>OZ010645.1:9159284-13959284 GCA_963932195.1 Empis livida
GGTATTTAATTTCTAGCGCATTTCCGAAGAACTTTTCGAAAAATAAACAAAATTGCCCGAGAAATCGGGAAAATATGGAAAATTAATGAGATTCAATACAAAACATCAGAATTTGTAGCAAAAAAATGAAAACCCTTAAAACTGATAGTAATCCCCACATATTTGGTATTTCCGTGTAGGGAATTTAAATTCTAGCGCATTTCCGAAGACCTTTTCGAAAAATATTCAAAATTGCCCGACAAATCGGGAAAATATGGAAATTTAATAAGATTCAATACAAAACATCAGAATTTGTAGCAAAAAAATGAAAACCCTTAAAACTGATAGCAATATTCACATATTTCATACATCCAATTCAAAACATCAGAATTTGTAGCAAAAAAATGAAAACCCTTAAAACTGATAGCAATCCCCACATATTTGGTATTTCCGTGTAGGGAATTTAATTTCTAACGCATTTCCGAAGACCTTTTCGAAAAATATTCATAATTGCTCGAGAAATCGGGAAAATATGGAAATTTAATGAGATTCAATACAAAACATTAGAATTTGTAGCAAAAAAAGTAAAACCCTTAAAACTGATAGCAATCCCCACATATTTGGTATTTCCGTGTAGGGAATTTAAATTCTAGCGCATTTCCGAAGACCTTTTCGAAAAATATTCAAAATTGCCCGACAAATCGGGAAAATATGGAAATTTAATAAGATTCAATACAAAACATCAGAATTTGTAGCAAAAAAATGAAAACCCTTAAAACTGATAGCAATATTCACATATTTCATACATCCAATTCAAAACATCAGAATTTGTAGCAAAAAAATGAAAACCCTTAAAACTGATAGCAATCCCCACATATTTGGTATTTCCGTGTAGGGAATTTAATTTCTAACGCATTTCCGAAGACCTTTTCGAAAAATATTCATAATTGCTCGAGAAATCGGGAAAATATGGAAATTTAATGAGATTCAATACAAAACATTAGAATTTGTAGCAAAAAAAATGAAAACCCTTAAAACTGATAGCAATCCCCACATATTTGGTATTTCCGTGTAGGGAATTAAATTTCTAGAGCATTTCCGAAGACCTTTTCGAAAAATAATCAAAATTGCCTGAGAAATCGGGAAAATATTGAAATTTAATGAGTTTCAATACAAAACATCAGAATTTGTAGCAAAAAAATGAAAACCCTTAAAACTGATAGCAATCCCCACATATTTGGTATTTCCGTGTAGGGAATTAAATTTCTAGAGCATTTCCGAAGACCTTTTCGAAAAATAATCAAAATTGCCTGAGAAATCGGGAAAATATTGAAATTTAATGAGTTTCAATACAAAACATCAGAATTTGTAGCAAAAAAATGAAAACCCTTAAAATTGATAGCAATCCCTACATATTTGGTATTTCCGTGTACGGAATTTAAATTCTAGCGCATTTCCGAAGACCTTTTCGAAAAATATTCAAAATTGCCCGAGAAATCGGGAAAATAGTCAAATTTAATGAGATTCAATACAAAACATCAGAATTTGTAGCAAAAAAATGAAAACGCTTAAAACTGATAGCAATATTCACATATTTGGTATTTCCGTGTAGGGTATTTAATTTCTAGCGCATTTCCGAAGAACTTTTCGAAAAATAAACAAAATTGCCCGAGAAATCGGGAAAATATGGAAAATTAATGAGATTCAATACAAAACATCAGAATTTGTAGCAAAAAAATGAAAACCCTTAAAACTGATAGTAATCCCCACATATTTGGTATTTCCGTGTAGGGAATTTAAATTCTAGCGCATTTCCGAAGACCTTTTCGAAAAATATTCAAAATTGCCCGACAAATCGGGAAAATATGGAAATTTAATAAGATTCAATACAAAACATCAGAATTTGTAGCAAAAAAATGAAAACCCTTAAAACTGATAGCAATATTCACATATTTCATACATCCAATTCAAAACATCAGAATTTGTAGCAAAAAAATGAAAACCCTTAAAACTGATAGCAATCCCCACATATTTGGTATTTCCGTGTAGGGAATTTAATTTCTAACGCATTTCCGAAGACCTTTTCGAAAAATATTCATAATTGCTCGAGAAATCGGGAAAATATGGAAATTTAATGAGATTCAATACAAAACATTAGAATTTGTAGCAAAAAAAGTAAAACCCTTAAAACTGATAGCAATCCCCACATATTTGGTATTTCCGTGTAGGGAATTTAAATTCTAGCGCATTTCCGAAGACCTTTTCGAAAAATATTCAAAATTGCCCGACAAATCGGGAAAATATGGAAATTTAATAAGATTCAATACAAAACATCAGAATTTGTAGCAAAAAAATGAAAACCCTTAAAACTGATAGCAATATTCACATATTTCATACATCCAATTCAAAACATCAGAATTTGTAGCAAAAAAATGAAAACCCTTAAAACTGATAGCAATCCCCACATATTTGGTATTTCCGTGTAGGGAATTTAATTTCTAACGCATTTCCGAAGACCTTTTCGAAAAATATTCATAATTGCTCGAGAAATCGGGAAAATATGGAAATTTAATGAGATTCAATACAAAACATTAGAATTTGTAGCAAAAAAAGTAAAACTCTTAAAACTGATAGCAATCCCCACATATTTGGTATTTCCGTGTAGGGAATTTAAATTCTAGCGCATTTCCGAAGACCTTTTCGAAAAATATTCAAAATTGCCCGAGAAATCGGGAAAATATGGAAATTTAATGAGATTCAATACAAAACATCATAATTTGTAGCAAAAAAATGAAAACCCTTAAAACTGATAGCAATATTCACATATTTGGTATTTCCGTGTAGGGAATTTAATTTCTAGCGCATTTCCGAAGACCTTTTCGAAAAATAATCAAAATTGCCCGAGAAATCGGGAAAATATGGAAAATTAATGAGATTCAATACAAAACATCAGAATTTGTAGCAAAAAAATGAAAACCCTTAAAACTGATAGCAATCCCTACATATTTGGTATTTCCGTGTAGGCAATTTAATTTCTAGCGTATTTCCGAAGACCTTTTCGAAAAATATTCAAAATTGCCCGAGAAATCGGGAAAATATGGAAATTTAATGAGATTCAATACAAAACATCAGAATTTGTAGCAAAAAAATGAAAACCCTTAAAACTGATAGCAATCCCCACATATTTGGTATTTCCGTGTAGGGAATTTAAATTCTGGCCCATTTCCGAAGACCTTTTCGAAAAATATTCAAAATTGCCCGAGAAATCGGGAAAATATGGAAATTTAATGAGATTCAATACAAAACATCAGAATTTGTAGCAAAAAAATGAAAACCCTTAAAACTGATAGCAATCCCCACATATTTGGTATTTCCGTGTAGGGAATTTAAATTCTAGCGCATTTCCGAAGACCTTTTCGAAAAATATTCAAAATTGCCCGAGAAATCGGGAAAATATGGAAATTTAATGAGATTCAATACAAAACATCAGAATTTGTAGCAAAAAAATGAAAACCCTTAAAACTGATAGCAATCCCCACATATTTGGTATTTCCGTGTAGGGAATTTAATTTCTAGCGTATTTCCGAAGACCTTTTCGAAAAATATTCAAAATTGCCCGAGAAATCGGGAAAATATGGAAATTTAATGTGATTAAATACAAAACAACAGAATTTGTAGCAAAAAAATGAAAACCCTTAAAACTGATAGCAATCCCCACATATTTGGTATTTCCGTGTAGGGAATTTAATTTCTAGCGTATTTCCGAAGACCTTTTCGAAAAATAATCAAAATTGCCCGAGAAATCGGGAAAATATGGAAAATTAATGAGATTCAATACAAAACATCAGAATTTGTAGCAAAAAAATTAAAACCCTTAAAACTGATAGCAATATTCACATATTTGGTATTTCCGTGTAGGGAATTTAATTTCTAGCGCATTTCCGAAGACCTTTTCGAAAAATAATCAAAATTGCCCGAGAAATCGGGAAAATATGGAAAATTAATGAGACACAATACAAAACATCAGAATTTGTAGCAAAAAAAATAAAACCCTTAAAACTGATAGCAATCCCCACATATTTGGTATTTCCGTGTAGGGAATTTAAATTCTAGTGCATTTCCGAAGACCTTTTCGAAAAATATTCAAAATTGCCCGAGAAATCGGGAAAATATGGAAATTTAATGAGATTCAATACAAAACATCAGAATTTGTAGCAAAAAAATGAAAACCCTTAAAACTGATAGCAATCCCCACATATTTGGTATTTCCGTGTAGGGAATTTAATTTCTAGCGCATTTCCGAAGACCTTTTCGAAAAATAATCAAAATTGCCTGAGAAATCGGGAAAATATGGAAATTTAATGAGATTCAATACAAAACATCAGAATTTGTAGCAAAAAAATGAAAACCCTTAAAACTGATAGCAATCCCACATATTTGGTATTTCCGTGTAGGCAATTTAATTTCTAGCGTATTTCCGAAGACCTTTTCGAAAAATATTCAAAATTGCCCGAGAAATCGGGAAAATATTCAAATTTAATGAGATTCAATACAAAACATCAGAATTTGTAGCAAAAAAATGAAAACCCTTAAAACTGATAGCAATATTCACATATTTGGTATTTCCGTGTAGGGAATTTAATTTCTAGCGCATTTCCGAAGACCTTTTCGAAAAATAATGAAAATTGCCTGAGAAATCGGGAAAATATGGAAAATTAATGAGATTCAATACAAAACATCAGAATTTGTAGCAAAAAAATTAAAACCGTTAAAACTGATAGCAATCCCCACATATTTGGTATTTCCGTGTAGGGAATTTAAATTCTAGCGCATTTCCGAAGACCTTTTCGAAAAATATTCAAAATTGCCCGAGAAATCGGGAAAATATGGAAATTTAATGAGATTCAATACAAAACATCAGAATTTGTAGCAAAAAAAATGAAAACCCTTAAAACTGATAGCAATCCCCACATATTTGGTATTTCCGTGTAGGGAATTTAAATTCTAGCGCATTTCCGCAGACCTTTTCGAAAAATATTTGAAATGATCCGTGAAATCGGGAAAATATGGCAATTTAATGAGATTCAATACAAAACATCAGAATTTGTAGCAAAAAAATGAAAACCCTTAAAACTGATAGCAATCCCCACATATTTGGTATTTCCGTGTAGGGAATTTAATTTCTAGCGCATTTCCGAAGACCTGTTCGAAAAATAATCAAAATTGTCCGAGAATTCGGGAAAATATGGAAATTTAATGAGATTCAATACAAAACATCAGAATTTGTAGCAAAAAAATGAAAACCCTTAAAACTGATAGCAATCCCCACATATTTGGTATTTCCGTGTAGGAAATTGAATTTCTAGCGCATTTCCGAAGACCTTTTCGAAAAATATTCAAAATTCCCCGAGAATTCGGGAAAATATGGAAATTTAATGAGATTCAATACAAAACATCAGAATTTGTAGCAAAACAATGAAAACCCTTAAAACTGATAGCAATCCCCACATATTTGGTATTTCCGTGTAGGGAATTTAATTTCTAGCGCATTTCCGAAGACCTGTTCGAAAAATAATCAAAATTGTCCGAGAATTCGGGAATATATGGAAATTTAATGAGATTCAATACAAAACATCAGAATTTGTAGCAAAAAAATGAAACCCCTTAAAACTGATAGCAATCCCCACATATTTGGTATTTCCGTGTAGGGAATTTAATTTCTAGCGCATTTCCGAAGACCTTTTCAAAAAATAATCAAAATTGCCCGAGAAATCGGGAAAATATGGAAAATTAATGAGATTCAATACAAAACATCAGAATTTGTAGCAAAAAAATGAAAACCCTTAAAACTGATAGCAATCCCCACATATTTGGTATTTCCGTGTAGGGAATTTAAATTCTAGCGCATTTCCGAAGACCTTTTCGAAAAATATTCAAAATTGCCCGAGAAATCGGGAAAATATGGAAATTTAATGAGATTCAATACAAAACATCAGAATTTGTAGCAAAAAAATGAAAACCCTTAAAACTGATAGCAATCCCCACATATTTGGTATTTCCGTGTAGGGAATTTAATTTCTAGCGCATTTCCGAAGACCTTTTCGAAAAATATTCAAAATTGCCCGAGAAATCGGGAAAATATGGAAATTTAATGAGATTCAATACAAAACATCAGAATTTGTAGCAAAAAAATGAAAACCCTTAAAACTGATAGCAATCCCCACATATTTGGTATTTCCGTGTAGGGAATTTAATTTCTAGCGCATTTCCGAAGACCTTTTCGAAAAATAATCAAAATTGCCTGAGAAATCGGGAAAATATGGAAATTTAATGAGATTCAATACAAAACATCAGAATTTGTAGCAAAAAAATGAAAACCCTTAAAACTGATAACAATCCTCACATATTTGGTATTTCCGTGTAGGGAATTTAATTTCTAGCGCATTTCCGAAATCGGGAAAATATGGAAATTTAATGAGATTCAATACAAAACATCAGAATTTGTAGCAAAAAAATGAAAACCCTTAAAACTGATAGCAATCCCCACATATTTGGTATTTCCGTGTAGGGAATTTAATTTCTAGCGCATTTCCGAAGACCTGTTCGAAAAATAATCAAAATTGTCCGAGAATTCGGGAAAATATGGAAATTTAATGAGATTCAATACAAAACATCAGAATTTGTAGCAAAAAAATGAAAACCCTTAAAACTGATAGCAATCCCCACATATTTGGTATTTCCGTGTAGGAAATTGAATTTCTAGCGCATTTCCGAAGACCTTTTCGAAAAATATTCAAAATTCCCCGAGAATTCGGGAAAATATGGAAATTTAATAAGATTCAATACAAAACATCAGAATTTGTAGCAAAAAAATGAAAACCCTTAAAACTGATAGCAATCCCCACATATTTGGTATTTCCGTGTAGGGAATTTAATTTCTAGCGCATTTCCGAAGACCTGTTCGAAAAATAATCAAAATTGTCCGAGAATTCGGGAAAATATGGAAATTTAATGAGATTCAATACAAAACATCAGAATTTGTAGCAACACAATGAAAACCCTTAAAACTGATAGCAATCCCCACATATTTGGTATTTCCGTGTAGGGAATTTAATTTCTAGCGCATTTCCGAAGACCTTTTCGAAAAATAATCAAAATTGCCCGAGAAATCGGGAAAATATGGAAAATTAATGAGATTCAATACAAAACATCAGAATTTGTAGCAAAAAAATTAAAACCCTTAAAACTGATAGCAATCCCCACGTATTTGGTATTTCCGTGTAGGGAATTTAAATTCTAGCGCATTTCCGAAGACCTTTTCGAAAAATATTCAAAATTGCCCGAGAAATCGGGAAAATATGGAAATTTAATGAGATTCAATACAAAACATCAGAATTTGTAGCAAAAAAATGAAAACCCTTAAAACTGATAGCAATCCCCACATATTTGGTATTTCCGTGTAGGGAATTTAATTTCTAGCGCATTTCCGAAGACCTTTTCGAAAAATATTCAAAATTGCCCGAGAAATCGGGAAAATATGGAAATTTAATGAGATTCAATACAAAACATCAGAATTTGTAGCAAAAAAATGAAAACCCTTAAAACTGATAGCAATCCCCACATATTTGGTATTTCCGTGTAGGGAATTTAATTTCTAGCGCATTTCTGAAGACCTTTTCGAAAAATAATCAAAATTGCCTGAGAAATCGGGAAAATATGGAAATTTAATGAGATTCAATACAAAACATCAGAATTTGTAGCAAAAAAATGAAAACTCTTAAAACTGATAACAATCCTCACATATTTGGTATTTCCGTGTAGGGAATTTAATTTCTAGCACATTTCCGAAGACCTTTTCGAAAAATAATCAAAATTGCCCGAGAAATCGGGAAAATATGGAAATTTAATGAGATTCAATACAAAACATCAGAATTTGTAGCAAAAAAATGAAAACCCTTAAAACTGATAGCAATCCCCACATATTTGGTATTTCCGTGTAGGAAATTTAATTTCTAGCGCATTTCCGAAGACCTGTTCGAAAAATAATCAAAATTGTCCGAGAATTCGGGAAAATATGGAAATTTAATGAGATTCAATACAAAACATCAGAATTTATAGCAAAAAAATGAAAACCCTTAAAACTGATAGCAATCCCCACATATTTGGTATTTCCGTGTAGGGAATTTAATTTCTAGCGCATTTCCGAAGACCTTTTCGAAAAATAATCAAAATTGCCCGAGAAATCGGGAAAATATGGAAAATTAATGAGATTCAATACAAAACATCAGAATTTGTAGCAAAAAAATGAAAACCCTTAAAACTGATAACAATCCTCACATATTTGGTATTTCCGTGTAGGGAATTTAATTTCTAGCGCATTTCCGAAGACCTTTTCGAAAAATAATCAAAATTGCCCGAGAAATCGGGAAAATATGGAAATTTAATGAGATTCAATACAAAACATCAGAATTTGTAGCAAAAAAATGAAAACCCTTAAAACTGATAGCAATCCCCACATATTTGGTATTTCCGTGTAGGGAATTTAATTTCTAGCGCATTTCCGAAGACCTGTTCGAAAAATAATCAAAATTGTCCGAGAATTCGGGAAAATATGGAAATTAAATGAGATTCAATACAAAACATCAGAATTTGTAGCAAAAAAATGAAAACCCTTAAAACTGATAGCAATCCCCACATATTTGGTATTTCCGTGTAGGGAATTTAATTTCTAGCGCATTTCCGAAGACCTTTTCGAAAAATAATCAAAATTGCCCGAGAAATCGGGAAAATATGGAAAATTAATGAGATTCAATACAAAACATCAGAATTTGTAGCAAAAAAATGAAAACCCTTAAAACTGATAGCAATCCCATATATTTGGTATTTCCGTGTAGGCAATTTAATTTCTAGCGCATTTCCGAAGACCCTTTCGAAAAATAATCAAAATTGTCCGAGAATTCGGGAAAATATGGAAATTTAATGAGATTCAATACAAAACATCAGAATTTGTAGCAAAAAAATGAAAACCCTTAAAACTGATAGCAATCCCCACATATTTGGTATTTCCGTGTAGGGAATTTAATTTCTAGCGCATTTCCGAAGACCTTTTCGAAAAATAATCAAAATTGCCCGAGAAATCGGGCAAATATGGAAAATTAATGAGATTCAATACAAAACATCAGAATTTGTAGCAAAAAAATGAAAACCCTTAAAACTGATAGCAATCCCTACATATTTGGTATTTCCGTGTAGGGAATTTAATTTCTAGCCCATTTCCGAAGACCTTTTCGAAAAACAATCAAAATTGCCTGAGAAATCGGGAAAATATGGAAATTTAATGAGATTCAATACAAAACATCAGAATTTGTAGCAAAAAAATGAAAACCCTTAAAACTGATAACAATCCTCACATATTTGGTATTTCCGTGTAGGGAATTTAATTTCCAGCGCATTTCCGAAGACCTTTTCGAAAAATAATCAAAATTGCCCGAGAAATCGGGAAAATATGGAAAATTAATGAGATTCAATACAAAACATCAGAATTTGTAGCAAAAAAATGAAAACCCTTAAAACTGATAGTAATCCCCACATATTTGGTATTTCCGTGTAGGGAATTTAAATTCTAGCGCATTTCCGAAGACCTTTTCGAAAAATATTCAAAATTGCCCGAGAAATCGGGAAAATATGGAAATTTAATGAGATTCAATACAAAACATCAGAATTTGTAGCAAAAAAATGAAAACCTTAAAACTGATAGCAATCCCCACATATTTGGTATTTCCGTGTAGGGAATTTAATTTCTAGCGCATTTCCGAAGACCTTTTCGCAAAATAATCAAAATTGCCTGAGAAATCGGGAAAATATGGAAATTTAATGAGATTCAATACAAAACATCAGAATTTGTAGCAAAAAAATGAAAACCCTTAAAACTGATAGCAATCCCACATATTTGGTATTTCCGTGTAGGCAATTTAATTTCTAGCGTATTTCCGAAGACCTTTTCGAAAAATATTCAAAATTGCCCGAGAAATCGGAAAAATATGGAAATTTAATGAGATTCAATACAAAACATCAGAATTTGTAGCAAAAAAATGAAAACCCTAAAACTGATAGCAATATTCACATATTTGGTATTTCCGTGTAGGGAATTTAATTTCTAGCGCATTTCCGAAGACCTTTTCGAAAAAATAATCAAATTGCCCGAGAAATCGGGAAAATATGGAAAATTAATGAGATTCAATACAAAACATCAGAATTTGTAGCAAAAAAATTAAAACCCTTAAAACTGATAGCAATCGCCACATATTTGGTATTTCCGTGTAGGGAATTTAAATTCTAGCGCATTTCCGAAGACCTTTTCGAAAAATAATCAAAAATTGCCTGAGAAATCGGGAAAATATGGAAATTTAATGAGATTCAATAAAAAAAAATCAGAATTTGTAGCAAAAAATGAAAACCCTTAAAACTGTATACAATCCTCACATATTTGGTATTTCCGTGTAGGGAATTTAATTGTCTAACGCATTTCCGAAGACCTTTTCGAAAAATATTCATAATTGCTCGAGAAATCGGGAAAATATGGAAATTTAAATGAGATTCAATACAAAACATTAGAATTGTAGCAAAAAAATGAAAAACCCTTAAAACTGATAGCAATCCCCACATATTTGGTATTTCCGTGTAGGGAATTTAAATTCTAGCGCATTTCCGAAGACCTTTTCCGAAAACTATTCAAAATTGCCGAGAAATCGGGAAAATATGGAAATTTAATGAGATTCAATACAAAACATCAGAATTTGTAGCAAAAAAATGAAAACCCTTAAAACTGAAAGCAATCCCCACATATTTGGTATTTCCGTGTAGGGAATTTAATTTCTAGCGCATTTCCGAAGACCTGTTCGAAAAATAATCAAAATTGGTCCGAGAATTCGGGAAAATATGGAAATTTAATGAGATTCAATACAAAACATCAGAATTGTAGCAAAAAAATGAAAACCCTTAAAACTGATAGCAATCCCACATATTTGGTATTTCCGTGTAGGAAATTGAATTTCTAGCGCATTTCCGAAGACCTTTTCGAAAAATATTCAAAATTCCCCGAGAATTCGGGAAAATATGGAAATTTAATGAGATTCAATACAAAACATCAGAATTGTAGCAAAAAAATGAAAACCCTTAAAACTGATAGCAATCCCCACATATTTGGTATTTCCGTGTAGGGAATTTAATTTCTAGCGCATTCCCGAAGACCTGTTCGAAAAATAATCAAAATTGTCCCAGAATTCGGGAAAATATGGAAATTTAATGAGATTCAATACAAAACATCAGAATTTGTAGCAAAAAAATGAAAACCCTTAAAACTGATAGCAATCCCCACATATTTGGTATTTCCGTGTAGGGAATTTAATTTCTAGCGCATTTCCGAAGACCTTTTCGAAAAATAATCAAAATTGCCCGAGAAATCGGGAAAATATGGAAAATTAATGAGATTCAATACAAAACATCAGAATTTGTAGCAAAAAAAATGAAAACCTTTAAAACTGATAGCAATCCCACATATTGGTATTCCGTGTAGGGAATTTAAATTCTAGCGCATTTCCGAAGACCTTTTCGAAAAATATTCAAAATTGCCCGAGAAATCGGGAAAATATGGAAATTTAATGAGATTCAATACAAAACATCAGAATTTGTAGCAAAAAAATGAAAACCTTAAAACTGATAGCAATCCCCACATATTTGGTATTTCCGTGTAGGGAATTTAATTTCTAGCGCATTTCCGAAGACCTTTTCGAAAAATATTCAAAATTGCCCGAGAAAATCGGGAAAATATGGAAATTTAATGAGATTCAATACAAAACATCAGAATTTGTAGCAAAAAAATGAAAACCCTTAAAACTGATAGCAATCCCCACATATTTGGTATTTCCGTGTAGGAATTTAATTTCTAGCGCATTTCCGAAGACCTGTTCGAAAAATAATCAAAATTGTCCGAGAATTCGGGAAAATATGGAAATTTAATGAGATTCAATACAAAACATCAGAATTTGTAGCAAAAAAATGAAAACCCTTAAAACTGATAGCAATCCCCACATATTTGGTATTTCCGTGTAGGGAATTTAATTTCTAGCGCATTTCCGAAGACCTTTTCGAAAAATAATCAAAAATTGCCCGAGAAATCGGGAAAATATGGAAAATTAATGAGATTCAATACAAAACATCAGAATTTGTAGCAAAAAATGAAAACCCTTAAAACTGATAGTAATCCCCACATATTTGGTATTTCCGTGTAGGGAATTTAAATTCTAGCGCATTTCGAAGACCTTTTCGAAAAATATTCAAAATTGCCCGAGAAATCGGGAAAATATGGAAATTTAATGAGATTCAATACAAAACATCAGAATTTGTAGCAAAAAAATGAAAACCCTTAAAACTGATAGCAATCCCCACATATTTTGGTATTTCCGTGTAGGGAATTTAATTTCTAGCGCATTTCCGAAGACCTTTTCGCAAAATAATCAAAATTGCCTGAGAAATCGGAAAATATGGAAATTTAATGAGATTCAATACAAAACATCAGAATTTGTAGCAAAAAAATGAAAACCCTTAAAACTGATAGCAATCCCACATATTTGGTATTTCCGTGTAGGCAATTTAATTTCTAGCGTATTTCCGAAGACCTTTTCGAAAAATATTCAAAATTGCCCGAGAAATCGGGAAAATATGGAAATTTAATGAGATTCAATACAAAACATCAGAATTTGTAGCAAAAAAATGAAAACCCTTAAAACTGATAGCAATATTCACATATTTGGTATTTCCGTGTAGGGAATTTAATTTCTAGCGCATTTCCGAAGACCTTTTCGAAAAATAATCAAAATTGCCCGAGAAATCGGGAAAATATGGAAAATTAATGAGATTCAATACAAAACATCAGAATTTGTAGCAAAAAAATTAAACCCTTAAAACTGATAGCAATCGCCACATATTTGGTATTTCCGTGTAGGGAATTTAAATTCTAGCGCATTTCCGAAGACCTTTCGAAAAATAATCAAAATTGCCTGAGAAATCGGGAAAATATGGAAATTTAATGAGATTCAATACCAAAACATCAGAATTTGTAGCAAAAAAATGAAAACCCTTAAAACTGATAACAATCCTCACATATTTGGTATTTCCGTGTAGGGAATTTAATTTCTAACGCATTTCCGAAGACCTTTTCGAAAAATATTCATAATTGCTCGAGAAATCGGGAAAATATGGAAATTTAATGAGATTCAATACAAAACATTAGAATTTGTAGCAAAAAAATGAAAACCCTTAAAACTGATAGCAATCCCCACATATTTGGTATTTCCGTGTAGGGAATTTAAATTCTAGCGCATTTCCGAAGACCTTTTCGAAAACTATTCAAAATTGCCCGAGAAATCGGGAAAATATGGAAATTTAATGAGATTCAATACAAAACATCAGAATTTGTAGCAAAAAAATGAAAACCCTTAAAACTGAAAGCAATCCCCACATATTTGGTATTTCCGTGTAGGGAATTTAATTTCTAGCGCATTTCCGAAGACCTGTTCGAAAAATAATCAAAATTGTCCGAGAATTCGGGAAAATATGGAAATTTAATGAGATTCAATACAAAACATCAGAATTTGTAGCAAAAAAATGAAAACCCTTAAAACTGATAGCAATCCCCACATATTTGGTATTTCCGTGTAGGAAATTGAATTTCTAGCGCATTTCCGAAGACCTTTTCGAAAAATATTCAAAATTCCCCGAGAATTCGGGAAAATATGGAAATTTAATGAGATTCAATACAAAACATCAGAATTTGTAGCAAAAAAATGAAAACCCTTAAAACTGATAGCAATCCCCACATATTTGGTATTTCCGTGTAGGGAATTTAATTTCTAGCGCATTTCCGAAGACCTGTTCGAAAAATAATCAAAATTGTCCCAGAATTCGGGAAAATATGGAAATTTAATGAGATTCAATACAAAACATCAGAATTTGTAGCAAAAAAATGAAAACCCTTAAAACTGATAGCAATCCCCACATATTTGGTATTTCCGTGTAGGGAATTTAATTTCTAGCGCATTTCCGAAGACCTTTTCGAAAAATAATCAAAATTGCCCGAGAAATCGGGAAAATATGGAAAATTAATGAGATTCAATACAAAACATCAGAATTTGTAGCAAAAAAATGAAAACCCTTAAAACTGATAGCAATCCCCACATATTTGGTATTTCCGTGTAGGGAATTTAAATTCTAGCGCATTTCCGAAGACCTTTTCGAAAAATATTCAAAATTGCCCGAGAAATCGGGAAAATATGGAAATTTAATGAGATTCAATACAAAACATCAGAATTTGTAGCAAAAAAATGAAAACCCTTAAAACTGATAGCAATCCCCACATATTTGGTATTTCCGTGTAGGGAATTTAATTTCTAGCGCATTTCCGAAGACCTTTTCGAAAAATATTCAAAATTGCCCGAGAAATCGGGAAAATATGGAAATTTAATGAGATTCAATACAAAACATCAGAATTTGTAGCAAAAAAATGAAAACCCTTAAAACTGATAGCAATCCCCACATATTTGGTATTTCCGTGTAGGGAATTTAATTTCTAGCGCATTTCCGAAGACCTGTTCGAAAAATAATCAAAATTGTCCGAGAATTCGGGAAAATATGGAAATTTAATGAGATTCAATACAAAACATCAGAATTTGTAGCAAAAAAATGAAAACCCTTAAAACTGATAGCAATCCCCACATATTTGGTATTTCCGTGTAGGGAATTTAATTTCTAGCGCATTTCCGAAGACCTTTTCGAAAAATAATCAAAATTGCCCGAGAAATCGGGAAAATATGGAAAATTAATGAGATTCAATACAAAACATCAGAATTTGTAGCAAAAAAATGAAAACCCTTAAAACTGATAACAATCCTCACATATTTGGTATTTCCGTGTAGGGAATTTAATTTCTAGCGCATTTCCGAAGACCTTTTCGAAAAATAATCAAAATTGCCCGAGAAATCGGGAAAATATGGAAATTTAATGAGATTCAATATAAAACATCAGAATTTGTAGCAAAAAAATGAAAACCCTTAAAACTGATAGCAATCTTCACATATTTGGTATTTCCGTGTAGGGAATTTAATTTCTAGCGCATTTCCGAAGACCTGTTCGAAAAATAATCAAAATTGTCCGAGAATTCGGGAAAATATGGAAATTTAATGAGATTCAATACAAAACATCAGAATTTGTAGCAAAAAAATGAAAACCCTTAAAACTGATAGCAATCCCCACATATTTGGTATTTCCGTGTAGGGAATTTAATTTCTAGCGCATTTCCGAAGACCTTTTCGAAAAATAATCAAAATTGCCCGAGAAATCGGGAAAATATGGAAAATTAATGAGATTCAATACAAAACATCAGAATTTGTAGCAAAAAAATGAAAACCCTTAAAACTGATAGCAATCCCACATATTTGGTATTTCCGTGTAGGCAATTTAATTTCTAGCGCATTTCCGAAGACCTGTTCGAAAAATAATCAAAATTGTCCGAGAATTCGGGAAAATATGGAAATTTAATGAGATTCAATACAAAACATCAGAATTTGTAGCAAAAAAATGAAAACCCTTAAAACTGATAGCAATCCCCACATATTTGGTATTTCCGTGTAGAGAATTTAATTTCTAGCGCATTTCCGAAGACCTTTTCGAAAAATAATCAAAATTGCCTGAGAAATCGGGAAAATATGGAAATTTAATGAGATTCAATACAAAACATCAGAATTTGTAGCAAAAAAATGAAAACCCTTAAAACTGATAGCAATCCCCACATATTTGGTATTTCCGTGTAGGGAATTTAATTTCTAGCGCATTTCCGAAGACCTGTTCGAAAAATAATCAAAATTGTCCGAGAATTCGGGAAAATATGGAAATTTAATGAGATTCATTACAAAACATCAGAATTTGTAGCAAAAAAATGAAAACCCTTAAAACTGATAGCAATCCCCACATATTCGGTATCTCGTGTAGGAAACTGAAGCAATTCCCACATATTTGGTATCTCCGTGTAGGAAATTGAATTTCTAGCGCATTTTCGAAGACCTTTTCGAAAAATATTCAAAATTGCCCGAGAAATCGGGAAAATATGGAAATTTAATGAGATTCAATACAAAACATCAGAATTTGTAGCAAAAAAATGAAAACCCTTAAAACTGATAGCAATCCCCACATATTTGGTATTTCCGTGTAGGGAATTTAATTTCTAGCGCATTTCCGAAGACCTGTTCGAAAAATAATCAAAATTGTCCGAGAATTCGGGAAAATATGGAAATTTAATGAGATTCAATACAAAACATCAGAATTTGTAGCAAAAAAATGAAAACCCTTAAAACTGATAGCAATCCCCACATATTTGGTATTTCCGTGTAGAGAATTTAATTTCTAGCGCATTTCCGAAGACCTTTTCGAAAAATAATCAAAATTGCCTGAGAAATCGGGAAAATATGGAAATTTAATGAGATTCAATACAAAACATCAGAATTTGTAGCAAAAAAATGAAAACCCTTAAAACTGATAGCAATCCCCACATATTTGGTATTTCCGTGTAGGGAATTTAATTTTTAGCGCATTTCCGAATACCTGTTCGAAAAATAATCAAAATTGTCCGAGAATTCGGGAAAATATGGAAATTTAATGAGATTCAATACAAAACATCAGAATTTGTAGCAAAAAAATGAAAACCCTTAAAACTGATAGCAATCCCCACATATGTGGTATCTCGTGTAGGAAACTGAAGCAATTCCCACATATTTGGTATCTCCGTGTAGGAAATTGAATTTCTAGCGCATTTCCGAAGACCTTTTCGAAAAATATTCAAAATTGCCCGAGAAATCGGGAAAATATGGAAATTTAATGAGATTCAATACAAAACATCAGAATTTGTAGCAAAAAAATGAAAACCCTTAAAACTGATAACAATCCTCACATATTTGGTATTTCCGTGTAGGGAATTTAATTTCTAACGCATTTCCGAAGACCTTTTCGAAAAATATTCATAATTGCTCGAGAAATCGGGAAAATATGGAAATTTAATGAGATTCAATACAAAACATTAGAATTTGTAGCAAAAAATGAAAACCCTTAAAACTGATAGCAATCCCCACATATTTGGTATTTCCGTGTAGGGAATTTAAATTCTAGCGCATTTTCGAAGACCTTTTCGAAAAATATTCAAAATTGCCCGAGAAATCGGGAAAATATGGAAATTTAATGAGATTCAATACAAAGCATCAGAATTTGTAGCAAAAAAATGAAAACCCTTAAAACTGATAGCAATCCCCACATATTTGGTATTTCCGTGTAGGGAATTTAATTTCTAGCGCATTTCCGAAGACCTGTTCGAAAAATAATCAAAATTGTCCGAGAATTCGGGAAAATATGGAAATTTAATGAGATTCAATACAAAACATCAGAATTTGTAGCAAAAAAATGAAAACCCATAAAACTGATAGCAATCCCTACATATTTGGTATTTCCGTGTAGGGAATTTTATTTCTAGCGCATTTCCGAAGACCTTTTCGAAACATATTCAAAATTGCCCGAGAAATCGGGAAAATGTGAAAATTTAATGAGATTCAATACAAAACATCAGAATTTGTAGCAAAAAAATGAAAACCCTTAAAACTGATAACAATATCCACATATTTGGTATTTCCGTGTAGGGAATTTAATTCCTAGCGCATTTCCGAAGACCTTTTCGAAAAATAATCCAAATTTCCCGAGAAATCGGGAAAATATGGAAAATTAATGAGATTCAATACAAAACATCAGAATTTGTAGCAAAAAAATGAAAACCCTTAAAACTGATAGCAATCTCCACATATTTGGTATTTCCGTGTAGGGAATTTAAATTCTAGCGCATTTCCGAAGACCTTTTCGAAAAATATTCAAAATTGCCCGAGAAATCGGGAAAATATGGAAATTTAATGAGATTCAATACAAAACATCAGAATTTGTAGCAAAAAAATGAAAACCCTTAAAACTGATAGCAATCCCCACATATTTGCCTTTTCGAAAAATATTCAAAATTGCCCGAGAAATTGGGAAAATATAGAAATTTAATGAGATTCAATACAAAACATCAGAAAGGTAAAGGTAAAGGTAAAGGTAAAGGTAAAGGTAAAGGTAAAGGTAAAGGTAAAGGTAAAGGTAAAGGTAAAGGTAAAGGTAAAGGTAAAGGTAAAGGTAAAGGTAAAGGTAAAGGTAAAGGTAAAGGTAAAGGTAAAGGTAAAGGTAAAGGTAAAGGTAAAGGTAAAGGTAAAGGTAAAGGTAAAGGTAAAGGTAAAGGTAAAGGTAAAGGTAAAGGTAAAGGTAAAGGTAAAGGTAAAGGTAAAGGTAAAGGTAAAGGTAAAGGTAAAGGTAAAGGTAAAGGTAAAGGTAAAGGTAAAGGTAAAGGTAAAGGTAAAGGTAAAGGTAAAGGTAAAGGTAAAGGTAAAGGTAAAGGTAAAGGTAAAGGTAAAGGTAAAGGTAAAGGTAAAGGTAAAGGTAAAGGTAAAGGTAAAGGTAAAGGTAAAGGTAAAGGTAAAGGTAAAGGTAAAGGTAAAGGTAAAGGTAAAGGTAAAGGTAAAGGTAAAGGTAAAGGTAAAGGTAAAGGTAAAGGTAAAGGTAAAGGTAAAGGTAAAGGTAAAGGTAAAGGTAAAGGTAAAGGTAAAGGTAAAGGTAAAGGTAAAGGTAAAGGTAAAGGTAAAGGTAAAGGTAAAGGTAAAGGTAAAGGTAAAGGTAAAGGTAAAGGTAAAGGTAAAGGTAAAGGTAAAGGTAAAGGTAAAGGTAAAGGTAAAGGTAAAGGTAAAGGTAAAGGTAAAGGTAAAGGTAAAGGTAAAGGTAAAGGTAAAGGTAAAGGTAAAGGTAAAGGTAAAGGTAAAGGTAAAGGTAAAGGTAAAGGTAAAGGTAAAGGTAAAGGTAAAGGTAAAGGTAAAGGTAAAGGTAAAGGTAAAGGTAAAGGTAAAGGTAAAGGTAAAGGTAAAGGTAAAGGTAAAGGTAAAGGTAAAGGTAAAGGTAAAGGTAAAGGTAAAGGTAAAGGTAAAGGTAAAGGTAAAGGTAAAGGTAAAGGTAAAGGTAAAGGTAAAGGTAAAGGTAAAGGTAAAGGTAAAGGTAAAGGTAAAGGTAAAGGTAAAGGTAAAGGTAAAGGTAAAGGTAAAGGTAAAGGTAAAGGTAAAGGTAAAGGTAAAGGTAAAGGTAAAGGTAAAGGTAAAGGTAAAGGTAAAGGTAAAGGTAAAGGTAAAGGTAAAGGTAAAGGTAAAGGTAAAGGTAAAGGTAAAGGTAAAGGTAAAGGTAAAGGTAAAGGTAAAGGTAAAGGTAAAGGTAAAGGTAAAGGTAAAGGTAAAGGTAAAGGTAAAGGTAAAGGTAAAGGTAAAGGTAAAGGTAAAGGTAAAGGTAAAGGTAAAGGTAAAGGTAAAGGTAAAGGTAAAGGTAAAGGTAAAGGTAAAGGTAAAGGTAAAGGTAAAGGTAAAGGTAAAGGTAAAGGTAAAGGTAAAGGTAAAGGTAAAGGTAAAGGTAAAGGTAAAGGTAAAGGTAAAGGTAAAGGTAAAGGTAAAGGTAAAGGTAAAGGTAAAGGTAAAGGTAAAGGTAAAGGTAAAGGTAAAGGTAAAGGTAAAGGTAAAGGTAAAGGTAAAGGTAAAGGTAAAGGTAAAGGTAAAGGTAAAGGTAAAGGTAAAGGTAAAGGTAAAGGTAAAGGTAAAGGTAAAGGTAAAGGTAAAGGTAAAGGTAAAGGTAAAGGTAAAGGTAAAGGTAAAGGTAAAGGTAAAGGTAAAGGTAAAGGTAAAGGTAAAGGTAAAGGTAAAGGTAAAGGTAAAGGTAAAGGTAAAGGTAAAGGTAAAGGTAAAGGTAAAGGTAAAGGTAAAGGTAAAGGTAAAGGTAAAGGTAAAGGTAAAGGTAAAGGTAAAGGTAAAGGTAAAGGTAAAGGTAAAGGTAAAGGTAAAGGTAAAGGTAAAGGTAAAGGTAAAGGTAAAGGTAAAGGTAAAGGTAAAGGTAAAGGTAAAGGTAAAGGTAAAGGTAAAGGTAAAGGTAAAGGTAAAGGTAAAGGTAAAGGTAAAGGTAAAGGTAAAGGTAAAGGTAAAGGTAAAGGTAAAGGTAAAGGTAAAGGTAAAGGTAAAGGTAAAGGTAAAGGTAAAGGTAAAGGTAAAGGTAAAGGTAAAGGTAAAGGTAAAGGTAAAGGTAAAGGTAAAGGTAAAGGTAAAGGTAAAGGTAAAGGTAAAGGTAAAGGTAAAGGTAAAGGTAAAGGTAAAGGTAAAGGTAAAGGTAAAGGTAAAGGTAAAGGTAAAGGTAAAGGTAAATGTAAAGGTAAAGGTTTTAAACAACGTGGATAAGGACTTCAAAAATGTTTCCAAAACAATTACAACGTTTTTCAAAACCATTACGACGTTGTAATTGTTTTGAATGTCACTGTAAAAGTTTTGAAAAATATTTCCAAACATAATTACAACGTATTTAAATCCATTAAAAGGTTGTAATTGTTTTGAGAAACGTTGTAACAGTTTTTAAGAACTTTTCCAAAAAAATTACAATGTTTTTCAACAATTCTTCCTGCGCAGCAGTTCTCCAGCTTCCGGGAATGCTTAGCATCCGCACGTCTGCTTCAACATCGTCCTTCCACCGGAGATTTGGTCTCCCTCTTGTGCGCCTACACTCAGTTTTGGAGTCAAAGCTAGCTTTGGCTGGAGCTGTATCATCCATTCGCACCAGATGACCTAGCCAGAGTAATCTTTGGATGCGGCATTTTTTGACTAGATTAGCTCCTGATACAGCTCATAAAGCTCGCTTTTCAAACCATTACAATGTTGTAATTGGTTTGATTGTATAGAAAACCGTTGTAATTGTATTGAAAAAAGTTGGAAAAATTTTGAAAAAATTTTCCGAAGAAATTACAATGTTTTTAAAACCATTACAACGTTGTAATTGCTGTGGAAAACGTTGTAAAAGTTTTAAAACACGTTTCTAAAGAAATTAGAACGTTTTTAAAACCATTGCAACGGTAAAATCATTTTGAAAAACGTTGTGAAACTTTTGAAAAACGTTTCTAAAGAAATTACAATGTTTTTTAAAAGATTACAATGTTTTAATTGTTTCAGAAAACGTTGTAAAAGTTTTGAAAAATGTTTACCAAGAAATTACAACGTTTTTGAAACCATTACAACGTTGTTATTGTTATTAAAAACGTTGTAAAAGTTTTCAAAAATGTTTCCATCACAACTACAACGTTTTTCAACCCATTACAACGTTCTAATTGTTTTCAAAAGCGTTGCAAAAGTTTTGAAAAACGATTCTAAAGAAATTACAACATTTTTAAAACCATTACAACGGTAAAATTATTTTGTAAAACGTTGTGAAACTTTTGAAAAACGTTTCTAAAGAAATTACAATGTTTTTTAAAAGATTACAATGTTGTATGTATATCGTTCCAACAATATTTTAAATTTTATTTGCAAACAAATATTTTTTTGTAAGAATTAACAAAATAATCAGATTTAAAAATCATCTATATTTTTGTCTTAATATCATATTTTGTAAATTTACCTGTACTGAATAAAAAAAAATTTTTTTTTTTGTAGTAATCAGCAAATCAAAATTATTACAGAATTTAATCATATTAAAGGTAACACGAATACGATTATTCTAGACACTTTTTTTAAATCAATTTTATCTTTTCAAAAAGAAAAATAATATTAAAATATTTTAAATAAATACTTTTTCTGACTGTTAAAAATATGGAACAAACAGATATGATAATTTTTCTCATCAATTTATCACTGTAGATTTGTAAGTTATATACATAACGATTCATTCTTCTGAGCAAATTTTCAACGATCTGAAAAACTGTAAAGCCTGATAGCAAGAAATATTAAACTATATAAATTACTTTTATTCTTTACATTACTCTTTAAATTTATTAGTAGAAAATATTCCTTTAAAAATTATATAAATATTTCTTTGGTATATTTTTATTTTTAAAATATTTTATTTTTTGGTAAATTGCAGAGTTTGTTAAAAAGTTTTGAGTTAAAATTATATTTATTGAAAAGTTTCATAATAAATTTCATAACAGTTATATAAATATACGTATAAAAAATCTCTTAAATAATTATATTTAACAATGCAGTTTTATGTTTTGCATTGCATAGTAATAAATTTTCATTATTTAATTAATATGCTTTGATAAAAACATCACTAGGACAAAAACCAAAAAGTCAATGATACAACAAAACAGAAAAACAGTCAAAAACATGATTTATAAAAAAATCTAAAATATGCTTAATATAATTTAACAAACCTAAATATATTTCTAAATTCAGTAAATAAATAATATTTCAACTTTAAATCATTATATTTCCCATTGGAATTAAATTATTTTACTTTAAATTTAAGTTTTCAAAATATTTACCTGAAAATTTCATAAAATCAGAAAACCCAATAAAAATTACTACACTTTTTTATTTAAAGAAAGAATAAATAAAATCTGGGTGCTAAGATGAAGAAATGATTGATTTTTGTTCAATTTTACTGATTTTCTTGTATATCATTCTACTTATTCGAATATTCATTGGTATAAAATTCTACTAATACTTTGACAGAGAGTAATAAAGAATCCTAAAATCTATCCTATCAAGGCAATCATGAATAATTGAACTTTCGATTCCAAAAATAAAAGAAAAAAAATTTTTCGTTTTGAATGTTTTTTTTCTGCTTCTGCTTTTCTCTACAGACTAAATTGCTTGCGCTACGGTGCAAAAAGAAAGGTGTATAAATATGTATGTATAGATTTTTATCTGAAATGAGTGAACGTGACGGTTTTTATAAAAAAAAGTTTTTTGATACACTGTAAAAGTTTTGCTATTAAGCTGATTATAAGAACAAATTAAACTTATTATAAGAATAAAATTAACCATTTTCGTTGTAATTGGAAATTCATTTCAAAAGACATTTCAATTTAGAACTCGGGTATAAATGAAGCAATTCCCACATATTTGGTATCTCCGTGTAGGAAATTGAATTTCTAGCGCATTTCCGAACACCTTTTCGAAAAATATTCAAAATTTGCCGAGAAATCGGGAAAGTATGGAAATTTAATGAGATTCAATACAAAACATCAGAATTTGTCGCAAAAAATTGAAAATCCTTAAAACTGAGGCAATCCCACATAATTGGTATGTCCGTGTAGGGAATTTAATTTCTAGCGCATTTCCGAAGAACTTCTCGAAAAATATTCAAAAGTGCCCGAGAAATCGGGAGAATATGGAAATTTAATGAGATTCAATACACAATATCAGAATTTTTTGCAAAAAATTTAAAAACATTAAAACTGAAGCAATATTTGGTATCTCCGTGTAATGGATTAAAAACAATTATAATGTTTTTAATCCATTACAACGTTTTTCAAAACATTACAAAATTTTCCAAACAATTATAACGTTTTTCAATACATTGCATCGTTTTTCTAAACAAGTATAATGTTAAAACAATGTTTTTCAAAACAATTAAAATCATTACAGCGTTTTCCAAAAATAACTACAACCTTTTTCAAAATTAAATCTAAAAAATGTTTTCATAAACAGTTTTTCTTTATTTAAAATAGTTTTTTTATTATTATAAAATATTAATTTGAAAAAGGTAAAATATATGACAAAGAAATTAGAAATTTTCATCATGTCCTGATTTTCCTGAACACTTCACTCAATACTTCAACCTGAAAAATAGATAAAACAAAAAATAAATAAAACAAATAATTACTACCGTATAGGATAATTTTTTATTTGATTTATGTTTAAAATACGATTTTTTATGTTGTGCTTCTAGTTCATTATGTAAAAAAACTATTTATTAATCCTAGAATCGAAAATAAAAGAGTTTAATAAATATAAGTATTTATTACTAAAAGGTTATATTAATTTATTAAAAATTGTAATTTTATATTATTTGAAAACTATCTTTAAATATAACCAAATATTTAATTTCTCTCACACATATTTGTGCATATATAAAGTGGTAATATTATTCCTCAATTATTTGACTTAAAAAATTTACTTAATGATCAGCAAATTAATTTAACTATTGCTCGAAATCATTATCAATTTTCTGACAGCAATTATAGAAAATTTACTTTATACAAATGTTGTCAATACCTTTCAAATTAAATATATTATTTTACCTTCAATTTAATCAATTTACTTCTACACAAAGAATTTTTTTCAATTATTTTGCTCTATAATATTATGATAATGACAGTAATCACATCATAACATGAATTATATAAATAATATATATGTTTATGTGCATATAAATTGGATATAGATAATAATTACATCATACTTTTTATAACATAACGCCTTGATAAATTATTTTTTTTTATTACTTTCTTTTTTTTTTCAATAGATAGCCACTTCATTTAAGAGAAAATCAATTTGAAGATGAAAAATAAAATACCTATACAGAATACTTTCCGATTTAAGAGAGAAGGGCTATTAGAATATATTGGCTTTTTGATATATCAAATTTGGTTTGGCATAATACTAAAAAACAGTTTATTTAAGCCACATTCAATATAAAAATTATATGAAATAAAAACGATAATTACTAAAAACGACAATAGAATTTCTAATTCTGTAGTCGTTCGTTAGTAAAGTATCTTATTTCGATCTATCAAATTTCAATATATTTGTTAATATACCATAATATAAGAAATATATAATGAAATCATTAAACCCTTAAAACTTACGTAGGGAAAACATGTATATATTTATGGGGCATCAAATAAAAACAGTTAAAAGATTGATAAGAAAATCCATATATTATTTATATAGTTATATGTTACCCTTCCAAAAAAAAACAATGATAAATTATTCTATTGTCATTAGGTACTTAACTCATAATTGCTTTTTGAAACCATTACTCAAATTGAAATCATTAATCAATTGCTTTTTATTGATTTACTTTTATACTAATGTTTTCATGTCCTATAGATATAGCTATGCATTAGTTAATTAGTAGATGTTCACCATTTATGTATTATCAATGTGATTTTATGGCGATGTGTACAATTTAATTGTTTTATATTATTAATATTACTATTTACTATTATTATGACAGAGCCTATTATGATTACATAATTGGTAATTAATTAATAACTTTAATAAGAGTTTAATTCATTATGTTAATATTCAAATCTTAAATGAGATTTAGTGATATGATAATTAATATAATTAAGAAATATGCATTAAATACATATGCATGAAAAAAAACTATTTTCATAGAATTACACAGTTTTTAAGATAAGTTCTCAGAACTTTTTATTATTATGTTAAAATCATGAATTCTATTCTGATTTCTCATTCTAATTATTATTAATTAAATATATTGTAATATTTTAAATATATATCATATTTTGTAAATTCACTTTAGATATTGAAAAATAATATACTATTTTTTTTATTTCTAACCTTGCAAATACTTAAGGCCGAATTTAACTGGTTCAATAATACCAAACTTTTAAAATTTAATATCAATTTTTTATAAATTTGACATGTAATGTCGGTTTTATTTATTTAATATAAAATTATTAACACATAAAAATAAATATAAAAACTTGTAAAAGGATATTATTATTTGTCCTTTTTATATATATATATATATATATATATATATATATATTTAATTTTATAAAAAGGTTGATGGAAAAGTTTCAAAATTTCATACTTAACCATAGCAATTTACCAAATATAATAAAGACTGATGATAAAAGAAAAAGTTAAATTTAAGCTAATAAGAACATTTTATAGATTTTTGTGTAATTGATAAAAATTTATTTACGAAAATTAAAAATAAATTTAATACATATTTATAAATATTTTAAAAACGTAAATATACTATAATAAAAATTTTAGAAAACGGCTGTAAAATCGGTTACATTAGTTTAAGCATCAAGAGAGACATCCTATAATTAAATTTCCAAAAAATTGTTTTTATTTTTGTTACATTGTCGAACTTTACATCTTCCACTTCGAAATATATACGGTGCAGACAATTCTACATTTGAAGAATACATAATTTTGAAAGACAACTCAGTATTGAGCAGAATAGAGTAGAAAAAATTTGTAACTACTAAAAAAATTTCAATTCCGACTACATTCTTCCGAGAAAACTCTATTTTTTGTTTAGATAATTTGCTATCTTCAAATTTTCTCCGATATTTAATATCTATTTGAAAATATGTTATAAATAGTACATTAATTTTATTATTTTTATTTACCTTTTTAATAAATATTGAGAATAACCATAAAATATTAATGTTTAATATAATAAAAATCATATATACTTATTAACGTATATTATATGTTATATGTAAGAAAAATGTACAAATGTCAGAGTAAACATTTTTATTTAAAAACTTTTTTAAGAAATCAATATTTCAAATTCTCCAATATATGTATATGTACATACATATATATTTTTTTAAAGAAATACCAATTTTTTGTGGTGAAAATAAAAATATATACAAATGTCTGATCAGGAGATATATTAAATATTATCACCATTATAAGGGAAAACTTTTAAAAATCAATTACGGTGTCAACAAGAACTTACGAGTATACAGGGTAAATTTTGAATAGTTGATCTAAAACGTGGATAAATTCGAATTAAAAAAAAAAAATAGATACATACATGGTCAAAATTGAACTTTGCGAGTTTTTTTGCAAATTTGACAAAAAATAACTCCCCACTGAAAAAATTAAGTAAAATAATTCTTTTACATAAAAAGTTGCACGATTTTACTACGTGTCAAATAAATATATTTGACACGTAGTAACGCCTCAATCTTTCTGGCCCTTAACGCCTGAAATTTAATTTTTTTTAATAAAATTTCTACAGTATATTTCTCTATTACTTATAATATTTTGTACACAAGTATTGAAACTGGTATACTTATTTTAAAAATAAATGAAGATTTCTGGGCTAAAAATCTATTTCCAAAATCCATAAAATTCAATTTGTTACTAAAATATTTATATTATAACTATGGGTTAAATGAATGATGCAACAAAATTTCTTAATTATATTTTCCGATTCAAGCAAAAGTTTTCAGATTAAAAATTTAATGATATTAAAAAAACGTTCAAATTAATTTTTATTTGCCCATTTGGCAAAAGTTATTTTACGTATTTATATAACCAAGAAAACACAAAATTACAATTGTCGCATAAAATAAACTTGTACATTGAGTAACGAATGTTGTTTACTATATTTTATTTTATTTCAAAGCAAATATTTAGTTTTTACTTTTAACAAACTCTTTGAATTGTAAGTTGAATATTGTTAGTGTTAACTATGAAAAAAGATTTATTAATAAATTTATTATTATGTCAACATTGTTAGTAAGTATTAAGAAAAACTTGGTCAATTTTGTTGCTCTTAAATGTTAAATATGCTATTCGTAAATTTTATATAAAAAAATTCGTTAAAAGGTTTTTGAAATTTTATCAATAAATATTTTTGGAAGTGTTCTCGAAATAATGGATTTTACCATCTAATTGAAATAATATTTTGAAAATGATATTATTATTATATATATTTTTACAATTCACAATGTATAGTTAGCTGAATAAGAAATTAATTTAATTTAATTATTGAAACTACAAATAATTCCTTGAATTTCAAGTGTACATTTATAATACGTATTCATATCCGATCAAAAAAGTAATTTATTTAATAAATTTTTCTTTTAATTTTAATCTGAACAGTATGCAAATTTTAGTGGGTTTCGAAAATAAGATTGATTTTCTAATTGAGTTTATGTACAAATAAGCTTTCCTATCAACGAAAAAAATTAATTTTAAATCTTGAATATTAAACATTCAAAATTTATTTCTGTAAAAAAAAAAATTAGTTGTTAAAACTTGCATTAAATTAATATTCTATTTCTTAATAATATTTAGAAAATGTTATTCTTAACTATTATATGCAATCAATGTAGATTGCATATAATATTTAATAATAACATTTTCTAAGGAAACTTGTCCATTTCATACTATTAGGATTAGGAAACTTGTCCTTTACAACTGTAATATTTTTAATTTTTTTAATATATTTTACTTTATTTTTTATAAATATTGTAATTAACTCTTAGATATATTTTACTTTTTTTTGTAGCGTTTTTTTTTTTTTAAATATAAGTAGGTGTAATTCGGAATTTCAATAAATTCAATATATTCATTCAAAATAAATAATTATTTATAATGAAAATATTAATACAAGTTTTTTTAATCATTAGTATTGAAATGTGTTTAAAATGTGTTCAAGTGATTGAATGTGTAGATGATAATAAAAAAAATGATACAAATGATATATTTAAAAAACCATTATTATTTATAATTGCATATGATGGTTTTCGAAATGATTATTTAGATAGAGGTGTTACACCAAATTTACTTAATTTTCGTGAGAATGGTGTTTATTCCGATTATATGAGTACAGAATATCCAGCAATAGCTTTACCAAGTTTCCATACCATAGGTATATAAAATGATATAATAACTTATATATATAGAAATTCAAAAATTAAATATTATATTATAGCGACTGGCAGACATCCTAAACAACACAAAATTACCGGCAGATTTATCCATTTCGTTCATAATACAACAACTCAAGGATATGGAGCGCCTTTGTATAGTACAAGTGCACAAATACCAATATGGGTTATAAATATATATATATATATATTAAATTATTTATTAATAAAATTTTTAAAAAATTATTTCTACATTTTAAGATATTAAATGAAATGAATGGTGGTAAATCCGTTTGTATGATGTGGCCAGGTAGTGAATTTATATATAATAAAACACAATGTACTTATATTGAAAAAATGAGTAAAACAATGTCATTTAAAAAACGAGTTGATAAAGTTATACAATGGATGAATATAACCGATATAAATGAAAGGCCAAACTTAGTTATGTTTTATGTTAGAGAATTAGATTTGATAGCTCATATGACTGGACCAGAAAGTCGAAATACTACATTTATGATAAAAAAATTTGATATACTTACTGAATATATTATACGTCAACTGAAAGATATAAAGATTTATTATAAAACAAATATAATAATTTTAAGTGATCATGGAATGATACCTGTTAAACAAAACAATCTTGTAAGAGTTGATAAATTTTTACCAGCTTTTACAGCTGGAAATATCTATTTTATACCTGATTATGCTGGTAATTTTGTTTATGTGACATATAAAGTTGATATTGATCCTATGTACTTTATTAATGAAACAAGACAACATTATGAAAAATATCTTCAAACTAATGTTAAGCTTGTATCAGCATCACATCCTCCAGGGAAATTAAAGTAATTCAAAATATATAGATATAAATTAGAAATATTTTAGTTAATTTTTGTTATTATTAATTTTAGTACATTTGAGTATCAATTAGACCGTGGTTATGGTGCTCTATTATTTTTCCAATTTAAATCACAAGGCGGCTGGCGTCCTATGTATAGCATATTACTTAAAAGTAAAATTGGGATTAAAAAAATTTAAAAATATAGGAAAAAATGTATATATATATTATTTTTCAGATAATTCAAATAATACTTATGGTGGTCACGGTTATTTAAGACAAAATGATGGTATATTTATGGCTAAAGGGCCTTTGTTTGTTCGTTTTACAAAAGTGGAACCATTTCAAATGGTAGATTTTTATAGTGCATTTGCAAAAATTTTAAATATCAAAGGTGATTATGAAAAAGATGGTAATTTTACAAGAATAATGCCTATTTTTAAAATTCGGAAAACAATGTTTTGGCCAGGTAGGTTATACTATAACAAATATAATATAAAAAATATTTTTGGATTTTTTTATTAAGAATTTATATTTACAGAAAATATATTATATATTATTTCATTATCGATTTTTTCTTCAACATTATTTTATGTGATTATTAACTATGCGAAGTAATACACATTATTTATTTAAAGTTTCATATTTTAAATTTGAATTATTGTCATTTGTTTAAATAAAAATTATGTTAAAATTTTTAAAATTATATTTTTTTTAACAAAATATTAACAATATTGAGTAATTAGTTTTTCAAAAAATATTTTATAATTAATGCGAATAACTTACTAATAGATTTCAAAAGAATAATTTAAATTCCGAATTACGTATTGAAATGTTTCGTTTTTATCAGAGCTGTGGTGTCACAGTCGAGTTATCCAGTATGAGTTTGCAGTTAAAAAAATGAGGAGTAGGAGTTGGAGTCGACAATTTCGATCATCGACTCCATATCCCTGGTTTCTATATGTCTCACCAAAATAGTTATTAGAGTATCCTTTAAATGGTAGATTACTTAAGTTTAAAACAGGATAAAATATTCTTTTTCCAAACTATCTATGAATTGTAAATCACATTGATTTAAAAATGTATATTCTCACAAAATTATTACACGAATTTAATTTAAAAAATTTGTATATAATTGTTCTTTCTTTTTTTTCTGTAATTTTATTTTTTGTTCTGAAAATGTATCAAATAATTCAATTACTTTAATCGCCCATTTAATTTAATCACTTTTAATATTATTATCAACAGAAAAAGATTAATCTTTTTTATGGTGTAATTTTATGAAATTTGCAGAATTGAAAATTTAATATATCATATTAAATTTAAATTAAGGATTTAATACTATGTAAAAGTCGATTTTTTTTCCACAAAAAAATTATGAAAAAAATGTAATTATGTTAAATACATAATTACATTTCTATTTTGCTGGATTTCATTTTATTATAATATATTAATAGCAAAACAATATTTTAAACTAATAGTCTGATTTATTTATTTAAGCTCTAGTCATTTGCCGTTAAAATTAAACTTAAGTAGAAACTAAAGCATTACGAAAGTTATGAGGTGTCCATTTCCAAAATAGATAGTGATGGTTATCCTGCCTAACTAAAACATTCTTTAAATTTATTTATTTCTCTATATAAATATACGACAAACGGAAAAAACGTTAACATTTTATATCAATCGACAAAAGAAAAAATCAGTTTACTGGTAATCACTTGGAATAGATAATGTGCGCTTTGGAATTGGACACCTTATATACAACTTTCGTAACGCACTTATATAATTCCCAATCCTTTATTATATGTCATGGTTCAGATTTGTTATCTATCAAAGGGTCAATCAAAAAAATCAAGTAGAAATTTAAAATATTAAATTATAATCTCTAAAAAGGTATAGTTTACTGACAGACAGGAATGTTTGAACATAAGGGATTTTGAATCAAAAAAATCCTGAAATATAAAATAGACAAACATTTATAATAAACATCAGTTTATAAGGGTTTCAGTTCAGGTATACATAAATTGTAATTTTTCTTTTTCTTTTAAATTTCAAATAAAATAGATTTCAAACAATCATATTCCACTGAGTATAAATCATAATTTTTGTTTTGTTTCCTTTATCAAATGCAAAAAAAAAATTATATATATTTTTTTAAAAATGTACAAATATTAAATTAAATTGCTTCCTGTGATTCCACAAAATAATACTTTTTCTTATAAAAATATACATATATGTATATAAAAAATATTTTGAAAGATAGATTATTTTTGATGGAAAAGAATGACGATCAATAAATTTCATTAGAAAAGAAATTTAAAAATAATATTTTATTTTATATTTTCACGATAAAATTTATCTATACATTAAATTTTAATAGTTAATTTAAGTAGTTGCAATAAAAAAAATAAATTTTGGGATTTTTATTTCAATTTTTTATTAGAAAATTATTTTTCGTAATTTAAAAATTTAAAAATATACATGCAAGACAACAAAAATTAAAAAAGTGTCATCAATGGTTTAAATTTATTATGGATCATACCAAAAAATGATATTTGGCAAAATTAAAATACACACTATATATATGTATAAGCAATAAGAATATTCTTTAAATTTTATTATAAGATTCTGCTCATTTGTTAGTTCAAAAATGGGTCATAATTTCGTATTAATTATCCTGACTTACATTTTTACAATCTTAGATCCTTATTTACATTTTAACAATATTTATTTATGTAAGAAAAAAACTTATTAGGATTTTATAAAATTAAATATATTTTTACCATTACAAAAATTTAAAAAATATGTTCAATAAATGAAAAACATTATTAAGCACACCGTATTTACACTTTAAAATCCACTTTCACACTGTGTTATTAAACTCTCGACATAATTTAAACTCCAGTTTAAATTAGTTCTATATTTCACAGTATAAGTTTAAACGCTTTCAGTTTCTTCAGATTATACTTAAGTTCAATTTTAACTCAAGTTTAAATAAATAAATCCGACAATTTATGTAAAAGTTGATATAAAATGTTAAAATTCAGATAAATGTAGGTAAGTCCGATAACACCCGGCTTATGCTATTTATAGGGTGGAAAAAATGTTCAATATAGTGTCTCTTTATTTCAGTACATTTTTCATGTAAAAACTAAATTTTACCCAGAAGACGACCAGGCTCGTTTGCTCTGGACCAACCTATGTAATATGTATATTGAAAAATCAAACCAACCAATATTTTTAATTCCAATGAAATATAAATAAAAACAAATTTAAGTATGTCAACGCTGATTTATTTTCAAGCACAATAAAAAAAATTTGTATTGTTAATTCACAAAATTACAACTATGAAAGCTAATCAGTTTAAATGGAAAATTTAACAATACATGTTCGGTTTTAGATTAACTTAAGTTTAAACTCTTAATGTGAAACTCAATATTTTATCATAAAAATGATTTACATAAATTATATTTTATAGCTAAAAATTTAATATGTTAAAACTGTTACAGAAAATAGTAATAGTAATCATAATATTTTGATCATATTATATTGACATTGTGTACCAAAAAAAAAAAAAAACCAACATACTATATTTTTTAAAAAGTAAACTAATAAATTTTAGCTTTACTCGAATATTCATATTTAAAAATCAAATAATAAATCATAAAAATTTTGGCTCTTATTGTGCCAAATTCAAAATAAATAACTAAAAAAGCTTTAACATAATTAATTCTTACAACAATTTAAAATGAATAAAAAAAAACTGTATAAAAGTAGAACAAAAATTATTATATGAAAAATTGAATTTTATTTTTTAAAAACATTAAATTTTCCCTTTTTTTCTCCTCTTCTTCTTCTTCTTCTTCTTCTTTTGAACCTCTTTTATTACTTTTACCTGAACACAAAAAAAAACTATACTACTGAATTATATTAAAAATCATAGAAATTAGGTTTCAAACTGAAAACAGAAAAAAAACTTTATATTGCTACCTAAATACATTTTCAATGTAATACTCATAGAATAAAGTTTTTTATTTTGGCAACTTTTCAAATAGACACTGCGACAATACAATAATTTCTATTTTTATAAAAGAATATAAAAAAAAATTAGATTGCTTTTTTTCTATGCTGTAAACTTATTTCTTTTGCTGTTTCAGCATAAAAATTTTCTTCTATTTAAATAGAGAACGTTGAACAATGAATATCCAGGAAAAAAAAATTTTCTTCTATAAAATGTATTAGCTTCAAAAATGAAAATTTCTATATGGAAACTGTAATATTTTTTAACAAATTTTTAAGACAATTTTAAAGTAGTTTATATTTTGTTAAAACTGGTTTCCTTTTTTGTTTAATAAACATTTGGAAAATGGGAAAGCTAAAAAGAATAGTATTACTTCTGATATTAAATATTTATAAATATCTTAATACAATATCAGATTGAAGATAAAAATACTCTATTAATATGTTTTTTTTTTGTATTTATTTAGAAATTTCTTGATTTGAGAAAAGTTAATTTAAATGTAAATTAAAATTAAAGGAAAACTAAATATTTGTAACAAATACTAAAACTAAAAATTTCCTGTTGGGAATAAAACGATACAACACGTAGATTGCATATACAATTTAAAATTGGTTTTTTTTATCAATATTAAATTTAGAATTAGCTATTAATTAAACATTAGGTTCATATAAAAATTACGAATTTCAAATTAGTTGGTAAATTTGTTTTATAATAATCATAATTTCATTTCATATCACTGAAACCATTGTAAAAGGTTTAAATTTCCCTAATTAAGTTTGTATTAGCATTGCCTGCATTTGCATTTCTGTCTGAATTAAGTCTGTATTTCCATTTGTGTATTGCTTTGTCCAAGCCATTGAAAAATGATATCATATGTATATCCTAAGCATATCTCAGTGGTGTAAATATCAATTATATAATATCTACTCCCTCGTTTCAACATCATATTGACAAAATTCAAGGAAGCAAAATAAACCTAACGCACATACTACATATTATATAATTTTATAATTCATTATTTATAATAATTAGTTGTTATTTGTACAACATTTAAACTTAACAATTTGCAGTGTATAGGGATTTTCTTTTTAAAAAAAATCTCTCAGGTTAGCACTTTGCCGTCCGTCGGTCCGTGCGTGTGAAATTATCATTTAGAATACTAAATGATTTAGAAATTTAAGATAGTAAATATTCTCCAACATGGATAATTAACACCCATTGAAAATGTTTTAAAGAGTATAATAAAGCAGCATTTTCTTTTGATTGGAATTTCTGAATCATTTAATTTTTAATACGCTTTTTACAAGTAGAACATTATGATTGATTTTAAATTGATATAAAATGTCCCCAAAAATAATCTCATACATATGAGACTACTACACAGTAGTTCTACTACGTGGCATTTTTTTATAATATGTATTATCATTTCTGCTTAAATGTTTTGTCTAAAAAAATAATATTTTAATATTATCTACATTATATTTTTCACAAATTATATGTATGTATTTCCTATTAAAGGATTTCATATTCAGGAATTTTGAAAACTACCTCGTGGTTACAATATTTTTAAATTAGTATTAATATAATTTTAATTCGAACTACAATTATTTAAAATCATTATAATATTATTAACAAAAAATTTATACCGAAAGTCAAATATTTATACTGAATTTAATAACAGCTTGCCAAATTGACTATAATAGTATATATAATACCATTATTACACTTAACATAATAACTAAGAAGGAAATTTAGATAAGTTATTTTAGCGGAATCGATTCATAGATAAAAGCAATTCTAAATTTTATTTCTTAAGTAAAAAAAAAAGCTAGGCAAAAGCAAGAGACAAAAAAAAAACCAAATACATATAATCATTTACAAAAACACTTTCCAATATTACATTTATAGACAAAGATAAACTTGAAAAAAACAAACAACTTAACATAAATTTATATAAAATAATATGCAAATCTTTAATATCCTCTGATGTAAAAAAAAAAATGTAATAAAAAAGTCTTTATTTGATTATGTAAAATAGAATAGTGTAAAGCTATTGCCAACAATATTAATAATGACTTACTTTATGGGGACGAATAATCAAATATTAGCTTCCTTATCCATTTTACTATTATGTATGTGAACGGCATATGTTTATCCTTTTAGATTTATATATTTTCTATGTACAATATATATATATATATATATATATATATATATATATATATTTTTTTTCTATACAATTTAAGGATATATATCCTATTTAAAATGATTTTATAGTAAAGTTTTAACAACTTAAAATATATACATATATTGTGTAGACAGTTTTATATATTTATATGCAATAAATTCTAAATAGAGACAAACTTACTTGGCCACAACTGGCTATACTATAAAAAAATATTTATGGTATACCATCAAAAAGGACAATATTGTGATGATTTTATGTATTTCTTCACATCTTTTGCAATTTCGTTTCTTTATCATTTTTATCTTATTTTATAATATATGTATAATAATATAATAAAAAAAATATACAAGGGCAAATTAAATAGTTATAAAATGGCAACCAAAAATGATATTTATAGAAATTTTATTTATAAATACATATATTTTAAGGAGATTATAACTTTAAATTAAAAAAGTCATTTGATTTTGTAAACACAATTTTTTTTATTTATTATTAATATTTGTAATACAGTTGCATTTATGCTAATTAAAATTTTACAATTGTTATTTTCAATTTTATGATTTAAATTGATTTATAGTACAACAACAATTTTGAATTTTAAATATAGAATTTATGGTAATATGGAAAAGTACTTGTATAATTAAGATTTTTACTTAACCTCGCACATTATTTGGAAATAATATTTAAACAAGAATATAAATAACAACCAAATAAAATTAAATATCATTTATGTTTACTTATATTCTTATTATTTCAATGCCACTAAAGTTTCAATTCAAAGTTTACAATACCTAACTATTTGAATTAAATTTTTATTTTAATATGGTCGTTATTACGAAATGGTCGTTATTACAAAAAAAAACGTTTTAGAAAATCCGTTGGAAGGCATAGACAGCGAATAACAAGGAAATTGATGATTAATTGCTTGGAAAAAATTAATTTATTGTGAAGGTCGTAGAAGTAAATTTTGCATGAAACCAAAATTTCACCAATATTAATTTTATTCTGCTCTTCACGACATTATCATCGTGCGCAATTTACATTCGAAAATATCTCTTATGCTTTTTAGTCACAGAAAGTCTATTTAGTATTTATAGAAACTACAGTAACTAGTATTTGGTTTTACTCTTTATTACTATTAACATAAGCTTGGAAATCCGCCGTACCATGTTAAATTAAATTTGGCAGATTATTGCAATATCTGTGTACTTGTGCACCACTTATGTGCAGCAAAATAAATGACTTGCCAGTAAAAGCATAAAGTAGTACTTTTGCGACAAATAAAAGTTTGAAAAAATAAATTTGGGATACAATATTTTTTTGGTTCAGTGTAGTTTTCTCTTATAGAAACTAAACACTTAAAATGTTCTCAAGTCTTTTAATTAAGAAATATTGTAATGGGATTTACTTTAGTTTACATTTAATTAATCGATCTAATTAACTATTTTGTGCACACAAGAAGTAATATTTATTTTTTTCTCATTTTTAAAATCGTATTTATTTTTTTTTATTTTTTGTTAAGATTTTGCAATGCACATAATAATCCATTCTCCTTTGTACTAATATACAATTCGTATTCATGTCATTACAGCCATTAACAAAATAATACATTTATTTAAATAACAAACCAATTTTTCTTATTTTCCACCAAAAAACAAAAAAAAAATATTATTTATACCCTCTAAAGCTTACAAAAAATTACGAAACAAAAGTAATAACCTACAAATTATGTAATAAAAAAAGCTCTTTGGTGTCCTTGCAACAATGGATTATCCAAAAAAAAAAATTCCAAAGAAAAATTTAACTTTTTATTTTTGCGTAAATTAGAATTCAACAAAAAAAGCTTGCGGTTTTTTTTATTTACATTATTATAATAAATGAATAAATTAGCGTAGTTGTATAAGTGCAACAAAACTTTTTAAAAGAAATAAATAATACTAACAAATTTACTTGACATTTATACATACATACATACACTTTGGCGCTACAGCTCGATGCGAGCCTGGGCCTCCCTTAAAGGGTTTCTGTAACATTTTATTGCAATTTGGACCTACTAATTTTTTATATGGATTCCGAACCATAAATTTCTTTATAGCGAAGAAACTATTAATTGCAACAAGCTAATGGTTTTTATTAGTGAGACATTTGTTGTTAGCAAATGGTCTCTGCCGTTAGCATTTTTCCCAGTCTTAAATTACATTTTATTATAATTTTATTACTGGTACTCATTTAAAGCTGAGTAAACTTAGACCAACATCGATGTCTCGGACGGGCGTCGAACCCAGTACCTAATGCACCACAGCTTAGCACACTACCACTTAAGCCACCGTCGGTCTTAACATTTACTTCTGGATTATTTTGGTAAAAATTTTAATAAAAAACAAAAAAAGAACAACAAAATTTACTTAAATTAACAACAACGACAACTAAAAAACCAATTTAATCTCAATGGCAACATTAAAAGTTTTTAAATTCTTAGTTCTTTATATACTAAAACTAAAAGTATCAGAATAAAATAATGCAAAATATAATTATATTATGCTGTACAAAAATATCTATACATAGTTCACATAAACAAAGTAAATTAATTTCATTTTTGAATGGAGGGAATAATATAAAGTTTTCATTTGGTGACATTTTGTTTTATGATTTTTAACAAATAGAAATTATATATCATTATGATAACCATATACAAACTTTTTGTTTATGTATATAAAACTAATAAAATGACTTTAGATGCACATAATATTATGTAAAATTATTTGAGTTAAAGTAATTTCAACTTTCATTTACATATATATTAGTGAAATAAAATTTATTAAAAAAAAAAAAAAACAACATTGAATTAAGATTTAAAGGTTTATATTAAATCTTATGATGTCATTTTCCCTAAAAACATAATGTAATTTTAAGTTTAGAAAGTTTAAAAATTAACTTTAGAAATTACATTGAGTATTTATACTGCGAGCATCTTTCCCATTTGGTGTTTTAAGGCATACACATAGTTCAATAATTATGTATACTTGAATTTAAACTTGAAGGGGGTTAATGGTTAGACTGCATCCATTCATAATGTGGTGACCCTTCTTGTTGGGACTTAGTCAATAGTTAAGTTCAGTACTTGCTATTTTGGTAAGATTTGCTAAAAAATCAGAGAATGGCTTTATCTAATCCAGGTACCGAAATCATGTGACCATCAATTGAACTATAATAATGAACAGTTCCTCACAATTACATAGTATGTTTGCCACCATTTTGTTTTCAAATTCGCAGAATCTACATAACAATTCTCTTCGTCGTATTGTTTTAGTCCTAGTGTCCTGTAAGTAAGCGGGCTATATTGTTCTGTTTTTTTTCCTGTTCATTAAAAGGCGTTCTCTTGCTTGTTTGAGTATAGAAAAGCTAGCATTGATATTAATACTTATAAGTCAAAAGCCAAAAAGAACGAAAGATAGCATAAACATTTCTTGATTTAAAATCTCTATAAAATAATTTTTTAATGATGAAATTATTGATAGGCAGAACAATTCAATTTTTAAGAGCCAAAATATATTTTAAGTTAATAAGCAGAATCGAAATTGAAGTTATCACATAAATTATACTTCTTACTTTTAAATTCGTTTAATATAAATACTTAAATGCAAAATTATTTCTGTATCTTTAAATTTATCTTCTTTTATTTTTTTTAAAATTTGCAAGTATACTAATACAATACAGTTTGCAAGCATACAAATACAAAAAGTATCTAATAAAAAAAGTATCTAATGAGTTTTATTTAACCATTTTATAACCATAACTTTTAAAACATATGGTATGAGTTACTAACATTCTACTACTTTTAGCCATTCTTGGCTAACTTCTTTCTTGAATATCCATTTTTCATATCAGTAATTGGGATCCGTTTAAATTAGTTCAGATTTTTAGAAAATCTAGAATTGTAAATTTATCATTAAGAAGAACAATAATAGAACATTAATATAATCCTATTTTCATTTTTTTTTCTTTTATATATAAAAATCCTTAAAAACCATTATTAGCCTAATGATAAAAATTAATAATAATTGTATAATATTTTATTTTATATTTTTTTACCATTTTCGTTTATCATTTTGAATTATATTATATAATTATTTTGTGGTTTACGAATATAAGATTATACGAAAAAAAAAATTATACCATAATTTTAATGTGCTTATCAATCCTAAAGATTTTATATAATTAAATGATGTTCAATAATTTAATTTTCTTTTGTTTTAATGATGATATTCTTTTTGGTATTAACTATATATATATTCGAAATATGAAATTCATTTATCGTCAATCTTCAATTATTTATTATTAAAGAATATTATATTTGAATTTAATTCTAATCCTGTAGTATAGCATTAGGATTTATTGGGTAATTACCATTAATATCAATGATTTGAAGAAAAAAATATATAGAAAGCAAATTTCGGTACAATAATATAGTTTCAATATTAATGCTATTGGGTAAAATATTTATTGATATATTTGGTAAATTGTAATATGTTTTTAAGAATATATAAACGTTTACTTATATTTAATTAATATATTCATAATATTATACGTGTATATTATTCTTCATAATTAAACATTCAATTTTAAGCGAAACAAACTAATATGTAATAATTTTTAATAATCAAAAAGTTTTACTACCAAAATTTTAATAATCAACAAAAAAATATTAAAGTTCTGTCTACCCCAAATATATTTTAGACTTTGTTTATCTTAATATTCCAAAAATAATCATATTTTAAAATCTTAAATAATCTTAATATATTTTCTAATCCAATTTTATGTTCATGTTATACACGCCTATTTACCTCAATCTTTAACTTTCAACTATGCTTCAAAGAGCGCACAGAATTTTCCGCAAAAAAAAAACTAAAAAAAAACAAAAAAATAACAAAAACTGAACGACCATTTACCTCTTAAATATCTTATTAGTCCTTGTCCTTGTAAAAAAAAAAATATATAAACATTTCATTCACTTTTGACTTTATGTATAGTCAAGGATACAACAAAAAAAAAGAAACCAAATGACATAAACAAAAATGAAAAAAGAAAAACATTTTTAGGCGCCGAAAAAGTGGTTTTTGGCACTTCAATAACACACAAAAAAAAATGTATATATCTGTCTGTCTTTACCCCTAAAGCTAAATGAAAATAAAAAGCTTTTTTTTTCATTTTATTTTCACTGACTAAGTTGTTAACAGAAAGAATTTTTAATACTTAAAGTTAAACTGAAAATATTATGAAATTTTCAAAAAAAAAATACTGGTGTATTTTTTATATTTATGTAAATATATAAAAATACATATTTATACATAAATTTATAATATTTCATTCATAAATAATTTAAAAACATATCATATAAGAAAAACCAAAAAATAGCATTATATTAATCGTGCCTTCAAAAGAATATCCTTTTTTGTCTATTAAATTGAAAATTATGTATGCCACTTAAAAGGCATACCAATAATCACATTGGCAATTTTCATATAATGATAAATAAGAGAAATGATTTTATTTTATCAGCCATAAAATTATCACCAACAAGATAAAAAAATTTCTTAAAAACATTTTATATTATGAATATGATGAAATAGAAATAAAGCATAATTTTTATATTAAACTTCAAATTTTATTTTGGGTAAAAAAATATTAAATTTAAATTGTTATTACATTTTTGAATTGGTTTAAATGAATTGGTGAGAAAGAGTTTTAAATAATATTTTTAAAAAAATACAGAGTGATTAAAAATAAAGGCTATGCGAATAGCCTTTATTTTTAATCAATGTGATTAAAAAAGGTAAAATATTGAAGTTTAAATGAAAATGCATAAATTTTGTGTCATACATTAAATCAATTTAAATTTATCAAAGTTGATAACTTTTTACAACAATGTTCAAAAAATCCTAAAAAATTTATTTTTATGGTTATGAGTGATTTTTAAAGTTGACCAAATATGGATTCAAGTGAATGTCGTGAAAAAGTTGCCAAGTAGCTAAAATATACAACCTTTTTTTTCAACTTTTTACCATCATTGTCATCATTATAATAAAATTATATCTAAGAATTTTTATTCTTGCAAATTTCTCTCTAAATTACTTTGTATATTCGGATTCCGCCCAAAACATTTTCTTTTAGATTAAATTACATATAAACCTATAAACTCATATTAACAAATTATAATATAGAAACCAACAAACGATTTACATTTAAATGTAAGTAAATAAAAGTAAAATAAACGATATCGAAAATAAGGGTAAAAATAAAAATTATTGTTTTTCGGTTTTTTTTTTTTTTTTTATCAATTGAAAATTTAAAGGAAAAACCAAAATCCTTAAAAGGTTTATTTTTATGGTTCTGAGTGATTTTTAAAGTTCACCAAACAGGAACATTAAGAATTTTGTGTAATATTTTTATTGATGAAATAAAATCGACAAAAAAAAATTGTTTTAAAATATTAAATTTTATTTTTATTGATATAAGATTTTTTTTAGGAATTAAATGTAAAATTAAAAACATTTGTGTACATATTCGGGAGTTAAGATTTATTAAGAAGCATTAAAGCGTGGATTATTTAATTATTAATATTACATTTTTTTAAAAACATAATTAAATAAATCAATAATTAGATTGTATAAATTACAATATGAAAAGTGAGAAAATATCTTTTGGTAAGCGTAATAAGTCTGCTTGGTATAAACTTTCTGGAATTGATGTTTTAATAAAGTAAATACTATACTACTTGGCGCTAAAGCTTGTTTGGGCACCTAAACATTATATTACAATTTTATATGGATTGCAAACCAAAAAATTTCTTTATAGCGAAGAAAATTTAATTGTAAAACAAACTAATAGCTTTGCTCTCTAAATTATTAGTGATACACTAATAATTTAGAGAGTATATTATAAATATCATATATCTCCAGTATGTTATAAATATCATAAATCCAATGTATATCAAACTACTGCATAATAGGACAACTATGCGAACCCTTTTTTTTACATTATATTAATTTTCTTTTCGAAAATATTTTACAAAAACATTTAAAATATCTATTGATTTAACACAATTGAATCCAAAAACCTTTTTACAATAAAATTTTATTTGCATTATGTAATTTAATGAAAATTTTAGCACTTGGTTTGTAATATAAAAGTGTATGAAATAAGTAATGATAATGAAAAACCCTTAAAATAAAATAACTTATAATATTGACTTAATAATTTTTTTCCCATCTAAACAAAATAGAATTTTCCCTTTCAAGATATTCACTTAAAAAAAGCAATTTCATAATTGATTTTTAAATTGAGAAGTAAACTAAACATAGTTAAAGAAAATTTTTATATAACAATCATTTGCAACTTTGCAAAGATTACATAATTTTATTTAAACATTTCCGGCTTGTTACACAATAGTATTTTAAATATGTATTTACAAAATTTATATTTTATTTTATTACAATGTTAAATATTCTTATGTAAATTAAGTCTTTTGATTTAATATTTTCTTTCCACTTCAATAAATTATAAAATAAAAAGATTTATTTTCTGTAAAGTCTTAGCAATCAAGAAATTATTTATTGACTTTGTTTTGTTTTGAAATTATTAAAGGATAATGGATATTTTATACATTTTTATTCAAGTTATGCTAATTTACTTATTTTATTAAATTAGTATTTTTAAGTTACAATTTTCATATGTAAGATTGTGAAAATCGAATGTCATATCAAGAAATTTATAGTTTTATTACATAATAATAATAGTAAGTTTTTCAACATTTGATTAACATTATTATCCTTAATCTTTTCTGCATAGTTGATTACAAACTACACAGTAAAGCAGCAAACATTGACCTAATTACTAGTAAAAATTACTGCTAGAAAATGGATCAATCAAAATTATTATGAATAAATTAGTTTTGTATTGAAACATGTTTTATTTAGAGGCTAAAAACTTCTTAGTGTAAATATGTAATTAAGTCTTTTATTTTAGTTTTAAATTTAGTAAAGTAGAAGTTTATTTTGAATTTTATCCTCTAATGATTTGTTTAAATTTATCGGTTATCTTTTATTTTACAATTAAGAAGTTTTAACATTTATTTTTTATAAATCTCTTGATATATTATTATTTATTGATTAGACTACTCAATCAATAATCATATATAAAACAAGAAGTCTGGATCAATCAATAATAAATATTACACAATTAAACTTGTAAAATATTTCGATATTTGATGTTATGTACAACAATAATGAAGCTTCCCAATTTGATGTTATGTACAACAATAATGAAGCTTGTACTAATAGTAAGATAATAAGAAAATTTGAAGTTTTCTTGAAAATTATTATATATTACATAAAATTATTTGCAGAAAATTAAAGATTTTAATAAGTATTTAAAAATAACTAAATAATAGGTATTGTAATTTTCTTATCATACACTGAGGGAAAAAGTAACGTTTATAACAATTGCCTCATACCTAGTCCAATTTTAACAGAATTTTCATTTAAACTAACTGGTAGGCACTTATTAATGCTAGCGAGATTTATTAAATAATATTAAATATTTACAAAAAATATAATGATTAACTAGATTCTAGTTGTATCCACGCTAATTCTGTACTGGTATTTATAATTTGAAATCAGTCCTATTCCTATAGGTTAATAAACTAGAATCTAGTTGTTTCTAATATATTAGTAAATATATTAATAAACTTAAATTTCATAGTAGTAATTTCATCTGAATAATTTAAATTTTAAAAGAAATAAGTTACATACACTACCATTATAATTAATAAATGTCGTTTACTGTGAATATCCTATTTTCAAAAAAATATATCTCAAGTAAAGTTAAATATTTTATGTAATGCAAATAATTTATAGTTCAGATAAATAGTTGAGAATATAATTAAAATCGTTTTAATTCGTTAGCATTTAATTAACTTATTAAATTATATTTGATAAGTTAATATTTTTTGTGATAATTTTACATAAGCCTGTAATTATTGTCATTAAGAATTTTTGGCATTAAATTTGATTAAAATTTATCGTTCTGAACTGATTCCGTTTTTTATTTAATATTTTGTTTTTTTAATTTCATTAAAGTGAAATTCAACAAAATTTTTCCGAATATTAGAAAACTGCAGTTTTTGACAAAATTATCTAGGCCAATGCATTTTACATCATTGTTTTTTTTCTAGTTCTAAGTAGTGAAAGTAGACCTAGACACAGTGGTTTACACACAATAGAATATTTATACACAATATATATATATATATATATGTACTCAACAAATACAAAAAACAAAGAATGGTTTTTTTTTTGTAAGCCTCTTTATCACTTAATAGTTTTTTAGTACTAACCTCAAAACTTTTATTAAATTTATAAGCTCCTTAACAGAATGAATTCAATTTTGTTTCTATATTTATAAAGTTTTATAAATACTGACTAAAGAAAGCTCCCAAAAAAAAAATATTTTTAATATTATCTTACTATAAATAAATTTCATTCTACAGTGAATATTGTCATAAATGTTTTATAAGAGCATATAAAATAGAAATATGTGCCAAAATATAAAAAAAACTTGAAAACAATAGGAAAAACATTATATATATAACATATATTAGGGTAAAAGGACGATTTAGGGAAATTATATTTTTATACATAATAAAAGATCTTCAGTTTTTTCAGAAAAACACATGAATATTCTTTCATATGGTAATACTTCTTTATTTTGATTTTGATATCTAATAGTACTTTCGAAAATTACATAATATATACTTCCATTATTTATATTTATATGATAATTTCATATATTTTTGAAATTTAGAGCAGATAACATTTAAACAGTGCACACACAAAAAAAAACTAAAAACTCTTAAAAAATGAATTATTTTATTTACATTATCTGTAATTACATTTTATTTATTTAAATTAGAATTTCAAGAAGGACATTTCTGATAAAATATTTTAATCAGAGTGGATTATTGCAGAGATGTTCTTATATCTTGTATGATTATAGTTTTAAATTTATTCTAATATTTATTTAATACATTAAATACTTAGGCATAATTCACAATTACAATGTAACTTAAAAAAATTAAGGTCATATTATAATACATATATTATCGGTGAATTTTATGAAAAACCCGCGTAAGAAAAAATTTTAATTTATTATATGATTTCTTTTTTTTGTTTATTTTGTGTAAATTGTTTTATATTTGGATGAAAAATTACTCTTATTAAATTTTCCTATAAAAAAAAAAGCAAAAATAAAGAATGGTAAATTTATTTTTTTTAATTCCAACATGAAATAGAAAAATATTGGTAAGACAATTTTCTATTTTAGAAAATTTCATCTGAGATACCTAAATTAATTTATCATTTAGCTTATAATTTATTGTAGAAAATAATTCAATTTGAAATTTATATTTTATTTATTTTTGTAAAAATATTTATAAAATGAATTTCTTGAAAATAATAATAAAAAGTTATATGATATGATGGAAACTTTGTAATTAAACTAATGAATTTGAAATATTTCAGATAAAACTAATATAAAATTTAATTTAATAAATAAGTATTTTAATAGAATATATTTTTGATTTTTAAATATGTTACTATATTTTGTATTCAAATATGTAAATTTTTTGACAGCTATATCAATCTGGTGCAGATGAATGTATGCCAAGAGGTTCCTTTATTTTTAGTTAAATAATATTTCTGGAATAATTATTTTTAAAAAATGTATGGTAGACTGTTGTAACATTGTCATATAGTAAAATGATACGAATTACTTGAAATTCAAATACTTAAAATTTTTTACAAAAAAAATTTTTATATTAAAAACATTTCAAATTTTTTTCTATATTATTTTAGAAATTCAATTTAAAAATATCCGAATCATCAATAAATGGTACATTAAATTATGTCCTTTTGTTACGATACTCAATTTCAATTGAATTGAAGTGGTTATAAAATTAATAGGAAAACTCATATTGAAGTAATTGTAAATGTGACTCTGTTTAACAAAAAAAATCATTAATAATACATAAAAGTTTCATATTACAATTCGTATATACCACTTAAAAATTTAAGTATTTTCTATGGTTACATTAATAGATATTTAATTTAAGTTTATTAATAAAAAATAAAATAAAAACTATAACTCATAATCTGGCGAAATAGTTTACTCAATTAAAATTATAATAACCTTTATTATTATTGTACAAATTATCTTTAAATATCAAAATTTATTACCATTAATTTCATCAAACTGAAAGAAACATTTAACAAAAACTATATAATTAAGAGTAAACGTACAATCCATTAAAAAAAAATACTATATATATTTAGGCAATTAAAATTGTTCGTCGTTCCAGAACTTTAAGTAATCTGAACTATTAATAACTCGTAAAGATTATATAATGAATTTACGAATTATATACAGTGACCTTAATAAATTTCCGATTCACTATTTTACTATTTTATAAGATGGATTATCAGAAAATATTGGTATCCAAAAAATGATTAAATAAGATAAATCAAGTAAAATGTAAAAATAGATACAGAATTTGCAAAATTCAACCAAGCAAAAAATTAAAATACTTTACTGCCCCAAAAAATATTACAATTAATATATTTATTATTAAGGTGAATTAATTAATTTTTATTTTGAATGTAATGTAATAATTATAAAATTGTAAAAGGAAATTGTAATTAATGTTTTATAAATTTATAGAAACAAAATATGTTTTTAATCTGTTAATATCACATATGCATTTAATTTATCAAAAAAAAACTATTTTTTTTATGTACAAAAACATGATATAACGTACTCATAATAAATTACCAGAAAAAATACTATAATTATTACTATCTTTACATTCAATTAATGATTTTGAAAAAGACTGTACACTTATCTTACTTAAATGGATTCATGTAGACATATAATCATTAGTTTAAATGGATTTCAAAAACTATGAAATATGAAAACATATATACATATATGCATATACATATAAAATATAATCTTGCTGTGCAGATTTGATTAATTGTTCTTCTTTAGAAATTTGTTCGTATCGATGTTTTTATTAAATTAGCTGGCTAAGTAAAAATTATATAAGTGTTTTTTTTAGCATGGAAACTAAAACTATTCATTGCTAAACATCTAAGTTAATAAAATATGAAATGTAAAAAGTTTGGAAAAGAATAAAAATCGCGATGTAATGTTATAAAAGAAAATTAATATAGAAAAGAACTTAACAATTTAATGTATTAAATAATACATTAAATTATATTAAAATTAAATCGTTATATATGTTTCAATTTTAAAGCAAATATTGAATAAACTTCCAATGGATTTATTAAGAAATGCTTAGCTTATAAGCATTTCTTAATAAATCTATTCAAAACTGATGATTCTATTATACGTCTTTTTTAAGCTGTGTTAAAAATTAATAAAAGATAGGATTTTTCGAAGATGGAAAGAAAATTTTTTAATCCAATTATAAATTAATTTTTTTCCAGAATTTTATATGTTATTTTATTTGGGTACGTTGTTATCTCATCGACTAGTTTTAAACTATGCTAATACTAACTGATAATAAATATTAAAACACACACGGTCTGAACTACATTTTTTTTAGCTTGAACTCGAATGGGTTAAATCGTAACAGCATTCTTCCATAAACAATTTTCATATACGGTATACGCAGCTCAGCAGCAATCAAATCAAAACAATTATAAATTTTTAAATGTATATAAAAAATATCTTTTCGTAATTGTCAAACAATTTATTTAAGATGCTAGTTAATAAAAATATCTTAATTTCTAAAATTATATATACTAATGATAAAGGCTCTTCTACTATAATTAACTGTCTCCTAGATATTGATATATATATATATACATATATATATAAAAAAATATTTTTATTTATTAGGGTTTATTTCTATTTTCTCAAGTATCATATTCTCAAGTGGCAAATAATACCAATAATAATATGGGAAATTAATTTCAAAAAAAAAAAAAAATAACATAAGGGACATTATATTTAATATTATAAGTTTAATATATATAATTAAATTGAGATAAAATGTAACATGTTCTAAACATAAATTTAATAGATAATAATAAATTGATGTACAAAATAAAATAAATATTCTTACAAAAAAAAACTCTGGAGGGAATTCCCAAAATTTCGTCCTTTTTTTTTTCTTTAAAAAAATTAATTTTACACGTTTATCGGAAAATATTTCATTTGAAGCATTTAAAGTATATTTTTTTTTATATATATGTAAATTTAATAACATGTAAAATAAAAAATAAGTAATAATAATGAGAGAATTTTCAACGACACGTGCTGACACATCCTTCAAACTTTATAGCCTTGCCTTAAATAAATTGGTTTAGTGTAAAGAAAATATTTCATGAAACAAAAATAAAATTATTATAATAAATTGCAATGTTATTATGCAATCGTAAAGAAGATAATCTTATATACAGGAAAAAAAGTTTACTCTCTGTATCTCTAAAAAAACAATATTTTTATCCAAAAAATAGAAAATTATTGAGAAAACTTGCGCATATATTTATGTTCCACAATGATATTAAAAGAGTTAAATTTATACAAAATAAAAAATTTAATTTTTTACATAGAGCATCCTTACTTTCAGACCAAAAGATCAATATTATGTACAGATAAAAAAAAAAATTAACAACAATAAAAAGAAAAATTTTAAGCTTTTACATCAAACTTAATTTAGTGTATTATGATATTTTTGGATAAACAAAATTACTTAAAACAAGTTGTTAAAAATAAGTTATATAAAAAAATTCAATAATACTTATATAAATAAAAAAAAACATAAAGTCATTTGACAAACTACAGTTCATTCAAAATGACATAAGTTCTTCCGCACTAAAATAATGAATTTTGTATATACGATTATAAGAAAAAGCTTAAATATTTCAATAAAAAAAAACATATTTTATTTTTATTTTACAAAGCTAAAAGTATGAATAGTAAAAAAAAGTTTTTGCACAAAAACATTATTTTTTTAAAAAAATGTCCTTTGTGCATTCAAAGATATTTTTCACACAGTGCATAGTTGTATGTATAATTTGTAATTTATAACAAAAGAAATAGAAAAAATGACAATTTTTCTTTTTCGTAATATCAGCTACAGTCTTATTCAACTTGTGTGCTACTTGAAATTTATATCATTAAACATTTATTTAATAAATTTTTATAGGGAAGTAATTTTTTGACTTAGTTACGCCATTTCATATATCATACAAATTAAAAATTTATTTTAAATTTACTTTATAGTTTAATTAGTTAGCTTTTGAGTTTAATTGCAGTTTTTCAGCTGGTAATGCTAAAATTAAGACTTTGTAAAATTTTAGATTTTTAAACATTGATATATTAATATTATAAAATTAAATATGAAAATCCATTTCTCTCTATATTCTAGTTCAAATTTACTCTTTTCATAAAATATTTCAGGCTGATAATTTCAAGGAAGTTTAAAAAAACGAATAAATTCTACTAGTGTAGTTAATCAAATAAATAGTATGATCATTATAAATTTCATTTAAAAAAATTGATCTATTTTTAAGAAGAAAACTTTTTTTTAAAAATCCTATTCAATTCCAAATTAATGTTTATGTATATATCTGAGATTTGAAGTTCCTAATTTGTTTAAATATTTGTAATATTTTTATCTTAATGGCAACTTCAATATTCATCGAGATTTACAAAACAATTTCTATTTTATTTAACAAGCCATCAAACTCTACAAAACTTAAAAAATAATGAAATTATTTAAATTTATTTTATTTAAGTGATTTTGTAAAAAAATAGACAATGTAATAATTTCAAAAACCAAACTATTAATAAAAAAAATACTAAAAAAATGTATCACTGTATCACTTATCTAACTACTGTCTCACTATAAAAATTACAGGAATATCTATGACCCTATCTCATATATTATAATGGCCACCAATTAAAAATAATATATTCAGTTCAACTTTCAGTTCATTAAATATGTTACAATATTGTTAAAATTTACTTTAATTAATCTTTTAAGAAGTGTTTTAAAAATTCTTTATCTTTACTGGTATAAATAAAATTTTATTTAATAAAATTATTACATTTCTTTTATTCATGAAAAAAAAAATTGAAACTTTTTAATTTCATTAGTGGTTTAATTATTTTTTTTGTAATATTATATGGTACACAAATTAAATTGTGTTTACCCTAGTGGATTTGTAAACATTTTATGAAATATTATGCATAATTTAATAATAAGTTTATATGGTTACATAGATTTATCCACGTAAATATCTCTAAACCAACAAAAAAAAGGATTTTTATATTTAAAATACATAATACTCACAGTGTATTAAGAACTGAATTGAAAATTGTTTTAAATGATCTTTTAAATTGTGGGTAAATTAATTTTTTATGTGATTAAAATTTTATTTGAAATTATATTTATAATCAGGGCTGGAGTGACTGAATCACGGATTTTGTGAAACCACCGATATTTTATATATAAAAGAGAGTTAAAAAAAGTATTGGATAGAACCGGGGCTGACACCACAAATTAAAGATTACACTGTTTTTCAAAACCTGTATCTTTTAAATACATATTACATTAAAACTATATAATTGTGTATCTTTTAAATACATATTACATTAAAACTATATAATTTCAAATTATATATTTATTCTTCAAATATTTGTACATAATATTCTAAATATGTAATTGAAGAATCAAAAATCTTTTTTAACTTTTAAAATTAATTTTTATATTAAAGTTAGTTACTTAGGGTCAGATATCAATTTCAAGAAAATATAAATTTAATTTTTACTTTATTTAATATAAAAAATTTCAAATTTTTGATAACCTTTACAAATATAAAATAATATTTACCTTCAAAATTCAATATTTTAATAAATAATTATTTTCAGATACAGTAAATTGAAGTCATGCGTTAAAAATTTTACAACAAATAAAAAGGAAACTTTTATATTGTACGTGATAAGAACAGTTGCTTTTTAAAAAGGATATATTTTATTATTACAAATACATTGCGGATGAGATCTACAAATTTAATGCTATTTTCAGTTTTCTTATTACATATATATAAAAAAAAACATATTTGCCAAATGAAAATTGTAAAATTCCATCTACCGTGAAGTTTATGATATCTGGAGTAATTTAAAAAGTCATATGAATAAAAGTAACCCATTTATTTTCATTCACATAGTTTTTTTTATTTTTAGCAAAAGAAATTTACGTCAACAATTTCACCTAGTAGTCTGTATTTAAAAAAAAACTCATGAATATTTATGAAAGATTACAAGAATACGTGCAAAATCAAATTCCTTTAATAAATTTACGTATTCGTTATTTTTTTTCCTTATTTCTAGTATCCATATATGAAATAATGAAATGTGTCCTTTTCATAAGTCTTGCATTGAGCTATTTGAATTATAATACAATTTTATTTTCGTAAAATAACACGAAAGTTGAATAAAAACTTATGTCAAGCAAATACATAATAAAAGACTATAAATTAATTTGAACTCAATGTGAAATTTGTCCTTTTCAAATACCCCTTTGAAGTAAAATATTAAAATAAAATATTTAATAACATGAATTAACTAATAAAAGAACTTAAAAAAATTCAGTTTATTATGTGATAAAAATTAATATTTGATCATATAATTTTTTTCATAAATTTTATTCAACTTTTAATTGACGAGTAAAATAATTTTAATTTAATATAAACTTATTATTTAAATTTTAATTAACTGAATTGAAATTCAGAAATTAATTTAATTTAAATTTTTAATGCTACGTATCTCTGAAATTTATTAACTTTGGAATTTAATTATACCATTTAAGATATTTATGTTTCTTCTGGACAAGTAATTTTGGAAATATTCAATTCAACAAACAGAATTGTTATCATTTTTTAGATATTTCTTTTAATATATTTTATAATTGATTTGAATTTAAAAACCTAAAAATTTAATTTGTAATAATGGTTTTAAATTTAATTTTAAAATTTTATTTTTAATAATATATTTTTGCACTTTACTTTGTCTTTTTAATTATAAAAAAAACATTATTAATTTCTGCATATATATTAAAATTTACAATTTATGTAGTACATATATATTATAATACATACATAATAATAAAACTTTCCAATATTTTAGTAGGACATAAAAACTGCAAATAATTGTATGGTGGGAGAAGATTAATTTCATGCAGTTTTAAAATTGCGGAATTACAAAATTGAAAGTTATTGATTTTTTTTATTTTAATAGCTGAAATATAAAATAGTGATGTTACAATTTTTTTTTAACTGAATTTAAATTTAGATTTTTTTTAAAAAATTTCATAACACAATTTTGAATATATTGTTTATGGAATTTTGCATATATTTAAGTGTTCACATGGGTTTTTTCAAAAATTCCATAACACAATTATGAAATTTTGCATATATTTAAGTGTTCAAAACTGTTTTTTTCCCAAAAATTCCATAACAGAATTTTGCATATATTTAGGTGTTCACATGGCTTTTTAGTTAATCTAATCAATTTGTAATTAGTTTAAAGAGCATATTTTTTGGCGCTAAATTATTGAAAAATAACTGTCGACCGGTTTTTTGTAACCATAGTTATAAAATTGCGGGTACTTTAATAATTAAAATATTAGTGCTCTTACCTATAATGCAAATGAAGAATCAGTTCGAAAAATATTAAAAATAGTTAAATACTAAATACCTTATTCTTAGTATAAATAAGTCCACCAGAATGCTTCTTTACTTCATTCCATAATACAAATTATATAAATTCCCAAAATACGGGATTCTATTCCTAAAATACGGGATTGGCTGATGTCATTTTAGAAGTACTTTTTCTGTTTTGTCATGGAGTTCAAAATAATACAGCTGGTAACTCTGAAAATTGAATTACAATTTGTAATCAACAAACTGTCAAATTATTTTACCAGTAATTTCCAATCAAAAAATATTATTACCAACTTAATTAAGTACTGTCAACCCGACAAAAGTTTACATAATTTCTATTTTCCAATTTGGTCACATTTATTCTTTCTTAATATAGTTGGTAGTACTGTTTTCCGGTATTACAAAAAAAATATTATACTCCGAACTACCTAATCTTAACAACATATTCGCCATCTAGTTTTTCATATTCAAAATTCAATTCCCTATAAAAATTATTTTTTTTTTGTATAGCATGCGTTTTGGTTGGTTATACAGTTCGTCTAACATCAAATATTTCTACAAGTATATTTTTTTTTTATTAAATTTTAAAAAAAATCTACTTGTTAAAAGGTTTGTCACATAATATTTAAAAAAAAACTCATTTCGGAAATGTCAATAAAAATCAAATTAAAAATTTAAATAAAATATATTAAAAAAAAAAAAATAGTTTTCGTGCAAATTAATTAGAATTACAAATAAAAAAAAAAAACGAAACCGTAAAAAAAAAAAAATTTCTCCTCAAGTGCACAGAGCGACGAGTTTTTTTTTTTTTTTCATTGCTCTTAACCTAAAGTCGGCCATCTTTTTTTCTATAAATTATTTTTTTTTTTTTAATTATTTTGCTTGCGCTGAACGTCGTTCTCGCTGTCGTCGTTGTCGTTTTAAAATAATCATTACACACAGCATAAAAAAAAAAAAAGATTTCAAGAAAAAAATTAATTTAAAAAAGAAAATTATTTTATTTTATTTTTTTTTTTATATATATATATAAAAATAAAGAATTCCGATTTGTCGGTTCTTGGAATTTCCACAAAAATAACTTTTCACGAAAAAAAAAATCAAATCAAATTAAATAATCATAAATCTCCAAATTAATATAAAGAAAAATTAATATAAAAAGTCAATTTAAAAAAAAAATATATATAAAAAAAAAAAAAAACGTCGTGGTGCAAAATTTCCAATTTTATTACTACTACAAATTTTTTTCGTTTTTTTTTTTGGCTACTTTTGAAGTTTTCACATTTTTATCTTAATTTTTTTTATAATTATTATTTTTTTCGATATTAATTTTAATTTCCAAGTTTAATTTAAATAATAAAAAAAAAAAAAATTTATTTGATTTTTTTTGCATTTAATTGGAAAATTAATTAAAAAACAGAAAAGTAAAAAAAAAATATTTTCTTGTGGTGTGCAAAAAAAAAAAAAAAAAAGAACCCGTCGTCGAGGAGTTGTCGGTTTTTGGTTGGTTTTTCTTATAAGTAAATTTCTAACTATAAATTTTTTTTTTAAATATATATATATATATATATATATATATATATATATTTAAAATTACTTGTGATGTATATATATATTTTTATATATATATATAATTTACTTCTGGCTTTACCATCTCGCTAAAAAAAAAAGTGAAAATTCTTAATTCCGGTGGGGAAAAAAAAGGGCGAGAAAGGAAAAAAAGAAATATATTTTTTTATTTTATTTAAGATTTTTCGTTAATATAAATTTTCCTTTTTTTTTTGTACGAAAAAAATACGAAAAATCGTTCACAAGAAATTTCTTTTTTTTTTTTTTTTTTTAAAAATTACCTAAAATAATTTCAGAATAAAACCACGACGAACTAGGAATTTTGTGGTGTGGTGTGTGTTTTAAAAAAAATATATATATATATAAATATATATATATATATAAATTAATTTATATATAAAATAGAAAATTAGCAACAACAACAACAACAAAATAAAAAAAGGAAATTCTTATTTCTAATTTGATTTTTGAAAGGAAAAAAAAAAATTATACCTAGAATAAATATAATCAAAAATTAAAAATAATATAATTTAATAAAACAGCAAAAAACGCGGATTAATTATTCTTTAATAATTTTCTGTTTAATATAAAAAATATCTACAAAAAAAAAAATATATATATATAAAACAATCATAAAATGGCGTTAAAAAGAATTAACAAGGTATGTGTTAACATAATTTCCATTTTTTTTATTTTTATTTAATTTAATTTATTTAATATTTAATTTTGGAATAGCGAAAAGTATTTGTGTAACAAAATAAAATATTAATTTTTAAAATGTAAAATATTAAAAAAAAAAATCGTATAAAAAATTGTGTAAAAAAAGTAAGACGACAGACGTTTAATGACGACATATGATGACGGCGGCGCGTATGAGGTGCTATTATATGTTTTTTTTGTACATCATAGAAAAATATGAAGGCCATTTTTTTAAATTTTATTTTACATTTTTTCTGACAAATTATTTTATACCATTTTATTTTTTATTTTTTAGGTTTTAAAAATTGTATAAAAATTATACCTTTTAAACCTTTCCTGTTGTGCATAAAAAAATATGGTCATAATTTAAAAAAAAAAAAAGAATTTTGATATTAATACCAATTTGGAAAACTGGACAAAGAAAATTTTAACAGTCAATAAAAATTTGTTGTGAAGGGCGCGTTCTATGTTGTTTTTTTTTTTTTAGAAGAAGGGAAAATACCCTTTTCAACTGATCCTGGGACAGTAAAAATATTACTTTTGTCTTGTAAACGAAATTAAAGTCATTTTTCTTTTATAATTTCTCAAAATATGAAATTTATATATTCATAAAATTATCTGATAAGAAATTATTAATCTAAATTGATTAGAATTTTTTTAATATTACAATGTTTATTCTTTTATTTTATAAATTCATATTTAAATTAAGATAAAATTAACAGAATTTATTGGAATTTCAACAGTAAAATTTGATAAGTCAAAAACCTTGCCGGAAGTTAATTTGTAATAAACTGTTAATTTAAAAGCTTTTTTTTGTATATTTCTTTTTCTTGTATTTCATCACTTGTCAAAAAAGTTTTATTAAAAATTCTTTAAATTTTGAGTTAAACTTTTGAAAATTTATTTGAGGAAATTTATTTTCATTTCCTCGGTTTTCATTCAAAATATAACAAAATAAAAATGAAATTTATTATATTATATTGAAAATTTAAATAAACTATAATTATTACAATTTTGTTCGTCATTGTTGGTTGCCGCCATTGAATTTACACACGAATAAGTGACTCAACAACATAAAAATATTTAGCTATATATATATATATATATATATATATATATATATATATATATATATATATATATATATTTTTGTATAAGTAAAGTAACTCTTTCAGTTATTGAATTTTCTACATTATAATTTCACTATGTCGACAAAATTTTTTTTTGTTGTAATTTAAATAATATAATTTTAATTATGCTGAATTTGTAGATTTTATTTTCTTTTGTTACTACCAGTTTCAGTTTCCAATTAGAATTATATTTAGTATTTTCTTTAAATTTTACTGGTCTTTATAAAGGAGAAATTTTAATAAATTTATTTTAAATTTCTTAAAAAGTCATAAAAGAAAATATAAAATGTCACGACTGCATTAATTAACTAAAATCGATAAGAAAAAAAAGTAATATTTTTTTTTGTGCAAGGTCGTTAACATTACTGATTCTAATATAAAGTAGCTTATAATTTTTTTTTTAATAACTCAGATGCTTTAAGATGACGTTCATTGTTAGGTGATTTCGAATTTGAATTCCTCATAACGTCGTCATAATGCCATAAATTTACAATAAGAACAAACTGATAGTATGATTCATTCAAATATTAGTATAGTATAATAATTTATAGTACAATCAGCTGTCAAGACGCTGCTAACAACAATAAATTAAAAAATAACATTCGTTAAAAACATTAAAAAAAAAAAATTTCTTATTTTTTTGCCTTTTAATGACAAATTGATTGCGTCAGAAAATTTACTTAATATTATAATATTTTTAATTTCACAATTAGTTAGAAAATTGTCATAAATTTTTAGATGTATTTTGTTTAAAAACATTTTGTCTAGATTATTTATTAAGTATTAGTAAAAAAATGTAATATTTTTTCCAAAGATAAGTTTAAATTAGTACCTGTTATAAATGTCAAAAATTAATTCATTATAATTAACAATTGATTAACTCTATATATATCCTGACATTAAAATCAATATTGCTTGTTAATCAAATACTTTGAATTCAAGTGATAAGTCAATATATAACCTAGAAATAATAATGAAATTTAAGATTAATAATTTAATAAAAATTATTTAAACATTTTTATATATGAATATGTATTTAAATAAAATATACAATTTAGTCAAACTGTCGTCTAATAACACTGAATAAAAATTTAAAATTAGAATTATTTTCTTGATTTGTATATTATTTTATTAACATTTTTCTTTGCTCATAAAAATGAAATAATTAAAAATATATTTTAAAAAGAGAAATTAAAAAGTCCATATTCTCCGAAAAATATGATAATTTCTAAATTTTCTGTGTATGTAAATATATTTTAAATTAATATTTTCTCAGCGACTAATATGAGTCTAAAAAATAACTATAAATAAAATTGTTAAGTTAAAAAAATATAAATATAGTACCTGTGAATTGATGGGATGGTTGCGTAGGATGAGATAAGATTAAAATATAATTTTTAAAGTAAAAAAAAACAACAATTTAATGTTTGAATATAACATAAGAAAAGAAAAAGTAAAATTTTGTATTACATAAAAACTTTTCGCCTTTCAATTTTTTAAAAATAGAAATAGTAGATAAAATTAAAATAATATTTATCTCTTTCTCCGATATATTATAGCTTAATTTTTATGAAATTTACCCTCTTTTATAATTTTTTAAAAAATTTATTTTAATATTTTCTTAATTTCACTTTTAAATATTTAGGAACTTCAGGATCTGGGACGAGACCCTCCAGCACAATGCTCAGCAGGACCAGTGGGAGATGATCGTAAGTTAATTTTAATAAACCAAAATAAAAATTTTGTATTTGTTATTTGGTTTCCTTTTAGCAAAATTTGCAGTTATCACAATTAAAATATTGATGTTATGGTCATGTTGACTGTTTTAGATTCAAAAATATGGTTTTGAATATATTTTCTTTATTTTAAACTAATTAATAATTTAGTTTAAGAGTTCCTGATTTCTAATGCGTTTAAAGAATCAAGTAAATTAGTAGAATAAATATTTAATCATTAGAATTATGTTTATAAAAGCGTATTTGTTAATAATAATACAACAATATACGGCGTGTTGGTAGAAAATTATACAGTCAAGTTTTATATTAGAAAATAATTATTTTTATTTGTATGAGCCTTAAAGTGTTATTTAGGCTTATTTTCTATTGAAGCCTAATACTCTCATCTGATTATAAATTGTAGATAAAAGCTTTACAAAACAATTACAAAATGTTGATAAAAATTTCAAAATAATGTATATTTTCTATATAATTATCTATTGCATTTATGAAAAAATTTAATTAGTGCAGTTATTATACATAATTAATTTAATTCTTTCAATAGAATTGAAACAAATTTGTTCCTTATACAGTAGTTTAAGGCTTTAGATCTAATTTTAAAAAGTTTGGGTTTAGATAATTATATTTTTTAATGTAAATCTTATTGAATAGCATCTGTTTCATATTGCATAAGTTATAGAATTTATTTTCATTTCGTTTTGGTGATATACATTTCAGAATTAGTAAAGTATTTTTAAAATATATATTGCTATATGAAGCCTAATAAAATAAAAACATTATAACATTCGCTTACAACTCTAGATAATCTCTGATTAATTCTTCGGTGACAATTCTAAGTAATTTTACTTTGAAGTACAAAACATTCGCTGACAACGGTTGTACTACAATATTATCTGATATTTCTCAAGAGATTAAAAAGATTTTTTGCTGCAGCACATTGTTTATGGTAATTGGTAATATATCTCAGTAGAATTTTGTTATCTTATTCTAATTCAAAATATAGAAAATGGATAATTGTAGAAATCAATTGGGTAAAAAAATTGATTGACAATAGCTGTGACATATCTATTTTAATATTCTATTTTGAATAACATGCTGCCCGCAAATTAAACATTTTAATTATATATTCTCTAATGCGTAAAAAAAAATTAATAAATATTTATTTTACAATTATTCTTCACACGAAAATTTGAAGAATATTTTACTTATAGCTTTTTTTTAATTTTTTTTAGTTAAATTGTTATCAGTATTTTATTGTTATCAAACGAACCTTTAGTTTTAGTTATTTCGCTATACAAACAAAGTTTTATTTTTATATCATAATAATAAATATTCATTTACTTCTAAAATAAAATAATTAAATGAATTTATAAATTATCGCCCTTAAAATTGTATACCTTATTTTTTCTATCAAATATCACTCATAAAAGTTTTGTTTTCTGGTGAAAACAAAAATGTGATATTAGAAATTTAATTAGGTAATATAAAATATACCACTCCTAGTACAATTCCTTCTAAAGGAGATGAAATGATATATGGTTATTGAATATTGTCCTAAAAATACATTTTTAATGAATCAATTTCTATAAATATTTTAATATTATAAAACAGTTTAATTATGTTGAATGTTATATTAACTTGGATTATGTTTCCAAACCATTATAAATGTTATAGCTATTTTTAGGTAATATTCTAGTTTTTTTTCTCTGTGACATGTTACTATAAAATTTTTTTTAAAGGGAATTCAACAAGAAAAATTTGACAAATTAAAAAATATAATTAAACTAATCATTCCAATTTGTGTCGTTTAATTAAATTAGAATGTTAGTAATTTGCCTGTCATGTATATGCAACGTGATCCCATCAGGTACAGTTTTTAAACATGTAACACGTATTGAATAAATAAATATATAGATTTTTAATAATATTTGATGCACTTATCTATTTTAATAAAAAATTAATTGTTTTTTAATTTTTTTTTAGTGCGCCGGTCAGTATTAGTTTTTTTTTTGTCATAGAAAACTGTAATTTTGAATATAGTTAAACTATTCATTATTCAAGGATTTAATGAAGATATATAAAGATTCTAAATATTTTCTAAATTTTAAAATTGATATTTAAAAATCTTGTTAAAAACAGACAACGTACCACTTGTATTTACTTAGTAGTTATTTTGTCTTATCATTTTACGTTGATAATTTAAAAGTTTTCTCCCCTCTTTTTATCATATTTTCTAAGCAGAACATAAAGTTTCTTTTCAATATGGAAGCAATTTTATTTTATACGTGTATACTCATTTACAGCAAAATTAATAATAATACTTCACAAAAATTGGAACAAGTTTAATGTGTTCTACTTTAGTAATTTCTATTTTGTCATATGCTATTATTATTTTAAAAGAAGTAAATTAGTTGGAAAATTGAAAATAAATAATATAAATATTTAATGTAGTATTTTGTAAAACTAAGAAAAAAAAAATCAATATGACAATTCTAAATTATAATTATTTCTAATAATCAATTTAGGTTCATACAAATAATTAGTTAAATTAATATTTCAGATAACAAAATATCAGATTTTTTAAAAAATATTTTCAAATAATGCTAATGATATTAAATATTCAAATAATGCTCAATCAAAACCTTGATTAGAGCATACTGAAATGATCTTTATTAATGATTAGATCAAAGTTTAATGATCTTTATTAAGTTCAGCAATATTTCTTAATAAAATTCTTTTATCCATTAATGAAATTTCATTATTTCAAAATAGAAAAAAAATTAATAGCTTAAACTTCCAATAAATATTACATATTTGACAAAATTAATAATATTAAATTTTCCAAATGGAATTTAATTTCTCTTATTATTTTAAAGTCCTATTAGTTTTTAATTTTGTCAAATTTGGAGAATTTTTCAAAATAAAGTCTGAATAATGCTGGATTTATTAATATATTTGTCTTACTCATATAGAAATATATTTCTCATTAGGTGTTACTATAAAATGATTATTAATATTACAACAAATTGAATTTTATTACATTTTTAACAGAAATATTAACAACCATAAAAATAAGTTTTTATAATAGGTTTCAAATTTCTGATTGAGTTTCAGTTTTCTTGTATATTTATATTTTTTTATTTGAAATATTTAGTCAACTGAAATCTAATCTATCTTTTGACATAGAAACAAAAACTTCTGTCTTGTTTAACTGCATTTTTTGCTATTATATTAATTATTTATTATAATATTAACTAATTATATTTATGTTCTTTTTTTATGTATAATTTTAGTGTTTCACTGGCAAGCAACTATAATGGGACCGGTAAGTTTTTGCAATATTTTCAAATTAAACTGAATTAATTTTTTATTATTTTTTTTAGCCCGACAGTCCGTATCAAGGTGGTGTATTTTTCCTAACAATTCACTTTCCAACAGATTACCCATTTAAACCGCCAAAAGTGGCTTTTACAACGCGTATATACCATCCAAATATAAACAGTAATGGATCGATTTGCCTCGATATATTAAGATCTCAATGGTCGCCAGCATTAACAATTTCAAAAGGTAAAATATAAATTATTACCTAAATCTGTAATTTTTTTCGCAAATTGTCATTTGATCATTTAGTAATTAATTGATAGATAAAGTTTAACAAATAAATAAAAAAATGTAAAATTCTAGATTTAGCAATTTTTATAATTAATCGCTAATAATATGCTTTTATAATTGAAAATGTTAACAGTAGGAAAAAATTGTATTTTTTTAATCTAGTTTATTACTAAATACTGATTAAATACCAATGTAAAAATACATTTAGAAGGTCAGTGAAAATAGTATAGTATTAAAGGTATAATTGGGATAAATTCAATAAATCACTGCAATTAGTGCGTATAAAATTTCTCATATTTCTGTTAATAACTAAATAGTATAAGAAATGCAGTCAATTATTAATTTCAATTTCAAATATTTCTTTGAGGACAGAAATATTTGAAATTGAAATAATAATTGACTGCATTTCTTATACTATTTAGTTATTGATTTTTCAATACACTAGTTTATAAATATTTAAAAACTAGATCTTTAAATGTTCATCGCCTTCACATATTTAATTAAAGTATTGCACGTATGTTAATTTTGGTATCTATAGTCTCGTGCAAAGGTAGACTATTCAAGTACTGTTCCTTTTTTTTAAAAAAGAATGTATTTGTAATTATTGGCCAAGAAATACAAACGGTTCTAGTTACATGGCAGGTTCGATTCTGAAGCAGATAACCGAAAAGAGACAAATCGAAATCCTGTTTTTAGGGTAACATTTTTAATATGAGTTGCTTAACGATATTCTTCACTATAGAAAAGAACTATTGAAAAGATTGCAATTTAGACAAAGGAATGTTAGAAAGAAAGCGAATATAATAATCTTTTAAATTTAATAGAATTTTAACAAATTATTAAAAAGCTTCCTAATTTTTAATTTAAATGGTAGAAAGAATTCATATTTAGAAAAAATGGTTAATACAGATTTTTAATTTTGTAAGATGCATTTATTCCTATATTGGTTATTTTTTTATTTCTCAATTTACAAATTATATTAAATTATATTTTTTTTTTTTTTGTAATTTCAGTTCTTTTATCAATTTGCTCTCTCCTCTGTGATCCAAATCCAGATGATCCATTGGTACCAGAGATTGCAAGAATATATAAAACTGATCGGGAAAAATACAATGAATTGGCACGGGAATGGACAAGAAAATATGCTATGTGATGCGTTCCAGTTGTACAATCGATCCGTCATAATGTAATAATAAAAAACGCTATTACACATTATACAACCTACTTATTATTATTATTATTACAATTACAATAATTATCATTATAATTATATTGCATATATGATTATTTTACCAACAACAAAAACAAAATACCAACAACAGCAACACAAAAATAAAAAACAACTGAAACTCTTTAAAAAAAAAACAATAAAACCACAAAACCATTTATTTAAAAAAAAAAACATAAAAAAAATCTTATTTGATAAAATAGCAAAAATTTCAAGGATTAAAAAAAGAAAAACAAAAAAAACCCAAAAATTATTTTTAAACATCAAATATAAATGCGAGAATCTGTATGTGTGTGTATATGAAATTTATGATACAACTAAATAGAAACAAGCAAAACCAACATTTAGCCACTGAAATTATAGACATTTTCTTTTTTTTTTTTCATTTTTAAAAAAATGGGGGGCAATTTGAAAAATGATATAAAAATAATAAATCCAATAAAAGATCCTTATTAATTAAGAAAATTTTATTATGCTATAAACAACAATAAATTTACAAAACCCAATAGAATTCAATTTATGATTAAAAAAAAAAAAACAATTTAAATAACATGAAAAAGGAGTAAAAAACCACGAAAAATAAGATCATTTTTTTTTTAGTAAAGAGCAAAATAAGAAAAAATTATTTTTAAAAAAAAATTAATTAAATTGGATTTAAAAAGAAAAATATAAAATAACTTTAATAGTTTTTTTAATATATTTTTTTTTTGTAGGTTCTTTAAAAAAATAATTTCTTTTTTTATTATTTTTTAACTTAGTAGATTTTTTTTGTGTCAAATTTTTTATATTCTCTAATTTAATTATTTTTTCATTTTTATCTACACGAATAATTTCAAATTTAATTTCAATTTTTACGCGGTTTTGTCTTTTATAGCGATAAAAAGAAATAGTTTATTTTTTAAAAAATAATAATTAAAATAAAAGAAATTTTAAGAATAATTTAAATAAAACAAAAAAAAAAAACTTAATTTTAGTTTAACTAATTTTTTTTCAAATTTAATTTTTTATTTGGCGGTGAAATAAAAACAAAAAATAATTAATTAAATTAATGAAAACAAAAAAAATATATTCAAAGAACACTCTATTCAAAAAACATTTGGGAGATAAAAGAATGAATAAAAAGATAGAAAGTTTTTATTTCTAAGAATAAGAAAATATTATTTTTTTTAATTAAATTAGATTTTTTTTTTTGTTTAATTTAACTTTGTAGGGATTAATTGGGATTGTATTTTTTAGAAATTAATAGAATTAATTTTTAACTGAATATTGACGTAAAAAATTAGACAATATTGGTTTAAATTAATAGGCTTTCAATTTAAACGAATTAATATAATAATACAGTTTCTTACACCTTCTTAAAAGTGGCTAAAATTTGCTGTTCAAATTCATTTGGAATGCAATAGACATATATATATATATATATATATATTTTAAATGCATAAGTCACTTCATAAATTTTTAAAACTACTTTCTTAAATTACTGTAAGATATAATATGAAGTTAATAGTAATTCATTGTTGACGTGGAAAGTACGTATTTTTAAAAAATCTGTTTCATTTGGAAGTAATTCATTGCAAAAAAAAAATATTGTGAACTCGAAGGAATTAGTTAATTATATTTTTAGCCTATTCGTCTTCTAAATAAACCATTGCTCAGTTAAATATATTCTAGTAGTTAAGTTATAAATAAAATATTTTATTTTGCTTAGTAGAAAGTTATTTCATAAATTATCAACTTTGATATAAAAAAAATTTAAGCTGCCACATTTATTATGCGTATTAATTTTTAAAAAAATATATAAACATTAAATTGGATCGTAATATGATAATAATTATTTTCTAGAGTGAAAGAAAAAAGTGTGATTTTGAATGTGGGGATTATTTAATTAATTGCAAATTATATAGAAAGACAAATAAAGTAAATTTTTAAATTTTAATCTGAAACAAAAAGATGTAATTTAAATTAAATTTCATATTTATATAATGGAGAGTGGGTTTGTAATTAATAATCTTAAAAAATATTTTATATACAACTCTCAATATAATTATACTCTACTTTTACCCAAAATATGCTGACAATTACAAAAGCACATTTAACTGACAATTACAAAACTGAATTAAATTACAAATTCTTTTGTATAGAATTTGGTATCTTCAAAAAAAAGTTTTTAGAAGAGATAGAATTATGTACAAATTATTAATTTGCAGTTGCACCGAATCTAAAATTATTTTTCAATTTTTGTAAAGAATTCAAATGAAAATTCAGCGACTGATTAAATAATCTATTATTATTTTTAAAAAAATGAATTAAGGATGAAACCATCATGATGATCCAATTATTTTTCACTTGAATTAGACAAATTAAAAAAAATAATAATTGTAAAATATGTCTAAATTGAATTAGAAATTCTAATTAAACACCTTTTATATTTCTATTGTTATCAATTTAAATTCGTGGTTACTTTTGCAATAATTACGAAATTTTATAAGTATTTTCAAATATTTTATTGAATTTTTTATCACAATTTTTTTTTCCAACTGCCTATCTATGTTGTTTCAAGTAATCTTCTAATTAATTTTTTTTTGTAGGAAGTTAGTGGTTTACATTCTTATAATATTAGCTAGCCTTTCATTTTAGATATTATTTTTTTAAAAAATCATAATTTTTCATCAAGCAATATTGAAAAATACTTTTTATAATTTACATTTTCAGTTGGTGTACTTTTTACTTCGACTTCAATGGTATCGCAAAATAAAGAATTTATTTATTGCTATAAAATTATTATGGGAAAAAGAACAACTGCAATTATAAATGATTGATTGATTGATTATGTTTTCTAAAAAAAAAATAAATAAAATAAAAATAAAACAAAAAAAAAATTAAATAAATTTAAGAAAAAACCGAAAGATAGTAGCTTAGTAGCTAAAGTATATGAAGTAATAGTATATACTAAATGTAGGGTAAGTACACATAAAATGTGGGAAAATGTTAAAAAATTACCATTACAATAAAAATAATTATGGTAAGAATAATTTTCTCAATGATGTCAAGGGTATCAGTGCATGCAAATTTGATTTTCTTGTCGTTAATGTTGTAAATTAGTTTTCACGAAAATATGTTAAAATATTTATTTGCTTTTCAATTTTATTTTAACTTTTTTAATATATTTCTCACAAAATTACTTACGAGATTATAATTTTTTATTACTTAATTGATATAAGTAGTGAGAATATTAATTGTTATAAGTAGATAATTATTTTTATCTATATGCTTTATAACAACGATTAGTAAAACAGAAGTTTATCTTTAATAATTAATTCAATCAACCGTTTACAAATTTCTTTACCTAAAAATGCATACATATGTAGGAGGAATGAGTCTACCAATTTGCTAGGCTTCAGTAAGGAGAGAATATCGGGAGTTGCTACCTAATGAGTATAGATGTTAACCAGCTTTCATGAGTAGTTGTTTGATAATAATGGCCAAACAAACAGACGAGGCATGTTTGTGTTATCCCGTATTGCTATAAAATTACGGAAAGGCAACAACTGCAGAATTTTGTCTTTCTAAATACTAATTATTCCTAAATAAAATCTGTCAAATCCGCGAATTACTAATATTAATGATCTTTTTTACCGATATTTCTGCTTTATCAAATCAGCTAATCAGATCTTGTATGCACATTCTGGATTTCGCCAATCTGGCTTTTTACCGTGACCTCATTCTTTATCAGATTTTAAGATTCCCTCCTTGACAGTAAAATGTTAAAGCTAAATAACAAAACTTCACAAAATTTTATATTTGTAAAAAAGCTAAATACATGACGTTATAAACACGTCAAACGTAAACGTCTATTTAATTTTTATCGTACATATCGTATTTTTTTTACTCGTTGTAATTTAATACTACTCGTTCTTTTTTAAAAAATATTCTCTTGTCAGAATCAGAATTAGAAATGTTTCTATTTTTTTAAGTAAAATATTTTCAAGAAAGATATTGATAAATCGTCATCGTACTGATCATATTCGCCGCCGTTGTACCATTTGAGGTTATGTTTACTTTTTATTTATTTCGAAAAATAAATTGAGGGCCGCAAATTGTGAAATAAAATAAAATATTTTTTTTTATAATTTTTACAATCTTTAACTGAAAAACAAATATTCTTCAAAGGAATAAACATATTGATTATAAAAAAGAACCATTTTGTACACCGTAAAAATTTTGGTTAGGTAATAATTTATAGCATGCTTTCCAATATGTAAAAACTTATGAGTTTTTGTATTCTTTTTTAAAAACCAGCTGATATTTATGACTGCTCATTCTCAATTTTTCTGTACTACATTCTGCAATTTATTCCAAACAGCTTAAAAATGGTATCACTGCAAAATGGCAAAAATCCAAATTTTACTCAACAATATTTGGATATTATGACAAAAACAAGAAAAAATGAAATTGGAAAATTTGAGTGTAATACAATTAAGTATACAGTAATTGAGTAATTTTTGTATTGTTTTTCCTGTTTATATGAAAAGCATATTTAGTTATAAAATAAAACACAGCTTTTCTACCGTCATGTTATTTTACTCAAATTTGAAGTCAGACACAGAAATTTTGAGTGGTTTTTTAAAACTTTCGATTTTAATAAGAGAAAATTTTGAATTTTTAATAAATTTAAATTTCATTAAACTGCAAAGTAAATCCAGAAAAACAGTCAGTTTTACAATTTTCTTGTGTTACAAAGGATTCCAGCAATATTTGTCAAATAAAATTTTTATTTAAATTATATAAAATATTTTATTGTATTGAAGATCATAGCCTTTTCAAAGAAAATTAACTCTTCTCATAGCAAATTTAATTTTAAATACGATTTTTTCTTCAATTTTTTATTTATTTTTATCAATTTGTTTATTATGAAATAAGTTTAAAGTAAAATAAAACATATAACTAATATTTCAAATTATTGCTATCAATTTTTAAATAAAAATATTTAGAATGAAGATTTATAATAATTTTTTTTTTATATACATAATTATATGGTTATGGTAAATTTAAGAAATTAAAAAGTTTAAAATTTCTTAAAAGAAAAATTATAAATTAGATAATTATAAAGATATTAATTTCATTTTTCTAAGAAAATATTAAAATAGAAAGAAATTAATAATATATTATGCCATAAAAACAAATCATAGCTTAAAGTGTAACTTTTACCTATAGTTTTATCAATTAACAACGAATTAAAAATGATGTTTTAAGTATCTTATAAAAAATATGCATATATATAAGAATATTTCTTAAGGTATAATTAAATATTTATGCGTCTGTGCATTGAGTATTATAAACTTAAATAGCTTCTAAAGTGTTTTATATTTATTGTCTTTAAGTTTTTTTTTTTTTTTTTGTTTTTGGTTTTTTTTTAAAGCCAGGTGTGTACTAAACATAAAATAAATTTTATGTATTTTTACAACTAATAAGAAAAAAGGAAAAAAAAAATTTAAAATTACTGAGTGATTTATAAAGGAAAAAAAAATCATTATAAATGCTCATTAAGCCTTTTCATATTTTATATATAAATATAAATCTATAATTTATCCAATTTTATAATTTACTAATTTGTTCTTGACATAATTTATTTAAAATTATACACTTCGTTAACACATTAAACAAACTGATCATTCTAAATAAAATTCCTTATTTTATATAATGGTATAGTAATCTTTTTTTTCCATCACATATTTTATGTTTCTAAACTAAACTATAATATACCATATATAAAATTTATTACATTAATCACAAAACAAACTTTTCACAGAATTAAAAATTCATTTAAAGCGTGCTTTCATCCTTTTTTTTATTATTATAATTTTGTTTAATTAATGCAAGCCCAAAGGTGTTAATATATACATTTCTTTAATATTATTATATGTATTTATATATAAAACTAAAATGTAAATAAATTAATTGTTAACTTAGAATAGAAAACACTATTTACATATATATTACATAATTTTTTATTAACTCAAATATGTAGCATTTAAAATTATTTTATAAAAATATGCATATTAATTATACAAAATTACATTTTGTATAATTAAAAATAAAAAATTTTTTGCCAATTATTGTGTAATGCAAGAAAAGTTTCAATCTTAAATAATTAATATAATATTTTTTTTTTTAAATTTTAATTAAATTCAAAATAAAATTTGTTTTTCTTTGGCGCCATATCATTACATGAAATAATAATAATTGTATCTACTGAAATAATTTTAATAGATATCATATCTATTGAAAGATGATATAACTTTAATTCAATTTAATCATACATTCGTACTATGTTGTTTTTTCCAGTATAATAAAAATATTTATTTAAATACCAAAGTATATAAACAATCCTTGACCTTTCGCAAAAATTAATTGCACAATATGAAAAAATGTGGATAATTTCATATCAAGATTTTTATACATCATACCGGTTACTCTATAAAAACTAACAATTTTTTACTATTTTCTATTTATTATTATATGTATCTATAAAAATTAAACAAAACACAAATTATTTAAAATCATATAAAACAAGACACTGCAAACTACTATTTTTTTTTTTCCTTTTATCTATACTAGATTTTCTAAGCAGACAAGATAATAAAGTTTTACGTTTATAGTTATATTAAATCAATTAAGCTCTTTTATAAAACACCTTGTATATTATTGTTATTTTCAAAAAAAAAAAACTTAAATATCTTATAAATTTTTTTAACTATTTATTTATATAGGAATCTCCTCCTCGTTCAAAAGTTGTGTGTGAGCTAAGAATTTTATAATAATTATGTGTGTTTTTTTTTTTTGTTTTAAAAAAAATTCCTTTAGCTTAAAGTACATTGAACGTAGCTCATCACGTCTTTTCTTTTTTTTTTTTTTTAATAAAAAAACATCCATAAAATTATTATATAAAATAAAAATTTCTTCACAACATATTTATGCCCTTTACTATAATTTAGTAGACAGGAAGATTTCAAATAGATAACAAAATTATTTATTATTGTTTAATATATTTTATGTGAATAAGTTATTAAATTTTATGGTAAGTTATTTTTTTTTTTATTTTTTTTTACCGGTTATATTTTATTTACTATAAAAATTCTAATATAGAGTTTCTCCAATGTCTCGAGACTAATTTTATTTTATATCAATATAATATTAAAAAGGGGTTTTTTTTTTTATTTCAATTAAATATGAATATAAAATTTGTCTATATTAAAATAATGTCAATTTTAAACTATATATAAGTAAGCATAATGTATCGATATCTTGATTATGACTTGAACACATTACAATTTTTTTTTTCTTCAAAATAATACCTTACACTAAATAAAATATATATATATATATATAACAATATCTATCTATCTTTACATATTTCTTATATTATGTTATATTATTTTATATCTTTATGTTTTTTATCGGACACAGCATAAAAACTGCGTGTAAAGATGCATTTATATTTATATGCGCCTTTACAGTTCACCATAATCATTATAGTAGCGCAGCAGCAGCTAGAAAGCAACAAAATCTTTTACGAAAAAAAAAAAAATCAATGTGTTTTCTTTTTTTTTTTTTTGTATGTTTTGGTTCACATATAAATTTTTCTATATATTATTTGTATATATTTTTTATTTTTCAAATATCTTATAGGTTGGTATGTTTTTATTATGTACATATATATAAATATTTTTAGATATTTGTGTATATACATAACTATTTTTTTTTTTTTTTGAGAAAAAAATTAAAAAAATATAATTCATATTCGTCTTCTTCTCACAGGTTCACGTTCAGTTTGTTTTGAAAATTCAATCGTGTAAGACGTGGTCAAGTTTTTTACTTTTTTTTTTTTTTTTGTGTTATAACACAAAAATAATTAAAAATATACTTTAATTTATCAACAATTTTTTGTTTTATTTTTTTTTGTCAGTTTTGTTTGCTCTCATTTTAATAAATGTAAAAAAATAATTGTCTCTTATATCTTTAAATTTAATTAAAAATATATTTTTAAATCTACCTACTTTATTGATTTATGTATATGGTTACATAAATTTTAAAAAAAAATTTAAAAATTTGAATTATTATGTGTGACACAGTACATTGACAGTAATTAATTTTGGTTTAATTATTATATATACAAAAATTATTTAATTAATATCTAATTGGTATAAATTTTATGACAAATTCGTTTAAATCAAATCTGTTTTTTTTTTTTTTTGATAACTTTGATCAAAAAAAAAAAATATTATATTTGTTCTTCAAATTTAAGTGATTGACGCCCGCGCAAAACATAATGCCTAATTAATAATTGTGCCTTCAAACATATAACAAAACAAAAACATATCAAAAAACAAACTGTATTTTATATAAAATTTTAGAAATTTTAAAATTAAGATACAAAATGAAAATATTTGCAGAAAAAAAAAGTTTAATATAAATATATTAATAATTATAAATAAATATATTCTGAGTATAAATGAAAATAAATAATACAATAAATAAAAAAAAAAAACAGATTTTCTTATTATTAAATATTTATAAAAACTGTAACATAATTTTCCATCCGCAAAACAACAATTTTTATTTCTCTTCTGTTTTTTTTTTAATGTGTGTTCTTATTTGACGCCAAAATAATTAAAATTCTTTTTACTCAACGTGAGATTTTTTATAAAAAAAAAAAATTTTCTTCAATTTTATAATAAAAAGGAAAACATATCAAAACGTAATATACATAAAATAAATATATATATAATTATTAATAAAATACGCACATGTTTATAAAATAGTATATATTTCAAAATAGTAAATGTATCCTTAAAAATTGAATATACATCAAATTAATATAAAAAATTAACGTATATTTAATATTTTATAAAAATATTCAATTAAAAAACCAATAAATTTTAATATTTTTTTATAATAAAATGTCAAATAAATATTCAATAATAATTTATGAATATTATTTACAAAATAAAAAATTAATTAAAAATTTTAAAACAGAAAAATTTAAAAATTTTATTATAAAACGAACTATTAAAAATCATAAAATGTTATTTAATAAAAAGAAATTAATTAAATTAAATAAATATAATTTAAATATTTATGATATAATATTAAAATTTATCTTAATAATATTATTAACAATAATAACAAAATGTAATTGTGAATTTAATGATATTAGTGAAAAATTTTATATAAATAGAATTAATAATAATAATAATAGTAATAATATTAGGCAAATATTTAGTAATGGTGCTATTAATTTAAGTACAAATTATTTAAATAATAATAATAAAAGTCTGATAAATTATAATAAAAATAATAATATTACACATTTTAATGATTTAAATAAATTAAAATTTTTTAATTCAATTACAATAAATAAAAATAATCATAATATTAATAATTTTACATATCCAAGTCAGAATTATATAAATAATAATAATTTAAAATATAATGAAAATAATAATAATAATATTAAAAATAATCAAGGCAAATTTAATTCATCAAATGTTGATGATGTTAATAAATTAATGGAAATAGTAATGCAAGGATTAGGAATGAAACAGTTACCAGATATGTCAAAGGTATTATTTTGTTTATTATGAAGTTGAAGAAAAGTTAATATAATTATAAATAATTTTATTAAAATACAAATAAATCTTTATTAAAAATTATAGAAAGTTTAAATAAAAATTGTTTGTCAAACTTTATTTCTGCCCTTACCCATATTTCATATTATACACCGGTTTACAAGAAGATCTCCCTCGCCACATCAAATTTTAAACCACTCGACCTCAAAATAATTCATTAAATCATAGTATTAAACTATATAATGGAGATGGTCATTTATCATTGGTCTCTTTTATGGTCTTACGATTAGTGGTATTATTGTAGAGCTTGGAACTGCATTTTACTATTCTAATGTCAATGTACCATTTGTTTCTTTCATTTTAGTGAAACTATAAAGAAAATGCCCCAAGATAAATAAAATTTTTGACTTAACTATTATTATGCTCCCCTCTTTTATGCTCTCACATTATACAATATATTTTGGTCCTTCAAAATCACCCAGATAAAAAAGTATTCGAATTTAAAATAAATTCGGTTAGAAAAACAACATATCGATCGAATTGAATTTTAAAAAAACATTTTAACAATAATATATTTTTTTCATAAAAATTAGAACATATTGTATAAAAAATAATTTGTATAAATTAATTCCTAATCATTTAAGTAAACTTTATTTCCTATTAGATGCTGTTGTAAACATATTTTTGTAAAATATAAAAACATATTTACCTCAAAAATATTTTCTAGGTGAAAATATATATAAATGGGGAATTACATTAAATCAGGCATAAGTAATTAATTTTTTTTTTTTAAATTTGGTATTTCATTATTTTCACCCACGCTTAACACGCGTTTCTGCTATTAAAAGTTAACTTCGCATTTTCATTATATAAATTGTTCAATAATATAATATTCAAAATATAATGTATATAATCTATTTTTATATCTACACGCTTGCCCGCCTACCATTTATCATTGGAATATTAGCAGGTCTAAAACCAATAAAAGTTCCTAAGTTTTATTAATACCATATATAGTTTATACATTAAAAGTAGCCATCACATTATCAATCAATGTTTAATTTATTGACACAAAACTAAGAAATTTTTTTACAAAATCATTAATATTGAATTCCATTATGTGTGAAAATTGTGTACACCTTTGCATTTAACATTTTTAAATACTCAAAATATTTTCGAATTGGACAACCACCTACCTACCTGCTTTTGTAGAGATGTTTTAGAGATTGTGAAAACTTAAAAGTTGTATTTGTTTAAATGTAGTACACTTTTTTTTGACAATATTAACTAATTTATATTGGTCCAGAAATGCTTTGTTATAATAAATTATCTGGTATACGCATGATATTTGTTATTTAACACTCTTTACAAAATAAAAATAACCAAAATTTATTTACAGAATTTCTGGAATGGTCTAACAAATAATTTATTTAGTTATGAAATTTCCAGTTACACTTTACATAGTTATGAAATATCCAGTTTTATACTGTGACAATGCACTTTTCAATTGTATAACTTTCCATATTTTATATATCAACTTTTTTTTGCATCGACTTGATTTTTATCCAGGATATACCAAGTTTAAATTAGACAAATTATAGACAATTATTGTAATTTCGTTCCAAATATGTAATGAACTTATTTAAAAAATTGTATACCATAGTAAAATTTTAAGTAAATCATAATTTTTTTTTAAATTTATGCTTTTATGTCTATTACCGCGCATATAAACTTAACGTTAAAATATTTATTCATGATACATTTATAAGCACAGTGAAAAATGTTATAATTGACATAGTAACAAAATAACATATTTTTCGCTATATTGTAGCTAATACAGTATAAGTTTCTTATAATTTTTGTATAATAAAATCATTTTTATTATAATAAAGTTTATAAATTTATAATAAAATATAAGTATTTCATAATTTAAATATCGGTAAAACGTGTGACATTGAATATAAATATTTTTATATTGATTTTCAAGAGCGTATATTTAACAAAATATTGAACTTTTTTGATATAATTTTATAATTTATTGTACTGTTGATAGGTAACATCATCATAAGGAATAATTTATTATAAATTTGGCAATAATTAGCCTTCTAATTGAAAAATTTATTAAAATTCATATATACAATATTATTACAAAAGGCTAAATTAATTAATAAATTGTCTGGCAATTCATTAAAAGCATAATATGACATATATTGTAAAATATCTTTAAAATAAAATTATGTTTCGATATAAGAATTAATTGCTTCAAAATTTCTATTTTTACTTTTCAATTAAATAAAATTTATTTTTTTATTCATATTTTTTTTGAAGAAATCTTACATTCTGTTAGTTTGTTGTGTCTGCAGACAAAAAAAGGTTAAACAATTATTTTATGTATATTTCGCAAAAATTCTAGTAAAAATTAAATTAAAATATCTTGAATTTCAAAAAAGTTCTTAAATTACTTCAATAGAAATAACAGCAAAAAAAAAAATTACAAGCATTAACATTTGGCAGTAAAATACCAGACATAGTTCAACGTTTCCAATAACTTAAAAAAAAAAAGGAACAACAAAATTAAATAATTTTTCTACCTGATATATTTTAAATATAAATTAAATCAATGTACCATAAAATAACATGGCACAACCTTTTAAATTGTTATTCGGACCAAATTAATGTTTTCATAAAACAAAATCTGTGTTTTAGTCTACAACTTAATGTAAAAGGTAAACGGATAGTTTATTTCCTTTTTTTTTTTTTAAAATCAAATATTAATTTAACACGCAAAAATTTTTGTAGAAAAGTATATTTCAAAAATATATTCTGATTTACTATGTTATTGGCGCCAGAATTTACGTTTGGCTATATCAATATGTATAATCTAAATCTAAAACAACATAAAAAAAAATGAAGAAGAATACGCACACCCAATACGTGATATATGTCTAGTGAGTTTATGCTTTTATATGTTATACTTTTTATGTAGAATTTTTTAGCAAGGATCTTACATTCGAGAAGAATGTTATTTTGATAACCAATATATTACATTTCTCTACGAGAACAACATTACTTTAGAATTGAATATCTTGAAAACAACATTTCTTTAGAATTGCATTTTACATTTTCGGTATAATATGTTTTAAACATACATATATTTTTTAAATCCAAAAATTAACATAATATAATTTGTCATTTTAGACAAAAAGAGATATATCCCATTGCGATATAAAAGAACTATAAATAAATATCATATTCCTCGCTATACCGTAGTATCTTTGACAAAATTATTGCAATCTGTGAAATCGTATCTACAAGTGAATATACATATTATTTATGTGAAAAATTAAATAAAAGAATGTATCGACTACCTACTTTTTTTTTTTGTCAAAACTAAATATGAGACGATACCTATAAAAAATCTAAACAAAAATCTATGCTAAAACATCAATTAGATGTTTGAAAAAAAATAAAATTTGTTTAAAAGATATTTGAAACATAATTTCAGCTAACAAAACAATTCATAGAAAAATTTATCTGCAAATAAAAGAAAGTAGAAATTTTATTACTATATAAACTATAAAAAAACTCTCTATGATTAAATATTTATAAATCATATTTAACAAAAGGTTGTTTACATGTAAAAATGTCGTAGTTACATAAATCTTTTAAGAGTTTTAACTACGAAATAGAATGTAAATTTGAAGAAAATTAACTAAAGAAATGAAATGAAAAAAACAAAATATAAAGATAGCCCTTGGTACAGACCGAAGTACCAATGTAAATTTATAGTATTATTCGCCAAGTCGTTTTCTTTTTCCTTTATACAATCTTTACAGTGTGAAAACACTATTCTAAATTTTTAATTATTTGAAATCTTAAAAGTAATTTGTCAGACAATAATATTCCGGGTACTTTAAACAGTTGGGCAGTTAATAGGAGGTATTCCAATGCTTTCTTCTTCAACAATATACTTTGTTCAGATTCCTGTTGTGATCTAAGAATTGGCAATCCTCTTAAAAACAGTTTGATATGATGTAAATGTATATTATTTAGTTTAAGGAGTTTGTACATTTTTTTTTTCTTACAGCGTAAAATTTCAATTTTAATCTTTCACTTTAATGGAATTGTTAAGACCAGCTTTTTATATATGGTAATATATAAATTTATGGAAAGAACAGCATGTTCCACTTAAGACCTTCGTCAAAATCTAACAAAAATGCATAAAAGAAAAGTTTTAAAATAAAACAAGAAAATAATGAATTTCTGTCAAATTTAATTATGTTTTGTTTATCTTTTAATTGTTTTTGTTTACAAAACTGTAATTAACATAAATGTGCGAAATATTTTCGATTGGTAGTTTTTCATTTTATTAAAATATTTAAGTTTACTTTACAAACTTTGGATTTATTGGTTGGTAATATTCAAAACAAGGATATTATGAAATGTTTTATGTAAAAAAAAAAATATGTCATACAGAAAATTAAAAAATAATAATAATTTGCTATATAAAAAGAAGAAACCAAAAATCCATTATTAGAATAAATATTTTCTACTAATAGGTAGTAAAAATGACTATATTCTATGCAGCTGGAGAGTCTGTATTTTTAATGGTGCCATTTATTCTGATCTCAATATTCAAGTGCATTCTTTTTTTAGATAATTATTTATTTTTGTTTTATACTTTTGCTTCTTAGATAAATAAACATTTCAAAAAGAAAAAGGTCCACCGATTCTTTATTGTCACATATTAAATACGTTGAAGTACAAGCTAAGTACGCTTTGGCATAACTTTCTTACAGAAAAAAAATATATATAATATAAATAATACTACAAAAAAAAAGCCTCATTTATTTATATGCACGTTATAATATTAAAAAAAATATATATAACCAGAGCTGTTAAGTGTACATGTTAATTTTCAATATAAACTGGCCAAGATTACTTTCGTATATGTTTTTTTTTTTGTAAATATTTTTTTTTCGTATTCAAAAAAATATAAACATAATTTTTATGTTAATTTGTCCTGGGGGATATATAAAACAAAAAATGTTCAGTCTCAGAATTCAGAAAATTTAGTCTACAGTCTGAGTAATGTCCATACCACTTAAATATCATGTAAACATTTTAATAGTTTTTTGGTGTATTTGCTTTTTTCTTTAAAGAAAATTACGATGAATAAAAACCACCGCCATCAGTTTTATGATTTTCATTTTTTTTTATTATTTTTCTTTTTTTTGATAGATTTTTATGTTGTCTGTAGTATTTTTTTTTATTTGTAAAGGAGTTTAGCATATTTTTTTTTACCGCTTGTTAAAAATAATTATAGAGAATTTTTGTTTTTCGAAAGACATTTCAAGGAGTTTGTTACAAAAATATATTAAAGATCTTTCGACAATGCTGGCTGATAACTTTGACTAACACCAACAAAAAAATTAAACATATGGAAAACAGTATAACAACCTGTAATTTAATGTGTTGGTAGCAATTGCACTAAATAGATATAAATATAAATTATTTATCACTTGCTTATGAGATATAAATTATTTCTCACTTGCTTATAGTTGTCAATATTAGTTAAAGTTTTTTTTAACTTTTCGCCACCGCTGACATTGGACAATGACTGGCTTTTTTATCTGGCCTATAACTAAATATAAATACAAAAAATAGTAATAGCTTTACGCTAACATTGTAGTAAAATCTTAAAATTAACTTTTATTAAAGTCAAGGATTGGATGATTTTTACAAAATTTAGAACAAATTCAGTATTATACTTTCTTTAAGAAAAAAAGAGCAAAATGATTAAGAAATTTAAAAGTTTTCATCACCTTTTATGTGCTAAGAATTAAAATATTTATGTTCGAATTACCTTCGTAAAAGATTTACGTACGTTAAGGTTTATGTATATTTTTTTTTTCTACAATCATCGATTTTAATTACAATTATGTCAATATTTTTTCCAATGATATAATATATATATATATTTTTGTACTATTTCACACTTGGAAATATATGTTTTTTTCTGCAGTTCTATTTCAGTAAAAATTTAAATTAACTTTTATTTTTGTTTTTGTAACTTGGAAAGAATTATTTAAATTATTGAAATAAATACAAGTGCTTCCATCAATTTTTGCTTGGACTGACAAATTGAAATATTAATAATAATATAAACATTTCTATTTACAATTATTTAAAAATAAAGGGAAATGTGTATAAAATGGTTCAAGATCATATATAAAATTCGTGACTTAATATAATCGGTGTATTTTAAAATTTATAGTTTATTTTTAGTTCAAATTTTGTATCTTTTTATTATATCAATGTATAAATTAAAATTATTTGAATTGTATTATAAAAAAAAAGGCATAATTTTTAAAATTTCAAAACTTCTATAAATTGGTTTTTAGTTCATGAATATTTACAAAACCAACTCTTCTTTTGCAGTCCACAAAATATATATACCAGGATTATTATCAAATTTTTCAAATCAATTTTTCAATTTACAAATTCTATGTTTCTTGACTATGTTTTGATTTGTGTTGATCGTGACGAAACTAATATGATAATGCATTTAGGACTGGTCTATATTGTTACAGTTTCATAGTTTACTCAAAATTAAATCAATATTTAAAAATTTAAAATTAACATATTTGATTGAAAATTGATTGTAAAATTAGAATATAAACATTTTATTACTCAAAACTAAATTCTTGAAATTTAAAAATTGTTATACAATAATATATTTTTTTCATCTACAAAATTGAATTTATTTATATATATTTTTTTTTAATCTATAAAATTGAATTTATTTATATTTATAATAGCCATTACATTCTCCATTTATGTACATATAAGATTTTTTTACAAATTTTTTTTTTTTATATAGTTTATGACTAAACTTTCTATTTATGTAAATGCTAATTAATATCTTATTAAAGTGAAAGTATATATATATTTTTTTTTGGTCCAAAAATTAAGATAATTTTTTTTTTAGTAAAATCGTAGTTTTTATATTAATTTTGGTGTGTTGTTTTTGGTATAAATAAATAAATTTTTTTTGTTCCAGAAATTCATAAAGAATTTTTACACCCATTAAAAATAAATATAAACATTTATTTGATATACAAAAAAAAAAAAAAATAAAAATATGTATTTTATCCTCAATTTATGAATGAAGAAAAATCTATTTTTAAAGTAGTTAATTATTAAAAATAAATTTAATATAAATATTTATTTAAATTTTTCTATAAAGATAATTTTCGACTCATCGGATAATCATTTCTTAAAAATAATTTATATTTACATGAGTAAAACTTGTGATTTTAGCCCACACTTTAATTTTCTTTTGCTACCATAAAATATAAAAATATTTTTTCGATAATTATTACCAATCATTTCTAATCCTGGCATAACAAAAATAACGCTGTTATCGTATTCTTTCCAAAAAAAAAAACCTGTTAAGAAGTTGGAAAGATTTGTGGGTACCAAAAAAATATTTGGTAACATTTAAAAAAAAAAACAGTTGTTGTGAAAGATAACTTAATGTAAACTCGATATTTGAATTTATTATTCATTTTTTTAAGCTTGTACTTAAAAGGAATTGGATTAGTTAACATTACAAAATATTTCTGCCGAATTTTTTTTAATTGTTCACAGTTTGTGGCATATACCATGAAAAAGGCAGTGGAACAAATTAATTACTGGTTTTATTTTACTTTACCGGTAAAAGAATTTGTTATTTTAGAGTACATGCAAAAGATTCTTATCGTTTTCTTAAATTTTGTCTTTAAATTCCGTTCAATAATAATTGGTTTTCTAATGTATATATAGTAGACTTAGTTAGGGGGTAATTGGAAAACCTATCTGTGAATTGTTTCCATTATAACAAGTTTGATGTTTTATTTGTATGTTTTTTTTCTAGTTTGAAATGCACAGACTTAACCCAGTCATAGAATTTACAATTTCGTAAGTAGGGGAGTGTCGTAGTTTTACAGAATTAAATTATTGAGCCTGTCAACATCGTAAAGGTTTTATTTATAGACTTTATAGTAGAACGTAGAATTTTTCTACGACATAAGAGGATATAGTGTTTACTAGAATAAGGATATATTACAGGTGGTTTCTTTCCAAAAAAAAGGATGAATTAATGATGATGAATCAATACAGAAATATGAACAAATTCATTGCATATCTCAACCATGGGTTCTTTATTAGTGATTTACACCGCTGCCCTCCATAATTTTACCTGCCTCCACCAAAATTTCTGCACTCAATTCCGTTTTTGAACGATCTTTTTTTCCACGATCTAGCAAAATTAAGCTTAATTCCGTTCTAACAAGAAACATTAAATTAGTTTAAAAAAAAAGACTTAAACTTGCTATTAAATTAGGTAATAATTTATTAACCAACGATTGTAAGGTTTGAACCATCGCGAATTTTTTTTTTCTGGAACTTATCTATCGTGTTAAAACTGAATCATGAATTATATTCCGGTTACCTTAACCTATTGTACATCAATATAAGAAATGTTTAAGATTTATTTCTCATCATTTTTTCCTATACAAGTAGTTTTAATGCCCTGCAGAGGTTAAAGGATAATGTAGAAGTTATACAATTATTATTTTAATATTTTTAATATTTTCATTTATTATTCTATAATATTTTTACATTCGCGCATATATTTTCTTTATTAATTCTATTTATATTTGATAATAACAAAATATTTTTGTTTAATAAAAATAGTTATATTTTAATAAAAATAAATATATATTATGTATAATAAAATTAAGATGTTTTCGTTCTTATGTATATTTATATATTTGACTATGTTCCAACTGATTGGCGCCGTAATAACTTATCAATTATAAATTATAAAAATAGAGAATACATAAAAATTCTTTATTAATTTTATCACATGATATTAAAGAAAATATTTATTTTCATTTTTTTTTCCAACAAAAATAATTTAAAGAATTTTTATTATTATAGTATTTATATATATATAGATTAAGGAAGCAAAAATTTTAAAATTAAAATACGTTAGGGATCTTTAAAAATATTTTTCTATTAATAAAAAAAAAAAAAAAAATTATGATTTAAATTATTATAGAATTTATAATTTAATTTTTTTATTTAAATTTATTCATATCTAAATTTAATTTTCTTACGTCTTTAATTTTCTTAAATATGTATTTTATTATATTTTTTAAAAAAAAAAGGATATTCATATATTTTCTAGATATTTTTCTAATATGATTCGATACGTTCTGATTTATAACTACATGTTTAATTTATGATCGTGTTACATAATAATTTTGGATATAATGATCTTGTTAAATAATAAAAATAGTATTTATATTAAATTTTTTTTTTTTTTGAATGTGATCGTGTTAAAACATAAAATATTATGTTAATAAACATAAAATAAAATTAAATAAAAAGGTTTTTATTATTATCATTATTATTATTAGTAATAATAAAGGTTTTTTTATTATTATTATTAGAAATGCATTTAGTAATGCTTTAATCCAATTTTTTTAATGCCGTGAAATTTGATTTTCTGTTTTTTTTTTTTTTGAAAATAATCAAATTAATTTATATAAAAGGTATTAGTTTAATTTTAGTATATTCAAATAAAAAATATTCACAAAACATGTTAATGCATAAATAATGTAAAGTTTGTGGTGCTTTTGTGGTTTTTTTTTATAATAGCCAACGAAAAATAATTTTAGCTTATACATAAATATTTCATAATTAATCAAGATTTACTGATCTATAATATAAATTCATGAATATTGCATCAGTGAAATTGTTCGTTATTTTTTTTGGAGAAAATATAAGTACGCATCACCATCAAAATAATATTAATATAGTAGAAAAAATTGTGGGATTTAAAATTTAAGCACATTAGGCGAACAAGTTATAAATATTTTTTTTTTTTTGTAAATTAAATCTTTTTAACATTTTTTTTTTTTTGATATTTACCATGATAAACATTTATAATAAAATTGAAATTAAATTTGTTTGCATAAAAATTTAATTATTTTCTTTTTTTATAAAAAAAATACGAGTCATAATACTTAATAGTTTAAAAAAAAAAATTTTAAATTAGACTTATACTACTGGTAACTATTGTTTTGCAATTTTACTAGTGAGATGTGATTTTTATGATTAATAAATAATAGTATATTGTAAAGTAATTAAGACCATAAAAAAGAATATTAACTAGAAATTAACTAAAAGAATTTAAATCATTAAAAAACGAATATCTATACCTATATATATTTTATAAACGGTTCAAAAGGCCGAATTGATTAACTCGGTTAAAAAGGTGGAGATAAGATAAATTACAATCTTCTAGCTTCTGGAATAAGTAATAATTTATTCCAAAAGTAATATAATATTTTGTCGTGCTGTTAATTACCAATTTATTTTAATTGTTGGCAATCACCGTAATCAGGATCTATTTTTTAATTTTTTTTTTTAAAAAAAAAATATTATACATGTACAACATAAATTGTTTTGATGAATATGATTACATATTAAAAGAAAAAAAAATTAATGGAATATTTTAAAAACAGAATATAAAAGTTTAAATGAAGATATGAAAATAAATATATTATTATTAATTACAAGTTATTAATATATATGTGAATATTAAATATTAAACACCGATACCAAAAGAATATTTATTTTTGTTGCAAGTGTTTTATTTAATGGTTAAATCGAAAAGATTAATTTACAAACTATTCATATTTTTAATGTATAGATTATTTATTACAAGGTAAATTATAGTCAGTAAATCTATATGTCTAAAAAAATGTTACTTTTTAAAGATTTTTATATGTTTATTTTACTTTACCCTTTTTCCGACCAGTTATGAAATTATTTTTCATTTAATTCGAATAATAAGTACATTCAGGTCGTTTTTACGTATTTTTAATGCTAATATTGTAATTTTATAAAGATCAGAGTATATTTCTCACTTTTCAGGTAATCACTATTCAATTCTTAAATCCATTAAATTATATATTTTGATTTTTTGAAATTTCTGGATTATATAAGTTCATCGAAAATAAAAATTAAATTCGTATTCAAAAATTAAACATAAATTATGTTATTTTTATATTTTGGTAATTTTTTTTTTTTTGTATTTTTGAAAAAAAAATCCGGAAATTCCTTTTTATTGTTTACTCTTTCGTATTATAAACTTTTAAATTTTTTTTAATACGACAGGTCAGATTTAACATAAACTTAAAAAAACATATTTATTTTTTAAATTGTAAATCGTATATAAATTTTTTTAAAAGTAACAATCTCGTGGGAAATAAAAAATCCCCATTGGAATATAAATATAAAAATTAATATAATAATTATATTCAAAAAAAAACTTTATAAAAATAAATAAATATTATTTTTAAAAATAAATGTGGAGAAAAATTTTTGAAGGTTTTTTTTTTTTTTTTAAATTCCAGAATTTTTAGATACTTTACCCAATTTTTCGGTTATTTTCGTGATATATTAATTGATATCATCAACAATATTACAATGTCCGGTAATAACGTATGCTAATTAAATCATAAAAATCTATTCTAAAACTTAATTAATCATACATATTTAATTTGATGACATATATCTATATCTTATATAATTGATTACAAATCAATTAAATTTTCTATATAAATATATTTATAGAAAAATATTTGCTAAAATTAGCATATGTATAATTTTATGACTCAGGTAATATATACATAAATTATTGTTATTCATTATAAATATATATTTAACTGTTTAAAGAAATGAAATTATTAAGGTGTAAATCACTAATAACATTCTATTACTTTTCTAAGAATATTGAATATAAGAATTTTTATTAATTTTTTACGACATTTGTTTTTTACAATCGTATATGTTCGTAAATGTGAATATTAAAATAAATTTTTAATAGTCTTATAATTATGACTTAATAGCTTTAATATCTTCAATTATATATTGATTTAAATTTTTATCTTCAAATTTAATACAGGTTAAACTCGTATAGCTCTGTTTCGCTTTATAGAATTTTTTTTTTAATGAAATTTTTTGTACATAATACCCTTTTTTTTTGTTGTGACTTCTACTCTCCTATAAAACGGTTTCACATTTTCTACGAACCTAACAACCTTCTTACAGGAGGTTTATCTGTATTTTGAAATTAAAAATTTTATAGACTATATAATTTTTTATATATGTATATTATCATCCCCTTAAGGAATTACAAAAAAAAAAATAACATATTATAGATACATATCCGGAATTGGATAATTTTATGATTGTTTTTTTTTTTTTATTACGAAATTTAATTTTATGAGTAAGAGGATTTTCCGCATTTATGTTAATAATTTTTTTTTTATTGCTCAGTTGTTATACACAACAACAACCAAAAAAACACCTATTGGTATAAAAATAAATTTTATCTATGTTTGGAATGTCAAAAAAAAAAAAACATAATTTTTACTACCAGTTGTATTATTGAGAAATTTTTGATAGCATGTTTTTTTTTATATATTTTGGTTTGTTTTATTTACATTTAAACACTGCTAATTGGTAAATTTAATGAATAAAATGTATGAGTAATAAGAGGATTATCCATATGTGTAATGCTACTTTTAGGTTACCTATATAACATAATAATAAAAGGCACAAAATTTATCTATTAAATTGTATGACAAGAAAAAAATAAAAAACAACAATAAATATGATTTTTTTTTATAACTTTAACTTTTTTTTTAATGCTTTTTTTTTTTTTTAGATATTTCGATAGTTTTTTAATAGACGCTAATTAGTTTAACATTCAGAATTAGTGATTTAAGTATTTTTATTTTTTAAATTTTATCGCCGATATATGTTTGTTTTTTTTTTTGGGGAAATTGTAACCCCAGGAAGTTGTTAGTTGTGTTTTTTTTTTTTGAATTACTATATAAATATTTATTTAATTGTTAGTTGTAGGTTTTTTTTTTGCTTCTTTAAAAATTACATAATTTTTATGTTTCTCAAGGGGCTTTTTTTTTGTTGTTGTTATAGTAATTTTGAAATTTACAGAATATTATTTATATAAGTCATTAGGTAAAATAAATTTTTTTTTTCTTAATATATACATAAATGTTTATTTAAGTCATTAGATAAATCATTAAAAACGAAAAGATTATTTTTATTTTTTTGGTAAAAATATCACCCGTAATTAAATATTTACAATTAAGGAAAATATCATATTTCGAGTAATTATTTTCATGTATACATATTTATAATATGTAAAAGTCCAATCAACTGTGTATAGAGTGGAAAACTAATTAGTCACCTTTTTTTTTTATTATTTTAGTATAGGTAGTAGCAGATTGAAATATACATTGTGTTCGTTCATCAACAAAAATGAATCAGTTCAGTTTTTTTTTTTTGTTTTTATTTTGTTTGTAACTTTTTTATCATACTTTGACTTAATTAATAGTACTTTTGTACATAAATATAAAAATGGACAAATTACTTACAACAGGTGTACGCGCTAAAAACTTGTAAATTATTTTGTTGATAATCAAGGTAATCTTATTAAATTGTACATAAAAAAAAAATATATAATTTTATGATATCTATACAATTATCCATGAATAATTAAAGATTTTATAGTGCGGTATATTTGAAATTAATTTTAATGAATAATCAATCGTTTTTTTTTACATTATAATTAAAGTATATAAATTATATATTTAAGATACTTTTCTATATCAAAAACATATAAAATTTATTATCTATAATATCAATTTTCTTAATTTATACCAGATGCGTGAGAATAATAAGGAATTTTTTAATAAATTTACCTTATTTTTTTTTTGTTATTTTTTTTTCTTAACATAAACATAAATATTTATAAATATAAAAAAAAGAATTTGTTTTGATATTTTGTAATTAAATTGTATCAAAGTAAAAAAAATAAAAATAAAAAATTATATATTTTTTTAGTTAAATAATTTAGGATAAATTAGTATAAAATGTATACTATTTATTTGTATTATTTGCAGGATTAATGTAAACTTTGCAAAGATTTATGATAAGAAAAAAATTCTTTTAAATTTTTTTTTTTTTAGTATTTTAAATTTAGATTTTCAGAACAAAAAAAAAAGAAATGATTTTCTATTAATATTATAAGAACGATTATTATTATTTCTAAAAATACATTAAAATTATATTTTAGTATTGCTATAAATATAAATAGGATGATGAAAAATAGTATTATTTCAATATAAATACGACAGTTTTACGCATACTTTATTAACTTTTGGCGTACACCAGAAAAAAATTTCAGGGTAGAAGTAGAAAGATGAAAGTTTTTTGTATAGATTTTATAAAGATTTGTGTTTTTATTAAACATAAATTTTAGATTTAATTATTTTTAGTAGGGTATTTACCATTCGTGGTTCGATTTTTATTTAACATATTTTTATCTTATCATCCAACATAAATAAAAATTATGTCGTATTGGATTTCATTTAAAATTTTAAGCAACAAAATATACGAAGTTTATAGATACACCAACATTCTAGTAATTTAGATATTCTATTTTTAAAAGTTTCCCTTTTAAAAACAAATAGTTTGTTTTCAAAATTTAAAAACGCTAGGATTTGGAGAAGTAAATTCTGTTTAAGCTTGGTGTTGCGTTGCACAAAATGATTTTCAATAAATATACTGGAAATTGTGCAAAGCAACAATTATTCTTATAAAAATCAAGTTTTTTTTTTTTTTTGTTATTTCGGCATATTTTTAATTCTCTTAAGACACATTAATGTACCACGTCATATAGTTTTTCCACCACTGACGTATGTATATATTAAATTAATATACAATTATTATTTATAGAATCAAAATAATATGAAAATGAAAAATTTCAAATAAAATATATAAATAAAAGAAAAAACCATTTTAAAAATAGTTAAGAAAAATTAATGAATTTTATTGAAATCAAATGACCAACAAAATAAATAAACCCCAAAAAAAAAAAAAATATAGTGGGCCACAAATTATGTAAAATTAAACATCTACACATTTTGAAAAAAAGTTTAATAATATATCAAAAATAGATTTGAATTAAAAAGATCTTGGCAAATTATTTCCATGACATTTTTGTTATTTTAGGCAATAATCTTATAAATAATTCATATAAATAAATAAAATTGATATTGGTCAATTAATTATTATTATAAATTATTTAAATATAAACAATTTTATTTTATTTGTTTTATTTTTTATTAATATACCTTTAAGGGAAATTTAATTGTGCAATGTAAAAAAAAAATAGTTGAATAAATTTATATACATAAATATTTTAGTATTTAGTACTTAGCCTTTGATCAATTAGATAACAAGAATTTAAAATTATTTCTATTCATTAAGTTAACACTTTAAATTGTTTACCTTGAATATTAAATTAATATAGATTACCTGTATATATTTTAATAAAAATAAGACTTCCTAGTTAAAATAGCTTGTTTACATATTTTTCTCATTTTTGGAATCATAATTCAATTTGTAAAAAAAAGAAAGGTTATAACAATTCACAGAGAGCACATCAATATTAAACATATGATACATATTTAAAATTACATAATATTGTTTTTTTTTTTAACTTAATTTATTTTAACTCTCCGTATTTATGATTTGGTTTCTTAAATTTCTGATCGAGAATTTAACTTTATTTTAAAGCACAAGAGTATTTCAGCTCTGAGCTTAAAAAATTGATAAAAATTTAACTGAGAAATAATAAACGCTATCGAAAATGATTGATTATAAAAAATTTTAAGATAAGAGAGAAAAAAAGTGTAAATACTTTAGCTTTGTAAATCTTTATCTTCTGGTGTCATCAAACTCGAAAATAATCAAAAACCCGAATTATAACAAGGTATTACTTTTTTTTTATCTTACGAAATGTGAATAAAAAAACAGAATCAGAAAACAATTTAATGTGAATATTTCTAAATAAAATATTTATGCTTGAGATTTTCTGAATCTTTACAAAGAAATTATTTAATTTGCTTTCAATATTATTATGGAAAATGAAATTTAGTTATCTTATAAATATATTTTAAATATCTTCTATATTTTTTTTTCATTTACTAAAGAATATTTAATTGAAATTGGCAATTTATTTTTAATGGAATTAGTTTTAAATATATTAAAACTATTATAATATAGTTTTTATTGTAAGTTTTGCCTCTTATAGATAATACATAAATTAAGGTTAAATTACACAAAAAAAAAAAAAATAAATATTTTTAGTAATTTTCCAAAGATTTCAAGTTAATATATAATTCTTTTACTTATTAGAATTTTTTATATTATATTTAAAAAAAAAAAAATTTTTAAGTTTAAACTGGTATTACTCAGAACAGAAGCCATACAGATTATATCTAAAATAACATAAAATAGTTCTTTAATAGTGCATAACATTCCAAACTAAATAAATGTTTTGAAAACGATTGACATATTAAAAAAGATTAAAAAAAAAACCAAAAATTATTTAATGATTAAATTGGAAAATTAAATGGAATTAATAATGTACAGAGTGATATTAAATTTTTGGTAACAAGATTCTGAAAATAAAAAATTAAGATAAATATAAATCAATTACATTTTTCTTTTCATTTTACATATTATTATGAAAATGATTCTTTAAGTTTTTATTTAATCATAAAAAAAATTTGTTATTTATTTTAATATTATTAACCCGGTTTATAAGTTATCAAAACTAGGCTTTGAATTTGAAAAGCCTTAATTGTAAAATTTATTTATATATACCAGTTTTATGTTTATATATATTTAAGGGAATATCAATATCACAAAAGATTCATATATATAAATAAATTACATATATAAATATTTTCCTTTAACATATGCGTGTTATGTTTTCCACATTCCACTATATGCTCTATAGAGAAGACGATACATTGTTACTCAGCATCTGTTCAGGTACACATATTCAGTATAAATAAAAACTTGAATAATATTTAAAGAATTTCATTATATAAAAGTAATAATATACGAGGATTGATTAATAAATATCGCCAGTATTTCGTTCTGACAACAAAGTAAAAATTATTTTCTTCAATTTTTCATTTGATTAGCTTTAAATATATGTTAAATTAAAACATCTACAAGAATCTGAATCTATAAGTAAAAAATTAATAATATTTTTGAAACAAAATGAAATTACTTTAACTAGTTAGTATAGTTTTTTTTTAATAAATCCTCGTAATTATGCGTATAACAATTTATTTTATTCAAAATAAAAAAAATTATAATCGTAAACCAGAATTTAGAAAATCATTTCTTGTTAGTTTTATTTTAATAATTTAGATTTTTTTTTAAAAGTTTATAACGATAAAATAACTAAATAACAAATTATCATATAATTAAAGCTATAGTAAATTAGTAAAATATATGAATATTTTAATAGATAAATTCCAATAAAATTTAATATTAATTTATTATATAAATTCAATAATACATATATGTAATAGTAAATATTAAATCATATTCAAATAGAATATGATTTTCTTAAAAATTTATAAAATAAATCAAAGAAATAATTTCTAAAAATAATCGAATTAGACTTGTATAATTTATTATAGCTTAGTAAGTAATTTCAGAAAAAAGCATTAATTTCAATGGAAACAATCATTCATTTCAGTAATAAAAATTAAGATTTCAAGAAAAATTTGCATATTATGATCGAAGATTATTTTCACGGAATAATTTAATTGATTATTGTAAAATTGGTAAACTGATGAAAAAAAATTACTACATTAATACTGAACCGATGAAAAAAAATTAAATAATACAATTTATTTTTGTAAAATGTTTTTGAAATAAATTTGTTAATAAAAAAAATTAAAAAAAAAAAAAATTTTCATACTCAATGTTTCCGTTTTCAAATTATATTAGGAAATTTATGAAAAGTATAATTATTTTTATTTGTAATTTTCTGTTTTTGATTGGCATCCGACGCATATTTTTTTTTCTTTGGCAATTTTTTTTAATATGTTTACAGTGTAGTATTTTTATGTATGAATATATATTTTTTTAATAACTCATTACTGAAATCAATACTTTAAATCCTATTAAATATTTTGAACCGCAATGGTAATGACAAGAAAAAAAATCCGGATTTCCTAAGCTCATCGGAAAATACAAAAATTTAATGATGATTCACATAAAAAAATATGTTTATAAGATATATTAAAATTATAAAATTTACTATAAGATTAAAGAAAATAAAAAAATTATAATTAAAAATAATAAAATTACTATTAATAAAAATAAATATTTGGTGTGTAATTATTATGAAATTATGTATTTAAAAAAAAGTGTTAGTTAATAATGTTAAATGAAAAATAAAAATCAAATATAAAATAGGAATATATTACGGATATATTATGGTGGGTAGTACATGAACATAAAAAATTTATATCATTACATATTTCCATATCAAAGTTATAATTGAATATTAAAAGATTTAAAATTATCTTAGATTTAATTAAAAATAATAATTAAAATATACTTGTACTGAAAAATGAAATTTTTTTTTATAGTTCCTGATGTGATTGCGTTAAAGGCCGGCACTCGATTTGATTTCAGATCAGACCGAAGTTAGTCTAAGTTCAGTAGGAGGTTGGTCTAAATGAGTACCAGTAAAATTACAATAAAATGTAATTTAATACTGGTCGAGAAAATTAGCTAGAAACAAATGTCTCATTAATAAAAGCCATTCACTTGTTGTAATTAAAGTTTCTTCACTGTAAAAAAAAAATTTATGGTTCGGAATCTATATAAAAATTAGTACTATAGGTTTAAATTGCGATAAAAATTATTACAAGGAAAGATCAAAGTTGAACAACGAGCAAAAGATGTCAAACTATAAATGGCTAATAATCCATTTAATTGTTTACCGAACATTAAACATCTTTAGTTATCATATATTAACTATTTAGTACATAAAGTTTTAAATTAAATATTAAAATCAATAATATCTTCAAATAACCAATTGCATATATTCATGGTATTTCAAAAATATAAATAAATATTCATAATATTTCAAAAATTTAATTGATACATAAATTAAAATATTTTATTGATCCATAAATTATAATATTTTCTTGCAAAAATTTAAATCATATTCTAAATTAATGAAAATGAATTTTTTGATACTGCAAAGATCAAGAAAAAATATTTAAGTTGGAAAAAAATAATTACAATTCAAAAGAAAAAAGAAATGTTTAATTACTTCATTATTTCTGGAAAAAAATTTTTAATATTTAATTTTAGAAATTTCAACATTCTTTTCAGATATAAATTAATACTTTAGATAAACTCCATTTATATTCCTGTTTCCATAAGAAAAATAACCATTTTTATATGGTAAAATAACACAAAATATTACAAAAAACAGAAAGACAAAATTGTTAATTTCAAAATATCTTTATGAATAATATTTATTGAATTTTTAAAGATTTTTAAAAGATTTATGACACTTAAAATAATGTTGATTTAAAAAAAAAAAACATTAATTTCTTTTAAGTCCTTTTTTCCGTTTTAACACAAATCTTATGTAATTTTTTTATGTATTTTGAAATGTATATTTTTTTAGTTTTTTTTTTCACGCACAATTTCATGAGTTCGTGACCAAATTTTTATTTAAATTTTATATGTTTTCCTTTTATATTTTTTAATATACCAAATTTAATATATTAAAATAATATTAATTTTTGTATTTTATATATTTTTAATTGCAGATGAATATCAGCCAAATGGAATATGAATATAAATATAATGAATATTTATCTCGAATACGTGATCGTAAACGACGTGAAGAAAAATTTGAATTTAATAATAATAATATAGAATATTTAAGTGATTTTAATTATCCAACAATATTTACTAGTTATAAACATAATGCTAGTGATACACATCAATATCGTAAAAAACGATCAATAAATTTATCATTAAAACAAGATGATATTGATGATAATATATCATCATCAACATCAACATTATTACAATCACATAATATTATTTATATACGTTTTCCATTAAAAAATGATAAAGATCAACAAGATTATGATGATGGTGATATTGAAGAGGCTAATTTACGTTTAATGTTAGTTACAGATCCTGAATTAAATCATCATTCCATTAAAAAACAACATTTATTATTTACAAATCATCATAACCATCATAATCATCAACATCATAATGATTATAATAAACATATTCTTAATTTAAAAGTATATCAAGTAATTGAACCAAATGGTAAAATATGGTTAGATAATAAAAAAATTGAAATAAATATTTTAAAAAAACAATCACAATGGTTAGAATTTGATGTAACAAAAGCTGTTGAAGGTTGGCTATCTGGACGACAAGAAAATTTAGGTTTAGAAATTCATTGTGATAATTGTCATTTATATGGTACACATATTATTGATGATTCATTACCAACAACAAAAAGCCAATCATCAAATGATTATGAAAATAATTCAAATGATTATCTAATAAACACTTCAAAAATAATATCAACTACAACACCAGAAGATTTAAGTCCAATGTTAAATATAATTGGTCGTATTGGTGGTATTAGACGAGAAAAACGTTCTCGCCAACATCATCATTTAATGCCAGCGGCACGTAAAAAACGTAAAACAGATTGTTATGAGGGTAATCAGAAATGTTGTCGTCATTCAATGGAAGTTGTATTTCGTGAAATAAAAGGTTTTGAATTTATTATACAACCAAAAATATTTGATGCTGGTTATTGTCGTGGTAAATGTCCACCTAGATATAATCCAGCACATCATCATGCTGTATTACAAAGTTTAATATGGAAACAGGATCGTAGTAAAGCACCAAGACCATGCTGTGCTCCATCAAAATTAGTTGAATTGGAAATATTGCATGTAGATGAAAAGGATAGTAGAAAATTAAAAGTATCAACATGGAATGATATGAGAGTTATTGAATGTGCATGCTCATAAAATCACATATTATATCTAATTAAATAAATGTTTTTTTTTAAATTGTAAAATTTTTATTAAATCTTATTTATTTTTCTTTTATGTCTTCTTAATGTGAGCATTTATACAAATATTTTATTACATATATTTTTTTTTATATTTAATTTAATTTTTTTTTTATCAAACAAGATAAACGAATATAAAATAGATACACAGTGGCTATTATTTAAAAAAATTTCCATTTTATATCAAATTTGAAATATTGAAAATTAATAATTTTACAAAGTACAAAACAATAAATTTCCTAATTATATATTTTATGTTTATATTATTAGTGTAAATTTACATATTTATGTATATGTTTTTCTTTTCAAATATAAGTTTATTTTATTTTTTTATTTGTCATAAAAATTATTTATACTTATTAAATGAAAAAGGATGATTTAACGACTGTATTAATGATCATCTTTTATTTTTATCAATAGTACTTTAATTTCATACCAAAGAAATTTATTAAAAAAAAAAATAAAATAAAATATGTAACAAATTTTAATTTATAATAATATAATTTAATATTTAATTTAATATAAATTTAGTAAATAAAGATCTAAGAAAGAATTTAAAAATATATGACATGGTGTTTTTATTGATAGAATCATCATCACTTGGAAAATGAAAATTTAACCTATTGTGCCAGTATAATGAAGCAATAAGACGATATAGTTATTTAGTTATACATTTTTATTTCAATTTTCTTAATTAATTTTAATATAAAAAAAACTCAATTTTCCTATAATATTTTGCACTGCCAATCAAAGATTGCCACATCTTAAAATTTATAGTTCTGAGAAAAGCGAGTTCAAAATTGAATGAGAAATAGAAATCAACAATTTTTTTTGAATTACGTATGACACTATTCAATTCAACATATAAATTTTTTAAGTCTATTTTGAATATGCTGACATTTTATAATATTTAATTATCTATATTACCCAAAATATTAATAAATTACTTTAAAGCATTTTTAATAGTTCGTAATATGACAATTCGAAATTGTCCATATAAAAATTACAAATAAGATTTTTAATTGATTGGATTTTCAAAGAAAAAGAAGGAAATTAATTCATATTTAATTGGGTCCTTCAAAGACTGTAAAATTTAATAATTTTGGTAAAATTTTGGTCTTTTTTTCCCCACGGAGAGCAACTTAACAATCTCTGAAGATATTAGTCTGTTTTTTAAGGGGCAAAGGATAAAGTATATGGTTACTGGATGTATGTATTGGGAGAAAAGCAGGGAATCGAGAAGATTGTTAAATTGTTAAAGAGGGCAAAACCACAAAGCGTTATTGTGTAGGAAGCCAAAGGCAATTAACAAAGAGAAAATTTTTTTAAAAAAAGAATTGAATAACTTTGGTGGCCTTTTTTTAAATTTTCATAATTGATAAATGATTTTTCATGTTTATGTATGTCCCTTTATTACAAAATTTGTACTTTCTGTAATAACACAATTGTGTAAATTAATTAATTTTCTTTTTACACACCAAATCCAAATTCCCATAATATAAAATGATAAAAATAAAACAATTTAAATATCTATTAATTAATTTAAAAAAAATCGTAATACAAATTAATTCAAATCACTAATAAATTTTAAAAAAAAAATCTCTTGTTTATATAATTATCTTTTAATCTATTTACTCAATTAAATTTAATCAAGAAAAAAATATACCAAAATGTTTTGTTTTTAAATTAGACTTCTTCTTAACCCACCGACAACCAAATTGCAACTGACTTTCTTTAAATAAAAAGTAGGAGAAGTTATTTTTTTATGAAAAAGTCGTAATTTTTTTTAAACAATATTTTTTTTATTTGAATTTTATTTTCCGTTAATTTTATTTTTCAAATTATTTTCCGTTAATTTTATTTTTCAAAGTCCTGTAAGAAACTAATATATGAATTACCATATTTGATTATAGTTTCAAGTCACGTTACCTCAAAGAAAGATCATCCATATGTTTAAGTGGGTGAGGTTCTTCCTCGAGTATTCTTACAAGGAATTATTTTTTTTTTTGGTTCAAGGCATTATTGGAATTTTGTATTTTTTGTTGGCACATAATTTAAAATTCAGAGATTTTTTTTTTCCCAGCGACACATACAATCGATTTGTCAAAAATTTCAGGAGGTTCCATAAAATATGAGTTTTTCCAATCAAATATCGTAATTGTAATTAGATCATAAATTTTTTATTTTTATATATAAAATTTGAAATTTATTTTTATTTATTTATTTATTGAATTAAAGCTTTATCCGAACACCTAAAAGTATGCTTTTTCTAATAATTATTTTATGTTTTGAATAATGAAAAACTAAGCTTTTTTCAAACTGAAAAAGATAAAAATACTTTTCATAATTATTGTATTCTTTGGTAAATTTATGTTTATATGAATTTAATTCATTTAAAAATAAAATATTCATAGTTTTTGATGATTTTTTTAGGCCAAAAAGATCAAAATCAGGGCTGAAATATTTGGCAAAATTTCATCTGCATTTAACAATTTATCACTTCAAAATTTTAAAAATCTTCGTTAAGAAACTACAATAAATTACACATTTCCGATTACGTATGTATGTATATGTATTTCGTTAATTCATATCCCTACAATAAATACTTCCCTAATTTTAATGAAAATTTAATTTTTTTATAAATAAAATACATTATTTACAGATATAAAATTTCTGCAATTCAAAAATTCAGTGATAAAAACCGAAACAATCAATAAATTTATACTAATTCATCAAAATAAATTCATATTTCAAGCAAAATTTATATATACAAAAAAAAAAATATGAAACTTTTATAAACAAATAATAAAGATTATCTGCAGTCTGTAAGTTATTAAATTTTCCAATTATGATAAAAAAAAAACACTTGTAAATCAATCATTTCTCATAATTTTTCAATTTTATTATATTTATTGTTTATGATCAAATTATTAACAATATATTTTGATTTTATGTTATGTATGATCAGCATAAATTAGATAAAACATTAAGGTAACTGTAAATAATATAAAGCACGCGCGGATTTTTGTTAAATTTGCGGCAATTATTTATTTTTTAGGTAACGAAGAAAAGGTTTTTATTGTTCAAAAATTGAAACTAATAATAAATAAAGGTTCCATTATTTTGCAAATAGATTTAAAATATATAACCTTAAAAATAAATTGCACCTTTTTGAGAATTGGCTATCTTATAACTGGCAGTAAATACTTTTTTATTACGAAATCGAAATTTTAAAATATTTCAATTAATTATGTACATACAATAAAAATTTTCTATTACATATTACGATTACATATAAATTTCAATAATTTTTTTCATAGTTCATATATTTATTTAAATGAAGGCTATTGGTAAATGACTGATCTGCTCCGAATATTATTGTCTATTTTCGTTGATTACATCAACTATTTTCTATTAAATAAAATAATTACAATGTAATGAAATTTTCAACTAGGCTAAGAAAATTAATATGAATCTTAAATCAAATAATTTAGCAATTCCTTAAAAATCATTAAATTTTGAAATAGGCAGTTTTACTATATTATTGCTTTAAAATTCTAAAATGCATGTAATTTCAATTTTAATATATGATCGAAAGAAAGCTCATAATAAACTTGTAAATTTAAATTAATTATTTTTTTTGATTAGTCTACGATTCATAATACTAAAGCTTTTTTTTTTGTAAATCTGACAAAAAAGCATTTCAATTTAATGAAAGAAAAAAAAATGTTTATTTATTATTTGAAAAGTTATGTCGATGTTTTTAACTGTTACTTTTTATTAATCTAAACTTATATGCGGAAGTTGCGTTATAAAGCTGTTTCAGAAAATTTCTATCTTAGCGTTAGTCGCTGTTTAATCGTACTCGCAATCGGATCGTACAGTTCATTTTGTTAAAATAATAGTTTCAGTTTTATATATTTTTAATATTTTGTAAATTTTTTTTTTTACATTATATATTTAGTGAACTAGAACTTGCCATTCATTTTTAAATAATATATGTAATTTAAATAATTCAACTTAAAAGAACATTTTATTAATAGTTTCCTGCTGTAAAAAGGGAAACAAACCCTTTTTGTTTTTTTAAAATATTAATATATCTAACAGAATGTTAGATTACTAAATTTTTAAATTAATTTAAATTTAAATAGATATAATAAAAAGTGTACGCATCTGAAGAAATTGAAATTATTGTAAATAAATGAAAGTGAGTGATAAACTTTTTAATTAAACTATTTGGGTATTTTTTAAACAATAGAAAGTTTTTTTAAAATTTTATTTATGATTTAATCATTAATCTTTGATTCAAAATGAAGAATATATTAGAAATTGTAATTATTTTAATAGTTTTATGTTTATTGAGTTCCGCATATAATAATATGTTTTTCTATAATTTTTGGTTGAGCTAATTTAAGGACATTCGTTTTTAGTTTACACTAATTTTTACGATTATAAGTATGCAATATTTTCTTTTTTTTGCCTAAGGCGTAAGTAGTGAAAGTGTCCTTTGTAAATTTCTTAACATATACTTTGTCGATAGTTACAAAAACTGAATAGAATTTAATTAAAAATTAAAAATCATTTCTATGTATTCAGGAAATCGTCACTTATCATCGCTGCCATAATATATACATAATTTGAAAATCCTTTTTATTCGTATAAGGTTCTTTAAAATGTAATTTTATTACATATTTAATTTTTAACTAAGAAATATAAATTTTAAATAATTTATTTTGATAAAAAATAATATTACTTCATTTACAGTCAGCAAAAAAAGTATTCGCACGTTTGTAATTATTAAAAGGATTTGAGAAAAACCAAGAGATTTGAGTTTTAAAGATATTGGAGATTTTAATGAGGTATTTATTAGGTAAATATACGTTTAAAATTAACTAGAATTTTAATTAAGGTACCTAAGTAAAATCATAGATCAATAATACTTTTTCTTCACACATTTTAGATATAAAAAGTATTTACCTATATTTTACAGATACCTTATATAAAATTTCAGTTTTTTAAAGGTATATTTACCTAATAAATACTTCTTTAAAATGTAATTATCAATTTCTTTGAATTTTAGCTAATCACTTGGAGTTTCCCATTTGTTTCCCAAAAATTCCAACATTTGAAATTTATAAAAAAGTTGGGAGTAATACATAAATTATACACGTTTTTCTATTTATTAATTTTCTATTCATGGTTAGAAGTCAAGATTGAGCATTCCAGACCAAAGTTTGCAGTCGGATCGTACAGTTTATTTTCTTAAAATAATAGTTTCTAGTTTTCTAAATTTTTCTAAATTTGTGACCATATTCGTGAAAGTACATATAGTAAAGCTATTTGCATAGTAACTATTAAGAGCTTCTTTTATTAAGCTTTTATTTTATTATCGTAAATTAAGTGATACAAAATCCATTAAAGTCATTGATGTAGCTGTACTAATTTGCTTAAATTTATAAATTACATCTAACAAAAGTTAGCAAAAATATAACAAAAGTAACAATATATTATGCAAATTTAAAAATATATCACTTATAACAGAATTTGAATATAAATTCCAAATAGTAAGAAAAGGCATTCTGATCAAAGTAAATTACATATAGTTGCCAATAATTACAATCTAGAACTGTCGAAATAAAGTAGAGTTGTACATATAATTTTATTAAACTATATAGATTGTATTCCAAGCTATTGACTTCAAATAAATATTAATCTTTCCAATTTTAAATAATAAATAAAACGTAGAAAATATGAGCAATTAATTGATTGAGTAATTTTATATAATTTTTCTTTAACTTCTGAATGACAGGAGGAAATCCAAATAAACAATCGTTATTCAACTCAGATGCTATTAGATTAGAATTAAAAGAATTAAAAAAGTTTTTGGACTTTTTTGTAAGTCTCTGGATTAGCATTTTAGGCTGGGACTTTTTACAATCTATAAATATTTTTAAGAATAAAAAAAATATAGAGGTATAAATTGTTTAATAGGAATCAAATATTTAAAGCTATAAAGTGCAATCTTTACGTTAATTATAAAATTAATAATAAAACAAAACATATTTTATTACAAAACCAATAAAAGTAAATTAAAGAATCATTTATATTTCAGGTGTCAACTGTTTGAAGATTTTTCTATATTAGAAAATTAATAATTGTGAGATATTTCAAAAATTAAACCAAAAAATCATAAAATATTAATTATTCAATAATAAAAGTGTATAACATAATTTTAAAAAAAAAATAATTTCAATGGATAACTATAAAAATATAGTAGAAACTGAAGTAATTACACAATGCATTGAACATACATTGACATCTAGTAGCTGTTGCTATAAAAGAAGCAAAACTTTCGTAAGTAATTCAATTTTATATATTAATCTAATGTATATCAACATACTAAAAAGTGTTAATCATGCATAAAAATTATATAATTACATATAAAATTTAAAATGCCAATTCAATGAAATTTTGTGCAACATTGTAATATTAAATTATGTTTTAATAATTATACTGGTTTGAAAAAGTAGATTGAATAGCACACTAAATTTTTGAAGAAAGTAAAGATTAAAAAAATATAAATTGAATTGAGAAGAAGTAACAATATTTATTCAGCATATCCTTATATAGTCTCAAATCTCAAATTATAGTTTTGTAAATTTGGAAACAGTCAAATGTAAAATAAAATTAAAAATTTATACAAAAAAATTAATTTATTTTAAAATTCAAGCAAAAACTGCACTGGTCTTAATATTTCACACTATAATTTGATGTATTATAAATTAGTACGACAATACTTATTTTGTGTGAATATACTACATAATAATAATTTTATTGTCATTCATCTACTAAAGAATATATCCATCTGTCTTGTTCGCAATAAAATTCAGTGCCAAATTTTATAAATTTTGAAAACAAAAAAAGTATACAATGAAAAGCTTTTGTGCCAACAAATTTGCGGCAATGAAAATTTATGTATATTATCTCTAAGCATGGCTGTATCTTTCTGCAATATTTATTATATGTTTGCGTTAATCAAATAAATATTTTTGACCTTGTATAGCTTTCTTTTCAAATAACTTATATAAAAAAAAAATTAATAATATATAATTTGTATAAATCAGTGATGGAGAAAGTGTCATATTCCGTATCTTAATAAAATTTTGGAGGTAGGGTTTTCTATTTTAAATGTTTTATTTAGTTTAATTTTAGTTATATAAATGTGTTAATTGCAATAATTATGCAATTTTATTGACACAGACGTAATTTTTCAAATTTAAATAAAATTGAATAGCAAAATAAATAAATAAATATATAAATGTAAATTTATAATAAATATGTTATGATATTATTAAGTGCAATTTAAAAATATTTTAATATATTTATTTAGAACTACTTGGACATAACTTTAATAAAAGATTTATTCAAATTTTAGTATAATTATATCAAATTAATTCTAAGAGAAATTGAAAGCAAATAAAATAATAATTGCACTTTAATTGGAAGGAACTTTTATTGCAAGGCTTAATATTATTTCATTTGCATTTTTTTTAAAAAAAGTATTTTAAATTTTTCAAAATTCTAAACCAAATAAAACTTGATTTTCTTAAGACACAAATTCAGGCATAAATTTAGCTATGAATGATTATGTAAATTTTGTAAATATAATTTATTAAGAAAATTTACAATTACATAACTATAATATTTTCATTCAGTTATCAAAATTATTTCTTGCCATGTAAGTTTTTTTTCGCTGATTGTAAACAAATATATTAAAATCCTAAAAGAGTTAACTTGTTTTCCTTTTCAATGTTTTTTTTTATAAGACTTTCTTCTTAATAAAATAACTAGTATGTAATGTACACATATATATTTATCAGATACAAACATATATCGATTATGTATGTCGTAATCGCCGGTCAACATATAAAATAATTATTGAGCATAATATATGTAAAAATTCGTATGGTATGACATCGTTTAAAATTTAAGTAAAATTTATCTGTGTGATTATTATGCTAATATAAGAACTAATTGTAAATTATTAATTGCTACTACACATATAGTTGCTAATTAGCTTCGAAAATTAATATATCATAATATTTAATTTCACTGTAAAAATGATTTTCAAATCATAATTTTTTTTTTTTGTATTAAAAGTGAAATTTATTATGGTAAAAAGGTTTAACAAGTTTTTTTTATAATTTTCTATAATTCAGATAAAAAAATTTTCTAAATAAATGAATCGAATGAAGAATATAAAAATATGCTCTTATTAGATTGTAATTTCGAACATATTTGCTGAAACAAAATATATGATAGTAATTATGGCACAATATTCAATTCAGACCTGTTTTTAATAAAATTGAATTTTTCATTACACTTTTTTTTTTGTACATTTAATGTATTTTTCATTACACATAATTTCCCCAATTTTAAATCATAATTAAGCAACATAAAAGTAGGTATATTTTTTTATATATAATTTTATATATATCTAGTGTATAATAATTATTTTCGCTCTAAATAATTGTATTTTTTACAGTCCATTAATATCTAAAATATAAATATTTTAATTTTATTCATAATTATTAAATAAATGTTTTTTTTTTCCAGATTGATTCCCATCAAAAAGATTTAAATAAATTTCCCGAAAATGAAGCACCACAAATAATTGGTCATGGTTCACATACAGACACAGATGATAATGATAATCAAAAATATTTTAATCAAATAGTTAATGAAAATAATTCCAAATTTAAAGTATTATTAAAATATGAGGATGTAAGTAAAATTATTAGTAGTTAAGTGAAATTAAAACTTTTTTAAAGTAAGTATATTGAAAATGTAAGTTTGATAGATAATCTCGGAAGAATGATATTTAAATTTTTATAAATTAGTTAGGAAGTTCCAAAAAAATTGGCATTTAATTTGTTTAGATTTTTTGCAGTTTTTTTTGTAGTTTACTTCAGAACAGCTGGTTTTTTATTGATAAAAAAAAACTTGTTTTGGGGAACAAGTTTTATTTAAATACTAGATAAGTTAGTTATTAATTAAGTTGGAAATATATCATAAAAAAGAATGCTTTAATATTGACCTTAAACATTTTATCAAAATATGTTACTTCCATGAATTTTCTAAAATTAATGTTAAATTTTTTTTTGTACAGATTATTTAACAAATAATTTAATGACCTTTATTTTCAAGCAAGTTAACTATTATTAGTAATTTACAGTTTAATGACCTTGTAAAATTTTATATACCTTTAACATTTTTTTTAGGGTTCAAGTAATATTTTTGGCAAATAATTGAAAACTTTCGAAGCATTTAGATTTAATAGTGTGTCCATGAATATAGAATGCATTTCTTACTCAGTTTTTATTGTTCAACAAGATAAAAGTTAGCCAATTTATTCGTTTAACTTTTTTTATGATTAACAAATTTTTTTTGCATAACTATTCTTCAATACAAAAAAAAAGTATTGCCTATTTGATTGACAGTAAAAATTCAATTTTATGATTTGTTAATTTAAATTATTAATTACTTGCTATTTTGAACTTCTACAACAAACACGTCGGCACTAAGAAATAATAATTGGGGTGTAAGAAACAATAAAACCAATTACATTAAAATACTGAGAATTTAGAAAACTTCGTAGGTTTTGGAGATATATTTAGAATAAAATCCATTTAAATTTTAAATAAAACTGTAGACTATTTTTTAAATTATTTTTAATTAATAAAAATTAAATTATTTATATAGGCACCACAACACCTTCAATTTAATCCATTTATTCGAAATGGTTATAGGACATTTCTACCAACAAAACTATGTCTTCAAAGTATCTTTTGGTGGACAAATGAAACAGTAAGTAAAAAAAGTATATAGTAATTTAAATATAAACATTTTAAATTAAAATAATTTTTTGTAGATCAATATTTGGAGTCATTTGCTGGGTTATTTCTTATTTGTAGCTTTAACAATTAGTGATCTTCAATTTCTCCATGTTCATGGATCATTTAGTGACAAATTAATTTGTGGATCTCTTTTAGTATGTTTTCAGGTAAGTGCATTTTTTTAAAAAATTGTTTTTTTGTCGTGACACTAATAATTAATTTATAAATTTTAGCTGTGTATGCTTTTGTCTGCAGTATATCATATATTTTCTTGTCGGTCAGCCAAAGATTATGACACTTTTTTAACATATGATCTATTCGGTATTGCCTTGGTATTGTTAGCAATTTATATGAGTGGAACTTATTATGCATTTTGGTGTCATGAGGTAAAATAATTGTAAATAATATTAAATATAAATGTCAATATTTGTTATTGCAATAGAATATGTAATGAAAATTCCAAATCATTATCACTTTTTTAATAATATTGTTTTAATTAAATATTATGACCTTCTGCAAATACTAAATTAATTAAAAATTGAAAATAGATATTAATTAAAAATTGTTGAGAAACATTAGTTTTTAATTTCAATCTTTACATTGTTTTTGCAATAAGCATAATTTTGTATAATTATTGCACATAAATATCAAGGAAAATTTCAAATAATAAGTTGAAAATATTAAAAATTAATTATTGAATATATTAATTATTGAAAACTTAAAATTAGTAAGCATCAAATATAAATTATAGCTTACACTTAAATAAATTTTCTTTTTCTTTTACAGAATCTTCGAAATTTTTATACTTTCACAGTAGCAGCAATTTTCATCACTGCAATGGTTATACAAATACCACAATTAAATATATCAGAAAAAACCAAATTAGGTGTTTTCTTAGCATGGTCAGTTTATGGCTTTATACCATTAGTTCATTGGACATTTATGATGGGTGGATTAGAAAATCCATTGGTCAAGGTATGTTATTGTAATATAAATTAAAATGAATTCATATAATATTAATTTTAAATAAAAAACTCACGCTTTATTATGCAATTATGACATTATTTTTTTTAGTATTAAACAATAATAATAATATTTAATTTGAATTATTATACATTTAAATTTAATACTAATTGCATATAATGATAAAAACAATATTAAAATTGGAATTAATATAACATTGTTTTCGAGTTCTTGTTGCATAATAAAATTTCAAATATGACGTAAATTCAAAATGCACTTTCTACTTAAGAATTATATATTTGTAAAATTATATATTTTATTAAATGATAATTGGACGTTTTTTGGTTGAGGTTCAATTAACGTATTAAAAGTAATTTTTAAAATCAATTTTTTTAATAATACTTAATTCGGTCGTAATACGGTATCTAAAAAAAACTTACCTTATCCAAAAAAGTATAGTGTAGCTTTACAGCATGTTGAACAAATTACAAATTTTTTGAGTCTTTATTGTTTATTGTTGAATTGCCCCAAAAAAAATTTAAAATAGTGGTAACAAGGCTCACCATGGTCTGTACTGCCAAGGAGAAGAACAATATTTGATAATCATATTTGAATTAGAAGCGATCAGTATTTTTCGTAATTTTCAACTTTTAATTTGAAACAATTAAATAGTTAAAGAATATGAATTGTATATTTAGGAAAATTAAATACTAAATTGATAACGATAAATATTAGAAATACCTTCTGTCATGCACTTTTATATCTCATTTCCCATACTTTTCTTAATTTAATCAAATATATAATTGAATTTATTACATATGTATGTAAATCTGAAAAATATAATTGGTATGCAACTAAATACGCATTAGTTTTGTAAACAAAATTTTTGAAGTGTTTGTTGTTGGCGATTTATTATCATCGGGGAAAAAGAATTTCAATTTCAACTGCATACAAAAGTATGTACAACAGAAAATGTAAACAAATTTATATTTTTTTTTATAAACAATATTTATATTATTTAGCTGCAAGCTAAATGTACAAAAATATGCATTTGAAAGCTTTTGTTGAGCTTTTACAATCATACAATAATGTTCTTTAAAATTACGTAAATTTATGATAGCAATTTGTTTTTATTTTGTTATTTTAAACTTGAATTGCATTCGGTATTTTTTTTTATTTAAAATTTGTCGTAAACAAGATATTAGCAATTCTAATTAAATTTAGACGATCTTGATAATTTTTGTTACTTTGTTATATTTAAAATAAATTTTGATTTACATAGTTTTTAATTTTTTAATTTATTTATTTATATTTTTTTCTAGCTTCTAGTTCCGCGTGTAATAATAATGTATTTGATCAGTGGAATTGCATTTTTAATTTATACAACAAAAGTTCCTGAACGTTGGTTTACTGGAAAAGTTGATTTTTGTGGACATTCACATAATTGGTGGCATTTATTTATTTTGGGTGCTTTATATCATTGGCATAATACAGGTAATCTAATTCAAATTTATTTTAATTAATTATTGCCTAGGAATTTCAAATATTTCTGATTTTAAACAATTAAAAAAAAAAATTAAAATATGCTTTCTATTGTGATTGGAAAAATAGGGATATGCTGAATTACGTATTGTAAAAATATATGAGGGCTGAATAATTTTTATAATCTTTTTATTTGATATATATTCATAATATAATAAGCATAACAAAGATTTATGAATCTTTGATATAGCCTTGAATAAGTTAATATGAATCAGTTTATTATCGAATTATAGAAACATTATTTTTCGCTATGCAATTTTGGATTCCAAATTTGTTTGTTGCATTAAAAATTAAATTTATGATTTATTAATTTTTGGTATACAAGGCTGAATTTAAATGATTACCTGAATGAATAATAAATTATATTTCTTGGTTTTAAATGTATAATTTTAAACATTTTCAGAAATATGCTATAAAGTTAATTGCTTTTACATAATGAAAAATATTTGAATATTCACGGGCAATATATTATTTTTATTTTGTATTTTAATTAAATATTGTAATTAAAATTTAGGAATTAAATTTACAATGCATATCATAGAAAATGACTGCGTCATAGACAGAGAAAAATGTTATCAATATTAAAATACATTGATTTTTTTTATTGAAACATTTTTATTTAATTGGAAATAATATTAATCGTTGGATTATGGGTGAATAATTATTTTATATAAATTTCCATTTATTTATTTAATTTAAAATAAAGACAGTTTTTACATAAGGGTATTTGTTGGGTGCTGATTTATTGATGCTTTAAAATTTCTATTACCAGGTTATGGTTCTAATTTTTAAAACATTCATTTTGGAAACTATTTCAAAATTAATAAGCATAACTGATTTTTTGGATATTAGACTTTTCAATAATTTACTTACTAATAATTTGATTTATATTACACGGGCTATAAATTTTATTTGGAAACATGATTTGCATATAATAATTTTAATTCTATCTTTTTTTTTTGGTATAAAATAAACATATACTTTTTAATAATATATAATTTTATTTATTAAAACTCTTTTTAGGTATTGTTTATGCTGAATTCCGGTTAAATAATAATTGCAGCAGTTTATTATCTATTTATACATAACAATAAATATGTTATAAATATTTAGATTTACGTATCGGTTTTCTTGTGTTTCATATTAATTTTAGGTTTTTTTTAAAAAAAATAAAAAAAATAATAGGAAAAATTCTTGAATATTTTTATAATTAAACATAATTTGAATTTGAAGAAAATTATTGATAATTTTTTTGTAAATATATTGTAAATAATATTTTTATCAAAGTTATATTAATAAATATTGATAAATAAATGCTATTTCCAAGTCAATTAAATGTTTTATTAAATTATTAATTTGTGTCAAATGGCAAAAAATTTAAAGTTATATTCATCAACTGATTTTTCGATAAAGCCAAGATTAATTATAATAAAATGTTCTAAAACGTTCTACAATTGATGGTTTTTACTCTCTTTTAACCCAAAAAAAATAATTTTATCAATTCACTCTTTTAACCCCAAAAAAATTAATTTTATAAATATATGCTTAGCCAATTTAAGATCTGACCACAAGCAATATGTCTCAGAAAACATGGCTGTCGACAAAAATAGGAAAACGGACAATCTTCTAAAACTATTTATTATGAACATTTACAGAACAAGCATTTCGATCGAATCTATGAAGAGTGTTTTGGTCAGGTTTTACAACAATACAATAATATTCCCTCAAATTACGCAAATTTGTGATAGAAATTTGTTTTGTTTTTATTATTTTAAACTTGAATTGCATTCGGTATTTTTCTATGTAAATTTTGTCGTAAACAAGACATTAGGATATCTAATTAAATTTGGACGATCTTGATAATTTTTCTTACTTTGTATGTAACAAATTAAAAAAATTATCAAGATTGTCTAAATTTAATTAGTTTTCTGATGAAAAGAAGACAACGATTAGCTCAGTTAAATTGCTTAGTTTTGTTAAAGTATAAATGTAAATATTATAACTCCAAAATTTAATTTAACTACGCTATTTTCTTTTGTGTAATGACGTTTTGCTTCTCTAATGATGGAGCGTTTAAAATATAAAAATTTTTCCCAAATCTATTTTACATGACATATATTTTAAAATTAAAAATGCTATAATATTAACATAATACCAAGTTTTAGGTCAATGTTTCTCAAAAACGTTATTCTATTTTAACCGCCAAAACCAATGACAAATAACAAGCGCCCCCTATAAAGAGGAATTGGAAATTACAGCTTTAAATTATATTTGCCCAAATACGACCCACAAATTTAAATTTTTTTTTATATTAACAAATTTTTAAGCTTTTCAACATGACAAGTAGGCTGCTCTAAAAGAAGCAAAAGTAATATAGATGTGCTTGAAATAAAATGGATCGAGTCTATAATAAATAAGTCCTAAATTATCCTATGCAATTTCGATTTGATTTCTTGTGCAAGTTCTGTTATTTTAAAATGGTTCGCGTGCATACTTAATTTAAAGAATTTTTCTGGTAGAGATATACGAAGTGGTTTTGTAAAACAATTAATTTATTTTCAATTCACCTGAAACTATGCAATTCCACAATTTCTCAATATTCAAAAATTAATTAATTTATTAAATACTTAAAAATTTTTAAGCCACAAATTTAGGCTAATAAAATTGTTATGAGCTGAAATAGAAAACTTTATGGCAATGTATGAACGGGAAATTTGAAGAAGGTAAAATTTAAAATAAATTGCGCCTTTTTTCAGATATCTTCTCTGAGTTTCGATGTTCTTCTCTAAGTTTAATATCTTATATTACTTTAGAACGAATATTTATTAATTTAATAACACAATTTAAATACTTGCTATATTGATTAAAGGATATTTCTAATTTCTATACAAATAGAGCAATGATGGGCTTAAAAGAATTGTATTTCTAAAAATGAAAAATATTCTTTTCCTTCTTATATTTAATATAAATTTTTCATTTAAAAAAATAAAGATAATTACTTTATAAAAAACAATTTATACATATTTTCGAAAAATTTACACAAAGCATAAGTAATTACAAAATATATACTTTTTTTCAAGTACATTTTAGGGTGACGTTTTATGTTTTTTAAATTTTTAATTGAAAATGGAAGAAATGTAACAAAAAAGCAATTTAAATCATATATTTTCTTTCCATTTTAAAAGCTTCATATTTTCTACCTTAAAATCGCAAATAGAAGATTTGTTATAGAGGAATATAATAAATTATTAAATTAGATATGTTACTAGATTAGGTAGCTTTTTAATTAAAAATATTTTAAAGTCTGAAGACCATTTTTTTGTTTTCTTTGTATTAATTAGTATTTAAATCACATTTTAAATATTAATTTCGATTTAACATTCATAATATCCTTTCTGTCTTAAAACAACAGAAAAAAGCTAATAAAAGGTAAGGTGTTAAAAAGCTAATAAAAGGTGTAAAGTAACCATTTTTGTAAAATGAGATATTGTACAAATAGAGCAATGATGGGCTTAAAAGAATTGTATTTCTAAAAATGAAGACCATTTTTTTGTTTTCTTTGTATTAATGAGATATTGTTTAAAATCATACTAAAATAGTTTTTAGTTATTTTAACTTGTAGGAAACTGAGAATTAATTGTAGGAAACTGTGATTTACTCAAAATGAAAATGTCATCTAACACCTTATACACTAAGCTCTTCAAATATAAGATTTGTTAACAAAAAAGGTAATTACTAATTTAGCTAGTTTTATAATTTAAATTTTAATAAGTAATATAATTCCAATAATTGAGAAAAAAATTTAAGAAAATAATAAATTGAAATTAAATTTTTCTTAAGTCAAAAATTCAACATTTTCTTGTTAATTTTTTTGATTTTTTTTTTGCAAATCATTTTCTCTTATCTAATCATTTATATTAAATTCAAACATTAAGATAATTTTTACCAAAAGAACAACAAAAAAATATATACACAAATTCAAATTTGACTTTTAATCTAAGTTAAATTATTACTTGATTTTTCTATTTTTTTTTTTTTTTATCTTTTGGTTATATAATTTTCTATTTTCTTTTTAAATATAAATACTAATGTTTGGTATTTTTTTGTTTTTTTTTTTTTTCATTATTTTCTCTGTGATCCTTAAAATAAGGTCCTTTAACAACAATGTGAATGTTTATAAATTTGGATAATATAAAATATATAGAAGTAAACAATTTATTTTTATTAAGTAGATCTAGTTTATCCTACTATAGCAATTTGAAGGCTTATCTGTACTTAATTAAATTTGTCCTACTTAATTCCATATAATATGTGGCTGATTAGTATACATATATTTCAATTGCATTTCATTTTATATAAATATAATTTTGTTTATTTATACATAATAATAATATATAGTATAGTGTAACATTTTTTTTTATATATATGTAAGAGGACATATGGTGTGCGAATAATGTCTAATCATCGGTAAAGATTTATTTTAATATTTGTATTATAATTTATCTATAAACATTAAATTTATATTTACTTTAATTAAATTGAATTATTATATACATATATATTTATTTTTATTAAATAATAATTATTTTAATAACGATTAAATATTACTTATGTTTAATATTAATATAATTTGTATATCTTGAAATTTTAAGTTAAATTCTTGAATAGTAATTTATTGAGGAATTTAAAACATTTTTTATATGCATTTTGTTCGATTAATAATGAAAATTATAAATTTCTTTTAAAATACAAATTAAAAATGTTTTCATAAGGGCAGTTTCATTTTCAATATTTTCAACTACCTATCATAATTATTAGTTGGTTTATAGATTTTAAACAAATTATTTTATATCAGGTTTTGAGTGACAGAATTAATATTTAAAAAAAAAGGGCACTAAAGTTATTTCAGGAAATATATTATTTCATGTAAAAGTAACATAAATATAAACTACCAATTTCGATTTACAGATCTCTACAAAAAGTATATAAAATTGAAGTTTCTTAGTAACCAGTTCTACCAAATTGGACCTGTATACAGACCTACGGACAGGCAGACTTTATACTATAACTATTAATTTATATTTCTAGGAGCCTAATTAGTGGTTTTCGAAAATTGCATTTTAAGGCAATAATAATATCTTGGTGCGATGACAATATATCATTTAAATTAATTCCCTTATTATTTGCCTCCGATATATTTAAAGTCTATTCCTAATAGTAAAAGTAAATAAGTGGTTTCACCTAACATTGAATAATTTTTAATTGCTTTACAAATTTTTGCTAAACACATTAAGTTTTAAATAATAAATTATTTCAAAATTTAAATTCTTTTAAATCATATTATTTTTTTTAAAAAAAAAGTTATAAAAATTTTAATATCATTTTCTTAACCAAAAAAATACTATAAAAAATTTAGATTAAAAAAAACTACATTATAAATATACTAATAATATTTTTTTTACTTCTAAAATTGAATAAAAAAATTTTTTATTTTTTTATTATTAAATTGAAAAATTAAAATTTTCTCTATCAACATTTTTATTATAAAACATCAAAGTAAAAAAAAAATAAAATAAAATAAAAAATGAAAAACAAACTCAACATTTTAAAATTATTACATTTCTTAAAGAAACAGACAAGGACTACAAACACAATTTTTTTTTTTTTGCTACGTCAATTTTTAAAAAAGGGGGTTGTACAACAAAAAATAAAAAAAATAGAAGATAAAAATAAAATAATAGAGATTGGGGGGATGGAGTTCTAAAATAATAATAATAATATACACAGAAAATCTTTAGAATTTCCAGGCTGACTGCCATGATTGTTGGCTGGTTGGTTGTTCTTATTATAAAAAGAAATGAAACGAAGACATATTACCTAAAGTGTCTTTATCAAAATATATAAACCATTTCTGTATTCTAGATATATTTATGTTGTCTTTTTAGTCTTCATATATAAATGAACAAAAAAAATTCTAATATGTTGATGTATCTTATAAAATATTTGTTAGAGTTTAGCTAAAGAAAAAAATATATATATAAATTCACCCTTCTAAATAAACTATTATATAAATATTAGAGAATGATTTTCTCCCCACCCAAAAAAAAAAAAAAACAAAACACAATGTAATGTTATTTTTCTTTAGGGATGATTACATCTTAAAAATTGAGTTAACAAAAAAAAAAAGGGTGACTTTCTTCCTTTATTTTTTATCTACATATAACTTTTTTTTTTGATATGAAAAGCAAATCTTTAGAAACCATAGAATACAATCTTCAACACAAACTTGCATTTTATTATATAAAAAAAAAGAAAGATACTCTATATTTTTTAAGATATCCTCTTAAATGAAATAAAGTAAAAAAAAATTCAAACAAGAAATTTTGCGGTAAAATATATAATTTTCATTTTGTATCTTCTTTATTCAATGTCCGACCTCGATACAAAAAAAAAAAAAATGTATATTTATATTTCGATTATTTTCATATTATCTGTATGTTTTTTTTTATAATACACATAAAAACAAAAAAAAACCTCATAGTATGAAAACAAGAAAATGAATTAGTTTTCCTATTATTGAACATAAAATATTATAGACAGTAAGGTCATTCAATCTTACTTTTAGATGTTCTTAAATTAAAAGGACGATATAACAATAAGAGAAAACGCCATTTTAATTTTCTTTTTCTATTTTGTAAAAATACAAAAAAAAATACAAAAATTATTTATTTTCTTTAATATTTTATTTTCTTCATTTTCTTGGTATCTTAAGGAGTGATATATAAAAAAAAAATATTGTTTTCGTTAGAGAGATGAAGGACGCAGGATGGTCTGATTGTCAGTTTATATCGAAAATAACAATAAATATAATATTAGAATGGACACAAAAAAGTATATTTATATATATATTTTATTATATAAGAAGGAAAACAAGGAAAAGATTTATTATCATATCAATAAGTTAAGCAAAGACAAGTAATAATGACTTATATATTATTATTATTATTATATAGTATATAAATTAGATACGAAAAAGGTCGTGATGTCCTAAAATGATTATAAAAAACATGTTTTATATTTTATTTTAAAAAAATAATAATTATTCTTTGATTATAGACTCAAGAAATTAATGCGGAATTATTTAAAATAATTGATTTAAAATATAATTTTTATTTAAAAATTTTTCTATAAATAATTTTGAATATATTTTCATTATTGATTTTCATAGATAAGTAAATTATTTTTCTACACGGTTGGAAATTGAACTTTAAAATTTCGTAAATTTTATTTCAACGAAGTAGTTTAAATTTAGGAGTTTTAAGGTGTGTACTATTTCAACTATCATATGCTTACATTTTTAACATTAATGCAGAAATAATAAATAATTTTTGTTAATAATTTGAACTTAGGGTATTTGAAAAATTTGTACAAATCTAAATTTATAGTTGAAAATAAATACTAGCAAATAGAATTTTAAACTTTTTTTTGTTTAAAACTAAGTTATTTTAAACTTTAAACTTTGATTATTTGAAGTCTTGTGATAGATATACAAATATTTTCAAATTTATTTTGAAAATATTTGTATATCTATCACAGGACTTGAAATAATTGAACTGATTTAAAATTTTTTTTATTATTAAGATTTAAATGTTAAGTTGAAATGGTTTAAAGTTGGATGAAGTTGATAAAATAATATTTCGAACCGTATAATTTATTAGTTTAAATAAATTAATAAAATTATATAAAATTTAAATAAATATAAAATTAGAAAAACTATGATTTATCTAATATTTTCTATTGTTATAGAATTTTCTAAAACTGTAATTTTTCTATTAGTGTTGATTAATAGTCTGATTTTCACAAAAAGTAGATTCAGCCGGTAGATTCAGCTAGATATCTAGCAATTTATTCAAAACAATTGCTTAATAAACTAATTGCAATCAATATTTAGCAGTTCAGCCGAAAACTACTATTCAAAAAGTACGAAGTATAATGCGTGAAATTTGCAGAATCAAAAATTTAAACATTTTGTTTAGTAACATACTATAATGTATTCAAGTCAATGCTTCCCATAAAATAACTATATTAAAGTAAAAGTTTTCAGTGATAAAGAGATATGCTGTACTAAATACGTTTAAAAAAATACAGAATTAATATATTGCTGTAACACATAATTTCCAGAAGTTATTCTAAACGACAGTTTTTTTTGTTTATTCAGCGAGATGATTTCGGGATCAAAAAAAGTATTACTTTAAAATCCCCAAAATCTCTTTTACAATTAAGTATATCATTATTTAATTTCGTATGGCTTACGTATAATAGTCTCAATTCAAATTATTGAATTTCTCTAATAATTTTCTTGTTTATCATCAGATCCCATACTTAGATAGCTATCTATAGCTTTTCGTATTGAAATTAAAGTAAGTCTACATTCAGTGCGAATACATAAGAAATCAGGAGAAAAATAAATTTAAAAAAAATAAAACTTTTATTTTTCACTTAAATTTTTTTTTTTTTTCGTCTTACTTTATTTTTTGATGGCACTTCATTTAATCGAATCTTAAATTTTATATATGTATTTGAAATGTCTCATCTTATTATCGACAATTTCTTTTTAAGAAACCCCACAAAAATACATTAAAAAACCTAAGCAACTAAAAAAATCAAATCAAATTTTTAAAAAAAATATTTCAATATAAAAAAATCCAATCTTTTGTATATTATCACTGGAAACATAAATTTTTGCATAACAAAAAAAAAAATAATGTATTGTAAAATTTAATGGAGGGGGAACGGTGGGGGATTACATTTAAAATCGATTGGGAAACAATTTGCAATTTTAAAGAATTATCACCCTAATATTCGCGCGTGCTCCTTTAAATCACATAAGTAACCTCTAAATCTGATTTTATACCTTTATCTTATACAAAAAAAATATATATAAAATCTATTATAAAAAACTTTAGTATACACATACATGACAATAAATATACATAACTAGTATGTATACTATATATGTATATATAAAAGTGTATATATTTTCCGATGAAAATTTAGAATATATAAAAAATAAAATACGAATTTTTGCTCCTCATTTGCTTTTGGTCTCTGAATATGGTGTCAAAAATACATTTAGTTATATTCACTTTGTATATCGCACCTGAAAATGAAATTCAATTCTTTATAGAAATTGAGATTTAGTGGCTGTTTTTTGTTTGGTGTTGAAAATACCAGAAAATAAAATGAACTAATAAAATTTAAAGAACCAGGAAAATCATAAACAACTAATATAAATTCAGGAAAAGATGTAAAAAAATTTTACGACATCGAAAAAAATAAAGATTTTCATTTGTCAATAAAATGGCTGGTTTAATAAATAATTTAAACCTCTTCTAAACAATGCAGGTATATGAAAATAAGATTTAGTTCTGCGTTTCAAAAAATACAAATGTTCAAAAATGCTTTACAAATCTTTACCTACTTGGTAGGTCTTATAAAGCAGACTTGATGAATTTGATGAGTTGGTCTCTTAACTACTGACTGAATATTTTTTTTTGTAAAGAAAGTGACGGTTGAATGAATGAATTGGGACTGTAAATTTCCCGATGCATAGGCAGTTCTTTGTACAACATCCCTTATTCACCAGCAACTTTTGACTTTTTCCAACCAGTCCACTCTTGCGAATGTGAAGTAGGTCAGTTACAGTGACAGTTGCTTACTATTAGTAATCAAGTGTACCAATCGGTTCATTGGTGATTATATAGTAATAACGGTGTTGATACGATTACCTAAGTGAACTGGTCGGTTTTGCTACCAATTTCAGGTAAACACATCCTTTCTCAGGATGGTTGTACACATCAGCAGGATTTAGTGGTTTGGTCTAGATGTTTTCATAGACTGTAGATTCTTCCTCACCGCGTTAGATTAAAAAAAGTTAAGCCTAATTAGATTTGAAAAACTATCAATATTCTTAAATTGGGAAACTCACACACAGTACTAAATTTAGCTATCAGTATATTTTAATTTCCTACAAACACTTGGAAGGACAATGCAACTGATTTTAAAAGTAATATTGTTGAAAGATCTATTTCTAAAATTTATTAAATTTTATTTTAAACAGTGTTTTTGTTTTTTTTTAATTTGTTATATGTAATATTTTAAACAAACTCTTATATTTTCTATCAATTTTTTATTTCACATAAGTTTTCTTATTTTTTTTTTTTGTTTCTTAGTAAAAAAAATTTCCGTTTTCCTTAATAAAAAAAATAAAAAATTCCCCAAAAACACACACTTTATTTTCATATACTCACAACAAAAAAAAAAATAAAAATAAAGGAAAGTCGTAATTTACATGGATTCAAACTGGATACCTGAAGAATTGAATAGGAATCCCTAGAAAGCTACCGCTAATGTATTCTAGATTATCTTAAATCTTATTTTATCCCATCACCCACCAATTCAAATACATATATATAATACTATAACATTAAATACATATATATAAAATTCTATTGGTATGAGTGGATCTAATTTAAAAAATAATAATAATAATAATAATACAGTGCGAACAAAAATAAAACATTTTAGGGATTGCCAAGAGTTGATAAGTTTTATTTTGATTAATTTTATTAAAATTAAATAAAATATTATATTTTATGAAACTATCTTAATAATAAAATGTATGTTAAATGATTAAATTAATTCACCGAGAAACAATTTTATTCTCATTAATTAATATATTTTAATTATTAAACCTGTAATTATTGAACATAAATTTCATAAATTTCCTTTTGACATTAATTATTTCTTTGTTTGCAATAGTGTTGAAGGATATAGATATAAGTAGTCCATTAAAAATAAAAATAACATTATTCAAAAAAATATATTTACGTATTTTTAAGTATGTAATACAAACAATAGAACAAAAAAAAAAAGGTAAAATACAAATAATCCTTAAAATATCCAAAATCTTATATCTTTATCCACTGGCTAAGACCCAAAACAAATTTGACGCATAAAATAAAAGAGTCCTTCCAGGTTTCCATAATCTCATTCTTCTCTCTTTGAAAATTGTTGCTTTTTCAAGGGATTTTCACTATACGAACGACCATTAACTATAAAAAAATTCTTCGTCTTTTGGTGTTTTAGTTATTCTAACAGAAATGTATGATTGTGGTACGCACAGTGTCTATTTTGGTTGATGGGTAAAATTTTAGCCTCTTTCAACCAAAAAAAGAAATAAATAAATAAATGGGTTATATGAATTTTCTATTATAAGTTCGGATTCCTTTTTTTTTTTTATGTATAAATTTTATTTCTTAAATGTAATCTTATAATGTGGTTCTCTTAATATAAAAATTGTTTTTCTTTTATTACTTTTGTTGTTGTTGTCGTGTTTAACTTTTGCCCCATCATAGTGTTTTTCTTACTTTAACTGTGATCCATTTTATGTGTATACACATATGGCTTACCTTTAAGGCACCTTTATGATTTTCGCAACCCAAGAGTGTTAGATATATGATTTTCGTATTGTATTAAAAAAAGCAAAAAAAAAAAGAAAACTTTTCGGTATCCTGCTGTTTATATATGATGTTTAATATTAAAAGGACATAGAAAAAATATTACTTATACATATGTCTAGAAATTGTTTAGATTTTTGGTATATTTATGTTATATATTTCCATATAAATTATATATATTTTTAATTTTCTTTTCGTTTTTTAAAGTATTTATCTAGAAATAAAAATTATTTGAAAAATCAATTGTAAAATAATTGTGGTATATTTAAACAAACACCAAATATTATATTTTAACATTAACTAAAATTTTAAATAATTCTTATGACATTCAGTCTTTAATGATACTTTTTATTTAGAAAGTGCATCAAAGACAAATTTATAAATTTATAAAACATAAATTTTCAGAAATAATTTTTACAAGATATTTGCTAACAAAGTAAGATATTTGTTTTCAGATGTCATCAAATCTCTTTCCTCGTAAATAATTTTTAATTTGGAAAGAAGTCACTGGAGGTCAAGTTTAAACTATTTCTCTAATTTGGTCTTTTAGTATTTTTAACAAAATCTGCACAATTAGAGCCGCAATGCTGGCAAATTATGGATTAGCAAAATTTCGGTACCACATTAGAAAATAGTCGTCATTATCTTACCAGCCAGTAGGGTCTTAATTTGTTTTAGTTATTTGATCTTAATTCTTTATCCATTGCATTGATTCTTTTTTTGACTACAAAACCATAGCCAGGATCTATGTCGGAATTGCACTTTGCATGAGTCACTTTTTATAATTTGCAATTTTTAATATTAACTTTGTAAGTGACTTCAGAGGGATGTAGAGAAATTGTAAAAACAGATTTGTAAATATGTCTAGACTCGACAGTCGTTGATCCTGTTAAACTTATAATTTCATTAATTTTCCTAATGACTGGATAATAGTTATACTGAGTATATCTCGCATAGCGCTCGCATCAAAAGAAACCAATTTTTTGAAGGGATTATCTGTAGTAAGCAATATACTTCTTTCAATCAAACCGTCAATTTTTGTAAATATTCTAAAAATAAAAAAAATTAATTTGTTTTACTTAATAATATAAGTTTCAAAATTTTGAAAACAACATAAATTAGATCTGATAAGCTGATTACACAAAAAAAACAATAAAAGTGTAAAGTTCGCCGTACATATTGGTTTTGTTTACAATATTGCCGACTAAAAATAAAATTGGTCTTAGAATGTATATTTAATAAGTTTTGAAAAAACAAAGACGTTTACATATACTATATTAATCCTGAAAAATTTTGCAATGAAAACCAAATTTTATAAGCTAATTTGCAGAATCTATTTTTATAGAAAATTCTTTAAAATTTTATTATACAACTCTTTTGCAACTATCAAGTTCTAAATATTTATCTAAACTATTTTAGTCAACTTTGAGTAACAATATCCTTAATTCAAATTATTATATCTAACAATTTCTACATAATATATTATTACTAATTCTAATTTCAGTACTAGAAATTCAATTCTCTAATTTTTTATGTTATCATATAATATTGCTTCATATATGATTCCATTTCTATGTACAAGGAAAAACAAAAATATAATATTAACTTTCCGCACTGATGAAAATAATAGAATTAAGATAAAATTAGGTTAACTTCTTAGTTCTTATATGATTTGGATAAAGGACTAAGAATTTATATTTATTTCACTTTATTATATGGAATATTGTCTTGTCTCCTTGTATTTTTTTTTTATACTAACACATTATGATTTTCTGAGCATTGTTGTATAGATCTGAATATAAATATGTTAAATGAAAATAATTCTAACAACGTAGTAAAATAAAACACAAAAAAAAAAGTAGAAGAAAAACGCAATAATAAAAATAAAATTATAACAAAAAAATCATTGGCTGAAAAAACAAACATATACATACATTTAATCTTAAGGGTTGAAGATGGTTAAAAAAAACTACAGTTGGGGAAAATGAATTTAATTTAATGTATTGTATGATTGTATCCTTAATAGAGGCTCACATATCTACAAGATAAAAGAGTTTCTTATATTTATATTTTTTTAACATAATATATTTTAGCATATTTGATTATAAATGTAATACATTCTTAAAAGGCCGTAATATGATACGCAACTATGTTAAATTAAAGTTAAAATTACGACTATTTTATCCTAAAATTTATTATTATAGCTATTCAAGAGCAAGAGATATCTTGAAATCTTAATGTAATTGAATGACTGAAATTTGTTCATGTTTTCGCTTTATTTTCTTAGATATTTTTTTTTCGGAAAAATATATGTACATATATACAGTATGTAAATTTTATTATCTTCAATTTTTATTGTAACTTAATTATGCTAATTAATTTTCTAAAAAGACAAGAATGTATAATATTATATTTAAGTACATATTTTTTTTGTAATTGACTATGTTCATTTTAGTTAAATAGAGAAATTATTATGCATTATAGCAAATTTAAATTAATATGAATTTAGGTATTTATTTTCATCAAAAATTTTAAATAAGTTTTAGAAATATGATATTTTCATACTATAAAAATATTCTTTCAAAATTGTACAGATAAAAATAAATTTGAACAAATTTAATGTAAATTAGCAAATGGTTGGCTACCTAAAAGTTATCTTTGGTGTGATAACATATATTATAAAGTGGGTGGTATTTTTATGTGGTTTGATAATTATGTATTATTATCAAAATATTAGAAATTATTAAAAAATAATTTACACCAATCAAAAAATAAAGCAAATTCGCAATAATAGATTAAATTTGCACACCCAAAATTTAATATTATTTCTTGATTAGGTTTTTCTGTACACTTTTCTACAAACTTTTATAATTTTCACTGATAAATACTTAAGACTTCATTATTATCATTTTATTATTATAAATTTGCAATATTCTATAAAATTAAAAATGGTAGAAATAAATAGCTACTTCTGTAATCTGTGATATAACTGAAATTTCTAATATGTGGACTAGTTACCATTATTGTATTGAATTAGTACAGAAATCGCACCACTGCCTAAATCATACCATTTCTTTTACTCCGAAACTAAATAATATTATTTATATCTATTGATGGGAGATTGTGCTAAAAGGGTTATTAAAAGTAAATTGGCCACGTTTTTATGTATCTTATGCCATTTTATGTGTGAACTGAAGAATTCGTAGAGGTGATATAGGACTGCAGGAGTCTTGCTCGAGCCAGATATTATTTCTAACGACAATTGTTCGCTAAACCTGAAGATATCACATCATACTTCGCAAAAGAAATTGAGGAATAAAATTAAGGTATGACAATAGACCCAGGGTAGGTGCAGTTATTTTTGGGCTTCATGCTTTCATAAACTTTCATTTTATTAAAAGACCCTCTATTAATTATCTAAATATTATATTTATTATTGTAATTAATTTTAACTTGAGTCTAGATACTGTTACTATTAACTATTTAGAGTACTTTTTGAACATTTAGCTTTTTGGAAGTATTACTCTTTTCTTTAGGTAAAAATAATATTTCTCATTAGGAGAAACAACAAAATTTTACTTTATTACAAAATTTGAATCTTTTATTTAGTATTTCTACAGAAAAATACCGTGGCAGTGTAAAATGTAATGATTTCAACAACTCTACTCCCTTATACACGATTTCCAAACCAATTGTAGTATTAAAAATTGAGTCTTGGTCATTTAATATAATACTTTTAATTTAAATTGAATACATCTTAACTTTTATAAATAAAAATAGAATAATCATTCTTCAATCATATTTCATGGGTTAAATTTGGTACAAAATGATGGTAATATTTATTGGATATTTTTTTTTAAAAAAATATCTAATATAATTCAAGGACAAAAAGAATTAATATATAATTTGTACTAAATTATGTTAACATTGAAATTTTTTCTTTCATCAATTGCGTATTTAACTGAAATTGCTTATTTTTATTGGAAAATTCATTTCCATTATTTATTAAATCTAAACAAAAACAAACTAGTAAAAAAAAATTTATGAAAAAAAACCATAAAAATAAATTAAGTGTATAAAAATCTGTTAAAACAATAACACAACAACTACAAAAAAAAAAGGAATATAAAATTTAATATATATGTATGTATATAAACAAAATTATATATAGTATTTAAGTATATATGGTAAAAGTACAAAAAATATATATACACACAATCATGAATATAAAAATTTTTATTTTGTTCTTGTGTTTTCTCTGTCGGTTGACAATCCCAGGGCTCAAACTCCAAAAGGTCGTTGCCGGGGATTTTCCTAGATTTTCTTAGATTCAAACGAATTAGTCCCGTGGGCGATTGATTTTTTGACCTTTTTACAACTAAACTTTTACTTGACTCTTCATATGCCCGCGTTTATCTAAACTATTTGAAAAGAAAAAATATGTTTAAAATATACATGTACAAATTTTTTTTGTTGCAAATATTTTTTAGATGGTATGATTTGTTTTTAGATATAAAGTTGAATATTGAAATGGATAGGTTTGTTTAAAGATTATCGAAGTTTTAAAATATTTTAGTTTTTTAATTTTAGTGCAGTTATACTGCAACTGAATTATTGAAATAATAGCTACTAATATGACTTGATTTATAAATCAAATAATTATAGTTGCTTATTAAATTGCAGAATGTTCAATGAATCAAAATGATTGAAAAGTATTTGAACTTAAAATTTTTACAGAACTTTTTACAAGTAATTGTATTAAATAAATAAATTTTATACATCAATTCAAGTTTTTCAAATTTTCAAAATATATTTTAAATGAAAATGTTCTTGAACTATTTCGTCCTTAAGATTTTGGCGCCATATTAAGTGTTTATATATCAAACTATTTATATATAATTATTTATGTACTATTTTTTATTCAGCACACCAATTTAAATTTAATTCGAAGATTTTTCAAATTATTTTAAACATTTTTGTAAATATTTTTTTTTTTTTATATAAATTTTATATTTAATTCAAATGTTTAAGGGAGAGCTTGTCACATCACCTTGCCAAAATATAAAATATAATTTTCCCAAATATATATATTACATATTCTTTTATGTGCATATGAATATTGTATATGAATTTGTACATATTATTGTAAATATGTATTGGTATGATAGAAAATGTATGAAATAATAGTTAGTTTGAATCAAGTAGATTTGTGTAATGGCCATGTTTTATTGTACCAAAAAGGATACCAAAAGGATTTGTTTGTTTTTGGGTTATAAAAAGAAAAAAAAAAAAAAGAAAATTGAAAATCAAACGCACAAAACTAAAACTGAAACCTTCTAAGAACTTGGAAAATGTCAAGCAAAGGACTTCCTCCTTAATAAGTAATTTTTTATAATATATATGGACTTATTTATTTTTGTGTTATTTTAACATGAAAAATTAGTAAAATATATAAAGTTTAATAATTTTAAGATTAGAAATAATAAACTACTTTTATATTTTAGGGTTATTTGTATTTAATTTTGAAATCAATGATTTAGAAATGTAATTTTAATATTTCTTTATAATAGTTTCTGAATCTTGTCAGTTCATTTTTTAAACATTTAAATTATAAAATTGTAAATTATCTTAATTATTAATAAATATTTTTAAACCTTAAATATATTTATTTGTCTGAATTAAATCTTAAAAGTATATTTATTCTATTATTTAAATGTTTCAAAAATATATGTATATTAAATAAAATATATTTAGTGAAAAAATATTAAATAAAACATAAACTAACATAAACTAATATTAAATAGTTAATATTCTTACTAAAAAAAATCTAATTTTCACAAATAATAATTCTAAAATATACTAACAAAATTAATTTAAACTTTTGTATTAAAATTGATCCATATTTAATTATTTTGTTTGGTTAAATAAATCTAAAGTAAATTAAAATATTTTCAATATTATTATTATTTTACTTTAGTATTTTAGGGATTACAAGAAAAGGTGTTGGTTTTTTTTTATTATTTTATTGTTGTTTAAATAATCCTAATCTTAAAGTTTCCTTTTCAAAAATATCCAGATTCAAAGATTAACTAAATTCTATATAAGATGTTGACAATATAAAATATTTTCTATTTAAATATTTTATATAAATTTCATGTTTTTATATATATTTACAAAATAAATGGACATATTCTATATTTTATTTATATTATAAATTATTATTCAAAATGTAATATGATATTCAAAAATGGTCAATGCAATACTAAAAGTATTAAAGAAAGATATATCCATTATTATTTTTTTGTTGCCTATATCTTTTGGTCGTCCAGTCCATTTTGTTTATAATTCTGTAAAAGCCAAAATGCAAATCAGAACCTAACGAATTTTATATATATACGTATATGCGGATATTGTATATATATATCCTCAATATAAATAATTTAAATATGTATATATTACAATATGTGTAAAAGGAAGAATAAATGTAACAAGAAATACTTCGATTTAGATGCAAATTTTTCAATGTCCTTAAAATATAAAACACATATATAATGGGGATATCGGACCTGGAGGATTTATTAGATTTTCGGCTCATAGATATCCTTTTATAGAATTTTAAATTAGATTTTGAAATGAGCATTGAAAGGATAAACTTTTTTTGTATAAGAATAATCATTATATCTATGTATATACATATTAATGTAATAATGTTTATATAAATGTTTTTGTACTAAATATGTTATTGTATTTTTAATATTACAATACTATTTTTTTTTTTTTGTTATTCGTCGTAAATAATTATATTATTTTGTAGAATTTATGATGAAATTTGATTTGACTATCAAAAATATTCCTTATAATAATATGTATTACTTTAAAAAATTTTAGGTATTTAAAAATTTATTACCATTTTTAAATGTAAAATTTGAAATTAATTTAGTTAATTAAAAAATAAAAATTTAATTAGTAAAGCTTAAAATTAATAACTTTTAAACTTATCATGACTTTTCAAATCATAATTTTAATCTACAAAAAAAAGATAAAAATAAAAATATATACTAAAATTCTATGTAACCAATCAGAAAAATTGACATTTAAATCTAAATATATATAATATAATTCTGCCATTAATTTAATTTATCAGCATTTATATAGATATTTATCGAAATTTGATTTAACAACTAAACTTATCATTTATTTTATTTATTTTTTTACCAATTACCGAAATTTTCAAGTTTTTTTTTTAAACATTGAAATTAAATATTGATAATAATTTCAAAATTATCTGCGGCAACATTAATTATCAAATATTGAATAATTCAGCTAATAAATAAATATATGTATATATTATATACGTATATCCTTATTACGTTATATAATAAAAATATAAATTGTATATACATAATATAAATCACATTAATTGGCTAAAATAAAATTATGTATATATGTATTTACAGTTATGGTTTTATGTATATATATATATAAATAAATATATAAATAATTTTTATACATTAATATATAAATCCTGATATCATCATGTACAATGTCCATTTATATGGACAGGATACATGGTCTAAGTTTTAATTTTACTGGGGACTGCAAGGATTATACTAGAGAAATAGCACTTCTAATGTGCTGACATTAATCATCAAGTTAAAATGATTGGTCCTTTCAATGAGATTGACTCCATACCCTGGTATAAAAATCTATGGGTACATTTTATTTATACACAAAGTATATTTAATTTGTAAAAGGAAAAATAGTAAAAATGTTATATAATATATATATACGAAAAGTTAATACGTAATATTTTGGATAAAATTTTCATATCTTTTATCTTTCAAAATGAAAAATTGTCATTTATTAATTGCTTTTTGATATTAATGACATGCCAGTAATTCCTTGCAGATTTTTGCTAAATATTAAAATTATAGTATAATTATATAGAAATTAATCTCAACTGCAAAATTTTTGGAAAACATAATTGCAAAAACAAAAATTTTTAAGTTTTAAATGAAGAATTAATTCAATAAAAAAATATTAGTGGTTAAGATTTAGATTTATGTTTATTTTATTAAATGGAAGATATTTTAATTAAATTATTTATTTGTTAAATTTGTGATGGGATAGAGGTACTAAATTAAATAATGTTGAACATATTTATTGATTTAAATTAATTTTAACGCCAAATTCAATTATTCTAATATATGATGAACTTTATTGTAACATCCCCGAAAACATGTTTTGCAATTTAGTGCATCAAATTGTTAAAATACGGCGACGGGTGGAAATATTAATATCTATTGAAATATAGCAACGTGCGACTGCATTCTAATCCCATAATATTGTATGCTTGGTTTTGGGTTTTACAGAATTCTTTTGAGTCCTTTCGTCTCATAATAATTTACTGACTTTTCATTTTTTGTTTTTTAGAAATCATTTTATTTAATTTATTAACATTTTAGGAATTAAGAAAATTAATAATTCTAACTGAAACTATCCAAGCATATTTAATCTAATTCAATACGTGCAATGAACTAATTTTTATAATAACTACAAATATAATTAAAATCTAATATATCAAAATTTTATTACATTAAAATATATTTATTTCCTGACAAAAAAAAATTACAAATTCCTGACTGATCCTTTTCTACTTTTCTTTTTCAGATAATATATTTTCTATAATTTTTTATAATATATTTTAACGAAAATTTTATATAAGTCACGTTTTTTATGTAAAATTTTTAAATGAAAAATAAAAAACTATGTTCAAAAAATTTACTCAACCGCTAACTATAATATTAAAACAGCTGAGACAAATATGAATCTATATAAGAAAAATAATAATAATAAAAAAAAAAAAGAAAACACATTTCTAACCAAATGTATATATATACATATAACATTACTTAAAGATTATAAAAAAAAAGTACCAAACTAGAAAATATATTTTTTTTTTCCAAAATAAAGAAATCCCTAAAAAGAGGAAAATGAACGCGTGCTTTAACAGATGAATAAAAAAATTTATGTTAGATGAGAAAAAAAAAATTTGTATATTATTTTGGATAATACTCCATATACATTTTGAATTGCATAGGACCATGATTCTTACCTAAAATTAGAATTTTATTTAATCCTAGTTAATCCGCGAGGTTGTATCTTTTGCTATATTATTCAAGCGCGCAATTCATATCTGTATATATTTTTTTCTCTATTTTGTTTGCTTGCTGTTTATATAATGAATAAAATTCAAATATAAAAAAAAATTACTTGTAATAAATGGGTTTGTTAAAATCATATTTTTAAAGTTAAAGATTTTGAAAAAAAAAAATCTATGAAATTTCAGATTTATTTCTTATAGCTCTTATTTGGAAATCTTTAAATAATTGATTGAATTACAAATTACCGAAAATTTAAATGCCACTCGGTAATGTGTTATACGACAAATATTCTTAGAAGAAGAATACAAAATTAATAATTAATTATATTTTTAAAATAATTTATTGTAATTTCTCTTGCTTTTCAAAGCCATTCTAATAATTCAACTTATAGCACACAATTAAACCTAATTATTTAAATATTTTACCTCAAAGTAAATTGCAAAAATACTGCTTTATGCCTGTCGAACTAACTAAAAGAAAAATTATATATTTATAATAATAATTTCACCGGGGAAATGTACTAAATCCATTCTATGAAATACGACAGGAAAATCTTAAGTCAGTGTCGGAAAAATTCATTTTATTCAAAGAATATTGACGTGTTTCCTTTTCTATAACAAGACCTAACAAAAAAAAAAAAAAAAATAATAAAAAAAATTAAAAAACTGAATTTTGTTGGCTATGACGTACATATAAAACATAAAATTTATAAGAAACATTAAGGTATAATACAAAAGATACACTGATACATTCAATATGAAAATGAAGAACACTTAAAAAAAAAACAATATTAAATGAGAAAAATTGTATAAATATATAAAATTTAATATATTCGACATATTTATATATATGTATATATATTCAGTTTATAATATTTGAAATTCCTCTTGAAATCCTTAGAATATTCATTTCCAAGTGATATGAACCATAAAAGATCACTTCAGCTTTGTTTCCGGAATTAATGAGCCGAATTGATTGACTCTAATTTACATGGAAGTATGAATTTTAAGTGATATTTGTTTGTTGTTATTTCGTTTTTTTTTCATGGGATTAGTTTTAATTATGTAGTATATACGTATGAACCAATGAGAATAAATGTGCGTAAAATTAATTGCACAATTTTGATGAAAAAATTACATTGGCTTTTCTGAATTGTAAGATCTGAAAATAAAATTGTAAAAGAAATATAATTTATTTAATAAGAAACAATTGTAATAGACATTTTCTAGAAGATACTCAGAGTTTCATAAATATCATTAAGACATATCTTCATAGCCGAATAAATTTATTTTTACAAAAATTATTCTTTTAAGTTGATTTTGCATATATAAATAATTGAGAATTCAATAGTAAGATAATAATGTCCTCAACAATTAGTTGTTTATTCTCCACGGTTCTATTTTATGCATCCATAATTTCTTTAGGTTATCTATTATGATAGACTGTTACAGAGGTATTTTAGAAACATAAAATCTATTCCATTGGCTGTATTTTTGAATTCTTGAAGGCACAACATTATAATCAAAATTAATCATCATTGAAAATTTCAAATTCGCAAATTATTTGCATCAAAGGTTGATTAACTTTGGACAAACTCCAAATCCTTCTGCAACTTTGATTTGCCGATTTGTTCACAAGATAGGTCAAGAAGCAGTTAATAAGTTATTACATGAATCGATGATTTACTAGTATACCATCATAAAGGCAATATATTTGATTGTCCAGAATTGTGGTAATAGGTACTAAATTTCAAAAATATGCCAATTATCATTTAGTCGATGCATCCTTATTTTTACCAAAACTAATATCGTTCATAATTGAATTTAAACGATTTTTTTTTTCTAATTTAAACATTAAATTATTATGATAGCTGTTTCCTAAAATAACTTGATGATAAATTATTATTATAATCAAAATAATCAAAAAGAAACTTGTTCAAACAGTAGCAACTACTGCTTTTAGTAAACTTTTTTTTTTGTGAACATTAAATTGATGAAGAGTGTTTATATTTTCAAATAAGTATGAAACTTAAATAATTTCTATTGCAATAAATAGTTCAATAATATAATATTAATCACGTATAGTGAATTTTAAATAAATATTTTAAATTTATTTAAAAATATAAAAAAATTTATAAAAAAAAGTCACATTATTAAAATCTTGGAATAAATTTAGTTTTTATAATCTAGTAGATCAATATTTTTTCTTCACTCAATAAAAAAGTTTTTTCTAGAAAGAATGTTTATGCTATTTAGAAAAGTTAATTTTTTAGTTCAAACTTTTCTTCAATTTTCTAACAAATTTTCTTTTTTTTTTTTTTGGTTTTTTTTTTTAATAAAAATAATAACAATAATAATAATAATAAGAAGACGATATTGAAATACTGGAAAAAAAATCTTTTGTATCCTCTTGCAACAATAAGATACAACAGCAAAGGAAGAAGAAAAAAAAATTTGAAAAGAAAATAGAATTTCCATTTACAATTTTTTTTTTTTTTTCTATTTTCTATTTTTTAATAGAGAAATGAGAGTTTTTGTACAATTTTTCTTTTTTTTTTTTAATACAATATATTTATTTTCATGAGTTTTTCTTATTTGAAAAAATAAAATATTTTTGCCGCGGGCAAAGTTATACAATGTAAACTTCTGTATACACATACACGTTTCTATATCTATCTAAACAAAACGAACAAAAAAAAAAAAGTATTTTATGTAACAAACAATATTTTCTATATAAATAAGATAAAATATGTTGCGCGTATAACAAAGAAAAAGGGAGTCATAGAAGCCTTAAGCCTTAGGGATTATAGTTGTAAGACCAATCAAGGGTAAATGTTTTGAATATAATAATGTAACTCACAAAAGACAATCTATGTACATATGTATGTATGCTATATGTATATAGACTAATAGAACAATCATTCTCGGAAAAGTGTATGTTTTTTTTTCCTACGTGAGTCTGGTGGGAGGGGAATGGAAAAATCTGTGCAAAAATAAATATAACATAAAATGCTTGTATCTATAGTACATTTATATTTATTTATATTTCTATTTTATGAGTAGATATTTACCATATATGAAATTGATATAATTATATATAGCTACACATATATAATATAGAAAAATAACAAAGTTAATGAAGTAGAATTTAATATTTTAAAATATTTGTATATAATAAGAATGTAGATATTACTATATACATATTTGAATATAATTTAAAGTTTGAATTTTGAACTAAACTAAGTAGCATAGCTTTACACATTTTTCTTTATGCAATGGTAAAAAGTTATAGAATAAAAATTTACAAAATAATTTTAATTATTTATATTATTTTAACGAAATATTAATTCTTGATGTTATTTTTGATATGTATTGAAATTTATAAACTTACAATACATATGCTTCCAACTTGCAATGAACTTATATCAACAAGAATTAGAATCATAATGCTTGATTGTAAAGCAAATATTTTTAAAAATTCTGAAATTCTGAAACACGAGATAAGAGATCTTTTTTAATGACATTCTTATCATCAGCAATTAACCTTATATTTAAATTCTTATTTTATGTTCACTCTGCAAAAAAAACTAGTTTAATGACAAAACTATTTACGTCATCAGTTTTTTCTCAAAGTTTTCATATAAGAAAATCTATAAAAATTATACTAGTTTTTCAAAATGTATTTTATTGTTAGAGTTTAGCTTGAATTAATTGGGATACTTTTGGTACTATTTGATATTATTCTTAAAAGTAAAGTTTAAACGAAATTTTTAATAGTTGGTAAAACTTACTTATAAATTTTTGAATTTTTTGCCTATTTCTTTCTGAATCTGAATCATATATATTGTCAAATATTTTCTAATTCATCGATTTATTGTGCATTAGTCAAGTTAATTTGATATCTTACACTTCCTAAAATATAATAATAATTCTTGAAACTGCTAATTTTTCACTTAAATTTAAATTTTTATTGAATCAGTCAACAATTGTTTATAGAAAATTCCATTTAAGATAATATTTAAATATTAACATTGTTGGTTGTGTATGTTAAAAATTGATAAAAAAAGGTTTATAAATTATTTTCAATTTAAGAAAAAATGTATCTTTCATAAATTGCAGTCACAACATAATTTATATTTTACTGAATCTGAATGTGTTGGTTTTTATATAGTAATTTATTTGCTCATGTCCTTTACAATTTTTGTAGATTTTTTTGTTTATTTCGAAATCTTTTGTAAAAATTTTTTGTTACCAGACACACTCGTACTATTTATCTATTAATTGTAAATTGTATATAAAATTTTAAATAAATAATTCAATTTAAACTTGCATGCAGAGAAATACCTAAAATTTAAAAAAAATTATATAATGGATTAAAATAAAATCACCTAAAATTAAAATTTAATTTTTTGAGAATTCATGAACAGAATAGTGGATGAAAAATTAAGCTATTTTGGTTTTAAATTAAGTTAAAAAATTTTATGAATTTATTAACAATTTTGATTTTCTATAAGAAGATAATAAATTTTATATTAAATTATATTCATATGTAGATGTGTATATAGTTCGTAATACCAAAATAAGGATATAAAAAATAATGGAATTATTTTTGTAATATCAAAGAATGGTCATATCACAAAAATTCAAACAATTTTTGTGTCGAAAGATACCTAATTTCGCACACAAAAAAATGTTTTTAATGGTTTTACTATAATTTGGTATATTATGTACTGTGTTCGATTCTGGTCTAAGTTTGTTCAGCTCTAAATGACTACTAGTAATAAAAATTATTGTAAAATTTTACTCTAAGAAAATGGAAATGATTGGTAACAACAAATGTTTTTTTGAGCTGTGTTAATACGGCTATTAACTTATTGGAATTAAAAGTTTCTTCTTTACAAAGAGATCTACGTTTCGGAATCCATAGCATATTCTTCTTCTCCTACGTACCCAGTATCCACTTATAGATTTTGTCGATCGCTTTAGTAATTTTAGTATATATGTCCGCAACGATATTGGCGTAGTCTTCTCGAGATTTGGCTGTATGGACCAATTTTTTTATCCTGCTCAATTTTTACTATTTCTGAATTACAACTTTTGTTTTCTTGCAATACCTCATTTGCGTTTAATTCATCCTTGGCCAATTACTTTAATAGATTATACTTCGACCTGTCATTAGGTAGTTCTAATAATTTCTTAAGGATATAAGGACAGATAATTTCTTAAGGATATATGAAGAATACACCCAATTAGTCAAATTAAAAAAACATGATTGAAGTATCTTTAATGCTACGCATACAAAATTTTAAAATATTTCCATAGTTTAGAAATAATTTAAAATTCTTTTTATTTGAATAATAAATTTGAAATTAATAACTTAAATATGTTTTTAGCTGGTAGATCTATTTTCTTATTTAAACATTATTAAATTTTTTAATCATTGAAATTTAATATTTAATTATGATCAGCATACGTCATTTAATTTCCAAAATTTATTTTCAATAATATTCAAAAACAATCATTTAACATCTGAACCAATAATTTGAAAAATAAAAAAAAATATATTGTATCGGTTTTTGTCTATTATTTGAAAAAAGTATATAAGTAGCGTTCATTAGTGAAAAATATTATATTTAAAAATCTATCTTTAAAGGTAAGTGAACATTTTTAAGTCAATTTCTTATATAAATTTTAAATTTAATTAATTCGTATTAAATAATTTATTCAGAAATTCTACAAAAACATATTTTTTTAAAATGGTTCGAATTGTATATTTCGTAATGGTCCTGGTAGCACTTTGCTTTGCATCAATGGGAGTATCTGCTGGAGCACCCGCTTGTCAACCAAGAAATGGCCGTTGTTCTGCTACTGCTTTATGTTGTTCAAATCTTAAATGCGAAACAGTAAGCGATATTAAACTCTGCATGTAATTTGGAAAAGAATAATGTAAAAATAATGAAATAGAGCATACAAAAAAAAATTTTATTGCATTTCTCAATTTATATTTCTTAATTTTAGTGTTAAGATATGAAATATAGTATTAAGATACGAGCAGATAATTTGGGTGGTTAACGTGGTGAAAGTCGAATCAAATTAAATTCTAAAATTTAAGTGTCACAATACAAAACGCAAAATATTTCCCATTGTCGATAACGATTCAAAAATTATGTAATAATATAAAACACAGCTGTGTATCTCCATAAATTGCGGATATATTATAGTATAGAAATCCAAATAATAATTATTTAATCATACGACTTAAAAACCTATTTATAAATTATGCTTGTTTAAAATATAGTACACAGATATTTTATATATATATATATAGTATTCACGGACTCAGCTAATTGCATAATTGCAATACATAAAATATAAAATTCATTTCCATTTCGACTTAAACTATATTAATAAATAGAGAAATCTTTAAGAAAGTATTAAATGTGTAAGTAATCTTCGTCTGTCAAATGTTTATAATATTTATTTCTATAAATCAGTACAAATTTTTCATAAAACGAAATTTAAAAAAAAAACGCACACTTAAAAATTTCTCAATTTCTAAATTGTTTCCCTCTTTCTATCTCCTTCATTTTGTAATTCGTGTATCTATATTTTCTAATTAATCGACTCTGTAATTTTTGTAATCAATATTTCTGATTAATTTTAGTAACCATGATTAAGTCATAGTCAGTCAATTAAATTTCATATCTTACACTTCCTAAAATATAAGATTAATACTTGAAACTTTAAAATTTTCACTTACATTTAAATTTTCATTGAATCAGTTAATAATCATTTTATAAAAATTATTTTCTATAATTTGTTATATTAATTTCTTTTACTACTTAATACACAATAATTTACGATCAGAAATAATAAATTGTGTAGTTAAGAATATGTTTTGTAAATAAATAAACGGATATAATGAATATCATATGAGATATTATAGATAAAAACGAATCATTACATATGTACAAAATATTGTTTTAGAGATAATTTAAGGATTAAGTTTTTCGTGTTTATAATCCCAGAAAAAAAAAATTTATTGAACTAAACATTATATTTGTCTTTTTTTCCTGGATTGGTTAATATTTGTGACAAGTATTTTCCCAATTTAATGAAAAAGGCCCCCTCCTAATCCAAAAAAAAAAGAATAAAAATAGGAAAAATATAGTGACAATACAATTTTCTGACTTTGATTTATTTATTTTCCAAATGCAAGCAACTGGAAATCCCATTTATGTTCTAACTCTTTTTATATTGCATTTTTCATATTTTCATAAACATTATATATATTATTTTTTTTTTGAAACATAAGGAAAAACTAAGTCAGACATAAAAAGAACTTTCCTGATATAAGAATTATTTGTTATTTTATCATGTACCAACAACAAGTCAAAAACTATTTTTTTTTTGTTTAAATTGCTTTCTTATAGACTTTCAAAATCGAGGCTATATAAATCATAAGAGTTTTTAGAATTTTTCTATTTTATTTTTTAAGAAAGTATATTCAAAAAAGTAAGTAAATATTCAGAACAAATAGGGAACAATTCAGTTTTATGACTTGCATATGTTAAAAAAAAAAAATTATGTTATTATATACATATATAGTTAGTTTTTTTTTTGGAAAAAGTTTTTTTTAGCTTTTCTTAGATTTTTTTTTTTATTGTTAAAAACAAGAAAAACTTTTAGAGATAAAATAATAATAATATAAAATCATATTTTTATTATGTTTATGTAGTCCAGAGATTTTGAAGATTTATTACAATATATTGTAATATGATATACGATGATAATTTTAACTATAGTTAAGGATACATAAATATTATGTTGTTGGATAAGATATTTTAAATTGATCTACTTTATTATTATGATATGAATGGATATTTTCTTTATTAAAATTATTTAAATAATGTTGACATATTTTTGAAATATCTTTCAGAATTTAGAAAAATAATATTGTAAAATTGTCTGAGATTATTAGATAGACGGCTATTACCAATTTAAATAACTTAAAGAAGGATTATTACACGATTGGTATCAGAGCAAGTAACAAGTAATATCTAAGAATTCGTAAATCGTTGCCTTCACCGTGTTCTGAAAAGATACTGCTACCAACAGCCGATCTCAAGCAAAAACCCGGAGACGAAAGTGGTGCTGGATCGTAAATAGAATTTGAAAAAATACCGAGGAATTATCCAGACAAGCTTTGGAGACTGCAAAGCGTAAGAAACGCAGGTGCACAAAATATCTGAAAAAGAAGCTTCCAAAATGATAAAAAAAAAGAATACAAAGTCATGGAATGAAATAATATGAAATAATTGGAGATGTTTCACCTAAGTTCAATGCTTCATTAGGAATAACAAAATTTAGTAATACCGTAGTAAACCAAAAATATAAGATTAATAAGATTTGCAGTTGAAAGAAAGGAGACCACGAGATTAAAATCTATGATCTCTAAAACTTAACTCAATAATATTATTTATTTTTCCAAAAATGTTAAATACATAACGAAATACTCTGAAATAAAAATCACCAAACTTTTGTAGTCAAAATTTCGCAAATTCTGTATGGCATAGTTTAAACGATACAAACTCCTTAAACAAAACCTTCTGCTACAAAAAAAAAGAGATAATTGAAAGTTCTAATTATTATATTTTGCATCCTTAATTTTATTCGATTTAATATTTACCATCTCCTTAAATAATATAAATAATTTTGTCAAAAATAGTCACAAAAATAAATGTTAATTAAAGTTTCTACTTAATAATAAATCATATTGTAAAACGTCCAATACAATGTTTTCCTTTTACCCTAATTTTAATATATTTTCAGAAAAGCAAAAAAAACAAAATTTCCTTTTTCCATAGAAAGCAACAGCAATAAACCAAAAAAAAAAATCAACAATATTTTCTAATCTTTTGTATACCAAATAAATTATTCTCAGAAAGCTTCTTTTGTCATATCCTTCGCTTTTTTTTTGTAATATAAATTATTATACCAAAAACTTCCATAGATAGACCAAAGCAGGAAAAAAAATACAGAATCAGTTTTATATATGAGTATGTATTTTGAGTGTACCAAGAGAATTTATAAAAGATGCCATCATGATATGGTAATAAGCCACTTTGAACAACATGACCAAAGAGAATCCTTTTTATTTTTTATTTTATTTTTTTGCCTTGACTATGGCCTTTTATTTATATATTTCTTGAAATAATGTTCAATATAATAAAGTTAGAGTTAGAAACATATATACCCATCCTATTTATGTAAGTAGATCAAGTTTATTGTCTTATAACATTTCTAGGCAATTATATTTTGATGAACTTTTACATTATATATATAATAAAACAAGATAATTTATATTATTAGAATAAGGAATTTTCAGGGATGTATGTATATTATTGACTTAAAAATATGGGTATATAAAATTTACGTAAAAATAAAAAAATTAATTATTTCTGATTTTTCAATTCCAAAATTTGTAATTAGTTTGTAGAATATATAATTTTTTTTAGATTGTATCCTTAAATTGTAAAAATATAAAAAAAAAATGTTACCCATTTTTTATAATTTGTACCGAGACAAAGAAATAGGCTCTGTTAAATTATATACTATATTTTATAATATTTCATTTTTAATATAAAATCAAATTTCATATTCAAAATGGTATTTTATACATGACTAGAATAATTCAACATAAATTAATGCTACAATTTTCCTTTCAACCTTTTTAGTTTTTTCGTTTTTAATAACCCTTTTATGGGAATAGTCAAATTTTTAGAATATTAAAATTTAACAAAATATCAACAAATAAATATTGAATTTTTGTCGAATTTTAAAAATTAATTAATAAATTACACTAAAATAAATATTGTTTTATAAGTATTATGTTCAAAATATTTATTAGATAAATATCTGAAAAAATTCAAAATCCACGAAATTGTCAGCAAATCAACATGCAGTTAATTGTTTAATAAAAATAGTATTTTTTTTAAATATGTTACTTAAAACGTTATGTAATTTTTTATTATTGTATTTCTATAAATAGATTTTACTAGTTTCCTCTTTTAATAGTATCCTGATATTTTTATTACATTTCGAAAATATGAAATTTTCCAATAAACAATTGTTGAGGTTTCAACCTGGAATCCGTTATTGTTTTCACAAAGATGATGACCAGTTACTATCATACCATAATTTCAATATACTCGTATGTAAAATTTTCACCACTAGAATCATAAATGAAAATAGATTTACCCATCACAAAAGGTCTCATTGTATATTCATTACTGCATTTTTGGAAAAGTTTATATGCCGTATTCCTTTTTCTATTCCTGCTTCAAAAAAATTCATAAATTTTGATTAAAACAATGTTCACTTATACAAACACATAGTTCAAAAAATAAAAAAACATTGTAAATATTTTGAATACATATACGAGTATGTCTACATAACTTTTACATAAATTTTTTATTATTTTTTTTTTTTCCTTTTTTTAGTGTGCATTCTTTTGCTTTTATGAATGTCCTTTTTGTCATGTAAATTTAGTTGAAATTTTCTTATATATATACACATATATAAATTACCTTCTATTTAATACAATTTTTAGAATTTCATATAATTTTGTAAATATTCACCTCTAAATTATTGTGTAAAATACACGAATATTTGAAAAAGGACTATCTAAAAAGCTTTTTTTTTACAATGCATTTTACTGTTTTTATAATGTATCTCTCTATACACACCTATGATAATATGTTTTTTTGAGCTGTTTTAATATTATTTTAGCATTTGGCTGCATATATCTAAAAAGGATAATATATTTATATTCAAAATTGTTGGTTTTGTGTGTTAAAAATTGAAAAAAAAAGGTTTATATATTATTTTAAAATTTTAAAAAAAAAGTATCTTTCATAAATTGCAGTCACAAAATTATTTATATTTTACTGAATCTGAATATGTTGGTTTTGATATAATAGTAATTTATTTGCTCATGTCCTTTACATTTTTTTTGTTTATTTCGAAATAATCTCTTGTAATATTTTTTTGTTACTAGAGACACTCGTTCTATTTATCTATTAATTGTAAATTGTATATAAAATTTTAAATAAATAAATAAATTTAAACTTGCATGCAGAGAATTTTTAAAAATGAAATAAAATTATTATATAATATAGAAATGGATTAAAATAAAATCACCTCAAATTAAAATTTAATTTTTTTGAACATTCATGAACAGAATAGTGGATGAAAAGTTAAGCTATTTTGGTTTTAAATTGATATAAAATGAATTTTAATTGAAAACAATGCAAATATTTATTTTAATTATTAAAAAAAAGAAGATAAGTTAAAAATGTTTTATGAATTTATTAACAATTTTGATTGTCTATAAGAAGATAATAAATTTTATATTAAATTATATTTATATGTAGATGTGTATATAGTTCGTAATACCAAAATAAGGACATAACAAATAATGGAATTATTTATGTAATTATATCCTTAGGTTCAAGCAATTTTCCTGCCGAAGGATTTATATAAGTTATACCTAATTTCGCACAACAAAAAATCGCTTTTAATGGTTGTGTTCGATTGTAGTCCCAGTCATCGATATTGGTCTAAGTTTACTGATCTTTAAATGACCAGTAATAAGAATTATTGTAAAATGTAATGATTGTAATTTGGTAACAACAAATGTGGCCAATAACTAATTTGAATTAAAAGTTTCTTCACTACAAAGATATCTACGTTTCGGAATCCATATCAAATTCTTCTTCTCCTACGTATCCATCCAGTATCCACTTATAGATTTTGTCGATAGCTTTATTGGTTTTTTAGCTGGTAGATAATTTTTTGTATTTGAACCACTTTTAATTTATTTTTTAGCTTTGAAATATAATAAAAATGTTTTATTAGCATACATTATTTAACTTCTAAAATATATTTTCAGGAATATTTTTAAATAATCACATAACATCTGAATTAAGGAAGAATCAAACCGAAACAATGAAAAACTCAAAAAAATTATATATTCTTTCGATTTTTGGATAATATTTCAAAAAAGTATATAAGTAGAAGTCATGAGTGAAAAATATTATATTTAAAAATCTATCTATAGGTTTTAGATGCGAAAAAATAAACAAAGTTAATATCTGCTTGTATACATATTAAAACCTGAAAAGAATAATGCAAAAATAATGAAATAGATCACACAAAACAAAATATGTTTTGCATTTTTCAAGTTATATTTCTTAAATTTAGTGTTAAGATGCGAAATATATAAGTATTGTAAGCAGATAATATGCGCATTATTAAATTTTAGACATAGAGGTTTTCAAATTTAATGAAAATTATTGGCCTACATAAGCACGAAACAGAATAAACTAACAATATCCACAGAAAATATCAATTCTAAAATACTGAACAACAAATTTTGGATTCGCTCAAATGTTGTGGTTTAAATACGAAAATAATTCTGTGTCGACTATTTCCTAAAGATACTGAATATATATCTGGAATATATATTACATCTAAAAATTGAAATTTATTTCTTCAATTTATTCGACTATTTCTACTTATTTTATAAATTAATATCTGATTTTGTCACACAAAAATCTTTACGTAAATCAAATCATGGCAAAATAAATTATTGTCAAAAAATGTTTATTAAATTATAATTCAAATTTACGTACATATATGTCATATATATTCGAAACTGAATAAAATATCATGCTTGGTTATTTAGCAATGTCTTATTTAAGAAAAAAGGTAGCACTTATATTATTTAAAATATTTCAAAATATTTATTGCTAATTAAACTTATTTATATATAAATTTATAATTTATGCAAAATATTTTAAGAACGTCAGAAATTATATTAAATTATATCCTAGTTTTAAAGAATGGATTTAAAATATTTTATTTCGATTTTACTGCCTCAGATAATTGCATATTTGCAATACATAATATATTTCATTTCTGTCCAATTTGACTTCTACTATATTAAAAAATAAAGAAATCTTTAAGAAAGTATTAAATGTTTATTTAATTAATCCTCGCCTGTCAAATTTTTATAATATTTATTTTTCTAAATCAGTACAAATTTTCATAAATCGAAGCTTTTTTTAAAAAAAAAATCACTTCAAAATTTACTTTTTACTTAACTTAATTCATAAATAAATACTATTGCTGATTTAATGTTAAGCTCTAAGCTAATTTTTTTTTTTTTGGGAAATTATAAAAGAAAGCCGCACAAAAAGCGGTATGTTTTTCTTAATAAATATAAAAATGGCCCCAAAAAAAATTTTTTATTGATTAAACATTGTCAAATTTTTATCATACAATCAATGCCATTTTAGTTATTTTAAGAAATTTTTGTAAATAATAATGAAGTCCATATTTTTTTCAATTTTTTTTTGTCATTATAAAGTCGCGGTAATATTAAAGAAATATTATAAATAAAATAAAAAAATAAATATAATTTGATGGCGACAAAATATTTGATTATTTAATTTTTTTTTGTACTGGCGCCATCATTGGTTGAAGACGATGATACAAATAAAGATTAATTTCAAATTAAAATTTTATAAACATATATATAAGAAATATATATACTTATATACATAAATATATCTATATGTTCATATTAAATAATTATAGTCATTTGTGAGTTGATAATGATGAAAAATAACATTTTCTTTCTGAGCGTAATAAAATTATTTTTCTAACCCATTGACATAGAAATATATAGAAGGTTTTTTTTAAAGAAAACTTTCCTTAATTTTCTGTATAAATTAATAGTAAATAGATGGTCTACGAATATAAAAGTTTGTTTGAAGCATATTTCAGTAGATGTTTAAATACGTTTTCTTCTTTTTCAATGGCGTAACAGCTCAAACCGGCCTATGCTTCCCATTTAGGGTTTCTATTCGACCTACTAATTTTATATGGTACCAAAATATAAATTTTGTCCTCATAAATGATACCAAATATAAATGCTTCGGAAGTGACTTAAACTCAGTACTTAGCGCACCCCAGCGTAATACACTATAATTAAGCCACAGCCGATATTGTTTAATCACAACGCTTTCATGAAAAACTAAAAATTATGATAACAGGTTTCTTCTCTGCCGATGACATTGCGACATTAGAATAAATTAGTCATATTCACTCTAATTGTACCATGTCCTTGCAGGAGAAGTTTCATTTTTAGGAAACTATCGAGAAATATATTGTGGTGGCTTGCAAGAGCTTGAATTCATTGGAAAGTTACTATAGGTATTCTTAATTAAATTAAACATTATTGCCAGTTAAGCATTGAAATATTAAATATTATATTAGTAAGTGTTAAATTCATATTTCTCCGTAAGTGTTCTAAAATACAAAAACTACTTAAAAGCGATATATTAACAATTTAGAATTATTTAGTACATTTTTTCAAAATTAATTAGATATTTGCTAAATATGGTGGTATGTTTTTCGGGAGGTAATATGCTTCGTTTACTGCCAAATTAACTCAAATAATTAAAATTTATTTTCTTCTCATTAATTAAAAAGCATTCTACCATCATTATTGTTGGTTACGAAATTCAAGACATGTTTCGTTAAATTTATCAACCCTTTTACCATTTATAATGTTTTTTTTTTTAGCTGAAATGATAAAATGGGTTGGAGGTTATGTTGGGGTGTATATTTTGTAAAAATATAAATTAAAGATTCCATTTTGGTTTTTCGTTTTCTACTTGCCAAATGGGTAAAACATCGTAATTTAAAAAAAAAAAGAAAGTATATTTTGATATTCTTTGCGAGTTGTTCACAAGAAAATTTATATTTTAATAGAAATTATGATTGCTACCTGCTTTTTTCATTTTGTTTTGTATTTTTTTTTTTTTTGTAATGATATTTGATGTTACAACATTTCTATGGGATTTTCATCAACCAGAGAATAAAATGTAAATGATAAAGGCTTAGGATATAAAAAGAAAATATTAATATTCAATGAGCTACAAAATGAAGAATCATGAAATTGTAATGCAAATATTTTTTATATAAAAATTTAAATATTTTATAATAATTTTACAAAGATTACTTAAATTTAATTTGTTTCTTTCTTTAATGTCATTAAATAAAGTATGGTTAAAAATTTGATAATGGACTTTTAGGCTTTTTATTGACTTGGAGTTCATCACATTGCCTATTTACCAGTTCTTTTAGATATTAACTATACATATCCTGAGTATTGAAGTTTGTATAGTTAACTATAATTTAATAAGATTGCATATTTGAAATATAATTTTAAAGCCTCAGTAATGCTTGAGAAAAGAAGATAGAAAACTAATCAGTTAAATAAACCTTTGGTAACTTTATCTTCATCGAAATTTGGTTGTTCTAAGATTTTTAGAAAGTTGAAGGAACTATTGAACTTGGTTACAATTTGTTTATTTAATTCTACAACAGTTGTTAATTTTAAATATTTTCCCGTTTCAGTAAATATTTAATTTCGCCTATGTAAATATATAAACTTGGAATTTTTCAAAATATAACACTTTAACATTAATTTGAAAAAAAAGTTGTAATAATTATAAAATATTATTTTAAAAGATATTTTACTCATCTGCTATCAGCAACACAATACCAAAAAGACAGAAAAAAAATATGTATTTATTTTACAAAAGTTTCCAATCTTTAGCCGCCCTTAAAATACGCAAAAAAAAGAACACCAATAATGAAAAACTCCTTCCCGAGTTGTAATGAGTATGAATATAAATTTTTAACGCGAACGACAACATTGCTTATTCAGAATTCATAATTGCCTTTGTTGGAAACTTTTTTGATTTGAATATTTATGACTTAACCGATTCACTAATTAAGGATTTAGTCACTTGAAAGCACATTGAAAACACTGTATTTTTTTTTTTTTTTTGCATTGAAGAAAATTAAAGAAATTCGGAAAAACAAGAAAGGAGTTGAGTTCAAAGTGTATATTTGTATTATGTATCTATATGTTTTGTATTTTATAAATAAATTATATTCTGTATAATATTTTTGCCTTATAAAATATTCAAAGAGGGTATGAAACAAGAATGTAATTTAAATTTATATTCATCAAGACACAAGATTTACATCTCAAGTAAAAGTTTATTTTTATTTTTTGTAAAAAAAAAAGAAAGAAAATTAGTTTTATTGAAATTGTTTGAAAAAGGTCCTTTTTTTATATATATATACATATTTATGTAAATATGTATATTATGTAAATAAATAAATGTTCATATATATAAATATCCTTTTATTAATACTGGAAAAATATAAAAAGTTTAATTAGAAATTTTATTTTTTTTATTATTAATAATTTAAAATTTTACCAAAAACAATTACTGAAAACTTTTCAATTATATTTTACTAACCAGAAATTATTATATTTATATCAAAAGTTTTCTGTAATTTTTTTAAATTTACTTTATGTAATGTAACTTTTTAAAATGATTATTATTGTTGTTTCATTATATTTTTAGTTAATTTGATAATATTTTGAGAAACTACAATTTTAATTCAACTCCACTATTTTTAAAATAGAAAATTGTTTAAATTCCACTTTTTCCCATTTTGTGGACAATGGTTGTGTAATTTTACTAATATTTACATGATTTTGAGAACTATTTTTGAATAATGAAAATATTTAACTAGTTCATTAAATTTTTCAAGTAAATTGACACAGTTAAAACTTTGGAAGTTAATAAATGAAAACAAGTAAATGTTAGCTTTTGAAAATGATAATTGTATTTGAAGACTTAGTAAATTAGTAGCAGAATATTTTACAACTTTCAAATTGCTCATTAAAAAATTTATAAATTACACGAAAATATCTGAAACCTAAATTCTATAGTTTTTTTTAAAAACATCGAAAATTGTCATTTTCTTTAAAAAATTTTCGCGAATAATCGGTCTCAATATCTCTATTTTGATCATATTTTGTAATTTAATAATGTGTCTTATACTATTCTAATAATATTTTTTAAAAAAATAATTGTTCTCAGAAATATTTTCCGATTATTAAACATTTTTTGAGTAATTTTATTTTTATTATCAAAACTCATGAAATAAAAATAAAGTAATAAAAATAAATTTGTAATCTTATTGGTTGATATCATTTGATACTATAGGCCAGCGATAGTATCAAATGATATCAACCGAGAACTGATTCTAAATATCTATATAGATCTATAATTTTAAAAGATTATTAATATTTGATTAGAAAAAGATAAATTCTTGAGTAAAAGACATAAAAAAAGCAGTGGATTTAAAAATCTATATTAAATTTAATTGTAATTGCATTACTTTATAAGTCATTCAATAATGAAATTTTTCTATTATAAAAGTATTTTACCTCAATTCTTATATAGGTCGTCTGTTCAGATATAAAAAACAAAATAAACCAAATAAAAATTTATTATATTTTATTATTATATAAAAAAGAAATCATTTTATTTATTTTTATGCAAAACTTCATTTACATATTGCGAATATCCTATATCCCCAGCAATATAAAAATATCATTAAAATATGTAATAACAAAAACGAACAAGTCTTTATTTCGTCATAAAAAAAAAAAGTTAATATAGACAGTAATTTTCAGCCTCCTATCCTAAATATTATATTGTTGGCATATACATATATATAGGAGGCTGAGAAATATATATAGTTAAATAAATAACAAAACTGAAGCTTCAAAATAGCCAAAATTAAAGAATGTCCTTTTTTTATAGCATTTATATGGGATATGAAAGGACATCAATATAACCTGCATTTTTACCACACAGAGCTACAAAAAAAAAAAGTTCATAAAAAGGCAACAAAAATAAAGAAAATTAGAAATAAAGAAAACTGGCAAATTTAATATCACAACCAAATTGTTACAGAATTGACCCCTAAAAACAAATAAAAAGTGGAATTTTATTAGAATTATTTTTTTTTTATGTCATAAAAATGAAATTTTGATGGTTTTATTTTTTTTTTGCCATTTTTTATTATTTTTTATTAAAGATTGGCGCACTTTATAGAAAAAAAAGCAGAAACACACAGTAAAAGTTTAAGCAAAAGAAACATATTTTTTTTTATTGCATTAAATTAAGTATTTCTTTTATTTCTAAATTATACTAAAAAAAAAAAATCCCTTTTCCCCACTTAAAATTTTCCATTTTCAACAAAAGATAATTTGAAAACAAAATATAAACGTACATAAAAAAAAATTCTGCTGAAAATAAATAAATATTATTTGTACGTTGAGGTAAAAAGGGGGCGCGAATAATGTACACTACAATTTATCCTTTAATGAGAAAACTACTTTGGTTTATTACCCGGTGCGTAAGAACACAGTAAGTTAATTTATTACTTTTTATATACTATTAGTATTTGATTGCTTTTTTACCGCAGCGTGTGATTTCTTCAAATTTCGACTACCCAAAATTTACAATAAACCAGTCCTCCTACCTACCCTTATATTTGTACTGCATTTAAATCTTTTAAACTGTCATGGCTATAGAGGGGTTGACATTTTTCAGGATTTTTATTGTAATTTTTTTTTATATTTAATTTGATTAGACATAAGGGTGCATAAATAAACTTCTATTTTTAATATAATTTTCTAATGAATAAATTGATGAATGATTATTTCGTAAAAATGAATATTATCCAAACTGTTTTGTAATGGGTAAACGATTTTCATTAAAATGGACTATTTTGTGGCCAAGAAACGATATTTCGTTTCCTTCCTATTATACTTTTGTATATTTTGGATGATGATAGAACATTAATATTTTTTTTTTTGGCATTTACATTATCAGCGACTTTTAATAAAATTTCGAATATTTTAATAAAATTTATAATAATCGTAGATTTATTTTGAAATCACGTGCCGAAAGAAAATTAAATTTTATTATTTTAATTGAATTTTAAGCTTAATTTCTTGTATTAATTAAATAATAATTTATATTTTATGTTTATTAAGAAAAATTTATTGAATTTATTTTAAGAATATTACGAAAACGAATTAATCTATTAAAAATAAGTAAATTAATGATAATTGAAGAGCTTAATGACATTTTAAGTGACATTCAATTTTTATTAAGTGACAATGAATTTTGCTATCCAAATATAAAATTTCTAGCAGTAAGGACTTAAATCCGAAATAAAATTTTCTAAAAAAATTGTAAATCTTATACATACCGTACCATAAATCGTTTATTAATATTTTATATTTCAAATTAAAAAATCTGTACTCATTCAAATTATAATTACTAAAATGTTTATATTTTGCTAATTAATAACGATATCTCCAAAATATAATTTTCTAATGAATAAATTGATGAATGATTATTTCGTAAAAATGAAAATTATCCAAACTTAAAAATCAATAATTAGATTAATTTTCGTTCAATACAAAAATATTAAAGAAACTTCAACTCGTTATTTGAAACCGTATGCTCCCAGTGGAGTGAACAAGGAAACAATAATAATTAAAACTCTCGAAATGCATTCCATTTAAATAATTTTTAGTTCTAACAATCAATTATTTTAGTGACCTACGAACTTTATATTATATTTAACATTTTCTATTCGCTAAAATTTGGATTCAGTGTAATTTTTGCCCAAGATCAACTAAATTAAATTTTTTATCTAATTTTACATGAAAATCTAAAGTGGACTAGATAGATGTAAACAAATAAGTAAACGAGTTTTCGAATTTGTGGCCACTTTGAAACAAGTATGTTTTATAATTTGAGAACATATTAAGTGTATGCTTGTTTTCGCTGATATCTGGAACCGTATTAACAAACCGTATTAAAAAATCGTGTTAGGAATTAAAAGGGCGTCAGGTACTGATGTGGATTAATTTGATGACAATAATAATAATTTTAATCTTTACTTACCTATATTCTAAACTACAATTTCTCTTTCACGTAATTTCCGAAATGTTCCTGGAAAATTCCTAGAAATTTCAAATATTTCAAAAATACTAACTAAAGTTAATTAAAACAAAATTAAATTTTATAATTTATTTTTTTTTGATCATGCAATTTTTACTGATTTTATTTAATTTTTTTGTTTGTTTGTTTGGTTTGTGTTTGGTTGTAATTTGTTTTTATATTTTATTAATTTTAATATTAATAATAATTATTATCAGACTAGACAACTCCTTAAACATTACTTAACTTATAATTATAATATATATATTTCTTTTTTTTTTTAATTTTCTGTTAATATGTTTTCTTGTTATTAATTAGATACTTTTTATGAAATTATTTTCTTCAAAAATTAATTTTTTTTATACATTTTCAAAATTATTGAAAATTTATTAGAAAAAAAAAATCATTTCTAATTTTATTATTTTATTTATTTTGTATTTTGTTTTTATTATAAATTTTCACGTACTTATAAACTAAAAAAGTATATAAATTATTAAATATTTATTTAATTTTTTTTTTTTTTTACAAATTTTCATATAATCATATTTTTGGTTGTTTCCAAAAGAAAAAAAACATAATTCATTTTTTTTTAACTGCGATTTTGATTAAATTTATGAAATATATATAATTTTTTTTTATTTTTATAACATATTTTTTTATTTCTTAATTGATTATTGAATTTTTCTGCAAATTGATTTTTTTTTTTGTGTTAAATATTTTCAATTTTAAAATTTTTTTATAATTTTTAATTGTCTTTTAATTATTTTTAAACATTGAAATATAATACAATTAATACATTAAATTATGTTTTTTTTTTATTATCCTTTTGGTTGTAATTTGTTATAAATTGAATTAGAATAAATATTACATAATCAATGTTTATTGATTATTTTGAATTAATTCATTTCTTTTGCATTATTTTTTGAACAAAAATGAATATTAAATATTAAATAATAATAAAAAAAATACATAAAAGATTATTTTACATAGAATTATATTAAATAGATATTTTTATAAATAAAAATTGCACAATTTTCAAATACTTTAATTTTTCATTTTTTTTGTAAATTTCAATACAATTCCTAACTTTGGTATATAATAGTTGACATAAAAAAAGTGATTTATGTACAAAAAAAATTATAATCAAATTTTTGTATTTAAAAAGGACATGTTTATAAATCTTATTTTCACAAATCAAATTTAGTAGATTTCTCAATTAGAAAAATGTATATAAACTATCAGATTTGTTATGTAATAACAGAAAGATTGATGGAAAAAATATTTTCATACAAACAAGGATTATTGTAATTACTTTTATCAAACTAGTAAGATTAACCAAATCCATAAGTTCAATTTAATTTAATCAATTCAGAATCTCTACATAATAAAACTAATTCGATATTAATATGAATTGTAAAACAACTTCAAATTTCTTTAACAATATTGTCTAATTATTATAGTTTCAAAATGACATGAAATATTTATATAATCAACATGGAATTTACAACTTTAAAATTAAATGATCAACAACAATCACTTGAAAGTCCACTTTAAAATAAATACAAAGTTTCTAAAAATATGAATTTCATTATAAAAAAAATTCAATTCAAAGTTCAAAAGTGTAAAAAAAAATATTTGCCAAAATGTCTCTTTGAATTTTAAATATATTTTAATCGAAGTAAATATAATTTGATTAAAATCTGCAATAGAAATATTAATCATTTGTGAAAATTTCCTAGAATTCTATATAAATTATGTTAATCAAATTTATATTTAGATTTCAAAAAATAACTTTTTTTTTAAATAAATTATTGACATTATTGATAGTACACTGACTATAAGTGAACTGATAATAAAAATTTTTATCTAATATTTTTAATTAAATTTTTCAAAAAAAAAAAAATATATATATATATTAAGATTGATTATCGTTAATACTAAGTGGACCTGAGAACAAAGTTGAATAAAAATACAAAATAAATATTTGTCATTTAAAAAAAAAAACAAAAACACTTTAAAAATTGTACATAATTCAATTATACTTTTTATAAATATAAATACTTTAATAAATTTATCTTTGACCAACCAGAAATTAAACTTTAAAATATTCGCCATTTTGTGAAAATATAAATAATTGAGAACAATTTAAAATTTAACCCACATTCAGAAAAAATTGTAATTAAAAAATAACACAAGCTTTAAAACCAAGCTAGATATGTAAATTTTATTTTTAATTAAAATATGCTCAGGATGATCGTATTATGTTTTTAAACTTTAAATGTTGTTTTAACTTATTTGCTTTGAACAAATACCTTAGGAAAATATAAGTGTTGATTGACTTTATTTATTTATTTTTTTCTTAAATGTCATTTCATAAGTTTTTCTCTATTTATAAACATGTCACTTTAATTAACAAAATAATAATAATAATAAAAAAAAAGAAACATTTTTTTTTATTTAAATAAAATAAAATAAGGTAAGATTTACAATTATACAAAATCTCTAAATATACACAGAATTTTTTTTATTATTATTATTTATTTATTTTTTTATATATATTTTTTTTTAATTAAATATTTATTAAATAATAAAATGAACTAAAAAAAGACGAAAAAAGATGAAATTATCATCCATCACTAATTTTAAAAAACATAAAAAAAAATATAATTTTTTTATTCTCTAATCTCTTCGACATCATCATTATCAGTGTTGGGACCCATAAGAGCATCATCATCACTACCAGAAGATTTATTATGATTATTATCATTATTATTGTTATTATTATTATTATGATTATTATTATTATTATTGATATGGTGATTGTGCATTTGTTGTTGTTGTTGCTGTTGTTGTTGCTGTTGTTGTTGCTGTTGTTGTTGCTGTTGTTGTTGCTGTTGTTGTTGTTGTTGTTGTTGTTGTTGCTGTTGTTGTTGTTGTTGTTGTTGTTGTTGTTGTTGTTGTTGCTGTTGTTGTTGTTGCTGATGATGTTGATTTAATAGGGCCCCAAGGGCGTTTTCTCAGACAGCATCCGTAACACCAGTATATTGGCATGCTGATAAACCAGCTGAATTTGATCTTGATACTGGTGATGGTGCTGAATATGGACTAGCAAAACCTGATGTATGTTGTTTAGCTTTCAGTCGTAATGTTGCAATTGATGATGTCATTGATGGACATGGTTCAGCTGATGATCTTGGATGATACATATATGGATTTGTTGGTGTTGTATATGGACATGGTGGTCCAGTAATACCACCACCAGTACTACCACTTGTTAATGTTGTACCCATACCACCTGGTAGCATACTACCAGCTGAATTCATACTAACAGCAACACTTGCACCACTTGTATTAAAACAATTAACAGAATTTTGATGATGATTTGTTGTTACAACTGAACCCAATGGATTTACAGGCCATGGAAATGGTTTTGTACCTAATGGTGATGGTACTTTTGTCCAATTATTATATGGTGAATATGATGAATATAATGAATCATCAGCAAATGGTTGCATAAATTGTGTACCAAAACCAGTTTTAAAATCAGCAGCAGCAACAGCTGCATTCATAGCATTACGTTCACGTTTACGCCATTTAGCACGACGATTTTTAAACCAAACCTAGAAAAGAAAAAAAATTATGAAAATGATTAAATTTTTTATTATTACATATTATTAAACTAATTAAAAATTTGAGAAAGAGAATTTTCACGATTAGTGTCACGTTTGCCGAGTATTATAGTAAATATTAGAATAATCAAGTCCTTAGTAATTATATTTTTAAATTAACTTTTCTAGAAATATAAATAATTAATATTAATAATTTTAAAAGTGCAGTTTTTTTGTTCTTCAAATTTTCTAAAAATAAAAATTTATTAAATTTATCCTTTTTTGTGTAAACTATATAAAAAAAACTGTCACTGTAATTTACCGCACCAAAAGTAGTGAAATAAAAAAAAAACTTGTTAAAGAATTTTCCATGCTAAAGAAATGAGCGGAGCATACAATGAATAAGTACTATTGGTGGACCAGATACCATATACAAATAACTGACTAAAATATATATTTATGTATATTTTTCTGTCTAACAAAATGTAATCCCTTGAGAGATTTATTGCCTTAATCATGCGAGGATTAGAGCAGTGTCGTTGAAAGAAATTGTTAAATGAGCGCTGAAAATACAACCAGGAAGGAAAGAAGACAACAAAAAAAAAATATCTATAATGTTACACAACCCCATTTACTTTTAAAGAGGGTGTATCTGCATTAACCAAAAAAAAAAAAAAATAGATTATTTGTCCATGTCCTTTTGTTTTCAATCTTTTTTTTATCCTGGTTTTAAATAAACTTTAACTATACAGAAAAAAAATTAAATGAACGAACTCTCCTTAACTTGAAAATAATCAAACCATGAAGAAAAATGAAAATTAAATATTATTAGTTACTCATTCTAAAAAAAAAAATGAATTTTCTTTTTATAAATAAAACACAAATCTATAAATTTTCATTTAAGACAATCTTTAATTTTCCTTACAACGTTCATTTAAATTACGTTGTGTTGTCGGAAAAAAAATAATATTTTTTTGGTACTTTTATAATAAATTTTTAATTGTCCATGAAAAGATAAATTGGTAATTAAGTGATTTTTTTTTTCAAATTTAAATTTATTTTCAATTTAAAAAAATATTAATATTAAAATTGATTTATTTTTCTTTATATTTTCATTTAAAATTAATGAAAATATAAAGAAAAGTGAAAATTAATGAATCAAATATAATAAAAATATTAAGAAAAAAAAAATTGTTTTCTGTATAAAATTTAATATTTGTTGTGAGAATTTAAGAAAAAGTAATTAATTTTACCAAAAATTCATAACATTATTTTGTTAGTACACTAATTTAAACAATTTAAGTAAATCAAATTGGAACTATATGGTGCTCTAAATTTTCAACCATACAAATGTAATTACATGGTCAAAATCGACACCAACATTATATAATTTGTATATTATATTTTCCAGTATCCTTAAATCGTGGTAAGCAATAATAAATAACAATTTATTTTTGAATATGCAGAACGTTAAAATATACACCAATTAGTTGCATTACGAATGAATTTTCATCTGCATGATTTTAGGGATTTTATAGTATTTCTGTAGGATATTTTATGTTGTATGTTATATGTGCTTTTTTTTTTTTTTTGTATAATAGTAAATATTCAGTTTTTTATTTTTTATTGTTATGTAGTTTGGTTTGCCAACAATTATATTTGGAAATTTCGAAATCATAAATTTATTTGTGAAAATATAGCGTTGATTTAGGGACACGAGTCTGTAATGTTACGCATATATAAAATAAGTAGAGCATCAATAAAGGATTGCAATGATTAAATTTAACAAACAAATAACTAATCCCTGATTTACACACAATATAGTAACTTAGTAACAAAATTTCACACCACATCGTTAAATATATAAATTTATATTATGTACATATATGTAGATATTATATTATAATTTTTTTATTATACCATAATTTAAAATCCTATGTTCGTGTTTATGTATTGGTCTTTAATATACTAATAATAATTTAATAAATATATTAAATATATGATAATTTAGAGTAATTAAGAATTAATTATATTAATAATTAATTAACAATTTATATAATTTTTTTTTATAGTAAAATTAGGTTATGCAACTATTTCGTTTTGAATTTTATTGGCAATTTCCAGATAAAAATTTACATTTGGGTTAAAGATTAGATAAATAAATAGTAACAAATAATAATAAATTAATGATTGATATGGAGTTGAAAGTAATTATTAAGTTATGTAAGTATTGCCAGATGAGCATATATTCTAAAATTAAGAAAATAACCTAAACTGCTTTATTAAAGGATAAGGAATTTGTATATTCTAATTTACTTAATATGCTTTAATTAATACGACAAAGAAATAAACTTTTGGAGCGTTTCGTTACGGGTTCAACCGTACTATTAAGTTAATTGACTTAAGAAAACATTCTACAATAAATATATATTTGCAGTAACGATATTTTTCTGATTATTATGTAATATATAAAAAGTTAAAAGAGTAGAATTGATCTTGTACATATCCTAAAGTTAATTAAGCTAAATTTTAAAAAATTATGTTGTGCTATAGCATTGAGAAATTAGAAAATTCAAGATTTTTCAAGTTTTTACATTGTTTTCGTTACCTTAATTATTAAATTTTCCATAAAAGCTCTTACAATATTGAAACACACTTTATAAACTATTATCAAAGTTAAATTTGTATTTATTTAGTAATATTTTTTTATTAGTAGTTTTGTAAATAGTTTTATTTAAATAAACTTCAATATTACATATTTTGTTGCACTGAAGACTAAAAACTGAAAAACGTTGACTGTATCCATTGCATTGCAGTGTAGCGCCACTTTGCATCAACTAATTATATGGACAATTGTATCAATGTAAAATATAAAATCATGATTATTTAACTAAGTAGTGAAATTTTTTTATTTTAAAAACTATTCAAGAAAATTTATCAAAATACTTTATATTTGATTATTGAATTTCTTCTAATTTAAATATATTTTTTAAATTTTTACCGTCAAAAATTTATACATTTTCCAATTTTTTGAGTTTAAAATGATTTCTTTAACTAAAAACACTTTAAAAATAAATACTTTTTTTTTCTAATTTAAAAGTTTTCAGATAACTTTTATTACATCAAAGAACCATAAAAACATTATATTAAATAATATATAATATTTAAAAAAAAGATATTTTTTTCATATGCCAATATTATTTTTTTGGAAATTTCACAAATATACATATATAGTTTTTATATAAATTTTCCAAGGATTTTTCTTGTATTTAAATTTTAAAACTTTTGCATTGAAAACTTTTATTATTCATTTTATAGCATTACTTAAAAAAAAAAATAAAACCATAAAAAAAATTTATATAAAAAAAAAACTGTTGCTATAAATCACAAAACTTTACTAACAAAAATTCGTTTTTAGTGTCAAAAACTTTGAATTTACTGTCGCCCTTTTTTTTTTGCACACCTCTTAAATTTCTTTTTACTTTTTTTTTTTTTTATTATCATGTGCGGTTAAAGGAGCAAATCCTATTTAAATACTAAGAAAGAAAGTTATTTATATCTGCACACACATTCATTTTCCAACAATAACAACAGCAAAAAAAAACAGTAACGCATGAATTTTTTTTTATTATAGGTATGTTGGCGGTACTTGTTTAAAGACAATTTTTCATTATTTTCAATGATGACAAACAGAAAAATCTCACAGCATGTTTTAATGATAATAATAATAATATTAATATAAAACAAAAAAGTGAAAAAGATAAATCATTTTTTTTATGTAATAATTTCAATAAAAAAAAAAAAGAAAAACAATTCTTTATTGTAGAAGTAGGACTTGGAAAATTTTACTTTTACAAAATAAAAACAAATATCAAAACGTGATCTATTTTTAAGATAAATTATGGTAACAACATAAAAACGCCATTATGTTTTATTTTGTTGTATCTCTTTTGTGGTAAAGTTCATTTTCCTTTTATACTCAATTCACCATTTTGATTGTCAGAGTGAGTAGGTGTTATTATTAGTGGGTGGTAGATTAATTTTAGTGGTTAAAAAAATTTTTTGGATTTGGAAATGGAAAATAGAAATTTTTTTTTGAAAAGTATAATAATAGAAATAAAAGGGTAAATATAGAAATAATATTTAACTAAATATACATAAAAAAGTATATACTTTTGTTACTTGAAATATAAAATATTTAGTTATTTTTGTTTTATTCTTTGATTACAAACAGGATATTATAAAATTTATGAGTTATAAGAATCCACACATGCGTATTAATAAGTTCATTTTGATGGTGGTATACAAAAAAAAACGAATTATATTCAATTCAATATGGTTGATAAACTGTAATGTTAATATTATTGTATATGTGTATTAAGTATAAATCATTTTATCGATAAATAAATACATTTATATAAATCTAACTATGCTAGCATTTCGACAAACAAAATTGATTTTATATACTAACATAAAAAAAATTAAATCTAAAATGGAGATAATTATAATTGAATTAAACAAATGTTGGTTAAAAATACACGTAATTGCTTTTAAAATAAAATACTAAAATATAATATTTATTTTACACTTCAGTAACTTATAAGGTGTACATCAAAAGCGATTTTCAATACTTGTGAAAATTAACTTTGTAAAAAGTACAAATGATGTTCTAATTGAAAAATTTAACATTTTAAAATATAATCTTTTTAATATTAAACCTTAAAAGTTATATGGCATTTTTTATTAACCCTTTTTACAGCTTTTACACTAATTATTTTGTTTAAAATTACTGGACATAAGAATATGTTTATCTAATTCGTGTGAAATTTACAAAATTACATTGAGTTTCAATTTATAGAAAAGATTTTTCAAAAAATTTCTTGTCTTTAATAGAAAATTAACATTCACATAGAAATTTAACCTAGATTGGTACACTTTTGGTGTTAACCTTATAAAATTATTAAAAAAATTTATTTTTGAATTATGTATTAACAATTTATACAAAATTTAAATCAATTTTCAGTAAATTGAACCTAAGATTTTTTAATTTTTTTACAAGTTTTGCTTTTAAAATTATTAAATTACAAGATAAAGTAAAAGTAGTACATTTTTCAAGTAAAAGCAAATAGACAAAAAAAGAAGGAAATAGTCCTTATTTTCTTTCGCAAATCCAAATAAAAAGTTATATTAATTTTACATATTGCGTTAAATAAATACAACTCAAATAAAATACCACTACATACTTATTTTTACACACATTTAAATATAGTAGATAGAAAAAAAAATAGTACATATATTTTTATATAAATTTATATAAAATTTAATTTCTCCTTAATCCAATTTTTATTAGTCAAAATATATTCGAGCAATGCAACAACGCAGTCATTATTTTAATTACACTCATACAATTTAATCAATAAAAAGTTACTTTTTTTGTTATTAAAATTGTACAAAAAAAAAAGTTTGTATTTAAGGACACCGAATATCAGGATAAATTGTAAAAGTTTTTATTTCTCGATCAAAGTTAATACAACAACAAACATATTTATATAAAAGTTTAAAAAAAGACTGATTCAGTTTTATATTTCATATAATCTTCATTGAATTTAATGGTAAAAGGATGGTAATTTTTTTTAATTTTATTTTTAGTTAACTACCCATAAAAAAAATAGTTAACCATTACATTTTTTTTTTCGCTCGAAAGTCATCGATCTCGTTTTCTGTCATTTTTACGTTTCATTAAATATCCGACGGGCTTTCCTGATGATGGGTGATAAAAAGTACACAAAACCAAAATAATTCTAATTGGAAGAACGTTTTTGATGAGATCAAAAGTTGTAAAAAAAAAAAAATAGAATAAAATTGATGGTGCAAAAAAATCAAATAGAATAATTGATGAAGTTATATGTACACTTTTAAAAAGATAATAATCGTACTATGCCGAAAGAATAACTTTTTAAAAGTTGTAGTAATTCTGTTTTTTATAGGTGGTGCTATTCGATTAAAGTTTATTTTAAGTACCTGACTATAAAAAAAGGGAAATTAAATTAATTTATAACAAACTTTGTAAAGATAAGTTTTAAAATGTTATTCTTAATTCTCTGGCTAAGGAAAATTATAGTTAGGTAATATTTTACAAAGTTTGTATTTAAATCTGTTTCCGAAGACATAATATAATTATTCTTACAGGGAAATTGGTTGCTGTAAACCAGATTTAAATACTTTTTAAAGTATATTTACTTTTTAAACAATATTAACTATTTTAAACTACATTTTCTAAGATTAAATCAATAATAAAAATGATGTTTAGTTACTTGTACTTTTAAATAAATTCCTAAAATGTCTATATAAATTTGAGTCAGCTAAAAGGGTATTAGATTAATTTGGTTTGGTAGTATAGAAATTTAAATATTTTCAATTATAACAAATAGTTTTAAGTTAAATCTGTCTGTAAATAGAAAATACCTTATTAGGATAGAAATCGAAGCCATTGAAAAACGTGTCTCATAAAAACATAAAATGTAGAATGGAAATAGGCAGATATTGGACCGGATTAAAAATACTTAGTCCATACAGGAGAATCGTGCGAGGATTCGCCAACATCCATAAACGAATAAGGCTGGAGACCAAGAATAATAATCATATAACTTGGTTCATCTAAATTTTGAGACCAAAAATTTGTTTAGTTTTTAAAAGCAAACAATCTATTAAAAATTAAATCTCTTTGTTTTCTACACATACCTGTAACAACTAAAATTTATTAACCTATAAATATTAAATATTAGGCCTTGAAACCATAACCCATAAATTTTGTTTAACCAATAACATTTATTTTCACCATATTTTTATGAGTAAGTACATTTTCATATTTAACTATCCTCTCGTAATTGAACAACATAATAAATAAGAATTTTTTATGCTTCAAATCCTAACATATTTATTAGATTCTAAAATTTCTACATATAGGCTAACAAAATAGAAGACTAAAATCATTGAAAATGTCCGACAAAAAATAAATGATCTAATTGTATTTTTTTTTTTTTATATTAATATAATCATAAATTTATATTTTTTATGTAGTAGTAATCACTAACTGATTCTAATCATTACAATCTATTTTTGTTATAGTATCATTTTAGATTAGATAAGCTTCTTATTAATATTTCTATACATATACAATCAAAAATTTATTAGATCTATTTCCATAATAATATTCAAGTAAAGCCGCAAATTTGTAATAAACAGAGCTGAAATTAAATATCCGGTAACTAATAAAATTACAATAGATAAATTTTTTTTTTCTTTGGTATCCTTATCATAATATTTATGATAGGTTGAAATTTTTCGCCTATCCAAAAATAATTTTACATTATTTTTAATATACTTTATTGACATCATTTTTTTAAGATCTTCCATTTTGTTTTTGTTTTTGTACTTAAAATCAATAATAACACAAACAAAAAGTAAAATTTATTAGTATCATAATAATAAAAAAAAAACCGCGATGGTAAATATATCAATAAATTATTTTATTTATATTTTCTACCTATTCTAAATAACAAAATAAAAAAAAATAAAAAAACCCTCTCGGTCTTCATAAATAAACCATAATTCTATCTGTACAGAAATTTATGATGCAGGCAGCAATCATCCAAACAAAAAATAAAAAAAAAAGCAACATAATTTATATTAAGTTAAAGCACCACATAACAACATGAATAAAAAAAAAGTATCGAAAAATTTTTTAATACCAAAAATATATATAAATAAATTTTATACTTTTAATAGTGAAAATTGAATGGTTTGGTTGGTTAATTATTTTCTGGGTATGAGTTGGTCGGTTATGTATATGTGGTTTTAAATTGGTGGTTCACGCTTAAAATAATGAATATTATTACCTCTGCAGGTTATCCTATTTGTTTTTTTTTTTTTTTTGTTTATTAAGTATCCAAAAATATTTGTGTATTGGTCTTTTTTATGGATCCCATTTATAGTATATTAATTAATTTTGGGGATACAAACCAATATATAAAATATTCACATTACAAATCCAGTTTTTATTTATTTTTTTTTGTAAAAATAAATTCAGTAATACAGATAAATTTAATATAATAGCATAAAAATCTTGGAGTTTGTTATCTGGTTCCATAATTTAAAAAAAGTGTACATAATTTATTAATAAAAATTTCAGTAATTTTCTGAATTCAATTTCTTGTACTGTGGGAGTGAATTAATTAATTTGTCAATAAAATAAACCAGTCAAATCCAACAATCAACAATTTACAATTAACAATTCTACCATATTAACTGGATTTTCTCGGAAAATCTTATCTAATTACTTCTAATAAGTGAAACTTGTTCACCATATTTTTTTTTTTAATCAAATTAGTATTCGAAATCAAAAAACTATAAATTTTCATTGAACTTTTTGGGTTCAAAATTTTCTAAATTATTTTATTTTTAAAAGTTTATAATTAATTTACAAAAACTGCATCAATATCAATATTTAGTTTTACAACAACTTCGAATTATAAATTTTAATTTATGCCCCGTTTTTTCGAAAATTTACTATTAAAATAAAATTAATATGTATTCATATTTTGAACAAAACCATTTTGAAAATATGCTTATAACTAAAACTCTGTGTGTGTTTTTTTTTTATTATATATACTTTATTTACCAACTCGTAATTTTGTCTGCATAGTGAAAATTATTGTAAACATTTGCACGAAAATATTTTCTCTGCGTTTTTTTTTTTGGTGCACTACAAAAATAAATTTCAAAATATTCTATTAATTTTTTTTTTTTTTCATCTTTTGCAATTTTTTTAATGTATTATGAAAAAGGATATAATAAAATATTTTGTACACTAGACTACATATAGTGTACCATTTGGTAATATAATCCCAAAATAGGAAAAAAAAGGATAACAAATATGTTGAATTGTTGATGATATATTTTTGTGGTTTTAGTTATAACGCGAATAACGTTTCAGATAAATTTCAAATAATGCTTCCAGAAAAAGCATATAGAAAATTGTTTATATAACCATGACTATAAAAATAGCGTAGATTTTTACATGTCAGGAAACAACACTGACCACCATGTTCAACAACCACCAAAAAAAAAAAAAACGAAGAAAATATACATAAATTATTTCAATGCAGGAAAAATTGCTAAAAAACAAAAAAAAAATATTTATCTTTTCCAGGTTTTCACAATATTTTCTACATAAAAATTTTATTTTTTTTATTTTTTCGTCGAAGGAATATAAATACGATTTATTTGATTGGGTATTAAATCCTTTATACTATTATTTTTTTAGAAAAGTTTAATGTTTCTATTATCTAATTTTTTTTTGTTGGTGTTGCTTGGTTTTTTGGTTATGGTTATTGTATTTTCTAAAAATATCTCTGCACTATTAAGTCATATTGAACAGAAATGTTTTTTTTTTCTGGATTTAGTTTGGATTATCTAAGGGATAGACACCAGGTTTACATTTTGTATTACGTTTATTGATTGTTTATTTGCTAAAGCGACGGCAGGTTTACAAAAACAACAAAATGTATAGAAATTTAGAAATTATGTTTCAGGAAAAAAAAACTCTGATATGCTATTACATAATGGGATTGGGGGGAAAAGAAATTCTTTAAAGTATTTAATTGTGGGTTATTTATTATTTGTTTAGTAGGTTTTGGCGCCTATTATTATTTTTGTCTCTTAAAGTTATATTATCAATTCAATGGCGACAACTTTTATGATTGATTAGAAAAATAATAATATTAATATCTTAATGCATTTCTACTGCATTTATTTGTACTAAATGTATTTACATTATCAAGTATTTTTGATATACAAAAAAATAATTTACTATATTATGTAAGTTTAGGAAAGAAACTCAAATTAAATTAATGTACCTGGGTATACTATAAATTAAAATACTTTATAATTTTACGAAATGTCAAAAGTAATTAACATTTTGCAATTGCTCTTGAAACAGGTATGTAACATAATTTTAATAAATATTAAAGTAGATAAACTTAAGAGTAACTTTTTAATTATTAAAATAGAGAAAACTGAATCTACTAATAATTTTTTAATTGTGATAAAAATAGTATATAAGAAAAAATATTTAATAATTAAATTGATTACGAAAAATGTCATAAAAACATAATTTTAGTACATAATTATAGTACAAAAACATAATTATAGTTAAAAATTCATTTTAAAATTAAATTTTGACTTAGTTATCGTGTGAATGTCTATAAATTGGCAACATATAGAGTTATTTAATACAAAAAACATTAATAATCTATGATTTTTAATTTTGGTTGGTCACTATAAGTAATTTAACATATACTCAATTGCTATTAATTATTTTGTTTCTAAATTTCCAAAAAATCAAGCAATATTAAATTATAAGAATCTCTTACCATCAGAAAATTAATTACTAACATTTAGTATACCGAAAATTTATTTAGTAATTATACATATCTATAGTAAATTCTATTTATTTTTAGTAATTTTCTCTTGATAAATATTTAAAATAAACTTAAATAATTTAGTAATGATAGTGTCATTAATTTTTCTGTATATTTTAACACCCTTTTTTAATATGAAAAATTAAGAACCTGAATTTTTACCACAGCAGAAAATTACTGCATAATATGTTCCTTTTTTTTTTAGTTTATATTTCGAATTTTCTATGAGCTAATAAACCCAACAAGACAAAAAAAAATGCAAAATAACAAACGACTTTTTACGACCCCAAAATATATTAGTTTATTCCCTTCATAGTTACTTAAAACCATTATATAATATCCTTTAATCCATTGTATTTTTTATTGTAATGAATTTTTTTTTTGTCATCCTTTAACCTCACAAAAAAAAAAAAAAAAAATACACAGAAGGTAATATTTATTAGTCTATATACAAAGTTAAAAAAAAGGGTGAATTTTTTTTTGTTGACAAATTGCTTCGATGTTACTGCATTGGTTTGCGTATTCATTTTTAACTATTTATAAACTCTTTTTAAATATATTCACATAAATATTGACTAGAAACTATAAAGGATAATAATATATAATGGACCATAAAGTAATATTTGTCATCGAATCATTATATTTATTCAAATAAAAATATACCCTTATTTATCGAAAAAAAAAACTTTTATACAATAATATAAGTGTAACACATGTTTTAAACTACTATAATAAAATTTCGCAATAGTTATTTTATTACTATATTCAAGTAGGAAACTTATTAGGGACAAAACAACAGAATAACTTGTTGTCCTATAACATATAGTATCAAGTGTATAAATAAATTTTATTTCATAATATATTTTGTGTAAAAAATTGATATTTTAAACTAAAAAATAAAACCAAATTTTTATTAGCACATTTTGTTTGAACTTAAAAAATTATTGTTTAGATTTTGTGTAAGTGCAGATATTTTCGTATTGAAATAATTAAGTTTTTAGGTATTAATTAATCTTTTACCAACTAATAGTCTATATTTTAATAATTTAACAAAAAAATATGATTTAAAATATTAGCTCATAACCTATTTCACTGTATAGTTAAATAATATATTAAAATTTATTAAAATTAATTAAAATGTTTTCAAATTGACAATTGGCAAAATTGCTAAATGGTAAAATTGAAAAGGCTCTGTATGAATTTCTATTTAAGTTATGATTTAAAATATTAATTCATAACTTAGTTCACTGTATAATTAAATAACGCATTAAAATTCACTAAATTAATGAAAATATTTAAAAATTGACAATTGGCAAAATTGCTAAATAGTAAATTTGTCAATTAGCAAATTTGGAAAATTTTGACTGGTTTTTTAAACTTTAATTTTTATATGTGATCTAAAATAATCTTTGGTTTCATTATTAAAATTTGTTAAAACTTTTTCCTATCAATTTCTAACTATGTTATGTATTAACAGCTTATAAAAAAATGTTTGTCAACAAATCCCCAGGTTTCATTATTAAATTTATTTAAAAAAGAAACTACCAACTAAATAATCATCAGAAAAATTATCATAATGACTTTGAGGGATTCACTTAATTTCACCTACAGCTTAAAGGATAATACTGATAAAAAAAATTAATGTTTTTCAATATATACATAAATATATATATGTATATATATTTCAGTGTTTTAAAATGCAAATTAATTTTGAAAAATTTCATAATTTAAACACCAAAAAAAAATTTTGACTGAAAATTTAAACAGATGGCTCAGAACAATTACACCATAAACTAACCAAAAAAAAAAATTTACAAATCTTTTTCTCATTTATAACTAAAAAAAAAAATTATTATAGCACGCAATATCACCAAAAAAAAAATTATATGAAAAAAATTGTTTTATTTTATTACATATATGAAATTAATGTAATTTATTCCTTACGGCAAGGACACAATTCATTTTATTCTCAGTGCACGTACGTGTTGTCTTGGGGATATCAGAAAGGACACACAGAACAAAAAAAAAAACTTTTTATAAAATGAACACGAAAAATTCATGAAATAAAAGCAAAAAAAAAACAAAAAACAGGGGACGAAAGTTAAAGAAGAAGATGAACAAAAAAACAACAACCAAGTGTGTCTCATATTAAATTGACACGTGAAAAGAAAGTAATATAAATCTCATCTAACTGACTTCCATTTAACACAAAGCTAGCTCCAAAAATTGAACTTTTTTTCTTTCTTTATTTTTTGGTTGTTGTGTATCAAATCTACCCTTAAAAATGTAGCACAGTAATAGAAGAAACTTTCCAAAACAAAAAGGGAAAAAAATTGGACGACGAATGAAGTAGAAAAAAATTCAAGATTGTTAAATTTCTTTTCATTTTTTTTTTTATGTTTTTGTATGTGTGTGTTTTAAAAAAAAGGACGTTGTATAAGAGTGATAAATATATGGATTCTTACGATTATATCTGTCTGTCTGGTATTTTTTTTTTATACTCTTAAAGTATTTTTATTTCTTTAAATAAATTTTCATTATGATGCATTATGGAATGCTGTATTTCATTATATATATTTTCTGAATTTATTTACTTTTTTAAGAAGTACTTGATTATATGAAACTTTGAAGTTTTTTTTTTTCAAGATAATTTAAAACAAAATATAATTATATGTAATATGTTTTTGACTTGAAGAAAATTACAATCTGTGTTTACAGCAGCAAAGTACAATATTTTTGATTACCAGAGTAGATAATCTAAAATCTGTAAGAAATGACACGAAGTATAATTATTGGTCCACAAAATGTTAAATTTTCTAAAAATTAAGACTTGCAATATGATATATTGCAAGTCTTAATTACTTAAGACTTGCAATATATCATATACAAAACTTACTGTATGTTTACCCTTATTAAGGGCAGCAAAATATATTCTGGCGTCCGAAAAATTAAATTATTAAATTTGAATTTTTTTTATTAAAGTAAAATTTTATTGTAGTAATTTTTATCTGGTTTTAAGAAATTATTCTTAAAACCAGATAAAAATTACTACCATAGTGTTATATATTGCAATAATTTGGTTTAAAAAAAATTAATAAAATTTTCTATTTATGTTATAAATTAGCTAGTTTGCTAGGTAATAAAATAATTCGAAAAATTGCGATAAAAATTTAAAAATTAGCGGTATATTAAAATTAACTAACTAATTGCTATAAGTTTATAGATGCGGTATTTAAATCCATTAATACAAAAATTGCTATACCATTTAAATCAATTATTATACAAATATTATAGCAGACGTATAACGAGCTATCGATATTAAAATTTCTATAATCTTTACATAACCAAAAATTGTCATTAGACTTTTACCAAATTGACTATTTTTTCATAAAAAAATTCTACAATTTTTTTCTATTTTATTTTAACTAACCACCCACCTAAGGTAAACAAAACCATTTTCTCTCTTTTCCGTAAAAAGACCTTGTTTTACATTTGAATTTCTTTTAGCTATAGGTTTTCAATTGCCATTCGAACGTTAATAACTATATACCGAAACAGAATATAGTAAGGCCATAAAATGCATTCATATTCAATATTCTCTGATAGTATATAATCGTCTAGTCAGGTGCTACGGCGACGACGAGACGACAATGCTATAGCAAGGATACAAAAAAATCTCGTTATAATGGCTAAAACACCAAAAAAAAATTTTGGTTTTTTTGTGGATCATAAAAAAACAAATACACGAAACGTTAATACCAGTAACTGTTTTCACCTGAGAATTTTCAGGAAATATACCACTAAATGATGTTATATTTTAAGTCATTTTGGAAGCTTTTCGATTCAATTAAAAAATCATAAAAACAAACATAAAATTTTGTCATAAAAATATGTTTGTTACTTTAGAAATATTTGTATTTTTTTTAAAAAAATTTCAATTTCGAACTTTTTTTTGTTTGGTTGAGTAAACTATATTTAATAATTTATATTAAAATTCAATTAGTTTAACTTACCCTAACTCTAGCTTCAGTTAAATTTGTCCACATTGCAATTTCTTCACGTGTTGACATATCTGGATATCGATTCCGACCAAATGTATGTTCCAATTCTTGTAATTGTTGTGATGTAAAATGAGTTCGTTGGCGTCGTTGACGTTTATTTTTCTTATCATTTTTTTGTATATCATCTGTTGGTGTATTCACTTCTTCATGACCACCTAAACTGGATGTATTTTCGGTTTTTATTGTTGTTTCGTTTATTGATCGATTACCTAAAAAAATAAAATTTAAAAAAATATATATTTATGTTGAGAACGAAAAATGCAAATTTTGAATAGACAAAAAAAAAATATAGAAATGATAAGACTATGCTACATAATTAGACTATAGTTTTGTTTTTCCTTGACTAGACAATTATTATTATGGGAATTATTAAATATTTATTTTTGTTATCACAATGGCGCCAAAATTACTATAAAAAAAATTTCAGGTCTAATGAAATTTCAAGTCTAATACTAAATAAAATTCAGGTCTAATGAAATCGATTAAAGTAAAAGTACAACTTAAAGTAAAATATTTACATTGTGCAATCAGCTTACAAATTTTTTCTAAATTTTGATTGATTATTGTTTACAATTTTTGTTAGACCAGTTCACAAATATAAAAAAATATGTTGATTAATGGATATACGAATATTATTTATATAAATCTTTTTGATCTTTTAGCGCCATTTATGATATAAAAATTGGTTTATGATTATTGTCATTTTTTTTTTTTTGAAACCCTTTGAAGTATAATTTGATTTGGGAAAAATAAAAAATTACAATCCAAATTATTTTTGAGGGTCAAAATATAGTTTTATGACAATATTTCTTGTTTTATGCATAGAATATTAGATCTGCCCTTGGTCTTTTCGCCCAAAAGGATTTTCACCACTTGAATAATTTTCCACGGAAGCCGCTGTGATCAAATAATATTAGATACCATCAAATGTTATCTAATCTAACTAAAATATTTTATCATTTGTGAATAATTTCATTTCTTTATAATAATTTCTAATTATTTATTTAGAAAATATAGTATTGAATTTGTTGAATATTAATACATATAACGATAAAAAACGACTAATATTTTTATAATTTTTTAATACTATTTTGGTGTACAAAATTCGGTATGCCTTCAGAAGTAAACTTTGAATGCCAAAAATCAATTTTAATCTAAAGAAAGTTTATGGAAGTTTATGAAAGTTTAAATCTTGAAAAATATTAGTAATTTATTATTAATGAATAGTAACGAAAATAGCTTAAGTTTAATTGCTTCGTATATGTCCACTTAATTAGTGTTCAATTTTCTAATATTTATTAATGATGTATAATATTTGGTTAAAAACTTACCATCATTAAATTTACGTTCTTTATTTCTATTCCTAATTGATGCTGTTTGAAAACCCAATTGTGTATGATCCAAACTATTTGCAACAGCTGTCATTGAACTATGTGTTGTATCACGAAAATCACCAGTTTCAGCCCAAACTGAAAATAGAAAACCAAATATTGAAGAAAAAAAAAATTTATATAAAAAAAATTGTATATTTCATAAAAAAAATTATATAATTATTGAAATTTATTTAAAATTTAAATAAAAATTAAGTTTATTAAAAAGGAAAACTAAACTTTATTTTTCAAATTATGATATTTCCATTAAATAGAGTGTACTTTCTTTTGGAAAATAATCAAGTGGGGTTTTTTTTTATTTTATTTTAATATCCTTGTATTTTTTTATAACTATAGGATCCAAATGCGCACAAAAAAAAAAGAAATCTATATATATTTTTCAAGTTCTTTAGTAGACTATTAAAAGGATCATAAAAGGATTTATAGTCTTTATACTCATGGCTAACACTTTAATATTCATTAAATCTACATCGTTTATTTTTCATATTAGCAAAAACGAAAAAAAAAATAGAAAAGAAAATTAATGGTAGAATATTTAGTAGTGAGCATATCCTTTGGATAGGTTCAAAAAAAAAAAATAAAATAAAATTATATTATTATTTTTTTTATGCTATCGAAATGAAGTGCAGTTTATTTGCAAGATGAGCATATCTTTTTTTAATAATAATAATAAAAAAAATAAGACTATTAAAAGTGGTATAGTAGTAAAATCGGAATGAAATACGAGCTTTATTGTTCGGAATTAAGGACTTCTTCTTTTTTTTTGTTATTATTATTACTATTTTAATTTTATATTTACTAAGGATAATATTATTTACAGAATGGAAATTTTTTTTGAAAATATTATTAAACAAGGTAATTTTATTACCCACGACCGTGAATAATTTTCATTTTTTTTTGTAATTTACTTTTATTAATTAAACTCAATTAATTTTTTCTATTTATATTTAATGAAAATAATGAAAAGCCATTTCAAATTATACTAATAAATTATAATAATTTATGGTTTTCTAAATTATCAACAAATTCCCAAAAAAAAAAAAAATTGTCATACATAACACATATGCAAACATATTTCTATATTACAAAAATATTTTTATCTATAACGTTGCAACATATAAATTCTAAATAGTGTACCAGTAGCATAATTAAAATTGTTACGAGAATTTCTATCAAATATCTACATAAAAACCATAAATATCTTTTTTTGGAATGAAAGAAATAAATTATACAAAATATTTTATAGTTTTATGTAAAAAGAGAGAAAAAAAAACAACAACTACAAATTAAAATAAAAATGTTGACAAGTCAAAAGTTAGTGTGGTTAAATGAGATGTTAAATTAGGTACTTAAAAATTAGTAGCACAGCGGGATTTTCTTGAAAAATAAAGAATATTTTAGGGTTTTTTTTTTAAATTTTTGTTGAGTGGTATTTTCATGGTAGTTTATCGATGTCTAACATTGAATGGGTTCATGTATTTTATAGCAAGTAACTAAAATTTTATAGGTCCTAAAGGATACTTAGAAAACACGTGGATTATGTCAATTATGTTATTTAAGTAAATTCATATACTGCGAATGGATTTTACAGAAGCAATTAATTATAATATTTGCGTTAATAAAAATATGTTTGGATCTTATCACAGTAAAATCCTAACATATATTTCTTAGTTATTAACAAAAATCAGATTTTATACTCGAAAAACTCATAATTTAATTTTTATTATTGCTAGTACTGATATTTTGTGTCATACGAGATCCAGCCTAATTTTTGGGAAAAGGGCGAATACATAATTTTAAGGAATATATACATAATTAAAAATAGTCAGTTAAATTATTTATTTAAATTGCAGATACCCAGTAAATAGCATTTTAATCATAAATATATTAAAAACCCTTAGTCAAATTTATATTGTTTTTTATTAAATTATGTAATGATATCAAATTTAACTGTAGCTTAATTTAACTCGACTGGAGCTTAAGAAAATTTATGTATACCAAGTTAGAAATTTAATATTTCTTAAAGAATATCTGGGAATTACCAGGTAGATTTTCCCCACTATACATCTAATCTGCAGATATCACAGTGAATAAACATTAATAAGTCAAAACTGCTATAATAATAATTTGTCTAACTTTGTATGAATGTACTAAATTACTATTTTCTTTTACCCCTCAATAAACTGCTAACAAATAGAGCCCAAAAAAAAACTATTTCATTTTCAGACATAACATAAATTCTACAAAAACAAATATATATATTTCTTATTTAACCTTTATTACCTTTTAAGTGCAATTCATTCGTGATTTAAGGTTTTTTTTGGCCACACAATCTAAAAATCATCATCATTTATTTAATTTTTTTTTTTTTTGTTCTGTTTTATATTTTTCCCCTTTTTGCAGAATTTCCATCCACAGAACAAAACACTATCATAAAAGTTATATGTTAGGACCATAAATCATTACATTGCAATTTTGACTTTTTGGCCACACATAAATAAATATTACTTCAATAGACACAAAAAAAAACGATGTAATCCCATTTTTTTTATGAAAGTCAATAGTAAATACAGAGAATAAAGGATATAAGGGGTTTGATTCCGGGATTAAAATGCACTTTTTTTTTTTGATATATTTACTAGAAAATATTATTTTCCTAAAAAAAATAACCAGAAAAAAATGACACTAGATAATATTTATTTGTTTGTTTATTTTTATATATAGTAAGTTATCCTTGTTGGTATATTATGAATTATCCTTGCTGTAAACAAATAGAACGCCCAGCAAGCAGATGTCCAGAAAAAAATAAATATTGGTATTTTTATCATTATTATTTGCACAGAAATAATATTTTTTTTTTTTTTTCATTTTCTTGATTAAGTATTTTTACTTTATAACATTGAATGTTATCCTTTGTTCAGTTTAATATTGAAAAGGGTTAAATTAAATCCTTTAACATTATCAATTAGAATTCTAATTTTACACTCCGTTTATTTTCTCCAATTATTTATTTTATTTTCGTATAAGAGATTTATATTTGTCAAAATATTGATGAAAAATCTGGTATTCTGTGTTTTATCACAAAAAACACTAAAGGATAATAAAAATCTTAACAGAAGTTTTCAATTACGTAATTTTTTTTTTATCTAGTTTTATCACTTTTTTATGACTTTTAGTGGTTTTCAGATCATTAAAAAATTTATAAACAATTATCTTTAGTAAACATAATAAATACATATTTACAATAATTTTTTAATGAAGTGCTGTATATTCATTTGAAAATTTATAATTTTTTTGTTCAACTATTTTTATGTTTCGAAAACATAAATTAACTTCTAGCACAGATGTTAACTTTTGTTAATTTTTTTTTCATCTTCACTTCTGTTTAAACCATTTTTTTTGTTCATAATTTAAGTGGAATTAGGATATAAATTAACCAAATAATCATGTTTACAAATAAGGATTCATGCAAGAATGAAATATTTTTTTTTCTTAAAATTTTCAAGGAAGATCCTTTCAAGTGATTCAAATTACATGTGTAAAAATTTATAATATTTTATTATTTCCCAGAACGAAATTCACTATCTGGAAATTGTGTATCCTTTTTGGTTATGTAAAAATATATGTAATGGACCATGTAAAAGAAAATATAAATATGAGGTTTTTTTTTAAAGAGACACGTTTTTCTGGATAGATTAGTAGTAATTATAAAATTAATTTAAGTCGTTTTTCAAAATCAGTACTTGAATTATCCTTACAGAATTCTAAGTGAAAAAAAAAATTATTTTCATAGACCTTACACAGAAAAATTAAAATTTAAAGATTAGAATTATTTAAGCATTTAACATGAAAGAATTTAATTTATTTGATAGTAAATACTAAATTTTTAAAGTTTTAAACTTGTTGAAAATTAATTTTAAAATGAATAATAATTTGGTCAATTCCAGCTGCATATTCTTAGATAGCAAGGATATTATATACATGTCAGTGAAGAACATATTAGACTTTATTAAAAATTTAAAGATTGTTGGGTAACCTTCTACTAATTAGTGGCACTACTAGAGGTCAATTATTGCCAGCCGGGGTTTGTGGCTCAACCATATTTTATAATCTAATCTAATCTAATTTCAAAAATGATCCTAAAAAAATAATTACAAATCATAAATTTTTGCGCGACTCATTTCCACTTCAAATAAAATTTGCAACTATTCTCTTCTTCTTTAATTTTCCCAAAATATATGCACAAATTGATTGTCAAGATACAAAAAATTTATTTAAAAAATTATCAGTGATTAATAATTTTCCTTTGTTACTTCAATCTTCTACTTGAATTTAAAAAATGTTATTAAATTTTCTTAAAATATTTTTCAGATGTTTGAACTTTTTAATTCCAAACAAAACAATAATTCAATTAATTTCTTCTTATTTTTTTAACAACAATTATATTTTCACTAAACGAATAAATGAAAATTCTTCAATAATAAAGAAAATGTTTTGAACCAAAAGTCCCTTTCAATTAAAAGTAATTCGTCAAAAATGTTGTGAAAAAGTAAAGCCGTCGGATTAAACAAAAAAAAAAAAAAAAAATGACCAATTATACAACTTGGCTCTTCCATTAAATAAACCAAAAGAAAAAAAAACCTAAAATAAAATAACTAGTCTTTTTAGTATTTTAAATTCGCAAAATACAAATAATATCCACATAGAAAATAGAAACACTCATCAGTGACAATGTTCTTAGGGATGCAATCTAATCCACTTTTCACATTAAATTTGATAGCATATATCTGAGCACAAAAAAAAAATTAAATTAACGATACAATCAAAAGATATAAAAGCCACTAGTTAATATGTTTTCATAGATGTTTTCTTTTCAAAAACTTTGAAACATGAAAATCACAACAATAAAAAATAAAATAGAATAGAAATTGATTTCAAATATTCTCTGTGATTGTGAAAAAAGCATAAAGGAAAATTTAACCTGTTTTAGGAAAGACGCGACATCGGTCAGACGATTATAAAATACTATTCTAATAAAAATATATGTGTAGGAATATTTTTTATTTTCAAACGAGAAAATAGATATCTAGAAATGATTCTCAACTTTGGTAGAAAATTTAATTTGAAAATATCTCAAAAAAAAAAAAAAAATAATATATGTATATGTAGAACAATTTGAATATTTTTCAGACGACAACGATTGTGATGTTGATGATGATGATATGATGACAAAAATAGTGAAATTAAGCGATAAATCTTTTTTCATTAGTTGTTCTAATCACATCATCTGTCAACCATTAAAGTGTTGTTTTATTTTGTTATAACTTTAAATCCGATGGTTAAGAGAGCACGTTCTTTTTAATAATTTTTATATTTTATTTGTGAAATAAAAATATTATTTTGATTTTTGAAAGATTATTGAAATTTTTGATCAAAGAAAGTTTTATTAAAAAGTATGTTTTTTTTATATGTTTAAGTGGTCGTTAAAAGAGTTTTAATTAGATTTGTTTTATTTTTATTAAGTATGTTCATAATTTTGTAGAGATTTTAATATTTTATTAACCCGGAAACTTTTTTTTTTATAGATAATTCATAAACTTTTTAACGTTTATTGACCTTAGTAAAAGTATTATATATTAAAAATATCCTTGAAACTCTTTTTCAATTTAACAGTTTTCTTATTAATATTTCTTGTATTACATTAATTTTAATTTAGTTATTTGCTAAAACTTTAGTTATTTAACGCAAGTTTCTTGTTTGCATTGGAAATTCTTTTCAAATAGTTGAAGTTTATATATTAAAAATGTAGTTAAAGGCTTTAAAAACACCATGAGATATTGAACTTCTCAAAAAAATTATAAACCTTAGAATTTGTCATGTATAATTTGTAATGTTAGATAAATTAATTTGACGACGGTGAATTAAAATGATTTTTATTAATTGTTAAATATAAATTTTGTATTTAGGTATGAATATGATTGTGAAATAGCTTGCACACATATTTTATTCAAGAAAGTGGTCAAATAATTAGCTGATGCAATTAAATTATACTCTGTAATTGTAACCCAAAACCGATATATAGGGTAAGTTCAAGGAAAAAACAGGTACAAGAACAGCTGCGCTTTTTTTTTTCAATTTTAAGACGATGCTTTGCCAGCAAGTCTGAATTTTTGATCGACTTGCAGTGGACTATCAGTGTAAACTATGCAGAACTGTGCTAAACTCTTAACCGTACCCATATATTTAAAAACAAATGTTATTTGGATAGTTCTAAGTTTTATAAGAACTCTTTGGGTAATTTTGCCTGTTAGGTACTTTAATCTAGCCCAAAAAAGTAATTTTATCTCATTTATTTCAATATCAATGAATACCACATTTTTTTATTGCCATTTCCATTAAAAAACAAAGTTACATGTAAAATATTATAGTAAATTTGTATTTTAAAATTAATTTAGATTATTTTAATGTGCCTATACATTCTTATTTTTTCGACTAATCTTAAAATATAATGTTACAGTCTATGTTTTTATATTTAGTTAAATTAGCCTGATCTAGTCAAAATAAAACAACAAAGTGCAATAAGAACTTTAAAAAAAAAACCAATGTAAGAACGAAACGTGATTTCGATATCATGTTAAGAATTTTCTAAAAGTCAGGTGCACTTTAAGTCTTTTATTTTCTAGCCCTTTTTTTTATTTTCTTGTAAGCTACAAGTTTATGTATTTTTTTTTTATATTCTATATATAATATTATATTGAAGCCAAATGGATGTTGGATTAAGTTGGATTTGATTGCACCACCAAAGCAAAATATATAAACTATTTTTCAATAAATAAAAAAAAAATATACTTACAACAAAATAGATAATATTTCCACAACAACAACAAAAAATATGTTTTTCTATTTTAAAAAGCAATTTTTTCTTTTAATATTACTTTGTTTATGTTTAAATATAAAGTTTCCTCATGGTTACACAAAAAGAGATTTTCTAAGATTACTTTTTCATTAAATTTGTGGTTTTTTTTTCTGTTTTTTCTTCTTTATTTTTTTTTTTTTTTAAATTAAAACACGGGGTCACAAATAAAGCTCAAGTCAAAATAATTATCATGGATTTATGATAGATATTTTCCTTAAACGATTTAAATTAATTATATTTATATTACAAAAAAAAAAAATCCACAAAAAAAAATAAATATAAATCAAAGTCAAAATAAATGAAATAAAATTAATCCATAAATTGAACCGAAAAATGGAAAGAAACACCAAAAAAAAACCAACAAGAAAAAGTAAAAAAAAAAGGGTTAAACACAAAATGGTCAAAAATAGAATTCACATAAATGACCCAAAATAAAAAAAATTTTACTTATCAAAAATTATTTCATAAAGTCAACAATTTTGTTTGTAAATTGTGAAAAATACTGAAAATTTCATCAAAAATCGAAGTAAATAATATAAAAATCAAAAATTATAATAATATTAAAAAAAAACGCATTTATCTCTAAAAAAATATTTCTTAGTGTGATGACAAACAATAGGAGTCTACAATACATATAATCGTATAAGGAAACAAAATCATATTCACCCCTAATAATATAAAAGAAAACTTAAATTGTCCTTATGGTAACTATTTAGCCAGAAAATTGGTCCCATATGGCTAACATTTACATTTCCCCCTATTTTTCTTCTTTTTATTACCAACTAGGACAACAAAAACAACAAAAAAAAGGTTATTGCACAGACAATCATCATCTCATACATATGAATGCGTAAACGATTTTACCATTATGGGTTTATTTTTTTTCTTACTCATTTTTTTGTTGTTGGTTGGTTTGGGTGGTTCACCCCTGAATGATAATGATGATTTTATTGTAAAATCTATGTCTTTACATACAGCAACAACAACAAAACATAGAAGAAAAATGTAAATCATATATAAAAATTCTAAGGATACCCTAAAAATTTATTTGTGATGAATAATTTTTTTTTTTTTTGGGGTTTGTGATTGTTATTGTATCCTTACAACAATTTACTTTGACATTTTCCTTATTTTTTATGAACACTTTAGTGTCCTTTTTTTTGTTTGTTTTCGTATAATTTTTCTTATGACTTTTTTTTTTTTGCAATAGATACTATTCTGTATAAGGATAAATAAAGGATAATATGAAATATGTATATATTTATATTTTAGTATGTTATTATATCTTGAGTTGAAAATCTTTTATAAGAAGTATATAAGAAAAATTATTTTGTCAAAGGGCAAATCATTTTAATGTAAAAGTTGATGTATAAACAAAAACAAACACATAAACATTTTGTAATCAGAAAAATTAAGTAGAGAAAATGGGGTTAAATAGTAGACAGTTCTGGATACAAAATGAATGAATATTTACAAGAAAAAAGAAAGTAATCAGAAGTTAGGGACACATATTTTTTTGCTTATTTTCTGGTAAATTCTTATTATAAGTTAAAATGTAATCATTATATAATTGCTTTTGGGTGAAAACATATTTATACAGGAGGTCCTTGAAAAGTGTATTGAAGGAGTATTATCTTAATTCAATTTTCTAGTATTATAGGTTTAGATAACAAGACAAATACCATATTTTAATCAGAAAAATCTAAAGTATATTAATATAAATCTTGACTTTAAAATATACTACGCTTCAGTAGCATATACCAATTTTCCATTAACTATACTATTTGTAGCATATTTTCAATTACATTTGATGTGCTATTTGTAGCATATTTCAATATTCCATTAATTGCACTTTTTTGTGTGGAAACTAAATAAGAAATATTTTCCTAACCCTGGTGTATTTCCTTTAAGTTATATTAAATCTAATGAAAATGGTTGGTTAATTTCAACCTAAAACTACAAGAAGACATTTATTTGTACATTTACCAGAGTTTTTATATGAACATTTCATACCAGACGAACAAATTAATGAAACGACTTAATTTGATTTTTATTTATTTTACCACTTCTTTTTTTTTTTTCATAAAAGTAGATCGGAAATTTAGCACAGATTTTATCTTGAAAATATCTATTTTACTTCTCTATTTGATATAGAATGGGGAATTAAAAAGGATTAATGTCAAAATGTATTTTCATAATAGAAATTGAAATATAGAAAATTAGAAAAAGAAATTATAAGACAATAAAAAAAAAATTAGTTGCATTTAGATGGCGTTTTTTAAAAAAAATGTTTAATAATAATTTTTATTGAGACTTTCATTGATCAGAGCATTTACCCAAATAGAAATTCTCTGAAATATGCTAATTCCAGTACATTTAAAAAGAAACTAATGTGTAATAAAATTTTCTTATTGCAGACAAAAATAATTTTCTTATTGCGTAAAAACACAAAAAAAAATACAGAAAAACTTTATATCTTTTTTAGGAAAAAAATTATGATACAAATTTTATTTTTGGTTCCTTCCCTAAATAATAAAATGAAAATTTCATATTTATACACACAGATATTATTTCTGGCTGGATGTTAAATAGTGACGTTTTTTTATTTTTATAGCTTAGTAAACATTAAAAAAGAGGCGAGCACCAGGGCTGATAGACCAATTATTCATCCCTTAATCCTTATGGCAGTTTTATACTTCAGTTTTATAAAATATTAAGTGACAGTAAAAGCACGGCTAGGATGGTCTTTTTTCCAGTAGAACAAGAAGAAAAATTTGAAGACAAAAATTTGTTGTATTCAATTAAATTTCAGGGTTTTGTCTTTTTTATATGTTTATGAATTATTTCGATGTTACACAAAAAAAATAATTAATTTTCGATGTTTTTATTATGAATCGTCGATAAAAAAATTATGTTAATTATTTGGAAAATTTAAAGATAAAGTTTTGTTTATGTTGAGAACGAATTTTCTAGCAATGACACACAAATTTCCTTTAAATTGTAATAAAATTAGATTAATCTTATAATTATTATAACTACTGATTACAATTTTATTAAATTATTATGGAACTATGTCTACATAATTTTTGTCAATCTATTTAAAAATATTTTGTAACTTTTGGAGCAGGAAAATAAGCATCATAGGACATTTTTTTTTTCAAAGTCACATGTAAAACACCTTAACTACTAAAAAAATGCAATTTAAAAACTTTTTAATCTTATTTTTATAATATTTCTTAAAAAAAAAAAGTCTATGACATTTCACCAAAAACAGCTGCCAAAAGCATAATTCTTATTAACAAATTAATTATCGAAGCAATGAATGTCAAATGAAAAAATAAATTTTTTATTTCACATAAAATTCATTTTTACGAAATGAAGCAATATAACATTTAGTATTCGATTAAAAGTGAATGAAAAATAAATATTAAAAAAAAATATAGGTTTTAGATTGAGAGACGTTTAAGAAAATTTGTTGTAACATAATATTTGACAGAAGTACAGTGCTTATGTTACCATTTTCACAAGAACAACTCGCTTAATTTTTTTAATTTTCTTCAAATTCCAGTTCATTTATAGCTTAAATTTCTAATTATGTCTAATCTGTGCAATATATTTTTTATATATTGTTCACGCACGAGTCAATCTGAAATTTGATTTTTACCAGTAACGTTGAAGTTCATAAGTGAGAGATTTGGAATTAGTAAATTCTGTTGTAAACTATTTCTACTAAAGTAAGCATTTAACACTGGATAAACTTGGAGCAACTTCATTAACTCCTCAAAAATTGACCTAATAACCTGGTCTACCGTCGCTTCGATAATATTAATCTAAAGAAGATATGATTTAAAATTTAGCCTCGTTCTCTACATATAACTTGTTAGCTCCTAAACTAATATGTCATATACTAAATGTAAAAATATTTCAAATAAAAATATAACACAGCGCTATAAAATTCAAATATTTTAAATATGTTTAACACTAGTAAAACGATGTTGTTCAAACGCCAACACATACTCATAACATGTCAGCATAACATAACATAAATATGGTATATATATTCATTTCTTTTTTTTTTTTTAAATAAAATTTATGAATTCATGCTACATAAATTTAAAAACACTGTTAAACACCGAAAAAAAAAAAACGATGCTAATTATGCTGTTTGCCGCTTCATAGTGCATTTTTACCCATGCGTCAGCCAAATACACATACCGGCCACCAATGTGGCTGGGTTTTTGTGTATTTTCAGTGTGGTTGGATGTAAAAATGCATCATGATATAATTAAAAGAAAACAAATTATTATAAATTTTCATACTGATGAAATGTTACAAATTAGTCTACACGACCCATAAAAAAACAACTGAGTGATTTACTGAACAATTAATTATTTATTTAATTTGTTTGTCATGGTGGCAGTTATTTTGTTTTTTTGTGATTTTATTTTATTATAATTTTTTACAACCAAAAATAAAACAAAATTCTGTATCATACTAAAAAAAAAAATGTAGGAGAAAAAGTTTTAAAATGTTTCATGTCTTTTGTGAAATGATTTGTGAAATTTTGCAATTTTTTTTTTCATTCCTTTATTTCATTTTATTAATTAAATGTTTAACAAAGAATTTTTATACTGTTTAAAGTACATGAATTGGAGGTGAAAAACGATTTTCAGAAAAGTTATTAATCAAAACGCTAAACAACTAGAACGCTTTGGTGTCAGTATATCTCACTAAAGATATTTTAATGTAAATTTTCCCTGCAACGATTTTCTTTAAGTTAAAAGTTTTATTTATTGTTTTAAGCAATTTGTAGATAATAAATTGGAGAGAAAAAGCAATATTTTTGTATACAACATTTATTATTAGATTAATATCTTTTCAAAATTAGAGTTATAAAACGGTAATTAATGATTGCAACTTAAATCTTTTAGATTCATCACAATAGAAGATAGCTTGATGGGTAGTTGGAAATTCGTAGGAAAAACACCTAATGTGGTTTGTACTACTTCTTTCGCTTGCTAAATAATGTTTTCTTTGCAGCATATCTAAGTTTCCTACTCGTTTAGTGAATGACAAGAATTTGTCCCACATGGATCTACTTGATTTAGGTTATCAATTGTGACTAAAGTTATATACCGAAATATATTTACGAATTGAATTACAATTCAAAATTTAAAAAGAAAACTATATAAAATAATGTTCAATCTTTTGGACTCCAGACCACTGATAGAACAACGGATCAGATTTTCAATTAATTTTAAAGGGCTTTCTAAAAATAAAGAATATATAATATTTAATCATAATAATTTATCTTTATTTCAAAACTGGGGCTCAAAATTAGCATTATTTATAGAAAATGTATAAATTTACTATAAATTTTGCGTCAATTTTATGAAAACGGCTGCTGCAAGTTTTATGGATTTGGCTTTGCGTTCAAATATAAATTAAATGACTAAAATTAACATATGATATTTGATATTTATTTCTAATTAAAAACAGACAGGCTAAAAAATATTGTTGACTTCACCACTGCTCCATCCAGCACTGCACTTTAAAATTGGGTAATATGCAGAATTTCAATTAAAACATAAAATACTCAATGCACAAAAATTTTCTTCAGCATTTAACTGTCTTTTTAGCATAACATTCTAATATTAATAAAATATACATATATTCAAATTCATAATCCGAACAGATGGAAAATACAAATTCACATTAACATATTTTTCTTGTTTTTTTTTATGTCTTATGAAAAACTTTTTTTATTTTTTTTTTTTTGGAAAATTCTACTTAGTATCATTTACAAATTTAAACAAATAAAAATAAAATAGAATTTGTTTAAAGAAAATATGTACTATAAAAAAATAAAAATAAAGAAACAACAAAACTTAAAAAAAAAAATACTAGTATCATTTTTAGTAAACAAAAGTTTAAAATTTTTGGTACGTGCTCAAATCCCTTTTAGCACCTTGTTGTATTTATTATAGTACATTGTTGTCTTACTAGAATATGAGGATAGTTTTTTTTTGTTTCTGTCAAAAAATTTACTTTTTTTTTGTTTGTGTGCATCCAGGACAGAAAGAAAATTTAATTTTTTATGGTATGTTTTTTTCATATTTTTCTTATGTTTTTTCGTTTCGTTGTTTTTTTTTGGGAATAGTAATAATAAAAGTGAATTATAATATTTTTATATGCGCTTATAAAAATGGTTTATTTTTCTATAATAATTTTTTTTTTTTTTGGGAGCGAGGGATACATTAAATCGTAGAAAATTTGATTATCTTTTTTTTTTTATGGTATATTTTAAGATTTAAATTGTTAAATAAACAAAGTTGTTTTTTTTTTTTTTGTTCTGTGGTTAGTTTTTCGGTTAAAGTGTAAGCCATAAAAAAAAAATATTATTCAAATATTAAAAAAAAATTATTGCTGTGTATTTTTTGCTGTGTATAATCAAATAAAATTTTAATAGTATGTACAACAAATGTTAAGACTGTCTAATATAATGATAGTAAATAGAAATATTAGAGTTTGTTAGAAGTATGTTTTGGATTAGAAAGAAAATTTTGCTTCTCAATTTACAAATATAGTGTTTTAAAGAAACAATAGTCGCACTTGTAATTTCTATTTAAACGTAAATTAAAATGAGTTGAAAATTGCTTAAAGTTGCTCTCTATTGGGTTAATTTAAGAGTACACATTTAAAGATTTTTTTTATTGTCAAAGAGCTTTCAAAAGGTTACCTTCAAAGATGTCTTCAAAGATACCAAGATAATTGTATTAATTTTGACAGTTGATTAAATTTCATTCAATAAATTATTTTCGATCTTTATAACTTGACGAAAGTTAGGATTTACTTATTCTTCTTTATTTTGCACTAACATAGCTTTCTTTTTTCTTAAATGATATTACAAATTTTGGTAATATAAGTAGTACTCGTCGAAATTTTCACTCACAAAATTGCCCATAAACATCAAAATTCAATAGAAAACTAATACGTAAAACATTTCAAATATTTCTCAGACAATTAATTTTAATTTTATTATTTAATGTTTTAAAATTAAATTAGTTTACTTTGTCTTCCAAATGCGTGAATATTATTTACTTTTCAAATCTAGAAATTGTTCCTTTTTTTTATTATACATTTAACCACAAATCAAATCTTCTACTTAAAAGTAGAACTATTTTTATATCTTGTTAAACAAAAGAGGTTGGAGGGGTTTTCACTTTTTTTTTTCTTGATAACATAATTTAAAACAAAATTTTTTTATTTAAAATGAGATTAAGTTAGTTAACAAATAAAGGTTGAAGGTTATCAGGTAAACAAATCTATCGGGCATAATAATTTTTCAACGCGTAATTTATATTTAATGATAAAAGATTATACAAATGTACATTATAGAAACAAAATTTTTATAATTGTCTGAGGTGTGACACACGACATAAAACATAAACTTTTTTTTTTAGTTCAGAAATCTCTCTAGAGAATTTTGGTTCACTGACAAGTGAAATACAAATTGAATGTGTAATTGAATTTGATTGAAATTGTTATATTTTTTTGTGTTTTTTTGTATGTTCTTTTAACACTAAAATTAATATTAAAAACCACCCTAAATACAATTCATTGTATAAAATATTTTACCCTTCACTAAATTATAAATAAGCATATTTTTTTTTTGTACTTTTGTAATTTCTTAACGCTGACCCCACATAAAATATGTAAAGAATTTTGTAATTTTCGGTAATCATCTTCTAAAAAAAAAAAGTTCATATCTCAATTAACTTTAATCGAAAGAAATCAAGTTGTAATACGATTATATGTTTATCGTGTTTATTTCGTAATTCGATATACATTTATTCCATTCATCAGTTATATAATAGAACATAATTAGATATGTACAGTATTAAAAATGTTATGTATAGAAAATTTGTTATATGCAATATGGGGTTAAATATTAGACGGAGTGTAAAAAAAAAGGATGTTATTTTTTGCTTGTAGCAAAATTAAGTAGGGGAAAGGCATAAAATTAGGATCAAAATATATAATTTAAATTAAATTTTTTAATGAATTATTTAATACATAATTTAATACGATCATTTACTTTTAGAAAAATATTAATATTATTATTTAATTTATGGTATTATGCTTCAACAAGAAATTTTTGTTTTTTTCGAAAATTTGTAGTGAGGAATAATATTCCAGAAAATAACTAATCATTTCCAAATTGGTTGAATTAATGTAATAACGCAAGAATACTTACATAAGTAAATTCTTCTCTAAATTTTATAATCAATTTCAAAATTTAGGAATAACTTATTTTACAAAAAGAAAATTTATTTAAATTCGAAATTCAAATAAAATTATTAATATCTTTACCGAATATTTAAAAAACATTTAGTTTGAACTGCATTCCAGAAAACATAAATTTTTTAAAAATATTTTTAATTCCATTTTAGGTTTCTTTACCCTATAAAATAGATGAATATCCTCACCCTAAAAAATAGATGAATATACCGAAAACTTGATGCTCTCTAACAGTGCACAATATTGTGTTGAACAAATTTTTTTGGTATAGATTTCAAAGGGAAAAGGAAATTATTACAAACAAAACGTTTTAGTTCATTTTTTGTTGCTTGCATAACATACCCTCTTTAATTTAAGTGAGGGTGCTCAATTAGCCGGAACAATATTCATTTTGGATATCCTCTTCATATTATGATTTTTTTTTTAGCGTTAGATAAACAAATTGGTAGTTCCGCTTTATGTATTATGTATTACCCTTACAAAAAAAAAATGAAAAGAAATTCTTTTGCTATGTTCATTTTGTAAAAAGTGTGAAAAGTTTATTTGAACAAGTGATTGTCGCGTAGAAATATCCCTAATTTTTTTAAATTTAAATTCTTTTTTTTTTATATAAAATCATATTCATCCCTTAAAACTCACAATTATGATATTTGTGTATGGAAAGGAATTGAAATAAATAAGAAAAAAAAATATATTTTCAATGTGAAAAATATGCGTGAGTATGAATAATATCAAACAAAATTATGATAATATTCTTCTTGGTGTCCTTTTTTTTTTTGCGCTACAAATTATTTTATGGTATATATGCTTTATATTTCTCCGTCTTTGTTCGTCCTTATATTTCCAAAAAAAAAGAGTATAGAATGTGTGTGTGGGAAAAATGATTCTGCTGTTTTTCTACATTTCCAGCTGATGCTTTTAAAATATAATAAAAATAATAATTCAATGTTTCATTTCTCACACCCTCCCAGAAGGCCTGTCATATTTTTATATATATATGCTTGCTGTCATTTGCCTTTAAATATTACATTATTCCTTTTTTTTGGGATGCAGATTCGCGATATTTTCCATTTTATATATACGTATACAATAATGTATAAAAAAAAAATTAGCAAAGGTTAGAGGCAACGCCATATTAAAATAATAGGAATAATTTATATGTTGTACGACAATATAAAAATATAAAGAATGAGATGAAAATTATTTGTTTGATTAACGAAGCGATCCATGAGATCTTGTACACTTGTTGCCCCCATAAAATCCACCATACATTTTTTTTTTTTAATTTTGGTTTAACAGAGCAAGTGTTTAAGTATAAAATCTGCTTTCCTATTTATTATTCATTTCTTTTATTTTAATATTTTCAACCCCGAATATTTTTTATTCATAATTTATCGGAAAATAAAACTCCTATTTATTTATTTTTTTATTCCTATTTATCCGTTTTATATATTATAAAAATATAGTTTAATCTGAAAGGGATTAATAGTTATGCAGAGAAATTCAGGTGCTCGAAATAGTTTTTTAATTAACTTTGGATTATTGGATTAAGAAAATGCGGTCGATATGAACTATTTTTGTTTTTTTTTTTGTCGGAAAACATCTTAATAAGAAAATAGTATTTGGTATTAAATTGTGATAATTTTTTTAAGTGGTTACTGTGAGAACAAAATAAAGGCTTGATTTTGACATAGTTTATTGAATAGTATTTAATAATATCATTACTGGGGATTCTTTATAGTATTTAATAATACGATTACTGGAGATTCTTTGTGGGGATGATGCCTAATTTATATCAGAAAAATAGTAATTTTTGTTATAAAAATAATTATGTACTATTTAAATAAAATTTATTGTTCCAAAAAAAAAAAATATAATTCTACTTACTTTTCAATTTTTCTAGTGGTTCATGTAATACAGTTGTCGGTGTATGAGGTGGTACACTATGATGATGTAAATGATGACTACTAACATCATGTGCACTATGATGTAAATGACTTAGTCCAGATGTACCACCATTACCACCAACAGACATTAAACCAGTAATTGCTGGTGATACACTGCCCGTAACAGAATCATGTAAATTATGATGATTATGCATATGATTTGTTGTTGAATTACCACTATTTCCATTTGAACCATTATTATTATTACTACCACCACCACTGCCACCTGTACCATTACCAGATCCATTACCGCTATTATTACCATTACCACCAGCACCACCATTTCCATTTCCATTATTATTATTACCACCGCCACCACCTCCACCACCACCACCACCACCGCCTACTAAATCTTGTAGGCATAGTCCAGAATCTGTCATATTCTCAACTAATCCACCACGTTCCATACTTAAATATGGTGGAAATATTGTTGAGAAATTTTGCTGATGATGATGTACAGCTTGATGGACCGCTGATTGTTGATGGTGGTGGTGGTCACGACCGGAAAATTTCGTCGTAACCACGTCTTTAAAATGTTGCAAAAATGTCGTCGTCGTCTTGAAGCCGTTATTTAAACTATTTGGGGAAGAAATATTATTATTTATTTTGATTTTTATTTTGATATCTGGTTGTTGTCGTTGTTGTTTTATTAGCGTTTTAATGACCAAAAAAAAAAACTGTAATGAAAAATAAAAATATAGTTTTTAATATAATTTATTTTGTGTTTTTTTTTTATTTAAATTAATTTATTTATAAGACAGTAAGATTTTATAGGATTTTTTATTTAATCTTTCCAATCAAATGTGACAAGTTTTTAACAATTTTTATCTATCATTTTTCCTATTTTTAATAATAATTATTAATAATTTTTGTTATAATTTGAACAAAATTTTGTGTGGGATTTTTTTTTTAATAAAAATCTATCTATTTTGAGAATATTTACAGTAAACAGTCGTTTATCAAAATGTTATTTTGAAAATTGTGTAAAAAATTTAATCTCTTTGAAATACATGATGAATTTTTATGCTGATCAATTAAGCCACCGAAGTTGTAGCATACCGACATATGGACGCAAAAATGTACAGAAACTAATTTATGACTTAAAATCATGAAATATAATATATCCGTAACATATTTCTGATCTATGAAATATTATTTTTCAGATACTAAAAATTGATAATTAATAAAATATAAATTTAAATTAATGATATCTTAATTTATGCAAAAAAAAAGGACCTACATCAATAATCTTTTTTTGATATATAAAACTATAAAGAATTTACTGTTCAATTTTAAACATTCATCTAAATATATAATATTTTAGATACAAGAAATATTCAGATCGAAATAAAATATTTAAAAAAAAATGATTTACATACATATACATGTAAAATTCTATATATATAATATAAATTTAATATTTATATGTATATGTATTTATTATAAATTTCATTCAGAAAATATATATACACCCAAAATCCTTGTTGATCCTCAGTTGATCTCTGGGGTGTAATATTTTAATCGCATTGGCTTAAATTTTCTGATATCCCAAAAGAGAGATCTAAAAGCAAATTGGCTTTTTATAAGAAGAGATTTTGTATAACGACTAGTCATAATAATAATAATATAGAATTATGGACTCTTGTATAAATTTTAGAAAAAATTTTTGACTATCTATTATATATTACATATATACATATATTGTGAATGAAATTTTTTTTTTGTGTATATTACATATTAAAAAAAAATATATAGACACAAATATGAAAAATTTAGTTTAATAACTAGTAGATGATGAAAAGCTAAATAGTAAATTGATTTATTTTTTCTTCCATGTTTGATGATTTTAAAGATTTTATTAATTCAAATTGTACATGATTAGATTTATGTTTTAATGTGTAATTTGTGGTCGTTTATAATGAACTTATAATTATAAAACAATTAGACTTTTACGAAATCATTTAGATTGTAAACCATTTCGCATAGTTTTAGGACAATTTGAAAATGCAATTAAATTTATCAACATTGTGTGAATTGTATTGAACATATCTTATTACATAATATTACAAAGAAATGTATTGAAATCTGCACGAAATTAATTATATAAAAAATGCAGAATTGTCAAAAAATTGAGATAAGAATATTATATGTACTACCGAATACTAAAATAGGGAGACTCTAAGATCTAATTAGGGTACTTTAATAATTTCTTAACTACTAAATTTTAATTCAGAAATAAGAATAATTATTAATAGAAAGTTCAATAATAATTATTTAATTTCTTTGTAATTATTTAACCATATTTTATATTTTCTTTCAAAATCATAAATTTTAATTTCAATAAATATCATTCCAATGTTTAAAAACATTATTAATATATCTTTACCTTAAGGTTAACTCAATCAAATAAATCTACAACATTGAATTATTATCTAAATACTTTTTTTTATATATATATTCCAGTGAGTATTTTCCTAACAATATAAAATAAATTTTATTTTAATTTATGTCCATTATTGCCCCAGAAAATTATATTTATTTAAAAAAAAAAAAACCATAACCATGAGAACTTTTTGTGTAAATAATGGGACACAAGGGGCATAATAAATATTCCCAAAGAATAGAATAGAATTTGTGCTTTTTTTTTTTGCATACATAAATAAAATATAAATATATTCTAATAATACTAACACTCTTACATATTATATAATATACCTAACTATAATAAAAGATTTTTAAAAAAAAATTATTATGTTGAGATCCCGACGGTAAAATAAAATTATCCTTACAATGGACTTTGGGTCATAAAATTGAAAATTTTCTAAAAAAAAAAAAAAAAAAAACAGACTAACATGTACGTTTTAAAAAAATTACCATCAGGTAAAAAAAAAACTAAAAAGTCTTTTATTGTGGTTAAGGACATTTAATGTTACCTATAAAGTTCTTTAAAAAATTTTTATTATCCTATATCATTATCAACATAGGGTAAATTTTTTTAATATTGAAATTGAATGTCCATATAGTGTTTTGAAAAAGCCATAGGATATGTTGAGCGCAACAGATCAATCGATTTATCTATCAGCTTAACTCCTACAACTTTTGTTAAGGTTCCTTGTATATGAAATCCTTTTTTTTTAAAAAAAAATAAAAAATAAAAAAAAAGGAAAATGTTGAATACAGAAACTTATATATAGGCACAAATATATATATTTGTAGGTCTAAGTTTATTATAAAAGCTTTTCTCAATAATGATGTCCTTGTTTTTTTTCCGGTTCTCTTCATTTTATATTATTTTGAAAAGTTGAACAATTTTTTTTTTTTGTTTTATATATGTATATATATTTATATTCTATACGTTAATATTCCAAGGATGTATACAAATACAATCAAAATAAATATATATATATATATATAAAAACAACCTTTTGGCAAATATGATTGTACAAGTTTATAATGAAAAAAAAAAATAATACTAGTAACCACTAGCAGCTACTTTAAGGATTCATTCAGTGTTGTATGGATAATAAAATCCCTGGAAAAAAAAACTAAAGTCTATTTTATTGTGTTTTATTTTATTTTCTTCATTTTTGTTATTTTTTTTTACTTGTTTTGATTCGATAAGAATTTAAAGTATAAATAAATATAGACTTAGTTATAGAATATTTAGATTGTAAATAGAATTAGTTTTTCGTTCCTTTTATATTTGTTTTTATATTTGTTATAAGGATTCTACAATTTTATGTTTTTTGTTTTAGATTTAATATATTTTATTTTAAGGTTTATCATGAATGTTTATTTTATTTTTATTAGTATTAGTTTTAGTCTATTTTTACAGGACTATTTTTTTTTATATATAAACAAATATAAATTAAAGAAACAAAATAAATTAATAGTAAATGATGAAAATTTGTAGATTTTTGCAAATATATCCAAATCTGTAAAGGTTTAAGAATATTTTAATAGTGAATATATGAAATAAATTTAGGGGAAGGTTACCTAAATCGTAACACTTTTCAATATTCTGGGATTTTTTGTGTAGAAATTCTTAATAAAAAGTTAAGATTTTGTAATAAATTTAAATTTTTACTTAGATAAATTACTTATTACTGAAATAAAATAGTGAATAAAATAAATATTTCCAATATTACTATGGTACAATCATGAAACTCGGTTTCCGAGTTTCATGATTGTACCATAGTACTTATGTATTTTCAATGTGCTTTTTAACTGATGCAATATAGGTACATTGATAACACTTAGCGATGCTAGACTAAACTTAAGATTGACTACTATAAATATTAAGTGAGTATAGAATCCTATTTTTTAACCCACTTAAAGCTTAAAATTACAATAAAAAATACAAATGTGACCAATTAACTTGAATTGTTGATTTCACTTATTTATAACACTTTTACCACAACCTTTCATCAAATATAGATATCAATAATATTATTTAGTACGATTCAGGTCGGCAACTATCTCCTGTATAAACATTAATGGATCAGGACATTTTAAACTTTTCTAAACAACAATAACTCCGTGTTTAATTTTCATAGTTACAAAAAAAAATCGTATTTTCAATTCATATAAATAAAGCATTAAGTTTCATGTAGAGATTTAGTAATTACGCAAATATTACAAATTTTATTAAATTTAAAAGATATTTTCATTAATTACTTACTTTAATTTTGTGCTACAATATTGCTATGCTACAAAAGTTAGATTAAAATTTAAAAAAATATTTTTCTTATTTAGAAATCACGTTTTCCAATCATACGAAAGGAAATAGACTCGAAATCAAATCAAAAATTAACCGAAGAATCTCGCTATCAAGGAAAAGTTCATTAAAACTACCATGAAATTCGCTAACTATCCGTAATTGCACTAACGTTTAATATATATTTTTTGTTACCTTTAAAACTTCTTCCAACAAGACGTATGATTTGAAGGAAATTATGGTATATTTTTAAAGAAAATCTACAAATTTAAAACCTTCTTTAATGAATGAAAATTTCACTGTACACTAAATATATATTTTACACTTATATATAATTACTTAAATTATGTATTTTTAGAAATCAATATTCAATAATCAGTCATTCTATAATTAATATTTGGAAAATCCTTATAACTAATTTTAAAATAAATATTATCACGGAAATATCTACTTACATAATTAATACTAATTCTATCTTTCACTTGACTTTCTAAAATATATATATTTCTTTGGTGTGTACTAAATGATATCCGGAGCTAAAGCCATTCAATAATCCACTAAAAATAATAAGAATTTTTTTTTCTGAAAATTTCATATTTAATTACAATGTTTTATCGTGTTTCTTTTTTTTTTGTATATCATAAAAATAAAAATGAAATACTTCAAAATTGACTCGATTTAAATTTGTTAACATATAATTAAATAAATATATATATATTTATAAAATGCAATTTAGATAAGATAAGAATTCTAATAATTTATCAATAATTGCAATAAATATATCGTGAAAAGTGTGCAGTTTAAAATGAACTTTGGATAGTAGATGAATTTCGATTTTGAAAATAACAAAAATTTGAAGAGAAATATTGTTTTTAGTAATGTCTAAGAAATTGTGAATTTCAAAATAAAGGTGATCATAATCAGTGTACGTCTAAAGTGTATTTTTAATTATTAAAAGAGTGTCTATTAAATTATATTTTCTATTAAAATTTGTCAATCATAAATGCATATATATATCACTGTAATATAAATTAATCAATTGAACATTTTATTATGGAATATTTTTATTGACATAATTTAAAGTTTATTTTGAAAAACTATGTAAATAAAATTAAATGCACGTATGCCATTTTTCTATGAAATCTCACCAAATTTGTAATTTGTAATTTCATTACAAATTTCAATTTATTTTATATAAAAATATATATACATATATGTTTTTGTTTTTATTTAATTTGATTGTGAATGTAGTAAAAGACCCCTACAGAAACAAAAATTCATCAAAAGTAAAAGGCTTATCTAATCTTTATTCGATTTTTTATTTTTTTTTGAGATTGTGCAGACTATATTGATATATTATATATTTTATGATAAATGACATATTATTTAAGTTTGGGTTATTCCTTAAATAGCTTTGTATAACAGAAATTTATGATAAATATATCAAGAACAAGAAAATATCATATTTTATTTATATTTTTATATCATTCAATAAAAAAAAAAAACAACATTTATTTCAAATGACATAAATATTATTCTCGATTTGTTATTATGTTAGAAAAAATAACTAAGTAATAAATGTTTATATTTTATTTTCCCCAAAAACAGCTACTGAATTATTATGATAAGAGTAGATTTTTTTTTACATGTCATAAATAATGCTATAATGATAATTGCGAAAATGTAATATATAATAAATAAAAGTGCCTATTACAGATTAATCAAAAAAAAAAATGTTTAAATTCAGTTGATAAAAAATAAATATAAATTACTAAGTAATAAATCATTTTTTATTTTTAACTAATAGGAGAAATTTCAATAACATTATATAAATATAGTTTAAAATATTGCTACTAATAATATTTTAAATTATATGTATAGTGCGAACAGTTTCAAATTGAACATTATATTTATTTTATTGATAATAAATGTGAAACAATTTTTTCAAAATAATGGACTTTCAACAAACTAACAAGTATATTATTGATATTCATCAAATTTTAAATTTTATTATGTACTTTAAGTACTACCGTAGTATAATTAAGTGCTACTTTTTGATATTGCTATAAGTGATTAACATAAATAGTAAATCTTTAAGATCCGAAAGCTAACGACCTTTCCAAAATTTCCAAAAAAGGAATAAATTTGGACCGATCATCTTAAATTTTCTTAGCTTGACTGAAAATTATTCAGGTTAACGGTATTTATATTATTTTCTTCTTTTAGAATTTCCAAATTATTTTCAAAATTTAAATTATTAATATGAAATCAATTGAATAATTAACACTAAAATAATGTAATAATTAAATTATGTTCTAAATTAATTTTTGATTACAGACTAAATTCTAATTACAATATATAATCTAGCAAATATTTGATAAATAGACTCGATTAATTTATTTGGATGATCTGAAATTAATAAACCAATTTAAGGATATTTAGAATAAATTTGAACCAATTTAAGGATTTAAAGAATTCTATTTTAATTAAATTTTTATAATGTCCTGAAATAAAATACTACAATTATTAATCCTAATTACTATTAATCAATAATTTACAAAAAAAACTTAATCATTAACCTTTTTAGATAACTTTTTAAATTACTAGGTTTTTTTTACATTTTTATAATCATTTTAATGGATAAATTTATAGGCAATAAAATACGTCAAGCTACCTAAATTAATAAATTATGTATAATAAAAAATGATATAGATAAAAAATGATATCACTGCAGGGACTGTAATTTTAATATACCGACGCAAGAAATTACAAATTGATCATATATCATTAATTTTATAATTATGAAAATAGAAAATTAAAAATTTAAGCTTTAACTCTAAAAATTTTCCAAAACTAGGTATATTTTCCAATCATTCTTTTATTATTTTATTATTTATGTATTTACAAAACTTACCTCTTATTTTTTTTTTTTTTGGTCAGCTGATATCAATTTGTTTTTTAAGTAAGTTTAGCAGGAATTTTATATCCGCTTTAAAAATATATTTAATTATATATTTTTCACTTTAATAAATTAATTTAATAAATAAATATTTTTGTGTTTTATCACTTTACTTCACTGTTAAAAAAAATATATATTTTCTTTTCCAAAAATCTTTAATCAAATTTTATTTAAATTCTTTTCAAATACCACACAAATTCCAAAAAAAAAAATTTATAAAATTTTCTTTTTATTATTATGTTCAAAAATTTAATGTCTACAGGAAATATTCATTTATCAATTTATCAAAAAAAAAACCAAAAAAAAAAAAAATTATATAAATAAATTATGTATATGTATATAAAGTAAAAACACTATACAACACCAGAATAAGTAGAAAATATATCCTATAAATGTTAAGAAATAATGATCCCGATAAACATTACTCTTAAAAAATAAATCTGCTTATAAGATTTTTATCCTCTGTTAAGTCACTTCCTTTTTTTTCTTTTTTTTTTACAATAAATTTTACATATATACACAAGTTATAAATATGGTATAAGTGCTTATGTATGTGTATTAATGTTACGTTTTTTTTTTTTTTTTTTTGAATATACAACACAAAACTGTCTAGTCAATAAAAATAATTCAAATACTGTGAGAGAGTAAAATATTTTTATACCAAACAAAAAAAAAAAAAATATTTATAAATAAATGATCTAAGGATCAAATGTGTGGATCACAAAAAAAAAGATTTTAAAATATAATTTTGTTTGGTTTTCTAGTATATTTTTTTGTGAAATAATCACAATTGTCAAAAAATCAAAATAAAAAATTGATTTTTCGTTTTTATATAATTTTCTTGGAAATTATTTTTGCACTGTACACCATAAAAATTAAACAAGTCAAATTAATTTTTTAGTTAAATAAAATTTTTTTTAAACACAATCAAAAATTATCCTTGTTGTAAGGATTTATTTATAATATTTAATTTATTTGTTTTGTTTCGTTTTTTTTTTTATTATTATTATTTTTCTTTATGAAATGATGAACAGAACCGTACCTTTTGACACACAAATTCCTTTTAAATCTCAGTCCTTCAATATATCATCTCTTTTAGTACACAAATAAAAAAAAATATGGGGAGATCCTCCAGGATATAAAAAAAAATATATTTGATATATACACAAATACAACTTTATATTTTTGAAAAAAAATATATTTACAAATTCTTATTTAAATAGTGTGCGAGAATGATTTTTTTTCATTATTATTCATGTTTTGGTTATAAAATATCAACAAAAAAAAATATCCCCTTTTAATATTTCCGATTAGGCGCGTAAGGATACCCTAAACAAATACACATACACTATTATTTTAAATAAAAACAGTTGAGTTTTTTTTTAAATAACATTTACTTTTATGTTACTCTAAAATAAAATTTCTTAATTATTTAAATTATAAATTTTCCACGTATAATAAAAAATTCGACAATAAAATTATTTAAAATTATCGCGATATTAAACCCGTATATAATTTTTCCAAATAAGAAAATATCTTTAATAAATAAATTCAAAAAAATTTTTTAGAGATTTTTTAAATTATTTTTTTATCTTTAAGATTTGTCTAATATTAACACACATTCGATGTTGTAGGCAACAACTGTCCTACTGATCGCTCTAAAAAAGAAATTTAAGTAATGTGGAACGCAAATAATGAACGAATAAAAAAAATATATATTCTATTAATACTGATTTTTTGTTTTGTTGCTATTATATTCACGCGCTTATCATAAAAGATAAGTTTATTTTAAATGTATTTGTTAGTATCTGAAAGATACTTAAAATTTTATATAAAAATTTAAGTCACATCCCACACACAATGAAATTCATAGAACAAAAATAGAATTTTCCCCCAAAAAACAAAAAAATTTTTTTTACATATATGCACACTTGTATATTATGATTTTGTATTGTCAAAAATTTCCTTATCAGAATATAAAACATATATTAACATAAGAAATACATATAAAAATTTCATATTGTAAAATACATTTTTTTTAAGGGAGGAAAATTTATGGTTAACTCCTTTTTTTTTTTTAACCATCCGACGGCAATAATTTTCAGCTACAATACGCAAAAAAAAAAAAAAATATTAAAAATTCAACCTACTAAAAAATGTGTATGGAAAATATGATTATTCATATTGATGTATGAGAAAATATGGTTATCTAATATGTTGGGATTTTTTTTTGTATAAATGTATTTGTATGTATAATGTCTGTTTGGATATAAGTTGGTTGGTTAATCAAAATCAAATAATATAGGGGAATTTAGAAAATATACATTTATATCTGTGAATTTGTGTACCAGAGCAAGATCCTTTCAAGGATCCATTTATTTATAAAAAAAAAATGTTTATATACAAAATAAAAATAAATAAAATATAAAAAGAGTAAGCAGTGCGTTACATGTTGTCTGTCATGAATTTTCTTTTGGTGGGAAAGAAGGATACATAAATGTGAACATGAAGAGTTAATATTTTTCCAATTTTCTCACAGAGCTTTGCTAGAAAATATAAAAATTATGTATAATATACATATATATATATATTTATATAAGGATATACAAAGTTGTAATAATATATAAAGCTGTAAAAGAAATAGATGGACTAAAACTGAAAGACTTCGTGAAGCTTTAAATAAATAAACTCTGTTTATGTATGTATATATAATAATAATTTTTCAAAAGATTTTTATGGGGGTTGTTAAGATCAACAAATATGAATTGTTCTATAAATAAATTGATTTTTAAGGATTTTTAATGACATTATTTGTAAGACATTATTTATAAGAAATATGGTAAATTTATATTTAATCAATATTTGTTACAAGTATCTGAACAATTTCATGAAAAAGGATGTTGTACTAAATTTTAAGGATATTTTAAGAATTTAAGGATATTATTTTTATTTCAAAATAATTAACTAATTTTTTAAGAAAGATTCGGTTTCTGATTATTTAAAAGACATAACCAAAATAAAGAATCATGTTTGGGACAAATTTTCCAAAATGGTAATACTATAATTTCTGTTTTACGTATTAGTTTCATCATTTTCTTTAAAATTGTAACAGTATTTAGTATTTTAATAAGAAGACTAATAACTAACAACTTACTGCAGCCAATACCGCTAGTTCTAAATGAAATTGGCTAAATAAGTTGTTATTAGTGTTCTTATTAAATCATAATTCTAAACGAACGATCTTAAATTTACTAGTCTCAGTAAAATTATAAGGCGAAAATCTCACGATACTCGTGTAATATAGACAATATTATTTGAAATTCTCTTTAGACTATTTGTTTATTCAGAATTTTATTTCACTTAAGTCAGAAATAGTAGGTAATGTAGGATTTCTCAACTTAAAGGTTGACTCAATGTTCATATTAAATTGTTATTGGAGCGCGAAACCGAAAAAAACGCTTATTCTTCGAGAATGGTTTCATCATAGATTTCATCGACAATACTAAATTCAATATGATCTGAAACGAAATAAAGAACTGAAAATGTGATCTGAAACAAAATAACTATTGAACCAATTGAAACCTACTTTAAGGCTACAGTTTCTTTTAATATGATAATAATAAGCCTTACTTGAAGGAATAATAAGCCTTACTTGAATAATTTAATTAATCTCTCTTTCATTTTAAACCAACCCAGAGTTATTTTTACATAACAAGTTCATTTTTTGGTAACAACACTTTTCATAAACTATTTGATATTTTAACTAATTTAAGGATACTAAGCTGGAAAAATTAAGTTTTATGATACAATCGATAAGAATTTATATTCTGTTTTCGGTCCTTTTTTTTGGTTAAATAATATTTTTTATTATTCAAGCATATAAATAATTTAAACTGGAAATTAAAAATTACTGAACCATAATCAATATCTTATAATTACAAATTATACACATATTAGAATTTTTAATCCGAAATTTATGTTTTTTTTCCTCAATTTGGAACTAATTTAAAAGAAAATTATAATTACATATTTATAGAATATATAATTGATTATGTTTCAGTAATTATAATAATACATAATAATATTATAATAATAAACTTTACAAGTAAATCGTCAAAAAATTGATCAATTACAGAAGAATATAAATTGGAAAGAAAGTATTTCTAAATATTTCACATAATTCTAACTATTTGACATCAAAGTATAAATTCTAACAAGATTTATCAAAATGCATAACAAATAAACATCTGAATATAAACATCTGTAGAACGAGCCCACAATAATAATAATAATATTAACTACTGACATAATTTTTGATTTAAATCATATATAAATAACTGAATTAAAACTTTATATAAAAGATTTTAAATAAATATATTTATATAATATAATTATATAATCTTTTAGGTATTAGTCTTTCAGTAAGAATCAAAAATCCATAAACAAATATGCTATCATCCCATTTAAAACTCCTTAATCTTTTTAAAATCACTTCCGATAAAGTTAATCAACTCTCTTTTTTTTATATACGTATATATAAATTATCACAAAAATGAAAAAAGAAAAATGAAAATAATAAAAAAAATACAACCATAATCAAACAATGACAACGGTCGACCTTAACTTTGGTAAAAATTTGTTATCTTGTTTCCAATGAAAATCACATGTTAGATATCTACATATTTATATATAAATATATTTTGTATATAAAAAATAAATAAATTTTTATCCTCTTATACATAACCCCATCAACCTTATAACCTTCCAAAAAAATATAAAAACTGAACAGAAGTATATACATCAGACAATAATACTTATAAATTTTTTTTGTTCTATATCTACTTTCCATTCTTTCCTCAACAACCCCTTAATCCTAGGGTCTTAACTTCCGAATATTAATTTTTAAATACATAAAATTTAAAAAAAAAAAATTATGATCGATTTAAATTAATTAATAAAAAAACAAACAAGCAGAGAGACAATAATACTAGTGATAGTATCAGCAACAGCAGCAAAACATTTAAAAAAAAGTAACTCGAAACTATGGAGTCCTTAAAAAAGCTGCCAAATAGAAATGAACTTGATAGTTCTTCACCCTTGGACTTTTCCACAACAAAAAAACACACACACAGAAAAAAACACACATCCTTACATATTTTTTTTTACAAACAACCTCATTGCGTTTTACAAACACAACTGAACAGCTCATATTTAACTCCACCTATTTCCTAAAATTATTTTAAATGTATTTATTTGCAAGTACCTGAAGACAAAGAATGGGTGGATCTTAGATAACGTTGGTTGGCTAATTTGTCAAATATAAATTTTAAATACGCATGTTTATAGTCAGAATGTGTTAGTATTTACTCCATTTGCAGGTTGCTATAGATACCATATTATCATATATATCGTATAGATACGTATTTTTTTGTTTTTTTTTGATAGTTTGTGATTGGGAATGCGCGCAAGATTCTAATGATGTAAATGTAGTTGTAAGATATGGTTCAGAGTAATATTTTTTTTTAGACAGAGAATAATTTTCTATAGCCGTGATTTAAGACAAAAATATTATTAGAAGTAGAATCCTTTTTAAGGAATTTTTCGTTTTTTCGTTAAGAAAATTATTTTTATTTTTTATTTTCCTGGAATGCAAAATTTCTCCAACTTTTCGGGAAATAAATAATATAAATTTGAGTTTTCTGTGTGGAAAACATATCGAAACTATTTTTTGACAGTTGTTAACAAAAATATCAAAATTATTATTTGGAATCAGTTTTATTTTGATGGAAAAGAATTATTTGTGGTTTTGTTGGTATTTTTTTAAGCAATATTTATTTATTTTTAATTTATGATGAACTAAAAGGTGAATTAATTAAATTGTCAATTTGTTAAATATTAAAATGTCATATGGAGATTATATATAAATTTTATATGTAAGTTGGATTATATTTGAATGTATGCTATTGTATATCCTAGAAATAATATGTATAAAAAATATGGAATTATAGAAATTTTAGAAATATATTTATAAATGATAGAAAAAAGGTTTTTTGTTTTAAATTATTTATATGTAATTGGTTTTAAGTGAATTGCAAGACTTCCATAATATCGAAAGTCATACAACATAGCAACAATATTAAAATCGTATTTAATTCGAATTCTAATTTAGTTTTACTTTAATGTTTTTCAAAGAAATTATGAAAATATTATATTAATTTTTAAAAAACATAACACACTTTTTCTATTGTCGTGTAATTAGTTGTAAAGAAATTAAAACTAAGTTAAACCAATTAAATTTCTTGCTTGCACGTTCAAAGCCATAGGTCAATTAAATACAATTATCAAAATTATTCAATGATAAATTCTCCAAAATTTATTTGATATTAACTTGTAGTGTGATCAATGGTTTTCAGATATATTTTTTTATATAACAAATTTAAATTCATTATAACAAATATTTTAGTCTATTAGTTAGTTAGGTTGCTTGACACGAACTGCTTTGAAAGACAACGATATAGAAATCTTTATATTTTTAATATTTTTGGACATATTTCAACTTCGCAATAAGAATTATCAAATATTGAAATCTCGTTTGAAAACTCAATAATATAAAAAGTAGGAATGTGCATCACTAATTCATATTTGTTTTATAAACAAAAAATGATGTTCTTTAACCCAAAACTTTGAATAAATAAACAATTCATATAAAATGTAATATGATAATCTCATTAGTTTAGTTTATTTAACTTTTACTTTTCTTAACTTTTTACATTTTCATATTTAATTAAACTTTTTTTCAATTTTATGAAAAAAAAAAATAAAAATTACATCAAACTTTTTATACTGAAATTGAAACAAAGTTTTATGGAAATTAAAAAAAATATTCTTTTTCTTTTTATTATTGTTCGTCAAAGTTTAGTAAAATTTAATATGGAAAAGTATTTGAAATTTCCCTGGAAAATTCAATAATAAAAAATCTATATCTTTAACTATTAAGTATTATAAATTTAAAAAATGTAAAATATGTACTTATTATTTTCTTAATTTTTTTTTTGTAAAAATGGTTGTTATGTAATTTTTTAATATTATTTTACTTATTTCAGATCCTGATAATGAAAATCATATTTTTGTATATTTTTTTTGTAATTTGTATACGTGACAAAAGCTTATATTCTGAACTGCATAGATAAAATTAAATAAAAAAATGTAATTGGAATTGAAAAAATTGCGTTATAATTATTGAATAATTGGCGTTATATTCATAACTAATATTCTCTAGTGATATTGAATAAGGATTTATATAAAGAGCACAACAAATAAAATTGAAATGACAAAGTAGTACTATAAACCATAAATATATTTTGCTAAATTTATTTTAATTTGTATTTCAAATCATCTTTCCAGTGTCTGGTTTCTAATTATAATTATGTAATGGTGTTTACGAGCCAGCAATAAAATATTATAAATGTAATAGCAAAACATAAAAATTTCCAAAACTAGTATGCAAACAACTAAATTAAAGTCAGCTCCTATCACTAAAATACAGCCAGGAGAAAAATATAAATTGAAAAAAAATTCAAATTTTATTAAAAAGAAAAAGTTAAATATCACATGTGAGATTGTAAATCATTTCTTATCAACTGTTACCTATCGTTTTTTATGATATTTATTTTATGCTTTAGTTTAAATCATAAATGTTTTTTTTTTTTTGGGAAAATATAAACAAAATATTAAAAATTCTAAATTTTGAAACAATCCATTTTTTTTTGTGTCATATTAGAAGACCATATACCACAAAGAATATATAAAAAATAAAAATAGAGTATTTTTTTTTTCAACAGATTTATTGACTTTTGAATGTAAAACTCGTGGATATAAAATAAACATTTTCATAATAACCTTAAATCAATAATTGAATTGAAAATTTTTTTAATCACCGAGTGTTTGTCCTTTTATAAATTTTGTAATAAGTAAATAAAAATAATAAAAAGCATAATAAAATTAATTCTAATCTTTATTAGGGCTGTCCCCGATAATTATTGCAATTGCTATAGTTATTTTTTATTTTCTAAAATAATTATATTATTGTTAGGTCATAAAACTACTATCGATTTGATAAGTTATATTATATTAGCTAAAAGACAATTCTAGTTATTAGTAAAATTTGAAAATAAAAAATATATAATGTAGAATTAGAAATATTATTAAAATTTGTGAAATTCATAGAAAATTTTTAGTTTATTGAAATAATTTATTGATTTAAATTTGCAGCATTGTATCAGGACTTGTTAAAAATGATTTGAAGCCTTAAATTATTTTTCAATTGAAATAATGAAAAACCTCAACAACAAAAATGTATCCATAGTTTTGGTATTATTTAGTATTGAGATGTAAATAACAAATTTATTTGGTATTTAAGAATAAAATTAATTATCCAAATTACGAAATTCATTTCGATCATAAATTCTTAATAGTATTCAGTACAAATTATAAATATATTTTTACAAATTTTAAATTTCCAATTTACCTCGATACTTTAGAATATAAATTACAGAGTGAAAATTAGTGTGGATTTTCTTAGATAATATTTTTTTCCTGAAATATTTTAAATTATTTCATATTCGTGTATCGTTTTCAACGAACCTACTCTAACTATAGAATTACCCAAAATATTTAAACCTTAAATTGTCCTTTTAATCATTCCAATTTCACAATTTTATTATATACTATAAAAACAATTTTTTTTAAACGGAAGTATATTTAATTTGAGAATTACCCGTAAATAAATAAAATTTCTTAATATTAATCAACCGAATGTCATATTATAAAAAAAAAAATATTATATTTTATGACCCTCTCTATAGATCATAGTATCGATTTATTATATCCACGAAAAATAAAAAATAAAAAAAATTAAACTGAAGATGACATAATGTAATAAAACAATCCAGAAAAATATCAAGTTATAGTAAGTAATAATAATAAAATATCTTAAGTAAACTATTTAGTGGCAGGAAAAAAACATATATAATATAATAAAATTATTTATATATATTTTATTTTTTAACAACTTCAATTTTATTATTTATTGCAATCATAATGATAATAAAAAAAAAAAAATATATGATAAGAAATTTTTACTAGATTTTAAAGTTTAAAAATTATGGTCAACTACTGTTCAAATCATTAGTTAAATAAAAGAAATATGTTTTTTTCTAAGTAAAATCTAAGAAAAAACTTTTTTTGTTAGAATGATTATATAAATTATTACTATTTAGTAATCCTGAAATCTGCACTAATAAATCGATCGTTTATTTAATATTTGCATAATATTAGATTGACATTAAATTTTATTACAATTCAGATTCAATTTCAATTAAAAAGTATAATATTATGTTTAATTGTTCTCAGTGTTTAATCAAACCATGTTAATTATACCAATTTCTCTAATAATTATTTTTATGATAGAAAACTAACCCACGAATATCCTTTATATACCAAATTTTAACAGTAACTGAATATAGGTTTTTTATTGAAACTCGAGTTGTGTAAATATATAAATTAGTGCAGTTTTTCACCATTTTTTTCACGGTATTTAATTTTTAGTGCCAATTTTTATTATTTCTGTAATTTCCGACGTATTTGTAGTTAAAATGTCATCCTTAATAATTTCCGAGGTAATTGTAGTTAAATGTCATTTACTTTAATGGCTGGCGAAAAAGCTAATAAAATAATGTTTCTTTAAATCAAAAAAAATATCAATTTTCTAAATATATTTCATAAGTTTTATAAATATCCTTCACAAATTTCAGTTTTTCAAAAATATACATAACCTATACAAAATAAAATTATCTCGTATAATTCCTCAAGGACATTATTTTAAAATATATTTTATTATAAATCGTGATCAGACAAAATATCCATTTTTTTTAATTTAAAAATATTAGTCATTGTGTATACAAATTAATGATGTTAATTAGATATTAATCATTATTATAACATTTTTTTTTTTCATTTAAAATATACCAACAAAAAAATATAATACTACTAATTTTATACTCAAACCCTATAAAAAAATTTTAATTGATTAAAAAATATTATACCATATACAATTTTCAACTAATTTAAGTGATTGATGAGTTAAAAAATTACATTTTTATTAACAACAAAAAAAAAAAAAAAAATGAATAATATAAAATTATTCACCTATCCCAAAAAAAAATATTCTTCTTCTTCTATAAATATCCTTTTTTTTTTTTTTTGTTATAGTCAATATAATTTTTTTTTTACTGTAGTAAAATAAATTTTTTACCATTAGAAGAAAACTGCGACTCAGTTATCCAAAAATTTATAATGTCATCATCAAACATCTGTCATAATAACAATTTTTTGGTTTTTCTCATCCTTAATGTATACCATCATATATATTGAAACATCACATCATCATATTTAGGATTTTTATGCGAAACATATTATTATGACAAGCCTTCCAAAGTCCTTTGAAATAATAATCAAAAAAATGATTGTAAAAAAAAAAATATCCTGCCATTCATTGTACATACTGACAAACAAAAAAAAAAATATTTTTTTTATACTGCGAAATTCACTAAAGCTTTTGCTCAGAGTAAAAGTCCTTTTTCTTTGTAACATTATTTCCTTATTTTTATGTATATATTTTTAGAAAAATTTATTTAGCCTGTACATACAGCAACAACAACAACAACAACAACAACAAAAAACCTATTCGCGTTAAAATTCACGCAAAGGGAAAGAAAATGTACTTTTTTTTTTATTATTGTTATTATTTTTTTTATCATTAATCATGCGAAAATTTATTATTTTTTTTTTTGGTAATTTTCAGTATGAGGAATTGCCTTTCATTGAATTTTATTTGAATTCTATTCCTATGACGATAATTTATAGGTTTTTAAATATCTATATACCAAGGTAAAAAAAAAACAATTTTTTTATGTATTTTTCATCCCTCAAAAATTCAATTTCGACCAATTTTTTAAAAAAATATATAAAGGTGTTGTTAGAAAAATTATGGTTAAGACTAAAGGACTAGGTGGTACGTGAAAATGGTTAGTACATATTTTTTAAAAAAAAACATTTACTTTAATTTCTCTTTTCATATTAATGAAAATCAATTTAACGTACCAACCAGTAAATATTTCCATCTAAGCAGCTTTTATACCTCGACAGATATATTAATGTTTCCAGGATAACATGCTGGATAGCAAAGATTTATATACTGGCTTAGTTAAAAATTAACCACACAATTAAAATCTTTAGTTCCACTAAAAAGGAACTATGAAAAGACGACTTCTGCTATAAGTTAACACAGTTTCTATTTGATTCAGTTTATATTTTACAGAAACTGGCTAGCTTTATTTTCCAAGTTTTTTTCCAATATTTTCTTTATAACTTCTAATTGAAAATAATATTATTACATATTTCAAATATTTTTTTCCTAAAGAAATTAATATCATTTATCAATATTTATCTAATCAAATTTTTATAATATTTTAAAGCAAACCCCTAAAATTCCTATCAACATTCATTTTTGCAATCAAAATTAGATTTATGATTTTTTATGTTTATTTTGCAAATAACAAAATAAATAATAAAAAAAATGTATATATATTTATATAAAGAAAAATGAACTTGGACTCATAAGTTGAAAACCATATAAATAAATGATGGGGTATTTAATTGTATATTTTTTTTATATATAAATATTTTCTTATATTAAACTCCCTAACCTATAAAAAAAAACATTATAATTTAAAATCACGATTCTTTATATACATCCTGATTTTTGATCTCCTGTGGTTCTAATGTATCCATCATTATGTCAATTTCAATATGCAATTATATTTAGGCAGATATATTTTATTAAAAATAAAAAATTTTGATAAAAAATTAAATCTGAATTTTATTTAAATTATTTAATAAAAAAAAAAAACACGAAAATAATATTAATTAAATTTAAATTGAGATATTTAAAATTTTGTTGCCAAATTAATGGTTTGCAGTTCGAACACAGTTTAAGAATAATCTTATACAGTACAAAATATTAATAAAAATCATGTGCAGTCTGAACTTGTGTCGATAGTTTTGAGGTATATTTCGAAATACTGCTAAGAAAAAGGCAATTGAATCGTTTTCCTTTTTAAAATGAAATTTTTTTTGTTGAGAATTTAGCTTACAACATTATTTTTAGGGCATTAATTTTAACTCTGTCGGAAAAATGTTAGTTAAATTGTTTTAGAAAATAGAAAACTGTATAAAAATTTGGTAAAAGTAAATAATTAAATAACACTTCTACGTAATTCTCGTTTTACATTATGTCGTGCTTATCGAGAACCAATTAATAAAACAAATCTCTAGCCCAGTTTTCTTAATTACTGTGCTATATTTCCTCGGTATTTAATTTTCTATAATATTTTTATATATTTTTCCGCAATATTCAACTTTTTCAAGTTATATATTTGAAAATTTCACACAAAATTAAATTAGTGTTACATACCTGTTAATATTTTTAACAAAAAATGCATGCAATACCTTTTGCGAAAAGGTATACTAGTTTTAAATAATTTGTTTTATAATAAACCACGGAATTATTACTATAAGAAAATGTTGTATATATTAAGAAGAACTACTATCTATTCATAATGCATTTTACACTTTCTCACGTGAAAAATTATTATGTTTATTTTCATATTATAAATTTTAATAAAAGTTAATTTTATGTCACGTGATTTGTCAATTATGTTTTTTTTTTAAAATAATATTTTTCAGATTTAACATATGCGAATCATATAAATTTTTGTTTATTTTATTAAAATTTTAAAAATAATCAGATTTAAATTTTTTTTTAAAACAATAATAATTCAATTATTTTTCACCCCTTTTATTTTTATTACTTAGTAAAATTGATAAAAAAAAATATAGTTGATTTAAACAAGGGTTAAAAAGATTTGAGTATAAATTGAATTTTAATTTTTTAGGTTAGAAAATAAGTTTAACTTTTAAAACTTCAAATATTTATATTTAATTTTAATGTTTTCAGCAACAATTTAATAATTACAGTGATCTACATCATAAGATCGTATCGTTGTTAAGTTTTCATCCAGTATTTTTAGTATTAGTGGCCATAAAGATTATTGGTGGATTAGTGGTATTTGGATTTTTTTGAAAATAGTTGATTTTCCTTTTAATATTTCAATCTGACAAATTAAAATTTTTTGATTAATTATAAATTGCTTTCTAACATTTTCAATTTTAATGCAAATTATTGAATTATTATTCCTTAATTACCCAACCTAAAATTTAAGAAGTTCGGCTAATATTTTTACAAAGCAGTAATTTAAATTTTAGTAGTTTTTTTCTTTCAATTTTCCGCAATTTTAACAAAATAGAAGAAAATATACAAATTAATAACGCATTTAATTTTTATAAAATTTGTATAAAAAAGAAAATTTACATTGACATTAAAAAAACAATTTCTTTATGGGACATTATTTCAAAGTTATGTATATAGATATAAAAAAAAAGTGATAGAAATAGCCCCAATAAAAATTCCTTGTATTTTTTTGCCACTCAATTTTATGCATGCTCAAGCAAGGATTATGAACCTTTTAAAAAGATTATTTTCAGTTTTTGTTAAATGTAATATTCCAACAGATTTTTTTTTCGGCATCATTTTTTTTATACAACATTATTTTTCACTACAATTTTTTTATTTTTACAATTTTTTTTTTTTGAATATTTATCATCTACTTTATTGCCACCCTCAGTTCTCCATTATTACATTATAGACCATAATTTTAAGAAGATCTTCACAAAATATATATATATAGAGAGAAAAAAAAATTAATGTTTAAAAGATATTCATGGAAATCGTTGTATCTATACTAGTAAAAGATAATTTCAATTATTTTATTTAATCATTTGTGATTTTCCCATGATTTTTAAAAGAAATTTTCATTTTTTTTTTCTTTTGTATTTTCATTTTTATATATGTAGTGACAAAAAATTTTTTCCAAAACTAATTTTCTACTTAGCTAAACATAATTTGTGAAAAATCAAAGTTTTTATGCTCTTGCTAATATAAATAATATACTAAAGTTATTTTTTTTTCAGTAATTTTCCGGATTTGCTTTTTATTGTATATATATCGTTGTCCTTAAATTTTTTTTTTCTTATGTGGAACTGTTGCAATTATAATATTTATTTAGAAAATCAAAAATACATAAATCGTTGTTATATTAGATTGAAATTTTTTTGAGAATTATTTTTTTTTTAGTGATGCCACGTGTCCCTTTTATTACATACATTTTAATCACACCCCTATATGTCTCGGTGAAAAAACACGTGTATGCAGAATATAGTGCAAATATTTTCATTTATAAATTTAGTTTTAAAATTATTTTACCCATCATAAAAACCTGAGCATCGTTTTTGTCTTCTTTTTTTTTTTTAATAAGAATATTCCATTCTATGTTTTGTATATTTCATATTTATTTCAATTTTTCATACACACAAAATATATGTATATGTACATAACTTCCTTGAACGTTTGTTTTAGGTCGCGTGGCAGGTTACACTAAATGCCTACCAATATACAAGTCTAAATTTTTAGTTTCGGTTAGTTAAATATATCCTGTATGAATTTCCTATAAAATAAGGGTGCATTTTCATATTGTTTTAATTGGAAAATTACCAGTAAATTTTACGTTAAATATTTCATAAAATTTTATGTTGAGCCCTTTTTTTTTTTGATGTGTTATTTTATATGACATATCACAAAAAAAAAGAAAAAAAAAACTTTAACACAAAAAAGGAATTTTGTTGTTTTGTGTATAAAATTCTTTGGGGTAATTGAATACGACGGCGAAAGGCGTTATTAAGTATTCTGCATATTCTACATATAGTTTGTTTAAATATTAGATGTACTTTTATTTTTGTTATTCTTTGATTATCTTTTAATATTTGTTTGTGATACAATAAGGAATTTTGCTTTGTTTTGTTGAAAAATTAAAATTTTCAGATTTATATCCGATTAAAAATGTCCGGTATTTACCTTTTGACGCGTGATTAGCTTTAATTTCTGTAATATTTTCAAGTAGATTTTAACCACATTCTCATTATTGTTTATTATTATTTTAGTGCTTTTGGGTTTATTTATTGGGATTTATTCACATTAGTTTAGTAATCCGATTAAATGAACTTAAAAGTGTAGAGTATTTAAAGAGATTTTATTATTAAATTATATGATTATTATAAATTGTATAATAATAAATTATATTATGCATCAATTAGTGGATTGAACTTTAAATTATAATAATAATATGTTGTTTCAGTTGTCAGTCATATATGAGGGCAAATCGTTAAATCGTATAAATATAATACAATTATACTTGATTTTTCAGCATATTTCAGAATATGTTTTTTTTTACAATTTCTTGAATACAAGGATCAACATAGTAACTAATTTTTTTTTTGATTTTGCTATGTTCAAGAATTTTGTGAATTTTTTCCAGTACTAATTTTTTTCTATTGTTATTATTACAATTTTGTACTAAGTTACAATTTTTTACTCAATCCATTTATTTTTTACTCAATCCATTTACCCAGTCTTAAATTTATGACCCACTTCCCTTTGGCTAAGTAAAAATAAATTAAGAAAAAGAAATCTTTCACTCGATACATTACTATATATTACTGTCAATATGGTGCCCTAAAATTTCAAAAATTTTAATTTAGATTACAAATTTCAGTTAAATCAAATTTTTTGTAGCAACTATTAGATCCGGCTTTCATGAAAAGTAAAAGAATACTGATTTTGAAAAAATATTTTTTTTGCTAAATAATATAGAATAGGACCTCAATTCTATTGAAATAATATTGTGAATTGAGATCTCACATGTCAAATATTAGAATTTAGTAATGTAAGATGTTGTCATATTATGAAGCCAGTGAATTGGATAGCACTAATTCAGATTGTTGCCTTTATTGTATTATTAATACTAAAAATGATTAAAAATTAATTGAAAAATATATTTGTTTATTTTGATTTATTTTTCAGTGTAGGGTCTCAATCTTTTTCTTAATATTTGGTTGAAAGGGTAGGAACTGAGTTAAAAAATTGATTTAATATTGAGAAAACAATATTGAACACTTTCCTTAACATTGTAGTTGAAAGCTGAATTATTCTATATAATACAAACTATTTGCAAAGAACTTGTCATATTTAAATAAATAATCTAGCAAAATATAAAAGTAACAAAATTTATTTTTCTTACCATTCACCAAATTCTTAATGATATTTACGATCAATTTTAGATATATAGCTATAAATAAATCACCAATAATCGAATCTTTTTCTCATTAATAAACAAATCATATTTTGGCAACAATAAATGAAAACTAACCTACAAAATAAAAATAAATAATATTTATAGTAATAAATTAAAGGCGACTGTCAATAACAAAATACTGAACCAAACTATATAACTACAAAAAAAATCACCACAAATCATTAACCAGTGAGTTTAATTCCAATATAATAAATGACAAAAAAAATAGAATACGTCCACAATTTGTAAATACAAGGGAAAGGTAATATTTATTGTTAATAAAATGTCCTTTTCTATTTTCAAAATAGGCGTTTGTATATAAACAGTTTTATTCATTTTTATTTTTATAATTTTTATTCCTGTTTCGTATTTGTTTTTTTCATTGTTTGTTATAAAACAATTTTTCATTATGAACTAAATATCTAAAACCACACAATATAACACAGCAATGATACAAATTTATCAAAAAAAAGTGTAAATATTTTTACACTTTTGTGGTCCATTTTTACCAAATTTTTCAAATATATACTACGTATATCCTCCATCCATCAGTTTATTATTATTTAGGGTAAAGAACTCTCTAATTCCTAAAAATTTGTATAAACCAAAAAGTAAGTTTTTTTCCACAAAAAAAAATTTTTGGAAATACATATATTCTTTTTTTAATGATTTTTTTTTTGTGTCATAAATATGATGTGTTTAACTAGCCAACACCCTTAGTACGAAGATAAATCACAACTAGCCTTACATATATCCTTCTTAGTCAATAACGTAAATATTATCTCTGTACCTTTTGCTATTATTACTATCTGACAAAACACATGTTCACAAAAAAAAAATAGTCAGGGAATGATAAATATGATTGCATTTATTTTTATGAATCGTGATTATTTGATGTGATTTTGTGTAAATGTAGACCGTTCGTGATATTTTTTTAGGTAAATATTTATTGAAGATTTAATATTTTCAGGACTACATTATATATGTAATAAAAATGAAAACTAGTTCAATGCTTGTTTTTTTTTGGTGAAATATATTTTTGGGAAGTTGAACAAATTAATTTTAATTAGACTAATAATTTTTGTAATTTTGTCGAAATGAATGAAAGATAATTTTTCATAAATTTTGAAAATTCTTTATCAGAAGATAATTTTGAAAGTAAACACCTAAAGATATGCAAATAAATCAATGACAATATGATTTTACACGTTTACTTTTCTTTCAGGTGGTTTTCGTTCGGTACAGAAGCTCTTTGAAAGCTTTAAAATTAATTAATGACACAAGAAAAATTATAATTTTATTATTTACGAGTTATTTTTTTAAGTCATATAGTTTGGTTAGTAGTGACTTATTGATAAACAATTATTAGAAATATGATTTTAACAATAAAATTACATTCGTTTAAGGCATTTGCACTGTAAACCCAGAAATTATATATTCAAATCTGTAGCATAGCATACACTGAATTGGCCGTAATATCATAGCATTCACTGATGAATTGATCGTATCTCTTGTTGCAAATTTGAACTAAAATTATTTGTAAACTGAAATCTGAAAAGCAAGTACAAATATTTTTCAAAAACCATATCCATACACTTCCCTAAATAGACACTAAATATGTGTTTTTTTTTAGTATTTTATCTTTTGCTACACCATCTGGCAATGGGCGTTACAATCATTTTTATATTTTTCATCCCTATAAGATTTTTTTTTTTAAATAAAAATATTGTCAATTTATGCTAAAATACCAGTCACATTATCTTTAAATTTCCATATAACATATATATATATATATATATATATATATATATATATATATATATAGATATCCAAAGAATTCAACTATATTCTACCAATATGTTTCGCCCTTTTTATCTAACTTTTTGAAATTATAGGGAATTATAATAAAATAATTACAATTATACTATTTGATTTTTGTTTGTAACTAAAATAATGGATTATTACTAAGAATAACAAGTAACACCCTCAAACAAATTAGTTTAGTTTGATAGAAATTTATATTTATTTCAAAAATAAAATTTACCAGATGATTGTCAATATTAGACAAAGATTCACCCTTTTTGTGGTGAATATAATTAAATAAAATATTTTGAAATTGACTTTTTGTTTAATGACTTAGATCGTTTTTTTTTTTTTTTGTGGTTTAAATTTAACTATTTTAACATGCTTATATAGTGACATTTATTTTAATGTTATAAGCAATTAGTAACGAATTTTTGAGATTTTTATGAGAAATATAAATCTTAATTGAAGTATTTTTGATAGTTAGGCAATTTTGTTATATATTAGTTTAAATTAAATTTTATTATTATTATTATTAGTCAGTTAAAGGAAAATTTAAAAATTATTTTGGATTAAGAAATTGTCTAATTAATATTAAAAACATCTTGAAACAACTAAATGAATAAATTCTTTCAATATGTTTAAATATTATTTTATATGGTAATAATTTAATGAATTATTAGAGATTCTTACATATTTTTAGATCTAAAAATTTTTAGTTCATCATTTTTACAAAAATTATTTAGAATTTACGAGTATATTTCCGAATACAAATTTAATTATTTAAAATTTATGTTATTGTTTTCATTTAAATTCGAAAGCATTATATTTAAAAAAAAAAAAAATACTTTTATGAGAATCATCTACGAATTAAGATTAAAAAAATATATGTAAATTAAAATTTGTTAATCATTGCAAATTAAATTCATTAATTTTATATGATACGAAGGGCTAAAATCGATAAATTTCTGCTTTATAATATATGTTAGATACATAATTTTTTATTATTATTGTAAATAGTACGTCAAATATAAAACCGGATTTTAAAATTTTTTAAATATGTACAAAAATATTAAATAAATTTATGGGTTTGTTTAAACTTTTCATATTCATATTAATGTTCCTAATTATATATTTAGACGTAGCACTGATAGACGTCAAATCAGATTTATATGTGTAGCACATATTTCTTTTAAAATTCTATTTTTGTGGATGTAGTTTGTATTGGTTGATTATGTTTATAAGTTGTTTATTAAAGATTTTTCAACCTTACTAATAAATAAATAAATTTCTAATATTAAATTTTGGCCCTTAAAGAATGTCGTTTTGGGCTATTAATAATTTTTTTTGTTAATTTACGTCAAAAGATTTGCGTCATTCTAAACCAGTTTTATGTTAATTAAATACATATTAATTAAGTTCATTTTTACGATAACTTTTAATATAAATATACATAACAGATAATATTTTCAGTTCCTTAAAAATTCTGCTACATTAATATAAAAAAGACTAACCAAGGTTGTAAAGAATGTGTTAGGAGGATTCTAAGCTGAATTACTCACTAGAATTTTTATTTTTAGAAAAACCAATAATAATAGATTCTTAATTATTATTTTAAAAATATTACATAAAAAAATTAATAAGATAGTTTAATTTGTAATTTCCCGAGGGTCATTATCCGGGGGTTATAATTGTCTGGGAAGTAATTTCCCGGTGTTATTGTCCGGGAGTTAATTCCACGGGGGCTATTGTCCAGGGGGTTATTCTTCGGGTAGGTTTTGTCCGTGGGGTTTTTGTGCTGGAACCGTTTGTAGGACATCAAGTATTTTAAGACCATTATATGCATGATAGATTACCCTTAAAATACGACTGTTTCTGAATATTAAAAGTACTTGAAATTTTAAACTATATATGGTATTTCATACATATAAAACTTTTTTCAAAACAGTAGAAATGCTCCTGCTATTAAAACTAATATTAAGCTTGATAAATCTTATTTAAGAACTCATTTACATATATTATTTAATTCGATTGTCTAACAATTGAACTTAAAACTTTTGATTCAGTCAGTATCTTAATAAAAATTAGTTCAATAATTTCGGATGATTACATTTTTAAATAATTTCGTCAGTTATTATGGAAGCTTTTTTATAGAAATATTAATTCACATTAAAATTAGCCATTTAATTTGTATAATTTCCCTTCAAAAATTTCAATAACATAACTACGAGTAATAGTTGATTTCAACCTCAGTACATTTAATCTACATTTTACTTGAATCAAAACTAGGTTAATTCTTGACCTAGTAGTAAAAGTAATATTTTGAACAACATACATATAACAATTTTTTTACTACAATATATTTTTTTATTTATCTATTTTTTTTTATACGGAAATGAACTTGAAAAATATTAAATAATCAATTAATAAAATTATAATCAAAAATAAAAACTAATATAAAAATTCGTTCTGGTCAAGGTTTACTTCTTCAGTATACGCTCAACTTTCAAAATATACATAACTTTTTTTTTTAGTTTACTATCTAGCTAGAGAAATATTATTCTATTAATTAAAATCCAAAAAAAAAAAAAAATAGAAAATAATTTTTTGATGAATGACCTTCTTGTAGATATGCTTCCCAATTTCCATGATATTATTTAACAGTAGGTCAACAATTTACAATGCTTAGTATATTAGCTTCAAAATATAAAAAGAGATAAAAACGCAATGATCATAAAACATCTCTTATAGCATATAAAGTTTATGATTGTTGGTACAGTATTCTTTAACAAAAATTATGCTCTCACCTTCATAAGCTTTTGTAATAAATATAAATTATATATATATATTTTGTTACTTCATCCAACGAAAGTGAATCGATGTAGTAAACGAAAATAACAATACAAATAAAATGACTAAAAAAACAATATTACTTACTGGCTCACTTGTGTATTCGGTCAAGTTCAAAATAATCAAGTTTTTGAATGAACCAAGCAGGTATATGTGAAAATTTTAGTACTATAAAATATGCTGAGATATAAAAAGTAAGAAATATATTTACATAATTTTATGTTATGATTTATTAATTATTTATATAAGGAAATTGTAATGAGTTTAAATATTTAATTGCTTTATTGAAAAGAGTTCATTGAATTGTAGCATAATTATGAACAGAAAATGAAAATTCTTATTATATAACGTACTATGTGGTAATTATGTTGATAGAACAAGAATCAAGGGCTTAGTATTGAAATAATATGGTGAATTTAATAATTTGTATATAGGTAACTTATAAAATACTTTTCAAGAAATGTAAAGTTATATAAAGATATAAGATTATAACATTCCTTATGGAAAATTATACTTTTTAAAGATATTTAACGATTTGTATCCAAAACAACAAATTCTTTCCAAACATCGAATAATTGCTTACAATTATTTTTAAGCAATTTTTCACATTTTAAATTAAAAATATATCTTCATAATTTCATTTTTTCATTCAGTACTATGTATATATATGCGTTTAGTATTTTTACAGTAAAAAATTTATTCTAATATTTTTTAAAGTCTAAATAATGTAAGTTTTTTTTTTAAAAATGTATCAATTCCACATATTACTGTAAAATATCTATAGTAAATTATAATTTTTTGGTATTGGCCAACTAAATTCAGGCAGGTTAATAATTTTTTTGTATAAAGATTATTAACATCGATAGACAGCTTCGAATTTATATGTCACTACTTTAGATTTGTTGAAATTTAGATACAAAAACTTAAATTAATTATATAAAAAGTATTAGATTTGATGATCTAAAAAAGAATTTTTTAATTTTCTATAATTTTTATTTTATGTTCGACCTAAAAATTTTACTAAAGAAAGTAAGTAAAATTGGCAAAAATAATACAAATAATATTATTCTAGTTTTTAGCACTTAAAATTATCAAAGTTATACTTTAGAAACACCATTTGAAGAATGTAACTGATTTTTGTAAAAAAAAAAAATTAGAGCTGATTCATCCAAATTTTGATATAATTCTGTAATCGTAATTTAATTTAATTTTCTTAAATAGTTCTATGGCATTTATGAATCTTTACAATAAATAGTTTTATAGTTAAAAATCTTGAAGATTTGTACAACATTTTTTAATGAAGATAATAAAATAAACTTTTCATGGTTCGAATTTTGACAAAAATAAAGAATAGTTAAACTAAATCTCATATATTTTTTAATCGTCCAATTAAATTCTAAACTTATAGCCTTGGAGCAATAAGTTTCCAAATAATTAAGTTTATCTTATGTGAATTTTGCTTTTGTAATTAAAAAGTAGGACAAAAATTCTCAAATATATTTTGCAGAAAATTATTTTAATAATTAGATATGAATGTATGATAATTTAGCTTGGAAGTTAATATTAAATTGATAACATCTTGAAAAAATCTGAATAATAATAATTATTCTTTGTAATTTGAATTTTTCAGAATTCTTTTTTTAAGAATTAATTTTCCATGTTGTAAAAAAATTGGAAATAATGAGTATACTTGTAATGAACAGCATTATTAGTATTAGCCATGAACCGCACAATAAATCGATAATTTAAACACATCAACGATTTGCAAAATTAATTATAGCTAAGAAACTAACTAAGAAAAATATATGGGGTCCATTAAATAATTTTTCATAATTAAAAAATATCATAAATTTTAATTCAAATAATTGATATCTAAAAGAAACTATATAGAATTTATTTCAATCAAGTAAATTGACGTTAATAATTATTCAGAATGCTTTTAAAAAAGGAAAAGTTTAATTTTATTTAAATTAACTTTTCAAAATAATTATTCTTTTTTTTTTTAAGAAATTTCAAAAATTAGCAAAAGTATCTAAAGGAAAAAACCTAAATAAAAATTCCGCATAATTACTTCAAAAAGTATGTACTGCAATCAATCATTAACTTAGGCAACCATTAAATAAGCAAAAATAAAAAACCATTATTGTATATATACTCAAAATAACTGATAATTCAGAAATCGTTGAAACGGTCATTAAAAAAATTCAACACACCCTAAATATGATTATATTTTTTTTTTTTTGAAAATTACAGAAAATTAAAATCAAGTGATATATATTTTCACCATCAGATAATAAAAAAAAGACATATTTTCAAAGAAAATTATGTTATTTGTAGAAATATGCGGAAATGTTAATAATACGAAACATCCTATTATTAATATGATTATTGTTCTTGTTGTGTCCTTTTTAGTTAACTATAAAATTAATCGAGAAATAAAGTAATTTTCATTTAATTTCACATTTCTTTCATATTGTTCTTTTTAGTCATCTTTTAATTGAACTTCCTTATATTTTATCGATATGTCAGAACAATAAAAAAAAATTCTACAAGGCTTATTTTTATGTATATACCACACTATTCCACCTAAGGTAAAATAAAATATTAGTGATTCCAATAACCCGGAAGATTTTCTCAAAAAAAAAAAAAAACTATATTTTTTGTAGTCATATGTAATGACAGAAAATAAATTGCCCAGTTAAATCTTTAATTATGTGAATTGGTTTAGTTAATTAAATTTTTTTTGTTAAATTTTTTGTTTTTTTTTACTAATCTGTTGGGTAAGGTACTTTATGACAATTTATGATATTATTAATTTTTTTCAACCAAAGAAACGTTTTTGTTATTTATAAATGAACATAATCGAAATACTTTTAATAAAACAGCTGGAATTTTAGCTACGGAAGTATGTAATGGAATTTAAATTATTGGAAGTAAATTATGGAAGTAATAACTCAAGCAAAAATGGGACAATAGTCTGTGATGTACCATTTGTATTGAAGGATTTTAAATTAAGTTTTAAACAATCTTACAAATTAGTTAAAAAATTTCAAATAAAAATATTCCATAATTTTTAAATTAAATTTTGTTAGGAATTTTTTTTTAGTTAGTTTGTCATTCTCGACCTTCCTTTATAAACTAATCTATTTAAGTTAAAGATTAATTCATAAAGTAAACAATAAATTAAATAGTTAGTCGTAATTATTTAAAACAACGTAAATGAAAAGGAAGTGATAAAAAATTAATTATAGAATCACGAAAATTTACATCAATATTATTTTTAGATTTAATTTTATTAATTTAATTAGCAAAATTGTTATAAACTGTCAAAAAAAAATTAATAAAGTTTACCAAAAAAAATCTGTGAAATTTTTTTTGTATCAATAATGTAGCAGTTCCTAAAATTGTTATATTTCGTATAAGCCTTGAATAGGACTTCAAAAAATATAATATTTATGAGAGTTGGATTTCACAACATTTATAATCTTTACAATGACATTTTTTCGTTTCAAATTTAAATTTTAGCACTTTTAATAAATTTTTGAAAAAAAATAACAACTTTTATGTAAATTAATAAAATGTGTTATTAAAAAAAAAATAAAACCCGAAAAACAAGAATTATTTTTTAGTAATAAAATTTTTTAAAGGCAAAAAAAACATTTTTTAGAACCTTAAAATTTTGGTTTATCAAATTTTACAACATGGGATATTCAGCCAAATAAAAAAAAAACCATTATATTAATGTCAAATTTTAAGGAATAAATAAAAATTTGTGACTATCAATAATTTTTTTCTTTTGAAGATGAAAATCGTAAAGTAAAGTATCTGATATTTCTTTAATATCATTAGCATAATATTTCTGACTTAGTAATTCTTTTCGTATTTGGCCGATTCCACTAGAACAATTCATAGACACAATTCCACTAGGCACAATTCCACTAGGACACACGTTACAATTTCACTAGCAAACAATTTAACTAACGTAATTTAAGATAGATACATTTTTATTTGGCATTATTTGTTGTATAATTCACGTTTTCTTTAACGTAATTTTGATTTTGTGATGTTTTTTTTCATTATCCTTAATTTGAAATTAATTATAAAAAATATTTAATTAAATACCAGTAATAAAATTACAATAAAAAAGGAAAAAGAAAAAAGGAAAAGTCGAGGTCATTTGCTAACAGAAAATGTCTCACTAATACAGCCAATTAACTTGTTACAATTAAAGGTTCTTCACTAAAACAAATTTAATTTAAGGAAGTCTCAGGTTCTTGCCAACCAATTCAAAAGGCTGTGGCGCAACCACTTCAAAATTATTTTACTTCAAACTTTCTAATGAACTACTCAATCTATTAATTATAGTCAACCGCATTTAGAATGGTACTGTGGAATCGCTAAATTGTGCAAGTTAAATTGTGTCATAATGACATTGTACGGCGTGATATTGTTATTTTGGAATTATTTATTTTATTTATTTCGAATGGAATTGTTCTAGTCGAATCGTGTAAAATGTATTTTATTGACAAAAATATTTTGCTTACCATTTGATGTGATAAATATTTTTATAATAAGCCGAAAATATCTAAAACAATCATTTCTTTGTTTAGATAAATTTGCAGATTAAAAAAATTGCACGAAAAATATCATAAATAGGATTGGTGAGTTCATTTAAAATAAAGAATGTAATGGTAAATTTATGTCTTGAAATTAAAAGATAAAAGCAACTTTCTTTAGAGAAATGATACAGTAAAATGACGGCTTGTGAAAGCTCTGCATTAACTTAAAAATAGACAAGTTAAAATATTTTTAAAAAAAACCTGCTAGATGCTACTATTACTGCACGCAAAAATCTGGATAATAAAAATTATTAATATAATTACAAAAACTATATATGCACAATCAAATACATAAATTAATATTAATTATGCTCCACAAAAAATTACAATTTTTCCATATGTTTAAGTATATTTAATTTCACCACAAAATTATAAAAAATAATAAATGAAAAGCTTTTAATATTTTATTCACCACATTTTTTTGTTTTGAACTCTTAAAACTTCTTGGTCAAATTATTATCATCAACGTACAGAAATATAGCTTTTTGACCGTTGTTACTTTTGTAACGCTCCAAAAAAAGAAAAGAAAAATAAAGGTGAATGGTAAATAAACCAGCCAGTTTGCCACAAGGTATCAATTTTTTTAGCTGCCGCCACCACCACCACCACCACCAATACAAATAAATAAGTATGTTTTTTTTTATTGAAAAGACTTTTTTAGCACTTTTAAATTTTTATGCAATCAAAAAGATTTTGTTAGTCGCTACTTGACAATAGACTCGTAACGTCTTCAGAATTCAAGTATATAACTAAAATAAATTTTTTCTCTTGATATATTTTCAAAAATATATTTTGCGGCGCGGAAATAAATTCAATGCGCAGGATTAAAAGGATATTTTAGTGGAATTTTTCAGTGATAAAAATTTTTGCAAAACTATAAAAGTGATATACAGTATAAAAAAAATCAAATTTATATAATTAATTATTAAGTGATTAAAAAAATTTAAAAACCATGTTTGGATTAACTTCACAAAGTGTTCTTTTAGCACAAACAGCAAAATTTGCTGGTAGTTTCTCACCAGTTACAATTCTATTTACAATTACATTAATAGTATTTTTAATTATTTTTAATAAAAGACGTGCTAGAATGGTAAAATTAATTGAAAAAATTCCTGGACCAGCTGCATTACCAATTATAGGTAATGCTGTTGAAATGAATGTAGATCATGATGGTAAGTTTTTATTTTTAATGGGAATAAATTAATTTTATTGTTAATATTTCACCAAAAAAACATATATTATGTTTGTATAATTTTATATATTTATTGATTTTAATGATTTTACTTGTCAAAATTTTGTGGTGATTCAAAGATGGATGTATTATATACAAAATATATAAGAAATTTAAATTGGAGTACCTTAAAATGTGTTAATTTTTTACTATTTACTAATATAATTTGGGTTTATTTTTTTTTTTGAAAAAAAAAGAGTTTAATGCAAAATTTGCTGACATTTGTTTGAAAATATTGAAAAAAAAAATGAAATATGATCATAAATGTGCATTTTTATTAAATTTCAAATGAATTTTCTTTTAATTTGAAAAGAAGTTTTGTTGAATCAACAAAATAGATTAGGTGAATGATTCTTATAAATTTTAGAGGACTACATGGATTAATTTGTAATATGAAATTTGAGTGTTTTTTTTAAATCTTGTAGCTTGTCGAGGAAAATATATTAAAAAATAATTAAAAAGTCAAGTGGTTCATTTTGGACAAATATTTTGACGAGACAATGATTGTATAATTTAAGATAAAAAATAATGTTTTAAGTAAAATTATGGTCGCATAAAAATTATAATAATCTGTTTAACCACAAAAATATGTCATTTATTTTTTAAAAATTGGACGAAGTTTTCTAAAAAAAAAATTAATACCTCTTATTCATAATAATTAAAATTTCCTGATATTTCTTTATATTTAGGTAGAAATATTGAATAATTTTGCTAACTTTACTATTTTTGTTGGTTAATTGTTTTGGCGCGTGGATTTATTGCAACAATATAATTTTAATTGCATGCAATTATATAAATGCATAATTTTCAATGACCAGGTATAACTATAACATTAATTAAACTAATAATTTCAGTTTTTTACCATAAATTTACTATAAATTTAATAATTAAAATATTTTATAAACTTGACCTCTAAAATTTCTGGTAACCAAAATATTAAAAAGTTTTTCGATTTCTTTTACCTATCGGCACAATTTATTAATAATCTATTTAACATAATTTTTTTTAGGTATATGTAATTTACTACATAATATTTTTAATTTATTGCATTTATCACGTAGCAATTATTTTTTTTATTGATGATAAAAATTCATTAAATTCACATAATTTGGATAATTAGATACGTATATGTATAAAAAAATGTATTAAAATTTTTTTTGCAATAATTTTGTTTACCAACTAAGTCACTACAACAAAAAAAATATTATTTTTTAAAGCTTCATAGATTTGATGTTTATTACAAGCTATTTGAAATTTGTATCAAGGCTCCTTAAATAATAATTCAAATTTTTGTGAACTAGGTTACTATTAAAAACTAAACTTTTAAATCTACTATTAAAAAAAAAATACGTTTTTTTGAAGTAATTAAACTAAATTTATCCTTATTTTAATACAAATTTTGAACTTGATTTTCAGCAGCTTCTTAATGGTATTGAAAAATAACAAATTTTTACTAACAAATTTTATTAATTATTTTTTGCAAGGATTTTACAATCAGACTTTAATTTCTTACTTAAATTTTCGCGAATAAACAGAAATGATATTAATTTTAGATTTTAGTTTAAAAGAAATTAAAGTATTATTTTCTGATATGGAATAATTAAACTATTTTTGAGGTTATATCTTACATAAAAAAAAGTTTTAGTTAAATTCCTATTCCTATTGCTTAGAGAAATAAGATCATGAGAAAATTTCATTTATAGCAAATTTAAAAATTTGGCTAAAAAGTATACAATTTAGCAATAAAATTAATGTAAAAGCGTATTAAATTAAAAGTGTGAATATTTTATAATACAAAACGTTTTTAAAGAAAATGTATATAAAACCGCTTATTAAAATTTAAGTAAATGCGAAAAAATGTTTAAATGTCTAAAATATTATTTTAAATAAATGCGAAAAAAATTTCAATTAAATATTATTTTTTTAAAGTCTAAATTTAATGTAATAAAAACCAAAATTTATTATAAACTAATTTTTTTTATCTTTGACCACTAGAAAATTTATCAAGTTTTCAGTAAGCAAACAGCCTTATTGCAGAAATTAGATTGATATAATTAGACATTAAAATATGCAACTTGTGACTTAAAAAAAAAAAAAAACAAGTATATATTTTATTTAAATATTTCAAATTAAAAATTCTAAATTTTAAAATTCTAACACAGATATTTTCAACGTGGGCGAATTTATAAAACTTTAATCTACTTTATAAATTCAACATTTTTTTTTTTTTACTTTTAATAAAAATCAAAATTATTTCACATATGGTTAAAATTTTAACACCTTTTCATTTTCATTTTTTTTTTATGAGTGTAGAAAACTTTTATCTGAAAATACTATATAATATACATATATATTATTTTTTTTGCTGCAAACTTTGCAAATAAAACATAAAAGTTAAATCTAAGCATAATTTATGATTTTAAATTTTTACCTATATCTTTTTTTTTTGTTTCATACAAGTTCATATTTAAATTACACAGTAGTTAAAATAAATATGATTCTTTTTTTTACAGTAAATCAAATATGTATATACATACATAAATATTATGTTTTTAGATATATTCTTTTTTTATTAGGTATATAAAAAAAAAAGTCTGGGTACAAGTAAATTCTTTTTCGTTCCAAATTTACCGGCAAACAAAACATAAAATAAAAAGTATATTATAAAAATGATTAATCACCAAAAAAATTTTTTACAATTTATCAATATTTGAATATAACACGAGGTGCTACTATAATATTGAAAAGATATAAAAATTTATGGGAATAATGTTTATGAGTTTTGTTACGTGTGTATATATTGTAAAAATTGAAAATAAATAATTTAAGTTTACAAAAAAAATCATATTCCATATAATTTTGTAATAGAACTTTTAGAAATATTTTAACTGCATATAAAAGATACCATTTTCAAATGCTTTATTTTAACGAATTTTATATTTCAAAGGAAAAAAGATTAACCATTGAGTTAATCTTTTGTACTTTGAAATCAGCGCGAAAAAAAAAACAGAGTAATTTCGCAGATATAAAAAAAATGTAAACGTTAATTGAGCAGCAAATTATTTTTTGCAAATTTCCCTAAACAATCTTTATATTTAGTTTTTTTTTTATGTATTTCACTATTTTTAAACACCAAAATTATAGATACCATTTAATTTTATTTCCTAAAAAATTTGTTGTTTACCACATTATTCTATTTCCTTCAACAAATAACATAATTATTAGTGTCAAAGAAAAACACTAATCCAGTTAATTTTTATTTATAATATATTTGATTTTTATCCACATAACAAGGTTATTAATCTTTTGAATATTATCTTTATAAAAGAAAATTCACATAAAAAAAATATACAAAAAAAAGTTCAAATATTGATGGTCATTTCCGTGGTCAATTGGTATTTAACATCTTTTTAAAAGTTATTCAAAAATTTATTTATTCCGTTTCTATAATCATCATGATCTAACAAAAAACATAAACTTAAAAATAAAACAAAAATACGTTTTTTTGACATACATTTTTTCAGATTAACTACTAAAATATATTTAAATAAAAATGTTTTGTTGTCCAAGGTATTTTTTGTTTGCAACCTCGGCAATAATTTCAATTTCCTAAAAACTTTATTAGATAAAATATGTTCGAAAGTGAATTCACTTTTGCTAAAATCCTGAAATAAAATATATATAAGTTTGTTTTGTGCATATTTTTAGTTTAATTAAATTTATGCACATAATTTACATAAAAACTCATCATTACTTTAATCAAAAAATTATAAATTAACCTAATAAATTTGTCCTTCAAAACTATTAATTTAGTAAAGGAAATAAATATTTTATTGGTAGAAAGATTTTTAGTAATAAAAAAATTATTAAAAGATATTTTTAAGAAGTTAAAATATGATGGTAACTATTTGGAATTGCAAGTTTGGTTTTTATAACTAAAAGCTTTCTCATTTTATATGAAAATTAATGTAATATTTTTATTTGAATTAAAACGTCCAGGGACAAGATCTAAGAAATAAAAACATTATAAACTAATAGTAAAGACGAGGTTAAGGTTAACTAAATTTCAGTTTTTTTTTTTAATTTAAAATTTGGGTTTCTATGATAAAGGTCAATTATTATTATTATTTTTAAAAAAAATATATAAATCATTAAATTTCAAATTTTTTGGAATATATTTGTGGAGAAGTTTAACAAGTTTGAAAGTTTTTTTATTTTTTTTTTAAATAAAATAAAATTATATTATAAATTTCGCTTATCAGTTAACCGGAATTAAAAACTCCAATCATAAACAAAACGGCATTAAAAAAATATTAGGATATTTTTTAAGTATTTAATGTAACTGTTGGCACACCTGTTCCACCCGCTTTTCTGCTATCAAAAAAAAAACTATTTTAAATTTATTTAATTTTTAGAGGTTTTTGTCATATCTACTTTCTTAATTCTACTTTTACTGATAAGTTAGATTTGAAATTTTTCATACATTTTATTTGAAGTTTTGTAATTCATAATTATAAAAAAAATTAGATACCAAAATCAACAATTCTCAATTTCAATATTTCCATATTCACATTAGTCTTGACATGAAAATTTGTCAGTTTTACAATTACAATATGTTATTAATTTTAATTAATTAACGAATTACCAAATCTAGCTATTATTTAATTTTCATTTCAATTATACAAAATCAATTATGATTTAATTAATTATATAGAAGAAAAATAAATTTTGCCAATAATTTAAAATTATATTTACATAATTATTCAAACAAAATCTCTCTCACAACACGATGTTGCAACATACAACTTTTCAATTATGGTTTTTCGTGACTACATTCTGTATTCTCTATAATTTAAAAGCTTCTTAAATCTAAAGAACTGATTTCAAATAAAACCAATAGAATATCTTAAAGAAAATTAATTAATTTAATCAATATAAAATTTATTAACAACCTTGACAACATGTTTTAAAAAAAAAAAAAACACTGAAAATGAAAGACAAAATTATTATTTCTAAAATATTATTTAAAATTTTACAATAATTATGTTTTTAGCTTTTACACATTAATATAAACGATTTATATAGCTAAGAAAAATTCTGACATCATTATTGCTAGCCATTTAATCGTAAATATTAATAAAACATAAAACAGAATATATTATATAGGACATTATGGTGCCAATCCTACTTTTATTCTTAATTTGCCTTGAACTATAGATGTGATTTTATATATAAAAAAAGTTATGTATAATATAAAAATATGTTAATGTTTATTTAGAATGGACGAATAAGCATCTTTTTTTTAAACAATCAATTTTTCTTGTATTAAAAAATTAAAATTTATTAATTATTTAATAAGTATTTTATTGCTATATAATATTTTACTTTTAATGGCATAAAAATAAACATAAAATCTTGCAGATTCTAATATCAATGCTTATAGAATTTTATATAGTCATCAATTTTATGCAATATTACTTCAGAAGAAAAGAATTTTTGAAATGAGTGTGCATCATACCAACTTTTAAATAATTTGTAAAAGAAGATTTACGATTAAACCATGATTGATTTCTACATTAATTCAATGTCAACTAGTCAAATTATTTCATTTTTTTTAATTTATGTAGAAAATTTATAAAAACTTCATTTATAAAATTTCAAAATTATTATATTTTTATAAGAATTTGTACGAAGGTTAAGCAAAAGTATATTTAATTTAAATCATATATTTTTTAAAACTATTTAATTTGAAAATCATTATTTTGATTTATGGATTTAAAAAATAAATAAATACAAAATTTAATTCAAATCAACCAACATATTTAAGAAACCAATATATTTAAGAAACTGGTATAAGTTGTTAGACATTATTCATTAAAATAATCTCAACAATTCTGTAATGTCATAACTTTTTGTAAACATAATTTTACTAAAAATTAATTTTAAGTTAAATTTAATTTATTTATTTATTTAAGGTACTGGTAAAAAAAAAAAATATTTACAAATTTTAATCCTAATCATAATCATAATTGACAATCAGTAGTTACTACATGCATGATTAATCATACTGTCATTTAAATTACTAACTCATTAAATCACTTCTAATAATTTCAATTAATAAAATTTATACTAATAATAACCATTTTTTTATGTTCATTTCTATTTAATTTTTTTAATTTTCAATCATCATCAATTCTCATTATTTATTCATTTTCCATTATTATTTTTGTAGAATTATTTAATCGTTTGATATCTGCTTGTGACATTTTTAATCCTGGTAATGGTATAGTTCATGGATGGCTTGGACAGGTACCCTGGGTACTACTTTATACTCATAAAACTATAGAGGTAAATTATTATTTATTTATTTATTCATATATTATTTGAAAATAAACATTTAAATACACATTTATATATAAAATATTAATTTAATAAATTTATAAATAAATTAATTAAGAGATAATTCAAATTATTTGTAAATAATAGTTAATTTCTTGTAAAGTTAATTTTAATGATAATTCATTTCAGATTAAGTTGTAATTATAATTTAACTCAATTTTTATTTGAGATATTATTTAAATAAAGAATTATTTAAATCAACATTTTTAGTATATTTTAAAAATTTTGGGAAATTAATGAGTTTTTTAAATCCAAAAAAATGTCAATAAACTTTTTAGAATTTTTATTGGTCATTAACCTTCAATTTTAAATTAAATAAATATATAAATTTATTCAGGTGTAACGATAAATCTGTAATAAATAAAATATAAAAATTTTTGTTATTCTGGAATATATGTTAAAAATTAAGTATTTTATCGAAATTTGTAATAAATTTTCACAAACAAATTCACTAATTTCATATTAGCAAAATAATGCGATTAATTTAAAAGTCACAAGCTTCTCAAAAAAAAAGAACCATTTTGGGGGCTTTTAAAAATTAATAAATTTTTAAGATTAAATTTAGTTTTGAATTCAATCATATTCGAATATATATTAGACTGACGTGGTAATTAATTTAAAGACAAGTTGATTTTTTATTATTTGATAACAAAAAGAAATTTTCCAATAGAATTGCATGCAACATTAAATTGTAATACATTCTGATTTAAAAAAAAATATCATTTCAGAAATTATCATAAGTTCAAATATTTTATATATTTAAATAAAGATTATTTATAATAATTTATCTAAATCTAAATGAATGTAATATTTTTTAAAGTTTATGTGAATTACTAAGTTTACGTATTTATCTCATTTGCATTTCTATTCTCAAATATGATCTCAAATATTTGAAATTTCCAATCAAATCGTATAAAATAATTAAGTTTTCTTTAATGTAATTTAAATGAAAAATTTTATAATTAAATAATCACAATTATAGTTTTAGAAAAATGAGTAGATTATTTATTATTCAAAATTGTAAAAATTTTTACTAGATTTCATTAGTAATAAAAGTTATAATAATTAATTGGCAATTTATAATTTACAAAAGTAGTATGTAATATAACAAAATTATTTAATTTACTAAAAAAAAATTAATTATCAACATTAGTATAAAAAAATTATCTTAAATATTTTTAATTATATTCTAATTTTAGTTATAAAATTATATTCTAATTTTAGTTATAAAATTTAGATTTTATTAGTAAAATGTCAGAATAGATTTAAATTTAAGACTTTGAAACTTTTAAATATTAAATTCGCAATAACTTTGTGGTTTTTTTACAAGTTTTATTTTTGTAAAAAAAAAAAATTAATATAACATCTATGAATTATGTTTACGTATGTAAAAAACCAACCTTCAAAAACTAGTTTTATAATAATAATATTCCACAAAACCCTTCAATAATTTCGTATTTATATTTTTACAATTTTTACATAACAAATTACTATAAATACTATAAATTAGTTAAAATGTTGAATGAAAACTAGATTCTAAATTAATTTCATTACAATTTTTTACAATGTCTTGAAAATTTCAATTTTCTTCAATTTTTTTCACATGATACAAAATAAAATTTCATTTTTTTTATATCAATTAAAATTTATTAAGTATTATTTTTATGTTACCAATTATGTTAACAAAATTCACCTCAACCATTAACTAAAAAAAAAAACCAGTGAACCTTTAATAATCTCCATCTCAATTAACTACATGTAAATAAAATTGTCACAAATTACCCAGAAAAAAGTAAACAAGAAAAAAAAATATAAACAAATATTTTTATACTAAAAATAATAAAAAATTTAAAATAAATTAAAAAGATTAAAATCACTTTCACGATTTTATTTACACTTTAATTTTATCATAAAAATACTTGCGAATTGGGTAATTTGTCTACTTTGCTATCTTAGATTATTGCTTTTTAGTTAGTAGGTAGCTACACAATGTTGTCTCATAAACGTGGGAAATTTCTTCAATTTTTCCACTTTTTTTTATGTATTTTTCTTGGCTAGGTTATGTTTTTTATTTTGTTTTTGTATTTTGTCAAGTATTTTTTTATTTTAAGCAAATGATTTTTATGTTTACATATTTATTTTTTTGTTTTTCTCTTTGTTTTACGTAAATTTGGTTAAATTAAATCAAATAAAATAAATAATTTAAATTTATTTTTTGGATAATTTTTGTATATATTTTTTCTGTGTTTTTTATTTTTTTAAATGGATTAAAAAATTATATGACACAACATATCAAAAATAAAAATAAAGTATACTTTGTCATAACGTCACGAAATAGAGAAAATTTAACTTCAAAAAAATTTATGAAAACAATTTATAAAATAAACTTAAACTGTTACTAAATTTATGCCAGGAAATAATTTCCATAACTCGATAGAATTTTTTTACACAATTTTGTTACTAAAAAACATAGACATATTTATGTTCGTATCGGGAAATTCGGAGAAATGATAAAGCTGATGAATTTGCTAAATAAGGATTAGAAATTAATTCTTTCATTTATGAAAGTCAACAACGATCATTATTAACAATTGGCTCAAAAGAATTCTTACAGGATTTATTATACGCCTTAACTAGACTCTTAACAAATTCGACAGATTGATTGCTGCGAATTGTTGAATTCGTGACTAAGCCTGAGGATATCGGTTAATGCTCCGCAAATGATATTAAATAATTTTTTGACAATCTAGGTGTCTTTAAGAACCTTTAGAAATTAAGGTGTCGCATTAGGCGCGAAGAAGATCGTAGAAGAAGATCGAAAAGAGTAGATTAAGAAATCTACATCAAAATGTGAAACAACAATTTGTCTAGAGATAACTATTAACACACAGGAACGTTTCAGTAACGAAAAAATTAGTCCTTAGAAATTAAATATTTTGTTTTTTTTAATCCTTAATTGAAATTTTAAATATTTTTTTGTTGTAAATATATAATTATTTATATTCTTTAATGTGTCTAAATGTATGCAATAACTAATTTTAAAAAATATAATTTTTATTTCTTTTTTCATTAATCCTGTTTCCTTACTTCAAATAAATCAACACACAAACAAACAAACAATCACACACACACGCACACAATAAACACAATCTTACACACAAAATCATTATATAAATGTAAATTATCCAGAATTATTTATGCGTATGGCTGGAATGCCAAAATTATGGGGACATCGTTTTGGAATTAACAAAGCCTGGCAAGGAACAACTCCTTATGTTCTATTATTTGATCCAGAAACTGTTGAGGTGAATATGGAAAATATATTTTCCTTCAATAATGTTTTTGGTGTTGGATTCATAGAATTAATATAAAATATATGTTTGGGATTTTCTTTCTATTTTTAATTTTTAATAATTAAATTAATTCATTTTTCATAATAAATATTTTTAGCCAATTTTAAATAGCTCTAAATATATTGATAAAAGTCAAGATTATGATTATCTACAACCATGGTTAGGAACTGGTCTATTAACAAGTTTTGGACGTAAATGGCATTCACGTAGAAAGGTTTAACAATAATGAATAATTTGTTTATGGTATACGTAATTTTCAATTAATTCGTGTAGATTTTAACACCGGCATTTCATTTTAAAATTCTTGATGATTTCTTGGATGTTTTTAATGAACAAAGTGCAATTTTAGCTAAAAGATTAGATGCTGAAGTTGGTAAAGAATCATTTAATATATTCCCATATGTTACATTATGTACTTTGGATATTGTTTGTGGTAAGTTATTAATTTTTTGTCTTATATTTTGAAAAGTCATTAGATATATGTAAATTCATCATTTTTTATTTATTTAAATAGAAACTGCAATGGGTAGGCGTATTTATGCACAAAGTGATAGTGAATCGGATTATGTAAAAGCTGTATATGGGTAAGCTGTATTAAATTTATAGAAAAATTGAAATCTCTACAATAAAAGTTTTCTTTTAATGATGCATAAAATCTTATAAGATCTTCTAAGTTCCTCTCTTATATAATAATCAGGGAATTTTATTATCAAATTAAACTTGTCAAGTTAAGATTGAAAAATGAAACCGGAATATTAGAATCCGGAATTAAATCGGAATTACAAACTATATTAGAAATTAAAATATAAACTTTTTCTTTTTATAATTTCTATTACTTGAATTTTAAAATTAATGTAAAAAAACAAATTAATTAAATTTTTTAGTTTTATTAAATTTTATTAAATATTTTTAAGTTTAAATAAATCTGAAAATTATACACCTTCTTCTCTAAAAAAAAGTTTAAGAACTTCCCAAATAGTTACTTAATATCATTCAATGCCGAATGGTATTTTGAAATCTTCTAGTATATTATCTTAATTTAAGTTGTTTACCAAAGTTTTTGATAATAGGGGTAACAAAAAAAAAACCATACATAAAATTTAAACTAATCTATAATAAAAAAATAAATAATCCAAAAAAAAAACAAGTTATTTTTTGAAAAATATAAAAAAAAATCTAATATCTTTTAGAATTTATGATACAAAATAATAATCAAAACTAGTTTTCCTGATCATCGTCGTAATTCGACCTTCCTTAAATTTAGCACGAAAATCAGATAATACAAGTATCAAAAAAACAAAAAAAAAACGAAAAGCTTCCATAAAAACACCTTTCTTTTTCATTTTAATAAAATTCTACTTGACAACACTACTCCGTATCTTATAGATCTTTTGATAAGTCAGGCGGCGGCTAGTGTTGCTGGTTTACCCAGAAAATACACTAGTGCATACGCCTAAAATAACACGATTCTTTTTAAAACAATAATAATAATAATAAGAATTCAAGTTTTGCAAGTTTTTCTTTATGCTCTTATTTTCTTTACTTTTTTTTTCTTTAACGTGCAAGCGAAAGTCAAAGTCATGGCCTTAAGAAAGGTAACTTATATTTTGACCCCACAATTTATGTTGTTGCATAATTAATCGTTTTATATTGTTTATTTATTCATTTGTATTTAAAAATATACATAAAATTAAAACTTGCATTTCTAGTTTTTTTTTAATGCCGCAAAAAATTTTGCCGAAAATAAATAAATTTTGCAGATTGTTTTAATGATTTCAATTTAAAGTAGTATTCAATAAAAATAAAAAAAAAAATGAAGGAAAAAAAATGAAAATCATACGCATTTCTAAACATTGGATCAATTTATCGCAACATTAGGCAAGCATTCATGTAGATCCATTTTATTTTTCGCACGCTATGAAGAGAATATATATTTTTTTTTAACAATTTTTCGATTATTTTGGATCTTAATTTCAGGTTTTTATTATTATTATTATTATCCTGCCATCCAAGAAGGATCTATCAAAAAGAGTAAAATACCCTTTATTTTATCAGAAATTATGACAGAAAACCATTATAAGAACTGTCTATGTTAAATAAAGAAAGTGTTTGAAAGAGTAGAAAGTATAATAAGTTGTATTTGAAGAGAATAACGCTGACTATTATGATTTGCAAGTTAAAAGTTTTTTTCATTCTAATAACCATGTAATTAATTTTGAACCATTTTTTTTCCTTTGAAACCTTTGAATATAAAATTATGCTGCAATTCCACCACTATTCTTCTTTATTACAAATATAATAGGGCAATGAAATGCAATTAATTCACATTTTTTTCTATAATTTAAGGGACACAATATTCTTACACAACACCGAATTATTTTATAATATTAAATAACAATCATATTCGTCAAATAATTTTTATCGAAAATAAATATATTATATTAAAAAAATAATATCAACAATCAAAATCCAATCAAACTAAGAACAATTTTTTGACACAAAACATGTATATATAAAAAAAGAGGATGTCAAAAGCTCATCCTAGTGGAAAATAGATTTCCACCCTTTTCATGTTTTAAGATTTTCTCATATATATTTTTATAAACTGTTGTCAGCAGTGAGAATATTATCTTCATATTCCACACATAACAAATTTTATTATGATATCATTATAATCAGGTTAAAAAGTTTATTCATTTTTATTTATATTTTATTTAGCACAATTAAACTAGAAAATAAAATGTGATTATTAATTTTAATTTAATGATTTTAGATAGAGTAGTGAATAACTTTCGTTTAGTCCTTATTAAATCAGATAAAGCTATGGTTATTCGAAGTACAATTTAGAAATTTGTTTCCCAACTTTCGTTTTCTCTTTCGGCTGAACACTAAAATAAACAAAATTTAATTACGTAGATCTTTGCACATAAAATTTACGTAAAAAAAAAGTTACAGAATTTAAACTTTTTTTTTTCAATTATAGAATTGGTGAAATAATTCAAAGTCGTCAAGCAAAACTTTGGCTTCAATGGGATTTCATTTTTAAAATGACCGAAAACTTTAAGTTACATCAGAAATATGTTGAAACACTACATGGATTTTCGCATCGTGTAATACGTGAACGTAAAGAAGAAATACGTCAATTACAAGATGATAATAATAATAATAATAATGGAAATGGAATGACCGATGCCTATGATGATATTGGCAAGAAAAAACGTTTAGCATTTTTAGATTTATTAATTGAAGCATCAAAAGATGGTACTGTACTCTCGAATGAGGATATTCGTGAAGAAGTTGATACATTTATGTTTGAAGGACATGATACAACATCAGCTGCTATATCTTGGACACTTTTCTTACTTGGTTCAAATGATGAAATACAAAATCGTGTTTATCAAGAATTAGAAGAAATATTTGGTGATGATAAAGAAAGTCCAGCAACAATGAAAAATTTAATGGATATGAGATATTTGGAATGTTGTATTAAAGATGCATTACGATTATATCCAAGTGTACCAATGATGGCTAGATCAATATCAGAAGATGTTGAAATTGGTAAGATTAGGAATTAAATATTAAATTAAATTAGTATTAAAAAAAATGTTTATTTAGGACAATATAAAGTACCAGCTGGTACAACAGCTTTAATAATGACATATATGTTACATCGTAATCCAAGAATTTTCCCAAAACCAGAACAATTTAATCCCGATAATTTCTTACCAGAAAATTGTTATGGTCGTCATCCATTTTCATATATACCATTTAGTGCTGGTCCAAGAAATTGTATAGGACAAAAATTTGCAATATTGGAAGAGAAATCGGTATTATCAGCTGTACTTAGGAAATATAGAATTGAAGCTGTTGACCGTCGAGAAGATTTAACACTTTTGGGTGAATTAATTTTAAGACCAAAAGATGGACTTAAAGTTAAATTAATTAAAAGAGAATAGATTCTTTTATATATAGTTTTTTAGTTCAAATATTATTCAATTAATTTTGCTCTCTAAAAAATGTATAGTTTATGATTAATAATTGAAAATTTTTTGTGTAAAAACTCAATATCTTATCTTTAATTTAAGTGTTGCTTCGGAAGTGTATGTTTGGATTTGAGAAAATTGATTTTATGAATGCGTTATTTGATATTAATTACGATTTTATAATTATATATTTTTTTTTTTGTAAATTTATTTTATGTAGTTCTAATCAGTTTTAAAAATATTTATAATTTTTTTTTATTTAAATTTATATTTGATAGTTTAAAATATATTAATAAAAAAACAAAGTTGTGAAAAATTTGGGGCCCCTTAATTTTAAGAAATATACGAAATAAAAATAATAAATTAAAATTTAGTTTTTTGTTTTACTAACTTTATGTTCCTTACTCTATTTTTTTCAGATTAGTTACAATGATGTATATAGTATATGTAGCTGATATTGTGTACGAAATTTTTTTTAGAACATTCTATGGTTTTTTAAACCATAACTTGGCAATCTATAGACACTCGAATAATTTAATCATGTTTTAAGATTTTGCATTTTCCCATAAATTTCCGATTGAAAATGTTTAAATCACGTTTAAAGTTTTAACGTTTTCTTAATTTAAACAGAGAAAAAAGGGTGAAAATTAAAAAAAAAGATATTTTTAAAATTTTTTATAAAACAAATTCTACAATTCACATTTTTCTTTTATTTAATTCTTTATTTATGCGAAAAGAAAAGTATTACTTTTCTTTTTGCATAAATAAAGAAATAAAGTATTATATTTGACAAAAAAAAACCCCTCTTGGATTCTTTTAAAACTAAATTATCAATGTTAAAAACCAATTCAGTTGTGGTTTTTTTCGGTAAAACCCGAAAATGTCAATTTTCATGGACGCTTTTTTTTTAACTGTAACATCTTGCCCGAATATATCATAAATTCTTCGCGCACAATTATGCTTCCTTTGCTATTTTCACTTTTTAAACTAATTATAATATTTCGTACAAGAGAAATATCTTTTGTTCGACGATATTTTACGGGCCAAGTCACTCTATAAAAAATAGAATAGGAAATTTCGCTTCGCAATTGGAAATTTGGTCTTGCGGGTGAATAAAACTGACTTAGCATCTAGGTAAATTTTCGGTTTTGGTAATGTTTTCGGAACTTTTCATTTACAGGGTTGGAATAAATTCTTTTACTCTATAGACGGTCATTGGAGACGTCTCATCCATGGAGATGTCTGTTCCAAGTTTGGAATGCCATAGCAGAAAGTTGAAATGTATATATATGAATGCAGACAAACTACCGGCCGTTAAATAGTCAGCGACGTAAAATACGCAGTAAAGTTGGTTCTTGTTCAACTTTTCATACCGTTGTTGATTCGAAAAGTTTTATTGGCAAACAACTACTGTCACTTTATTTCAATTTTTATTTATTACTTTTATTTTAAAACGAAATAAAATTATTAAACTTAATTTAATTTGTAAAGTGAATTATACAAAATTTCTATCTCAATTAACAATATTTCTTATTATTTATGACATTTCAATACAACGAGTTTCTGTTCAATATCGTATGCAGTCATTTGACACTTCAAACCGTCAACGGTGCGAACGACGAAACTAGCTGAGGTATTACACTCTTATTTTTAGTATGACAAGTATGAATTACGGTACGCGTTCCTGCGTACAGATGTCAAATTGCTACAGACGTAGGTTGCTAGCATAATTATTTGCACATTACACCTAAATAAATAGCAAGAAAATTAATATCAAGCAAAACAGGGGAAAGAGTAAATTTCTCTTTGCTACATATTTTGTTAAAATAAAATATAAAATCATATTTAAAAATATTTAAAAAAAATCACAATTTATTTTAGCATGTACAGAAAAGTAGATTAATTTTCATAAATTATTTGATATAAATTGTATCAGAGTGCATAAATCAATATTTTTCTAATTAAATCAACGAACGAACAAGTTAAAAACCTTTCGAAAAAAAAAATATAAAAAAACCACCCTTAACATTTTACCATATATTTAAATATATATATATACAAGAAAAAAACAAGATTGATATATAAATTTTATAAGATAAGATTTAATAACCATGGAAGTTGATTCCATACCAGTGCTTCTAGTCACCGCAAATGTGGGCAGTGTTTTTGAAGATGTAAGTTATTATAATCACTTTTTTTTCAATAACATAATTACAAAAACAACAAAAAAATCAATTATTATTATTAATTAAATTAAAAATTTAGCCATCACGTTTATTAAACACATGGATAAAAGAATTTGTTGATAAAGTTAAACATTTAAGGCCACAATTTTTATCATTACATCTACAAGAAGTTGGTGGTAAAACATATGAAAAATCAATGGAATATGTTGAAAAATTTATACAAATGTTATGTGAAAATTTAGAAGAATATAATCGTATTCGAATATATTTAGACGAAGATTATAATTCAGCTGAACATTTTACTGTAAATATATTAGGATTTTAATTAAATTACTGAAAAATTTAATATAAATATAATTACAGGCATTGGGTAATTTATATTTTATACATCAATCATTAAAAGAAGTTAAAATATGGAATTTTTTAACCCATGAATGGGAAACTGCTGAAGGTAAAAGTATTCATACTGGTAATATTGAAGCAATTGCAACCAAAGAAAAATCGAAATTTCCTCAGCATTTTTTTCCAGAAGTAATAGTTTTGGTGTTATTAATTTAATATATTTATAATTATTACTGTTTTTTTCTTTTTAAATTTAGTGTAAATGGTCTCGAAAAGGATTCTTACGTACACGTTGGGAAATAAATTGCACAGTAATTGATCTCGTTAATATACATTTATTTCATGATGCCTCAAATTTAGCTGCTTGTGAGGAATTCCCATCTGTATATTGTAAGACTAGACGTCGTGCACTTGTTCATACATTAGAAAAATTTCATATTGATTCAAAAAATGGTTTTGCACCATTTTTTGTTTTTGGTGATTTTAATTTTCGCTGTGATACCGAAGGAGTTGTAAAAGTAAACAATTATTTTGTATTTTAATATTAAATTTGTTATAAATAATTAAATTTATTTTCTAGAAATTGACTGAAGATTTAACTAAACATCGTATTCAAAGTGCCAAAAATGATAGCACAAAATTGCAATATAAAAACTCTGATGGTGAAAATGTACTTACTGTTGGTAAAAAAGAATTTACACATAATGAACATCAAACTAAATTTAAAGAATCTTGGGTTAATCTATAAAAAAATATTTCATAATTTTCATAATAATTGTAAAATCAATTTTTTTTTTGTAGTTACAACAATTTGATCGTGAATTAGAACCACTACGTGAAATTCTAGTCGAATTCCCAATCACATTTCCACCATCGTATCCATATGAAGAAGATCCAGAATTGCCAAAAAATTATATGTCAACACGTTGTCCAGCTTGGTGTGATCGTATTGTTATGAATCCAAATGCAAGAGAATTAATTATTGACGAAACATTCTCATCCACTGATTATAATATTATTGGAGAAAATGTTTGTATGGGTGATCACAAGGTAAAAATACTAAATTTTATTTTATCTTTTATATAACGGATCTCCCGCTTTGTGGACGACCATAATTAATGATTTATTTATGTTTTTAAATATGTTTAATTTATAGAAACATGTTCCATTTACTTCTAACAATTATCTTATGCATAAAGTGGGGGATTTCTGCATATAAAACTAATTTTTTGAACTAATTTTATTATTTTTCTCTATTTTATTTTAGCCAGTTTACTTAAGTGTCAGGGTTAAAGCGTTACAAGGTATTGTTCGATGTTGTAATTGCTATGAGCATTTAAATAATAGTGCATCAGCAAAAAAAATTGAATCAGATCATAAACAATTTATATTAAATAAGAATAATATAATTTTGAGTAAATCTGCTTTAATAAATTCAAAATATTGCTTGTATAATAATGAAAATTTTTATAATATATTACTTGAATGTCGTAATTTAGATGATAATTATAAAAATAAATTAATTAAGTCACGAATTGATAGTCTGAAAAATTTACACCAAACAAAATCTAGTCTTGATAATATTAATAGTAATTTACCAATTATAATAAATGAAAATTATGATGAAATTGATAATCAGCAACCATTAATAAGTATAACTGATACAGATAATTTTAATATTTGTTTATGTACGTCTATATCATCTGATAATACTGTTGTCGATGGTACAATATGTTCTGTTTGTCAAAATATTATAAAACGGCAATCAAATGAACATCGTTGTACATTAATAACAAAACGATTAATGTTATCAAATGATATTATTGTAAATCGTATTGATACACATTATTTAAATACAAATAATATAGATAATTATTTAGGACAAGAACCATATACACCAGAAAGTGCTGAATCCCATTCACCATATCCAGAATTAGACGAACTTGATAATAATATTACTAACGATAATACTACAATATTAAATGATCTCAATTGTATACCAACAACTAATAATTGTTTAATAAATAATAATCCTACAGCAACACAAATTAGATTTAATCATAATAATTATCAAATTTTATCAAAAGATAGACAACATATCAATTCATCTGATATTGTTCAATTAAATACATCTACAGAACAGCGTGGTGTTGTCTCACCAGTACAATTAAAAACAAGACTAGAAAACTTACAAAGAGCCTCTTTAAATAACGAAAATTCTAATACGGTTGAATCTGATAAATTAACACAAAATTGTTTTAAAAAATGTTGTTCCATTTTATGATTTTATTAATGTAATTTCTAAGTTTATTACAATTTTTTTTGAAATTTATATTTATACTGTTTGGTATAATTTTATTTAATTTAATTTTTTTGATTTTATTTATATTTTAATAATATAAATAGCATGGTGTAATCTCAACTCGAATTTTTGAGAGTTACTTTATTTTACGAAAAAAAAGTGAAAACTTTTTTTATATTATTATTTAGCATTCAAGTGTTCTAAATATTTTATATATTTTTAATGGCAATAAATGCTTTTTTTTAAACAAAAATTTATATAATTTAGTTATATATTAATTTGATTTTCAAACAAAGTTTTGTTTTTTTGTTAATTAATTGTGTACTTATATTATTAAATTTTTACTTTGCAAGCTTATATAATAATTATTAAGTAAATTTTTGGCTTGCATTATGAGTTTGTTATTTATTCAATCTTTATTTAAAATAATATATTTGGTTATTTAGAAAAAAAAATATATTTTTGTGTAAATAAATTAATTTTATATACAATCTAAATACTTTATTACTTATTTTTTATTTATTTTTTTGCGTAATTTATTTCATTTTATAGCTTACAAATTTCTGTTTTATTTTTATTTTGGTAAGTTTTTTTTTGATTTTATTTTAGTTTACAAATATGTGCATTAAAATAAATATTTTGATCGAATTATTAAATTTATTAAAAAAATTATTTTATATTTTAGATAAAAGTAGTAAAATACCGTATGTACCTGAAGATTTACAAGATATTCTAAATGAAATTTTTGGAACTGGTGAAATAAATGAAGGTTTTAATGATGACGAAGATGAAGATAATGGGGATTGTTGGGTTCAAAATAAAGAATCATTAGCAAATACTAATTACATTCAAATAAATCCAATTGATAATAATGAATCAGATGATGTATTCCAACCAAATGTTAATACATGTCTTCTAAAAGAAACAACTGTTTAAAAAATAATTAAAATAAAAAAAACAAATAATTCATTAATTTTATTGTTAGTACAAATTTTAGACCAAAGTTTAAAATATCTCAAAAATGATTAACATTTAAATAGTTTAGTTATAATTAAAGGTATTAATTTATTTTTAAAATTTAAAATTTAATTATATAATTTATTTTGGAAAAAAAATTATTTGATAATCAAATACTTTGTGCCATTTTACTAAACTAATTGTTATTTAAAAACATTAATTAAGCAAATGAAAAGATTTTCCGTCCGTATTTGCATATTTATTTGTATTTTTATTCATTTCCTAAACATAATTATTTATTCTTTAAATTTAATATGTTATTTATTTAAATAATTTTTCGTTATATTTTTAAAATTTCTTTCGTTATTAAAAATTAGAAAAGAATTAATTAATTAATTCAATACACTTAATTACGAGATTAATTATTTATAAATACATACTGCATTATATATTAATAAATGTTTAATATCAGTTTGTATTTTTTTTAGTTTAGATAAATTAACAAAGTTTAACATTAAATATAAAGTTTAACATTAAGTAATTAACTATAAATAATATTACAACCTTATGAGAAATAATTAAAAAAAATTTATAAAATAAATTAAACTATATTAGTCCATTTTTCGATTATAATTGTCTCTAGATGTTATAAAGTAAATAAGTTTATTTTACATTCCCTTTATTATTGATTAATTTAAATATGATGTAGAAAAGATGTTCTATATTATAAAAAACTAAAATTATTTTTAAAATTAGGGAATGCAGTTGGAAGTTCTTTTTTAATATTTTAATAATATTATATAATTTTCATATATGTGTAAAAAAAAGACTTCCAATTTAAATGGATTCTTCCAAATAACTTTAAATGTATGTTTCTGTTTTTGTCTTTTGCAAAATTTATCAATTATTTTGTAGAGTGACATTTATATAATGATAAAACCCAAAACAAGGGGTTAAGCGCTTAAATAAAATAATCTATGGAGTTTTAATATATTATTGTATTTCAAAAATATCATAATTGTTTATGTGTATAATGCTATAAAATTTAAATAATAAATGTTATTATTATATTGTGAAAGTGGAAATGTTTTTATCCACAGAAATTTTATGTTTTATTGTTACGTTATGCCTGAATCTGTTATGTGAAAAGCTTCTTGGACTAGTTTTCAATTAAGTTCAATTAAGATGTTTAACCCTGGGAATCTTCCCATTTTGAAGATTTTAAAATAAAATGTAAGTAATTAAAAAAGCAGAAATGTGGAATATGCTTGTTCAGTTCAATTAAGACGTTTAACCCAGGGAATTCGTCCCTTTTTGAAGATATCGATGCCACTTTTAAGCATTCCCATAGCCGGTTCATTTCGTTAGAGGAGGGAAATAATGACGTGTTTAAAAGAGACCTGTTTAACAATAAATCCCGAATTCAAATAATTTGTCGTTTATTGTGCTTCCGCAAAATTTTCACAAGAATACGAATAAAAAGGCCTAAACCAGCCTTTTTTGCACTACTGTCGATACTGTTTGTATCTGCTCCCAAATTTGTTTAATACCTACCACTCCTAAAAAAGTGTTTAATACCTACCACTCGTAAAAAAAATTACGTTGATTGGTGATAATTTCAGGAAATTATATCAAAATACTTTTTTGGAACAGTGTATTTATTTAATTAGTTACACGCAAATACCTCTAAAAATTATGTGAAAGTTTAACAACTACGCCTATCCCCCGATTTACACGGTACTTTTTTTACACGATTTAAAAAAAAAAAAAAACGGTAAAAAAAACGGTAACAAAATTTATATATTGTGACATGACTATAAAAAATAACAAAAACGGGGAATTCCCAAAAATGCAGCATATACATTGAGTATACATTTCACAATAGCTTTCATATTACATAATTAGTTCAGTCTATGGTCGGAAGCAAAAGCGTACTTATACTTTTCAAAATACTTTTACAAAATAATTAAATATTAGTTTATTTACACAATCAGTAGTGTTAAAAAGAATTATTTTTATTACAATTTTGAAATTTGGAATAATTACTTACATACATATAAGCGTAAGTAATAAATCATAATTTTTGAACCACTTTTATAAATTCGGTGTAAACGTTTAATAGGTTTATGATGTCGAAAGAAGTTAAAAAAATACAAGAGAAAAGAAAAGTCATATCTTTATATCTAATATCTTTATATCTAAATTATACACATTTGATCGTTTTTTCGATTTACACGGTTTTTCATATTAAAAACAAAAATTTCGATGTACACGGTTTTCTGAGGAACCAATCTTCCGTGTAAATCGGGGGATAGGGTATATCTAAAAAGGTTAAATAAAATATTTAGAAGAAAGGTTTAAGATTAAATTTTAAAACTAAGGGGTTTATCCGGTGATTTTCAGTTTCAGTCTATTATATATAGATGATGAAGCTGAATAAGTTAAATCATATAATATTTAATTATTTTCAGCGTATCAGAGGAAATGGTCAATTTCACTAGTTTTCCGTTTCATTAGCAAAGTATCTATTAGACATATTCGTACAGAATAATTGTATAAACTTCATTACATTATTCATTTAAACATCTAAACAATAAAGGTTTTGTTGTATAATTTATTTTTGATTGCGTAAAAGCACTGATTTGTAAAACTGAAAAAATCTAATAATTGTTGTAACATATCTCGGTTTTAAATTATTTATAAATTGTTTATTTCTCAGCATTGATTTGGCTTTGTAATCTAGTTTGAATAAATTCATTACTTCTTATCACTTTATTATATATAAATTACAAAAAAAATAAACACATCATTTTTTAAGATATTTTTGTTATGTAAATTTATTTAATTACTTTGAAATGCTTATCATGAAATATTTTTAAGTTACAACAGAAAATAAAAACAAGTAAATTATTATAAAATATAAACAATTAATTATGTTATAACAATTAATATTATAGTTATAACGTACAATTTCAATAAAGATTAAATTGATTTATCGATAAACTCGATTAGAATGGATAATAAAAAAGAATTACATAATTGTTGATTTTTTTTGCAGATGTAATGGCAGAATGTTATTTTTATATGTGTATTTTAATTACGATTTTATCTTCAATGTAAAATTGCTTAATATTTTTTCTTATGCTTATTCATTAATATTTTTACTTAGAGGACATTATGTCCTTTTATTAAGTTAAGAAACTTTTTTAGTTAATTCTAATTGTTTAGAAAGCTAAACCAGCATCACGATAAGTTGTAAAGATCTTCTCAATTGAGTTAACATATGCAGCTGTTCTCAAATCTAATCCCAAATTATATTTTTTAGCTGTTTTCATAATGGCACGTGCTGAACGTTCCATGGTATAATCCAAACCAGAATGAACAATATCTTTTTCTGAAGCACCAGCAATACGTTTTTGGAAAGCTTCTGAGGGTGTTACTGGTACACGTCCATGTTCTGTTCCTAATTTACGTTCCAAGGATTCTTGAACGGATTCTAAATAAAACAGAAAAAAAATTATTTATAGTATATTTAATATTAATTAAAAAAAAGTGTATGTTAGTCATTTGTCATAAAATCCAAAACTTAATAATCATTTTGATTAGTTAAAAACAAAGTTAAATGAATATTTCTAATTCTACATAACTACATTTGCAGGATACTAACAAAAATTAAATATTTTCTATCTAATATTTGGAAACCTATATGGGAGAAGGATACACAAAATAAAATAAAAAAGTCAAACTAATAAAAAAATAACAACAAAATCTTCTTATAGAAGTTGTACCCTTTTTAAGTATATATCTTTCTATTGACTGCTGGACTGAAGCTATACGACGACAAAAAAAAAAAATAATAAAATAAAATATTTATTTAAATTAAAATAATAACACAAAGAACAATTATTTTTTACTGATACCTAAACATATTTGTAAATATTTTACATTTCCAAATTTTTAAATAAGATTTCTTTTTTCAAAAATCTACGGCAATATTATTTTGAAAAGCTTAAATGAAATTTAAAATTTAGTTTTGCATAAGTTGATACAAAATATACAATTTTGATACATTTCCTAGTCAAAAGTTGGAATGACACAACTCGTTTGTTGGTAAGTTTTTTTATAAGTTAGTACTTAGTAGTTAAAGGAAATAAGTACGTACTGAAGTAAAAAAAACTATAGACGCCAGTGTAAAAATTAAAATTGTTATTGGTTTCAAAAATGATCATCTTATCTTCTTAAAATCTCATCTTGAACTGTTTTTCAACAAGTTAGAATGTGTTCATAGTTCTCAAAAAAAAAAAAATGATTTTACTTAACGTATTTTATATAAAAGCGCTGAGCTATCGGAATAGAAATATTATATGTTTTTAGATACCCCGATTCAATTGTATTATTAGATCACGTTTGAATGACAGCCCGACTAATCTAAATTTAAAATTAACAATTCGCAACTTAAATATATTTTTATTATAGTAATTATTAATAATAAAAACAAGTGAGCGTTGCTTTCATTTGATTTGACAAATATTGAAATGAAAAACAAAAAAATAAGAAAAATAGAATGTCTACGCTAAATGTATATTATTACAAAAATAAATTAATTATAATCGAAACCGATAGATTTAAATAAAAATTAGATAAAACTATAGCATTTTAATTTATTTATTTCTTCTAGTTTTTGCACTTTTAATTGGAATGAAATTTTATACTTGAACAATTGTCGGATGATGTATAAGGAAATAAATAAAAAGAAAAATGGGAAATAACTCCTATTTTTATTTTAAGCTTACCCAAAAGTTGATAATTTGATTCACGTTCATATTTAAATGTAAGACGGCCATATGAAACATGATTTAAATTTTTCAGCCATTCAAAGAAAGAAACTGTAACACCACCAGCGTTAATATACAAATCTGGAATAACAAGTACATTACGATCGATTAAAATTTTATCAGCAGCTGGCGTTGTTGGTCCGTTTGCAGCTTCACCAATTATCTAAGAAAAAAAAAATATTTTTTTAAAATTATTATAATAGTTTATATGATAAATAATTATAAATTAAGGAATTTACCTTAGCTTTAATTTTACCAGCGTTTTTACTTGTAATCACTTTTTCAATAGCAGCTGGAATAAATATATCGCATTGTTCAAACATTAAATTTTCTCCCGAATATGCTTTAGCTCCAGGAAAACCAACAATAGTTCCATGCTCTAATTTGTAATCTTCCAAAGCCTAAAATATTAATTATTTTAGAATATTTTTTTGTTAAATTGTAAAACAAATGTACAAAGGATGATTCATTTGGTAAATTTAAAACAGTTTAAACAACAAAAATTTATAAGAGATGTCAAAAGTGACACTCATTATATGAAGCTAATTTATTTACTAAAAGATAGTTAACAAATATTATAAACAATATATATATATATATAAATAGGAATAAATATATTTTAAACTATATGTTTTAATGTTTCTGTTTTTAAAATTAAAAAGCTAATCCAGCATCCCTATATGTTGTAAATATCTTTTCAATAGTGTTCACATAAGCAGCTAGTCGAAAATCTATTCCCAAATTATATTTTTTCGCTGTTTTCATAATGGCACGTGCTGACCGTGCCATAGTATAATCTAAACCAGAATGGACAATATCCTTTTCTGATGCACCAGCAATACGTTTTTGGAAGGCTTTTGAAGGTTTCACGGGTATAGAACCACTCTCAGCACATAGATGTTGTTCCATTGATTCTTGAACAGATGCTATATATATACATTAAAGAAAGTATTTATATTAAAATTTAAGAAAAAAAATTATTTCTTCTTTATTATAAAATACCTAAAAGATGATAATTTGATTCACGGTCGTATTTGAATGTTAAACGACCATAAGAAACATGATTTATATTTTTAAGCCATTCAAAATATGACACAGTTACACCTCCAGCATTACAATATAAATCTGGAATAATTAGTATATTACGATCACGTAATATTTTATCAGCCAGTGGTGTTGTTGGCCCATTTGCACCTTCAGCAATTATCTAAAAAAACAATATATTTTTTTAATTATTAGATATCTTTGATAATTATTTATACACATATACCTTTGCTTTAATTTCTTCAGCAATTTTTTTAGTAATCACTTTTTCAGTAGCAGCTGGTATAAATATATCACATTCTTCTAGCATTAAATTTTCTCCTTCATATGCCTTGGCATTTGGAAATCCAACAATTGAGCCTTTTTCTAAAACATAATCTTCTAATTCCTAATTATAAGATTTAATAAAACTATTTAATTCTTTATAATTATACTAATATTTGAATAATTTGTACGTTTGCTGCTTGTCACATAATTACCTTGACCTTTCATAGTAAAATTCAATATTCCGGACAACGTATATAACCAATGCAGAATAGTTAATATTAAAATAAAATAATTTGGCGAACAACTATTTTAAAATTTTACAAACCGGCGATTACGAACACCTTACTAATAGATAAGACAGTTAAAACAGCAGTATGACGATAACAATTTTAAGCTACCAAAATTAATCTGTTTTGTGATTTGTGTGGATTTATAATGCGCTATGAATATGATTAATTTTTTTTAATATAATATTTTAGATAGGAAAACGTAGGAAGGGAAACAAATAACTCTAAGCCTACCTTTAATGCACTACACTTCACTGTAAGAAAAATTACATATTGAAAATAATTTTTGTAAACTTAAATTGAACAGATTATTTTAATAATACATTATTTAAATTTTTTCAAAACTTTAGTACACGCATAGTTTACTCGTTTTTACTTTTTTTTATATAAAATTTTCCAAATTTGTCAAAGTATTATATATTTAAAAATTTATTCATATTTTAAGTTACGAACTTGTATTCCATAAAAAATATGTATTTAAAAATTAATTCTTAATAAGTAAAATTTTTATGTAATATTACTTATTTCATTTTATTTGCAAGTCTTATGAAAAATATGATTTTAACCTTTTTATGTTATGCTTTGAAAATACAAAATTTTCTACTTTTGTTAGGCAAATGATAATAGGTTGAGGATTCATATTTTTCAAAAAACAAATATAATTACATAAGCGTTATTATATTTGTTCAAAATTTGACATTTTAGAAAGATATTCGGTATTGGAGACAATATAATATTGTTTTTGAAACCCGCGATATGACTTACAAAACCAAATTATTTACTTACTACTGTTAATAGTAACTTTTTTATGAAATAGTGTACAGATAAATTTTTGAATAAATTTTTTACATATATTTCACACGTTACGTACTTAACCATAAATTGTATTTGGATTATAATTTAAAACATATTCTATTCATAAACTTTAATTATTTCTTTTTTACCTTTGGATCAATTCCATCTGGATTAACAATTGAGCCATCATGTTCAATCATTCCAACACATTTAGCTCCAGCACGTACAAGGTATCGGCAAGTATGTAAACCGACATTACCGAAACCTTGTACAATAAATGTTTTGTCTTTCCAACCGGGTGCAACACCTAAAAAAATTTCAAAATTAAAATTTTATACATAAATGTATTTAAAAAAAAATTAATTTACCAATTTTAGACATAATAGAAGGTTCATTTATAAAATTATCAAGACCATGGAAAACACCACGGCCAGTGGCAGATACGCGACCATGAATACCACCTTGATTAATTGGTTTACCAGTAACACAAGCATGGGAATTGATATCTAAATATCCAACTGTTTTCCCATATGTATCAGCAATCCATGACATTTCACGTTCACCAGTACCCATATCAGGAGCTGGTACATCAATACCAGGTCCAATAAATCCTTTTTTAGCCAATTCAAGAGCAAATCGACGGGTCATCTTTTCTAACTCATTTTCTGAATATTCTTTTGGATTTATTTTAAGGCCAGCTTTAGCTCCACCAAATGGTACATCAACACAAGCACATTTAAATGTCATTAGAGCTGATAAAGCTTTAACTTCATCACGACAAACATCCAAAGAATAACGAATACCTATTTTTTTTTAAAATAAATAAATATAATATATGTTATGTACATATTTTATTAAATGTTTTTATTATATCGAAAAATTTAATTTCGATTTTTCGCCAAAAATAATTTAAATATATAAGTTTGGTTAACATTTTAAAAGCATTTATAAGAAAGTTGTAGAACGAGTGGACAAACTATAACCGGCAGCAGCTGTCCAATTATTTACATCCCTCCGTAAATTTATTCCAATAAAAAAAATATAATTAAGATTCAAAATTAGTATAAATCAAGGAAATTCTCATATTTTTAATGAAATTTATATTTTATTAATTAAAATACTTATAATAAAATTAATAATTAAAGTGAAAAATAGTAATATGAATTTTCAATTAAATTTATTCAATATTTTGCGCTGCTTCGGAATAATTTCTATTAAATCATTAATAGTAAGGGTTTGGCACACTTCAACTAGGCTATTTCATATTTTATTAACAATGTTTTTAAAAATACTTAGATTTGTGTTATTAAATGTATTTTTAAATACTTTTGAACTTTTTTAAAACTGAAAGTAAAATAATATTTTTATTACTTGTTCTAATTTAATCTTGGATGATATCCAAAGAAACAATCATCAACCTGTACATTTTTAAACATACAATTATAATATAAATGTATATTTTAGCGGCAATTAAATTAATATTCTTATAAGTGAAATTCTGGTTTTTCTTAAGTTTATCAAATTAAAATTTTTTAAATGTTATATTTTTATTTTAGAATTTTTAAGAAGAATCATTAATAGATTAATAGTATATTCATTTTAAAACTACATAATTTAATTGGCTTGAAAAACCAGTATAATCATTAAAAAAAATATAATAATCAATATAAAATGTAAAATAGAAAATATGATTTCTGTATTTATATGCTTATTCTTACAAACTTTTGCTAACTATAAATATTTCAATGGGTTAAACGAATATTGTACACTAATTTAATTTCTTTTCTGTATTGCTATATTTTTTTCATGCATTATGATTTCTGTATGCTTAAATTTAAGCAAGTGACACGTGTCAATTCTAATGACGACTTTAATCAAATGAAATTTCTAAATTAAAGAAATTGGTATACGATTTATCATTGATATTTATATAATAATCAAAGATCGTTAAAAAACAATTTTTTTTCGAAAGTGATAACTACTTTCGGTTCTATAAAATCATCTATTTTGTCTTTAAGTAATGTTATGAATGTTCATTACATTCCTTGCACAAACTCAATTTTTAAATTATATTCGCTGCAAAATAAAAATTTGCTATTAAAATTTATATTGGCTGGCATATTAATAAAATATTTCTATTAAATTTAAAAAAAAGCTCAAATTATTCAAATATTCAAATAAAAAAATTTTTTATAAATTATTTTTCTAAAACAAAATATGTAAAAAAAATTATACCAAATATTTTGTTGAAACAGAAAATGTCAACAAAATATCAGGAGATAAAATTTAAACCGATAAGTAAGATTATTTATGGTAATATAAATATTTAATTATTATCTAATCTCACAATGTAAAATTATTATTATTTTCCAATTTATTACATAAAAATTTTAAATGAACAACCTAAAAAGACTATCATTTCTTCTATGAAAATGAAAATAATGAAAGCATAAGTGAAAATGAAAATAATGAAAGCATAAATAATTTAAATACGGAAAATAAATGGTTTTATTTTTTTCTTTCTGCGCAAAAAACTAAAAATATCTTAATCGTCACAATGAAGCTGTTTAATATATAAAGTTATAGGGTCACGAGACATAAATATTTTTTGTTTTTTTTTTTCTTAAATTATTTATAAATGATTCAAATGTTATTTAAGTACTTCATATTATGTTTCGACAAGATCCCCCAAAAAATGACCAGATGTTGTTTTTACTTATTTTATAATAAAATTTTCAAAGGAAATAATAAAAACGTTTTGCACAAATATAATCAAGTTAATTTGCAAGAGTTTGTCACTTCATTAAATTTAGAATGCAATGCGCGTGCTATTGAAAATGAAAGGAATTTTCTTATGTTTAATGCAAAAGTTTTATATAAATTTTTTTTTTTTTTAGATATTTGAAACAATTTAAATTTATTTTGAAATTAAATATTTATTTCTATTTAAAAAAACATTTTTTTTTGTAAATTTTGTATTTACTGTTTAATTAATCATAAGAAAATTAAACTATATTTAATTGTGAATAATTGAAAATCAATGTTTATTTACAAATATATATACTGTATTAGACGGTATATAAATTTTACAATGTTGATTCAAATCTATTGACATAAATAATTTTCAATTTAAGTATTTTACGAAAAAGAAATATAAATAGTGTAATAATATTTTAAAAAATAAATTTTATATAATCATAAATTAATATACGTTAGCAACAAAAGAAATATTAGTTGCTAAAATTCACATAAAATATTTTTAACAAATAAATAGTAAAAAAGCAGTATTAATATTAAAATCTTGTGATTAATATTATCACATAATATATTTTTCTTAAAAATATGTTTTTCTTATTTTGATTTTTAGGTAATAAAAATTAATAGGTAATAAAATTTTGTGTTTTATCAGAATTTATTGATAAGACTATATATGTACATATTTAAAAATATTGTTATGCGTGGTATGATTTAATTGTAAAATATTATTTTTTGAGTAAAAAATTATTCAATTATTATATATTTTTTTGCTGTAAAAGGTTATTTTAAGAAACTAATCAAATTATGTCTTTTAATTTAACCTTTGTACTATTCTTAAGGGTTAAGAAATAATAACCACTTTTTTCATATTAGGTTTTTAAAGTATTTTTTAATAATGATTAAAATTTACTGATTTTAATTTTGTTTTTAAGTAGTTTGATTAAAATTTAAGCAATATATGGATAATAAATTTGACGCTAATCAAATTTAGTTAAAAATATGATTTTTTAATGTTTCAAATAAATGTGAATTATGTAACAAAAAAATTTGATTAGCGGAGGGCGTATAATTAATAATTAACTGAGTTATTTTATATTAATTTGCGGTGGTAAATTTATATTAATTTGTGCATAAAAATAGATTTCAATATATTATAATCTAGAACAACTATAAATTTAAAAAAGAAAACATAAATATTCTGAACTATATAATTATTTTTTAAACTTAAAATCCATGATTAAGATACGATTTTATTAAAAACGAAATTAATCCAGCAATTAATAAATAGTGGGTTCTGAGTTATAAGATTATAAGTTTCCTGTTTCTGGAATTAGACACTTTTCGCCAATTAATTTAAATTATCGTTAATTAAAAATACGTACAACAACATTCATATGAAAAATATACATGAAAAATTACTTGTTTATTACTTAAATTGCAGATAAAAATAGAATTTTGCTGTTAATTGTATACAAAAAAAAAACATTAATTTGACATATTGTATAATATTTGTAGAAGAATGTTATCTTAACCGTCATTTATTAATTACCTTGCCATAAAAATATTATGATAAAGAAATCAGTTAATCTCCAATTACTTTGGCTTTAAAAGTTTCAAAAGAAAAATATTCTTATTCTCATATTGAATAATTTTTCGTATAATGTACTATAAAAATATTAGTCATTACGATCATATAAGAAAACTTTGCAATATAGGAATACTTTTACTTTTACAACTACATAATTAGAAAAAACAGTACAATCGGTTATCTATCTATAATAAATAATTAGTACAATTAGACACTTTTCGCCAATTAGTACAATTAAAACTTTTCAGAAGCACAATAATGGAGTGTTTAATTAAAAAAAACTATTTATTCAAAATATTGTCTCACTAGTTTTACAGGAACAATATATTAAAAAAATATATATATCTTACATTTTATTAGAGTTCGGATCAAATATAAATACTTTTTTGCTTAGCTATCCAATGTGATTATATGTGTAGGTAAGAATATTCTGTATATATGCATTAGCTTTACTTCGAACCAAAATTTTTACCGGGAGATTACATAATAGTGAAAAAAAATGATTGATTTTTTTTCTATACTTTCTAAGCGGAAGAATTTTAAATCTAAAAAAAAAAATTGACCAAATAGAATTATTAACACTTTTTTATTGATTGATTACGTCAAAATCCTATTGTTTTATTTTTTACACCCCCCTTAACACTCTTTTTATTAAATAACCTGATATAGAGAATTAAATTCATTTTTTCTAAGTCAATTGTAAAAAAATTTAAAAAATGTCGTGACTTACCTCCTTTGGTTGGTACACGATGAGTACTATGTTGTGCACGGAAACCAGTAATCATTTCATAGTCACCAGAATCCCGACGTAGTGGGAAAGCCATTTCAAGAATATGATCACATTGTTGCATTAACATAAGGATACCTTTTGCTTTCTTTTTCTTTTGCTCTAAAGTCATTTTTCCTTTTATTTCTTCAACAAGACATTCTTCAGCTACTTGACATCCACGATGAAAGAAATATTCAACCATATCAAAGAATTTTGGATCTTCTGCAGTTGGAACATCTTTAAGACGATCTGGAATTTGATGATCTGCATAATTTCGGCTTTGATTAACAACAGTTGGTATAGTAGCTTTGAATAATTGTGATATTTCTTGCTTTACTATACAATTTCTAGCCAAACTTTTCAAGTGATACATTTTTATTGGATTTAATTAGATTAATGTATGACTAAAAGATATATTTTTACTCAATCGTATTGTGTGGAATCGACCAATTCTCTTACAGTACAGTTGAATAAGAATGAGAGAATGACTGGATTGCAAAAATCTTTTCTATCGAATAAAAATTAATTTTTTCGCCTACTTTTTAGTTTGACTATCGAATCTCGAATGAATTAATTCGATACTCGTTTGTTTGTCAGGGTTTGGTTGAAATGGATTCAACCGTTGTGAATTCTGATTTTTGTACGATATCTGAATATAATTTCCGAATTTGGAAAGAAATAATTAAAAAGCTTAGTGTATAAAGATGTTAAGTGATATTGTTCTAAAAGAGACCATGCAGCTTTTAAATACATACTAAAATATGTCCAAGTTTAGTTACAATGTTTTCTGCTTTAAAAAATATATAGATTATGTAAGCATTTTATTTACTTGATCTACTAAGGACTAAGGCTATTACAGAAAATCTTATTTTATGAATTAGTTCCAGAAATCGTTTCTAATTGCTTTTACTGGAAGAAATTTATGTTTTGGTCATGATAGATAAAAATAACTTATGCTGGATTCATCATTTCGTCTAATTTCAGTTGAACTCGTTTCTTCTTAAATTTTTCCTTGTATTTAAAATTAAGACTTGTTAATTACGATATAAACTCGTACTGTATATTAAAACTTAGTTTCAGACCAATTTTAGAAAATTATTTACCAAAAACATTAAGTTTTATTTGAAAACTAACTTTGATTTATTTTTGAAAAGCTCTTTAAAAATCATTTATTGATACTAAATATTATAAATATAGGATTCTAAACTTTAAAATATATTTTAATCCTCTGGAAGGATTTTTCAAAATATCGATATTCTCTTATATTACAACTTTTCAACTCACTGCTCATTAATGATTAATAGAAATTTGCTTATTGGGAAATGTCCATTAAATTGACAGTTTGGCATGTCAAAAACATAGATGTACGAAAAGGTAAACAACAAATATAAACACACGTGCTGTTGATTTAGGCATATTTAAAGAGAAAAATAATTTAATTTTAAGATGACCCAAAACAAAACTGATTTCCAAGGATATAAAAGTATTTTAATCTTTTATTTCATAATATTTTAACGACTAACCAAAGCTAATAATTTTAGTTTTACCACTAAAACTACGACCAAATTCAAAGAATTGTCATGAAGTTTTTGCTAAGGAACATTTTATTCGTGTTGTAGATGCAGATAAACCAAAAGGCCGAACATTGTTCCTACTTAATATTCCACCTTATGTCAACAAAGTTCATCTTAAACAATGTTTTGAAAAAGTCGGTGAAGTAACATCAATTTTATTCTCAGAGAAACCTGGCAAAGATGAAGAAGGAATGAGTAAACTAAATAATGAAGACAAATTTTCATTAAACAAGACTAAATTCATTTTTAAAGTTGCATATGTTATATTTAAAGCAACAAAATCACTTCAAAGTGCACTTGAATTAGAAGCAATTAATTTGTACGATGAAACAACTAAAAAATCTTTTGTCAAAACTGGTGTTGAAAAATGGACAGAAGAATATATGAATAATATTATTCCAGAAGATAAATTACAAAAAGAAATTGATTTATTTATGACTGAATATGATACTAAAGAAAAAGAAGCTATCCAGAATGCAAAATCTGCTAAAGCTGATAATGATGGTTGGATAACTGTCGGAAAACATGGTAAACATACCGGATTTGAACAAAAAGAATCGGTTATAAATAAAGTTGAGGAAAAAATTGAAAAAAGCAGAAAGAATAAAGAATTAAAAAATTTCTATACATTTCAAATACGTGAATCTAAAATGCAAAATATTGTTAGTCTTAGAAAAAAATTCGAAGAAGATAAAAAGAAAATTGAAGTATTAAAGAAAACAAGAAGATTTAAACCATTTTGAAATAAACGAATAATTAGTTAATCAAATTTATCAAATCATGTATTTTTATTTGCCTTAATTACAATATCCATTAAGCTATTATTAGGTAAAGTTTCTAACATACAAAGTAATTGTGGAATACTACCGTAAATACATTTTGATGCTAACGACACTTGTACAGCTTGAGCAAATCTTTCTAAACTTGTTTGGAAATTTTCATCATTTTCAGGATCAAGATTTTCTGATATTAATTTACTTGCATGCGATTTTAAAGGACTAACAATTTGAACTAAATGTTGTGCATTTAGAGCAGTTGCTGGTCCATTTGATGGTGGTATTTGTAAAAGTGATTCTAACAAAGCTAAATGTAATTTATTGTATAATCCTTTTTGATTTAAAATTGGCGATAGAACAGTCCATCTTATTAAACCAGCTAATGGAGTAACAACAGGCATAGCAATAGCTCCAGTTGGTAATGCCAACAATTCTTGCGAAGCTAAACATAATCGTGGATTATCGGTAACCTAAAAAATTAATTAATTTTTCAGAACTCCACTATAAATAATTATCAATGAATATTTTGTTTACCCATTCTGTGAAAATTTCTAAAAGCATATCTGGTGGTACTATTAAAATATCATTTTTCATATCATTCATATATAAATCAGCAACAGCTGTCATAAAGTTTGCTGCAAATCTTGGTGCTACCATTGGTAATTGTCTTAATTGTTCTGATGTTTTCTTTGAAAATATTACAAAATCTTTAATTAAACTTTGTACTAATTGTAAACTGGGTATTGATGTACAACCAAGTTGTTGCATCCATGTTCCAGCTGCACATAAAAGAGGTGCAATTGATGCAGATACAGATGTACTTATTAATTTAACAAGAACACTAGCACGGGTTTGTGTAATATTACCACCGAAAAGTGATAAGAATACAGCATTTCTAGTTGCATCTGGACCAGGTCTTGAAAAAAACTCACTAAGAACGATAACTAATTGAAATTCTTGAATAAGGTTTAAATTCTGCGGCTGTTGATACATAGATTTGCGGCCAATATCAATATCTTTATTTTTTTCTCGGAAAACATAATCAGCTATTAATTCCATCACAAAATCTTGTTTATTACGATTAATTATTATATTTTCTGGTATAAGATGTTTTGTTAAATTATTAAGAAATGTTTCGTAAATTTTTTTTTATTGTAAACTTTACCTATTTGTATAAGAGCCTCCTTTGCTGATTGAGGGTATTCTAATTTTCGCAAAGCATTAAATTCTGAATTAGACATTTTGGTTTGGTAATTTACTTTGCCTATTTAACTTAGTGAATTGAAAATTTAATGTGTTTTCTCTTAATTAATGAGAAGAATTTTGTATTTTTTTCTTAACATAAACAAAATTTTAAAATGTTTTGGCAAATGTCAAATATTATATCGGTCAAAACATAATTTATCACCCTGAGAACTTAAGACGCTGTCCAACGAAAACGGTAGAAAACGTATATCATTCGTAAACCATTAGAATTGCGGATTTTGGGCAAAATAAAAGTAACAATTGGCAATAATTGAAATCAATATAAATTTATATTTTGTCAAACGTAAAGCATACGGAAGATTCATTTTTTTATTTTTATGTACAAGAACTTTAAATTGCAATATAATAATAAAACAAAAAAGTGTCAATATTGTAAAAAAAAATAATCATTTTAATTTGCGGTGCTTGGAAGTAAATTATCTTTTTAAACTTAGTTACTTTAATTTTCGTGGGAAGTCGAGATACTATAGTACTCATAATTTTTACAGTCAAATTTTTTTCCACAATTTGTGCGAGAACAATTAGCCCACAATCGATAACAATATCTCTACAGACTGCCCTCTAGTTTTGATTCTCAAAGGTTAAAATATAGATTCAATACTTAATCCTAAAATCAAAGACACAAATATTTATACATCTCCATCTCGTTAGTTTTTAAAAAAGTAAAATTTTGAAAAACAGTTTTTTTAAACTAAAACTAACGGTATATTTAGTTTTAACATCCCAAAATAAATTAAAATTAATTTTGTATGTAAAGTTTTTATATTTTTTAATTTACTAACAATGTTTGAATTAATTAATTAATATCAATTACTTAGCTATATTATAAATTGAATTTATAATATCTAACTGACCTAACCTAGCAAACTACACATTGTTTTTTTTTTGTTATCAATTTCTGTTGGAATTTCACCACAGCATGGAAAATCCTACACTTGCGCATTAAACAAGACCCTTTTCATGATATTTTTTATTCGTATGTTCACCTCATTGTTCTTAGATCCCTTAAAAAAACACACATATTTTAGTGAAAAATCGATTTAATAATATCAAATCACGTCATTTCTCACTTGTTGGTAAATAAAATTTTAAAGAGGCTTTGCCTCTATAAAAATAATACCTAAAAATATCAAAATACTTCCCTAATAATTTACTGGTATATAATAAAGTGAAAAAAATAAAAAATATATATACATTAAATTGTAAAAAAAAAAATCAAATTCAAAGTGTATCCAATAATGAATCCAGTGCCAAATCATGACTTTATGGAATTACCTCCGCCCGTGCCAGTAGTACATCATCAACATCAACCACACTGTAAACAAAGATGTTTTGTATTTACGGAAATAGCTGATATTGAACTGCCACCAGAAATAACATTAACAAAATATTCCGAAAAATTGAAAAGTGCCACAATACAATCTTTTAAAATTGATAATTCGATGACACCAATGCCATTACAAAAACAAAGTACAAAGGGACCAAAAATAGTAGCTGTTTTAGGTGCAATACTTGTATGTATTGTACTAGCTGGTGGTATACCATTAGCATTACAATTACGTGCATCATCATTATTAGAAGCACGTTTGGCATTTATAAGACGATTATTGACTGAAACACCATTAGTTGAAGGATATTGGAGTCCAAAAAAAGATATGAATTTATCATCAAATATAAATGATGTTAAAATGAATTTAATTGGTGCTGTATTATGGCCAATATTAGTACCATGTGAAGCACAATATTTAGATGCTGTACAATTATCATTAGAAGGTATTGATGAAGCAAGAAGAATAATAAATAATCGTACACCAATTGGTAGTGAAATGAGAATTGTTGAAAGTGCTGATGAAATGGAATTATCACATACACAAGGAAAAATTGCTGTACTATTAGGTTTAGGTGGTGGTCATTCATTAGGTGCAAGTTTAGCTGTTCTAAGGACAATGTATTTATTAGGTGCAAGATTTGTGTCAATTACAAGTTTAGGTTGTACAACACCATGGGCTGGTGCTTCAATACGTGGTGATCGAATGATTGAAGAAAATTCAACAAATACATTAACAGATTTTGGAAAGGTTGGTATTGAATTTATATTATTAAATTATATTTTTAAATAAATAAATCTTATGTAGTGAACCGAGACGGTATTGTAATATTTTTTCGAAAGTCGCAATTAAAGTTTCCAAGAAAACAAAAAAGTAAATGCCTCAAGAAAATTAAAAAAAACTAGAAAATATTGTTCTTAAATAAAAATACGAAAGATAATTTAAAAAAAATGTTATTCTTTTTTGGGAAAAAGAATTGTAATTTCTATGCAAATTTTGTTAGTTTCAACTTACAATCTATTTTTTTTTTGCATTAAAAAACTTTCATGGTAATTGTGTGTATTACCAGAAATTCAAAAATTGTCCAAAAAATGTCATAAAACTATATAGCAAAGAAAAAAGCAATTTATAATTAGACGAATAAAAGCAAATCTTCCCCTTCATAATTTTTTTTTATTATATATAGTATAAATTTTATACATTTATATTTTTAAATTAACATCCTTGTTTCCTTTTATTTTTCCATAGTCGTCTTCATTTAAAATTTATGAAATTATTTTCATATACTATACCTTTTTATTTTTCTTTTTGATACTATACTACTACATATATATTTGTAGACAATTCTTTTTGAAATGAATCGCTTGGGAATGCTTGTTGAGGTTTCACAATTGTCTGAAATAGCAATGGCAATTGCTATACGAACTGCAAAAGCACCAGTTTTATTATCTAATGCAGCACCAATATCACTATGTAATAGTACAAATTTAGCATCAGTTCCTGACCACATATTAAGGTAAGCTTATTTATTAAGGATATACATATATCTATGTAGAATAGAATGTTTCATATTATTTTGTGAATTTAATTAAATTCATATAAAATGCACACTATACCTAAATATACAAAAAGTTGTGAAATTGGATTTTTTTCCTTTTTTCTAAAAACATTTTTAATTTTTTTTGAATATCTTCGTTTGTACAATTAACCCAATGTATATGACAATCTCAGTAACAGGGAATTTTATTCTTATTAGTACAGTAACAAGTTTTAATTTTATAGGATACTCTAAGGAAAATATTTTCTATATGTAAAATTTTTTATAAAATTATATACAATATTATAAATTTTCTGCAGTTAAATATTTCATATTTTATGTAAAATTTTCATTTAATTAGTAGATAAAAGTTTTTAATGTCATTTTAAATTTGAGGTTTTTTGTCATTTTGACCAAAGAAAAATATCAAAAATTCTTAATCTTTTAAATAATTTTTAATCCAAATTGCCAAAATTTTTTAGTTAAATTTATTCATATGTGAAGCCTTTAAGCTTTAATTCTATACGTAGTACAGAAAAAGTTATTAAGTTATTTTGACTGAAATTTTCTTATTGTCAATCAGTAAATCAATTGAACTTTCTTCTATAAATAAGACCTAGGCCTTCCACTAAGGGCTTTGAAAACATACTATTACAGTTTGGACAAATTATATATGCATTCCGAACTATATAAATTTCTTTACAGTGAAGAAACTTTAGTTGCAACAAGCTGTACAATGGCTTTCTTTATTGGTGAGGTATTTGTTATTAGTAAATGTGACCTTTAGCATTTTTCGCTATCTAAAAATTACATGTTATTATACATTGATTACTGGTAGTCATTTAAAGCTGATTAAACTTACACCAAAATCGATGCTTCGAAAGTGAGTCGAACTCAATACATACTACTAAGCCACAGCAGATCTCAAATTAACGTTTCATAAATGAATTAAACATAACAAATTTCTCATTAAAATAAATTATTAATATATCAACGTTTCAAATCGAAAAGATGTTAAATAAATTTTAAAATTGTGTTAAAATCATCCTTAATATATTAACTATTGCTTTATGGTTTCATAAAAGAATTACTTCCAGATAATTATTAAAATTATGCTAAGCAAAGTTAATTAGTTTTTGTATTACTATACAATAAACGAAAAAATTTCAATCCTCGAATATGAAAAACAATAAAAGAATTCTTATAAAAGTAATCCAAGCAAATTGGAGCACTTTTGATTTCACTGTGCTAAAGCTGTATTTTATTTCTTCATGTTACTTATAAATAAGACAACGGTAAAGACAAAATGCAAAAAGAAAGAGTACATATTTATTAAATCATAGTTTTGTAATCCTTAGACAAAAATATACTTTGTAATAATTTCTATTTACATGTAATCTTCTCTAAAAAAATTTTATATAATTTATTTAAACTTTCAACAATATCTTAGGCCTAACATAAGGCTACAACAATAACCTAAATAATAAAAATGTAACATGTCAGTTATTTCCCTCCATTTTACATATAAAGTTTCATAAATCATCTTTTCATTCAACCAACTACTTACCATTTTTATTCAAAAATATTATCTATATAAAAACTATTATACGTATATCCTATAGCTATAAAATAATGTAAATATTAGTTATTATTTACAATTTGAGTATACAAAAGTGCCCTTATGTTTACTAATACTTTTTAATTAAAAATTTCCATATATCATTTTTTGTAGCGTATAGTAATAAAATCTTTCAATTAAAATTTTCTATGCTGAAATTTTTTATGTTTTTTCTTATTTTTTAATTTTATATTTTTTTTTTTAAATTAACTTTATTGATTTATAAACTTTCTCATAGTTTACTTCCGGATAATGGTGGTGTTATTATGTTAAATATGGAAAAATGTGGTGAACGTCAATTAACTGTACGTGAAGCCATTTATTCAATAAATTATGTACGTAAAATAGCTGGTGTTGATCATATTGGTTTAAGTGGTGCACCAAAAAGTTATACATATTTATTAGCTGAATTAGCTCGTGATCGTGTATGGGGTAATTCAGCTATTAAAAAATTAGTTGGTGGTAATATTGTACGTATATTAAGAGAAGTTGAAACATTAAAAAATCGTTTACCATTATATGAAAATTGGATACCACATGAATTAATTGAAAGTAAATCATATTGTAGATATCCAGAATCATAAAAGGTTGTATAATATATATATTATTATTATTAAATAAATATTTATATATATATATATATATAAATATAAATTGTACAATTTATGCGCAATTTTTAGTGATAACATAACAAAAAAAAAGATTTAAAACACAAAAAAAACTTACACTTATATTAAATAAAACTAAAAAAATATATTTACTAATTATTAAATTAATGGAAACAAATACATATTTTAAATTAATAATTAATTGAAATTTTTTTTTTTGACGGAAATAAATGTGTATATATTTAGTATATATATATATATATATATATCAAGTGATTTATTTTAAGTAAAATGTTAAATAAACTAACAAAAAAACGTAAAAACTAATTAATTAATTAAAATTAAAATAGTAAAAGAAAAATTTATTTCCAACAAGAAAAAAAAATACAGCACCGAGGCTCAATTAAAATGCGCACATCATTAAATAGTTTTCTTTATTATCAGAGAAAAATTAATTAAATTACAATTACAAAAATAATATAAAAAAAAAACACAAACACAAAATCAAAAATAATGTATACTTAAATAATATAGTTACTAAAATTAATTAATTAATTAAATAAAAAAATTTAAACATCAAAATAATATTTAAAACAAAAAACTTTATTATATATTTAACATAAATTTATAATCGCGTTAAATTCCTTCCCGACCCTACCGAAACATAAAAAAAAATTGTTTAAATACAAAACGATTTGTATTTAATAAAAAAAAAAATTGTAAAAAATAAAATTTCAATTATATTTCTTAAAACTTAATTAAGTAAAAAAAAATTTAATTAAATTTAAAATATTTACTAAATAAACAAACATATATTTGAGGAAAAAAAAACATAAAATTTATCATTTTAAAATGGACCATTTTTATTATATAACAAAAAAATAAAGAAAATAAATTATTTTATTTTTATTTTTTATTAAAAAACAAAAAATCCAATTTAAATTTAAATAAAAAAAAAAACAAAACTTTAAAAGTTTAAAATTAGATAATAAATTATATTTAAAAAATTATAAAAACAAAACAAAAAAATTTAAAAACAAAATGTATAACGTTTGTTATTTATTGATAGCATATTTTTTTATTAAATTATGCTCAATAAAGCTTTCTTTTTTGAAAAAAAAATAAACATAACAATTAATTGTTTTTATTTATATTACTCATAAATAAACACTATTCACAGAATAATTGAGTATCATTAAAAAAAACTTTGAATTGCTATTGGCCAGAGCATAATTTTGAATTTTAAAAAAAAGAGCTTTCGTATGTTATTTTAAAGCTTTAATATGTTAGTCTGTTAGGAAAAGAGAATTGGGAATCATTCCATTAAGCTAATATGTATATCATATTTTAGTCAAATACAAAAAAAGCTTTAATTTGTTACTTAAGCTTTGAGACAAACAATTGCATTTTGCGACATATTTATATTGCCGTCAAAGAAGTTTTTAAACATACAGAACCATTAGTCGTTGAATAAGAAAATCCTTGTGTACTACTTGTAGAAGTTATATTCCGATATTTAAGCTCATTTTGTGTGTTACAAAAACCAAGCTTATCATAATTGCTCATTTATGAAAATATTTCAACTTTATACCAAAATAACTTTGAAAAATATAACAATAACGAGATAATTTATGTGATAATTCATATTTATTTGATCACACCACTTAGACCAACAAAATATTATCTAGATATTTTCTTCCTTCACCTCAAATCTAAAATATAAATATTTCTTTCTTCGAAACTAATGATAAAATATGGTCACGAAACTTCCTTGTTCTAAATTTCCGTTTCCATTAAAATAAAAAAAATGCTATGTATATATATAATTTTATCAAACATTTAACAAAGTATACTATTATAGGAGACATTATAAATTAATTAATTTTCCTTTAATTTTCCAACACAATATTTTCAATATTTTCATCGTTTCACTTAATATATTATATATTATACTGTTAATTGTGCTTAACACAAAACCATAAATTTTTTATTAGGTAATTTTTCTAATTAGTTTATTAAAACTATAAACAAAAATTATACAATTAAAATTTTTCCCTTAATTAAATTTATACCATATTTTGCATAACTATATAAAACTGGTAAAAATAGTCAAACATATATTATTATTTTTTTTAGTGTATAACCAATATATTGTGACTAAATACAATTAAAATTTTAACCATATCAAATTAAAGTTGTGACTGTTGTCAATTTAAAACACATAATAAATCTCTTTATATAGAGTAGTAGGAGTAAGGAGTATATAGTAGTGGTTATTAATTTAATTTCTTTGAATTTTAGTGAAATTTAAAAGGATAATATAGTTTACCACATTTTGACAATATATTAAAATTGTGTATTCAGTGTTATTATATTAATTTTTCTATCTTAAATATCATGAAATTCAAATTTATTTTTTTTTTAATAAATAATGAACAAAAATAAATAATTAGTTAAATAAATTATTTACTCAAATATTTCCTTTCTTAATATCAAATGAAATCTATAAAGTAAATTTTTTTTTCAAGTCATTGTCCCTAATCATCCCTAAAATTGTGTTTCAAACATTGGTTGTTTTTTTTCCTTATTTTCCATATCATCACCTTAAGATAAGATTTATAATAATTTGTCTATTTACGAATTAACTTAATTATTGTTATTTTTACTTTGATTATAAATTTGTAATTATACTTATATTTAATTTCTTATATAAAATTTTTTCATACATACATGTATATATAACATACAAAACCAAGATAAAGTAGATTACTACATCCTTAAACTTAATTCATTATTATACATTTTTACATATACAAAATATATTATATATATATATTTTTTTTTGTATTATATATTTAGAAGATTAACACCACAATATATTAACATCCTAATTTGTACATTCCTTATTAATAATAAAGGTATACAAAAAAAAAATCTATACTAAAATAACATAAAAACGTATAGAAAACTTTTATACAAACAGACAAGAAATAAAAATAAAAACCATTTTTATCATATCAACATTGAATTTTCTTTAATAAACTTTGTTGCCTTATTTTTCTTGTTGGTTTAACTGATGATGTTGTATTACTGTGGCATATCCTTTTTCACCACAAAAAAATAAAATATATTTATATGTATGTATATAAATATATATTTTGATTTAAAAAGCAGAAACATACATAGAATTATGAAGCACAAAAAAATATAAATAAAAAAAGAAGAAAAACTGGAAATCTTTTCGTAAATAATAATCTTAACTTTTTTTTTTCATATACAACATATATATGGCATTTTTGTTTGGTATCTAAAAAGGACATTGTACCTTTTTTTTTTTTAGTATCATTTATATATGATAAAAGTTATTATTGATGGTTATATTCTATATTTTTATACGCATATTATTTTTTTTTTTTTTTTTTGCTATATCCTTAAATATCCTTAAAAATAATATGAAATATATAGAAAAAAAATAACTAACTTTGTTGTATATTTTTTTGCACTTCAGAAAAAAAAAACAAAAGTACTTCTAAAACGGATTGAATATCTTTTTATCTGCATGCAATTTTTATTATTATTATACATATATACATTATATATAGATATATGTGTAAAGGTCAAAATATATTTATTTATTATATTATAGCACTAATAATATTTCCTTTTCACATTTGAAATGTAGAGAGAACAAAAAAAAAAAAAAATTGTATTTGTGAGTGAATGTATTTAGAAGGACGTTTGAGGATAAATCGAGGATACAAATCGGTTTAACCTCATATATGACTTTATCTGTTTAATGTTTATCTAAAATATTTTGTATGTATCAAATATATATGTATGTATAATGTATAACATTTATCTATAAACTGTGATATTCTATTTTATAGGCTTACATATAGGAAACTTATTTTAATGTATATAAATAAATGCAAGTGGTATTTTATTTTTTTATATTAAGGTAAGTGAAATAAATATAATCCAAAAATTTATTAAAAAAATATTTTTTTTTTCGAATATACTTCTTAAATCTCTTATAATTGAAAAAGTTTTTATATAACATAATATAATATTAGTCATTTATCAATTGAAGATTATCTTAACATTTTATAGTCAATACACAAATTGAAGAGCTTAAGGGATGAAGATGGTAAGTGATATATTCATTTTGAGTAAATTACGTTTAATGGTTTCAGTTTGCTCCAAGAACTAAATGTTGGAGATAAAAATATCTGTTTTGTAGAGCAGGAAACAGCATAACTGAAAATATACCAATTTTGGTAAGCATTGAAAACTTTTCATATTCGCAACGATAAAACTATGTCATTTAACAACTTTAGCCACTAAAGTTTTCAATTATTATAAAAAATTTCAGATATCAAAATAATTAAAATGAAAATCTAAATTTCTTAATCAATTTATTAATATATGTATTAATTTTTGTCAAAATAAGAAATTTAATCTGTCATGTGTACAATATTTTCTCAAATAATTTTCCAATTTTCTATATTTATAAACTTTAATATAAATCAAATTTAAATATATATGGTGTAATTAAATGATAACAAGCTTTTTGACAATACCACAAATTTAATTATTTAAATTTAATTTAATTGGATTTTAATTGAAAATTAAATTTGTTATTGATTATTTAACAATAATTTCCAAATAAGAAAATATTTTCATAATTTTCGAAATCAATTAAAAAAAACACTAAATATTTCTTTTGATGATCCTAAAACATAGTTTTCAATAATATTTATTATTTGAAATCTACTCATACTTAAAGTGTTCTCAATTCTATTAAATTTTTAGATTATAATAGTTATTGACATTTTCCAATTTTACTATTTTTATATTTCGTATCAAATTCAATTTTTCCTTCCTAAGATCCATATATTAACTATACTATCCTTATCCCTTTAAAAAAACAGAAAAAAAGAATTGAGACAATTTAAAATCTATCTAATAACCTGACAAATATACACACCTACAACATATTACACACATTTAACAATTTTCAATATTATACAAATATCTTTTTTCTGTATATTATGTTTTATCATTATTATATCATTTTTGTATCTGGAAAAAAATTTTTTTTTGTTCTCAGTTCTTGTGTCGTCAGATGTTTTGGTCATTCGTTTTTATGGTTCTATTTTGGACATTCCGGATGACAGCCCCTATCTCTATATTAAAAAAAAAAAAGCATAAAAAAACAAACCAACATAAATACATACAGTATATACTTAGTATCTATACCTCCCTTACAATTCAATTTTAGTGTTGAATATATTTTATTTGTTATATACACTATACGTATACAATGTTTCTATCGAGAAATAAAACGGAAAGATAGGAAGGAGTCCAAAAAAAAAACCCAAAAATTATAAATGCTATAGAAAATATATAAAACAAGTAACGAAATAAAAAAAAATGATGGCGAACTCAGCACATTAAGCTAGAAAGATGGGTCAGTTAATGGTTTCCTTTGATAGTACAACTTGAACCCTCGAGGGCTTGTTAATGTTTAAATACGATAAAGAAAAAACATGGTTTATAATAAGGGCGGGAGAAGAAATGTAGACGGAATCATGAACGTAATAATAACTGGTCTCGTTATAAAAAAATACAGAGTATTTGACATTTTGAAACATCACTGAAACTAAATATAAAAAAAAAATGGTTAAATAAGATACATAAATATATGTATACAAATGGTACATTTGTTAAGAGAAATCCTTTTTTTTTTTGTTTTTAGTTATTTGTGTGTTAAATGAACATTTTGAAATTGTGTCACCAACTCACGCGCCTTTTTATTTTTTTTTTTCAAATAGAAAATATTATTCTGTTCACATATTTTTCAACATTTTTATTTTTTTGTATAAATGAATATAGATAATTTTTTTCTTGCTGTCCTAAATTTTCTAGTTTGACAAAAAAAAAACAAATTATGCCTATGTAAGTATCTAAAGTAATTTTAAATGTGATTTTTCGTAAACTATACACCATGTTGCTTCTTGAATCATTTTTAGTTCATTTTTGGTTGGTAAATTTAATTATTCTTTAATAAATTCTTAAATTAAATAGTTTTATGTAGAAAATTTATCTTTAAATTGACTTTAAAAATTTATCTTTTAATTGATTTAAAACAAAAATTAGAAATAATGATTTCGTTTCTAATTTGTATTTAAATATAATAATAAGTTTAGGTTTTAGATGTTACATATCATTTTTAATTTCCTAATTAAATAGAATAAATATTTTTAAATATAAACAAGGATAGAATTCAAATCATTACTTAGTATTAATATATTTTCTACATTAGATATGCCACAATAATAGCTATTATAAAAGTTGTCACTTGTGCTTATTACGAATGTATAAAAAAAAGATTATGGTTGTTAAAGGTATGTTAATGTCAATTAAAAATTTAACAAATTAACTTAACCGTCATTTGTGTAATTTAATTTTTATTTTCAAATTAAACTTTTATACCTTGTAATTGAAACACTAAAATATGTCCATTCATTTGTTAATAGCTTTGTAACAGAATTATGTATAATAATACAAAAACAACGTAATGGTTATTATGATGCTATAATAATAATTTATATCAGCAGACAGACTAACAGTCAAATAAATTAATTATTTTTAATATTTTTTTTGTATTTTTTTTTTTTTTTAAATGAACATAAAAATCCAAAACTATAAAAAGTATTTTTTTTTATATACCATTACGTAGGTGACTAAAAAAGTTTTTAGATATTACCAATTTGTTACTCTATTCTGAGTTGTTAGCATATTTTTTAATAAGTACAAAACTTATCATGAGAAATGTAATACAAGATTCTGTAATTGAATTAGAACTTTATTAATAATAATTAGTTGCACCTATTAGCCGCTGTAAAAACTATGATCGAGGCAGATCCCAAGATTATGCTATGATAAGAAAATGTCTTCTAGAAGTTAGAAGTTGTAGATAAGAAAATGTCTTCTAGAAGTTATTGGTTCTATACCTGTACAGGGATGTTACATCAGGATAATACTTGATAGCACACAGAATAAATGAATGTTGAATAACTGAAGGAAGAAAAGTTCCAATTAATTGAACATTTACCTTTTAGCTAAATGAGACTTTTTGAGTTGAAATGAACCTTCGTGAACTTCGCTTTTCATAGGAAATAGATGATCTATTGTAGCATTTTTTAACATGTTAACAGAAAATGATTGGTGCCAGGCTTTCAACTTGTGGGAAGTATTCAGTTGTTTTGGTGTAGAAGGGGAGTAATATTTTTTCAAATTCCTTTTGCTTATATTTGAAAACTTTTTTTTAGTGACCCTCGTATATGCGTAAAATGATATTAACAAAAATTGTCTATATTTTTTTTTGTAAAACATTTCTATGTATATAGTTAGTTCATTTGTTGCAATAGCCCATCTATATGTATATACATATATAAATGAAATTGTATATTCATGAGAGAGCTTTTGTGGACTTTTGTATAGCAATTAAAATAGTCTGTACAATCTATGGTTGGATATATACATAATATAGGCCTGTGTGATGAGAGTCCTATATTAATTAACATAAAATCCCAACGTAACCACATAAATTGCTAATTAGTGACATCAATTTAATATATTTTCACTATTATTATATATGTAGTTATATATATGTTATATGTAATAAAAATTGGCTACTGTTAGGCTCCAAGTTGTAAAGCCCTTATAAATGATTATAGTTATTTTATATATATACATTTTTTTTATTTCTTTTTTTTGTGTTTTTATATTTGTTGTTATTTTTTTTGATTATTTTTTGGTTTATCTTCTATGTTTTTTTTTTTTTATTTGTTTATTCATATTCACAAAATTATACAGAAACATTTAGTAAGTATTGATTGTTTTCTGTTGCTCTATTTAAGGGAATTTACAAATTATGTAACTTTTACAAAACAAGAATATAGAGTGATTTGTAAATATTTAACGAAAATATTTATGGAAATTATATTGTTTGAGTTTATAATTCATAAAAGTGTTGTACTTATAAGTTTTATAGTATTAAATAGGATTTGTAGTTGTATTGTTACTTTTCAAATGTCCAACTTGACAAGATAATTGTACAAAAGAGGATGTGTTATTCTGTAATTGTGATAGCTATAATTAATGAGGGAATTGTCGCCGAAATCATACCAGTTCTTAAATCATGCAATTGGTTGTATTCGGAAACTAAATATACTTATTGATATCTATTTTTGGAACATTGTCCTAAAAGTGGTATATTTTTTATGACACTTTTACCACAAAATTAAAAATTAATTTATCACACTTGTATTTTTTATTGTAATTTTATATCATAATTTTTATACGGACTATCTATAATTTAATTATATAATAGTGGATCCTAAGAGTTTTTTTTGTATTTAAAATTAAGGTAAATTATGAAAACATTCAATGTTTTAAAAATATATTAAATACATTAATTTTTTTTAATTTCTGATGGTTAAAATATATTGTCTAAGTAGGAAAATGTGAATTTTGATATTTATTACAAAATAAAAATCTTTTATTAATTAATTGTACGATTTAGGCAACTCTCCGCTATATTTTTTAAATAGTTACACAAAAAAAAACTAATAAAAAAATATTATTTTAGAACACAGTCCTAATAGTATTTCATTGAAATATTTTATTGGAAAGTCACATAAGCAAATTAATAATATTGTGACTTTGCTAGATAAATTGAAAAGTATGATAAATATATTTAATTATCTATATAGATCAGAAATATAATTCTGCCCTTAAATAACTCTGTATATTTATTTATATATTCTAAAAAAATAATAATATATTTAGATTTTATGGTTATATGTTTACTGTGATTAATAATAAACATGACCATACAAAAGTTTTGCAAAGAGAAATCTGTAAATAAATGGGAAAAGAATTCATATTCTAAATAATTTTTGAAATTATTTCTAAAATTTAAATAAACTAAACATTTAAATTTAAATTTTTATTCCCTTTGATGACATATGATTTTTAAAAATAATTTTTTTTTGTCATACTATTTTATTTCATAAGGATTCATTTATTAAATTATATGCATGAAAATCCTATCCTCAAAAATTTCAATTAAAAAATAATTATTCTTTGATTTTTAAGAGTAATTATTTCTTGTTGTTGTTAATTAGTTATTTAATTATATTCAGGAATGATTAAGAATACTGCAGTGAAAACTAGAATTTAAGATATTCAATTACTATTTAATTATCTATTTATACATGCAATGCATCTATTAAAATATATGTATAAAATTAATTATTAAAACTAAGGATTTGTCTTAAAAATAATGAAAACTTTTAATATAAATGACAATTTAAATAATTAACTTATTTTTAGTATGTCACAAAATTTGATTTAAAGTTTCATATTTTAATTTATATTTAATTTATCTTCAATATTTATATTTCAATTAAAAAAGTTTTTCAACTTCATTATAAACTAATTTTATGATCAATTGAAAAAATTTCCTCCGTTTTCCTTGCCGCTACAGCCGCTGGGTGAGACTTGGTTTCCCTTTGAAAATTTCAATTATCCTATAAATGTTTCAACAATAAATATAAAATTAAATTAATTGTTATAATTTGTTTAAGGTTCATATAAAATACATCACTTTTTTTTAAAAATAATTTACTCATCATTCTTCACTTTAATATTTTTTTGAATTTTTTTTTTTACTATGTATTTTTAGGTCCATTAAGATGCAATAATTTCTCATTAGCTTATAATAATATTAAAAAAAAAAAAGGAAAACATGAAAACTTGATAAATTTTAATGTGGTCACAGAGCAAATCTTTTCTAAGAAATTTAATTATTTATATTATTATATCTATTGTTATACAAGAGATATTTTAGGTTTTAAAAGATAGACTAACTTTTTCGTACCACCCTCTATTCTAAAGTACATAACGCAAAAAAAAAAAATCAAACTAATTTATATATCGTCAGCTTAATAATTGTTTGTGACATACGCCATTAGTTTTTGGACAAAAATTTATATCTATTTACATTACGCCTAATAATATGTTATTCCAGTTCAATAATATCCTTATAGTTACAATTATTAGGCGTAATGTTTCATAATTATCTTTGATTTGTAGTAGACAAATCAAAGATAATTATGAAAATTGCCTTTTTAGGAGTGATAAATTAGCATATACAATAAATAAGTTTTTCACTGATTGTATATGAAAAAAAATCACTGATATAATAAGGAAATCAGGTCGTTGCATAGATTTTTCGAATGAAAAATGTTTTTTTTTGTTATACACTCTTTTAATTCAAGTAAAAGAATTTAACAAAGATTCTTTTATGAAATTTTTTTATGTTGTGTTTTTTTTTTTTGGTGGATTTGGGGGGAAACAACTTTAAGATTATAATAACGATAAATTATTTAATTAAATATAATTGGATGGTTTCAATTGAAGAATTCTTAAATAGTCTCTCTGTTGATATATAATATCATCTGACAAACACATACAAAATATTATAATACATATATAGGCAAAAATAGGCAAAAAAAAGGAAAATCGAATTTTTTTTTTTTTAAATTAGCAAAAGCTTTTAAATTTTTTTTTCTTTAATATTTTTTGGCTCATGTGCTGTGCTTTGAATTAAAAGTTTTTAAATTTATTATATTTTTTTTTGTATGGGCGATTTTGTTTTTTTTAATTTTTGTCTTAAAGCGAAGGGATGAGGGATGATAAGTAAAAGTTTCGAATAGAAATTTTTTTTAGTTCATATGAAGTTCTTAAAATAATAATAAAAAAAAAGGGTAACTGCTTTATTAAAAAGAAAATATATTTATTTTATCTACAAATTTCATGCTGTTCATAAAATGTTGAAAATTATTTCATGATAAATAGTTTATGTCATTTATATAAAATTATTTAATTAAATTTAAAAAATAAGAAAAAGTATATTTATTTTATTCGAAATGAAAATAATGCAATTAAATTGAAAATAATATAGGATAAAAGTCGTACTGGATTTAAAATATCAAATTTAATCAAATTTCGGTTCAATTATTAATTCATTCTGTAGAAAAAGATTGTAAATTGTAAATAATTGTATGTAAATTATTAATTAAAAATACGTTAATGCTACATAAAATATTTAAATATATCCAATACAAACCCCTAATTTTGCATAAAGGATAATTTTTTTATTCATAATAAAAAAAAATTATAAAAATTTTTGTCCAACAAAAATCAAAAAAAAAAAATAAATTTCTTTTATTTATATTCTTTTTAGCATTAAATCTTCAAGAATATTGAATGAAAAAATTTCTAGCTAGATACCATAAAAAAAAAATGAAATCATTGCTGATAGAGAAATGCGCGGCTGAAACGGGCGTTAAGAAGTTTATATAATATTCACAATATATTATATAAAATAAAATATAAAGGAAGCAAAAATGTTTAAATCGATTAAAAGCTGATAAAAAATTCATAACGAGTCATGAATCTAGTAAAAAGTTTTTTTTTTAATAATATTATTTATTCATGTATTGTAAGTGATTTGTATCAGTATTAGTGTTACAGCAAAAAAAAAAATACGGATTGAAAAATTGCTTACAAAAAAAAGTATATTGACAAAAAAAATGAAAGAAAAGGATTTTCTGACATGTAAGGCAAATTATATATTATTTTTTATTATAAATATGTACTTGATAAAAAAGAGACATATTTTTTTTACGATATCGTTACGAATTTACATAACATATATCATTAGTATTTAGTTGAATCTATAATCTTACTACTTTAAAAATTATGTTAATATAAGAAGATTCATTTAATAAGATAATCTACTACCATAATACTAACAACAATCCTAATTAAAAAAATCTCAACTCGAACATTTCAGTACAGTGATAATTCAACAATTTAGTCATTATTTCACTGCATTGATTTTCACACAAAAATGTTCAACAAAAGACAGATACATATTTTAAAGTCTTAATTACTCTTTGAGATATATGCGACTACAATTTTTTTTTTCAATTACTTGACTTCATACCAAATTTACTAGTAAAACTTTTCAAATTTGATTATTTTTCATTATTTTAGGTTACCAGAAGCGAATTAAAAAATCAGAGAAATTCATATCTTTTTTTTAGATCAATTTCCGTTTGATTTTACTCAAAAACCACATAATAAAAGTATAAAAACTTCAACAAAAATTTCCAAAAAAAACTTTAGTTAGTTTCAAGCTTCTGTAGTTTAATCTCTGCTATAGAGAACATATCCTATTAAAAAGAAATAACTATATATATGTTCTGATGGTTGAAATCATGTTATTGATTGTGTTCATGATTCTAGTTCAATGCGCCTTAAATCCTTTAATTTTTATTATTTTTTTATATCGAAACTAAAGGTGTTCACCAGCATAACTTTCAATAGCTTTCAAAAAAAAAATCCTTGAAATCCATTAAGTGGGTATAAAGCTATGAATATACGGCTGGCAATGATGACGATGTATTATTTTTTTACCAGAATCATTCATTCATCATAATCGTAAAAAAAAAAATTATAACAATAATAAAAAAGAACGAAAGGATTGTGTTTTGAAAATTATTCACATATGATGAACGAACAAGTAAAACAATGAAGAGAAGATTTCAAAAAAAAAGAATTGTGAATTTTGTTGTTTTATATGTTTTCAATTGAGAAATTTATATGTGCATAATTTAAAAATTCTTCCAAAAAAAAAATACGTATATAAATTTTTTTATCGTTATTTTGGACTTAATCGTTTTTATGATGATTGTAACAGAATGTGTGAAAATTGCATAGTCATGAGAAAAACATATCAACCATTCGCTTGGATTATATTCTATATTAAAGTATCCTAAAAGTATGCAAAATAAATTTTAATATATTAATATTTTGACAAGAAGTTATGCAAATAATAAAAATAATATATTATTTTTTTTGGTTTTGTTTTGTCTGTAAAAATATTAAGCTATAAAAAATATAGTTTTTACTTTAAAATTTATGTTTTTTTAATATTTATTCTTTAATATACATATATGTTTATTCATGTATATATTTGCATAAGTAAATATTGTTAAAAGTACTTCATTCTAGTATAATTTGCAAAGTTATTAAAATATCTTCAACTTTAAAAAAAAAAGAAATTTAATATTAGTGCTGACTGCAGCGTAAACAATATTTTTTATTATTTTAGTAAAAATAATATTTTTTACAATATTTATATTCTTATATATTTTAATTAATTTAATTATCTCATATATTTTTTACAACTTCTCCAAAAAATAATCAGAAACTATTAATGTTTTTTTTGCATATTTCGGGCAAAAATAACAATTAACGATTAATGGATTCTTTTTAGCAATCATCGTAATACAGTAAACTAATTTAATTCTGCCATCCTTATTATTACTGTCACCCTGATAATTAATTTATTACTGGCATCCTGAATTTAAACTAATAATGCTATATGTATTTAATGAAATAATAAAAATTCCGTCATTTAAATTAAATGTTATATTATTTTTATAAGCTTTAATTGAAAAACTTATTGTAAGTTTAAAATAATACAGCTTAGGGACATATTAATTATTATGCTACACATAATTTTATTGTGAAATTAACTCATATTAAATACAATAAAATAATTAAACGTATTTAAAATAAAAATATGTGGTTTTTTTTACCTGTTAATGCTATCTAATCCTGAAGTTATTTCTGAATTCGAATTTAAATAATGCATTATTAAAAATGAAAATACATATTTTCATTCTGGATAAGTTACTAGAAAAATATAATAAATAAAAGAAGGGTTGTAGAAAAATATGAATAATAAATTTTAATAATATAAAGTTCTTCTTCAAATATCTACAGGTCTTAGGTACATGCTTACAGCAAGTTTAGTTGATTGTAGATTTATTTATGTAGAATTCGTCAAAATCTTGTGGTTACCAGGATATAGTGTAATGGCATGGATAGATACAGTATCTATCTGGTAGAACAGCGTCGAAAACACTCCCTCCAACTTTAGGATACTTTAAAAGGTAACACTGAGAATGATCAAAGTAAAAGACAATATGATCTGGGTTTTCTCTGTTAATTCGCAGTGTTACATTCTTAGTTTTCTTTTGTAGAATCTGGTATTATTTTAATTAGTTGCCTAACTTCTTACATTGGGTACGATCCATAACAGTTATATATTTAGAAATGTCTCTGAAGCCATCCATTTTGTGATTTATCTAGCAATAATTTTGTGAGTGGTATTGCTGTACAGGACATATTATTTTGAAGAAATGCACAAATTATAGAACACATTGTCTGTCACTCCATGCACTAGGAAATATTACAGAATTTGGAATAGTATTTGCTTAATGAGGCAGGTAGTATATTGCCATTCATTGCAAAGTTAAGATTCATTGATGTGCTTGAATGTTGTAACCATCGATAAGAGTGTAAAACGGGTCTGTTATTGGCCTACGTGCGGACTCCTTGCCGCAACTCTACTCCTTTCTAAGCAACCAAGTAACCAATATTTTAAATTCTCCTCGCAACTTTTTAAAACTTTTTTTTGGTACCTATAATACCTACTCTTTTCTTAGATAATTATTAATTAAATTGAAATAATTTTACTACAACCCTTAGTCATTTCTAAGAAAATATACAAAAATAATAAAATTTATTTACTTTTATTTTTTTTTGTATTCAAGATTTTTATTTTAACAGACTATAGCATTGTTTACACAACATAAAATAGAAAATTTATACATTCGGTAGATTTCAGTTCAGTTCAGTTCAGTTAAAAAAAAAAATGTCAGTGAAAAAATGAACATAACTTTTTCCATTACAATAGAAAAATATTATATAGTTATTTAGATAGAATAACTATAAAATACAAAAAAATGAATAATGTTTCACAACATTGTGCTCATTACTAGTACTATTTAAACTTATAATTTTTTTTTGTTATCAATTTTTTTTTCAGTTTTATTTTTTTGAAAAATTATCAAGGTAAACTCAAATTTTTTTTTTTTTTATGAAAAACATTAATACTCCTGCCCTACATTATAATAATCCTAGTCGTATTTACACTACATATCTTCATATTTTTTTTTTTAAATTATAAAGATTTGAATTAAGTATCCTCGTTTATTTTATTTTTTAACAATAGCATTGTATAAAAAATATTATCATTTTTTTTTATATTATTATTTTCAGTCTAATTACCTAGTGCGCTACGGTAGCAAACATAAATGGAGTATTATACGTTTTTTTTTACCACATATTCATGTCATTTCATCCTTTTTTCATCATTTTTCACTAGAATATTTTTTTTTTGTTGTATTCATTTTATTATTATTAAATTGTATTTGTTAAGGATTCACCTCGCATTTTTTTTATGTTTTTTTTTTTTTTTTTTTTGGAAATTGTAAGTGTCATCCTCACCCTTGCCATTACGTTTTGATAAATAATAGTGTATAGAAAAATATATGGTAATTATTATACGTATATACCATACAAGCATTTTTCCATTTGATTATGTATTTACATAAAAATGCAATGTTTATTTAGATATTTTGTTTTAATAAAAAATAAAACAAATCTTTTAAAGTTGAATAGGGTTTTTTAATTGGTATATGAAAATTTGTTTTTGTTAGATTAAAATTTCACTTTGCTTTTTTCTTTAAATTACATTTTTATAATTTTTTAAGGACAAATATTATTTCTGTTGCTAATTTTTGTGTATGTCGTTTATTAGATGTTTTATATAAAAAAAAAAAATCCTAGAAATTTCAAATATTTTAGTCCCCGATTTACTGTCATTATTCATAATTTCTGCTTTTTTTGGAATTTTGTTTTGCTGGAGAAATAACGAACTTAATGACAAAATATATTCATATGGAAATGAAAATTTCAAAAATTTCAACTTTAACATATCAAGGAAAACACTTTACAAAATGTAAATATATATTTTTATTTACATTTTTTTTTTATATTTTATGTAAAATTTTGATGTTACGTATAATAACATTTTTTTAATAATTTTTAAGAGATTTTTCTTCGAATTAATTCTAGAAAAAAGGATATTGATATTAGAAATTAATGAATATTAATATTAAATATTTTTTTCTGAAGATCAAATATGAAATATCAAATTTTATCACAATACATTTATAAATTAACGTTTATGATATTTATTTCTTGAAAATAAACCCAAATTATAAAATTGAAAATTTTCTTAAATATTATAAAAATATACCATTAACACTTAATTTTTATAAAGAAAATTCTAAATAAAATTAAATATTTACAAGACCAAAAAATAATTGTTTTTTTTTTGTTCCTCAATTGTAAAAAAAAAAACAACACATTGAATATTTCTGAAGCCATTTTATCAAGTGGAATATTTAAATTAAAACAGATTACTCACCAGGTCACCATTATCATTATCCTTTGATTGTCACAATTATTTTAGTAGAAAATAAATATTTTTATCTTAAAATTCTTCCTCTTTTTTTTTTGCCTTATTTTGTTTGTGTGTGTTTGTATGTCATTTTTAATTAATACGGAAAGGGTAAAAATCTTTTAAAAGCAAAAGTTTACCCTTTAATTAAATCTGGCTTACAGAATATTAATCAGAATCATCAGACTTGAAAGTAAAAATATATATATATATATATACTAAGGATATACATAGAAAAAAAATTATATTTAAAGTGGATATTTTATCGTGTTGGCAAAAAATACAAAAAAAAAAATTTATCTTCTTATGATTTTAAGCAAATGCTATAAAAACAATTTGTAAATTTTAAGGTTTTAAAAGGAATTTATGTATAAAAAAAAAAAGTTGAGTATAGAATAAATTATTTAATTTCTTTTTTTAATACATATTTAATTTTAAAAATCAGTTTAATAGCTTAAATAATAATAAATATGGTATAATATAATTGTAATTTAACAAAAAAAAGGGAATAATATAATATGAAATATGTTTTTATGCAATAAATGAAATATTTATTAAGTAATAATTAGAAATCAAAAGTTTTATCATTAAAATATAGACTGTCTACGGTGATTCGATTGATTCCAACAACACGCATACTAATTATATAATTATAAAAATATATATTGCAAATAATAGTATCATAATTTTAGAAATATAATTACAATCTAATAATTAACTAATAAATTTTTATTTTATTTTCAATTTATTGATTATAAATTTTGAATTTAAAATTTTTGTTTATAATAAATTTAATTAATGAACTTAACATAAGCTTCAAAGGGAGTACCAGCACATGGCGCCAACACTAGTTTATTATTTGTCAAATAGTTAACCTAACCTTTCTTATTATGAGCAAATTATGACTAATTACACTGCAATACTGTACTGGAAGTAATTATTTTAATTTATATTATTGGAATTTTCATCAGCTTATCTATGTTATGGAATTATTGATTCAGGCTATTGGTCTGGCTTGGTTATAATATTTATTCTTATTCTCACTCTAATTCTTCACAAAATATTTGTTTCTTTCGGTATGACTAACTTTCACTTGATTTTCAATATCATAGAATTCTCGAATAGATCAAAAAGAGAGATTAAGTTTAATGGACAGGTTTCGTGCTCAGAAGGAAATGTATTTTTCTTTATTGGTTTTTAGCAGAATGTTATAAATTCTGTTAAAAAGATCTGAGATTTAGTTATAATCTTGTTTTTACTTTGATAAGAAATTTAAATTCAAAACTATTTTGTAACTATAGTGATTTAAGAATCCATAATTATTAGTTAATAAAATGACGATTTCAGTAATAAAAATTGGTTCACAATTAAAAAATATTTATAAAAAAACATTTCTAAATTTACTTAAATTTTTACCTTTTTAAGAACTAATTAAAAATATATATATATATACATTAAAATTTCCATTCTAATTAAAAATTCTTAATAGTCTTTAAATGTGGTATTCCCAACGTATTAAACCTTCATTTTTTTCTCATAAAAAAAAAAATAATATTATTAATTATCCTCTTTTACTGAATTGTAAATTGTTTTTTTTCTTTTTATAAAAATATTACAAATAGAAAAATCATTTTCTTGTTTTATAATCATTTTTTTTTTATTATATTTATGAAAATGTGTATATACATAAAATTTCCTTTGAACCTTATTTTATTAATCCATAAATACTTTTAAATTTTTCTTACTCCTCTGGGTTATATAACCCACAGTTAAAATATACCAAAAAAAAATATACCCAAGAGGAGTAAAAATAAAATAATATAAAAATAAAAAAAAAATTATTATTATTAAAACTTTAAATTATATTTATACAATCATAATGTAAATTTAAAAAAAATTTTTTTTTTAATGTAAAATAAAAATTTTCTATCGTCAAAAGATTTTTAATTTTTATAAGTTAATTATAATCAAAACCGCACAAAAAAAAAAACAAGCTACAAAAAAGCCAAAAAACGAAATACCACCACAATTTATACATATTTACAAAAAAAAATATATATATATATATATATATAAAAAACCACAATTCACCAAAGTCTTTAAAGTCATTAAAAATCACAAAAGTGCTAAATATTAAAATCTATATTTATACGTAAGAAATATTTTATGTAGATTTACAAAAAAAAAAAAAAAAAAACTTTATCGTAAATACTTTATAACCAACTAATTATTTGTTAAAAAATTAATTTACTTACTTGAATTTAAATAAAATATTTTTTTTTTGTATACATAGTAGATAGATAGATACATAAATTTTATATTTTAAAATCCTTTTAACCTTCACTTATTTCATATTCTAATTCTATTTATACTATCCAACCCATCATCTTTTCCTCTTCTCTATATAAGCATATAGATATAAATATGCTTTTCTAACTATAAAGAATGTTATCTTATTATTATTATTTTTTTTGAATGTCTTTCGAAAAATATTATAGATATTCGAAAGAAAAAATCATGACAAAGTTTTATGGCATAGGCACACGAAATTTTTTTTTTTTTTTTAACTTTAAAATTATAAAATTTTCCTTGGTTTTTTTTTTTTTTTTGTTGTTGGGAGGTGGATGGAAGGAAATGCGTCAAGATGAAAAAGGATAGATTGATAGGCGAAAAGAAAAATAATGTATAAGTAGCTAAAGGGTAAATAAGGTGATGCCACACCATTTTTATGAAAATTTTTTTTTTTTTGGTTTATGATAGCAAAGTTTAAACAGACAACAAAAAAAAAAAATAAGGAGAGTTTAATTTTTTAACTCAGTTGAACAAAACTCATTAAATCCTTTTTAAAAAAAAGACAAAAAAAAAAATAATTACAAATGATTCATTTTTTTTTGTTTGTGATTTTTTGACTTTGTTAGTAGCATATTTTTCTTATACGGAAAATTTTTTTGATAATTTTTCTTGTCTTCTCTTGTATATTTACATTTTTTTTTGTAGAGGTTTCTTAATTTTTTTTTTCCAAAGAGCAAAGTTTTCTTTGTCGTTTTTCATTGTCCTTTTTTTTGTAAATCCTTTAGGGGGCTTTTTAAATAGCAATAGCAGAATAATATAATAATAATAATAATAATAAAAATTTTAAGAATTATTTTTTTGTTGTTCATCTTTAGATTATATTCAATTCTTTAATTTAAAAAATATATATTTGATCTATATTTATTTATCATATCTTTTATTTATATAAATATATCCTTATTTATGTATACATATATGACAAAAATTATATTATATATTGTATATATAAACCTCCACAATCAACTTTATCGTCACGATGATTGTTATATCTACTATCCATCTTCATTTTTCGTCTCTTTATGGGGTTTTATCGTAAATCTGGTGGATTTTTTTTTTTTTTTTTTGATTTTTATTTTTCATGAAAATTTATTTATATAAATTTATATATTTTTATTTAATCTATATTTATATATTTATATAATATAGAAGGTAATGTAGAAGAAAAAATATGTTTATCTATATATACATAAATATATGTATTTGAATCAGAAAAAATAATAATATAGGTTAGGTTGCTTAAAATATTTTTTTTTATATTAAAAAAAAGAAAAATTCACTACCAGCCTTTTTATATTATATTTCGAGAAAAAATATTTCGGTTATTTTTTTTTTTTTTTTGGGAGGGGTAAAAAGAATATTCTTTTTTTTTTGCCAGGATGAAATAAGAGATCATCTAAGCTTTATGGAAAAAATGAAGGAAAAAAATAAAAATAACTCGCCACAGCAAGAAGTTGAAAGCCTTTTGGATTTGCAACTTTTTTTTTTGTTGTTTTGATTTTATATACATACATATATATATATAGATATATGTGCATAAGAAACGTTTCGGAAATTGTGGAGAAATTGTTAAAGGAAAAATATATGTATATATATTTTCCTCATATATATATATTTATACAATGAATTTAAAGATAGTATGTATAGGGTAATAGGTTTTATGTTTTTCAATATTTAAAAGATATGAAATTTTGGTAATCTAAATTATATTAATTGATATTATTGATGTTAATTTTTGTTTTAAATAGTATATCAGACCCCAATACCGTATAAGTAAAGCATTGACAGCGACTATGAAATTTTTGAAGGGTTTTGAAATATCCTATTGAAATTTCGGACAATTGTTTCTGAGTACTAAAATAACATAATGAAACTACTGGTATTCATTTAAAATTAAGCAAATGTAGATCGACATTGAAGTTGTTGGCAAATGTGATTGAATATCCACCACTGAATCGACACTATCGGTAAATATTATTTTAATAATAAATTATAAATAAAGTTGTATCTTAAATTTAAATGTTTCTTTTTAGTTGACAGGCGCACTAAAGTGAAATGAAATAAATATTTTATAAGAAATTTTTAAGTTATTGTAACAGTTTTCAGGTAATTTTTATTTCAGAATAAATAATAATGTTCTATTGCAATTTGGAGTTAGTATTGTTTTTTTTATATACTTTTTGAACCATGTTTCTTTATAATGAAGAAATCTTTTAATTTTAAAAAGTTAATGGATTTTTTTCGTGAGTTAATGTTGTTAGAAATAAAAGTAGTAAATGACCTGCAACCGTTAATATTTGTTTTTCAAATTTAAAGTTACAAACTGTTATTTTATTATTGGTAATCATTTTAACTTGAATAAATTGAGACCAATATCGATGTCTTGGACTGGAAGATAACCTAATACAATACCATTTAATTAGCTAGTACCTTACAATTGTAAAATTTTAAAAAAAATTTCATATCTACCAAAATATTCATAATATTTATACTTAATTAACAAAGCATTTAAAATAAGAAATTTATGAATTTTTATCGATGCCAACATTTTATTCTTACAACCTATATAAATTTATTTTTTTTAAAAACTTTTTAAAAAAAAATATTGCCATATAAAACAGAAGAAATGGCATAACACAGTTTAAGTTAGTATAATAATAATATACTTTTATGAAAATTGTCTTAAATAAAAGTTCCCCCAAAAAACACAGAAAAAGAAAAAAAACGTATAATGTATTATAGTTCAAGTGGTACTGGATTTAAATCCTGTTTTCAATGGATTTATGCGTCATTCAGCGATTTACGAGTTAGCCAGTCATAGTAAACTTTTACTATACAATATCATATCTAAAAAAAAAATTTTTTTTAATTCTGTTTATTTTGGTTTCTTTAATTTTTTTTAATACTTGATTTTTTTTTTAGAAATTTCCTTATTTTGAAAACATTTTTATAGCAAATCTATATACTTATAAACAAAACATAAATACAAATCATAAATATTTTATTGAGCGATGAAGAAAACAAAAATGAAATTGAATTGACGACAAAAAAAAAAATGTTAAATTCTTTTTATTTTTATGCTTTATTATGAATGCCATCCTTAAAAAAATTTTTTTTAAAATGCAAATTTTTTTTTTAATAAATTTTGTCAGTTTTGTATTGTTAAAAAATGTGTCCGCAAAATGTCAGACCTTTTAAACAGTTCCGTTTTCTCCGTGAATATAATTAAATTAAATGAACACTGTTTGGAAAAAAAGATTGTTTAAAAATTACATAAAATATTTTTATTTATAAAAATTATTATAATTTCGAAATTTTAAATGAATTTTTTTAGAAATATTAAAGTCAATAATTAACCAAAAGGATATTTTCGGATTAAACTTACATAAATATGTCAATATTGAAAAAGCAATTTATGACTTAAAAAAAATAATTAATGTATTAATTAGGGTTAAGCCTAATTAATACAGTGTACCTAAAAGAGAAAAATTTTATAAATATTTACTTCATTACATTTAAAATTATAATTTTAAGATCTACCCTTTCCTCATCATTAAAATGATATAAAAAACAAAAAACTTCAAAATAAAATAAATATTGTATCCTAGAATAGTAAATGGCTTTTTTTTTCTTTTGAGTGTCCTCGACATTTAGTTTTAGTACAGAAATATTAACATGAAAACAGAAAATATTAATAAAAACTCAAAAAAAAAAAAAAAGGAATAGAAAAAATTATAACTTAACCCAGAAGTCCTTGTGTCCTGTGAGATATTATATATCCGGCAGAAACTATAATAGTTTTTGGTTTAGTTTTTTTTTTTGTTTTCTCCGCACTCTTCTTTACTCCAGAATATCTGTGCAAAAAGCCCAAAATAATATACACAGAAAAAAATATATTTTTTTTTTGTTGTATCACTTATTTAAACCACTGTACGTCTACAACATAAATATTACATATTTCTCTAGCAATTTCACTCCTATACCAAAAATTTTTTATTTTGTGGGGTACTGGGTGAGAATTATGAAAAAGTTTTGTGATAATCCACATAAAATAAATACAAAATCTTAAAACCAGATTTTTACTATAGGAAAAAAAAATACATATATAAAACCTTAACATACCATTAGGATTTATAGAAAAATGATTGTTTAAAATTGCGAAAAGGAATGAAATTTATGTATAGAAAAAAAGGAACCAGTGGCGGGAGGGAATGTATTTACTTTTAGCTTATTAATCCTTTGGGAATTGAAAAATTGTTGCTTACTAATTCTCTAGTGACCGTATCAGAGTGGTATGAGGCAAAGTAAACCCGAGAGTAGGAAAAAATTTTTTTTTTTATAGTTGGAATTATGTGTATGTAGAAAAGTGATTTTTCGTGGAAGTGATAAAAATAAAAATTTTTCCTGTACAATATTGTTGTTGTTATATTTTGGAAAAAAGGATTTACTATCTGGTTGTAAGTGGGAGTTGATTACTTTTTTTTTTTGTTGAAAACCTTGGAACTTTGCCTAGGGTATATAGATAGATAAAGAATGGATACAATTTTTATATATACATACATATATATCTATTTTTTTTTGTACTCTGTGGTTCAGAAGGAAAGACAAGACAATTTTGATTGTGTGACACAATTTACATAAAGGCTTGGGGAATTATTATGTACATAATTTAAAATTTGTTGAAATAATACATTATTTAAAAAAAAAAAGATATTTTTATTTTATGTTGTTCCTAGTTTTTTTTTTATAATTTTGGTTTGGTACAATGTTCATTCGATGAGTTGAATATGAAGACTAGTATTTAGTAGAATATATACATATATAGTAGTACTAGTATAATAAAAGCTTAGTTTTTTTGTGAATTGTATTGTAATGTCGCGTTATGCTGTCATATTTTGGTATATGGGGGAAACACTTGTGCATTTTTTAAAGTTTTTTTTTTTATTTTACAAAAAATTATGTATATTTAGGAGTTTTTACTAGTTTTATATCTGTTATATATATATATTTTTTTTATGTTTGTTACCTACTTGTATAATTTATATTATAATGAAACAATTTTCTCAAGTGGCATAAATTAAAAATGTTGGTTGAGTTGTTTTTAATATTTTTTTTTGTTTATTATTTTGTTCTGCTCGTATATTTAGTTGAATTTATATGACATTTTATCATAAGTGTAGTATGTTTCACTGTATAGTGTTAAATATTACATAAAGAAGAGAAATAAGGAAAAAAAATGTAAATTTTTAAATCTATTTAGTTATTATTTATTTAAATTATATATAAGATTATATTCATTGAAAATTTCAATTTAATACGTTATTATTTAAGATATTTAAGCATAAATTTCTATGTTGATTGTCTAATTTAATTTTGATTTTATACCAATTTATTATAATATACATATACAGTATACTAAATTCATTTTTAATCCTTAATTGATTTGAACAAGTCATTGAAAATTAAATTTCAAAAAAAAAAAACCATTGACATAATAAATTTAAATAATTATATTAATGAAATTTAATTATACACTTAACTCTTTATATCCTTTAATTAATTTTGAAATAAAACCAGATTACATCTAATTATTAATAATACTTTAAATAATTAGAAAAAAAAAAGCCAAAACAATGTCAACAATTTAAATAAGTGTTTGTTAAAATAATTTTTGTGTTTTATTAGGTAAATGACTGTAAAAAAAAATTATTACCAAAATATCTGAAGTGTATAATTACCTAAAAAAAAATAAGAAATTAAGAAAAGAATTTTAAATTTTTTACCTTTACAAGTTTTTGTGTTATTTTTTTTTTTTATTAAATATTTATGAAAATTATTTTTGAATACAAACATATTTCGTCATAAGATTTATTTTTTTTTTATTAAAAGCGGGAAAAGTATTTTTTTTTTATGTCCTTATAATTTTATGGCCTTCACATAAAAAAAAATATATAAATCGCATTATGAAATATAAATATATATATATATAAAATCAGTAAACATTGCTAAAAAAAAGAATTATATTCATGTACACTAAGAAAAAAAATGTTTGTCCCAAATGTATTTTGTAAATTGCCGAATTTTTATTTGTCGCAAAAGAACATCTTTTAAAAGAAAACCAGTAAATATTAAAAATGAATACGGAAACTGATTTTTGCTGCAAATGATTCCTTTTGTTGCAAATGGGTGACGATTATGATTAATCTACATGGATTACTATCCATTATTTGTTCATTTGACTTAAACCAACATTCTTTTGTTGCAAATGTAATTTTTGTTGACTACAACCAATATTTTTACAGTAGTAGTAAAAATATTGTTTGCAGTAAACGAAAATTGTTCGTTTACTGCAAACAATATTTTAAAAAAATATTGTTTGCAGTAAACGAACAATATTGTTTGCAGTAAACGAAAAGTGTATATAAGTAAAATATGCTTAATCTTTTTTTGGTGATGAAAAGTAAATTATGTTCTATTTTCATTAATAAGCTTTATTTTTGTAACAATATTTAAAATATATGCGTAGGAAGATAAATCCTATATTTCCTTAATTTCCATCAAAATATTTCATAGAAATTTTCAACAAATATTAATCATTTACACTTTAATTAATATATGTATTTATTTAAGTATCCTAATTATTATTTTGGAAAAATGTTCCTCAAATTTACAAATACATATATGTCAGCTACAATCTTTATAAATTTCAAATTTTACCATATTTCTCCAAAATGTCTACGGAAAACCTTAATATAATCTTTTGTTTAGTTTAAATATCCTTTTAACAAGTCCCTAATAATATTTTCATCATTTTTTTTTACCTTTCTTGTTTATTTTAAAACTTAACATTATTTACATTTTATTATATTTTTAGCGCATTTTTTTTTTTATTATTTTACCTTTCGTCTTAAAATAAATTCAATTTTTTTTTATTTTTGGTTGGTTTGATAGAAGCTCTTTTTTTTGGCATTTTGCTTTTTTAATATTTAAATTTTATGAACGGTATTGAACAAGTCAAAAAACATGTGTTTCGATTGATATGAAGTCAGGTGAAAGCTTATTTCATTTTTATTTATGTACATAAAAAAAAAAGAAAATTCTTTAAATTTCACTTGAATGAAGTCATCCTGACGGTACACAATGTTTTTTTTTTTTTTATATAAAATTTTGTGGTTTTGAAAGTTGTACAAAATTTAGGCAAAAAAAATATTAAAAAAAAAAATTATATAAATTTTTTACCTAAACATTTTATTTATATTTAAAAATTTTTGTTTTGTAATGAAATCAGTTCTTTTTTTTTCATTTCGTGATGCTTTTAAGTTGTCGGTATTCTTTTTTTCTTCTTGTCATAAATGTTATACCATCAGAACTCAACCCACTAAAAAACTCACAAAAAAAAAATTCTACTTTTTACCGAAAATATTGAAAATTTACTTCAATTGATTTACTTTCAGGTGGATGAAAATAAAGAAAATATTTTAATATTTACATTTCAATTGAAGCATATGATGTGGTTTTCGTTCTAGTTTACATAACAAGGAAAAAAAGTTAAAAAAGTAGAGAATTTTTGTATTAAGAAAATTATACAACAAAAAAAATAAATAATATATTTCCAATGAGAAAATATTTTCTTTTGCCCAATAAATTTAAATTTGGGGAGAAAATGAGTTTAAATTGAATATATATAAAAAAATAAAAAAAATCCTTAATTTTTTAATACAAAGTGATTTTAAAAAATTGCAGAAATTTTGTTTAACTTTTGTAAAAAGTTAAAGAAAAAAAAATTAAAGTGAATCGATGCGATCGACTCAATTTAATTAAAAATAAAATCCAATTTCCTTAAGTTTGTATTTAGAAAATTGTGGATGAGCTCTTTAAATAATTGTTTTTCCAAAATATTGCATCCCATATTTTGGAAAAGCTGATCAAATGATTTTTAATGTTTGAGGAGTTGATTTTTAAATTTTAGGAGGTTACTGCATTGTACGGTTTAATATAGTCTTGGCTTTAATACTGTTTGTTAATAAGTTTAAAGTTTTAACGTGACAATAAAATTTAAAAAATAAATAGGATACCAAAGAAAATAAAAAAACAGTGGTTTTATTAGACTTCAGAAAGTTTATATTGAATTTTATTTTTTACAAAAATCACCTGGTACTAAAAATATATATCATTTTCCTGAACTCTAACCTCAAAAAATAAAAAAAAAATTAAATTCTAATATAAAAAAATTACAAAATCATATAATTTTTTTTTTTGTGCATGAAATAAGGGATAAACATTCCTTGAAAATTATTTTATTTATAAATAAGACTTCATAAAAATATTATATTTATAAAAAAAAAAAATTTGTTAAAAATCCCTTTTGTTTATTTGTGTATTTTATTTAAGGAATATCAAATATACGCACGCATGTATAAAGTTTTTTCACCAAAAAAAAAAAAAAATTAAAATAATAATATTTTAAAATCAAATTTTATAGCTGGAAGGGTAAATCCTTAAATGTTTATCCTCTGTGTATATAAAATAAAAATATGACCTTTTAAATGATTCTCTGATATTATCAAATCTGAATAATATTTCAAAAAAAAGAGAAAAAAAAAAGAGAAACAAACTTTTCATCATATTTTTTATGTTTGTTATTATGGCTGGGAAAACTTTTCATCCTCGTAAGTATTTTCTCATTTTAAATAACAAAAATTTTTTTTTTTTTGGTAATCATAATTTTTGCGAGTTTACTGAAAACAATAATATTGTTACGTCAGGAGTTTTTATTTTTTATTTTGGGAAATATTTATGGTATAGTTCAAGTACCCACATACTAAACATAAAATTATAAAAAAATAGCTTGAGGCAGAAAGTTTTATGATAAAAGTTTTCTTTAAAATTTTTTTGGTTTTTTTATGTTCGGTTATGTAGTTTCTTTATTTTTCTTCTTTAATTTGTTGCAGTTCTAAGAAAATTGTATCAAAAATATTGAGTAAATTAATTCGAATTTGTCATTTAGTTTGTCTGCAAAATATTGGTACTGTAAGAAAGATATTATGTATACGAAAACTTACAAGAAAATGTTGTCAATTTTATACTGAAGATAATTTAATTTACATTTTGAAATTGTCATTTGAAATTGTCTACTGCAATTCCACAAATAAAAATATACGAAAAAATAGTCATATCATATTTTATTTTCAATTTAAAATCAAAATCGTTACAAAATATTAATAGAAAATTTTAGATACATTATTTTAGTACATATACTAATTTTCTTCAACATGATTTTCACTGAAATATATTTTAAACAAACACTAGTAATTCTATAGCTAGTTTAGTTTTTTGAACAAAACCTTCTTCAATAAATTTATAAGTACTTAAACATAAAAATATTTTTCCATTTGTAGAAATTATAGTTTAGATAAAAAAAAATATATATGTAGTAACTTTATAAAAGTAGCTAGTAAACTATATTTATATATATTTAAATTTTACTTTGGTCCTAAATACCGAAAAATAAGATAACATTTTGAAATTTACAGGAAAAACTACTAGAAAAACACATAAATTTTATAAAAGTTTATAACGAAACATTAATAATTTACAAAAATAATAATAATAAATATTTGAAAAAAACATACATGTACTTGTATATTTTATATACATAGACTTTCATGAAATTTTTACGTAAATTGTGTTTATTAGTTCGTAATTTATCCATTAAATTTATTTGAAAATCGAAAATTTAACTTACTGAAAATAATTTTTAAAATATTTTTTTAGCATAATGTTCTTGAATAGAATTGTAGATCAGAAGAATTTGTTTTAAAAATGTTGTAAGTGTTTTAAAAATAAACTGTGGTCTAATATTATGAAGAACTTCATTTATCCACAATAATTTCCTTGACTAATCTAAGATTTAAAATAAAAATCTATTTTATTATTCAAATTATATATTTATATGTGCTTTTAAATTGAATATACATTAATATATTTAATTTTTATAAATTAACATTATTATTTTCTAAATTTATATTTTTTATGAAAAAAATTGACAATATTTTCAAATATAAATCCAATAAAACTAATTATCCAACCAGATACTAATGCCATCCATGCAAATTGTAAATGATCAAGTTGTAAATTTTTAAAACCATATGACTTCGAATTATAAATATAATTATATAAATCTGATTTTAATATTTCAATATTAGCATGATCACGATAATAATTAAATATACCATTTTCCATCATACGTATACCAAAATTATTAAATATATTAATAAATGGTGAATTAATTTGAAATAAAAAACCATATGGTATAATCATAAAACATTCTTTACCAACATGAAAACGTGGTTTTCTTAAATATTTCTGTTGATATAAAATAAAATTAGCTTTATCTGTTGTTATTGTTAGACCATAACTATCATTCATACGTAATTTATTAAATAATTGTACATCAACACCAATTAATAAATCTAAAAAACCTTTATGTAAACCACCTAAATTCTTGATTATTTTCATTTCATAATCAATAACCATAATTTTACGTCCATATTTAATAATATCTTTTAATGAATTTATTGGTTTATCATAAATAGTTATTGTAAAAAACATTGTTAATAATGTTAAATATAAATTTGATAATATAAAACCTAAACTAAATATTTGTAATTTAATAAAAACAGAACGTATTTTTAATTCATTTTTATTTTTTTTTGGATATGGTAAATTCATCATACCACGTAACATATTACACCATGGACCACTAAAATCAATAATACCATCTTCAATATAATTTATAATAAAATCACATATTGTTAAATAAAATAATGTTATTATAAATATTAACCAAAGAATATCACCAAATGGACGTATAAAATATATATATTGTGGTATTTCAAGATTTTGTGGTAACATAATACACCATCCTTCAGTTGCAAATGGATATGATATTGCAAGATCATTAATAAACATATATGGATGTATACTAATATCAGCTTTATTAGTTTTTAACATATTAACTACTTCTAACATATTCACTACATTTGTAACTTTTTTATTTGATGTATTGACAATTGATAATGTACCATTATATTTATTTAAAAAAGTTGTAAAAAATTTATAACCATAACCACAATATATTTTTTTACCATATTTATTATAATATTTAAAAACTCTTGGTGCATCAATTTCAGCTGGTGATCTTAATTTATATCCTTGTAAATTAGTAAGATCTGGAAAAACTATATTATTATTAATAATTTTGTTGATTGATGGAAAATTTAAAAAATTATATGTAAAAATTTCATTTGATTGATTATTATTGCATATTTTTGCTGCAATTATATTTATAAATTTAACTGAATCACACCATTTAAATAGCCATTTAATTTGTAGTTGAAAATCTGGTTCTTCATCTAATAATACAAATATTCCAATTGAATTGTGATAATGTCGTAATAGTAAATCAATCATATTTAATGTTTTCTGATCTCCATATTTTATAAATCCAATAAAAATAAAATTATTACTAGCAAGACTTAAATTTGTTGTTTCAAGTTCAATATGATTTGTGAATATATACGGAATTGTTGGTATAATATTTTTCACTGAATTTAATTGCATTTGTATACAATCTTCCGAATAATTATTAATTTTTGGATTACTTGCAAATATTAAATATGTTTTAAAATCTACATGTAATATTTTAATATTTTCAACAATTTCTCCTAAATTTTGAAATGAGTAAACAGGATTTTTTAAAATGATTACACAAAAAATTAGAAATATTGAAATTGAATTCATTATTTTAAACGTTTTACTTTTAGTAGTAAAGTGGTGTTAATATTGTTTTGAGTAGCAAGAAAATACTAAGCAGAAATTTTAAAAGAAATATGGTTTTATATTTACGAGAAACTAAATATATTGATTTTTAAAATATATTTTAACTTTTGGGTAGCAAAGTGCACTTAAATAAATGAATTCTTATTTAATTAACTTTTATTTTAAAACAAACTGTATTCAATAAAGTTAAGTAAATAAAAGTTTGCATTGAATTTGTATTTGTTTTATTTTATATCTTAATAAATTTAAAACATAAGGGTAAGTATGATTATACAAAAATAGATTTCCTAACAAAAAAAAAGCAACCATAATTTTTAAATAAAGTACCTAACTTATTATAAGAATTAATTCAGTTTTATATATTTTGTACGTATAAATTTTTAATTAAAATAATCCAATTAAATTAATAAAAATAATCCGATTTCATAAATCAAATTTATTTTTACAATGCGATAACAACGAAATATATTTAATTTTAGTAATAGTGAATAATTAAATAAATCTTTTAATTATTCACTATTTAATATGAAATTTACCAGTTTCAGATTAAATTCGTTATTTTTTAAATCAAACCATCTATATTTAATAGATGGTTTAGAATAGATGGTTAATTTCGTCAATAAAATAATGTTCAAAGGATATAATAAAATAATTATTAAAGGATATAAGTATATAAAGGATATAATAATACTTCTGATCGATAATTTTTGCAATATTTTGATTTTCATTGAACTTGATTTGAGTAATTTGGTTTTAAAAAATGATAAATTTACTTTTCAAAAATTACGAATTTAATCTGAGATTTAAATAATAAAAAATTACAAAATTTGTCTCGTATCCTCTAAAAGTGCATAATTTATTAAAGCATTTGAATCTATTTTTAATTTTACATTATGGAAAATCAAAAGAGCTTAAATATAAAATGCTGCACTGAATTTGAAATCTGTTGAAGTAATATAAGATTTTGCAATGTGAATTCTTAATGAAAATTACTATATTAGATTAATATTTCATAACATATTTAATTAGTAATTAAATATGATGTAATATCGGTTAATATTATAATATTTCTTGGATATACATAATTAATAAAACATTAATTATTTTCAAGTAACATTATATTACATTTTGTAAAAATTGAAGGATAAACCAATAACTAATAGCATAATAAATTTATTTTTTCAGTTAATACGTAATAGAAATCAGCAATAAAAAAAAGATTTATATTAATTATTTATTTTTATTACAAATAATATTTTAGATAATTAAAATATAATTTAAAATTTAATTATGAGTGGTACATATAATATTTTCATATGAATGTGTAAATTTTACGCATTCGTATGAAAATATTTCACAATTATTTAAATTTCTGTCATAATAGAAAATTCTTTTGTTTCTTGTGAAATTTGATTTTAATTATAGTGAAATATCCTTAAAAACAATCTGGCTTCAACACTAAATTGTTAAAATTAAACTAACTTTTCCGTTTTTATAAAACTCATTGCATGTTCGATGAAATTCATATGAGCATGTACTTTTAATAATATAACTAACTAAAATAACTCTATTTCCATGAATTTTCAATTGCATTGTAACGTAAGTATATTATTGAAGTATATTAATCGACACAAATCTGATACACTTCGGTCATAATATAATCTATCAAATTTATAGTAATCTTGGACCAAATTTATATATTTTGCACACAATTTCAATAAAAAACAATTTCGTCCAAAAATACTTTAATTTATATACCATTAATAATTATATACGTAGTAATAAATTCTCTAAATAAATAAGAATTTACACTTACATTGTATATTTTCTATAATATGTAATATAAACCACTTAAATAAAAATTTATGTTTCGACAACAATTTTTCATTAACAAAATACTTGATGAATATAATGTTCAAACCAAAAATTAAAAGCATTTTTTTTATTTCTAACATTTTATGATGTTCTATTTAACCCTCTATTAAAAACATATTATCAAAATAATTGAAATTTATTCATCATATTTATCAACAAAAAATATCTCAACAAAAAAAAACATAATAATGATTTATAAATTTTTATTGTATTTGTAATACCTTCAGATATTTTATACCAGATATTCGTATAAATAGGAAAAAATTTGAAAGCATACCATTATGAAGTAAAGGATTTTTTTTTAAATAATTATATTTCTGTTAAAGTTGTATAGAGACGAAGAAATTCAACAATTTTATTCATGTGAATTGAAATTTGCTTCTCATATTTTTTTTTTGATACAAAATTTATATAAATCTAGAAAAGTATGAGCTAAAAAACTAAATATCATAAATAAATTTCGGAATTTTTTTTATAGAGTCTATATATTGTATTATTTAAAATAGTGCTTTTTTACAGCAAAAGTCTTTAAACTGGACGACTCCTTTTAAAAGTATATAGTATATATAGTTGATTTATTAGATCACTTTTCCTTTGGGTGGTTTTATTTAACTCAATAATATTGGGTGGTGCTTTTTATTTGGTAAATTATAAAACTTTAACTTTACTCTTTTAAAAATGGATCTGGTATGATATACAGTTAAGGTGGTAAATTATTTCTTTATTTTGTATTTCTTTTTTTTTTCAGGCGAATATACCAGTAGTGAAAGTAATGTTGGGGCTCGACATGTGTGAAAAGGATATAAATTTTCTTTAATGTTCTAAAAATTGGGCAATTTTATAACATCTCATGAATTATATATGTATAAATACTTTTTCTATACCTATATTTTTTTCTTGGTTTAATATGTATTTCCTTAATTTTATACAATTTTCAAAAGTGTTGAAAATTCCATTAAAAAAAATATTATAGAAATGTGAAGAAAATTTGTGGAAAATTGAATTAGATTATGTTTTATGTATATAATATAAAGAAATATTAATAAATTTTCGTGTTGTATTGTTTTTTTTATGATATTGATTTGTTATTTCTGAATTAATAAGAAATAATAAATATATTATTTTTTTTTTTTGGAAAAGATTATGAAATTTTGAAGATTAAATGAAATATAATGACACAAGTTTTAAACTGATTGTCTATAAAAGTGGAAGATGTTTCGTATAAAAAAAAAAATATTAGAAATATTAATGTATATTTTATTTTTATTTTGAATTTATTGATTAAATTTTTAAAGAGTAAAAAGTATTGTTACCTAGAACGTGAAAAATTCTAGTTAAAAAATCTAGTCAAAAAAATCTAGATATCTAGTTAAATATTGTGTAAAATGTTAAGAACTCATTTAAGACACTTACAAATGATTTTCCATTTTCTTTTAATTTTAACTATAAAACTTAATGAATTATGTTATTAACTGGAAAGTGGTATTTTATAGTTTATAAATCTAACCTTCCTTCTTTTTTTTCTAATTCCAGTCACATATCACAATTTTTTTTCTAGTTAACCAGAAACTAATTCTAACAAATACAATCTGACCGGAAAATAAACATATGATCTCAAAATATTTACAAATTTGCTAATTAGACTTCTTAGTTACACTAACTAGGATTCTAGTTTTGCTCTCTACTAGGTTCTAACTAGATTGACAACAAGACCCTCACTTACTGCTTTTCAGGTATGTGCACCCAGATTATAGCCAAAAAATTTGGAAATGTTCTATTTTGATTCTACTAAACCCAATTATCGTTTTTATTGAAAACCTAATAATAGACCTTAAAGTAATAATATTTTTATATTTATTTCTTAACAAAAAATTACATACATATTACATATATTAATTTAATATTAGAATATTTTCATGTTTTACAATGTAATATTAAGAATGCATAATTTAAGCTTTTTTGATTATTTAGACTTTTGTCTCATGTCTGTAACATATGTTAAATGTAAATATATTTCATAAATATTTACATTTTAAAATATTCTATAATATAGTATATATAATAGTTTGTAAGTGCAACAAATTATTATATCCTTTATAAAGTTTACAACAGAGTTGTATTATTATATTTTTTTTTTTTCGTGTTTATTTTGGGTATTATCCTTATAAGCGTTTCGGTTATTATCATTATATAAATACAAATTTATGAATATACTTTTACACATATGTGTGTCAAAAGTTCCTTATAGCAAATATTATACAACATTTAACATCAAAAGCAGATTTATTTTCCGTTTAACTTCCTTTAAAATATATTTTGTTATTTTTTGTTATTTTTCTTTTTCAATCTCTTCAATGATGATGATGGTCCTTTTAAATAAAGGACTCAATATATAAAGATATGTATTAATAGAAAAGGTATAGAAATATTTACTACTATAGTATTCTAAAAACTTTGTATCAAGGTTTATATTTTATATATAAATTTTTTATATAATTTAAAAAATATATATATCGAAGATTCACGTCAATATTGCACATGAATGCATTACTGAACATACTAAATTTTATATTAGAAATTTTGCTTATATATATATATGACAAATAAATTGTAGTAAAACATGAAATAATTTCTTCAACTTTATGATTATGTTTTTGATAAATATTTTTCGTTTGAATACATATATGTTTTTTTAAAAAAAATATATTATTAAAGATTTTTTTTTTTTTCAAAAAAATATTTATATAAAATTTTATTCCAATAAAGAACACAATCAAATGAGATATTTTTGAATTAATGGAAAGAGTTTTTATATTAAAATAAAGTTAAAGAAGTTTTTAAATTAATATTTTATGATTTTATAAAATATATTTTAAATTTATTGAAGAATTTAATAAATTTATTTAAAATTTTTGTTTAAAATTAAAAGTAGTGAAAAAATCTTACATAAAAATTTTAATTAAAAAAATTAAAGAAGGATTTAAAAAATTTGGATTTAAAAAAAAATCCACAATGTATCTTCGGTATGAATGAATCATAATTCACCATTCATTTCCAGTAAAAGCAATTATTTTGTAGAAAAAGTAATTAATTTGAAGCAACATCTGTTTCCACGATGCAAAATTTCATAATAATAACATTACAATAATAATACATCTTACCCTGCAAAAAAAAAAGTTCTTTTGCAGCAAATAAAATTTTGCCCATATTTCATAATATATTTTGGGACAAAAGTTATTTTTTTTATCAGAGTATTTTACAAAAATTATAGAGTTCAATAAAAAATCAATTTAATATTTTAATACAAAACTTTACTAATTAAAACAAATAAAATTAATTTGATTTCTTTTGTTTTTATTTGTATATTTGTGCAACAGCAGTTTTTAATATTAAAATTAATAAAATGATAATGTAAACATTACTTTTGTACTGACATCCTTCGAAATTTTTATAAAATTATAATTGATCAATTATATGTTTTAGAAAACACGTCTTTAATAATACACTTGTTTTTTTAATTTTTTTTGGTTGATGTAATTTTTGAATCCTACTTTTTTTTTTTGAAAATTTTGATTCCTACTACCTTAATTTTTATTTATTTTTTATATATTGTTAAAGTACTTATATTTAATATTTTCTATACATTTCATAAATGTTCATTATCTTGACAATTTTGTAAACACTTCCATTATTTATATAAATATATATACAACACTCCCTGTTTATCCAGATTTTGTATAAATATTCTTACGCGCCATTTATAAAAATGGGGAGAAAAATTAGAATTATATTTTACTTTGAACCTCATAGAAATAGCGATTAAAATTCTACTTTACTTTATAATTTTCATGTTTTCAATTAGAGACGGTAAGATATATAAAAGTAGTTGAATTATAATAAGGTTTTTGCAAATACATATAGTAGGTAGTTTATTAGGGCAAGGGGTAAATCACATTTTTTTTATGGTAAATTATGAATTACTTATCGGTAGAATTTTTCTCTTAACTACGTTTTTTAATAATCCAATCTACAGATTTTCCGATACTTTGCAGTGTACTTAGAAAAATTTTGAATATTCGATATTTTGCCTATCGGAATCAGAACTTATATAAAACGTAGTTAGAAAGTATTTGCAAAATTTTGGAAGATTTTAAAATTATGTCAATTATTTTTAGTAACAAGTTTTAAGTAATTATATTTATAATTTTTATTAAATTGATAATTTTTTTACTATTTACAAGTTACTACTACTTGAAATATATTTTCTGAATTGAATATCAACAACATATTTTATATCAATTACAGAATGTCCTAAAAAATCAGAAAAAAAATTGTTGGAAAAATATTTACTAAATCACCCCTAAAGTAAAAAAAAAATATTTCAAATGAGTATATCCTTAATTCAGTGTTTTTTTTTTGTGTGAATAAAATTATAATTTTTTCTATTTACAATTTACGTTAATGAGACGAATAACATTCACTTTAGAATTTTGAATCGTTAATATTAATTTCTTAAGGATTTTTTTTTTATATTCCTTTTAAATTTCTATGTTAAATTTCAATTAAAATATTTTAAGAGGGAAAAATTTTTGTTAATTACAAAATTTTTTTTTTTCTTCTTCTTCTTCTATTTTTCATTATACAATTTACATACATGATAAAAACATTTTCTAAATGTTGTTGTGTCCTTAAGGATATTATAATAATTATTCGACATTGAAATAATGAACTAGAAAAAATATATAAATTTTCTATATTTGTGTATATGTAAAATGAAAGAAAGTGAGATTTTGTAACATTAACAAAAAATTATTTTAAATAACTTGTAAAAAGGATATTAAAATAATATTTAAAATTTAATTTGAAATATTTAATGAAAGATGGAAAAATATAAATAATGTAATTTTTTTTTTAGTTATATACTTGTTTAATTTTTATGTACGTTTATGTTAAGGAATATTAATATAATAATATTTTTTTTTTTGTAAATTATATGCGTTAATAAAGTGATTTTATTATTTACAATTTTCGTTTGTTGAATACAAAATATTTTTTTTTAGGATAATTTACGGAGAAATATCCGTTTTTTTGTTGTTGTTGCTGTTGTGTTTTAATATTAAAATATTATTTTGATTTGTGGAATTTTTGTATGCATAAATTAAATTAAATTTATAGAACACGTGATATTAAATATTTTGATTATAGAATTTTTTTTATTAAATGTAGTTAAAATGTATATATTTTCTAAAAATTGTTACAAAATTTGAGAAATAAAGTTAAAACAAGTTTAAAGGACCAAACAAATTATATCGGTATTGGATGCCGCTTCAAAAAGACAAAAATTTGTGAAATAACTTTTTTTTTGAAAAAGTCAAAAGAAAAATCAATTATTCGATTGCTGTTGCTGTATTTCGATATATGCATATTTGATATTTTCACGCGTATTTATTTTTTTACAATTTCAAAATTGAAGAAATAGTACTTGAATTCAATAACCAAAATAAAATAATGTAAAAATGGTTAAAAATTCTGGCAATTGTCTCTTGGGTTCGCTACGAATGGATTACGTCTGCTGTAGGAAAAACAATGACAAGACATTGGTGACGAACCTGACGACAGGCTATATTTTGTTTAGCCATTTAAGTTGAATATTTTATGTAATTCCAGGTTTGTGTAACATTTGAAATAGTATTATAAAAATTAATAAAGTCTACAAATTTAGAAAATAATCATTTTCAATTTTCATTAAATTAGTAGCAGAGGATCATTTACGTGGCCAGTTTAATTTGTTGAATCAGAATCGATACAATTTAGAATCGATAGAATATAAATTAGAATCAAAATACGAATACGATTCGTATTTTAATTTCAATTTTGGTCGATTAAGTAAGACTAAGTTGGTTACATATATTTCATTTATTTTTTTTACTAAAAACCATATTGATTTTAATTTTAAAATGAAATTTAATAATTATTCAATTAGTATATGTTATTTATTTAGCTACTTTTAAAAATATTACAAATTACCTTATGAAATACATAATAAATAACTACTTTATTATTACTTTTCATATAAAATACATTTATTTAATATTTTTTTTTTAAATACTCTTTCATCAATTTTAAATTTTTTTTTTTAATGTTGAACGAAAATACATAAAAATAAACCATATAAATATTAACCTACTTTAAAATTCCATTATATTTTTTTTTTTGCTTAAAGAAATATAAACATTTTTCTACTACCATAAAGGACATATATATATATATATAACAAAAAATAACAAAATAACATAATAAAAGTAACATAAGAAACCATGAAATAATGTAATGTATATATATTATATACTTCGGTAAATTTAATATTTAAAAATTGCATTTTTTCCTTTTTGTTTGTATGTAAAGTCAATATTTATACTTGGATATAAATGCATTCCATTTTTTATATTTATTTTGTTTTTACAAAATTTACTAACTTTTTTTTTTTTTTTTTGAAAAGTTATTAGTTTAAAAGATTTTTTTTTTATGTTTGTTTTATTGAATAATAAGATTGTCACCAAAATGAAATTAATATCTACTACCACCAGTTGCCATTATTATTAAAATTATGTCCTTTTTGTTTGATTTAGAACAAAAAAAAATATATTTTTGATTTAAATGACTTTTGAATTTTGCGAAAAATATCTTAAAGAACGTCTATAAAAAAAAAAACATAAAAAATGTTTTGTTATACAAGAAATTTTTTTTATTTTTAACCTAAATATTTATTTGTTAAGTCAACAAAATAATCTTATAATATATAAAAGGTTAAGTTTTATAAGAAAAAGGACTTTCTAATGATTACATATATTTATTTATTTTCTTGTTTATCTATTTACAAAACCATCTTTCAATTTTTTTTTTTACTTCTTTGGTTTATCAAAGAAAATTGTTTTGATGAAAAGGGTTTTTAAAGATTTAAATCTTTATTTTTTTTTTATTTGGTTTTTTATTCTTGTGTTTTGTACCTTTGTAAATTGTTTTGTTTTGTTAAATATATATATATATATATATATATGTATAAAGATATATCTTAAGTGTATGTATATGAATTAAATAATATCCTTTTGTTTAATTTAAAATGATATATTTAATGTAGAAATTGAATTTTATAAGATATATTTTACGGGTTATTGATAATACTATAAGTTAAAGTTTTATTTCATGTATTTAGTTTTTTATTTTATTTTTTTGCATGTTTACAACTTTTAACCTTTTAATATTAAAGAGGCATTTAAGGATAATATGTTTTTTTTAAATTTTTTTTTATGTTGGGGAAAATAATAAAATTTAAAAAGCAGTAGGTAGTAATGAAAATTAAAATAAATAATTATTATTATATTATTCTTTAGATCTTTTGAGTGTATTTAATTATGTACCAGATTAAAAAATTATGGTAGTTGGAGAGGTTTGAGACTTAAAATTTAAGCAAATTAATTTTATATATTTTTATTGAATATTTAATTAAAATAAAACATAATATTCATTTAAATTATTTAATTTTATTATTAGGGGTTCAAATCTTACAACTAAAAGCTGGTATAAAATTTTAATCCTTATTTATTTTCCAAAAAAAAAAAACCTTTCCATAAAAAATATAGGATTTAAAATTGATATAAATAAAAAAAATGTAAATTTATATTTTATATAAAATTGCCAGAAGCATAAAATTTTTTTCTTGTTTTTTAAAAATTTATTTTGTATATTTTAAGTATTTTAGAGAATGATTTATATTAATATTATGGTCTGTTTTATTTTTAGATAGCTATAAGGATTAAATTCAACCTTACCATTGATTTATAAAATTACAATTAAATTAAATTATTTAGAATTAAATTAATAGACTATAATAATATTACTTAGAAAAAAAAAAATTATATATTAATTAATATTATGGTTAAAGGATGTTTTTTTTTTTGTTAATTAAATTTATTATAAAAATTAAATTCTAATAGTCTCAGATATCTTTAAAGTAAGAAGATATAATTACATATTAAAATTTCAAGAGTTTTTATTATATGTGGCTATTAAGGAAAATAAAATTTTAATGATACTTATATTATGTCGAAAATATTTAATATTAAAAAAAATTTTATTGATTTTAAATTGAAATAAATATTTTATATATATTTTTTTATTTTCTTGTTATTTCTTTGGTCATTAAATTTAATCTGACAGAAATTTAAAAAATAATTTTCACTTTTCATTTTTTTTCAAAAGAAAAATCAATAATAAAAATATTTTATAACCCAAAAAAAAAAAAAAATGATATTTATTCTCATTAATATAAATATCATCATTTATGCTACGCAACTTATCTCAAGTTTTTCTTATGAAAAAAAAAATAAATAAAATCAATAAAGAAAATCTGAAGTAAAAAAATAAAAAAAAAAACATGAAAATCATATATTAAATTTCTTCTTTTTTTTTTGTCAAGTTGTCATACAATTATTTTCCTATCTTTTACAAATTTTTTTTTTAGAAAATCATATTTTTATACGTAAACCAAAGTAAGAGTGATACCAAAACTTTTTTTCATCATCATCTCATCATCGTCATCCACTTATCTTATATATAACTGTGCGAGGATGCAATTTTAAAGTTAAATGCATTTTTACTTAAGTGTAGAACATTAACATTTTATATACATATACAACTTTTTCTTCATCTACTGAATAGATTTTTTTTTTAATATTAAATTACATTATATACGTATATATATTACGTATACAATGTACCTCTAAAAGTGAATATACTCATATTTCTTTTAGTTAAGTTTATCGCTGTTCTAATAAGGACAGGTGACTTTGAAGTATTTTTGTGAAGTGTTCTTTGTAAAAAGCACAAATCAAAAACATTCTTTTAAGGATGGATATGATATACCAGAAAAAAAATTATGTGAGTTATATTATATATATAGTGAGATAATATATAGCGTGAAATATTATAATAATCCTATGTATAAGCATAGTTTTATTTTGTTTGCAAAAAAAAAAATAGAGATATAAAAATGTCGTTTACATAAAGGAATTATTAAAAATATTTCTTTTTTTTTAAAAAAACGATTTCAGTAAGAGGAACCTCTAGACTAGACTATTAAAAATGTATTTTCGGTGAATGTATAAATTTCTATTTTTCATATAATATTATGAAATTAATGTACTAATGACTACGAAAAGATTATTGCCAAAAATGTTATATTTAATAATAACATATAAATGTCAAGTTAATTAATGAAAATGTTAAGAAAGTTTTTTTCATATAAAGGAAAATTTTGAACACGATTAACTTGTGAAGTTCTAAGCAATTTTCTTGTCATCACAAACAAAACTAACTAAGATTAATTGCAGATTTTGTATATTAAAAGACTAATATTCATTTTAATGAAAGTGAAATTAATTAAAAGTTTAATTAAACATTTTTTAAATATAGTGGCTAAATTAATAATAATTTGATCCGTTTTTATCAAAAACTTTTGATCATGTATAATAAATTTTCTTAAAATTTTTAATTTTGTTAGAAATTTTCCGAAAATTCTTTATTCCATATTCATAGCGTCCATGTCGAGCTATTTTACTACTGACTAATTTATATATTATTAGTTAAATTACTTGGTTAGTAGATATGATTTTTTAACCCCTCAAAATTTCGAAAATAATCCTAGATAAAGAGAGCTGGAGAGAGATTCTGCGTAATGAGAATTTTTTTTTGCAGATATTTTTTATTATAAGAGAAATTATACCCAATAATATAAGAGAATTTTTACTTCAAAAGGATTTAAGGATTAAAAAATGATTTTATAATTATTTGATATCTTAAATCCATTTACGAGCACATTTAAGATTTTACGTATTACATAAAAACAGTAATAATCATATCCACTTGATTTGATTAAGAAAGAAACATTTTCAACATTTCAGTGCCCACAATCATCAGTATTTAAAATATGTATTTTTTTATACGTAGATTTTCAGGACATAATTATATTTTAATTTTTATGCGTAAGGATTTATTAAACAATATTAATATTTAGAATATTATTTACTCAGTTAACAAATATGGTCTTAATATTTATAATAAATAATATGTTATCAAATTTTTGTATTTTGTGAATAAACATAAAATATGCTTTTGGTATTTTAAGCTATGAATCTGAAATAAAATTTGTAATTTAATTAAGTTTATTCAATTAAATTTGCTTAATTTTATTAGTTTATTAAATGATTACAGTTTATCGAAATTTAAGTTCGTAAAATATTATTCAATAACTCATAATCTAAGATTGATGTTTGTTCCAGTAGTCCGACAGGATGTGTCACAGTAAGGTAATAAAAGCGCAATTCAATAACCTTAAAATATTCTTGTCACGCGTTAAATTTGTGAATTAATTAGCTGATTGTTATTAATTGAAAATTGAAATTCAAAATTATTTTTCTAAAGTTTTACTTGAAAATACTTTGATTACTTTTCAGGCGAAATTATATATTAATGTCACGGGAATGGATCCTGGAATAGAAATTTTCGCTAGAATACTTGATGGGAGCGGTTACTCTAATAAATTTTTTTTTGAAGAATTATTGAAATTTCGAACGAAACGCTTATTGGAATAGAAACAATTATTTAAGATTGTAATAAAATTATAAGCCCTTCCGATTCCCTTTTGCGATAAATTATTAAACTAAATCTAATAATTTAAAATTATAACAACTTATAAGAATCTTATTAAATTTTAAATTAAAAATTACACAAAAATAAATTTCCTAGAAATTTTTAATTAATATAATTACACAATTCAAATCAAAAACTGTTTAACAAAAAAAACTGCTTAAAAAACCAAAAATTTTCCTCAATTTTTTTTGTAAGGGGAAATGTTTAAAAAATTATTAAAACTTTTCCTTGTTCAAATTTCTTTTGTGATGTAATTAATCTTCAATATTTCTCATTTATAAAGCTCTTCTTTATTAGTACAAATAAAATTTTATAATGAGTAGTAATAAAATTCCTTGAAAAAAAAAACCAAAAACAAATTTATTGAAAATAATTAAATTACATTAAAAAAAAAATATACAATTTAATCTTATTACCTAAGGCATGTAATATTTTAATGTAATAAATATAAAAAAAAAAACAAAAAAAATATCCTTATAAAAATAATAACAACAACATAGTGTATTAATAAAGTTTTATCTTTCACTTATTTTCAATCTCACAATTTCCATATAAATCTTTCTATGCGCGCTATAGATTCCAAAAAAAAAAATAAATCGAAGGATTTTATTTTTTTATTTTATTATAAGCTTGAGTATATGTCCTCTAAACTCTAAAATCAGTTGTATGTGTATAAGTATGTATTTAAAAAAATGATAGAATAAAACTTAAAAAATAAAAATTGAGAATTTATTTTGTTCGAAATATTAAGATAGGTATAAGTGTGGCACACTTATATGGTTGAAAAATTTATAAAAATATATATGGAAAAAATAAAAAACTTTAATAGAAAATATAATATCCTTATATGTATGTATATATATATTCGCCAAAACAACCAATAATATCAACAATACAAATACGTATATATATATATATCTATAATGATGAATAATAATACTTAAGTTTTGGATATTGGATCTTTTCCAGCCCCATAGCTTTTCCGGTGTATTGAACTCCAAATTGGTCTCGACATACATCCGTATGATTTATGGCTTTTTCCAAAACTATATATATATATATGCAAGTTTTAGATTCCTTTTTTATAAAGCTTTACATATATATTGTTAAACATATCTATGTTATATGCATAAAGATATATATGATATAGATATTTTTTTTTTATATATAAATTCTATTATATTGGAGAAGTTTTCTAGTAGGCAAAAATATCAACAGGCTATAATATTATTGCCTCTGGAGTTTTTAAGGATGAACACACATATAGATAACTTATATTATTGGATAATATACCATATATATGTTTATATGGAATGTTTTTTTGTGGGAAAACTGTATAGATTATTCATAGTTTTTTTTTTTGTGGTACTATGAAGAAAGGAACTATTTAGGAATAATATTTTAGAGTCACACTCTTTGCTTTTGCTACTTTAAGTGCATATAATGTCAATATTTTATATTTTTTAAGTGTTCTGTATAGGATTGTTTTTTTTTATGCTTTTTTTTAAAATAGCATTTATAGCAAAAAAAAAAAAACATTTTTTATAGTGAAATTATATAGCTTTACAGGATATAAAAACTATTATGGGGTTAAATTATATAAATTTTAATACTATTTTATATATTGATAATTTTGTGCCTCTTGTAAATTTTTAACATGTAGAATATTTTTTTGAAAAAAATAGAAAATAAATAGATATTTGAGGCAAAAAAAAAAATTAATTAGAAACTTTTATAGATTTGAATACATAGACAATAAAATTATATTATGTTTATGGAGAACTTCATAGAAATATATTCGGAAATTTATTGCAAAAATAATAATAATAATAAAAAATATAATAAGTGCGATTATTATATCGTTTATAATTTTAAAGGTAGTTAAAATTTGGAAAAATAATTAAATGCGGTTAATGAAAACTCATGAGAATAATTTAAAATTTTGAAATTGTGATTAGTCTGTATTTATTATTTGGTTATATAGAATCATTTTAATATAAATATAAATTATGTGTCTGAGAGGTCCATAAATTATATTTTAAATTAGATATGTTGAGTTTAATGTTTTATAAAAAAACTTTAGCATATTATATTTAAAGCAAATAATTAGAGTTATTTTTAGCCGGAACATGTAGTTAATCATTTCAATTATGATAGATTTCATGAATTGTTTCTAGTTAAATTCTAGTCTAGATAAGTTAAAAAATATTATTAAAAAATCGTCTATACTAATTTTTTTTTATATAATTAAACGTTTTCTTATATTAATTAATAGCAAGAGACCCATTTGCATCATTTTGAGATATTAAAAATATGCTCTTATGCAAATGTTTAAAATATTTTTTTACCTAATTTTTAACTTATACACCTTGTATTAGGAAATTGTAGCTAAGATTATGACGCATTTACATAATGCAAAATAAAAATTAATAAATGCAAAATATTTTAGCAAAATCTCAATTAATAAACAAATTTACAAATAATTTTAAACGAAAAATGCGCCAGCAATAATGTTTGAAAATAGTCTAATCAATAACGTATCAAATAAGACCACTTTGGTTAGTCTACTTCCAAAAACTTCTGATTTAATAAGTGTTTGAGCTTGAAATACTGAAGCAACATAGTTAGAGTCCTTATAGCCTATTGGGTTCATTAATAGAATTTACATTTGCATCCTGAATTGAACTATCTTTTGGTATGTACTTCAATTTTTTGCGTATATACATATACGCTCAGGTGAGAATGGCCAGGAAACTTCAGGGACTATAATGCAAATGAATAAAAATTCAATTTAGTATCCATAAAATACTGAATTTATGCAATAATAATAAACAAAATAAATTCTTTCAAAATTTAAATTAAGATATAAAATTTAAAAAGAGGAAATAAAAAACTTTATAACAATAAAGAAACTTTTTATATGAATTTTATGCACAGAAATAAAAGAAGACCTGTATAAACTAAAAACTTGAAGGATCACTATAGACTATTCCATAAGGACTTTTGAAATTTTACAATTTTATTATACAGATTTTATATAGTGTCAGAGAAATTGTTAGAATAGATTGCAGGAATTGAAAAGGAGCTAAAAAAAATTACAGATTTTTTTTCCAAGAAATATTTATATTTTTGTGATGCATATAAAAAATATATTTATTTTTCTTAAAAATTTCATTGAAATTGCATTTTCTTATATAAATTATTGTAAGATTACTCGATAATATCAGCTAAAAATAATATAATATTACAAATAAAATATAGAACATTTTGAAGGAAACAATTTTGGTATATTGAATTCTGCACAAAAAAAAAATCTTATTCCTTGTCCTACTCAAGTGTTATTATGTTTAACAAAGAAATATGGTAAAAATCATTAACAACAGAGAGAATTTGAGAAAACTTTATTCAATATTTTTAGTTTTTATGTTACACAATCTTTCAAATATAGTCAAGGATCTCCTTTTTTGCAGACAAATAATTTTTATTATCGAAATTAAATCTGTGATAGAAATTAAATCTGTGATAGATATTAAGATGAATAGTACTAAAATTTTATACCAAATTGAATTTTTTGCATCATTTTACATAATAGTGGAGACATTGATTAGTGATCGTATATCCTTGTGAGTATTTTTAATGCTACCAAAATTATTTAATTCTTTCAGTTGGTGATAAAAACTAGAAAAATCAAATATAGAAGTTTATTAATAGAATTTATAATATTAATATTTCCAAGATAAATAAAATTTAAGATGCATATGTCAGGTTATTAATTTCTTAGGTACGTAATACCAAACACTAAAATTTTATCAGAGAAATATTAAAAGAGTAAATTTTTTTAATTCTCCATATCATAAATATTTTACAGAATTTTCAGAGCAAAAACTGTTCTTCAAAATTCTGTTCTAGTAATTTCCCCTGAAAAAAAAACCATTCCTTAAAAGCTTCCTCTGCAACAATACAAAAAAAAAAAAGGATGATTATGAACCAAAAAACATCAATTTAAGATAAAAGTATACTGAAATAATATTCATCTTTTTCACCACATTTTCAGTTAAGTTTAATCGTTTCGACTGTTTCGTTCGGGAATTTTATCTCAATTTTCAATTCCACAAAAATATATATATACATATATGTATATGTAATATGAAAATTTTAATGAACATTTTTTTTTCTAACTAAAATATTTTTTAGTTGAATAAAAACCATCCTTCAGCGTGGTTATTTTATATAAAATGGTACATTAATTCGTAAAAATTTTGTATTTTTCTGTTTCATATCGGGATTAAATTTATAAATCTTAATTCGAAATTATTATGTTATTAATAAAAAGAAATTTTCTAATTTTCTGATCGCGGTTTATGTGACAAGAAAAAGGAAATTATTTATATTTAAAAAAAAAAAAATTTTTTTTCAAAATAATTGTTTCACTGATTTCGATGTTAATTTTTAATCGCAAATCTTGTAAAAGCATTAAAATACATAAAAAAAAATATAGATGATTATTTAATAATTGCCACAAGGAAAAATTAAAGTGAATTTTTTAAAGAAATGTTTTTAATTAAATTAATTTTTGAAAGCTTTATGATGTGTTTCTGTTAATGTTTCTGTTTTTTATGTAGCCCGAGTTTGTTTTCAAAGAAATTTGATGTTTTTGGTCTGTTACAACAAAATAATATTAAAAGAAATAAAATAATAAAAAAAAATAAAATTAAATTAAAAAACTTAAAAAACAAAGTTAAAAAAGTCAAAATATATAAAGTTAAAAAAAAAAATAAAAAATAAAGTAAATAAAAGAATCAACATTTAAAAAAATCAAATATTTTCATAGAAAAATTCAATTTTCAAGAGTTTGTTTTTTCTTGTTAATAAAAAAAAAACGTTTCCCTTGGCTAAAAAATAAAACAAAATTCCCAAAGTAAAAAGGACTTATATATATATATTATTTTGTTTTTCGTTTTCAATATCCTGGCAAAATAAGCAAAAAAAAATAACGACTGAAAAAAAAATTAAACCGAATTTTTCCTCTGAAACTCTGATTTTGTCTGTTTTTTTTTTTTTGGCCTACGTATTATAAATTTATATTGAATTTTTATCGATAACGTGTTAAGAGGGTATTAAGGAGGAAGGAAGAAGGTCAAAATATACACAAAAGATAAAAAAGTGTTCAATTTAATTTTTATTTTATTTTATCAAAAAAAAAATAAAATAAACCAACGTCAACGAATTATTTGCTATTGTTTTTATTTTATCCTTTTCATATATACATACATACATACAAATTTTTTTGTAAATTTTCTATGTTTTTTAAGGGATTTTCCATAAAAGTCATTATTATATTATATTCAGTATTGTTTTTTAAGTGAGGCAATAATAGCCTTTTATTTTTCACATTAAAATCTAATGTACGTTATATATTTTATATAATAATGTATTACATATATATATATATATAAAAAAAATGTATATATACATATATATGTAATTTTCATATTAATGTAATACATATATAATTGGATTTGTATTGTTTCAACAAAACAAAAAACGTAAAGAAATAAATTGCGCGCCCTAGCAATAAAATTAATGTGAATCGTTTATTTATGTTTATGAATGTTTTTTTTTTTTTTTTTTTGGTATCCTCACTGGTGTATACTACCTCTAAAAGGATAACAACAATTTTCCGGTTTGGAGATATTCATCATTTCCAATCCCCAAAAAAAAAAAATACGAAAAACAAAATATTTTTTATTATTATTATTTTATGTTTTTTTTTAATATTTATATTCAATTTTCCAATTTTTGTTTCCCCCTAAAGAATATAATTTTTTTTTGTTGTTGTTGTTATAGAATTTTTTTATTTATCAAGAATACATATTTTATTTTTTTTAAAACAATAATAATTGACTTAATAAATTTTAAATAAAATAATAAAATCAAAATTTAATATCCTAAGAGTATAAAATAGATTTTTTTTAATGTCATTTGGTGGAAGGATAATTTTAATTTAATTTCAAATTTTAGTATGTGTAATATGTATTATTATTATGATTATTTAAAATAATTATTTTTATATTTTAAAAAAATAATGAAATAATGAAATAAATAACTTCATAAATTTATTTTAATTATGTATTTTATAAAATTGTATATATGGTAGTAAATTAAAAATGGATAATTTCGGAAATTTTATTTTATGTTTAAACTACATAATAATAAAAAATATTTAATTTATATATCGATTATAATGTTAATTTAATAATGATTATTATTTTTGATATAAATCATTAATCATTGTGTTGGTAATTTAGGAAATTTAATTGTATGATCATATATGAAATACAATTTCTAATAAATTTTTAAGTTATAATTTGTTAAATTTAATTAGACTTTTAATCGAAATTTTTTTAGTTGAAATTATTCGATTTAAGTGTGGTCTTTAAAATTTAAAGTTTTAAATATTTTTTCTTAAAAAATTGTACATTTAATTTACGAAAAATTTCACCAAATATTTAAGTATTAATATTAAATATTAGACGATATTTCTTTCAATATTTTTCAATTATTTATTTCAGATACAATTATGTATAATTCATTGTTATCTTTCTAATATGACTATTTAATATCTTGATAACTTTATTCCAATATTATAGTTTTTTAAGGATTTATCTATTTTTTTCATATAAATTTCCAGGAATAACTAAAACATAAAAGTATTATACTTGAATCTTGAAGATATATTTTTGAATCTTAAAGAATTCACCTATTCAAAATCGTATACAATATTCGTTTTTGTAACATTAATATTAATATGTTAAAAAAAAATCTATACTAGTATTAGCTTTAGATTAAATTTCATATTTCTGTAAGCATATTTTATGATTTAAACGATTTAGTCAAGCGATTTAAACAAATTATTAATCAATTAAATTATTCATATTTGTACTTCCAAATATATTAAGTTTTATTATAATATATATATTTTATAATTATTGTATTAATTATATTTGATTTGATTAAGTTTTCTTCTAATTAAATATAATTAATATAATAATTCATTAATGATAAATTATTAGTTAAACAATTTATTAATGTTAAATGAATTTACAATAAATTGAATTAATAATTGTTTCAATTATTTTAATATGCTATTAAAATTTCCGCCTTTACTATCAAAATTAATCATTTTCAATTATAATTTTGTGAAATTTCTTAGTAACAAATAATTTATTAAATATAATTGTCATATAAATCTAATTTTTATTTATTTACTTAGTATGTTATTATGTTTTTCGAAAAAAAGAAAAATTATATAATTTTTGTTATTATTTATGATTTCATATGAAACTTTTTATATTAACATTAAATTCTAGTTAATATGAATGTAAATAAATTTTACCAAAATAATTGACTTCTATTATTTCCAGATATATATGTATATTAAGAATTTCATAAATTTTACGACGACACTGATTATATATTATTACATAAAAATTATTGCTTCATATATCTAAAAATTAAACACATACTTATTAAATTTATATGTTGTATATGTTTATAATGGTTAATAATTTTATTTTTTGGGGGAATAATAATTTCTTAAAAAAAAAAAATAGGAAAATATTAAAATATATATTTTTTTTTAATAAATTAAATAAATTTTATGTATATACATACATATATACCTTCTAATCTATTTAACTTCCATAATCTTCATTAAATATACTCATATATGTAATATAAATTATTAGTATTAGCCTGACTATAAAAAAGTTAGAATAGCTGATTTATTAAAATAAACATTTTTGTGATGTTTTTTTTTTTTTGTGAAAGAAGTTTTCTTTTAAATTTTTATATCTTTCAGTTTTTTTTTTTTTTTATGAAATCGCTATAGCTTTTCATCGACTTTTGTTCTTGGTGAGGAAAATAATGTTGAAAAGTTTCAAAATTTTTAATTTAGTTTAAAAACTTTTCAATTGAGTTAAGATTTTTTTTTTTTCGTTTTTTAGGTTGGTAAAAAAAAATTATTTTATGAAAAAGTGAATGAAACACAATTTTTAAAGTTCATGTTGAATAACAAGGAAAGTCTTAAAAAAAAATATAGAGAAAAGTTACAGAATTGCAACGTGATAGATATAAAAAAGGCAATTTATGAAAAAAAAAATATGAATTTAGATTTTTTTTTTTTTAGATTAGTTGAAAGTATGTTTTGCTTCATAAAACTAGTCGTAAAATTTGCAATTCAAAATAATTTTTTTTGGTAAAATGAAAATCATAAAAAAAAAAGTGTTTGGATTTAGTTATAAATTTTCCAGAAAGTTGAAAATATTTTTAAAGAAATATAGACCAACAATATTTTGATATTTACGGTATAGAGAATAAGGAAGGTTCTTTTTTGTCGAAATTTGATTAAATTTCTTAAAAACTTTACTTGTCTAGATTCCTTAAATACTAATTTATTAATAATAGCTATTATTTTATAGTTTTAATAATCTCAGTTATACTTTTCATAGAATATCATTTTTATGAGGTATAAGTATAATATAATTTGACTCGTACATTTTCATATAAGTCATAATAGTTAAATAAAGTAGAAATTTTTGAAAATAAATTTTACAAAAATTATATTTATGTGTATAGCACCATATATACAAATATTATATATGCCTCGCACTTAAGGTTTATGATGATATACATGACACTGTATTATTATGTGACACACATGTGTATATCTCTGACATATTCAGTTTTTTTTTTTTTTCATATTTAAGTTCATTTATAATACAAAAAGGAAATCATACACACAAGAAGACAAAAAAAAAAAAAAACAGTTCATCTTCATATTTGCGTAGTTTAAGGATGTCAAAGCATCAGTAGCTCATTTTTATTTAATTTTTTTTTTTTTTCAAATACATATTTTCTTTTTTTATTTCATTTAAAGGTTACGCATTGTTTTGTATGTGTACTGATATTTTTAGTGCTTTAGGTGGGTGTGAATGTGGTGACAAATTTATGATGGAATGAAAATTTCTTCTTTTTTTTTTTGTACATATATATATACATCCAATAAATTCTTATATATGAGCAAATAAATTTTAGTATATATATATTAAATACAGTGACATAAAAGTGATTTCTTCTGTTAATGATTTATGAGAATCTTACAACCCCAAAATTAACCTTCTCCTATCCTGTTTTTTATATATAATATACAATATATTTTTTGAAAATATTTATATATAAGGAATATATTTTTTATTGTAGGTAGATCTATTTAAATCCTTGTAACAGATACATATATAAATAAAAGTTAAATATTTAATGTGAGGATATACAAAACAAATAATATAATTTATAATAAAAAAAATACTTATTTTTAATTCATGATTAGTGCTGTTTTTTAAAAAAAATAAATAAATATAATATTAAGTTATGACAAGCAGTGTCAATACAAACTAATTTTTCATTTATCTGTATATTATATATAAATAATATTCGTGTACCAAAATTAATTTTTACTATTTTATATCCTTAATGAAATAAATAAATAATAATGTTGAAATAAAAAAACAAAATTCCATTTAAATTTCCAAATTTAATAAAAAATTATAAATTGAAAAATTTTGAAATACAAAAAATGTGAATTTTGAAATACAAAAAATGTTTAGTGTTATCTAAATAAAGTAAATATTTAATAAATACAAAAAAAAAAAAAAATTTAATAATTGAATATTTATGTTTAAGTGTATTTAAATCATAAATCGAAAATATAAAAATTTATATTTACTATTTACTAACAAAAAAAAAAAAAAGGAATTTGTAAAAATCATATAAATAAAACAATATTTATTTCCGAAGGACATTCACCAAACCAAATTAAATATAAAAATTTATAAAGGTAAGTTTATATTCTTTTATTTTTTTATGAGATTTGACCTCTTGTGTCATATATATTTAAAAAAAAAAAGGTTTTATTATACAGTCTATCATAGACATAATATACATATAATATGAAATTTTAGGGTCAAATTTAAGAAAACTATTGGCATTTAGGTACCCGATTATATAAACTTTTTAGATACTCGTATATAATACATATTTCTATATACATATATATAATTTAGATAGATATATGTTCATTGAGGGCTGACACAAAAGGTTGTCTAGGTTATTAAGACACGTGGACCTTTCTAAAGTATTTTAACCTTTTTTTTTATTTTTAAATATATATTATGTACAATTCTGATTGTTAACATAAACTTGTAAAGGAATTCTTAATTAAATTGATATGTTTAAAGCAGTTCAATACAATTTTTAAAATCATGTTTTATTTAATATTTCAAAATTTATTACAATTACTTATAAAATATAAATAGTATATATTTCAGTTTATCGATTTTGTAATATTAAATTTGAAATTTTAATCCTATATAATTTTTTCAATTCTCTTATTTATTAGGTTCAGAATTTATAATAGAATTTCTACTATATAATATAAATTTTAAGGTTGTAATAAACTAAAGAATATGTTTACGTTTATATATAAGTATTCGTAAATCAATAATTTCGGGTATATTGCCTTTTAATATGATATTAGCATATCATTATGTTTTAATGATCATTAACGAGCTAAAAATTTCGATAATAAACTTATTACTAATATTTTAATTAATGATAAAATTGTAGTAAATTTAAGAAGGGATAATTTAGAAATTTAAGTTTAATGTAAAACCTTTGATAATTTGGGAATTTTTAATATAAAATAAAATTTTATTTTATTGAGAAGATATTTACGTACAGTATATATTAAAAACTCTTTCATTAATGAGATAAAATTGATAATATGATCTCATGAAAAGACTAATTCATAATTTTAGAATTTTTTTCAAACTAAATTTTTGATATGAAAATTAGCCACATAATTTAAAATTGTAATATATTTTGAATTTATGTGTGATTATTGGTTGTTTTCTATAGATTTCCTACAAAATCTGCTTATTTTCAAGTAATTTTATTCGTTTAACATTTCTGTCATTTACTTTCTTGCAAAAACATGAATTTTTAATGTTGTTGTGTAATTTTACTACATATAAAATGTCATTAATAAGAATGCTACACAAAGTGTAGTTATGCCTTTTGAAAAATAAAAAAGTCTAATTTTGTCGGTCATCTAAAGTTCATTTGAGTTTAATAAAATACATAATATATTTCGAATAATATTAGTTAGAAATTTAATATCTAATCCTCATAAGCACCAATTGTGTTTAGAAAATAGGTACTAATGAGAGACACTAATGATTTATTTGCATCATCGAAAACAAACATTCGGGGAGACAATGTTGATAGTATGTTGTCAATTATTCTGATAGCTTGTTTTTATACACTACCACCACATACCCAGAAAACTTTTACTATCAGCAGTGGATTTAGCTCAGATGATTCCCTCATCCAAACAAACAAATAAAAATGATAACAGCCAGCGACAACTGTCTAATAAAGGAGAAAATAAATAAGTTGTATTTAAAGCTTTTCTTCAAATTGTCTTAGTGCATCGTTAATTGCTGCAGGAGTTAGTTCTATTTATAAAATTCGAATAATAGAAATAAATTGAAATCAATATAAAAAAAAAAAATCATGCCAGCAGTAACATATATTTTTGATAAATTTTATCGCAAAGCTTTAAATAACTGAAATTAAAGATAAATTGACTTAAACCACTTTCCATAATCGGTTCAATTATAAATCATTTCATTTCATGTAATATTTTTAGGTTGCTTAAATATTGTACTTTTGAATTTCATTAATATTAAAAGATTTTCCAATATTACCTAGTAAAAAAATAACTAAACAAAATTATTTTAATAACAAATTTTCAAATTGATTGAAGTTTCTATCATACTCTTTATAATTTAAATTAATTTTTAAGCATATTCTTATAATTTAATTTAATCTTTTTTTTCTCGAAAAAAATTTAATTTAATCTGTGAGATAGTGTCAATAAATATTTATTATTAATCAATTCTATTATATAAATTATAAAGGATTTTCTTTAGTAGCAACACTAATCAATTATTTTTCATTAAAAAAAATATGAAATTCATATAATAAACTTTTTGTTTTTCCTGACACATTTTTATTTATACCAGAAATTATGAAAAAGAAAATAAATTTATTAAAAAAAAAATAAAGATGAATCGTTTTTATTTTTTATGGTATTTAATATTAATATTTTCCCAAAAATAAAAATATTGACATTTTTTTTGGTTAAATTTTTGGTTAAATAAATTCATGAAATTTTTTTTTTTTTGCTTTTAAATTGATTGGTTTAAATGAAAATAAAAGAAAAATCTTGAAAATTATAATCTAGAAAATAACAAATTATTCAAATTATAAAATAACTTTACCATTATAATTTGTCATTTTTGTCACATTGATGTCATTAAAATAAAATTATTTTGATTTAAAAGATTTATATTTTGTTAGCCTCTACAATCCATACAAATTTTTATTTATAAATTCTTATAAACAATGAAAAAAAAAACCAAAAAGAGCTTGATTTAAATATGAATTTTGTAGATTCACAACATAAAAAACTAAAATATCTACAATAAAATAACATTTAAGTTTGCCATAAAAAAAAAACTTTATCTTGGAAAAAAATCACAAAAAAAAAAAAAGATAAGCCTTCCAATTTTAACTTTATTTATGTGAAAAAAATGAAAAACAGAAAAACAAAATAGGAAAATTGGAAAAAAAAACTAACAAGAGAATAATAAGAAATTTTCTATTTTTTTTTTTTTCGGTTATTTTCACTTATCCGGGATATTCCCAATGGCATTCTTGGCTAAAACTAAAATAATATCCTAATATTATTGTGCTCTAACTTTTTCACTACTGACTACTACACAAATATTATACTTTATAAAAAAAAAAAATGTGTAAAAAAACTATCATTTATTTTAATCAGATTCATTTGAAATGCATGAGAAATATTTTTCCATTAGTTACTAATATAGTACGTTTGTTATATGTTGAATATATATATATATTTATATATATATGTATGTATATACAAAATTTATTGGTAATTTATTTTTGGTTCTAACTCACGCTGTCATTTTGAAAAACATACTACTATATAAAATTTTTAGTGCTATAATAACCAAAATAAAAACTAGAACTATAACAGTTTAAATTGAGTAACAAATATAAATTGGCATGACAGAAATTGTATTTATTTAAAGCTACTATAAGTAAAGGAAAATTTTCCTTTTCGAAATTTTTTTATATTTTATTTTTGTATTTTTAACCAATTTATATTTATTTTTTGGTCAAAAGATTAATTAGCTAAATTTTGAAATATATCACATTTTTATCTTGAATATACATATGTATATATATTTTTTAAGGATAATTTTGAAAGTTAATAAATAAATATGTTTAAATATATAAAAGTTAATTTATTAATTTAATTTATAATTGGTATAAAGTCAATTAAAAAATTTAAATTAAAAAATAAAGTCAGTTCGTAAAATATTTGCACAAGAAATATCATAGAAATTGAGAAATAATTTATTCTGTCATGATTTATCGGAATATTTTTTTTTTTCATAATAATATTTTAATTGGTTTCTATTTTAAGGATATTTTGATTTAAAAAAGGATTTTTTTGTAGAAGAAATCATCGAAATTAAATTTGACAAAATAAATTCTTGAATTGGACAAGTTTATAATTTTCAAGTAACAGCAGTATAGTGAAATTGTTGTGTTCATTTTCAGCTTGAGAGTTTTTAAATGTCAGTATTAACATCGCGATTGAATAATGTGCTTGGATAATTTTATTCCATTTATATTTGAAACAGTAGTATTTGAAACTAGTTTGAAACAGTAGTACATTGTAGATACGCCAATTTAAATGTAGATTACTTCTGGAACTTCTAAATCTTCTTCTAGCTATGAAATTTTATTACGAATTGTATCTCAATTTATAAAGATTTCTTAACTAAATATGAACGGAGATCTTAAGCCTGCTGGGTGTGGTACAATTAAGATTGTCTTATTTAAAATTTTTATAAATATGTTTTGACAGTAAAAATGTGGCAATAATTAGTGATTTAAAAAATCAAACTTTAAAAGAAATATTTTTATATTTAAATTATTTTTCTTAACGAGTTATTTATAATTTGGAAAAAATTATTTCACAGCAATTTAGTTTTTAAAAATCTTTTCAGCAATTGAGCTAATCTTAAAGGGACTTTTATGTACAATACGATATTGACTGTAAGGATTTTTTATTCAATTCTACTGTAAAATTTAAAGCTTATTTATTATGTGTGTACATACTGATCTAAAATTAACTTTTAAGCAATTTCAATTATAAAATTTTTTTTTCCCTAAATTGTTTTTTTATTTAAATTCATTTAATTTCCAACCATTTTTCTCTAAAAAAATTTCATTATAACGACAACATTTAAATATAAAAAAAATTTAAATTAAAGTTTAATTAAAATTCCAGTGAATTTGTTTTTTTTTTGTTGTTGAATGTTTCAAATGTATTTTTTAATATGTACACGAATTAAATTCAAAAGAATCTTTCGAACAAAATTTTTTTGTAAAATTATTTTGGTTTTTATTTAAAAAAATCTTTAATTATGCAAAAGATATTTATAGCTAGTTAGTTGTATATGTATATATGAAATTAATTTCACAAATTAATCTCATACATATATGTACATATACACAACACAAGCTTATACGTATTTACGAAAAAAACAATTTTTTTTTAGTATAAAATGTTAAAAATTCTGTTTAACTTTAAATTAGCAAAAAAAAAAAACACTACATTTTTTTGGTTTCAAGTAGTTAAAAATTATAAAAATATAAAATAAAATTAATACAGAAAAAAAAATATGCAGATTCCATTTTTTAATTTTCTGTTCTTTACATTTTATAATTTTTTTTTTGTACATTGAATTATAAATTTTTTTTTCCTTGTTCCTGTGGATGCCTGTATACGTGAATATAATTAAAATAGGTTCTGATAAATAATCTGTTTGGTGAGTGAAATTTGTTTGCTGAAAATTTTATCAATTTTTCGTTTTTTTTTTATGTAATGAATATGAAAGTATATATTTAAATTTTACACTTCATTCTCGTCAATAAAATTTAAAATCGAACATTGTTATAAGTATGTATCTTTTTTTTAAATAAAATTGAAAGCTACTCAAAATTCATGTTGCTTAATGTACAGAATTGTGAATAAAATATAAATAAATTTTATCATAATTATATTTATTTGAAAAAAATTAATTGATTATAAAAAAATATAAGTAAATAAAATATAACTTGGTGTTATAAAAACTCTGGTTTTTTTTTTATAGAATTTATTTAAAAATATTTTCAATTAAATTTAAAACAATATAAATTTTTGTGCGATTGTATCTGTATTATTTCGTGTGCTATAAAGAGGACAAAATTCTAAAATGGGAACTATAATTGAGAATTAAAAAAGAAAGTTTCACTTTTATATTGGGGATATGCAAGCATATTGACAATATAAAATAAATCTGAATACACTCGTGAAGTTTGACCATTCTAACTAACTAACTTTATATCCCACCGAGTTAAGTATTAAGTTATTAATTTTTATAATTTGGAATACTTTTAATTTTCAATGCTTTTTTAATTATAATTAACTACAATTTAATACTCATTGATTTACTAATTAAGTAATGAGGTAATGAGCGATTACGACAATTTTAATTTAAAAATTTAAATGTCCATACTAATAAGATAATTGACTATTAATGACTTACCACAAGAAAAGGAGCCGACACTAATTTAGTGCTAACTTGGGTAAGTATTCAACTTTAAATGAATACCAGTAATAAAATTATAAGAAAATGTAATTTTAAGACTGGGCAAAATTCTAATAACAAATGCGACACTAATAAAAAGTAATTAGCTTATTGCAATTAAAGTTTCTTTCGTAAATAGTGATTTTTGGATTCGGAGTCCATATATACTTAATAGGTTCAAATTGTGCGCTATTATATTACGCAATTCTGTCAAATATTCGTTATATTTTATAGCAATTAGAAGATATATTTTATATTAATTTAAATTTTAAATTGTTATAGCTTCCTAAATTTAAACTAAAACAATGGAAATTTAACCTAATTTCTAAACATCTAATTTCTTACTTATAATTTACAATTTTCCGGCATAGTAAATTAAATTTTTATATTTTATTTAATCCAATTTATCACTATTTTGTCACTTTTCTGGTTAATATTTAATTGAAAATTTATGTAATATTTATATAACAAAGTAATCATACCAAAAAAAAACCAAAATGCCTGTTTCATTTCCTTTTCCTAATTCTTTAAATATTGACAACCCAAAATTTTATTACGTGGTTTGAAAGGGTCATATGTTAATAAATTTAAATATTTTTTGGTAAAATATTTTGACCCAACTTCTAGTAAATTAATATTTTTTTTTTATCATAAATTAAAAACAAAAAAACCCAATACATTAATAAAAAATTAATAAAAAAAAAACCTTTAATTTAATTATACCAGAAAAAAATATCCTTAGAAATTAGTCCTTCTAATCTTATAAAAACTTTAAAATTTTTTTTTATTAAAAACATCACAAACAACAGCCAAAATTAAATAAATGACAAACGAGCCATCAACAAAAGCACAACAAAAAAAAATTATTGTCAATAAAAAGGTAACCAGAACCCATGATCTAATTAACTTTAATATTCTGTTGTTTTTTTGTTTCTTTTAACTAAATAATATCCTTTATAACAGTATATTATATATAGTATACGAAAAAAAAAATATATATCCTTTTAAACTTTATTAAAAAAAAATATTTATATTTTTTAAGATGGTATGGAAAAAATCGTAGGTTGGTTTTTTTTTTGTGGTATGTACTACATACCAGCAAAATTTTTGTCTGTTGTCATTAAAGTTTTGTTTTTTAATAATCAAGTAAGAAAAAAAAATTTTCCAGTTTTTTTTTTATTTTTCCTTTTCATCAGGAAAAATTCTATTTTTTCCCCCCCTGTTTGTTAATATTTATTCAATTTGGTTTTTTTTTTCCATTTCAATTTTTCTTTAAATCTTTTTCGGAAGAGATAAGTTTGTTAAAATATCAAGGCTAACATCCGGACTATTTAACCCTTTTTTTTTTGGTTTGGTTTGGTTTGCTTTGGTTTGTCTGTATGTATGTAAAATGCGATGATTATTTTTCTTCCTGCTGTATTAATGGAATTATGGGTGCGCCCACCACATAAACCGTATAAATTAAATTAGTGTCGACTCCTTTTCTTGTGGTAGTTATAATATCTTTTCAAAAAAAAAAATAATATATTTTTGGTACAAACTTCTATATATATGTATACCGTATAACAATCCCGGAAAAAAATGTTGTAGAATATTAATGTTGGCGGGTTTATGTTAAAAGAAAAAAAAAAATATTTTATGGTAATTTTTGGTAAATAAAATAGAGAAAAAGAAAAACTGACTTTTACGACACTTTTACGAATATGTATCACAACCACAAATAAATACAAAAAAAAAATAAAAATGTAGATATATGAACGAGGTAAATTACAGGATATAGGAGGACACTATAAGGATAATAATTTATCATGTAACTTATATATAATTTATGTGTATTTTTTTATTATTATTAATTTTTTTTTGGAATAAATAATAAAAATGTATTAGTGAGAATTGATAAATTTTCATGAAGCTTTGACATACAAAACAAAGCAAAAAATAAAAAAGTTATTCATGAAAAGCTTCAATAACCTAAAAGATATCAGCACCAGCAGTAACAACAACAAACAAAAAAAAAAAAAAGAAATGATATCAATTGGTTGTGATTGATTGATAATAATTGAATTTGGTAGGGAAAAATTGCCTTGTTTTTTTATAATTTCAATTTTATTTTTTTTATGGGAGGATTTTATGTTTGTATGGAAGTGACGGGTTTTTTTAAATACAAAAAAGGCTTTTTTTATCCGCTTTTATTTTTTTTTTTTCGTTAGTAATGGTATACAGGTTGTATATTGTGGAGGTAATACTTAATTGATTGAAAGATATCGATATTCGTTATATGGACATGTTGATTTGAATATTGAAAATTTTGTATAATATTATCTATTTGTTTAAATTAGGCTCTATTTGTTAAATTCATAATAACGTCTTTGTTATTAGACTTAATCTTAATATCAATAGATTTTTTTACATTTATTTTTTTAAGTCTAATAACTGTGTTAATGGTAATAAAAGTTAACTAAGTTATATGATTCGTTTATTTTGAAAGTAGGGAAAGTTAATTTATAAAATAAAAGTTAAGGCAATTTGATATTTTTATCAGTAGGTGATTATTTAAATAGTTAAAAGTTATTTAAAACACTAATATGTATATGAAAAATTAATAAAAATTGCCAACAAAATTTCTAATGTTGAAACGTAAAACCTTAATTATTCCGGAATAATAAAAAATGAACTTCCTGCGCTTTTAAATATATTTCATAAATTTTTTTATTTAAAATATTTTTCAGTTCGTACAATCCTAATAGATATGAGGAATTACATGAACCAGAAAAATCATATCTACATAATTTTTTCGATTAAAATTTGCTGAATATTTGAAAATACGAAATATAAATTTTGTAACTTTTTTAAAATTCAGATTATCTTCCTAAACTTTAAAGCAACATTTGTGCTTTTACCGAAAATACTTCTTTTTTTTTGGGTTAGAAGATTTTCGATCAACCGACGATTCCTCCACAAAACGGGAGAACTACTGTGGTGAAAAAATAAACAATCCGCATAACCTATTTCTTTCTGCACTGTCTGAATCAGCATAGTTTCTTTTAAAGTTATTGAGGATAATGTTCCCAAGCGTTATGAACTATTTGTATATCAGCTAGATCCAGCGTTCTTTTGGCTTATTCGATTGGATAAGACTAACAAAACGCTAAAATCTTTTAACTACTTAAATAAATATTTTTGAGAAATATTTATTTAAAAAATAATGAAGTTAATCACTGGTTTCATTTTTGTGGTTTGAAAATAATTAAATTCTCAGCCAAGTATATCAATAGCTATAAAAATAAATTCATAAATTCTAAAGTATTCTCAAGCGTTATACATATATAATATAAATAAACCTTAAAAAGTTATAATATTGTAATTCACATAAAGATATTTTCATGTGGTCTCTTTTCGATAGAATTTTCAATTTTTGATTATTTTTGTTTTTGGTTGAAATTTTGTGGTTTTCTTTTAAGATATAAGCTTAAAATGAAAATAATTTTGTTAAACAAAAGCGACGTTTTTTCCTAAAAAGAAAATTGTTCATTCATATTTTGTGGTTTTTCATAATATTTAGATAAATAAAAAATAACTAAAATATAACATATTTATATACAAACACATCTATGTTAATTATTTTTATGGTTTCTAATTTTAATATAAATAAATTCTAAATTATTAAATAATACATAAACAATATTTAAATATGCTTTTCTACCAAAATATCCAGATATTAAGAAAAGATTTTAAGAAAAAAAATATATACTTTTCAATATAAAAATAATTTTACCTTTACGGAAAATATGAAAATATTGTGGTTTGTTTTGTTATCATGTATTTTTTCCAATTTTCTATTTGTTATTTAAAAATATTTTTGTTTTCTCACAAAATTTCAATGAAATTCGCCCCGAAACCGATTTTTTTTTTAAAAAAAGTCTTATTTAATTAAATGTTTTTAATGGAAAGTCAGAAAATAGGTTTTATGCTTTTGTCATTTTGTTGTTTTTTTTTTCTCTTTTTAGTATTTTTTTATTTTCTTCTATGAAATTAACATAAAAAAATTACTTTGAAAGGATCGTTATTATTATTTTTTCTGGTAAATTTTTGTTTTCTCCTTTTTAATTATAATTTTTTATTTTGGAGGCCAGTAGTATAAATATTTTAATGATAAAGGGAATAAAATGGAAATTTCCGTTGAGTTAAGGGAATAATTATAAATATTCATTTAAAAGGAAATATTGTATACTTTTTTTTGTTCGTGGATATTTTCAAACCACAATGAAATATAAAAATCAGAAAATCAAAAATTTTTTTTTGTTTTTTGATTATAAATAGTATCAAATTTCTTAATTAGTTTTATTAGATGTAACTAATTAATTAAGGAATCGTGACATGGATGAATTAATATACAATAATTGTTAAGGGGTGTATTTGAAATTTTTGTAAATAGGTGGAAAAGTATTTATAATTTGTTTTCTAAATTAAATATATTTAATTGCTAATTGTTGAGGAAAATATACCATAATTATTTAGTTTTTAGGCGGGAAATCTGCATTCCTCTTTTGAGGGTTTGGAAATAATTTAGTGAAAGTAGGATTATAATAGTTAATAAAATGGGTATATTTCTGAACTTTATATCTTTAGGTAAATTAAAATACAAAAAGTTAATCATGTGCGACATCAGGAAATTCTGGCTGTCGTAGAAAATAATAAAAATTGACAAGCTTCTATAGAAGCTTAAACAGAAATGCTGAATATTCTGACATATTAGATATTTTATCTAACTAACATTGCCGTAGTTGCACGGAAATAGGACACTATAATAAAAATCCTGTAATAACTTTTGCGAAGGTTACAGCACGGTGGTTGAAATCTACAAGCTGGTTCGATATATATCTAGACTCGTATAACCTCAATTAACCCAGTGTTCATGAGTGCTCACAAAACAATATTCAAAGGCAAATTGGAGTTTCTTGATAAGTAATTGTGAAATTGTCAGTTTAAACAACCAACTAGAAATTACTAATTTTTATATGTGTTTCATATTATAAGTTTTTGGCAAAAGCTAATAACGAAAATAACAACAAGCTGACGTAAAAAGATATAAAATGACGTAAAAACATAGTAATGTTTTTTCAGTTGGTTTTCCAGTTGGTTTTTATTACTTGGATTAATTTAAAGCTTACTAAAGTTCGGAGAACATAAAAAATTCAGTTGATTTGTAGAATATCCACATTTCGGATAAATTCATGTATAAATTTCTTTAAACAAAAACTTATTTCAATTTAGTAAAATATTTTTTTTTGCCCTAATTTTTCTTTACAATTTATTACTAGATTTTTTTTTACTTGATATATCAATTACTATGATGAAATTATCCATAATTTATACTGTTTGGTAAATTTTGTTATTTATTTCAAAATAAGATTTATATTTCCAAAACTTCTGTTGAAAAATTTATTTAATTTTTTTTTTCTTTCTTTTTGGAAAATTGCCTATAAAATAAATCAAATCTATTTCTCTTCATTTCCAAAAAAAAACCCAGACTAAAATCTTCAAAACTATATTGCTGTAAGGATACAAAAAGAAAGAGATTCTTGTCTTTTCAGCAAAGTAGTAAAAAAACACATAAACTTTTAAAAAAAATCAATAAATTAGCTAAAAAACAAAAAAAAAAATAATTTAAAAGAAAATCTACAAGGAAAACTGTAGGAGTTTCTTAAGACAAAATAAAAAAACCATATAGAATAATCTGGTTGAATGCCACACAATTTAAAACCACAAATTATCAAGAAAAAAAAAAATTTAATTTTCTACCAATCCTTAGCTAATTTCTCTACCGACACGAATATCCTTTGTTTTTGTTGTTATTAAAATTGTTGGTTTGATTGTACTTGTTTTTTTTTTTTTTTGGTTTTAGTCCTTTCAACAAATTCAGTTTTTGGTTGCTTTTCAATGTAAAACACAGGAATATGGAATTTTGTAATTTTTTACTTTGTTAGTGGATATGATTGTAACTATGTGTATATATGTATTACATATACAAAGATTTTATACATTTAATTTAATAAAATCTAAAATGGTCAGAGAACTCCTTAATAACAATTACTTACTTTTTTTTAGTTAACTTTGTCTTTGAATATATATATTTTTTTCATTATGTAAGTAGTAACATGATTTTAGGAAATGGATTTTTTTTTGGTACAGATATTTTTCGTCCTTTATATTTAGAGGATAATTATTGCCAATGAGTTTTTTCCCAGAATTATTAAGTAAAATGTGCTAAAATTATTTTGTTAGTCAGTTATTTTTAATTACGAAATTTAAAACTTAAAATATAACTCTCTTGACCAATTTATACAAATTTCATGTGACAAATGTAATTTGGTATCCTGATTGTGATGCAACCAAATAATACCAAACCTATTTTTGGTTTACCCTTTTTTGAAAAATATTTTTGTGTCTGAATTCTTAATTCTAAGCCACTGTTTGTCGGTGCGAGAATGAAAACTAAGGACCATAGACAGGTATTTCTTTAATGATCTGATCGAGACAGCTAAGTTAAAGGAGTAGAACTGTTATCGTTCATTAAAAGAGTGGAATGGTTTGATGTAATACAAACCGAACATTAAAATCAACATCGACAGGACTTGTACTACGGTTCTAATTGACCTAGAACCATAGTACAAGGTTCTTCCTTCGAAATTTTCACTACTTTCAATAAGGTAGGCCTATCCATATAACTATATCCTTTACTATCCTTATAACTCTTAGCAATTCTTGTACTCTCTACAGTTCTTTCAGTGCGTATAAATTAGTAATTATGAAAATACTTTTAGCAAACTCCTTTCAGTCCTTTGCATTAATTTTAATAAAATAAATTTCATTTTTTTCTCTGTACTTTGTTTTTGTGTTTACAATTCCATTTTCACCACCCTGGGTGCAAAGTTAATATAAATTTCTTGTGAATGTTATAATACTTAATATAAATTTGACTAACAGAATTTAAGCCAACATGGAATTAAAAAAAAAAAACATTATTTTTGTTTTTGTGGTGCCTTTGTGTCTCAAATTCACGCAAAACATTTTTATCCATAATCCGTACACAAAAAAAAACAACAAAAAAGCCAAGAAAACCAAAAAAAAAAAAAAAAAAGATATCCAAGTAAGCTTAAGAATATATGTCCTTTTTTCTGGTTCGTCTTAATTTCATTCATTTTATATTATCCTTAATGAATTATATATGCAGGTTTTATTCACTTTATATGTATTTAACACTCTTAGCTATAATATGATAAAATTACTTTTTTTTTTTTTTTGCGTAACATATCCTTATTTCTGACGTTTTGTTTTATGATACATCGTGTCACCGAACAACTTTTCATAATATCTTGTTTTTTTTTATGATTTGTTACATGTTTTCTTTCCATGTTGTTATGTACAAGTGTTTTTTGGTTTCTGGTTTTTTTTTTTCGAATGCTATATGTCACTTAATACAAAAAAAAAAAATTGTTTTTATGAAATTAAAATGCGTCATCAGACTAAAAGATAGAACCTAGAATATTTAGATAAAAACTGATAAAAGTTTTTGGAAAATGTAAATAGCAAAAAAAATTAAGAAATTATTATACAAACTAAAACAAACCAAAAACCAAAAAAAAAAAAAATTTATGTAATATTGTTATGGAATTAGAAAAGATTGAAATTTATGAGCTTATATATAATTTATTCTATTACAGTATCACAGTATTATGTTACATGACCTTAAAAGATCTTTGTTTTTTTCTTTTTTTTTTTTCTGTGGTATTTTTGTTTAATTAGTTACGCGATTCTTATAATAAAAACCAAAAAAAAAAAAAAAGTCCTTCAAAAATATCTATATGTATATAATTTACATTTAAATATTTTTTTGGTTGTGTTTCATAATAAAAAAAAAAATTTATGCTGACTTTATCAATATATAGTGAAAAAAAAAATAAATTTAATATTTGAATTTTGTTTGTTAAGCTTGATGATAAAAATAATGTTTTTTCTTGTTTATTTTGTGATTGTTAGATGGAATTTTTTTTTTTTTTATATAAAGTATTTAATGTAGGAGTCATATTGTCTGGAATTTATATTTAAAGTTTAGTTTCCTAATTAATGAAATTTGTTATTTTATTTATATGGGCAATTAACTTTTATTTATTACGTGACCACATACACACAAAAAAAAAAAAGCGAAAGAAGTTTTTGTATATTAAGACGAAAAGGATTTACTAAATTTTCAATTAAATACTTAAGTTAAACTTTTTCTTGAAGGATTTTATTAGGTGAAAATAGGATATTTTTAGATATAAATTATTATATGTATACATATATATTTTTTTTTGTTGTTGTGTAAATTTAACATAAAAAAAATTTCATTGAAGTTAGTTAACAATTAGTAATGATTATTTTATTTATATGGGCGAAAAATATCACAATTTATAATGATTTTCTTTTATGTTATAACTTTTAATTATAATACTTTATGAGAAAAAAAAAATACCATTTTTTTAAACCCAGAATAATTCTGTCAAAATTTACCAATTATATTTTGACATTCTGAAATAAGCCTTAATTTCGACTGTTAATTTTCAAATTTTCGAAAACAAGATTAATTATACCGTACTTGGTTTTATACGAACTAAAACTTCGTATTTTGGAAATATATACTAAAATTTGCTGTTAACGTCAAAATATAATTATTATGTTTTTGACATTTTTTACCGATTTGTTAGTTAACAGGTTACGTATGAGTTACAGATTATGTAAAATAATTTCATATCCAAAATATATAATTAATAAAACAAATACTATGTAAATATTTTCATAATTAATAATTTTTCTCGTGAATATAGTTGTAATTTATCGTTGGAGTTTGAATTAAAGTTAATATTTGATAAAATTGATTCAAAGCTTTTGGCACATTAATATTATTTAGGCACAATTAGTCAATTTTAGATATTCTTTTAAATTTTATTATCTAAATTAGAATTCTACATAAAATAATAATTTTCAATATATTTTGCAGTTTATATCTGTATAATAAAATTGAAAATGTAAAGTAATAAATTATCACTAAAAAAAGGGATTAATTTAAACAATTAACTAATCATTTAGAAAAGGATGTTAATTATTTCATTAAAAGTATTTTTACGCTATTCATAATTACTATAATTCCACAAAATTATATTTATCAAATATTAACTATAATAAATTTATAAATTATTTACTATGAAAAACTTCAATAAATTAAAAGTTTCCTGTTTAACCAAAGAATCTTTAATTCTGACCTTTTTCATAAATATATTTATTTAAATTTTACATTATTCTAAATATATTATGTATATATACATATTTCATTTATTATTCAGTCATAAGTTAAGGCAAATTATTTTCAACAAAGTGATAATGAAAAGGATTTTTCCTACTTTTTTTTTGTGTGTGTTGTGTTCTCACCCATTCTAATTCATCAGTTATTTTATGTGTTCACATTGGTCTTATATTAATATTATCTTTATAAAAGAATCTATACATATTTTATATATGTATAAAATATTTTAATATCTGATAGACTTAAAAGTAAAGTAAAAGGTTTAAAAAAAAAAAAAAAAAAAAATTGGTTGTGTTGCCACAGATACAATAAGTACTTAAAGGGTTAAAAACGTATTTTAATTGTAATTTAAGAAGGTGGTAAATTATGTAAATGAATGCGCAAACATGAGATTTAATTTTATAATAAATGATATTTTTCTATATCTAGATATATATATTGTATACATATATATAATGATAACAAGAAAGGATATATTGGAATTTTTTTTTAAAAGATTATTTTCCTTTACAATGTTTTTGTGTATCTATAGAAACAGTTTTAAAAGACATTTTTATACGAAAATTAGATAGATATTTAATTTAAAATATACATTTTTTTATAATGTAATATTTACTAGAATAATACACGTTATATAAATAGATAAATAATTGCTAAAAGAATTTTTTTGTAAAGGAAATAAGGTTTTGTGTTAAAATTAAAATTTTAAGAAAAATTGTTAAAAAAAAGAAAGTTAGAAGATGTTCTTGAAATAAATATAAATAAAAGATTTAAAATTTATAAATTTGCTTTTATAAAGTAAAATGAATTTTTGCTATATTACTTTTTGAATATATTATTATATTTACTAAAAGATTAATTTCTTAAGTTCTAAAATTATCGTTAAATTTGAAATTTGGTATGAAATTAAAGATTTTTAAGGGATTTTGAATTCAGTAATAAATTGGGCTTTATAAAAGTACACGTTCTTTATATATTACAAATTCGAATGGTATTGTGAATGATAATTGAATTCTACGGATGTATTATTTATTATTGAAACGATAATACTTCGTCTTTTAAGCGAAATTAGTATATAAACTTTAGGTATTAGAAAACTGAATATTTAATTTCTAATATTATTATTGTAGGCAGTTGGTGTTTTCAAATAATTTTTTTACAATGTTAAGAAACTCTTTAAATTGTAATAGAAGATCTAATCCTTGTAATTAACTTTCTATAAATACGAATTTATTATTAAATAGTATTATACTATTGGTGCTGTATTATGGAGTATAGTAAGGAGTGTATTGTTATTCTAGCAAATTTGACTATTCGAAGTTTTTACAGAAAACAACTAATTAAAATTTTGGAAATATTTGAAACTGTCAGTGAAACAAAAAAGTAGTTAAAAAAATTTATATATTCTCAAATTTTTAAATATAATTACATTTTGTGAATGATTCGTTTTATTGCACTGTGAAAAAACTCGTTTATTTGGAGAATACTTATAGATATAATTTTCAAAATTTTCAATGTAGGATTTGACGGTGGTCCCATCATATTTTCTGATTTATAAAATCATAATTTTTTCGGAATTCCAAACTTTGCATATAAATTAAATGAAAATACATAAAATTGTTTTATTAAAATACACTAAAAATTTTCTATTTCATTTCTGTCTCATGAAGTATTTAAGACTTTATTATTTGTGAACATAAATGAACTAGTTTTTATAAAATAACTTAATTACTTTAGACTACAAATTCTGAGCAGAAAAAAAAACATCTATAAACTATTTTCATTATTTATGATCTTAAAAAGTGTCATTGTTCATCTAATTTACGACCAATTGTAATTAATTCCTATCATTGTAACTAAAAATAATTTTCTTGTGCACATTTCTTTTATTTTAAAGTTTCAAAACAAACAAAAAAACAAAAACTTAAAATACTTTTTTTTATATTTTATCTCTTGGTTACATAAGCATTTGTGAAAGTTTTTTTTTCGACTGAAAAATATTTTTTCTTCAACAATAATTTACAAAAGTGAAAATAAAACTAAATAAAAATTGTAAAAATTTCCACTACACCACAAATATCCTTATTTCTTTTATTGTCATTTACTTCGAACAGCAAAAAAAACAAAAAAATATATTTAATTTAACAAAAAAAAAATATTCCTTCTAATTTCTATATGCCATAGTCGAAGTCAGCATTTTGGTTTAAGTAGGGAAGGAAAAGAGGGTGAATATTTTTTTTTATTTTGTTATTGTCCTTAAGAAAAACTTTTTCCTTTAGATATCTAGTTGATGATTTTATTGTTACACTAAATTAAATTCAGTTTTAGGATTTTTTGGTTTAGAAATATTAAATATGGTCGCATGTTTAATATAGGTAGTTTTGACTGTCTGTCTTTAAAAATTTACATAAACTATGTCAACAGTGGCAACACGACAAATGAGGATAAAAACCACTGTAAGTTAATCATATTGAAATATTCTCCAGTTCTCTCTGCACTTCACCGGTAAGCCTAGGTTTCTCTGAAACGATCTCTCAATATTTTATTGCAATTTGAACCTATTACTTTAATTGCAACATGCTAATCGCTAGTAATTGCAACATGCTAATTGCTTGTTGTTAGCAACTGACCTTGTATATGTATTAGTATTTATCCCAATCTGAAACTACATTTTATTTATTACTTAGTCATTTTAAGTTTAATAAAGCTGATCTCAGATGAGTAGGTACGCAAATACTGAGTTTGACTCCCATCCGATGCATCGAGTAGGTATTACACACAACAGCATAGTACACTAAATAAGTGACCGATAGGCTTATGTTTTTGAGATAGGAATAACAAAATATTTTTATCCTGAAAATCTTATTTAGTATTCTAAGTTGTCATAAAATTAGATTTTTTTTATTGGTCACAATCAAAGCATCCCAGTAGTAAGTAACTATTATTATAACCTTTATACTATGCTGGCTTTTTTTGTTTACTAGTGTTGATTTCAACAATGTCCTATTTTATCTATCCTTCTCATATAATGGTAAAATGAATTATTTTTATTTTCTTGTTATTTTTAGTAGATTATATAAAGAAAATGTATTTAACTCCCACCAGACTTACCAACCATAATAATAATAATAAAGTAAAATAGGAAAAAAATAATAACCTGAAAATCTCAAGGACTAAGATGAATAACAAAATACAAAAAAAAAAACAGAAAAAAAGAAGAAATATATAAAGAAAAACAAAGCAACATCAACTTTTGTTACAAGAACTAAAATTGCCACTTTATTAACAAGTTAAGCGCAGGTAAATTTTTTTTTCTTTCTAAAAATAGAACATTAAGAATGATTTAATGCTATTTATGCTTACTAAAGGACTTAAGCTTTTAATAACGAATGGAAAGGATATAATAATTTATTTGTTTCAAGTACAGATATGCTTTATATTTTGCCTTGTCCATTTTTTTTTCCTTCTTCTTGTTGTTATTAAATAAATTGCCAGAACTCAAAATATATATTCACAGATACACAGGCATACAAACTGTTTTGTGTGGTAATAATTTTCTTTTTTTTATGATATACTCGTAAGAAATAGTAAAAATGGCTACATATTAAAAAAAAAAAAATTAGAAAATTGTGGGTGGTGGTGATAAAGATTTGTCACTTTTACAGAGTTTTGTTTATGTCACTTTTATTTTTTCCTTCAAAAAACTATAATAATATTCTAACAAAAAAAAAAAAAAAAATAAATTCGTACAATAAATAATTGTATATTTATTATTTATTTTACTGGATGATACGTGTGTTTGAATGTCTTATGATTTTGATATGTATATAAATTTTTACTAACCTAACAAACTACTAATTAGAGACAAAGATCAATTATATAACAAGATATCATGTAAATAATAGAAGGATATTTTGCGTATTTAATGTATATTTTTAAGAGAATGTAACTAAATAAATATAAATAACAAACAAAAGATACATTTTGAAAAATGAAATTATTTAAATAAGTATTAGTTAATGTGGTCAGTAGAAGAGATTCTAGAAGATAATGTACTAGTTTCATGTATAATATTTAAATATTTATCACAATATTCCATTTTCTAAAATTTGTCAGTTGTTTTTTTTAATTTAAAAGATTTTATAATATTTTACAAAATCAATTCAATTTGCAAAAATATAATTATTAGCCACTCGTGGCAAAATACAGAAATATAAAAGTAAGTATTGAATTTTAAAATTTTTTGATACATATACATATATTCATATCAAGGCGAACTATCATATATTTATAGAATTTTCTTTTCTCGGTTGAAAAATGGAATTCAAGAAATTCTGCCTTGAAATCATGAAAACTTGAAAAAAATTTCTGCCCGGAATTCATGAAATTCTGTCTTGAAATCAGGAAAACTTGAAAAAAATGTTACATTTTTCATTTTTTAATGTTTTCTACTTTAAATTAATTGACATTAATTTAGATTTTACATGTAAACAAACATGAAAAATGTTTTTATTTTTGTTATGCTTTTGAAATTGTTTTTGCACCAGAATAGAACAGAAAAAATGTGGAACTACTAAAGATTGTTAAATGCAAGCAAAAATTTTTCGAATGAAGAAAAGGCTAATAGTCCGCTTCGTTTGTAATAAGAAACTTTAAATTTATTCCAAATTGTGTAAAAATATATTTCAATAATTAGGAAATTATCAGAATTTTATAGGTTGGTTACCTATATGTCACTTGTAAACCTAATTTTTATCACCTGTATGCCAAACGAGACATTATATAATTTATATTTGAATTTAGTAAATAAATAAAGGAGAAGCTATACATTTCAGAAAATATATTTTCATAAGGAAAGAATATATAAATTAACAGAATAAAAATATTACATACTAAAATATACAAAAAAAATTAAATACTAAGTACTATTTTAATGTATTCTAGAGGAAACTTTAAAGATAAATTACATAATAAAACATAAATAATTCTTTGTCTTAATATGTGTTAGACAAATAATTAAGAGTAAACAGAAATTTGCACTCTGTTTATACCAACAATATAAATATAAGGAAAAAATTTGTTTTTTTTTTGAATGGTTCCTTAACATTTTATCCTTATTATTTTGTACGTCCAAACATAACATATCATTTTAAAAGGATAAATTGTATATATATATTTTTTTTTTGATCCTTTTAAATTACTACTGTATACATATATAAATATGATAATATAAAAAGAAAAGAACACATTAGAGTTTCTGTTTTATTAATGGGGGAAAAGCAAAAATTCGTTTTAGTTCTTTCCTTTTTTCCTTTTTTTTTTTTACTGATTTTACTATTTTCCTGTTGTTCTATAGAACTAGAGCAAATAAATTTATTTGCACTACACAACAATAAAATAAATATATATGTGTGTATATTTGTATATGAAATAAAAAGTATAAAAACATAGAAATAGAAATTCTTCAGTTGTTGAGTGATTTTTAAGGATTGTGCAAATAAAAATGATAACAAAAAAAAAATACAATATTTTTTTTTTGGTCCATATTGTTGTTTATGTAGATTTCATTATTTTTTTTATTTCGATATGTTTTGTATATAGTTTTCAACAAAACAACAAGCATAAAAAAAGGAGTTTTATTTAAATCTGAGTGTAAATGAAAAAAAAATAAAAGTTTCAAGGATTTTTATGTAAAAAACAAGGTAGGAATGTCCGGCATGTATAATGTTATTTTTATTATTATTTTGGAGTGTAAAAAAAAAAAATTTAAATTTAAATTAGAAAATTTTATTAAAATATTTTCATTAAACATATTTACAAAATTGCATTAGCTTTGTAACCATGGAAAAAATTTAATTTGGTTTGTAATATTTTTTTTTTTTAGATAAAAAATATAGTAAAAATATGGAAAAGAAATATTAAATTTTAATGTACATATTTTTTAAGTTTATGAATTTATGGTTTAAACGAAATTTTAATATGAATGATAGGTTGATGGTTTATTTTCGGTTCGTAAGATACTTTAAAGATCTTTAATTGGGATATCTGTTCGTAAATATGTTTTGGACTAAAAATTTACTTTAACTTAAAAAATCGAAAATTCTAATAGAATATCGTTACTTGTACAATAGTTTTTTATTATTTTGTTAAAATTTTAAATATAAATGTTTTTTTACTAAATTAGTTTTAAAATATATTAAATGATTCAATTAAAATATATAACCATATAATTTTAATAAATATGTTTAAATGATTATTATATTTATTTAATAGTAAAAAAAAAAATGTTTTAAGGAAACCATAATTTAAGTAACAAAAATTTTAATATATATCTGAATAAATTTTTTATGTTTTCTTTATTAATTAACTTTGATCATTTCCACACATGTGCACACAAACATTATACCATGATGATATCTTTATATAAAATTAAAATTTAATTAATTTTATTTTATAAAATATAAAATAATCTTTTAAAAAAGACTTGAAAGATATAATTAATTAATTTGTATGTTTTTTATTTTTTTAATTTAATTTTTTTTATTTTCAACATAAAATTTTTATAAATTTTTTATATGAAAAAAAAAAATTTAATTTGTCGTATCGTCGTGTCTTCTTATATAAAAATTTTTTTAATCGAATTATATTTTTTTTTTGTATTAAAAACTTAAATAACAGAGCAACAGAAGCAAAAACTTTTTAATACTTATTTACAAAAAGTTTATAAAATTTTTAACTTGAAAAAAAAAAGTTCTTTATTTAAATACATGAAAATAATAAACATAATTATATATATATATATATATATATATATATATATATATATATATATATATATATATATATATATATATATATATATATATATGTATATAATATGAATAATTTATCTATATTTTAATCAACACAAAAACAAAAAAACATAAAAACTTAAAACAATTTCAAAACACTAAAAAAGTAATTTACTTAAAAATATTTATATAATATAAAAGAAAATTAGTTTTTATCTAATAAATAATTCAATTTTTCTTTCATATTTTTATAGTCCTACCAAAAAAAACAGAAAATAAAAAGGACTAAATATAATAGGATTGTGAGGATTGTTAATATTGAGGATTGTGAGGAGGTAAAACTAACTTTATAATACATTCTATAACAAAGATACCAAAAATAAAAAAAAAACGTTTTACAGATACAGATACATTATAATGTATATTATGATAAAATTTGTTTACAAAGAGAAAAAATGTCCTTTTCTATTGTTATGTGTTTAAAATGGAAGGGACAATAGTGTGCGACCACTCATTAAAAACAATTTCTTTCTATTAACGCTAATTAGTTTCAATTAATCATTGTGTAGATAAAATATTACTAATACATATGCAAAAGTATATAGATATTTTTATATTGAAGATACAATGTCAGGTTTGGTGTTTTTTTTTTGTTGGTTTTTTTCTTTTTGCTTTACTTGCAGTAATTTCATAACTTTTTATGTAAATGCTGATTGATAATTAGCTTTATTGTTCAACTTTTATGATATATGGGCAGCAAAGAATTTATATTTTTCTTTTCATTAAAATTTAGTTACCGAATTTAGAAGAAAAAATTTGGATTAAGTAATGTGGACCACAAAATTTTAGTTAGAAAATTAATTTACAATTATGTATTATTTTAGATTCAACTAGGAACTAGAAAAGTAAATTGATGTTATAAATTTTTAGATAATTAATAGAATTGTCTTGTGTTTCTTTTGAATGTGAGTCCTGTTTATTTAATTTCAATAAATATTGAGTTATTATAAAAATTTAAAATAATATTTTTGACTGTTTACCAAATTTAATAAAAATTTATTAATAAAGAACACTAAGAAAATAATAATGAAATTTTTTTTCAATATTTTAAACATAATTTTTATTATTTTTATGAAAGGATTCATTTATTCGGATACCAAAAAAAAGAACAAGTTTATTTTCAAAAATTTATTATTACTTTTATTATCTAAAATAGTTAAATATTTGTTATTAATAAACAAAATATTCAGCAAACTTAAATGAATATTATTTTGTAAATATTTTATACCGTATACATATTAAATATATATATATTTTAGAAAGGATTTTAAAGGATATAAATATAAAATGATTTGATAAAATGAAAGATAAATGAAATAAAATTAACCTTTTTTTCTTCTTTTTTTTTGTTATTTTCATAATATGATTTATACATATATATCTTTAAAATAGTACATATTTGTTTATACATATATATATAAAAATAATATAATATGATAAATAAATAAAGATTAATTTAATTTTTTTCTGGGAAAGCTTCTAAAACAGCTTTAGGCATAACGATTACCTCCTATTTATCTATATATAAATGGTATGCAGAAAATTTGGATAAATAATAAAAAGTTTAATAATTAATATATAAATAAAGGTATATTATATATATGTAGAGATTTAAGAAAATTCAACCAAAAAATAAAATAAATTTATTTAATTATGTTTATTCAAGTAATTTTATTAATTATGAAAATATATACACAGTATATATTGGAATATTAATGAAATATGAAAAGAAAGTTTTTAACCCAAACATTTTTTTTTATATATTTTCTTATAAGATTAACATAAATTTTTATTTAAAGCAATACTTTCAATTAAAATTATATTTTAATATCTTTTTTATTTTTTGGAAAAATTTAAGCAATGATTTAAAAAGTTAAAATTTTACTAATTGTTTTTAAATGATTATTTAAGTAAATCAATTAAATTTTATTTATTAAATATTAATGAGTATTGTTTTGTTGTTTGGAAAATATATATAAACTTTTAATTAATTTAAATATTCATTAAAAATTTTATAAAAAATTTTAATTTATTTTCAATATTTCAAGACTTTTTTCAGTTGATTAGATGAAATTTTTAATAATTCAACATATCGCTAGAAATTATTCATAAAAAAATTGTTGTTAGAACTTTAAAATAGTTACTATTATCGAGTTTAATAATATTGTTACGAGGATTAATAATAAAAGAAATATTTTAGTTTCTTAGTTGTTTAGTTAAAAACAAGGATATTTTATATTATTTGAAAACTATTCCCAATGAAATATATTATGATACATAATAACAATTATAACAAAGTTTTATATTTTTAATGACCGAGATAAGTTTGGCTCTTTTTATTAAGCCGCTGGTATTATTATTTTGAAAATAATATTTCTAAAATTTGTATGTCTGACTGTTAAGATATTCAAATGGTTTGTTTCATACCTTAAGATATTCTAATGGTTTGTCTCGTACATCTTTCAGTATTGTATGTGTAGTCATATTTTCTCAAAATACTATTTTCAATAGCCATTTCTCAAAATACTATTTTCAATAGCCAAAGTTCATAATGATATAACAGAATGTACTATTTATTGTTTCATATGTTTTAAATGCAAATTAAGACACATTAGTATTTTTATAATTTATCTTAACTAAATTATTAATAAATCTTAGCTTCATTTAAAATAATTTTATATTTTCTCGAAGATTTTTTACATTTTCTTAAAACTCTATACACAAATGTAATGGAAATTAAAAGTATACTTAAAATAGTTCATTTTACATTTTCACGTTTTCATATTAATTTTAATTATATGTATTGTAAAAACATAATTATATGTTGAAAACTAAATAATTTATACAATATTAAAATATTTGATTTGTAATAAAATTATATTAATCTAAAGAAAATATGTTTATGTTTCAGGTGAATATTTATTTACCCTTTTATTATTTATATAGTAATTAATTTTTGTTTATATATGTATTTACAAAATGAAATTGATATTATAACAACAAATATTTATTTATTTAATGAAAAGGATTCTGTTTAACATGTTAGTAATAAATATAATTGATTTATTTATTCAGTTTGTTTACAATTTAATAACTTTAGAGACTTAAAGATAAGTAAAAATATATCTTGTACATTTATATTATCAACATAGAAATCTGAATGTTAATTTATTGTATAATAATGTTTAAATTATTTGAATTGATAATTAATTTCTCACTACAGTGTTGAATGAATATTTATTTGATTAGTATTTTTTTTAGTTTACTATATTCTATTTCCATTTACTTAAAAATGATAATATTTTGATCTTTAATTTAAGGATAAAATATTTAATTAAAATTACTAAGCCTTAAATAAATATAAATTAAATTTATTTATATATAATATTTTGCAAATAGGATTTTTAGATATCCATATTGGTTATATTAAATATTTATATAATAATAATCATTATTATACAGAGTGTCTTTATTTTGATTGTAAAGTATTTTATTAACAGGTTCATTACTATACTTAGTAATTTCTTAGTAATTTCAAATTTATGTTTTATATATTTTTTTAAAAATAGTTTGAATATTTTACGAAAACTTTAAATGATAGTCAATCATCTTGTTTTATTCTATCCATAAAATTGAAATTGATCAGGATACCTATTATATTTTATAATCCTGTATATTCATATAAAATAAATTATAAAATTTGAACAACATACTTTGTTAATCATTTAATCAAACACTATAAATCCAATATTGTTTTGTAGATATTTTATTGATTAAATTATTATTATTTCATAGAGTAAACTTCAAAATTTATTGAATTTATAAGTGTTATTTCAAAATATATATATATATATTACCAATAATAACATAATATATTATATAATATTAAAATTAATATTTGAAATTGAAGTGTATATACACTTGTTTTATAAATTTCATGAAATTCTTGTTAAAATTTAATATCTTAATATATAATCAGAATGTTCACTTCAACAATTATTATATATATAATGACATTTGAAAATATCATATAAACTTTATTATTTTAACTACATATATTTAAGAATTACTAAATTTAAATTAATTGCTTTGATATGACTTTCATATCAATAAAATATTAAGTGTGATCACGTTATGTTGTAAAAGGAATATTAAATTAATATATAATATTTAATATTTCATTTTTAATAAATATATTTCTAAATAATTTCTGAAATTAAGATTACATATTGATTTAAATGACATTTAGTTTTAAAATTTAATTATATTTATTTGGAATTTCAATCTTGATATTTAGTATTGCTATTATGAATGAGTTTGTCAATTTGTAATTGTCATGGCCGTATGCTTATCTATTTAAAAGGAGTTTTAGAAAGAAAAAAGGTAGTGTTTTGAAGTTATAATGTTTTATAATTAAACTATTCTTTAAAACTAAATTAAATTAAAAAATAAACTAAAGGCAAAAATTATAGAGAATAATTGGTAAAATGAGTAAAATTTGGATACTATTTTAGTTTTATGTTTTACATTTTCGTAAATATTAAGTAAACTAGAAATGTTTTAATGAAAATTGTTAGCAGAATTATATTTTTATATCTAATGTTGAATATTTATTTGTGCACTTATTTTCTACAACATTTTTATATTTTTTAATAATTGCTAACAAATTTATTTTCTGTTGTAAAATTAGGTAATTTTAAATTGCAGATTAGAAAAAAAAACAATTAGAAAATTTATTTATTTTTAATTGTTTTATATATTTTTCAAAGTTGTGTTAGTTTTAAGATTTGAAATTATGCAGAAAAGAAGTCAAAGACTAACACAACTTTAAAAAATATATAAAACAATTAAAAATAAATAAATTTTCTCACTGTTTTTTTTTTTCAAATCTGCAATGATAATTTCCTTGCAAATTAACATTAACTTTATTTAATTATCATATTAAATTTTCTAATAAGAGCAATAAAAACAATCCTTTCCATTTTAATTATTAAATCTATAAGTAAATTTTAACTAATATATATATATATTTTTTTACTAAATGATCCCTAAAGTTATTTAAAGTTTAGCTTTATTTTTTTCGTAAATCTATAAATTTATTAAAAATAATTTTCCTTTTCGACTAATGTAAATATTTCTTTTAAAAGGATTTGTATATAAAAAGCTAATTTAATATAATATGAACAATATACGAAAATTCAAAGTAAATGTTATTTTATCAAAAAATTAAAAAAAAATCTGTATAAACTACAAATATATCCTACGAAAAAAAAAAACTAAAAATTAAATTTATAATGTTTTCTTTAAATTTTCAAGTAAAATTTAATAAATAGTATATAAATATAGAAAACTTCATTAACATAAATAGCATAGTAATATTATATAAAAGGAAAAATCTTTCGAAATAGTAAATATTTTTGTTAGAAAATTTTACACAAAAATATATAATTAGAAATTTAAATTAGGGATGAAAATACTAACATATAAATATATTTATATACATATATACATATATAATAATATTGTCCCATATGTAAAAAAAGGTTTGAGTATTAATAAAATTAAATTTTAGTTTTACCAAAAGTTCATTTTATTGTCCTATTTTCATCACATTTTCTTCTCTTTTTTCTCTTAACTATTTATAATTCCCACTAGAACCGTCAAACAAGGGAATATGCTTCTAGATATAAATTTTTCGTTTCAGTATATAATTTCAAATATTAATTCGTAAAAAATATTAATGATTCTAACAATTTTAACTATTAAATTAACAAATTTTTTAGTCAAAATGTCTCTTAAACAAACTCTTCGTTTAGTGTCAGGTATTTTATTCTTTTTTTTTTTTTTACGAAAATATTTATATTTAAATTTTATTAATATTTATCCAGCAACAAACCAAAAAAAAAAAAATATATTTAGAAACATAATTTCACAAAAAAAAGAAAAAAGGAAAAAAAAAGAAAAAGGTAAAATAAAAAAAAAAAATTTGAATAATATTTTCTTTGGGATTTGAAGCTTTGTAAATTATTGCAGATATATTTGTACTAAACTTGAATATTTTATTCATATTTTGTATAATAAGACCATTAATTTAATAAATATATATATGTATATATATATACATATATATATATATTTAATAATTTATATTTTTAGAAAGATACAAAAATATATTTCTCAATATTATACATTTATTTTTTCATATCATCATTTTAGTATCTAAATATATTTATAAAATATAGTATTTTTTGTTGTTGTTATCTTAACAAGTATATTTTTTTTTGTGGAGTTTATATGAAAATCTAAAATAAAATTTATTAGATTTTATTATGACTAATTCATTTTAAAAAAAAGTTATTTTATTATGCGTTAAATCATTATTAAAGATAATAGATTTTATGATAAACTATTTTTCATTTTATGTTATACAGAAATTGGAGAAATCAATAAATTAAATTAGAAATTTATATTTAGTAGTATGTATATACTGATAATTTAAAAAAAATCGCTTTTAAAATATTTTACCAATGATTTTAGCAAATAAATTCCAAAATTTTAATTATACTTAATTATATTATATTAAAAATTTCATTATACAAATTATTAGAAAAATTTTAATGAAAAATTTAAAATTATTATTAGTTTATTATTTGAGTATTAATCTATTCATAAGGGAATTAATTTGCGTTCGGAAAATTATGCTGTACTAGTTTTCTAAATCAGCAGGGTAAGTTAAACACGTTTCCGCAAAAATTTTGGACGTAGGTCTTGTCGAAGTATCAAATATTGTAAAAATAAGATAACTATGTTTAATAGTTATGGCAAAATTAATGTACATTTAAATGTACCCTACGCGCCATTCGGTTAAGACTGTTTTCGAATACACTACATTTGCAGTTAGTATTTACACTTGTTAGTACATACTTACAAGCACTTGTTTTTCAAGGAAACCATTTTCTAAAACTTCGGGACTTCGGAAAGACATTGTATGTACTAGTTTTACCCAAAATTCCAAAATATTGACACTTCAGCAGTTTGTCATGTTGTATTTTTTTGGCTGTAAGCACGGGAGAAATTCCCTAATATTTTTTGATTTGCCAGAAGAGTAGAAATAATGCCAAAATTTGTCACTATCTAATTTGTTTGGTTTTAGACGTTTAATTTGATACTAAAAAACCCTTAAAACTGAAAGTAATCCCCACACATTTGGTATCTCCGTGTAGGGAATATAATTTCTAGTACGTTTCCGAAGACCTTTTCGAAAAATATTCAAAATTGACCGAGAAATCGGGAAAATATGGCAATTTAATGCGATTCAATACAAAACATCAGAATTTGTAGCAAAAAAATGAAAACCCTTAAAACTGAAAGCAATCCCCACACATTTGGTATATCCGTGTAGGAAATTTAATTTCTGGCACGTTTCCGAAGACCTTTTCGAAAAATATTCAAAATTGCCCGAGAAATCAGGAAGATATGGAAACTTAATGAGATTCAATACAAAACATCAGAATTTGTAGCAAAAAAATGAAAACCCTTAAAACTGAAAGCAATCACATTTGGTAACCCCACACATTTGGTATCGCCGTGTAGGGAATTTAATTTCTAGCACGTTTCCGAAGACCTTTTCGAAAAATATTCAAAATTGCCCGAGAAATCGGGAAGATATGGGAATTTAATGAGATTCAATACAAAACATCAGAATTTGTAGCAAAAAAATGAAAACCCTTAAAACTGAAAGCAATCCCCACACATTTGGTATCTCCGTGTAGGGAATTTAATTTCTAGCACGTTTCCGAAGACCTTTTCGAAAAATATTGAAAATTGCCCGAGAAATCGGGAAGATATGGAAACTTAATGAGATTCAATACAAAACATCAGAATTTGTAGCAAAAAAATGAAAACCCTTAAAACTGAAAGCAATCCCATTTGGTATCCCCATACATTTGGTATCTCCGTGTAGGGAATTTAATTTCTAGCACGTTTCTGAAGACCTTTTCGAAAAATATTCAAAATTGCCCGAGAAATCGGGAAAATGTGGAAATTTAATGAGATTCAATACAAAACATCAGAATTTGTAGCAAAAAATGAAAACCCTTAAAACTGAAAGCAATCACATTTGGTATCGCCACACATGTGGTATCTCCGTGCAGGGAATTTAATTTCTAGCTAATTTCCGAAGACCTTTTCGAAAAATATTCAAAATTGCCCGAGAAATCGGGAAAATGTGGAAATTTAATGAGATTCAATACAAAACATCAGAATTTGTAGCAAAAAAATGAAAACCCTTAAAACTGAAAGCAATCCCCACACATTTGGTATCTCCGTGTAGGGAATTTAATTTCTAGCACGTTTCCGAAGACCATTTCGAAAAATATTCAAAATTGCCCGAGAAATCGGGAAGATATGGAAACTTAATGAGATTCAATACAAAACATCAGAATTTGTAGCAAAAAAATGAAAACCCTTAAAACTGAAAGCAATCACATTTGGTATCCCCACACATTTGGTATCTCCCTGTAAGGAATTTAATTTCTAGCACGTTTCCGAAGACCTTTTCGAAAAATATTCAAAATTGCCCGCGTAATCGGGAAAATATGGAAATTTAATGAGATTCAATACAAAACATCAGAATTTGTAGCAAAAAAATGAAAAGCCTTAAAACTGAAAGCAATCCCCACACATTTGTTATCTCCATGTAGGGAATTTAATTTCTAGCACGTTTCCGAAGACCTTTTCGAAAAATATTCAAAATTGCCCGAGAAATCGGGAAAATATGGAAATTTAATGAGATTCAATACAAAACATCAGAATTTGTAGCAAAAAAATGAAAACCCTTAAAACTGAAAGCAATCACATTTGGTATCTCCACACATTTGGTATCTCCGTGTAGGGTATTTAATTTCTAGCGAATTTCCGAAGACCTTTTCGAAAAATATTCAAAATTGCCCGAGAATTCGGGAAAATATGGAAACTTAATGAGATTCAATACAAAACATCAGAATTTGTAGCAAAAAAATGAAAACCCTTTAAACTGAAAGCAATCACATTTGGTATCCCCACAAATTTGGTATCTCCGTGTAGGGAATTTAATTTCTAGCACGTTTCCGAAGCACTTTTCGAAAAATATTGAAAATTGCCCGAGAAATCGGGAAAATGTGGAAATTTAATGAGATTCAATACAAAACATCAGAATTTGTAGCAAAAAAATTAAAACCCTTAAAACTGAAAGCAATCCCCACATATTTGGTATTTCCGTGTAGGGAATTTAATTTCTAGCACGTTTCCGAAGACCTTTGCGAAAAATATTCAAAATTGCCCGAGAAATCGGGAAAATATGGAAATTTAATAAAAAGAATACTAGAGCAAGTATCAAAATCTATTTGCAATTTTAATGCGACCAATTTTAATCACGGTGTTTTGACGAATCAATTATTTAGTACAAGTGTAATTGATTTCGAAAACATCATATATTTTTATTGTATTTGTAGGACTGCACAAACTAAAATATATTTATATCAATTTTTCAATGTTTTCATAGAAAAGGAAATAAAAATAATTCAATAATTTTTTATCTTAAAGTAAAAATAAAAATCAATAAATTTTATAAAAAGATTTTTCGAAGTAAAAATATTTTAATAATTCCTTTTCTATAAATTTTAATATTATATTAATAAAAAATATTTTGCTTGAGGAAATTTTATTCAGAATTTTTTATATCCTTGAACCTATTAATAAAATAGAAAAACTTATTTTTTTTTCCAAAAAAAATCGTATAATTTAATAGAAAGTATTAAATATTTGTGTTATTTTTTTTTATATTGTCTTAGATTGAACAGGAATTTTCAATTAAGGATATCCGACAAGTTTTCCTTTTTATTAATTTAATTTCGCGTTTTTTTTTACTTTTTAACATTCCATTTTAACTTTTACATAGTATTTTTATGGATGGAAGTTTTTATAATTTTCATTTATATAAAATTTTATATAAATTTTCTATTTTTGTATACTTTATAAAAAAATGTATTTTTTTTCCTTATTTATTTGAAAATTGAAAGAAAATATTAAAATCCACCCCAGCTGGTGTTGACGTAATTAAGACAAAATAATAATTATTATGTCCGGTCCATACTTATCAGTTTTTTTATTTTTTTTATTTTTGAAAGAATGCTAATTTTCGTATTTTATAATTAATCTTTCGCGGTGGTAGAAAAATAAAATTAAATAAAAAAATATATAAATATATTTTTAAGTTAATAAGAATTTAATATAATATTTTCTTAGTACAGAAAGAAATATATCAAATTTAATATGAGGGTGGGTGTCCTTTTCTTGTAAACAAAAATGGCTTATCGTAATTGTGTTGATATTTTAAATTGGATAAAATAAATTTTAATGTTTATTTGAAGTTTATAATTTCTAAAAAATTAAATTTTTTGGATTTTATTTGTAATCCTATTTAGGAAGGAGACATAGCAGATAAAGAAATTATTTAGTTAAAGGAAAATTGAAAATTTTTATTTTTTGAATTTGGGAAAAATTTATTATTGTTGAAATTGAAGAGTGTTTTAATAAAATATGAGTGGTTAAATGGAAAATTATAATTGAAAATTCTGAAAAATAAATTACTGAAAATAATTTACTGAAATTTTACTTGATTTATTTTGGTAAATGAGGTAATATGTAGGTACATAAGTACTGTACACAAACTAATTAATGAGTTTACTTTTTTTTTGGAATATTAGAAAACATTAAAATTTAATTTTTGTTATTATTTTAACAATAATTATTGTTAATAATTTATAAATTTAATTTGTATATATTTAAAATATTTATAATCTAAACATTTATTAATTTTCAACATTAAATATTTAATTTTGACAATTTTAATTAAATTAAATTAATTTTATTTTTTGTTATATTTTTTTGGCTTATTCAAATAATTTATTTATATAATTTTTATTAACATTTAAATTTAAAATAAATTTCCCACACTTTTCATAATTAAAATATATAATTTAGGAGAGTTTGTTGACTAACAAATTATATGAAAACCGCAAAATTGCCACTATACACTCTATAGTTTTGGTGTTATGAACTTTTTTTTTTTTTGTGTTTTCACTCTCAATTAAAAGTTATATCCTGTTCCGTTACGGCATAAATTATATATATATATATATATATATATATATATGTATCTAATTTAATTTTTTTTTTGAAAATTTACTTTAGTTTTTTTTTTCTACCTACATTTATAAATTGCCATCCAATGTCCGGTCCGGAATATATATGTATATACTTCCACTGACAGAATAATTTTTTATTTTCTAGAATTTTTTTTTCCCACCGGATTTTTATTTTATTATGGTGCATATCAGTTTACCAAGGAATGAATACTTTGGTAACTTACATATATAAAAAAAAAATCCGGATAGAGTTATTTTTTTCCAACTTCTGGTTTCTGTAGAAAAAAATAATGGATTATATAAATATAATATGTTTATATATATCAACTAGCAGTAGTAATTTCAAAATATTTATGTATATATGAAAATTTATAGACTATAAAAAAAACCACCATATATACTTTTTAATTTAACCTTAAATCCTTGTTATATTAAATAAATGTCCTTATACATTCATAAGCTATGAGAATTTATTCAGAGAATTTTGAATTGTAGGTATATATTATATAATGTAGAATTATTTTATTTGGTGTATATTTTGATGGTTATATTTAGGTGACAGCCAAATGAATATAGTATGACCATAATCTTTTTAAGGTAGTATTATTTTGTCAGAAATATGTAATGTCTCTAATAGTTTCGAAATATATATTATATGTCAATGTGTGTGTATCAAGTCAGGCATATAGTTAGATAATTAAAAATATTATGATATGTTATGTAACGATATTAAGGGTTTGTGAACACAACATTACGATAATTAAGAAAAAAACCATTAATATCTTAATATAAACACCTTCTTTGGTTTCCACTTCGGTCATCTGACCTACATTTCTGAACTATCCGAAAGAGTGTTTTGCCAGGATACTAATTAGATTGAACTTATAAATTGTATTTCATGCTAGACAGGTTGAGTAGATATCGTTTTTTCTCTTCATTCTATATCACTTAACATTAACTTTAATTGTTTAATTAATTTTGAGTTAATGGTGTCACCTTACTAAATGTTGTAGTTGAAATAGACCACAAATATTTACATAGGACACAAATATTGTATACCACGAATAAATTGCAATATTTAATCAACTAGTCAAGAAGGATATGCAAAATCTCATCACTGGATAGTAAATCGTCAAAATATGTACAAACCAAATAGCAAACGTAACGAAAAATCAAAAATTATAAATTGTAAATAATTTATCTAGCAAACTATGCCATAAAGTTTTCAAAATCTATATTATTATATCTACTAAAGTTTCATTAAAAAAAACAGTCATCTCTTCTGGTTAAATCATGATTTTATGAATAGAAAATCAGCATCATAAAAAAAAAAAATTTCTATGAAAAAAAAATGGTTTTTAATGTTAGTAAATTTTCATATGCGCTTTATTTGCCTTGTAGGTATACTGTAAACCTAGAAAACTTCATCATTGAAATGAAATACTTTAAGCATATATAGGAAAATGTGTGTGGTCACAAGATTTTTTTTTAAGCGATATTATTTAATAACAAAAATATTCTTTTAGTGGGTTTTGAGGGTTTAGAATCAGTACCGAAGAGAAAACCTATAAAAACAAGTAGTAGTTTTTACAATCAAAAAAACCCAAAGCCACATACTTTTTTTTCTGATTACTGATATATATGACGCTTAATTATATTACAGGTAGTTTATAAAAGTCTAATTTTAATTTTTATGGTATTAAACGTGTCCTGTAAACTGAATAAAAATATTTTTTTTTTTTTTGTTTGGGTAATTCGTGACAAGAAATGGTTTAATGGAAAAATTTTTTTATTTGTATACCACAAAAAATTTTTTTTGGATTGGATTATTTATGTAACCAGTATCCAAATGACATTTTAGATATAATTTTTGAGGATTTGATAAATTAATTATAAAATTTAATAATTTTGTAATTAAAATTTTAATTTTTATTTAGTTTTTGTCGATTCTATGTAAACGTAAGAAAATATGTTACTTAACTGAAGTATAATTATGTAAAATATGATTTGTATAAAGATTATTGTAAAAGATAATTTATTATAATAACTAATAATAAATTATTTTAATTATTAATGATTCTATTGATTATCTTTGTGATAATATTAAATATTAACACCTGATGATAAATATCTTTAACACATTAAATATTAATAACTATTTATATATAAATATTTTTACCTGTTTACTAATTACTCATAATATCTTTATTTATATATATATATATAAAGATATATAATATATTAATTTCCTCTCTAATGTATTCATTTTAAGATATCATCTTATTATTATTAATTATTATACTTTAATGATTATTAATAAAGATATCTTAGCCCTACTTTTACGAGATTAAGAAATAGAGAAAAAAAAAATCTAAATATAATTAATTATTTCTGTTTTCTTAGCTTCAAAATATTTACGTCCAACATTAAATAAGTCATCAATTTAATTCTGGATGGTGAAATGGTTATGGAAAAATGGTTATCAAAACAAAAAAAAAAGGCTATTCTGTCTTAACAATTTCCAAGTTTTTTTTTCCCTATATATTTATAATGTTACTTAATTTTCAATTTATTTGGTATTATTAGCTTATAGGAAAAAAGAAGCCAATTCAAATGCAATTTATCATAATTTTCTCAATTAATTAATATTTTCCGATTATAATTTTGCATTAATTACTGATGGCACCATCGAGTAAAAGACTTACATGGAATGATATCTGTTTTATTATTATTATTATTGTTAAAAATGCAAAATTTAATTAAAAGTGTAAAGAAGGATAAGAAGGATATTATCATAATTAAAATTCTGTAAAGTAATTAATGTTAGCTAAAGATAAGTAATTAAACCAATAATCTATCAAAGTTTTATTAATGTTGTAGAAAAAGTTTAGTAAAATTATATTATCTTATGGTTTTTCTTTTAACTTTAGAATTATGTTAATTATTTATATAGTTGAGGATTCAAATTTAGAGACAGATTGATATTAGTGGTACTGGACGGTATTTTATTTTTAGTGAAATTATTATTTCAAGTTCCTCTATTGATTACAGCTTTTTTTGTATGTTGAAATAAACTGATTTTTTGAATAATTTTTGAATAGATAATCTTTAAACATTTTATTTTCCATCTAGTTTCGTTAAGCTTTAACAATTTTATCAAAATATTGAGAAAAAATTGCATGAAACTGAGAAAAATTATGTAGATTATTAGTTATTTTCTATATTAGATCTTATTCCTAATAGCTTTTAAAACTTTAACTCCATATTTACAATATTAACATATTTACATTTTTTAAATTATTCGAAATATCTTTACATCATGATCCACTAAAAAAATTATTCTTCTTATAAAAATCACTTAAAATTTCATAAATTTAAATATATTGTTAGTTAGTATTCTGCACAATTACTTATTCTGCACAGTAGCGAGTATGTAAAAAAAAACACCAAAAAATAATATTAGAAATTATCCATAAATGTAATGCACTATTGTTCCGCATATTATAATAATAATTTCCACTCTGATTCCGTTCCGGAAACTTTCAACTTTTCAACATTATACAATTTATATTTTTTTTCTGCTTCTTCAATTTTTTTTTTATATTATAAATGTTAATATTAGTTAGTTAGTTAGTTTTGTAGCCAATACAGCATATAGTTTTTCTGTAGATAATAAAAGCAAAGATCATATCCAATCCTTTTTACTTTAGTTTTATAAAATATACAATTTTTTTTCCTAATATTCTTTTAAATGAAGTTGTTATTAAAATACGATACGACGAGTGAAAGGAGCATAGAAAAGGGCAATGATGACAGGCTAACGTATACATAGTAATTTTTTTTTTTTTTAACTTATAAGAAAAACTTTGAAAAAATTTATTTAATCAGATGGTTAAACTTTTTAAATGAGCTTAAAACTATATTATGTTAGATAACTATAATGTTTAAACAAAATTTTCTTTATAGACGTTTTTCTAAGTTAAATAATTTTATGCTTTTTTATATAAGGTTCGAAGATCCCTGAAAAATGCCAAACAAACATAGACAAAAAAAAAATGAATGAAAAATGAGTAGAAAGGTTTTTTTTTTTGGTTTTTTTTGCGTAGTTAACATAAATGGGCATAAGGCAGACATTTATGCAAATTAGAAATGATGTTATGTTATGGTAGAAATTATTAAGAAAAAAAAACCAAATATGTATTCATAATAAAATCACTTAAAACCATGTACCAATAGTTAAAGATTGAGTGTGTACGTAAAGAAGATACACACAATTTTCTATTGTAAGTAAGGATTTTTTTAGTTATATACAAGGTTTTTGTTTGGAAAAAAAGAAAAATTGAAATCTTGAGGAAAAAATATTTAAAATTACGATGAGGTCATATTAAATGCGTTTTATCCTAGATTTTTTTTTTAAATATTGTGGACATTAAAACATTTAAGGAATGCAATTTAGTGAAAATAAGATTGTTGTATAAAATGATTTTTGAAATTTGTTTTAGTGTATAGTTAAGGAAATTGTTTGCATTATATAAAAAAATTTAAATGGAAAATTTATTTAGAAAATATTTTACATTGCTTTTAATTTTTTTCCATATTTTCGTATTTTGGTAAGAAAATTTAATATGATTTGAAAAAAAAACATATTAAAGTTTTCACTTAAATGATAATATAATTTGAAATTAAATTTATTTAATATTATTTGTAATTGGTAATTGAAATGAAAGTAATTTATATGACATTTTTCTTAATATAAAATATCCTGTAAAAATTCAATGTAGATTGTACTAAACTATTTTGTGAAAATCCTATGGCATAGAAACCAGCTTTTAGAGTTGCAATTGTAAATTGGAATATGAAGAAGGAACCGACAAATATTAAAAAATCATCAGGCTTAACCGAGCAATTAATGTAGATTGTTCGAGAAACTGAAGCGCATTATGCACTAATTTCGGATATAAACAACATAATATTGACAAAGCCTGATATATCGTATTGAGTAGTACAGAATCCCCTTCGGAATTCGCTGTGGTCCTTGACACGTGTAAATTACAATAGAAAAAATTACAATTTTAAATTACAATAAAATTTGTTTGGTGGCACCTCGATTAATAAAAACTGTACAAAATATACTATTATCTTGTACAAATTAAATATTAATAAAATTATGTTGAAAGAAAAAAAAAGACATATGGTAAATATTGGTAAATTTTCAATAATATATTTCCGATTTTAATAAAATATTAATTATATATTCTTATGTTGAAAATTGTCCAAATTTTTATTATAGGTATAAAATTTTTTCAACTTAACAGATGATATTGAAAAGTTCTTCTACATATTTTTACAACGAAACAGTATTTTAATTAAAAAAATTTTTTATATCGATGAATTCTTTATTAAATAATTTATCCAATAATTTTTAAAACATGCAAAACCATCTGGAATATTTATGGAATAATTTCTTTTCGAATAAATTAGTTTTACATAAATGAAAAATTGCTTAATATTTTTCCAATTTATAGTTTCAAACAAAAAAATTAATTATAATAACAATTTTGAAAACATCTCAGTTTTATCTTTTAAATTGATGACAAAATTTAGAGAAAATGACAATTTAGTTATTAAATTAAAATTATATATAATACTCATCAAAAAATGATGATCATAATAAATAATTTTAATATCAGTGCTAAATTTCTATAATTAGTATCATAATATATTTTCCCTCATCTTTAATAAAAGACTAAATTGCAAATCAATAAATAATAATAAACTATCAATTGAGAATTTCAATTAGCTAATAACAAGTTCGTAAACTATCATCATTAAAATATCCTGTAAAAATTCAATGTAGATTTTACCATTAAAAACAAATAATATATATAAATATAGTTTTCCACAAAACATACACATACATTTTAAAATAAATATAGAATAAGTTAATGTTTTTATCGTGCAATATTCACACAATAAATTTTTGTTACTAAAAGTTATACAGATTCTAGATATATATATATATCTAAGTAATAATGAAAATAATCATAAAAAAAATCAAATTCCAAGTATGAATTTTTTAGATTGCATAAAAACGATAAAAGCCTCTCTAAATAGGTTTACCATCATGGTTCGTTAAGGAGCATAAAATCACAACTGACAGCATCAATTGCAATGATATTTTAAATATATGAGCATCAGAGCATATATATATATATACATACATACATAAAAAAAAGATTGCAACTCATTTCACAATTTTTACATGTAAAAGATAAAATATTTATGTGTTGTTATTGGGTTGTTTTTTATAGTTATTTTTAATAGAAATGCTTTTATGGTATAAAAAAAATGTTATTAAAATCCATTTTTTTTAAATATACTTTCTTACATATAGGCTTATTTATTCACAGAAATAATATCTAGTAAAATTCAATTTTTATGTTCAATATTTCATAATATACATACCGTATATAATTTTATTTATTGATTTTTTTTTTATGGAAATAATGTAAATCAGGAAAATGAAAAAAAATGTACTTTAACTTTATAAAATTCTTTGATTAATAAATCAGGAAAACCAAAAAGTATATCAAAGAATTTTTTTTAATGGAATGTTTCAGGTAAAATTTAATTAATTTTTTAATATAATATTGACGTTATTAGTATATTATCAGTTTGGTGAATTTTAAACATATTACTTAGTAAAATAAAGGTGATTTATTACACATTTATACAGTGATGTACACTGTACTTCAAAATTATTCGTGATAATTTAAAAATTTAAAAATTATTCATAGTTATTTGATGATTTATTAAACTTGAAATTGTATTTAAATTTATTTATTATTCAAGATGTAAATACTTCAGTATACTAAATTAATTGTAGTGATAAATTACATCCGGTAATAATTCGCTGTGATACTGTTCTTTAACTGAAATCCTTATACTATGAATAAATTTTAAATTTTAAACCTGGTAAGCTACTAGGGTTATTCAGAAAGAGAGCTTATGCATGTTTGTGAATAACCTCTACAATCAGTAAATTTATATAAGGGTATAAAGCTGGTAGAATTTTGATTTATAAAAAAAATATCAATATCATTTTTTATTAATTAAAATTAAATTTGGAAATGTTTATAATTTTACTAATGAAAAGGATATTCCGTTACAGAAGATATCCTGATAGTGAATATGACTTTGCGTCAAATAACATATAAAAATTTTATTACTAAATGAAAAACGTAGCCAAGTAAAAATCTGAAATTAAATTATCGACTAAATCTGTAATGAAATTTTTTTCTATATTTATCTGTTCGACCCTTAAAAATTTAACGCCATCTAAAATTGGGTCTGAATCTATAGGTTAAGAAAGGATGCATTCGATCATAGCCTTATTTCTGCGATAAGACTTACATATACTGAACTAATAAATAAATTTTCAATATTGTTAAGCTAATTTCTGATATTATCATGAAATAATGGAACATAATTCTCACTAAAAAATAACAATGAGTTTATGGTTAAAAATATTTATAAACTGGATATTCAGATTTGGGCTATTGAACTTTTTGTTTAGCTTATATTTATATAAATTTTGATAAATATTATGATGAAATATTAAAATATTAATTTATTATCCTTGTTTAATTATTGCAAAATTAGTTTTCAATAAATTCTTGAAAACAAACTATAAATACAAATATATTTATTTGGTGTTCAATTTTACGAAAATCATAACAAAATATAATATTTTAATTAACTCAAATAGTATTGAAAATTATCTAAAATAATTATATTTCATTTTCATGTTTATGATAAGAATAATAATAATTTAATTTCAAAATTTAATTATTTACATTATGGGCTAATAACTAAAAATATATTATTAACTATTTAGAGTTTATTGCAATATCATTTTATATTAGTTTTTTTTATTTTTTTGGAAATAATGATGCGAAAAAATTTTATAAATACGGTTCAATAAATAATCGAAAATTATTACTTTATGTGTATGTATATGTATAGTCAGTTTTCCGTACGATTGAACTTGAAATTAAACAAACTAATAAATTGGAAAATTAAATAACTAAACTGAAAAAAAAAAAAAATTTAATAAATTAATATAAATATTTCTATATTTAGTTAATTTTGGAATGAAATAAATTTAACCCCGATAATTTAGTGTAGTATATTATTATAGTTTATATGTTTTAAAGTATACCAGTCAATGTAAATATAGTTTAATTTTTTTTCTAATAATTATTAAAATAAAATGAAAATCAAAATGAATTATTTATATACTAAAATATCATTTCCCAAATATTATTGATAATATTTCGTATTTTTGTTTGTTTTTGTAGAATTCAGATATAAAATCGTCCTTTTTTTTTTGGGTTGGTTAGAATAATTTTTGTACAATGTTGGCAATATTATCATCAAATGTATATTTCAATAAATAAAAAAAAAAAATTTATGAATTTTGATTATATTTTATTTTGATTACATAAAATACAATCTGAATACCTAAAATTGAATATACATAAAATCAACAAAATATTTAACAAAAAAAAAACAATATTTAACAAAAAATATCCTGCAGGTGTTGAATTAATTTGACATTTTAATACAAATTTGTTTTTTTTTTTTTTAATTTGGATTTTGTTGATTAATTACGCATATATTTTTTTTTCTGTGTATAAAGATTGTTCATTTTATAAGTTTAATCAGAACTTTAAGTAAATGTTTTTCAAATTTTATGTTTTTATTCTGTAAGTTATATTTTTAGAACAGTTGCTATGACTATAAATAATGTAAATCATCCATAAAATATAATTAAATTGTTTTAAAAAGTATCATTAAAATAAAACTATACTGTTAATTGATTTCAAAGTTAGTTGTTTCCAAATAAATTAAGGGCAAGAAAACAATTATAAAATAAGTATAAAAAATTCTTAGCAACAATTAAAATTATAGCCTAAATATATATCCATTTTCTAACTCATAAATATCCTTTTTATCATTTATTTGTGAAAAATATATATATTTTTTAGATAAATTTTTATTAACCATTATCATAATTTCCCTAGACTAAATCTTTTAGATACAAAAAAAAATTATTGTCATAAATTTGATCATCTAAAAAATATATTATAATAGATTTTTTTTTTGTTATGTTTGGTTAAAATACATAAAACATATTTAATGGAATTTTCAAGGTAAATTATTATAGATATTATTAGATTTTTTTTTTTATGTAGTAAAAATATTTTATAAAGATATTTTCTTTTGTATATTTTTTTTTATTCAAAATTATCAGTGGAGTATTTTATTTTACTTGTGCACTATTCATCTATTGTTGTAAACAATTTTCAAGATACTTTAAACTTGCTACCCCTTAGGTGCATTTTTTTTCTTTTGAAATAAAAGATTGTGATCTACTTCCGAACTACAATTTTCCTTTTTTTTATATATACAGCTATATGCTTTTTTCACTTACAATCATTTCTATTGTTTTAACCGGCATATTTTATATTTTGTGTGAAAGGAAAAATATTATTTGAATAGAACACAAGTGGAAAAAAGCTATTATTTTTCTATTTTTAAAATTTTTTTTTTTTTTTACCTATTTAAAAGCTCAAATACAAACTACCATTTAATCATCGATGGTAGTAGATGTATAGTTTAAGTATACACTGTAATAAAGAATGATAATGTTTATGGTTGGTGTTTTTTTTTTTTTTTGTATGTGTTATACAAAGAAAAATGATAAATGTCTAGACAGTAATGATTTAAATATAAGTATAGTAGTGAATTTAAAAGTTGACAGGATTTTAGAATACAAAAACTTATCAGTTCGTTGGTTAAAAACTATTGATTTGCGTACTATTTTTTGAAGAAAATGTATAATTGAAAAGTAAAATATTTAGTCATATAAAAATATGAAAGTTTTCAATTCCACAAGCGATACGGATGTAAAATGTGTAAAGAACTTAATCATGTCACTTTTTAAGGAATTACAGCGAGTTATTGAAAACTAACTCATTATTTAATTATGCTAAATAACGACATTTAAGACAACTTTTGCAAGGACCTATAAAAAATTCATATTTAAATCTTGAAATTTCGGTTGATTAATAATAAATTGAAGGTTGCGAATTTCCGTAATAATTTTAGAGAGGCGGTCAATGCTCACTTAAATTGAAAAAATAATCCTCTTTTATAAAGACTATTGAAATATTTTAATAGCACAAGTTTTTTTTTTTCAGTGTACAGATATGAATCATTTTATGTCACTATTTGCTTCATATTAAAATAGTCCCGGTATAGTACGGTAGTGGTGCACCTTTATGGCTTCCTTGATCATATCCGTATAACAGGAAAATAAAACAAAAAAAAAAAACACCTAAAGGCAAAGACAGGTGTTCGTTTATGTTGAACAAAGTCCTTTATCGCCTAACCTCCATCTATTCACATATAAAAATGTAATCTTTGTTTATTTTTTTTTCTCTCTTCTTTACTTTTTCTTGTACAATTTTTTCTTTTAAGAGTTTTTTTTTTTATGTTCAATTTTGGGAGTTGGTAAGGTTTGGGGTTTTTATATTTTTTTATTATTATTATTATTATATATGTGTGTGCCTTATGCTATTTTAAAATTGTAATAAGACTATAGAGAAATTGGAAAAAATAAAACTACTATACTACCTCTATATATATGCGAATACTATTATGATCTATCTTGGAATTTTTTTTTGCTGTGTTAGAAGGAGGAAAAATTTGTTGGGTGGTTAAAAGGATAAAAAAAAAATATATATTCTTTAAGGAAATAAATAATATAACCTAAGAAAAACAAAGAAATATTATGACAAAAAAAAAGTCCAATGATTTTGTTATTTTTCTTTTTCTTGTTGATAAATGTTAGACATTGTGACTTTAAAAAGGTGATTTGGGGAAAACGAACAAAAAAAAAACAGTATGTTTTCACGATACTAGATGGTTAAACATAGAATGAACAATAGTTATAATTTAAAAAAAAAAAAAAAAGAAAGAAAGAAAGAAAAGAATTTACGTTTTGGGACGTTTGTAATGTTTTGGTTGGAAAATCCTATATATATTTGTATGTATGGTGAAACAATTTATTAGATAAATGTTTAAGGACATTGGAAGAACATGTGTTCAGTATATGTTAGTAATATGATTAAACTGGGACCATAAGGTAATACCCAAAAGACTGGTATTTTTATGTGGAATATTTAAGGTTTATAGTTATATTCTTCATAACAAAAATATTGAATACATTATATTATATAAAATAAAACAGAATATTTAATAATTTAAATAGAAACTTGAGAAAATTATGAAAATGTAAATGAAATTATCTAATATTTTAAAATTCATAAAATTTAAAGTAATTTTTTGCAAATATGATTTCTCATTAAAAATTTCTAAATATGTGTTTTTAACAAATTTACAAATATAAAAATTCAAATAAAATTTTTAATTTCTTTGACAGTTAACCAACAAAGCTACATAAAATTTTATAAATATCCTTTTTATCAGTTTAATTGTTTATAATAAAAAGATAACACGAATAATAATAGTTTTATTTAATTTTTTCAAAATCTAGAAAGAAAATCATAAATTTTATATATTTTTTTTTTTTGTAGTTTTGCCGTATTTTATTTTTATTTTTTTTCCTTAACAAATAAAATAAATATTATACAAAAAAAAAAATGAAATTATATTATCACTGTCATGATTTTATTTCCATAAATTTCCATTCTTTTAATTATTCTATGTTTGTTTTATATACACCTGCAAAAGACATAGTTTAATTGAAAAAATTCACAAAAAAAAATTGCAAATATTTCAGGACTGTGTATAAATTTTTCAAATAAAGTACATCCACGTTCTACTTTATATTAAACAATGAATACAATTTTTGTATTTAAATATTTTTGCTGGCCAAAAGATACGAAATATACTAATAGAAATATTAAAATAATAAAAAAAAAAAACAACTTTAAAAAAAATATTTTTATCATATAATAATATTTTTTAACTCAGTTTAAATTTATATTCTATGACTGCAGGAAAAACAATGTCGCCCAGTGGAACTACTGTGCAGTAATTTTAAACGTATGAGATTTTTTGCTTATATACGTGTGGAAACTCATTGAAAAGAACATTATTTGCATATTTTATAATAACCTCTAATGTGAAAAATAAGAATTTCACAGACTCGTATTTTATTCTTCAGTTCGCATTTTCAAGTGGAATATAATTTACACCCTCTAGCGGCGAAGTATTTAATTATATTACCTACTATTCGTTTCTATCCTTTCTTAATTTTCTAACCAAGCTATAGGAACGGTTACATATACCATGTTAAATTTCCATACAGTTTTTGCAATAGCGTCTCCCTTGGCGGAAATTTCAATTCAAAAAGTATTGCTTTTACCGTTCCAACTTATGTTCTAATCAATTATAGAGAATCTTTGCTATCCTGAATTGTCATTTTTCATTAGAAAAGAAGTTTTCGCAAAACTCGAATTAATCCGCTTATCGGATGATCTTAAACCAAATCCGCTTACAGGATGATCTTAAAGTAATTTCTATCTTTGATAGCAATTTTCCAGCAACGTCTTTTTAACTTTCCAGCAACCTCTTATGTTTCCATTTATTAGTCTAAATTATAATTTGAGAAAATTTATGCAAATACGAACAGACGGACAAACTAAAAAAAAATGGACAGACAAAAAGAAATCTAAAAATATTATAACTAAGTGAGTTTTAGTATAAGCAAAGTAAAATGTAAATAAAAATTAATGAAAATTACATTTTTTTTTAAAAAAAAGAACAATTTACAAAGTAATTTCCTATTCATTAACATAAAAGTTCTTATCCATAAAAGATGAAACGTTTTATATGTTAATTTAATGTGACTCACCAATTATTTATGATAAATCTTTTTAAATAAAGTTTAGTAAAAAAAAATATTAAATTCGGAAAATAATAGTTAAGGGATAATTTTCAATGTTTTTTCTTTAGTTAAAAATTTATATAACAAATTTTTAACCACAATTGTACACAATTTTTATCTATCTACAATTACATGACAGAAACTTAAAAGTTCATAAAATTTTGTCTAAACTTTGAATATACTTACAAGACAAAAAAAAAGAACAAATGTGCCATAAAAAAATCATATCAATATTTTTTTTTAATATTGAATCTTTAATGTTTTCTAAAATTCATATAAGAAAATTTCTTTATCTTTTATATTACAAAATAATCTTAAAAAAAAAAAAAAATTAATTCAGTTCTTTTCTGTTTCCAGACTTAATGTCAAAAAAATTCTAAAATAAATTGTAATTTAATGCAAAGTATATTTAAAATAAAATAAAAAAATCTAAAAATCTTTTTAAAAATGTCCTTCATTTATTAAATAACATATGCTTTAGTTTATTTTTTCCTATAAATTTTTCATTCACTAAACATGAATAAACACACATATTCTAAATAATGTTGCATTTTTCTAAAACTTAATTTCATTCTTGAAAGATAGTGTAAAATTATTATATGTTTGGATTATACATATATCCTTTATTATTACCCTTGAAAATTTAAATTATACTCTTACAAAAAAAAAAAATATACTTATTTTTGGAAAAAAAGAAAATTATTTTCTTCAGTTTTTTTTTATTTATTTTTTTGTGTTTTAAACAAGGATATAAAAAAAAAATTTATATGTAAAAGTAAAAATTGAAAAAAAAATTAAAGTTTAAATGATTTCTTTTTTTTTCTGTGTATTATTGTGAAAATCATTTATTTTTCATATATATTCAATTCTTATGTATTTTTTTTACTACTTTGCATATAACGAGGGATTTGTTTGGTAAATTTTTATTTTTTAACTGGGTGTACAACTAAAAAGCATACAAATAAACAGAACAAACAAACAAACAAAAAAAAACAAACACTCATATGTATTATGCATAAATATGTGTATAAGGATATTTCTTAGGTTAACTTTGTATTAGTTGTTCCCTATAGATTATAAATATATATATGTAAGTGTAATAAGGGTTACCCAAAAAAATTACATCTCAATCCACCTTCATCCATATATGTTTATATGAATATGACCTCATTTTATTACATTTTTTTTATCTAAAATTTCACTATGTATATATGCTTAATTTGAAATAATGTAAAAAAATAAAAGAAAAAATTGAATTTTTAATGGACTTAATATTGTATACCTTACAATAGGTTCATTAGTTAAGAAATTTATTTATATTTAAAGTCATTAAATTTCTTAAGTTTCAGAATTATAGTGAAAATATTTAAAAGTTGTTTTTATAAAATTTATAAAACAATTTATTTATTTTATGTTTAATTCAAATCGAAAAATAGATCTGATGTAGCTATTATTCCAGAGATAGAGATACCATACTCAAATAATCCAAAAGACATCTCAGTTGACGACCTAGTTTTAAATAAAATTAATTTCTAATACAGTATTATCTTTAGATTCCGACAATTTCGAAAATTTATTTCGAATTAAATAAGGAATTTGTTGAAAATAAATGCCCTTATACACTACCAAAGGATATTAAATTTTTAGCTTAAGCTAATTTAATAAGTGGTTCATATTCAGGATTAATATTAATTGGCCCAAGTTTTCAAAAATTCCAAATTGGTCAATTTTATACATTTTGGCAAAATACTTTACAACATTTTAAGCTAACAATTTCAAATTTAAGATATGTTGTTTTGGTATAATCTAACCAAAGATTTATCAAGAAGATAAAATTTCAATTCGATGAGTTAACCGAACAAAACCAGCAAATAAAATTTCCATTTTATGTAAAACCATTTGAATTTAGATTCTTTTAAGGTATCTATAACAATTTACAAATAATAAAGTTAATAAAAAGATCGTTTACTTCAATATTATTTAATGTTATTAAACAAGTCTTAAATCCAAATAAATCTTTACTTAAACTATTTTAATCTAATATCACAATAGTTTTTTTCCTTTGTTAATATAATCATGAGAATCTAAAATTAATAATGAATTGAAATAAAAAAAAAATTCATCCATTCAAATGTGCTTGCATAAAATATTGAAGAGTTGAGAGGATCATAGATTTTTTTTTACTTACTATATATATATAATATTTAAACAATGACGCTTTATAACGTTTATGGAATGAAGTGCTCCTTTAATATTACATTTTCCACATATCCTTTTTTTTTTGTATGTGTTTTTTTTTACTAGCTAAACAGAAATATTACATTTTATTCTTCTTCATATAAACATTTTTTTATAAGTGCGGTATTAAATTTGCATGCATAAATCTGTTCTGTTAGGATCTTCGAAATTTTTTTGTTTTTTATTTTATTTACAATTTTGTTTTTTGTTCGGGGGTAAAGAACTGACAACATAAGAGCAAGAAAAATTAGAATATTATATTTTAAAAAAAAGAAGCAAATTTGACTGCTGTTAACATAGTCAGTTATATTAAAAAAATTTTTTTGATCCTTTAAGGATAGTGTATATTTTGTAAGTTTTTCTCATAATAAAAATACACAAACAGCGAAAAAAAAATTATGATGTGGCGTTAAAACTTTTGTTGGTAAACTAAATGAAAAAAATACCAATTTATGAAAACCATCCTAGATAAAACCCAAAAACAAAAAATTTCTTAAACAGGATAACGAAAAAAAAAGGAAAACGTCAAAATACATATGCTAAATTCTTCATAAAAGCCATTGAAGGAGAAAAGAGAATTTCAAGACTAAAATGTTTTCTTTTTTTTTTTTTCTTTATAATTTTTTTTACCATTTTCCACCCTCTTAATTCTGATGATTGTAAAGAAAATCTTATAATTTTGCAAAGCGTATATTATATGGTAAAGGAGTAAATTTGAGAACTTAATATTATGATAAAATCCGGTGTTTTTTTTTTATTTTTATATGCATTCCTTAAATGTAATCCTTTTTCTTTTCACTATAGTTTTAGTTTATTTCTATGTTATACATAAAATTTTTGTTATAAAATTGGTTTTAATGTTAAAAATGTCATAGTTCAGTTTATGGGGAGATATATATACATACATATATAAAATATATAAAATAGAAAAGCCCAGAGTACCATTAAGGAAAAACGATATAAATAAAAAGAAAAATTGTTTCAGTTCTTTGGATATTTTGTTGGTAATTTTTTTTTTTTCATGATTTTATGTCACACATTTTAAAACACTTTTATGCTAAATAATTTTAAGTTTAATTTCTTATTTCCCCTTTGGATACTCTGGTAAATTCATTATAAAATTATGAATAAAAAATTTTTTTGTTATTATTTTGGTTAAAGTTTTTCCGTTTTTTTCGTCCTTTTAACTTTGGTATGAGCTGCGGTTTTTTTGTCTTTTGGTAAGAAGGCAAAAAAAAAAATTAATAGTTAAGTGCAAAAAATTGCAAGGTTTTGAGAAACAACAACTAAAAAAACATCTGGGACTTAATTTAATGATATTAGATGATGGTATATAAATTTTAGTAGTGTTATTTTCCATTTTTGCACTTCTTATAAATGCAAAAAGAAAAAAAAAAAGGAAATATCCTTAAAAATAATTATTTTTATGTAAAACAATAGATTCTTGTTGTTGTTGTTACAAGGTCGCAAAGGGGGCGAAAATAAATTAAATTTTTAAGGTTGGTTTTATATATAATATTTAAATAAGAAAAAATTTTGATTGAAAAATATAATTATTTTAATGGTTTTTCTGTTACTGATTTAGGCAAGGACATTTTCTGACATTTTGATGAAAATTATTTTCAAAAATTCCTTTTCGGAATAATTTAGGTCATTTATATATTTTAAAGATAAACGGCTTTATATATTTATGTATCGTCCAATATGTGAACAGTTTATTTAAGGTAGCTGAAAATTGGCTCATTATATAAAATTATTACTTTAAATTACAATCCATCGGGTTTAAAAAAAGGATTTGATTGTAAATTAAGAAAAATTGATTTGATTCTATATTCCCCAAAGTTTCAATTTGTATATTTTCAAAAAAAATAAAAAAACAATTATTACGAAATTGCGGAAAAAACATATAAATCATAAAAAATATAAAAATAAAATATGCTTTAATTGCAAAATTCAAAAAATTTATTATGTAATTTTAAAAAATATTTTGAGACTATTTTTCAATTTTCATATATTCTACATTTGGATGATTTTATGCTACAATTTCTTTTTTAATTTTAAATAAAATCGTATTAAGCAATAGCCAAACCGGCGTGATTTTTTCACAGCGACAGCGAATAATTTTATTTATATGGCCGCGTATATAATAGAAATTAAATACTGAAAAATAAATAAATACTGAAACCTATCCAACTGTGAATGACTTTGCAGCGTTTTCTCTCAGCGACCATTTTATCGTGAGACTTTAGGGCGATGATCGTGAGCTACTATATTTACTTTAGAGAAAATCTTAAAATTTTAATTATTTTCTAATTATTAAATTTCTTTTGACATTACAAAAATGAATTTCATTATTTGGGGAAAGAAACTAAATTTAGTAAATCCCAAAAATCGCTCTAAATGAGTTTTATGATTTACTGACATTTTCAATAATCAGGTTCAGAAATTGTAATTTTCAATGGAAATAAATTGCCACGGTATGAAGACATAGGCGATATTTGCGCTAAAAAATCATAACGCAGCTGCTGTATACAAACGAGACAGTTTGGAGAGTTCTTTATTTATATTTTTTTTTAATTTTATATTCATTTTTATGATATTTTTTTTTTAATAATTTATATTTTTTGCACAACATTTTATTGGATTATTTTCCGAACTATAAAAATTTTACAATATACTCTATTTAATAATTTACTTCTGACAATAACATTTATCATCAATATATACATAATAATAATAAAAAAAAAAGATATTATTTTATTTTCGTCCAATTAATTCAATTTAATAGCTCACAATTTTTTTTTTCCAAAAATTATAAAAAGAACATAAATATTTTGTGAATTATTTTTAATAACCAATTCAAATATTTATTAAAAATTATTATATTTTTCTTAGTTCAAATTGATATTTCTGTTAAATGAAATTATCAATATGTAATTTTCCATTTATATTTACCAACCTCCTCGTTATAAAGTAGAGAAAAACTTTTAATTAAAAACAGAGAAAAAAAAGAAAATTGCTAACTAACATGAAAATTTTTGTTCAAATGAAAGTTTTATTTTTAATTAAAACTAGAACATATTTCAATTAGATTCACAAATTAAAGATTTTTTTGTTTTTTTTTTAAAATTTATAATTTTAAAATATTATATTTCAGAAAAACTATATATTTTTAACGCCAATATGAATTAATATTTTGAAAAGAACAAACTAATGAACCGTATTTATGGTTTCAGAAACCTTAAATTAAAATTTCTAATAAATGTGGAACTATAACCAAAAAAAAAACTGGAAATAAATGAAAAATTCAATTTAAATTTGTGAACTAAAATTAAAGAAATAAGAGATGTTATATACAATGAACGTGTTTTTTTTTTGTTATTGCCAGAAACACCATCTGAAACATAAATCATACATACAGGAAAGAAAAAAAAATTATTAGAAAATTTATTTTCCAATAAACATAAAATCGAATTACTATTAAAAATAAAATTAATGGAAAAATAAGAAAAAAAATTATTATAACGTTAAGTTAGGTAATAAAAAAAATGTTACATTTCGTTATGTCACAATATTCTACATTAAATTAATTGACACGGACTGAAAGTCCAAAAAAACTTGTACATATTTTTAAAATTATTGAAATCTCGTTTACAATATTTTAAGTTTTAAATAAATTCAAATTTTAAATTTTGAAACATTTTGATGCATAGTTAATCCGTATTATTATAAAATAACGATACAATGGATACGATTTGTAATTATACTAGCAATTTTATAAGAATTGAAATAAACTAAAATCTTACTTAATATATAATATAACAAAGCTATTTAGATATAGCTTAGGTCATGGAGAATCGTGTCCATAACGCAAATAATTCAAGAATTCAATAATACAAGAACTCATATGTTTATAGTAAATCTTCGATTAAGTTTCGTGTAGATGAGATATATTATTTGCAAAAAATGTCCTAATATATATGACCTATTATAGTTTTTTTCGTGTATCCGATTCGCATTAGCATTAAAAAGGAATTTATGTCTCAGGATAAAAGTCTTGAGATAAAATATCTTGGAAATTAGATGTCACTGTGATAAATTTCTGTGGATGCCGCTAAGATATTGTATCAAATATGAAATGGTAGTAAAACACCTTCTATATTACAATTAATTTACAATAAACAAATTTCTGAAGAAAAATCTCATATCCTGCCATATTCTAGATTTTGATTGAACAGAATATTTGAAAATTATCCGAGTTTACATTTGGTTGTTCTGGTTTCTTAGTGAACCGGAATTTAATGTCTGAAATCTTTGATATATATAATTTTGAAAATTTTAATGATCTGGTAATAATTAATTGGATCCGAGAGAAAAACTAAAATACCAAATAAATTTTTCGAGCCAACAAAATATTCGATTCGAATAAAATTCATCTCCAAAACAATAATAAAGGATTTTTAATCCGAAATATTCTCTAATTTCTGTATTTTTTTCTATAATCCTTTTAGCTGCATAATTTAATTTGTAATTTATTGAAATTTCTGAATTTTAAAGCAACTATATTTTTATTTTGTCTTTAATAACAAAATTTAAAATTTGAAATATTCATTAATTAAATTAAAATTATTGTCAATCAATTCAAATCCGAGAAAACTGACAACTCGTTTTTTTTATGTTTTGTTATTTATAAATTTAATATATGTATTTATGGCTATGTATATCTAATATGTTACAAACAGAAAAACTGTCATAAAGATAAATTAATGACAGTTAAATATTTTTTTTTCTGAGATTTTATATAGAAGAATGTTAACTTTCCAACGAATTTTAAATAATAATTTAAAAGCAATTTAATAGGATTAAAAATTGTTCCAGTTTATAAAACAGTAAATTTTAATTACTTACAGAAACGACAAATTCATATACAGTATGATTATATAGGATTTCATTTCTGTAGTATGTATGTATATGGAAAATATTTTTTATCAGTTTCCAAGTGTTTTTTTATTGTAATCAGTGTCCCAGCATTTATATGGTTTGAATGTCAACTATGTTTTGTAGCTAATCGTACTTTAGTTTTTTTATAAACTATGTATTTTTTTTTGTGTGTTTTATCTAACTATCCATTTATCATATATGAGCTGCTATCCCGTTTACCATCACTTTAAATAAAGTGACTAGGAATTTTAAATATAATACAGAATAAAAAAAATTGTAAAAATTATTCTTTTTGTTAAATATTTTCCAAGAATTTCGATAAGTTTTTAGTTTGTTTGTCGGTCAGAATTCACTTTACTACATTACACGAAAAATGTGAACATAAAATTAATAATTTTCCAGATACATATGTAGTTTTGAAAATTTTGTAAATATAACTATATTAACTAAAAACATCGGACAGCTCAATTCCAGGTCAATTAATTGGATAGCTTAAAGGATAAAGGTGATATTTTTGTAAAATGTTTATTTCAAATGTGAAAGTTTTAAAAAGAGAATGAAATATGCTACGTAGTTAGGTATGGTGTTTTCAGATTTAGAATAGAAATGTTTAGAAATATAGATGCTAAGTTCTTGTATAGTAAACGTTATATAGCACACTGAAAACTTTAAATCACTTAATACCTTTACTCTTTAAGTTCTTCATTTTTAATCATTTTCTTTAATTAATCCTCAAAACACTCTAACCAAACCCCATCAAACTGGAACTAAAATTACTACATTTTTTTTGCAAACTGTGCAATTTTTTTTTTTTTGTAAATCACATTTTGCTGTTTCACTTCCGATTTTATAGCTGTATTCTATGTATTAACTTTTTATACAATTTTGTACAATTAAGAGGCGAACTAGCTATTTTTTTTTATTATTGTCATTGAAGCCGATTATTTGCGTGATATATATAGAACAGTTTATTTTAACTTAATTTAGGTACGTTATCCAATGCGTATATAGTATATATAACTTTAATACAATACGGATTTATTTAGAGTAATTTTTAATACATATTAGTAACTATACTGTTTGCTGTATATGGAGATTATAGGTGAACTATAAAATGTCCAATTTATTTGAGAATCTATAAGCAACGCTTTTATAAACTTTTTTATTTCATACTTTTTTTTTTAGTTTTTATACAATTACAAAAAAGTTCTCTTTAGAAAAGTTTATATATATGTTTTTAAAAGCCACTTTATTTCATTGTGTTCATTTTTATATTAGTAATCCCATTTTTCGCAGCAATATAAAGTTTTTCTTTTTTTTTGGAAATTTTCAGTCATAGAAGTGGAAAAAACAATAGCGTTGAGTTATATGAAAATTTATATTTTAGTTTTAATCAATTTATTAGTTTAATTTAAGTAAGGATAAGCAAATTTCCTTCAAAAAAATAATTTCATGTACAAAAACACAACTTAACAATTTTATACCAAAGGAAGCACTGCTGGGTTTTTGGGAGTGGAAAATATTTATGTTACTTACCAGATTTTTTATCATTTTCAATTTTGGGCACCAACGATGTGGAATAGTAAATATAATCTGTGCTATCTTTGTTTTAGTACTTTTTTTGAAAAACAAGTGCATCGTAATAACATGCCAGGCGGCCTGTTTCCAATTAAAAACCACTCAAATTATATTCATGTTTGTTCCAGTAAACGTTCCGATAGAAATTTCTCGTATTTAATCGATATTTTTTATTTAATAGAAATCAGTTGATCAAAATATTTGCGAATTTGTATTAAAAAAAAAAAATGTGTCGCCGCCAAAAAACGGCGGAAATGTAAAACATTCTTACATCAGATATTCAGTGTTGGACCAGTTATTTGAATTTTACAGATTTACGAATTTATTTCATTAGTTTAAAAATATACTCGTTTACCTTTCAAGTTTTCTCTTAAAAAACTGTAAAAAATATTTATTAAATTTGATTATATCTCCGCAATCCCTATTCTATCCACAAATTATTCCAAAAACTTACTAAAAAATTAAATTTATTATCATTCCTCCCAACAAAAAAATTAACTTTTCAATTATTAATTCTATTTTATGTATTTGAAAAAAAAAAATTATTTCCATTTTTCGGCATAAACATAAAGATACTTTAATAAAAGTAGCCATTAATAAAAAAAAACTTCTTTTAATAAATATTAATTATAAAAAAAAAAATTATTTAAATTTTACCAAAATATAAAATAAAATTTGAAAAAAATTCAGAAATTATCTTACAAAAGAAAATTTTATTATTTTATTTACAAAGAATTTTACTTTACGCTTGTGAAAAACTCTTAACAGATTTGTTCTGGTGGAAAATTGAAATTCCTCTGTAAAATATAAAATGTTTTTTCAGTTGTTATTGCTGTCAGAATGGAATTTAGTTTATTAAGTAATTTTTTTTTTTTATAAATATTTTTGTTTAAAATAAATAATATGCTTTATTTTTTATTGCTTAGTTTAGATTAAATTTTGAAATTATATATTTTCTAAGATATCTTTAATTTTCTGAAAATAAAATATAAATAAATTTATAAAAATCTAAAATGAAAAACAAAAAATAGCAAATAAATGTTTTAATTTTATGAAAATAAATAAATTTTTGGTTGGTTTTGTTTTTTTTTTAAACATAAATAAATTGTTTGAATTGTGAAATATTTTAATTTTCATTATGTTTTTTGTTGTTATTGTTGTTGGTTGGAAAATTTGTTAGTTAATATAATTCGTTAATGAAATTTATTTATATTAATATAAATTATATTTTCTTTGACATTTAACTTTATAAAAATTGAAAACGTAGTTATAAAAACAAATATATAAATTTAAAATATTTGAAGACTAAAATGGTATTCATTTCATTTTATTTTATGGTTTGTGGAAATTTGCCAAAAGATAAAATCTACATAATTATAAATTTTTAAAAGAGCAAATTGAAGAAAATTGTTTTGTACGTTGTCCTAATAAAATGGTTGTGAAATGGTAAATTATTAAAACCAAAATTTGTCAATTATTTATATGGTTCGGTTGTCATATTTTGGCAATAGTTTCAATATCAATTATTTTCAAAAACTGATATTAATACTTATCTTATTTTGATAAGGTCAATCAACGCACAAATAAAATGTTTATCTTTTTATTATTATTTAAATGAAATTAGTACGTAGTCGTCAGTCATATGTTAAATTAGTCTCATTACAAGATAATTTGTGTTTATTATACAAGTACATAGTAATTGAATTTCTTCTCAATGCAAATCAATTTAGTTATTTCGTAAAGCAAAATTATATTAACAAAGCAATTACGTACTTTTTTCGTATTAAATTAATTTGTAAAAGACAGATTTTATTTCTAACACAACTAAATTGAAAAGGTTAAGGAGAAGATTCAATATTATAATTTATAATAACTAAGTTAACAAACTATTTACCAGTTTGTCAGTGATTCTTGTGACAAACTTTTTAGGATTAACTTTTATTGGATCAGCAATTGAAACTGTGGATTACCAATTAATTGCAAGATTGACGAAAGTTTTAAAAAGCCAAAAATGTTGATATACTTAGTCGTTCTATTCGGGCATTAACACATAGTCCAAGACAAGAAATATTTACGTAATTACAAAGACGAACGACTAAAACTTCCAACAGACATAAAACCACCTAATAATGAAACTATAACAAAGTATATTAGACTGTCAATATGTTTTTATTAATTCTCCCTTTTATCAACAATATTTACCTATCTGCTATATCTTTGTTTTTAAAATTACGCCCAAAATCAATATACTGCTGAAGCACCATAAACATCAATTTACGATTCACTAATTCAGATGAAATGCAATACTTAAATTTTGTATGATAAAATTGAATTCATATTTTTTTTTTTTTTGTAATTGAAAATAGATATTTATTTTTATTTTTATGAAAAATTGAATTATTAATTATTTTATTTTAGAATTTGTTTTTGTTTTTTTATGTACAATTATTTTCATTTTTTTGTTGTTGAATTCATTTTATGTTTTTTATTAAAACCTTAAAAGTTTGTATGTATATGTACAGATAGAGATGTCAGAAAAATATTTCCGAAACATCATCGAATAAATTTTTTAATTGCTTTTTATATATACATTTTTTTTTATTTTTATTTTGCGTTGTTATAGAAAAACAATAATATGTTTTTTTTTGTGGAAAAGTGAGCGGATAAAATTAGGACAATGAAAATAATAGATCAGCCTGGAATTTAAAACCATAATATTTCGTTTAAATTCTATAGAAATACAATTTAATTCCACAAATATTTTGTTTGAATGCAATTTACACGCATGAATGCCGTTGTTGTGCAATGTTTTACCGTAGGTGGAAAATAATGGAACAGAAATAATTGTTTACAGGTAATAATATCATTATTTTAAGGACGTGTCGATCATTAATTGGATTCGAACCATTTACATGAATTGATATAGTGAGATGTACTTGTCTCGACGAATTTAATATGAAAAATATGAATTTTATGAAGAATATTGTCTTTAAAAAATTCGAATTGACTTGGAAAATGACGTGTTGGATATTAAAATAAGGAATATAACTTTTTAATTCTACTTTAGTGAACATAATTTCAGACAAGAACATAGTTCAATCCTATATATAATTGAATTTTGACGTATGCACCAATATTTTTTGTACACGAAATTTTCCACAAATTGTATTACATATCCATATAGTATTCCATATTCGAAAATACAAAATTGATTTAAAATATTATAAGTGTTATTGAATTAATTACATAATTCATTTTTTTTCTTTAATTTTTAATTGCAATTATTGAATCCAAAAAAATTGAAAAATTTTAATCAGAAAATTATAAATTAATGTAAATGTAATTATAGGAACATTTTGAAATAAAATAATTAAAATTCAACATAAAAAAATATATAATTACGTAATTTTTAAAAATTTATTTCTTTCAATTAAAAAAAATTATAATTACCCTCGAAATAAATGGATTATTTAAAATATATTCGAAATTATAATACGATCACAATAATTATATTTAATTTTAAAAAGCCAATAAAATTATTAAATTTATTATCAAATATACTATTTTATTGAAAACTTGTGTGAAAATTAGTTACTAATAACCCAAATTGTAGTTTTTTTATAACTATATTTATTGTTCAATTATTTTTATAAACACAAATATCTGCTGGACATAAAGGCTTTCTTTTGATAGTTTGTGATGACAGATGATATGATATTAAATAAATATTATAACCAAAATTTCTGTGAAATTAAAAAATATGAAAGCAATCAAAATAAAATTATTTTTCAATTTTTTTTTTACAATTACTTTTTACGATTCAATATTTTATGTTGATGTTATTTTTACTCATTTACATTTTTGATTTAAATTTAAGGATCAGCATTAAAATCAATAATTTTTGTTTGTTTTTCATTTTTTACGAACATTGTATTATTATATATTGATTCCGATCTACTGATTAATTGTAAATTTGAATAAGAAACATTTTAAAATTTGGAGTTGGTATGTAATTAATGAAACGGGGTTAGTTTAAAAAAAAAAACGGGTATAGTACAAAACGAAGCATTTCTTTAAGAAAAACGAAACTATTTTAAAAACAAATTTGGATTGATAATTTTAATTAAATAATTATAAATATGACGAAATCAAATCTGTTAAGTGTTATTTCACGAGAAATAAAATATATCCTTTTACGCAGTTTCTAAACATTGTAAATTCTCCATTGTAAGCTGTTAAACATTGTAACCTCTCATTACAGAGAGAGTGTCCAGTAACCACAGTGGAGAAGCGAAGTTTATGATTCATGCGAGTTGAAACCACTGTAATGGGTGTTGCTGGTTTATTCAAGCAATACAAGTAATAAAGATTATGGTTATTTAACAATCTAATATAATTGCTCCAAAATTTAATTATTATACACTATCAAAAAAGCTAGTAGTAAACAGTGCAAAAAAAAGTTGAAATGTTGTATACAATAGTTGTGCAACACCAATTCTGAATTATTAAGAAATTATCCTACTAATCAATTGAATTGTCCTACAAACATTGTAAAAAATCCATTGAATATTGTTGTGTCGAAATATTTTCAATAATTAAGTCCTACCATTTTTAATTGAATTAAAAGTGGATCACAGAAAAAACTATTTTTTTTTTAAATGGAGAATATAATTATTTTTTAATGTTTTTTTTTCCCCGTTTATTTCGTATTTTCCTGTACATTTTTATTTCTGTATTAAAAAAATTAAATCCTTAAAAAAAACAGGAAATACATTTTTTAAATATATTTAAATTTTTTTATAAATAAATTATTTTCATTCATTAGTTTTGAATTACTCAAAAAATTCCTGATATCAATTCCAATAATTGCATTCAAGTTTTTTACAATTAAAAAAATCCTCTTTTTTTTTAAATAAAAAGATTAAAAATTTCAGATCATCATGACAGAAATTTGGGGTTTTTTTTTTGTACATAATTATCTGTTGTTATGATTAAACATTATTTATTATATTGGGTTGAAAGTTTAAACAGAATCATGAGTAGTTTTTTTTTTTACATTACTGAAGAGTAAATAAAATTGTATCGTCCTTTCAAAAAAAAAAAAAAAAAAAAAAAATGGAATTTTCAGTCAAGTGACATGCACTTACAATAAATATAGATAAAATATAATAATGTTAAAAAAAAAATTGAAAAATGAATGGAAAATAAAGTCTGTTAATGATATTTGAAGTGCACTTATTTTAGCAAAAAAAAAAAATAATAATATCATAAAATAAAAGTTAAATAAAGTTTATTGTATAATTTTACAGAATTAATAGAAAATTTATAGAGGAAATATATTTTTTTTTATTGTGGCGTAAATTGAAATTAAATCTGTATAATATTTATGAAAAGATAAATACATATTTTGTATAGGATTTATAAAATTTTTTTTTTGAATAATAATATTTTAATTTGATAATATTCTATTTTAAATCGATAACAATTATTATAAGTGTCAATTAGTAGATTTTTAGTATTTTGGAAAATAATAAATTTTCCATTAACATTTAATACTGTCACTGTTACAGTGTTAGTTAAAAAGTTATTTAATTAGAAAATTTATTATTATGTAATTAGGAAATAATAATATTCATAATTTTTCTAATAAATTTTTTAATATAATATAATATTTAAATATATTGCATTAAATGGAAATTACAATATTCTCGCAATTTTTGTGTAAACATTTAATATTTAGTTGAAACATTATCGGGCATAGTCATTGTAAAACTAATTTCAAGGCGTATGGCTTCAGAAAGAGCCGGTTTCCACTAAACGTAACCATACACAAAGTCATATTAATAAGTAAATAAAATGGGAATTTTGTGGACCCAAATGTTAGCCGATTTGTTATTGAAATTTTTATTTTACTAAAGACATAAAATAAGAAATTTAATTAATATTAACTTAATGAAATGTTAAAACGATTATAAACGATTACAACTGACCATATATTATCGCTAAGTTGTCTACATTCTATTTTTGTTGTGACACTGGAAGATAATTAATATAATTAAGAAGCAAACCCCATAATATGAGCACTAATGATTATTTAAAAAAAAAAATGGAAGTCACGAAATAAGTATTTCGAAATAGATGAGGTAGAATTGTGAGATTAAAGAAATGGACTATGTTAATCAGTTCTAGAAATCTATAAAAACAAAATCCAAATTTAATATAAACTATTGATATGTTTAGATTAAATTTGAATTTTGATGCGTCATCAAACGAGATTTATATATTAAAATGTATTCAGATTAAAATCTTTCTAAGAACTTTTTGAATTTGATAAAATATATTTTTGTAGGTACAATTTCCTAAAGTTAACAGTTGGTATAAAATTAGTTGTGTCTTATTATCAAGACACAACTAATTTTATACCAACTGCGCTATATCTATATGCAACTTTTAAATAATTCAGCATATTTCTCAGTTTTTTTTAAATAAGGTTATTTTTTTGCTAACCAAACTAATTACTATTTTTTTTTTAATTAAATATTTAATTTTATTATTTTACTAAAATAACAAATTTAATTTTAGGAAAAAAAAAATTAAAAAAAGTTAAATTTTATAATTTAATTAAATTCTTGCAGTTTTAATTATGAAATTTTTGGAATAAGAGAAAAATAAATAATCAATCTTTAAGTTTATGAAATTTCCACAAAATAATTTTTCTAACTAAATAAATTTAATTATAATAATAATAATTATTATATAATATAATAATTTTTTATATTTTCTGTTCAGAATCATGAAAATAACTTAAAAATATTTAATATTTCCAGTTAATATTTCTTTTTTTTTTGTTTTCAAAAAGTTTTCATTATAACTATTTACTGCTGTTAAGCATATTTATTTTTGAAATATATTTAATTATGTTTATATAATTGTACACAGTAATATTTGGTTATAAAACTGTTTAAATTTATTTATTATAAAAGACTCCAATTAGTCTTGTGGTTATCTTAAAATTTGCAAGAATGCACTTTATTTTTCCCAAATGAAAAATATTATTTAAATGTTCAAAAATACCATATAGCTATACGAATGTACATAAAAATTTCACAAAAAAAAAAAAAAAACTTAATGAGTTAAACTTTTTGCCTGATGAGGTGAAGTGAAAATTACCAACTATCTAAATAAAAAAAAAAAAAACAAATACCAAAAGATTGTTTCGCGCTTCAGTGCTACTATAAGATAAATGGTATATTTTAGTTTTTGTTTGAAATATTAATAAAATTGTGCGCGCCTGCATCCTGTTAATACATTTATATAATTTTCTTTATACAGTAGTTGACTTTTATATAGACACAAGTTTTAAAAGTTTTTATAGATATTTATTGAAATCTGTATGCATATAATATAATCCTTTTCTAACAAATACATATATATAAATATATATATATAAGCCAATATTACAGAAGGAAATGTTTCATACGATATTATGATAGAAGATTAAATTGTGGTTTTTGATCTGATGGAAATGATTTTAAAAAACCAATAATGTTTTCCTCATACAGTGCCATTACACATATATATATATGTATGTAAAAATGTATATAAAAAAAATATATCCATTGTACTTTATACTTTAAAATAGAATCATAAATGTTTAGTATTATTAGTTCCCACTAGATGCCTTTTAAGTATATATAAATATCAATGTGGTTTTTTCAAAAAGCTATAACAATTTCTGCTCATTTAATCACATTATTTTAAAATATTAATTTTTACTTAAATAACTATCACCTTAGGCATATCATACTAATGTTAGTTAGTTGGTGATAAAACGCTTTCAGACTGGCGACAAAATTAAAACAAAAAAGAAATCAAATCTGCAATTAAAAACAAAGTCTTAAATATTCTGTATATAATGGAAATAATCTCTGTACATTTTCATGATTATAACAAAGAAATTTAAGTTGTTTTTTTTTATTATCCTTAATGAAATTAAGAATTTTTCTTAACATAAAAATAAAAATGAAGGGAAAAAAATCTTTACTTTATTAAAGAATCTGACTACATAATATATATACTTACTAACTGAAAAAACTGCACAAATTAAAAGAAAACAGATATTTTTTTTTTATGTCTTGTATCTTTTTGTTGTTGTAGTACATCCTTCACTCTTTTCGAGTTGGATGCAATTTTCCATTTTAGTTCTCTTACTATTCTCAATTATTTTAATGATGTCTTCGTAAAAGTTTTCAATTTAATTTCAATAATTAATGAATACAAAAACTTAATATTCAATGAGAATCATCATCGTCTTCTAATGAAAAACTTTATAAAAATATATATTACACTGAAAAAAATTAATAATTCTTATTTATAATTTTTCTCTTTATGAATTCTTGGAAATTATTTAATTAATATATATATATATATATGACATTTTAAAAGTTATTCAACACATATTTTCATAGTAGCGCGTCTGTTGGCAAAAATTTCAGTTAAATAAAAATGTTGCTCAACTATATGCTTTAATGACCTTCCAACTTGAGGCCTTTTTAAGTGCTGAAAATTGCAATTTTTAATTAAAAAATAGGTTTTCACAAAAAGCGAATTACGCCACCTATCGGATGGTCTTAAAGTTATTTTTACTTCATCTGATAGTAAAAAATTAATCAGGTCTTGCAATGAGGGGTCAGAAAATATTTTGGTTGCGTTAACTGTACTAATTATAATAATATTTTATAAAAGTTAGAAACTTTTGAAATAGACTGACAGTAAAGTGCTAAATGGATTTTTAAATGTTCAAAAAACCATAGAAAAAAAATTATACTTTAAAAATATAATTCAAAAGTTAAGAATTTCAGTATAATTTTGGAATATTTAAGAACGAAAATTGTCCTGTGAGAAATTAACTTTGGATATCTCATATACTAAAGTGCTTTTAAATGATATGATAATCTCCAAAGTAATTATTTATTGACGAAATCTTTATTACGAATTAACAAATAAATTTACAATTAACTTGAAAATTTTTAATTTTTAATTTTTTTTTTCAGTGTATTATTTTTCGCCTTAGGTTATTTTTGCTTTAAATTTTTCTATTTTATTTTATATTTTTTTTACTCTTATTATTTCTTTATTGGAATAAATAAATTCAATTAAATTTCAATATTCGCGTAGTAAAATCCTAAATATTCTTCTTAATTGCAATTTATAAATATATATACAACTTAATATATCACTTAAGTCCTTTTATAAGGATAAAGAAATAAATCTTTGAGTTATACACTAACACAAATATAAGACCGAAAAAAATAGAAGGGAATTAAAGTAAAGACAATTTGTGTGATAAAACGGATATAGTATTGTATAGTGAAACACTTTATATTATAACTGATCCACAAAATCTGTATATATATATATATATCTGTATGTATATATATATATATATATATTTGTATATATATATATATATATATATATATATAAATATATATATATTTTTATTCACTCGAAAAAAAAAATAATTCGTAAACTGGAAAAAATTATTGTTATAGTCTTGTAATATTTTTAAGGATTTAAAAAAAGGAACTAAAATTTTTATAAATTTGTTGTATTTAACTTTATATGGAATTTTTTATATGTGTGTAGATGGAAAAAAAATGTTATACGGTATATATATATATATGTATAAACGTTTATATTGTGATAAGTCAAGAAAGGACAAATTCATTTCGTTTAAAATCCCACCAAAATGCTTTTTATGGTATTTATATATTTTTTTTTTTATTTCATGTCCCTGATCCAAAAAATATTTAACTTCTCGTTAACTGGTAATTACTTAAAGTGCACTTAAATAAAATATATATACATATATGTAGTATATCTAAAATGTTCATTGAGTCCATTATATTATGTGGACAGGACAGCCTTTAAAATTTATAAGTCGTGGCAAAACATAATCTTCATTTAAGAGATATCCTATTAATCAAGGGAAAAAAAAAAAAATTTGAAAAGGATAACATTTTTTCATAAGAAAAAAAAATAAAGATAATTGTTTATTTGGAAATATTTGATAATCTGATTATAATCCTTAAGATTAAATTATTTGTAAATATGTTCCTAAAAATTGTAATTTAATGATTTAATTGTACAGGAACATAAATTTTTTTGTACAATTTACAATTCACAATTTTAAGAACTATATTTATAAATTTGTCTGGAAATTTATCATATTTTGTTAAATTAATTATATTTTTATAATATTTTATAAAAAAAATTAATATAAATATTTTTACCATTTCTTTACAGTTTAAAAAAAAACAAAAAAGGACTCAAGGCAAAAAAAATATGTAATTTCATTTTATGTAAGTTTATATAAAATTGCTACAAAAATCTATAAAAAAATTAATTATATTCTAATTTTCTATAATGTTTAATGAAATGTTAATATACACAATTACTTAGTGATGTGTGTCAGAATTCTTATTAACACAATCACAGTTTTTTTCTAATTTTCAATAAAAAATTTTTTTTATTGTCTTGGGGATATGAATGAAAAATTTATATTATATTACGTGCTGACAACACTTATCTATGTTTTTTTTTTCCTTTTATGTGCAAAAATGATGATAATATCCTGTTGTGTTTTATACATATATATATATATATATTATGTTCGCTAATGTTAACCCATTTTATAAACATATGATATGGTGGATATTCTTATGTCCGTGAGTGCATCCAACTGATAATGCAAACACAACAAATAAAAATCATGAACCATAATATTAAAAAAAAAAAAAAAAATAAGGAAAAGTACCTACTTTAATGTTTAGCTTTTGTTTTTCATATATAAATCATTTGAGTGTCCTTTTTTTTTTTTTTGGTATTGTGTTTGTGTTTTACTATTATTTACAAGTTCATCTAAAAACAACAACAGATCATGGATCATAAATTCACTTAACTATACGGCCAATTGAGTTCAATTTGACAAAATAAAAAAAAAGGAAAAAGGATAGCGCGCTATAACTTTTAACCTCTTTTTAGTCTTTACTCATATATTCAGTTATATATGAACGTAAATTTGTCATTACTTTCAATTTATCTCCTTGGCAGTCGTTAGGTTTTTTTTTTTTTTTATGGAATTATTTTATTAGTGAGATTATCTTTTGTGTTTGGCACCAACAACATCCGTTTTGATATACTTCTATTCGAAGATTTTCAAATATATCATTTATACTGTAACCATTAGTCTTTGATCTTTTATAGTGTTTTATATTTTTTTATATATTTTTTTTTTTTTGCTATAATATTTCTTTTGGAACATAAATATTAGTATGCTTTATTTTTTGGTAAGAAGAAGATGAAAAAAATGAGAATTATAGGATAAATAATGTTGGTAAAGAATCTTGACGTTATGTGTTTGTTAAAATGAAGGAAATTTTTATTTATAAATAAGAAAAAAATATATTTTATATGACATATCCTTTTGAGGATAATTCTGTTTATCTGTAATTATGTTATTACATTAAAAATTTCATAAATTATTTAAAAAAGATTTATTTATATTAGTGTATATTAGTAAATTGTACACTGTTTAGTATATTTCGTTAATTGTAGTTTTTTAAAAAAAAATTTAATTACTTATTATACGTAATAGTTAAACGTTTTTAGTAATTTTATTTATAAATACTTCTTTGTTATAATTTTTTTATTTATATTTTATTGAAATTAATTCAAATTACTTACTTATATAAATTAAATTCTTTAAATATATGTACTAATAAACCCACCAAAAAATTTGGTACTTCTAAAAATTCTATTTTTTTTTTTCTTCTAAATTTATTCTCCATAAAAACAATCTTCCTAATTTTTTTTATTGTAAATAAGTCATTAAATAAATGTTTTTAAATACTAATTTTCAATTTCAATGATTATCTAATTTAATATAGAAAGGATTTTTATTTTTATTTTTATGTTAAAAAGAATATTCAAGTATCACAAAAGGATCATTTAATATAAAGAAAGTGTTCTTGAAATAAAAAATATTTAAATATGTGGTATAAAGGATTTAAATGAAAAGTTTTTTATTTCGTTTGAAAAAAAAAAAAAAAATGAAATTGAAATTTTTTACTTTCCTTTCAAAAAAATAAGATAGACATAGTAAATTAGATTTTTTTTTTCATTTCTTTCTTTAAACTGAATTTAATCTTAAGCAGTTTATAGATTATCCTTTGAAGTATTTTTATATACATATGTATATAATAATAATGACACAGTAGAAAATTCTTATTTTTGGTAATTGAATATAAGATGAATATTTTTGAAAGTATTGTAGTAATAAAGTATTTCAAATTTTCTTGTACAGAAAAATGGTAAAAGTGTTAAACAAAAACTATTTTTAAGGCTTATATTGTTCATCACTTATTTTTTAAAACTTTCTATTAAGGCTTCTGCTGTTACTGAAATTTGATTTTTAAGTTGAAATAAAAAGTGAACTTTTTTAATGGTTTTGAAATATAATAACATAAATTTTATACAGTGTTTTTTTTTTTTTATTTATTTAAAAATATAAAATAAAAATATTGTTATGAATAATATATTTATTTTATATATTTTCTTAAAAGTTTTGTTAAAATCTTTGATTTAACAAAAAAAGAATGTGTAAAAGAAAATATGGAAAATTCGCGCAATAAGGGAATATTATCTATTTATCTATATACATAAATGTATATTAGTAGTGTGTATATAGCATTAAAAAGTTTTATTTTTCATATTTTTTTTCTTTGTTTGTTTATTTTTATGTTTTTATGTTTTATATTTTATTTTTTTCTGCACAAGTAAAAGAATATTTTGTTTTGTGACACATATAACATTTATATAAAATATATATAATAAATTTATGAATATAACATTAAATCTTATTTTTCTCTCGAAGGATTTTTTGAAATAAAAAAATCCACATATGTGAATTTTTTTTTTTTGTATCTTAGATGTCGTTTATATATTTTAAGTTTTTCGTCGTAACTTTTAACTTTGTTGATGTTTTTTTTTTTTTTTAAGGACATCTGAAATGATGAATATATAAGCATTTATATACTATATATAAGTACATTTATCACAAATAATGTCCTTTAGAGAGTGTTACCATGTATTTTGCCTTATAAAAATTGAAGTTAGCTTTTGAGCATAAAAATATAAGGCGAAAAAAATGATATATATGATATAATACAACTTTGTTTAAAAACGACAAATTTTAAAGTTGATACATGTTCTGTGATTTCTTTTCGATGACATCGTATAAAACTTTTCCCTATTTCAGGGATATATATATATATTTATGTAATATACATACATCAGAATATTTAAAATAATATATGATTAAAATAAATAAAATTTTTAAGAAAATATGATAAAATAAAATATTGTTTTGAAAAGAAAATGATTATTTTTTTTCGTTGTTGTTGGTGCTAATAAATAAGCTCGTTTCATTTGAATTTTATTATAAGATATTTCAGTTTTACACTTTATATATTTTAGAGCATTTAATATATTTGGAATTGGATAAATTATCCTTTTGCATTGTTTTTTGTTAGAACCAGTTTGCTAAAAAATTAAAATGCTGATTGCGAAAAAATTGTGGATTTTCTAATAAATAGGAAAATACCAATTTAATATTGTAGTTTACAGAATTTTCATCGTATTGTTATTAAATTTTTTAACAAATTAAAATTAAGATGAAAAATCTAACTAAGTTGATTTTAGTTCAATATATTTACATAAATTTATTTGTTGAAGACAAAAATCTAACTAAGTTGATTTTAGTTCAATATATTTACATAAATTTATTTGCTGCAAAATCGATGTTTAATCACACATAAATATATTTTTAGAAATTTATTTACTGATGAATGATTAAGTAAATATTCTTATAAATGCTGCGATAGCGATTTTTCAAAATATTTAATATTACACATAAATATTGAAAAAAATATATTAATTCTTATAAAAATTTCTTACTAAACTTTTTTTATTCTAAATTCAATAATTATAATACATTTGAAAATATATCAATATAAAATTATTTAAATTAAAATACATATTCCTTAAATTATCTGCAAAATATTATTATTATTAAAATAAAAGTCAAAATAATTTCCATAAATTTTTATTATTATTAGGAATTTGTCAAAATTGATTTATTATTTAATTCTATATTTTATGTAAAATTAAATTTTATTTTTGGCAAAAAAAAAAAGATTATAATAATTTTGAATATATCTTTTTTATCATTACAACAAAATCATTATTATATATTTCAAAAATGGCTTATAATGATTTTATAAAATTTATTATTAATTAAATATTATAATTTTAATAATAAAAATAAAATCCAATTAAATATTAAAATAATACATTAGAGTATTATAAAATAAAATCCTTCTTTAATTATTTATTAGTTAAAAAAATGTTTTCACAAATTAAACAAAAAAAATTACATAAAGTTAATCGAAATTTTCGATATTTATTTAATTCAAACGTACAGAAAATATACCAATATAAAACCTATCGAAAATATCAAAATTTTATATTTTGTAATTATGGTAAAGTTATTGGAAATTATGCAGCCAGTCAGATGGGAAGATTTTTAGTTATTTTTTCAATTTTGATGTTATTACAGAAAAAAAATTTTGTTCATTAAAAATATTAATAAATTTACCATATCAGAGTAAAATTATGGTTCAAAATAATAATTATGCACAAAATTTTATTTGAAGAAATTAATAATGATAAGAGGATTATATATGATTCATTTGTGATTAAATAATTTTTGGATAATTTATTCAAAATATTCAATCTTAAATTTATTATTTGAATAATTATTTTATTATTCAATTTATTTCGATTTTATTATTCAATATTTTACATTGAATTGAACCGGAGGGAATTAGAATTTGATATTATTTGAAATACATATTATAAAATAATGTATATTATGACATATAAGAGTATAAATATGGTTAATAATATGAAATAATATGATTTGTTAGTGAAAATATCATTATATTTTAAAAAAAATATATAAAAAAAATTACATTTATGTTTTGAAATTGAATCTGAAACTATACTCTAATTTATAAGTCGTACTTAGCTGTGAGATTGTTTTAAGTTTTATATATTAATTTGTAAAAAATTTTGAACTTTTTATGTGAGGTGATCTCACATAATAAGTACAAAATATTGTAAGTTTTAATACATTTTGATTATATCTTCTGATTATGTTTTGACAGTTGTAATTATAAAAAAAAGATCGCAATAATTAATTATTTTTACGAAAAAATCTAATTTTAAATCAATATTTTCTAATTATTGTAAATGTGAGATTAGTTTATATTTTAATGCAAGGGATATAAATTAATTCAAAATTATATTCTTAGTTTCATGAGCTACCATGAAATCAGTACAAGCAACTAATTTATTTAAAGTTAGAGTTCAACTATATGATCTTTCAACTCACAATTTATACATAAAAATATATTTTAAACGTTAAATAACTAATAAATAAATATTTGTAATTTTTGAAATATAATATATTAAATTTCTTATAATATGTACTATTATTGTCAATAAATTATTGTCAATAAATTTTGGTTTTATAATAAAGTAAAATCGATTGCAATATCAATATTCCTAAAAATTTTCATGTCGATCATGATTTTCCTTATTTTGAATAAAATAACTTCTCAATCTTACAAATTTTTCAAAAATAAAATTAACCAATTTCAAAATATTTAAAATGTTTTTAGTAAATTTTTTCTTTCTGAATAAAAGTAGTATTATGTATATACATAATAAGAATTATTGGAATAAGAATTTTTAGTTGACAGTTTCTATCAACTAATAGTATTATTGTATATAATCTTTAATTTTAATTTACCATCCTAGTCAATAATAGATATAATTTTCCTAAATATTTTCATGTAAATATTTTCATAACTTAATTTCCTTTACCATTACATAAATGGTTATCAGTTAAAACATTTTCCTTCAATCTTATACATTATATGTTCATACATAGTTACTGGTATAAATATGGTTTTTTTTATTCTAAATATTTAAATTAAAATACAAACCCAAAAAAAAAAGAGGAGAAGAGATATTTATTTTCTCATATTTATACGTATAAGTATATAGATATGCTTAAAATCAATATTGAAACAAATTTGAAATGAGAAAATGAAAAGAATTTTCTTTTATTTCATTTTAGTTTTTTTTTTTTGCTGTAAGGATTTGCTTTCACTAAGGATTTTCTATTACAGGCTTATTAAATTTTATATGTCTTCTTTATATAATAGGATACAGAATATCATATATGTGAATATATAGTTAACAAATTTCATTTAAACTTAGTGCAAATCGAAAATGTAAATGTAACAACACGAAAAACTAAACAGAATAAAAAAAGAAAGAGGAAAATTATATAATGGGTTTTTGAGCTTTTAATGAAAATGCATTCAATGGAAACTTGTACTTGACCTCCCCATATAGTCCTTTCTCATTTCTCTGCTCTGTTTATGTATAGTTGTATTACGGGTTGAGTTATGATTACGAGTAACTTTCAGTAACTTATATGGATTTTTGTTTTTAAGTTTTTATTATTTTGTGTCAGACTCAACTATGCTATAATAAATGTTAAAATTTGTTTGGTGTTTTTTTTTCTCGAAATTTTCATATATGTATATAAAATTTTTCTACATGTTTCAAAATATATTTTCAAGGATTTCCGTACATGTAAACAGATTTTATTTTATTTTTTAGTAAGTTTTTGTTTGATTCCAATTTTTCCTTCTATTTTTTTTTTTTTTTTTTTTTGTAATTTTGATGATTACTTATAAATTTTTTTATTGAAATTTACATAAATTTATATACCGTATATAGAAAAAGAAACAGGACACACAACAAAATTGCTATAGAATAATTTTTTGAGTTTTTTGAGTGCTTTACAATTATTAAATTAAATATAATTCTGTTTACTGGTTTTATTACCATAGGTGTTTAACATAATTCATTATAGAAACTTCCAGGTTGTTTTAAATAATTATAGAGGCTTCTAGGACATTTTACTGCCGCAGTCATGAAAATATTTCAATATTTGATTAAAAAACCACGTTAGATATAGCACCGACAATGAGACAGACACTCTTCAAATTATCATTCAAATGATGTAATATTGAATTATTTTAAATCAGCTGGATTATTTTAAATCAGCTGTGCTTATAATAATTTTTTTAATTTTTAAGAAGGAGCTTTTAGTTACTAATTACTAACTAATTAAGATAATTACATTTAAACTAAGTTATTAATAATTAAATTATTAATAATCAAATACTACCATCAAATTAATATTTTATATTATAATAAGACAAATTTATTCAATATTCTTTCAATTTTATTACAATTCATATTTAATTAAATTGATTATTGAATTCCATTTATAATTTTAATATACATTCTTAATAATATTTTAAAATTAATTAAATATGTTGATGTTTCTTTAGTCAATAAATAAACAAAATTGTTAATAAATTTTTGAGATTTATCAGCTTTCTATAAAATATATTAGTATATATTTTCAATCAACTAGAAAATAATTATAAACTATATAAACCTCAATTTAATTAATACTTCAAAATGAACAAAATCAAATTTATTACTACTATATACTATTTTCAAAATTATATCCAAAAAATTTATTTATATCTTCATAAATTAAAATCATTTAAATACATTTATATCTCATTAGTTTTATTCTTGTTGAATAAAATTTTCGTTATATCCTTTTTGGTTTTTTTAATTATATTATTGACATATTGACAAAGAATAATTTTAATCAATTTCTTTCCTCAATTTTTTATTACGAAAAAAAAATATAAATTATATTTTATTTCTTCTTCTGTATATTGTATTAAATAATTTATTTTAAAATAATATTTTAATAATAAATTAAGTCACATTGTTATCTGAATAACAAAATAATGATATTCACATTTTCTGATACATCATAAATACATAAATATTATCTATATACAATTTTGTGTATTTAAATTCTTCTGCATAACCTAACGAAAATTTCATTATCCTATATTATTTAATATAAATTTTTGTCTATTCTATTCCTTTTGGTTTACCTGATGAATATATTTTGTATATCTAAATATTGATGTGCATTTTGGTATATTTAAAAAAAAAAAAACATAAAAAAAATTTGAAAAGAGATCAGGTTTTTGTGGTATACTTTTTGTATATAATTTAAGGTTAAAACTGAAAATTATATCTGCATAGAAACTCAAAAGACCATGTTTGTTTTGTTTGAAATTTTTAACATTTTGCTACTACAATACATACTAGTCAAATACACAAACATGACTTCATTTTTACTGCAAGGAAATTGAAATAACTTTACTATTTGTTTCAAACACATAAAAAAAAAATAATTTTCTTTATTATTTAAATTTTTGTTGCACGCAAAAACTTTATAGATAAAATAGATAAAATTTTTGTGTTCTCTGATAAATGTTGAATTTTTTGGTAGTTTTTTTTATTATTATTATTTTGTCTGTGTGCTAAGTTTTAGTTTTAAAAGGATGATTTCTATTGATGTTTTTAGCTTTTTGTTTATATAATTAGAGTGAATCTAATTCCTTTTTTTTTTGTGATGTAGTATAATCAGGATTAATATACATTGACCGATGTATCGATTGAAATAATTTTTGACTAATTGAAGCGATTTTTTTTCTTTTGATTATATTGTCTTTCATTTTATAGTATTTTAATTTATGGAATAAATGTTAGAATATATTTAAAATTATATATATATATATATATATATATATGTATATATATATATATATCTGGGTCAGGTTATCCAAATAGACAAGAGACAGAAATAAGATAACGTGTTACTAAGACCAATTATGGAATTTCAAAAAAATTATTCAATTAAAAATTAGCTTAAACAACAGAAAACAAATGTTTTATAAGTTAATAATACCATTTTTATCGTGCGGCTTATAAACATGGAGCTTGACAAAAAAATTAATCCAGTTTTTTGATTGTTTTCTGATGTTAAGCGAACAAATAGGTGGTTTCTTTTGGTCGAGCGATGGAAAGATCTGAAGTAAGTCAGCGAACGATGGAAAGATCTATTTAAAACAACTGAGAATTCAAAGAACGAATAGATCCATTTTTAAATCATCGAAAAATGCTAATGAACGGACAAGGCGAATTATAACATTTGTTGATATGTCCAGCTCGTGAAAACGAGCTGGACATATCAACAAATGAAAACAGATGGATAAAGGAGTAACCGAATGAACACCAAAACAAAGAGAGTACAAGGAGAGTACGTATGGAGAGCCAATCAAAAAAAAAGAAGTTTTAAATAAGGTTAATTATTTAAAATAACTTAATCCTAGCAATTTAGATTTTTTTTAAAATTTAAATCACACTAATTGATAAAATAAGATTTATATTTTTAAAATAAGAAATTTTTAATATATTTTAAAATAGCAAATTATGTGTACTGACATTTAATTAAAATGTTAGCAATTATACTATTTTATTATAATAACAATTAATTAACAGAGTTCATAATAAATATTTTCTAAACAATTTAAATTATATTGCCTTGTATGACTGTATCTATATTTCACTAAAAAAAAAGTCATTTTTCCTTTTTGGTTTTTCAAAAAAAAAATAAATAAAGTTTATATTGAATTTATTTTCCTTTTTTGCTCCTTCAATAATTACTACAGAATAATATATAACATTTTGGTATGAAATTACTATTTTGAAAGTTTTGTATTATTTCGCACAATATAAGATTTATTGCTTCAATTTTAGTATATATACTCGTATATTTAGTTATATGAAGAAATTTTCTTGATTTCATTGTATTGTTGTGTTCTTTGGAGTTCAGTTTGTATATAAATAAAATTTAATTTACCAATGCACCAAATTCAATTTTCATATTAATAATATATAAATTTTTTGGCTGCACAATATAAATTTTCTGCACCTGAACTATAATATTTATGTTTGTAGTATATATATATATATTATAGTAAATAATATAAAATACACAAATTCTTGGAATTCAAACAGAATTTTCTCTGTAGAAATGTTTATATATATATAGAAAATGATTTTTTTAGTACTTATATTGCTATACTGAATAATAATTAATGATTGCACAAATAGAATTGTTATCAATAAATTTAATTTTATATGAAATATACAATAATTTTTGTTATTCTTCACGAAAATTCAAATATAATTCAAGTAAATATGTTTTTTTTCTTCATTTTTGTTGTTGTCATTTTTGTATTTAACTTTTTGCAATTCAGAACGAAAACATAATTAATTTTAAAGAATATTATAAATTTTATATTATATTGGACTTTATGAAGCCAAAAATTGACTAAAAAAAATCATTTTAAACAATTATTCGTAACTAAAATAATTATTTAGATATTTAACAAGTATAAAAATAATTACACAAAAATAGTTAAATTTAAATCAGAAAAGTTTTAAGTAAAATTTCATATATGTACATTACATATTATAAATTATTTTTTAAATAACAAATTAATTCTGAAAATAATATAATTATTTATATTAATTATTTTATATTATTTTTTGTTCACTAAATTAACTCTTATTAACAACATAAAAATACTATTTTGCTATGAAATTTTATTTTGTTAAGTAAAATTATGACAACCTAGAAATATTCTTATCAATAAATTCAATAATTGCAATGATTTTAATAATTCGTATCTAAACTGATAAGAAATAATAAAAAAACATAGGCCATGCAGTGTAATTCCCATCACACTAAACAACTAAACTAATGCATAAAACAGAAATAGAAAAACAAATTAAAAAATGTTTTGAGAATTTGATAATATTTTCAATTATACTAACTTTGTTTCTTCTAGTGAAAGATATTTTTTTGGATGTTATTTATATTTAATTTAATATTTTATGCAAACGTTGTATTACATATTGACACTTTTCCTTGACAAAATTTTGCAAAATCCACTTTTTAATAAACTACTAGTTTGCCTGAAATATAATATGGTTTTATCCCAACTAAAAAATTAAATTAGAAGGCATGTTCCGTTTAATCAGTATTATATTACCAATGATTTTGTTAGAATCGTTGAAAATTTAAAATTAAGAACTATCTTGTGTGCAAAACTAAATACATTTATATTTATGCTGCAAATTTTACAAATATATAATTAATTTGTTACTATTCATAATACAGAAAAAAAATGGATAGTTTTTTGTGTTTCCTGTAAAATTTGGAAAATATTGCTCATTCGCGGGAAGGAATGTATATACATACAATATATATATACATATTAATATTTTTAATTAAATTAAAAATTTATAAGTTTCTTATATAAACTATCAAAATTACAATAAACTTCATAAATATTTTTTGACAAATCATATTTTAACACATAATCAGCTAAATATTTATTAAAATTAATCAGGAAAAATAATACGTTTATTTTGGGTTTTTCTTAATATAAAAGTTTTTTTAGATGATTTTTTTTTTAAATTTTCTATTATCAACCTATTTTTATAACATAAACATGGAAAATCCAAACATCAGAAATGAACAGATTATTTTATTTAATAAATTTTAAATAATAGTATTTAAATAGCCAGTACAATATTTAATTACCAGCATTCAAGTACAGTAAACTAAAAGTTTAAATTTAAAATAAATTAAATATTATAATTCAAATAATTTTATATTATTTACTAAAAAAAGAAGAATGAAGTATCAAATTATATTATTAGTTTTTATGGCTAATAAGTTAAATGCTGCTGCAAATTTTCGGTTTAATGATGCTGCAGCTACCAGAAATCTTTGTGATAACCTTATTCAAAAGCATAAGGCATTAATTTCTTTACCAAAAAACAATTTAAGTAAGGATTGTGAAAAAATAGGGAAAACATTGTTAGGAACAGCATCACAAATTATTACTTTTGATATGACTTTAGGCGCATATTTATTAACAGAAAATGTTAATCGTCCAGCTTTTGCTGATTTAATGTTTGACTTGGCAAATAACAAACGGTCAGAATTTATAGAATTAAATAAATTTGTGAATCTTTCCAAAACAGGTGCAATTGAGATGGATACCAATTGTGGGTGTCTTTTCTGTATATGTTGGGTAAGCTATTTTAATGAATTTTATTAAAAATATGAATACACAAAAATTTAAACAAATAATACTTCTAAATTATAAAATACTTACTTATAGGATAGTGTAGATGACTTAAAGGCCGATAAATCTGTAGACTGGCTTTTTGAAGAAAAGCTGAAACAAGAACTGAAATATAAAAAACAAATACTGAATGCTGTGCACATTTGTGAAAGGCAATATGTAGATAACTATAAATTTATTAATTTTATACAACAGCAATTACTACCGCAATCTGATGAGACTGCAAAGGAGCTTGTTGAAAATATTATTACACTTAAAAATCTGAGAACAGTTCATGGAGATTTGGGTGAATTTATATTTCATAACAATTTAATATTTGATGATTCTGATTTTAATAATTTCCATTAAGAATTTTAATTTGTCAATGAATATTTTTTTAAATTTTGATTCATAAATATGTAATTTCTATTTAAATATTAAATATAGGCTTTATATTAATTTAATATAAAAAGAACTTTTATTAATTTGATAATTTAACTTAATAATTTCGAAAATATCCCATTTCGATTTACCATTGCCATTGGGTGGGTATAAAAAAAAGCCTAGTATACCAAATATTTGCTAGATTAGTAATTGAGTATCTCATTATCAATAGAATTAGTTACAAACCCCCACATTTACTTACTCGGGAAATGTAGACTCAAGAAAAGCACTGATAAATTAATTATATAAGCGAGATATTGTCAGTATGTCATCTTTTAATAATAAAGAATCAACTTATGTAAATTAGCAATGTGTTTTATATAAAGATGTATGATGGTGCTATGTACACTAAACTGCAAGCAAAATAATATACATTGTTTTAAAGATTGTTAAATACTTATATTCACAAATTACTATCAGCAGACAACAAAATTGATGTTTATATAATTTACGATATAAATATATCTTGATTACGTATTCCATGCAATAATATCAATATAAATAAATGTGTCACGATAAAACTAATATCAAAACTTCATTAACCATAAATTTTATAGTATTTTTGTCAACAAGAAAATAAATTAGCTAATATTCTAACTAACTATTTTTGTTGCACCGCTATTAAAAATATAATTATTTAGTATATGTGTTAATTTACTATACAGCTAATCACCATTTAAAAAAGTTAAACCAAAAGCAAACAAATTAAATTATTTATAGTTTTTATATAAAATTAACATACACATAATAAGTTTAATATAAAAATTTTATTTAAATAGTGAATAATATAATCTATATAAAATTATTATAATATGTATAATAGAAAAATGTTCATAAGTTTTTAATGGGTTAATTGTGTCAATAAAACCACACAATTAGCTTCTGGTGTTTAGGACAATTTTATTAACATGAATATATGTATATTTTATAAAAGCTTTTAATTAAAAATTTATACTATAAAACCTTATATTTTCAAATATATAAATCTTATATATATACGTATGTATTAGCTATGTATTTTAATTAAGAATAATATATAAATTTTCAAAATTTTGGTTAATATCCTTTCAAGCTAAGTAATACTCTTGAAATATTTTACAACTTTTTTTTTTATAATATTTTATTTAAAATGACTACAGATTCATTTATTTTTATATATACATACCGTATAATATAAATTAATACAGGAAATGAATGGTTAATATTAAAATAGTATTCAACACATACACTAATGATTAATCATCATTTTTTTTATTTTCTGTGTATGCAAGATCAATAACCATCAAATACGTGACCTATACCCCCCCTTATATAAAACAGAATATATTAACGTTAATTCAAAATGTGTCTTACTCATACTAAATTAGAAAGGATATTTATACCACAAAAAAAAAAAATCTATAATATATAAAATATCATTAAATATAAAAATCCAAAAAAAAAAAGAAAAAAAAACCGTTTATTAAACAGGATGACGACAGGACATGAAAAATGTTTAAAAGAAATTTTATACATTGAAGAAAATAAAATTTATATTATTTATAACGGATATAAATGTGAGCAGCGGATATAAATTAAAAGTTATAGACGTTAATCTAGCTTAAGTGTTATGAAAAAAAAACACATGAATTAAATAAATTTTCTTTTGAAGTTAGAAAATGTATTAATGTTTAGATTTTTAATATTTAATGGTTTTCATTCCAAATATCATAAATTAATTTCTTTCTCTGGTAAGAGTAAATTCTTTAGCCGGTAGGTTAGTATACTAATCTGTGGTGCGATATATGTGTGCACTGGGTTAGATACCACTAAAAGGTATTGATCTTGGCCCAATTGAGTATCGCAGTAATATGGCATTTAAAATTGGGAACAATGATAACATCCAATGACATTTGCGAACAACGAGTATCTCACTACCACCAGCAAGCTAAAAGCTAATAATTAAAGTTTCTTTACTATAAAGAAATTTATGGTTCAGAATCCGTATAAACAAAAATTAGTAGGTCCAAAATTACAAAAGAATAACGACGATTTAATCACTTTACAAGCTTTACTTATCTTCACGAGCTATACCGCAAAGTAAATTAAGTTCTTTCATGATTTTCCATAAAATATTTTCAAATAGTATAATCTCATCGAAATGATGTATAATTTTTCCAACCAAAAATGTTTTCACTATTTATTAATTTATACTTTATGTCAAAATAATTATTTACTTAAAAGCTTATTAATCATTATGTTTAAATCTAGCTTTATATATTTGTGATAAAATGAAAACTGCCTAAATCATTTCTTTAAATTATACTGAATTTGTTTTTTTTTTTAGTTTGGTTTATTGCCTTTCTTACAGAATAAAAGCATTGACCCATTTTAAAATGTTTAAAAGTTTTCAAAGCATATTATATAGTAATTTTTGCTAAGTCATAATTTTATATTAGAAATCAATTATTTTTTTAATATTAAAATTCCTAAAGATTGTATAATTTTTTTTATTAAATTATTTTCATTTTAATTTTTTTTAAAAATATTATATTAAATTTCATATCTTTTCAATTCTTGTAGTTTAAGTGGAAATTTAAGTGGCCATAAAATAGAAATTATACGAATGGTGTACTAAATCAAATGAATTGAAATTTAAAGAATAGCTATTGTTATTATAATATATAGCAGCAGAAGTATTGAGAAGTAGTTTCATAGGTATGGAAGTTATTGTCTGCAGCTACATGCATTTGATGTCAATATCAATAATTATAGTAAATATAAGTATGTACTTATGAAAACTGTATTAAAATATTAATTGTGATATTGGAACCAAAATATTAATTGTGATATTGGACAATGTAGCATCTTTATTGGTAAAACCAAGATTGGGCACAATTTTTTATTATATTCTACTTTTCATTCCCATTCACATACTCTTCAAAAGCAATATTGCTTGGGAAATATTTAGTAGAGAAAAATGCATTTTAAAGTGTAATATAATGTGTGCCTTCTAGTTACCCAATCTTGTATTATTATATATCATGCAGCATTTAGTTCTAGGCGTTCTTACTAACGAACGTTTTAACCTTTAACATCAATTACGAAAACCATATATACCATGTTAAAACATTATACATATTTCACACTAGCGTCGCTATTCATAGATATTTGAACTAAATGAAAATCCTACCTATTTTAAATTGCCATTTTTCATTAAAAACAAGTTTTTCCAAAACGCGAATTACCCAGTCAGTTAAGGGTCTGCCTGTAATTTGTATACATTTACTAAATCAGTATTTAAAGAAAGTTATATACGAACGGACGGACAGTCGGTAAATTCCAAAAAATAATGTGTTTTTTTCGTCAGAAATCCTTAAAAATAATCAATTGTTATTGTTCTACTATTTTATGATAAATCAATTATTATTATATTAAAAGTTTTTATATTAAAGTTCAATAAATTTAAATTATACACAATTAAATATTAGTACACTTTCAATAATTATAAAGTTTTCATTAAAATTTAAAAGTTTCTATTTAAGGAATTGTTAAGAGGAAGAAAATTGAATTTTAAAGGATTCAATGTTAATCAAAAATTCACTGAAGAATCTTTCATTGTGTAACTTTTAATTAAATTCTATTTATTTTAAATTCTGTAAACCTTCTTTTTGATAAAGAATATAAAATTCAGTATATTTTTCTTATTACAATTAATTTTTTGTTAAAGATATTCATTTAAATTTCTAATTATTGGAAATATATTGTTTTAATTTAACAAATTTAAATTTTATTATTTTATATAACATTTTCAATGAATATAATTTTTTAAATTAAAATTAATTTATTTATAAAAATATCTAATTCACTGAAAATTTGGAAAATAAAGTTTCTTTAAAAAATTTGTCTTAATAGTATAAGCAATTTTAATTTATTTTATTATTTAAAATATTGACATAATTTTTTTTTTTCGTTGACTAATCTTAGAAAAATCGGATTTTAAAATATTTATTTAAATATATAATCGAATAATTTGTTATATTAAAAATTTGATGTACATAAATCATGAAATGATAAGTTGTCAATCTGTCTATAAGACTTTGCTTCAATTAGATGTCGATATAAAAGATGATATGTTGTCAACAATATTTCGATTTTTCGATAATTATGTGTTTATTTACAATACCGATATATGATGTCTACTTATAATAGATATACAAGTGCTTTTAAATCAAATAAAGTAGATATGTACATTCAATTTGAATACATTTTTTCGATGATTTAGCGAAAGTCTTTTACTGCTACTGTTATACTAGGAACAACTCAGTAACATGTTTCACTCAGCTGAATTTTCAATTAGTTTTTTTTTACATTTTTTGTGTTAGCTCAATTCTAAGCTACCCTGTGAACTCCAATCAAAGACTTCGCAACAATCGGCAGATTTCTTGAGATGGTTTATTTACAATTCATTTATATTTGAAAAATCTTTATAGCTTATGTCTTACTCCACAATTAATGGTTTTGTGGAACTGTACTTTTAATTTTTCCTTTTAATAATAAAATTTTATCTGAACCCTAAAAGAAATTAGTACATGATTTCTTATAGGCCACTGTCTCTTTGATTGCAATCTAAACAAGTACAGCTGCAAATTGTTGAATTTGTGGATATGCACATATCACAGCACATTCGACATATTCTATATCTATGATATAGAGATTCTAGAATGTCTTGGATAATAATAAGTTAAGAAATTGGGGTATCAAAATAAGCCTAATACTAGTATGTCAGCAGTAGTTTTTCGGTGTCAATCTTAACTAACCGTTTTAATCTATCTAATAATTTTTAAATACTTATTTATTCTAATAAATTGGTAAAAAATTGTAATTTCTTCTTGTTTTTTATATTTTGGAAAAGTTTATTAGAATAATTTGTATAAATATAGGTCGATTGATGTAGAAGGCATTATAAATTTGAATTTTGATCTTATATTTATTCCTATTAATTTTTGTTTATGTTTTATGTCTGCAAAAAGGAAAAAAAAAAAAAACAGAAAAGAAAAATCATTTCCTGCGGTGAAATATTTTTTCCGTTTTGCTTTTTCTGTGTTTTTGATTTTGAAAAGAGATTCATTCGTATAATATTTTATTGATTCAGCTGATATAGCAAAAATAATTGTTTAAGAACGTACGTACCATATACATAAAATTATATCTACGTATATATATCACAACGAAAAATAAAAATAATGATCGATCTATTTTTCTTCTTTTTTTTTTGTTTCTCCTTATTATGATTCTGTATTGTGACTTATTTTATCATAGAATTCACCCATCCTGTTTTGATTTTTTTTTTTGTTATTATATCCTTGTCTCATATTATTCTCCGTATTTTCAAAATAAAACAAAAAAACAACATTTTTTTTCTTTCTGTTTATTTGTTATTTTTGCGTGCTTGCTAAATTAATAATATAATAGAATGGAAAAAATAAATAAGTTAAATTAAGAACATACTTAAATAATTTGTTAATAAATTATTATTGTATACAACAGGATATTATTAAAAAAAAAAATACTTATTTTTTATAAAAAAGATAAAAAAAAAACACCATAAAAATTGATATATGTATGTTATATAAATATAAAAATGATATTTGTTTTAAAATATACTTATATTATGGAAAATGCAATTTGTGAATCTCGGCTAATAGTTCAAAATATGTACAAATATTTTTTTTTTAAAAAAAGCATACATACATTATTGATTTAATTTCTGGGATTGTATACATATGTATATAAACTTTATAAAATTATTCAACCAGATTGTGAAATCAATTTTATTTCGTTTTAGTAACAATATCCTTATAGAAACAATAATTTATTGTGGTGGAAAATTACTATAATTGAATAATAATCTTGTTTAAGATATTTTAATATTTATGTTTTTTTTTTTAAATATGTATATATATATTTATATCTTTATTTTATAAATGAAAAAATAATGAATGTAATTATAGATTAAAATGTAGAAAATAATACGAATTAATTTACTATTTATGCATTTTATACAAGCCATTTTCCAAACTCTCTTTGATGAAAAGTTTATAAACACATACTTAAATTATATGTAATTTAATTTTTTTTTATTGGTGTTAATTAATTTCTATTGAATAAGCAAATTATTTCTTTTTACAATGTCCATTAAATATTTATATTATTAACCAACACTGAAAAAGGATGTATGATTGGTTCTTAAAATTAATTTATTATATTATTTTTAAATAAATATTTCATTTTGTATCTTGAATTAAAAACTCTTTTATGAAATAATTTTGAAATTCTGTAAAAATTTATTTAAAATTAATAATAATTATTATTAAAATAATTAATTGAAGTTGTGATATTATGTACTACTAATTGATAGTTTCAATTAATCATTTATTTAATTAAAATTAAAAAAGAATTCATCATTTATTATTTATAAATTACTATTATTATTTAATAAAATATTGAAATAAATAACATATTTTTAATTTTATGCTAAATAATATTGTAAAATGTTTTTAATAAAATTATGATTTGTTAATTCTGTAAATAAAATTTAACAAATTTTAAATCAACATGAACTAATATTTATTTTTTTTTTGTTATCATTAACTTAGATTAGTTTCATATTAGTAATTTTTATAAAAATATTTTTGAAATTTTAATTAACGTAAAATCTGATAAAAGTTATACAAGAGAAGATATACAAGAAGAACAAGATATACAAGACAAGACGAAAAAAATTATTTAAATTATTATAACTAAATTTTTTTTTAGCCTGGGTGGACGCCAACATATTGCAACAGTAGAATATATGATAATTATTATTATTATTATTATTATATATTCTAGTATTTGGTGTTAACTGGGAGCAACGGTTAACATCCTTTTACAAACTAACTAACTAACAGAATAAGCACAATAAACCCATCACCATACTAATAAAATAATAGACTTAAAAGTTTATATATTTTTTTTTGTTAATATAAAATTAAAAAAGCTGCCTTGCCCAAGAAATTATTCACCATTAATAATAATTTTTAAAAAGTTTTTAAACAAAAAATTAAATACTTGTAACATATGCACGTAAATTTTCATAATTTTTTGAATAAATAATTAAATCTTTAATTCACTTCAATTAAAAAAGTTATAACATAGTTTCTTGAAGACGAAAAAAATTATTTAAATTATTATAACTAACTTTTTTTATATATACATATACATATATATGTATATAAAAGTAGCCTTCAACTATCAAAACTTTCATATCTACTTAAAGTTAAACTTATCCATTATATTGTTTCTTATTGACTAGCATAAAAAAAACAATCGATAAAAAGTTTTTATAAAATATATATATATATTTTTTTTTCCTTATTTTCAATGAAAACTTAATGGAAGAGCTTAACAAATTAGATAAGAGGATTTATTATCATACTCATAGGTATCTTATAGATTTATAAATTTATATAAAGATAGGTGTAATATTTTTTTATAGAACTATTTTTTTTTTCTGCTTCTTCTACTTCGTATTATTTTAAAACATAAATTTTCCATTTATAACTTAAATATTACATCGAAAAACTTTAATCCATTTTTTTTTTTGCTTTTTGCTTTTTGCTTTTACCCATCAACATAAAATCAGTTTTATTATATATAATTTTAAAAATATGTTTAAAAAATATTATTAAAATGAGAAATTTTTTTTTTTATTAAATAACTTGTGGCTGACCTATTAATCCTTCTAACTATAAATAATTTTACTCAAAATAGAAATTTAAATATTTATGTTTTTGGTTTGAAATAAAATTTGTTTAAAATTATTTTATTAAAAAAAAAAAAAAATCGGTGTTTTTTTACTCTAAAAATTTTATTTTGCCTCATTGCTTAAAATATTGGAAAATTATGGTTAAATATTTCTTATTTCCATTAAAAGAAATAGTTTTAAAAACAATAGAATCATAAAATGTTTTTTGTTTAGTTTGTAAATTTACAGAAAAAAAAAATTTATGTTTTTTTTTTCGTACTTAAAACAAAAAAGAAAGGAATAAAAATTAATACCATAATAAATTTTGAAATTATTTTTTATTTTTTTTGAATATTATAATCCTTATTATAAGGTAGCATAACTAACCCTAAATCTTTATATACGTAATATAAATATAAACATATAATAATAATATTTATGATGTTCAATAGAAAATGTTTGGTGATCTGGAAAAACAAAGCAAATTAATTGCCCAATTTTGAGTCAAACAATACAAACTATTTATATTAAATTTTTTTTTTCCTGTAGATATATATATATACCACCTCCTGCTGCTATAAATACAACCAAAAAAAAAATATAATATTTTATAAATAAATTTTTTTTGGTTTTTTTCGATAGTATCCTTAATATCTATAAATATTTTCCATTCAATTTTATTTTTATGTCTGTGATGTATTGTTGAATAAACGATGAAAAATTTCCAAAACTAAATGAACTGAAGATAATTTGCCTTTAGGGTTTTTTTTCTATTTTCTTTCGCAGAAAACCCCAAAAAAAAAACAAAAAAACAAAAAGAAAAACAAACTATTTCCAATCAATAGTTTTGAAAAAGATGATAACATTTATAGAAAGTGGTTATTATGTGTAGGTTTTAAAAATAAAAATTGAGAAATCAAAATAATATATATTCTTTTTTGTAATAACGAATAAAATTTAAAGACGTTAAATAATTTTATCTGTTATTTAAAGATATATATGTACTTACTTATTTTACATAAAATAATTTGAAAATGTTTTGTATTATAAAAAAAAAAGTATTTAAAAGTATTTAATTTGAAAATCATTTTATGATTTTCAAATTTACATAGAAAATATTGATGACTGAAAGAAAGAAATATTTATGTTTATAGAAGATTTTTAAACAAGATTGTGTAAAAAAAAATAACGAAATAAATTGAAAATTATGTTTATATATGTATCAGATTTAGTTACACTGCTAAAAAATAAGTATTAAATGTAAATTGTAGAAAATTTATAACAAAATTCCTACAGCGGAAGACAAAATATAATAATTTATTTGATCCTTAAATTTTATTTTTACCAAGTGACAAATTGTCCGATATTAAAATAATCTTGTTTACAATTACTGCTTTTGATTAATACAAAATTTTTGAATTTTGATTGTTGTTTTTAAAAAACTTTAAAATTATCTAAAAAAAACTTTAACTGTGAAATTGTTTGTTAACATGTTTCCTTATAAAATACCAACCATAATAGTAAAATTTATATTATTATTTTTTTTTTTAACTTTACTCTTGATATCATTTAGTTACTAAAGACATTTCCGGAAATCATAGTAAAATATATATATTCATATAAAATATCCTGTCTGTTGCCATAGAAAATTTATATATATGTAGTGTTGTATAAAATATCTGTCATCCTAATGGGATAGTTGATTTTTTTTTTTGTGTCCTTATTTAGAATTTTTGTTTGTATGTATGAGGTTTATTATTATTTAAATAGAAAATTCTTTCTATACCACAAAAACTCATCAAATCGGCCCACATTTGGCTACCGCATATCCTTAAGGAAATATATAAGACAAGTGGTATTGTAATATGTAATAGGATAAAAGAGCATTCAAAAAATACTTAAATATCATCATTTTATATAATATACATATAGAGAAAAATAAAATACTTATATTTTAGAAAAGTTTTGGTTTTGTTTGATTACAGAATTTTCTTGTTTGGGAGAGTAAGTGTGGTCAATTTGAATACTTAAAATTTATATATACATATACATATACATATGTTTTATGTATCTGTATTTTATAGATATTATAAATTGTTGAGCTATATGTTTCTGAAATATACAAATTGGTCGGTAGATGAAAAATTAAGCAGTAAAAGAGATAATGAAGGTTAAGTGAAATAACTTTATGGATATAATACGAAATATTTAATGAATTTTGTTTTTATTATATCAAAAACAATGTATCTTTCTCTTTAAATTAGAAACTAAAGAAGCCTAACAAAATGATAAATTAAATTAAGTAATTAAATTAAAATTAGATAATATAAGAATTATTGGAAAATTTAATAATTAATAAAGATATAAGAAAATTTTCCCAAAATAAAATTACCTTCTTTATACAACTTTAAAAAAAAAAAAAATTTTATTCGAGATTAAATTTCTTGGATTTTGTGATAATGAGAAAATTTGAATGACATAAAATTTATTTCAACTAAACTTTTTAGTTATAACTAAAAATTTATTCAAATATATTCTTTAAAAATTTTGCTTTCTAATATATTAAAACTACTAATATCTAAATTTATTTCCAATCTTTTAACAATTTTTAGTTTCTATTGGTATGTCCTTAAAAAGAAAATATCGATTTTATTGTCATATTTTCGAAAAATTCATGACCATGTATTTTTCTAATTTTTTTTTTTTTTAATATTTTTTTGGAGATTTTCTAAAACGTTAGATATTTTCCTTTCTCTAAAAAAATACTTTTTTTTTTATTATCATATAACATAAAATTTAGTATGTTTTTAGTGTTTTTTATTTTTTCCAAAAAAAAATAAAAAAATTGGAAAAAGTAGAAAATAGAAATTTACAATGCATTATCTCTAGCTCATATGTCCATTTTTTAAACTAAAAATTATGCATTGAAAACGTGCTTTTACTCTTATGCCCATTGTATAAAAACATTTTACTTTATTTTTGTAATTTTTTCCTTCTTTTTTTTTTTTTATGGAAAAAAAAGGATATAAAATTTTCAATTCATGAGAAAATCATGAATTTTACTGTATAATAAAATTGTAGATATTGTTGAATTTAAATTTATCTATAGAATTTTATTTTCGAAATTCAATTTCATTTTAGTATTATACATATATGTTTTTTATAATTCTTTTAGATAGTGAACTTGATATAGTTTTTGAATTTTGATAGTTTATGCTGATATCCGGAGAAAATTGAACCGTACCATACAATTTATAATTGGAAGCTGTCATAGAAATTATAATAAGTTTCTCAGGAATTATCATTTTGCAAAGAATTAATTTTAAGTTTTTAAATTAGTTTGAAATTTTATAAATAAAATTGATACAACCTGATTCATATCTATGATATTGATTTATACCATTAATATTTTTTATTGAGATTTTGTGCAAAAAAAAAAATATACTTAAAATTTTAATATTTCTGATATTCATGACATTTTTTTTATGGAAACTCAAATATGGAATCTTATTCAATTTTACAACTAACAATTTCATTTAAAATTAGACATATTATTTTTGATATTATCAATAGTATGTTTTATGTTATATTTTATGTATTTAACAAAAGAATATTTTATTAGACAGCAAAATATATTAATGTAATCTAAAGTATAAAAAAATTATTATTGGTTTTATAACAAAAAAAAAAATTTATATAAAAATTGGAATAATATTAGACAGATATTATGTCTTGAAAATATAATTTAAAATAATATCTTATTGAGTTGCAATATTCAAAAATATTATGTAATATTTGGTATATATATTTTATTTGACATCAAGCACTGAAATTCCCTTTTTCTTTGATTTGAATATATTTAATAAGAAGTCCTTCGAGATGAAAAGATTTATGAACAAAAACGAAATATATAATTATTATCGAACAAATATTTTACAAAAAAATAAAATAAAATTTAACTACAAATAAGATAATTTTTATTGAAATTTTTGTTTATTTTTAGAATAAACTTAAAGAACTGATGTGTTTGTGGTTTATGTTATTACATAATTTTTTTTTTTTGTATAAAAACATATATTACATGATATAACATAAAAATCCTTAAGACAACTTAATTCTCTCGTGTATTGATCTTTAAGCCTAAAAATAATATTTTTTTTTTTTGGGTATATATAGACATAGACAAAAACAAGGATATGACGACAACATTTATATTTCTATCGTTTTTGTTGTTATCAATCCTCCTACAACTTTTTTTTTTCTTTCGTCTCCAAAAAAAAATTTCTTTTAAATATTAGAGCCTTCAATATTCCTGCCTTAAAAGAAAAAAGGGGTGAGATATCAAAAAGAAAATTATTGTTGTTTTTTTTTTCTTTATATGTATATAGTTCACAAGGACATCATCATCCTATGGGGGAAGGAGATGATGACAACAAAGACAAAATTACATTTCTATTATAGATTGTTGTATATTTTTTTTTTTTTTTTTTTTGGTTCTGGCAAATATTTGGATAATGAAATGGGTAAAGTGAGAATCTAATCCTCTTTAAGTGTCTTGACAATTTACTAAAATGGATTTGGTTACTGTCTTCTCTTTTATAAATCTAAATATGTATACTCATAAAAATGTTTATACTTATATAAATTTTTTTTTTTTTGTAGGAATATTTTGTTTATTTTAGCTACTCTACTCCTTTTTTCATTTTTTGGTGTACATTTTTTCTTTCTTTTGTTTAATATTAAGGACTTTTGTTTGTTTGTCTGGGCTACAGGCTATAAAATGAATTTAGTATATATATAATAGTATATGAATAGACATATAATAATGAAATTTTTTTTTTGGGTATATACATGTATATACATTAACATAGATAGAAGAAAGATTGTTTATTTCGAACAAAAGACAAAAATATAAAATTCATTGCTAAAGCCGAAGGGTTTCTGATTCCCTACATTTTTTGTTGTTATTATTTTATATTTTGTCTCCCACTTTAACTCTACAAAAAAAAAAAAAAAAATAATAACAGAATTACACACATCATTTATGGAGACTATTTTATGTAATATAAGAAATTATGTTGGTGTTATTGTCTTCGAAAAATTTGCAAGGACATTTTTAGAAAGTATAATCATTAAATCAGAATTCCATATATACCAATATATATATATATAGTATAAAGGATTTTTTATTTTATGCGTTGTTGTTGGTTGATTATTTCATATTTTTCAATATTATGAGTATATATGAGATTTAATGATTATGTAGGTCGTCATAAATATAATCATAATATTATTAGGATTAAATTTTATTTTATAAAAAGATTTTTTTTAGTATACTCGGATTAAGTTTATTCAAAAAATATAATAAAGATATTTATAATTATGTATGTTTTGTTTGTTGTTAGAAACTTAAATTTTAGGTTAAAATTTTAATTACTTAATTGAAATTTTTATTAAGTTATATACAGAAATAGAAATAATAAAAGACTTTATATTAAATTTTTTAATCATTAAATTTCTTTTGTTGTATACAGTATAGATAACTAAACTCCAAAAAATTATAGTAAAGATAGATTTGAAAGTTTATCATGGAAATATTTTCTATATAAAAAATATTTAATTTCAATAAATATTTATAATCTGAATTTCAAATTCCATTTCAATAAAAATTCTAAATTACAAAAACTTTCCATTTATAATTAAATTTAACTAAAAATTCAACTTGATTTTATTTATAGTAACTTTTATTATCTTCGGAAAACATTGATTTTTTCGCCGGAAAAAAAAAGCTATAAAATAAATTTTCTAAAAATAATTTTATTAAAAGTAATAAAATATTATAATTAAAATATATAATATTTTATTGCTATTTGCTGTAAACAAATAAAAAAAAATATATTTAATAACGAAAATATTTGAAAAATAAAATTGTTCCACTTTTTTTAACTTATTTCCGGAAAATTATCATTTCTTTCTGTTGTCACAAAAAAAGGAATCTTAATAAATATTCGGTAAGATAATATCTTGTCTAGGTATTCGAAATATACTATGAAATTTTATATATTTTTTTTCCTTTATTTTATTATCGTATCGCTAAAACAATGGTTACATTAAAAATGTCTAAAACTATATATAATATATATAGATATAGATATAATTTTTATCTTTTAAGACTATAAAATTAACTATATTGTTGCCGCCACAGTGTCTATTCCAAAAGACTTCCAAGGACAATTTTCTATTGTATAGATATAAAAAAAATTAACCAACTCAAAGACAAATTTTTTTGTTGAGCCTTTTTTTCTTGTGTCTTTGTTTTTTTTTTTTTTTTGGTAATAAAATAAAAGATTGAAAAACATTTTGACAATTTGAACATCAGAGAAACACAAGCCAACTAAAAGATTTTATATGAAAACAAAAAACATGGAACAACAGTCATAAAATAGAATTAAATAAAGAATGTATAACATAAACTGTTAAAAAGGTCACTAAATGACAGCAATTTTGATTAAAAAGAAAGTTTATAAATGGAAATTTTTTAAATGCATCGAGTATTGTTGATTTCAAAATGGAAAAATGTTTATGTCGAAATTTGTTGCATAAAAATGGTTCATAAAACCAAACAATAATACCATGTTGGAAGCAAATTAGGTTTTTTGTTTTTCAAAATTTTCAAAGGAAAATTATGCAATAAAAAATTTCGATGAAAACTTTGTTGACAAATTATGGAAAATTTACAAACGACCACAGTTTGTAGGGAAATAATTCCATATGGGAATTTTCTTGACTGTGAGAGGGTAATAAATTTAGTATATTTGATGCAAATCGATGAAGAATAATATGTGTACTTCAAAATTAGTATAAACTGATGGGTAAATTCTGATTTATGTATTTACTCCACAATTATAATTTTTATTTTTAACTATAATGGGTATTCGGTTATTTAAATATTTTGATCAATTTGTGGAATTTCTTTCCTTGTGGTGTAACTTGACATGTAAAGATATTTCCCATTCCCTGGTCACTTATAATTTAGAAAAAATAAAACTTATAATCAACATCCAAATTTTTTGGACAACTGTTTATTATTACATGATAGTTAATTAATAAAAAATGTGTGTACTATTAAATATTATAAATTCTACATATAACTGAAAAGAAGTTAATAATTTCCAAAGGACGTTTTATCAGTACTATATATTCAATTATAAGGTCCTCAGAACCAAATTGAAAATTCTTAAACTGGGTTTGTTTCGTTCAATTGGTTGGAAGGCTGCAATAGAATAAAGTGACAATGATTCCTGCTGCCCGAAATATTTTTTTCTTAAATGAATTAATTAAAAAAATGGTTTTGTAAAAGTTATTATTTTATTTCAAAATTAAACCGGCCTTTAAATATCCTTTCTGCTAATGATACAGTTAAACTGAATACATGGCATTAAAGTATTGATAAAAATAAGTATTTTAAGTTTTTATTTGAATTAAATAACCGATTAATAACGATTTTAAAAGCAATTTAAAATTAGCAATTTTGAAAAATCATTTATAAAATAAAATATAGGTCACTCTGGTTCGACGATAATCTTATTCGGTATGCAATACCAATAAATTGATAAATAACGTTTAGACAACAGCAATTTATACAATACATAAATAATTACGCAATAATATTCTACTATTTAGGAAAGTTTATAAAATTTAGTATTATAAACAATTACTAAAAACAAATTAACAATATTAATTCGGTAAATAACACTTATTTAATTAAAATAATTGCATACAATTCAGTTTAAATTTCAAAAACATTAAATTTAATTGCATAAATTGGTATTATTCATAATAATATTTTTGTTAAATCAAATTTCTATTAAATAACAATAAAAAAATTATTTTTATAATGTTTTATTACTTTAAAAAAAAAAAAAATTAATATGCAATCTACGTTTCTAATATAATCTGGCAATATTGGTCGAATTGTGCACCTGAACGTGATTTGAAAACTTTTTTTTTTTTTCGTTTCTTTTTTTTGAAGTTGATTTCAATATTCTACTCATTTAACTGAAACAGAAAACCCCAATTCTAATAAAAAATTCACATTTACACAATGGTATTTGGTTTGTTTGTAACATTCCAGCTTACTAACAACATTCATCTGATTACTATATTTTCAAGATTCAAAAATTTTTTATTTCCTATTACCATTCCCCCTCAAAAAAGATTGAAATTTTCATAATGTAAAAAGGTTTTTTTTTTCTTTCATTCATTTTATTTGCTTTTTATTCGTCCTTTTATTATTTTTTTTTTTTTGTTTGTTAGAGAAAATCAAATAAGACAGAGAAAATAATTTTAAGGTGTGGTGGTAAAAAAAAAACTGAAATTGCAAAAAATAAAGCTTCAGGATAAAAAAATAAGCAAGAAAACAAAATCGTAAAAAAAAAAAAATCAATGGATTTTCAATTCATTCTACGTTTATTCTTTTGATATGTTTTGTGATTATTTGAGTGTAATTGTAAGGTGTCGAATATACATTCAAAATAAAATAATCAAAAAAAAAAAAAAAAAAATACAAAATTTGGTAAATTCCACAAAATAAAAATGAAATTAACATTTATCCTTGATACGACTGAATTACCTTTCATTGAAAAAACATGGATATTGGACTTTATTTCTGTACTATATGCGAAATTTAATTTTTGTATGTATATATAGGTATGAGATATATATATGTTTTTTTTCTTCATAATTTTGTGGTGAGATTGTTGTTGTTATTTTTTTGGTTTTGGTACTTCAAAAGACTTAGGAACCATACATAAAAATAGGAAAGGGAACAATGTTTGAATTTTGATTCTTAACAATCGATTGTTTCATGTTTATTTAGTTTTTTTTTTCTTATGCTTTTAACTCTTATAGCTTAAGAGGTTAAGATGAATACGCATATAATAGAATGTAGAAGAATATTGTGGAAAAAGGACATAGATTTTTATTATATATAAATAATTTTGATCCTTGTGATTGACTCTCGCATTTCTTTCTATGGTATACATTTAAATTACTTTATTTTTTTTTTTGAATATTTGTTGTTGTTAAGGGTAGATATTAAAAGGCATGTTAAATTGGTGTGATAAGGATAAGATAATATTATGCCATAGTGTTATTTTTTTCTTTTTTCGATTGAACATAATGGAACGTGATGGATAATCAAAAAAATGAACGGGAGGGATGTGTTTTTTTTTTTTGCCTTTTTATAAAATTTGATTTTTTTTTATGCTAGGATATGCTATTTTTTAATAACATAGGATTTGATGTTATTATATGCTAAAGAAAGAAAAAAACAAACTTTCTTCATGATGGAAAAATAAAGATTTAGAAAAACGACTTAAAAAAAACTTGTTATAGAATTTTAAATGGTAAACAGTTTCAATAAATAGGATTTAATATGATTTCAATTAAATTTAATATTAAATAAATTCGTTAAGAAAGTGTAAATTATTATAAAAAAACAAAAACAACAAAGTTATAAGCGTTTATTGCTATATGATAATATTTAATGATTTAGGAAAATAAGTGGTTTTATACATCATCAGTTAAGTTGTATTTTGTTGTATTTGAATTTTATTTAACTTTAATCTGTATTTTAAATTTTTCGACATTAAAGTTATCAGTATAAATTTTAATCTTATTTAAGGCAAGTCCTATTTGAAATTGTATTAGACTTCGTAATATTTATTTAAGAAAATTAATTACAAATTCTATTTTAGCTTGAGAGAGCAGTACAGATTTATAGTGTATTTATTGCTCATATCCTTAACCAATATGAAGAGATCTGTCTTCAGCCAATCCCATTAATTATATCGAGATATGATAGAGTATAGGACTGTCGCATATCATGAGACCTAATAAGGTTGTGATTGTGATATACTTTTTGCTGAGGTTTATTAGTTTATCTACTGAAAACTTTAAATTTTGGAAGCGTATTTCCATAGATTCTAGTAAAATATCCGTAAAATGTCCGCCGTAATGTTTACTAGAATGTAAGAAAATATTATTAGTCAACAACTCTACGGACATGCCGGTTTATTTCGACAAGAACGCTTATTGGAATAGACACGAATTAAATAAAAAAATAAATCATTAAATTTCTTGTTTTAAAAAATTAAATAATTGTTTTACAAAATTATTTAAACTTAACCTTTATAAACATTTTAAATTTGTCAGCTCAAATTTTAATTTAGATTTATCATAAAATTTATTATCACATTTAGCCGGAAGTAAAACAAGAAAATTATATTTATAATACATACAAGATAAAAAATGTTTTTAAAAGATTGTTGTACTTTTATGAGATTGAGTTTAATAAATGTACATACACATATTTTCAGACATATCATTATATACCTTAAAGTGTACAACCATAACCATTTTTATAATCTAACAAGGAAAAAAAGTAGCAAAAGACTCCATTTTTGTTGTTGTTGTTGTTGATAGGCAGCTTTGGTAATTGCTTTTGATACAATATTTAACTAAACTTCTAGCACAAAAAAAAATAAAGAACCAATAATTTTTCTTTTATTTATTTGTTTTTTTTTTTTTTTTGCTCCTTAGTTGCCTGTCTTTAATCCTAAATTTGAGTCCTTTTTAAGTGAAAAATGTTTTTTTATGCTCAAGGTGAAATATGGTATTAAATGGAAAATACCGTGATGATTGGTGCGGCAGAAAAAAAAAAAACCATTAAACTCCAACTTTTGATGATAGCTACAACAAGAAAAAAAAGTATATTTTGCCCTAGTTATCTGTATATTTTCCATAGGTGTTATTATATAATTTATGTCAGTATATATATTTTTATATATAATTTTTTTTTTGTCTATATATATATATATATATATAGTCAATAAGGATTATACGAGGACGTACGACCAAAAATAAATTCTTAGAAAGAAAGGAAAAAATAAAAATGAAGAGGAATGGGTTTTATTTTATGATTTTTTACTGCTTTTTTTTGGATAATGAATGTCACTTATAAAGAATGATGGAATCAAGTGATTTTCTATAAGATTAAATATTATTTATATAAAATACACAAAAAAAAAAAAAAACTCCTTATGATTTTCCACTGAATTTTCTTTTATATTTTTTTTTTTTTTTATGTGAAAAAGACATTCTATGCTCTTCACCCCTTAGTCTGTTATTGAAATAATCAAAAGGTATTTTGACATCCGGAATAAGATTTAAAAGGTAAAATGAGATGAAAAATTTAATAAACAGCTAAAAAAAAAAAACAAAGATATAAAAAAAAAATATTATAGCGAAAGTTTATAGGACAAAATGCGAAATTTCGTTCAATATTTATAATGGTATTCAAATTCACTGTGATAAAGATAAAGAAACAATAAAAAATAATAAAGCCTTGAAAAAGGATATGGATTGTTAAAGGTATCTTTAGATATATATATATATATAGATATACATAAAAATAATAATAAAGGTCAAAGAGTAATAAAATGAACCTCTGTTCAAATTTAAATAAATGAAAATGATTTTGTTTTTTTTTTGATGATCAAAAATGATGCCATTTTTATATAGGAAATAAGGTGGACTACGATGACAACAATGTTGAATATTAACGAAAAAAAAATATCACGAAATTGATTTTATTTTATTTTTGTATTAAATCATAAAAAAAAAAAAAATTATGAATAATATTTTGGTGAAAATTGCTTGTGATAAAGAAGTTAGAAAATGAATTGCAAATAAAAAAGAAATCAATTTTTGTGAAGAACGTAAATTGGATGAATAATTTGATAGTATAAAAAATGATTTCTTGGTATTTTATTTTTTTTTTTTTTTTTGATTTATTATGATTTTAGTTTCAAAGTTAAGGCTACAAAATTAAGACTACGAAATTTGGAAAATATATAAATTTTAATAATTATTATGTTAAGTGATATTGAAGGAGAAATAAAATCTATCCTTTTATTAGTTGCTATACAATCTAAGTGTTTTAATTATGCCCTCTGAATGAGAGAGTGACCAGTAACCGTAGTTGAGAACCGAAGTTTAAGATTTATTTGAGTTGAAACCACTGTGAGGTGCGGTTGTTGGTTTATTCAAAGCATTAATAAATTAGTATTGTTAATAAAAGCTTTTTTAATTTACTGAAGTTATGCTCTGTGACAAGTTGAAACTGTGTGACAACTTGTAAAAAACAAAATTAAGTTCCTTAATAAAAGCCTATCATCAATATTTAGCGTCCATAAATAATACTTTGGAAAAAAATGCATTAATAGCACATAGTCGTCTTATCGAATCATAAAAATTCGAAATATAAAAATTTACAATTAAATATTAAAAGTGCGAATTTATAACTTTTACAATTACATTAAGTCAAAATGATGCTACAAAAAAAAAATCTATATCAGATATTTTCAGTATTATATTTACTTATATATAGGCACCCCATAAATTTCATCATAAATCTACATTATCTTTACATATTTAACCTCTTCTTGGAATTCTTTATTATTTTTTCTACTTAAATACGTTTCAGTACTTTTTAACAGATAATTTTTTTTTTTTTTAAAGTCATAAATTGTAATCAGCTCTTCTATTTAATGCTATTCACTTATAGCCTTCCTGATACAGAAATTCTATAACATATCTATACATAAATATATTTATAAAAAAAATTCCTTTTTTTTTTTTTCATTTTCCAGGTATCGAAATTCTTACAATCATTTCAAGATATTTTGTGTATAAAAACGAGGATGATAAAAAATTTCAATTTTATTTGAATTTTAATATGCCGAAAATTACAGGTAAGTCAAGCATCCTTGAAATAGATATTTTTTTTTTTTGATATATTTTTTTATATTGATATATATTTTAATATTATATAATATAATAAAATTATATTTTTTTTTTGCTACCATTTATTAACAAACCTTTTAACTTAAGACAAGCTTCATATATTTTATTACCAATTTATAAGTGGAAATAGAAAGAAAAACTGCCGTCAAAAAAATTTCTTATAATTTTCTTCACTATATAAACAAATGAAAAAAAAAAATTTCAACTTTCAAAATGAAAATAATATAAAAAAAAATCGTGAAAATTTATTACTGAAAAAAAAATATAAGCGAGAAAAATTAAATTAATAACTACATATATATTTTTTTTTTTGTAAAATCAGCAGAAAAATTTATCTCTGGGAAAATTTTTTTAAAAATATTTTGTGTATAGTCAAAGATTATATGTAAATATCGTTAGTTATGTAAATATTGAAATTATAATATATTAACTATATATTTATACAGTATATAGAAAATATGAAGTTAAATTTAATGGAAAAACGATTTAAAATGAAAATTCTTTAAATTATATTCGGTAACACTAATTTGAAATTAAATTTTCTTAGAAAATGACGATGACGACATGACAAATCTTACATTATAATTTTCTTTTTTAATGTATTCAATTCATTTTCTTAAATGATAAACGTTTTATCGAGAATATATAAGTTTTAAATTATCCTGTTTAAATAATTATATTTCTTGATAAAATGAAATATACATTTTTTTTCTTTACTATATAAATTATTGCTATTAGATGAAAATTAAGAAAATTATAAAATTTTCAGTTTAATATGTGTGAAAATGTATCTTCTTTTACTTGTATATATATATATATTTTGTCTTATGTTTTATGGATATAAAAAATACAAAATAGAAATAAGTGGATGCATTTAAAAGTGCATTTAAAGTGAACTTAAAAAAATAAGTACCTTTTATATATACAATTTGTTTAAATGATGTTGAGGCCTTTTTTGATAATTTCTTCAAAGATAAGTTCTAATAAAGTTTCTTAAAAATCTCTTCTATATACATAAATGAAGAACTGATGAATGACATGCTGTTTATAAAAATTTATGTTGGAAATTTATAAGAATTATTAAAAAGAATATATATATGCTATCATTTCGTGTTAAGTATTTCTTAAGTCATTAAGTATGTCTCTGTACTAATTATAAAATTTATTTTTAAAAAAATTCTACATTTTAATTAATTATTTTATGTACTACTTGTCGAAATTATGCTTATTTAGTAAATTTTTTAATATAATTAACTTTAAGTATTTTTTTAAATAATCAGAACTATGTTAAAAAATATCCTTAAAATTAATTATACTAAATTTAAAATATTAAAATCTATAAAATCAATACTTTTTTAAAATAATTAGTTCAGTTAAGAAAATATAACTTTATAAAATAGGATGCAAACAAAAGTGGTCTTAAGTAGTTGACTATAAAATATATTTTTTACAATGTACAAAATTTTATAGTCAACAGATACTTTATGCTCTTATGTATCTTTAAAGTTATTTATTAACCAACCACTATTATTGTATGCTTTTACATATATTTTTCAAGAGTATGTTGATGTTTATTTGTACTGAATTTATCTTAAAAAAATAATTATAAAAAAAAACATGTTCAACGAAAAATAGTTTCTTTATTTATTATAATGAAAATATGTATTTTTATACAGATGTGATCCTTTTTGTGTTTCTTTATAAGAAAAATAAATTTTGAAATTTATAGATTATTTTGGTGGAAACCTTATTTTATTCTATTATATTATGCTTCTTAAATAGCATTATAAATATTTCTGAAAATGAATAAAAATGTATAAAAGATTTAATTTATTGTACACATTTCCTTGCGATCAGCCTCTAATTTTACAGCTGCTAACTTTATTGTATGGTTGTCTAAATATCTTATATGCAAAATATTATTTATTTTTGTGCTTTTATTTAGAATAAATCTTATTTATTTTTGAGCTTAATCAAATGAAGATATTTTCCAATCAATTAATAATTAATGTGAGTGTATTCATTATTGAATTTTAAAAATATATATTTAACAGATTTAATTAATATACTTACGAGTATAAGAGGTAATTACAAATTTAATTTTTTAACTCAATATTTAAACTTAGTTTATTACTAAAAACATATTATATTTCCAAACTAAAATCTTAAATTTATTTATAATTTTATTTTAAATATTAATAATTAAATTTCAATTTATCCAAACATAATAAATTGAGATATTTAACAACTAAACATAATAAAAATATGGCTCACTGGCTCACAATGTCAAGAATCTCGTCTAATATGTTATTTTTTCGATAATTTTGCAGAGTACATATATGTATCTAAATATTAATAAAAGTATACATATATTTGATTATTATTTATACAATATTCTAAAATTTCAGCTCCAATTAATTCACGACTATACATATATTGTGTTGCACCTAAGGTGAAAATTGAATGTAGACAAATTTAAATATTCATTCGATTCGTACTATAATAAAATTTTGTAGAGAAATGAATATTGTTGATTTATTGATTGCACCAGAGAGAAATGAAACATTTTTGTGTGTTAAATGTATATTTCAAGTACAGAGTAAATAGTAAATTGTACAGATTTTAAAAGTTAATTAGAAAGTACATAAGTTGAAAATTTATAAATACTCTGATGTTTTGCAGAGTTATTATACCAATTTGTAACGTTTTTTAATGAAATAAACGCGTAAATTTGTAACGTTTTTTAATGAAATAAATAATGCAAAGTAGTATGTAATTAATATAATAACAATTTATGCAAAATTTATGTAATTAATATAATAAGAATTTATGTAAAAGTTGTTTTCATAACTATTTTATGTTAGACTTTAATTAAAAACTTTTAAAATATGACTTAAATTAAGAACTTGTTTGCTGTGAAGGCGGCACTTACTCTATTTATTATTGTGATACGTTTTCTTAAATTACTCTGTTTTTGTTGTTTTATAGAAAATTTGGATTGTTATTATTACTTCCAAGGCAAAGTAATGTATCGATTTATTCGTTAGTTCTTATCAGCTTTGCAAATAAAATCTATTAAATAATTTCATTACATATTTTATATAAAATATACATATGTACTTATTTTTAAGGATACAATCAATGCACAGTAAAAATAGCGAAAAAAGGATATATAGAATTTTATATTTAAATTTTAATCATTTCAGCAATTTAAAAATTTAAGAAATTAAAGGTTTCATTTTTCTTTTAAAAATATATTCAGACTTTATAGTCTAATATTTAAATAATTTTTTTGTTTTTTTGATGACAAGAAAATGAAAAATTGTGGAATATTATTACTATTTTCTTTTTCCCGGTGACCAATTTTCTGTTTATATTTTTTTTTTGCAATTGTGAATGTGAATTTTCTTTTTTTTTTAAATATATTTTTTTTCTCATTTTGTAATGTTTAAATAACAATTTTTTTCTTTTCCTAGCTATAACAGAAAATAATATTAATCCTAAATAAACAAAAAAGGAAAAGTTTCTGTGTTGTGTTGTTAGAGTGTTAGAAAGAGGATTTTAAATTGTCTTCTCAACACTACCAGAGGCAATGCTTTTATATATATATATATATATATATTGAAACTGGCTGGGTAAAAAAATAATAATAAGTACCTATACAAATATTTCACTGAAATTCCTTTTTTTTTTGGAAGAGCTTTGAACATTTTTTTTTATATGTATATATTTCTTTTTATGATGCTTGAAAAACTTTAAATAAGAAAAATATTAAGTGAACTTTAAAGGAAAAAAAAATAAAGTTTATTTGAAATTTTTGGCAAAGATAATCTCTAAATATTTTTAAGATTTAAGAAAAAAATATTAAATTAATATACATCATTTATTTTTTTTTTAATATTTCAGTAAATGAAATATTCAATTATTATGTTAAGCTTTACAGACTATTCTAAATCGTGGCATCCTTTTAAAACTTTTCATTTTCATTTTTGTCTGTTCACGATTCCTGCCTTCCAATTGCAAAAACAATGACAACTTTACTTGAAAATATTTCTGACTTATATTAATGAAAAAGGATATATTCGTAACTAAAATAAAAAAAATTATTTAAATACTTTTATTACAACTCATATTGTATTTTATTTAGAAAGACTACATTAAAATTTTAATTAGAATTCAGAATAAATTTATGGTCAGAAGTTATGCTAATATTTTAACTGTTACACATAATATAGAACACTTTCATTCGACCGCATTGAATAATTAACGAGATTTTATCACTGCTAACTAAACGGAAACGGTATAGGTGATATATATTAAAATATTTTGTGATGTTCATACCAATAAAATATTTTGTAATTTATTTAAATTTTGTATTATTTTGAAATGCCTCTCAATGTGTATAACACGTTTAGATTTTAAGTTAACAACCTTTTTCAAGGATACAAAAATAAAATTTCCACTTATCCTTAAGCTTAAATTTTTTGTTACTTTTTGTTTTTTTTTTTTTTATTTGGTGTGTTTCAACTAATAAATAAATTTTTTGGTAAATTTTATATAACAACTTAATATGATACACCTTAACCACATTATTTGACATACTGTGAAAAAAAAAATAATATGTAATATAATTCTATAAAACTGAAAAAGGATTTGGAATTTTATGAATTTTGCCATCAACTATAGTTTTATTATATACTTTTAAGTTTAATTCCTTTTTGTATATGATTTTTTACACGTTTCATCTGGTTTATTGGAGTTTTTATTATTACTTTATCTTTTATATATAATATTACTTTTTTATTTCTAACATGTTTCACAAGAAAATTTTATATTCAAGGTTTAGAAAATTCCTTAAAGGTAAAATTTTCATTTTTTTTATATATATAAATATATTGTATTTCATTTTTTTTTTTTGGATGTGTATTCTGTGTTAGGCAATAGGAAATAAAAAACAAATACCCGTAGGGAAGATAATTGAATAGAATAAGGAAAATAAACTTTTCCACTTCATCGTTAATAATTTTCTTCTTTTTAGCATGTTTTCAATAATGTTTACAATAAAAAAAAAATGTACTTTTGACCATATAGTGGGTCTAAATGATTCTTGATAAAATTAAGTTTGTAGAGAAAACTTTAAAGGATTGTTTAATATTGACTTTGTGGTAAAAATTGACTTTGTGATAAGAATTATTAATTAGCTATTTTTAAAACCTTACATATATGATTTTTGATGTTTAAGTTATTACAAAATTACATAATCCTGAATAGTAACCTTACGCAACCATATTCACAATGAATTTAAAGATAATGTGAAACTTTGGATTTAAATTTGTGTAAAATAAAATTACTTACTAGTTGAAAATTATAAAAATTTCATGTCAGTAAGCAGCAGCTCCACAAAATTTTTCTTATAAAATAGAAAATTGTAATAGAATCCTTATACTTACACGTAAGTGTGGTCTAATTAGATTATGTAAATTAAAAATATTATTTGTAATTCATGTCGCCATAGCTAGCTGTTATACTTAAAGCTAATAGCTTTCTTGTTAAAACTAGTATGTCCTAGTATCCTGGCGAATGGAGTACAAAAAAGTTAAATTTAATAAATAATTTTCTTGATAGTTTAACTATGGTAATATGTGTTTAGGAATGCTATATTTTAAACTAAAATTAATGAAAAAATTAATAATTTATAAAATCAGCTTAAAAATATTCTTATAAACAAACTCCTAATTTCTAAAAAAAAAAAAAAATTAAAAAAAATCCCTTATATTTTTATTTTATTACAGATTTTCTTTTTTTGTTGCTGTAGAAAATCTCCATTTTTGTTTACTTGAAGTACAGAAGAAAAAAAAATTGTTTTTTTTTCCAGTTTGGTTTGTTATTGCGATGTTATTTAGGGGTTACTTAAAAGTTATTTTCGTATATAATATAATTTTTCTTCTATCTTAATTTAATGTTTGAGTGTTCGCTACTCCCTGGAGGAAGGTGGCCAGTTTTGACAATAGTAAATATTATGAGAAGTCAAGTTCATTGTTGGTGGTGCTATTATTATTATTTTCTTCATCTTCTTTTTATATATATATTTTTTTTTGACTACAAAACGTTTTTATACCTCATGATCATTGGAATTATTTACCATTTGACTTAAAATTTAAATTGACTTTCTTCTTCTGTTTGTTATAAAGTGTATTCGTGACATTTACAGAATAAAATTATTATGTTAATTTTTATGCTATTTTATATTTAATTTTAAATATATGTATGTATATATATATTTTTTTCTGGGAATAGGTCTTTATGTTTTTTTTTTTCTTTAATGGTATTATAGAATTTAAATGAAATACGAGTGGATTTTTTTAAGGAGCCTTTTTAGTATATATAAAATATATATATATTTTTTTATAACAGAGTCCAGTATTATAATTATTTGTAAATTTTTAATATGAATATTTAATTTAAGTAAAAAAATTAGGAAGTAATTTAAATTTTTATAGATATTTGATGATTCTCCTGTTAAAAATTTTTTATAGACAGAAAAAAAAAATTAAATTTAGATTCAGATATTTTAGATGGTATTTATTAAATAATGATTTTTTATTTAAGCTTATAAATTTTTCATATTTAAATTTCTAATGTTTTAAATTTTCCAAAATAAGCATAAACATAGATAATAAGTGAAAATCTGACATTTATATTCGGAAATATGTTTAGATTTCATAAAAAAGATTTGTAGTACGTGTAGAAATTATTCTTGTGCTTACCAAAAATCCAAATAACCATCTTTTCAGGCTATATTTTACAATGAAAATTAATTTTCTTAAATCTAAGGGTTGAAAATATTTAATATTATTTAACAAACATTCTCCTCTAATCTTAGAAGTATCCTATTTTCATCATGTATAGTAATTTTTTACTTTAAATAAAAATAAGTGGAATTATCCAAGTAGACTTAAGAAAACAAAATTATCTGATTCGGCTAAAAAAAATTAGAAATTATAAGATCAAAATCATTTCGAAATTAAATTGTCAAATGAAATTTACAAATATAAAAGACAAACTTTTTTAATTAAAATAAAACTCTTTTACTTTAATTCCTTTATTCACATGATCATAAAAAAAAAACTACCCTAATCCTTTTTTTTTTTATTTCAATAAAAGTACAATAAAAAAGAATAATTTTTTTTTGTCACTCAATTCTGATCCCCTTGTCCAAATTATCCAGTTTATGGTCCGGAAAAACTCTATAAATACAAAAAAAAATCTTACATTTAAATTGAAAAAGTCTACTAAAAAAGAAAAAAAATAAGAAGAACTTAAATAATAATAATATATAAAAAAAAAGTTTTTTTATCCAACCTTACATTTTACCTTAATTCACTATAATCTTTCCATTCCTTAACAACTTAAAATCTATTTATAAAAATACTAACACATGTACAAATACTTGAGAATCATGTCAGAAGATATACACAAAATTCTGCGCAGATTAACTTACTGTTCAGTAGTTTTATATTTAAGAGCTTTATTTTGAGCCGGCAGTAAAATGATGCCTTCACCAATTTGATTGGCAGTTTTGTTTTTTTCTGTGATAATTTTTTTTTGCTATATTTTAAAAAGTTAAGACTAATATAAATATAATTTGTTCAGCTTTAACTTTGAATAGTAAGTAGCAAATCATGTATATGCTACTGCAAATTACTTCGTCCATGACTTGTCTGATTTCGAAAAAATTTACTTTCTTAAAGTAATTTTTTTTTATAAAACAATACACATTTAAGAAAATGTCAACATTTTCTTATATCTGTGTTGCTGAACATTTAGCCATTAACTCTAACTGACTGTTTAAAACTCTTTACTGGGTAATCAATCAACAATTTATGTATTAAATAGAACTTTACAGACAGACAGATATCCAAATAAATATTAAGTATAATATTTTTTTTTCATGAAATTCGTAAACATATATCATAGTTATTTTTATCCCTCACATAAATTGTAAATCGACAAAAAAATAAAATTATCCAAAAGGACAAAAACTTTTCATATAACTACCAAAAAAAAAAAAAAGGATAAAAAAGAAAAAAATCCTTTATCTAATTTACTAATATAAACTCAATGAAAAAAAACCGATTCACATACACATACAAATAAATATCAAATAAACACTAAAAATAACAAATAAATCAACGAATTGCGGAATTTATCTCTTGAGAATATCAAAAGGATAGTTTAAAAAAAAAAAAAATTCGATCCTTGAAATGAACCAAAATAAATACCAATAATTCCAAAAAAAAAAACTTCACAATTTTCTTTAATACATATATAGCAACTTAAAAATAGAAGAATTCCAAACCGGAACTGTCCCCGGAAATTAGAAAGAAACCATCTCAACCTAAAAGGACATTATTTCCTGATACACGCATACCATACATAGAAAACAATTTGAAAAACCTAAATTCAAAAAAAAATAAATAAACAATATGAATAAAAGGAAATTCTTTTTAAAATTTATTGTAATAAATGTGTATGTTTGTAAGTAGAAAGGATGCCATATGGTAAAAATATCCTTTTTACATAATTTACGTAAAACTTACAATAAATATATAACATTGAAAAAATAATATTTATATAGGCAACTTTACCATTTTTGTAAGTTGTTATATTTGAAGTAGTTTTTGGAATTTTTCTTGTTGTTTTTTTTAATTTTGGGAAAACAAAACAAAATTTTTAATGAAAGTTTATCGAAAAGTTTTATCTTTTATTTATCCTTTATTTGTCATTTTTTTTTTAGATTTCGAAAGAAAAATGGATAATGCATATTATTTTATATACTCTTTTTCATAATAAATAAATAGTAACAAAAATGTTGAGTGAAATATTGAATATATATCGATGGCCTAGCATTGTTAAAAATGCTGATTTTACAAAACATGATAATATATCATAATTTTTCTACGAACGCCATTTTACTATTGACCGAATAACCTCGATATTGTAGTTTTATGAAAAATATACACCGACGATATTGTATTTTTTTGATATTGTGAATATTTAATAACTAAGGAAGATTTTACATAACCAAAAATATAGAAAGGTAAATTGTCATGAAAAAATTATTTTTTTCAATTAGTCAAATATATATGCTTAGTCTAATGTATATTGGTAAATGCCGCACTTTACATAACATAAATTATTAAAGATTTTATTTTGGTTCAAACAAAAATATTTAAGATAATTGAAGTTAGTTTTTTTTAGAATCTAATGCTTAAATTTTTACATATTAAATTTTTACATATTACATATTTTTTTAATTAAAATATTAATAAATTAAAATGGTTAATTCAAATGCTAAGAAATGGAATCTCGTAATTTTAAACAAACCGCTCTAATTTAATTTTCAAATGAAAATTTAAAAAGAAAATTTAATTTAATTTTTTAATTTAATTTTTCTTTCTGCCCATCATCCAATCTGTAAAGAATTTATATTTATTAGGTTAGCCTTAAACTCTATATATAAAAACTTTTACGCTCATAAAAATAACAAAGGAAAAAGTTTACGCATTAAAAGCAAAAAGCCTTCCAGATACACACAAAGAAAAAAAAAACTATATTTCGGAAAATTATTCAGAAATATACAAGAAAAAAACCTTAACAAGTCAAATCATCAAAATATACTTTTTTTAAAAAAAAATTAACTTGAACTTTTTTTTACATATATAGTAGTAGTAGTGATTATAGTTGAATAATTTGGAAAATATATAGTTTTTCCTTCTTTTGGTTTTTTAAATGAAAACTTTTGAATAAAATGCACCGCGGCACAATTATTCTTAATGCTTTTTATCATAAATATATATGTATGAATTGAATATGCAAAAAAAAATACAATTTTCCTAATATTCTTATATAGAAAGTTTTTCATTGTGTCTTGAAGGAAAATTACAAAAATTATGTATTTAAAAAATTTTCTTCAATTTTTTTTTATAATAACAAAAAAAAAATTATGATTATTATTAAATAATTATGAAAATTTTTATCTAACTTTTACATTAAAATTGTAAATTAAATATGCCGCTAGACTGTTTTCTTTTCTTAAGTTTTTCCCATTTAATAAGAGAAAAATCATGAAAATTTATGTTTTTTTAATAAATAAAAAATGATTATATATTAGTTTTTATCACAATAGTATATAATAATTATAGAGTTCCTTGCTCTATCAAGTAAAAAATTCGTATTTTATTTTAAAAAAATATAAAGTTTTTGCATCTAATTGGATTTTTATATTCTTATGTCGCAGATTGAAATAAAGATTACAAACAAAAAAAAGAAATAATTAGATTTTTAATGTTGTGGATGCTGAATTTCTATTTACCTATAAATGAGTTTTTACATGACTGGATAAGTAGAATTAGTTTTTGTACGTCTGCAAAAAATTTCATAAATATAAAATTAATTACAAAAAATTATTAATAACTTAATAATCAATTCTAATTTGAGTGGAACTTCCTTCATGCTTTACATATTTCCAACGAATTATTATTTTCGTCTAATATATTTCTAATTTTTAATAGATTACAATATCTCTACAACGCAGAAAAATAAATATCTTTCTATGCTTTCTTTCACTAGAAAAATGTAAAATTTTAAATTTTTTAATTTAAGATGAGCAATGAAATAAAGATATACGGTGCAGAAACGTCATCAGAATAACATAAAAAATTCAGAAACTACTAATAATAGTAGCGAATTAAGATAGTATTTGTTTATAATTGTCAAGACTGAAAAAATTAAAAATTAGCATAGAATAAATATAGCACCCTAAGGAAAATTCTTCTATATTTCTCTCATTCAATTTTTAAATAATTTCCAAATCTCAATGGTGATATTTTGAAATTTTTTTAAAATTATGTTCTTTCAAGTAATTTTGTTTCAAATTTTCTTAATTAATATTTTATAAAATGGCACTGCTTTTACGGAAAATAGTAACTCTGTTTGTACAGAGTACTATTTTCTTTGTAATTAGTTAAACATTTTTTTTTGCAATATTTAAGATTACTTATTTCATGAAAATTAATTTCGCTTTGATTATATTTGTGAAAATATAAATATAAAAACTTTATGAAAATTCAATATCCAAAATACAGAAAACAATTATATTGTTATGCGTAAATTTTTAATTATAAATCTACCATTCAATACATTAAGCATTTGTTTTAAATTATTGTAATAATTTTTATTTAAATATTTATCATTATCATTTATTTTATCGATTGTTTATTTATATTCTGGTCTGGGTATAAGTTCATACAATACAAATAAATTTATTTTAAATATAACATATTTTTTTATATCCTTAAATAACGGTTTGATTTTATTAACCATTTTTGTTATTCTATTTTTATATACATATACAATTTCAACAAACAATTGTTAATTTTCACACGATCTAAACAATATATATTTTTTATATATATATATATGTATATATATAATTTTCACATATATGTATTTGAATTTTATGTGTTCAATATTCAGGAATGATCCTTTTTTTTGCGCCTTTTTGTTATTGTTATGGTATTCTTGAAAAAAAAAAAATACCAAATATAAAATTAAGGTTTTTGCACGTATTAAACTGTCGATTTCGTTTCTTTCGTTTATATATATATTTTTTTTTTATATTATATCAAGACAGATTTTCGGCAATTTAATATTATGAAAATTTTTGACCAAAAATTAAGCCCTTTCCTTGAAGGATAATACAATAGCAAGAACAAAAAAAAAAAACAACCACAGTAAATTGGCAATCTTAGTGATCCCACATCCTTTTTGACTAAATAAGCATTTAATATCCAATAAACCGAGAATCAAGAAGAAAAATTTTTTTTTTTTTATGTATATAATGACCATATGGAAAATTTTTATACGTAAGATATAATATTATATTGTGAAATATCCTTAAAAAATTTATTATACAGTTGTATGTTAAAACAAAAAAAAAATCCATCCATACATATATAATTTCCATAGAAAAATATAGGGAATAACCCGAAAAAAAAAATAAAATAAAATAAAAAATAAAAGTAAAATTGGTCGAAAAATCTTAAAAACAAGATGAAATAGAAAAAAAAAAAAGGTCATAAGAAAAGACTTTATGGCCCCCCAATAAAAGACAAACAAAAGACTTCATTCGAAAAGGCTCCCTTAAAGGCAATTTCCATTATTTTATTTGATCATAAACGGACAATTGTCTAAAATCACCACATTCATATTATATGGTCGGTCGGTTGTTGTTTTTTTTTTTATTTTCACATTTATAAATATTTTACTCCCAATTCCCCCGTTGGGATTTTTACATATTAACCCATCATAGAATATTATTCAAAGAGACAAAAAGAATGTTAACATAAAATATACATATATTCATGTTATATTACATATATATAAAAAAATATATATACGAGTATATATTTATTTATATAATTTTTTGAAAGAAGGACCAAAACATTAAAGGATATTTTTATCCTTTCAATTTTTTTTTTGTTATCCTATATAAATTTTCAGATATTTGTGTGTTCAGTTAAATTTAGATTTAATCAGGAATTCCGCAATAGAGATTGAAAAAATATATATATATAAATAAATCAAATAATATTAAATTGCTCATTTCCTAAGTTTTTTTGGCTTTTTTTAAGAACTATTGGTGCATAAAGTTCAGACTTAATTTAATTAAATTGCAGGTCCATTAAAAAATCAGTTAGTAAGAATTATAAAGAAAATTTTTTTGGGATTTCTTCATCTTTTTGGTTGGAAATACAAATTAGATAAAAAAAATTTGTCAATTTTGAAAGTAAATGTTGTTTTGTCTTTCTAATTTTTTTAGCGATACATAGATTTTATCTGCAATTTTAAAGTTTATTTTATATACTGTGTTGTGTATAGTTTTATATTTAGTTTCTTGTAGTGCAGCATCATATGTCTTAGCATATTATTTTGGATAAAATAGTTATTTGGTTAAATTATCTTACAGATAACATAAAAAAAAATTAAAATTTTTAGTAAAAAATTAAAATTTTTATCTTCTTATAGAAATTGTATTAAAAATAAAGAAAGTTTTAGAAAAGCTGTTTAACATTTTATATAAATTAAAAATAGTATTTTTCATTAAAATATTAATTTTATTTTCATATAATGCTTTGAAATTAAATAATATTTGACTTATTTTGTTGTTTGTCGATTGAGATCCTAGATAAGTACATATAACTAATTATTATTAATAATTTTATAAGTACATACTTATAATATTATGTACTTATAATAATATATTCATAATATTTCATTAACTTATATTTTCACTTCAATTTCCAATGAAATTTACAATTTTTGTTTTCAATTACAATTTAATTATTTGAATCTCAAATATCTATTTAAAATGAAATTGATATTATAAAAGTGTCTTATATTTCTAGAATTTCGACTTTAAAACCTATTAAAAACATTCATGGAACAGTGACAATGTCAATTTAACTTTGTAAAAAGAAACTATTACTTAAATTATACCAAGAATTTTTGGCCAATTAAATACAAACTAACAAACTTTTCTATGATATTAAATTATTATCTTTTTGTTTCAAGTATAGAAATTATATTCTTTTAAAATTCAATGTCTTTTCGAATTTTTTTCTTCGTATAATAGCAACGATATCAGTGAATTAACAAGCATATAATTTTATCGGGAAAAAGTTAATAGTCAAATTGTTAAACTATTTTTTTTTTGTATGCGAAAAAACAAATTGCATAAAAAATGTCACATTATTTTTAATACTTTAACCATATTATACAAAATCTGAAGTCATAGTAGCATAACAATTTTATGCTAAACAATACTTTGTACAGGGTTAATAATTTTCATAATTTTTCCAACATAGAAACATAAACTTATGTATTGAAATTACATAGACAATTTTCAAATATATTTTTTTTAGGAAATTTAGATTGAAGTTAAATATTTTCTAAGAAAAATATCTATAATAAAATTTCTGTACATTTTAAACAAGTACACTCTGTAAAAAATATGATAATATTATAAAAGATTAAAAAAAAATCTGCGAACATTCATAGAATATAATAAGCCAAGATTTCAAAAAAAAAAAAAAAATGAAAAAAAAGGACATCAAGTGTTTTTTTTCACTTAGTTAGAATACACAAAAAATATTGTATAAAGCACAGAGTATAAAGTATTACATGAAAAATCCATATGCGAGAGCTTAAAAACGACAGTGATACATTTCATTTTTATTCATGTGCATTAATAATTTTACTTGAAAATAAGATAAAAGATTGCTGACTACTTAAAAAAGTTAAATATATAAGTTTAAAAATTATATTTAAATAGTGACTAAAATAAAAATATTATATTTTTGTAAATGGCATAAAGAATAATGTTAAAATCTTTTTGAAGAAACAGAATTTTGTTTTTTTTTAGCATAAGAAGTGTGTAAACATTTATTAGAATTGGATTTAAAAAGTACATCATTGATCATAAATATGAATTGCCATAGTATTTGTTGTCCAATTTGAAGTGAATTTAAATATTAATTAATTTTCAAACGGATTTAATATTTAATTTCTAATTCGAACACAGCTGAGCTAATATGAATATGAAAGATATTGTCCTTGTTATATGTGTTGACTTAGATTATGTATAAACCTGAAAACTTTCTCATTGCGCACGTTTAGGAATCAGAAGTATTTATATCCGATATCCTTTAGGTATGCGTTATGTATTATTGTGAATTAGCAATAGAAAATAATTTTATTCTGCTTGATAATGAATCAGCTTATCAGTAAAAATTGATTTGACGTTACTTAAATTTCTTTAAATTTACACTTTATTGAAATTAATAATATTGAATCCAGTGAATAAAACCAGTCAAGATTTCCAGTAAATTCTGATTAAAATTTAAAGTTTGTGCCGTGAGTAATGTTTAGCTTGTGCTCATCTGTAGTACATCAAAAATTTACTGAAATATAGGGAAACTATAACTCTCATGGTGTTTTAATTCTCAATTTGATATTTGTACATATGTTCTTATAAATTTGATATGCAATGGCGGGTTTATTTATTTAAAGTCAAGTTATCTGCTGCTTAACTTAATGTTAAGTTTAAACTAAAGATACAACGTTTAAACTTAAATTTAGGAACAGGAAAATAAATTAAACTGAATTCTCGAGTTTAAACCCGCACTGTAAAACAAGCTTTTACAATTTTTTTTCTTCAAATTTTAATTCATATTATTTTAATAAAAAGAATTTCTTTAAAACCATAAATATTAAGAAGTTGTCTTGGTCCTTTTGGTTTTATAATATAACCCTTCTACAAAAACTTTTATATTTCTACACCAGTAAATGTTGCCATAAAGGCTTATAAAGTTTATTCTACTCTTAAAGTTTACTTTAAGCTTCTTGATGATTTATTTTATATTTCTAGTCGTTTAGTTTTTTTTTTTTTTAATATTTTACTGAAATGGAAAATTTCTCTTTTTAATGTATTGTATGTGAAAAATTAAGTTTATTGATGCAGTGAATCAAAAAAAAGAAAATGTTGTTGTTTTTCTGAAAAGAAAATGAAACTATAAAACTTGAAAAGTGGAAATAATAATAATAATTTTTTTTTTATAAAATATTTCCAGAATGAGATGATTAAACAGAAGAATGAAAGATTTTTATTAGTTAAATTATTAATTTTAAAGTCTTTATAAATCAAAGTTAGAAAAATTTAGATATAATTTTTAAATTATACCTTTTAAAGTAAAAAGGAAAAAAAAATTTAAATTGATTTAATATTTCAAAAAATAATTAAATTAAAAACTTGCTAATGATGATGATGATAAGTTTGTTAGACTTTTACATAAAACCCACTTTTACTAGGGTGAATTTTTATTTTTCCCAAGTCTTCATTCATTAAATGAACTTGTGGTGGCATGAAAATTTAATCCTTAATGAATTTGTGGTGGCATGGAAAAGCGAAAAGAACAGAATAAAAATAAAAAGTTTTTTTTGAATTATTAGATTTTTTTCCGGAAAATAAATTTATTACTTGTACGTAGAACTTTTTAGTTTACTTTTTAGATTTTAGAAAAAAAAATTTTATTAAGATGAATATGAAATTTTAAGGACTATGTAATAATATTGGATATTATAAATTCATTTAAAATATATATTATTTTAAATGAAACTTGAAATAAACAATGTAAATGTATATAATTATTAAAACTAGGTCTGTGGTATACAAATTTGAATATTTATCATTCAAATTTTCTGATTTATGTTATAGATTTTCGAAAATTTTAACATAAATTATAATTTATTATATGGTTTTATTGAAATTTACTTAAAACTTTTTATAATATATAATACAAAATCTAATAATTTTGAAAATAAATTAGTAATTTTATTTGTATGTTGGAAATTTTAATGTGAAGGCATCTTTCAAAATTATTATTGATTGCGATTTATATTAAATTTTCGTACCCATCCATGTTTGCGTTTTGTCAATTAATTTATTTAATAAATATGGTATAAATTGATTTTATAAATGAATATCGTTGTAGTGATGTAAATGTTATAATGACTGTTTAACTTATTCGATTTAGATTTAAAATCATAATTCCACTTATTATGATTAGGTTTATTTATCTTTAAAGATTACTTAATACAAGTAGATCAACTTATTATTAAAGAATTTAATTTCTGAATCGGTTCATGACTAATTATAATAGAAAATAATTCGAAATAAATGTTAAAACTTTTATTACACTTTATATCACGATTTTCATATTATATACATATATGATTATATCCTTTAATTAAGTTTTGTTCAACTATTACCTTTTTTTTTTGTTCAAGTATTAGTTTTGAGCAGCTGAAAGAAATTTTAATAATATAAATTTTGGATACAAAATTCTAATAAAATATTATATAATTTATAAGACTCGCACTATCTTGATCCAGAAAGTTTTCCTATGCATAGTCAAATTTATGAATATTTTTAAAATTCCATATATGTTAAAATGATATATTACACTAAAACAAATTAAAATGTTCATTATTCAAATATGATTTAGTATAAAAGTATATTTTTACAAAGTTAAATATTATATTTTTGTGATTTTTTTTTAGAAAAAAAAAAACTGATATTAATCGTAATAAGTTTTTACTATTATAAAAAATATATTATTTCTATTCTCACCTTAAAAAGAAATAGTGAAATATAGTGAAAAAAGTTTTTTTTTCAACTATTTTGAAAAAGAAATACGTATACGTATGTATACATTGTTTTTACTATTAAATAAGCTTTCAAGTTATTTTTCCTTTGGGACATATTTGATATAAAAATAGTTTTTTTGCACATTGCAATTATTTTTGATAAGATATTAACTATAAAACATTGTCGTAATTTCTATTATATAATGACAATTATAATAATAATATATATGTATATAAAAGTAGAGAAACTAATTTAAAAGTCAATTAAACTTCAAAAGTTATTTAATGGAGTTTTTGGTTGGTGGAAATATTTGAATTGTTTTTGTGTTTTTTTTTTGTTTCAAAAATAATTTTTATTCTGAAATACACATTTTTTCGAAATTAAAATAAATTTAAAAATATTTTTTCATATTAATATATGGAGAGAAAAAAGGTATAATAAAAAATGAAATCTAATATAGACAAATTCATATTATTTTCAAGTGAACATTAAAAAAAATTAGACTGCAATATTTCGGAATACTATTTAAAAAAAACTTTACAATTTTAATTCGTTTTCTATGCTCTATTTAAAATTTAAAGGCTTTTTGGCTAATTCTACAATTAAAAAATTTTAAATGTATAATTTTCCTTTAAATTTTTTCTCAAAACTTGAAATTCGGATAAAAATTTAAGTTTATCAAAGTGTTAATGAAACTGGAAAAATTATAAAGTAGGTTGAAATAAAATGTTTATTAACCATTTTATTTTGAAATTGTTAAACGGACTTGAAATTAAAATAACATTTTCTCTATTTAAAAATGTTTAAGAGTTTAATGAAAATATCTAAGCATAAAAATATTGTAAAATTAGAATTATAATTATGGTTAAAATATGCTAAATTATAATCTGACAAATTGCATATTGCAGTATACCATAAACCAATTTTGGATGTAAAAAATCATTAGTTGTATATATCGTGTTGTTGTTTTAATTGCATTATATAGTTTAATATGAATTCCTATTTTTAAAATATTAACTTGAATATTGTGATGAAAATATATCAATCCAACTTGCTTAAAATAGTTGTGTAAAATATTGTATATATAAACATAGAATTTATTGTAAAAATAAAAAATCTTCTTTTAGTACAAACACAACTTAATAACTAAATTTCCACAAATGACTATAATGATAAATAAAGTAGCAGCCATTAATAGCTATTTTTAAAACTAAACTTTTACGAAACTTTTATTTATATATGAGAAAAAAAAAATGTAAAAGCAAACAAACAAAACAAATATTCTTAATTTTAAACTTTTTTTTTAAAATAAAATAAAAAATTTGTGGAAAAATTTTCAAAATCCACAAAAACTAAAATACATAATAAAATACACCAAAAAAAAAATGTATGTACTATGGTAAAGAAATTATTCAAAGAAGAAGAAGAAAAAAAATGACGAAATATCCTTAGTTAAAAAAAAAAAACCAACAAAATGGAAAAGAAATGCAAAATTTAACTTTAAAAACTTTTTTATATTCATTTTCTTTATAAAACTTTTTTTTTTAATTTTTTTGTTAGCTTGTTAATTTCATTCTTCCTGTCATAATTCATTATAAGTGAAGAAAAGGGCAATATGAAAATTATATGAAAATGAGATAAAAAAAAAACTGGACACGCACACCTACACATGAAAGCTTTTAAAAAGCAAAAAAAAAATAAGATAATAATAAGGATTTATATTTGGTAAAAGAAGTTTTTTTTAACAACAAAGAAATTAAAAATCAACACACACACAAAAAAAGAAAGTATTAAGTCAAGAAATTTTTCATCACAAAAAAAAAAAAATATATGATAAAATAAAAGCGAAGAAGAGAATAATAATACAAAGATATCAACAGAGATATTATCTTTGAAGATCCTTTGGGAACAAGTAAAAATAATGTTTATATTTGCACCAGGTAGTCATATCTGAGAAATATTTCTTTGTTATTATTTTATTCTTGAGTGCTTTTTTTTTTTTTTTTGTGCATCAGTCATGTTGTCATCTTCGGGCACAAATAAAAAGGACATAGACAAATATAAATTTAAATTAATATTTTAAGATAAATAAGAAAAGAACAGCAGCGTATTTGATCAAAATAAATGGAAATGGAAAATTTTTCCAAAAATAAAAAAAAAAAATTTTTCTAAGGTATATTAAGGACTTGTTAAAAGTATAAATTGGATTTAATGTGAATAAGATAATGAATTAAATGAAGTAGTAAAATATCATAGGGAATTATTTTTATATGACAATATAACGCAATGATTGATATTGGTCAGTAACTAAAATTAATTTGGAAAATTTACAAAATATAGATTTATTTTAGGAGAATTTTATTGTTTGGGTTACTAATGTTTCAAACATTACTAATTCGTAAACTGCAAATCTTCAGCTGATGTTAAAACTTTAAAATTGCACAGAAGTTTCAAATGGCAACTTATGTTTTCTTACTTATTTAAATTTACTGCAACATTTTTATAATTGATTACCAATTTTGGTAGGGCATGCATAAAACTTATCTCATTTTTCAATTTTTAAATTGTTTTTTTTTGGTCAGCTTAATTATGTTCATAGAATAAGTCGCATTGCAAGTACCCTAAGGGAATAAATTTGTCCAATTTTTGTTCTATTTTTTTCTCTTTCATTTACTCCCCGAATTATTAAAAAATATGTGAAAATAAATAGAAGACAGTTGATATTTTGAAAATTTTAATTCTAAATTATATTTAAAAACATATGTACTATTATGTACTTTTGTTAGAAATTTGACTTTTTTAATTAATATTTCATAAAATGACATTTCGGGGAGTACTGTCAAGAGAACTACTAATTTCGGGGAGTACTGGGATATATTGTTTGTTGAATTCTTATGGAAGATATATTTAAGGCGCTTCCAAGTCTACTAATTCTATGATTATATCATTAATTTCCACATCCAAAGTACAAAGTCATCATATTAATTTTTTGATAGATTTTAGCATTAAATGAAATTTACAAATAGTTTTCAGTTTTTTTATTATAATTAAATGAAATAATGTTAAAAACAAGTAACAATACACAATTTTTTTTAGCAAAAGAAATTCTTTTGAAAAATAACAAAAATATGGATAATCATAATATCCTAAAAGAAACAAAAGAATAATAAATATCCTTTTTGTTTTATCGTCTTGTCTAAATAAACTAAAAAAAAAGATCTCGTCAGAAATAATAATAATAATAAAAAAAATTATATTATGTTTTAAAATAATAATGCAACATAGCTCGCAAAAAAAGAACAAAAATAGAAGTCGGAAACACTAAAATAGAAAATGTTTTTCTTTTATTGTGACGGTTAAAGTTTTTCATTTTTTTTTTGCCTTTTTTTTTTTTAGTTTTCCAAAAATTTCGTTTTTTTTTTTGTTGCAAATGCTTTGACACTTGTTAACACTTGAGTTGAATACTGATTTGTATCTTAAAGGACATTCAAACTCAAAAAAAAAAACATTTTTATGTGCTCTTTATTTCTTTAGGTTATATAGTTTTTTTTTTGTTTTGTTCAGTAAAAATAACAATTTATTCTTTCATATCACAAAAAAAAAAAAAGAAAAACTCTTCATTATTTGTAATGCAATATCCTTGCAAGTGACACAATTTTTGCTGTTGCTTTAGACTTTTATTTATTTCCATAGATAATTATTGTAATAGGAAAATGTCTTAAAAAGGAATTTTCTATTTTTCATACTTTTCTATTATTTTTTTTTTTGTATTTTTATGATGACAATATTTTTATTGACATATATTTTTGAATGCTGAATATATTGTAGATATTCAGAAATATGAAGTATATTGTGAAATTTATTCTTTAAGTCAGGATATAGTTGTGAAATTTTTTAAGTATAGGGACATTTTTAAAGAAGATTTAAAACTTTTTCTAATGATAGCAGGTGTAATGCAATTTAAATATTGGAATAATCTATAAATAAGTACATACGTTTTTAAAAAAAAAATTAAGAAATAAATTAAAAATGGCTTTTAAAAAGATGAAATTAGTTGAAAAAAATATGATGTGGTCAAAAAAAATACCCAATTCGAACTATTGCTTAAAAATGTTTTCAAATATTTATCTGATCTTGAAATACACATTCAATAAATATGATAGAAAGTGATATAGTTATCTACCAATTTCGAATTACAAATATATACTAAAAGTTGATCAAATTGAAATACTGAAAATCAAAGCTTATGAATTTGTTGAAAAATATATTTTACGAAATTTACTCAGCACGTATCCACATACAGAACGGCACACAAATTGACATCATGGTAAAAACTGCTAATAGTTTTTGCCAAAAGATTATTTAGTGGTTTTCTTTGAAAATATCTTAAAGTCAACTTTGGTAGATAATAATATATCCCTTACTATGTAACAGTCGGTAAAAAGACGAAATAGATTTGCAAAAGAACAAAATTTAATTCCAAAAAGGCAAAATCTAATTGAAAAATATATATTTAATTTACAAAACGGCAATTTGAAAATTAATTTGAAAATGATAAATTAAGTTAGAATAATGATTATAATTTATATAAATTACATTCCCTTAAAATCAATCAGCATTAATTTAATTTACAATATTATTAAAGACAATAAGAAAACCAAAATTATTTATTTTATTTTTAACACGTATTTTATTAAATTATAAGATACATACACATTTCAAGAGTTAAAATTTCTTGTAAAAGATTAATCAAAATTAATATGTATATTTTTTTGATTTTAAATATTTTTGTAACCACAACCGCAACACCTAATTTACTTTAAAAAGTTAACAATTTTTTTCTTATTAAATTATATTTAAAATGTTTATCTTTTATATACGCAGTGATAAACGTTAAAATTTTGGAATATTAACCACATTTGAACAATGCTGAGAATAGGGTGGTAAATTTCTAAAAGATGATTTTATTTTAATAAACAACAAACGTTCATTCAAAATAATAAAAAAAAAAAAAAAAAAAAACCAGAAATAAAATAGAACGGATTAAGGATTATATTGTGATAAATACAAATGAATAAAAAAAAATTAAACTTTATTTCCTCCAACATAAAATTCGTTATGTTTTAGCATTTAAATTGGTTGTTTTTATTAAAATTATTTTCATCGTCTTTCACTTTATTATCAATTTTCATCACAACAAAAATAACAAAAAAAATTTCACAAAGAAGTTAGAAACGTGTTCACATTTTAATTACCCAAGGATTTACATAAAATATATTTGAGCATTCATGCTATATACATACACTTGATTCTTATTTTTTTTCCCATAGAAGAGGTTATAAGATCTCAAAAATTTCTTATTTCAAGTTTTATATAAAACATTTTTTGTATGTATTTGGGGTTTGAATTAAGAGATGGCAATCCAAGCGAAAATAATTATTAAACAGATTCAAATAAACTGAGATGGGTTTAAATTAAGTTATGCTAAAAAGATCATAGATTGATGTTTTTTTTAAAAAATGATTCATGAAATATTTATTAGAAAGAAAATCTAAATATTTTTTTGGAAATTTTTATTGAATTACAAATTTTATAATTAAATTTTTAAAATGTGAAAATTTACAAATTTTCTTTTTTAATTTACATTATAAATGAACGTTTAAATAATCAGGATATTTTGTTAAATTAATCAAAAGTTCTCCAAGCTATTTAAATGTAATAAGTTTCATAATTTAGGAAAAAATAGACTAATAATTATTAATTAAGTTAATATTAACTTTTACGTACTTAAAACTTTGACTTATCAATCACGGTTATACCATAAAATGCCTTTTTTAATGTTTCTTCTAATAGGTGCTAATGTAAATCATAAATAAAAATATTAATTTAAAAAAATTAATTGATATTTTCTTTTTACCCTAAATTTTCAACATGTTTTCTTTTCACATACTCAATACAAAAAAAAAAAAAATAAAAAAGGAAAAAAATGAAAATATTTGGGTGTTATTATTTTAAAAACTTATATACTTAACTTTAGAAAATTTATCACTAATATTATTAAGTTTCCTTTTAACTTTCTAAGAACATCTACTATTATGTAATATTAATTAAGGTATTTATAATTCAGTAAATCATAAAATATCTTTTAAGTGCGTGCTTTTTAAGGATAAAAGTTTTGTTTTATTCAATAAATAAATATAAGAACGTGTAGAAATTATTAATAATATTCATTATTACATAATTAATAAATAATAAATGATTATATAATATTAAAGAGATAATATTATAATAAAAACACTAATTAATAAATAACACATTTTTTTTTTGTCTAGATTTAATTATAATAAAATAATAATTGCCTATTTTTTATTTTGAATTATTACAAAGGATTATAAAAAAAAATCTGATTAATTTTCATATATCCATAAATAAATTTCTATAATAAATATTAAATAATTTTATTTAAATTATCTTTTATTTTTGTTTTAAAATGAAAATTTCCTTATATAAAAAGAAAAAACTTTATCTTTAAACCTTAAATTATTATATTAAATATAAAAACAAATTGTATATATAAATATCCTTTTTATGAGATAGATATCTACATTACAGGGGATAAAAGACTATAAAAATTTTACAGGACTTGATGTGTAAAGTTTCTAAAGGGTTGCCATGTTTTTTTTTTTTCTTTCTCTCCAATTTCGATATCAATCATGTTTATTTATGTGAAAATTGAATAGGAAAAAAAAACTTATTTTATGTCCTTTAAAAAGGCAAATATCTCATAAAAGCAAATTCAGCAGAAAATAACATAGATAATTTTAATGGTTTTGCTAAGGAAAAAAAAAATCTTGTATATGTATAGTAGTTTTTTTTTTTTCGTAAAGATATAGTAAGAAAAATATTTATATGTGAAAAAAAAAAAAAATAAGAGAAAAATTATTAAGGTCCTTAAGAATTTCCTTTAAAAAAAATTCTGATTATAATATTATATAAGAAAAAAAAATATAATCTATTATAATTTCCTTTCGTTTTATCACAACATAAATAACCAAATCAGGTAGGCAAAAGAGGTTAATTTTGGTCTTTAAATTTTTGAATATTTTTTTTAAATATTTACATAGTAAAATTTGTAGGATCTAATATTATCATATTTATTTTTTGGTTTAAATTTAAAATTGCATATATGTAGGCTAAAATTTATATTACCACCCGAAGGAAATAATCAGATACTTGTATATGTGTAAGGTTATTGAAAATCTATCATGTTAGGTTGTTCGAATTTTAAAAGATCTTAAAACTATAAATTTTATAGTTTGAAAACCAGAATATTTTTAGAGATGAATGAAGATACATATCTTTCCAAAGGCAACAAGTATTATTTATGGTATTTATACATATTTTTTTTTTTGTAAAATTGATTAATTCGTAATATTTATAAATTTCTAGATGATATTATGCATATTTGTATGGCTAGTATGTACCAATATTACTAAAAACTTTTATAGTTTCTTGAATAAAATTCAATTATATTTTCAATTAACAAAAAAATGTTGTATTTTTTTATAGAAATATTTTATATAAATCTGTTCGAAAACAATTTATATTCAAAATTTTATAAATAATATTGTCCCGAAATGTAGAATACTTTGGTTTATATTATTGAAGAAATAATTATAGATCTTTAAGGATATTAGTATTTTGATAATTCAGTAATAATAAAAGAAAATTTAGTATTTTTGAAATAACGAAATTAAATTTTATGTTTTAATTTTTCATAACTATCAGTAATATTGGACATTTACAAGAAATAATTCTTAAACATATACTTTTATGAATTTAAATAAGGCTATAGCATAAAATTAATAAACTATATAGCAAATTGAAATAAAAAATAAGATAAAAAAATGTTCTCACTATAAAACAAATTCCTTACGAACTAAAAAAAATATTATTTGTTATTTGAACTACACGAATATTTTGGTATGCATGATAGAAAGTATTTTCTAGATCTTTCTTAAAATTTTAATACAACTTAAAAGAAACTGAAAACATATTTTTAACAATTTTCCAAATCACCAAAAAATCTAAAACTATTTACAAAAATAAAAAAAAAAAATATCATAAAAATCTATTATATAAAATTCACATTGCATCAGAATATTAATTTTATTTTTGTTGTGTTAACATTTTGGATAAGTATATCGAGTTATATATGCTCCTAGTAACGTGGCAAATGTGGTTTTCCACATTTATGGTTTGCAATATTGGCAGCACTAACATCAACTATTTACTCTTAACAAAAATTTTCCTAAAAAAAAAAAAAAATTATATTGAAAAAAGAAAATATACGCTATTGTAAAAGACTGTCAAAAGCATGTGCTCAAAATATTAAGTGGAAAGTTTATTTTAAAAAAAAAATCACTACAATTCTGATTATTTATTGACTGTAAAATTCCCTAGTATATTTACAATATAAATTTTTTACAATTTTATATTTTACTTAATTTTATATTTTAGAGAAAATAAAAATTTAGTTTTAATAAATATTTTGAAACGAAAAAATTAAATATATATTTTGAAAATTATTTGGTTTCATATTGAGTTTAAGTTATAGATACATAAATACATAGTACTTAAATTTAGAGCTTAGATACATTATGAATTTCATATTTTTCAGGTCATGTATTACACCTTTTATATATAAATCCCCAAAACAATTTTTTTTCAAAAAACTCTTGTTATCCATTTCTTAAATATTGACATAGGAGTTTATATGAAATATTTTGAAAATTCAATTCCAATAGAAATTTTCATTTTTTTTTCCAGAATATAAATTTTTCTGTGCACGACAATAAATTATTTACATAGAATATTAAAAAAAATATGTATTTATGATATTCTATCTAGTTAATGCTAATATACTCTAGAGAACAAGAGTAGAATTTTGTTGAAATTATTTTTTTTTTGCGCCAATTTATTTTAAATTAAAAAGTTCAGTTTTTCATATTTAAAAATAAAACTATATTATAATAAAGTTAATTGCATAATTTCATTAAATTTTATGGTTAAAAACTTTTTAGTTTAAAATAATTATTAATTTTAATAAAAAGAAAGTATTTAAAAAAAAAAAAAAATCAATAAAAAAGTTTTAATAAAATATCCACTATACTTTTATTCCAATTTTGTTAGTTTTTAAATAAATAATATAGTTAAAAAAATATAAATCTAAATTTCCGCAATCAATGCCATCCTATCCAAAACAGATTTACAAAAAAAAAAAAAAAAATTATTTTGGCAAACATCGGAAATTTATAAGCCATTAAAGTCGAAAATTCTTAGAAACTTTTTTTTTTTTTTTAAAGTTTAATTCTTTTTCGTCTGTAATATATCGACCACTGTTTCACCGATGAAGTTTTTCCTGACCAAATCTAGTTTTTTTTTTTTTTGTATTATTTTTGTGTGTTATTTCCTGTTCTTGAAGTAAGAAAAATATTTATAGTCTTAAAAAGGATAAAACTATGTATGTATACTATATAACACTGTAATTTTCTAAAGTTACCTTCTAAAAAAAAACCAAAATGATATATGTGGATATATAGTTTGTATAGCGTATCAACGCTTAAATATATGGATACCACATTTTGTCCACCATGAAGAAAAATAAATTACAAACAGTAAAAAAAAAAAACTTGATCTAATATCCTTAAAATATTGTACTTACATAGTTGTTAAACATATATACATACGTATACGTATATTTGCAGTTAAATATTTAAAGCAAAAAGGACCACTTAGGTAAAATAATTTGACTGTATAGAGGAGTGAAAATATTTGTTTAAATAAAACATACATACTTATATACAATCTACTTGCACATTTTAAAGCGATATTCTAAATTTTAAGTTGGCGCCAATTTTTTATTTCAATTATTTGTATTTTTAGTTTATATTTTTCATTGTCGTAAAAACGTAGGGAAAAATATTTTTAAAGAAAATTTCTTTTTGTTTTTCATGTGTTGGGGAAGATTAAATTTTTAAAAATATTTTTTTTAATCTTTTTTATTTGTTTTTTTGGTAAAATGTACAGATTAATTTCAATTTTGTCGGTATAGCCAATAAGATTGAAAAATTAATTTCTACTAATCCATATTTCAGTTATTGGCTAGGAACACTGCTAATCCTTAGCTTCTATAATTAATTTATTAGATATACATATTATAAAATCATTTTATTAAAAATATTTGTTTCTATTTAATTTTCCATTTTTAATGCTAATAATTAAATCAAAAATGGAAATAAACATACTTCCATATTTTATATCCTTAATTTTCAATTTTTCAATTTATATTTTATATGTAGTACTATGTATATAGTTTTTTTCAAAATATTTTTATTATTCTCTAATGGCAATTTTTTTTTTTGCTCTACAATTTTACTCTGTCTTTATTTCTTATTTTATTATTCTTTTATCCAGATTGCTTTTGGCTTGATTTATGCTAAGATATTGAATTTTACTAGTATAGTTATCTGTTTTTTTTTTTTCATCTTTTATTTGTCTTATTTTGTGATAAATGTCCAGTAAATTTATACTTAGGAACCAATAAGTGAAGGACTAAGAACAAAAAATAATTTAATACTATATAATAGATATTAACATATATACATATATATAAAAAAGAATTGTAATGTAATATCCTTGAGTCACCCAGCAAGGAGCCCTCAATACATGGATTAAATTATATCCACGAGCAGATAAAAATGAAAGAAAAAATAAAATAAAATATAAAATGATATTAGTTTTTTTTTTTTTTTTGAGTACATAATATAATTTCTCCTGAAATCAGCTTTCCATGTACAAAAAAAAAATATTCAAGACAAAATCCTTGAAGTTTTGTATTATTTTTTTTTTTTTTGGGATTTTTTCGAAATGAAAAAAAAAGGATTTGAAATATTGAAGTCCAGTCGATTTCTTTTTTTTTTTTGTATTTGAGACTTGTTTTTCATTTTGAAATATTATCTGTATTTATCCATGGTGATATTTTTGATCCTTGTAGAATATTAACAATAATTTAATGATGATATTGTTATAAAAAAATTTTTTTTTCTGAATTAATGAATTTATTTAGAAAATATAGAATTCTCTGGATCAATTAAATTGACAATATTTGAGAATATGTAATAAGTATCTTAAAATCAAAATTTTATCTTCATATTTTGTTTAGATTGTGTATATTTATTTGGCAATTGTTAGATAACGATTAAGCTTAACCGATATATACCTAATTTAAATATTGTATTGTTCAAAAATCTTATTTAAATAAATCTTTATACTTATTTGATCAATTATTTTGTTAAATTTAATAACTTTCATTATAAAATCAAGAAAAATGTATAAAATGTTTTAAATTACTAAAAATACTATTTATTATAATTTTTTTGACTGAATTAATTAAATAATAATTCTTGTTAAATTCATAAAAATAAATTATTTTTCAACAATCTACAAGAATATATTTTATCACAATCAGAAGAAGAAAAATTAATTTTAAAACATTTTTTCTATCTTTTTGATTTACAATTTATAAAAATGAAATATTGAAAACATAATCTACTATATAAAAATTACTGTCTTTCTGAGTTATAATGACCTTACATTATGATTACGATAAATTTCATAATAAATGGTTGATAATTTTCTGTAGAATTATGATTTATTTTACTTCATATACACAAACAATATTTGGAATTTTTTTATAATAGATAGTTATGTTTTAAAAATGAGATAAATTAAATTTTTATTTAATTTTGTGGACTGAGAATATATAATTAAATTTAAAGTGACAACAAAATTTAACTTAAATATTTAAATAAGAAATTAAAATGATTTCAATATTATTTTCTTAAACTAACGAGTTATTAATTGAAAATTTTTGATATTTTAAATAAAATTAGATACTTAATTTTAATGTACTGCAATGTAAGCTTCTATGAAATTAATACTTATCCGTTTTACAATTTAAACCCTAAATTAGAAATTCTGATCAGATTACAACCAATTCCTTAAAAGGTAATTGAATTATTTTTTAAAAAAAACTTTCATATAAGGGGATCAAAAATAAGACAAAAATAAAAATATATAATTTTACGTAACTTGAAATTTTTTTTATTAATATCCTTATATTGTACGGCTAGATATTTTACATTATTTTTTTTTTCTTTAAAATTATATTTCATGTAATTTTAGCCTTTTAGTTGTTGAAAAATTATTTTCTACCTACAAATTATTGAGTCTTTGCCTTCAGGAATTTTTCTTAATACAGTATCCTACAGCATTCTTAAAGATATACTAAATAATCAAAGACATTTTATACTTTCTTATTTTTATATTTTGTATCTTTTTTTATTTTACTTTGGTATGTCAACTAATTTTTTTTATGGTTCTATATAGAATTTATTACACCTATGAGGCGGATTCTTTTCAAAAAACCTTATATTATATATTTTTTTTATTATGGCATATTTTCTTTTAAAAAGATTAAGAATTGTAGATAAAATTTAGATATTATTCACCTCGCATATCCCTGATAGCTAAAGCCAAATAAAAAGAAATTTTAGGAAAGTTGCTGTTTCCTTGTAATTGAAGCCGAAAGAAAATAAAATAGTAGAACAAAAAATCCATTCCCGGAAAAACAGAGACGAAAAAAAAAACATGAAAAACAAAAGATATTGTAGATAATTTTCGGTAACATATATTGTAATAAATCTCAGCTAATTTTTTTTTTTTGTTGATAGTGGATACGGATACAGAAATAAAGATCAAGTATCCTTTTTTTTCTGGTTTGGTTGGTATGTGGTTGGTAGTGAATATATTTAAAATACATATATATAAAAAAAATTTTTTGGGCTTATTTTTCATAGATTGGACATTGTTGTGGTTGTATATTTATTATGCGAGAAAGCTGGTCTGGTTTGTTTTTCTTTTATTTTTTGTTGATATTATTGTACATACATATAATGGTTTGGTTTCCTCGATAGAAAATCTTATTTTTAAAAACATGATACGCACTTGTGTTTTATTTTAGTTCGAGTCGAATAGGCATTTAGATTAGTCATGAATTTTATGTAACTAAGGTTAGTAAGATTTTAGTTAAAGTTGTCACACTGTAATTGTTAGGATATATCGAATAGTCAAATTGTACTAAATCAGCAATGATTCCAAGCTAGGATTATTAAATTATTATTATTGTGAAAATCGAGATATCGGATTATTAACAGACAAATTTTACAGCATAAGATTAGCTTTTCAGTACCGATCATACTCTGCTTTAAAATACAAGCAGGGACAAATTAATATATAAATCTTTAAAATTAGTACAATTAGTACTGATTGTAAATATATTTTTAAAAATTATATTAACTTTTTACAAATTGTATTTTCTGAAAACAAAATTGTGGTCTCCACAACTATGTACCTACAGTACTTTTTAATAAACAACATTTCGTTTTTATATTTTTGTGGTGGTTGAAGGAATGCTTGTCAAGATTTATTAGAAGTTGAGGTTTTTTCTCCACATTATTTCAGTTGCTTGTTTTTGGCTTAAAAAATTTATCACTCTTTATGTGATTTTCTGGTTATGATATCGTTTTAATTTTTTTATATTTTTGTTGAAACGATATAATACTTCTATTTCGTTCATATGTAATGATTCACTATATATAAAAACATATTAATTTGGATCCTGGTTTTCGTTATATGTTATAAACTATATGACATATTTTTAGTTTTTATATGACACGAAAAAACTATATAAATTGTACTTAAAAAAAAGTAACCGCTAAAATGGTATTTTCGAGAAGAATTTTATTTAATTGAAAAAAACTATTTTTTTTTGTGGTATATTTTTTGCGGATTAGAATTACTTACTGACGCTAAGAATTTGTTTTATCTTTGGTACCAGATATTACCACAAATTATTCTAATTGACGCTATATTCATTAAATTATGTTGATTGTTGTATTTAAATTCAAAAATTATAATTCTTGTATATCATTTGTAGAGTGCACATTTCTCAAAGCAAAATAAGTACTTTTTTTCGCTAAAAAATTAATATTTTTTGTTTATTTTTAATCTGTTTTTAATTAAGAAATTCATAATAAAAATTAATTAACAACTATTGCAAATATGCGGAAATTAAATTGAAATTAAAATGCCAATATCTAGATTTAAAAACAATATTTAATTTAGATTATAAACTTTAATGAAATTTCAAAAATATATTTATATTAGTTTTATCCAATTTACGATAATATTTTAAACTAATTTTTTAATATGTATATCCAAAATAAAATTATACAATAATAAATTTACCGAAAATTGAAATAAACTTTTGTAATTCGATTATAATAGCATCGGTATCTTACCGCAAAAATATAATAAGTGACAAATATATCGAAAACCTAATACACTTATAGTTTGAAGGAAATACCTCATTTTGGTCCTGTTTTGATGATTCTATCAAAACTGTTATCTGTTGTTTTCCATTTTGTATGGACCTTTGGAAATTTAGAATTGAGCATCTTCTCGTTTTCCATTTTGTATGAACCTTTGGAAATTTAGAATTGAGCATCTTTACGCTGCAATATAAATAAAAATAATTTTTTATTATACATAAAACCGGAAAAAAAACTGAATAGGATGATTTTTACGTTTCCTGTAAAATTTTGCAAATGTTGTTTAATATAATTTCGCGGGAAGATGTTAATATGTATTTATAATTATAAATATAAATAACAAATAATTAATTTCGAAATTATATTTTAAAATATTTTACATTTATTTAAAAACTACCAACCACAACCATAAATTTTTTAAAATACATATTTTTTATAATATTTTTTGACGTTAGTTTTAGCAATTAATTTAATTACGTACTACTATTATAATTTATATTCTTATATTAAAAAAATTATTTAATTAAAAAAAACATTATAATTTATATAATTTACACAAATTTTAGTTTCCTATCTGTTTTTATTATTTAATATTAATATTAAATATTTAGGTAAAATATTTTGAAGTATTACACGTATTAAAGTATATTTTAAGAAACCAAAAATACGTATACAAATTGAAATATATGGAAATAAATTTTAACATTTTCTGAATGATTATTATGCATGGTATAAATATTTTGAAGGATTTTTTCAAAAATTTAACAATATAGAATTTAACCAAGCATTTTTCAAATATGTTGAGTTATTTTATTTATGTTTTAGTAGCTAATATTTTTTTGACTCGCTGTACATAATTTGAAATATTGTACTTGGAAAAATATATTATTCTAAATTGTTGAATTTTGTATTATGAATTTATGTTTTAAAATTTAATACATATATTTAATTTAAAAAAATATATATATTTGGGAACATTTCTAGAAATTTCTAGAAATATAAATGTTATTTAAAATTTATTGAATTTAGAATATATAATATGAATTTTAATGAAATGAAGATAGATTATATTAAGTGGTTTGTATACATAATATTTTAAATTCATTTTTGTGTACTAATTACATTTTCCAATTATATTTTCTTAAATATTTAATCTTATTTTTCTTTTTAGGTAATAAATATATTTATGTCACTACTTACATTATTGAGTAATTTCAGTTTTTATCTTAATTCTTTAATCTGTTTTTATATTTTCTACAAAATCTATTGACAAATTGAATTACAAACATTTTTTTTTTTTATTTGGTCTTTCCTTTTGTCTTATACATAAAAATTAATTTTCTCTCTTATGTTGTTAACTATTTTTTTGCACTACAAAATAATTCATTGACAAAAAAAAAAAAATACTTAAAAAACATAAAATGAAAAACAACAAAATAATATAAATGAAAATAAATTCATTTTATTTGAGCAACGTCTGCACAACATTTAATGTATTTATATTATAAGTGAAATAAAAATCGAAAAAAGGAAGAAATAATAAAATAGAAAATTACAAACGATTGAAAATCTAAAGAGGAAAAGCAACATTGTACTATGTATTATATATATATATTGGCTATATGTATAATATTTTATATATATAGGGTTGTTAAATAAGTTTTATAACTATCAGGAAAAAAAAAAATATAAAATATAATAAGCTCTTATTTCATCTTAAATTTTATTTTCATTTCGTTTGTCCTTTCAACAAAAATATTTTTTTTATTATTTCATGCAATATTATATATTTGAAAAGCTGAAAACGTATCATTGAACAAGTAAAAGTCTTGGCTATATGTATGATTAACTAGAAATTATATAAAGTTCAGTTAGTTTTGGCTATACATATAAATTTTAATATAAAACTCATATATTTCTCAGCCCCTAAAATTTCAGCAATATTACAGAATATATTATATATAGCTTAAAATTATCATGGTCCATTTGACAGAACCACCATAATATTTCTTTCAGTCATATCCCACCCAATAACAATTTATACCTAATATTGAAAAAAAAAAACATGTGTTCAATTATTGTTTTTCATACTAGAAACTAGATATTTCCGTTTGGTTTTTTGTTATAAATATAATATATTAAAGATTAGTTCATCATCAATCTGAATTGGATTATGCAGAAACAGTCTTTAAAATATTGTAACTTTAATTGTTTATCTGACAATTTTTGAACAAGGAATCATGGTAGTTTTATAAAATTTGTCGTTTATTTTCCAAACATTAATAATTCTTTTACAAAAAAATAAATTATGTTTATAATATTAACCATGACGAAGTGTTGTGTTCAAGGCAGTTCAAAAAAATTTAGGCAGTTCAATTTAATTTTCAAAACATTAATAATTCTTGTTAAAGTATAAAAATTATGAACACAATATTTAACCACTAAAAATTTAATAACTTTTGTAAACATTTTTTATTTTCCAAAGTTCGTTGAATATTAAATTCATTAAAATTTTAGTACTTTTCTGTAAATAACTATTCAATGACCAATATAAACTATACAATATAAAAAAAATATGGTTATGCTCATCATAAAAAACAAATAATCAAAAAAACAAAAACATTAATAAAGTCGATGAAATATATATTTATATACTTATAAAATATATGTATACACATAAATATATATAATATAATATATGTACATATATATTTTGAAAATGCTACACCATCAGAAAATTAAATCATACATCAGTAGAAAATAATATACTCTCACATTTAAAACAAAACAGAACATAAAAAAATATATCTATATATAAAAAGGTAACGCGTATTGTCCATCCTTTATATATATCTTTCCATCAGATTATTACTGTCCTTGTTTTTAGTAAACAATATAACCAATATTTGTATTGAATCATCAAAACTAGACCAAGACCATATAATTATATATGTATATCAAATTACTACATTATTACTTATAGAAATAACCCAAACTTAAATATATCACAGAGTATATTACAAATTGATAGCTACATACATATATTATATTTGTTGATGAAAATCATATAATGTAATATCTTGTTTTCCAAAACTTGTGGACAATAATTCTTTAAATAATATCATTAAGCTATTTTTCTACAATGATATTGAGATCCAATCAAATAAATGTAGTAAAAAAAAAAACTGGTAGTAAATATTTTGTTACTACATATAGATCGAATTATTTCTGACAAAGAAATTAAATTAATTTAATATTAGTTTTAAGTAGATTTTATTGAGATGTTATTAGAATTTGGTCTACTTTAGATTTTATTTAGGATTTCTTGAATTTCTTTTTTTACTATGTTTTTGTTTTTTTATTTTATTATTATAGTAAAAAAAAATCTAATAAATTCATACAAAATTAAATAGAAATTTTTAAAATTTTAAGTATAAACAATCTGGTAATAGCCAGACTATAAAATTCTATTAAATAATACGTAAATTATTAATAATAGTTTGTTTAAAAACATAAAGTTTTCTTGTTGTAATATTTACTATAGTTGGAAGAGATTATTTTATTATTTGATTTTTTAAATTTCTAATTAAATATTTACTTTTTTAATAAAAAAAAAAAATATTATTAAAAATTTAATTTATTGAAAAACAACGTAGAAGAAAATTTATATAGAAACTTTTAATCGCATTATCTTCTGATTTTTTATTATAATATTTTTATTATTAATATATTTTTTTTTTCTCTACAAAATTTTTAATCGTATCTTATAAAAGTCTGTTCGACTAGAAATTTTTTTTCTTGAATATTTAAATTTATTTTTACGATATTTTTTTTTTTTTTTGGTTCGTATAAGAATTATCTTTTAAGGGAGAGACAGAGAATGATTTGGTTTGTTAACTATAATAAATTTTTATATTAATAGAAATTAATCAAAAAATTTTATTTAATGGAAAAAAAATGAAATAAAATTTTATAAATTTCTATCCGCTTATTAAATGAAGTAATTAAAAAAAGCTTGATTCTGTGTTAGAGATTTTAATTGAAATAATAACTAAAACAGAAATTTTAAAAATCTTTAAAATATAAAATTAAAAATAATTTTATTTTCTAAGAATTATTGGTACGTATATTTTTATAATTAAATTCATTATAAATTTGTTGATGGACAAAAGAATTTAATAAAAAAATAGTGAAAGTATAAAATAAATTTATGTAGGAAATTGTAATGACATTAAAATGTATAAACAGTACCTATAAAAGTTATCGAAGAAATATTGAATTAGTTTTACAAAGTCTGGAAAAAATTTTATTTTTATTATATAATATTAAGATAGTTTTTTAAAGAAAATTTCTTGTTTGCAATTTTATGATAATTTAATTTCTTAAAAATTTATTAGAAAATAACTAAAATAAAACTTTTTTTTGTTGTGTAAAGAGGTTTTAAAATCAATTTTGTGTGTAAAGTAATTTTTAAAATTTGACATAAATTTTAATTAAATCTTATGAATTTCAGGATATTATGTAACATTTATTAAAATATCTACCAAGGAAACCTTAAACTATCATATTTCATATTAAATATCCTGTTTAATAACTTTATTATAAATATATATTATACTTCAAAATTTGATATAATAGATACTTAAAATATAATTTAGAATTGAAGAATTTATATCATTCATATACATATATCAGGATATATCCTTTATTACCGATACATGTATTAGAGCATATATTGTTGACTTTCTGTCTTAAATTAAGTATTTATCAATTTTCTGCTCCATTGTTAGGAAATTTACATATATTTGAAATATAAATATAATCAAACTTAAAATAAATTTTGATCTCATCTCAATATATTATATTCTAGCTTATTAATTGCAATAGCTTTTGTTATGTTAGGTTATAGCAAATTTATTTTATCATTTAATAGTTGTTTGTATATTTTTTTTGCAGCTAATAGGAAGAAAATATATTTTCAAAAAAAATTTATAATAAAAATATGTGAAACATATTATATTTAAATTACTAATAATGAGTATTAGCAAATTTAAAATATTTAAAAGATTTATCCATTAACAAAATATGTATAATAAAATTTTAAACCATTTATCGATTATGTAAAACTTTCAACGTTTCTACTTTCATTACCTCCACTTTTCACTTATTTTGTGTTAAGTATATGTGAAATGATTTTAATAATCATTACTTTCTCATACCTTCTTTAACATTCTTCTTCATAAACCAACTATAACAATTTTTGTATCGCCTTGTTTTATATTATTTAAATTGAACTATAGCAAAGATTTTTTGTTGTTAAAAGTAAATGATTATATTTTAAAAGGTATATTTAACATAATATTTTGAATCATTAACGAAATAAGTAAAAAAAAAACACAACAGAAAAATAAAATAACCTCAAATTACTTATTCACAATCCTCTACAGGAGATTTTGGAATACGTACATGTGTATATAGTACACCACGATCATATTATACAATTTTATCTGACGGTAAAAAAATTCTTGAGGGCAAATAAAGGAATAAACATTAATACATTATATATTGTTATAATGATATGATTACTGATTATATTATATACACACATACACAAATAATATTATTACATTTTCAAAATCATCTTCAAGAGGATTTTCCTTATTACCTTCTGCAAATAAATTTTTGTTAGAAATATCCTTTATTATGCCATCACCGTATATGTAACGTAAATCGGCATTCGGGTTTTATTTTTGTATTATACCGTATATGAAAATTTCTTTCGGCAAAAAAAATATACCGTTGATATTGTCTCTGCATAAATACCACAAGAAAAAAAAACACCATAACCACAAAATTTATTATTTATATACATATATTTATGTGTAAGAAAAGTTAGATTTTTTTTTGGTTTTTTATTTTATTACTGTTGTCTTGATAGTGTAAAGCATCTAGCAGATAAATTGCTTGTAGAATTCTATTAGATACGCACATGAATATTAATGAGTTAGAAAAATAACAAAACATAATACATAAAAAAAAATTCAAATACGGAATTGTTTTTTATAGCAAATTTTTGTATAAAGGGAAAAAATCAAAACTATATTATGGTTTTTATGGAAGACACTCTCTTCCATAAAAACCATAATATATGTTTTAAGTGACATATATATACAAGTAGAAACAAAAATTTATAAAAAATGTGTTATTTTCTTTAAAATAAAAAGTGAAGTTGACGTTTAACTGAGATCAGTAGTTTAAAGGACGCCGTGATATCCTTTAAACTACTCATCTCGTTTTTCAAACCATTCCAATGTATTCCCAAAAAATTACAAAGTTTTTCAAACTATTACAATGTTTTTTACAATGTTTTTAAACCATTACAACCTTTTTAATACTTACAACGTTTTCCAAAACATTACAACGTTTTTTTAAACTATTACATCGTTTTTATATAAAATTACAATGTTTATCAATCGATTGCAACCTTTTTAACCATAATTACAACGTTTTTCACACCATTACAAAGTTTTTCTAAATAATTACAACGTTTTTCAAAACAATTACAAAGTTTTTCACATCATTACAATGTTTTATAAAACTATTAAAACGTTTTTCGAAACAATTACAAAGTTTTTCAAAATATTTACAACGTTTTTCAAAAGAACATTTTTCAAACCATTTTAAAAATTTTCAAAACAACTACAACGTTTTTCAAAACAGTTACAAAGTTTTGCAAAACAATTACAATATTTTTTAAACCATTACAACGTTGCTCAAAAATTTTAAATCATTTCAAAACAAAATCGAAATAATTTTTACTTAATATGCAGTTAAGTGTTACGAAATTTTTAATTCATTTTTCAAAAGTTTTTTACATCAAATCCTTGGAATATGATAAATCATAAATATAAGATTTAGTGATAACTTTTTCTTAGCAAATTTGAAATTTTACGAATTAACAAAATATTCATAAACTCGACAAAACTGTCATGTATGAAATATATCATTTTTCTTCTTTATTTTTTTGTTTAAATTAGTTGTGATAAAAAAGTCAAAAAAAAAAAAAATAGATACGCGCGCCGAAAGTATTTTTTTTTTGGACATGTTACTTGTTAATAGTAGAATATTTATTAATGTTCTGAAAATATATTATTAATTCCATGTACGTTTCATAAATTTGGTTACATGACAGTATCTTTAAAGGATATATTTTCTACATAAATTAGAGAATATCTTTGATTTAAAAATAAACTTTAATATCGAAAAGTATTTTTTAAATCTTTAAGGATTGTCTAAGAAAATTTCGAAAATATCTTCAAAACATTAAATTTTAGAATATGTATTGGATTAAATTATGTATGAGATTTTAACTAAACTATCAAAAATACAATTTGTTATTTAACTAAAGGACCCAAAGATTCTGAGAAGCTGTACTAAATTATATTAGTGTAGTTGATCTAAGTTTGGTCAAAAAGACGTATGCTACACGCAAATATGCGAATTATAACTGAAGTTACAAATATTAAAGTACTTTTTTTAACATACATAAACAATTTGACGAATTAGGTCAAAATTGAATTTTTTTCTTATACTTTTAATATTTTTTAATAAACTTTCTTTTACATATTTCAAAATAAAGGATATTCTACTTAATCAACAAATATAAAATAAATTAATGGAAATTTTTACTTATAAAAGCTAAATAAAAATATACGCTCTTTATATCCATCACATATCACAAACATAAAAATAACTAATTGTGATTTGTTTTCTTCTTTTTTTTCTATGTTTTATTGTTAGATATATACATAGTTCATAGATATATTTATTATATGAATTCGTTTATAAATTTTTTGATTGAAAATATACAAATTTGAGCTTAAGCACAGTGTTCATTGTCTATTATATTGTGTGACATGAGTTCTGTGTTATATCATAAAAAATGACGGTTATACAATTTTAATATGCCTTTTTCTTTTTTTCTGGTGCCTGGTACACACACCATACATGATCTTATCACACAAAAAATTAAATGAATAATGGAAAAACTGATGGTCCCGTATTGATTTACACAGAAAAAAAATGATTACTTTTGGTTAGCTAGAAGCACTTTTCAAATTTTCTCTAATCAATCAAAGTTGTAAATGATAGAAGAAGAAAAAATATGTATAACGTATATAGATATTTTTTTTTTGTAGATATCGTGTATAAAAAAAATTATCCCTTTATGTTCAATTTTGATTATAATTTTGATTTTCATTTTTCGTATATAAGACAAAATATACATACAACAGAAAAATTTTATGTACGAGACGTTTGTGCAAGGATTGCAAGAAAAAAATAAAACTAAAAGAAAAAATGCAGCAAAAAAATATAAATAAAAAAACTGAATTTTATGTTTTTTATGTGTAAAAAAAGAGAAATTTTCCAAGAAACTATCAATGACGGTTTTGAATATTATGAAAAAAGGTTTTTTTTAACATATCGTTTTTTTTTTTTTTGTAATCGATATTTTGATTGAATCGGATTTGTTGGAATTTACATAATATAGATCATTCTTTGATATTACAAAATGTATATTAATTTGAAATAAAATGCTGGGTGCATTTAAAAAGCTTATTGCATAAAATGGGGATTTATTTGTACAATAAGATCTAAACATATCAAAATTTTGAAATATAAATAATATTGATGAATTTTTGTATTTTATATTAACAAATCTTAGACATTTATTACCAATCATATTAATATGAATATTTTAATATAGTAAACTAAATTTATTTAAAATACATATATAAAAAAAGCTTACACCTAAACAATACAATTATTGTGGACCTTAACTATTATTTAAAGACTGTCAGTGCTTTGACTAAAAATTTTGGAATGATTTAAAAAGGCACTGAACTTCGTTTTAAAATAGGTTTTTATTTCGTTCAGAGAATAAAATTATACTTTTTTTCAGTTCTTTCACTTTACTTTGACATAACTTTACACGACATTTTGAAATTTATATTTTCATATCATAAACTTTAAGTAAAAATAAACTTAAGAGAAAAATTATAAAAAACTCGAATAAATTTTTAAAAAATAAAATCTCTTTTAAAACTTTTGTCGAGCAAAAATGGTTTCAACAACATACAAAATGTAGACAGATAAAAAAAAAATTTAAAAAATGTTGAACAGAGATTTTTCATCGGCTAAACACATAAGATAATTTTTTTTTCAATGATATAGTGGTTCTTAAGACACTATTAAAATTCTTTCGAAATTAATTGCGTTTAATCTACCTACTATACTATACTATCTAAGAAAATTTTATATTGCATCCCAATGTTTTTTTCATTCTTTTCTTTTTGACTGAATGCTATTTTAGCTTTTATATAAAACAGAAACTTGAAATGAAGAGGAAAATATATATAAATAAAAATTTATATAAAATGGTTTATATCTAAAGTTTAAAAGTTAATTTAATTAAATAAATTTAAACTAATAATAAGAAAAAAAGAATTGTTTCCTCTTTTTATTCTGAAATATTTAATGATTTCATAAATCTATTTTAATTTTTATGCAATACAGTTTTTACGATAGAAATAATTTATCTATTTAACATTAGATATTTTTCAATTAAAAATATGTTCTTTAATTTTCATTAAATTAGTAGTATTTTTTAATACATAATAAGAATTGTATTTGTTTTGGAAAATATTTCGTAAATTAAAATTTTTGCCAAGAATAATGTATTGATTTGGTATTTCACTTTTTGTTGTCAGGTTATTTAAGTTTGTTGTAGAATTTTGTATGTAACTATTCGGAATGAAGAAACTTTTATCTTGCAGCTTTATTCTATATTTACCTAAATATTGTATTAATTATATTGGTTGTTTCTATAAATAATGAAATGGTGTTAAATTTTCACCATATTCAGTATTAAAATTTATTGAAAATATTAATTGATACGTATATATTAATATGTAACACTAAATTAAATCATGTTTGGAATAAATATCCTTTAGGGAATGAACATTAATTTCTAAAATATTTTAACAATATATTCAAATTTAGCTTCTGGGAATTTTCGGTGCGATCCGAATAACTATGGGAAACAATGTATGCAATATTAAAATTTTTAAACTTCTTAGAAATAACCAGAAAACTTAAATTCCCATGAGAACTTTTAATCTATATTTCTAAGCTCACACATCACACTACGTCACTTTTCACAAGTGCATCTTAATTTAATTATTACACTTCATACAGAAGTGTAGTAATTAAATTAAGAATATAAATAAATTCGTCTAAGTTTGGAAATAACCCAATTTTTGACAGTATTTTGTTATTTTATTATTATATAATATTCAAAATAAACCTAAAAAATATTATATTTATTTGGTTGTTCTAACAATTATTAAATTTAATTATGTTTTTGAATTTAATAAATTTAAGATTAATTTTAGTCAATTTATTTGGATAAATATAAATATAAAACAAATTATTTTTAAAGTGAAATATTGTAAAGATTTCGTATTTTAATTTTATATTTTAAAATTTTAAATATTTTTTCGTTATTAATTTAATATAATTATAGTTAAAATATTTTAAAATTTTAAAGAAATTATAAATTAAGAATTAGTATTTTTAGCTACATTTCTTAGTAGAAATTCTATGCAACTAAAAAAGATTAATTATTAAACAATACCTAACTAATAATATTGTTGTATATGTATTTAAAAAAAAGGAAATTCATTTTAAAATTGAATTTATTATGAATTCTTTCAATTAGTTTAATTTTCACAATATATTAAAAAATTAATATATCATCAGTAAATTTCAATTACATAAAATTAATTATACTAAAAAATTAAAAATCAATAAATATATTAATTTGTTAAAATTTTCCAATATAAAATTGAATTAATAAATGTAAAAAAAAAAAAAATTTTTATAAATTTGTGTCACATTTAAATAATAAACAAGCATATTTTGATTTTATTTTTAAATTAAATTTTTCATTTTTAAAAAATAATTTAAAATTAATTACAATAATTTTATACTATCTGATAATTTATTACCCACAATTTGGTTTAATTAAATTAAAAATCAATTAAAAAAAATTTTTTTTTTGTAAAATATTTCAACCGCAAAATTTGCCAAAATGAGCATCAGTTAACAATAAATTCCAAATATAACAATATTTTTGCATAATTTTTTTTTTTGTGATTATAATAACTATATTTTTTTTTCTGTAAATATTTTTCTGACTTTTAAATTATCTATTTTTATATAATATCATACACAAATTAACCCTTCTGGCGACACAAAGATAATATCATTTAATTTGATTTTGTGTATTTTGAATAAATTCAATAATAAAATTTAATTAAATAAGATGACCATATAAATGAAAAAAGATAAAAGATATTATGTAAATAATTAATTTTAATTTAATATAATTTATTTTTCAAAACTTCAAATAATTTATAAATTTAGTATAATTAAATTAATTTTAAGTTTAATATTAATTGAAAATTATGTCAAGTATTTGTAAAAAGAAACAAGTCACCATTTTCTAAATTATAAATATAAATATTTTTAAATTATAAATATAATATAGAAAAAAATTATAATAATCTTAGTCTTATGTTAATACGTACGCTTTTTTCTCTCAATCCCTTAATATATTTTATTTCTATAATATAGAAAATTTTATATCAAAAATGGATAAAAAAATATGTGATAGTACTTTGTTTTTATGAAAAATTTATGACACACATATTGAAACAAAAAAAAAAATTTTATAATAAACGAATTCTGTCAATTTTCTGATTTGTGACCTTTTCATCTCCATCCAGTTTATCCACCAAAATATTCTTTTGTATATAGTCAGCAATTTTTATTTTCGGGAATATAATGATGGCATACAGCGCAAAAATCATTTTTCTTATATGTTTTTTTATTTGTTGGGAAAAAGTTATATATATATAGAATAACTATATTATAATAGTCCTTATTCGTTTATTTCCATTCGTTAAATTTTTTTTTTTTTGACAAGGACATATTCTTGTATAGTGTTAATATATTTTCTTTTTGGTTTCGTAAACATATAAATTTTTTAAATTATGAATTTATTTTTGGTGAACTCACTTGAACATTTCATAATTTTATAGTTTTATATAAATAGAACGAATATTTTTATCCTCTGGTTATCATTGTATATAAAATAATATAAATATATTTGGATTTTCCAGTGATGTTATGTTGATTTTCATATTTTTCACGACATCCATTTTATATTCAATGCTTACGTTTTTATGTACAATCGTATAATCATATAATGTTTATAGCTACATATATAGAATTGTATGTTAAAATAATAAAAATAATAATAATAGAGAATACAACATATTTTTTTTTTTGTAAATATATCTATAGAGATATCAATATTGCACTGCATTTAAATTATAACCCCAATAGCAAAATATAAAATATTAAATATATATTTAACATTAAGTGGAATATACTATAATAAAAAATAATTTGTAATGAAATATTCAAAACATTAACTAACAATTTAACTCTTATCATACCTAATTAAAAACATTTATAATTTTCAATACTTAATGTATTTAAAATCATCTTTATATAATAAATTATTCTTTAATATGACATTAAATTTAAATCTATAAATATATTCTACTGAGAAAATTTTCTGCACCCTATATAAAATTATTAAAAACTTAACACAAAATTGTATTAGGGAAACTCACCAAATATACCACAAAAAAAAAACCAAGTTATTTTATTTCTATAAAAACAAAAAAGAATATTTTCCCAAAGAAAATAAGACAATTTTTAATATATCTGTATATGTGTATGGAAAATATCTAGAAAATATTAACAAACAAAAAATAATAATAATAAAAAAAAAAAAACAGAAAAATTTATGAAATATATTTTTTCAGTTAACGAATGGTAATAAGAAGTGTCAACAAAACGAATTTCAACATGACTGAAAATTATTTATAGGCCAATTGGGAAAGATATATAATAGATATAAATTTATAGAGACATTATTTGGGTTGGAACTTTGTTTAAAAAAAAATATATATGTATGTATGCATATACAAACAGACAAATTGGTAATTGTTAGATAATTTTTTTTTTATTCTTGAATTTATGCTTTATTTATATAAAAATATTTTAACAATTTTTATATATGTTTTTATTGTAAAAATTAACTATACTATATTTAATTGTAATATTTCAGTACATATATATACCGTATTGAAAATAATTCATTAATCATTAAGGCAAAAAAATTCGTTAATCATTATGATATGAAATATTTTATAACTGAAATTTCAAAATCATTAAAATATTTTTGTATTTGTCAATTTCACGATTTAAGTTTATTTTTATGAAAGTAGATTAAGAAATGACAAATCTATTAGTACAAAATTTATTATTATTTTATTACAGAAAATATAAAAAAAAACAGCTCCCCCTAGTTTACTATTAGTAATTATGTTTCCTGAATCATTACATTTTGTAGTACGAAAAGGCTTCAGTTACAAATTTCCTATTTTAAAGTTTAAAAATGAAATAAACATATCGATTATTGCAAAATAAGATTTTCAATTAATTATTAAAAAATCAATTTTTTCAAATTTTCAGTAAACTGTATTAATTTTCTCTAAAGAACTTCTTACAAAGAGGATTTCGTTTTTTTGGTGTTCTTTACTGACACTGGTCACTATTTCGACATAAAAAATACAATATACTCGTATAAATATATTTTTAGTTCAAAAGAAGCATTACGACAAATTGAAAAAATGATGTACTATGTATTTATATTAAAAGTTTCTTTTACAACTCTTGTGTTGTTTTAATTTTCATAAGTTTGATTATTGTATTTTAATAAAATAAAATACAAAATGAAATTTTAATTATATTTTTTTATTCAGTATAACAGAGAGTGTACATCATTTCCTGTTTAAGCACTTATAATTAAAATTCTTTATATAATATTTCTCAGACTTCCTATCATTGTTTTATATTATATAGATAAGAGTATAAATTTGTAAATTAACTTTTGTTGGACTTCATCATTATTGTGTTAAAATTAAGTGACTATGGTAAGCTTAATTAAATTTCCATATCCTTTAGGTTTTCAAAGAAATTTTTTTTAAATTATAATGTCTTAATGAAACCAAAATGAAATTTTGTTTTTTTTTTACACTTTATTTTATATGAAAGGATATTTCTATTTTATTAGGGAAACTCACCAAATCTTCTTATAAAAAAATTTAAAAGTATACAAATTAAATACGATATTTAATATGGAATTGAATATATTTTCTGATTATGCTATTTTTGTTAATGATAAAATACAACTATATACACCACTAATCATAAAATAAAATATTTCGTTCTGTAAATATTATTATTTCTTATTAATCAATTTTCTGTTTTTTTAGACTTTTCAAGAACAATGACTAGAAAGAAAAAATTGTATTATGAATGGTTTAATTTGATGTTTTTAACATGGATTGTAATATCAGATATTTGTCTAAATGGTAAGTTTTTTTTTTTGTATTATAAATTATTATACGAGGGCAGATCATTTACTAGTCGATATCTTATTTAGTTTACGTGTAACAGTCTTTTAAACAAGTCAATCTCAGTAAAATTTTTAAAAATGGATAAAAACGAATTCCGTTTGTTGATAAAACTATGTTGAAAATAATAAGAAAAAAAACAAAAAATACTGTATGTTCTGTGTCAGTCCACGTAATTATCAATCTGCCCTCGCAACATATCCAAATTAGTGTTCCCAATTTACTCAAAAATAAGTATAAATTTAATAAAGAATAATTTTTACAATTGTAGGAAATTTTATTTCCACATCATGTTTTTAATCCTATTATATATATTTAATGTTTTACTGATAAAATTTGTTTAATACCGTATACGATTTTTCCAGTGAACCAATATTTGCAAAATTATAATTTTATCTTTTAAGTATAATTTCATAATAAAATAATAAATAAACGTATAAATTGGATACTTTATAATCAACCATAAATTGTTATAATAAAATTCCCATTTTTTTTATTGCTTATATACCAGTTATACTATCAGAAATGTCATAATTAATAATTATTTTATTTATGGCCAAAAGTGATTTATTTTAAAATAATATCATAAAATATATCTATATATATATTTGTAATTGTATCAAACTGAAAAGATAATTTAATTCAATATCAAAATTAAGTCTTATATGAATATGAATATGAATCGAAATCGAATATATTGTAAAATTATAAAATTATATATAAATTGCTAATCCATGTTTTTAAAAAGACTATTTTTGTGATTAATTTTAAAAATTTATCTGTTAAATATAATAATAAATAAAAACAAAAATAATTTTTTGATGCTAAAGGTGTACCTTTTGTAAACCAATGAATTTATTAATTAAATATTTAAATATCTTATTTCACAACAAAAAAATAATTATTACTCATGCTTTGATGATATTTTAAACTAAACGTCTTAGTGTTGAATTTCTTTCTTATGGAAAATCATTGTATCGTAATAGAACATATTTGTTGTGTACCAGTCGGTTTCATGAATTTTGCGATCGAATGGATAACCAAGTGGAAGATCGTCAATATATCTTGAACCAGATCCAATACCACAAGATATAACCTCATCATATGTTGAGAATTGTTCTACTTTTGGAGCAACATATGGTGAAATCATGAAGAAGAATTGATATGGCATACCAGATTTCCAGCCTTTAGGTAACATTAAACGTTCTGGGAAGCCACAATGAGCTTCTGTCATATCTAATGGGAATTTCTCACTGCCACTTATGGCACCCATTACCCATTTGTATAATTTGTAGAATGGTGTACGATCTTGGACGAACCAAGTAAATTCTTCAGAATGACGTTCAATAACATTTTTGCCAGATTTTAAGTCATATGTAAATGTATCTAGAAGCCAGAAGTTGTCAGCCATTTCACCAGTGGAAATCAAATGTCCAGTAATATCATATTTAGGTCCTAAGAATACACGGACTGTAGATTTGCCAGTAACTTGTGAATCAACATTAAGTTTGAATGAGAATGGAAGATGGTTTAATCGTGATTCACGTGCTTTGATAACGTAGTCTTCATAATATTCTGTTTCTCCAACAAATCCATATTTTACAGCATTTGTGATATCAGCATCATGTTTGTCGAAATAGGTGACAAGTTTGTCCATGTCAACTGATTCTATCTTGACACCCTTGTATGAGAGCTCATCATGTGTATATGCAAAACGATCATTAAATTGGAAATAGTAACTAATCAATCGCTTGTAAAGCATATAGAATAGAGGATCACGCATAGCTGTTTCGTAATGTTCCAAAACACTTGGAGCAATCTTAATATAATCGAAGTGACCTTTTTGTTCCATAGTTGTTCCGAGAAGGATTTTCGAATAGACTGCTAAATATTTATAGAATCTCCAATGTGGCCAGTCTGGGTTTCCTTGAAGCATATTTCCAAAAGTATCAAATGATTCCGGTTTTGTTAAATCAATATGAGTTCCGTCAGGAAGTAAAACAAATCCATAATCAATTGCATCACGAATACGTCTTTCAATATCGTCGATTTCCATAATATCGTAATAGTTGTGCTCTGTGTGGTATGAGAACGAATTTTCACGGGTTGGGAAATACATGCCATTGTAATAGCGAAGATTTGGATAATAACCAGTTTCAATTGGAGACCAGTATGAAAATTCTGGAATTTTACCTAAATGGTTTGAAAGACGTTCCATGTAATAACGGGCCAATAATTGTTGATGTTCGAAAATATATATTTCTCCACGACGATCCTTGTGTAAGTTGAAATCCTTACTGTCCATCCAGAATGGATAATCCAAATTTAAATAGTAATAAAAACTATTTAAACCGATATCTTCTGTGAAGTATGATAGAACTTGATGATCATTGGTGTACATATATTTTTGTGTTTGGTTTACTGGAATAACGACCTCGTATAAGCCTTCAGTTTTCTTTATTCCTTCGAAATTCGATAATTTATAAAAATTGGCTTTTTGCAAAACTTCAGTTGTGAAGAAGTAGTATGGATTGAGTTCATATGGTGCTGGAAGTTCCATACCGGCCAAATGTGGACAATGGATAACAGCGACACTCAATGAATATACAAACATACCAGGATTAACGTGATAAGAAGCCCAGACCATTGTATTGTAGAATGTATCCCAGTCCTTAGCATAATAAAATACATGGAATAGGGAAACAGCCCAATCACGATGTTTTTCGTACATAATTGAGAATACTTCATCTTTTTCCATCATACCATTTTCATAATAAGTGAAAAATTCTTTAACAGCTTCAACGTCTGTGAATTTGTCCCAGTTTTCTTCGAATTTCCAGCTTTGAGCAGTTTTGTAATATTCGGTATGTTCATCATAAGTGTATAAATGACCAAGAACATCAAAAATAATCTTTTGTTTGTTCAGAAAATCTTTGTCTGCATACTTTACAACTGGTTTTGGTGCTACGTAACCAGCAGCTAAGACTGCAAGGCCGAGAAGAACTGCAACAGTGATAGCTCTCATGTTGACTGATGATGTATTTACCAAATTTCACCGCTTTTATACAAATTCTTATCATGTTATTTTTGTTACCAGGCTTTATTATCTCAGGTTCAAAATTTCATCTTTTTCAAATTGCATAAACAATTTCACTAACATACGATTATTTGTATTCCTATCAGACATTTTTTTTAAATTATTTTTATTATTTTGATAATTTTTATACTGTACACAATTATCATATTAGTAAATAAAATTAAACCATAAACTACAAATAAATATTAGTCACACATAATACCATTAGTATATAACAAATACTGTAATTCTTAGTTTTCTGCACATTCAAAATCTTTTAAACTGTTTTAAAAATGTATATTTGTAACTAAATAATTCTTAGTTACAAGACTTTCAGAATGTTATTTATATAATAGCTTTAAAACCATCCAGTTTATAATTTTTCAACTTTAGAGTTCTTCAAATAAATTTTTATGAGATTGCAACGCCAGTAAAAGACTTTGTATAAAACTTTATAGTTTTGAGAACATCAAGTTTGAAGTTGGTTATATATTTGTATTAAACAGATAATTTCTGAATTACGGCACTAATCAATTCAAAATATAAATTTTTATGCATTTTGAAGTGCTGCCTTTTTTTATAATTTTAATCCTTTTATGATGAATCCTTTTATGATGTAATGGGTTTAATTGAAAATACAGCAGTATTTCTATAAAAAAATTTTGATAAAACAGTACTATTTTGTAAAAGTCAAAACCGTTTGAGAAACCTTAGTGTAATTAACCTAATTAAATAACTCTAAATTTAAGTTTTTTGAGTTAATGCATTGCTTTATTGCCAGTGCAAAGAATGTAATTTCCCAAGGCAAAATCACACAAACCTTGTCTAGAGTAAAACAATTTACTGAACATAAAAAACAATATTATTATTAATTTAACATTATAAAAAAAACAAAATATATTTGCATAATATTTTTATTTCCCATTGAACGTATGTCAAATGTCATAAAAAGAAAACATACTTTTATTCAAAAATTACCAACAGCACACATATTTTTTTAATTAAATTAATAAAATATGCAAATTTTTATCTTCAATATTCAGTCTAATTTTTATTTATTAAGTTTTTATTATCATTTTTTTTTTAATTATGTAAAATATCTATATTATTTTTGAAAATTTGCTGTAAAAATATAGCCATATAAATTTAATTTTTATTTGGATACGCCAATAACATTATAATATCTGAAATAAAAAATCGAATAATAGAAAAATATCCAGAAGATATTCTCATTCTTTAAAGATTATCGCAATACAACAATATATTATATTTTAACATTTTATTAATTCATACACCAACAGAACTAAATTTAAATTTTCAATTAGGTAGAATAAATGAATTTAACTCAAATTTTCAATGTGTGCTTTATTGTAAATATTTTGCTCACTTACTTATTTTAAATGAATCTCTCTTTAATATTTTAAATCTTAATCTCGAGCATTAAAAACTTTATTACAATAAACTTTTTTAAAAATCTAATTATTTAATTAATATTAATTTACTTAAAGTAAAGAGAATTTGATTCAAATTAATTATAATCAGCGGACTAAAAAAAATATCTATCAATGTTATTTTCAATTCTATTTAATTATATATATTTTCTAAATTTAGTAAATTATCTGTAAAGCAATGGAAGGTCAAACTTTTATTAATATATAAATTGGTTATTTCAATTTCTTCATCTCACTTTAATTGAATGAAGATATTTAAAATTCTCGCATTGAAGAAATTATCTGATATTTTCAAAAAAAATAATCTTAGCGGTTATACTTACCTGTGTGTATAGATAATTTGATAAAACCAAAATTAATAAAAACTTGCCGAAATAAAAAAAAAACTAAAAATTGTAGTAAACTGCTTACAAAATATTATTTTCGAATTGAAATTGCATCAACTATTAAATAATTTATTCATTTAATTTCCATGAAAAAGCTCTGTATATTAGTAAATCGTATTAAAATTATGATAAAAGCTCAAAAGATTATAATTATTTATTAATTGGCTTAAACGAGACACATTTAGTATTTTCCGGGCAATTGAGAAGTATTGAATTCACATTTTTTGTCAGTTACTATTTTTTTCTAGTATAACAGCAGATTGCTTTAGATTTTAGGATATTTTACAATGAAAATTGCAATAGTATTACTACTATTTTTACTGATATTTTCTATTAAAGGTTAAAGTCTTTTTTGAACTTTTTCGTAATATTTATCCACATGATGAATATTCACACTATTTTATGGATGCTATAGCCAGGAAATTTAAAAAAAATGTTAAGGTTATTAAAGAATTTTGTAGGAATATAAAATACTTTTAAAAACTCTAATCAAAATTTATTTTATGTAAATGCAATTTATTGTAAATGCATTTTCACTTAAGAAATACATAAATATAAGACACACTGATAATACATTTTCCAAACGTTTTGTTCAGACTAGAATATAATTTTCCAAAACATTCAGTTCAGAATTCCTGAATTGAAGGGGTTTTTAAATCAATTCTTTGTGACATTCAAAATTAACTAGGTATATAATTAAATGTTATAATTTAATTTCAACTTTCAATATTTGCTTCATCTTACACATTTTGCATAATACATAAAGTTATTATATTACACTTTATTTAAATTAATTTCTCTTTAATATTTTAAATATTATTTTCCATCATCTCTGATTTTGAAAACACTATTCTTAAAGGTTATGTGAATTAGAAAATCGATAGTTACGCAGCTTATTTAGAAATATTCAAATAATATTTTATTACTTTCATTTCCATGAAAAAGCTCTGTATTTTGATAACTTATTTTAAAATTTGAGTAAAAGCTCATCAGCTTATATATTATTATTAACTGGTTTAAAAGCTCATCAGCTAAAAGCTCATCAGCTTATATATTATTATTAAAAAAAAAAACATTTAGTGGTGTTTCGGTCATTATAGAGTTTGTAATCAGTATTTTTTATATTTCTTTAGAGACAAACAGATTCAATTAGTGTTTCGAATCGTTCGCAATGAAAGTTGCTACAGTTGTAATATTTATCAGCTTAATAGTTTTCGCTGCTGGTTATGTTGCACCAAATTTTTCGAAAGTCCACAAAAAGGGTGATAAAGATTTTTTTTTAAAACAAAAAGTTTTTTTTGATCTTCTTCGTAATATTTATGCACATGATGAACATACACAATATTATAAGGATGCTATGGCCTGGAATTTCGTGGAAAATTTCAACAAATACAAAAATGTTGATGCTATTAAAGAGTTTGTCCAATTCTACGAACATGGCATGATGGAAAAAGATGAAGTGTTCTGTATCATGTACGAAAAACATCGTGATTGGGCCGTTTCTCTATTCCATGTTTTTTATTATGCTAATGACTGGAATACATTCTACAATTCTATAGTTTGGGCTGCATATCATGTTCATCCTGGTATGTTTGTATACGCATTGACTGTTGCTGTTATCCACCGTACTGATATGGGTGGATTAGAACTACCTGCTCCATTTGAAATTTATCCTTATTATTTTTTCAATACCGAAATTATTAAAAAGGCGCAAGAGTATAAAATGAATGGATTTGCGGGAATTAAGAAAACCAATGGTATATTCGAAGTTATTATTCCAACAAATTACACTAGCGAATATATGTACATAAATGATGACCAAAGAGTTTCATACTTCACAGAAGATATTGCTTTGAACGGATATTATTATTATTTCCATACTGACTATCCATTCTGGATGGGAGGTAAAGAGTTCAACTTATACAAAGATCGTCGTGGAGAATTATATCTTTTCGAACATCAGCAATTTTTGGCGCGTTACTATATGGAACGTCTGTCCAATCATTTAGGTGAAATTCCAGAATTTTCTTATTCGAAACCCATTAAAACTGGTTATTATCCAAATCTTTCTTATTACAATGGAATGCATTTCCCAACTCGTCAGAATATGTACGTATACGGTAATGAAGTAAACTTTTATAATATTATGGAAATTGAAGATATTGAAACACGTTTGCGTGATGCCATTAATTATGGATTTATTATTCTACCTAATGGGACCCATATTGACCTTAAAAAATACGAATCAATTGACATTCTTGGAAATATAATTCAAGGAAATCCAGACTGGCCGCATTGGAGATTCTACAAATATCTAGAAATTTATTCTAAAATTCTTCTAGGAACAAGTGTGGAGCAGACAAGTCATTTCCATAATGTTAAAGTTACTCCAAGTGTTTTGGAACATTACGAAACAGCTATGCGTGATCCTCTCTTCTACATGCTTTACAAGCGATTAATTAATTACTATTATCAATTCACCGATCATCTCCCAAAATATACACATGAGGATCTCTCATACGAAGGTGTGAAGATTAAATCAGTTGAAATGGACAAATTGGTTACCTTCTTTGACAATTATGACGCTGATATTACTAATGCTGTTAAGTATGGATTTCTTGGGGAGAAAGACTATTTTGAAAATTATGTTATCAAAGCACGTCAATCACGATTAAATCATCTTCCATTCACATTTAAACTTAATGTTGATTCACAAGTTGCACGAAAATCTGTTGTCCGTGTATTCCTAGGACCTAAATATGATGTTGCTGGACATTTGATTGAAAGTGGCGATATGGCTGCCAACTTTTGGCTTCTAGATACTTTTACGTATGACTTAAAATCTGGTAATAATATTATTGAACGCAAGTCTAAAGATTTCCCGTGGTTCGTCAATGAACGGATATCATTCAATCAACTACGTAGAGAAATTTCTGAGGCAATTGATGGTAAATTTCAGTATGGCATGGACATGGGTGAATCACACTGTGGTTTCCCAGATCGATTAATGTTACCTAAAGGTTGGAAAATAGGAATGCCTTTCCAATTCTTTTTCATTATCAGACCATATATCGCTCCAGAATTAGAGCAATACTCAACTTATGATGAAGCCATAGTTTGCGGAATTGGATCTGGTTCCAGACATATTGATGCACTTCCATTTGGCTATCCATTCGATCGTAAAATTGATGAAATCGTATGGAATACTACTAATATGTATTATTATGATACGCAGATATTCCATAAAACACAACATACAAATTAATTACCTGTATCTTATCTGTAAAGAATATCTTTTTTCAATAAATTTATAGAAAAAACGAGAACTTCTTTTTTTTTAATATAAATTTCTAATACGATGCAAAATATATAATATTCTTCATAGTTACTTTCAACAATATTTTCTATACAAAAAAGCAATCGTAAATTTATTACAATTTTTATAATACCGTATACCATAATTTCATTACAACCTGTAATCAATTTCAAAAGTAATATCAAAAAATATTTTCTGAATTACATTTTTAATAAATATTTTCTCAATTTATTTCAATTTAAAGCTATGTGTTTGAAAGATTTAAAAATATTTGTACCAGAAGCTGTTATTATGGGGAATGCAGCAACTTTATCATGTCAGTATGATTTGGAACAGGTAAAATATTAAATTAAAAATTTTTACACGGTATATAAATTATTAGTAAATTATTATAATGATTAATAGGCAGCTCTATATTCAGTACGATGGTATTTCGAAACTGAAGAATTTTATAGATATGTGCCAAAAGAATCACCACCTGGTCTGGTATTTCCAGTATCTGGAATAAATGTTGATGTAAGTAAAATAAATAGACTCGAATCTGAATATTTTTTTTTATTAAGTTTTTCATATAACATTTTATATCATAAACATTAATAAATTACTTTACATATATATCATACATTATTTATTATTTTAAGTGTGAAATATTATTTGCAAATAATTTGTTTGTAAAATTATTGAAGATTCAAAATTCCAAATATTTTATTTAATATTGAATTATACGCAATGTATGGTAAGAACCTGGAAGATATTGATTTAATTAGGTTTTAAATTTGTAAAAACTTTAAATTAAATTGTCTAAAAATTTATTTTTAAAATAATTTTTTTAATAAAATATATATTTACACTAAAATTTTAAAAATTTTAATATTACCTCAAAAATAAAACCAAAAAAATTAACATGTTTTGCAAAACAAAACATGTTAATTTTTTTGCTTTTATTTTTCGGGTAAGATACATTAGACTAGCTTTCATGAAAACTTTATTATAAATACGCTAAATATGTTAAAATATGATAATAACAATTTAATAGATTCCTTTTAGTTAAGTAAAAATCTTTTTACATATTTCGAAATAATAAAAAACAAGGAACAGAAAACATTTTAATGATTACGTATTAACGACTTTTATTTTCCGTCTATAAAATTTTTCTTGTCCATTGCTTTTACTGATTTAAATGTAAATTTAATTGAAGTCATTACTTAAAAAAAAAAAAAAAACCAAAACTTTTCAACCCTTTTTATTTTCTTTATAATAATGGAATTATTTACTAATTTTGGGAAAATCTCTGTTCCGGAGAATAATTAAGTTTTTGTTTTTCCTTTTTATTTTTTTATTTTTGTTGTGTTAATAATTATGAAAACAACAAGTGTTTTTAATTGCTTAGTAAAAATCAAAGAGAAAAATATTATTACATTTTTGTTGTTATTCTTATGCCTCACGTAATTAATTAACTAAAAATTAGTTATTATTTTATAATTTATATTGTAAAAAGTTTATTTTTTTTTTTTTTGCACAAACTACATAAACTTGTTAACATAAATATTTTTATAAATAAATTAAAAAATAATAAGATAACTTTTAGTTAATTAATTATGAAACATAAATAATGAACGAAAAAAACGAATAGATATTTTAATTATAAATATGATTCCAGTTTATAACTACCATTATTTCAATGATAATACGAAATTGATTTAAAAATAAGTTATCAAAGAGAAATTTTGACAAAATATATAATTTTAGTAATAATTATTTTTATAAAATAATTGATTGATTCGAAACTAAATTACACTTCAAATTTTTAATAATTATTTATTTAATTTGTTATTTTCTCTTTTAATTTCGTTAATTATTAAATTTTTTGTACCAAAAGCTTTTTAATAACAAAGATAACCTTAATCTATTATTCCCAACTTAAAAAGTTAATATTACAATTAAAAAAACTTTATTTCTAACAAATAACACAAAAAACTATATATTTTTATAAAATGTATACTCATCTGCAATCATAAACAAAATGTGAAATTCATGCCAAAAACCTTAAAAAAAAATTTCCTTAAAGTTATAACCATAGACAAACCATCTAACGTAACCAAATCACGAAGCCACAACTTTAGTTGCCATCATGCATTATCCTTTAATGCTATAATCAAAATCTTTCTACGTACAAAAATTATATAATAAATCTTCTGTAATTTTATAGTCTTATAGTTATTATAATATCACGATTTCATCCAAAAAAAAAAAAAAAATTATCAAAATAATTTCTAGTGGCATAGACACATGAAAACTCGGAAACATGTAAATTTATAATATGTTGTGGTCTTATTAGAAGAGACAAATATTTACCTGTAAAATAAATTATATTATGAAAATCTTATAATATTAATATTAAAAGGAAATTTCTTAACCTTATTACTTTAATAATGAGAAAATTATTAAATTATTTAAATTTTGTAAAATTATAGTTTTGAAGAATATCTAAATAATAAACTTAATTCCATTATTGTATCTTTACTACTTCGCTACTGCAACTATACTTTTTAAAATATATTAATTTGACGCAGTCTTTTTTGTAAAATGTAATCAGAAAAAAAATATGAAAATGGAAAAATATAAAGAAACATAATTAAGTTCAGTTCTATCTAAACATTATAGGAAAAAAAAACATAAAAAAGGATGCAACTAAGGATATAGCATAATATTATCCTAGTTTTTGGAAATTATGTTATAATATTTAAATTTAGTATGATTCTAGTAAAATAACTAAAGTAAAGGTTTGTTTGAAATTCAAATTAAGATGACTTAATATATTAGTAATATTGAAAATAAATTTATATTAAAACGAAACTGACTTAATCTGAGATTAAATAACTTTTAATTAGTTGGTTAATTCTTCAAAATCTCAGAATTGTTTACATAAAAATTAAGCTTACTTGCCGAAATACATAGGCAAAGTGACAATAAAAATTTCAAATGTGCTGCAAAACTATTTTTTAACAAAACTGTAGAGTGTAGAGAGAAACATAAAAATAAATAATTTTTTTTTAAAATGGCACATTTGTTTCTCATATTTCCTATAGTCCTTCCTGTATATAAAATAAAGATATTTTTTATATGTCGTATAGTATAATTAAATAAAGTAAACGAATGTGTTGGCAATCTTGGCACAATATAAATCTAACTAAAATAAAAACTAAATTATATTTTGGATATAGTATTTTAGCAACTAGACCGGAGGTGAATATATTTTTAAAAAAAAAGGATATACACATTTTTGAATTTGATCGCGAAATGTTTCCAAGATGAACTAAAAGGAAAAATAAAGATACACACACATTTATAACATGTCTAAATTATGATTCATTTTTATAAAAACAACAAAAAAAAATCAAAATTTATAGTTTAAGAAAAAAAGATTTAAAGGATGTTTTAGTTGTTCTTCCTTGGGAATATATAAAATTTAATTATTTTTGTTATTCTAGTTATAATGCTAACAACTATATATAAAAAGTCTAGACTCCACTCGGTTAGTTTTGATGACACTTTAGTTTTGTTGAATTTTAGTTGAATATTCAATTTACTTTATACAGAATATTCAAAGTGGAGATATTTGTTAAATATTAAATTATATTTCAATTGCAAAATATTCAAATCTCAGTATTATTTTAAAATAGTTGACAGAATAAAGAAATGATACAAAATGTCATTAATATTCAATGTAAATTTACAAAAAAAAAATAATTATAACATAAATATTCTATGTTTATTTAAAAAAAAATGTTTAACAATTGAAATATGATTACAATGCTCCTTCCAATTTAAGAATAAACAAACGAAAAATGTATTCTGTAAAATTATAATAGGAATAAATTCGTTTTTTTGTGGAGGTTTATGCAGAATGTGTTCATAAATGCAGATTATTTATTTATAATTATAAAATTTGTATACTGAGCCATAAATGTTTAACCCAAATACTTGTGTAGATTTTGATTAAATATTTAACCCAAATACTTGTGTAGATTGACAAACATTTTTTATTTTATTTAACCTAATTTGGTAGGTTATCGATAATTTCTTTCTGGATAATATCATCCAAATTTAAAACTTAATATGTAGCGTATTTTTTGTTGTTGCTATCTCTCCCAACTTGAGCATAAACAAAAACGAAACACAATCCAATTAACATTTCAATATATTTTATAAGATTGTGCAGAGCGCCACTTGAAAATATATTGGAATGCAAATTTATGCACATTAAGAGCATAAAACTACATATATATATAAACAATGTTTTTAGTAGTATATATGATGATATTTATATATGCAAGTTATAAAGTATTAATGTGTGTACAATCTTTCTTAACCATAATAGCATATGGTGTATACATATAATTTGTAAGTTTGATTATATAAAGGCAACAAGGAGGAGATGCAAATTATAATATTACTTCATATCCTTTGGCGATAGCTTTACGAAATATATACAACACACACAAAAAAAAAAAGGATAACAGGAAGACTTGGGTGAATTTATTGTATAACATTAGAAGTGTTAACTAATTACGAAAGTTTCAGTTTATATTATATAATAAGTTTATAAATTTATTTCATATTATTATATACATATACAAAAAATTTATATTTCTTCCTGGATTCTATATCCTTTCTTACACAACAAGTAAAAAATTATTTTAAATAATTATGGTTTATATTTATAGTAGCTTATTCACACTTCTGTTTATACAAAACTATGTAAAATAATCTTTCGTTTTATTAAATGAAAATAAAAATAATTACATTTTTAAATATCTACTAATCATATTTATTCCGAATATAGTATTTTATGATTTAATATTTATTTTAAATTATTTATTAGATTTATTATAAAAGCTTTATTATAACAAACTTACGTTATTTATTTTTCAAATAAGACATTTTTTAAATTAATTTCACTAATAACGTTATTATAAAACTAAATTTCAATTTTATACACTACAATTTAATAGTGTAGTTTTCAAATTGTTCTTAAAATCTTAGTCCATTCCGTTCTTAACCTAATACATAAATATTGAAGCAATTAAAACAATTAATATTTTATTAATTGATACTGAAGGTGAAGATTTATTTAAGCACTTGTAAATTTATTAAGTCTAACAAATTTATTCCAATTAAAATACATTTATGTAATTAAGTGGAATTTCTATATCAAATTTAATCTTATAAAGTTTTTAATAAAATTAGGCTATTGGAAAATCATTTTGAATTTATATAATCTTATTAAGTAAACAAAAATCTGGCAAAAACAATCTATATACATATATATGTATGTATATATTGCAAATAAAGTTTTAATAGAAAATTTTATAACCATCCAGATTATAATCAAATTTATTATTAAGCTCACTCTATTCACAATCAAAATTCTATTGTAATAACTAAAGATAATATTAAAATTTTATCTCAAATACAATCCCCAAAAAAAAAAAAAACCAAAAATATTTCTATAACTTAATATACAACAAAATTTTAATTTAATTTCTAGTTCTTCTATTACATATCCTTTTTGAATAATTTTTAGATTTATTTAACTTATACATATATATATATATATATATATATATAAATATGTAGATATGTAAACTTTTATTTAAATCAAAAAAAAAAAATAGAAATAGAAATTTTTTGTAGAAGATTTTCAATTATCCAGAAAATTTCAAAATATCAAAAACTTTATCCATATGGGTATAGTGTCCTTAAATAAGAATTATTGTTTTGGTTGAAAGCTTTATGTATAGAATTATATAGTTGGTTTTTTTTAAAAAAAATAAACACAAATCCTTATAAAAGGATTAAATAAGAGAATCAAGTTTTCTTGTGTATAAAATAATGAAACCATCAGGTATGATAATAAAATGATTGGAAAAAAAAATTAACTTGTAATTTACTTCATAATCTCTTTATAGTTTTGTACCCCTATAAATTCGGTATTAATTTGAAAAGGAATTTAATTTATTTCCTTGTATTTCTTTTTTGTATACGTTGTTAGAAATTTATAGTATTACATAAATAAATTGAATTTCATGTTACTATTAGTCTCTTGAAAATTAATTAATATACTTTAAATCTTACTTTATATGGAAAGTTTTACTTTATTTATAGAATAAAAATTCCTTTTATTTGATAAAAAATATTGTAGTCAATAATATTGTAGTCAATAATATTGTAGTCAATAATATGACAAAATTCTTTTGAAGTAAAATAAAAAAAAATGTTTAGTAAAATTTTTCATAAAATTATTATAAATATAAATATAAAAATTAAAAGAATTTATATAAATCAATTAAATATTTGTTATATAAAATATCCACAAATTTTTGTGATTTATATATCTAGGATATTCAAAATATTTCATTATATATTTCAGTTAAATTTAACCTAGATTAGTAAAAAATATATCTAATATTTAAGCAAATAATATTATAAATAATTCGAAAAATTCACAATGTGTAATAAATTAAAATTATATTTATTATTCAATTTCGATTTTCTGATTTAATTAATTTATTAATATTTTTGGTTAAACCTCGAAATAATATCATAATTGCATAAATCTGACAATATAGATTTTTTTTTAAATTTTAATAAAAAGTATTATGATTGGCTTGTTAATATATTGATGATTCATAAAAACATTTATACAAAAACCAAAAAAATTATAGACATAATTTTACGTTGTACAATTAATTCATTAAAATCACAAAAAAAATTAATTAATTAATGAGTAAATATTTATATGATAAAATTTTTGTATAATATGAAAATGTGTATAATCTAATTACATATTTTTTGGTACCGACAAACCAAATTCTTTACATTTTTTTTGTTTTGATTTTAATTAGCTTTTTCTTTATGATTTTTTATAAATTATTTAATCAATTTGAACTTGACCTTTATGAATTTCATATCATAAAAACATTTTAATATTAGATCACACATTCTAATTTCATTTTCATTTACATAAGTGACATTGTTTTGATAACCTCGATTAAAGATTTAAACAAAATAAAGAAATAACAAAATAATAATAATAATAATAATGATTTTATTTTTCAATGTTATATTTTTTTTTATATATATTATACATAGCTTCAATCATCAGATGCAACCTCAGTGACATTGAGAAGCGTAACTAGAGAATTATCTGGAAATTATCAATGTGAAGTTTCAGAAGATGCTCCATTGTTTCATACAGACATCCGGTCATCACATTTACAGGTCATTGAATTACCAAAAGAAGAACCAATATTACAAATTGATAAAAAAATGATTGCTGCTGGTGATCAATTTAAAGCTGTATGTACGGTTGGTACTTCATATCCAGCTGCAAATATTACATGGTATATAAATGGTAGAAGGGTAAGTTGATAATATTTATTTGTCAGGTGGAAACGCTACAGAATAAGTTTCAAATATAATATTTTTCATTTCTTTAAAAAATTTATGTAAAATCAGAATAAAAGTGTTTTTCTTAAATTTATCCGACGAAAATTGATATTACTTTAAAAAAATTTCTTTGGTTAAATAATTTCAGAATTTTCACAATCACAAATCGAGTGAAGAATTAAATTCTTTTTTTCAAGAATTATTAATCGTTTTGAAACATTCAAAGGATATGCCACATATACATTATAAATTAAATTTTCCAGTCTTTATTTTTTAAAGCATGATTAAGTATTTCCTTTTTTATCGTATCAAGGACATATATACATTTAATTTTTTTTTTTTTTTTTGATTTAATAACTGAGAAATATATATATATATTTTTTTTGTTCATATCAACATTAAAAATTATATAAACTGGAAAATTAGTTAATTTATGTGCCATAAAAAAAGGACATATTATTATAGCCAAAAAAAACATTGTTCAATGGTCTGAAAGTTTTTAAATATGTTTTTATCTTTGCAAAATACAAACATTAAGATTTATGTTGAATTGAAAATTTAATTTTAATTCAGATAAAATTTGATGTATATTAAATGAAATACTAATTTTAATACTTACTGATTAAATAAACATTCATTTCACATTTAGTTAAAATACCCACTAAATTTTTCGTTAAATTTTTTATTTATATTTTAATAAATTTTTTTTTTTTACATAATTAGTACTGAATACTGACAAAAATTATCTGTATTTAAAAATATTATAGGTATATAAAACACCATTTCAACGAATTAGCTATTCACCAACAATTTCAACATTAGAAATGTATTCGCACAGTCAAATATTACAGGGTCTATTTCAAACTGTACCAAAATATCAGACCAGTATAATGTTATTATGTGAAGTATCAATATTACATGTTTATCATAAAAATGTCCAACAGCGTATACTATTAAGTATGTCATTACCAACAACAATTTCACCTAATTTACTTGGCTTAGAAGGATCAAAACGTAATGGTGATCCAGATAATTCAGCATTAACTGGTAGTACAATCAGTTTACATAATAAATTTAATATAAATTCAACATTTATATTAATAATTATTACATTTTTTTCAATAAAAATTTTTAATTACACAATATTACAATATTTTTCCACAAATTTTATTAATGTGTGACGTATTTAATTTATTTATAATAATAAATAAAAAAAATTAATAAAACAAAAAAAGGAATACCAAAAATTAAAACTAAAAATTATTTTAAATTTATATTTTTATAAGTCAAAAAATAAAAATAATAATAAAATATTAAAATTATATATTTTAAAGAAAATTGACAATTTAAATATGTATTTAACTTTTTTTTTATTTTAATTTTTTTTTTAACATAAAATACATAATAATTATTTTTAATTTATTTAATTTGTTTTATTTTAATTAATTGAATTTAAGGGAGAGGGTAAAATCGGTTCTTATACAAATATTTATAAACAAACAAAACAAAAAAAACACTATTTAGTAATTAATAAATTAAATTTAAATAATAAATAATTATAATTATATGATGAAATAAATTAAAAATAGAAATTATAGTAAATAAATAAATAATTAAACATTAATTATAAACAATATTAAGAGGGAAAATTAAAACAAATAACTAAAAGTTCAAGAGATAAACTTGAATTCAATTAATTAAATTAGTTGATATTAGTTCATGTTGAAATAAAAAAAAAGCTTTTTTGACAACACTATCAATATTTCGTGGTGAATTATGAAAAATTTGAGTAATTTCAAATTTTAATTATGTATTTCAAAAATCGGAAAAAGTGGTGGGTTCATAGATTTCCAATTTTAAAATTTTAAAATTGAACTACATAACATATTTTCTCAAATATACTTTTTTAAAAGATTCAATGCATGAAATTCAGTTTCGTAAACAGAATTTAGTATAAAATATTTGAAATAATAATTAATTACATTCTGCTTATTTTTCAAATTTTCAAGGCAGTATTTACTTAAAGATAATTTTAATATTGATTCAAACTGTCATAACTATAAAAACTAGCTTACATTTTCTTTGGTAACACGAGGATATACCTAAAATAAAATGTTAAAAATTTTCTGTTCTAAAAGAAATTTATATTCTACCCAATTGAAATTAGTATTATAATTTCAAATGGGGCGAATATATGGATGAGCTAAAAACATATTATGTATGTATGAAGTATACCAGTTTGTAAATATGTATCTTTACACACATTTTAAATTTCACAAAAATATAGGTGAAGATGCAAATTCTTTACATGTTCTTTTGTCAAAATTTATGTTTCCATAAAGCATTGAAGGTAAATTTTAAAATAACTTTATTTGTTCGAAGCTCCAAACATATATGTTGTTTTTATCCAGAAGTTTTAAAAATTTCTCTCAACTAAGTCATTTAATTAAAAATAAAATAAAACTATTTACTTAAAATGAAAACTTTTATTTTTTTTGCATATTCAATGTGATATTTTAATTAATCTTCTTTTTCTGTAATATTTCTTTTAATATTATATTTTATATAAATTATTCTACAAAATACTTTCGAAAATTATTTTTTTTTTTCAAAATACCCAACAATCAGAAAATGTTGTTTATTTAAATACAAATTATTTAAAATTTAAAATCATTAAATTAGTAATTTTATCCTGCGTTTAAAGAATGAATTAATAATTAAGTAAGTAAATTTACAATTATGGACCCACAATTAATATCCGTCATAATACAAAGATTTGCGAAGTTTTTCTAAATTGATTTTATCTCTTGAACTAAAATAACATTTATATATAATTAGGTTTTTTTTTAGATATAAGTAAAAATACATAAATATACTACATTATATAAAGTTATATTTAAATATTTAGATTAAAATTTTGATATTTGAAATTATTCAAATATGTAAAAACATTAAAACATAAGTTTTAGATTGAATGATAAGCAAAAGAAAAAAATCACATTAAAACTTTTTGTTTATTTCGTTATTTTATTAAAATATGAAAATTAACTAAATTTTAATAATAAAATAATGTACACAAAATACAATCAAAATTTTAAATGAACAAATTAAGCTAAAAATCAAAAATATTTTAAATTAATTTCATTTTATTCAGTTTAGAGAAAAAAATTAATTAATTTTGAAAATTTCATTAAATCCAGTGATTAAAAAGTAAATTAATTAAACATAATTAATCAATTTTTTTGAGGTTAAATTGATTGTTGCCGCACATATACATATTTTTTATATATGACAGATATTAGAATTATATTTTTATTTTATATATTTTTTAAACAATCTAGTAAAGACTTAAAGCAAAAAATTAGTAGCATTTGTTTACTACTTGTATACCATTTTGTTTTTTTTTTTTTAAATAATTTTTCCAAAATTTTTTATTAGTTGATTAAATTTACAAAAATACTATAAATAATTTTTTAATTAAATTTTTAAATTTTCTATTCAAATTATAATTAAAATATGTTTCAATATATCATAAATTGACTGTTGACTGTTAATATACAATTTAATTAGTTTAATTTTAGTATTTTTTTTATTTTCATAACAAAGAAATTATATCGCCAATACTAAAATAGAAAAATCATTTTCATAATATTTTGTTTACATTGAATTTTTTAATAAAAAAAATTTTTAATTGCCATAAGCAAACTATAAAATGTCAATAAATTTAACTCAAAATTTGACTTTTTTGTAATAATTAATTAATTTATTTATTTATTTTTGGTTTATGATATTAAATTAAATATTTATTACAGAGTGGATTAAAATATATATTTGGCAGAATAAGTTCCAATAAACTAAATTTTTGAAGAACAAAAAATTCAATTAATATTTCCCAAAAAAAGAAAAAGTAATAAAAATAAATAAAAATAAAAAACATAATTGTAATTTTAAAACAAACCAACAAAAAACCCTAAATAATAATTGTAGTTTTAATGATAGTAAATAAATATAATTGAAAAACACCCTGTTCAATAAAAAAAAAAAAATTACCTTTAATTATATTTATGAAAATTGATACAAACAGAAAATTTACCTATAATAAGAAAATAAAAAAAAAAAATTATGCCATGAAAATCAAATAAAAATGAAAAATTATAAAACATTTAATAAAAAATTGTAAATTATTTAAAAAAAAATATAATAAAATAAAAAAGGTAAATAGTACATAATAAAATAAAAAAAAATTATTAAAATAATAAAAATATGTATTACCATTTATATAGCATAAATATATATATAAATGTATATTTAAAATAATAAATTTTTAAATAAAATTATAAAACAGAAAAAAAAAAATTATTATTATTATAAAAATGTCAGACAAGCGGCGGCAAGCAAGTAAAATTATTTTTTAAAATATAATAAACGGAATTAAAGGTTGGAAAATAAACATTTCCATTTTTCCTTATTGTTTTGTTAGCGTGCAGGTTATATGAAAAAGAAATTTACTTAATTTTATTTTTCTATATATATATATATATATGTTATGTATATATATGTAATTTTTATGTAATAATATTTGTTTTATTTTTTTTATTAATAATTTTTTTTATTAATATTATTATTTTTATTTTTTTTTTGTTGTACAGTAGCCAAATTGGCAGAAATATTTATCCTTTTTCCATATTGCAGATATTTTTTTTTTTTAAATTTAACATAATAAAATGAATATTAAAAACAACAACAAGAAATTCAATAAGATTTTATTCGATTTATATACAAGTGAATTAAAGTTAATGGTAATTGCTTAACAGCTGCGTACGGAAAAATTTTTTTTGTAAAATTATATATAATAATATGAAAAGATAATTTAAAGATTTTTCGAAGAAAACATTCGTATGAATTTTTTTTTTTATATATTGAATGTTGTAATTTGGAATAGTTTCTATATTAATGTATAATTAAGTAATTGAAGAATATAAGTTGTTGCTTAAGTTTACATTCAAGTATATTCGTCTTTTCTATCGATTTTGTGTAACAATTAAGCATACCTAAATTTATTGATATCCGTGAATAATAATAGTTCTAAATCAACAATATAGTTTGTAGATAAAATTAAAAACACTTTCCGTTTTGGTGAAAAATTTAGTTTACAAAGATAACGTGATTTTTGGAAAATGAGACTAATTCAACGAATCATTTTAATGATAAATTTTACAGAAAATATTGTATTAAAAGATTAGTGTTAAAGAGATATTTTTTGATTGCAAGATATCATAGCTAAAGTTGTAAACAGAAACTGACTAACTCATCGTTAACATAAATAAGTAATTCATCAAAAAATATTACAAACATAATTTTAATGAATTTTTCATAAATCATCATTTCTGATGACACTGTTCATAAATTTATAACATTAAAACTGTTTAAAATAAAATTCAAAACTTTTACCCATCATTTATTGCAAAATTTCACTAAGGCCTTTTAGCCAGTTATATAAACTTGTGAGAAAAAATATGCAAAAAATTTTTAATCAACTGCTTTCTTATTGAACTATCGAACCAAAATTAAACTTCCCAATTTATGTATAAACTGATTTATTCCCAGCTTAATATATTAACTCGTCAAAACGCAGAGACAGACTGACAGACCTAATAACACTTGAAAATCACTATGAATGCATAATTTAAAAAAAAAAAGAATTTAATTTCATCTGAAAATAAACAGACTTGTTCGTTTATTTATGGCAACATTAATATAATAATTTTTTTCTAGAAAATGGTGTTAAAAGTCCGTAAATATTATGTGTTATATTAGCTAAACTTTCAAACTTATTTGGTTACTATTAAATTTTTATTATATAAAACCATATTCTTTTAACATCAAAATTAATTATAAAAAGGCTTTTTTTTTGAAAGTAGATATACTTTTTTTTTTTGTACAAAAAAAAAACATATTTCTGAACATAAAGTTATAAACTTTTATATTATAAATTTTTTTGAATTTTTAGTTTACCTTTATTTATTTTTTATGTTGAAATTTTCATTTTTATGTTGAAATTTTCCTTTATATGTTACAACAAAAAAAAGTAAAATTCTCTTTTTTTTAATATTATATAAATATAATATATATAAAGTTTGTTTGCATGGATGTGCTGTGATTTTAAAACTCAATTCCGAAACAAAATACAAAAACAAAAAATAATTAAAAAAGCAAGTATAAATCATAAAAATTTCATAAATAAAAAGAAAATAAATAAACTTATATAAAAATAAAAACATGAAAAAAATTATAACAAATAATTAAAGAATTTAAATATTGAAATTATACGTTATTTAAATTATAAAAAAAAGATGGAAGAGAAAGTAATAAAAATAATGTAAATGCAAAAAGATTAAAAATATAAAATAAATATATATAAAAAAAAATATGTCATGGAATAAGTTGTCTTATTTAATCAAAAATTTGTTTAAATTAAAACAATCTGAAGATATGCTTTCTTTTAGGACTGTTCTATTTGATCCACTAATTATTATTTTTTAGCAAACATATTTGATCCACTAATCAATTTCCTTTTTAAAATTTTAGTCCAAATGATGTCAACATTTTAGATTTCGTTAATTTTTTGCAGATATTTTATTTATAACTAACTTGTTGATGTTCATATAATTTGTAGATATTTGCAAATATATTTCCAAATTTGATTTAGAAATAAAAAAATCAGAAGAATATCAATATTTAACAAAATTTGTACCATAGCTATCGAATAATATATTACATATTATACTGTGAAATTGCTTTTTACTACATAAAATATCCTGATATAATATTTTCACAATCTTCAGCAGTTAAAACCTTTTCACAAAAAATAAAATAAAATAATTCAATTATATATATAAATTTGCTTTAGATGTTCGAATCGTCTTTATTTATTATATTTTAAAAGTATAAATTTTTGTTGTTCAATTAAAGACTAAAAGCTAAATAACAATTATATATTTTATAACAATATTTAATCATTTGAAATTATCCTTATTTAATTTTTTTTCTTTTTATAGTATAATTGTTTTCTATTTTGTAATTATTTTTCTCTCTCAATGATGATGAACTGCATTTACTTCAGTTTCGGTTTTATGATAGATCATTGTATCGTGGAAGAATAAGTTATCATGATCCCAATATCTAGTATCAATGACACGATTGAATGGGAATCCAAATGGTAAATTGTCAATATATCTTGCACCAGATCCAACTCCACAAGATAATGTATAATCAAATCCAGTGAATTGTGGTTTGGTTGGTTCCAAATATGGTGTTACCATAAAGAAGAATTGGAATGGCATACCACCTTTCTTACCACGTGGTAATAATAGACGTTGTGGGAAACCGCAATGAGCTTCACTCATATCTAATGGGAATTTATGATCATCAGAATTGACTGCTAACATAAGTTTGTGGTATAATTCGAAATATGTTGTTCTATCCTTAACGAACCATGAATAATCATCAGAGTTACGGCTGATTACATTCTTGCCATTAACCAAATCAACTAAGAAATGATCCAATTCAACGAAGTTTTCATAGTTATTTTCAAGATGAATCATATGACCAAAGGAATCATATTTTGGTCCAATGAAGACTTTAACAATAGCTTTTTGTGCCTTATCAGAGTTGACGTTAATTTTGAAGTTGAATGGTAAATGATTCAAACGGTATTGACGTGCTTTAATAACGAAATCGTTTCCATCATGATGAGCAACACGTCCGAATTTCTGGAATGTTGTAGCTTTAGTTTCATCATAAGTTTCAACATCAACAACATTGGTAATATCTGAATCGAATTTATCATAGAATGTAACCAATTTGTCCATTTCAACACCTTCAATTTTAACACCATCAAATCCTAATTCCTTATCGGTATAAGATCCCAAATGTGCTACATAATGCCAATAGAATGTCAAGATACGTTTGTACATTTCATAGAAAGCTGGATCACGCATTGATGTTTCGTAGTGCATTAATGTACCAGGTACCATTGTTTCGTCTTTGCCGTATGGAATACCATGATTGATAATGTCACGTAAGAGCATATCATATTGACCATAATATTTTTGATAAACTGAGTCTTCGTTACCTTGTACCAAGTTACCAAACATATCAATAGCCATAATTTCATGTTTATAGTCATCAGTTTTCATTAAATCAAGATAGGTATGATCTTCTTTAAGAAGACGATCGGTATCCATAGCTTCAAAGAAACGATGTTCATATGCAACACATCTATCAATAATAGCATAATTGTCTTCATAATAGAAATCGAAGTCGTTGTCACGATTTGGGAAGAAGACACCATTGTAATAACGAAGATTGGTATGATATCCAGCTGCCATTGTGTCAAAGTAGTTGAATGTTGGAATTTCTCCCAAATCATGGGACAAACGTTCCATATAATAACGTGCCAATAATTGGTTATGGATGAAGAAATAGAACATACCACGATGATCATCTCTTAATGGCATTTTGGAATCACCTTTAGTCCAGTATGGATAATCCAAATTGTAATAGTAATAGAATGAATTTAAACCAACATCTTCCATGAAGTAAGCTAATAAGTTTTCGTCATTAACATGACCATATTTGCCAGTATAATTTGATGGAATAACAACTGAGTAAACATCTTCAACTTTCTTGACATTGTGGAATCCGTGCATTTTATAGAATTGTGCCTTTTGGATGGTCTCAGATCCGAAGAAATAGAATGGTGAAATTTCATAAATTGCTGGTAAAACAATTCCATCCATATCATGACGTGCGATAGTTGCTACACTGAATGCATAAACAAATAATTGTTTATTAACATGGAAGCGTGCCCATAATACGGTATTCTTGAATGTTTCCCAATCTTTAGCCAAATAGAAGCAATGTACAAGTGATTCAGCTACTGTAACATGATGTTCGTCAAAAATGCTGAAGAGTTCATCATCACTGACTGGATGATGTTCCCAAAGTTCAACAAATTCTTTTACTAAATCTTGTTTATCGTATTTGTCGTAATGTTCATGAATATGATATTTCATGCCACTTTCGTATTTGTGTGCAAAAATATCATTTTGATGAACATGTTGTAATAATTCAAAAACGAATTGCTGTTTCACCATAAAATCTTTATCGGCGTATTTAACTTTATCGGTCATATAATGACCAGATGCTAAGACAGCTAATGCAAGTACTACTATGATGGACCTCATCGTGACGATTGATGCATTCAACTAAAAAATTTTGGGCTTTTATATATTTTCACTATCGCATATTCTCAAAATATTTGCTGTGTAATTGATATGTTTTAATTTTTTTCAAAATAACCTTTTTCACCTTTTGAGGTGAAATGTGTTTATTATATTGTAAGTAAAGATTATATTTTCTATATAGACACTGTTTCCATCCAATTAAACTGATAAGTAAATAGACGAATTAATATTCTTTAAATTCGGTATAGAAAGTAATCATGAATACTTTATACTTTTTACAAAAATTGTTAATGATGAAATGTATATATAGGTATATAGGTAATTTAATTTCATGATTTATATATTTGTCCTCTGAATGTCAGCATATAAAAAATGTTGACCATAGAAAGTATTTTGATAACGAATACAAAAGTTTACATTTGTAGATGATAATACTTATTTAGTAATTAACTAAACGGATTTGTAGAAAATATTAATTTAATGTTAATATATTTAGGGAAATATTAAATATAATTTTTTCATATCAGTTATGGACAATATCGAATATATCAAATTGTAGAAACGGGTTAATTTAAAAATTGTTAAACTAAGTGGAATAATTTCTACAATTCAACTGCAGTATGCTAATTGCATTTATGACATTATGAACTAGAAACTCCTGAAGTGCAGTCTTGAAACCTTTATTAACTATCAGAAATCTGTAATTCAACATATTTATAAATTTATTTTATAATTATAAACAATTTTTATTTATCATTGAACAACATTAATAATTTTCATAAAATTTTCTAACCAAAAAAAAAAATCATAAAATTATTCTTATTACATATATATAAACCAAATTAAATGCTTTTTTTGTGTTTTCTTCTTTTAATAATCTATTTCCACAAAAGATTTTGGAAAAGTGTTACATTTAGATTCATTGCTTATATCCGGATCTGATGATGATAAAAAAAATGATAATTTAAAAAATAATCTGAATAAAAATAAGATAATACTTATTATACCTTATGGAAAACATCTTACAGGAGAAAAAAAACTCTGTGACAAAAATAAGTGTAGGATGCAAATGCTTAACAATGATGATGATGCTACAAATGCTGCCTTCGAGCCATTTTCTATATAAGTAGAAATTTAGATATATATTATACTTAGATATCTGAAAATCATTCCATGTAAATTTTTCGTTCTAATGTATTTTAAATAAAAATATTTTAACAAAATTTGCTAATAAATAATTTAGATCTATAGTGTTTAAATAAATATCTTAAATATTCCAAAAAATTTTATTTTGTTTTTATATTTTCTACTGAAAAAAAAGTACTTAAATTTATTTGGACTTTAACGAAATTCATATAAGAATTAAATTAATCTAGTTTAAGATTTGAATTTTCAACAAACTCCATATAATTCCCTAAAAAACATTAACTGTAAAAAAACAGTAGCACAAGAGGAAAAACAATGATAAAATATTCAATTCAGCCAAAAAGACGACTATAAATGTTTAATAAATGGGTAGAGCAATGTTGTCGGCAATGATATTTTCGAAATTAACGATAACAATATATGAAGGTTCACTTGTTTTTTTAAGTATTTTATTGAGGCTTTTAGGTGAAATTATGTCACATATATATTTATCTTCTCTATTCATATATGCATATATAAAAAATGTTAGATAATATCCTTTTGTTATTCAAAAAACATATAACCTAATGGATTCATCTATAAACCTTTATACATTAACTGACATATACCAGGTGGAGATTTTCTGTCACAATTTTATTTTATTGCTTTCCTTCGTTATTCTTTAAAAAAAAAAATTTATTTTATTTTTGTTGTAATTTTAAATAAAGTATATAATATAGAAAAGATATAATTGTAGTCATATATATATATGTTGTCTTTTAAAGTGCTTATAAATGATATGATGAGAACTATTGGATATGTGTACAATTTTAAAAGTGATTAGCATATGAACTATAGTCATATTGGTTTATATTTATTTAACAAAAAAATAATAATAATAAAATAATATACATAAAAGATATTTTTATGTAGTAGGATAATAACTTTAATATATTATCATAACTCTTTTTTTCAATATACTTAAACTATACCTGTAAGGAGAAACATTTTTTTTAAACTTCTTAGCTGTAAAAAATACCGTTTTCCAAGCTTAAAAGTTTTTTTTCCAATACTTTAAACAATCTATCAGAGACTCTAAACTGTAAAGCGTAATATTATTTTGGTTATATTGAACCATCAAGCAAAAGTAATATATTCTGAATAAATAAAATATCTAGAAGTTGTTGAGCTGATTCTGTTGTTAATAATAAGTGATCTATTTTGAACTAATTACAATAATCAACAAATAATCTACTAGTACTTAACATATTTAATGAAATAAATTAGTATTTTGTTTATAAAAATATTTTGATATCTTTTCTCTGTTCTCCCAAATTCTCTAAGAAAATATTTAACTTCATGTCAATCATAACATCAAATTAAAAATTAAAGAAAATTGTTATTTCTTTAACTTCTATGTTAAGATATTAATTTTATGATTCTTTATCAAAGATTTTTTTCTGTTTTTTTTTTTAGAAAAATATGTATTAAATTTTATAAAAATATAATCATAATATTTACAAAAAAAAAACCTACACACTATAAAGCAAACATTTACTTGAAAATATAGTATATAAGCAGATAAAAATTCACCTTTTATATATTTAGGTTAACATAGAAAAAAGAGTGTTTGAGTTAAAATATTTTTTTTTTGTAGTAATATACATATATATGGTTTTTTTCTTTTATGGTTTTTTTTGAAAATATGATGGATTACCTTGACATGATCGTTTATCCTGTGAAACATAAGGATATTCAAGTTTGCACGTACAAATCATTTGTCCTTTACAATATGCTCCGGTAATGCAGTGATTGTCATACAAACATTTCATTCCTATTCCTAAAAATAAAGATAGATAGTTTTTTTTTTTGGAATTAATAGAAAAAAAATCATAAATTTCATTCAGTTTCATAAATAAATATGTTTTAAGATTTATTTTTTTTTTGGATTTTTAAGTTAGTTATGAAATATAAGATAATTATCTGTGAACTGAGATAAATAAGGACTATTAAAGATATACGAATATTCAATAATAAATTCATAATTCAAATTATTTAATTTACAAAATAAATATTTAATTATCAATCAAATAATATTTTAATTAAAATAACAAAAATATTTACTTGATAATTAAATGGAATAATTTTAGTTTAATAAAATAGTTTCAAAATCAACAAATAACCAAATTTTACTATAAAATAAGATATACGGTGTTTTTCAATTGACCTATATCCTTTTAATTATAATAATCATTTTAATTAATGTAATAATAATCATTTTAATACATAATGTAAGTAAAAAAATTTTAAAACAATCTTTACAGAGATTAATCACCAATTTGATAATCGTCTAACATAAAATAAATTTTAATTTTTATGTTTTAAAATATATATATTTTATGATCCACCAATCATTTTAACTTAACCACATTAGTATTGTTTAAATTTAAATGGTTTTTTTCCGTCGTTAAAAACTATTTTCAAAAATTAGTTCAAATTAAAATGTTTTGAATTTCTGTTTATTTTATTGTTTGTATACAAATTTTGATAACGCCAAGTCAGCTGATGTTTTTTTTATATTAGCCCAGTTGCTACTTTCTTATCACAATTAACAAATTTATATAATATTTATTTATTTATATTTAATTAAATAACATATTATACACTAAAATTTTCATCAAGATGCTCAATAAATATCGATTAATTAGGTCAATTTTCATAATTGGGTTACTAAAATTGTTGAAAATGCAAATATTTCAAATTTCACTGGAAAATTGTTATTACAATAATTTTTATACATACATATGATATTTTTAATTTAAGAAAATTGTGATAATGGAGTCTTTATACTGGAAATATACTTTCTCTTACAAACTTTTAGTAAAATTATTTTGCAATTAAATTAAAATATAGAAATATATGTTGGTTGGTTAGTAACGATATAAATTTTTGTAAAATGAAACAAAGTTGTCAATTAAAAATGTATTTAAAGTTATAAAGTGTACATATATTTTAAAATTTAAGAAAATTTATTGAAAGTAATATATCATATTTAGAACAAATTTTTCTTCTGTGTTTTAATTTAGATCGTTTTAAAAAAAAAATGTATTTTTATTGGGTGATATCAGGCATAATTAATGGAATTTCCCTATAGAGATAGACCACTCTTCATGCTATATCTTTTATATTTGATTTATTTATGTTTTCAATATGTTTACTGAAAATACTGAAAAATCTAGATTTATATGAATATATGGTGCTTTTGAGCCAATACTTGCAATAATTATATTTGGTATGTAATGAATATAATTAATATGCAGTATAACCATTAATATATTATATAACATTAACTAGATGTATGCATGCCTTAAATATTTAATGATAAAAAAAAATCAATCACTTCTTTAAGCAATTAATATACTATAATTAGAAAAAATCTAATTATAGTATATATTAATTGCTTAAATAACTTTTCGTCATTTCCAAATTTCTGATAAGGGTTAAGATACTCAATAACTTCAAATTTCAACAGATCTTATATTAAATTTTTAATTATATACAATTAAATTTATATTACTTATACATATTACTTTCAATAAATTTTCTTAAATTTTAGATATAAGTATTAAGAAGTTATTCGACATTTTATAAATTAATTGTAACATTATTAAAATATATACATATGTAGACATAATGTAACTAAATATAATATATATACATATTTGTAAAACAATTTATTTTACAAAAAAAAAAAAAAATTTTAATTCATGATGCATATCATCAATATTTATCTTTTTCGACTAGCAATAAATAGTAAGCTTTATTATTATTTTGGTGCCAACAAAAGCAAAAAATAATAAAAAAAAAAAAAAATAAAGTTTTTACTACCCGCACTCCAAACAAAACGTAGAAAAACTTTTAAAGAAAATAAATATATGTATATAAAACGCCTACTCAACTTCAATAATGTTGTATTGTATATATGCTTCTAATATGAACTACATTTTTTATTTGGAAAGAAAAGATCCCTTCTTTAATATTCTACGAAATAAGAATTTCTGCACGTATCCTTTTTTGGTATGTTGACAAAAAAAAATATATAAGAAAAACAAGGAAAGAGTTGAAAATGTTTCATTGTATACGAAAAAGATTAAATAAGAAAAAGACCAAAAAAAAAAAAAACAACATAACAAAAAAAAACATTTCATTTTAAAGAAAGCCCATTTTTCACATTTAAACCCTCATATATATTCAAACCCCTCACCGCACTATTTACAATCTGTATATAGTACTTTTAACTTAATTTATATAAAAGAAAATATATGTAAGCAAGTGTAAAAGTCAGCACATTTGACAATAAAATAACGTATTGGGCTCCAGAAAAACTAGGAAATCGAAATTTGAGTGCGGTAAAGTCGCACTGAAATTATATTTCAGTTTATATTTACATATACTTATTTTTATTTTTCCTATTTTGTTGTTACTTGTCAAATATATAAAAAAAATATATTGTGGAAAATAAAAAATAATTTTAAATATTGGAATTTTATTTAGTAGAAGTACTAAAGAAAAAATCAAAATCAAAATCAAATATTTTCACAAAAAAAAGAGAGAAGAAAATCACTGTATACCCCATAGTGCGCCAACCAAAAAAAAAAGTAATATAATTTTATATTTTCAAGTAAAATATTTATAAAATTTTGATGAAATATTTGTAAACATAAAATTTATGTAGTAATGCTTGAGACGCATCTCAAATAGGCGAAAAATTCACTATATTCGTACAATAAATTTTAACCATTTTCTTATTTCTTGTGATCGACATATATTTTTCATTACAGGGTACCTATTATGTCTTGACTTTTATCACTTTGATCTTTATAACTGATAGCAAATTGTAAAAAAAAAAGTAATTCGAGAATATCCTTGCCACTGCTTAACCAAGACGCAGTGATTTATCTTTTAGCATTACTTTGTTAGTAGGAATGAGCAGTTTGCTGAAATCAAAGATCTCATGCCGCCATTAAATCCATTTCAACGGAATATTCGTTTAGATACTCGTGCTCATCAATACCATGTATGTCCAATCTGAACCTTGTCGCATAACAAAACGTAGCATTTTAAACAGTTTGTTAACATACATTTTTTGATTTGATATTGAACTAAAGTTAATCTAATAAAGTTATTAATCAAACTGAAATATTCAGGAAAACTGGATCGATAGGCATTTATCGTATAATAAATAATTTTTATAATTTCCCAGTATAATTCAATTAAAAATTAGTTAAATTAATTTTCCAATCCAGATATTCTAATTTAGATATTCTTTTCATATTATGTATCATTAAAAATTGAACACCCTGTTTTTTCTTAACAATATATTCAAAATTTATACAAAAAAAATGCTTTAATCATAAATTACAATTCAAGTAGCAAAACTATATAATGTGAAAAAAAAATTGAATTAAATCATAAAAAAAAATATGAGAAAGTCTTTGGCATAGTGGCAAAATAGTCAAAAAGGATAACTTTATATATATGACATGCCGCCATTCATCCGATCAGTTGGAAAGGAAAATGTCACGCTGTGACGTTTCATTTTGAAAAAGAAGAAAAAACTAAATTTACATGAGCATTAAAATACATAAATATTATGGATGACATAAGAAAAGTTTTTTATTTATCATAACAACAACAGGAAAAAAATGAATTTTATAAAATGAAGTAAAAATCTAAATCAAAAATTAATAATCCAAAAGTAAGGAAACCTATTCATAAATATTGAGGAATGCATCGTTCTTAACATTGAATACCTGGTATAACAGGGAATAAAGAATTCCTGAAAAAATATGAACACGAGCAAATTTGTAAATATTTTTTCGTAGATGTTGCATTCATTTGAATTATGCTAAGTGTAGAAAATGCTGTTAGTGATTTTTTTTTCTATTATGCTTTGTCATTTTGGAATGAAAAAAACATGAAATTTTGAAAATTTATATCATTCGTCTTTGAATAAATTTTATTGATAACAAATTTTACTTTAATAAATGATAATTTTAAAAAGATTGAATACAAAATTTATTTAAATAATTAATTATTATGAATATACGATATATGTAATTTTTTCTACAATAACAACTTTCACTATAATTTAATTATTTTTCACAATTAATTTAATAAATCTAATTTTTAAAATATTATTTTGATTTAAATTTATTTAAGGTCTTTATCAGAAAATAAAATTTTCTAATGAATTTTCTGAACTACAATTAATCGCATGCAAATTTTAGAATTATATAATTATATTGTTTCATAATTTGTGTTAAATAACTATGGTTTAGTATTATAAAAAAATTGTAATAAAATTGCAAATAACGTGTTAAACATCTTTCAATATTATTTTTCATCTGAAACATTACAATATGTCAACATTATTTTATAAAATGTCCTTTAGGATTCAAACTATCAAAAAACTATAAATTTTCCTTATAAATCCTCTATTTTTTATATATTATATAAATATAGGGATGCTAAATATTATTTTTTTTTTTCGATTTTTATATTTCAAAAAATGCATTAAAAAGATGACATAAAATATAAAAATATTTCAAAATAAAAATTCGCATAGGTGAATTGAAAGAAAAATCTTATCCAATAAAACTGATAAAATAAAATATAAATTGTATTTGTAGTCTTGCACCTAAAGCAAATATTATTTATTTTTTATGATATATAATATATAAAATTATATATACAGGATGGCTAAGTGAAATTTAAGGATATAAAAATTATATGATTTTTGTAAATTAAAATTTTTTTAAAAATTTTTTTGTAAAATTTAAATTTACGAAAATTTTATTAGCTTAGTTTATGAATACGGCATTTATAAAATACCACAATTTTTCATTTGAGGATGATCTCCTGTCTATACCTTAACGGATGTCTTTCTAAATAAATGTGGCACTGGACTTAAATGCCAATTACAATTATTAAATGCCAATTGTAACTGGACTTAAATGCCAATTGTAATTATTTTGCCAAGAGTATTACTGGTGTTCTATACATAGAACGATAGAATCTATTATTTGATAGGATATTGGGCTTTTAATTGAACTTTATGCTAATCAATTAATCTACAAAAAGAAATATATATTTCCATTGCTATGTTAAAGCTAATATTCAGGCCGCAATAAGTTTCTTTTCATTTAGACATATAAAAATAATAAACTTGTTCATTAGGTCACCCTGTATATAAATACCCCAAAAGAACTTTATATAATAGATACTGTTTCTCATTCTTTATGTAATATATCTACTATCTTCTACTCTATAAAATACTTCAAAATAAGGATAAAAAAAAAACGTAACTCACGTTTATGTTGAATGAAACGTGACAAAGGAGTTGACAGTCAAGATATATTCAATTTGTTTTCATTCGATATTTTCTATATATAGATATACTTATTTTTTACTTTATCCAAAAAAAAAACTTTTTTTATTTTACTTTTATATTGACACTTTATTTGATATCAAACAGTAGAGAGTACTAAGGACTCAATATTTTATATAATATAATTTATTTTTCATTATTTTTTTTTTATTTTGGTTATTGTTGTGTGTTAGATTGGTTTTGAAAGACAGACGACAAATTTTTGGTTGATATTTCATTTTATTGGTAAGGTAGAAGATTTTTATTTTTTTTTACAAATTGTTAACAATCTTTTTTTCTGTAAATGGCAGCTTCTTAGAAATGTAATAATGTTCAATATTAAGAAATTTTCCATAAATAAATATAAATATACAAAACAAAACTAAAGATAAAAGTAATTCTTTCACTTTTACTTTATAAACTGTTATGGAAAAATTAAATTAGCTGATTTGAAAAATGATAACAAAGTTCGTAATAACACTTTTCAGTACTCATTTACTTTTTATATACAAATATTTTGTAGTTGTAACGAAAAACTTTAATATTTTTAAGAAAGTGTAAATAATATTCGAAATTGATGGTTAAAAAATAATCTAAAGTTATATTAAAACTTGTATTAAAATTAAATTATTTGAAAAAGTTTGTATTAAATTTTTTTTTTTTGTACAAATTGATTTATTGCTTAATTTTGTGTTTAATAATAATTTTAATAAAGTTTAATAAAGTTTTCACATAGAAATTTATATAAAACTGTTTAATTTTAATAACAAATTTGTATTTATTACTTAATTACTAATTTGTTTTTCTTATATTTTCTGTAAAACCACTTTATAATTATTAAAATAATAAATTAATTTTTATAGAAATATTTATGGTCTTTTAAAATAAACAACTGTGGGTTTTTTTTCTTCAAATTAACGAAAATATTAATTAATATAATTGTCTGAATATTTACAAAAAAAAATTATAGTAGTTAATAATAATTACTTAATTAGGGTGCTTGTCAAAAAACCAATAATAATTTAATCAATTATAATATATCTTTATATATTTTTAATTACCAGCAACTTATCAAATAATAATTTTCTATAAAATATTTTATTTTATTTACCGACAATATTAACCATTTATTTTTATTAATAATTTTTTTTTTTGTAACAAATTACTTATCGACACATTTAGTTTTTGTATATTTCCTTAATTGAAAATTTTATACAAATTTACGTTCGAAAAGGACTAAAATTATAATATACTAACTAAAAAAACATTTTTTTTTTATAAATAAATCAAAAGAAAAATAAATCAATCAAAAAGTCATTTTGGGGAATTACATTAACTGAATATATAATCACTAGGGGACAATTTATCTTTTTATATATTTTTACTCTGCCTGTACTATATTTTATGTTCAAAAAAAAAAAAACTTGTAAATATTAAAGGAAATGATTTTACATTCTGTTACATAAACGAAAAGTAAAAAATGTATTTTTCGTCCAAAATAAAAAAAAAAGTCTTCGTGTAATAAAAGTCTAAAAAAATTTATTAAAAACTATACCAGATAAAAAAAAAAAGTTTAAATTATACTTTACATTAAAAATGATGTAGCCAAATAAGATTGTATAGAATCAAATATTATTATAATAGAATAAGGATGAAAAAAAAATATTTATGTATATTATTAAGTGTGAAAGTACATACCACCAACGCACATATCATTCTGTTCATTTGGCATATACCCTTCGGCACAAACACACAATTTCTGTCTCTGATTACAAATATAAGCATCATGCCGACAATCAGTATTCTTTTGGCATGTACCACGTAATTCTGCAAAAAAAAAAAATTATATTTATATAGCTATATACACAATGTTATATAAATTCAAATAAATATTAAGGATATGACCATAAATTTGCAGTAAACCAAATATTAAAATTCAGATTGTAAATATTTTTGGCACACCATATTTAGATTTCTATGGTAGAATATGAATTGAATATGAATTTTTGATAAATTAAATTTAAATTTTATATTTACAAAATTTTCTAAAATAAATATAATAAAAATTACATATATCAAAGATTTTTTGCATTTTAATAAAGTTTCAATGGAGAATTTTTAGAATTGCATTTAAAGTTTTATGATTTTCTCACTGTAAGTATAGAAATAAAAAGTGAAAATTTCAGAAACTCATAGTTTTTTAATGAAACAAATTTTGAAATTGAAAATTTTTAATTAATTCATTTTATTTTTTCTAGAAAATATGCTAATTTTTTTATTCGATGATTTGTAATAATGTCAATTTCCTAAAAATATGCAATTAAGAAAATATAAATTTAATCCCCGCCTTACACTATAATGTACACTTTCTGTCAAATTAAACTGAACTGTATATTAAAGTTTTATTAATTTGTTCATTTAACAAATTAATAAAACTTTAATATTCAGTTCAGTTTAATTAGACATTAAAATACTTTGCTGAAAAATTAAGTACTAATTAAATAAATTGGCAGGTAATTCAAGTAAATTATTATTATTACAAAATAACTATTTTCCTACATAAAATTCTCCTTAAAACGATTCAAAATATATCAAATTTTGTTGTAATGATTTCAAAAACACTTTTTAGATAAATTGTTTTACCTCTTTGATTTAAATATTTTTGATGACTAGTTTTAGTTAATTGAATGTCATTATTATTATAATTGGTGTTATAGTTCACATTATTGTTATTTTTATAACCAGAACTATTTATTGAACTATTACTATTAATATATGCACTATGAGGAGCTAATAAACCACTACTACTACCACCAGGATTTCCAAATATACCAAAATTATTATTATTCTGTTGTATAATATTTCTTGTATCTGAATAATTTCGAGTTGAATTCACTAAATTAACAATAGATATAAACAGTATAAATTTTAACCAAAAATCAAAATTATTGGTATGAGAAGTTGAACCGACAATCAAATTACTAGAAGGTAAATGGAAAAATGTAATATTTTTATATTGAACAGAATAAAAATAGAAACCAGCCATGTCCACAATTCTCAATAAACTAAAACTAGCTATATATAAATATATGTATTAGATATCATTTCGAATACTATACCGTATATACATTTTTTTTATTGTATTTTTTAATAATAACTTGAATATTAGTTTTAGTTTTTTGTACTATATGGACTGGGAATGTTAAAAATAATGCTCACAGGTATTGAGTATGGCATTTGGTAAATATATGTGAAACTGATAATAATCATCAGGATATTTTGAAATTTATATTTCACTGTTTGATAATATTTTTCCAATATATAATTTGTACTACAGCTAATGGCGTATAATTTAAAACTTAAATTTAAAAGTTTGAAATTGCATATTTTTAAATTTTAGATAATTTATAAGTTTTAGCAAAATTTAAATTTAATATTATTCTAATAGAATAAAAATATTATTTGTTCTTAAAATTTCTCTGGTTGTATCTAAAAAATAGGCTTATATTTTAACTTTATTTACTTAGAAGTTTTAAATTCTAGTAATTTATATTTTTTTATAACTAAAACTTATTAGTTATTATAATCACCCTGTTTCAATTTGCAGTCAATTTAAATTTATTGTAACAAACATAATCATAAATTTACCCCACATATTTTCAAGTTCTATATATTATTTCATATTATTGGTTTTCAGGTAGAAATATACAATAATATATATATTTTTTTTACAAAATATCAAGCATTGTTATGATTTCTTTTATGTTAAAATCCTAAATAGCATTGCATATTTTGTATTATTACAAATTATTGAATTAGTTCAAAAACCTTGTCACACTATTTGTTATGTTCAACGCCCTTTTACAATATAAACTATGGTATTGTGGTGAATAAAGTTTTTTCATATTAAATTAATTTTATTTATATATTTTTGGAACATACTCTTTCACAATTCCATAAATTAAAAAAAAATATATTTACACAATTAATTAAATTTTCAAATTTTATTTTACATTTAAAGATGTTTCTTTCAATTTATTGCTCTTTATTATGATTGTGTAAAGTTAAATACGCTAATTATAATTTATTTGAGAACACAACGATATATGTATATATATATATAATTCTCAAGGACACAATTTTGTTCTCTGTAAAATTTATCTTAAGGCTTATTTGATACATTGCATAATTGTTCAGGTATTTATAATTAAATTTTGATTAAATTTCATGGTAGAAAAGAGTTTCTGTATAAAGTAATTAATAAATTTTTGGTTATGATCAGTGAATCGTTAAAGTCACATATAACGACAAAATATAATAAATAAAATATGAAAATAATTTTCAAATATATTGATGTATATATTAGATTTCATAAACTTTGTAATATATAGTTTACTTGGATATATTATAGAGGCTGTTTCTATATATGTACATAATATTTAAATTTTATTCGAATTGATTTTAAAAATCTATTTTGATCTCTATTAGTAATTAATGTTTGTTTTAATATTTATTTTCTTCGTAAATTACTTATTTAGCTTTTAAAATTAATTTAATCTGATTTTATTATCCAATAATTTATCTTGAATAATATATTATTTAAAACTAGAATCATTGAAATTATTTCTAAAATTTTCCAAACAAATTGTAATAATCCCAATTTGTATAACATCAAAATTAATGTTGCTAAGAGTGCAAGAACATTAGATTCGAAATAACTAATTTAATACAGTAAACATTCTCATGTCTTAATAAAATAAATAATTTATATATTTTACTTTCATAAATATAATAATATATTTTAGAATTTATTTAGTTTAAACATTTTTTTTTATGGTCCTACAGATTATTAAATTTCCCTTTTTTTACGAAAAAAATAAATACATATATATTTTTTTTATTATTTATTTACTTTAACTGAAAGAAAATTTATATAAAAAAAAAACATACAAAAATAATATATGAAAATTTAATTTAATTAAATATGCTCAATAAATTGCAAATGACCTGTAAATTTTTCACAAAAACAGAAAAAAATATTACAAAAACTATAAAAACAACATATAATAATAGAAAAATCATATATCTCGCGGCGCACCATATCGTATATAATATTTATGTTTAAATTTGTTACATATAAAAAGCAGCCATACAGATTTCTCCCCTCTCAAAAAAAAAAATACGGTATATGTATTTTCATTAGGAAATTTGATATGATGTATATATGTATAAAAAAAAAAATATTTGTAATACATATTTTAAATTCTTATTTGGTATATAAAAAAAAAACCACCCCCACAACCATCCCTATCAGCTGGCGAGACAGTATGAAATACAAAGAAAAAATTCAAAATATGTAATACATATATACATACTTTTAAAATTTTATGTATATAGTCAATTTTTTATCTGAAATAAATTTTGTCGCTGTAATTTACATACATGAAAAGAGCTATTTTGAATGGTACAAGGGTGCACTTATAAAATGATTTTTGTTTTTTTTTTATTGTCTATGTTTCATAAAATATAATATTACAATTTATGGAGTTTATTCACATTACGAATGAGAAAACAACCAATTTTCTTTTTTTTTTTTTCATTTTGGTATATTTTTTATATTAATTTACTTCCAAAACAAAAAAAAAGGAAAATTTCTGAAATAGAATGATGAAAATAAAAATATTTATAGGTTTATTTTTATTTTATATATTTTTCGGTTATTTAGCAATGAAATATTTTTGGAATTTGTCATATTTTTTAGAAAAACTTGTCACAAAAGAAATTTTATTATTTTGTAAGTTGGAAGGTGTGTAGATATAAGTGTCCGAAATTTCTTTTAATTGGTGTCGAATAGAAAATTATTTAATTATATATATATATAAACTAATTTACTTATACCGAGAATTATTATTAGAGTCAGAATAATTGATAACATTAAACCTAAAAAGCTTAGTATGTGAGACATTAATATAATATTTATGTTTAAATTTTTTGAAACTGGGATGTCTAATTTATGTTATTCGGAGTATTTAACGTTTTATGTTTCGAATTTCAACAGATATTATATTGAAAAATTTTCTATTTTGAAAAAGTAATATTGAATTGAATTGAATTTGGAATTACTGGAAACTACAATAACATCAGCTGTGTGAAAAATGATATTACATAAATTTAGCAGAGAATATATACAAATTAATTTTTATAAATCGTAAAAGCATATTTCAAACAATTTTTTTTTTTGATATTTTAAATGAAAATCTGGAAAAAAAACACTTCAACTTTGGTATATGTTTTGGAAAATTATTGCTTTTAAATTGAGAATTTAATGTAAATCTTTAGTTAAAAGAAGTATAATTGTAGGACTTGCATAGTTCTAATGACCAAATAATTGGTTATTAATGTACCACTTATGCAAATGTATTACTTTTCTAATAAAATAGAAATTTGGAAATTTACCTATAATGGAAACTAAATATAAAATTTTGACTATTCTAGCGAAGTTAAGCACAATAAAGAATATTTTCCATATAAAACATATAATAACCAAAAAATTTAAAAAAGATCCAACATTCATTCAATCAAAATTAAGGATTTAGAATCATTGACATATTTAATAATGACTTTTTTTTATAATAACAAATGCTAGGCTGGATCGACTTATGTTCATTTTATTTCCATATATCCAAAAATTTAGTACACAATTCTAGCATAATAAAAATTTATTCATGTTTTTTTATTTTATTTACAGAAATATGTATATAAAAATATTCTGTCATTTAAATTCATAAATTAGTTTTGTTTTTATTTAATATTTTTATTTTTTTGATTTTTCACATTAACATTTTGTAATTTAATGTCAAAAACAAAATAATACGCACACCAAATTACACACTTGTATTTTATGTTCAATGTTCAATAATAATTAAAAAAAAAAAGTATAATTTTTCAATAAAAATTATTATGACTCATTATTAATGTATTTAATCCACTTAAAATTTAATTTTATTTCATTTCAAATAAAAAAAAAGAAAATGGAAAAACAGTATAAAATATCAATCATAATATAAACATTTTTTATATTTGATTCGATTTCCAATTAATTTTATTTATTTTACAGATTTTTCAGCCACTTTAATTTAATTATACTATGAAAATTATGTAATTACATAAAGTATATTATATGTTTTTTTTTCACATTAATTCCTGATTTTTTACATTTTATAAATAAATAAAAAAAATGTATTAAAATTATATTGGTATTAATTAACAATTGTATATTCATAAAAATATTTGTTACAATTACAAAGTTAAAAATTGAAATAAATTATAACACTAAATTTTTTTCATATATGAGCCGTTTATTTTGAAAGTGGCATAAGTCACTTTTCGGTTTTGTGAAAAATTGAAAGTTTTGCATTTGAATGTGCGCACCAATATTTATTTTATCTATGGAAAAAACTCACTTATACTTAGAGAGTCCTTCCCGGGAATTCCCGCTCGGGATTTCCCGGGAAATTTTTAAAAATGTATTTCCCGTTTCCCGGGAAATAAAATCGAAATTTCTCGGGAAAAAAAATAATTGTTTGAAAAGGCTAATTTTGCGTTCATTCTCATGCTATTCTGTTTTGAAACAAAAATAAACGAAACGAAACGAAAATATTATCAAACGAAATTTGTGTTCCAGATTTCGTTTCATTTTACTATTATTTTCTTATAGTGTGCTGTGCGGTAAAAAAAAGAATTTTTTATGAATTTTACTACATAGATTATTATATTAAAAACATATGAAAAAAAACTTTATTTTCAATATTTTCTTTTTGACGAGTGAGTATATTATTATTTGCAAAATATTGTATTAAAAAAATTAGGTATATTTTTCTCTATAGTTATTGATTTTTTTCTTTTATTTGCTAATTTTATTTAATTTTCGGTAGAAATAAATTTATACCCATGGCAGATTCTATATGGACATATTTCACAAAAGAAAAAGGAGCTGATAAAGCTTAATTCATAAAATAATATTATTTATTATTTTATGAATTAAATTTGTTTTTTTTTTTTTGAAAAAATTGTGTTTTTTGCATTTATTTTAAACACTTTTATAAATTTTTCACTCTTTTCACTCTTTTATTTCCTTTTCCCGGGTTTCCCGGGATTCCCGGGAAAATTTAACTAAAATTTCCCGTTTCCCGGGAACAAATATAATCCGGGAAACGTGACTCACTACTTATACTATAATTGAAATTTCTGCATAGATAAAATAAATAATGGTATGCACATTCAAATGAAAACTATCAAAATCTCACAAAACCTAAAAATGACTTATGATGGCCACTTTCAAAATAAACGGCTCATATATACATACAAATTTAATGCATTTTTTTTTTATTTCAAAATTAATCATTAAACATTTTATTAAATATTATTTAAAATTTTCCATAAATATGATGGAAAATAAATATTAAGAAAAAGGAAAAGGGAAACCTAATTTATTTAATGTCCTAACAATTTTCCATAAAACTAATAAGAAATTTTGTTTTTTTTTTTCTACAATTTTTCCGGTAATTTTATTTCATTTTGTTATAATTTTTTTTTTATTAAAACGGATCTTTTTGCCTTCCTTTTAACCATTTCCTTTTTTATTTCAAAAAAAAAAAATATGATAAAAACAAACATCTACGATAGGGTATATAATAAACGACCATCACAATCTCGTTAATCAAAAATATTGCACTAACTTTTCTTTAAAATAATAGAAGAAAAATAAATAAATCGTTATCATCATAAATAAACATAAAATGGAACCTTTAAGATGAAATATAGAAGAAATCTTTCCAATCCCAAAAAAAAAAGTATATAAGAAAAATAACAAATTAAAGGATAAACACGATGATGGTTAAAGAATTTTTCTTTTTCTAACTATTTATTAGCTATTCATTATTATTGGTTGATTATTCGTCAGTGAATAAATAAGCCTTTTAGCATTTTGGAAAATATTGATTAGTACAATTTTGAGAGATGAATAATAATAATATTTTTATAAAATTATATTATAAAGAATATATATACATATGTATATTTTTTTAGCATAACAATGATGGCTACAAGTAAAATAGATTTTATTGCACTGTATCAAAAAAAAAAAAAAAAACAAGGATTATATAAATTTATTTAAAACCTATAATTTAAAATTACTCCAAGCTATATGAAATTATGTTAATATCTTGTCAATTTCGATGAACTACTTCAATATGTTATAATTTTGTCCGTACCAGTTTTAACAGATTTGTGTAAATAAAATATATTTTTTTTTTAAATTACATATTTAATAAATTATCAAATAATTGTAGTTAAAATATCTCTGTTTATAATGCTCATATTCAAAATGCAACAATACCAATTAACAGGATATTCAAGTAAATTATCAAATAAGTTTTATCCAAAATATGGTACAAAATTTGAATTCAGACAAATTATTTTAGTTTACGTATAATTTAGCTTGAAAGCTTAAGTAAATTCTAATTTGATTATTTCGTAGCATAATTAGTATAGTGTAACGCTTCATTTGTTTAATTTAAACCTAACTATTTATACGATATATTTTAAATTTAACATTTAAAAGTTTTCAATATTGAATGATTTCTATTTAATAAAATATCTTGGTTTTTTGTTTTTTTTTTTTATTTTCGAATTTCCATTTATTGATGCTACAAAAAGTTCTTGATTACAAGAAAAATTTAAATTACGTAATGTCCTTTTTTTTTGTGATAATAATTTGTAAATTGTAAAAGTTTTAATAAAACAGAATGAAGAACGAAAAAAACAATTTTTTTGACTATACTATTTCGGTAACAAATTTTTTTCTTATTTCTCAATTCCATTTATTTTGTTTTCATGATTGTTATTTAGTTTTTTTTCTTTAATAAATTTTTCGTTTTTTATGGTAACAGAATGAGTAAGAAAAAAACATGTTCACATCATATAAAAGTAAAATAGATATTTTTTGCTTCCTCTATTAAATTTTCCTTAAAATTTATATATTTCTAATTAAATGTACAAAGTGAAAATTGTACTAATGATTTCGTTTAATTAAAACTTAATTATTATCGTTTTTTTTCCCTACATTTTCTTTTCTTGATATTTTGGTTATGGAAAAAGTTCACTTAAAGTTTACATAAATAATTTTCTATTTGTTGGTTTTTTATAACAACTTTCAATAAAAAAAAACTTGTGAAAATAATATAATTTAGCTAATAACTATAATTTACATTCTTTATAACTAGATTAGTTGTTACAGTAAACAACCCTCTATTCTATGTTAACAATTTTTTATATAATATGTACATATGGGTCTAAAAAAATAAATTTCATTACAGATTTAATAATTATCATGCAGTTTAAGTAAACTAACTAATATAAAAGTATTTTTAAAATTTGTCTTCAGTTAGAGATGGAAAAAAATTATAATAAATTAACTTACAGCCGCAAGTCTTATGCAATAAAATTATATCTTGGCCATTAAATCATGATTATTTTTCTGAAGAGTAGTAGTTCCTCAGAAAAATATTTCTGCTCAAGAAAATATATAAAACTATTCCTATTACATACTAGAAAAACTAGAATAACTCTATTTTCTGGTTGGTGTAAATAAATATTGATAAAAGAGACAAACATTAATGGAAAATTACATTCATATTAAATTTACAAAAAAAATTTTAAATTATGTATATGCAAAACATAATAAAGTTTATCTTTTTTTCCACTTTTTCTATTCTTTTGATATTTTTCTAGTCTATTTTAATAGTTCTATACAAATTAAGAGGGCCAAGTACTATAAGAACTTAACAGATTTCTTTTACTACCAAAAAAAAAAAAAAAACTAAATAAATAAATAAATAAAGATTGCCATCAACTAAAAGATATAAAAAGGAACAGAAGATCAAAGGCTAATAAAAGATATTAAAAATGTTTTTGAAAGGAACAATTTAAGTGGCCGTTTATAAAAATATCTTGTTTTGCCATTTTCTTTTTTTTTTCTGCTTCTTCTTTTTCCTATTTAATTCTTCTTTTTTTCTGGTTTTCAATATAACAAAGAACCAAAAAAAATAATTTTTTTTACTGTTTTCGCTACTCAATCTTAAAAAGCAATCCTTTTTTTCTGAATCTTTTTCATTTATATTTAGATATAATTTTTTTGTATACAAATATTCTTCTTAGTAAAAAGGAGTTCGTTTTCTTTAGATTTTCTATGTTTTCTATCCTTGTTATTTTTTTTTTTTTTTTTGGTAATTTTTTTTAACTTTAACTGAAAAGGTATATAAGACGACTTAGTAGTATCATAGTAAAAGCTGTTTTATTTCTATTTATTTAGAAAAATTTAATATATATGGTCGTATATACTGTTATATAATAAGGACAAAAGGATATTATGAGAAAGAAAAAAAAAAAGAATATAAAAAGAAAATGTAAAATACAAAACTTTAAACGGATTATCTCTTAAGCAATTTCAATTTGGAATTATCGCTAAAGAAAGACGCTTTTTCTTCTTCATTATTCTTATCATTTTTTTACTGACAGAAAAACCGAATGTCCTTACAATTACCAATCTATCTTTTACCTGTATATATATATATATATATATTTTTTTGTTGTTTTGGTTTTATGAAAAAAAAAACAGAAAATTATCATTTTTCATAAAAACAAATTATTTTATTATTTTTTTTTTTGTGTTTTTGTAAAATGGCTGTTTTTTATCTAAAGTATATTTTATTTTATTTTCTTTTATATATTTTGGCAGGAATTTTGAAGAAAAATCTAATAAAATTAATTTACCTTTTTTTGTTGTTGTTGTTATTTTATTGTGGTGGAAGTCAAATAAATAATAAATTTTTGGACAAAATGAAAATTTATAAATATTTATAAATTGGATTTATTTTAATTATTGTATTTAATGGGATTCATTAAATTATTTAAAGATTTTTTTTTTGTCAAATTGTCAATTGGTAAAAGTTAAATTTATTAAAAGTTAAATTTATAAAAAACAATATTTTCAAGTACTTAATGAGAAATTGGTGAGGAAAAATTTAAGTTTTCATAGAGGTTTTTTTTACGACAGATGTACTAATGTCGATTTTTTTTTAATTTAAGGGAAACTGGTTTAATTAATTATTCCGAAGAACTAGAATAGAATGCGATATTCTATTTTAGTTCTTCGAAATAATTAACTAGTAAATCTATCTCTCTAAACACCATGGCGAAATTTGGCTTATCGTGATATAACCCTTATTAAAATATACACAATCTAGATTTGAGCAAGCAAAAAAATTTATAAGTTCCGTAAGCGAAAAATATCCTAAGTCTAGACAGAGACTACGCCACTTCGGATCTGGAATAAAAGAACCTAGTAGCGTAGTCTAGACACACACTCAAATATTGTATTCAACTATTTCTGATTCGTATTCGCAGCTTCTATGTCTATTACCTTTAGAAAAATTACAATGTGTTTCTGATTTTTATTTAGCTCCCTTTATAATTGTCAATTTTGCTGCAAAAACCGATATGCTACAAAACGGTACTAGACTAATGAATTTGAACGATTCCTTGTTAAGTATATCAGCTGCCTCATTGCCTTCAGTTTCTGTAGGACCTAGCACCCAATATGCTTATATTTCAGTTGAAAAAAAAACATTTAAAGATAATCCCAAGCCAGTTTATATTTAATTCTCCTCAAGTATAAGGTTTTTGTATTGAAAGATCTAAGAGAGAAATAAAACCAACATTGATTTATTATAATTCAAGTTTTAATCCCAAATTAAAATTAAAATAGTTGTACGGATAATAAATCAAGTTTACAAATAATGTATACAATTTACACAAAACTTGTAAGAGTTTTCAAGTAAACTTATTCACTAAATTTCTATGTCCCTACACCGGATATCCTTTAACATATTAATAGAAATCATATATTCTTCATAGTGAAATTAGTAATTTAATATAAAAAAAAATTAATCGAATTTTTTTTTTGTTCATTGTAATTTTTGAAAAGTATTTTAAAAATTCATCATATAAAATAAATAAATAAATATTTACACAACCAAAAGTAAAAAAAAAAAAACCATTACAGTAAAGATAAAAAATATTAAAAAAAAGGATAAAAAATTCAAATCCATCGTTGTATAGTAAAATCAGAAGAAAAATATTTACGACAGCCAAGAGACATGCGAATGAATAACATTCAGAAGAGATATGTTGTGATTCATACTACAAAAAAAAGGAATATTTTTTTTTTATTTATTTATATGAAAAGGACTAAATGTTCTCTGTTTTGAAGGATGTTGAAATACAAAAAAAAAAATAAAGAGTGATGGGATAAAATAATATATATATTTACCATCGAAAAATAAAAATAATGTTAATATATAATATTTGAAATCATTTTATATTTTGTTAAATTTAAATTTGATTATAAACATGGTTGAATGATTTATAAATGAATTTTTTTTATTTATATTTTTTATATTTTTTTATTTCGCAATTTTATAAAATTAAATCTTTGCAAATTTATTTAAAAAGTTGAAATATTAAATCTTTTGATGGGTTGAATTTTGTTAATGTTGCACAACAAAATCTTTGATAAGTTATTTCTTGTTGAGGATTTAGTCACATGGTTGACATATATATTTACATTTATATTTCCTTGTAATTCATTGCCAAATTATTAACGAGACATGATTGGAGTAAAAGTTAATTGTATATATTATTTACTAGATTTTTATATTAAACTCTTATGGTTTAGGGCTGATTATATATGAATTAATGATTGATTATTGTATTCCTTCGTTTTAAAACATATTACGTGTCATATTTCAAGACATATTAAGTTCAAAATGAATATTTATTTCACTTTTACTTAAATAAGTAAAATTTTGAGCTTTAATTTAACAAGCATACATCCTTGATCTAATTTTAACTTAATAGTTTAACTTCAAACTTACACTGCGAGAAAAAAGACATAAAGAGAAAAAAGACGTCCATACACTGAGAAAGAAGACGTAAAGTTAACTATTGTTTTATTTATATCTACAGTATCTACTATTAGTTAATTTAGCTTAAACGAATCTCCAAAAGTTAGCTTGCAGTAAACTAAAGAAATTTAGTTTAATGCAAGCTAACTTTTTATTATTTTTACTGCAAATGTTTTAAAGATTATGAGAAAAGAGTTCTTGTAGAATTGGAATCAAGAGAATTTTGTAGATTATATAAGAATAGAAAAAATAGCTCTATATATGATATTTCGTTCTGGACTCCAGTAGCTTATAAATATGTTCAAATATCTTTATGGGTCGGCGGAAAACATCCAATAAATCCATTAAAGCTTATTGACATACCAGTTAACAGAAAGCAATCTGTTCTAATCTAATATATTTTTCTATAAGCTTTTAATTGTTTTTATTTTAAATATTAAATGCTTAATTATATTTAGATATAAAAATACGGTAATTTGTCGAAATTTACAATTTATCTATTTTTTTTAAGGTAAAAATTTGTATGTATGACAAATATGAGAAATAAAGTTATATATAAAAGATACGACAAATATTTTTATGTTTTCAAAATAAAAAAAAAATTAGAATTTTTTGTCTTACTTTTATCTTTCCTTTTGTTCCAAAAAAAAAAATGTTTGCTATTTCTTGAAAATCTAAAAAAAAAGATTAAAGAAAACAAACATGTAAAAAATTTAAGAAAAATATTTGCATTTCTTTTGCAAGCGCGTGAAAATTCCTCTCAAACAAATACTCACATTATTTGGTGTTTGGAAAATTTTTGTTTTTAAAAAAGTTTATTTTCATTATTTTTTTTTTTTTATATAAATTTTAAGAATTTTTTTGTTATTTGAAACGCGATATTCTATAAAAATGAAGAAAAAAGCAGAACAAAAACAATGAATTAAATTTCAGGATAAAATTTTCTTCTATTTTTTATGTAGTAAGTCCTTTTTATTTTTGGTGTTCTTAAAAGGAAAACAAACAAAAACAAACAAAATTAATAAAAAAAAAAAATATATATAAAGGATAAAGGTGAAAATCGTTTGAAAGTTGTTAAAAAAGACGAAACTTTGTTTATATTTTTCTCTTATTTTATTTTATTTTTTTTTTTATGCCGTCGTAATTTTCCTTATACATATATAATATAAAATGTAAAAAAAAAAAAAATTCTTACGATGAGTTGATAATATTTTTTGTAAACTTTATAAAGAAGAGAAATTTTTTAACAACAGATAATTTAAAGGAAATTGAAAAGTTTACTAATGTATTTTAATATTTTACCTGTAAAAGATGAATTTTTAATGTATATGGATAAGGATATAGAATAGGTCTAAATATATAAATGGATTTATATCAAATATTCAATATTATATTTAAATTAAATTATATATTCTGAAAATTAATATTTTTTTCAATTAACACATGAAAGTTTTATCAGAAAATATTTAATTCTTGAACATAATTAATTATGTTGACTAAGTTTTACTAAAATATTATAATTTATATGATAACAGAGTATTTTCTAATCTTAGTAATCAGTCTTAAATATATATTATTAAAAATTCCTGAAAATAAAATAAAATCTTTTGATCTGTGAAAAATTATCACCACAGTTTACATAAAGAAAATGAAGTATGATTACTTTAATCTTCTAATAACAATAAAAATTTTCATGATAATATCTTGATTATAAACGAAGAAATTTCTATCAGATTATACTCCTTTTTTTTAATTTATGAGATTATTTTAATTATCTTTTTAATTAACCGATTAATTATAAAGTAAATGATTACTGACCATAAAATTTTTTTTCTACCAAACAAATGTATCTCAGTTAACAAATTATTGTCTAATAATGTTTCTTTTTTTTTTGTAGAATTTTTTTTGTTTTTAAATCATGATATCATTAAATCTTTCTGATTTTATATTAATATCCAAAATAAATCCTATTTTACCCTATAAATATTTGAAGTCCATAATTTATGTGTTATATATTCAATAAAGCTTATAGATGTCGTCGTCATGGCACATAAAAGCGTATAAAAGTAATTTATTTTACTGATTTATTGAAATTAGTTATTTTCTTTTTTATTTTTTCACAAAGATATATATGTATTATATAGATATATTTAATATATATATCTTTGTGAAAACAAAAAATTTACACTATGAAACATTTTAATCGAATATTCTGTTTACTATATTCTGTTTTCTACCAAAATGTAAATCGTAAATTTAAAAAAATATATAGATTCATCAATGCAAGTTAACTGAAAAGTATAACATGAATATTAAAATTTCACAAATAATTTTATGGATTTTCGAATTAAAAATTGAATTAAATATTATATAAATAAATAATTACAATCATTGAAAATATGATATAATTAATAACTTGATTAAAAATTTTATGAAATAAAATTTTTAAAAACTATTTAAAAAAATTCTTATTTAAAAAATTTTTTTTTAAATTATATAAATAAATTTTATAATAATATAATTTTCCATAAATACATATTAACATTGACAGTATATAAACAAAACTATTAATTCACAACTAGATATGTTAAAATAAAATATTAATAAATGATATCATCTATGAATATAATTATGTCAGTCTGCGATAACAAATTCTACATAGAAATTATATTATCATTGAACCACATAAGCAAGATATTTTAAAGATTTTCCCTTTTAAAAACTTTTCTTTTCATATAACTATAGGTACATAAATTTTCTTTACGAATAACGAAAACTCAAAAATACTTTACCCTATTTTAACCAATTTAAAAACCAAAAAAGTCGACACAAAAAAACAAACAAAAAATTGAATTTCAATAATCGTTTTTGATTAAATATTACAGAAAATTAAGTAACTAGTAAGATATAACTATATATACAAAAAAAACCCCTAAACCAACAAGTTTTCTAATTTTCCCTAACAGTCTTTAATTCGTTATCATAGAGATACGTATACGTATACTTATAAAGAACTATCTATAAAGAAATAACTAAAAGATATACATATAAAAATTAAATTAAACGACATGAAAAATTTCCTTGTACAGCAAAAATAAAAATAAAGTTTTCTTTCCCCAAAAGCTAATCGATTCAATTACTTTTCATTTTCGTCAGGAGCAATTACACCAATCAATGTCTAAATATTATATATATATATCTGTATAAATGTATATTATAATATGATATATATGTATTTATGTAGAGAACCATCATGACACCCTTTAAATCTATAATATACACTCTATAAATTTCGATACACATACAAAAATAAATATTGTAAATTGATATTTTAGTAAATGAAATAAATTAAAAATATAAACTGAATATATATTTGATCGTTCGGCGCATTAATTTATTTATGTGAAAATTAAGGATACCAATTATAAAGTATGACCTGAATTGATATGAATTTCGTTTAATTAGTAATGTTACAAAACTTTAAACACAAATCATTTGCAACATTTTGTGCACATACTGCAAGAAAAATTCGCTAAACAAATTTAAGACCAGAAAAAACTTTGAAAGTTATTTTCTTAACTTTGGATATTCATTAGAATTGTGCCTATTTAAAAATACACAGAATTTAACATTATGTGAAGTTTATAAAATAATTATTAGTACGAAAACTATTATTTTCTCTGCGTACGCAAATCCTGGAATATCTGTAAAATCTGCAGTTTTTTTTTATTTAATCATTTGAAATACAAATATCTAAATTTTTAATTATTTCTAAGATTTTTTTGAAAAAATTAATAAGTTAATTTTTTTTCTGTTATATAATAATATGGATTCTATAAACTTTTTAAGAAATAAACATTTTTACTTTGTATATATGATAAAACTAATATTGATTTTATTAGCATTTATTACATAGTATTTCGTAATCTACAAAATCCAAAGATATATATTATCTTATAACGAGTCCTTTTTTTTTTATAAACAGATGATACAAGAGACAGGGTGATTAAGTAAAACTAAACAAAAAATAATTATATAAATTCAAATCATATATGTCAAGCAATATTAAAGTTTTAAGTCTTCAATTTTATTATTTTAACTACCAAGTGAAAATTTTGTAACAAACATTTTGGAAATTTGTTCAATATTAATACAACCAATTCTAATACTTGCCAATAAAAATTCGGAAATAATAATTAAATTAGAAACAAACAAAAAGAACATCTTTCAGGTTCAAATATCTACAGTGTTATAAAAGAAAAACGACAAGCAATTTTATTATAATTATATACATAATATGTATATATATATATATACATTATATATCCTTTTAATAAAAGGTAAACCCATGACCAAATAAATGAAGCAGTTACTTATATATTATATACATATATATACACTTCAACCTAAAGATCTTTTATAATCCTATAGTTTTATCCAATATTATGTGAAAGGTCGACAAAATGAAATGTTTGCAATTTATTTGATTTTCATTTGAAGGGCACATAAATATATTAATACAAATAGAAGATTGAAACAAAAGAGACGAAAGGACTCTATCAAAAAAAAAAAAAAAAAAAAGTAGATAGATTTCTTATACGATATTTTGTGAAACACCTACACAATTCAATAATATTACAACGAAATTGATATAGGTGCGTTTTTTTTTTACTATACACACTACTGAACAGAACAACAACAACAAAAAAATAGATTTTTTTCCTTAGCTTACATTTTTATCCTGACATTCACAGAAAAAGAATAATTGTGGCAATCTATAGAATCGAAAATTTAATATTTTCATTTTATACACATAAAAAAGCAATTATTATCCTTGTAACTTTTCTTTCTTATCAAATTTTTGGTATTATTTTTTTTTTGGAAAATTAAAATGGAAATGGAAAAATGATCAATTTGAACAAAAAAAAAATAAACTCAAAAACAGATACGTCAATATCTTTAATTTTATTATTTCGAATAAATGTTATTTCAGGAATTTGATAAATGATATTAATTAATTATAAATTTTTTAATTCCCCCAGAATTTTTCTTTAAAAATTATATAACAAACAAATATAATTATATAAAAAAAATGTAAATATTTTTTTGTAAAGGTATTATATAAAGTTTCTGTAATTGTAATAGCCTTTATTATTTGATTTTCAAAAGGATAATAGTAATTAATTTAATTTAATGTCTGTATATATTTGATATAATTAGTTAATACAAAATAGTAAAATGGAAAAGTAAAAATCCCCCAAAACAAAATATAATAAAAAATATCTTACTTTGAAAAGGTATAGCTTTTTTTTTTTTGCTATCCAAATGAGCTGAAATGTTTGTAAAAAAATATATTTTCAACAGGTTGGTTATACTTATACTTATAAAAATGTATTTAATGGTAAAATTAAGTAGTAAATTGTTTTATGTTAACGCACTAAAATTGATATGAAGGTAAAAGTAACGAAAAATCAACGAAAATGGATATAAACGAAATAAACGTGGTAAAGTAAGAGATCGGAAAATTTTATATACCAAAAAAAAAAGTTTCTTTTATATATATATATATATTTATGCTATAAACATGGATAGCTGTTTTAAATAAATTATCATGTCATTTAAGAAAAAAAAGGATGATTTTTTGTTTGTTTCCTTTTTAGTAATGTTTAATTTTTTTTTTTATGATAGTATGTATATTTTCTTGTTGTGGTTGGTAATCCTTTTTAAATTGATGCCATTTATTGTAATGGTTAACCAAATTGCTATTTAATATGGCAAAATTTGCAATTCCCTAGATATTTTTTATATATACATAATATACATATATTTTTTAAGATTAAAATTTTATAAACGAGAATAGAAACATTGAAAAAAAAGAGATTGTCCTTCGAGAATATGAATATTAGTGCGGAAGGTTACAAAAATATCATCTTATATTTGAATATAAAATCAGAAAGTTAATATAAATTTTAAATAAAAAATTTATAAATATTCATTTTAATTAAATATATTAAATATTGATAAACATTGTATTTATTAATTAAATAATAATTTATTAATATTATCTTTAATTAAAAGTAATTTTTCTTAAACTTGGTCTTACAATCACATAATATTTTCAATGATTAGTTTTCTAATTTTTATCTGTTGTTTTTTTTAGAAATTTTCTACAAGAACTCATTTATGTTACACATTTTGCTGTCCGTCTGTCCGTGAGTAAACTTTTCCAAATTATGATTTTAGTATATACTAAACTTACGTAAGCATAAAATATTGAACGTACGCATTAACTATTGCCAGACCGTTTAAAGTTGAAGAATTAGTAAGTAAGAGACCGGACGAAGCCAAAAATTAGTTTATATGTATGCGCAAAAGTATTTTTCAAACAGAAAATCTATTATTAATTTTGGAAAGGTAGTAAAGAATAAAATAAAGGAAATTATTTTTTACTCGAAAATTCTTAATACAGTATAATTTTTTTTTCTTATTATAAACTATCATTTTGATTTTGGACCATTGTTTATTCGGTAATAATTAGCAACCACAATTCTTGAATAATCCAAACTACTATAACACTGACTCAATTACTACAGATTACTTCGTGATGATTTCTGATCCTGATCTTGATCCTACACAGCCCGCTCAACTCTTTATATTCTTTTGCCAAAATTTTCTTTAAGTAAAAACTTTGAGAATCGCAAGGAACATCTTATACTGAGAATTTAAAAGAATATACCGTGCTGCAGATCATAAACCTTGTCCTGGTAATTGTCCTGATACTTATCCTTCTTTGCTTTATATCTGATTGAACAGATTCCTGTATGTTTCGGTAAGAACACTTTAGGAAAAATCAAATACATATTTTAATGAAACTTATTAATTGTTATTTATTAGCTCAAAAATATTGCAAAGTATTTACAAGAAATTTTTAAAATACGCGATAACCAAAATTATTTAATAAAATTCTTATTACTTTTCGTAGAATTTAAACTTTTTAAACTTTGTAGAATTTTCAAAAAAAAAAAAAGCAATATAATGAAGATAAGTTATAAAAGTTTGATAAAATATACTTTTAAAAAACTTTCATTATCGATTATCATTATTTTATTTTATTTCTACAAAATTTACAATTCTATTCAGTTATAAATAAACAAAAAATATATCTTAATTAAATCCTCCTTAATTTCATATTTTAATTTTATAATAAATAAATGTTTATGTTCATTTATTTGAAAATTAAATATATAGTACTTATTTCTTATTTAGCTTTTTAAATATTAAATTAAGTCCTTTTTTCTGTTTATTTAATAATCATGGAAATCATTATCAACTTTTCACAAAGTCAAATTAGCAACAAAAACAACAAAAAAACAAACTTTTTGTTTTTGTATTTTGATTAGGCAGAAACTTTTATCCGTTGAATTGCTAAAATCCTAAAGTTAACAACTTAATATAAACTTATAAACCATTTTTCTTAAGGTAAAATTATCAACAACAACAAGAAAAACATTTTTTTTTTCTCTTACTAACAACCAACCATAAATTTATAGTCTGCTCTTTAAACCAAACCGAAAAAAAAAAAAATACTAAAATTTAATAATTCTAATTTCTATTCTGAAATTATAATACAGATTATTTTATAAAATTCATAAATACTATACGAATACGCAGATAAAATATTCTGGAAGAAAAAAAAATTATAATAATTTTATGAGTGATTTTGAGGCGCGCTGATATGCAATAATGTCGTCTTAACTCAAAATAAACTTCCATAAAAGGATAAAGGGCAAAAAAAAAAAAAGTTTTAAACTTTCTAATTTTCTCGTAAATAATTAAATTTCATATTTTACCCTGATTTTATGCGAAATGAAAGTTATAAAAGTACAAAAAAAAAAAAACCAAAAATTTTTTTTGTTAAATGAGTAAATGTTGATTCCTTTATAAAACGTATTAGAAAAAAAAATGTTTTTGGGTACGAAATATTATATCTATAGAAAATTTACTCTTGTTATAGTCGTATTTTTTTTTTTATAAGTTCATTACTTTTATAAGATATTATACAAAATAAAATATTCAAGAAAATTTTAAGAGGATATTTTCAATTTTATATCTAAATGGATTTTTAAAAGAATTTACAATGGATTAAAATTCTAATCCTTGATTTCTATAAATATTAAAAAAAAATATATATGGTAGTTTGATATAATCTAGGGGTTTCATTTATTACGAAATAAAAATACATTTTAATAAAAGTTTTAAAGAAAATGTGAAAACTAATAAACACGTCTTAGTTTAATGGTATTCTTTGTGTTATATTAATCAAAAAAACATTATTTTATAGTTTTTTAGTTATCCTTATTTTCTAATTTAAATAAAATTCGAATAATGTTTTTATAGTTTAAAAAGTTTGAAAATAAAATATAGTTTTATTTATGTTGTACACTAAAATATTAGAAATATTTCGTATATTTAAGGATTACTGTCATATTTTGAAATTAAAAACTTAACATTACAAAGTAATCAATTTAGAATGACTATAATATAAATACTTAAATACTTTTACTATATTTCTTAAACCAAGAAAGTTGGATAACAAATTTATTGAAAAATAATTATATTTTTTTGATGATATTTAACAAAACACAAAAGAAACATAATTTATCTAATATTTTATTGTAATTTTGAATATAATTTATTATGAATTTCTTAATACTATTTTATATAAAATTATATTTTCAAAGAAAATTCTTTTTTTTGGATTTCCAATATATCATCATTGCACCATTAGAAAATGAGCTTTATTTCGGATCGTGAGTAATTAAATGATTTTCAATTTGAATTCTTATATAAAATCAAATAAATTTTACTTTATATAATGTTATATACAGAAATTAATATATTTACGTAGATAACAGACTATAAGTTTTATAAATGATGAGTTGGATGATATTAGACTCGTTTCATTTTTGAAATGAAAATTTATACGAGCCCCTATTTGCTTTATTTTGTTAAATAAATACTAATAATTTACTGACAGTTCCAATCAGTTTCAAAATGTTGTTTGATAATTTAAATAAATTGAATCGGTGTCAAACTCAAAACATATGTGATATTGACGCCGAAAAATTAATACGCTACCGAAAAAAACGTCTTGGTTTGGATAGTCCTTAAAGTAGTGTATTTCTCTCAAATTTGTAAAAAATATTATTAAAAATATTATTAATTTAGGCTCTTAATGTGTTCCTAAAAACATTAATTATTCGAAAATTTACTTTTTAAGCGAACTTTCACAGAGCAATTAAAATAGCTCAAATATAATTTATGAGTGTACAATTAAAAATCAAAAATTTTTTTAGCTTGTTTTTATTATAACTAAAAGTGTAAGCAATTATTTATTTACAACTCTCGTACTTTCTTCTAAATTTCGTAATTTCTTCTAAAAAAATATATAACTATGTAAAAGTTCTGTATTCCAATTATCATTAAAATTTATATATATATATATATAAAAATTTATGTTATTATTATTCAAATTTGTTAATATAATATAAAGTAAAATGTTCAAAAATTGATATATAAGCAATTTTTGTTTATATGTCTTGTTTATATCTAATAGAAAATTGATAAGTTAAGTTATATGTATTATAATTTTATTTATTTATTTACCTTAAAGTTATTTTATACAAACAAAGTCATCATTTTCTTTAGCAAATATATAGATAAACGATTCCTTAGAGGATATTTTGATAAAATTTGATATACCATTATAAATCAAATATATAATTATATTCTAAAATTTTCAATTTTGAAAATATTATATTAAAATCGAAAATATTATATTAAAATATATAATAATGAAAATATGTTATTAGACAAAATATAGTTTTATTATTAATATTTATTTTAATATAATATCTATATGACAAGTAACAAAATCTGATGACAGCAAATAATGCAATTAAGAAGAATATCTTTTCAAATTTGTACATTTATATGTATTGTGTTATTTGATATTTGATTCGAATAATAATATATTTATTAAGATTTTAATCAAATTTAGAGAATATCGGTTAATACTAGAATTGAAATTATACACCTTAAAGGCAAAATTAAATTTCTTATTTTGAATTTACAGTGTATTGCAGAGAATATTCTCCTAATAATATTTAATATAAATCGATGATAATATCATTTTTAGGAATGTTTTTAAAAATATAATTTCTTACGTTAGAAGTCCGTCTGTCGGGCCGTCCATATGTAAACTATTTCAAATTATGATTTAGCCTAGTAAATGGCTAAATATTATCGGACACCTCATAGAAAACGTTGAAGAATTTTCTTTCAGAAAAAAGTAAAAATTAATTGGTTATAGGCACCGTAATTTGCGTTTTATAAGAAAAATGGCACAGTAAATATTTTCCAAAATTTGTATTTATCTTTAAAACGTAATTTAACATGATTTATGGTGTTCGAAACTTATGTTAGATCCTTAGTTAGAATGATAATAAAAAGTAGAACTAAATGCTACGAAAGCCATCTAGCCGCAGAATTTTGAGTTTATATTACATTGGAAATTGCAATTTCATATATTAAAAGTAAAAACGATGTGAAATGAATCTGAAAGGTTCAATAAAATAAACAGTGCTATTATTATTTTTCCACTAGGAACTGCAAAAACAATTTACTTTTTACTACATTTTTCATAGGCAAAACATTTTTATATTTGATTTTACATTGACATAAGTGTATGGTGTTCGCACGCATATAATCGCATACATATGAAACTATTGCACTGTAGTTCTGCTGCGTGGCATTTTTTATATTCGTTTATTTTATGCTGTATTGGAAAAATTAATAAATTTCTGAATAGAATTAATTTGCTGGTCTGTTAATTTTCTTCAAAAACCTAAATTTTATTAGGAAAAAAAAAATCATTTTATTTATTGATCACTAATAATTTGTTTTTCTTATCATGTTAAATAACAACAAAAAAAAGTTAAAAGTTAATTAAAACTTCTAAACTTCAATAAATTGAATTTACACAAAACTTTTGAATTATCATCAGATATTTTAAATTTGTTTTTTTTTTTTAAATTTAAATCTGCATTCTGTCTTTATAGTTTGCGGAAAATTCTTATTGAAAATTATACAATAAAAAATAAACTAACAAATTAATTAGTTAATTTTTTTTCTTCTAAGTTTTAATAAAAAATTAATTTTCTAGATCTATTTCTTGTTTTTATCAATAATTTTTTAGTTTTTGTTTTAAAGTCATCGTACTATCTTCAAAATCTTCAAAGTTTCTTCAAAAAAATAATAAAAAAAACCTTTAAGCATAATAAAAACAAGAAATACAGTAAAAAAAATAATAATCCATTACAAAACTGTTATTTATCTTAAATAAACTTTTGAATGAATTCATGAAACTTTATCTGTTCAATTTTTCGTTTTAGTTCTGCTTTGCGGTGATGTGGTTTAACATTTTCTTTATATATTATAATATACTTTTATACAATTTGTTTAACAAAATCCACACAACAAGTTTAGTTCGTATAAATTTTCCTACATATATATAAATATATGTATTTTAATATATGTATGTCAGAGTATATTTTATTTAACATTTTATGTTGTTTATGTTTTTTTTTTATACATATTTATACGAAAATAATTTAGTTTTTCCGCTGTTACCTGAAGTGTTATACAGAACAAGAGTTTTCCTAAAATAAAGTTGCGTTTTGTGTAACTCTCTTAATCCAATTGAGTTTGCAAATTGTTTGTTTCGCATCATTTCCGATTTTCTCCTTGAATAACAGACGATATAAGTTTATTTGTACATATATATATATATATTTGTTTGATTTTAAGAGAAATTTCAAAATAAAAATATTTTAAGGATTTTCTGTTAAGAATCACAAACATACGTAACATGTGGTTAGAAAAAAAATAACAAATATGGTAACAAATATGGTAAAATACAAATATGTATTACAAAACTTTATAGAATTTGCATTATAACTTTAAAAAGACTAACTATTTGTAATAAATTTTATATCCGCAATTAGAACAAAATATCTATAAACTGTTAAGAAATATTTTAATTATTAAATAAAATAAGATTTTTTTGAAAATGATAATAATTTTAGTTTGCATGTTCATACAAATTATTATGCAATTACTACATATATTTTTTTTAGCTGCGAACATTTTAAATATGTAATAAATTTCTGGCGCTTAGGAAGAAACACATTTCCGTCAGTCACTATAGCATTTAAAAATATGGAACTATGGAAAGCTGAATGTACAATCAAATAGCAAATTAATTCTAAACTGTACGGATAATCCCAATTTTAATACAAATTAAACGGAATAACTAATTGCAAGTTTTAAAGTTAATTTATTTCTGTTTAATCTTATAGTAAATTTTCTTGAAAGTTTTCTCTTATTTTAATTAAAGTTTTTTGGCTTCAATTTTCATAAGCTATACATATGCATATTCAAATTTTCCGACAGCACAATTCTTGACTATTGACTATTGATGCAGTTTTGCTACAAAAACATAATACCTATTTTAATTAAAGTTTTTTGGCTACATTCAAATTTCGTAAGCTATACTTTGAAAATATTTCTTTTCTTAGATAGAAAACTACGTAACTAAAAGAAACATATTTTAGTATACACTTAAAACCATCATATTTCCAATAATATGTCATTTTACAAAACACCTTAATTCTCTAAATTCTTCAAAACCACTTTTAATGTTTACAACTTTTAAATCATTTTATTTTTAGCAGTGCAACTTTTCTAACAAAAAAAAAATATTTTTATAAATTGAAAATTTTTCATACAATTTAAAGTCTACTTTCATACTTTTTTATTTCTTTTTAAACTTTAACAATTTATGAACTCTATTTTCTTTACTTAATATAAAAAAAATATATAAAGTAAAGTTAAAGTAAATCGCTCAATGTCACTACAAAACAGTCAAATATATTCTACCAAAAAAAAAATATGTACTAAAATCTAACTTTTTATATATTATTATAAACTTTTTATTTTTTTTTATTTAAGCTACAAAAAGAAAAGAAATAAAATATTGTAAAAAGTAAAGTTTGACTTTCATATGTAAACATTGAAAATATATAAAAACATATATAAAAAAAATTTCCTCGCCAATCATTGTGCTGCGGTTTATTTGCAACTAAAACGACAAAAAATATACAAACAGTTGAAAAGTTTATGTTTAAAAGTAAAACAACAACAAATGACAACAATAACAAAATAATACAATAAAAGAAATACACACAAATATATTTATAAAAAAAAAAGGACTTTTTCAACTCTTGACGTGTTTAGAAAATCAATTTATCCTTCTTAAACAACACTTTTATATTAAGAAATAATATACTTACAGTTTGACACTGTCAGTAAAGGTGATATAAATTATTGTTTAAGAATTTTACAGAAATTGAAATTAATTTGCAAAAAAATATACATATATCTGTATATAATTTTTTATACCAAAACTTAAATATCAACTTGAGAATTAATTGTAAGATTTGGTCACCACCATTTCGTCGAATAGCATAATTAAATTTGGTGCACTGCATCGTGGATTTTCATATACTATTCAATATTAAATCTGTGGAACTTTCCAAATATTTGATGCAAATTTAAGAAAATTCGATTATAACCTGTCATTATAATAAAATACTTGTGAAATACTCAACTATTGATATTAGAATAGGTTTATTTTCTTTATAGTTTTACTGTTGTAGCAGATTCGTAAAACAAAATTTGTGGAGGAGTTTCAGTTGTCTCGTTTTCGGAGAGTCTATCAACCCAGAAATAAAAAAATTGGTTTTAGAGTTTACCAATTTTTCTTTATTTTTTATAGCAAATCAAAATTTGTCATGTACTGGTAAATTTGAAAATTAAATGTTTAACAATTGAAATCAGAACTTATCTAAAAATAATAAAAATATTTGGTTTAAAATTAATCACCTATTAAACTAAATTATAAAAAATTGTTTGTTATCCACAGGAGTGTTAGAATTAATGTTGAAAATAAAATAAATTTTATTTTCATTATAATTTATAATTAACTAATTTCCTTTAATTTTCCAAAATGAATGAAATTGAAAAAATATATATATATATATATAAAATATATAAATTTCATGTTGTACTCTTCCACAAGAATTTCTTTATTTTGAAAATATCTTCCGGATAAATGAAATAAGTTAAGATTAAAGTATCACATTTTAAAACAACTCACGTTCAATCAACTTGTATACAAAGCTAATGCAAATAAAATATAATTATTTTACGAATATATATAATTTTTATATATTGGTTATCCTCTTTTTTTTTTCATTTTCATTCTTTTTACGATTTAATCCTCATGACTTATAACGTCGATTAAAAATAAATTATTCTAGCAATTCAAATAAATCGACAAATCAAAGAAGCTAAAGAAAAAAAAAGAAATTTTGCTTGTAAGAAAATGAAGAAAAGAAATCAGTGATTTTTCCTTTTTTTTTTAAAAAAAAAAATCATTGAAGTTACGTGAAGTATGAAGAAATCTTTTATATACTTATGTATAGATTTATAAAAAAAAAGATGGAATAAGAAACGAACTAAAGAAAAAAAAATATTATAATCAGTACACACAGGAAAAATTGAATTGAAGTTAAAATTTGCATAAAAATGACAAATTTTGATTTCTTTATTTAAAATACCATTTTAACTGGGAACAAAATATATCAATAAACTTTTCCACAATATTTCCTTGATTTTACCACAAATTTCATTAAGGAATGTAAAGTTTGTGAGGAGAAGTTTCTATTCCAAAGTATAAGAGTCAAAAATGTAAATTAGAAAATGCTTACACTCCTTAAATAAGCATATTTTTCAGCGGCATAAATTCGTTATTCAATAAACCTGAAATTTAGTTGTCCGGCTGAGATGCTCCGAAGTAATCAGGTAATTTTTATTGACAATAATTAAATAAAAATTTGAAATTAAAAGAATATTTCGATAAAAATACTTGCATAAAAATACTCAACAAAAGTACAGACAAATTGTCACGGGAATTGAAAAATTAAATAGAAAATTTGCTTATTGGAATATCTGAGTAATTTCATTCTAATTACCAACAATTTTGACACTTTGAATTGCTAAACATTAACTTTACTATACAAAATAAAAACAACCATAAAAATCAAATACAATCAACAATTTTTTTTTTCTCTGAGTGTAATCAAATGCAACATAAATTATTAAATAACAAAAAAAAGGAAAAAATAAGAATAAAAAATTGAAATCAATGTTGTATTGAAATTAGATATTCGCCCCCAAGGTGGCCTTTCAGTCGTTTCTTATGCAAATATTATCGAAAGGGATTACATCAGGAGGATTTATCAGCTTAAAAATTTACAGACTTTGATTGATACAAATTTTTCCCCCGATATTTTTTTTTTCCTTTACAAATGATCCATCGTCGTTTTCAAAGGAAAAGAAATATTTTTCCCTTTTATTTTACATATACACATACCCGGAGAAAATAAAATCCGCGGATCGTGAATAAAAAAAAAACATCATTATTTCTTAAAACAGCTTTTATAAATTTGCACATTTATATGTATATATATATATTTTTGCACCGAAAAAAAAGGGAAGGAAAATTACGCCCTTGTGGCAGATTCTTTTTTTCATGATTCAAAATAATCAAGTAAAAAAAAAAATTCGAAATAAAGTTTCCTTTAGCACAATCAGCATCATGAGAATTCTATATTTTATTATTTTTCTATAGTCCTTCTTTATACCCTATTTTTAAGGCTTTTTGTAACAAACTGGAAATCAATTGAAATAAAAGTTTTTTTTATGACTGTCGGCTCCGTCAATCGTTAATAGTTATAATTATTGTACTCGAAACTTTGAAAAATTTGGAATTATACGAAGATGATTTTAATTTAAAAGACTGCAGTAATTGTTCCCTATGTAGGCTGCTCTTCGAAGATGGAAATTTATTAAATTCAAATTAGAATCAGTCCATTAATATAAAAACAGTTCGTATCTAAATTTCCCATAAGTATAAAACTATTGTATAGTTTGGCTGTGTAACATATTTTATTATTATAGCGTCTTGATTATTCTATAAAACATTTTCTTAGCCTGTGAGGAACATTGAGGGGTTCTATTTCGATTCTATATTTGAAAAATAAAATTCACAATAAATATCTTCTATTTTTTTTTTTGGTTTAAATCAAAAATTTCTTTTAATAAAATAAAAAAAAAATGAATCTGTTCATAGTCTGATATCTTTTCATTGTTTGTGATTGAGAATTTCTCTTATAATTTTTTCCTGTTCCTTTTTCTTTGAAAATGTTGCATCAACTGGAAAATTTTATATTACATATATTTATATGTATATGAAAACTATAAGAAAATATTCTAGTACTATTTTAAGATATGTTATTTTCATTTTTACATTTTAAATGTTTTTTATGTTGTATATATATATATGTCATTCTGTTAGTATATATGGATACAAAAGAATATCGAATGATGACAATAAAAGAAAAAGGATTCTCAATTATGTACACGCATATCAAAATATTTATTGTATAAAATAAAATGTACATACTTATATATTTTTTTTATAAAGTAAACATACATTAAATTCCTATTTTTTTTTTATTATTTACTAAAAAAAAAAAAAATGTTGTATATAAATGTGTGTTAAAATGTTTATAAAGAAACTTCAGTTAAAAAATATAAAATAAACTTTTGAATATTTCAACAGATGTTTCAGTTTATTATTGAACATAGGCGAAATATAAAAACTTATAAATATATAAAGAAAAAATAGAAATGATTACAAGGTAGTCAGAAGGTAGTTTTATTGAAAAAAAAAACTATAATAAATTTTGTTATAATTCCGCACACTTTAGTCTGAAATAGAGCAAAGTTATTCAGATTCTTTTTTTATATATATATAAGTATTTTCTACACTTTTAAACTTTTCTAGATTATAGACTATATGCAATAAAAAAGAAAAAATTTCCAAAAAAAAAAAAAAAAAATTCACTTGGGAAAATTGGAAAATCAGCTTATTTGTATAAAAGTTTATTCTTGTAATATTATAGATATATAAGTATAATACGTAATATTACCATCTGTTTAGAAAATAATCATCATTATACATAGTTCTTTTTATTTAGTATTGAATAAAAGTTTACAAGTTTTGTATAATTTTAACTATATATATATGATAAATTATGTATATTTATAGAAATTTTTGATATGTAAGTAAATTTATTTTAGAATAATATTAAAAGATATATAAAAAATTTTCGATTTACTTTATAAAATAAATTCCCTTCAGGCTTATAAAAGATTATTTAATAATAATGAAATATTATTTTATATAAAATCATTTAAAATTATTTTATTGATTTTTTTTTTATAAAATGATGACATTAAAAGAAAATTATTTTTTTAAATAAAATGAATTTAAATATTTTTTTCAACAAACATTTTTTTTTTTTGTTAACTTCAGTATGACACGAAATCAGAAACATAATTTGATCATAAATTAAATATGTTCAATAAAAACAATAATTTTCAAAATTAATTATATAATATTTTACAAAATAAATTATATACAAAAAAAAAGTTTATTTTCAAGACAACATTAAAATACTAAATTTTAAATCAACCTAATTCCATAAAAAGTTTTATTTCTAAAACTATTTTTTTTTTTTAGAACCAAGAGGAATATTAAAAACTTGTTTCTTATTATTTTAGTTTTTTTTTCTCAATTTTTGATTAACACATATTAACATATTGTCCAGTTCTGTAGATACTAATAAAGCAACCTAAAATCCAATAAGAATATATGCAAAAGAAGACCCTTAAGCTACATTTTTATTATCAGGAATATTATGGTTTCTGTGATGAAATTAAATTTTGATGTTTATAAATTTCTCAATATATTCTAAAATTTATTTACAAAATCAAAAATTTTGAAAGCATAAATACATAAATATGTAACTAAACTAAATCAATATGTCCATATCTCGACTCATAAACTGTATATATGTATATTATTTTAAATTAAATAATTATTTCTCTTTTATGATTATATATTTTAATATGAAATTATTAACAATATCCTATGATTATCATATAATGATAAAGTAATATCTTCAAGCTATTTTCAATATATACATACATATATGTATATTTATCTATTAATAATTTTAAATATAATATTATTTGAAAATAGAAGCTCATAAAATCATATTATTCTTATATATAATAAATATAAAATATATATATTATTTTATTAAATATCAAATTTAATTAATATGAAATATAATAAACATTATCCTATTTTACCTTTCTTAACATATTATACACTTCAAGCTATAATTCTATTTTTGTTTATCTTAGGAATTTATACGATATTATTCCTTTAATAAAGTTGTTTTGGTAACAGAACATAAAAATACAAAATTACTTTCATTTAACTAATAATGTATATAGCTAGCTACTATACCTTATTTATATTTTTATTTTTTTATTTTATAAATATACTTATCTCAATTCCCAACATGGAATAAAAAATAAAAAAAAAACGTTTCAATATGAAAACTTAAAGTTAGCCATGACAACAAAGTAAATAAATGCAAACAAATGAATTAAATTTTCAATATAAAAAAATAAAAATATGTTTTTGACTGTATATTATTCAATTTCTAGAAATAAAAATATCTAAGTAAAAAAACAATCTTTTTTTTTTTTTTGTTGGTTGTGTACCGGCAAAATAGAAAAAGCTTAAAGATTTTTGTTTATTTTTTTATAAAGAAAAGTTTTTATCTTGAAGAAAAGTATATACAAGAGATTTTATAAAGGAAAACAACAAAAAAAAAAAAACATAATTTCATCCTTGAATTGAAAATTGACAAGGCAAAAATAAAACTTATCAAAAGGACATTTTTTTTTATGTATAAAGTAAGAATTTAATTTCAAGATTTGTGTATTAAAAAAAAAAAAAATTAAGTAAATAGGAAACAATGTGATAGAATTTAGAGAGAAATTAATCATAAAAATTTATAATTGAAATTGTGTTAAATTTCTTTTAGTATTTGTAAACTGAGTGAAAACTTTTTCTTTTTTTTGTGAAAAATAGAGTGATTTAGTATTTGAAAAAAAAAATGTTTTTTGTTTAAATTGTCTTCATTTACAATAACCGGATACTCAGATTTTAAAACGATTTAAATGTGATTTTCTGAAATCCTTTATTGTGAATGAAAATATAATTTAAATCTGAAAAACAATAACACATCATATAGTAACACAATTTTAATATATTATTTACCTAATTTATAGTGAAACTAAAATTGAATAAATGATATAAAATAATTGATAAAAATGGAAGATCCTAGAATATTATGGTTAAAATTTACAATATGTAATTTATTGGGTGTTTATGATCCAGATTATGTTCATCCATTATTTACTAAAAATGAAGAAGCATTTAAAGATTTCTTAGATGCTGAATATAATTCTGTTGATGATCATAAAACAGCTATACTTTATGTATGGAGGACATTTTATGATAAAATGGTTGAAGAAGAAATTACAGTCCTAGAAGAAGGTATATTTTTAATTTTATTTACTCTATTCAAATTTTTTCTCTTTTATTATCTATAAAAAAAAATGTTTTAATTTTAATATCTTTTTAGTACCACCACCAACACCTCCACCACCACCCCCAAAAAAAGGAAAAGGAAAAAAAGGTGGTAAAGGCGGTACGTTAACAAAAAAAAAAATTTTTTTTTTTTGTAATAAATAAAATTACTTGATAACTTAAACGTGATGATAGCAAATTAATTAACTAGCTCATTAAATAAACAAAAATCTTACTAAAATTATAAACTTGTCTTATTAAATTATAATATAATTTACGTGTATAATTTTTAATTACAGGAAAAGCACCACCGCCTTCACCACCACCAGAAGAAGTTAAAGATGCTCCAGAAACTGGTGTTACGGAACCAACAACCGAAAATCGTGAAGAGCCGGAAATACAACCAGAAACACCAAAAACAGAAGATGATTCACCAAAAAGTAAGAGTCCTTAAATTAATTTACTTTAATCCTAACAGAAAAAATATATAAAACTTGAATAAACTTAATTTTATTCTTTCGACCGTTTTTTTTTTTCCATTCATTAATGTTAAGTTTGATTAAATACAATTTTAATGTTTTTTTTTTTGCTAACATTATTCAACGATGGATGTATTTGCTGTCAATTTTCCTTCTTGGTATAAATCCGACAAATAATTTTTTTTACTTTATTTTTATTGTATCATTTTTGTACTATTTAATACTACAAATTAATTGAATTGTATTTATATTCTAATCCTTTGTAAATATACAGTAAGTGACAATGAGGACGAAGATGGTAATTGAACAAAAAAACATTTATTTAAATTTTTTTTTTTTTTGCAAAAGGTAGATTTTGTTTTCTGCACATACATACATATATTTTATGTAAAAACTTTCAAAATTTATTTTTATTATATCCTTTATAAAACTGAGTAGCTGGTTATAGATTTCATCAATGTGTTTAACTTTTTCATTTTGCTGTGTTCTTTTGGTTTTGGTTTTTTTCGATCTACATTTTGTAATGCAAGTTTTTATTTTTTACGTGCACATTGAACTTTTACAGTTTTTTAAAAAGGAGCATAAATAAACAAAAATACAAGTAAAATTTATTTAATAACATAATAATAAATACAATTAAAAAAATCGATTGTAATGTTATTTACATTAATCAATTTTAATTAACATATTCAATTGAAACTTTGACTTGATAATCTATCGTAAATTAAATTTTGATTAATTTTTTTAATTAATTTTAATGTAATAAAAGACTGCCATATCTTAAAATTTATAGTTTTAGGAAAATTTAATTCAAAGTTAAATTTAATAACCCCGGGTAAGTTTGTTTATGAGAAATTGAAAGCACCAAAGTTTTCTTTTAACAGTTTTAACAGGGGGGAAAATACTATTGTGTAAAAGTCGACTACCATTTTTATAAAAACAAGTTTTAATATTTGTAATTCTCCAATCGTAACATGTAATATTTTTTAAAAATAGAAACTTAAATTAAAATTTCCAAGATTTCTTGATTTAAAATAGTATGGCGACATGGGGTATACTATTAAAATTGTACCAAAAAACATAAATTTTTAATATAGAGAAAACTATGTAGAAGATCAAATTTTTGGAGCTGTGGCAGTCGAGATGCGTTGTAGGTAAAAGTATCTCATAAGGCTTTATTAAGCCAATTAAAAAATATTTGGGTGATTTAAAAGCTTTTATAAATGTTAGTAAATGTTTTATAAAATTTCACATATTTTTTTTGAAAATGTCACAATTTTCATAATTTTTTCTATAAATATCACATTTTTTTTTCATTAAAATGATTATTTTTTATTTCGTTTTATTTTTTTATACTAAATAAACTATAAATTTTATAGAAAAGGACAAAAAGGGTGGTAAAAAAGGTAAAAAGAAAAAGCCTCCACCAGAACCAACTTATGTTGAAGTACAAGTAAGATCAAACAATTTATTAAGAAAGATTTTATTAAAAAAAAAAATAATTGAAATTTATTTATATATTTATGTGTTTTAGAAAATAATACAAACTTATGTAAAAACTCCAATATTTCATTGTTATTTTGGTATAATGGATTCAAGAGCAATTACAATTGATAATAAAATAAAATATATTTATATTATAAGAAAATATTCACCACCAATACGTAAGCTTAAAATTTCACAAAATTATATTCTTTGAAAGAAAATATATTATTATTTATTTCCAGCAAATTATTGGAAATTTGATCAATGTTTTGCTGAAATGCCAAAACATTTTATTATTGGTTCAACAAAAGGATTTGCCATCGATACACTAAAATCAAATATTAATGCGGTAATTCACTCATTCTTTACAAACATAAAATATTGAAATTAAATAACCTAAAACATATAAATCAATAAAACAAATTCTGTTAACAAATAATTCATTATTTTCTTTATAATAAAAATTGTACATCCTTTTTTTTATATATTTACCTTCAAAATGTTCATTTGACTTTGAACCCTTTTCTTGTAAATTTTCATTTTATATCTTGTTTCCTGTTGTGGTGGAAAAATTCATTTTTCTTCATGATTTCACTCCCCTACAAATCACCATAACAAAACAAAAACTCCAAAAAGATACCCGAAAATAAAAAAAAAAGCATTTACTTATGTCCCTTTCATGACTATTATTTAAAAAAAAAAAAATTTATATCTACACAATCTAATATTTTATATTCATTTCGATATTGTTTTTATTTTTAAGGGATGATTATAATTTCTTTCTTCGATTTCTTATTTCCGATTATTTAGATATATCTACAAGCGGTTAATTTTCAATTTAGAGAACCAGAATTAATTGAAAGTGATCAAATTAAAGAGAATTCATATGAAAAAGTTCTTCAATCATCAGTATCTGACGAAAAAGGTTTAATAGAATTATCAAAACCATCGGAATTTCGATTAAAAGCAATGAAAGAACAAAAGTAAAATTTATTATATTCTAATTAATATTAAAATAAAAAATAAATTATTTTTATAAAGTATTTAAGAATTAAAATAAATTAAATATTGAAATTAATCGAAATCATTATGTTTTTCTTTTCCCCAATAATTAGAAGACAAGCAAAAATTGCTAAATATCGTGAAAGACAAGCAAAACTTAAAGCTGAAACAGGAGTTGTTGAAGAAGACGATGAAGAACAACAACAACAACAACAAACAGACAAACCAGATGAAGTTTCAATAAGTGACTCATCTGATGACGGTATTAAATCTCTTTTTTTTATTAATACTTAAATTATAGGTTTGAGCATATGCAGATGTCCTTAATTTTTTTTGTCTTTAATATTAAAATTTTAAAAACATTTTTATCCGATAAATAAAATGTTTGTAATAGAATTAATCATTTTAATTTAAAAGGAATTGTATCACCGAAATTAACAATTGCTGAAAGATGGGAAAAACTTATAAAGGAGACATGTGAAAAAATTGAAAGAGAACGACAAGTAATTGATAATATATCACAGGGTAAAGCACCACTTCGTGAAGGTTTTATGGACCAATTACAAAAATTAAATATTGAAGTTGATTGGACAATAAATCATATAGTATGGTCATTTTTATTACCAACCAGTTTTAATGCACCTGGCCAAGAAGATGTACAATTTGAGGAAGCCAAAAAGAAAATAACTATTGATCCAAAAAAAGATGATATTAATTCATTTACTGTTCAACAATTAGAAGATGTTGCTTATGGTTGGATGTTTTATATTCAGAAAATTATTACAAAATTTAAAGAAAAGGTATGTTATATGATATTTTATAAAGATGGATTTCATCCGCTATAGGGTGTCATCCGCTTTAAGAAAATATATAATATAATTACAAAATATTTTTTTTGTAAAAAATATAAGTAAAATAGTCAATAAAAATAAGCACAATTTAAATTTATTTTCAATTTTAATTTGCCTATAAAAAATTAAGACTTTGGAAGAATTTACACCAATGGCAGAATATAAACATTGGCATTTTTATGAATTAGAATTTAATACAATTTCACAACAACTCAAATCAAATTTTGTTCAATCAATTCTTGGTAAATTTATAGATATTTTTAATGATTATAAAAATTTTATTATTTAAATATATTTTTCGATAGATATTTTACGAAGAAATGGTACTAAATGTATTAATGAATGGGACAAATTTGTACCAATTTTAACCAGTAGTTTAAAAGTAGCAAAAGAAAATTCAGATTATGTTGGAACAATAATAGAATATTTACAGGTAAATTATATTTAATATTTATAATATATCTGAGAATTACAAGAAATGAGAATGCAAAAAAAAAATTTAAAATTAAAATGAGCTCACATTTATTTTTTATTTATTTATAGAAAATACAAACTTACGATGATTTCAAATTAATGTATTCTTTAATACCAAATTTAATGGTTGGTCTTAGACATATTTGGACAATGTCTAATTATTATTGTCGTGATGCAAATATGCAAATTTTATTAAGTCAAATCTCATATGTATTTATGGAGAAAGTTAAAAATATTATTACTTTAGAAAGAATATTTAAGTGAGTGATTTACATATATTATTAATTAAAATATATTTGAATATGACATTAAGTTGATTTTCTAATACTGTAATAACAAAGAATTAAATTTAGCATATTTTTTTAATTATGAAATAATTCGAAAACTAATTTCAAATTTAATACAATTATTATATATTATGTGGAAGTTTGCCAAAACATAATATCTACATTTATTGACATTTTGAGATAAATTCTGATTTCAATTACTAAATATTTAATTACCAATGCATGACAAATTTTTATTTGGTACAAAGCAGAGAAAAATTAGTAAATTCTAAAACCGATGTATTTATTTCCGCGATGATTAACAAGACAACAGGGTCGTCTTTGTGGTTTACGAATCAGTTACAAAACAAAAACAACTAAGAAAATCAGAAAACATTATTCTAATCTCATTAATTAAGAATTCATAAGAATTTTATTATAATGACAAGTTACGATTAAATTTTCTTAAAGTTGCTTTGTTGAAAATTTGTAATTATGTAGTTATCGAGTTTTTGCAAGGTTCCACAGTTATATTAAAAGGAGAAATAATTATATTTTAATATTGTTCTTATTAAATTTCACTATAAAATCTGTAAATTTATTTTCAAATTCATTTTATATAAATGAAAAATATCACTCATATCACCCATTTATTTAAATATATATGTCATTATATTTCTCACCAAAAAAAAAAACAGATTTACTGCAACTGTAACTTATGACACTGCTAAAAATTGTGCAAAATTATTAGAAAAATGGAAACAAGCATATATGGATACTAGAGCATATATTGAACATTCTGGTGTTGGATCACGTTGGGAATTTGATAAAAATGTTTTATTTTATGAAGTTGATCATATACGTAAAATTAGTGAAGATATTGCTTATATTGCAAAAAAATTTATACAATTTGAAAATTTATTTGGTTTTCGTTTAAAAGCAATTATTACAGATCCATCAGTTACTGTTGATATGATGAAAAAAGTTTATCGTTTATTAGAAATTATATTAAAAATAACATATGATATATTTTCACCAAGGAATTTAGAAGATTGGGAAGATACATTAAATAATTTTAATATTAAATTAAAATCAACTGAAGCAGAAGCATGTCGTGTTATTGAAGTATGTTTATCATCATTAAGATCATCTGATTTAGGTTTAAATTTTATTGAAGAAGTTAGTCAAATGGATACAACACAAACATTAAAAGAATATGTTGCTACTAAACATGAAAATGTTGTTAGATTTTTTATAACTGAAATAACAGATGTTGAAAGAGAATTTTTGGTAAAAATTCTAAATCTAAATAAATAATAATATTAATTTCAAATTTTAAATAGCAAAATAAAAAAACACCAGCTATTGGTTATCAACCATTATCAGTTGGATCAATACATTGGGTTCGATTAATGGCAAAAAATTTAAAAAAATCAGTTTTAGCTTTTAAAAGAGTATGTAAAAAAAAAACCATTATTTTTATGGTAATCAATTTTAAAATATATCATTATAGATTGAAGATACACCAAATTTAAAAAATAGTTACCATAAACGACAAGCTTTTAATCAATATTTTCAATTAATAAATAATTTATTTATTTATGAAATTGAAATATCTGATAATTATAATAGAAAAGCAGTTTATCTTATTAATCATGTTGTTCGACAAAATATTATAGATATTAAATTTCGTGATAAATCATCAAGTAAACTTTAAAAACATATTAATATAATATATATTTTATTTTATTTTAATTTCTTTTTAATCAAAATTAGTTGAAGAGATAACTGGTAGTGAACTGAAACCTAAACCAAAATTTGTAAGTATAATTTATATTTGATTGGTCATTGTTTCAGTAATGTTACAAGATATATTGTTAGATATCGTTAGATAATAATTTCATATTATTTCATAGAATGCTAATGAAGGTCATGTAAATTCTGGTAAACAAATGCGCCGAATACATAAATTTTCAATAATAGCAACAATTGTATTATGGTTGGTAAATTGCGTAAAGCCTGGTTCATTACATGTTTCTCAAGCACAAAATTATTTATCTACAAAAAAAGGCAAAACTATAAAATCAGAAAATGAAAAATTTCGAATTAAACAGTGTGAAGGTAAAAGAAATTATGTTAAATCATATTTCACTGTGAACATAAGAATATGTAGATCTAAATCTGTTATAAAAATATTATTTAATTCATAAGAATTTTAAACAATTTAAGTTTTTTTTAAGTATATAATTGATTAATTATTATATTTCTAATAAATATAATATTTTTATGTTGGCCTACATTTGACAAAATATAAAATAAAAATTTAGTAAATCTAAATATTAATAAATAGCCTCGTTACATTATCCTGATTAAACAAATTTTTAGGATAGTTCCGGTTCCGGGTTAAACAAAAAAAAAGTTTATATTGAAGTTTATAATCATGTTTAATACAATTATTAAACATTATTATCTGAGGGTATTATTGTCAATATTTTACAGAATTTTGATAGACTAATACCAATTCTGGCTTTGTTAGCTGCCAACTGCTGATTCTGTTAGTTATTTGAAAATAATATTATATCTATAATATTTTGGTCTCTTATAAAGTAAAAAAAAAATATTCTGCTAACTATCACTGACAAGAAGACTAATTAGATAAAATTATAGTAATTAGTAAAAGGATTATCAACATTCTCTGTATTTAGAACAAATTTCTGTAAACTAGTTTACAATATGCTTAAACATGATAATGTGAATGACTCCCATATAAAATATTTTTTCAAGTTCAAATTTTTACAAATATTATGTGGTATATTGGATTATGAGCTTTTTTACAGAAACATATTTGATATTGTGCTTTTTTACTGGGTTACAGAAACTCACCTGATAAAATTGTTATATACATATACGGGATTATTTATGTGTTAAAAATATAACGCAAAAAGTATATATTGAAAATGACAGGAATTTTCATTCTATATAGTATTATGTAATCTGTATGACAAATGAAGTATACTTTTAATATACATATATAAAATTGCAGCAGATATGTATATAAATTGTGATCTTATTTTAATTATAATAATTAAAGACTATTAATGGAAATTTTAAATTTATTACAAATTAAAGTATATGTAAATATTATTTCAACATAATATATTTAAAATTTAATATTGAATACACAAATAATTTTAATCTCATTTAAATATACAAGTCAAAATAATTTCATTTGAAAATTAACTTTACTAAATTATGAGATTTATATGTATATAAAACTTTAAAATGATAATTATCCATTCAAAAATTAATGGATCTATTCATTTTATTCTGCATTGTGAAAAACTTTATTTAATAGTTTATATTTTATGATAATTACTTAAATTTTATTTTAATCTTATATTTCTTCTATTATTTTTTCTTAAATAGCTCTTGTAAAAGCTTATGATGGTTTACCAGCATGGAGAGAAGTTGTTGGTGATCATATTCTAGTTGAACTTGAATTAAAGTTTCATGTAAATTTTGCAAAAGGTATTATAATAAATATTTATTTAATGCCACATTATATAAGATTTCAGTAATTACATAAAGTTTTTTATTTTATTTAGAATTATTTGATATTTTAAAGGAGGGACAAATATTTGAATATTTAGGTTTTCATATTCCACGTACAGTTCGTATTGCAATAATGAGAAAACAATTAATTTATGAAGATTTTGAAGCTGTATCAGGAATGATTCATAAATATAATACTATTTTGAGTAAACTAACACTATCAGAGGTAAAGAAATATAAATATTATTCAAAATTTGTCTTTAAATATTTACATAATTTTTTTTTTTTGATTAAAATTCTATTCGTTTACTGGGCAAATACAATTTAAACTAAATTATTAACTATTAGCAATAGTATATATTTTTTAAATTAATTCTTTTTTAATTATATAGGTTGACATATTACGTGAACATCTCTATGAAATTGAAGCAGTTATTCAAGCTGGTATTGGAAGATATACATGGCAATCTCTAGGCATTATTAAATATTGTGATAAAGTTAATGTACTTTTATTAAAATTATCATCAATTGTATCACAAATTAATTATATTCGTATTGATATTGAAAATCGTACTAAAAGAGTTGCAAATTTTAATTTATATGATATTGAAGATTCAAGAGATGATCACGATGAGGATGCAGAAGATGCTAGTCCAAAACATGCTACTGGAGGTAAAATATTTTTTAAATATTTAAAATTTATAAATTTTATTTATTTTTACTATTATTTTAATAATTAATATTTTACTAAATTTTTATTTTTTCGTCATAGATGGACCTAATGTTACAAATGCAGAAACAACTACACCAAACATTGCTGGAAGAATAGATTTAACTAAAAAAGTTAATAAAAAAGAAAAACCAATTTATTTTTGTAAAGAATATTTTGCAAGAATCCAAAAAATTAGAAATGAAAAAGGTTGTCATATGGTCAAACTTTATGATTCAATTGGTCCAGTTTTAATTAAACTTGAAAGTTTAGTATTGGGTACATTTAGTGGTCGTTCAGTTAAAATGAAAGAATATTATATATATTGGGAAAATGAAACATTAAGATGTTTATTAAGGTAAAAATTTCTATAAAATAGTTATAAATTGTTTTAAAATTTATATATTCACTTTAGATTTGTTTATAATAATTTGGAATCATTTTTAATATCCATGATGGATAATAAACCAATTTTTCAAGTTGATGCAATTCTTTTAACACCAGAAATTGTATTAAGTCCAACAAAAATGGAAGTATTTAATCTTGTTGTTCAATCAGCTAAAGATTTCTTAGAAAGGTTAATTTTATTTATACAATTTATCTTTGAAACCTATTACAATATTTTAATTTGAAAACCTTCAATAGATTAAAAATATTTACACGATGGATGAAGGGTACATGTTTACCATGTCCACCAATTAAAACAGAAGGCAACGCAAAATATATATTTTCATTTTATGAAGATATTTTAGCTGTAATGAAATATTTAAATAACTTTAATAAAATTTATTAAAATTTATTATTCATTTTAGATTCCAGATGTACTACAGTCAATAAAAAATATTGAAATAGCTGCTGAAAAAATTATTAAAGATGTTGTTGACTATACATCAAAGTATAACATATTAATTTTATTTTTCATAATCAGATAAATTAAAAATTCATTTTTTAAATATATATATATTTTGTTTTTTTAATAAAATTTAGATTTAAAAATTACCGAAATTTATGGGTTTTCGAAAAAGATTCAATATGTGAAAAATTTTTAAATCATAATTTACAATTGGCACAAATTAATGAAAAATTTACATTTTATGCAAATATAATAGCAGAATTGAAAAAATCTAAAACATATCGTGATATAAAATGTATAAGAATTAATTTAAAACCATTACTTGACTCAATAATGGAACATGCATTAGAATGGAAAAATATGTTAGGTAATATATTAACAGAAAAAACAAGACAAAATATGATTGCAATGAGGGATGAAGTTAAAGTATTAAAAAAAACTACTTATCTTTAGAATATTTATTAATAAATGTTTAATATTTTCTTATGTGCAATAGCTATTAAAACGTAATATTGATAAAAGTACAAAAGAATTAAGAGATTTTAAATTAGTTATGTCAACAATATCTACAATACAAACTAAAAATTTAACATATGAATTTAAAATTCATGAAATGCAACAAATTTATACAATATTAAGTGAAAATGAAATAAAGGTATATGCACAAAATAATATTGAAATTAAATTTGTCTATTTTGTTTCTTAAATAATAATAAATTTTCATTCGTATTGAAATCATTAATAATGTTTATATAAGCTAAATATATTTCAAAATAAATTATATTTAGATATATGTATGAATTTCAGTTTCCTTATTCGGATATGTTGATGACACATTTATTGGAGAGACGTTGGAAACGTTTGTATCGATCATCATTATATCGAAATGATAAATTACAACCAATTAAACAGAAATTCGCTGATATGACAACAGTTGAAATTAGTACATTTATAAGCGAGGTATATGGTGCATACAATTAAAATTAATATTTATGATGAACTCAAATAAGTCAATCAATTAAATAATAATTTTCTAGCAATTTCATATTTCTATTAATAATATATGTATATGAGAGAGATGCCTAACTAATATTACATTTTTAGTATTTCTGTATTTTTGTGTAGAAATACTGAATAAAAGGTTTATATTTTGTAATAACTATTTCCATAAAAACTGCAGTAACTGGTATAATTTAGGAAACTGGTATAATCTAGGAAATTGGTTTTCTATGTCGAATCATCCATAAAGTTATGTATTTAGTATCAAAAGTACTGCATATTGCCAATTGTGTATGAAAAGTAAGAACAATTCCAATTGTGTATGAAAAGTAAGAACAAAATTGGAAATTGGTCCTTCAAATATCTAATAGTTGTGAGATACAAACATTACTCGTTTGCAATGCCCACTATTAATGATCTTTAATCGCTAAGTATGATATTGTTAATCATCTTTAAACTTTATCGTCTGTCGAAATTATTAATGATAACATCAATACTCGTTTTTACTAAATTTAAAGCAGGCTTTAAAGTTTACTATAATATAAATAGTATATTTATATTAATTATAAATAAATATTTCAAAAAAAAGAAAATAATTCGGCGCAAATCATTCTAGACGGTATTATTAGCATTTTCTATACAGTAAAAACCTTAGGTATTTACTGTAAATTGTGAGTTTTTAAAAATTTTTATAATGCAAAAATTGCCTTCATTATGCATTAATTCTTGACCCTGCCCTCCTATATATTAATAAAATTTATATTCCTATTAAGACATTTTAATCTGTTTTTGATGAATTTTATTTAATTTTTGCCTGGATGTATACATTTCGAAAATCCCAATGACAATTTCAATTATTATATCATCCCTCCCAAAAAAAAAAAGGAAACTCTCCATAAAATTTCTTTTTGTTCTAATCGGAAATTCTTTTATATACATTTTATGACTTTAAATAATCATATTTATTTAACATAGAATTGTTTTTTTTTTTTGTTTTTATGTTATCCTATATAATTTCCCCCCTTTTATTGCTGGGGTTAGTCCAGTTTTCTTGTTTTTTTTTTTTGGAATTTTATTTTTTAAAATCCATTGTTTTCATTATTAGGACTTACAATAAAAATAAATGAATTGGTTGATTACCAGACCAAAAAAAAAAAATTCCTTTCATTTTTTTTTATCAACAAAAATTACAATTTATTATATTCATTTTTATGCTTTATATTTATGTATATAATTTTATAGTTGAGTGAGTTCGTAAAGGAATTTGATACCGAAGGTCCTGGTGCTGTTGGTTCTGAATTGGAAAAAGGACCAAAATTAATGGATATATATGGTGCTAAAATTGAAATGTTGGACGAAAGGCGAATAGAATTGGGTATGAAATTATTATTGTAATAATAATAAAAAAAAAAATCACTTAAATTATCTTCAAAAAAAAAAAAAACGACAATAAAAAAAAAGATTACAATGAATTTTTGAAGGTTCATTTTTTTTTTGTTTTAATATCCTTTTCTGATTTTGATAAAAAGATTTTTCTTTTAATTTATTTCGGTTTTAACTTTTCCCTTAGGATTATTTTCAAATCAGGAAATATCTGATGTGAATATTTTTACTGTCTGTTCGTTTGTAAACTTTTTCAAAATTATTAATTAGCAGAATAAACGTTAACATAAATTATTCTGTAGAACTTTACAATTTGGATCGTTTAGAAAAAGACGGAAATGATCAATTTTTAAGGATTATCCGCTAATTGGTGCTATCCATTTACCGGCCTAAACGTGTCTTAGAATAAAACGAAACTTAGCATAGAATATATATTTAAAATTTAATAATAGACAATATTTTGAAATGCTTGTACACATAATTTTATGCTGCACGCACAAATTTTTATTAAATGATACCCAAGACTAAAAGAAGTATATGTATGTATATTTTTTTGTTTGGAAGCGATGGCAGCATTATTTAATCTACAAAGAAAAAATATCCAATTAAAATGAAATTCTTTGAATAGTAGTTATGTTGCGCGAATTTTATTTGGTTGCATATAAAATATATTTTTCATTGAAACATATTATAATTATAACTGTTTTATGGTGATAAAAAAAATACACTATTTTTTTTCAATTTTTTATTATAAAGTTAATGCGGAAAAACTTTTTGATATGCCTTTGACTGATTACAATGATTTTCTAAGAGTTAGTAAAGAATATGAAGGAATGCATGCGGTATGATAATTTATTACAAAAAAAATTAATTTCGTGATTTTAATTCTAAAAATTTTAAATATTTTTATGTTATTTTGAAAGATTTATAAATTATATAAACAACAAAAAATGGGTAGAGATAGTTGGTCCAAAATGTTATGGTCTGATTTAGATCCAGCCGTTTTAACAGATGGTATTGAAAGTTATATGAAAGAATTCCGAAAATTACCAAAATGGGTATATATAAAATATTTTAAAATATATTATTAAACATTCTTATAAATTAAATGTATACAGAACTGCAGCATAATGGTCTAAATTAATTTGATTATAGGTTCGAGTTTTAACTGTTGGTCAAACATTAGAAATACAAATGAAACAATTTAAAAATAGTGTACCATTAATGGTAAGTTTGAAAAATGAAGCATTACGTGAACGTCATTGGTTAATGTTAATGGAAAAAACTGGTAAAGTTTTCGATATGGCACCAAATCGTTTTACACTTGAAAATATGTTTGGTATGGAATTACACAAGTATCAGGTAAATGGAAAATATGTATAATATTAATTAAATTTAATTTTCATTATTGAAATTCACTTGGTACTACTTTTATTCTTATCATTATTTATATGTAATTAATTTTTTTTTGTGATAAATTTTTAAGGAAATTGCTGAGGCAATATTAAATAATGCAATTAAGGAACTACAAATTGAAAAAAGTGTTAGAGAGGTTGAAGCTGTTTGGGATCAAATGTCATTTAAAGTTGTTAAACATTTCAAAGATACTGAAGATAGAGGATATATGCTTGGTCCTGTTGATGAAATAATTGTAGTACTTGAAGAAAATTCAATGACTTTACAATCAATGGCAGCTTCACCGTACGTACAAAAGAAAAAAAAATTACAAATATATTTTAATTACAAAAAAAAAAACGAAAAAAATGATTACTTTTAAATCAATTTTTTCAGTCTCTTTTTATGATAATAAATTTTCAAAAGTGAATAAATCTTTTAAACATAAAATTTTCTTTTCTCATTAGATTTATTGGTCCTTTCCTTGAAACTGTACAGAAATGGGAACGTTCTTTAAATTTAGTCAGTGAAATAATTGATGAATGGATTGTTGTTCAACGTAAATGGATATATTTAGAAGGAATTTTTATTGGTGGTGATATTCGGTCTCAATTACCAGAAGAAGCTAGAAAATTTGATGATATTGATAAAAGTTATCGTAGAGTAAATAAAAAAAATTAAATTTTTAAGGGATAATATTAGTATTAAAAGTTACATTCTCTTAGATAATGCAAGATTGTGCTAAAACACCACAAGTCTTACCCTTGTGTATGGTACCAGGTCGTTTACAAGAATTTTTAGGATTAAGTGCTGGTTTAGAAAAATGTCAAAAATCATTAAATGATTATTTAGATTCAAAAAGACGAATATTTCCACGTTTTTATTTTATATCTACTGATGAATTATTATCAATATTGGGTAGTAGTGATCCAAATGCAGTACAAGATCATATTATTAAAGTATATAAACTGGCCACATTAATGAAATTTAAAAATATTAATTCTTTTCAATATTTTTAGATGTATGATAATATAAAATCCTTGAATTTTGCACAAGACACTTTAGATATGAAAAATGTTACAGCAATGATATCAAGTGAAGGTGAAGTTATGGAATTTCGATATACTGGTAAGATAATTTATTATCAGGTTTATCCGAAAATAGTATCGTTTGAAATTTTTTTATATAGTGTTATTGTCTCTAAATTTTTAATATTTCGTTTCAAGGTGATAAATTGTTGGAAATATATTGCAATTTTAGCTTATATTTACTGTCCCGTTATAAACATTAAAATCAAGACCAAAGTCCCTGGTTTAGACATTACCTTTAAAAACTAAAGGTAATGTCTAATATTTTTCGAAAAGATCTTCGGAAATTAGCTGGAAAGTAAATTCCCTAAACGGAGATACCAAATATGTGGGGATTGCTTCAGTTTTAAGCTTTTTCAATTTTTTGCGAAAAATTCTGATGTTTTGTATTGATTTTCATTAAATTTTCATATTTTACCGCTTTCTCGGGCTATTTTGAATATTTTTCGAAATGGTCTTTTTAAAAGTTGATTATTGAATGTTTTGAAAATAAAAATATGCAGTGCATAGAGTAAAGTCCGAAGAATTTCCCTCCCTTTTTAATTCGGAATTTTATCTCATCCGGATTGCTTTTATATTCTTCTACTACATTGTAATTTTCCTTAGAACCAACAAAAGAATTCATTATTTTTCATTAATTCGGATAAATCCGTCCATTAATTAATTCAGACACTATGTATATATATTTGTATATCAAGATAAATATCAAAATATTTGAAATTATACAGTGAAACGCGTCCTAACCTATTTCTAAGGTGGGGAAATAAATTTTTATCACGACTTTTTATGAAACATAGTTTAGGAAACATAGTTTCGATCAACCTTAAGGAATAAAATTTATATATAATAAATAATCGTAAATTTCAGTAAAAGCTGCAGGACGTGTTGAAGATTGGATGAATGAAGTGTTAGCTGAAATGCGTAGAACAAATCGTTATATTACAAAAAAATCCATTTATGATTATGGTAAAAATCGGGAACAATTACGGTAATTATTAATGTCCTTTGTAATACTTTGTATTTATATTGTCAACAATATTTTTTAAATTCAAAAAGTCCGGAATGGATTTTATGTTATCAAGGTATGGTTTGTTTGGGTGCTAATCAAGTATGGTGGACAGCAGAAGTTGAAGAAGTTTTTGATAAATATAAAAAAGGCAATAAAAGGGCAATGAAACAATATCTTGAAGAACAAAATAAACAAATAGAAGATCTTGTTCTAACAGTTCGTTCAAATTTAACAAGTAATGATCGATTAAAATTTAAAACAATAACAACAATTGATGTACATAATCGTGATATTATTGAAATATTTGTCCGTGATAATATTATTGATGCCCAAGAATTTAGTTGGGAAAGTCAGTTAAGGGCATATTGGTTAAAAGCATTTGATAATTTATATACTGTACAATGTACTGGACGTTTTGAATATGGTTATGAATATATGGGTTTAAATGGACGTTTAGTTGTTACACCATTAACAGATCGTATATATTTAACAATAACCCAAGCATTAATAATGAATTTAGGTGGTGCACCAGCTGGCCCAGCTGGTACTGGTAAAACAGAAACAACAAAAGATTTAGCAAAAGCAATGGCATTATTATGTATTGTAACAAATTGTGGTGAAGGTATGGATTTCTTAGCTATTGGTACAATATTTGCTGGTTTAGCACAATGCGGTGCATGGGGTTGTTTTGATGAATTCAATCGTATTGATATTTCTGTATTAAGTGTTATATCAACTCAATTACAAACAATACGTAATGCTTTAGTACAAAAATTAAAACGTTTCATTGTAAGATAAATTCAAATTTTAGAAAAAAAATTTAAGATACTTTTCTTAATTTTATTTTTATTAAACATAGTTTGAAGGTAATGAAATAAGTTTAGACATGAAAGTTGGTGTATTTGTAACAATGAATCCAGGTTATGCTGGCCGAACAGAATTACCAGAATCTGTAAAAGCATTATTCCGTCCAGTAACATGTATTAAACCAGATTTAGAATTAATTTGTTTAATATCATTATTTTCGGATGGATTTTTAACAGCAAAGGTGAGATACATAAATGAACTAAAATCCAAAATATTTTTTTTTTTAATAAATTTCAAAAATTTATTATTTTAATGCAGATTTTTTGTTTCACACAAATTTATTATATCTATAAGTTTTTTTTCTATATGAAATTGTAATTTAAAATTTTATTACAAAGAATTTTAAATTTTAAATTAAAATTTTCACCCAGAAAACATAACTAAAACAAAAAAAAAACAAAAACCATATGTCTTTATTGTCAAAGTTTGTTGTTGAAAAATTTTATGCTACATCAAAATAACACATATTTGATATATACAAACTTACTTATATCAAGTATCTTTATAGGAAAAGAAAGTAAATTGCTTTATATTTATACAGTTATTAGAAAAGTAATCTTATTTTCAAATTTCCTTTATGAAAGAAATAATTTTTATAATATGTTATATGTGTATATTTTAAGGTTTTAGCAAAGAAAATGACTGTTCTATATAAACTTGCTCAAGAACAGCTATCTAAACAATTCCATTATGATTGGGGCTTACGTTCATTAAATGCTGTACTTAGAATGGCTGGCAGAATGAAGAGACAATCAGAAGATTTACCTGAGGGTGTTGTTCTAATGCGAGTACTACGTGACATGAACTTTCCAAAGTTTGTCTTTGAAGATGTACCATTGTTTTTGGGACTTATTAAAGTAAGTTATATGAAAGTATATGCTTTTTCTTTAGGTTGTATCGTCATTTAATTATGAAATAATAAAATATTTATATAGTTCGTAAAAAAGAAAGAGTAATTTTAATTTAACTGTCGAAACTTAAAGAACTTCTAGAATTATTGCCGGTATTTTTTTTTTTTTTTGCTAGAAAGTGTTCACTTATAAAATATTCCGTCGAAGATCTTTAAACTTTAAAAAAAAAAAACGTATTTTTAACTTTATCATATTTTAAATATTTTCGAAAATTATCAATACATCTCTACTAAATATTATTTTAAATGAAAACCCTGTGAAGATTTTTTTAAACTAAAATTGTTCAAAAAACTTTTAAAAATTTATTAACACCGCAAAAGTTTACTAACAATATCACTCTTAAACTTTAAATTTGATTCATTTAAAAAAATTCTATTTTTATTTTTACCCTGTTACGTTGACAGCAGAAATTCTAATTAAATTGTTTTGACATTAATTGTAAAATTTTCTTCTCTACTTAATCAATATTTTGAAAATATAAAATAAAATTATAAATTTATATTGTAAAATTTTCATAGTAAATACCGCACTATAAAAATATTATTATTATTATGGAGTAATTTTTAATAATATATATTTAAATTTGTTGCGATGGAAATTATCGATATAATAAGTTATTGCAGATAATAAAAACGATTAAATTTTTATTAAATATTATAGAATTTTCGATTAACAAAATTAAATTATTTTGCTTAATTTAAATTTAAATTTAACATTTCTGGTTATGTGTGCAATGGTGAATTAAGTCACCAATACGTTCATTTACGCTTAACATTTTTCGTTTTATTTAATTTTTAATAACCAGTTTAATTAATTTTTAATAATCAATTATTATTAAATCTGTGTCCAAAAGCTCAAACATCTTAAGTCGGCATAAGTGAGTTCAGTTATTCTGATATTTTTGAAGGTATTTAATGGTAAACTAATTTTTCGTCCAACTCCTGTTTCAATATATTTCACTAAGCAGAAGTTATAAGAATTTGAAAGGGTTAAAATGACTTTTCTAAAAAACTATCAAAACATAGTTTACCTTTTTATCATAAATAATATCAATAAAGTTTTATCACAACTACTTTCATTTTCACTTGAATAGTAAAATTATGTAAATCGATGTGGTCCAATATATTTTGTAAATTTCCTAAATGCTCTGTACATAATTATTTTTTAAATGTAGTCAAGTTAGTGGTAAATATAGCTATATAATTTTAAATACAATCTGAAATTTTTTTTCTGTGGGCTGTTACCGGTGGTTTCTAAATATTATTTTATATAACCCGATTTACACTACACATATTCGCTCCTTCGATTAAATAAAAACTAAATAGACCTAAATTTTGTTAAACGTTTATTTTTAATCTATCAATACAACCTATTACAAAATAATTAATTTTGAGAAAATTACATAACTATATTTATTTAACCTGAATAGTTCGACTCATGAGCATTAGAACATAGGTTTTATAAAACAATGTTTATCGATTAGAAATACATTAATATTGATGTTACATGTTATAATATTATTCAAAATAGTTATCAAATACATAATTTATGTAATGATACTGAAAAACAATACAAAGAACATATCAAACTAATAACTACATTACATACTCTTACTGTGAAGCTCAGGGATTCATTTTTGTTATTCCATAAAATTTACTGAACCTGCAATGACCAAAATAATAAATTCAATTTCTTAAATTAAAATTTGAAAATTTTTTAGTTCAATCTATTCCAAAAGTTATTTCCGGATTGACAATTTTTAATAACGATATTGTTTTTTTTCCTTTATTAATTTAAAAATCATTTCTCTTTTAAAAGGTGGTTTAAATTTAAAAATCAAAATTTACATTTTCTATCATCCCCTAAAGAAAAAATCTTAAATAATATTTAATTTATCCACTAAAATAATGCCGTTTTGGGGGGAGTGTAGACAATTTATCTGAAGAAAAATCTGGCATAATATAATAGAAAAAACCAACTAAATTTAAAATTTTCATCATCGAAATATAAAAATAACTTTTTTTTTATATATTAATTACTACTCAACCTATATAATCTAACCTTGCCATCACTTGGAGATGTGTATAGATATATTTTAATTTATTCTTTGCTAATGTATTAAAATTGTTTTACCTAACACAAAAAATAAACTTTTTCTGTTTTTAATAAAAATTTAAATAGGCGGAAATTTCCTTTTAAGTCTAGGCACTCAAAAAAAAAAAAAAAAGTATGTTCATTTTATGTCGAAAACTTTGGATTAATATTGAACTTTAAAAACCATTTTATTTTGATGAGAAATTTTCTTTTTCATAGTATATAATATTAAATATTCTAAACGTTCATTTTATTTTTGTGTACATATATTTTTTTTTTAATACAAAGATCAAGACAAAGTCATTAAGAGGTCACAGAGATAAAAATGTTTACCTATCCCTTAATATAATATATATTATGTTTGTATTAGGTGTAGTGTTGATTGAAGAAAATTTTCCAACAGGAAACAATAATAAAACAAAAAGAAAAAGCAAAAAAAAAGGATGCTGACGAAATTGATTTTGATGTAGGTTCAAAGGAAATAGAATAAAGTTATAAAATTGTATTATTATCAATTATTTTTAGTTTTATATAGTTGGTTCTCAAGCATGTTTCTAAGTAATTTTAAAAAAAATTTACATATTTAGTATTTTTATTGTTTACCTTGTTTTTTGGAATAAAAAAAAAATTTTTTTTTAGCCTTTTTTGCATTAAAATTTTATTTGAAAAGGGAAATGAATATTTAGTCCTGTAATGATTTCAATATTTTGTTGGTTTATAAATTTTTATTCATCAATTCATTTTATTATTTATTTTAAAATCACGAATTCCATAAAGTTACTTCATAAATTTTAAGGTAATTATAAGAAAGAAAATTTTCTTATGCTTTTGGAAAGCTAACTGAACGAAATTTACTGCCCCAATTAAAAAATGCCAAATTTAGTCGAAATTTTATTTCTCTGAATATGTTTATGAAAATTATAATTTAAATTTTGAAAAATTAGATTTTCACATAGAACTTGTATCTTCAGATAGATACAATCATTAGGTTGTATTTTAAAAATTATGAATATCTATATTGTGACCATAAAAAAAATTTAGTAATTTCAAATATTTTCATACAAAAGTCTTCAAAAACAATTTCATTAAATATTATATTACGAATTATATTAGATATTAAAACAAATTATAATACAGTAAATTTGTGCAAAGATTATTTTTAATGTACTATTATTAAAGATAACATTATTTTCTTATAGGATTTATTTCCTGGATTAGATTGTCCACGTATCGGTTATCCTGATTTTAATGCAGCTGTTCGTTATGTTTTGGAACAGGATAAATATATTATAATGCCAGATCAAGTAAGTAAAAATCACCAAAAACAAATTTTATATTTATAATTATCTTACCATATTTAATTATTTTACAATTATAATATTTGATATAATTTAGTATATTAAAAAAGTACATTGCATATTACTTCCAATTTAACTTTAAAAACATCATCAATAATTTGAGCAAAATTCTAATTTTTGTCTAATATCTTATGTTTAAAGTGTAAGTCGTTTACAAATATAAATTTTATTTTATTTATTTTAAATAACTTTTAATGTTTCTAATAAAACTTTTAATGTATTCTATTTAACCCTAAAGCTTTTATACTCTACACATATAAAAAAATTTTCCCCAAAAAGGTTATTTAAAATTTAAAATACTTTTTATATGAATTTAAAGATTGTATTTTAACATTAATATATTATATTATATATAGTATATTTTAACCTGGTTCTTGGTCAACCTATATAAATTTATTATGATAATATAATTCGTAAAAATAAATTATTTTTCTTATGTACATGAAAGTTTGTACATTTTTATTTTTACTTTTAAAATCATCTACCAATTTGTTTTTTTTTCTTATCAAATGTTAAAGTTTTATTTAACTCAAAATATAACATTTTCACAGGTTGTAATATCCTTAAATAATATTCTCTTTGTCGGTCAGTTTGATATGTTAAATAATTCTTTTAGTATTTTAAAATATATGTAATCAAATCAATATCCAATACATAACAAAAAAGTTAGTAAAATTTAAAATATATTTTTTTTGTAGGAAGACAAAGTTGTTCAAATGTACGAAACTATGATGACACGTCATTCAACAATGCTTGTTGGTCCTACAGGTGGTGGTAAAACTGTTGTAATAAATGCACTTATTAAAGCTCAAATTTATATGGGATTACCAACAAAATGTACAACACTTAATCCAAAGGTAAAATTTTATACAAAAAAAAAAATTAATAATAATTTCATTTTCTGTTGTCCGGATAAGTTAGCATTCAAATTTGGTACATACTTTGATAGCACTTTTTTAAATTTTGTACAATCGATGTCATTGTACTGGCAATCCAATATTTCTCAGTACATATATCTATTATTTATATTTTTACCAACAATGATATGTATTCCTTCTTGATTTTCTTGATTATATTTATTTTTATTTTAAGCTTTATAATCAATTAAGAAAATATTTTATTTCGTCCTTAGTTTTTTTGTTATTCGATAAATATACTTTGTAAAATTATCTGACATTACCATAAAGTCATTTTTAAAAGAATTTAAAATATAATCAATATAAACTAAAATATTTAACACAAAAATTGTACACAGTTTGTAGAATTTTCTATTAGGGAGTATATTTGCATCATTCTGTACAAAGTTTTTATATCCATGAAAAACTGGGTACTACTATAAATTTTCAGGACAATTTCCAAAATAGAGAAATTAATTATGTATTAGTCATCGTTTGCAAACTCTACTTTGTTTTTATACGTTACTTTTTGGTATAAATTAGATCATTTTTAAATAATTTTTTGTTTTGTTTCACCTTTTTACTTGATTGGAAAACCGTATAATTAATATTTATTATTGAGATAAATTAACTTTTCTATATACTAAACCAATTCTGACTAAAGGTATTTTTCTCAAATTTGTAGGAGCATAATTAAAATTTAAAGAGACACATGAAAGTACAGTGAAGCATTAAAACTAAAGTTAAAAAAAGAATTATTTTTACTATAAAACAAAAACATACCATTTTTTTTTAAAATTCAACCAAAATCTGTTCTTAAAAATTTATTAAATTGATATTTAATGATTTAATTCAACGAAACGAAATATGTACATATATAAAATATATGTATATCTGTCACATATTAGTATTTTTATAAAAAGTTTCTTTTGATTTTACCTCAAATTTTGCATTTTTTGGCAAATATTACTATTTACTTTTCAGTATTCTGGTATTTTTTAGCTTTTATAAATTAAAAAATCATCAAAGTTCAAATTTATTACAAAACATAAATATTTTATAAAGAAAAATAGAAGAATACTTCAAGATTTAAGCAACTTTCCACTTTGTCTTTAAATAGTAAGAAAAAATTAAATATTTTATAATAATTATTTTATTAAGTGAAAGTTGCATTAACGTTTCTGTCTATTTATAATCTAAGATAACATTTCACAAATAATACAATTCAACCTTTATTACAATAATTGTATACATTGAAAATATAATATTACAATAACACACTATTGCATTACAAAAAACTAAAAACTTAAATTATATTTAAAAACAAATTAAAGAATATTATACATATTTTTGAAACGTGTTTTAATTAAAAACCGTAGATTCCAATCAAAACTTTTTAATTCCTTTTCACATAATATCCATTTATATATATATATATATGTAATCGAAAATGGAAAATATTTTTTTTTTTATATATAAATTCTAATCATTTTATAATAATCCTTTGGGTAATTTTGTAGTTTTTCCATTAATAATAAAAATGTTCTTTTCGTTTTTAATTGATTATATAGTTTTTTTTTTTATTAAAATATCCTGTTTTTTTTTTTAATAATACTTAAATGTTTAATTTTCTTAAAGCTTACAAAATATGTTTGTGACTTTTACATTTTTTTTTTTCATTACTATTTATGTATAATTTCGAATTTAATTTAACTATTAGTAAAAATATCACGCATATATAAAAATAACATTTATATACCATAACCCAACTATACTTAATATAATTATATTACGATATTCAACAAAAAAAAAGGATAATATATAAAATAATAATGAAAATATAGAGTATGCTCATAGTACATAAAATTAAGTGTTCATATAGTTGCATCGATTTTTAAAAGTTTATTTTCAAAAATTAATATTGAAAAAAAAAATTTTATTGATAATTTTGCGGATGACTAAAACTTTGTTTTTTTTTTTTTTTGTCATACGCAAATGGAAAACTTTTTTAACCCACAAAAAAAAAAAGAAAAATGATGATAATAATTTTCTAGCTTAAATTTGAAAATTTGTAACCGAAATTAATAATAAAAAAAAAAACCAGACTATTATGCTTTTATTATTATCCTTAATTTTATTTTGTTATTATAACCATTTACGTTTATTACAAAAAATAAAAATATTGTTAAGGTATATACATAGAATCGTGTATATGTAATTCATTAAGTTTTGCTTGAATAATTTTCAATACATATCATTATAATATATATATATATAATGTATAAATAATATATATATCCTTTTATATTTAAAATCAATGAACCAAAATAATGGTAAAAAGGCGTTCAAACATGACACATACACACGTCGCGTAACAAATATCATATAATATGTATATATAAAAAAAGTATCCTTATACCCGTTCGCATGAAAAAAAAAAAAAGAAGAAAATTCTCTTATAATATTCCAACATTTTTTTATACAATATAACCATCTCATAAGTAGAAAATCCACTTCTTTATCCTTAATGCATATAATATCCATTGAATCTACCTAATACTTATAAACGATTTTTTAACAGCAAAAAAAAAGTTTATACCTTCTTTTCTGGTTGATGAACAATTTTTTTTTTGTTCATTTTGTTTCCTACGAAGTTTTTCTTTAACAACAATTTTCTTCGTTTTTTTTATTATTTATTTATTTCTTTATTATTAATTTTATTTTTATATTTTTTTTTTTTTTTTTTTGCTTCTAATTTACCACAGGCTTGTTCTGTCATTGAGTTATATGGAGTTTTAGATCCAGCCTCACGAGACTGGGTTGATGGATTATTTTCAAATATTTTTCGGGAAATGAATAAGCCTACAGATAAAGAGGTAAGAAAAACATAAAAATAACAAATTTTTTGTTTTTGTTATTTATGAAAAATATTAATTTTTTTTGTTGTTGTTGGTATATTTGTGATTTATTTTTAGAAATATCATAAAAAAAAATTGTATAGATGTTTAACATATCTATAGATATTTTATATTTGATTTTGGTTATATACATATATATATATTTTGTATTTATATAAATTTTCGAAAATGTTGGCAGTTAAATGATACATTTACTAAATTTCTTATTATTTTGACGTTTCTTTATATTAAATTGTATAGTATTTTTCTTTCTGTTAAAAGGTATAATAAATTTAACAAGAATTTCCTTTTAACTTAACAAAAAAAAAAAAAAAAATATTGCAAAAAAATTGAAGAAATAAAATGATATTTTAGATTTTTTTTTTTTTAAGTGTTACAGAATTAAACAGGTATTTTATTTGTTAAAGATTTCAAATTCAGGAGTATATCTAATGTTAGGAGAATAAAGTGATTTTAAAAATGAAACTTACAATTGTAAATATTGTTCTATTGTACATTTTCGATAAATGTATATACAACAAAATTTTACAATCTCAAATAAACTCATGTTTATTATTTCTATTCAGAGTTTTTCGAAAAATATAAAATATATTAATTATGTTTCAATATGTATGTCTGCCATTTTATGTCAATCCGTAAATTTTTCTAATTATTATTTACAACAAGGTAATATAAACATAAACTTATAGGTGTAATGTAAAGTTTTGAAAAAGACTTTGAACTATTTAGTACCAAAAGTATTATTAATTTCAAGATTATCCTAGTGGTATTATATGCCAAACGGTTTTTGTATTGAAAATTAAAATTTAAAATGATCATTTTTTTTCCACAAGTACAAATAAACACCTAATGCAGAGTTTAAGGTAGTACGATCAATCCTATTTAAATTCATTAAAAAATTGTCGAACATAGTACATTATCCCTCAATATAAAACTGTTTTAAAATACTATGTATATTTACAATTTTGTTACTTTTGTATCATTTTTGAATTTGAGAAATTTTATTAAAATTCATTAAGTGTTAATCCAAAATAAGTTAATCAGTATCTTAAGTATTGTTTTCGCTTTTGTCTTCAATCAAGAAATAGTTTTAATTCTGAACACTTAAATATAATTTTTCATTGGCCAAAAACTACAGTACTTTTGTGCACAAATTTGATTGAAAATCGATTAATCTAAGAAAAATTGGAACTGTTTTTCCCGCCATGTTTTTGTACTGGTTTCATTTTCAATAACAATTTTTTCGCCTCTTAAAAATACAAAATTTATTTTGAAAATTAATAGGTGTATTTTCAGTTCAAAGTAATCCTAATTCAAATTATTTGAAAATGACTTTTTATTCTTTAGAAAACTGGTCATCGAATTCGATAAAATATGCTTTGTCAATGGAATTCGATATAGCATGAAATGGTAAAGAGTTGAGCAATTCAGTAAAATGTACAGAAAACAGATAATTGTTGAGTACCAAATTTCTATTAATACGCATATTTTTAATGAAATTTAAAATTTTTAACTAGATATTGAAAAAAGTTCAAGAGCAGAATACCTCAAATAGCATTAAATAAAATTTAAATTAAATAAAATTTTAAAATATTTTGTTAGGTATTCAGTAAGTTTGATATTTTTGTATAATAATCTCGAATGTACACTAAAAGTGGTAACAAAATTTCGTTTTAATTAAAATTAGTATTTAATTTTAGTTGCTTAAAGCTTTGTACCTAATATACTATTACTTTGTAATTAAAAGAAAAAACTAACTAAAATATCATTACCTCAATATATTATTTTTTATTCAGTAAAATGTATGTTTCTCATTTTAACTCACAACATAGCCTAAAAAAATATGTTTATATACTGACTTCGCTGACTTTTTTTTTTTGTTGAACAGAAATAATATAAATTTTGTCGCATTTTTCCATTTTTTCAGCTTAACAAAATAAACAACATCATAAAAAAAAGACATTCGTTTTATATTTTCAATTATAAATAGAAATATACCTATACCTCTCAAACCTTTATCTCATATATATATTTATGTTTATACCATAAACAACGAATAAACAAATTAAATTTTAAAAAATAAAGAAAGAAACCTATTCAAAAAAAAAAAGAAAAATTGATTAAATATGGCAACAAATGGAATTATGATTCAACATAATAATCATCAGAATCCATCAGCAAGCAGCATTCAATTTTACCAACCATTTTGTTATTGTATACAAAATATAATGCATTCAGAATTCTGATAATTTATTATATCATAGGTTCACCTATTCACCAACAAAATATAAAAAAAACCAAAAGAAGAAAATTGTGTGGTATGTATATATATTCCGATTGCTGTTGCTGAGGTTTTTATGTCATCGTTCTTTCCGCGAAATCCCGGATGTATACACTTAGTTGATTTCCACCTATCAAAACGTTATTTATAAAAAAAAATAAACCGCACAAGTTTATATTTAAAAAAAACGAAAAAGAAATGAAAATTTTTATTTGTAAATGTGCAAGGATGTTTTTTAAGGTGAAAATTTATTTGCATTGGGAAAAGATTTGCGAATATTTGAGCATATTATATTAAATTGGGAAAAAGAAATTAATTTTATATAATGTAAAAAAAATAAAAAAAAATTGTTTCTTCAATTTTAAATCGATTTTAGTTTACATAATTAATTGATCACGAATATCATTTTATGATACTATCTACTTAGTTATGCAATACAAGACTATTAAATTGAAATATTTATAAATATTCTAAACATTACGACTATGTTTTACTTTTAAAGGACTCTGCCAAACAAGCGCTTTTTTTTCTGCAGCCACGTTTTTTTTATTTAAATTTCGCATATGTGTTCATATAGAGGCATTTTTTTTGCATTGAATATATATATTAAACAAAACTGTCAGTACAACAAGGGTGGATATCAATTAAGTATCGTTCTTTCGGGGATTTCGTGGAAAGAACGATGATGACATAAAAATCACAGCAGTAATAGGAATACATAGCACAGGTTTAGGCACACAATTGGTGAGAAGAAATAATGTCGACACAATTCAAATAAATCGTTGCGAAAAACGCTGTATAATGAATTAACACTTGAGATGTACATAGGATTCTCAAAAGGTTTTACAAGCTATTAGTGATATTCAATATTTTTGTAAATTATTACTTATCTAATTTATAACTTTTCCAGTTATATTCAATATATTTCTTAATACGTATCTATGATAATTAAATTAAGTCAAATAGCTGCAACAGTTTTTTATACATAAATAAGCTTAAAATGGCTCAATTATTTCATTTATTATTCCATATTCTTCTTACAAAGCTATGTAATATAATTAATTTTTATTTTTAATTTACTATAATTAAATATTTCATTTTTAAAACTTATGTAAAATAAAAACTGAAATTATAATAGTATACAAATTTCTTCTATATTTTATGTACTACTTGACTAAACAACGACCTCATTCCATGAATAGTATTATATAGGTTAATCGTATATTCTAATATATTTTTTTCTATCACAGGAGAGACGTTATGCTTGTTTTGATGGTGATGTTGATGCTTTGTGGATTGAAAATATGAACTCTGTCATGGATGATAATAAACTGTTGACATTAGCAAATGGCGAAAGAATACGACTTGAACGTTATTGTGCTCTTCTATTTGAGGTAAAATACTTATATTTTCGTTTTTCACGAAAATTATTTATATTTTTAAATTTCAGTTGCATTTCAATAAAAATCTTATGTAAATTTTATGTAAATTTATTAATTTAATAAATTCTCGTGAAATGCAAATTTAAATTGTATAATAACTAACAAAGATATTCTAAAATTAAATTTTGTTTATTGGCTTTTAAACTGTCTTAGTCAATTGGAAAATTTCTCAACAACTTTGAAAACGATTCATAATATCTTTATTTGCTATTTTCTAAATAAATTTGCTTATGAAATTTATCGAAAAACATGCAAATAAATCAAACTAGGTTAGCCATAACTAACTTTGCATAATCGTCAACAATTTAATTTTACCAAAAAGTTTTTCAAAAGATTTACAAAACAAAAATTTTAGTCCTTATTTTTTTTTTTGCATTATAAAACTTTTAAAAAACTTTATAAATTGTAAATCTTTTGGAAAAAAATAACTTTCCTATTTTATGTATTTATGTAGAAATGCAACGAAAAAGTTTAAATGATTAATCGATTTCTAATGATACTATTTAATGTCATAATAATATCTCTCTGTTTATTACTTATATATTTTTTTTTATTAAGGTTGGTAATCTTGCATATGCATCACCAGCTACAGTTTCACGTGCTGGTATGGTATTTGTTGATCCAAAAAATTTAAGATATGCACCGTATTGGTTACGTTGGTTAAATACTAGAAATGAATCTGAACGTGACCTTTTAGGGGTAATTATATATTATTAAAATATGTAGTTTTAACATTATTTAAATAATTCAATTAATTTATGAAAATAATTTTATATTTAAAACTTTTTTCAATTTGAACATAAATTTATTTTAAAAGGAATTATATGAGAAAATGATTGTAACTGGATTAGCTTTAATACATGAAGGTATAGATGGTTCAACACAAGTTAATCCATTAAAAAGTGTTATAATGCAAACAGAATTAAATATGGTTACACAATTTTGTTTTACATTTGATGCAATGTTTCCAGTAATGTCAGAAACTGATCCACCATTACCAATTACTTATGAAAAGGATGCTCTTGAATGTGGATTTGTTGAGGTATATTTAATTATGTTTTTGTTAAGAAAATATTTTTTTTTTTTTTACGATGAATAAATATTATTTCGGAAAAAATAAAAATATATAAATAAAAAAAAAAAAGAAAAAGAAAATTACAACTTTTAGAAATCTAAATCAATTTGTTGAAAATGATAATAAATCTTGTAACGCGATTTTTATTGTTTATTATCAGGATTTTTTATATCGGGTTTTCCTATAAAAAATTGAAAGTATATCAACAAATATAAAATAATGTTTATTTAATAAGTATGTGTATTTATTATTATGCTGATAGATAAATAACAATATTTGTACAGGATTTAGAAATATCATGTATTATGGATTTATTTATGATATTTTCGTATATAAGGCTTAAGATCTTGATTTTCCTATACATCCTACATAATATTTCAATTGAAGTTCTATAGAAATATTACGTTTTAAATATAAATAATATAAGATTTACAATTTGAAATACATATGTAAACTCTTATTGATAATACCGTATTTACTTTCCAATAATGAAAATTCTTTTAAGTATAATTTTTTTTTAAAAAGTGTGTTTTTTTTTATACGTTTTTTCTTAATAATTTTCAATAATTTTTAAACTAGTATCGATATATTTATAGTGTATTTATGCTTCATTGGGTGCAAGTTTAATGGAAAATGATCGATTAGTTTTTGATGAATTTACTAAAAGACAATGTAGTATGGTTAATGTTGAAGATTCACAAGAAAAACCAGCAACTGGTGGTCAATTACCAACAACAAAACCAACATTTTATGATTATATATATGATAAAGATAAAAATGAATGGGTTGCATGGGAATGGATAGTACCAGTATATCAGCATGATCCGAAAGCTAAATTTAGTGAAATTTTAGTACCAACAATTGATACAATGCGAACTGATAGAACTTTAACATTAATGAGTCAAGTAATAATATTTTATTTAATATTTGAATTTCTTCAGTTATTTATATTAATATATTTTTTCAAAAAAATTTCAATTTATTTTCCAAAAAAAAAAAAACTTATATAAATTAGATGAAAAGACCAACACTATTAGTTGGTGATCCGGGAACATCTAAAACTGCTGTTATCTCAAGATATTTAAGAGGTCTAAATAAGGATACTTCTGTAAGAATTCAATCAGTATTTTTAAATATTTTCTTTATTATTTTATTTTATTATACAGATTATTTTAAATTTAAATTTTTCATCACGTACATCATCATTAGATGTACAAAGAACTATTGAATCATCTGTTGAAAAACGAACTAAAGATACATTTGGACCACCAATTGGTAAAAAGATTGCAGCATTTATAGATGATATGAATATGCCACAAGTTGATGCGTAAATTAATATTTTTTTTTTAATTTAATATAATAAATATAAATTTTAATTAGAAATAATTTAATTTTAGTTATGGTACACAACAACCAATTGCATTATTAAAACTTTTATTTGAACGTGGCGGAATGTATGATCGTGATAAAGATTTAAATTGGAAAAAATTTAAAGATTTAACATTTTATGCAGCTATGGGACCAGCTGGTGGTGGTCGTAATGAAGTTGATCCAAGATTTATATCAATGTTTTCAACATATAATATTGTATTTCCAAATGAAATTTCATTAAAATTAATTTATTTGTCAATATTTAAAGGTCATTTATCAACATTCCCAGCTAATCTATTACCAATAGCTGATATAATTGTTAAAATGACATTAAATCTATTTAATGTAAGTAAAAAACATATTTGTATACACAAATCAAACTATTTATTTTAATATTGCTGGTGATCTGTTAGTAAATAATTCCTTGTTTTAGATTCTTTGAATTTTGAGTTGTCCTAATACTGACTAATAATTATTATAAAAATAATTGGAAATTGAAATTATATTATACTATGATAATAATAATAATTATATAATTAGTTGATGTGTAGGTTGTATAGAAATTACCATTTTAATTGCACAAGAGTGTAGGAAAATAAATATTAATTTTAAATATTGAAACAAATTTTCTAACAAAACATATTATTATTGCGATGTTCTAACAAAACATCTTAATAAAAATATAAAATAAATTGGTTATATAAGAAAATTATAAACATAAATTAAAACATATAACTAAAAATATTTGTAAGCAACATAATAATTTAAATATAAAATTGTTATGTTGATAAATTCAAAGAAAATTAGTTAATTAATAATCAACAAAATTAAATTGATATTTTCTAAATAATCCTTCGTTAAATTTTTGTTAAACATTTATTGAAAATGATTTATTAGATGGAATTTTATCTCTTTCAATAAACAAAAAGAACAAACAAATTTATATGAAAAATTTGAATTCGAAATAAAAGTGGGTTGTTTTACAATTGACAAATATTGGAGTTTGTTGCATTAAGAATTAGTAAAATTTTGTCAAATATATGCAACAACATAATGTACTAATAATATTTATTAAAATTCTGCACTTGCGACAAATTATGATTCGAAAAATATTAAAATTTTCAACAATATTTATTAAATTTCAATATTTCAAATTTTATGAAGGAACATTTACTTTTTTAAGCGATTTAAACCATTTATCCATTATTCAAAGTCTATAAACGATTTCATAACACAAAACATTATAAATTTATAAGTTTATAAATTCAATATTTGTATAATATTTCCCCAAGTAAAATAAAATACCATTTATTACTTTTCCAAATTTTTTTACCATCGTTAAAAAATATTTTATTTTTTCAATTTTTTTTTTTTTCCAATCTTTTAATCTCTAAATCATCAATGATATAATATCCTTGTCATATGAAAAAAAAGAAAAAAATCATATCCTCTTTATATCCTATTTCTATATATTTTTTTTACATATCGTAAACATTATTACACAAATTCAATCAATATTTGTTTACAGATTGTGATTGTTGAATTACCACCAACACCATCAAAATTTCATTATATTTTCAATTTGAAGGATCTTTCAAGAATTTTTGCTGGTATGCTATTAATTCATCAAGATTTTTTTAAGGATCCTGGTGAATTGGTAAGAGTATGGAGAAATGAATTTTCAAGAGTTATTTGTGATCGATTGATTAGTGATAGTGTAAGTATGTGTTTTGTTGATAATCAAAAATGTAAAAAGAAAAAACGATAGAAAATGAAAATTTTAAAAAAAATGTTATTTAGCATATAAAGAATTAAGAAAATTTCTATTTTAATATCTTTATTACAATTTCATGTTATTTTTCTTGTAGATTTTTTTTTTAATTATTATTTTCATTTTTAAATTGAATTTCTCAATTACGTATAAATTCATTAAATAAAAATTGATTTAATTTCTTATGTGTTTGCACAAAATAGAAATAAAAAATTGATTTATTTTTATTTTAAAGGATATAACATTGGTAAGAGATCATATAGAAAATGAAATAAGAGTTAATTTTCCACCATCATTTGAAGAAGAACAAGGTTATGAAATGAAAAGAGTTGTATCGGCTATACCTGTAGTTAAAGCAGCTAAAACAGAAGGCACTGAAGGTGGTGGTGGTAATTAATTTTATAAATAATTCTTATAATGAATGGAAATATATTTAGTAAATTATATAATTTTAAAAAAAAGTTAACTTTGGTAAATTTGATTACACTTTATGTCAATTGAATAGAATGTCAGTAAAGTGAAAAAATCGAATAATAATTTTCAAAAAAAAATGATATTGCTTTCTATGTATAAGCCAATTATTACCAAAAGTCACTCAGAAAGCGTATAGTATTTCAAAAAAATATCAAAAATTGCTAATATAATTTCTATTGGAATTGAAACGTAAAACCTCTTGACTATCTCGGAATAACAAAAACTGGACTTATCCTACTTTCAAAATAAACGGCTGATATTTTCTTCTTTTTGATTCTTTTTTCCACTCCAATTTGGGAGCAGTATAGTTTTATCGCAAGTTTATGTAACAAAATTTTATTGCAATTTAGACCTACTAATTTTATATGGATTCGGAACCATAAATATAATTATGGTTCCGACAAGCTAATGGTTTTTATAAGTGAGAAATTTGTTGGTATTGACCTTTAGCACTTTTCCTATTTTTAAATTTAATTTCATTATAATTTTTTTGAATAAATTATGGTTCCGAATCCATATAAAATTAGTAGGTCTAAATTGCAATAAAATTTTGTTACATAAACTTGCGATAAAACTATACTGCTCCCAAATTATTATAATTTGATTACCGATACTAATTTAAAAGTAATAGCTTAGTGCACTATATCTCTAAGCCACCACCGATTACTTGATATATATTCTCTAAACAATATTTTAATTGATTTGACATAATTCATGTTTACTTTTAATGTTTAAATTTAATTATTGTATTTTAGAGCCGGCAGAAGCGCAGGTCCAAGAACAGGGCATAGACAATGATGAGGAAAAAGTTGATAACTTTATTACATTAGCTGATTATGCTCTTAAGGATCCATTATTATTTGGTGATTATAGAAATGCAGTTAATGAATCAGAAGCACGTTTTTATGAAGATCTATTAGATTATCCAGCCATATTTTCCTTATTCCAAGAAGTAAGTTAAAATATACTGAAAATATTAAAAAAAAACCACGACTTGATTTAAAAAAATTATAAATATTTCAGTAATAAGATTTATTAGCAAATTTATCTACTTTCTAATTTGAATAAATTAAAATCATAATTTAATTTCTGAATGTTAATTATCCTAGCAATTTGTAAATAGCTTTTTAATGTCCACTTTAACAAAAGTGAAGTATATTTTTTTCCCATTTTTAATTTCTGTAGACATTTTTTTACTTACTAATTCAAATGAAAATCCTTAAGAAATTTAATTGTTTAATATTCAAAAAAATACCATTTCAACATAAAAGTCACTAAACTACAATGATAAAAATTATAATTTGTTCCTTTTTTTTAAAAAATTTAATTGTTCTTGTAATTATAATTTCTTCCTTCTATTATTATACAAGATACTTGAAGAATATTCTGAGCGTAAGAGTAAACTTAGTTTAGTATTATTTGAAGATTGTCTTGAACATTTAACCAGAGTACATCATACTTTACGAATGAATCGAGGTCATGTTCTATTAGTTGGTGTTGGTGGTAGTGGTAAAAAATCTATAACAAGACTTTCTTCATTTGCAGCAGGTACATAATAATAATAAAAAAACTTAAAAAAAATAATAATTAAATTGGATAATTTTTTACTTTGACCACAAAATAAAAAATCAGAATGTGAAGTATTTGAAATAACAATTAATCGTGGATATAATGAAGCAAGTTTTCGTGATGATTTAAAAAAATTATATTCTATTGCTGGTGTTAATAGAAAGAAAACAGTTTTTCTATTTACTGGTGCTCAGGTATATATTACATAATATACATATAGAAATGAATTTTATGGTGTTAACATTTATATGTGTTAAAAATATTAATTAAATTCTATAGCAATTTGTAAATTTTTCCTTTATATAACACATAACATGAAAAAAAAAATTATTTTCACCACGTCAGGATTGATTTTCTTCTTTTTTTTTGTTGGTTTATTTGTTATTTATTTGAAGGATGCTTGTTGCTTTCTTCGAATTTTCTGCTGTTTTTTTTTTTTTTTGTATTTATTTTTGTTCATTTTTACTTTATTTGATTGGTTTTTATTTATGTTTTTTTTTTGTACATACTTTTAATTTTCGGTTTTTCTAAATAATAAAATTTTCTTGTTTTTCCTTCTTATATAATACGAAACATTCAACAAAAAAAAAAAAAACAATTTAATCTAATATCAATTTCTCATGATATGCTGTCGAAAATTTTTTGGTCCTGTTTATGCTGTGTTTCATTGTTGGATGATTGCAAAAATATATATATTTATATAGATTGTTGAGGAGGGTTTTCTAGAAATAATTAATAATATACTGACAGTTGGATTAGTTCCGGCTTTATTCAACGATGAGGATAAAGATACAATTGTTAATGCTTGTCGCCCAGCTGCTGAAGAAGCTGGATATTCAGCATCAAAGTATGTTATATATAAAAAAAAACAATAAAAATATTTTACAAATACTAATTACATTTTATAAAAAAAAAATTAATGTTTTTATGTTATGATTATAGAGATGCAGTTTGGGCTTATTTTTTAAATACATGTTTAGAAAATCTTCATGTTGTATTATGTATGTCACCATCTGGTGATACATTAAGAAATAATTGCCGTAATTTTCCAGGATTAATTGGTAGTACATGTATTGATTGGGTATTTCCATGGCCACAACAAGCTTTATTTGCAGTTGCTAAAATATTTTTAAGTGAACATCCTATGGTAATATTCTATTATAGTTATATATTTATTTGTTATCAAACTATAAATTTGCCTAGACTACAGACTTAAAAGTTAAAACTAATATAATAATATTATTGGATTGGGTTAAATTGAATTGTATTGAGTGGGTTTAGGTTAGGTTATAAATCTACGCATACGCATAGATATTTGAAATTAAACATTGTTTTTAATTTTAATTTCGGTCACTTTAAAAAGAATATTTGAAATTAATTTTTTATTAACTTGAGCTACAATTTAAGTTATAATTTTATAAAATATAAATAATAAAAGTTTTTAAATTTACTTAAAAAACCAACTCTAACACAAACTAAGAGGAAATATCGTCATAGTTATAAATATGCAAAAATAGTAAGAGATAAATATTACTAAAATTATCTTAAAATTGTTATAGATTTATGTACTTTTGTTAAAATTATTTTTAAAAAATCAATTGTTATATTAACATTTGTTTATTTTGTCATTTAAGATACCTGAAGCACATCGAGACGATATTGTTAATCATGTTGTCCATGTGCATACTACAATTCAACCATATTCATTGGATTACTTATTAAAATTACGTCGTAATAATTTTGTTACACCAAAACATTATTTAGATTTTATTAGTACATATTTAAAATTAATGGGTATGTAAAATTTAATCATTAATTAAAAAAATTTTTAATATAATTTTTAAATAATTGCCAAAAATATAGAGGAAAAAACTGAATTTATAAAATTACAAACTAATCGTCTAAATGGGGGTGTTAATAAAATTGAAGAAGCATCTGTTCAAATTGATCAATTACGTGAAATTGTATCTGAACAACAAAAGCAAGTACAAGATGCATCTGAAAAATGTGAAGCAATGTTAGTTGAAATTAATGCAGCATCGAAAATAGCAAATACAAAAAAAGCTGAAGCATCAATAAAATCAGTTGAAGTTGAACAACAAGGTAAACAAATTGCTGTAGAAAAAGCTGATGCTGAAGAAGCATTAGCTGAAGCAATGCCAGCTGTTATAGCAGCCCGTGCTGCATTAGCTGAATTAGAAAAATCTGATATTACAGAAATACGTAGTTTTGCAACACCACCAGAAGCTGTACAAGTTGTATGCGAATGTGTTGCTATAATAAAAGGTTATAAAGAAATTAATTGGAAAACAGCTAAAGGTATGATGTCTGATGGTAATTTTTTACGTAGTTTATTAGAAATGAATCCAGAATTATTAACGGCTAAACAAATAAAAGATACTAGAGCACATATGAAAACATCAGGTCGTTTAGATGAAATGCAAGCTGTATCAAAAGCTGGTTTTGGCTTATTAAAATTTGTACGTGCTGTTGTTGCATTTTTTGATGTTTATAAGGATGTTAAACCAAAAAAAGAACGTGTTGAATATCTTGTACAAGAACAAGAAATCCAAATGAAAACATTAAATAAATTAAATAAAGAAATTCAATCATTAGAAAGTGAATTATCTTCATTAAATTTAAAATTTGATGAATCAAGTAAACAAAAAAATATATTAAATGAAATGTTAGAACAAGCAGAAAGACGATTGGTATTTAAAAAATGGCATTAAAAAAATTGTATTAACTTTTTTTTAAAAAATCTTTTTTTTTTTTTTACAGATTGCATCAAATAAATTAATTAGCGGCTTAAGTTCCGAAAGAAGTAGATGGTTAGATGATTTATTACAATTACATACAAGTTTAACGGAAATAATTGGTGCATGTCTATTATGTGCATCATTTTTAGCATATACCGGTGCATTTTCATGGGAATTTCGTAAAACAATGGTGTTTGAAGATTGGCTATCTGATGTTATTAATCGTCAAATACCAATAGCATTACCATTTCGTTTAGATAAATCATTAAGTACAGATGTTGAAATATCAACATGGTCATCAGAAGGTTTACCACCAGATGAATTATCTGTACAAAATGGTATATTAACATTACGTGCATCACGTTTTCCATTATGTATTGATCCACAACAACAAGCATTATCGTGGATTAAAAAACGTGAAGCAAAATTTCAATTAAAAGTTTTATCATTTCAAGATAGTGATTTTTTAAAACATTTAGAAATGGCTATTATGTATGGGATACCAGTATTATTTCAAGATGTTGATGATTATATTGATCCAGTTATTGATAATGTATTACAACGTGCAGTTATAATACAATCTGGACGTAAATTTATAATATTAGGTGATAAAGAAGTTGATTATGATTCAAATTTTCGTATGTATTGTACAACAAAATTTTCAAATCCAAAATTTGATCCAGCTGTATATGCTAAAGCAATGGTTATTAATTATACTGTTACTGAAACTGGTTTAGAAGATCAATTATTAAGTGTTGTTGTTCGTGCTGAAAGACCAGATTTGGAACAACAACGTGAATCATTAATAGCTGAAACAAGTGAAAATATAGTATTATTAGCTGATTTAGAAAATTCATTATTACGTGAATTAGCAACATCAACTGGTAATATGTTAGATAATGTTGAATTAGTAGCAACATTAGAAAATACAAAAACAAAAGCATTTGGTGTTAATGAACAATTACGTTTAGCAGCTGATACAGCTAAAGATATTGAAAAATTACGTGATGGTTATAGGCCAGCTGCTAAACGTGGTGCTGTATTATATTTTGCATTATCAGATATGTCAACTGTAAATAGTATGTATCAATATGCATTAACAGCATATTTAGATGTATTTCAATTTTCATTACGTAAATCATTACCAGATACAATGTTAACAAAACGTTTAAATAATATTATGGATACATTAACTGAAAGTGTATATAATTATGGTTGTACTGGTATATTTGAACGACATAAATTATTATTTTCATTTCAAATAACAACAAAATTACAATTAAGTAGTGGTAAAATAACACAAGATGAATTAGATTTTTTTATAAAAGGTTCAGTATTATTAACAAAAGGTGATAGAAAAAATCCAGCTAAATGGATTACAGATAAAAGTTGGGGTGATATGATTAAATTATCATCAGATTTTCCAATATTTGAACAATTATTAGATCATATAGAACGTAATATACAAGAATGGAAAAATGTATATATTTTTTTTATTTTTTTTATTGTATGAGTTTGTAATTAAATGTTTTTGAAAATAGTGGTACGATATGGAAAATCCTGAAGAAATTCCATCTCCCGGTGGTTTTAGTGAAAAATGTGCTCCATTTCAGGTAAGAAAAAGAAAAAAGAAATATGAAAATTAATAAATTCTGTAATAAAAATTTATTTAACTTTTTTGGTTGTTTTATTAGCAATTAATGCTTCTGAGATGTTTCAGAATTGATAGAATTTATCGATTAATAAATCTTTATATAGCTCATACAGTAGGTGAATTTTATATAACACCACCAGTTACAAGTTTTCCAGCTATTTATGAACAAACATCATGTACAATACCAGTTGTATTTATACTTAGTGCTGGTTCAGATCCAACAAATGATTTAATTAAATTATGTGAAAGTTATGGTGGTGGTATGTCAAATTTTCGGCATATTTCACTTGGACAAGGACAAGAAAGGGTAATTAATACAAAAAATTAAAAAAATTCTTATCATTTGTACTTGGAATTTTCAAACAAAAATATTAATTTATGTTTTTAATACACAAGGCTGCCTTAGAATTGCTGGATGGTGCTAGTACAATAGGACAATGGTTAATGTTACAAAATGGTCATTTATTAATAAAGTTTTTAAGACAATTGGAAAAAATTCTTGAGAAAATTGAAAATCCACATCCACATTTTCGTTTATGGATAACAACAGATCCATCACCAACATTTCCAATTGGTATTCTTCAGCAATCTTTAAAAGGTAAATGGAATATTTATAAAATATAAATAAACATTTGTATATTTCTATATTTTTCATTGGTGGTATTTTACTGAAATTTAATTTGAATATAAATTTAATTTAAAATAATAATTTTTTGCTCAACAGTTGTAACTGAACCACCAAATGGATTAAAATTAAATTTACGATCAACATATTTTAAAATACGACAAGATATTCTTGATTCATGTCCACATAAAGCGTTTAAACCTTTAATATTTGTTTTAGCATTCTTTCATGCTGTAGTTCAAGTAAGTTATATTTTTTTTTTATGTTTTTTTATGAATTTATGAATATCAGAAAACGAGTTAATTGGTTACAAAAATTAATTTTATTAAGTCATAAACATTTTTTTTTCTAAAGAAGTGTTGAAGCATTAAATTTTAATGAACCTAATATATCTGTTTATTAGACTGATAATGAGAATTTAATATAATGAAAAACATCAAAAAATATAATAATTATTTAAAGCAGTAGAGTCTCGATTATCTGAAAGAATAAGTTTGATAACCAAGATTAACACATAATATTGAATATATGCACAGAAATTATTAAGTGCGTATTTCATTCATTATGTTTTAATCAAAAATATATTCTCCCAAATTAAAGGAATACTGGTGCACTGATTAAATATTAAAATTTAAACGAAACATTACACTTTCACGTTTAAAACCTAATAATTTTTTTAATATTGTCGGCAGTAAGCTATATATTTTAGTATTTTTTTATATGGTTACCTAATTTTGAAAGTCAAATTATCGAAATTTTAATAAATAGGGATTCTACTGTAAAATAATATTTTATAATTTTCAAAATTATCAAAAATTATTAAAATTTTTAATGATATCTTTTAAATTTTTAATAATAACTTTGTAATTTTTATATTATAGGAACGAAGAAAATATGATAAATTAGGATGGAATATTTCATATGATTTTAATGAATCAGATTTTAATGTTTGTTCAAATATCTTAGCAACATATTTAAATAAAGCAGTTGCTGTAAAAGAAACCAGAATTCCATGGAATAGCTTAAAATATTTAATTGCTGAGGTTTATTTTTTTTAAATAATAATTAACATAAGTTCAATTTCAGCTTTAATATAAATTAATTTATAGGTAATGTATGGTGGTAGAATTATTGATGATTTTGATAGAAGAGTAGCTGGAATATATATGGGAGAATATATGGGTGATTTTATTTTTGATCCATTTAATCCATTTCATTTTTATCACGATGAAAATGTTGATTATGCAATACCAATGAAAGCTGCATTAAAAGAAGAATATATAGGTAATTGGAAATTTTAAAATGCTTAATATAACCACAAATATATAATAGCCTGTTAAAAAATTATAATTTTTATATAATGCTGAGCTTAATTAAAATTATTAGTTAATTCGTTTAAATAAATTTTCCAAATCCATAATATTAATCTCTAGAAAGTTGGTCATATTATTAGGTACCAGATTTGCCTAAATATGCTACGCGAATGAATTACTTTACTACTAAAATTTGCATTTTAATTTAAACCAGATGTTCTTAACGCGTAATTCACAAAACTTCATTACTTGCTTCTATATCTTTTTGGAAAAATCTTGTTAAAAATTTAAACTAATCAGGTAAAAAAAGTCCTTTTACACAATTCCTGGTCGATTATCAATTTATCATCGTTTGATACATTTTTATTGAAAATGTGATACAAAAATGACTCAGACCATTTCTAGTGGTTAAACACTTTCAAATCATTTCCAAAGAAATTTAATTTTGATTTACGGATTTTGTAACACAAAATTATTTTGAAATAATTACAGAATAATGAACTAAATTATATTTAAAAATTCATCAATTACGTGACTTAGTAATTTTATCAAAAATTAATCATAAAATAAATTTAAAATAAATTATTAAATTTATTTTAAATTAATATAAATAATTTTAAATTTTAATTACAATATCATTAAAATATTTATTTTAGTTACATAAAATTTAATATTTAAATTATCCTATTTAAAATTTTATTAAAAATTATAATGTTAAATTTACTTAATGATAAAAGTAATAATAAAAATTTAATAACTTCATATTTATTTAAGCTCATATTGATAAATTGCCATTGGTTAATAAGCCAGATGTTTTTGGCTTACATCCAAATGCTGAAATTGGTTATTATACACAAGCAACAAAAGATATTTGGTCAGCTTTGATTGAATTGCAACCACAGACAGGTACTTTTTTTTATTAAAAATAATTATATATATATACATATAAAAAAAAAGCATTGGTACTAACCAAAATTAAAAAAAAAATTGTTGTTTTTAAAATATAAAAATCAACAATGAAATGAACATTAATTACATGACAATCACAAACATTATAATATATATTTTTTTATAAACAAAATTTTGTATCTTTTAAAATTTTTGTATTTTTTTCCCTTGTAACATGGCCTTACAACTACAATAATAAAAATAATAATAACAAAAATTAAATGGCAGTTACGAAATGGAATCCAAATGCTGATGGTAAGACATTAAAATAACTTGACAAATTCTTCATTTCCTGTCTTGTTTTTCCCGAATATTCTATATAAAAACAAGAAAAATTGTTTTTATTCTTTTTTTTTTTTGTGCTGTGTTGTTTTTCTTTCTCTTTTTGGATGTTTTTGTTTTTCCATAAAGTTTATATGTATTTGAAAAAAAAATATATTTTTGTGTATATATACATAGGTTTTCTTCAAACCGTCGTATTTTTTATTTATGTTTTTAAGCCTTTTATATTCAAAAAAATTTAGGGCACAAAATTAAATAACCTTTTCTGTTGTAGCACTGTTTGTTGGCATAAATAGTACAGGAGGATTTAAAAATTCTAATGTAATTTAATTTGTTATTGTAGTTATTTATGCACTGCACAATTAATTTATTCCGGTATAAATTTCCTTTTGTATGGGTCTATCACTTGTTATTCCAATACATAAACTTATTTGAAACTTTTCTTAGCATCCTCCAATAAGAATGAATTTAATTTAACTGACCTAACCATCCATCCTTCATCAAATTATCACAAATCAACATTCGAAGACATTTTAATTCGAAACCAGTGGCTTAGGATGACTGATAATTCTTTGTTTAAGCGACTAGTTTTGCCTGTTAAATTAGCAATATTGAATACGATATTTTTGAATGGTTTGTCTTAACTTTTTTTTAAGGAAAAGTAATTAAAAAAAGAATAAAAAAAGTAATGATGCCAAGCACTAAGATAAGATAAAAGTTGTCACAATAATTTTGGTGTTAAGATAAGATAAGAGTTGTCACAATAATTGGTGTTAAATTAAAAAAATGATAATTGTAATAAACCTGAATGAATTAAAGGTAACAAAGCTCATAATCAACCCTACACACTTAATTTAAACTGAAACTAAACATAGTTTGCTTATAAATCATATCTGGTATTCAAAGAATTGGTTTCAAAGATTCAACTTAAATCATCACAAAATTGGTAAAATTTTAATACTAAATAAAATATAATTTAATCACTCTGTATTTTCACTACAAAATAAAATTCAAAATTTTTAATGCACACACATACATTCATATAATTTTCATGAAAATATGATTTTGTCTTTTTTAATTGCCTAAATAACAAAAAAAACATAAAAAATTGTTAAAATTTTGATTATAATTTTTTTTTTTTGATTTGCAGGTGGCGCCAGTGGTGGTATTAGTCGGGATGACTTTATTGATAAAGTAGCAAGTGACATACTTGCAAAATTACCGCCAGCTTTTGAAGTTTGGCGTCTAAAGAAACAGTTACAAGCTAATATTACACCAACTGGGGTTGTTTTAATACAAGAATTAGAACGTTTTAATGTGCTCCTAATTCGAATGAAGAAAAGTTTAGATCTTTTACGAAAGGTGAAATAAATTATTGTTATTTTTTTTGTTGTTGTTGTGTTCATTTTGTTGTGTCAATGATTTTCATTTGCTGTTGTTATTTTTTTTTATTTGTCAACTTTTATATTTTCTACCTTGTGAAAATTCTGTTGTTTTTTATTTATTTTTTAAATAGAAATTTTCTTACTGTTTTCAATTGTAATTTAAAAAAGAATAATTTTTCATATATACATTTATAAATTGTATGCTTTCTCCTCGTTCCTTTTGCCTACTATTGTTATTTGTTGAATGAAATGAACTTCGAGCTGTTTTAATTAGAAGGTAATGTAGGACGATTAACTATGAATGTTGAATATTAAGATTTTAGGTGGTGATGGAGATTGAAGATTTTCCGGTTGAAAATAATATTTCCTGATTATTTATGAAAGCATGAAAAATTAAAGCAACAAAAATATAAACACAAATTTTCATCAGGTGATACCCATCAGATTCTTCATTTTTTTTTTTTTTTTGTATACGTTTCAGAGGATATACGCTTTTATGGTGAATTTAGTTTTCAGAAGAAATTTTTGTTTTATCGCATTCTTGTATATATCTATGCATCACAGTTTATAAAGATTTTTTAATTAAAGTTAAAGAATTTTAATATTTTGAAATTTAAGGATATAATCTAAACTATGATTTATATTAAATTTTTATAAATTTTAATTTATTTAAATTGTTGTTGGTGTACAAAATTTGATGTCGTACCCAGATCCACCTTGGGCTTGGATTTTTTAGCTATCTTGCCAAGCTATAAAGTAGAAAACTGGGCGCAAGTATTTCTGTAATTAGACATTATATTTTAAGGATTTTTCTTAAATCCTTTTCTTCGTTATTTAAATTATTTAAAGTATACAAATTTACAGAAAATATTTGTTTTTTTTTTCAATTGATTTATTTTTATTTATAATTTTATTGATTGTGACTGACACAAAAGTAATGATTAGCATCAAACAGCGAATATATAGTACAAATATTACAAAATTTTATAATATTGTATATTAAATACACTCATCCCTCGCTTTACGGAAACTCGATTTACGGAATTTCGCTATAACGGAATTGAAAAATTAATTCTTGGTTTCTGTTTACGGAAAGAAATTTCGATTTACGGAAAATATTAAGCTGACCTAGTAGGCCTTGCATTTTACAATATTTCAGTTTTTTTTTTTTTTTGGATTTCCAGAATGATAACTAAACAAACAACGACCGATTTACGGAAAATAAAAAATTTGCATACACATTTGTACATAGTTTCAAACATTTTAAAAAAACTCGATTTACGGAATTTCGATTTACGGACAACTTTTCAGGAACGGATTGTTTCCGTAAAGCGAGGGATGAGTGTATTGACAAAATTCTAATAAATTATTTATGATGTTTAAATGTTTCATTGAATTTTGATTCTGATTTATAAATTTTACATAAGCTTTCTTTATTGAAAATATTCGAAATTAAATAAGGGTGCCAGCTTTACTTTTCTGGATTTTCTATATAATATATTTTAAAATATTCAGATTTTTTATAAACTAAATTGTATGTAATTTTAAATTTTGTTCAACTATTTTTTGTAGTTATATTTCATTTAATCATAACTAAAGTAATAATTATATTATATTCCGAAAAAAAAAATTAAAATTATTATTTAATTATATTTAATTTGAATATTTCTTAAAAATTTATATGCTAAATTAGATTTTATAATAAACAAATTTTTATTATAAAATCTAATTTAGTATAAATTTTTCTATTATTTTATTTTTTCTATATGTCTGTATCTTTAAATATATTTATAGGCAATTGCTGGTGAAATTGGAATGGACAATGTATTAGACAATATTGCAAATTCGTTATTTAATGGACAATTGCCAAATGATTGGAGAAAACTAACACCAGCTACTTGCAAACAACTAGGAAGTTGGTTGGATTATTTACATGTAAAAAAAAATTAACAAACTACAATATACTACTTATTTTAGTAGCAAAAAAATACTTATTTTATACACAATTTTCCTTAAAATATTTATAAAATAAAATGAGAAAAACAAAGTGTAAATATTTAAAGGAAATCATGTATAACATGCCCCGAAGTAATCGTAAAGTTGGTATGAATTTATATATACATACAATATGTATATATAAAAAAAAGGATACAGGTTTTTTTTTTTTGGGCCACTTTTATTACATCTTGTATAATATTTAAGTTAGACACAGAATGAGAAAACAAATAGTCTATCAAATATCCTTTTATATGTATTGTAGATATAAAAGGATTAATTTTCCACAATAAAAGTTTTTTTATTTTTTTTGAAGTTGGACAGGTAAATTTTATACAAAATTACAGAAGTATACATATAAATATTTATATTGGAGCAAGAAACGTGTTAAACAAAACAATTTTTAATACCATACAAAATTTAATGTTGAAAAATAGTCAAAACTTTTTGAATATAAAATATAATATTTGTTATAAACTCAAATTGTGCCAACATTATTATACATAAAAGTTAGTTTAACAACATTAAAAATATAATGATAAAAAAACTAAATAGAACTTTAGTATCACCCAAAATAATATTAAAAAATAAAAATTATATAATATTTTTATTAATAAGATTCTTTTGCATAAATATTTGCATTTATGGAATTTAATCCTTTTTAATTGGGTATTCGTTTATGAACTATTACAGATTTCATCCCTTTGAATATATTATCTTTCCTTGTACTTGGATCACTGGGGTTATTGTGGCGATAAAAAAAAGTGAAGTAAGATTTCACACCCAGGTTCAGCTTGGTTATTGCTTTCACGTCTCAAGTCTTGCTTCCAATTTTATTCTTTTAAAGTTTCGTTCGATTGATACAAGACATTGCGATTGGCACTCTTTCTGTGAAAAAAATTTCATAGAGAGCGCCAAAAACTTTTCGCTAAACCGAATACTAATAATCTGTATAATTTTTAAGTTGAAATAATCATTATTTATAATATTAATTAAAATAATAATGGAAACAAATCGAATTTTATTTTATTTTTAACATAAATTGAAATAAAATTTTTTCCTATTATACTGTGTAGTTTATTATTATTCACTCCTTATTAACGTAAACATTGAAAGCATAAACTTCTATTATATAAATTTATATTATATTTTAATTGTACATCATGTGCATTTATCAGAATTAATTAATTTCTATCAGCAATGATTTTACAAATAATTTTTTTTTTTAAATGTTTTTCGAAAAACATATTCAATGAAACTAAAATCTGTATTTATGTAAAAAAAATAATGAGCAAAAAAATACAAAAAATTATTGAAAATAAGTATATAAAAAGTTTTCAATATTTTCCACCATGAAATCTGTTTTAATTTTTTAATTCGGAAATATATTTAGATACTATATCCTTTCTGCAATCTTTTATTTAGACTAAATTACTAAATACTATTTGTGCAGTTTTAATATTCTTTTACAACCATTATATCCAAAATATTTTACCAACCCCCAAAAAAAAAGATATTCGGAATGTTAACAATAAACTCTTGTAACTATTTACATAATAGTTCAATTATGTGGTATATAAAAAAAAAAATATAGGTCAATATAAAAATTAGTAAAATAACATTAAAATATAAAGTGTCCTTGTTATTATTTTTCTCATAAAAGTTTATATGTAAAATTGAAAAATATTTTTCATAATTTTTATTTTTTCATTTTATTTTCTTAGAAAAGAGCTACCCAATATAAATTTTGGACATTATCTGGTGAACCTACAGTTATTTGGATATCCGGATTACATGTACCTGAAAGTTATCTAACAGCTTTGGTTCAGGTATAATTTATAATTGGTTTCTGTTGTAAAAAAAAATTATATATCAATTAGTAATATATTAATTTAAATATTTATGTTACAATTCAAAAACAATTCTTTTAAATATATTTTAAATAATTTTATGTAAATATTGCCTTGTAGATTATTTTGCTTATTAATTGTTGTAAAACAAATAATTTTCAATATATTTTTATATTTATTTAATGGTTTGTTATATCTTATAGTATTTCACATTAATACTATTTCTACGTCAGCATAGGTCTTGTGTATACAATATTTTATATACAATTATTTTTAGTGGGTATATGTGAACTGTGTATACGATAACTTGTTACTAATGATTTCGCTCACCAATACCTAAATATATTGTTCAATAGTGGAACATATTAAAAGCAGAAAATATGTAGTATATTACAAATTTAACCCATATTATATCCACAACTATTTTTACAAGAATATGGTCAACTTTGAAATTTTAATTTCTGTGATGATTGTAAAACTCCACAAAATCAATTAAAATCATTATGTTGATAACGACGTAATGGGCTTAAATGGGTTAAATGTTAGACAAAGCATCAATTTCAAATTGAAAATTTATAGGAAATTAGATTATTTATAAATTTAAATTATATTTCGTATTATTTTATAAGAACTGAAAGATATACAATATTTACATAAAATTGTTAGTTAGCAGAAATATTCCATTAAAGCTAATCATTCATTCGGTAGCAATAACTATGTATCCTTAATCTATATATCTACAAATATCATTTTATTTTTAACGAATAAAATATATGCTTCAAACAATTTCTTTATTACATTTCCAAAACCCCAAAAAAAAAAAATTAACATAAAAAACATTAAATATTTTCCAAAATGTATTTTAAGTGTGGTTTTTTTGGTTTTTTTCTAAAAAAATTTGTTACTTGTTTATAAGTAATTTGTTGTCCTAAAAAACTACGATCATCATTATCATCATCATCATATAATCAACAAAAACATTTCAGTTTTGTATGAATACAAAAGCAATTTTTCCCTCTTTAAATGTAAATTTTTTCAGTACTCTAGGAAAAATTTTATGTTTATTTAGGATATATTCAAAAAAAGATTATATATTTTAAAAATACAAAAAAAAAACAAAAAGGAAATTTTATTTACTTTTTCTAACAACATATAAATTTTATGTTTTTGATAGTAAACACAAAAACTTTTATTTTATTTTAGATTGCTTGTCGCAAAAATGGATGGCCTTTAGATCGGTCAACTTTATTCACATATGTTACAAGCTTTGTTGATCCTGATGATGTTGAACAGAAACCACTAACTGTAAGTAAAAAAATTGGTTACATAAATTAACTATAAAACAAAGTGCATTTTGTTTTTTTTTTTTACAAAAAAAATATCTAGTTCGTTTGTTGTCAATTTTTATATGTTGTTAAGGATTTAGTTACTCCTTTTTTTTTTTTGAATATACTTTATATGTATATGAAAAATTTAATGTCGTGTTTATTTAAATAAATTTTATTTTTAAATTTGTTTCCTATATATTTAAAGGGTTGTTATATACATGGATTATATTTAGAAGGTGCTAGATGGAATTTAGACATTAATCAATTAGATCGATCGTATCCGAAAATTTTAGTTGAAGATTTACCAATTTTAGCAGTTGTACCAATTGAAGTACATCGTTTAAAATTACAAGTAAATAAAATTTTTATTTTCATTTAATTTATTAATTACTTTTATTTATAATTTTTTTTTTGTGAATATTTTAGAATACATTTAGATCACCGGTTTATACAACATCACAGCGTAGAAATGCTATGGGAGTTGGTCTTGTATTTGAAGCTGATTTAGCTACAAGTGAACATATTAGTCATTGGGTATTACAGGGTGTATGTCTTACCTTAAATAGAGACTAATTTTTTTATTATTTTGGATTAATTCCTATTTTTTACTTTTAATATTTATTAGATATTTTTTTATATAATTTTTTTTATATTATTTGAATCTTTTCTTTCGTTTTAAAATAAATTAAATTATTGATTTTTAAATTGTAAAAAAAAATAAATGCAATAAAATCAGTTTTTTATAGATTTAAAAATTATTTTATTAAAATTTTGAATGGAAAATTATTAAGATAATCTATCTGAAAAGTGAAGTAGTATAATTAGCGAAATAATGTCAATATTTTCCAGTGATTCTATTTTGTTGTCTCCATTTTCCAATTATTCTTGAGAAATTTAAAATAATTTTTAAAATTAAATTACTTTCGAAATAATAAATATTAATTAACTTGGTTTTCTTAATTAATACAGTCATTTTCCCTACAATTTATTTAGAATTCAAAAAGTTAAAATGCCTAGAATTTATATTTCATAATTAGATATTATTAATTGTGGAAATTATTTGAAAATACTTTAAAAATAATTATAATTATTATAAAACTTATTAAATCATGTTAAAAATTCGAAATTATTTTAAATGTAATTCTTATATCAAAATTTATAGTCAAATATTATTTTTCTGCAGCATAATATTACTTTCAGTTAAAAATTTGCTGCAACAAAAAAAATTTGAAAACCCTTTTTTATTTTTATATGTTAATAGTGCGCTTGACTAAAATTTTTTAGCCTTCTTAATGGAAAAATCGATAATTTCTTTTCTGTCAAATTGACAAAAACATCTGGTTAATATAAAAAAATTCTCTTAAACATGGATTGAAAATTTTCAGTGAAAATTTGTTTAAAAAAAAACTTAAAATAAATCATATTCCTAAAATGGAAGATAGTGGAATTGATAGTGAAGATAAATTAAGTTATCAAATGGATCAAAGTGTAAATAAAGTTATTTATTTTTTAAAAATATACTAAAAGTATAAATATACTAAAGTTTTTTTTTTTTAATTTGTAATTGTAAAGGAAAATAACGTGGCACAACAATCAGATGATGATGATGGTGATGATGAATTGTCTAGTAATTTAGATGTAACATTTCGTGGAACTACTAATAATATTATTAGTACAACAATTACATCTAAACAAAATCCAATAGAAAAATTTACATATTCACAACCAAGCACTTGTAGAATTTTACAAAGAAAATTAGAATTAAAAGTAGAACGTGCTAAACGAAATTATAATCAATTTCAAGAAGAAAATAACGTAATTTATAAAAAAAAAAAAATTGAAATTGAATTATCAATTTTATTTTATATTTTAAAGGTAAAAAAACCAAAGTCTTCCAATTTGATACCAATCAATCGATTACAAATACCTAGTTATTCTGAAAATCAACCTCTTGTCGACTATAAATCAGAAAGGTAATGTTCCAAATTTGACATTTATCACCCCTTTTGGTATATTTATATGTGTATATATAAATATATATAAAAAAAATATAAACATATTACCTTAATATTGTTATTTATTACTGTAATTACCATAAAGAAAGTCTGTGCTTCTGGATAACCGTCACTAGATTTACAATTTCAATTTATTTACAATTTTTTTATATTATACACATATATATTTTATTATATTTATTTATTTATATATTTTCAGTGATGATGATATTGAAGAAATATCATTTTTTCCATCAAATAAATTGAAAAATACAACAAAACATGAACTATCTGATACATTTAGTATACAAGAAATGACCATTGAATCAGATCAATCAGATGATAGTGAATCACAAAATTTAGAATTATTACCACCATCATCAAATAGTAAATTTTTAGATAAATTATTAAATTGTTTTTATTGTACGAGTAATAAGAATAATAATAATAATATTAATGATGATTCATAAATTTTATGTTGTAAATTTTAAATAATTTTACAAAAAAAAATATTTACAATATTATTTTATTGGTGTGTGATAATTTTTGAAATATTACAATATATATTGAATATAAATTATAGTTATAATGTATAATAATAATAATGGCTATATTGAATAAAATGAAAATTGTTGTTTTTGATTTATTTAATTGATCATTGTTTTTTTTTTGTCGTAGAATATTGAATTTTATATAGTGTGTAAATTTATTAGCAATGAAAAAAAAAGTATTACGAAATTTTTTTACAAGTTTCGAGTTAAACTTTGAGCAATTATTTTGGTATTTAAATTATTTTACAGATTTATCACTTGGAAAATATAATTAAATCTATAATTTTAATATGAATAAAACTACTGTAAACGTAAACTAAAAATGTATATAGCTTTGCTTTACATTAACGAATATATTCGATTTTGACATAAGGACCATTGAAATTCGTTAACAGTTTTGATCGTTTAGTGAAGTTACTGCAGATTTATTATGTAATCAACATCCATAATATCAAAAACTAATATAAATCATTTTACAGAATAAATGACAAAATCTGTGCAAATTTGCCAAAACATGACATCTACAATTTTTGACATTTTCCAGTTATTGTCATTTTCTTCTGATTTCGATTCCTAAACATTTAGTCGTCAATTTCCAAGGATTATGTCTCTATTTTTTGATTTATTGCACATATACAAAACATAATGTATCTATGAAAAAATATTCTACACAGTGACTAATGACATTTTCAAAATAAATCTACTGCATTTCTGTTTAACATTAAAATTCCTATCGATCTTATATTAAAAATATCGAATGACATTACAACTGAAATGGTTAAAAATAAAAAGTTTCTATATTTCTGTAATTTCTAAGCAGTTTTAACTCAGTTAATATTTTAATGTAAAATTTCTATATTTGAGGATTTTTCTTCTGTAATATTAAGTCATAAATTATATTTCTCTGTATTAAATGAAAATACCCACATTAAATTAATATAATAATTTAACGAAATAAATTATGTTAGTAACAAATTTTAATATCCGGTTAAATTATTAATTAATTTTTATTGTTTTACACAAAAACTACATGTAATTTTTTATTGAATATTCATTTTTTTTTCATTTAAATTTTTTTTTTTATTTATTTATGTATATTATTTACAAAAGGAATTAACATTATATTACAAAATTAATATTATTTTTAAACGGAAAATTGTATTTGTTAATAATGTACTTTTTCATATAAGTAATTTATGCAAAAAAAAAAAAAAAATTATTTTTTTACTTCTTAGCAACATTTTTATTAGCTATAATTTAATTTTTAAAAAATAAACCATTTCGTTGTGATACTTTTAAGAAAAAAAAAAAAACATAAAAAAAATAAAAAATACTAGTATAATTTTAAAAATTAATAAAAAAATTCAATAATTGAAGAAGAACACATTCATTTTTTAAATAAATAGGAACACAAAAAACAAATACTCTATTACAAAGTTTCTTCGGCTTAAAAATCAAATTATTTTATAATTAAATTATATATTTTATTAAATTGACTGTTTATTTAAAAATTATTTTACAAAATTAAAAAATTGTTATATTTAATTAAAAAATTTTTTTTTTAAATTAAATTTTGTGGTATACAAAGAAAGAAAATATTTTAATTTGTTTCATTTTTTTTTAAAAATTAAATACTTAAAATTCGTTAAAAAAAATAAAAATTAATTATTGTTTTTTATTTTCTCTTCGGCTAGTTTAATGCTTTTTATCTTATTTACTAAATTTGGATTTATTTATTTTATTATTATTATTATTTGTTTTTATTTTATTTGAAGATTTATTTTTTTAATGCATTTGGATGTGCACCACTCATTTGACCAGCTAATGTACACGATCGACAACAGAATTTACCATAATAACGATTTGAACAATAGTTGCCTTTAACAATTAATGCACAATTTGCAAAATATGGATTATCCACACAATCTGGATGAATATAAACATTTGCTATAAAATATAAGAAAATTTTGTGAATATTTTTGTTAAAAATATTTTTTTTTGTATTTTTTTATAGTAAATTTACATTCAATTGTAATGTGTTCTTCATGTGTACTATCACTGAATGTATTGCGGGCTGTACATCCATACATACCACTATCATCTTGTTGAACATTATAAATTACAAGACGATGTGGATTTTCTAAAAAAAAAATGGAAAAATAAATTTAATTTTTAAAAAATTGTATAAAATTATTTTATAAAATTGATTACCAATTATTTGAATTTTGTTGGATGGTTCAAGGTGATTTCCATCTTTAGACCAGCTAACACTAGGTGTTGGTACTCCATCAACTTCACATGTTAATGTTACATCTGAATTAACAATATATGTATTGACAGGATCACGTTTAATAGACGCATGAGCTGGAACTAAATTGAAAGTAGAAAAAAAAAATTTAAATCTCGGAATAAATTTGTAGGGAAAACTGCAATAGAAAATAAACTTCAACAATCTGAATTACTAAATACTTTCTCTTTGGCGCTACAGCTCGTGACGAGCCTGAGCCTCCCTTAAAGGGTCTCCTTAACATTTTATTGCGTAAAGTGAAAAATATCATTTTAAAAATCTCAAAACTGAAATAGTCGTTTTCAACAAAATCATTATTCATCCTTATGATTGAACTCGATTCAGCTCGCATTTCACCTCGACTGCCGCCTCGATCTTTTCAGTTCATGATAGAACTCACTCTTGAAAATAACTAGTTGAAGATTTATTCATCAGCTAGAAAAACATCGAATGAGCGAAAACATTTGTGATAATTGAACTCGCTTCTGTCGATAAGTTGAATGACCAAAGCTATGCAAGCGAGATCAGCAAATATTTTTTTAAAATGGATAAAAAACATTTTTGTTTCTACATATTTGAGAGGTAAGTATAAAAATCAACAACACATTTTAACCAATCATTATGGTAGATTGATGGATAACGTTTTCCAAGAAAAAACCTAGCTGTTGGTAAGACAACAAACATTAGATATGAGAAGATCAAATTTTTCAACGTATTTTTTTCAAATTTAAAAAAAACTTTAAATAACAACTTCAAAAGTATTCCAAAAAATACTGTAGTCATTGTATATTTCCAAATTAATAGTCGTATAATAGCGAGACAAGTTCGATCATATTAAATATTTGTTTGGTCGAGTAATGATTTAACTGATGAGCCGAATTTCGAGACAACTTCAACCATAAACATGATAGTTTCAAAATAAAGTTGTGTAAAATAATTTTTCCTAATATTTTATTGTGATTTCCACTAAAAATAATTCATGTAAACTGTATATTTTTCTACTCTCCGTTCGATAACTTTTTTGGTGGCTTACACCTTATACTTACTAGAAATATAATTATCTGTGAAACTTAAAATTTTATAAAAAAAAAAGCTTAAAATAATCTTCACAAAGAAAGAGTAAATTAGTTTAATAGAAGTTATGTCAATCACCGTTTTGTTAAAAAAAATGTATAGACAAAATTAGGTATACAAATTTTATAAAAAAAAACATGCATGAAAGGTAAAATATATCGTTACTTACCTTGTCGTGGCCTTTGTGTTGTAAATACTGGTCTATACACATCTGGTGGTGGTGGTCTGTGCGCAGGACGTGTTGGCCGATATGGATAATTTGGACGTGTTACTGGTGGTCTAGTAGGTTCAATGATATATTGTAAATATGGTTGATCTAATGGATCTACTGTATATACTGGACCAACAGCTTTCATAACTACTTGTATTGAAACGGGACGACCACGTCCAGCATATGCTTCACATGTATATGGTCCTAAATCTTGTAATACTACATTTCTAAATGCAAGTGAGAAATCACGATTTACTTCAAAATGTTCTGTTGTATAAGGTAGACGATCTTTCCCACGCCACCATGTAACAACTGGTTTAGGACTACCACCAGCTGGACAACGTAAACTAGTTGGTTGATTAAGTGTTACTATTTTTGTATAATTCTTAGAGCCAACAATATATGCATCAATTGGCAATTCGGCTATTTTTTTTATTTTTTTATTTAGTATATATCAAAAATGTTTTCCACAAGCATTAACAAATAGAAATACATTCGTAGATAATTATTAGAAAAATTAGTTGTACATGCAAAAAGTGAGAAAAAAAAACAAAAAACACCAGATTTCATGTTATTAATAAAAAATAAAACCAACACAAGTTATTAATTAATGAAATTTTTATGAAACTTACTGGAAACTTGAAGATCAACTTCTCTTTGGACTGGTGTTCCCAAGCCGTTATCAGCAATACAGACATATGTACCAGTATCTCCACGGTGGACTTGAACAATAGTTAAATCACCAGTTGGTGTAAGTACAAATCTACCTTGGTTTGTATCAATCTGTAAATAATTTTTTTTTTTTTACGTTTCACTCATAACAGACATCATACTTCGTATTTTATTTTTATTTTCACTGACCTGAATAGAACCAAATCTCCAAATAATTGTTGGTGCTGGGTAACCAGTTGCAAAGCATCGTAAAATAGCAACACCACCAGCTGGTGTTTCAACATCAATTTCTTGTTTTGGTTTTTGTTGTAAAGTAACTGGAATATCACCAGGATATAATATCGGTGGTTCTGTAACTGGTTGATGTACTTCTGGTATAGCCGGATGAACACAAACATCAGCACAACCATCATAACAACATTTATTATCACCTCGACAATCCGCATCATTATAACATTCACGTTCACATCTAGAACCATTTGATAATCTAGGACATTCACCAGGTTTATTAATTTCTCGACAAACTGCAATAAAATCACGTCCAGCTATATCTACTGCACAACTTGAACCATCTGGACATCTTTCGTGATCACATGGACTTTCACATTCACATAGGTCACATCCTGAAGGATCAGCAGAATGTCGTACACCATATGGGCAACGAATTGTATCGCATTGTTCTCGTAATGTAGCACAACGATCTTCTTCAGGCTCATGACGATCTGGAGTTTCAGGTTGCCCTTCTGGTTCAGTATCTAGTAATAAAATAAAAATTTTAAATTTATTTATAATTCGCATATATATTTATAAATAATGAATTTTTATGGGAATACTGAAGTGCAAATTGATATTTTGGGGGAAAATAGTGCAGAAAATTAAAACAAACTATATATACATATATATATAACTACATATATATATATATATAACTACAAGGTTGTGCAAAAAGATTATTACGTGATTATGTGTATGTGTGAATTTGTGTAGAAAAGTGAAATAAAATAAAATACAATGTGAAAAACCAAACTAAGAAAAACCAAATCCCTTACTCGTGCAATAACTAATACAAGATTCATAAGAACGGAAATTATTTTGATTTCCAGAGCATCCAGAATAAATAAATGGAATACATGTTCCACGTTCATCATCATAGTACCAACGTTTTGTTTCTTCACTATTTTCTTCCTTACAATGTCCGCTATGGACTGGTAGATTACAAATAGCTATTTTTTTTTGGCAAATTAGAAAACAAATTATTTCGGTTTGGTACAATTCTTTTTCGAATAATATACTTTTTCCATCGATTTAGATTAAAATTTACCTTTATCGTGCTCTGGTGATGGTTCTTGGTGAGCTATACAAACAGATTCACATTCGGATATTGACGTAAATCTATTACCACTACCTGAACATCCACCATAGGTGAATGCTTCACATTGTCTCCTTTGGGCATTGTAGTAGAAACGAGTTTGCCATTGATCGCATGGACCAACTTCCATTTGCTCATTACAAATATCTAATATGTTTAATTTTTATCGAGTATATCGATACAGACATTTAAAAAATATTAATTTTTTTTAACACTAAAAATATTCTTACCAGTTCCCTTGTATTCGCCACATTGACGTTCACACTGTTCCTGAGTTTCGAAACGATTTCTATTACCATCACAACCCGTATAATAGAATGCTTCACAGCTATTTCTCTCATTGTTGAAATACCAAGATATTATTTGTTCATCACAATTACCTGCTTGAAGAGGTTCTTTACAGAATTCGTAATCATCTTCGAATCGCTATATTTGAATTGAAATATATATATAACTATTGTATACAGTTATTATATTTAGAAATTACTATTCCAATATAACTTACTGTATCTACATCTGGTACGATTTTTTCTTCATCTGGTGGTGTTCTATCACAAAATTCTAAGCATTCACGTTCGGTGAAGAAGTTATTTCGATTACCACTGCATCCACTGAATTCAAATTCGTAACAACGTCCCGATCTCTCATCAAAATACCATCTAGTTGTATTATCCTCACATCTACCTCTTAGTTGAGGTAAAGAACATGTATTTTGAACATGGAAACAAGCATTTTCACAATCAGATTCAGTTTGGAAATTATTGCCATTTCCTTCACAACCGCCATAAGCAAAACGATCACAAATTCCCTCCATACTATTGTAATAATAACGAGCTTCAAGGTTACGACATGGACCAGAATCTGTTGGCAAAAAGCAAACCCTTGAATCTTCTTCAACTGGTCGGGAATCTGGTACTTCAGGCACATCAGGCACATGTTCACGTCCAGGTTCGGGTTCAGGTTCAGGTTCAGGTTTCTTTTCACATCTATTAAGACAATCAGATTCTTCAGCGAAATTATTATCGTTACCACCACATCCACCCCAGTAGAATTGGCGACAACTTTCTTCTTTAGTATCGAAGTACCAACGGGCAACATAATTTTGACATTCACCAACTTCTGCTGGTATTTCACAAATATCCTTGGCTATGTTTACAAGTTACGAATGGTTGTAAAATGAAAATTACGGAAATTTGTAAATAAAAGACACGAAGTTAAAAAAAATGTATTTCAAAGACATTAAATTATATAGCAACACTTATAAGCAGCAAAGCATTTGCTCTCACCAATTTGTTTAGGACATCTTTCTTCGCATTGCTCCAATGTATAGAAATTATTTTTATTACCACCACAACCACTATAATAGAATGGCATGCATTTTTGATCTGATTCTGAATAATGCCAACGAGCATCACGACCTTCACATTCAGCACTTTCTTTTGGTAGTGAACATAATTCTAGTTTTTTAAATGCAGGTATTGTTGTTAAAAACACAAATTACAAGCACAGCCAATATTAGTTAAGAAAAGCATAGAAAAAAAGTATTTTGGTTGTGTTTGAAAAGTTATAAAATTACCATCACCATAGAAAAAACAACAAAAAATCAAATAATTATAATAAGATATCAAACCTTTGTGAACACCTGGTTGTTTACAGTGATAAGTACAAGCATGCTCAGACATATAATTATTTTTATTTCCTTTGCATCCACCATAAACGAAAGGTCTGCAAACATCTGTTTCGTTATCATAAAACCACCGTTCAAAGCTACCATGGCAAGGACCTTCATCCATAGGTTGGTCACAAGGAGCTAATACAATACTCTTTATTAGAATCGAAATATACAAAAACAGATGTTGTTATACTTACGCAAGTTTTCATCAACAGAACAACTTGACTGACATTCTTCCATTGTTTCAAATCGATTTGTGTTTCCAAAGCATCCACCATAATTGAATTCTTGACACTGATTTCTGTCAGCATCGTAATACCATTTCTTATGAAAACCTGGACATGGCCCAGAACTACTAGGCAACAAACATGATTCTTTTCCTTTATATTCTTCACATGTTGCTTTACAATCATCTGCTGTTTCGAAGTTATTTCCATTACCATCGCAACCTCCATACCAGAAACGAGCACATGCTCCATATGAGATATCAAAGAAATGTCTAATGGTAAAGTTGTTGCAAGGGCCGGTCTCTTTTGGTAAAGCACACGCTTTTTGTGGTGCTTCTGGGATATTTTCACATCCCTCAAATTTTCTTCCTTGTGAGTCAGTAACTCCATCAGGACAACAACCGTATTTACTTTCGGCACAAGTACATCCTTCCATGTTTGGACCTTTGGCTGGAGTTTTTTCATCAGCACAGCATTTGTGCTCAGTTTGAGAACAATGGCAACCATGATGATGAGGTCCCTGAGGAATTGTAATACCGTCTGGACAACAACCAAATTGCATTGTATGGCACGGGCAACCCTCAAACTTCTCTCCTCCAGCTGGTGTAAGTTTATCTGGGCAACAGCCAAATTGTGTATATTGACAGCCACAACCATCATTATTATATCCGCGTGCTGACGTTGTTTTATCTGGACAACAACCATACGGTGAATATTCACAAGAACATCCTTCGTTATTCGGTCCACGTGCAGCATTAATATTATCAGGACAACACCCAAATTGAGTTTCCAAGCAACATCCTTCATATGTCGGACCATGTGATGGTGAATGACCATCTTGACAACAGCCAAATTGTGTAGTAGTACAAGCAACACATCCTTCGCCATTCGGCCCAGTTGCGGATGACTTGTTATCTGGGCAACATCCATAAAGAGAGTTGGAACAATCTTTTTCATCGACAATCTCGCACCCTTCAAAGTCGGGCCCTGTGGGTTCTGTTTTTTTATCTGGACAACATCCGTGTTCAGAAAATGCACAAGATTTTTGTGGCTCATCAGTCTTAGGACTTTCTTCTTTGGGCTCTGTAACCGCAGTTGTAGTTGGCTCCGGAGTAGTTGTCGGAGCTTCAGTTGTTGTAAGCTCTGGGCAACCTTCATTATCTTCACCTTCAGCTGGTGTATACTTATCAGGACAACAACCAAACAAACTTTCTCCACATTGAGATTTAGGACAACCCTGATTCTTTGTTCCCTTTGCAGGTGAAAGACCATCTGGACAGCAACCAAATTCAGTTTCTTTGCATGTCTCAGCAACTGGGCAACCTTTATCAAATGGTCCTTTAGCGGCAGTTGTATTATCAGGACAGCAACCGTACTTAGATTTACTACAGGTGACTTTACTTTTTTTAGGTTTACATTTACGTGTTGTTTGTTCTTTTGTAATAACATCTTCTAAAGTATATGGTGTACTGCCAGTCTCACTTGCAGCTGTATCACCTGAACTAGTAGTGGACCAAATATCAATTGTAGTTTCCTCAGATCCGGATGTTGTAGAAATTTCAATAGTTGATTCTGTTGAACCTGTTGAAACTGATTCTTCAGTACTTCCTGATACAGTTGTTTCAGTTTCACCAGTACTACTGGTTTCATCTGATGTTGTAGATATGGTTGTTTCATCAGAGCTTGTTGATAATGATACAGTACTTTCTGTTGGCTCAGTACTTCCAGGTGATCCAGTACTTTCTGATTTTTCTGTACTTCCAGTTTCTCCTGTACTACTAATACCAGTAGAACTCTCACTCTTTTCTGAGCTACTAGATGATTCAGTGCTTTCTGTGATATCTGTACTTCCCGAAATGTCGGTACTTCCTGACGCGACAGAGGATTCAGTACTCTCTGAACTTTCCGTACTTTCTGAAATATCTGTACTTGCTGAAATTTCAGTCATTTCTGTTCCTTCTGAACTACTAATTCCAGTTGTTTCCGTTTCAGTAGATTCCGTTCCTTCCGAACTACTAACTCCAGTTGTTTCTGTTAAGTCAGTTGTTTTATCGGATATATCTGTGGTTCCTTCTGAAGTTAGATCCGACGTTGTAGTTTTGCTATCCGTACTTGCAGAAGATTCTGTACTACCATCTGAACTACTACTGCTGTCAGTTGTACTACTACTATCAGAAGTACTGCTGCCATCAGTTGAGCTGCTGCCATCAGTGCTTCCATCAGAAGTACTGCTGTCGTCAGTTGTACTACTGCCATCAGTTGTACTGCTGCCATCAGAGGTACTGCTGTCAGTAGTACTACTGCCGTCCGAAGAAGAAATTGTTGAAGAACTCTCTGAAGATGATTCGGTACTGACAGTGGACTCCGATGATGTACTTTCAGAAGTAGATGTATCCTCTGAAACTGTGGAGTCCGTCGACATTGATACAGAAGTTTCTGTTGACTCAGTACTATCTGAGGAGTCCGTTTTATCTGTTGTTTCAGATGATGAATCTGTTGAAGCCGAACTGTCAATCGTAGTTTCTGTGGAACCTGTTTGTTCACTAGATTTTTCTGAAATATCAGTACTTTCAGTTGCTCCACTAGAAACACTGCTTTCAGTCGTGTCATCAGTACCAGTTGATCCACTGGCATCTGTACTTCCACTGATATCAGTAGATCCACTCGAGTCAGTTGAGCTGCTTACCTCAGTTGAGCCACTAACATCAGTTGAACCACTTACATCAGTTGAACCACTTACATCAGTTGAGCCGCTTAATTCCGTTGAGCCACTTACATCAGTTGTGCCGCTTACATCAGTAGAGCCACTTACATCAGTTGAACCACTCACATCAGTTGAGCCGCTTACATCCGTTGAGCCACTTACATCAGTTGTGCCACTTACATCAGTTGAGCCACTTACATCAGTTGAACCACTCACATCAGTTGAACCACTTACATCAGTTGACACACTTGCATCTGTTGAAGCACTGCTATCGCTACCAGTACTATCACTGAACTCAGTCGATCCACTTATATCTGTAGAGAGGCTACTTTCAGTTATATCTGAGGAATCTGTAGAGCCACTGGATGATTCTTCAGTCGTACTATCATCGCCACTACCTTCACTACTTAGACTAATACTAGTTTCTCCAGATCCTTCAATTGTGCTTTCTGGAATATCAGTTGATCCATCAGAGATACCAGTAGATTCTGATTCAAAACCAGTACTGTCACTCATCATAAGCTCATCTGTCATTAATGAAGATTCTGATGTAGTTTCGCCATCCAGATCAATACCATCGGATACTTTTATATCGGCCTTTTGCTTATCCGTAGCACCATCGAACAAATCTTCTTCAGAGTCCTCATCTTCACATTCATCTTCTTCATCTTCCTCAACTGGTTTACTAGTAGCATCAACAGGTAACGTCTGATCTTCAGTACATGGTTGAGTATTGCATTGTTCGGATGTAAATTCAAGTGCTTCTTCGTCACAAGTAAGTGAAATTTCACCATTCAACAAACAAATAACTTCACGTGTTCGAGTACCTCCACCACATTTCTTATCACATTCTTCCCATGGTCCAGTAAACCATTGCCCAGGACAATCATCTTCTTCAATTTCACAATCTTGTGATATCTCAGGTTTTTCTGCATCAGCAGAACATTTTGAATCATCTTTTGCTGGTGTAACGCTTGTTCCATCAAATTGTCCACAAATTACAGTTCTAGACTGAACACCTTTGCCACAAGTTGCAGAACATTTACTCCATTCGGAAGAAAACCATTGATATTCACATTTCTTTTGTTCTTTACAATCCCGCAAAAGTTCAGGTTTTTGTTCTGGACAGAATTTTTCATCATATGAAATTCCTTTTTTAGTACCGCATACAGCAGTGCGTGTTTCTTGACTTTGCCCACATGCCTTACACTATATTTTTGTAAATTTAATTGAATATATGATTATAAAATGAAAATTAATAAAATTTCATACCCCACTCCAAGCAGAAGTAATCCAATCAACACCTTCACATGGTTGTAAAATACATTTTTGTTCACTTTCTGGTTTTTCTTCTGAGCATTCAGAGTCACTTAGCACAGTTTTTTTACCATTCTCTTCTTTAAAACAAGTTACTTTTCTTTTCTGATTGCCCTCGCCACACAATTTATCACACTATGACAACACAAATATTATTTAAATAAGGTCAAAAACACATAAAAAAATATTATTTACAGGTTTCCATGGTCCTATATGATATTTTGGACAATTTTCAGTATCACGATTACAATCTTGCCTATCAGCTGGTTTATTTCCCGCCAATTCATAACACATAGCATCATCAATTTTTTCAGGATTTCTAAATAATTAAAACACTTATTTACATAATTATTTTAAAATAATCATTTAAATTACCCATTTATTGAAATTCTTTCACAATGTACAGGACGATGTTGTATACCATCTTGACCACATGGTTTTGAACATTTATCCCATGGACCTTCAACCCATTGTGGGGTACATTCTTCTTGGCCACACTGTTGAGTATTTGATGGTTTTACTGTTCCATCACATAGACCATCATCAACTGGTTCTAATGTTGTACGACCATTACACATAACATCACGTGTCTGATAACCACCACCGCAACTAACACTACATGGTCCATATGCTGTATGTGTCCATGAATATGTATCTGGTTCATTTTTAACAGCATTTTCTGGTATACTATATTCATATTGAATACCTACATTACGATCCTGATATAATAATACTAAATAAATTGATTCAGTTGTTGGTCCTACACATGATATATGATCTGGTGCAGCAAATCCTTGTGGTTTTCTATCATAATGCCACCAAGAACCAGCAAATGGCATTGGACGTGGAAAATCAATTCTCCAATTACCATTTAAATAATAATGACCAGATAAATTTCTACAAGCTAAATAATTATTCGATGGTGCAATTTCATTTATTTCAATATTTGTAGCACCGGATGGTATAAGTAAGATATCATTATAACCTATAAACGAAATTTTATATAATTATTATTAACTAATTCAAAATTATATCATATTACAAAATAATTAACGTAAACAATTTATATAAAAAAATTTATTTGACACATGACATAATATATATTTAATATATACATACCAACTTGTAAATTATTCATATCAAGTAAACCAGATTCAGTTCTACATGACTGTCCATCCCCAGCACATTTACGACATTTATCTTCACGGGCTGGTGAACCTAACATCATATCACAGCCAACAGATTCACATTTACCATCAACACAAACATCTAATGATTCATCGTTACATCTAGTACCATCAATAACTTTCGCTTTATGACGATAATAGAAACGTTCACCTCTTGGCATACAATTCAATTCACATGGATTTGGTGCTTTTGTGTATGGTATCCATTCATATCGAACACCTTCAAATGGTATATTATCGTATCGTGAACATTGTTGTGAACGAAAATCAGCTTCCTCTTCAGGACAGTCCTATATAATGTTAAAGGAAATTATATATTCAATAATATATTGATATTTTCTATAGATATGAATATTGAAATTGTTAAGGAAATTGTTGTTTTAACATATATTTTATGAAACATATAAATTTATAGCATTAGTATATTTAAAAATTACAAATATCTAATATTGAATATACTTTGTATAAATAAAAACATTTTAATGATTCATTTAATTGAAAATTGTAAATTAACATTAATCTTCCATTGTGAGTTTAAAGATGATTCACTTAATAGAATGAATACTTTTTTATATATTTTTAAAAATTAATTATATTCTATAAAAAAAGAAAAAATTCTGAACTTCTTTTAACAACAAAACTTTTCATCATTAATAAAAATTCGCCTTTTCTGCAAAGTAAATTAATTATAATATTTTGTTGTTATTTTTTTATACTGACATGATGAAACTTTTGATCTATTTTTATAAATGTTGATATTTTTGTTTAAAACTATGTTATGAGGAAGCAAGAAATATATATTCAAAGATATTTAAATTTTTGAATAAACAAATGAAACAAACAAATTTTTAAAATATAAATTTTTATCATAACCATATGTTTCCATGAAATTATTTTGCAATGCTGTAAAATTTCTGTTCAAAATTTGTTTTTTAAATTAGTTTTTTAGGTTTTATTATTTAGTAGAAACACTTACCTGTGTATTACATGAATAGAATTTACGGGTGCCACCAGTACAAAGAGGTTCTCCATTTGGTCTGGACATAGAAAATTTTAAAATATATGTTTAAAATTTATATATAATTGTTATAAAGCAAAGATGTTGTCTATTAAAATAGAAACATATTTTAATTTAATTTTATAGTTTATGTTATACAATTGAATTTTGTTTATATTTTAAAATATAATTTTAAGAAACATACTTTTAATATGTTAGTCTACGTAATTTAAATACTTTTTAATAAAATTAGATTATATAAAAATCAATATGAATTTATTTAAAAATATGTTTCCTTATCCCCTATAACATATTCTACAATTTAAATTATTTAAAAAATTAAATATATTTTTTAACATAATTTTATTATCTAATTACAATTTTGAAAATTTTAACGACCTAAGCACATAAATTTCAAAATTAATTTTTTATAAAATTTATCTTTAATATTAATACTTACGCATAACGTAAACATTCTCTAGTTTGATATGATACACCACCACCACATGATCTAGAACATTCTGATGGTGAACTCCAATCACTAAATATTCTTGGATCACCTTCGCCACCAGGTACTACAGAACTTTCTGGTAAATACATATTGGCACCACGTTGTCGTTTATGTCGTTTTCCATGCTTTAAACATAAAATGAATATATGTATTACAAAATAAAATAAATTAGAATCAATTTTATTTATTAATTTTCAAACATATATATAATATGTACATTTATAAAACATTAAACTAATTTTTACTTACATATCTCGAATAGGATGTATGAAATAATAATGTGATTAGAAAGAATACCAAGGCCGTCAATCTGTAAACAAATATAAAAAGATATTAGAAATATTAATAACAGAAAAACAATTAAATATATTAAAAAAAAGAAATGTTGTATGTCTTAAAAAGAAAATTATGTAACTAGAAAACAATAAAATGGGAACAACATAAACGGATACTGCATTAAAAAATTATTTCTCAAAAGATAAAATTTAAACTATATTTCCGGTCAGTTTCTTCCTTTTAAATATTGTTTTATTACAATATTTTTAAAAAAAAAACACAAAAATAAAAAATAATATTTATGTTACCCAAATAGAAAGAAGCAAAAAAAAAAATTTAAAAGCATTTTTTTTCGTATATGTATTGCAATTGGTTCTCTAATTGAATTTTATCGAATTTGTATATAATAAATAGAAATATACTATTAAATTTTAAAAAACATTTTTCAAGCAATTAACTTTTTAAAAACGATCCATTTTTATTTCTATCTCTGTAAAAGCTATAATAAAAATCAATAAATAATACAATGAATAACTCTTTTTTTTGATCATTTATTATATAACAAAAAATCTAATAAATATATATGTAGATATAAAAAAAGATACTTTTTAACCAACCAAACCAAAATTTAAAAAAAATAATTGGCGACAAAATGTCTAATCAAAAGAAATATCAATGTTATATAGAAATTATATACAGGTAACCCTCAAATAATCTGAAAGATAATAGTGCGTTTTATGAGAATTAGATAAAGTGAACTTACATTAAAAAAAAGTTGTTGGAAACTAAACTATCTATTTTGAAATAAAAACTAAAATTCAGGACTTAAGTAGATTTAACTCATATACTTAATAAAATTTGAAAAACCGCAAGCATATCACTCTCTTCTCTTGAAAAATTTCTTTAGACATATTCTCTAAATCATTCGTTGAAATATCGGATATTTATAATAATTATCGAATGTAGCATTATGTAGATTTTCTAATTTAATCACTGTAAAATAAATACTTGCACTTGCAACATTATTTAGCTTTTTTTAAACAACTCTTTGTAAGAAGAATTAGTTTCATAAATGAGAAATTTTTTACGATTCATTGCACTGACATGTATAATTTCTATCTAATCATATATCATACATTTTATAAGACCATAGGATTATTACAATTTTTAAACCTATTATAACTAATTAATTGCACGATCATTACCTGTATAAAAAATTAATTTCCTTTCCATTTTTGTCCACCTGTACTCAAAATTCATTCGAAATTTAATCATATTGTAAAAAAAAACAATTTAGTAACATAAAGAAAAAAAAAAATGTGAATATTAATTTTCAATTTCGGTTTGCTTGTCCATACGATTATAGTTATTTAATACTTTACATAAAATTTTTGAATTTTGAAATAAATTACAAAATTTTAAAATTATATAAATATGAATTCTTATAAAAAATAAAAGAACTTAAATTATAATTTAAATATATACATTCATTTAATTCTCCAACATATAATATTAAATAATGTAAATTTGTATTACACTTTAAACAAACCTCTATAATTTTTATTTTTTGGTTTGTTTTTTTACAGGAAGTTCATAGTAGATATAGAGAAATAATACTCTGGCATCTATCCAAAACATAAAATATATATATTTTATCTAGTAAAACTTTAACATAGAATTGCGAGAAAAAAAAAACCCGAAAATGAATTAAGAAAATAATATTTAAATAAATTTGTATAAAATAAAGTGTGAAAAATATAACCAGCAGGAGTGAATTCCCAATGAATTTATCATAACATCTTTTTGATAGCCAGAACAAAAAAATATATATATACATATCTATATAATTTATATATTAGACTAGAAAATTGTGTAAAAAAAAATATTGAAAAAGACAGTACACTCTAGAGTATAAGTGAATTTTTTGTATCCTTATTTTTTTTTTATATATATTTTACACAAAAAAAGGGATATATAAAGTACTTTCAAAATGAAAAATGAAAAATTATTCTCAATTTATATTTTATCTTTTAAGAAAAATCCAAGAAGTGTGAAAATTTTTGTTTTTTTTAATACATATATATATATATATGTATATATTACTTATAAAGAGAATTAAATAGAAAAAGTATAAAGGATTACATCTGGGGTAAACTATTAAATAGACCCTTTTGAATAATTTCTTATATTTTTAGTGTCGTTCATTAATGTCAGTAGTTTATACAAATTATATTTGAAAGTTTTTAAAGGAAAAAAAAAGAAATTTTGAATAAAAGTTTTATAATTTTTTTTATTATTGATATAAATTAACTTGAAAAAAGCTTAGTCAGTGTCAGTGGCTATTATGAAGACTATTTATTTATTAATTCGTTTCAAGTATAGTTTTAATTATTTTTAATCATTTATAAATACAATTAGATTATGATTAATATATATTTATAGAAAAATATTATATATTTTATTATATATCTTTTAATAAATAATATTATTTTTTTTCTCCCAAAATATATAAATTAAAACATTAGTAAATCTTTTGACATCTGAAATCGTTAAGACTCTAATAAATATTATAATCTTTTTTTTTTGGTATAAAAATATTCAATCATTACTAAAACTTTTACTCTTTCAGTAAAGCCTATAAAAATTTTTTGTAGATAATAATATTATCCTTGACTGAATCATTTAAGTTACCAATTCTTTTATACCTTAAAAACATTATATCATATATATATTTGGAAAATCCATAACCCAAAATAATATATAGACATACAAGCACATGATTGGTATAGTAAGATAGTCTTAACACTTCTATGAACTCTGTCAGGAAGGATTATGTGACTGATTAATTTCCCCTTTTTTTTAGTTCGGAAAAAGAAAAAAACATTTTATTTAAACTATGTTTAGTTATAGATAAAGAAAAAAGTATATAAATATTTAGAAAATACTAGACGATCATTGATCCTTTTTAAGCATATATATATCGATAAAATATATTTCAGATTTTATATTAAAAAAAAACATTCTATTGGAAAAATTATATTTATTATTATTATTATTTTTTTTTAAAAAAATCCCCAAAAATAGTTTTAGTGCTACTTAAATTATTGCGGTATAGGCAACATAATAAATATTAAAGAAGAAAAATTATTTATAAATATTTTATAGATACAGATGAGTGTTATAATAAAATATTGAAAGTGTATAAGAAATGAAAATATAAGAAGATATATTTTTCATTCAATATCCAAAAAAGGAAAAAGTTAAAAAAAAAAGAAGAATTTTCTTGTGTTATGAAAGAATTAGATGAATATCTTTTTTTTTTGCCTATTTTATAGATACACAATTTGCCTCTCTGGTTTTTTTTATATATTATATAGTATTATGGTTAACCAATGTATTTATGTCATGACTGTTGGTTATCTATGAAATATTTGTTGTACGTGAACATGAATTTTTTTTTTTATTAATGTCATTTGCGTGTGGCCAAAACTATACTAACAAAAAAAAAATTTTTTTTTTGTAAGAAAACTGAGAAGTTTTTAGTTTTTCCTTTTTCTGTTTTTTTTTTTTTTTGCAGTTTTACATATTTATTTAGAAAAAAAACGACAAAAATTTAATAAACCGCAAAAGTAATTGCTTATATAGGAGATAGATTCTCAAAAAAAAAAAAAAAAAGATATTAAGTTACAATTTTTTACTTATGTTTTTTATATTAATGCAAGCCTGATATGAATATCAATTTTTGTTTCATGTTATTGTCATTAATTTGATGAGAATTAAATTAAAATAGACAAGTTTTATGCTTGGTTAATGGATAAAAAAAATACTAGTATATAAGATTTTAATTAAAAAAACCAAAAAAAAAAAAAAAGAAGGAATTGAAAATGTTATAAACCAGCTACACTAATGTAGGACTATATTAAATATAGAAATTAACAAAAAAAATTAATTAATATTACATTTTATATGCTGGATATATACTGGATATTAAAAACTATTTTGTAATTTTTTCGGTTACATAATATTAAAGGATATAATTTTTCAAAGTATAAGTCAGAGGGCATAAATATTTTTCATTAAATTAATTTATTGAAGAATTAATATGTTAATTAAAATTGACTATCTTTACATTTCTAATGATTACAACATTGTATCCTTTATTTGAATATATCAATATTTACTTTTATTTACTATTTACAATTTACTGAAACAATTGAATATTGAATCACCTTTATGATTGAAATCGTGTTTCGTCTCGATTTTTTTATTTCAGTGCGATGAAACTCGCTGACAGGCTCGTTTACATTTAGTTAAATTGATGAGTTGTATAAAATAGTTTATTTATTATAACCATTATAAAAGAACGAAATCCTTTTTGTAAAAAAAAACTATTTTCTGAAAAAACATAAGATACCCAGGACTGCATATTTACTCAAAAACTAATAATAATTTTTAAATAAAAAAGCTAAAAAAATCACAAAAATGTTGTAATCATTGAGTATTGCCATTAAAAATTATTTGTTCGGTCATGTTTGTTCGGTCAACTGGTAAGCAAAACTTCGAGACGAGTTCATTCATAAGGATGTGTATTGAAAATTTTAAATATTTATTCCTTTAAAAAAAATGTTTACTATTTCAAAAGAATAATTAATTCCTAATGCAATCCCTAATGAATTTTTGAATATCAATGCTTCCGCCTATATGCATCAATGTTATTGATCTCTGATGCATCAGTTTTCATTACTAATTAATAATGAAATTCTTGTTCATATTTTAATGCATAATCATTTCAAAAGCTCTTCAAGTTTAACTAAATATATCAATGTATATACAATATTTTATAATTTTTAAATAAAGGGTAATTTCTTTTATTTTATTTTTAATATCCAGACAAAAATATCATTATTCCTTCTTTTTAAAATATTATGTAAATATTAAAAAGAAGAAAAAAAACCACCTCTTAATATAAGAAAATTATGATTAAAAAGTTTCAATTTATTTACATAAAATCTAAATGAAATAAATGAAAACAAAAATAATAAAAAATCTCAAAGTTAATTACAAAAAGAGTAAAATTCTGAAAGGTTATTAGATGTTATGCTTTTGTAAAAGTCAGGCACCTTTATAAATAGTTTCTTTTTTGTTCTGTATTAATTTATATTGGACCAGATGTTGCAGTAAAATTTCAATCTTGAAGATATTTTTATTTTTAATATTAAAGGGTATGCAATTAATTTTTTTTTTTTATTATAATAATAACCAGAAATTTAAAATTGTTGGCATATATTAATGAAAAAAAGGGCAAAACAAAAAAAAGTCAAATGAGGAAAATGTTTATTTTTCTAAAAGATAATCAAAATAATTAACCTTCAGATATTAAACATTACCGCAAGTTGAATTTAATAATTGCACAATGATCGTTTTCTTCTTCTTATTCTTCTTCTTTAAGGAAGATTATTATTTTATTACAAATAATAAAACGTTTTTTCAAAAAAAAAAAAAAAACATAATCGTCACTTAGTTTTGTCTGCAAGAAATTGCAGAATGCTTATAAAGAAAATTGTTTTCTTTATTAAAAATTTCTGTAATCAAAGACCAAAACATTTCAAAGAATCTTTAATATTTATTATTATGCTTTTCTTGTGGATTGCATCAAAACATAATAAATACCCTTTGACCGTAAAGATATTATTTCAATTGTATAGAATTATTCCTAGATATTTAATTCAAAATATGAATTATTATTTGTAATTTAAGGAATAAACTTATATTTTTTTACGGGGTATATCATTTAGAAAATTCATTATTTTGATAGTCAAATAATTTGACATATTAAGACGATTAAATATTCAGTAATGAGGTGTCATTAATTCGGTGTAGAGTCCCGCGCATTTCTTTTCCAGCTATCACGATGGCTTGCAAAACTTCTCTAGTAACGGAACCATATAAGTTCGTATGAAAATGATGGAAAAAATTCTGCAGAACTCAAAAGCTAACTCCGGACTATAATGAATGTGAAAATTACGGAAATTATTGAAATATTTTGAACGATAGGAAAAAATTAAATTCATTAAGTTTTAATAGGTTAATAATAGAAACGTTCACCTGTAAATGTTAAACAGTTACAACAAAATGTTAAAAAATTTAGAACTTAAGCAAACTAACTGACCCCTTCATATTAATAGCTATTTATATAATATAAATTTATATACCTGCACTTATAATAATATTTCACAAAATGAGGATTAAAAATTTTTATCTAAACCTTATTTTCTATATAAATCTATTTAATTTTAATAATATCTAAACATATAAAATGCAGTAATCTTTCTATAATAAAATTTTGAATTTAGATAGATAAAGCTAATTTAATTTATAAATTTCATTGCTAACTTTAATTTTATAATATCCTGTCTTCTTATATTATTGAAATATTTTGAAAATAAGTTTAAGATTCAAATAAAAATGTATTATTTTAAACTAATTCAAAAGATTGAAAAGATTTTACCTTTATGAAAGCAAATAAGATTTAAAGGATAATCAAATTATTTATGATTTAAATCAAATAACATATTTTTAAATATTTAAAATAAAAAAATATATATGCTAAAATTTTAAGTACATTTCTTTCCAATTACAATTAATAAAATAATATAAAAAAGTAATCTATGCTAAAAAAAATTAACTGCATTTTTCTTTATTGTGACGAAACAATAAAATTCTTTTCATCATTAACATTAAAACAAAACATACAAAACAAAAAAACATAAATAAATACCACAATATAAAAGAAATACCTGTTGATTATTTATAATAATATGAAATCCTATTTTTTTTTTTGAGATACAAAACAAATATGTATACTGAATATCTGGAAAAATCTTTTAGTATATATATGTACATGTTTGTATTTAATATCAAATTTCTTGAAGGTTTCCGATGATGGTGATAATCAAATTCATTCTACAACAATACAACAAGATATATAAACGTCTATTTTTATTTTATTTTATATATAATATCCGTACAGAAGAGTATGGTATAAAGAAGCATTCCTCAAGGTAATAAAATCTGCACGGCTTCGTCGTATAATACTAATATATTTCTATAAATATATTTATGTTTCTCTTGTGTTATGGTAATAAATTTTGAGACTCCTGAATGTTGTACGGTCTCATGCATCCGTGATGGAATATTATACATATATATATATAATACATAAATAAATAAAACCCTGTTGGTGTATTATCAAGGTATTCAATTACAGGGTGCAAATTAGGTCATGTTGGGTATAAATTTTCATATAACGATAGTGCAAAATATTCAAGTTCATTTATGTTATACTCGTTTTTATTATTATTTTTTTGTTTTTTTCGTTGTTTTAACATCTTCATCATGATAAAAAAAAAAATTTGATTAATTTTTTTTATGTTGCTTCTTTAGTTTTATGTTGAATCCATATTATTACGTGTTTTTTTTTTATTAAAAATTATTTGTACTTGCAGAAATATATAATTTACAATTCATTATGATAAATTATTTAAGGGTGTTACTAGGTAGTTAACTTATTTCTCAGGAGTTTTACTTGATTGAACACTTACAATTTCAATTTTCCTTTCTTACACACCAACAACACCAACAAAAAAAAATGTTAAATAATAATAATAATTGAAGAATGAATACAAATTAACAAAAAAAAAAAATTTATATTCTTAAAATAAAAATCAATTTTCTCGTATTTTGAAAAGTGAAACTGATCTTACTTAAGGAATTTATGTTTACATCCACAAATTGTTAAGAACATAATTGAAATTTTAATTGATAATAAAAAACAAATATTTTCGTGTAAAAAAAAATAAAATTTGCAGACATCTGCTTTGAATATTTATGTTTCAATGTTATATAAGCATAAAAATTTTTTTAAATTCTTTCGATTTTTTTTTTTTTTTATATTTTCCGTAATGAAAAACATAAAAAGAAAAAAAGTTTTACCCTCCCAGGAAGGATTATACATAAAAATTAATTTTTTATAATGCCATTAAAAAAAAATCTTTAATTATTATAACCTTGATTTGTATTTTTAGAAATAATGTTTCTTTTTTATGTAATTGTTATTTTTTTTTTATATACATAACATAGAAATTTAAAAGAATTTCTAATTGTATTTATTAGTATAGAAATTAAATTAACATTTTCGTATTCAAATTATAATTTCATTAATTTTTTCATCTTTATTAACAAAATCATTCGTCAAAACGAAATAAATGATTTTCTCCAAAAATTATATTTATAGTTTTTTTTGTTAGAAGATATAAAAATTCTTAAATTGAATTTTTAATATCAAGAATTGTGCAAATTGGCATAAAAAATTAGTTAGTTTATTGATATAGGATTAAAAATAAATTTCACTACTTTAGCAATTTTATATCACAACATTTTGAAATGCTAAAAATTTATCATAAATTATATATACAAATATATTTCATATTTTTCTATCTAAGTGAGATTAAAAATATTGGTAGAAATAGATTAATTATTATATATTTACTACTTTTACGAATATATCTCTATAAATTATTAATAGAGACCAACGAAAACTTCAATTATAAATGTTTGTATACAAATATTAAATAAGCTTGTTAACTGAAATTATTAACTGAATAAAAAGCAGTTTACATAAAATTAATGCTATAATAATTTTGATATAAATAAATTTATGTTATTAAAATGTACGCGATTTTATAAATATTCACCATGTAATGTTTTTTAGTTTGAAGGCTATAATATTTTATTTCATATGTAAATTTGATGTGAATTGCCATAAAATTTAATACGAAAGATGATTTTTACGTCTAAGAATACGTATGCTTTTGAAAATACTAAAAAAAACTGATAGAATTTACTTAAACTTGTATAATATTTGTTATAAATACAAGTAACAACAAAAAAAAAATTTTTGTAATTAAAATTTTTATGAAAAATATCTAATAAAAATTTTTAAATTCCATTCAACCCATAATAGCCTGAATGCATAAGCAAAAACGAAGTTAATTTTTTCTCAAAATTAGTTTATGCCATAAAAATTGCTGTAATAGTTCAATATATATATTACATATATGTATTTTTATGATTTTATGTTTTATTTAATGTGTCATAAAAACTGAAAGAATAAACCAAAAAAAACAATATCAGTCCAGTGATATATATAATTTATGTAGAAACAGTATAAAAATAAAAATGACAAGAAAAAAGAAGGATCTACAAACTATTAATACCCAGAATATCCATTGCATTTATTGTTTTTTTTTGCTTTTTTAAATCATAAATTTTGTTTTTCCAAAACAACAAATGAAAATTACATTTTTAATGTCTAGCGCCCATCAAAAATTGCGACGACTATCAAAAATAGAATGAGCCAAAAAGGACAAATACATACTTATATATTATATCTATAAAAATATCCAAAATTCATATGAAAAAATATATTTTATATATATGTACATATAAGATTTTTCTAGTTAACTATATTTTGAATTGTATTTTAGAGAATAAAAAAAATTGTTTACCACAAAAAAAAAACGATCAAAAATAACAAGAAAAATCTTTAATGTTGCAACTGTCCAGCATATGTAAAGAAGATATCTATCATAAATATGCAAGAGCACATACTGAACCATAAGATAAAAAGAATATTATACATTTTTTATGTACTATATATATCTTATTTTCGAAACTAATTTTATATTTTACAAGTAATTTTCTTTTAGGTAGAAACTAAATTGTCATAAAAATATTCGCCAACAGTTCTTTTTGTAAAATTCATGATTCTATTTTTTTTTTTCTTACTAGGGAAAATATCAGCTTATTTCCATTTTTATGGTTTTTACATATGCCTTGCATAAACATATATTTGGATATTGGAGAAGACAACAACGAAAAATTAAGACTATATAATAAATTAGGAAAAATACTGCATTTAATGTATAGTAGTACATATATATATTTTAATGATGTCACATTTAAATGGACTATAAATAAATTTAATTTATGATCATAGCAAATATTTGACTATATTGCAAAGATAGTCAAATATCTTTTATTTGAGTTTTATGCCAATTTAAGAAGAAAATAATGTTATTAGAATATCTCCAAAATATTGGGAAATTAATTGCGTAAAATTCAAATCAAATTTAAAATTTAAAATTAATAAAATTTTAAACTAAATTAGTTTGATCGTTGTTATCTGCATTTTCTGATCATTGCTGTACAATAATTTATATCGTTTTATACATCTGCTAAGATCATTTGCATTCCAATAACTGCAATACAGGACCAAGTTGTATAATAAAACTATTCAAATCGAGTTCTTCAAAAAACTTTTTGTTTTAAAATTTTTATTTCTAAATTGATTATTCTTCCACCTAATTTATCTTAAATAGCCTAATGAATTATAAATTTTTCCGAAAATTTAAAATAATCTTAATATTTATTCTTTGAAATAATCTAAGAAATCTTTTGAGAAATCAATTAATTACCAACCAAAATTATAGATAATTTTAATTTTTTTTTTTCAAAGAAATAATTACACATTAATACATTTTATATAATTGATTTGTGTTGATAATTTATGTTTTATTAAAAAAATATATAAATATGTAACAAATGGCGCCTTATTGTTTCACTTTCATGAAAAAAAAATGAAAAAATAAATAAAAAAAACCAAACAAAAATCAATTGATACGTGAAAAAACAATGAAAATACAAATCGATTAAATGTGAAATAGGTAAAAAAGAAAAGGTGATATAATGAAGAAGAAAATATATTTTTCTTTTATATTTTTAATATAGATATGTTAAAAAATATGATGACCAAGTTATAGTTTACATAAAATATAATATTATAAAGAAATGAAATCGGTTTTTTTTTCGAAATATACTGTAATTTTCATTTAAATGAAATTCGGATACTATAATAATGAATATATTTTTGAACATATGTATGGAATATTATACAATACCCTTAAATGGTCTAAATAACCTTCCAGACACTTTGATGAATAATATAAATTTATTATCAATACGTGTACAAACAATATCTTCTATCTTTTATATTTTATGTTATCTGGCAGGAAAATTTTTATACATAAATATAACATTTATTTAAAAAACATAAAAATAAAAAAAAAATACATATATACTCGTATATACAATGAAAATTTAAACTTAATCTTTAAGGTGCTTCAAATATACAAGTTTTCAATTTCGGATATACAACTTTTCAATTTAGGATTTTGAAATCATACCAGAAAAAAGATAACAAAAAACAAAAAATTAGAATAAATTTTCCAATTTGCATTATTTGAATCCTTTTGTATTTGGATATTTTTTTTAAGGAAAAATTTTCTTTTTGTTATGTTATGAAGAAAAAAAATTTAGAATATAAAATAAAATCAATTTTTTTTTTAGTGTATACAAATGTAATACAATTTATTTCCTTATTTTAGTAAAATTTTTAATATTATACCTTTATACCTTGATTTCTGGTCTATTGATATGTCAATTTAAAATTTTGTTAAATAAAAAATGATAAATTACTTTTTAAATGATTTAAATTATATGTAAATTAGATTTAGAATCTTTATATATATTTATTTCAGATTGAAAATAGTATATAAAATGATATTAGAAATTTATAGTTATACAAATTATTTACAAAAAAAAATTATTGATAGAAATTGAAATTTACAGATTTCTAGGATAATACTAAATAGAAAATTTAATTAGATTAGGTTTGGTTTAATTAACTCTAGCCTACATATTGATCTGCAGGTTTAAAGCCAGCAAAAGAATTAATACATAATTAAATAACTAAGACCTTTCGGTCCAAGTTTAACTATCCTATACCGCCAAATATCGCCATTTTAAACCAAATGCTTTTTTAATTAATTTTGAATTTGTTATTTTCGATTTTCGCAAAATTATAAATTTTTGATGTGGCAGTCTTCTATTACGGAAGCTAGATATCCTTTTTTTTCAAATAGAATTTTAAATTCTAAATAATTCTATTCGCATCCTTGACGTATCTAAGGGATTCCATTTATTATTTTCTAGTATTTTTCCATCTTTGTTAGAATCAAATTGAATTTTTTCTTCAAAATTTTTAGTAACAGAGCATAACATATAATATTTTACCGACTGACAGACTGACTTTGTGACCTACATATACATATTTTATTTTAAAAACTGTTTTAAATCCTATAAATTATGTTGTAAACTTTTAAAATCAATTTTTTTTTTGGTTAAAAAAAAAACAAATTAAAATTTGAAGTCATTCAAGTTATTTTTTTCTAAGAAAAATTAGAAATCACAAATATTTGTTGACAAAATAAAGTAAAACGCACGTCTATATTATTTATTGATTTATCAGCAACATAAGAAAATTATGAAAAATTGTATTTACTAAAAAAAAAATTTTTTTTTTTTTTTTTTATATATATTTATTTACTTTTATGCCAGTCTATAAGAAAAATATTTGATAAAAAAAAAATTATTGTTTATTCATGAAAAAAAAAACAATATTTAAAAATATTTGAAGGCCTAATCACTAATGTTTTGATATGTTCTTAGTGAGATTACAAAAAAAAATTGGTATATAATTTATGTAAATCAACAATTACATAAAATATACAATCCAAATTATACAAGAGAAAAAAAAGTAATGAATGAAAAATAATTTTTTAAATTGACATTAATGACATTTCCGTTTTTTACAAAGTCTTTTAATTGTATTATAACTTAAAATAGTACGATATTTTCAAAAATTACTAAGGAAATCTGAAAAAAGTTCTTTAATATTCACGATGTAAAATTACAATATTTATTTAACACATATTTCAATCAATTTCAATTTAGGCCAAAATCGTGTAATATCAAAATAACATAAATTAAATTTACTTTAAAAATTGATTTTGACTTTTAATAGATGGAAAATAAGTCAAGCATTTAGTTTCCTATGAAAGATAAATTATAATTAATTAATCAAATTTCTAATCCATTCTGTTAAAATATTACATTTACATATTTATTTCTGTGATTTATACAAAATAAATTAATTAAAAACATTATTAGAAAAATTATTTAACTGAACTTAGAATTCATCAGTAGTGGAAACTGAGAAGATATAGCCAAGATGAATTGAAATTTTGATTAAACATTTCCAAAACATAATTAATTTTATATTCAAGGAAGTTTATATACAATTTTTTATTCACTATTTTTGTAAAAAAAAATTATATATTAAATTACAAAAGAAAATTATTTCATTTGTATCTGAAATATGCATGTATCTAATTACAAATTACACATTATATCTGAACTTTAATTCTTTAGTTATGATTTTCTATGCCAATAGAATACCTAAAAATAAAAGATTTCTTATTTTTTTTAAAATATCCAAGCACTAAAATTTAAAACTATTCACTGAATCCCAATAATAATTATAATAATAAATTCCATCCAACAAAAATTCCAAAATTGACTCTGATGTGATGAATAAACACAATATTTTCAATTTAAATAATATTTCAGAAATTTTCATTTTTTTTTTTTACTCAATTTTCACTCAAAAATTTATAAAATTGCGTAACAGAAAGTCATTATACCACAACAAAAAATATACCATCTGCAAATAGTTTTATCAACCAGACCAGACATAGTAGCATTACTGTGTACCACAGAGAATCTACTAACAATAACAATGTTTTTTTTTTAGCATAATACAATTCACACTTATTAGAATATTTTTTACAAAAAAAATTATAGAAATATTCTCTTCTAAATCATACTATCAGAAACATTGTGTTCTTGAAAGATGTGTAAGCGTCATGCTGTGAACTTAGAAATGAAATGGAAAAAAAAAAAAAAAATAGAGAAGTTTTCATCGTTAAAATCTAAAAAGTATTTTGTAGTATGTGCGATATAATGTTTAGATTTTTGATGGGAACAAGTGGTGACAGATTCAAGTGCTTTCGCCTGATGGGTTATATACATATATACATATTTTTTTTTATGATTTGATTGTGTATAACTGCACTTTGCACTTTTTCTGTAAATACATTTTTTTGGTGTTGGAAAATTTTTTTTGTCCTGAGGTAAAATAAGATTAAATTTGAACTTTTGGAATGCCAAAAAAAATATAACAAATTTTGTTTTTTTCCTGTTATGGAAATAGAGAATTATGTAATGACACAAGAAAACATAATTGATGGGTGGGAAAAATTGTTTACTGATTTTTTTTTTATGCTTTTTGGATGAAATTTTATGAAATTCAATAAAAAATTTTTTTAGGGAAAATTAAAGTGGAATATTTTTTTTTAGGGCATTCAATTGCATTACAATAAATAGAATATGAAATTTCATTTTAAGAGACCTTTTAGTTAAATGGAGCTTTAAGTGCATTTCAATTATACTGCATTACGAAATATGAAAATTTAATTAAGGATTTATTACAAAATTAAAATTTTCAAATTTTCATCACCGCAGACTTAATAACAATTATTTAATTAATAAATGGAATCAAACAGAAAATGTAAACTAATATATTTAGAGATAACTCAATATAATGGGGCAATCATCATAATAACTTTTTAAATTATACAACAATAATATTAATTCTCCAACTAATTGATCTATTAACAGTTTAAGTAAATTAACATATCGATTGTATATTACTACCTCCAGTTTTCTTTAACACTTAAGTTATTAACACTTATTACAATTTCTGAGAATTTTTCATAATACATATATCTGAGAATTTTTTAAATCTATTTAAAAAGCCTAATATGAAATTGAATGTTAATTAACTTTGAATATTAAGCAGGCAAGATTAACAAATAAATTTAATTCTAGACAAAATAAATAAAAATTGTTACAAAAAAAGGAACATTTAATTCCCATAAAATTATCATACTTATTTAAGCACACTACAATAGAAAAACGTATTCAAAACGTATAAAAAGTCAATTTGCGTAATGCTTTTTTTTAAAAATGTGCAATATAACATAGTTCATTTTTTTTGTTGATATTGCTGCTCCTCTTGACATTTTGTTAATTGAAAAGTTTTAAGCACAAATTGTTCCAACTATGAGTAAGAAAATTACTACTTTATATACAAAAGGAACCTTCAAACCGCAACTCAATTAAAAATCTTGCCTCATAGCAATTTTTGTTCGGTTTTTCTTTTATTTTAATTTAAGTTCTTTTTTTTTGCCCATTTTTAGTACTGAATCACTTCACACTACTTAAAAAAAAAATAAGTGTGAAAATAAAAAAAACCTCTTGGCATACCAAAAAAAAAAGCTGAACATTTAAATTATAAGAGTCATTTGTTTTAGATGCGATAATAAAAATGAATTTGAATGTTTTATTATTTTTATGTTAACTTTTTTAATTGTTTTAAAGACTTGCCATAATAAAGACATTTTAAAGACATTTTATCTTCGGCTAATATTTTAAAGTTCAACATACAAATAATTATTTTTTTTTTATACATATATATATGTATCTATTGTGTTTGAAATGTGGTTGAACTGTGAGGGAACTTATTTTGATTATTGTGCAAATAAAAAGGGGGTGAATATTTTTTTGTTTTAAAAGAAGTTCAAGTAGGTTATATCAGCTTATTTTAATAAAAGAAAATAAATGTTTTTATTAAATTAATTTTGTCTTTTACTGAAGATAGGCTTTGTGTGGTAAAGCAATGATTGTTGAACACAAATTTACAATTGATGATAAACAGTTCGAATAGAGAAAAGAATGTTGCTTTGAATTTCCTATTTATTCCAACCAGTCTAAAAAAATATGAGATTACTCATTAAATTAAGTGATTTCATTAACTATATTTTCTGAAACTCGCAAAATAACCGAAGTTTCTTGTTAAATTTCTGGAAATGGATTAACTGATTCTATATAAAAAAAAAAACTATTCTAATGATCCAGGTTTTCTAATTCACATCCTTTTGCAAATCTAATATCATATTATTAAGGTGTTATTCCCTGTAAATAAGACTTCAATTACATGAAACTTTTCTATTGGAGTCAAGCAGTTTAAGTTTTCTCAATTTCGAGAAATTTAAAGAGAAACTGCGGTTATTTTTCGAATTTCAGAATAAAATTGTTATCACTTTTCATAATATGACTAATAATATGTTATTATTCCCTCAAAGTAACACCTTAATAATATGTTATTAAGCGTAATGTGAAAAAACGATGTTGCAAACACTACACGAAATGTTATTACTTATTTTAAAGTTATTTAACCATTTGTAACGACCATTTTTCATCAAGAAATCTTGACCTAATATATCACATCATTGCATATCATACTACTTGAATACTTTCAATATTTTCTTTTATTTCTACACTTTTGTTCGATTAATCAAATTATTTTTTTTACTTGAAAGTTCAATAATTTAAAAAAAAAAATATGTACAAAGGATAAACATTACCAACAATAAAAAGGGATAATAGCAAGAAATCTTTTTCATGTAAACCTGAAATTTTTTAACTTTTAAAATAAAACTTTTATTAGACTTTTTTTTCTTCTTATTCTTGTTTAAAAAAAAAACTATATCTATAAATATTTATATAATGCTTAGACGAATAACTAGTTCAATGAATCATCTAGGAAAATATTTTAATATCATCATGTTCTCCACTGTTTTATTTTTTCATCTGTGTATAATATTTTATTTGGAATATAATCTGTATAATAAAAACTTATAATAAAAAAAATTACGAAGTTTGTTTTTTTGTACGCAAAAAAGGATTTATTGCAATAAAAACATAATAAAAATTGTTATATCCTAAATTCAGTTGTTGCGGTTAGACCACGTCTCTTATGTTGGTATAGGTCTTCTTTACACTAAAAAAAAAAACTAATAATAATAATAATAATGATGATGATGGTGATTTCGTTTGGATGTACGATAAAGGGTTGTTTAAAAAAAAATTTAGGCACAAGAAAAAAAATACACAAAATTAACTACTGAAAACACTTTGGTAAGAAGGTAATTTTGTGGCGATATTAAAAATATTAAAAAAGTTTTTATCTTTATTTAATATGATGATATAGTCTTAGGTAAGAATTTATTTAATGGAAATTCCGAGAGCCGATTAAATAGGTTAGATAAAAAAAATATGGCAAGCAATTATATTACAATCTAAATAACAAAAAATATCTCTAAAGATGAAAAATCCTGTAGATTGTAAATTTATAAATGTCATCAATTGATATGATAAATAAAATTATAAAAATTTGTCCTTGTTGACATTATCAATCCATATTAATCATACCACCAACACAATTTTCCATATAATTTACTTCATATTGTCAGCATAAATTATATTCATAATAAAAAAATTTGCAAAATATCAATGAACTTTATTATAATACATAATACAAACCATAAATTGATATTTTAAACTACTGAAAAAAAAAGAAAATAAATTCAAAAATCTATTTATATCACATTTTGTCTTCCATATTGCATACACAATTTATTTTTTTTTATTCTCTCCTACAATCAAAAGATCAACGATGACGAACTACCACTTTTCAGTAGTTCTCGATATTAAATTAAAACACACAAAGTATATTTTTTCTACTTAATTTAAAGATAGAAAAAATAATAATAATAATAAAATAAGACCTCAGGGACAATTATCTATACCACATCACAACACGACATTATTTACATATTTCGTATGCGGACGTATCCAAAAGATAGATATGAATTTTTATGATATTTCCAGATTCCCTCTAATTATTACTCAAGAATGACTAATCCATATACAACGATATAAAAAAAAAAAAAACCCAACTATGTAGTAACAAAAAAAAGTGTTATTTATAGTGCTGATAATAGTCATGAATTGTTTTTCTCATCCTTTCAAGAATTTTTAGATATTATGCTCCAGAAAAAAAAAATTAAATTACAAATACAAATTTGTTGTTTTTTTTTTTATGGTTTATTATAGAACATTCCACAATTTAACCCAAGGGATTCAGGAAGGAAAAATAGATAGAAATTCTTTTTTATTATTATTATTGTATAAAGTTATGTATTAGTATAGTTAAGACTATGTGAAATTAGTATATGAAAATTGGTATACAAAATAAATTCAAATCTATTCTGTAAAGGAAAACTTTTTTAAACAAGGATAGGTCAGTTCATTATATACTAATATGTATATACATAGATATACTATGTCATTTATATTTTAACACTTGTTGTGTTTTTTTGAAATAACTTAAACATTTCTACAGAATGGAAAATAATCGGACAATGGTTTTTATTTAAATATTATCGAAATAATTTTTAATGAATTAATGACAAACATTTAATTGCTTTAATAAAAGTTTATATACAATATTTATTTATTAGTATATTAAGTATAAAACAATTAAAAATTAATAGTGGACATAAACACTAGCAATATGTTTTGATCCAGAAATTTTCTTTTTAATATGAAACACTTAAAATGAAAGAATTTCCCATTTTACAGAAGAAAAATATGAAACAAAATTAAGAGTTTGCTTGAAATTAAGTTTTTTACTTTTTTAAAAATTTTAATATATAATTCTTTACCACAATCCTTTTATTTTGCAAAAAGATATCTTTTATATGCCTAAAGCTGTGTTTAATTTTTCGACCAAGAAATGTTCTTTTCAAACTACTTGTTTGCTGCAAAATATTCATTCTTTTACTTGTTCACTCCAGATAGGATAGAGGAAATACAGCCAGTTTTGTCCCAATCTTATAATTACGATACTTTTTAATGTAACTTTGATGGTGGTACTCATTTAAAACTGAATAACTTTAGACCCACATCGAATCCTCGGACTGGAATTGAACACAGTACCTATTGAAACACACACTACCAATAAGCCACAGTGTCATAGAGTTAGACTACCCTCAAATATTAATTATATATATATATCTATAAATGAGCTTTCTATTAATTTCCAAAACTATTAATGATAGATTGCACAAAATATAATTTATCTGCACATTTTTAAATTAGAATATTTATTTGAAATATACTACTAATAAAAAATCAAAAATATTAAACATTTTCTGGGAATTTAGCCAATCTTAAAATTTTCTTAATGTGTAGAAAATTACAAAATAATATATTATATAATTAGTCAGTCGATATTTTTTCTAACATAAAGCCGGCTTTTAAAAGTTGTGTAATATTTTTTGAAGTACACAGTATAGAAAATAGCAAAACAAAAAAAATATTTTATCGCTTTAGGAGAGATAAATATCTTTCGTTGTTGTTTTTTTATATAATACCATCATCATCACCCAGTGCAGTCATTCAATGTTTTTTTTTAAAGAGATTGATTACATAGAACATTAACTGCAGAAGAATAGCAGATGTTCTTATGGGGAAATTTTTAATAAAATCAATAAAGTAATGTAAATGTATTTATGTATGTTTAAAAATGCTATTAATTGAATATTTTATGCATAATATTGAAATGTGAAAAGTGAAAGTTTTTTTTGGAAAAATATTTTATTAAGGAATTGGGATATTTATGCTAGATAAGTAATAAAGATATTTATTGGTTAGAAAAATAGATTTACAAACGATTTATTTGTTATTATAACCATGATTATTTAGTAAAATCAAATTAATAATAAACATAATTCTACTTAAGTTTAATAGTTACCTATATTGAAAATATATTTAATTAATTTAATTATTTACTTTGTAAAATATTCAATAAATTATTTTACTATTTTCAATAAGCTCATACTTAATTGAATATAAATTTTAACTACAAAATTTCCTAAATTAAAAATTACTAAAATCCTAAAATCGCCTTTTTCAATAAATAAATATTTCACATACATCCATATAAATATATGCTTATTTCAGTTACAAAATAAATTAAATAATATATACATTTTAGAATCTAGATTATTTATTTTAAATTGGTACTTAACAGAATTGATTAAATATTTAAATTACCGGAAAAAATCAACTTAAAACATATATATACATATATAAAAAAAATCTATCTAAACAATATGACCATAAAATAATTATGAAAGCACATCAACATAAATGCTCTTTTAAATATTTTATGCATACACATATACATATATTAATTAATTATATTTTCCCATTTTAAAAATTAAAAATACCCAAAAACAAAAAAGTATATGTTTAAAAAAACATGAAACATAAATTGATTGCCATTAACATTTTTTTTACCTTTTTATACTTAAAACTCTTTACTATAATATTAGCAGTTAAAATATTATGTATTATTAAAAAAAATATACCCTTTTAAATTATGCAATAATTTAAATACCACTCAAAATACGCGGTCTTCTCTAATAATTCTATATTTATAATAATTTTTTTCTTGTTTGTACACACAAAATATACATTTATTTATTTTTTACCTGAAATTTTATTATAATTGACCAAAAACCATAACAATACGTAAAATATGTACTTTCCAAAAGGTGTACGATAGGCATATATTCTGTGTTAGAAAAAAAAATTATGCTTTTTTTTACATAAAAATAATTGCTAAATGAAATGAATTAAGTTATTTTGAAACAGTATACATAATAAACATCTTTCAATTTTGTATAATTGAATAAATATCATGGAACATAAAATGTTCAAAACTATTAAATTAATAATTGAATTTATAATATATGCTGGTGTAGTTATTTATGTTTAGTAGATTATTAGGTTAATGAAATAAATAAAAAAAAAATATAGTTTATTTATACATATTTTTAAACATATGATGTGTAAAAGAATTTTTACAGGTACATTATAAATTCTGTTAATATAAAAGCATAATAATTTTAATCATATTTTATTTGTATAACATAAATATTTTAAGAAGATATCTTCAGTCAATTTTAAATAAATTATATAGATTTTAAATAAATTATATTAACCAAATGAAAGTGAAATGATTGATAATTTGAAATTTTATTAATAGAATTGAAAAACGTAATCGGTAAAGGTGTTAAATGACATTTTTTGTAAAATGAGATATTATTGTTACGATGTTTTATGCTTTAGAAAAAAAAAGATACTTTTAAATATATAGGTGTTAAATAGATTTTGCAAATTTCAAGTAATAGTACCAATAAAAAAATTTTTAAACTTGATTTCCTCAAAATGAAAATATGTGTTAAGTCCACAGAGTAGCAGAGTGGAAAAAAAAATAGAAAAGATTTGTTTACATAAAACCTATTGTATAATCAGTATTGAATTGTTACAAAAATTAATATAAAATTATGTTTCATACTTTTAGGAGCAATTAAATTCAATTTTTAATAATAATTTTCTTGTAACAAAATTTATATCCAATATGATTTTGAACTGAAATATAAAAAATCAAGAAACCTTATAATTAAAAGATTAAACATCAATCAGATTTTCGAATGATCCAATTAAAAGCAGTTCTGTCTTATAAAAATCTTAAAAAAAAAAAAAAAATCTATAAAATCTGAAAAAAAAAATTATCTCAATCAACAAAAAAGATGAAAGAAATAGTTTCTTTTTTTTTTGTTGATTTTCCTTGTTTTTTTTAAGATTTTTGTATATAATTTGAGGATGTTTTGAATTCAGTTAATACATCAAAAGTTTGTTGCAAAACTTTTTCAACTTATCATCATTACATTAAATAAATTCAAAAAAAAAAAAAAACATATTTCTTTTACCTTACACATACTTTATGATCATAATTTTTGTGGTTTTTTTTTTTCTTATTTATTTATGCGTATAAACAAATAAAGTACTTTATGCACTTTAAATATACTTAAAAACAACAAAAATTTTATAAATTCTTTTAAACTCATTTGATTTTCAACATAATATACAGAAAAAAAATAATTTATAGATATATGTACATAAATTACGTAAGAATCCCTGGAAGCAGTTTTTCTTTTTTTTTTCCTCCTTAAGTTTTTCACAAATTTTTCTTTTTTTTTTTTTTTATCCGAAATATAAAAGGTTTCCGTTTTAACTTTTGGTCTTTCCTACATATTGATGATTCTAATAGATGTATCTATGTGTATCTATATAGAAAAATGTACATTGAAGATTGCCGCTTTGGGCTGATTTTCTTCTTTTTTTTTATATATTAGAAAATTGTATTTTAAAGGCACACAAAAAAGAAACCATAAGGAAGAAAAAAAACTATATATTATAAAGTACCCAATATTTTCAATAAATATGTGTGTATATAAGACAATTTTCGATTGACTTCTTGTATTTCACAAATTGAGTATATTTATTTACATTTTAGAATTGATGTTAGCACATAAATATAAATATAATCATGAAAATAAAGAGAAAAAATATATATATATGTATACCAGATTTTCTTTAAAACTTCGATACTCTTTGGGTATAAATACGGAAAATGTAACGTAAAAAAAAAGATATAAGTAAATTGACATCAATGAAGGTATTTTTTTCCTTATTTGCAAAATCATATATATATGTTGAAGACCAAAAAGAACGACAAAAAAAAATTGTTTTTTATTTTTTTTTTACTTGTATGTTTACACCTCAATTTAAATAAATATTGAAAAGTGTGTATATTAATGTTGGGGGTATATTATAAGAGATTTTCAATATTATTCGAAAAAAAATAAAAAATAATTTAAGATAAACATTATTCAGGTAATTTATGTTGATTCACATATGTCAATCAATTTAAAAAAAAAAAAAAAAGTATCTTAAGAGATATTTATGTATGTATATTTATTCTATTAAATATAGACATAATTTTCAACTGATGCGAGTAATTTTAAATAACTCATTTGTATATTGTAGTTAAATTCAATTGCAATTATACACTGTAAAATAAATATTTTAAAATAAAATTTAATAAATTTATAAAACCTGTGGCTCTGTAAAGACTATCGCAAATAAATAAATTCTGTAAATTTACATATTGCAAATAAATAAATTTTAATATTGATTCTTTTTTGTTAGAGCACAATAAGTAGCTTTGGGATTAACTGCTTAAATTTAGAATTTAAATAAATTAACAGTTTCGACTTTAGAGAATGGAGGTGTTAAGTATACGTAAACAGCGCTTTAAGTTCTCAGTTTTCTAAAAAATATCTAACGTGTTAAGTATATTTCAAAGTATTTCTTTCCTATAGCAGAAAACATCTTAACTAAAAATATGCAAAGTTTGGTATTCGTTCAAAATGTTTGCAACAGATTTTACAAAAATTTTACTTAATATGTATCTTTATCATCAAGATCTTCATAAAATTATGAGAGAATTTCGAAATGGTGTAGTTGCCGAGTCTTATTCATCCAGGTAGAAAGATGAATTTGACCACTTTACCAGGAATGACACAGAAAGTAATCTATATTTTCTGAGTTTCCAATGTGAATTTTCAATCTGTACTTTGCTTACTATTCCCGTAGTCATCTCTATAATTAATCCGTATTCCATTCAATTTAATCCATAAAATTCAATTAAATTGTAAAAATTAATTATCTCATTAAAAAAATTTTTTGACAGTGTTCATAATATTCTCGATGAAAACTTAAAATAATAAATAATTTTGAACTTAAAATGTAACCAAGATGATATTTGCTAATTACTTAAGTAAATTTTTCTAAAAGGAAATTAGCAAAAACATATAATTATATCTATACAAAAAGTAAACTAATTTCCTAAACTCTATCAAAATATTATGTATGTAGTAACTTTTTTTTGTATGTAGGTGATTAGTTGGATATTTGTGTTTCAAATATAATATGCTTTTTTTTTTGGGTTATGTTTTTTTTTTTGTTAAATACCATCTAAAGTGCATATTATAATACAAAAATATCAAAAAAATTTCCAGCATATAATATAATAATGAAGAAATTGTTTGCCAACATGTTTTTTAATGGTGAAACTCAACAACAAAAAATATAGAAAAAAACTTTACTCATGCAACTTATATGTAAATAAATTATTAAACAAATTAAAAGTTATTTAGAATTCTAGATTTTTAAGTAATTAGATAACTGTCGTTAAATGACCATATTGAAGACTGAAGAGTTTTCATTTTTTTTTTGTTAGTTTTAGTTTTAATTTAAACTTCTATATTTTATCTATGTGCTTTTCTCGAAAAGAACTTTATTAGTTGCATAAAAAAAATAAAAAGTTTTTTGTACAATTTTTTTTTTTTACCTTTATAGTTTTACGTTTGAGTTGAAAATTTATGAAAATTGTACAATTTTAAGGTAGAAATTGTTAAATAAATATTGTCTATTTGTATGATATTGTTGTGCACAAGTGAATTAATTTAATTTTCTAGGGTTTCGAACAGATTAAACAGATAAAGTTTTAATTGCCATTTTTTAGTATTTTTTTTTCTTCAGTTTTTCGTTGTATTATGGTTTCATAAAACAGTAATTTAGTGTAAAAGAGAAAAGTTTACGATCGAAAAAACATTTAAAAGATAATTGATTTTATTATTATTTTTTAATTAGATATTAATTTATGAAATTATAGTACATATTTCGTTAATTAACAAAAAATAATTAATTATATTATAGTTAAGTTAAGTAAAATCTGAATAAAATAATATTAATTGTATTATAGTTAAGTTTATTAAAATCTGACTAAAAGGATATTTTTAAAAAATTATTTAAATTTGGATTAAATTTTAGTTAACTGATTTAGTCTCAAAAAAATATTTTCTTTTTGAACATTAAACATTGATTTATAAAATAAAAAGATCCTACATTTATTCATTTTCAATATAATTTATTTCAATGTTTGATTTTTCATTTCCAATTTTCAAATTATTTTATATAATAATGCTCAACATCAATACTAATATATCTCTAGAGATTTTATATATATATATCATAAAATAAAATAAATAAATTTTAGATAAAGTTTAGTATATTTCTATTAAAAATGTCCTTTTAGGATTTTTTTTAAAATAAAAAAAAATCAAAGTAATTTTAACATTTATACATTTTGTATCTTTGTTTTATAGAGATTAAAATTTTGGATAAAATAAATCGTTAATATTATACGCATTTACATATAAAAAAATTTATTTCAAAATTGTGTATAGCATTTGGTATAAAGGACATTAACATTTATAATAATTAGATTAAACTGTATTTCAACAAATTTGCATTATTTTAAAGGACCACAAAATGTTTGTCGTAATTATACAACTAAATGTCTGGTATATTCTATTTCTGTTGATCAAAACTGATAAAAAATTAATTAATTCGTGTCCTTTTTTGAAATTAATATAAGTTTTAAATTATATTCTTTTTTTTGCAGAGATTTGAAAGATTATAAAATATTACAATAGATAGAATATTTATAATTTTCATAGGACATCCTTATATTTTTAATGTTGCATGATATTTGTTTGTAATTTCTAACAATATGGACATAAAAATTATTAGGTAGGAATCATAATTACATCTGTAACCCAATTGGAAAAAATTAACATAAATACAAATTGTAATGAATTAAATTTATTCATATAACTTTTCAATTTTTATAAAACATTTTAAAAAAAAAAAAAAATTAAATATCTTATTTCAGCATTTATGTTAAATTCTTTAGCTCATCGATTTCTCAGAAATATTTATAATATATACAAAAAAAAAAAATTATTCGCAAATATATTTCAAATTATCATAATATATTTTTCCTGTACTAAATCCTCTTTCCATTACACACATACAAATATATATTTCAAATTAAATATTATATAATCAAATATTTTCTTTCAATTACGAGTTATGTAAAGGTGCCTTGAAATGAAATTTACCTGTAAACAACCATAAGCAATAGAGTTCATATAATATATTTTTTGTTATAAATTGTGTACAGATATTTATTCTGATATACAAATTTGAACTTTTAATATATTATATAAGTTTTTGTTTAATTTAAAAAAAAACTATTATTTTATGGATGACATTTTGAAGCATCTGTTTGGTCTAATATTAAATTAAATTCTTTATTGTTTATTCTGCAAAAGAAAAAAAGTGAAAAAAAAATTATGTATTCCTTTTGATGCTAAATATGTTGTTTTTTTTGTACCCAACTGATTATATAATTTATGAATTAATTATCAAATATGTATAGAGAGTCCTTCCCGGGAATTCCCGCTCGGGATTTCCCGGGAAATTTTTAAAAATTTATTTCCCGTTTCCCGGGAAATAAAAACGAAATTTCTCGGGAAAAAAAATAATTGTTTGAAAAGGCTAATTTTGCGTTCATTCTCATGCTATTCTGTTTTGAAACAAAAATAAACGAAACGAAACGAAAATATTATCAAACGAAATTTTTGTTCCAGATTTCGTTTCATTTTACTATTATTTTCTTATAGTGTGCTGTGCGGTAAAAAAAAGAATTTTTTATGAATTTTACTACATAGATTATTAAAAACATATGAAAAAAAACTTTATTTTCAATATTTTCTGTTTGACGAGTGACTATATTATTATTTGCAAAATATTGTATTAAAAAAATTAGGTATATTTTTCTCTATAGTTATTGATTTTTTTCTTTTATTTGCTAATTTTATTTAATTTTCGGTAGAAATAAATTTATACCCATGGCAGATTCTATATGGACATATTTCACAAAAGAAAAAGGAGCTGATAAAGCTTAATTCATAAAATAATATTATTTATTATTTTATGAATTAAATTTGTTTTTTAATTTTTGAAAAAATTGTGTTTTTGCATTTATTTTAAACACTTTTATAAATTTTTCACTCTTTTCACTCTTTTATTTCATTTTCCCGGGTTTCCCGGGATTCCCGGGAAAATTTAACTAAAATTTCCCGTTTCCCGGGAACAAATATAATCCGGGAAACGTGACTCACTAAATATGTATAAACAAAATTGAAAATATATTTAAGATAAATTTGTATGTATTATTTTTTCAAAAATTTCAAATTCAATTTTTTGAATTTGTAAATTTTCAATTCAATTTAATATTTTTGACAAAATAATGTACACCAAATAAGTAAACTTTATGATTATGAGGACAACAAAATAATATACAATTTTATAAATTAATGTTTGGTGACAATCAAGGTTTAGTCTACAAATAAAAATTACACTGTGAAGTAGAAATATAAATTTTATTATTATGATTTTCTAAGAGATTTGTATGAAAGCTGATAACGAATCTAATTAAGTCTTGAGTTTCCCTTGACAAAAATTCTTACTTTTAGCATCTTTAATTTATATCCTTTTTCAAAAAGTGAGCTAATATAGTTCGAATTTTCCCTTTTTATAGCAAATTTTTTGTTTGAAAAATTTCAACCATCTTTTTCAAAAATCAGCAATTAAAAAAAAAATATCCAAGTGCTAAGTCATGTTTTATTGAAACCAACTCTGTGTAAATTTTTTGTAGAAAATTATTTGTGAAATATTAGACAAAAATTTACTACGATTTCACAAATTGTAGTTACTATTTGTAATTAAATTTAAAAAAAAAAATGCAACTGTACTGAATATATTTAAGTTCTTAGAAAGTTAAAAATTGCAAACTTATATTTTTTTCTGTCAACTTCTGAATTACTAAAATTCCACTACAAATTTATTTTAAACCGAAATTTCAATTTAACACCTTTTTATATCATAAATTTTATTTCGTGTTCTACATTGTAATACATAGCTGAATACGTCGTTTCCAAAAATTTAATTAAGCCAAATTTTTGAAGAAAAACAAATAAACATTTTATTTTTTTTTTCTTTTTAGCTAACAAAGTAAAAATGTTACTATACATAATTATGTGTAGCAAAAAAAAACCTTTTAAATTCGATCAAATTTAGAGCAATTCAATAATAATAATAAATAAAAAACTAAAAGTAGGTTTATAGTTAAACCAATTTGTTTTATTTAAATCACAATGATATTTCCAATTCCGCATATTTTCCTATAATCTCCAACAGTTTTTTAATTTTTTTCTTTGATTATTTTCATTATTATATATATTTAATTTTACAGTGTAAACACACTTTTTTTTTATTTGCAAAAATTTTCCTGGAAAATTCCAACAATAATATAAAAAAAAATTATTTGAACATATTTTCACCCAAAAAAAAAAAACACGAGAATAAAATAAAATATATATGTATATTTTTTTGCAACTATAAAATTTGTTCTAGTTTATGAAACATTGTATGTCACCGGGTGGTATATGTTGAGAGTTGCATTGAGGTTGATTGAAAATTTGTTGCCGGGTTATATAACCCAATTTAATTTTTCTGTTAACCCAATTTAATTTTTCTGGTTTTTTTGGTTTACTCATCATTATCTTAATAGTTTTATGGGTTTTTTGAAAAAAAAAATGTATCTATAATATAAATTGAATATAATATGTTAATAGCATTAATAGGAATTAAAGATTATTTTTGTTATTAATTGATTATTTAAAATTAATGCAGCTATAAAAAAAGAGAAATGATCAATTTATGATTTTATAATTTTTTTCTAAATTTAATTTATAAATAAAAAGTATAAAATTATATTTTGTATTTCTTGTAAATAAAGATTTTTTGTTTTTTTGTGAAATAATCCAGGTATTTAATATATAATTTTTTTAAAATTCTTAACTGATTGTATATACAAATACTGTAATTAAAAAAAAGTATTTAGAACAAATCGTCTTTAAAATTTATGTATATACATTTTATGTAATAAATTTTCTATTAAAATAAATAATTTTCAATGAAATAAATATTTTACCTTCTGAGAATGATTTAAACGTACAAGAAAATATAAAGTTTAAACATAAAAGTTTAGATAATTTAATTTGAAAATGGCTTATCTAAATAAAGATTAACAAAGTTTTTAGTTTAAAATTATATTTTTTATTATCTTTTATATGAGTTTTATTAAAATTTAATTATAATTTTGTAAAAGATGGATTATTATTTATGTTATTCAACATAATTTATGTAGTAGTAGTATTAAGTTTAAAAAGTTTATTTGAATATTTTCAGTACAATTTTATTTTATTAAATTTCAATTTAATTCTTCCAGTTTTTGATAAAAGTGTTATTATTTTCCAATATCTAAAAAATTATGATTAAGATTTATTATTAAAAAATTTTAGTTCAATAAACTCTTTAGAAAGATCATCATAAAATAATGTAATTACATTAAAAATGATTGTAATAAGCGCCCACATTTAGTAACCCTATATAATACACTTCAGTAATCATCTTTAAAATCACTTTCATTAGAAACTATTACCAACTTTTTCAAAACTCATAAAAGTTTTTTGAAGAGAAATATCTTTAGTACCAATTTTTTTTTCTGTGTCTAGTCCACTTGGGTATAATTTTGCGTAGGGAGGCACGTAAAAGAACGAATTCTTTTCAAAAAAAAAAAAAAATAAACAACAACTTTTGACCACACAAAATGTTGCGTGCATTAATTTGACTTTAATATTATTTTTTTTCTTTTTTTTATTGAAATTAAATTCTTTTCACATAATTTTTTATCAAATAAATAAAAATAATATACTTAAACACGACATTTAACTCCATAAACATATTTTTATAAGATATTTTTTTTAAAGAAATTTTTTTTTAGGATATTTCTTTTTATATATTATCCTTTTTGTCAAAAATTATGAGAAATAAAAAAGAAATGTTGTTTTTTAATGCCATCATTAGTGTGTTTCACATTTTATTTAATCTTTTATTATTAATAATGTCTGTGTAGATAATTTTTTTTTAAGGATTATTTGTCTATCCTAGTTAGAAAGTTAAGAAAACAATATTTCACTAAAAAAAAAAAAAGAAAAATATTTGATAATAAAAAAAAAGTGAAATTATTAAGATTTACAAGGGAAAAATGAGTTTAATATTTTTTGAAAAACACATAAATAAATTTTTAATCCGATTAAATTAGTTGATATATCAAACAGGATTTATATTTCTATATATGTATATGGACAAAATAATATATATTTTACGATTCATTTATGAAAATAAGTATGATTATCATTACTATTATTAATTCTCAAAAATTGTTATTATCTCGGAAATGATTACTTATCGATTTCTCAATGATTTTATTAAATTTATTGAAATTAGATAAAATTACTTCGTAATAAAGTAGTTTATGAAAATAAATATTTTTATTGTACAGGATGTATATTATGATTTTTGGAATCAGATTGAAATTCAAATAAAAATAATTTTACATTCTAGAAAATTTGTTTGTCGATTTTTATGCGGATTAAATAGAAAATCCGGAAAAAAACTATAAAACAATTTTTTTTAGGATGTAAATTGTAAGATATTATAGAATAAAATAGTATAGTTTTTTTAATGACAGTTTTGTGAAATAAATATAATAATAACTACAATTTTGTAAAAATTTTATGCTCGAATTTATAAATCAAACTTAGCTGTTAGATTTAGAACCTTTAAGTTTTGTATCTGAATTCATAATTTATGAATTCCAGCATTAATAAATGTTATACAATTTATAGGCTTTTATAAAAAAAAAAACTCATTATTTGATACACCCTGTCCATGTAGAAAGATTTTTGACTAAACATATTCTTCTAATGAATATAATCTGAACAAGTCCAATTTTCATATAAATTTAAAGATATAAATTTAATTCTTAATGAATATGATAAAATTAAAAGGAAGTTTTCCTTATTGTTAAATATATTTTGTTGTATACTTCATCTTTTACAGAACTATTATAAAAGATATTCAATTCTATCTTCAATTATGTATTAAATCGAATTTCAGATAAATTTCAATAAAAAAAAAATTTTATTGAACATTTTTATATAGAATTAGAAAAATATAATGTTTTTGATCGAAACCCGAATATACACATTGAATCATACTTAATTAATATTATAAAATTTATGATTATTTTTTGAAAATTTCATAAGATAATTATGTAGTGTACTGAAATTTTGATATAGATTGATTTTCTGTATCATACTTATATATAATTTCTTTTTTTTAATAAAATGTATATAAACCTATAAAATGTCTATACAACAAAACTTAAATTGTAAATATAGCATGATTTCTAGAATAAAAGAACCCAGCCAATATTTTTGTGTACACAACAACAAAAAATAACCAATAATTAAAGGAGTTAAAAAGGAACTACGTAAAAAAAAAATTCTATTAGGTATTCTGTGATCATCCGATGCTTTGAAGGCATTCTCAAATAAATTGACAATACTGTTTAGACCATCGTACGATTTCAAATAAGAATCAACAAGACACAAAATATATATTGATAGATATACCTTTGAGATAAATTTTATAAAAGCTTGCAAAAAAAAAAAAATGTTTTTTTTTGGGAGAATTTCTAAACATATTCTGTTGAATTTTTTTTTTTTTTGATTAAAAGGTCCAATTTCGGCTTTTAACTACTTTGATCCTTTGATTTTATAAGTATTAAAATGAGTGTGGAAAATGAAGGTTATTAGTCTTTAAAGTGTCAGTGCACTATTAACATTGAACGAAGGTTTTTTTCATCGAAATATAATATATTTTGTTTTTGGTAGAACGAAAGGGTTTAATAAGGAATTTGATACAAAATTGGCATAATGGTTGGTATAAATTTGAATTACAACAGGTACCTTACTACATTTTTACACTTTAATTTCCTGAGTTACATCGACATACAAATTTTTTAAAAAAAATTATATTTTATAAAATTCTGGGACTACAATAAAATATTTGTAAGAATGCAGTTCATTTCTTTAATCAAATCCAAAATAATTCGAATAAATTTGAATTTTAATCATTCACAAGAAAAAATACAAAATCGAATGCCCTAAAGGTACGTTGTATCTCTAGTCTATTAAGATATTTTTTAAAAATTTTGATATTAAAATCTTTTACATTAATTCTAAAGGTAATTAGCGGTCTATTTGAATTATAAACTTTTATGTAATATAAATATAACACCATTTATGTCAAAAGATAAATAAATTTGAAAATTAGAAACCAGTTTTTTTTGTGTTTTGTGTTAAGAAGGGCACTAAGTAACATTTACAATTATAGGAATGTCCAACGAAAAAAAAATTAATTTTTATTAGGTGAGAAAAGTCAAAAATAACATAAATTTAATTACGCTCGTTTATGTCTGACATTTAATTAAATAAATATTTAAATTATATATAAAATCTTCAAAATCTTTACGTAAAATAAATAAAAAAAAATTATATATACTTGACATTTTTTTACTTGTAGGATTAATGAACCCAAAATGGTAAAAAAAATTTTTATATTAATACATTTTTATTTTTTACTTTAAAAATAAATTGATTCCTTTAATCTCTACCTGTTTCAATCTCTTTTTTTAACGAAATCCTTTATTTTCTAACTGTTGTTTTTTGGGTTCACTACTGTTTTTTCGTATAGTCGCCAATATCAAATATCTTTTTTTTAATTTCTTTTTCGTGATTTTGTTTGTAAGAATTATTTACCAAACAAAAAAACGTCTTAAAACATTTGTGAATTTGTCTTTTGTATCATCGCCTCTTACAGATACATTTTTAGTCTGGGCATTGTATACTTTGTTTAAAATATATTACTGAACTGATACAGATAGTATATAGAAGGGTATAGGCTTATCAGATCAGTGATATTAAGAGTTACCGCAGTAATATATTTAATTGGAGTGAATTTATATTTTAGGGATTTTTTGTACGTATAAACTTTTTCAAAATATATTTAACACGTTCGCGGTCAATTAAAATTTGACAGTTCCACTCTTACATCGGTATACTCTAGACGTTAATTACACCGTATGCAATTAAAGTCTAGAGATTCAAATCATAAATCTCTAGACGTTAATACAATTAACGTCTAGAGATTTATGATTTGAATCTCTAGACGTTAATTGCATACGGTAACTATTGCGAAAAAAACTTGATTCATACTATTGCGAAAAAAACTTTCGTTAGTTAATTTTTTTTGCAAAATTCTGAGAAAGATTTTTATATATCTAATCGTAAGCATAAAAGAAATTTTGGAATTTTATGAATTGATATTAAAAAACAATTAACATAGAACGGTAAGTTTTATGTCTAACAATTCTGTAGTTTTATTACTTCAGAACTCTCTTACCACCAGGAATATAATTTCACGCCGCCGATTAAAAATGAGTTATTTAGAAAAAGAAGTTATATATATATATATCTACAATTTTTATGTTGATTTTTATGTACTCATATGTTAATGTATAATATTTAGTCAACATATTCAGTACACATGTAGTCTTATAGTAAAATCTGATTACTGGACCTAACAAAAATAACAGACAATAAAAATACAAGAACAACAAAAATCCTATACATATTTTTTTTTTGTATCTTATAAATTTAATATTTTCCAGGAAAGCATAGGTAAAAAAAAAGAAAAAATTAAAATTTGAAGAGAATTTATATTTGAAATTTTTTTTTTTGAAATGATGTGTGTCTGTCTGTTATGATGATATACACCGAAAAAAAACACACAAAATCAAATAATATATGCAACACATGGTCAGTAGAAGTTGTATTTTTGTTGGACCATTATTATTGAAAGAATAGTAATATAACAAAGAAAAACTCTAAAATAATGTGCTGTTTTGATTGTAAGGTAATTTTATTTTTAAAGTCGTTAAAAAAGGGCCATGCATTGAATTTTTAATGTGTTCGGAATGTAAAATTTAATAAATAAAAAAGAAAATATATGTTAAAAATAAATTATGCCTAAATAACATTTTAGGATATTAAATGCATTGTAATTTATTTGGCATGCGCTACCATTTTCTTGTCAGACTTTTTTTTAAAATAATTTGCAATTTTAATTTGACGATTTGAAGAAATTTCAAAAAGTAATTTTGAATAATGGAAGGAAAAGAATTTTTCAGAAAAATATAAAAGAACATAAATTTTATTATACACGCTATAAATAATTAATTAAAAAAAAACACTTTTACTTAAATTTGAAATTTTAATGACAGTTCTTAAGAATTCCTTAAGTATTTTTTTTTTGTTTTTTGCTTAACTCATTATTTTTTTTTTTTAGTTCAGATTGAATTGAAACCATTTTGAAGTAATAATATTACAAGAATTTTAATATTATATTTAAGTGAAGATTTTAAATTGTAATTAATATCTTATTAAACTTTTAATATGAAATTAATTGTAATTAATTTCTTATTAAACAAATATAATAGGAATAATCATAATTATGTATATATTAAAAATCATATTATTTTTCGACTAGGCTAATAAATTTAATATTAACCTTCAAACTAAAAAAATATATTTTTCTCCAGAAAAACATAATTTTTTTTCTTAAAATATCTTCTTAAACCGAAAATAAAAATATCAATGTCTAATTAATTTTCTGAAATTGAAAATAACCATAAATAGAAATCAAAAATAGAATTCTAATTTTAAATAAAAATTCTGTATAATTTGAACCCCTCTAGAGCACCCCATATCACGAAAATATCTAATAAAAATTTATTAACAGAGAACAAAAAAAATTTATTTCACTTTTTTAGTTAACACTATATGAATGTAGTTTAAAATTTTTTAAGCAATTAATTTAAAAATTAATTAACTTTTTTAGCTACAACAAAAAAAAAACACTTATTTTTTTAACCGAATTTTTTTAAGTATATATTTTAGTAGCATAAATAATTTTATTATATATACAAATGAAAAATCTTCGAAATTTAGAAGAAAAATTTATTATATTCATAAATTTTAAGATGATGCTGAAGGTGAAGAGAATATCAAATCTAAGTAAAAGAAATTTTTTTTTTTTTTTGGAAATTTATAATATTAAATTTAATAACTTATTTCTAAAAAATCATTTATAAAAAATTTATTAAATTGATATTGCTACTTTCAATTAAAAAATTCATTGAGCATAAATTTATTTTGTAATGTGTTAAAATATCATGAAAAACAATTTAAACTAAAAAAAAAACTGAAATAAAAACCATAGAAAAAAATATCTTTATTAATTTTTTTTGTTGTATTCCAAAACTTTTTAATTGAAATTTTCCTTTTTTTTATGTTGAATTTCCGGATTTTTTTTTTTTTTTTGCAAAAAATTATTGGCAAAATTCCATCATCATAAAAAAAAACGTGAATCAAACGAATACTAAACAATTCACCAAAAAAAAAAAAGAAGAAAATTCATTGAAAATTTTTTTGGTATTAAGCTATTTTAACATAGAAATAAAAACCAAAAAAAAAAAAAAATTAGTAGTTGAGGTAAAAAAGTTTTTAGACCACCATCAAAAAATGTTTTTTGCAAATTTCAAAAGAGCACCAACAGAAACGTAAATAAAAAAAACATAAATTTATAATTTTTCAAATATGTACAAATATTTAACAGGAAATTCTGGAAAATAAAAATATTTATTTTAACCAATAATTTTAATAGAGAATTAAATTTTCACAAATGTATATTTTTCTTTTTCAAATTAATGAAAACATACTAATTTTTTTTTTATTCTGAAATATGCTAAAAAATCATTAGTTTTGAAAATCTGACCGCAATTTAATCCTTTTAGAGAGGATGTTGATAGTTAAAATCAATTTTTTTAATTAATATTAAATTACAGATATTTATAATCAATGAGACTATTATTTTTATTATAATGTGTTGATGATTAATTAAATGGAATGTACATTTTTTTAAATTTATTAATCAGACACAGATGATTAAACTAAAAAAAAACTAGAAATTTGTATCAATTTCACCCTTTTTTCCTATTTATTGTTAATTATAAAACACCAGTGTCGTACGAAAATAGATATTAGTAAGGTTGGTATTAGATATTTTTTATGTACAGAAATATCTGAAATTTATGAAAAATAAATGTATATTTCGAATAATTTTTGTCGCTTTGAAATTTTAGGCATAGAAACTGGAAATATTTACAAAAATAGACACTAGAGTACATTAAGGAAGATAATTGCAGCTCATATTACTTTTTTTTTGTAAATTTTACAAAACTATAAAGAAAATAAGTTAAAACTTTGATTTGACAACAAAATCCTTCATTAATCGAAAATAAAGTATTAACTAAAATTTTCTTGTCAATTAAGGACTTAATTTTTTATCCTTAGTTTAAATTAAATATTTCTTATAGTAATTTATATTTTATCCTGGACCCACTAACAGAATTTATTTTACAGTCCAATTAATTATGTATATTTTTCAAAAATAATCTGTCTCATAGAAATAAAAGAAATATTTTGAATAAAAAAATTCGAAGAATTTTATTAAGAACTTCAAAAAATTTTAAAATCTAAATTTTCAATCTCCTTAAAAAAAATAATACCATTTTCAAAAATTCAGTTCAGAAAAATAAAAAAGCATAACTTAATAAAAGACTGGCATTGTGCATTTTATTTAAATTGCATTTTTCAAATCATGCAAAATAAAATTTAAAAAGAAGAAAATAATCAAAATATAATCGCCAACCAAAAAAAAAAAATTTTTTTTCTGTACTTTTTTTTTTTATTTAACGTTCAACATAATGAAGCATAATTTTTAAAAATTCCAAAACATTTTGTAACAAAACATTAACAAAAAAGTTGTCATGTTTAAAAAGATGTTCATGTAGAGATGTAGTATACATTACAAAATTTTGGTTATTTCAAATTTAAAGAACCCTTGAACCAAATTGCAATTTTGCAAATATGTACATATATTAAATTTTTTTTATATTATAATGCCCTCTGTAGTCAAGTGATTTAAATATTATTTTTGTAGTTTAGCACTATGGTAAAATTTTAAATTTTGAAAAATATATGACTATTAAATAAAATTTTTTACAAATTTTCGTCATGACCAACATAAATAGTAATATGTAATTTTAAAATTAAATTAAGCTTAAAGAATTTTTTTACATAAATATTTTAGACAACATTTTTCATAATTTAAAAATTGGTTGTACTTAAACATGATTATTGAAGATCAAAGACCAATTTTATTATTAAACGAACATGAAAATACAATTTTTGAATATGAACAAATTATTGAACCTTGATATATTTGTAATATATTTTATAAGGAGCATTGTTAAAGGGTGCAATAATTGGTGTCTGAAAAATTGCTTGTACTTATGCAGGAGGAATTTCAAAAATTTATTTATTATTAATAAAAAAATAGATTTTAATACCCCAAAAAAAATTTAACTTTAGTCCAAAATAATGAAATAAGATTTTGTGGTACATTAAAATTCTTCGTAATCAACTAATTATCTTGATACGCTAATTTTCGTTAATAAATCATTATTTTCTCGTTAATTAATTCGATAATGAATTTTTAAAACTAACCAATTTTCTGATATCTTAACGTTTCTCAAATTCAATTATATTAAATAAAACTACAACTTTTATAAACTTTAACAACTTTATAAAATTTTTATAATTAATCTTTATAAATCCCTTTTCCTTTCATGTTCATTTCTATTTATATTTAATTTATTTTTAGTTCCTATATAAGTCAAAACTAAAAAGTAAAAGTCTATTAAATTGTATTTTTTTTTTTTGGTGAAGGTATTTTATTGAAAATTAAAATACCTTAAAATTTTCAAATAGGAAATTATATATTTTTTTTTTAAAAAAAAAAAAACTATTTCAAATGAAAAATTTAATTAAAAAATTTTCAATTTTCAACATTTACATAAAATATAATAGAAATTGTTATTTTTTTTTATGTGTCAACTAGAGAAGCAGAGACAATTTTAAATATGCCTGAGCGAATATTGCTTTTAACTAAAAATCCTTTTAGCTCACGCATAAATTTAATATACTCAAATCCCTAACCCTCGTCCTCAAAATAAAACCATAGAAATATAATATAAAGCTTTTATCCTTTATTTGTTCCTTTTTTTATATATATTTTTATTATAAAAAAAAAAATCAATTAAAATATAATAAAATAAAAAAAAAAATAGAGAAACTCACTGTAACCGCCTCGATAGATCCATTTTTGAAAAAATTTAAATTTTGAATACCAACGAAAAAAAAAAATTTATGTTGATATTATTTGAAAAACACTTTTAATCCTTTTGAAATGAATTTTTTCTCTCAATTTTTTAAATTTTTTTTATGATTATATCTATTTTTTTTTAATAAATATTTACTTTTTATTTTTTAGATAGCTTTTTTTTAAAAAAAAAAACTTTTAAGTTATTAAATTTGACACTTCTTTTTTATTATATATATTATTAAAATTTTAAATTTATATTTATTTATTTATATAATTCACTAAATTTTTAAAATAAATATTTAATTGAAATTTAAATATTTCACATATCAAAAATTTTAAAAAAAAATTACACCTCAAAAGTTAATATTTTTTTTAAAAATAAAAGTAATACTTTTTTGGGCTTGTAAATTTTATAAAAAAACAAAATTTATTTCTTAAAAATGTTTTAAAATTATATTTTAAAATTATAAAATTTTGAAATTCACTTTAATTTTAATAAATAAATTCAAAAAAATTTCGTCAAAGTTAAATTTAATGATGGTTAGAAAGCCCGAAACCCATCCTACTTGGTAGACTTTCAACGGACAACTGATCATTTAAATAAAACTGATCGTCTAACTAAAAATGTATCGTTTAAACTTTTTGCAGAGAATTTTTGTTTGTTGGAAATTTGAAAATTTAACGTTTGTTATCTTTTCAGAACCAAAAACTTATATATATTTTTTTAATGTTTGTTATCGTTAATAAAAAAAAAACGAATTGTTTTTTTTTTTATGGATAAAATGTTCGCGTATGTAAATAATTATCAAAATTAGCACACTTCTTAGCGAAAAATTAATTTTCTTCTTGTATAAAATAAACAAAAAATATAAAAAATCATTAAAATGATCTTTTTATGTATTCAAAAAAAAAATATGTTTTTTTTTTATTAGAATTACGAGCCGAGTAAGATATTATTCCAACTATTCCATTGTAAGTCTACTGGAAGACTGATTCAGATCAAAAAATAAATTTCTGGATGCTATATGTTGAAAAATTACAAAAAAAAAACTACTCATTCAAAAAAAAGAAAGAAACTTGATGTTCTTTTATTTTAGAGCCCAGTTTACACTATATGTGATATTTCCTGGGTGATTAAGAATATGACGGGGATCAAAATTATGATAAAATAAATTTTAGCGATTATATTTATGTAATTAAAATTGTTTTCAATTATTTGTGAAATTACATGGTAAAGAGAATACTCGAGAAAAGGAATTTTGTACTTTTACAGTTTTACAAATCTGGAAAAAAATAGTTATGAATTATGGTTTGCATTTAGACTATACTGATTACACTAAACTAATCACCCTATAACATAAATGTAATTTAGAATATTAATGAATAGAAGATTGTTATGTTATGTACAATTGCGATGCAATATTTTCCAAAAAAAATTCTTCATTGGCATTAAACATTATAAAAGAGAAGAAGTACATAAATACTATTTTCAGAAGATGAAGAAGTACATATATGAAGAAAACGTGGAGTATCATGTTATGATCGTTGCGAGAAGACATAAAAATATCTGTGGGTTTTTAAAACAAATATATAACGAAAAAGAATGAATAATACTTTAATAAGATTTCAAGCGCACACATCATTTTCTGATGCCCTTTAATAGAAAATCATATAATGATGAATACTCTACAGAAGTACAAACATTTTTTTTTGTCTAATGTGCAAAGAGGAGATGACGGAGTAAAAATTTTATGTTTTAACAGAGTTATTTTATTTATTATATATTATTTTAAGAAAGCGGCGCAAAGATCTTTGAGAAAAAGGGCTTAAAACAAGTCGGTTTATTTGTTAAAGAGATATAAAAATGAAATATTATATATACAGTATTTTTAGTATTAAAAATTCCCTGGATTTTATGAAACATATGTTGGTAATATTGAATGGAAATGTTTTGATTTTATTATAAGATCGATTAGAATACCATGACAACTTATTAAAGTGGAAGTTATTATACTGTGATCATTTTCGTAAATAGTTACGTGATCTACGGTAAAAAAAATTTTGATTTGCTATTCGCCAGAACTTCTATGTTCACCTGAAAAAATTATATAAATTCTTTGAGATAAATATCTGACACTTAATTCTTAATTATTTTCTAAATTAAATGGCTATTACTTTAAAAATGTTAAGAAATTGCTCCAGAACAATTTATTTACTATCCAGAACTAGAAAAGGATCAACTTATTCCTCACAATAAATTTTCTTAATCACTTTATAAATTATAATTTAATTTTTCCAAACATATTTAAAACAAACATGTTAATCTAATTGGTACTATATGAAAATGCGGAGGAGATTTTTACCATTTACTTTAACTGATCATATTCTTCTTATGAAGCATAGCAAATTAGAATCTACAACAATTTAAAAAAGGATCAATCCTTTTACCAAAAAAAAAAAAAAAACTGTTAAATCTGTTTTTCTTTGTTTAAGGAATATAAAAGAACCGAAAATTTAGACAGTCTGTCAGTCAATAAAAAACATACTTTATTAATTTTTTTTTTGTATCAAAAGTTTTGTTGTTCTTTTATTTTAATTATGGTAAGCGCCTCATTAACTCATCTTGCAATTTTTAAAATAACCATTAAATTTCATTAGAATTTTGTCTCATCTGGTGAACGATTAAATCAAATTCAAAATTATAAATAGATTGTTTTTTTAGATAATCTGTTGAAGATTTTAAAAAAAATATTCTTAAATTTCATGGTCAAAATTAAAATTATTTATCAAATAAATACAATTAGCATAAACATTGATACAATATTTCACAAATATAACATAAAAGGTGAGATATAAATATAACATAAAATATGTATTTTATGTATAGATAAAAGTTCATTTAAGAGAATTATTTATTTTTTAAGAGATTATTATTTTATTTTAAGAGTACTTCTTTTACAGAATACCAACCGGTTCTATAACACTTTTACTTATTTGGTTTATGATCAAATTAATTGAATTATTTGAAAAAGAAGATCGATAATTTAAGATTAAAAACAAATGAATAAAATATGATTTATGCGTAATGCGTAAGCATATTTGGATGAATGAATCAGATATCTATAAATGGTAATTTCTTGATAGCTAAATTACTTGAATTACTATTGAAGAAGTAATAATATGTAGTAGATCTTAATACTGATTATAAAATTACAATTTTCATATTACATATAAGATTAATTTTATGTTAGAGATATAAACATTACAATATAAAAAAATATAAATTATTTGAATATGCAAGTAATGTATTTGCAAATATTGATAAAATTATAAACAATCCAGGCATAATAAATTGATAAATTATTTAAAATTACAGTCAAAAGGTTAGAGATCAATGAATAAATATTAAAAATTTTAAATTAAATAGTTAATAAGTACTTTTACGAAATCACTAACAAAATAGTAAAATTCTCAAACCAAAACCAGACCAAATTTCCTATCATAAAAATGTACATAAAAAAGTACCATTTTTATTTTAGAATTTTTCTGAATTCAAATTCGTTCTTTAAATTTTCATTCTAAAATAAAATTAAAAAAAATCCCAACAATATAAAAATATACCATTTTAATAAAAATTTCTATCAATATTTCTAAAACGGAACTGAGTAAATGATAAGAATTATTGTTGGGCATATTGTTCAGATTTTTTCCACTGTAAATAAACATTTATTATAATAATAAAAAAAAAACAACATAATTTTGTTTTTATAGTTCATTCTCATAATGGAATTTACACGAGCTAAAATCTAAAAAAAATTTTTTACATATAAATATACAATTCCTCGCCCACAATCTTCCATCCCCTTTATTCGACCCTATATATTACTTACATTTATATACCACCCACCCACACGATTATTTTACCCAGAAACGCGAATAAAAAAATATGTTCGGATATTGTATAATAACAAATAATCAAGATTTTTTTTTATACAGTTTTTTTTTTTTTATTTTGCACTTTTTTCTCAGTGGATCATTCATGAAAAATTTCGGATATGATTTAAGGAAATCAAGAAAAAAAAATTTCTGGAGATATGCTATTGTAAAAAATGTAAGAGCGGTTAGTAACAAACACTAAATAGAAAATAAAAAAAATATTGTAAACGTTTTACGTTCAAAAATCTAAATTTGGTCACGGAAATGAACAAAAAAAAACTATTTTTTTATTTATTTTTTCATAAACTACAGAGCTTATTTCAATGTTTAGAAGCTTTTTGGAATTTAATAAATTATATTTTTAACTAAAATAAAAATAAATTTTTTTTTTATCAATTACGTACACGCATTTAGAATTTAATTTAGCCACTAAAAACTAGGCCATGATAATAGAAAAAATGATTTTCAAAACATTTTTTATATATAAAAAATAAAAAAAAAATAAAAGGATGATAAGATTCACATCCGTTTTTATAATTAATTTACAAGTTAAATATAATAATTTTTTGGTTATAAAACTTTTGAATGAAAATTATTTATTTTCTTATGTTGTTTTACGTTTTTAATAAATTCCACAACATTTTTCAAGGATAAACTTTTAAGTCGTATTTTTCGGAAATGATATAGTTTTTAGTTTTTTTTAAAAAATATTTTTGACTGTAATTGTTGATAAATCTTTTAAAATATTAATATTAATTTTAGAAGAAAATTATTTAAAGTTATGGTTTTGTAAAAAATGTTTGGAAAATAGTAAAAATAATTGAAACTATTTGTTTTAAATTAGTTTATAAAAAAAAGGATTATATTTTTAGCAATACAAATTTCATACTAAATTAATTTAACCCGAAAATATTATCGAGAATATTATTTCACACAAAATTTATTATATTATTTTTCAAAATATTGTTTGATATAAAATTTATTATTATTCTTTTTAACAGGACAGGAAATATAAATTTATTCTACGAATATATCAAGACACAATAATTTTTTAAAGCCAAAAAAATTATATTTGATATTCAAAAATAACTTTTTTTTGTGGCCCTAAAAAAATTTCAAACCATTTAAATTTTTGTGCTCCTAAAATATTCAAGCGTAATAATATTAATCCAATAAGAAAAAATCTTAACAAATTATTTTTATTTAAATTTTCATAGATAATTCGAAATTTGATTGAAAAACACAAAATTACATAGTAAATTTAACAAAAAACTTAATAATTATAATCATAAATTAGTATAAGAAATTTTCTTAGCTATTTACTTTAACTTATCATATTATGCTTACTAAATTTGAAAACTTTTCAATTAAAATTATATTGTTAAATTATCCTTTTCCTAGAAACTTGCACAAACAAAAAATTGACTTGGTTGTTTGTTTGTGCAAGTTTCTAGGAAACTTTACAAATAATAACTAATTAAAAAAAATTTTGATATTCTAATAATTTTCTTACTCCTATAATCAAATTACTAAATTTTAACTTTTAGATAAGTACAAACAAAACAAAAAAAAAGAAATTATTAAGTCGAATATAATATTAACTTTTCCAAAAAAAAGAAAAAGAAAATTGTATAAATTCAATAATAAAATTTTCAAAAGAAAATTGTTTTGTTCCTTTAATTCTTATAACAATTTCAATGAAGAGGATATTATTTTTCTATTCCATATAATAAAAGAGAAGGAAAAACTTTTTAAAATTATTAGGATATTATTGTAATAACAATCCATATAGATTAGTATATCCTTTTTATGCTCATTATTTCTATTTTTGTTGTTCCTCATCCTTTTTTTTTTGTTCTATTAAAGCAATATTTCATTGAAAAACTTGGACTAAAAAAAAAAAGACTAGAAATATTTAGAATTTTTTTTTTATATATATGTTTATAGATATATAAAAGATAGAAAATCACTTTGGAAAATTAAATTGAAACATTCAGTACGGATTCCTTTTTTTTTTAGATTATTTTATATTATTATTATATTTATTTTTTTCTGTGTTTATATCTTAACAAAATTTGTTCATGTGGAGAAAATTTGAAATCTAAACAGAAGGAGGCCGAAAAAAAAAAATAATATTCCTGATTATGTTATATATAAATAAATTTATTTATGTCGAATGTTAAAATATTGAATTTGAAACAAAAATATTGGACAAGGATTATTTAATAGGTTGATAAAAGGATGGGTGGTCCTTAATATATGATGTTATTTTTTTATTTTTTGGATTATTTTGAAGGATTTAAAAAAAAAAATAGTATAAAGAAAATATTTAGTATAGTAAAGTTTTGAATTTAAATAAATTTTAAGTAGACTTTCTGACTACAAGGATTGAATTTATATTATCTTATAAATTAAATTTTTTGTAAAAAATTGTTAAAATAAGTTTTAAGGCGTTGATATATTGCATAGACATAAACAAGAGAAAAAATTCGTCTATAAAATAGAAGTGTGAGGGCGGAAATTTTTGTACAATAATAATTTATAAACAAAAAATTGTTTTATTTTAATAATATTAAATATTTACGTATTTAGCTTTTAGAATTAAATTTTTCTATAATCTTCAAATATATTTATAAATTTTAATCATATTCATTTCCATTTTTTTTTTTGATAACGTTTCACTTGAATTACATTCGCATTCTTTTGGTATTGAATCATTATTAATATACTTAAACTATATTAAGCTTTTGATAAAATTCATTCAGGAAAAAAAGTCATAATTTCATAAGAGCTAATAATAATTTCTAAAAGAAAAATTATTAATGTAATTTATTTTATAAGTTTTTCTTTGTTTATTAAAAATTTCTTTATTGACAAATCTGTATTTCGTAGAATTTTTTCCTATTAAGGGTTTTTTTTATAGTTCTATAAATTATTATAAAAATTAACAAAAATATATATATTCTAGAAACCTGGATCCCAATCAGTTTTCTGTGATTCCATATGTGTTGTATAACAAAGAATTATATCACCATTTTCAGGTATAACTTTTAAATCTTTAAATCTTAAACCACATTCAACATCTTTTTTTACCGAATCAGTTTCGTTTTTTAAATGACGCATTGATTCTACTTGACCTGTAGTAAAGAATAAAGTTTTTTTTTTCCTATATATTTAAATAGTGTTAAATATTTTTCTTACCATCATATAAAATTTCATCATTTCGAATTAAACGAAATTTTGAATTTTTCTTAAGAACTCCTTTTATACAACGACAACCAGCAACAGGAATTTCTTTACGTCCTTCCGTAATTGAGAACATTTGTAAGACATTAGCTTCACCAAGAATCTCTTCCACTTCAATTGGTGCTAATTTTTTACTTATCTCTTCTTTTAAATCATCAATTAAACGATAAATTATATTATATTCACGGATAATAACATTTTTAGGTTGTTTTAGTGGTGCGTTTACCGAAAATGCATAAATAATACCATTAAATAATTTTGCCAATTCTAAATCACCGTCATTAACATCACCAACACCATAATGAACGACATCCAAACGACAACGATCATTACTATGATAAGTTTCAAATACATCCAAAAGGGCTTCAACAGAACCATGAACATCACCTTTTAGAATTATATTTACACGTGGCGAATCATCGTCAGGTAGATAGGTTTTTGGTCTAGGACCTGGTCGCATTTTAAAACGTCCAGCCATTCGTCGTGCATCTCGGTCAGCACGATATTTTAATAAATGTTCTTCTTCTTTTATACGAATTTCTTCCAAATCACTTTCAGCTCTTTCTTTTTGTGATTCCAATTCACGCCATCTAATTACGGAATGCGCTTTTTTCTGTTATGAGTTTATAAAAATATATTATTTTTAAATATATATAATTAATTTTTATATATTTCCAATTAAACTACTTCTGTTTCAACTTCCAATATAATATCACCAGCTAATGGTAATTCACGCCATCCTAATATTTCAACTGGGGTACCTGGTGGTGCAGTTTCCATTGGTTTACCATTATGATCAAAAAGACCACGTACTTTTGCATGTGCAAGACCACTTGTTAAGATACAACCTTTCCGTAAAGTTCCACGAGTTACAATAGCTGTGGAAAGTTTCCTTTAGACAAATAAAAATATTTTATTATTAGTTAGTAAAATACTAAAACAATCTTTAATATTTTACCCTCTTCTCGGATCTGTTTTCGATTCAACTACAACACCTTCCACAAATCCTGTATATTCTGCTCTCAAACCCATTAATGTTGCCTGGGTACTAACAGCTTCAGCTAAATGATCTAAATTTGTACCTTGTATGGCTGATATTGGTATTACTTGAATATCACCACCATGACCTTCTAACGTTAATCCCATTTGCATTAAATCACGTTTTGTTCTTTCCTAAAAAAATTATTAAGAATTCTTAGAATTTTATTAGTTGAATTTCATTAATTTCAAACGAAAATTTATTAAATCATTTTTGAAAAATGGATTAAAAAGGAAGACAGACAAACTTACAATATCTGCTTCCGGTTTATCAATTTTATTAATAGCTACGATTATAGGAACTGAAAATAAATAAAAAATGTTATACCTAAATTAATCATTATTTCAATAATTTCCGCAAATATAAAGTTTTAATTTATTAATTAGCTATAATTTTATTCTGAAATTAACTAACCATTTGCTTCTTGTGACAATTTAATAACTTCACGTGTCTGTGCCATAACACCATCATCAGCTGCAACAACTAAAACAATAATATCAGTTAAATTAGCACCACGTGCTCTCATTGCACCAAATGCTGCATGGCCAGGTGTATCCAGAAATGTAACTTGTTCCCCATTATCTAATGTTACGGTAAATGCACCAATATGTTGTGTTATACCACCAGCTTCACCGGCAGCAACTGATGCACCACGTAAAGAATCTAATAACGTCGTTTTACCATGATCAACATGGCCCATAACCGTTACAACTGGTGAACGATGTTTTAAATTTTCTTCTAATGCTGGCGGTCGTGGCACAACGTCACGTTCTTTTGGTTCGATTAATTTTTCATTTTCAGGTGCAGCAATTACCCGTGATTTCATACCACATTTAGTTACAATTTCACGTATAATTTTAATATCTTCTAACCGAGTTGTCGGCTCGATATCATTTGCACCTTTAACATAGAGCATTACTTCCTGAACATCCTCTGCAAAGAAAAAATTTTTAAATTTGTGGACATTGACACAGTATTTTTTCAATTTGCAAAAACCTAAATTTCGATGTAAGACTTCTGCTAATTCTTTAACAGTAATATTTCTCCAAATATCAATGATTCCATGTGTAGTGATTTTATTTTTTAATTTCTTTGGAGAGTATTCAATAATTCTTGGAGCTTTCTAAAATCAAAATAATTTATTTAAAGATTTGTAATAATTTATAATTTTTACCTTTTCTTCCGCGGTTTTTCTTCTTTTGTATAAATGATTTGTTGTGGATATGCATCGACTTTCAGTTATTCTACATTTATTTAATTTCAAATTAAAATACGATGATAAATCAGCTGATTTTGGTAAATACGGTCGACTAAAAAGAATAAAAAGAAAAGGGTTATGTAAACATTTTCGAAATATGAAGGATTTTTTTCATTATGAAATCAAATTAAAAACATTTGTTTTTAAAAATTTTTGAAGAACTAACAGATTTTTAGTGCAAATTATTATTTATTATATTTTTCTTAATGATTTTACCGAATTAAAAATCGCCGAAAAACCACCAACATTTCTAAAACAATAATATGTCAACAGTGATAAATGTCACAATTTGAAGTTGGATTTATGTTGAATTATAGGTGACGCCATCTGAGGGGATCCTTTCTAAGTATCATAAAGTTTAACCCTGTAAGACGCTTCTCCATTAATTATACACTATTAATTCAATTTCATTTTGAAAATTTACTTTATCAATTAAAAATAAACACCCCATGATAAAAAAATTTCTTTGACGAGATGCTAATATGTTTTATTTATTTCAAACAACAAAAACGGTTCGGATTCCTACCGGTTCCGTTTTTCAGTATTATATATAAAAAGTGTAATGGCTCGCTAAAAGCAGTTAGTTCACTTAATGAATTGCAAATTTTTATTGAAATAAATAAAAACAATTGTGAATTTATTTACTATAAATGTATTTTTTAAATAAGTAATATAAATTAATATCACGAATTTAATTTTACAGCCACTACGTTGTTGTTGAACATCTGGTATATTACTCCAGATTTCTCTTTGAAATTCAAAAGCATATTATTAACATTTTTAATAATTTAATATATTTTCGAAGACATTATTGACTTACGTTTTGTTACTATTGTACTTGTTAAAATTACAAAAAAAACAATTTACTTTAATTCATTGAAAACAAATATAACTCTTTTTAAGAAAGTAAATCGTAAACGTACCGCTGGCCAAACAATTATGTAAATAAGAGTTCGTAAACGAATAGCTTTTGCCGTAAATGATCCGTAAATGTATCATGGACGTAAATATTAGAATAAGAACAATAGTATAAAAGCGGTACGCCAAGAGCTCGTGTCAAATACTTTTTACTCTCTTCGTTATTTTGCACAAATTATTAAAATTTATCGGAAATAATTATTAAATGATATTAAATTCGTGATAAAAATAAAATTTAATTAGTGATTGAATAAAATCGATAATAATTTGTGCTACAAACCTAGTTTTATAAGTGAAATTTCGGGAAAAAAAATTCTCTATTGCTTATTGCAGATTGAGTGTTAAAATATATATATGTGGTATATAAGTGAAGTATTTAAAGTGAATGTAAATATAAAAGCTGTTAATTGTGTAAAATAATATTTTTAATTTATTTATTTTGTGTTTTGTGGAAATTTGAAAACTAATATTTTAAATTTTGAAAGATAAAATCTGGTAAAATTGTGAATTAAGTGGTTTTTTCTAGTATGCTTTTAATTAATTTAAGGATTCCAGGACAGATTATCAATTCATTCCTCACAGAACATCAAAGGTCAGTGAAACATTTTATTACCAATTAATGTAAAACAAAAGAAATTATGTTAATATTTGGGTTTAATAGTAATCATTATTAATTCCTTGCAATGAAGATTTTTAACGAGAAAATTGTTCATATATATATGAAATGGACAGATTGAGTTGTGCAATTATGTCAAAACATAAATTGGTCATTTTAGCAAATATTTATAGAGTGCGTAGTTTTTATTATCTAAGTTTCTTTAGTTGAGACAATTAAGTCCCATCTTACAGATCTCACGCAAACCAAATATTTGCAATTTTTTTCGATAGATGGAGATATATTATCCAAGTTCCACGTTATTTTTAGTATACACGATTGTACTAAAAACATAGGAATATTTTCTAAATTATGGTGTCTGTTAAAAATGATTCGAGTCTAGACTTCATAGACAAACAACACGACTTTGCAGTGAAATGTAAAATTTCTGTAAAAAAATGTATTGAAATTAAGTAAAAAAATTTTGGAATAGAGAAAAGCACATAAAAAAACTGTGAAATGAAGGTGACCATTTTACTGAGGGTGACCAAATGTGCAAAAAACTTAATATTTCAAATATTTAATTTTTTTATATGTTGGCCCACAAAACTGAATATTAAACTTTTTTTTTTCTGTCATTTAAAAAGGTCGAGGTGAATGTTGAATTAATGTGAAAATAATAATAAAATAATTTTAATGCGATTTGGCCTAATTTTTTTACAATTACTTAGTTATGATTTTATGAAAATAACCAGATATATTATAAAATTAAAAATAAATACACAATATTTATCAAAAAATGTATTAAAATATATAAAATCGAGCAACGTTGATTCTGATTACAAGAAATTTATTAAGTCTGTCCCGACGCTTAAGTGTTAATTAAAATATTTTGTAGTTTTCATATTTTCAATTCTTCTAATCTGCTAGTTTTATCACATTTTGAATTACTTCGAACCAAATTTCATCAGATTTTGGATTACTACATTGGTTTGTTGTAGAATTCATTCTGTTTTGTTACAAGTAAATTTTATTTTAAAACTTAGTGAATGAAAATAACGACAGGCACAATCTTTTGCTTAAAGTTTTTATAAAAAATTTTCAATAAATTTGAATTAATTATATAACTATAAAATTATGATTTAATGAATATTGAATTTACTGTAATAATATTATTTCAATTATATTTTATTTTAATTAAAGTTAAGTTTTTACCCGTATTTTTTTTTTTTTTTTTTAATTTTAAACCCAGAAAATAAATATAATACAAATTAATTTCCATATATATAATAATTTGGCCTAATTTTTTATTTTATATAGATTTTTTTATATTTATGCCTTCATAATAATAATTCTTTTAATAATTTAAATGTAGAATAAATAAAATGCTTGGTTGCCCAACAAATTTTCATACCTTGATGTATACAGATTTAAAAAAAAAAAAAAAAAAAGAAATAAAATAAATAAAAAAAATCCTGATTCATATCAATATTTCGTTCATATCTATACATTTACGTATCTATTTATGTATATGTATATATGAATAATAATTATGCATTTTTATGTAAATAGATAAATATGTATATAGTACCCTTTCTATTTATACAATCAGTTAAAAGGGATGTTATGTGTGTGGAGAATTTGCATTCAAAGGTTTTACCTTTTACAAATAAAAAAAAAAAATATAAAAAAAACCAAACACAAAATCGGTTCTTCTATACATCATCAGAAGAGAAAAGATGAAAATATGATTTCCTGCGTCCTTTCAAACAAAATATTGATAAATTAAAAATATATATTATATATATATAGGATAGATAAAGCTGCATTCATATATCTTTTACCTTAATATTTTATGTATATGTATATGAATTAAATACTATATAATTTCAGGATGAGCAAAGTCCCTTGAAATGATTTGCATCCGACCAAAGTTATATTTTACACAACTATACTTTTCTATATTAACATAAATTTTATTATAATATATTATATATGGTGGAAGGAAAAGGTGATTTGATTATGCGAAACATTTCCGATAGTAAATTTTACTTTATATGTAAAATATATAGAAAAGTATGATACAAGAGGTACTAGTTACAGTATATATATAAAATTATAATTACTTTATACTTATAGTTTATAAATAAAAATGAGATTTGGTTAATATAGAACCTAGAATTGCATCAGATTGCTAAGTCAAATATTATTTTGGCTTTAATGTGTATTGCCAGAAATTTATTGTTAATCTAATACTAAATATAAATAATGTCGCTCATAAATTAGATTCAAGAAAATTCAAAAAATAAATAAAATTTAGCTTAAGAAACGTTCTTAATTAACAACACATTATATTACCTTTTTCTATTAGGGACACACTCATCTAATAAATTTTTCATATTATTACTTTAAAAAAAAAAAAATTTAATTTCAATCTACTTAATTTCAAGGACAATCAAATTTACAAAAGCATTAAAACATTGTCAAAAAAAAAATTTTTTTTTTCATAATTTTACAATTTTGCTTCAATTAATTTTACTTATAGGTGGTATGCTTCTACAGTTTATATATGCTTCTTCATATATAACTAAAGATAATTTAAACTATGTATATACACAATTATAATTATTATTATATTGGCATTATATAGATATATATATGTATATATAATAATTGTATGTATGTTTAGTTAGTTTTTATTGTAAATATTTGCTTCTAGAATATTTGCGCGCTCCATCATAATTCAAACAGATGCGATATTTGCAGAAGAGCAATCATTTTAATATGCGACTCACTTGAAAATGGAATTAAGTGCCGTATAGAGCTGATGATGGAGAGTGTTCCATATAAATGGATGATGATTATTATTATTATAGGAAAATATTATTATAATATACACATATATATATATATATATAATATCATAAATATATAGTTTAAAAAGGATATATCTAATATATAAAAAATATTGTATATAAAAATTCACTTTATAAACTATATAAATTTTCTGACGTTCTGATTTGATGCATTTTTAAGTTTCTATATCTCCAGAATGAATATTATATAGTATATGAATTTATTTAGTACGGTATATATATATATGTTCTGTCGAAGCATCAGTGTTATAAAATATTATGTATATGATAATATAGTTTAAGAATTATGTTTTTAAGGCTTATAACAAAATATACATTTGATTCGTTTCATTTTAAAAAGAGGATTTTGATTGCAACAAAGTATAAATATAGATTAGTTATGTTAAATATTAATTTTATGTATATATACAATATATAAAAATATTTAGGTTATATATCTATTATTTTAGGAAATATGTCTTTGGTATTAAAATTAATGTAATCAGGCATTAAAAATTGATTATATTTTGTTTAGTAAATATTTTGAAATAAAAATTATAGTAACTGAAAATTAAAGTACCAATAATATGTTTTTATTAAAATATTTTAAATCCTATTTAATTTTTTGAAGTAAAATAATTGATTAGTAAATTAGAAAAATTATAAATATAAATTTTGTATATTAAATTTTTTTTACTTATTTCTAAATAAATTTAAATTATGTTCCCTAATTTTTTACAAAATTACTTGTCCTTTAATAAAAATCTAAAATTAATTATTTGCATATTTAATTTATCTGATTTATGATTGGAAATTCAAATACAAATTAATAAATTTTTACTTAATAACTTATAATTAAAATTATTTTCAATTCGAAACGAATATAGTTTATTACATACTCTAACACCCTAAATACATTTAATTAAGAAATTTCAAAATTCCTTAAAAATAAGGATAATTACCTTAAATTTTCTGTTTGCTAATTAAAATTATTTGCAATTTAAATAGAAAAAATTACTGATAATTGAAATAAATATACTGATTATTTTTTTTATTAACATTCGAAGTTTTTTTTACTAAGATTAAAATATCTTTTTAAATTTTTTTTTTTTATTAATATCCTTTTTTAACATTACATTTAAGTAATATAATAATAGAACTAAAAATATTTCAAATATAATTTTCTAATATCAAAATAAAACTACATGCCATTAATTGCCTTTAAGGCATTTTTTTTTATAATGAATTTTGTAAGCGTTTCAACTTCTTTTTTTTGTTGTTGTTAATAAATGTATATTTTAAATCCCTTGTGATTTGACTACAACATATTTTAATATAGTACTTTAGTCGTTTTTATTTGTTAGTTTAAAAATAACATTTTAAGTAAATAAATTAAATATACAAAAACTTATAATTACATTTTTCTGTTTTTATTAAATTTTTAATAAAAAATTGAATGAGAATGGTTATATGTTTATCAAAATTCGGAAACATTAAATTTTCTTTAATTTTAAATTGTTTGCTTAAAAACTAATAATAATGTCTCGGGTATATGTTTACAAAATTAGTGTTTATAGATAAAAAAAAAATCTTCAAAATAAACTACTTTTAACTAAATCAAGATAAATCACAAAACTAATAAATCTTCATAAACAACATAATAGTGATCTCTTAAATTTTCGCTAATTTTCATTAAAAATTTTCCAGTATTATAGTATACATTTCTGTGCGGCTCGATCAAATTATAAAATCTTAAAGAAATTATTGTTTGTCTACATACAAAACAAAAAAAACACTAAATTCAAACATCACCATTTAAAATGGGATGATACAAGCCAGAGAATATAAGGCGGAGCATAAAGTAAACAAACATGGCCGAATATCTTTTAGATTCATATTAACCTTTTTTATTTTATTTTTTTTTAGATATACGAGTATATATATATTTTTTTTCGTCTTTTGCTTTTATGCTTCTCTGACTTCTCTATATCGCTTAATGCCCATGTATTTAAAAAAAAAACAATTTCGATCGAAATGTGTTCATAAAAATGCAAATTACAATCAACATAAATATGAGTAAAAAATAATAATAAAAAAAAAACATGTCTTGCAACACAAAAAAAAAAATAATATAAAATTTCAAAAAATATTGAGTTATTAATAAATGCCGCCAAGCAGGGAGCTAATAAAAAATGCACTTCTAATAATTTCTATGCTCGTTATATGTATGTTATAGACTTTTAAAATTTATGCTTTAAAACAGACTTGACGCTATAATTTTGTATGTTTTTTTTATATATACTATAGTTTAGGTATAAAGTATACACGCGTTTAAATATTGAAAAAAAAAAAAACATGACTTTCAATGCGGACTTTAACGCTCTTGTCATGTGTGATGTTTACGTTGCTTTGGGGGAAAGTGTGAATTTTTGTTAAATATTTCAAGTTGTTTTCCAATAGAGTCTTGATGTTGAATATTATAAAAACTTCTTAACAGTGGAAAATTAGTTCACTTAAATCACACAACAACAAAAAATTATAAGAAGAAGTAAATTAACATTATAAGTATTATTATTTTTTTTTATATATATTATAAGTGCGTTTTGTAAACATTATTATTATTCTTAAAAGGTCAGCATTATTAATTTATTGTCTATACTATATCTATCGTAATATTTAAAAATTCTGATTTTATATAGGGTGACTTTATTAAATTATTTTTCTACAAATTTTCTAACTAATTTCTAAATAAATTTAAATTATATTTCCTTACTTTTAACAAAATTACAATTATTTCCAAAAATCTAAAAAATAATTATTTACATAATTAATTTTGTATATGTTTTATGTTCGACAATTAAAATACAAAATTAATAATTTTTACTTAATTTATTTTAATTACCATCATTTTCAATTCAAAATGAATATAATTTATTACACAGCCTTGCTCACAATACATATATATATACATATAAGAAATTTCAAAGATCCTTGATAATATATAAAATTAAGGATAATTACAGTATTTTTTTTTTTTGAAATCCTCCCTGTAATATAATACTTCAAATGTCCTTTTAATAATGGCAATTTCCTATATCGCTGATGGAATTGACAGCATTTTTGTTATACAAACAAATAAAGCATATAGTAAGTCATTTATTATTTTAAATGATATTTTAGGGTTTGTGAAAAATCATAAATATGAATTATAATTTATTTGCATAGCAAGCCTATGGATAATGAAAATTTATAAATTCTTCTCCAAATCTAATTTAAAATAATTATATGTTTTTTAGAAATAAAAATCGGTTTTCTATTAATTTAAGTTGTAAAATTAAAATTAATATAGTATTTAGAGCTAGATTATGATTCAAAATAGATTTATGAAATTTCTAAGCATATTATTTATTTTAATTTGTGTAAAATCTACTTAAAATAAAAAATTAAGATAGACAAAAGATTGTACCACAAAAAGTCAACAAACACAAAATAAGCTAAAGTCCTTTAAAAAGTGTCAAATTACAATAAATTATAATCAAGAAGCTTCTTAACTAACTAACTTTTATATATGATCGATCATATTACATATAAGTCATCGATTTATTTTGTAATAATTGCCTTCATAAATTTTATTTTATAAGTACAAAATGTTCTATGTATTAGCATAAAAAAAAAAAGAAAACTCCACATTCATCAATTTAAATATGATTGATTTTTGTAATCAAAAATGAACTAATGAATTGAAAGTATATATTATAAAAAATTATGTTTATGTGTATAGTTTATTTAAGTTTCTTAATTAATTTAAAAGGAATTTTATCATCTATAATTTAATTACATTCAATATTTCTAAATCAAATTCATAAAAAAAAAAATCAATTTCTAATTTCTTATGTCATAAAATATATTTTCTTCCTTTTAATTTTTTGACTGTTAATTTTTTTTTATTTTAATGGAAAATATTATGTTTTTTTTTTTGTAGAAAAGAACCGTCAAAAATCAAACCTCCGTAGTGCCGAAAATGTGGAGAGTATACAAATATTTTTTAGTATATTCAATTGCTTTTTACTTACATTTTTTTCTGTTCCATATACAAAAAAAAAGAATATATATCCTTATACATATTATATAAATTTATATATAGATACTGTCAACAAATCCACTTAAATTATTGACAATTGTATTTTATAAATAAATATTTGATCAATTCGCGTTTATATATTAATTTTTTTTTTTGTCAGATACATCAATTTTTGGTGTAATATAAGAAAGTAGAAAAAAAAAATTTAAAGGATTTTTTTTTTTAATACATATAAACAATTCGGGGGTATTTTTTTTTTTTTTTGTAATATTGTTTTTGATGCTGATTCTTGTCTCCATCTACTCTTTTGGGGATTTTATCAGAGTATGATTTGTTTTGTCTTTTCTGTTTTTATTTATATTTGTTTATTTTTATTGTTTATTTAATAAATTTTTATGGTTTTTTTTGTATGTTTTCTTCGTATTATTTTATTTATAAATATTGGCATTTTTTTTGTTTTTTGGTTGTATGTCTGTGTATAGTATTAATTTTTGTATTGAAAATGTTGTAAATTTTTTCCACTAGAAATCATTAAATATCAATTGAAAATACGAATACCTTGAAAATTTTTAAAATTTAAATTTGTCCTTAAAAAAAGCGGTATGAAAGGAGGTGTTAAATTGTTCATTTTGGTTTCGAATATAATAAATATTTCATTAGATAATGTTAAAATTTTCCATTTTATATTTTGCGGTTGGTATCTAAAACTTTATACTTTTAGTTATGCTTGGATTGTAATAAAAACTTGAAATTTTGTAATCACAACTTGAATATGTACTGTAGGTACAACTTGAAAACTAAGGCCGTAATAGCAGCATTATTTCTATTAAAGCAATATCCAAAAAAAAAAGTATGTAGCTGTAATAGCCTTACATTAGTGGTTGTGAAACATTATATTTTTAGGATACCATTATTTTTAAAAAATATTAATTTTAACAAGCACGCAATTACAACTGGCAAGATTATAGGTTTAAAGTCACAAACATTTTCTAGGTCTCTAATTTTCTATGTTATATGAAAGTTTTTAGGTCTCTAATTTTTTTTTAGAATTATTCAAATGAATTTTATTATTATCCTTTCTAAATTTGTTAGATTATACGATACTGGATTTGTCCTCATTTATGTAATGTACATACTTACTTTACTATTTTAGTAGTTGCATGCGTAATAAAATACTAATCATTCAACGGTTTACCTTTGAATCTTCACTCGGTTATTTATGTTTTCCTTCTGTCAATTTGTATAAGTTGTTAATTAAAGTCCAACTTGGCGTTTATACCTTAGATAACCTTACATAAATTAAAGTGTATAATTCTCATATACTCCTCAAATTTTTTAATAGATTTGATCCAAATTGGTTTGTTTACTTTTCTTACTTTCTAATTAGAGCTATATTGTCATGCCGATTTAATTACGTTGAACTATAGCATTAATGTAAAATATTACATCTACACTTATGTAAAATTTTAAATTAATACATAACTAGATTATCTATAAAAATATTTTAATATCACAATATTTTCAATTTAAATATATAATATTTTTTCTAATTTTATTTTACCCTAACAATATTCTAATCGATTAATATGTTCACTATAATAATTTTTTATTATTTATTATAGTGAAACAATTTTCTACATAAATTAATTTTACTGAAATTCTAGGTATGACCTCAAATATTTTATTATTTATTTATTAAAATAGGTGTAATTATCCCTTCTGGACTTAAAACAAAAGAACATATTTTATTGCTTTTTTTTGTTTTTTTGTTTTTGCTAAATAATTTACCCAGAGGAGGCGTTACGCAGTGTAAATGTTATATACAATTACAATATGTTATGGCACGTGTATAATAAAATATTGTATGCAATTAATTTATTGTGACCCATCATCATTAATGTCGACTTAAATAATATATTTATAAAAAAAGAAATGGTGTAGAACAGTAACTAAATGTTAAAATAAAAAAAAATCGATAATAAATTTTATAATTTTAAATATGAAATTAGTTTATTTGTAGTTTTATAAAAGTTTTGTTAAAAAGGATAATAAAATATATGGCAAAATAATACAGTTTTAAGTTGAACTGTACCTAGATTGGATTTGAAATCGAGAGAAGCCAAGTTTTAATGACAACCATGTTGTTGTATCAGTACTGTACTTAGAAATCATTATTGTTTCAGACAAAATTGTCAAAATTCGATTCGATTAGAATACAACAATACAAGTATCAGAACTTTTGACGCCTCCTAACCCTGATATGAAGGTATGTTTTCCATCGTATCAATACAGGTATCGGAATCTTTCAGGCATCCCTGAAATGACTTATGTTTCTTACCCTAATACGCCGTATCTTAATATGGATAAAATTTACACACTCGATTTTCATTTAGTAATGTCTTTGTACGTGTCTTTATCTGGCAGAGTTTTGATTATCCTCTTATTCATTTCTAGAAAATCAGCTGGTCATTTTCTCGTTGCTAACAGAATGAGGAGTTCCGAATGGTGACTACTAAAGATATGTAAATATGTAATAAAATGATCAATATATGATTTAAGTTTTAAGTTTCTAATCAGAGACTAGGTAGGATAAAATTATTGACCATATCAGTGCAGCTTAAATCATATATACTTTGGATTTAAGTTAATTAAATTTATCAGAACAAATAAGGAAATTTTAAAAAACAGAGACAATTAGCTTATAAAACATAAAGTCATACACTCTTATTATAAATGTACACTAAAATAATATATGTATTTAATTATTAAAATTTTAATTTTAATTAAAATGAAGTACGACACTCATTCAATACTGGACAACAAAAACAAAAAAGTCTTTTAACCACTTGAAAATTTCGTTCTCGTTTTTTTTTTCTTTTTGTGTGTTATTTGTTGTCTTCGAATACATTTTGCTTAGAAAATCAGATTTTAAAGTGCACACCCATCCCAGGTAATCAAAACTTTTGAGTATTCAAAAATGAAAACAAAAAAAAAGAAAAATCATAAAACAAACGTTATATTATATTTATTTAAAATAAAATATTGACATAGCGCGGTGCGGCAAATCAAAAAGAAGGCAGAACATTAAATTGTTCGCGCATATAATAATATCGCATATAAGAAATGATTAGGTTTACCTGATATGGACCTTTAAATGTATTTTTTGTGACGATCTGTGCGGGTCATCATATTTTTATTTTATTTTTTAATATTATATTTTGTTTTGTTATTTTGGTTTTGTACATTACAGTGCAAACATTTTTAGCTGCTGTGACGACAACGGCGGCGGATGCTTGAGGATCTTTTCTAATGCGATCTTGTGACGATTTCATTTTGTAAATTTTAAGTATATTTACATTATTCAGAGATGATTTTTTTTTTGTTGTTTTGTAAATATATTAGAAATAAGTTTTTTTTTTAGTGTTTTTATTGCTGGTGTTTTTTTTTTGTTTTTTGTGTTTTGTCTATTGATGAACACCTGAAAATGTTTGCTTTTTACCTTTATAGAAAAAAACATACATATGATGAATTATTATATTGATTGCGCCTTTAAATGTTGATGGAAGAGACCATTATTAGTTTAAAGTGGACCACCCATGATTGACTTTTAAAAAGAAAAATGCAAATTTTTTTTTTGTTGTACTAAAAGTTTTCAATGAAATTATTATTAAAAATTGGGACATTTTGTTGGTAGATGTAAAATCATATAATCAGGCAATTATAGATTGAGTTACAAAAATTATAATTTATTTTTGGAAATTTTGTTATAAACTTAAATGAATTATTAACAAAATAAAATATGTACATAATAAGACATAGAACTGTTTTCTTCAAAAATCATGATCCACAGCCCTTTTTAGGGAAAAGCTACAAAATCACCACGGAAATAACCCAAAATATGGTTAACATTTTGTAATGTTTCTTAATTTTATAAAAATATCAGTAAATATATGTTATCCTTCTTCAATGGCGGACCAGCCCTACTCTGGCGTATGCTTTCGAAGGTTTCTCGTGAAATGTTGTACCTACTCATTTTATATGGATTCCGGATCATAGATTTTAACGGTGAGACATTTTTTGCTAGTATTTTTCCCATTTTATTTATTAATGGTACTCGTCTTTAAAGCTGATTAAACTTAGACCAACTTCGATGTCTCGGACGGAAGTTAAATAACCGCCTGTCCTGTATTAAAAATATTATAATTATTCTCTAAATATTGCAAAATTATATGTTAAATTAAATTCTTGATATCGACAAATTCTAGTAGACCCAAAATACCCAAATTCTAATTCAATTCTAATTTTCGTTCAAAATAATATTTATTTATTGAGAGTCTGGTTGCCGGAATAAGAAATTATCTAAAAAATGAAAATCAATAAAAAAAATTTTAATTTTACATGTTTCTGTATAACAAAATTACAAATTTAAGGACATATTTTACAAATTAGAGTTACAAATAATATATTTTTTTTTATCCAATCTTTTGAGATTAATTATAATTATTTTACTTATTGTAATGTCATTTTGACACTTCAACCATAAATTGTTTATTTTTGTTAATATAATCTCAAGTACATTACATATTTTTTTTATATTATTTGACATCCGTTCCACCCTCTTCAGCTAAATAGTTTCAATGTATAATAATTTTGAAATATTTGCTTTATTTTTTATAATGTATAATTATTATGATCCTTAAAATCCTTATAAAGTGTGTATGTATATATTTTTTTTATGTAATTTATAGATTTATTAATACAAAAATAAAGTAAAAAAAAAAACAAAAAAATTTATGATATTGAAAGCATAAAGTAACAATGATTACACATATCCGCATAATATTTTTGCTACTTTTATGTAGAGGTTTGAAGTTTTTCGTATTTGAATGATTATATATTTTTTTTCATTGTTTTTTTATTTTCAATCATAAATGTTTATATTGATGTTCAAAGGACATTTTGAATTTTTGTATATATAAAGGTGGTGGTGGTGTTGTTTAGAATTAGTTACACTTTTTTTTGTGTACCCCATAGAGTAAAGCGAATATTATAATAATAATAATAATTTTTTTTGTATAGTTTAAGGTTTAAGTATGTCATATACTGTAAATGATTGACGCCACTACATTTAAATGAATGAATAAAAGGACCTCTTTTATAATACCACAATTTATATATATATAAGTGCAGATGATTTTCTATTTTCGCTAAATAAATATTATGGTTTCGAAAAAATAAATAAATATACAATATTTTTTTTCTGTTTTGTTGAAAAAGATGTCCTTATTGTGGTTAAAGTAAGTGTGCTACAAATACAAAATGTTTATAGTAATGTTAAAATAAGACTCTTGATCGTAAAAAAAAAGAGTCCTTAAAATGATTAAGAAATTAAATTATGAATTGGTTTTGTGAACAAAAAGAAAAAATACAAAATTATATTAAATATTTTAGTTAAAGCTGAGCAATTTACAGAAAATCATTTTCAAAGTAATCAGGACTTTTGGGATATTAAAATTAAAATCAGATTTTAAATTAACAGAAATTTAGTAGTAATTCTCGAAATTTTAGAATAAAAATTTAGGAATTTTCTTTTTTTTTTAATAAAATTTCGAAAATAATTTTTTTTTTAAAATCCTTTTTTACAAACCAATTTCCAAAAAAAAACACCATCCATAAAAAATAAGTGAAAAACAAATATAATAGATAAAAGAAAATTGAAAACTTTTGAATAAAATTTATGATTCAATTTTGGTATAAAATTGCTGCTTATAAATGTCCTTTAAGTTTTTTATAGGCAAAATAATAAAAATACTAAATAAAATGAAAATAATAAATAAAAATGACAAGGGATTTTAAGTTTTTCCAACAAAATAATAAAATGTCCTTTGGGAAATTTATAAAAAACAAAAAAACAATAAACATATAGATAAATATATTTATATATGAAAACTCGAAAATTGGAAAGACATCAATTTTCAAAAACAAAAAAAAAAGCATAAGAAAAACAAAAGAAAAGTCTGTTGTTTTTCTTTTTTAAGTTTTCTCTTTTTTTGCATTTTATATTTTCTTCTGTTTCTATTTTTTTGTATTATTATATCAATTAATTTAACACTAATATAAAAATGAATTTGTGTTTTATTTAATTTTTATATTTTTTTTTAGTTAAAATAGAGTGATTTTATGTACAAATTATTATACAAGTAGTTTTACTTAATATAATTTTCCCCCCAACAAACCAAATAACAAGTAAAAAAAAATATACGATTTTAGTTTTCTTAGTCCTGAAAATATTTATGTTTAAAAAAAAAAAATATAGAAAAAAAAATTATGATAAAGTGAATAGATTTTTCTGTCGTTCGGGTTCTTTTATTTCTTTTTTTTTTTTGTTTGAAAGATACTAGAAATATGTAAACATTTTTCATATTGTTTGTACAACTTTATCTTTTAAGTCCTTTTAATATTTTCCAAGTATATTTATATATAAATTTTTTTTTATTATTATTTTTTTTTTGTTTTTTTGGAGAAAATGAGAAAAATTTCATGAAATAATATTGATTTTTTCTAAAGGATCAAAAAAAAAATTGTGGTATAGTCTACCTTTTTTTTGACAGAGACTTTAATTTAACTTTGTTATTAAATTTTTATTAATATTTTTAAGTAAAATTTTGGAATCGAATTTTATTTTAAGTAAAATTTTATAAATTAATTAAATATGTAATTACGTGATATAATATTTAGCACCGGTTGAGGGTTTTGGTTTTCTGTTTAGAATTTTTAATGGATTTAGAAAATTTTCATAATTTTAATTTTAATATGATTCACGAGCCATAAATTGCTTTATACTAAATAATTCTTATAAGCTAAATGGCATTAGAGTCGTTAACAGAAAGTTGAAAATTTTCGTCAATCCCTATACCCGAAATATTGTAAAATTTTCTAAGAAAACCATATTTTAGATGAAGAATTGTTGCTTTGAATAGGCCACGAAAGTCAAGACATTTTATTCAGGAGACGAAAGTAGCAATCGATCAGCCATACATTTACGAAAGCCGACAATTCCATTGTGGGTCATGAAATGCGGTAGAAAGGTCGTGCTAGGCAAACTTGGTGCAGAAAGTAAAAAGAAGAGTAGGTCGTGCTAGGCAAACTTGGTGCAGATCAGTTAGAAGAAACATAAACAGAGCTTAAAGGTTGAAGCGGAGGATAAGATTACTAGAAGAATGGTTGTAGAATGGTTGTTGAAGAATGGTACTTGCGGAATGTTTCACTAGGGATATAAAATCCATAAATTGGCCTAGCTAGGCACTTTCCTGTATTCAAATCAAATTATATTTTAATAAAAATTCTTTTTCCAATTTTGCAGCATTTTAATAAATACATATACATATGTCAAAAATTAATAAATTAAAATATCTTTTACCTTAAAACATATTTCTATGTTCATAAAAATTATGCTTCATTCATCATCAATAAAATAAACTTGGTCATATTTTTAAAGTAGTAACTACTCTAATCTGAAATTTATTAATATGACTTGAATGAAATGAGTACTGTTTGAACTAAGTCCAATACAAAAAAAATTTATGAGTGCATGAAAAATGAATATTAATCATAAGCAAATATTAAAAAACCAAAAAAAAAAATAAACCATAAAGTGAAATTTCCGAATCAAATAATTCGTGTATCCTGTTGTGCTGTTGTTGTTTTAACTGCAATGTTTTGCTTGACATTTTAAAATTATCAGGATAGAAAGTACACTTAAACATCTGTTGTAATTTTTCCATTTTATTATTATTTTCTACACAAAATAAACTTCTGACTTTAAATGTATTTTTTTATTTTTCCCTCACTAACACTACTTCTATTCACTATTTCACTTACTTTTTTTTTAAACTAAGAAATTTAAAAGGGAAAAATTTTGTTTATATGAAATTTTCAAGTCCTTTTTTTTTTAAAAAATATAAAAAAAAAAACTCTATGATGCATCATGCATATAAAAAAGTAGAAAATTTAATGAATATATTTGTAAATTTAAGTTTTCTACAAAAAAAATTTATTAAGTTTTTAGGAATTTTTATGTAGAAAATGGACATACTAGAAAAATTCAAATTAAAAATTCTCTGTTACCGCTGTTTTGAAAAAATACTAGAAAAATTGTTCATACTAAATTTTCTTTATGTACTAACATTTCCCAATTTAAATAATTTATTTTGGAAAAGACAATTTTTAGAGTAAAGGTTAAATTTTAAATGGACATAAGAATTAAGTTTATTTAATTTTATGTATAAGTATGGTTATAAAAATAATGATTTTGACAAGGACTTTGAAGTTTTCTACAATTTATTTTAAAATGTTATAGAAAAAATATATAATATTGCGTAATGTTTACGTTTTGTTTGATAAATTATTCTATTAATTATTTTCGAAATTATGAATTGAAATAAAAAAAATCATTTGAAAAATATACTAATTACGCTAATACAATCGATATCATTGGTATCATTAAAAAAATAATGAATTTGGGTAATTTTAAGTGTATTTTTGAGATTTGAAACAATTTGGAAGGTGTTAGACCTCAATTTGATGTCAAACTAATTTTTGTCTGAATTAATTATTTTCTGCTATGACTTTAAGTAATTCATTTTCTTTGAACAGGACTAACTAAATTAGTAAATAGACATTTGATTTATGAAAAATATTTAGTTTTCTATTAAACATTATATATTTTTAATTTGAATTTTTCTGATCATTGTATATGAACATAGTTGCTCAACATTCCCTTAATTTTCTCTTAGTCTTCATTTTAATGAGGATGAATTGGTAAAAAGAATACTTGACTAATACTTGATATATGAGTATATAAAATATGTCCTCGTTTTTTTTTTTTTTCAAATAGTCATTCTCAATATTTATATGCTATGTCGTTTATTTAAGTCTCTATTTTTCATTCTTAGAGAATTTTAAATTCAAATAGAATTGTTTAAATCATTTTTATTTTTTCATGATTTTCATAAAAAAAAACCTTTACTTACAATTATATACAAAGTTTTATAATATCCTTTGAATAATTTTAATTACATTATTAATTAAAAAAATATATATACGAGTATACTAATTAAAAGAAAATAATTGTGAGACAAAAAAAAAGTTTCAATAAAAATTTTCATCAAAGTTGGAACAAATAAAAAAAACTACTACTTTTTTTTAGTTTTTCAATAAAAAAATTTAAAACCTTTTTTTCTTACGAATATTACTTTATTTTTATTTTGCTTGTGTCTTGCACGCGTTATTATTTTTCTGTTAATTTTTCTTTTAAATCCCTAAAGGCTTCAAAAATTATGTTTCAAATTTATCTTAATATCTTTTTTTAAGAGAATTTTATATTATTTTATAGTAGTAAAAGATGATAATATAATAACAAATATTTATATGAAAACATAAATCACGTGTATTGAATTGTTTATTAAATCCATACGTTTAATCAGGATAATTGTATATTTTGATTTTATTTTCTTTTAATTTAAATAATATAATCTTAGATAATTCAAATAAATTACGGCCTTTATTATGTTGATTTTTTACTAGGGCTAGTTTATGAATGAAAATCGTTTAAATTATAATTTATTATTTTGGGAATTATTTGATTGTATTGTAAATTTTTTCGTGTATAAAGTTTCGTGTATAAAATTTAAATCAATTTGAAAATAAAATGTTAAATATTTAATTAATATACCGGAAAAGGTAATATTAATAATAAAAATTATTTATAAAAGGTAAAACGTTTTTATTATATGTATATACCAAAAGCATAGTCATAAAATTTCAATTACAAAATTTTTATATAACATTATGAAATATTGTATATATAAAAAATTCCTTATTTGGATGGCAAAAAAAAAAAAACTCCCAAGACAAACTTACGTAAATAATTAACATCAAATTATCTCACTGCGGGTTGTCAAACCTTGTATTTTATATACAAAAAAAAAAAAAAAGAAACGTAAAGAAAATGAATTCCATTTTCCATTTTTATAATTATCATTATATATATATTTTTTTTTTTGGACTCCTGAAAAATTTATTATATCTTTCGTATCAAGGATAATTTTTTTTTCTGTATAATACGTATATAACTTTAAATGTGTTTCCTTGAATGTTAAAAATGGGTTGTAAAATGGATTGTAATTATTTTTATGTTATATTTTTTTTTTATGTATAATAATAATTTTCTGATGGTCTGTTTTTACTGCTCCTCAAAGGTATATAATTATTTCTATAATAATGAAAATTGTCATAGTTAAAAAAACAAGAAACAGAAGAAAATTTAAAAATTCAAAACTTGGAGTTTGTTTATTTTACAATAAATTTATTTTATATCTAGAAATTCTTTTTATGTTTCAGACTCAGATTTTATTTTGAATTTCCAAGGATATTTATCATAGAATTTTTCAATTTGTTAAGAATAAAGTTAAAATTATAATTTTAATAATTTTCAAGTAAATTTACGAAGTTTTTTTTTATGCGAAAATTTTCTTATTGTATAGTAAAAATGGAAATATAAATAGATTGAAAAATATTTTATTATAAAATTATTTTATTAAATGTTCTTTTATATATATTTTATATAAAAATATACTTGTAGGGACAATATTAGATGAATGTCGAAAAGGAGCAAAGAAAAAAGCAATTAAATGACTAAAACTTTGTTGTTTTATTAAAAGAATATAAAGATAAAAATACTGTAGTAAAGAAAAAATAAATTAGATTCCTTGTAAGGATTGAAAATAATTTGATTTTTTTTTTTAATAAAAAAATATTTTGAAACAACGAAAATTGAAGCAATATAAAATTGTTGCAATATAAATTTATGGACGTAAAATTAAATTTTTAATAGTTTTGAAAATATCAGTACAGATTATAAATTATATACAATTGAAGGATATTTAAAATTAGGGAAATTATTTACGTTTAATAATTTTTAATAAAAGTGGATTTATTTAATTAAAGTATTGCAATATAATTATTATGTAAATTGACATAAAATTCAGTTAAAACAATCTAATAGAATTTAATGCATATTTTTGTAATGAAAATTTTAGAATCTAGTTAAGTAGATTAAATTGATTTATAAAACTCGTTAATTCGAAGTAAATTTGCTACGAAATGAAATATAATCGATAAAGGACCAATTTAAGCTTTGGTAAATTGAAGATTGAAGAATAATTTAATATTATAGGCTATAAGCCCAACCCACAAAATAAAAACTACATAATTAACCGATTAACCCTACTCACATCAACACATAATTTAGGAATAAGAGAAATTGCAGTACTGTAAAGTAACCAAAAAAAACATGTCCCAGAGTTAGAATTTTTCTGAAATTCGATTAATTTGTATTAACCAATCGAATTTAAAAATAACAGAATTTCAGAAATATTCTATTGACGTGAGTAGGGTATTATACGTCTATCTTTATATTTTGCTCAAACACACTTCGAGGTATGACCTTTGTTTTTTTTATGTATATGGTTCATACTATAAAAATCTGTGTAACTTTCATTTAAAATAACAATTACATATAAATGTTAATTTTATGTAATTTAAATATTATGCTGAAATTTATTAATTAAGTACACAGAATTATTTATTATTTTATAATTGACAATTATTTTATAGGGCTACCAAAATTCATGAAAATATGTCGATTATATCGAATAATACCACGACAAAGACACGACATTTATTCTAGCTAAACTCTAAAAGAAAACTAGGTTTTCGTAAAACTAGTAAAATTTTAACTGATTTTTTATATGATAAAACTGACTGTCTATTAAAGTATGGAATTTTTTTTGACAGTGTTAACATAGTATTAGAGCTACAATAATTTAAAATCTGAGCCTAATATTTTCGTAAGGAAATATTTTTGATTCCAACTCATAATAAGGATTCCAATTTAAATAGTAAATCCAATTTAAATATTATTTAAATTGATTCCAATTAAATTGTGTCATTTTTTTGTTTTTATTACCCAACTAATAATAAGGATACAACTTGTTTATCAGAGACCGTGTTATTTAAATCCTTAAAATCATTCTTTCCTTAAAATATACTAAAAAATATTTTTTTAAAAAAAACTAAAAATAATTAACTTCAATTTAAATATTATTACAATAAAAAATTATATATTAACTTATAAAATGAAAATAGTATGTAAAATTATTTCTAAATTATAATTTTGAAGAAAATTCATATCCTAAGGATAATAACTTTAATAATAATAATAATAATAATAATAAAAAAAAGTACCAGAAAACTTTTCTTTTATTATTAAACTTTTAATAACAATTTCCGTATATATGTATATAAAATGTTATAACATTTTTTTTTTAACATCTATTAAAATATAAATTCTTGAAGGCATTTTCAGGATTTACTTAAATGAATTTTATTTTTATTATTATGATATATTTTTTTTTTTTTTTTTGGAAATAAATTTTTCCTATTAAGAAGAAAAGACTAAGAAAATTTTCCTATGTTATAGAAAGTTATTTTGATGCGGGATCTTTGATGAAAAGATTTTTGTGTTTTTTTTTTCTTGTGTAATTCAAAAACTTTATTAATTAAAATTAAAAGCATTTATGCTTTTGTGATTTTATGAAAATAAGAAATTTGTAGTTAATTTTTATTTTTCTCTACTGTTTTATTGTACTTAATTAATTCTGAGAATATAAAAGATTTAATTTGTTTATATTAGAATTAATTAGATAAAATAATTTTTTTTTAAATTTCAAAAATATCCGTCTGACAGACATGATTTTAAGTACGTATTTTTCTTCTTTTTTTTTTGGAACAAATGGAAGGAAAAGTAAAATATGCTGCAGGGTTAAATCTACAATTAATAAAAAAATAAATTTTACAAGTTAAATGAAAGGATTGGAAAAATGATAATATTGAGAGAGGATATAAACTAGTGAGTTCTATTCTAAAATATTTGAAATTAATAAATAAGTCAATTTAATTATTTGAAAAAGGGTTCAGGAGGACATATTTTAAAATCAATAAAAAAAATTTTTAACTAAACTTATTAACTTCAGTGAAATTTATTTTAAAAGTGGGGCAAGATCATTTATAAAAAATAATTACGAGTTAACAACTGATAAAACATAATTTGATCTTGAAATCTATAAGGGATACCTATAGATACCCAAAGTTTATCAAAAAAGTTATTCGAAAATATTTGTTATTAGAAATCGGCAAAAAAAAAAAACTCCCAAGACAAACTTACGTAAATAAAAGTTATTAGAAATCGGCAAAATAATTTGAAATTGAAATGGAAGACTTTGAATATTTCAAAAACTGGACTTATCTCATATTCAAAATAGAGAAAAATTGCGTTTTCAGAGAAAACGCAATTTTTAATAAGAATATTATCTAATTTCTTGTAAATATCATATTAGTTTCTCTACTTTAATTATAATGAATTTTTGACTCGTAATTTTTCATAATATACATCCCACTTAATATCCTACAAAATTTTATTTCACCAAATGAAAAATTGGGGGAATTTCTTTTCATATTCTGATGGTTTTTTTTTTTGTTGAGTGAGCTTAATGCCAAAATGATTACTCAGAATAAGACCAACCCTTAAGAATTTTATTACTTAAAGATTATTGGAAGTCCCACGCAGAGTTTTTTTTTTTTTTTAAATGAATAGGGTTTGACTTCTTGAAGTTATAAGTATGGTATTACTTCAAATTTTCTATTGTGAACAAAAAATGTGTATTACATATTTTTGTTATTATTATTATTCTTAGGTATTGGAAAGATAAAGAAATAAAACGTATACGTAGGCAAGTCTTTAATTTTGTGAATATTTATTCATAGTAACTAAATGAGAAAAATTAATCGAAATATTTAAAAAAAGTGTTAAAACAGAACAAAACTTTATTTACTAATCACCTTTGTTTTTAAAAATGGTTTTGTTTTTTTTTGTATCTTCAATGTTGAATTATTTTTTATTTTATTTATTTTATTATTTTGGCATTTATATACCATTTTTTTGTTATTTTTTGTATAAATTTCAATGTCAAAATTTTCAATAAAACCTGTACAAATTAAACATTTTTTTTATTTTTTAGCACAATAAAAACATATTTAAATTTACTTCTGGTTTTGTGTTTTTTCGAAAAAAAAAAGAAACTTAAATTTCATTTATTATTTTTCAACATCAAACATTAATTTTTATCATATAATTTATTTTTTTAATTAAGGTATAATCATAATGAATTTAAGGTGACGGAAGTGAATGGTGTATGGACAATATAAATTTTCTTATATTCGTCTTTTAATTGAATGATTAAACACTTTCGATACTAGAATAACGCTGAATTGTATAATTTTTCATTGTGTCGTACGAATTTTTCCTATTTTTACTAAATTTCTGGCACAAACTGAACCCAAACATGTTTTATAGAAAATCGAGTCTTTGAAAAAAATTTAAACTGGTACAGTAATTTCTTATGCCTGGTTTAATTTTCAATGCCGAATTTCAATCTATGGACGTTTTATGTCAGACAAATGACGGAGAAATGTTACCAGTTTAATATATTTCGAATATACTGACTTTTCGCAGTCTTAAAATTACTAGTACTCCAATAAGTTTGAAAATTAATAATTGTAGTTTAAGTGGCTTTAGTACTAATAGTAAAACAAATTGAAAACGACTTGGTAACAAAAAAAAAACTGACACGAACCGGGTTTTCTCAAATTTATGTTCAATATTCAAGAAATAGTTTTTCTATCAAAATTTTATAGAACAAGTCCTTTTATGGCATTTAGACGAATTTTAATTTTGTTTTGAATAAATATATAAATTGATTTTTCTTAAGTCCTTTGCTGACGAAGCATAAAAAACAGTGTACTTAGTTAATTTCGTTTAATACGAAAAGTCACATTTCACCTATATTCGATAATTATTTTATATTAATAATTAATAATATTTCAGCTATTAATCTTATTTGTAATTATCAATACGTATAGGGATTAGGCAAACATTTCAAATATTATTACTTAAAAAAACAAATATTCTATATAGCATTTTTTTTTATTCAATATAATTGACCAATTCATTTAATCATTATTATTTATTTAACTCAAAGGTACAATTAAAACCATGAAATTTTCCTGGAAAATATTTTCATAAAATTAAAATTTTTTATTTATACCATTTTGTAAACACAATTTTCACTTTACTTTTAATATTTACATGTATGCATATATATCTAAGAAGAAATTTTTTTTACATATATGTACAGTATTTATGTATAAGTAAATAAATATTATAATTGTATATATACAAGTTTTTGTTTTTTTATTATTTTTGTGTACGTAAAATATTATCATTTTATAGAGCCAAAGGGAAAGTATTTTATGCCCCCCAAAAATTGTAATAAATCGACAAATCGAAATTGTGTACATTGAAAAAATATTGGCATAAGGAATTTTCTCTTAATATATAAAATCGTTATTTTTTTTTTTTTTGTAAAGAAAACCCCTTTTACACCGAAAAAATATCAATCTTTACCCCCCCAAAAAAAAAAAAAAAACTACAAAACCTTAAGTATTTAAAAAAAATTTTTCTAATAAAGGATATAAATATTGTACACTATATAAAATAATGTTGTGTTAAAATTCAATATATTGTGTAGTCATCAGAGAAAATTTTCAGAATATAAATTTATCAACATAACTATACATTGAATCATATTTTATTATGTATATATGGTAAATTATTGTATCATATTTATGTTATATATACAAACATATGTATGTAAAGATTTCATCTAGTTTTACAACCACATACGAGTCGTTTTTCCATAAAATTTGATAAAAATTAACAAAATACTATAAAGCGACTATCAATTCCGTCTAGAAATAATAAGAAACATTAAAAAAAATATATATTTAACTTATATGATTATTTCGTCCTGTCACTAAATTAAACTTACATTTATCTTTAACCCCCAAAAAACCGTGTTAAATAATTTTTATGTTTTTTTTTTTGTAATATGACTCGTAAATATGTGCACCGAATTAAAAAAAAAAAATTGGAAATTGAAAGGGTTGCACTTGTTCAAATTCACTTCGATGTAAATATAAACAAGGATAATATTTAATGGTATAAAGAAATACACAGAGAAAATTTTATATAAATATATAGAAAAAAAAAAAACAACAACACAATTTTGTTTGATTATGATGAACTTTTAAAATAATTTTTTTTTTTATTTTGCTTGTTCACATCATAATATTAAGAGTATACTGGCAGTCTATTACTTGTAACTATATTTTATTACACATATATTTTGATTTTGAATGAAAAGTTCAAACAAATTCAGATTTTTTTTTAATAAATAAAAAAAAAACTGAATGCAAAAAATAAACAAATTTGCAAAAATCATTAAAATATTTTTTTACACCCTTAAAGGGGTTTGTTTTTTTATATTTATTGTTAAATTGATGTTTAATAAACAAAAAAAAAAAATCCCGAGAATGTTGTTTATTCACATATGTAAATATATTACATGCAATCATAAAATCATATAAGAAATTAGTTTAATACTAAAATCGACTTATAATATTTTTCTAATTAAATTTCAAGAATTTATGTATACTTTTTTGAATTTTTAAAAGAATATATGTTATTGTTGTTATTTTAACACCTGGTGGACGCATAAAAAAAAATTTATTGATAGAAATAAATATGAAATATAAAGAATGTACTTAACATATGTCCAGAATATGAATAAACTTGCATAATTTTTTTAGATTGACCTGTAAACGATCATAATCAGGAAGTTAAATATTTGATATTATTTATATTTTATAGGGAATTAACATGCAAGTTAACCCTAAAAGAAACTTTCTTTTTTAAAATTATATATTTTTTTTTTTTTTGGATGCATAAATAAAAAATAAGAACACAAATGGTAAATATTTTCACCTTGTTTACAATTTAACTAATCTTATGAATTGGTTTACAATAATTTTCAAAATTTAGATTGTTGATATTATTAGTCATTAGTTTTTGCATAATCATATTTCGTAATGTGTTCTAATAGATTTATAGGTTTTAATTTAAGTCAGGCAATAACCTTGTTAAACCGTAACTTTGAAAAAATATTGGCATAAGGAATTTTCTCTTAATATATAAAATCTTTATTTTTATTTTTTTTGTAAAGAAAACCCCTTTTACACCAAAAACTCCTGAATATTTAGTCCATTGCTTTTAATATTTAATTCTATAATTTTACGTTTTTTTCCAAATAAGCCATAGTTTCTTATAAAATTAAGGTACTAGTTTTTTTCGGCTAAATCTCGAACTTTTTCTTAATTTTTAATAATTATTGGGATTTAAATTTCCAGTCTTCAACTGTACTTGCATAAATATTTAAATGCAATGATACCATTTCTGAATAAAATATGTCTCAATTATGTAATCAAAAAGTCCGACCATTAATGGATTAATGGTACTGTACTATGCTGTGGTATGTAAGGTACTGGGAGTTTGATCCACGTCCGCGGCATCTTTGTTGAATAAAATTTACTCAGCTCTAAATTTACTCAGTACCAGTGCAGTAATAAAGTTACAAAAATATGTAATTTTAAGACTGAAAGAAATTGTAAACGGCCGATGGCATTTGTTAGCAAGAAAAATTTCATTAATAGAGCTATCAAGTTTCTTCATTTTAAAAAAGTTTATGGTTCAGAAACCAAATAAGTAGGTTTGCAATCGAATGACACCCTTTAAGGAAGTCCCATGCTATTCTCGAGTTGTAGCGCGAAGGAGAAATTATTTTCTTGGCCATTTCTCGAATGTGTAATTATATAATTCAAGAATACAAAATCATATTTCAGTTCAGTCATTCAGCCAAAAGTTTTAAGTTTTATGTAACAAATAAACATAAAAATATTTATTGTATTTTAATAGAATAGATTACTTTATAATGTATTTACTTTATAAATAATTTCTTAAATATTTATATTTATTTGATAATTTTTTTTTTAAAAGTCATCTGGCTGCAATTTTTCTAATGCAGCTAAATAAACATTCTGCAATTATAGCTTGTGTCACTTATATAACGAAATAACAAAAAAAAAAATAGAAGAAAAATCCTATATAAACATTTTTCAATCTCACCTTAATTTATAAGATATTTTGTGTATATTTTCGCTATTTATCCTTAAAAAAACACTAAGGATATTATTTATGGTATATTGTAAAATATTGTGTTTATATCATCATGACTTTGACTAAAACTTATTACCTTATATGAGGTCCTGTTCTAAATATATTTATTTTCTTGTTGTTGGTTAAAATAAACTTTTTTATAAAAACACTGGCTAACATCTACAACAAATGAAATTTTACTATTCTTTCGGTACTATTTTTTGTTGTTGTTGTAAGGATAAAAAATTTCTTATTCATAAAAATTTATATATCAGATTGCATAAGAGAGCAAGAGTATGCCAAAGAAAAATACACAAACAAACAAATTTTATTTTTTTTTTTCCTTCTTTTAAATTTTCTTTGATATGACAAAACTGCAACAGAAACATCATCTTTAAGGATGAATAATAAAAGTATCATTTTGGAAAAAGAGCAAACAAACTTAAGAAAAAGAAAAGAAAAGAAAGAAAACTGATAAAAATGAATTTGTTTATCCAGACTTCTATCAGCAACAAAACGCCTTTCCGGATGTCACATATATAAATTGTTAGTCTTTGGTTTTTTTTGTTAGCTAGCTAGAATGCACATTTTGATATTGTTGCGTACTAATATAAAAATTGCTAAACAGAACAAAAAAAAAAACAAATTTCATCTTCCTCTTCTTTCTTTGATGGCCAGAGAAATTTATTATTTTTATTTGTTGGATATCCGAGTTTCACTTGAATAAACTTATAGATGAGTTTTTTTTATCTTATAATTTCAATAATAGTTCTAAATGACAAGAACATCATTTCATTTATGTCACCGTTTACTATAATATAAATTGTAATGAAAAAAATCGTATACATAGTATATTTATTTTTTGACGGTCAAAATATCTTTTAGTATGTATTATAATATATGTATTTATTTTAAATTTTCGCGGCAAACTCCAAAGCCAAAAAAATATAATAAAAAAAAACCAAATTGCTTTTATGTTAAATGATGTATAATACATATAATATACATTATTTTTAATATTCTACAATTTAAGAAGAAGACAAATATTCCAGGTAGTTTATACGAGACCAAAAAGAAATCATTTATTCATAACACAAAAAATTTACTCATTGTAATTTAAGGTAACTTTTGAAGAGAAAAAAAATATATAAAAAATTTGAACAATTGATGCTGCCAATACAAAAGTCATTCATCAGTAAAATACAAATTGACAATAACTATTTTTGTAGTAAATTTTTGTCAACATTTTACTTTTCGTTGGTTGATCAGAGACCAATTTAGGGGTAATTCTTAAATTGTATTGGATAACAAATCAGGACCAAAGATGTTTTCAAACGAAATTCGTAAGTTTTTATGTCAAATTTAACGAAAATGCAAATTAATTGGTCTTGGATGCAATGAAGTCGTGAGATTGTCGAAATTATGTTATAATCATAATGCTTTGCTAGATAGTGCTGGAAGAACTTTGGCCTCTTCAAATATATTTTTCCAAATTTTCTTCTTCCTGTTTTGGATGGATCAGATTCCTAAATGTTTTTCAAGTTAGTCCATCCACCTTATCTTTGGTCGGCCGTTAACTCATTTTTTCAACCTAAATTAGTAATTTTTTCAACCTAAATTAGTAAATAAAAATTTACCAAGAATTATGACGGCTTGGAAACCAATTAAGATTTTGAAAAATCATAATGCTTTCCTCTTTAATCTATAATTCTGAAAGAACTCTAGCCTCCTTAACTATTCTTCTCCCATAAATCTTTGTCAACGTCGTCTATCATCCACCTTATCTTCGGGCGGGGATAACAATTTCTGGCAACATTTTATAACAATTTCTGGCAACACATACTAGGGAAATATTTAAAATTTCCCAAACATGCCTTTAAAGTCAGGAGAAAATTCATTCGAAGTAACCAATTAATATATTACTTTATGATCAACAAAATATAATGAAATTATATCAAATTTAAATACAAAAAATTTAAATTTTATAGTACACTAATAATTTTCTATTTTAAGCAAAATTACTGGCAGGCACATTGCCACAATATAATTTATTATTTCAAATATAGGCGTCCCTGATTTTATGTTAAGTTACTACATAAATTTTTAATATGGATAGGATGATACCATAAACAGTAGTTACGGAAATTGTTCTTTTTATCACCTTCTATTGTACAAAAGAAAATTTATTAAACAATATTTATGAATAATTGTTTTCTATTTTATTACAAATTACATGACATTTTTTTGGGCAACACGGCATTTACAATGTATGTAATATATCTTATTACATTTTTTTTGTTTGCAATGTTTTCATAATATTGTATATTTTATAAAATGAAAATTGAATTATGTATAGAAGAAGATCATTTCAGAATAAAAAAATTCAATAATATAAAGTAAATTATATCAATTTGGGAAACGGAAGTTATAAAACTAAAACATTTTTTTATAGGCTTTCAGTTTGTATTAGGATTTTTAACAAAGTTTCTATAGTTTTAAAAAATATAGTTCATTGAAATTTGATTTGTATAGTGTGCGTAAATAATATTATGATAACTTTAACATTATTTATATACACTTGTGAATATTTTTTAATTTTTTAAAAATACATATAACACTTATTTAGGTAAAATTTTTGTTTTTTTGGCAACGTATTTTGTAGAGCAACAATTGAATAAATAAAGAAAAGTCTTTATTTGCTGCCACAAGACGAAATTTTTATTCATGGTTTTATTTAGAATTTATAGAAATTTGAATTTTTTTAGATGCCACGTAAAAATGATATAAAAGTTAACCTACTGCATACAATCTGAAAGATACTTAGATACTATTATAAATTGTGTGGTTTTTTGTTCAGTTTTTATAAATAAATAATTCAAATACAAAATTTACGATAAAATTAAAATATGCCTTTTTGTATTTTATATTACAAGAAAAAACATTTATACAAACAATAAATCAATTTCCTACTTAACAATCCCCCTTTCTTCAATATAAAATTTGCACAGATTTTTTTTTTCGTTATAAATAAATATCGCGGGGTTGTAATTATTGTCTAACCCTGAAGCAAGGATTTATTTCATTTTTTTTTTCTATATTAATTCCATCCGTTTTACGTTTTTTTTTCTACATTACATATACAATAAAGTAAAAATGTATGTACATATCCGGAAGGTTTATTTTCGGGTATGTTGAATAAGGCCGCATATAAGAAGTTTAAGTGTGGTTTAAATGTTAAAAAGTTTTGATCTTCTTCATATATAAACCATGCCCATATCTTTCATAATTTTCTATCTTCTTATTATTATTTTTTTTTTTGTACAGCTTCTTTGTAACGTTAAGTATAAAAAAAGGGGTTGATACTTTTGTGAGATGGACCAGCAAAATAAAACAAATTTCATTTTTTTATTATTATCTACAAATGCTGTAGAGCAGAATGAATCTTCACTATATAAAAAAAATTGTTTGTTTAGACCTTTCGGCAATTTAACGATAGAGCATCCTCATAAAAATGAAATTTTGTTGTTAAGTGGAAAGAGTCGTTCATGTTCGAGTAAAGAAATATTATAACAACATACAAATAACATTGTCAGTATCAACATTTAAAAAATAAAAATAAGTAAAAGTTCTATGTAAAAAAAATGAATTGTTATAATGTTCCGAAATGTTTCCGCACGAAAAAAATATTTATATATGTACAAATTTATATACAGACATAATAAAAACTATTGAAATAAGGTAACTTATGATAATATTTCCTACGCAAAAATGGAAAAAGTTTTATTTACAAATAATATTTAAATACACCAAAATACAATTTTTGTATTGTCCTGATCAAACACCAATTTAGGAATTAATTTGTAAAACTAAACGTTTAAACAAATACTAAATTGTTTGAATAACTTCTAGTCCAAAAAAATCTGTTAAGTTTACAATACTGAACTAAAAATATCTGCAATATTAAGGTTATCGTGTTTTTTCTAGTTGTTAAACAATTTAATAAACTGTTATCGTAAGAAATTACTCTAAAGTTAAATAATTATGTAAGTAACCAAATTATTTATGTCTCATACCTAATAGGGGATCTTCTCATAAAATTTAAATATTTATTTTTTTGTGTTCTGTAAATTGGGAATTTTTCTAGATTTTTCTAAGGCACATCTACGTCTTTATCTGACAAAAAAATTTAAATTCTAAAGCTACGAGTTTGTGGTACAATTTTAATAAATTTCATATTTTATAATGTGAAAAATTGTGCTCTAGGAGAAAATTGCAAAAAATGTAATTTTTCAAATTTACCCATTAATGCCCAAAAGAATGTTTCAAAATGTAGTAAAAGGATAGGTTTATTGCTTGAAATTTTACCTTTTGCATCATTTGGTCGATAACGACCCAATGGGTTAAAAAAATTGTGGAAAAAATAATTTGTAAGGAAAGAAAATGTGTCAAGAAATTTCTGAATTCACAATATTTCAAACTGCACAAATGTTGCGGCAATATAACTTCAGACTTATTTTTGTTGTCTATAATCTGAGATTCAAGCAATAAACCTATCCTTTTCAAATAAATGGCTTTTTTTATTAATTTTCAATTAATAAAAATAAGTAAAAGACGAAAAGTAACAATAGTGCCATAACTCGAAAACTGGCTTTTTTATTGATCCGATGCAAAAACATAAAAACTTTCAACTGAATTTTCTCAACAGTATATAACTTTTTAGATCTGCCAGTGTTCCATAAGGATTGCGTCGAAAAAGGTCTATATTTCCAAGAATAACTCTTTAAAAAATGTATACCTTTGAGAAAAAAAAATGAAAAAGGATGAATAATATTCCTTTTTTTTTTTGCAAACATACCAAAAAAAAAAAGAAGAAATTTATATAGAAAATAACTTTTCTTCCATCAATGCCAATCCTTCGATTCTTTGACATGATGGATATTTTCTTCCTTTCTATATTTTTCTAGTTATTTTTTTTCCATGTGTCATATCAAGGACATAAGATAACAAGAAATTTTTTTATAAAATGAATTTTTTCAATAAATATAATCAAAAAAAAAATAATATACCATTTTTTTCCCTTGTTATTGTGATGAAAAAAGGATCGTAAGAAATAAGTTTGTTTGTCCAAGGATGATGTATTGTTATCGGACGTAATTTAACAATTTATCATAATATATATGAGAAAAAAAAAATTATTTATGTACTAACTAAAATTTCTAATATCATATTTTTTATCCTATTACATATTTTCGAATTTGTAGATTTTTCTATTATAATAAGAAAAATTACTAAATAAAAAAAAAAATATCCTATCAATAAAAAAAGGGTAAAAATAGATTAGATTTGAAGCGCTTGCGTAAAAAATAATATCCTTTTTTTTTTTGGTTGGAAAAAATATTGGATTTGTTTTTTTTTTTTTTTTTGGAAAAACTTAAATTTTTATTATATTAAAAATTACAATTAAATTCCAATGATGGACGACAATAACACCGTAGGATAATGTCTTCCTTTTTTTTGCACAAAAACATTTTTTTTTTACGTATTTATTGCGTGAATTTTGTTTTTTTTCTTTTTTTTACTTAAAGTTTATTTGAATGTGGATCGAAAGAAAAGTCTTTTTAGGGTTATGTTTGGTTAGGATTTGTATATTTGTTAACTGGGAGGTGTCAACTTTTTAATTAAAACATCAAATTGTTGGTTTGGGATGACATTGACGATATTTACAAAATGTTTGTATAAAGAAATTTATTTTTATATAAATTTTTGCTTGTAAATCACTTTCTAGGATAATTGAAATGACAATATACACGTATATGTGTGTATATCTTATATAGTGAGGTAAAAAAAAAGAAATATATATATATATATATATATATAATTCGTCCTTTCTTATTTAAACAAAAATTACCAGCCCTGATACAAACAAAAATGGTACATGATATACAAAGAGATCATCAGGATGAAGACAAAACAAAGTTGTTAAATAATAATTTAAAATTGATTTGAAATAATAATAAAAAAAAATAATTATTTATTTTTGAAATTTTAGGTTTTATGGTTATTTAATTTATTGTCCTGTTAAAATTTATTTACTTTTATTTAAAATTTGTTTAATTTTATTGCGGATTTTTTGAAGCAAATTGAATTTTATTCATTTTGTGTAATTTTATAATTAAAATAATTTGAAAATTAATGCAACTTGGATAATATTTGAATATGAATAATCGTAATCTAATGAGTTTGGTATCCTAAACCGACAGTACTTGCTGGACAAAATCGGGATAGACTGTGACTGATCTCGGTTGATCTTTGTAGAGGCTGTCAAGGCATAGACACACACAAAATTCCTTGTAGTTTCCCAAACATTATGAGGACCAGAAGTAGGTTACTGGTAGACATCAATTAAGAAATTGGATATCTAACAGCCAAATAGTGTCCTAGTGTTTGGAAAAGTTGATACTCCCTTCCTAACCTAACCTAACAGTCATAAACTATAAGAAAATCCTATTTTCAAGAAAAAAAAACAAATAAACAATTTCTTTTAAATTAAATTTTGCTCATCTAATTGATTGTAACTTTTAGATCTTTTTTTTATTTTTTATACTACAATTTTTTTTTTATTTAATTTTAAAATTTTTATCCGTACTGAGCTTTTTCGCATATATGACTTTGTCGGAAATATGAATATATTTTGTTTGTTCAATTATATCTCCACGTCGTTTCATCGTCAAAAAATAAAAAAAATATATAATTTTTTTTTTTGCAATTTTGTTTGTATATGTTAACAGAAACGAAACGAAAAAAATAACATAAAATAAAATAAAAGGATTTTTCTCAAACATATATCACCTATAAAATAGAGTATAGTACATATAGGATGGATGAAAATAGGTGTACTCTTTTTCTGTGTATTGGATAATGTTGTTTTTAGACGATTTTTTTTTTTATTTTTGTTATATATGATGAAATTTCGTTAGCAAACAAGATTTTGCAATATTCTTTATTGTTGAAACGGAACCAATAAAAGAGTTATCCGGGAATTTAATAAAACTTTTGTAAACTCTCATGAGGTTTCCAAGAAAACATATATATAACCATTAATAGTAGTACATATATGTACAGATATATAAACAATATTTAAGTTGGTTTTTATTACTGCTTTTAATACTTTCTCTGTTTAACAACCAAAAAAAAAAAAAATCAAATTTAATGAAAATATTCTGTATTTTTTTGTGTGTTTTGGTCGTTCGAAATTGAATAAATGGTGTTACAGGAACAAAGATATTTTCAAAATATACTTTAAAATATGTAAAATATCCAAACTAATTTTATTTTTTTTTCTAATTTGTTTGGAAAGATTTTATTAAACAAAGATATAGATTGGTTTTTCCAATAAAAGTTATTCAATTATTAAGCCAAAAATGTTCTTTTTCCTGTACACCAACCCTTTTTACTCATCATTTTACAGAAAATTTTAAAATTGAAATTAAATATCGTAATAATTTTATATGACAATTTACTAAAAAAATATTTTGAAATTTTCATTTTAAGGATCATAAATGAAATTCTCAATTTAATTACCAAAACTCGATTCCAACAAATATTCAGCTTTAAAAATATCCACCTGATCTCAACAATTTACAAATATTTATTTTTTTACTATTGACTTTTTTATTATCCATTCAGGACAAGTAAAATATTATTAGAAAGGAAAATAAAACGGAAATTCTAATAAATATTATTTTTGAAAAACCAAAACGAATTGCTTACAAAAAAAAAATACTAAATGAATACAAAAACCAACAATAATTACTAAACGCCTTTTTATCGTCCTTTTTTTTTACAAATTTTTTAAATATATAGGATCCGGAAAAAGACAATATCTTTGTATAATAGTTTATATTAAAATTGAATGAATTACAATTTATGTAATAGAGTCCTGCTGAGATCACACTATGTTATATTATTTAACAAAAATAGAATTACACGCCTTTTTAACAGGACTTCATGCTGTGAGTTTAATGATAAGCGATCATGACAATAACTGACAGGGGGTTTTGTAATAATTTTTTTTCGCATTTACAGACTATACAGACATTATAAGGTTTTTTTTTTTTAAAAAATATATAGAATTATGTTGAGCAAATAACTATAAAATTGGTTTTACTGGTTTTTGTAATGTGATCCTTATTTATTGTTTAATTGATGAACAAATTCGATAGTAATATGAATTGTGTTATATTTTATGATCCTGTAATTTAATTTAATTTTTTGTAAGGGTAACTTTTCCAAAGATTAAATAAAATTACAGAGGTGTGATCTAAAGGATGAAATATTGTGATAGAAAATATATTGTATTAAATGACATCAAAGTAGGTAATTAATTTTGGTGTATAGGAATATTACGGGCAAAATTTTATTAAAATTTTATTTAATCAATAATTCCGTAAAAATTTACCAAAATCTGATAAATACATGTTTTGATAAATTTAAAGAAATTCTGATTTTGATTACTGAATACCATAAAAAAATTTCAAAATACGATAGTTTTTTTTTGAAAATTTAAAGATTGGATGTTTAGCAATCAGATCGAAATTAGATTACTTTTCCTAAAGCTTCGAAAATGTATTTATGTGGTTTTGGCAAATTTACACAGACTTACTATAGTATAGTTTTATTAATAGTTGCTTTAAAATTTTCATAAACAAAACATGATTCTGTAAAAAAATTTTATTTTTCATTTTGTGTAATAAGAATTGGAAAAATAAAAACTGTAATTAATGTAACATAAAAACATGTAAAGTTATGATGTTTTAATTAAACAATGGTATAGTGTAATAATTACATTACATGCGAAATTTTAACAGTAACACAATATTAATGAACAGATTTTTTTAATGTTTTATGTCAATATTATATGAATCAATCAGTCCACTCGAATGCTGATTTTTTATAATTTAAATACAAATTTCAACGAACGACTGATATAATTAATATTGTATGTGATGCATTTATTCCGGGTTTTTTTGTTAATGAGATAAATAGTTACAGACACAAACATTAATGTTAATTAGTGGAATTAATTGAAATTTAAAGCTTTATAATGTTCTAAGTTTATAATCAGAGAGGATAACATTTCTGTTAATATAAATGCAGACATTCGGCTTATTGTAATAGCCCTTAAGTTTAGATTAAGTTTAGTTGATAATTCATAGACAAGTTCCATATTTCCGACGGTTCTATAGTTTACCTGTGCCACGGTTTCATTTGCATAGAGGTAGAATCTGTACACTCTTGATTTTTGTTCAGCCAACAGTGACCTGTAAGGAAGTCTACTAGGTTAGGAGCAGTTTTCTTCATAAGCTATTTGGTTTTTGGCTTTGATGGGTCCGAGATACAGTGTTTGGAGTCTCTTAATCCATCGCTTGAGTGTTATTATAACGTATAATTCATAAAAATTTAGAAAAGCGTCAATCCTTACTGGTTATATGCATAATAGTTAAATTAAAAATAAAAAAAATTTCTAAAATTTTTTATGCAGTTCCACTAGCGATACTAGGCTTCATTAAATTTAAAAAAAACATTACATACATTTTTCATGTTATTTTGTTGGCGCAAACATAAAAACAAATTATCTATAGAATTTACCTCTGCTATGCAATATTATGTTTTGTTTGAATGTCCAAATTCCCCAGTATCCAAAAAAAAAAAAAAAAACTTTGATAAAATCTAGGAATAGAAAAAATGAAATAAACTTTTATTTTTTAACAACCTTTTAAAAAATTGTTAATTGGTTTTTTTTTCTGTTGTTGCCTTGTGTCTGTTATATTGACAAATATATACAAAAAAAAAAAAAATAAAAAAATTAACAAAAATTTTCTGATTCGATATAATAATAAAGTGATTTTATGTGTACAATAAGGACATGAATAACGAAAAAAATGTTATTTTACTTGCAATTACAATCAAATTTTCCGAACTAACAAATTGAATATTTGTAAATGTAAATGCCAGGGCTAAACATTATAAAATATGTATTTATATATATATATATTATTGTTTAAGTATATATACATTTTTGTGCATCAATGTAAACAAAAATTCAAATCGATTTCATATCCTTTTTAATGTTTTTTTTATATATATAATTTTAAATGTATATATAAATTTATATATATATATATTTATTTACTTGATTACTTAGACTGAATTGTAGGCAAATTTTATATAAATGTTTAAGTTGTGTTGTCATTTATTTAATAGTATTGTGAATTATTTAAATTCTAATATTGATTCAAATAAATTGAAGGTAGATATTTTTTTTCTTCTGTAAATTTTTCGATAAAAGTATCTATTTTAAATTTATGTTTTATCCAATTTATTTAAAATATTTTTAGTCTAAAGGAGATATAGCTATAACATAAATTAACAATAATTATTTTATGTATTAAATAAATTTTTGAAAATAAGTTTTTATGTAGTGAAGAATATTAAAAAAAAACATTCTGTTATCATTAAAAAAGTGTTATTATAGTCAGATTAATTCAATCGGTTTTCACAATATTTTAATAAGTTTTCTAAATAAATTTACCATTTTCCAAATATATTTTATTTAAAAAAAAATATTTTAATCATTTTAATTCAACACATTAAATACTATCAAAATATTTTATTAAAATAAATTTAATGCTGGGAAACTAAAGTAAATTTGCTAGATACTACCAATCAACATATAATAATTAATAATAAATACTAGATAATAGAAAAATTTCAGACTATCTATTATTTATTGAATTTAATTTGAAAAAGGATTAAAATATTTATGTATTTTATTTCATTAATTCAATTGTCACAGTAAATTAATTAGAAAATTTTATATTATTATTATTACATTTTTCAAATTTTGCATTGGAATCATTACTGGCAAAAACGTTGAATCTTCTCCTAAAAATTCCATAAAAATTAAGTTCAATATAAATCTGTACATTTACAGAACACTTTGTTAAACTATAGCTACTTATTAAATTGAATTTATTTGTTAGTGAAAATTAAAATTTATTATCAAAATTAGCTAGCAAACCTTTCCATTATAATTTCTTACCTTTTGGCAAAATCTAAACGGTTTGTTTTTGAATCGAATAATCCAAACTTTTATCATATTTCATATTGTATCTATCTATCTATATGTATATAATACCGTATTTGAAGATAAATATAAAATTAAATTTAATATATTATATCCGGTTAGTACTCTGACTAATTGAAAATAATAAATAATTGGGTAAACATTAATTTTGCCCCTATTCAAAAATTTATAAATATTTGCATATTTTCTAAATCTAAATTCAATGTAAATAATATCTCTAATCAGTTTTGCAATCTAATAAATTGCATATAGAAAATCGAATTTTTTTTATTTAATTTGCAACAAAAAAAAAAAAAAAATAACTTATATATGCAATTTTTGAAAAACCAAATAATAATAATAAATTTTATTTTATGAAAACATATATTTTTTTTTATCTATTTTATCCTAATTTTCTATTATAAATAAAATAATTTGTAATTATAGAAATTAGAATGCTAAATGTTGATTATGTATATATGTATAAGTAATTAGAAATTATTGCATATATGTATACATAACATTTTATGATAATTATAAAATTTAATTAGATAAAATCAGACATTAATATATAATTTTTTTTAGTTTGAATAATAAATTAATATAAAATTTGCAATACATATATAAAAAATAAATTAAACTAAAATTAGAAACAAATCTTTCTGAATTACTAATTATGTATTAAAATATTTAAAATTGTATATTTAAAAATGTATACACAAAAACTTCCACAACTAATCTTCAGGATTGAACTTAAAATTAAATATTTAATTAAATATAATGGAATATTCTTATAATATTTATTTAAAATTAGATATTTTTATTATTAAATAATAAATGTAATTTCAAACTAACTCATGACTATATAATAATATTTCAAAGTTTTAAAAAAATTATTACATAAGTATATTTTTGCAATTAGCATAGTAATAAAGTGGCATAACTGGCGCCGATTTTTCATGCAATAAATTCCTAATAAATTTTTATGAATGAATCAGAAATAAATTTCATATTCTTGCTTGAACAATTTAGTGATTTACTGAAAAAAAAAGATTTTGGCACCAAATCAGGATTACAATTAAATATGACTGTACTTAAGACCCCGAATAATGCTCATTAAGTGCCAACAATTGTATTAAATCATAGAAACAAGATGTTACTAATCCGGGATTTTCAGGATTCTCATTCCATTTTGACTATTTATGTGAAATTAAATAGTCAAAATGCACATTTTAACCAGTTAAACCATGAAATACTCTGTAAACTTTGAAGAAAAACCACATTTTCGCAACAATTTTTTTTAACAATTTTGTAATTGAGTATCTAATCAAATGCAAGCCCCAAATTTTGATATTTAGGTAAAAACGAGCTGAAAGGATACATTAAATGAATTTAATTTAATACTATACTTAAAAAAATTTACAATTTACTTAAAAAATTACTTAAAAAAATTAAAAAATTTTCTTTGGAAAAGAAATTAAAGTTAGAAATCTTGAAACTACTCAAAGGATTTCAGAATCGAAAATCTTATATTAAATTTCTAAAATTGTAATGCAGGAAAAATTAAGTAGTTTAATAAATTTAAATCACATTTTGAAAAGCTTTTAGTCTCTGCAATAAAATCATTTTTTTTTTTTTTGAAAAATTTAACTACTTTTTTTCCTCTCAGAACTTATAAGTTTTTTTTTGGCTTAACATTTCAGTCGAAAACAAAAAATGCAACAAAAATAAAAGTTAAATTAACTTTGAAGCTGTTTAATATCATCAACTTGAAAATTCGAACATGTTTTTATGCTTAAATTTTTGGGAATTTTTTTTATTTTTTTGTTAATTAATTTTGTTCACGTTTTTAGATGAAAAAAAAAAATGAACAACTTCACTTTAGCTAGAATGCTGCTACGTTTTGAGTTTTTTAAATTAGACTTTTCATTCTTAATTATGTAGATTTGTTAATGTTTTTCGTTTTTCATTTTTTTTTTTTTTTGGTATGGTTTTGTTTGTTACTTAGTTTTGTTTATTTGGTAAAAAAAAAAGTTTTTGATTTTGGCGTGAATTTGAATTTGATATCGCGTGAAAATATATCATGTTTTTGGTTTAGGCATTGTAATAAAATTTCACTAAAAACTAAAACTTTGATTGCATGGATAGTGTTTTTGTATATTTAGAGAAAAATATAAGCAATTTTTTGTTTTTGTTTAATGCCAGTTCTGTAGTTGCATTTTAGGTTTACAAATTTTTAGAACTGAACAAAAAAAAATTGTATTACGAATTTGTAAAACATAAATTTATATTAGTTCAGTTTTAATTAAATTTGATATTCAAAATTAAAAGTTACAAGTTGGATAAAAATCAATTTTTGAAATTGATTTTTTTTTAAATCCAATTAATTTATCATGGAATTGAAGAGCTAATTTCTGTAGATTTTCATGCTGAAGAGTTTAGTTTCTATTTTATGGGTTTTAAATTTAACCTGTTCTTTTAGTTACGAAACGAAGACTATTAGATTAAGGATTCATAAAGATTTATAAAATTACAAGTCTTTTAAAATCCATATAACTAGATTTAGTTAAAAGTTGTTTTCAAATTTGACAGCTCTATTACGAAAATATAATGCAGCTAACAATTTCATAAAGACATTTCCAGCTTACAAACAATTTATAAAAATTTAAAACAAAATTATTTATTTTACATATTTTTCTTCATAATTTTTCCCTGTATTTCTATTTTTAGCTAAAATAATATTTTAAATAATATTTTTTTAATTTAATTTAGTTTAAAAATTATTTTAATTATGAAAAGTTTAAAAACTATTTTAAAGTTTAAAACGTATTTTACATATTTAAAAGCTCGCTTAGGAGATGAGTATACGAAATTTTAGGTCGAGCATTTCAAATTTTAAAACTATTTTTAAAGATACGTCCCCCAGTTGTTTTTAATTCATATACTGATCTAACTATTACTCCTTGGTGCTATTACTTCTTGATGTTCTCATAACATTCGATTTAAAGCTGAGTAAAATTAGACCAACATCAAAGTACAAAATATATCAAAGAACAAAAATCAAAAAATTTGTTAATTTTCTTCAAATTCATATTTAGTTCCCAAACTTGATTGTTGGTTACGTTAATTTTGGCGAAATTTGTTGCGTAGGAGCATTTATTGCGTAGGATTGGAAATGTTTAAGAAACTCACTTCTTTTACTTTATTATCTCAACAAATATACAAAGCAAAAGATCAATAAAATTATATTCTATAAATAGATTTTTTTTAAGTTTTTCTAAAAACATTGTTTTTTTTTTCCAACTTTATCAGCTAATTAAAAAAACTTTGAAAAATTTCAATTTTGGTCAAAAGAACTAAAAAAAAAATACTTTACATTTTTATTTCCAAATTCAATAAAAAAATAAATTTATATCACATATGTGTAAATATTGAAGTAATCTATAAAATTTTCGATAAAAACAAAACTATTTTATTTATCCATTAGGAAAAAAATAAAATAAAAACTAATAATTTAAATTTAGCTAAAAACCAGACACCTTAATAAATAAACCATTTTTCTATTTTCTATACAATTTTCAAAAAAAAAAAAAAAAACAACATAAAAAAAAACATAAATGAAGAAAAACATTATTTTTAGAATTTTGTATAATAATATTTTTTTGAGTGTTTTGTCACGTTTTTAAAAGGTTTTCTCGATTAATTTACTACGTGATTACAAGTTCAACTTGTGGCTCTATGTCTCACAAAAAAAAAAATTTAAATTAAAATATACAACATAACCACTAACAAAAAGATATATAAAAATAGTATATTACGAAAACATTGAAATTGTAAAAGTAATTTCCGTTTGTAACTATACAATATACCACCCATACATAAAACAAAATAAAAAAATTGTTATACATTAATTCCCATTAGAATTTTCGAAAGGATTTATTGGAAAATTCTGCAAAAAAAAAAATATTTATATATTGATCATCATCATCAACATCATTCTCGTATGTGTCTAATGTCTACAAATTGAATGCTCTTAAAGTGCTTGAAATTACTTCACACTGTTTGGTTTGCACAATTCACAAAATTCAGGATGATGGGATGTAAAAAGTCTTTTTTATTTTCTTTATAAACATTTATATTTTTTATTTTATTTTTTTGTATTTTTTGAAATTGTTGAAATTGCAATGCCGTCTATATGCCGTTTTAGTAGTTCTTCGATATTCTACTTTTTTCTTTTAAATTTATTATTTTCATTTCATTTACTTAATTTTTACAAAAAAAAAAAATAATAACAATTTATGGTGAAATGCATTTTTTTGCTGACATCACTTATTTTCAGTATGATAAATATTTATGCAAATACTTTGGCACTGTCTTCGGTAATTAGCAATACAAAAAAATCGAAAAAAAAACAAAAATCAGTTAGTATATAAAAGTATTTTTTTATGTTAAATGTTAAGAATTTCATATATGATGCTATTGTACTGACGATCGTATTTGATAATTAATGGTCATAATTTATATAACAATATAAGTAAATAATTTTTAATAGGAGATATGAGGGTAAATCTGCACTTATAAAAAAAAACGGTTGTTTGTTAAAGGTCTAAACAACTAAACTTCAATTTGTCACAAACGAACATCTTTTAGAGATAAATTTGTAAATCATTAAAATATCGCGGACTCTTAAAAGAAATCGAATTTCATATTAATTTATAAAAAAAATCTTTAATCCCGATTCTTAAGTTGTACGATCATCAAATCGAACTTTTTATCGAAAGGTGTTACTGGTCATCACTATAGTTAATTAAACAATTTTCAATTTAATAATATTTTCTAATAAATTCTATTCGAAATAAACCCCTATTTCACCTAAAATAAAATTGTCATTGTTTATGCATTTTAAAAAAATGAATTGCGTGCGCCCATCAATCCATCGATTCACCTTTTAAATGTTGCACTTTAAAAATTATTAAAATTAGCATTACAGGAAAAAAAAAATGAAATTTTATCCAAGAAAAAGTTTCCAAATGGCATAATAATTGATTTCTCTTTCCTGGATAATAAAAAAATATATTAAATGTAAATATGCTTTTTCAATGTAGCACACACTTTAATTTCTTTCCCCCTTTTTTTTTTTTACTGAGGTTAAAGATTTTTTTTTCTTCATATTTTTATTTTGTGGTTTCAGTTCGAAATTCTTTCGAATTAATTTAATATTCACATATGGCAATAATATTATTTGTAAATAAAAATCATGTTTTTGGAAATCTATTTTATGCTATTTAAGAAATCAAAACAAATTATGTCCACAATTTGAACTAAGCAGGATTAAACCAAATATTTTCAATGTAGATTAATTCATTGGGAATAATTGCTAATCAACTGAATTTCTAGAAAAAAAGGAAGTTTTTTGATTGTTTGAAAGTTTTATGTGTATGGAAAAGGATTTGATATTTTTTATAAATGAAAATAAAATAAAAAAAGCAAGAGGCTTATCACTATTGGATAAAATATGGGGGCTAGTATTATTGCAATTTAAATTAAATTAAAATATTTACATAAATTCTTAAATACTTCTATTTATATACATTATTTGTATATAATTTAGGTTAAAATCGAGTTATAGAACTATTTAATCTATAGTATAGATTCTCTCCAACAGAAAATATATAAATATGTAATAATAATAAATTTATTGATTAATATACAAAAATCGATAAATAAATTGATCCTGTATGATAACTCTGTATCAGTGCAAAGCTTTTTATCAACTGATAATATTTTGCTTTGTCAATAAAAGTTTCTTTTTAAAAACTTTATACCTATGTTTCACTACATTTACGATTTCCTGAGTAATTTTGGAAAATATACAAAACAAAATTTATGATTTATTATCAATGAATTAACCCATTTTGTGTTCCTTGTATTTTTGAAAAAATTAATAAAATTTAGTAAATTCGATTTATTTTAGTGAAATTGTCCAAATAAACAATTTTAATAAATTTTAAAATTTTCGATTTTTATCCAATCTTAAAAAAAACCCGATGGTTTAACATAATATCAGTGTAATATGTACATTACTTCTTTAATGATGCTTGCATATTGCATTTGACAAATAAGATATTTTTGTTGTGATAAAATCGCAATAAATAAGTCTTTAACGAACAAACATTTTACTGTGTATTTTATAGGAAAATATAAGCCATTCTGGACAAAATAAGATATGAAAAGTTGAATTTCATAAAACAGTGTTTTTAAATATTGCAATAAAATTGAGGTATATAATATATAAATATTTCCAGTAATGATAAAATATATGGAAAAAAATGCATTTGTAAAAAATAAATTGCCTTGTAATTTTGCTGTAAAAAAACCGGAGTAATAAATGGGTTAAATATTGTCTTTTAAGGCAATATCGGATATTTCAATTTTGATCCAATGCATTGTTTACTGTAAATATATGCTTCTTACTTCAATTTTCAATTTAAATGAAAAAGTATTCTTAAATAATCTCCAATTAATTACATAAAGATTATTAGTATACCCATTTAAAACTGACTAAACTTACATCGTCATTGATATGTCAAAAATAAATAATCTGAGATATTTTACATAAATATTTGCATCAAAGAATTAAATATAAAAAAAATATATTTATATATAAATTTTCCCAAACTTTTCATATAATAATTTCACCTGTAAATATACTTTTCACGCTTTCAAAGTTAACTTTATACTCTTCTTTTTTTCCATACATATATCTTTTATAAGGGCTGCAAATAAATAATTTATTATACATTAAGTAAATTTGTATTTATAATAATATAGTTTTATGTACTCGCGTCACTTCTGTATTATTATACATCAATAAACAATAACACAAAAATTTCCCCTTTTTTTCTTGCATTTTTTTTTTGTCTTTCTTCTGTTGTTGTTGTTAATGTTTATAAAACAACATATAATTTTCATTTTCAACATTTAGATAAATATTATGTTTTTTTTTTTCTTTATTTTTATTATTATTATTATTTTTTTTTTTGCTGCTTTACATTTTCTTTATGTTTATTTGGCAAACTCAAAAAAAGTTATAATACTAAAAACATATATGCTTAATAATTCTAATATTTTCATAAGAGAGTGTCATACCAGCCGAGACAGAATAAATTTGTTTGATAAATTTACCTTTAGTAAAGTAAATTTTTTTTTCTTTAAATTGTTGTTTCTTTATTATTATTATTATTAATAATATTAAATATGTTTTTGTAATTTTTCAGATCTAAAATTATGTTATTATTAAATATGTATCTTTAATAAATATTATTAGAATATTAAATAGAAATTATCAAAAAGTATATTAAATTAAAAAAGTAAAGTTTATTAACATTGTATATTAACTTTTCGAATGAATTTTTATTTTATTTTGATTTTATGATAATCTAGTTTTTATTATAAATATTTTTTGGTAAATAATATTACTTATATTTCATAAAATGTAATTAAATTTTATATTTATTGAAAAAATTTAATAAAATATTCCTTTGACATTATTTTTTATTTATTAAATATTTAAATATTAAATATTTTGATAAAGTAGAAAATTCATATATATATATATTGAACAACTGACAAACTTCAATTCCTTTACAGTGATAAAAAATATGTGTTAATCCAAATGTATTTTAATTGTCGAAAACTTTTGCCTCAAACATACTTTGACTCAAACCAAAAAAAAATATTTTGGAGGAAAATAACCAAATATGTACTTAATAATGCTGAAAGTGCTGTTTTTTTCAATTGGAACTCATTTTTGACAAAAGAATGTATAAGTATACCCATTTACAACAAGGTGACATTTTTCTCTATTGAAATTTATTTAAATCGTTAGTTTAAATTTCAAATGAAATATAATTTTTTTCTGGGCTGTTAATTATAATTTAATTATTGATTTTTACATTTAAAGTTGAAATCAATGGGGAATCGAACCTATTATCTACTGCATAATAAAAACAGCTTAATAAATACCCCCAAGTTACCCCTGGTCAAGAGAAAAGTTAATTGTAATATTTATTATAAATATTTCAAAGATTACGAGAAAATACATTTCACTTGCAATAAGGATTGATTTAGAAAAGCATTTTTAAGAGAAATACATTACATTACTTTTATTTGCAAATACAGTGTCCGCTAATAAATCTCTTTTACAGTAAATGTCGTATTCTTAGAAAATTTTTATCAGTGTATTACAAGAATTATGTTTTTGAACAAAAGTCATCAGCATAATTGATAAAATGGTATAAAGTTCAAATGAAAAATTTCCATTTTTAATCATTTTTTTTATTTTACATGTTATTTAAAAGCTGAATATAAATAAATATAATAATAATATTTTTTTTTTTATTATTTATTAAACTAAAGAACAAAGAAAGAAGCTATCAGATAATGTAAAAAAAAAAAATTATAGTCCAAAAAATTAAAAGATAATTTAAATTTTTAATAATGATAATAATAATAAAAAAATGGTACAAAGAGATAAAAGCATATAATTTATTCTAGATAATATAATTTAGAACTTTTAAGTAAAGTATAAACATTGATAAAATTTTAAAATTTAATTTAATTATTAATAAGAAAAATCAACAAAATTTTTAATAATTAATTTTTAATTATTTTCAACAAAAAAAAAAAAATTTTCATGGAAAAATTATTTGAAAATTAATGTTATTGAGTTTTGATTCATTTAAATTTTATATAGCAAAACTTATACAGGAAGTAGCTAGTTCATTGTCAGATTTAATGTTGTTAAATAATTTCATAGTTCATGAATAAATCACATATTTATGTAAATTATAGATATTTACTAATAATATTTGCAGAATTTTACAAATTTGTATTTAACCTTTGTGCGGGGAAAAAAAATAATAAACAATCAACGAGATTTCGGTGTTTTAGAACATTCTAATTAGATCTTTTGGAGCCCTTAATGCCATATTTCAGTTTGTCCGTCTGTCTGTTCATATCGTCTTTATTTAAAATTAAATAAGTACATAATTATTATTTAAAAATCTTGTAGCATAGATTAGAAAATAGTATAAAATAATATAAATTCTTTTAATTCAAGTTTGTCCCAATGTTATATCTTCATTGGAAACCTAATCGTGGTTGTATAAATTTTTTTTAATATGACAATTAATTCAGAATCATTGTATTGTCATAGGTTTTATACAGGCCCCCTTTTCCATGTTGAATTTTCACAAATAATTGAAGAGCTTATTGGCTAAATATGTTAAGTAACATTTTTGTAAAATGAAATATTGTTACAAACATGCAGATATATACAGTAATCCCCCGATTTACGAACAGGATACGTTCTGTGAAAGTGGCCGTATATCGAATATTCGTATATCGAGCCCAATATTAGTATGGTATTCTATTTAAAATAAATAGATACGTTCCAGCGATCGAAAATATTCGTAAAACGAGATCCATTTTAGTATAAGTTTGTGGTAAAACTACATAGATGCGTACCCAAAATTTTCGTTAAACGAAATCCTATTTTTAGAAATATTTAAAACAAAGTGATTAGAAAAGAAAAGAAAAAAGAGTTTATTCATTTCAAAAATATAATAAATATTACATTATTCATTAAAAAAGAAAATTTACACGGGGAGTTCCAAATTGAATTAAATTTTTCGTAATAGCGAATTTTTCATTCGTATAACGAATTTTATACTTTAAAAATGATGTTCGTAATATCGAAATTTCGTAAACCGAACCTTCGTAAATCGGGGGATTACTGTAATTAAATACAGATGATCAGAATTTTTAATAAATGTAGCAGCAAATTGAGAACTTTAATCGTGATTTATTCAAAATAAAAATGTAATTTAATACCTCTAGCCACTCCTTAGCTCTTCAATTGCTAATTTAATATTTAAATATATTTTGTTGGAATAATTTTTAATTAATTTATAAAATTTACAAATTATACAGCTAAAAATAAATAATTTAACTTGGAAATGTATTTATGAGTCTGGCTATTTTTTTTAAGGCTTAACTTATAAACCACAACAAAACCTACAGAATTGTTGAGAAAATACTAGATTTTACTGAAATATCTAATTAAGGAATAATTGCAAATACATACAGATAATTTTTTTTTAGATTTTATGAATTTAAATTATTATTAATTTCATTTTTTTTTGTTAATTGGTTATATAGACAAATGTTTGTTGTTTAAAGCAAATTGGTCAGAAAAACCAAAATGAAAAAAAAAATATAGTAGTCATTCTTGTGCAGAATGTATAAACAATAAAAATTTGCATATTAGTAAACAAATTTTCTCTATTTTATAAAATTTGCATACACTCGATTAGACACAATATAAAAAAAAATATTTTTTAAAAAAAACTAAAGGATAATTCATAATATTTTTCTTTCATAAAAAAAAAATAGGAACACAAAATAAAAATAGGAAACCAAAACCAAAAATTAAATGACTGAATAAAAAAATTTTAAACAATAAACAGGATAAACATAACAATTCATAAAAAATGCGGAAGTTTTAATGTTTGAAATAAAAAAATTTAAGGATATTTTGATATATAATATAAATGTTCAGTTGAACATAAAAGTTACACTAATATTTATTCGCTCAATATTGTAAACATAATAACAATCGAAAAATGTAATTTACCTTTTTTTTCCTAATATCCTTTTCTTTTTTTTCGCAAAAAGATTTTCTCTACAATAAAATTTTTAGGATATCAGTGAATAGTAATAAAATAAAAAGATAATCTTTGAGCATCCGTCAAGTATTTAAGTGGATAGTTCATATATATTTTTTTTTGTCTGTTTAACCACTTTTTTATCCAAATGTGGATTTATGCAAAACGGAAATTCAGGATAATCTCAAAATTTTTAAGTGATTGTTATAAAAAAAAAAAGATTTTTTGTGAAAAGCAAAAATACTTTTACGTATTTTTATATAAAAAAAATAATTTGTATATTTTTGTTTATGGACGAGTCATTTTGGTAAACATATTTTAGGAAGAATTATGCAAATTAATATTTTAGCTTTTTAAATATTTTCACAAAAGACAACGACATAATGACGACAATCATTACGATGATGTCAAAATTTCCCATTAAACTTATCATTATTCATGGTATAATTAACTTTGAATATGTTTTTTTTTTTTTGGTTTTTTAAAATTCTAAGAATTTTATTATAAAAATTTTTGTTAAAATAAATATGTTATAATATTCACACTACATTTTTTTTTTGTGGACTTACCCATAATTTTGTCTGTTTAGATATTTTTTTTTTCATTACTTTTTGTACTAGTTTTAACAATGTTTACTAAAATAATTTAACAAACACCGAAAATTATTATCACTGTGTGAAGAGAGAAATCTGTATTTTCTTTACTAATGTCGTATTACATTTAGTTTAAAAAGTTATATTGCATCCGGGCATTTATTTGAAGTAAAATCTTTCTTTTCCATCTTATTTGTTCATTTTTATAAATTTTAAAATTTTTAACATTGCAGATAAGAGTAAAGTAGTCCAGTGTATTTTTTTTTAAAAAGGAAAAAGGCATCAGAATAAATAAATAAATAAAAAAAAAATAAATTTAGTTTCCAAATTAAAGGAAATTTTTAACGAAAATTTTAAAAGTTTGAATTTTTTATATGGATAGGGAAATTTTTTTGAATTAAGTAAAGGTTATGTGCTGAATTATGCTTAAGTTACGAAGGTTTCAGAACCTCCCCGAATTTAGGCCACCAAAACCCGTTGTACCCCCCTGCCGACGTTTGTTTCTTTCCATAAAAACCGTGACCATCTTTCATCTTCCATTTCACCAATTTCTCTGGTTTTTCTCTAACTGTTTCAATTATATTTGTCATAAAATACTCCAAGTACTAAATCTGCCACACAGAACATCATTCATCTTTATCTTCGAATCCCCTATGTTTCATTAAATACATAGTATTCCACTTGGTTGTTGATCACGAAATTAAAGTGTTTCCTAAACTATTATTTATACCCCAAATTAAAATTCAAAATTATAACTTTTTACGGTGTTTTCATTAAAAATATCTTAAAAACTTACAAACCGAAAATATAAAATTTTACTAAAAATAATTTTTTGATTTCAACAAAAAAAAAATTCCATTAAGAAAGACCAATCACACAAAAAAAAAAAAAGACCTTAAACCTAGACAAGTCTGTGTATTTAAATATTTAAAGTAAATAAAAATATATGTAATTTAAAATATGATGCTCGTTTTCTACATTATATCAGTTACGTTAAAAAAAAACCACATTATGATTAAATAAATAATAATATATTGGAAAAATATATTGGTCATCAGTTTTTTTTTTTGGGTTAACAAGGTGCTAAAAAGAAATCCAAAAATATACAAATTAAATAGAAAAAAAAACCGCAAAATAACCTTACCTAAATGTAAAGCGAAATTTAAAGCAAAAAAAAACGACACTAATTTATGAATAATAATTATTATTTTAATTGACCATTTTACAATAAATTTTTTTAAAAATTATTAGCTTAAAAAATAACCAAACAACATAAAATGATTATTTTTTATTTAAATATTTTCTAGCATCAAGGTCAAGGATTCATAATTCTCAATGTCAATATAAACAAATACTATTATATATAGAATAAGTAAAAAATTGAAAGAGAACTGAAAAATAATGCAAAATAAAAGAAAAAAAAAGTATAAATAAATAAATAAATATAAATATGTATTAAACAAATTTAAACAACACATTGAACACCATCATCCCTCAATTGCCATCGTTGAAAAAAAAAACCAGTAAAACCAAAAAACTCAAATATAAAATATTTGAATAAAACAAGCTAAAAGTTATCCAGGGAGAGTATACTAAGATGAAAGGAGGTTATAAATGTTTAGTACCAAAAGTATATATCAAAAAAAAAAAATGTACAAGTCTATAAAGTAGGGGTGGCAGTTTTTGTATGCTTAAAATGTCTGGTTATACCTTATATATATTCGATATTTTCATCGGTTCCCTTTTTTTTTTTTTAAACATATACAAATTGAACCGTATTTTACAGAAAAGGACGTTTATTTTAAAAATTTTACTTATCAAAATTTAAAATTTAATCAATCCAATATTGTTATTTGTAGATATTTTAATGCTTAGCTAATTAGCAAATTATTCCCTGAATAACTGAGCGAAAAACAATTAATATGTGAAATTAAATATAGCTAAACAAATTTAGTGAAACACTATCTTTTAATTAAGATTTTCTTTTAAAACTGCGACGTCTTTCAATTCAATAAAGTCAGCGAAAAACGTTAATTAAATTAAATTAATTAATAATTTGTAGGGGAACGGAATTTTTTAACTGAATAAATTAGCGAAAATTAAAAATTTAGTGGAAAGTAATCTTCTTAACTAAAGAATTCGTTCCTTAATAAACTAGTGGAGAACAGTGAAATATTTGGTAAAGGAGATTTTTTCAAATTTACAAAGTCAGCGAAAATCTTAACTTAAAATAATTTTAAAAAATTAAAAACACCATATTTTCTTTCAGAGAAGATTTAGGATGTGGTACACTGAATGAATTAGCAAAAATGTAAATTTCCGCCAATAATTTACATTTTTGCTAATTCATACAAACATTAAATATTAGTTCACATAACAAATTAGCGAAAAATTTTGAAAAGAGTATGAAATTAATTAAAGATTTTTTTTGGTTGGAAAATTATAACTTTTAAATATATAAGAAAATGTAATATTATTTTAATTTAATACTTTCGCCCAGTTTCGCTCAGTTTCTCTGATTTGATAATTTGAAATTTTATTAGAATTTCTTTTAACATAAAACATTTCAAAATTAAATAAAAAGAAATTTTTTGATAATAAAAAATCATTTAGCTTTCTAAAGCTTTTTTTTTTTCGTCTGATTTTGATTCTCATATAAATTTTAACCATTTTTTTTTTTATTTTTTTATTTTCATTTCTCTTTTGGTTAAATAAATAGAAAAATGAAAAAATCCATAAAAAATAAAATACAAATAATTTTTTTTTTTTTTTTGTTATTTATCAAATAAAATACAAATTCTTTAAGTATATAGAAACAAAAAATTTGCCAGCAACATAAGAAAAAAATTAGAGCATTAGTCTGAAAAGATTGACATAATGAGAGAAAGAAAGAGGAAGCATAATAAAATATATACGTACATATATATATAACAAAAAAAAAAAAAACAGAACATGAAATCATTACTCCAAATATTTGGAAAAGGATATTTGGCGGAAATACAAACACGACATTGCCGCCAACCGCTAAACGGGACAGTATTTAGGAAGTCTTTATTTTTTTATGTACATTTCGGAATAATTTTTTTTTTTATTTAGATTTCATCATCATCAGAACAGACTAACATTACCTTTCACTTGTCATTACGGTGGCTATAAATATAGTGTATAACGTAAAAAAAAAGGGGAGATGGTGGGGCACTTATTTTTTTTTTTTATTAGTAAATTTTGTGTTAAAATATTTACCTATTTTATTTTTTTTCGGAATAATTTTTTTTTTTTTTTAGTTTAAAATTGGTTAGGGGGTGGAATAAATTTTGCAAACAATTTTTTTTTATTAGAATTAAAGGTTGGTAGTTTTTTTTTTTTTTTGTTTTTTGTATATTTCATGAAATGTGTATACGTATAATTTATGTATATATGTATCTATATTATATAAAAAAACGTACTATATATATTTTTTTTTTATTTGATTATTTCATTTTCAGGTGTGGTAAAAAAAAAATTAATTTAAATAAAATTAAATACAAAAAAAAAAAAAGAGTGTTATGCAAATAAAAAAGTTGACTTTTTATAAGCTGCGTATTTGTTTTATAATAAAACTAATCAAACAAATGTATTTAAAAATTAATTTTTCCGGACTAAAAAAAAAACCTTGTATATTAAATTAATAAAAATATTTTTAGTTGAGTAAAATATCAAAAAAAAATTGACAATTAAAGGTTAATAATGTTACAATTAGTGTAGAACTGAATTTACAATTTATGTTTTTCAAATTATAATTTTTCAATGAACATAGTTTGAAAAGATTGTAATTTTATAAAATTTCGAGAAATTGTTGAATATATTTAAAATATAGTTTCTAACCTAGATTTATATAGAGGCAATATCGACAGCTTCCCACAATAATGTATTATCCCACAATTTTAAAAAATTTCTGGAAAAGCCATACAGTTTTTTTTTGAATCGATAAATGGTATGAAAGTTTTAATTGCTTGTCGCATTTAAAAGTTTCTTCATTATAAAAAAATGCATGGCTAGGAAACCAAATAAAATTACTAGGTCCAAATTACAATATAATATCGTAATTGTAATCGATTTCCTTAGTAGGATGCCTAGGCTCTATTTGCGATGTTATTCCATTACGGAGACAGAATTAGATAGAGGTGCTAAAAGTTTGGATAGTTATTACCGATGCTGCATGTTAAAATAATACTTTTTATTAATAGTGACAATAAAGTTACCAGTTTGATAATGTATGACATGGGTATAAAATTATCGCCATAAATATAATTTTGTAATATGGTATAAAACTATCAGCACATAAATATAAAACTACTGTACTGTAATTTTGTACGATAATATAGTTTCTTATTGACATTCTCAATAATATTTAATTAGAAAATCTGTGAGGCAATTTAATCATAATTGTTTAAACTATACGCTATAGCGAGATGAAAAATGGCATAACAAATTTTATTATTTGTGGTTAGCACTGGGTTAATAATTTTCACATTACTACAAATTAAATTAAAATTCATTTCTAAATAATAATAATATATTTTTGTTTTCGCTTCTTAACAACAATAGATATATTACATCAAAATTTATGTAATTTCAAACTAACAAATAAGATATTTTTAACTATAAAATTTGTTTTTGCTTTGACCAGCAAATTTCTTATATAATTTAAAAGTTAAGATTATTTTATTAATAATTTGCAAGTCATCAAATTATAATTAAATAAATTTCTAAATTCTTTTTAAAATATAAATATATAAATAAATTCATTATTTTTGTTGATTTTCAAGTTATAAACACAAACCAAAATTCCACAGGTGTATTTGTTTATTAAAACCAATTTTATACCAATTCGTATATTCAAACTTTCCCAAAAAAAAAAAAGTATTATATAAAATTTGTATGCTTCTTTAAAATATCATTTCGTGTTTCAGAGATAAAATTTTTAAATTTATACATAGAATTTTAAAATATAGAAAGCAATAACCAACAACCCCCTACAAAAAAGCCGAACAGAGAGACCTTAGTCAATAATTTAACGTCTCAGTGAATGTTGTTCACCTTAGTCAGCATAAATTCTAATAAAACTTTAACCAAAAATCGTTATACAATTTCTAGAATTCAATAAAAGAGAAGACCATAAGCACAAAAAACAAAAAAAAAAATAGGGGATGAAAATGTTGTACATTTAAGGATATATGAAAAGATCATTATTCTGCATTACATATATATATATATATATATACAACAGAGCCAGCATTATATAAAATCCTGTAGAGAGATTACCATACACAAGAATATTTCGGAAAATCTGATTTTTTTTTTGCTGACAACAAAACTTAAACAAACATGAACTTGCATAAATTTTTGACATTCCTAGAATGTCTTTTGGTCCTTTTTATATATATATATATATGATATTGGTCGGTAAAATCCTAGATATTTATATATGTACTTTATATATAAAAATATATATATTTTTTTTTGCATATTATTGTTTGTATAGCAAATCCTTTAGAGTCGTCCTTAGAATTAGTAAATTTACAGTATCAACATAAAATTGGAATATATGTACAAGGAAAATTGTTATAATGTAAAATAATAGAAAAAATCTTTGTAAAAACATATTTTCTGTTTTTTTTTTTCGTTTTTAATTTTATATGTTTATGTTGACAAAGGTATTTTTGTTGAATAGTAAAAAAAAAAAAACTTATTTTGATATTAAAATAAGCTTAGTGAGCAAATTAATATTAATTAATAAACAATTTTTTAATTATCTATTTTATAACACAACACAAAAAAAAAAGTAAAACTTATAAATTTTTGATTAAATTTAATTTTATTATGAAAAGAAAACAAATTTTCTATTATTCATAGTTAATATATATACTTTTATCTGGGTTTTTAGCCCTTCCTAAAAAGTGACACATTATTGCTATAAGTTTTGAAATAAAAAAAAATATATATATATAAAAAGAAAATTTCTGAGCAATTAAATATCACAAAAAGAGATTTATGACTTAATTTATATTACAATTTTTTATTTTCTTGTTTTCTTTAGTAAATTTTTATGATGTTGAAAATAAAATCACATAGAACAACGACTTGTAAATATATATATTTAATTATCTACAATTTGAAACACTAAATTACTAAAAAGTTTTGTAAGAAATATATTTTATTTATTTATCATCATTTTTAATGTTATCAGTTACTAAGGGATGACTAATACATATTTTATATCATATTATTAATAGTTTTATGAGTTAAAAATTAAGAATAATTTTTATTTAAAATATAATATATATTTTTAAAATCACTGATAAAATTTAAACACAAATATAATATTAAATTCTAATCAGTTAACTAAATTATTATATTTTGTGAACAACAAGAAAATTTACATAAAGATTATCAAGATTATTAAATAAATAAACCGTACATAGTCGAATATTTTAAAGAAATTTTCTTTTGAAAATATCCGATTATATTCGTAATACTAGACCTTGAACCATTCTGAACTTAATTAATAAATTTTTATATAAAATTTCTTTTTAAATTAAAATCATATTTTCTCACAACCCTGTAAATTTATAATTTTTTTTCAGACATATTCCTAATCGGACATTTTTATAATCTTCTGTCATAATAATAATTTTTTTTTATACTGCATTTAATAACACAAAATCCAAAAAATAATATCAGAATTTTTTTTACATTTTATACAGAAATTTTTTTTTTTTTCTTGTCAGATCTCATAAAATATTTTAAACCTCGACAAATCATATCCTCATTCTACAAAGCCAACCATTATTAAAGAGATATTAAATAAAAAAAAAAAATTCATTAAATTTACAATCATCAAAAGATAAGAAAAAAAAAAAAGGAAAGATACAAAAAAAAAAAAAATAGAAAATTTAAATTTCAAGATAAGAAATTGACGCCATTTTTTTCCAGTCTACTTAATTTTTGTTTCGGCTGTATTTGAATAATTTCTTAAAAAGAAAGAAAGTTTTTCTTATTTTTCCTTTTTCTTTTCTCTGCGTTTCGTTTTTTCTTTTTTTTCTGTAGATTTTTCTGCTAATGACTATGCCTCATTGCGTTTTTGAAAAGATGATTTTTTCCGGCATTAATTAGCGCAGTTATTTAAAAGAAAAAAAAATCGTTTTAATTAAATTAAAGAAATTATAAAAGAAGAATATCCTTTTCTCTAAAAATAAAAAATCTGTGAAAAAAACTAATTCTTCTTTTGATTGCATAACTAATGATAATCAAGTGAAGAAATCGATTGGTTTATGAGGGTAAATCATAACTTTTTTTTGATAGTAATTGAGAGTTAATTAATTACGAATAATTGCAATATGGATGATTTGGTAATTATTAGTGGTTTTTAATTGGATTGGTTGCTTCATTATATAATTTAAATTGCAGTTAGTTAATATATCCTCGTTGTAGAATTTTGTATTAATACAAAACTATCTGGTTCTCGCAAAACAGAAATAACCGAGCATATTTACACAGCCAGTAAATTTCTTCCATCACAGCAAAAACACCAATGAATAAATGACTTATTCTAGAGAAGAAAAAACATTAGAAAATATCCCTTGGTTGTATAAACTCGAAAACTTCATACCTCATGTAAAAAGTGTAAAATTGCGAACCAGAACACTGTTAGTTAAACTACCTCAACAAATGCACCGCTCTCTAGAATTTGTGATGAGCACAACGAGATGGTCGAGCACATACTCTAAGACTTTGTAGATCTACCTATCAGCAGATAGAGGCTCTAGGTAAAATTAGTTTACAAAATGCATAACTAAATAAATATTGGATCCAGCTGTTTTAGAGAAATCTTCAGAATTATTAACAACTTCTTTCTTAGGTAAAATTTACGATCTTTAGGATGTACAATAGGTTTATTTTGGCCGGAGTGACTTTATGGGTTAGTTTGTCCCGTGCTGTCATATATTTGTCTATTTATGGTGCTAAATCAGCAATCAAATAACAAAATTAATTTTTTGTAGGTGTACTTGACATAATGCCAAACATTTTCTTATCGACTAAAAAATTGAGAAATCTTTTTGCAATCAAAATATTTTTATTAATTTAACTATGTATATAATCTTAAACTTTTAGATAATTTTTTATTTACCACTAATCCTATTTACCTAACATTTTATAGTTTTATTTTTTTAGGTTACAAAAAAAAAAAAAATGTGATAGGTAAAATTAGTTTACAAAATGCATAACTAAATAAATTTATTTGGCGTACGTAAAGACTTATTTATTATTAACAATGTAAACCGACGGCAATTTAAATAACAAAATATTTGCACCAAGTACACACATTTACATTTATAATCTGTGCCTCAAGAGTTTATCCACAGAGCATACTAGCTTTTTTTCTGTATATTATTATATGTATATATATATTTTAGAATGGTTTTTAATGTATGCATTGTAAAATATTTTATCTGCTTTTCTATTAAATGAACATTGTACACAAAATATTTGTTGAATTATTATACTATTATCCCTCAGATAACTTGAATATTTTATAGTTAAATAATTAAAAAATTTTTTTACTGAATTTCGTAATATAATTTTTTTTTTTTGCAATTAGATTCAAGATTTAAAAATTTTGAAAATATTTATTTAAAAAAAAACATATTGGAATTTATGAAATAATTTCAATTTAGAATAGTAGATATTTTATTAGCAATTATTTATGGTTTTATACAAAATGATATAAAAGCTAGCTAGAAAATTGGGAAATGAAATTTTAAAAATTTACTTTGAACCTTAGCCAGAATTAATTCATTTAAGTAATTGCGGTTAAATTACAAATTTTTATATTTCAAATTTGGAGAAATTCAATTTGAAATTTAAATTCCTATTTTACACACTATATCACATCATACAATATGACAGCATTTAGTTGGTAGTTTGCTTTAAAATAAAGTTTCTAAATTTATCTAAACAAATATTTATGATTTTCATGAAATTATATCAAAATCATTACTATGTAAAAAGCAACACATCATAAACACTTGCTATCAAAATTATAATTATTTCCTTCTAAATATGTAGAGCAAATCTTTTAAATATTCTGACAAATCCTGAATGACATTTAGCTATGATTTAATCTTTGATTAGCTGGCAAATAAAAATATACATAAAAAAAGTAATAAACTAAATTCAATTGTTATTTTATTGACCTGAATAATTTCTATATTTATTAAAATATGCGAACATATCAATCAGCAACAATTTGCTGATTCAAATGATTTGATTATAACTTCCTCCCCCCAAACCTAATAAATAATATTTTACAATCCAAATGGTAAATTATTAAACCCTGGGACAATAGAACCATTTTACACCCTAGAAATTATAAATTATGACAGCGGAAATCATCTTAATAATCCATAAAAAATGTTTTGTTCTTTCATAAAATGCTTGTGAATAATAGATTTGTGACATTTATATAAAATCCTTTTTGTTATATCCTTAACAGTTTTCCTCACATACAAAAAAAAAAACACTATACATTTAATAGAGGTAATATTCCAATAAACATGTTCAGTATTAAGCTTATACACTCCTGTCTTTCTATCCTTAAGGATTTTCAATTTAAATTTTTTTTTTTCTAACAAATTTTCTATACGTAATTCTCACCCTCATAAATAACAATACCATCCCTTGTCTTAAAAACTCCCTCATCATAAACTATGAAAGAATACTTTTTTTTTTTTGGTTGTATTATTATGTTTTTTGGGCAATTGTACAAATAATGAGACGCTTATTGTGACAATTATTTCATTGCCTTTCGTTTTTACAAATTATTATTCTTATTATTAACAAATAAAATACTGTGGCAAAAGGATTGCATGTGTAAATCTCCGTTTTAAAAATCTAAATACCATACATATTGAAAAAAATAAATAAAAGGGGGATGAAAAATTATTATTGGTTTGTGTTATAATATATTTTTTGTGGACAAAATGTATAAAGGAACAGGGGTAAAAATTTTTTTGTTGTATTTATAAAATTGTTATGATTATTTTTGGGGATTGTTTAGTTTTAGTGTTATTGAGGGTGTTTTTTTGGATAATGGAAAAAGGAATAACAACATTTTTGTTAAAATAATAAAACCGAGGTAAGTATATATATTTTTGGAATTTTTTGTTAACCTTCTGGTATATTAAATGTGCTAAAGTGCAAAAATTTTAAGGGATGAATATTCCTATTACAATATTTTTACAATGTATATAAATTTTTTGTACTTCAATTAACATTGAGGTCGTGTTGATGGGTGGTTTGTTTTTAGTCATTTATATATTTAGAAAGTGTGTAGAAAATTTTGAAATGAAATCTATAGCATATGTGAAAATAAATCAGACAAAATATGTCTTAATTTTCTTTTATTTTTGTACTATGTTTAGATACATCTATCGTTTATTTAAATGAAAATTAATGTAGGGAAACTACAATTTTATTAAAAATTATTACGTTAATTTAATTCATTTTTTATGTTATAGTTCTTGTCAATTATTAGTTATACGTCTAATTTGTTTAATAATAATAATATTTACATAACTCCAATTAAGATGTCAATTTAACCTTTTAAGCGAACAAAATTGCTTACTATTAATATTAAGTAAAGCACCTGCTGCACCCAATCTTTTTACCTTTTTTTTAGGTTCATGCAAAGTTAATATCCTTTTTTTCAGATTTTTTTTTTTAAAGTCGACTAAGGGCAATACACCATCTGGTCATATTCAAAAATCTTAAGGGTTTTTTTTTTAAAAAAAAAAAAAGATATGTAGTGTTGAATAAGCTTAAATGATTTTGTAGATTTTCTATTTTTGTATATTAAACCAAGAATAAAAATTGATTGACATTTATATGCGGATTTAAAAAGGAGATATTTCTTTTATATTGTGGAGTACTAATAAAAAAAGGACTTATAAAATATTTCCTATTATTTTTATTTAGTTAGGGTAAAAAATTAATATTTTTCATAAAAATCATATAAAAAAAAATGTAGTAAAATTAAATACTCAAGTGAATTAATGATTTTATATTAAAGTATGGATTGTTTTTACAAAAATACTTCATTGTACTATTAAACTAGCATAAAAAATAATTTATGGATACCAAAATCATAAATTAATTGCATACCGAAATAGGACATTTAACGAAAATTACTAATTATTTAAAAAAATTTAAGTTTTATATACTCTCTTTAAAGTTTCCAATTATTGTTGCAACTTTCCAATTTTTTTCCTAATTTAACCTTTCCAATTATTGGTGCCAGTGAAATATTATATTGTTTTATCTATTTTAGGTGCTTAAATATATTAAATTTTGTTAAACAAATATTAAATTTTGGTGCTTAAATATTAATTTTAATAGCCAAATAATAAATTTTGGTAGCTAGCAAAATTAAATCTGTTGTCTGAAATAAACTAATCTTTTAGAATACTGAACAATGTGAATGTTGTATTTAATAACTAAATTTATATTTATAGTTAAGTATTAATAGTAAATACCTTCAAATCTTAACATTTTTTGATTGAAGTTTAAATAATTATGCATTGTACATACAGTATTCAGAATTATCGTTGCTTTAGAGATTTTGCTCAGAATTACCACAATTATATTAATTGAATATTGCCACAGAATATTTAAATTTAATTTATACTTGCTGATGTGTATCCAAATTGTAAATAGAACTTAAAAAGCTTTTAAATTAGACTACAAATTGTTAACCCATTATTCGAAGCGTTGCATTAACACAATATTTCAAAGAATATGTTTTCTTAAAAAAGTATATTTTTCCAAAAATGTTATACGAAGTTTTGTACATATTTAAAAAACCTGTATTTCCGTAATTTTTAAATAATTTAGATAAATTTAATTTCAATTTAAAAACAGTGTTTTAGCTCACTTATTACGATGAATATGCATTGAAATGTCTTATAAATGGATACTAAATACAGAGGATTCAGTATAATTTCCAAAAATTTTTAAACCCATAATACAACCGGCGAAATATGGGTTAATAAATATATTTTTTCACATGCATTTGATTCTAAAAAAAATTTTTGACCAAAAATTTCAAAAATTTCTATAATTCAAAATTCCAATTTCACTAATTCTGAATAATAAAATATATAAAATCACTTAAATTTTACCACAATTTTCATGAATTTTAATGATTAACTTTCTTTGTCAACAAATATATATCTTATTTTGTTTAATTTTCATTCACTCTTTTTTTTTTTTTGTTTTATTTTGTCAAGAACACTATTGACAGATAAATTACTTACCTATTGCCCTAAATTTGTTATTTAGTTTATTCTAAAAATTTGTATGCAAAAAAAAAAAAATAAATAAAAAAAGTTTATTTGATTTTTTTTTATTCCTTTTTTTTATATATTTGATTTTTTTTTGTTTTTTGTATATATTGCAATAAAAGATTTACAGAAAATTATTTTCTATAGTAAATATTATAGAAGGGCAACATCACCTATATACACGTCTCAATTAAATATCAAACAAACATTTTTACATCGCATACAAATTGATAAACAAATTCAGAGAGTCAACAAAAATTTTCAAGAGTAAAAAGCTTTTCATAAAATACAAAAAAAAAAAAATATACACTAATACCATAACCATTCTCTTTATATTGGACCACCCCTCATCAGTATTTCTAAAATGGTGTATATATAATATATACATAAATTTTTGTCTCGTCAAGGATTTTGAAAGGAAACCAAATTTTACAAATATTATTCAAACCATCTATACGCCATCCCCCCAAATAACAAAATTTTTTTTGCTTTAATATTATTCTTTAACACTGTATAAATAGTAAGGAAGTTTATTCTTCCATATCAAAAATTGTGGCCGTACATACTATACTCTCTACTAATAAAAAAAAATATATATGTATAAACTAATATAAAGAAAAGGAAGAAGTGTCGTTATATCAACGCCTTATTTTCATCACAAGAGAAAATAAAATAAATTTTATTGATTTCCAACTCACGAATATCCTTTTTATGATGAATGCTGTAAATATTTGATATTTGAAAAAGTACCAGGATATTTTAAGAGTTTTTCAGGTGAATTGGGGTATATATTGTAGAGTATAGTAAAAAGTAGAGATGGAAACCGGTTTTAACCGAACCGGAAAACCATTAACTGAATCAATTTTGTGTGAACCATTTTGAAATTATCACTAAACCAAACCATTAACTCACAGAATTTTTAATTTGTTTTGGGTTCGGTTTGGTAACCACTTACATATATATTTGGAAACGATTTCAAAATTAAATCCTAAATCAAATATTCTTGTGGAAAATGGTCAAAGTTTCATGAAGATCACAATTAAAAAAAATTAAAATAGGAAAATGTTCAAAATATTACAATAAAGAAAATTATGAAAGGGAGGAAAAATATTGAATCAAAACCTAAACAAAGCGAAAGCTTAAAATAATCTTGAACCAAAACCAAATTACAGCAAAACAGACTTTGATTTCCATCTCTGGTAAAAAAGGATATTTTAGAATTATAAAGGATAGTGATAATTTGTAAATACAAATGTTATTTAAAAATTTATAAAATATATTTTAAAAACTTAAATAGATTAGAATTTTTATGCTGTTATTTTGCAATTATTTAAATTTGCAATAAAAATAGTTGAATTATGTTTCCAAATTAAGTGAATTAATATACTGTTTTTTTTTGCGTTTCCTATAAAATTTGTTTTTTGCCTGATGGGACTATTTATCGTTATGGTAAAGCAAATAATAATTTTTCTGAACAAGTTTTAATCACAGTCTTGCAGTAGTTAATTGTATAATAAATTTAATATCGTAAATAATGAATAATTTAGTCTAACTAATGACTAAATCAGTTGCAAAACTATCTTACTAATTGTAATTATATTTTTAATAAAATTATATTACGAAATTCATAAATCATAAAATTGGTATTAAATATTAAAATAGTAAATTATAACTTGAACAATTTCTCCTTTTGCCTGTGTAACCTAATTTAAATTTAATAAATTTTCTTTTTATGAGGACAACATAAAATGTTGACCTATAATAATAAAAATTGTGTTTTTTTTTTTGTTTTATATCAACATAAATTACCACAAAATAAAAAAAAAATAACCAAATCCCTAATTTTTCTTGTACAATTTGATTTGACAATTTTAATTTTTTTTTATTGTTTGTTTGTTATTTTTCGTTTTTTTTTTATTATTATTTTTATAAACTGTCACTTAATAAAGTCAAGTCGGAATGTTAATTTTAGTGTTTATATTTATTTCCGCCGTTTATGCGAATAAATAGATTCGTTTTTTTACTGAGTTTGGTGTATACAAATCATCATGATAATACATAAAAAACCATCTATACACGAAATAATATTTGCAATCAAAATATTTGTTGTAGGGGGTGGGCACTGTATAGAGAATTTTCTAAAATAAACTGAGACTTGGGTATAGACATAAAAAAAAAAAAAAAAATTGGTTTGGTTTGGTTTGGTTCAGTTCAAGTTTTTTTTTTTATTTTACTTTTTTTTTTTAACCGTGTTATTTAAATATTTTCATTGTTGTTGATATTTTTTATTCATAACACTTTATAGAAGTATGTACAACATGGTAAAAAATATATACATACATACTTATAAATAAAAAAAAAATTTTCAATAATAATTTTCATCCAATGATGGAAATTTTCATAAAGTTTTTCCTTGTGGTGTTTGGTTTTTTTTTCTGTTTTTTTGTGTTTCCTTTTAGTGTTGTCTTTGTTGATTATTTATATTATCCTGGGAGAAAGAATATAGAGTAGTAAAAAAATTGTGATATAGTAAAAAAAATGAATTGAATAAAAAGCTCTTTGGATATACTTATTTTTTTTTATATAATAATTTTAAGAATTGTTGATTTTTGATTTAAAAAATTTATAATATATTTTTTACCTAAGAAATGGAAATATTAGTTTCCGATTTACAAAATGGTTAAATATAAATGAAGATTAAATTTATCCTGCAAGAATTTATTAAGCGACAATATTTTCAAACCCAACTTTTTATAATAAACTTCTTATAAAAGTATTTATAGTTTGAATGAAATGCCATGTTTCCGGTTTTCATGGTTTTATCACAACTACAAAAATAAAATGATAGGACAAGTTCATGACAGGACATAAAAATAAATGCATGTATGCGATAATTAGACAGGATATAAAAATAAATGCATCTACGCGATAATTTTTAAAATATACATTCTTATGGGATGATGTCGCTATGGGTAAAAGGAATACTCACTATTTTGAACAAATTTTAAACCAATTCCTGTATCAGTTATTTAACATTGAGTTGTTAGTGAGCAGTTGGAAGGATTTCGTTGATTCTGTTAGTTCAAGGAACGTACTAAATCCTAGTTTAAGCAATCAACCTTTTGATGTTAGTGAAGAAAACTTTCCTAGGATCTCTAACCTAGAACCTCTCCAGCACCTTCTAGACACAGAAGGCGCTCTAGAGGTTAGTTCTGCAGATTCCACTATTTCTCAATGGAATTAATAAAATTTCATAAACTTAATTAATATAATATTAAAAAAACAATCATAAAAATAAAATTTATATAGTCATAAAAATTTATTCAATAAATTATCTTAATCGAAACAATCAATTTGCTACAAATTACAACATTTATAGTCCAACAATCATTTATTAGCTTTTTTTTTTAGGAAACAATAATACACATTCCTATAGTTTCATATCATTTTGCATATTTATCAATTTTTAAGCTAATTTTTTCTCATTTTTTTTTTGTATGTACACTAAAATTTAGAAAGTACACAAAAGTAAAGTCTATATAAAATTATTATAATAATAATAATAAATAAAAAAAAAAATGAAATTTGCTCCTTGTATTTATTTTTTTATTACTTATGCGTAACCAAATAAAATTCTGAACATTCTGGGTAATTTTCGGGGTAGTGGGTATGTATATATATTTTGAAGATTCAATATTTATTGTTATATTGTTTTTTTTTTATATTTATTATTTCCAAAATTTAATAACCAAATCATTATTATCTATGCCACTTCATTCAAATTGTTTTTTTTTTTTTTTGGCAGGAATTTTTATGCTTCTTTTATGATTATTATTTATATTTCATTCCAACAAAAAAACAAAATTTATCATTTATTTTATTTATATACCTATTTTTTTTTTTATGGATATATAGTTCCGATTTAATATCTACATAAAATAATTTTTTTTTTTGTATATCTTTATAATATTTAACTAAAAAAAAATATATAAATAGAAATATTTATTCTTTACTCAAATTGTTTGTTAAATAATAATCATCAACACTTTAATAAATTTTATATATACAATATTAAAGTTTAATATATATATATATATATATATATATAAAAATATAAATAAAATATTCTTCAATCTATTTTATTATTAAAATACCAAATATTATTATTTCTTTTACCAGCAAGCAGCAGGTTGTCAAAAAAGGTATAAATATTTGGTTACATTTAGTTTTAAAAAAAAAAATGTGATTACCAATCTCTCTAATAGAATTGTCAATATAAATACATATACTAATATTTAGAACAAGATTTAACTAAGCAATTTAAAATTATTATAAATATTTATATTATATTAATATATAAATAAATAATATTAAATTCTATATTTAAAAAATATAAAAACAAAACTTATTATAGTAAAAAATATATATGTTGTTTTTACTATAAAAATATTTTTAGAGAAATTTTGATTTCAATATTTTCTATAATAAAAGATATCGCGTCAATTTGTAGAAAAACAATTTATAGAAAAATTATTTTCAGAAAAATACTTGACAGAAAAATAGTATTTGGAAATTTAATTCACGGATAAAGTTAAAAAGACAAATTATTATGCAAAGAAAGTAAGTTACAGAAAAATAATGCACAAGAAAAATTACAGAAAAATAATGCACAAGAAAATTACAAATTTTACAAAATTACAAATTACATAATAATTCTGTTTACCAAAATATCATAATTAGTTTCGGATACTATTAAAACCAAATTGGAGGAGAATATCTAGTTGGGAACTAGTTACGGATATTTTACTAGAAAATATAATTAGTGTAAATATATTATTACTCCATAGAACACAAATTGTTAAAAAAAAATTGATAGCTAGTTGCAAATAGTTTATTAAACTAGAATTATACAATTTAGGTGTAAATTTTCTTTTAATTTGACCTAGAATTCAATTAATTATGTTATTAACTAGAAACTAGTTTGTGATAGTTTATAAACTAGGCATCATAGTTGCACTAACTAGGTGAACTAGACATCATAGTTACACTAACTAGGTTTCAACTACATGTCCTAGTTTTAGTGTTTAAGTTGCTAACTAAATTTACAATTACACTCCCTAACCTAACTAAATTGATAATTAAATCTAGTTGCTCATTCCTAAGTAGATTCACTAGATTATAGCCAAAATTTGTTTAGAGAGTGCTTTTGGATAACTTCTAATTTCTTTAAATTTTCAAAACACGAGAATTTTTATTTTGTATAAAGTATCTTTACTTTGAAAATTTGAAGATTTGATCTTGGGTTTTTATCTAAAAATTTTCAAAATGTAATTAGTTTTGAGAAATATTCACAGACTGAAATAGTTTTATAATAATTTTTGATTTAAAAATTGTTGCAAAATTTAATAAATTTAAATAAAATACGAAATTTTTAATTTACAAAAAAAAAAAAATGCTACGAATTTATTTCTCTGCAAATTATTTTTCTATAAATTGTTTCTCGGTAAATTCTGTTTCTGCAAATTGTTACCGAGTTAATTGTCATTAGATAGAATCATTAATAAAATATACTAATAAAATATTTACTTCTCAAATAACAGTGACACCTGGTGGTAAAATTATATTTAATAATTATACAAGTAATCAAAAATAACAAATTTAAAAAGTTGATTTAAATATTTAAGTAAACTTTACTATATCTTAAAAAAAAAATTATATTATTATTATCGTCAGTTAAAATAAAATATGTATATGAAAAAATAACACTTTTCATTGTAGGTTTTTTTTTATGTTTGATTTTTCTATCTAACTACACAGTAAAAAAAAATTGTTGTTTTTTTTGTTTTCGGTGTTCTGATAAGTGAAGATTATCAAATATGCATATCTATGTGTATAATATCTATTTACTAGTAAATATAAATAATATTTATAAGGTTCTATGGAATGCCAAATATTTGATCCCACGAAAGTTGTTAAGCATTTACTTTTTTTTTTTTTTTGATACCAAAACAAAAATAAAAGCTAGGAAGGAAGTATTTTTTTTTCTGTATTAAGTTTTGTTATTATTGATTAAATATAAATAAATTACTAAAGTTTATTTTACAATAATAATAATAATAATAAAAAAAAAGTTTATTTAGAAGTTTAACCTATTACAATATTTTCATATTTTTTATGGTTAATTGATATTAGATTATCATAAAATAAATGTAACTGACCTATTCTAATTATTATATTGAAAATTATTTGAATTAATTGTTTAAATAATTATTAATCTTTTTTAAATATCATAATTTTTTTGGTATTGATAGATTGATTTTTTTTTATGTTTTATGTAAAAGAATTTTTAAAAAATTGTAAAAATATATTTAAAGAAAAAAATAGAAATTATTTAATTTTCTTTTTAAAGAAATGTATCGCAATATTGCGACAGCAATAAAATTAGTAGGATAAGCTTTATTATTATTATTATTATTATTGTATGGCATACGCATAACAACACAACACGTGCTTATGTTTAAAATACGTGCCAAAGATTTATATATGATTTGAGGATTTTATAGTGAAATATGTCAAATAAAATATAGTGAATAATAAAGTGAAAATTAAAATATTTTTTTTTTCTAATATATTTTAAAATTTAATATTTTTTAAATAAGATTTGACTATACCAGACCTAATAACTATTTAAGCAGATGTTATCCTTGATATGTGATTGCAAAATCTTGTTTAGATAATATATTTTTTTTTGATTTTGATTAATTTTTGTAAATCAAATTTGGCATTGAAATTATTTAACCTAGATTTTTGAAGAGCAGTGAAATCTGATACGGAATTTTAATTAAATAAAATTTTAACTTAATAAATTAAAAGCTTTAATAAAAATATGAAAATACATATATTAAATCGCAAAAAGTATTTATTAGAATTTTCCTATTTTATTTTTAAAAATTATTTACATTTACAATATAATTTCGCATAAAATTTGAATTTTATACTAAATATTATGCGTCAAAATATACGTCATTTCTACGATAAATACGTATCTGAATAATAATATTGAAGGATTTTAAATCAAGTTGATGAGAGTCAATGTTATGATTTTGAAATTATTCTATTCTTATACCAAAAATTTAGGGTTCACAGTGATGGGGGGTTTTTTTTTTTTTGGCTATGATTATTAAATTTTATTTGGAAGGGTATAAATAGTATACTATGATTATTATTCTATATATTTTCATAATTTTATGTTGCATATTTTTTTTTTTTATAGTAACGATATTAAAAGGACTTTTATTTGATATATATAGACTATAAAATCAAATAATCCGTAAATGTAACGATCGAGCACGCAAATATTCACTCATCTCCAATCAGTATATAATACGTACTCGACCTTTTTACTCTCTGCTATATTGATGATAACACAATCATTTGAATTTTATTTATAATTTATATATTTTCTTATATATATACTTTAATATTACAATTTATTGCTAGAATATATTTTTTAAATTAGTATTTTAAAAATAATAGAAGATTTTTTTTTAAAATTAACAAAGTTTTCTTTACTGATTATGATAAAAATCTTTGGAAAACGATTAAAAATATAGATTAATAATAAAATAATTACTATTCATAAAGTAATATTTTGTAAAGTACTTTGACTTTTAATATTTAACATAATTGGGAAGATTTATCTATAAAAATAAAAATAGATAAATTTTTATATTAAATATTATTTTACTAAATCCACAAGATTTACTTAATATTACTTTTAAACCATGGTATAATAAAATTTTGTATATTTTAAAATATAAAATTTATATATTTAATGAAATAAATCTTATTAATAATTTTATTTTATGGATGTAGTGCAGTTGTTTTAGCTTAAATCTCTGTTTCTGTGTAAATACAAGATAAAAAATATATATATATAATATAAAATAAAGATAAAAACCTTTCTTTCGTTGGTAATATTACTAAATGAAAAACTCTTAACGTAAATTTTATTAAGTTTGCATAAAGGTAAGTTATAAAATGTATATATACAATGTATATGTATATATTTAAAACTATATATAAACCACAAAATATTATGTCCTACACCAGTTCTTTTCTATGCTAAATATAAAATATATTATAATATATATAAAAAAAATTAATTTTACTACAGATAAGGGAGAAGTTTAAAACACTTTGCAAATGGTCGTTGTTTAAATAAAACGAAATATATATAAACTTAGTAAAAATAAAAAATAGTTTATAAATTATGGGGCCTCAAGAATAGTTTACAATTAAATTATTTTATAAGGGGGCAATTATTACATTTATAGAAGCTTAAAAGTTTTTACAGAAGTTAAGTTTCATATTATGACTGAAAAGTATCTGATGTTAACACTACAAAACTGGTCGTAACTACAAATATTCAAATTGATTTAAATATTAAAACAATTTAGAATTATAACCAAAATTTTGGAAAATTGTAACTATTAGGTCGTAAATTTGTTAGTTGATAACTTTTTACTCGAAACAAATACTCGTAAAATATATAAAAGTGACGTAAATAAACTACCAGATTTGTACCAAAAGTTGATCAAATTGAGATATTTATGTTCCAAGCATAAATATGAATTTTCTTAAAAATCAATTCTACCAATTTTGGTCGGTACGTGTCTACAAGAAGACTGACAAACAGACTTATATGTACATTTGCATATTTAGTGGTTTTCTGTAAAAAAAAAAACCACTAAAAATAGCAAATAAATAGCATTTCTAAATCACATTTCATAGAATTTTTAAAAATACTTACTCTTTGACTTTCATGAACTCATATTTTTCCTAATTACACTGCACCCTAGCTGCAATATTCTTTCAATCGAATACTTCACTAATTTTAATGCCTTATTTTAAATTTTCTTAATGCAATATCAATTTTTGATCAGATATTTCATTTTGAATAAATGTTCTATAATTCCTGACTAGAATCTGAATTATCAAAAAAAGTTTTTGTAAATTTCCTTAAATATTTTATATATTAATATAAATATCGGAAACTATTTTATCACCCTATCTAAAAAAAACGAAGGAAACTAAGGCCCCTTAATAAAAAAAACCGCAATGATAAAAGATCAAAAAACAAACGAATAAAATTAAACTAAATATTGTATTCGTCTAAAGAGCAAAAAGGTATAATTTTATATTCACCGAACGTATATATAAAAAAAACGACATTAAAAAACAAAATAAAACCTTTGTAGAAAATTTTGTATTTTACGTAATGTGTTTTTTTTTTTTGTACAATTTAGAAAAAGTGAAGAATACCACATAATTTTCTAGGAGTTTTTTTTTGTAGATAAGGTATTTTTCATATACCAGCAATACGTATATTTTATACAAAAGTTCTATTTCCGCACACATTTAAGTCTGCACATAATTTTTCAAAATGTAGAATTATTCACTTAAATAAAAGAAAAAAAAACCATACAAACAAAATGACTTTAATTCAAATTTACGTACGTAAAAACGTGGTTTCACAAATGTAATATTTAAATTTAAAATAATACATAAATTTTAAATATGGTTTTTTTTTTTTTGAAAAATGTTATAAAAGAAAAAACCGCGTTAGTTGAAACTTTCAATATTTATGTAAATAAGTAAAATATTATATATTTTAAAAATTTTGGGGGTTTTTTAAAAAAAAATTAAAATGAACTTTATTACCACATTTTATATTTTGTGAGAAATTGAAAAGTTTTCTTTTATACATAATTTTATTAAATCTAATTTTTATGATGGAGTTTTTTTTTCTGAAGGATCAAGTTTTTTTTATTAGGACACGTTTTAATGAATTTCACAGAAATTAATTTTTTTTTTTTAATTACATTGTAAAAGTTATTATTATATGCTTTTAGATTATGTTTAAAAAAAGAAAATTGTTTTAAAAAACCACCCTTTTTATTTAATTATATTTCGTGTATAATCTCTTTCTAGGCTATCTGTTGGGTAAAGATAATCTTTTGTTAATTATTGTGTATACAATAAAGGAAATGTTTTTTTTTTATTATTTTGAAAATTATTAGTCCATTTAATTTTTCATATTTAAATTTTTATATATATATTACTATAAGGTATGTTTAGAGGAAAATTTTATATTCATAAGATTATTTATAATCGGATGTAAGTTAATTAAAAACAGATTTTATGATATTTTATGATATATATATGTATGTATATATATATTTAACCATAAATGTAGATAAGAAAGAAAATTTATAATTGGTTAAAAGATAATTAAATTAAAAATACAAATTATGAATTTTTTTTAATTGGTAACAAGTGTAATAAAGAATTTTTTACACTTGTTACCAAGAAAAATTTTTCTAGAAAAATATTAAATTTAACAATTCAACAAGTAATTACTGCCACTAAAGTAAGAGCTAGTAATTTGAAAAGTTTTATTCTTATACCAAATTACAGGACATTATACATAATTACAGGACCTGCAAACTATAAGTTATATTGGTTAATTTAATTAATATTTCTACTCTAATATTTAAAGCCTAATTTAATAAATACTATCTCTAAATAATTATTTTACGAATTTAATTCACTTTATCATATCGTAAATGGAATAAAATTTAATTAATTTAAATTTTTTTTATTATATCTTTAAATTACCGATTTTTTTTAATATTAAATTTAAAATGTTAAACCATATAAACTTCGAAGGTATTTAATATATATTTTTAATATTGGCAACATTGCTTCAAGCAATGTTCTATAAAAAAAAAAATATCTTGTCCTTTATTTCTTATTAAATATATTATACATATATATAAAAAAAACTTTTTCAAAAGATATGGCGGCGGCATAAAACATTTTGATCTAACAGCCCTATACATATATAATAGGTGTGTAACTATACAAAAGCTTTAGACATATTCTTTTTTTTTGTATATTTACATATACACACACGAAATTTTTATAACATTTTAACCAAGCAAATTGTTCTATATATTCGTATAGCAGGATATCTGCAAGGATATACGAACAAAAAAAAAACAATTTAGGAAAGTTATGCTGTCGTGCTTTTTTTCTTCTTTTTACATACTAAAGTTATCAGTAGATTTTCATTTTTAAAACATTGAGAGCTGCCAAACAAAAATAATTTTGAAATTGAAAAATTATTGAAATTCAAATCAGAATTATTTCAAATTAAATATAGTAATTTTATTATTTTTAACCTGGTCTTTTACAATTTGAGAAAACTGTTTTAATTGGATTCAATTTATTTATTTTATCTTGTTAAAATATCGGTACGTTGGCTGTTTAAATATCACTTTAACATGGCTTTTATGTTCTATTTATTATTAGGCAAAATTTGTTGCTTATCTATCAATCATGACTTGAAAAATATAAAAAATCTTAACAAATATAATTTCTTATTGCTTTGTGTTTGTAACAATTCTTGGAGATTCTGTTCTCAAAAAATCAGTTTAAATATATTTTTGTATGGTTACCTACTCTATTTCACAATGAAAAATAATTTTTTCAATAATATTCAAATAACTTTTGAACATTCAAATACAGGGTTATTCATTCTATTTTTATTTATTTTAGTGTATTTACAAAAATTGTTTAAAATGTACTTTTAAATTAAATTATATTTTTAAATCCTATTTCGTTGTACCTTAAAAGTCATATCTTAAAATTTTTAAATATCATCAATTATTCGAAATAAAATTGTAAAAATAACCTCTTAAAAATATGTCCGTCAACAAACAAACACCCTACTTTAAATATATTTTAAATATAATTTTTTCGGCTACAAACCATCTGAAAAGTAGTATAGAAGTTTAATAAGAAAATATCGCGCAATATTTACACTTTCAACTTTTAATGCATTATTTCAAAAGACGAAAAAAACCACAAAATTTAAACCTTCTTTTTTTTTAAACATTTTAAATTATTTTTTTGAAATATATGTTCAAAAAATTATAACAAAAATTTCTTTAAAAAAAATGGTTTCACTGTCTGCCAAAAAAAAATATCCTTCATTTCTTTCATTTTATTAAAATAAATGGAGTTTTTCTTAATACGACATGCGCCTTAAATTTAGTCACTCATTTTAATATAAATATATATGATATGACTTTTTGTATTTTATGGCAATACACTCATATCTCGCTTTACGGAAACTCGATTTACGGAATTTGGCTATAACGGAATTGAAAAATTAATTCTTGGTTTCTGTTTACGGAAAGAAATTTCGATTTACGGAAAATATTAAGCTGACCTAGTAGGCCTTGCATTTTACAATATTTCAGTTTTTTTTTTTTTTTGGATTTCCAGAATGATAACTAAACAAACAACGACCGATTTACGGAAAATAAAAAATTTGCATACACATTTGTACATAGTACAAAATTTGCATACACATTTGTACAAACATTTTAAAAAAACTCGATTTACGGAATTTCGATTTACGGACAACTTTTCAGGAACGGATTGTTTCCGTAAAGCGAGGGATGGGTGTAATGTAGTTAGATATTTTTTTTTGTATTTGTATTTAACGCTTGTAATTGAAAAATTGAAATGTTTGTGCAACTGATCTACATATATACAGGAAAATTAGAAAAAACAAAAACAACAATTTTTTTTATATATCCTGTTCCTGTACAATAACTTTTGTATATGTACGTTAATATCCATTTTTATATATTTGTATAGACACATTTCTAATATAAACAATTTTTTCCTGTGTTTCCTTAATGGATATAAGAATTTTAATCAATTTTTTTTTTCAATTTGATGTTGTATTGAATCAAAGGACAATAATTGATATTTAAATATAAAAAAGGACTTTAATTGAATATAGAAATGATTCCCTAAATTAGTTTTTTGGAATGAATAAATTGTTTAAATTTATAAACACAATTATGCGAAGGGATGTTATGTTAATTTAATGTAATTTTATCAAGTATAAAGTAGTCGTGGAAGAGTCACAAATATTTTTGACGTACATATAAACTCAACAAACAAAGTGTCCATCTAAAACTCGTAGTTCTCATTCTCGTAGTCCTCGAAATGTTAATATTAATTACAAAATTAAAAAAAATCGTTTTATGTTTTTAAATGATTTAGAATAAAATTTTTATAATTTCAACTTGTCTCTTCTATTTACTTCCCGAATTGTTATATTTGACAATTCGGGAAGTAAATAGAAGAGACAACTATAGAAGAAAAATTGGACAATTTTATTCTCTTAGGGACCTTTTTTTTAATTTCTGTGACTTCAAAACGCCACAAAATCAATGAAAATAATTTTCTAAATTATTTTCAAGGTATATATAAATGGGTTAATTAAAATAACCTCAAATTAACTTAACTCAATATTTCTTAGTGGAATAGTTATTTTGATAAAAAAAAATAATATTTTTATCAGAATTAAGTTTTAAAATCAATATTATTTTTGTTTGGATTAGTGGAAAATTAGAAAATAATATTTAAATATAATAATTTTATTTTTAGCATCAAGAAAGAAATACGCATAATTAAATATTTATTATATTTATATCAATCTTACCAACCTCTATTTTGTACCATTTTGTTTTAAATATTTTATTAAACACTTGTTAGATTTTTTTTTATCCTTATAATTTTTTTTGTGGTGAATTAAATGGAAAATAATCTCAATGCTAAATATTTATTTATAGTATAATGTCTAAAAAAAAATTGTTTTATATACAACTTTAGAGAGTTAATTATTGTCGTCGTCATCATTTTTTAAATATACAGAAAAAAAAAATCCACGTATAAATGATTAAGCATCCATAAATTATCACCTTCAGTTGTATTTGATATCACATCATAATTATTTATCTTAAATATATATTTATTTGATAATGTACCTGAGATACACTTTAAGAATTACTTTTTTTCGTTGTTGTTGAAATTATATCTATTTATCTTTAGTTAAATTTTTTTAAAAACATATGTCTCTCTGTCAACGAATATTTATATACGTATACGTATATATAAATAAAATATACTCAAAATAAAACTTTATTTTTTTATTTTTTATTAAATGAATAAGTTTTTGTTGACAGAAATTTCAAATTTTTAAGGTGCGGATATATTAGTTTCAGTTTATTTGGAATTTTATATAGTTACACATATTATATGTACAAATGTATATACAATTTAAATATGCTAATCTAATAAGGTCATAAACTGAAAAGTCAATATAATTTTCATTTTCACAAAAAAACATATAATGTATATATAAACTTTTCAAAAATTTTAATTGTTTTTTTTTTTTGGATTTTATGAATTTAGCAGTAGTTTTTTATTGGGGTTTTTTTTTTCAAAAACAAAGTTTATTAATTACTAAAAAAAAAATATATATATCGGAAATTTTTTTAATAGAAAATAATGGAAATATATTTGAAATAGAAATCATTTTATGTGAAATTCATATTTTCACTAGAAAACTAAAATATAGTAAAAGTTTTACAATAATTGTTTAGTTAGGATTTTGAAATATAATTATAAAATCCTATTACAGAAAATATATTGGTTTTTTTTTGCGATATATTCAAAAAAAATATTTTGAAATTGAAATTTCAGTAATAAATATTAAATTACTTTTTTTTTGTAATAATTCTAAATACTGTGATGCTTTGGTCGATTAAGTTACAATGGTGTAATTAAATATTTCGGGTGTAAAGTTTTAATATTTCCAGAAGAAAAATAGCTAGAAAAACTATTGCTATTAATTGGAAAATAGCTTAAAAATTGTACCTTAAGCTCGGTATTCTAATTATTTGATATTGAATTACTCAATTACTTTGTAATATCGTTAAATAATTTCTATTTCTAATTTGATTCATTAAAACTTTTCATGATCATTAAATATTTTTTATTAATACATAATACATATTTATTCAACGAAACATAAAATTAATATCAAGATTTTAAAAATAATCATAGCCTTTTGCGGGTTTTATAATATTAAATATTTCTGTTCAATGTGGGCCGATAAAAATATCCCTGAATTTTTTTTTTTTTTATGTAAAGATAAAATTATTTACCATGTCAAATATATAATTTTTTTTATTTATTTTTCATATTTTATTGAGAATTTATTATTTTTTTTTATATATATTTATTATCAGTATTGCATTAAATGCATTTAATTTATTATCTATTTTTAGTGATAAGAGAAAAAAAAATTAACTTCATAAAAACTTATCGATTGCAGTTCAATGTGATAAAGAGAATGGTATCTATATATTTTTTGTTATAAGTTTGTTTAGAAAGTATCTAAAAAACAATTAAAATATTTAGTTATTTAGTCTGTCTTTGAAAATTATTAGTTTGAAAATTTGTAAATAATTCCAATTTGGGACTATAAGGCCTCAAGTGTAAAATTTTTAGTACTCCAGCTTTTTTGTAACAATTTTTATTACAATATGGAACTTTTATGTGAATACTAATTCATAAATTTTTTTATAGTGAATAAAATTTAATTGCAACAAGCTAGTGAGAAATTTGTTACTAGTAAATGGCTTCAACTACATTTTTCCCAGTCTTAAATGAAATTTTATTGTATGTTTATAACTTGTACACATTTAAAGTAAACTGAGACCATCTTGGAATCAAACTCTCTCCCTACTGCACCACAGTATAATACACTAATTACGACAAAGCCAGGATAGTTCACTATAAAAAATTTATTAAGGAAAACGATAAACCAAAGTTTTCGTTAAACAATTTTTCTAATGAAATATTTTAAAGTCCTTCAAAAAGGCTCATATTATATGTTGCTATGAAAGGTTTTTTCTCAAGTGTTTTCACACTAAAAAAAACTTATAAAGAAGGTACTAAGAAAAATACGTAAGAAAATAATTTCTAAACAAACTCTTCAAATTATAATTAATAATAATTTTTTTTTTTAATTATTAATCATTTTCAAGGTGTTATTTTTTTTCGCGTTTTAATGATTGATACCTTGATAATGTTTGTAATGTAATAAGTCATTGAAGAGGTACTTTAACAAAAAAAAAAAAATTAAAATGCATTTCCTTTTAAAAATTCTAACATTTTATAAGTTTTCGTTAAATGGAAACTTTTATAATGTTCAAGAAAAAAAAATTAACTTAAAACGAAAACAAATATTTATTTAACACTTTGTATCACAGATACCGGAAAATTGTTTTTTTTTTTTATATAAAAATATTCTAGTGAATTTTCCATCAAAAATGATAATAAATATTTTAAAAAAAACTATAAATGTAATAAAAATAAATTGAATTTAATTATAAATTGATTGGTTAAGGTTAGGTTTTATTATTATTAAACAAAAGAAAATTTAAAAAATAAAAAATTATTTAATAAAATAATTATGTTTGATATCTAATAAAGAATTTTTTAACCTCGAAATAATATAATTCAAAGTTTATACGCTAATTTATGTAATTACAGTATTAATTATCATGAAAATTTTTAATATATTTATGTATTAAAAAATCGAATATAGTAGAGTTAAGTAAATATAAATTTTTTAAATTTACATTCTGCATCTAACTAAAATTAAAAAGTGTGGACAGGACTAAATATTTGTATTAAAATTACAAAATTAAAATTAATTACAATTTAGAAATCAGGTTCTTTCAATTTCTTAATAGTTCAAGTACAACTTTCAGTTGACTATGGCAGCTAAATAAACATAGGTTGCTTACCTATGGAGTAGCAAATTTTTGGTTAATTACATTAATATGTTTTAAAATAAAATTATTTATTTATTAATTATACATTGTAATTATTAATAAAAAACGAATGGCACTTTTTCATTTAAGTAGATATTTTTTTTTCATTTCAAAAAAGTGCATATTTTTTTCCATTTCAAAAAAATATATTCATTCAGAGTGACAGGTAAAATTTCTAATGAAAAATTTCCAGGGACCCGAAATTTTTCATAAGAAATTTTGATAAAATATCCTGAATGTCAAAAAAATGCAGATATTTTTCAAATTATAGTAATGTTGCTAGAATTGTCCCGGTAACAAATTTTTTTTTACAGCTATTGTCATACACTATTAAGCAGCCCCATACAGAAATCAATACTGTGTTTATAAACTTGGTTGACAAAAAATAGATATCCTTGAATATTCAGGATTTTTATTTCAATATGTAACAGAAATAATAGAATTTCTTATTTAATTCAACCAAGTTGATAAACATGTTCAATTTAGCTGCTTTAGAACTCCCAATTAAATCAAAGCAATAATTTAGTATCTTTTAAACTAACAAATATTAATGTTGGTACTGATATCTTGTCGTATAATTATGTTTAACCGATTTGGGTCATATTAATTATGTAGCCAATATTTTACTATACTGTCTTAGTGATTTACAAATTTTTGTTTTATGCAGAATAAACTATAATGTAGTGACGGAATTATTGACCATATCCTTTTTCTTAATTATATTTTAAATTCTGTCTAAATTCTAAGTAAAAGTAATATGTATTAGTTTTAAATTTAATAAAAACACATTAAATTTCAATTTTAAAACATTTAAATTCATTTTTTTTTATTTATCAATTTTTTTATATTAATTATTAATTAATTTTTTGTTGATTTTAATTCTAATTTTTATATTTTTTTTTTTTTTTGCTATATAATATTATATTTTTAATAATAATAATTAATAATTCATTTTTGATTTTTTTTTTTATTAATAATAAATTTGAATAATAATAATTAATATATTTTATTTATTTATTTATTTTTTATATATTTTGAAATTTTTTTCGTGACAAAAATTTTATTTTATACATATTTTTTAGTTTTACTAAAAAGAAAATGAAAATGTTTGCAATAATAATTTTTTGTGGAAATTATTTACGAAAAATTAAAATTGATTTTTTTTTTTTTTGTAAATTTTCACATAAATTTTTTTTCTTATTTTAAATCTATCGAGATATTTTTTTATGATTTTAAATTATTTATTTATTATTTTTTTTTTTTGTATTTTTTTAATTTATAGTTTTTATGTTTTGGAATTTTTTTTGTTTTTTTTTTATTTGTTTAAATCTTATAAAGCTATGCCTTAAATAATTATTAAAAATCTTAAATTTTATTTGTATATCAATATTTGATTAGGTTTTACATAAAAATTGCATTAAAATTAAATATATTACATTTTGTGTTAAATTTTTTTATTTTTTTGTAATTTTTATGTATATTTTATGGTTAATGCTTATTTATATTTGAAAATTAATTTATTTAAGTTTATTAAAACTTTTTATGAAATTAATTATTATATTTTTTTATTATAAGCATTTCCTTCTTATTTTTATTTTTTTTTTGTTTAGTGAGTGGCAAAAATTAATTTTTCAAAATATGTTTTTTAATAATTTACATTATTTTTTTATTTAAAGTTTTCTTTTAATTAATTTATTTTATTTACATAAAAGATTTTCGTAAAAGCGAATATGTTTTCTTTTTTTTTCTGGAAATATTAAAAGGAAAAAAATTTTTAAATTGGGGAAAATTTTTTTAAGTGATTTATGATGAACAAAATGGTGGTAAGAATTATTTTCTGATCCATCAAATTTTTATTTTATTATTTACATTTTGAAAAAAAAAAAAAACACAAAATTTTAATTTTTAAATCTTTTTCTTTTTTAAAAATTATTATATATTTATATTGCGTTATGTGTCCATAATTAAAATATAACTTAAAATTATAATTTTATATATTATATAAGGAAAAAAGGAAATATATGTTGCATTTAATTAAAATTTATTTTAATGAATTGAATTGACTCAAAGAAAATTATAGAGAAAAATGAAAATTATTAAAATTTTAGTTTTAAACCCAGAAAAATGAAGAAATGAAAAAATGATTTTTATAACTTCATATCTCTTAGAATAATATTATTCATTTCAGAATATTATTAAAATATTACAGCAAACATTTAATTTTTAAAAGTGCATTTGTGACATATTGCAATTTTTTTTTAAATATTGGTGACAACCGTTTGAAGCTAAGCTTATCAAATATTGCATTAAAAATAATATCAAAAAGGATATAGAAGAAATTATAGTAAATTAGTGAAATCATCAGCGTAATTATTCACGAAGTGTTAAATTTATATTAAAAATTCTATTGCACGGCGATAGCGTACTAGGCTTAAATTGTAAAATTCAATTAGTATATTTTAAATTTTGTATACGCTTAGATTTAGGGGTTTTTTAGCTCTCACCAATATTTATAAGACTATATAAAAGAATATAGAAAAGGATGTATTTACGCATAGCCAGCATAATTTTGTAGATAGAAAAATGTATTGAAAGATAGCCAATATAATATTGTAGATCTAATTTATTACAGATAAATCAATTGAACAAAATATGAAAATTTTAATACAGAAAGTGCAATATTTTTAATTACTCAACATAATTTAATTTACAAAAAAAAAAAAAAAATAATGGAAATTAAAGTATGTTTTAAACAAAAAAAATTCTAAGAACATAAAGCTATTGTTAAACTTTGAGTAATTTTTTTTCTTTTATATAATATTCTTTAATTTAATTCTATTAATCAAAAAAATCGTAAATTATATATGCACCCAATTTACACTTAAATATTAATCAATTCGCAAAATATCTTTTATTAATTTTGTTTACTCTTAAATCTAAATCACTTTTCCATTTAAACTTACATAGTATTTTCTGAATTTTATTTATTATATTTAAATTTTAAAAGAATATTTCATTATCCTGATGGCGCTGTTAATAATAATAGCAATAGTAAAAATAAAACTTACATAAATATTTACAAAAATAATAGCTACAAAAAATAAAAGATTGAATAAGAATTTACTTTGTTTTTTTTTTTTTTCTTCTATTTGGAAAATAATGTTTTTGTGCCCGTGCTTTTTTGTAGTTAACATAATAGTTCACTACAACTTAACGCATGTGCGCCGCCAAATTTGACCTTATCAAACACCATGTGCGACAGAATAATAGATGCTATTTTTCTCATCAACAAACAGTAACTAGAAATATAATGTATTTGCCTTCACAAAAAATTTCAATGTTCGCTGTGTGTTGCTTCAATATTTTTGTCATTTACGACGCAAAACTTGTTTTTTTATTTTGTTACTTTTGCCAATTCTCATGTTAATTAACAATTTTTTTTTTATTTTATTATTATTATTTTTATGTTTTTTTTGTAGTTATATTAGGTGCCGACAAAAATTTTTTGGTGTTTAGCTTCTGTGCAGACAATTACTCATCAGAAAAGCTAGGCACGCAACCCAGTAGCTACTAAACTTCACACAGCATCAAAATAATAAAAAAAAAAATTTTTTACGTTTATATTTTTTTTTATTAGAGTTAATTAGAGTTTACTTATGAAAACAGACAATTATACCGTTCAATGTTTTACATATAAGTGTCATCACATCTCTACAATGTTTCAAGCACATAAAAAAAATGGTATTTCTCATAAAAATAATAAAAAACATTAAAAAAAAAATATATATTATTATGACTTAATCAATATTTTCATTAATATTTTTTAATGAATTAAAATTTGTATTAAAATTTCGATAAGGATAATGATAATTATTTGAATTTTGATGATGATGATGATTATTATCAAAATAATTTTGATGATGAATGGCTGACGTTGTTGTATTCGGGTAAGTATTGTGATTTTGATATAATTGTTGTTGATTTTGTTGCTGCTGTTGTTGTTGTTGTTGCTGTTGTTGGTGATGTTGTTGTTGATGATGATGATGGTGGTGGCGTTGTAAATTCCGCAGCATATCACGTCCTTACGCCAATGGATACTGATGTCACAAGCTAGTCGTACCAGTTGGCGCATGGTAACTTAAACTTTGATAATATGAGTCTTGTCCCAAGGCAGCATGTGAATTTGTTAATGGACTTAATGGATTATAACCAGCATATTGACTCATATCATACATTTTAATATCAGCTTTTGATTCAGTTGGTAATAGTCGATTAATTGAAAATGGATGGCTAGATGGTGTATAACCACCAGTTGGTTCCTGTTTTAAATGATGCATTGGATGGTAATCACTGATTAAAGACGGATGACATCTATTTACCATTGCTGATAATTCTTCTTGTTGTAATTGTTGATGATGTGATGGTACATGATGCTGTTGCTGTTGCTGTAAACATAATTCAGCATTTGCATGTAACATTGCTAATGCTTCAGCATCTTTACTATGTGCTGAACTTAATAGGCTACCAGTATCACCAGAACCACCTTTATGATGATCCCGATGATGTGAATGATGATTATGATGATGATCATCATGTAAATGATCTTTTTTACCTGGACTTGTTGCATCCATACTACTATTTGATGGACTTTTATGTAATTGTCGCATTGCTTCTTTCTTTTCATCTTTGAAACGTTTTTGCCGCCTTAAATAACAACCATTTTCAAACATATTACCAGAATCTGGATGTAATGTCCAAAATGAACCTTTACCTGGTTTATCTGGTGTACGTGGTATTTTAACAAAACAATCATTAAAACTTAATGAGTGTCGTATAGAATTTTGCCATCTTTGTTGATTTTGTCGATAAAATGGAAATAAATCCATAATAAATTGATAAATTTCTGATAATGTTAGCATTCTAGTTGGATTATTTTGTATTGCCATTGTTATTAGTGATATATATGAATATGGTGGTTTTGCATGTGTATAACTACGACGGTATGTTGTTGGTTTTTCAACACCAGTACGTGATCGATTTAAACTTGAATTTGGTGAACCAGTTTCTAAATCACGACCAGTTGATATACCTGTAGAATAACCACTCATAGCTGCCATTGATGACATACCACTACCCATACATGAACCCATATTACCTAATGGTGAACCCATTGATCCATAACCCATTGAACTAGGTGTCATACAATTACCAGTCATTGAATTCATAGCAGCTGCAGCACCCATACCACTCATTGTTGCAGCAGCAGCAGCTGAACCTAAGACACTCGAATTAAAGGTAGTAGCACTTTGTGGTGATACAGATGTCATACCACCAACAGACATACCCATTGTATTCATACTATATGTTGGAGCCAATGGGCTCATATTACCATTATTACCGCCGGGCATACTTCCTGGAGTACTTGAAGCTGTCTCAGGATAAAGATGTTTTTGCATTATGACAAAAACAAAAACAAAAAAATTTCTGAAATATGTTTGTATCCTTTTTTTTTTTTTTATGTTGTTTTGTTATGCTGTTTTGAGCAAAGAAAACAAGGTATATATTTCACTGTACGTTAAATTTAAGTGTAATTTATAAATTTTTAATTTTATTAAATGTATTTATAACACTTTTTATTTTTATAATTTAACACTTTTTCTTTTGACAAAAATATATGAACATTTTTTTCTTTTATATTACTTAAGGATATATTATATTCTTTATGATAAATTTTTTAAATAGACAAAATACTAGAAAAGAAAAAGGATTTACCATTAAAATTGGGTCTTATGTAAATTTACACAATGGTTTTTATATAGTAAACACTTTTTTTTATTTATATATATATTTGCTCTTTTTAAAAAATTAGGACTACACTCTAAAAAAAATTTTAATTTTTTTTAAAAATTAATAGAAAATATAAGGATTTTTCAATTCCAAATTATTATTATTTTTTTTTTGTATAATATTTTCTTTAATTTTCTCTTAATATTTTATTTTTTTTTAAATTCTTTTTTTTTTTTTTTGTTAATAATAATCACTTTTAATTTAATTAATCAATAATCCTTGGAGAAATTACACTTTTTAATTGTTTGTATAAAAAATTAAATTATACTCGTATATATTATATGTAATTGGTAAATAGTATCCCTTTTTTCACTGTGTATTATTTATTTAATTTTAAAATGATAATTTTAAATACACATTAGTTCTTTGTTTAGGTACCAAAATATATATTTATGTATATAAATACATATAAGTATATATATATATGATTTCAATTTTAAGTTAACATAAAAAACAAAAAAAAGCAAAAACAAAATTACCGACAAAATATTTATTCTTGATTTTGTTTAGTCTTTTCTGTTTAGTGTCAACAAAACTAATATCGAATTAAAACTATAACTTTCTTTCCATCAATAAGGACGACAACGATAACAATAACAACAACGGTGACAGATTAAACCAATAAATTTGATTTAAACTTATTGGTATATTCATATTTGCAACAGGTTTCTTTAAATATTTATTATTATTTTTTATTTTTTTTTAATTAAGATTAAAATTTATTTTTATGAAAAATTTCAATTAACTTTTTTACACCATAAAATTTTTTTACACGAATTTTATTTAGTTTTTCATTTAATTTTCACTTATTTTTACACTTTAATATCGAATCCTTTTTACCGAATTTTCTTAACATAAATTATCTTTTTTTTTTTCTTTGTATATTTTCTATTTTTTAATTTTTACATAAATAAATATTTTCCGTTTTTCTTTTTGTTGTATCTTATCCAACAAAAAAATCAAAACATAAAATCGTTTTTTTTTAATGGAATATTTACCGCGAAAAAAAACACCACTTTTATTTAACACCAAACTTATTCAAAGAAATGTAAAAAAATAAAAAAAAATATTTTTTTAAAAAGTTTTTCTATAAAAATTTTCTTGTTTTGGTTTATGTTTTACTAGAAATTTTTTTTTTTATGTTAATATTTTCTTAGTTTTTTTTTTTGTTGAAAAGAAAAAATATATAAAAAAATTATTATATTTTTTTTTTGGTATTCAACAAAAATTAAGATGCGACTGTTTGCAGAGGGGAATACCTACTTACTATTTGGCTTACCAACAAATATCGAGCTCTCAAGTGTTCCTGGCTAGCATAAATATTTTTCTTGTTTTATTTTTTTTTTTTTTTTATATAATTTTTATGTTTTATTTGTGTGTACGTTGTTCTTTTCCATCTGAATATTACAACTACTATAATATTGTCAGAAAAAAAAAAACAAAACAACTAACAAATATTAATAAAGAAATTGTGTTTTTTTTTTTATATAACTGATCCTCCCTACTTTTCGTGTACAGATGTTCCTTAGAAAGATAGTTGGAAAAATTATTATTATTATATCATGAGAGATAACAACAAACTACTATAATAATATGTCAATACACGTGAATATCTTGACAGTTTTGTATTTTTTTTGTTGATGTGTAAAGATGTTTGAGTATATGTATAGAACAAAATACTGTCAAAAAGATGAAAAAGATACCAACAAATTGGTTATATTTAAATATTAGTTACAGATGAACCAAAAATAAAAAACCAGTTTACCATTTTATTAGTGTACAAAAAAAAACTAACACATTTACATTAATAATATTACCCTCTGCAGAAATACATTTAAAATAAAAAAAAAAAAGAAAACCTGCGCAATATTACCAATAACAGCCACCACAAGTAAATCCAAATTTAAACTCAGTTGGTCTTATAATTTTTTTGATTGAAAATGTATTTGTGATATATAATAAAAATATTCATTTTAGGGAGTTTCAGAGAGAACCAATATGATTTAATAAATATTTATCCCCACCACACCTCATATAAATATTAAATTGATTATACATACAGAGAGACTGATTGAGATTTTGAAATAATTTCTGTACAAACTAAAAACTGCATGCATATTATAAAACAGAAAAAGAAATGTTGATAAGAAATTGCATATTTTAAACCAATCAGATATGTTGATTTGGTCACGTTACCTTGGTAACATGTTCGGAATGATGGAAGGCGTGTCCTTAAAAAAAATTATAAGTTACATCCTTATCATTATAATTTGAAATTTGTATATTTTTTTTCTTATTATATATTTTGTTTTTGTATGTTTTTATGTTTTTTAGTTTCATATAAAATTTTCTCTTCGAGTTTTTAAATGATTTTTCACGTCCTTCTTTTTTTTTTCAAAATGATTCTCTCATTTTGTCGCATTAATATTTAATAGAAATTTTCAAATTTGTTGGTGGTGTTTTTTCTTTTTTTTTTTGGTTGTCATTTTTGTTGGCATGTCGCGTGCAGCTGGGAAATGATTTTTTAACTTTTTGACATTCGATCGATATAAACCATTATAATAATAGGATAATATATAAATATTTTTTTTATTCCATTAAAAATTTAAGTTATAAAATTTTTTTTAACAATATTTAAATGTAACAGCTTTTAAATTGGTAAAAAAAAAAATTTTTTTTTAGTGGAAAATTGTTGCTTTTAAAATTTGGTAAACTAAATTATTTGAAATATTAAATGTGTTTATAACCAAAAAAAAAAATTATAATTTAAAATTCTTTAGGATGTTTTATTAGATTTCATTTTAAAATGCAAAACACATTTACATTTTTTGTTTTCAAAAATATAAATTTCCTTTTATTTTCGTATCCATCTGTCGTTTGGTTTTTATCTCTGGCGGCGCCCCTCTCTCATATAAATATTTTCAATTTGAAAATTTTTTTTTTTTAGGGTTGTTATATTGATAGACATTTTATTATATATATTTTAGATTCAATTTTATTTTATTTTTATTTTTTTTCCAAAACATATTCACCAGAAAAATTATTGTATACAATTGTTTGCTCATCCCAATACATTTGGACTTTTTGATTTCAATATTTATATATCTATATACAATTTTTAATTTTTTTTTTTTCAATAAACCCAGACATTCTATTTTATTAAGCAGAAACTAGGGTGCCTTATGAATCAGTTTCAAAAAATCCATAAAGATAGCATTATAAACTCTAGTCTAAGTTTTCTTGTAATTTTTCATTTTTTTTTTTTGGTTTTTTGAGTTAATATAAATTAAGTGTTTTTCTATGAACAATAAAATAAAATAATATAATTTACCAAGGACTCCAAGGACTAATTGTTATTCAACATAACCTATAATATATTTTTTATAGCACACGCTTTTCACATCATCAAAAATTTGACGAGTTTTAAATTTTAACAATAAATTTTTCTTCTATATATATACATATATGAGGAAAATTTTCTCGCTAAAATATTTTCAATAAAACTCTCTTTTCTTGAGGGGGGGCTGAGAGTTTTTAAATTATATTCTCCATCTAAAAAATGAATCGCGAAAATCAACGCGCATTAACCATATTGCAAAATAATAAAAAAAAAACATACTTTTTTTTTTACAGTGTTCACCTATATATATTATTAGAACATACGTGATACGTCTTTTCTATATAAAATGTCTAAATGTGGAAAATTTCTGTTTGTTGGTTCGGTTTTTTGTGCGAATAATAAAAAAAAATAATAATAATAATGAATCTCATTGCGATTTCTTACTTTTGTTGTTGTTGCTGTTGTTGTATTTGTGGAGTTATGTTTTTTTTATATCACCCTCCATTTTGTTCTTTTTTTAACTCAATTTTTTTTTTTTCTGCTCCGTGTCTCCCTTTTAGTTCATTGCCATAACATAAATTTTTTTTAATTTCCCTTTTTAAATGATTTTCATTTGAAATTTTATAGAAAGAAAAGTGTAATAAAGGAAAAATGTTTTTTTTTTTTTTTAATATTGTGATGGTTTGGTTTTTTTACGTGTCAAAATCCTTGACTGTCAAATCTTTGTCGTATCGATAATGATATGTGTGTATATATATATATATGCCCCGGTGGTGTATTTTTTCTTTCTATCGGTGTTAACCAGAAAGTTTTTAGAAATCCGCCATGAAAGTGACATCGAAAATTGAGGATTTTTGATAGATAATAAAAAATTATAATAAATTTTTACAATATTTTTTTTTTATTTTATCTATTTTTGATGGATTATGGTTCATTTTAAGAAAGAATCCTTTTTTTTCTTATTTTGTTTTTGTAAAAATGTGTCATGTTCAGTGTTAGATAAAAATAAAGGATATTAAAGAAAAAAATTGATATTAATAATCGGATAATTTTTATGTGAAAAATTTTATTTTTTTATTGTGATAAAATGGTTTTTTTTTTGTTTTTTGTGGAAAAGAAAATTTTGATAAATCGATTAAACTTTTGAGAATTTTAAATTTTATTTTTTCTTATGAATGAAATATTTCAGAAAGAATATTATTAATTGAACAGTGAAAATTATATGCGGATGAAGTTTTTCATAAATATGAAAAGTTTTCTTATTTTTTTGTGATAAATTTGTATAATGAAAAATTGTGATAACAGAAAATATGAATTTTAAATGAATTGAAAATTATATTTTTCCGACGGATAGCCAAATTATAAATTATAGGAAAAATTTTAATTTACGATAATATTTAAAATTTGAACTTAATTTAAGACAAGCTTTTGTCGAAATAATAAATGTTGGAAAATTATTCTAATTATTTCATATTTTTTATTTGTAATTAAATTATATTTAAAATAAAACATTACTGTGCATTTATTTCTACACACAAATAAATGCACAAAAATTATTTAATTTTGTGTTAATATCAGTTTATTATAACATTTTTAAATACACCAGACGCTTAAATATAATTAAACTATTTTTAATTAACAATAATTTTTTAATCGTGAATTGCTTTATAAACGCTTTTTTAAAACTTCAAACTACTTTTGGTGGCAAAAGTCATAGATTAAAAAGTGGCACGTGTGAAGATTGTTCAAAATTTATATAATTATTATAAATTAGAAGTAATATACATATAAATTAATTTTACGAAATTTTAAATGAATATTGAAAAATTAATTAATTATCGTTACCGGCGGTACAATAAATTTCAGAATTACCTAACGTTTTTTTAAGTCTTTTCTTATTTTAGAATGATGTAACCAATTAGAAGTACATAAACTTTATTCCTAATTACTGGCATTTAAAATATTTTTTAAATATAATCAGATATTTAACTATAAAATTGTTCGGTAAGGACAAAACAATAACACAGTTCTGTAGTTGTTTATTGATTTTCCTTCTGAAAATATGTTACCAAAAAAACCGATACTAATTATTTTATGGCATACTTTAAACTATGCCACGGCAAAAAATAATAAATGAAGACCAAACATAATTTTTATTTATTAAATTATGGCATTTTTAAACGAGAAATACTACGTTTTTTTTTTAATAAAATAATACTTAATGATTTTCTTTGGTTTGGTAAGAAACAATAAAATATTTTCGTGGTACTCATATAAATTAGATTCTTAACAAATGTCTACACAGCTTTTTCCTTAAAAGTAATATTTGCTCCGGTAAGGATAAAAAATAAACACTTATCAATAATTTTAATTTAATTTTTCTAAAGAAATATTAAAAACTATATTTTATTTTTTTATAAAATAATAAATTCAAAAGTCCATTTCAAGTATCATAATATTATTTTATTATAATTAAATTATTTTTACGATAAAATATTTATTTATCTACAATTAAACTTAATTAGTAAATGATTCAACAAATTTTTTTTACTAATATTTTAATAATATTTTATATATTATTGCTAATTAAAAATAAAAACAATCTAAAAACAATATTTTTTTTGGTTATAAGAAAAAATAATAATTAATACTTAACTATATAAAAGCTTATAATAAGCTCTCTCCACTTCACCTCCATTAATTACATATATATAAAAAATTATAGATATATATGTATATATATTTTCACCTATTTAAAGAGATTTATGTATCTTTAAATATATTTATTTTATCATTTCGTTTATTTACAATTTAAGTGGATTCTAAAACGTCAAACAAATATTTGAATTTTAATTATAAAAAAAAAAAAAAAATTTATGTATATACATATATGAAAAAATGTTAAATAAATTTCTTGGTAAGGTAAAAAAGAGAAACCATCATAAATGAATATATATTTTTGTTAACATAGACTTTATAATTTAAATAATATTTTTTTTTTTTTGTATTTGGTCATATAGTTTACATTAATTTATTTTTATATCTATATACATAGATAAATTATGCCTAAGGTATACATTATTTTCATATACACAAGTCCACTTTAACAGATTTAGATATTTGAATATCACTTTTAAGTAAACCGTATACATAATTTTTGTCTAACCATTTTAAATTTTAACAATTAAAAAAAAAAAAAATTCATATATATTTATGTATAGCTACATAAGATACATAAAACATAATTTTTATATAAACTTTCATTTCGCGCCCATTTCAAATATATATACTTTAAAATTGTATATTTTTTTTTATTAAATTCCAAAATGTTTTTATAAATTTTAATTTGTCAACTAGAAGAGTTGATGTGTCATATTTTTTTGACATTTTTAAAGTTAAATTCGTTGACAGTTTTGACATTTTTAAATTTAAATTCGTTTGATAAATTTGATTTATAATTATGTTATACAGAAAAATAGGGGGTAATAATAGAAGATTTGTATGTTGAAATCTAGAGGAAATTGTATGATGAAATCTATTAACTAGTATATATCACAACTAATGTATGCACTACCACTTGGTATATTAAAGATTTCTTTAGATTTTTTAATTTATAAATTAGTTTTTCCATTATTTATTAAACTCCTAATTTTGTTATATTCTTAGTTACTTTTATGTTTTAGGTGAAATATAAAATATATATTTTTTTTGTTAATTTCATTCAAAAAACTCAATGGTGTGAACCATTTTTAAGTTTGTTTGGCTTTTGTTTTTGTTTATTTGTCGATTTATTTTTTATTTATTTGAATAAATTTTTTTTTTTTCTAATTTTTAAATATTATTTTATGTTAAATTTTCTTTTTTTTTAATTTTTTTTTTTTTGTTAATATCATGGACAAATAAAAAAAAAAATATGTTAAGATAATTTGAGTGGATCAGTGCAGATACTTAAATGAAGTTAATATGGCAATAATGGTATCGGACAACATTGTTAGTTTTTTTTTTTTGTTGGTATAATAATTTAAAAACCAAAAAAAAAATTTGATTTTTCTTTTTGTTTAGTATATTTTGAAATAATTAAAAATATTAATTATGGTAATTTTATTTATCTATACATAAATTTTTTTTTTTTCTGTTTATAGAAGATCTCTATGATATAATTCATTTAAATTTTAGTATATAATAATTATTAAGTTAAATAAATAATTATTATATTATTAGGTATTATTTTGTTTTTAAATTATTATTATTATTTTTCTTCAATTGGGATGTTAAATTAAATTTTAAACAGAAGATAAAAAAAAATAAAATAAAATAGTAATATAAAATTTTAAGATTATTTTTATTTATTGACAAAATTAATAAATTATAATTTTCTTCTATAATATTTATTTTATATTTAACGTTTTGGTTATCTGCTTTAAATAGTTGTTATAAATTAAGGCTTTTTACAATAAATTATACTAAATAAATTTATTATAAAATTTATATTTTTATATTTTAGATTTAATTTCTTTTATATTAACACTAAGTATATGCGAAAATATTGAAATTATTTAAATTTTATTCACAAACTTTAGGAAAAAAAAATTGTAAAATAATTACGGAAGATAATAAAATTTCTAACTGAAAGTACAATGTATGTTCTATACAGTTTATAATATATACCAGTGGTGATTAACACGCGTTTTGATAATACATATATCAAATCAATGGTGGTCTTCTGAGTACATATATAATTTCGTTGACATCATAGAATAAGTAACATTGAAACCGTCATTTATTCCCCGAATTGTCAAAAAAATATCATAATGTATATATAGATGATAGTTGAAATTTTGAATTCGAAATTATTTCCGAAATATTTTTATAAATTTTAATTTGTAATTTAAAAACATATGTTCTGTCACGTAATTTTGTTTAATTTCATAAAATCGCATTGATATTTCGGGAAGTACTAGCAAGACAATGTTTATGGAAAAAATATTTAGGGCACTTCTATGGCTACATAACTTTATAAATTAAAAATATCGCGAAAAGTTGAACTAAAAATATAATGCATCTCTAAAAATATGATGACTAATCTTCTTATAAGCTTTTATAAAATTTTATTCCTAATTATTATTATTACATACATAATCTGATGATGCTATTGCTTGGTTGTGAGCATACGAGAAATTGTTCAATACGAATATTAAAATTATAAAACTGAAGAACAATTTGTCTTTAGTAATAATTGTTTATTTTTGTGCATTTTGTCTCATAAATACATTTATTTTACAGCAGGATGGCGCTTAATGCTAAATTTTCAGTGGTTTAAACTTGATTCGTAATAAATAACACGTCCTTAAGACGTAATATTAATAGAACCATGATAACTGGCCCAAAGAGCACGGTACGTCTAAACGATTATTATAAAAAATGATTTTCAAAAAAAATTTCGTTTAATAAATTTATGCGGGAAGGTGTCAAATTCATATTGCTAACCAATATTGGAGTAAATAATTATTTGTTCTATAGTGTTTTGTTAATATAAATGTAGTTACTTTTATCTGTAATATTGAATTTAGATTACTATTCAAATTAATAAGTTTTCTAGGATCTATTTGCGGTCCATATTCTAAATTTTCTGTCCTCCGAAACAAAAAAAAAACATTACTTATCACTTTTCCACAAAAAATAATTTATTTTGAATTTGGATAAGAGTATTTATAAATAATGTGTCATCAATTATTCCAATTCTATAATATTGACAGTAAGGAGAACCCTGGATAATAAAACAAATAAATTTTTTTATATATACTTCAAAGATATCGATCGCAAAAAAAAAAAAAAAAATTGTCAAACAGAAAAATATATGTGTAATCAATAATTTAACATTATTTGATTAATACTGATTTTCGGTAACTATTAAAGTACATAAATACTAAAAAAAGAAATTTATGAACGTTTGTTTTATTTTTGGAACAAAAAAAAAAAATAAAATAAAACATTAAACTAGTAAATTATGTTTTTTTTTTTATTTGCAGTCAAATTTTTTGTGTATGATTACAAGAATCGATATTATTCAGCAGAATTGGTTTACGATTAATATTTTGATAATTTTTTATCGACAAATTTTCTTTTTTTAATTTTATCACAAATCAAATAGTAGTAATGTAATTAAGATATGAATCTGAGTTTTTATTATTTTAATATAAATAGTAGCAGACAGGAATGAACCGCATAAAAAAAAAGAAAATATAATTCCAATTTAATTGAAAAAGTATACCAAAATTGAAAAAAAGGACTGGATTCTCTTATTGAATTGAAATATAGATCATTTTATTTGGTCTGAATATATTTAAATTTAAGCATAAAAAAATATAAAAGAATTGAATGTTGCAACGTCATCATTTATGCTTGCAACCGTATCAATATACTTGAAGGTGCGCAATGACTTGTGTCAGGACTATTGTTAAAAAGTCCTGCGCATTATGGAAAATTAAATATAAAACAATTTAAAATAATAATAACCGGAAAAGGTGGATGATTTTTATGACTTTATTAATATTAAATATTTTTTTTATATTGTTATTCATTTTATTGTTTATGATTAAGTTGAGTCACGTGCGTTTCAATTGTTGCACTGTCAAAAAATTGTTAATATTTGGACAAAAAAATATAAGATGAGGTGCGTACTTTTTGAACAAAAAATAAATACATAATATATTTTAGAGTTTTGTTAAATTGAAAAACATAGTAAGTTTTTAATCAAATTAAGTGTTATACAATAAAATAATGTTATGCATGGATAAATTGGTTGTGGTTTACGAATGATTATTCAAATTATAGAAATAACTTGACCAGATGGTTTCAAAATTTAGATTATGTAAGTGTAAAATATAGTCTATGCTGATTCATTGTAAATATGGGTAAAATATAACAAAATTGATTGAAATTTTCGTAACGAAAATGTAATATTTTGAAAAGTTCGATTATTTTATACAGCTTTTCATTTTGATACTTTAATGTACATATTTGTTTAATTGAAAACCCTGTACATCTACATATCTACTGATCTACAGTATAGATAGGAACTTGTACAACTCTCTTAAAAAAAACTGAATTAATCACTAAACAGAATATCTCAATAACGTCGGTCGTTGACTTTGTCACTTTTGTGTACAATCATTATAGACATTACTTTTCCAATTTTTAAAATTTCAAATTGTCCAATTGTCAAAAGGCAGCGATGACTAAAAATATGAAATATCTATCGTAATACAGCTACAACAACAGTGACAAAGTAGGTTCTCATTATTTTCTTTTGAATTTTCAGAGCAACATATTCTGTTTGCCTCTTTAATTTTTAAAAAAGCTCTTGATTGACAAAGTAGCTTTTTCTTGTTGATTGACAATGAACCAAAATTGACAAAATATCTTCTTATTGAATTGACAATAAAAATGGTTGTTTTCATCAACAACTATTGCCAAAAAAAAAAATAAAACAAGTTTTTACTAAATAAGTTTGTACCAGAATTAAATTCTATTTAACACCCTTTAGTATGACAAATACAAAATATTATACAATGAAAATTTATGTCGTAAATTAAACCAAAAAAAAAAAAAAAAGGTCCCCCCAAATGCTAATTCAGTTAGTGAATCAATAATGATTAGCGCATCTCTGCCACATTTCATAAGTTAAAATTCTCAGACATTTTTCTTAAAATAATTTTTGTTAACAAAAATAAGTATATTTCTTTTTTGTGTCCAGTCTAAAAAAAAAAAATCCATGATTTACAAATTAAATTTTAAAATGATTTTTATTTTTATTCAATTTATAAATTTTTTTTTTCAATGTAATATAAGAAACTGGATCACGATTTTTATTAAAGTTAAAAATATTCATAAAATCATATAATCAGAAAGATTTTTAACACTTTTTTATCGCACATTTTTTTTTTTTTTTTGTAGAAATGAAATAATGATGACTCCTCATAAATTATTATTTTTTTTTATTTTTCTGGTAAGAAATATATAATTTTTAGTTTAATATTTTTTGCTTTTGAAAATATTTCAGTATAAAAATGCATTTAATTATCTTAAGTACACAAAACAGGGCAAAAATAAATAAATATATAAAAAAAAAATTTTTAAATATCGTTGAATATCTTAAGAGAGATAAGATTGTCGTCATAATATTATTTGTTATCTTTGAAAAGCGCAGGCAGTTAAATCATAAATTATTGTAAATTTGTTTTTTTCTTTTTTTGCATGTACTACGGATAAGGACAAATATTGTAGAGGTTATAAATTCTTTTTAAAATGATGATTCATTTGTTTTTATGGAAAGTTAGATTTATGAAAATATGTTTATTTTAAATTCAATAAATTAAATTCATGATATTTTCAAATCTATTTTTGAAATGATGAAATTCTGATATTCATTAGCAACTAGAAATATATTATTGAAAATCATATAAAATTTTATTGGAAAATATCTTCAATTTAATTAAAATAATTAAATGTAAAATAATCATATTTTGATGAATTTAACTTTCTATTTAAAAAAAATGTGTTCATCAAATCAAAATTTGATGAACACATTTCATCAAATTTTGATTTGATGAACAAAATTTGATTCGTAACCATTTTTGGATATTTTTTAATCTCTTCAATATCTCTTTTAGATTTTTTGACATTTTGACATAACTACTTTTGCTAAAAATTTAATTTTCAATTTTTTAATTTTTAGTTTACCAATACAAACTTTAATTTGGTATAAACGAAAGATAAATTGGTAAAATCTTAAACTGATATTTTTATTTCTGAGTTGAATGACTTTGCCAAAACAAAATACGTATTAATATCATATTATGGCAAATTATGAATGTTCCATCTTATTTATTTAAATTATTTGCCAAAATATGACAACAGAAATGATAAATTGACAAAAACAGAAATGATAAATTGATAAAAAATTATTAGGAAATAAAAAATATTAGTGTAATCTTAATAATTGAGAATTTCATAAGCGAATTCTATTATAAAAGTTACAATCAAATTTTCTCAAAATTGTTTTGTTGAAAATTTTTAATTAAATAGATATCATGTTTTGACAAATTTTCACAGAATTAGAGATGCGTGATTAATAAAGTATTTTTTTTTAAAAACTTTCCTTAACATAACATTTAAAACATAATATATGTATGTAATTCAAATTTCCTTACTGAGATCTAAATTTGTAATTTTGATGTATCTGCAAGGCATTAAATCAAAATTATAATCATTTTTAAAATCTGTGTTTTATCAAAATTTATTACAGATTATTTATTATTGATAATATTGTGTATATGTTACATCAATAAATAAGTCAACTTGAAAATGTCTAATTAAAAATCAAATAATACCAATTAAAATCTAATCTATAATTTTGGCAAAATTTTCGGTTTATAGTATATATACATTAATCAGTATTTAAAATGAACAATTCAAAAAAATTTTCTTTATCAAATTTAAAATTTAATTGATTTTCAATTAGACAAAATAATAAACAAATAAATTATTTGTTTGCTTGATTAAAGATATTATATTAGTAACATAAATAAAGTAAGTACTTAAAGTAATATTTAACCTGATAATTTCATATCACGGCTTTTTCTTTTATTAAAATCATTAATTTTTTTTATATTTAACAAAGTTTATTGTAGTACATATATTAATAAAAAAAAACAAAATAAATAATAATAAATCAGTTCAATAAATCGAATTATAAATTATATTTTGTACAAAAATTTTGGAAATTTATTATTTATCAAATTGTGCTACGTACTTTATGATTTTATAAATAGCATTGATTTAAGATTTAAGATTTCTATTTATTTCATAATAATATTGTTTTATGTTGTATTGAATTAGATACCATCAGGATCCGAAATATTTTGGTACAAAAAATCATTGATGATCTATACATTTGCTTAATTTTAAATAATGTTCTTTAAAAACTGGAAAATGCCCAAAAAAAAACTTGAGGTCATTTGTCAACCACAAACATCTCACAATTTAAAATTATTAGCTTGTTGTAACCAGCGATGATCCACAAAAAACTTCAAAATTCATATATGAAAAGCCAAATACCAATAAAATGTTCTTCGATATTGTCTATACATCGGATTCGAAAGGTCTAAATCGAACTGCAGTGGTATATTAAGACGAAATATGAAAATACAAATGAAATTTTTGTTTCAAAATATTTCAGAGTAAATTCAATCAATTTTTTTCTCATCTACTTAGTAAATATTCTAATTACATAATACAATATATAATTTCCTGTATCTTTCAGTAACAATTTTTTATGTAATAAGTCCGCTTATTGTTCAAAAAAAATATATGTATATATTTAAACCACGCATTATACTCCAATATCTTAAATTCTATCATAAGAATATTATTCAACATTTTACTTTTTTACAAGAACTTGTCTGTTTTATCTGACATACATTATTAAGAAGAACTTCTAGTGGCGCTTATATGATTACACAACAAAAACATAATTTTTTTTTCAGTTGTGTCATTCTTTTTTGACCAATATATTTTTTCACTTACATGGCGTTATAAAATATTTTTCATATATCCAAAAGTATAACATAATGCATTAATATAGAATTCCATAAAGAAAAAGTAACTAATGCAGTAGTGCATAAAAAAAAAATCGAAAACGTTAAATAAACTTAAGAATTAAATAATATTTTCTAATATTTATACCGCGCAGAAAATCTTATAGAAAATTCTTTTACAACTTGGGTGGCCATTAATGCTGTCAGCATCCCAAAGTATATATGGTAAAAATCTTAAGTGAAGGGTGGTGAAGCATTAAATTAACAATAACAACAAATAAGGAAAAACCTAAAATAGAGGATCAAAAAAAAATTTTTTTTTTCACTCCATTGGAGTAAAAATCAAACTTTTTAAATCAAACTGAATGTAGTATAGTGTGTGGCTTTGACACGTAATACTTCAGGAATACTCCGTGAGGACATTTAAGTGGAAATCTTGAAAAAAAAAATTCTTTCTTCCTTTAACGATAACTCTCCAAAAATCACTATTAACAGAAAGTTTTTTTTTAATGCTATTAACACATTTTAGGTTTTATTTTTATATTTTGTTGTACCCTTTTTCTTACCAGATATTCAAAAAATTTACTTAAATATTATTTTCGGTTTCATAAGAAGGTATATGTTTTTGTTATGTTATTTTTACGTGATCTAAGTATTTTGGACTCTGACTATGAAAAATATCATTCAAGCGTATATTATAAAGTGGGCCTTTTTCAAATGAATATTAAAAACATTTTTTTGTTCGGAGTTAAAAATGGATAGAGATTCTAGAAATACCGTGAATATTCAAATAATTATACAATTTAATGAAAGTGAAAATATTAATAATTATTTATTTGTTCTTTTAATTTGAATTTTTGTTGTGTGTAAATATTATATTTATTATATTATTAAGCGCCTAACAAGTTATACACTGTAACGAAAATTAGTCTGGCTAATTTCTAAAAAAATTGCCTAGAAACAGAAAATTTCGAAATAATTTTGCAATAAGTTGAAGGATAGTAAACAAGATATTGGAATATTTCGAACAATTCTAAAAGATTGGAAATTAGATTGGATATTTAAAATTTTACCATCATAATTATTGGTAACAATTTAATGAGTTGATAATTAACAATTTCAATAAATTTTGTATAATTTATAGGATTTGTGGCTTAATTTTGGTTGAATTGAAAATTAAATTTTGGGTTTTTATCAATACTTCTTTAATTTACAATTATGTTTGTGTCACAAAAATACAAAATATTTACTTTCAAATACTGGACTAAATTTACTTTTTTTGCAGGCCTAAAATTTACAAAATAAATCATTTTTTCCTTTTTGTAAACTATGGTTTTATTTTGTAATGGATTTCCCGTTTTTGTATAAAATTTAAAGACCTTTCATAAAAACCATAATATCCTTTAAAAAAATATACAGGTACATACAAATCTTAGGTAAACATTATTCACACATTTTATGACATATACACTCAATGTGGGCGATAATTACTAGCACATTATCACTTTAAGGATTTTTATTCTGGGTCAGCGTCTATAAGGCCGCCAAAAAAAAAATAATTTTCAACAAAGTTTTAAATTTTTTTTTTATTATTATTCATAATTCTTTTATTTTAAGGATCCGTCTTTGTAATGCGGTATAATAAACAAACGATCATAAACCTAATTTTGGAAAATATTATTTTCGAAAGGGTTAAAAACTTTTAGATTATTATTATTCAGGGTAATTTTTTTTAAAAATATTTATTTAAAATAATGTATATATTTATATTTATTAGAATAATATTTTACTACATTTGTTTTATTGAATTGAATTTTATTAGGGGTATAAGAGACGAGACGTACATATATAAATAAATTTCATTCATAAAATCTTTTATTTTCTCCAATAAAAATGAAAAATGTCCTGTGAACCAAACTAATAAAAAAAAATTATATGTAGTTTATATTTTAAAAAAAATTTTTTTTTGAAAACATTTAATTTGAATTTAGTTAGTCATTTAACAAATAATTTAATTAACTTACATTACACTTCACAAAATTTTTTAGTTTTTTGTCACAAAATTATAGTTTCCCATCATAAATTCAACATAAAATTTTGGGAAAAAAGAAAATATCTTTGTAAAAAGAAATTATAAATCTTATTCCCATAACAATTAAATGTACAAAAAGAGATTTTCAAGAAAAAAAAACTAAAATTATTAAAAACCTACACGAATTTTACTGAAATCTTGTAAACTTGTTTTGAGTTAATTTTCTGTGAGGTGTTAATTTTATTATAATTTTTTTTTTTTTTTTTTTATTATTTTCTTTAATTTCATTTTAAAAATATATTTTTTAAGTATTTTTTGTTAATAAATTTTGAATCTTTAAACACTGTTAAAAAATAAAGGAATGATTAACATAAAATCATAAAAAAAAATTTTCTTAGTCATGGGTAAAAATAAAATAATTGAAAAATTCATTCATGACATTATAAGGAAAATTTATGCAAAATTATATAACAGATTCTTTTGTAAAGATACAAATTATTTTATAAATATATTTTAAATAGTTTTGTTTCATAATTTTACTAGAAGACCGTTGTAAGTTGTAATCATTTTGCAATTCTACGTAAAAAAAAAAACTTGGAAAAACTTAAAGATTTTCTGAAAAATATTCTACTTAGTGGAATGTAAAGTGTCTACGCATTTATTTTAATATCATAATAAATTAAATTTTATTTAACTATGTATAAACAAAATTTATGATGTCACCAGCCACTTAAATATAATATTTTCATTAAAAAACATGGAAAAATAAAAATAATAATAATTTTAAAATCTTTAAAATGTGTACTGCATAAATTCAAGTAACAAATAATAATAAAATCACCTGATGCCACCTTGGCTCTTGAGGACAAATAAATCTCTGTTATATTACAGACATCCAACAATCAAATATACATAAAACATATACATATATATTTATATATGTAAAACTCCCCCATAATAAATGATTGCATCTTTTCCAATGTCCAATAATAATAATAATAAAAAAAAAAAAAAACTACAGATATATAATTTACAGAGAGATATTCTTGGTACATGCATATCTATTAGCACCTCTTGAAAATTTTTATGATTAAGAAAATTAAACTTAAAAAAAAAAAAAACAACAGAAAAACTGTCAAGATTTTTTATACATAGTAGTTTTTATAAATAATTTTTTTTTTTTTTTTTTGTAGTTTATTAATTTTTTATTTCTTCCACTCAATAAATTTTATAAATATTTTTATTTTTGATGGAAATTAATATTAATTGCAGTTTTTTTTTTTTTTTTTTTGTACAAGAAAATATAAAAAAAATATATTATGTATCAAAGTATCGGCGGCATTTTTACTTGTAATAAATAAAATAAAAAAAAAAATAAAAAAATTTAACATACATATCAGACAATAATAATAATAATAAATACAGGTAGGTAAATGACTATAGATACAGGTAGCATCATCAAGTTATTAATATTGTGATATGGGCGTAATATGGTGGCACTTTAAAATGTTTACAAAATTTCTTTATATTCTATTGAAATGTCTGAACCACAAAAACATGAACATTCAAATAGAATATTTTATCAAAGGATATGAAAAATATATATACATATATATGTTATATAGATATAATTAATTGAAGATTTTTTTTTTTTAATTTTTTTCACATTATTAATTTGACCAAAAGGAAATACTAAATATATAGTGATATAAATCGCCTGGGAGGACACAATGACCTTTTTATTATATGTGGATACATTAATATTATTATGTTTTTGGTCGAATATTTATAGCTTCTGTTGGTAATATACGTTTATGTATATAACAAGAAAAAAAAAAAAAAAAAAGGTGACAAACAAGAAATTTTGTTGTCTCTATATGACATCGTTAATATCTCCCAGAATGATGAAATATTAATGTTAAATTTTGTATAAAGAAAGGCTAAGATTATTTGCTGTGAATTTTAAATGAAGATGTGCAATATCTTTATATATATACTATATGATGGTTTTAAAGATACTCAAGTGCGCGCAATATTTTTTTTTTTTTTAAATATGCGTAGTTAAATTTGTTTGTTGGTTTGTTGTTTTTTTTTTTTTTTTTTAGGAAAAAGGTGTGGAATTTATGAATGAATATATTTTAAATATTGATAGATTTTTGTTGCAGAGTATAAAATTTATGTGTAAAAATTTATTAAAGTTGTTTTCATGTGGAGACAACAAAAATATTTTAAAATATGTATATTTTTGTTGTGTAAAAATTTCTAATTGATTTGTTGTTATTGTAGCTAAACTTAAGAATGTTGATAATAAATTTTCTAAAATACCGAATTTAGAATCTGTTCAGATTGTCGTCACTTTCATTCTCAAATACATTGGGTTGTGAAATGTGTTTTGGAAACGTTTTACGCCTATTCTGAAGTGTAATTTGATGGATTTTTTGCTCATATAATTTCGTTACGTTTCTAGCTCTGAAAAATAAAAATATAATTGATAAAAAAGTTTATGGTTCAGTTTAATATTAATAGATTCAAATTACCATTCTAAAAGCCTACGCACCATTTGAGCTGTTGCGCAATCGGAAGAAAAAAATGGAAGTGTCGATAATAAAAATAATACGCTCCCAAAATAGATGTAAATGGCAATTATGGTCAAATACTGAACTATTACAACTAACCGATGATGACCACAATAAACCCGGTACGGGAAGAATGTATATTGGAGTAGAAGAAATATTGGAGTACGTAATTGCAAACCAATTAAACAATAGCTTGAGATAAAAACCGGTGGAGGCAAATTGTAAAGGAAGTCAAGTCTTACCCGGCCTGTTGAACTACAAAATAATGATGAATAATACTTTAGTTGCATTATCTAAAATTGTACTTCCAACTGTAAGAAAAAGAAAATAATAAAAAATAACACCAATTTAACCAAACATTTTGTTAGCATTTATAGATTATTATCCAAACACATAACAAAAGGAAATTTGAATTAAATTCTCATAATCATCAGTATCTACAAATATTTTATAAAATCAGTAAAAAGTAGAAAGTAAAATCGTTTTTTTTTTTTTCATTAATATATATACGATTGCTACCAACGACACGCGTCAATTGAAGTATCTGGATAGATCAGAGCACAAGACATCATAAATATTAATGTAGTACGACAGTAATTTTTTATTTTTTATATACAATATAATCATTTAACCTCATATCTATGAGTACGCACACACGTTCATCATGAATAATTTATATTATAAGGAATATTAAAATTTTCAGGACATTATCAGAAATTGGACATATTTAAAAAAAAGTTACTATTTTTTACTTGTTGTTCTTAGTTAAGGTTGCAATTTTCTGATTATAATCAAAAGCACGCTATGAAAATAAATAATTTAATAAAGGGATGTAAATATGTAAAAAAAGGATGAATTAATTTTACATTAATTTTAATAAAAAAATTTAATAGTACGGTGCAACAGTTGAAAGATTTTCAGCAAAAATTTAAATGAATTTTCAAAATTTGAAATAAAGAATTATTTTAATTTTATTAAAAATATAATAATTAATTATCCCTTTCGCAGCGAAATTAGAAAAATTAAACGAAAATATTTATAAACAAAAAATAAAATAAATCTATTAGTTTTATGTCATTTGGTATTACAAATTTATTCACCCATAAAAGTTTTACAAATCTTAATTAAAAGCATTTAAAATAGAATTAACACCAGCTATTATCGAGCTCACACTGTTTCCATTATGTATCAGTCATTACAATAATAACGTATTAAAATAAGAAAAAATAACAACGAACAATAAAACAATTTTCCACCCCAATAAATTTTTTATTCTAAATGTTTAGAAAGTTTTTTTTTTTATGTTACGGATAACCTAAAAACATATTAGTATCAGGCTTATCTCGGGATCAAAGCAAAGACCACAGTAAAAATATAAATTTCTCACTATCTCTAAGTATAAGAATTTTTAGTTGAACTGCAAAATTTGTTACTTTGCAAGGGTGGTGAATTTACTCCCTTGATATATAATTCAGCTCAAATCAGGAAAAACCAGAATAAAATAAAATCAGGGAAAACTTATGTTTAGTAAAAATAAGAGGGGTTCAAAATTAGATAAATTAAAATTTATCGGTTTTTAAAATAAGCCAGTAAATTTAATAGTGTCATTTAATTGTGTATGTCTAAATTTTTTTCCATGGTTCCAGAGTCCGAATGAATCCATGCGTAATACCAAATTGTGCTTATTTTTAGACAAACCTAAATATGAAATTTCTATGCTGTGCTCAGGACTTTTAACATCAATTAAAATGACAAATTGCAATACAAAACTGTTACAGAAACTTCAAGTGCAGATAACTCAGTACTTGGAGCCCTATACTCCCTAGCGGAGTGAACAGGAGAAAAAAAAAAAAAAAAAAAAAATGACAACAAACTTTTACTACCCTAACGAAACAAGATGAAAGAAAATATATAATTTCCTAACAAACTCCATAAATTAATTTCTAAAATTTTCTCTATTTCACTGTTTTCTATAATCCTTTTTTGGTCTACAACTGATATGCTGGTTTGGTTTGTAAGTATTTTCTACGGCCAATTCTTAAATTCACGGTACATTGTGTATTAATAAATATTTAGGATAATAAGGGATTTTATTAAATATCCTTTATAGTTTCATTGAAATTGAATTTAAGTTGAGGGTGTTTGAAATCAAATCTTATGATCTAACTTTGATATACTCTACTGATTAACCATATTCATTGAATCTATACCAAAATAATAGGAATAATAGTTAAAAAATCTTAGACATTATTTTGACATATATTAGAAGAGATCTTTGCTCATTTATTTATAAATTGGTTTCTGAATAATGGTATCTGAAAAAAAATATAATTGTAGATTCTTTTTTTTTATATACATTTGGTGACATAATGATTTTTTAAAAATTATATAATGTAATTTTCTCACACAGAATTGCCAGAAAAGGAAATAATAATTTAAACCACTTATCTATAAATGAATTATTGAAAAATAACTATCGTCAGCACGTGACTTTTATTTTGACCCTTTATTAATATATTGAGCACACGAAAAAATAATAATTACAGGTAAAGAAATAAAAAAGGGAATAAAAAGAAAAAGGTATATTATCGTGAGACTTGATGTCACTATTATGATAATAAGCGAGGGTGGATAGATAATTTAATGAAAAATATTGTGAATTACTTTAAACTATATTATTGTTAAGTTCATTACACATTTACCCCATTTTTATAATAATTTTCAAAAATTTTAAATATGTAAATTAGAAATAGATAAGTAAAATTGCATGTGAAATAATCCTTTTTGTTTTAAATTTGATATTTTCACAATTATAATGATGAGCGAGACGCGATGAACAATTATGTGACATTGTAAAAAAAGAAATTTATTAATTATTTTTAATGTCAAAATAATTTCATAATTTTTAATCAATAATATTGTAAGGGAAGTCCGTGGGAAGGTAAATTCTATTAAATTATTTTTTAGTACTTAATCATTTTTAGTTATTTGATGAGATTATGATACGTAATTACGTTCACAATTTAATTGTGTCGTCCTCGTGGGAAGATTTTTTTTTTATGTTTTTTGAGAATATATGATTTTTACAATCACTTTTGTTATATATGTTCAATGATACGTCTACACAACTTTGTTACCGAAATAATATTCGCGAATATTTCCAATTCCTAAGAGATTTTTACTACGCCATCACTTTCATTCTTCTGTTAAAAAAATTAGGAAAATTTTTACTTGCTTTCAAATCAATATAATTTGTATACTTAAATGAAATCGCCCACATAAACGTATTATTATAATATTTTACATCAAATTACAATAGAAATCTTAACTGATTTCAATTTAAAATTTTAACCCTTAAGGATATACTTGAAGAATACTACTGGGACTATGAACTTATTATATATTCCTAAATTTTCGTATAAAACTTTAATAAATAAATAAAAATTTTTTGATGTGATTTTATTTAATAAAATTCAGATTTTAAACAGCACCCTATTTCTTTTTAGTTCTTCTACATACAATATTATAAAGGACACTTAAGCAAAATCAAAGATATTTTTTTTTTTTTTTTCATATATGTATTATTCCTTAAAGGCATAATAATTTTATATAGGAAAAAATCAAAACATTGTAATTCATAATACATCACTCAATATACAAATCACCATAATAAAATTTCAAAGATTCAAGGATATTTAGCAGGTTGATAAATCTTTTATCAAAAATACATGGGGTGATGAAAAATATCTTTAAATTGGGGAGGTTTGATTTTTAATTTTACTTTTCCCACAGAAAAAAAAAATTGTAAAAACTTTATATCCTTCCGTCATGTTTAAAAAAAAAATAAGCGAGTACCAATGATCACACAAGCATACATAATAACAATAAAAACAAAAACTCTATATTAAACTTTTACAGGGTGAATTGGCATGCTGCTTCTGTTTATATTACATAATTGATTTTTTTTTTTTGCATATAATTTTTATGTTTAGTGTTTTATTTAAATGGAAATTTATTTGTAGTTATTTTTTTTTTTGAAGAAAATCTTTGTTTTTATTTTAGCTTAAACAATTTAATAGTATATTAGATATTTTCTATATAATAGTACGTAATATTTATTTAATTTTATAATATTTGATGTCCTTTTTCATAGAATGTGTAATTTCAATAAAAGGTAAAGGGATATTTTTGATTGAAGGGATTATTATATAAAAAAAATAAAATGTAAATGCAGCTGGTTTTCAGTTTTTTTTTTACATTTTTGTGATCGTGAATTGATGAAGTGTGGTATACGAGTGCGGTTTAACTGATATTATTTTAAAGTGTTTTGCTGTATATATAATGACGCGTGACCTTATTATTATTAAATTGTATTTTTTATGAAGATATAAAAGATAATTAATACATTGTTTTTCTTTATATTATATTTTTAAATTAGATGAAATTAATAAATTTAATTAAAAAAAAAACATTTAAAAGAAATTTCATTTCATTCATACTTTTGTACAGGACAAAATTGAAAAAAAAGGACAAAATATTTTTTATAATTTTTACTACTCTAAAAATATTATCGTCAAACACAAGGAACACCCACGATCTTTTTTTTTTATCTATCATAGATGAAAAATATTTCACATCAATCAAAATATTTTTAGTTTTTTTTATTATTTTAATATAAAAGTTCATATACCGCACTTTATTTTAAGAGATCTTAGTTATAAAAACACGTATAAAAATTATTACTTTAAGTGTTATTGAAAAAGTGCGCAAGAGTATGCCAAAAGTGGACCCAATTGTCCAAGAAAAAAAAATAATACTAATAACTAAAAATGGTATAGAATAAACAAAACTGATTCTATTTTTCTATTTCTATAGTTGTAAAATAAAAGAACCGAAAATTTTCACCTTTTTATCTTTATTAAATATTTACCGATTTTTATCATACCTGCGCGATGTATTACACATGTACGTGATTTTATCAAAAAAAAAAAATATATGTATATATGAAAAAAAGGAAGAAACATATAAAAATTCGGTATTTTCGGGTTGATTTTTAATCTTCTGAAATGATGAAAAAAAAGGATATTAAAAAAAAACCCAATATAAATGAAACGATAGCGCACCGCAACATATATTAATTCTTTATGCACATTTGAGAGGAAAAAAAAAAACCGAAATACAAATGAAGTGATAAAATAATCATCGTCAGATCAAAAAGGACCAAAAGAATATCATTATATTTAACAGGTATATAAGAAACAAAATAATATTTCTTTATGGTAACAATAATAAATATAAATTTTCTCGTTCATATTTTGGAAAATTCTCGCATATGTTTTAGAAATATTAAAGATTTAAATAAATATTATGTGTATTTTTATTATTATATCCTTTTTGGATAACTAACTAAAAGATAATATTTTAATAAGTATATGTAAATAATTAAATAAAGCCACACATGATGTTTTGCATATTTTGTACAGGTGCATAATATATGTGAGTAGGGCTATTTTCTAAATTATTCTCTTAATTTAGTAATTTTAAGTATTAATTTATAAATAAGGAAAAGTTTTTAATACAATTTTTAATAGATTTGAGAAATTTTAAAAATATTTGCGAGAACCACACTTGTCATTATCATATTTCATCACATATTAATTATAATTTTAAAATTTATGTTGATAAAATTTGTATATTATTTAATCAACATATATTTTTGTATTTAATAAATAAATTTAATTTTCTAATTATGGTTGTATATTTATTTAAAATTCAAATTATAGAACCAGTGCTTGATATGATAGATTAAAATGTCATATCAAACTCAGAATTAATATTATGCAAATTAAAAAATACCGCTTCAATTAATTTAAAACATTATTAATGTATCTTAACAATTTATGCATTAATGTTTATTAATTTTATATTAAAAGAACTCGAATATTAAGAAAAATATCGAACAATTTTATCTAATACTCATGCACCTCTCAAAACTATTCATTTATTAATATTTATTAACCATATTTTAATATCTTGATTCAATCAAATTTAAATTAATTAGAAGAAAAAATTATGCAAATTATAAAAATATAACAAACTTATTGGAATATTAAATTAGTAATCTGAGAATCAGATATTCTATACTTTATAAAGATTATGTATTTTATTCTATATCAGCCAAATAAATAATTACAAAAAATATTATTAATTACTGCAGTCTTTTAACTTATATTTTAAAAAAATGAATTCAATTTATATTTCTAATTATAAATTTGTAATTTACTTAATTCTAAAAATATTTATAAAAATTTCACATATACGATTACAGAAATAAATTTCGGTCAATAAAAAAATATATAATTGATTCCAAATAATAAATTCTGTTCAAATAAAATCTTAAATTATTACCATACAAAAAATTGTATATAGAGGTCACAGCATATATTATTTATGTAATTTAGCATAAAGAATTTTAGGTTTTTTCAAAAACTATAAAATATTTTAATATACATTTCGTTATGAGAAAGCCCAAAAAAATCATCTTAATATTTCAGAATTTATTATCAAGACAATGAATTCAATTAATTTTATGAATTTTATTTGTTTAAATATAATATTTGAATGCGTGTACTTTGATTTCATCATATCAGTAAATTTTATCATATTTATTACAAAAAATATATATATCAGTGATATAGAGAAAGAATAATTTTTCTTAAATAATCATATTTCATTTAATATTTTTCTTAAGAATCAAATGAAATAGAAAAGTCTTTCATGTCTACCTCGATATATGTACATAAAATATCATATATATAATGATAGAATTTTCATCTATGTACTTGTATATTTATATATCGATCCGTAAATTTACTTATTAGCAAATATTGACATTGATAAGTGGATTGATGAATTTATCATATATTTGTGCGGACGTCGTTTATATGTCCATCATAATGAATTTATCCCAATCAATTGAATTAATGTACATTGCCCCAAAAAATAAAAAAAATTTTGATAGAAAAATTATGTAAAGCCTATACGACAGGGAAAAAAATACATATACAATATTGAATACGGAGAACAAAAAATTCATCTATAAAAAAAATATCTTGCACTTTATAAAATTCAATTTCTCACTCCTCCGATATTTAAAATAAATGAAGAAACTGATATACAATTCAGCCTTCTAAATATGGCGACAAATCCATTATTGGTTTCTAATCTACAAAAAAAAAAAAAAAACAACCCCTTCAAAGCCATTGGTTTACATACAAGATACGATGGATTCTTCTCATAAAATAAAAACAAAAAAAAGTATCAAATTTCATTTTCAGATCATATAAAATATGGCAGCTGATATAAATTTTCAGTTGATTTTATTTGATTTAATAATTTTTTTTTTTGAAATAAATTTAATAGATAGATGATGGTTAGTAGAAAATAATTGAAAATTAAAATGTCTGAGAACTAAAAAAAAATAACTTTGATTTTACCCTTTATTTTTTGAAAGTTAATTAGATACACCAATCCCCATAGTTTGAAGATAAATTTTCTAGATAGGCAACTCAGATATAGTTCAAATAAAAAAAAAAATCTATTTAATACTGATTATCAAAAAGTAATTTAATAAGTTTTTATAGAAATATCATTGGAAAATTAATCCATTTCATTGGGGATTGGTCATTATCGTATATAAATATCCATTCCTTATTATGTAAATATATATATTGTATATATGTTTTGTAAAATGATAAAAACAAACTTATTGGTCAGTAGTTAATTAATTATGATAATTCAATTCGTGGGATTTATATATCCGTTTGGGATTTAAAATAATATATTTTGTTGTAATATTTGACCATTACTTTTGCCAATTATAAATATTAAATTTTACTGCATGGACATAAATATAAAATACTATGATAATAAATTGTTAAAATTATATAGAATATTAAATTAGGATTGTTTTAGGATATTCGTGTCTAAGCCACTAATATGTTTCAATTGAAAAATTTTCTGTTGTGTAAAATGAATTATTAGTAGCTAAATTTATCATAGACTTCGAGGTTAATTGTTAAAAATGTCACCATTGCACATTTTTAACAAGTCAAACTTGGATTTTTCACAAAAAATTAGATGCTGGGAAAGTATTTCTATATAATAAAGCATAATTAAAATTATTTTTATAATTTAATAGCTATAAATTTTAAATTTTATGAAGGAAAAAATAAATCAAATTATAGCCTTTCAAAATTTAAAACTCAAAATTTAGTCAGTCAGAGTGTTTTTCAAAAATTCAGTCACTGAGAGTATATATATTTTTGATCCTTCTTTGAAATTTTTCGAGGGGCCCTTAAAAAATACAATACAAATTCAAAAATTGACTACATGTTAGCTTTTTTTAAAATTTGAAAAAATTTTTGGTTAAAACTTTTTGAAATTTTTAATAATTTCTTAATTTTTAGTACGGGAAAAAGGTGAAAATTTTAAAAACATTTTGTTTCTTAAATTTTTTCATAAAACAAATTATCCAATTTCAATTATTTTAAATGCAAAACGCGTCGGAAACCATATTTAAAATATTTACACAAAATATTTCAGTTAATTTTTTTATTTTTATAGAATTTTTGTAATTTTTATACAACTTTAAAATATGACATTACAGAAATTATTTACTTTTTTAATTTTAAGTAGAAAAACTTAAATTCCAGACAAAAACCGAAAAACTGAAATTTGAACATTGAAAAAGACAGAATTTTTAGTCTAGACTCGAATCATTTTAGAAAACATTCTACAATATTAACAATCGTTAAGTTTTGTTGGCTTTACTTATATTCGGTAAATTTCTGAAACGCACAGGATGTTACATGCGCCATCTATATTAAAATCATAGAAAGTGTAGTAACTACAAAAAGAAGTTGAAATAGTTTTGGTTTTTTTCACATAGATAGCGTTTACTTTTTTCTGAGAAATTGCAGTTACATATTTTTTGAATTTTTATTTTTGTTTGAATTTGCTAAAACTAATTTTTTTTAATACATTTTTTTGGTGAAAAAAATCTACTAAAACAAATACTAAAATAATCATCATGATTAATCATTAGAAAAATTGAAATTTTATAAAATATCCTTTTTCATTAACATACAAACTAAATACTACCTTTATTTTACTTTTTGTATGTAAAAGAACTACATACACGCCCAGATTTTGAAGTGCTGACAGTATTAAATTCGTAACGTGATATGTTTATATATAAATAAATACTCAACATTAATAGTTAACAATTTAATAAACACTTTCAACATAATTTAACATTTGTCCTAGTTATAGGAATAAATTTAAATGTGCGTGATAGCAATAACAATAACAAATATTTTAAATATTAAAGTCCTAAATATCAATAAAGTTAGTAGAGCACAAATTTACTCTGTCGAATAATTTGAAACATGAATAAAGCGTCTAAGAGACATAATTGTAATAATTTATATTTTAAGCTTGTAGTAATAATGCAACTCCACCGAGAATCCATTTTGATGGTTTCTCTTTTGTTCTTAAATTAAAAGTCCACACAAATGTTGATCCTCGAGCTCTGTGAATAGTAATATTATTTCTCAACATATACATTTTGAATTGAATCATTAATAAATATACGAAACATCAGCTTCTTGAATTTTAAATAATACCAAGCTGATATTTCCATAATAAAAATTTTCAATTACCTTGTTTTGTAAAGTGGACATTCGTAAATACGTTGTAGTTCTTGTTTCTCTTGGATAATTGACTTTACATAAATAACAGGCATTAACGAATACAATTCTTTAGGTCTCAATGAAACAATTGAATTAATTGAACAATCCCAGCTAGCACCATCCAAAAATAAACCATGTAAAAATGATCCTTCTTTTGGTGGTGCAATTAAATCATCTTTTTCTTTGTGTGTTACTTCACAGCTAATACACATTTTATCTAATGGCAAATCATTAGTACGAGCCGATTCTTGCATAATAGCTGTTAAAAAACTTTGTGGATTAAACAAACCACCAAGCCAAATTGATGATGGTAAATTGAAATCACTAACCCATGTTGCTAAATCTTTAATACGAAATATTAAATCAACAAACCATCCTTGTAAACCTAATAAACTTGGATATGCTAATTTTGTCCAAGTTTCTGGCACAAGATCATAAAATATTGAATTATCTAAATTTTCCATTTCCACAGTTATTGTCAGTTCACCTTTTAAACCTAACATTAATTCACGTAAAGATCTTTTAATTTCACGTATTAAAATATTCATACGTTCACATTCCTGTAAAGCAACAACAATATATGGTGTTTTCTTTTCAACACGACTCATTAAATCTATTATGTTAAATTCATCTTGTAATTTATCTAAATAATCATCAATCATTATTTTAACTAATTCTTCACGTGAAGCACCACAATTACTACTTAATTCCGATTCACGTGGTTGTAATTCAAAAATTGTTTTTAATAAATTTTCCGAAGCCGTTGTTAAAAAACCAATTTCTGCATTTTGATGTAAACCATATAAAATTGGTGATTCATCTGGTAAATAATCATTAATAAATGTATGATAACCATTAAAATCTAAATTTGGTGGTGATGGAAAACCAGGACATAATTGAAAATCACTATCAATTAAATCTTGTTGCATTAATTCTTCTAAATATGTACGACATAATCGACGATCCCAATCATCTGTAATATGACCACCATACATTATTTCACCAAATAAATATCGTAAATCTTCCCATGGTGTCCGATTACTACCCTCTAAATAATTATATAATACATTAGCACTAATTGTTAAATCACCAACATTAAATGGATATATTTTATTCCATCCTTGTGCGCCAAATTTACGACGTTCTGTAAGCACAGCATGAAAATAACATAATGAAAATAATATTGATTTAAATTCAGCTTCTTGTGTACAAGTCTCAAGTGTATCTTGATTAAAATTATCCCATGCTTTATGTAAATTAGCAGCCATACCAGTTGGTGGTTCATTAACAATTTTTATTGATGATTCTAATATACCTTGTGGTATAACATGACATTCTGGATCTGGTGCTGGTTCAGCACTAATAAATAAACGATAAGATTTATGTCCAATTGTTGATGTTTTTTCAATTAATTTATCTAATGTTGGTAACCATTTAGCAACTAAATGGATATTTTGTAATATTACCCAATGACCATATTTAATAGAAATTTTAATTGCATTCTCAGCAGCATTTTCTTGTCCTTGCCCCAATGATATATTATGCAAATTACCATTATCTGATGTAAAATTTAATTTACGACCTAATTTTTCTACATCACTAACTGGATCAATACCTGGTGATAATATAAAAAAAACTGGTGTTGATGATGTTATTTCATTATATGTTTCATGAAATGGTATAATTTTTTCATGAATATATTCTTTACCCATAATTTGTTCTATAAATAATCTAAAATATAATTGAAAGTAGAAATATTTTTAAACAATTTATTAATTAATACTAAATTATATATTTTTTATATATACGAGGGCGATATTTTTTTATGTATACGAGGGATTTTACCAAAGAAAGAAAAACGATTTCATTATGTTCATGGAACAATCTTTCTAGAAAAAAGAAGAAAAATAACAGAAATATTATTGGACCGTTTGAATGAAAAACTTAAGAAGAAACGACCACATTTAGCAAGAAAAAATGTACTTTATCGTCATGAAAAAGCACCAGAACACATATCTGCGATAGCACAGAAAATTTTTTGCCAGATTACGCTTCGACCTGGTTCAGCATTAAAATGGTTTCTACCAAAAAAAGCTCTGTTTTCTTCATTTTTGCAAACACTTCCCGGACACTCCTCGTATTTTAGTGTAATATTAAAAAAAAAACTTACTTCATAGCATATGTCATACGATCTGGTCGTAATGCACGTATAATACAAAGTTTTTGTAATGGTGTCCTTAATTTCCATTCACCTGGAAATATTTCCTTTTCAATTGTTTCACTACCTAAAAACTTTTTCCATCTTTTTGTATAATTTTCAATATCTTTATCAATACCATAAAAATATTCCATCATTGTTAAATTTTTAATACCACCCCATGAACTTCGTGATATAAAATCATATGGTGATAATGTATTCGGATCATGTGGATATCTTAATAAAAAATCAATTTCATCACGACTCACTTGTTTTGCATTTATCATAATTCTTAATACCATATGGGATGTAAAAATTAATTTATCCTTTTCAAATAATCCTTTCGTTGTATATAAAAATGTTTGATATGTAATTGAATTTACTAAAGCATTAACACGTTTTTTTAAATTTTCATCATTATCTTGATTATCATTATTATTATCTTGTTTTATAGCCATTGATATTGAACGTTTAAATACAATCATAAATGATTTTAATGAGAACTTATAAATTGGATTAATTTTATGTAAATCCATTAAAACAAAATATAACATTGATGCACGTTTTGCAGCTGATCTATATATATCACGTGTTTGATCAATTTTCATTGTTGTTATTTTTGATTCAGATACTTTTAATTCAATATCATTAACAGTTTTTTTTGTTGCTTCTAAATTCATAACTAATGTTACATCTTCTAATACATTTTTACTAGCCGATGCTAAACGAACTAATAATTCATCTTCTAATGATTTTAATGATATTTTAAATTTATTTTGTTGTATTGTAACATGAGTTTTCATTTCTTCTAAATCAGGACGTTCAATTTTAACAACTTCAGCTAATATTTGTTCTTCTAAACCATCACGTGTTACAGTAAAATTAATTAAATTTGTTTGTGCTTGCATTTCTGGTTTATAATGTGGATTTGGTAATTTTGTATGTAATATTAAACGAAAATTTATATTAAAATCCATTTCTCTATCACCAATTTTAATATATTTGCCTTTTTTAATAAGTGATCGACTTAATAATGGTTCTAAAACAGCATCTAATGATTCACCAATTTGTTCAAATAATATGGTATCACCAGATGCCATTGCTTTTTCAATAATATCTAAATAACCTTTTTGTGATAAACGTAATACTATTAATTTATTACCAAATTGATTTTTAATCCATTTCAATCCTTGTCTGAAAAGAAAATGGGAGAGAAAATAATTGAAAATTTTTGGTAATTAGAACAAATTGAAAATATGTTATATGTCCTCAACGAAAAAAAAAAAAAAAAACAAAATATAATTACAATTGTGGATCAATCATAAGTGGCCATCTTGTTGAATTTGTTAAAATTGTAGCATTTTCTGTTGACATTCTATCCATTGGTAAACCTTCATTATTCCACATTGCAATTTGTGCATCATCTGATATTAATGTCAATGCATCAACTAATTCTGTATGTGGTATAATTGGCTATAATTGAAAACAGAAAACAAAAATGTTGTCCATGGTTAATATTTAATTGACAAAACAGACATTATTTTTTAAGGATAAATACAAATTACATATACAAAAAAAAAATATTACAAATTTCACCTCAATTTTTTTAAATGTTGGCATCCACATTTTATCTTGTAATTCTTGTCGGTATCTTCTGGTAAAACTTCCAACATATGACAAAAAGGATGAAATTAAAAGTATATCACCTGGCAGTGTCATAATTTTTTCCTTAAGGCTTTTTTTTTGTTTCAGGATTTTGTTTTTTTTTTTTTTGTGTTGCGTGAAAAGAAAAATTATGTCAAAAATATAAAAATATATGAGAAAATTGTTCAAAACAGTTTATTTTTATACTTGAAAAATTATTATTAACTATAAACAGAAGAGTTAAAATTTTTTTACTTTTTTTTGCATATTTTGAAAATTTGTATTGGTCTCAAGACGAAAAGGACATGTTGACTAAAAATTGTAGAGAATATAATGTAATATTATTGTAAAAAAAAAGCTTTAACATAAACTGAACATAAAAAAGATAACGAAGGTTCCGAATAATAATAAAAAAGCGGTAATATTTTTATGTCCAGTTAAATTGTTATAAAACTCTTCAAGGATACGAAAAAAAAATATTTTAAATCTATCGTGACACAAATTATTAATATTTCTGGGTAAAATGTTGAATTTGATTTTTTTTATGTAATCTTTTTTTAAAATCACACATAAAACGTTTTTAATAATTTTATTGATGACAATTATTTTCTTTTTAATCTACAGAGTCATTTGAAGTAGGGTTAGTGACAAAAAAAAAGAGCTTAATAATAATCGTCAAACTATGAAATCAGTTTTCTTTATATTGCAAAACGCCTTAAAAAATTAGGACAATTTAAAAATTGAATGATATTTATTATTTGACTGTAATATTCATCTACATAAATCATAAATTAAATATCTTGTAGAAAAAATAGAGGGTAATACACCTTTTAAAACCATAAATGCTTACTCTTGAGTAGCTTTTATTCTATCTACACATTTTTTGTGAAACATGATTTTTATTTATGTAAAATTATAATGCAGGGTACCACCTGGAAAATAAATCTTCATAATATTTAATAAGACGATGCTATAATACTTAGTAATATATGTATTTACAGGTCCTGTAAATTGTAAACAACTAATGTCCAAGATTCGTCAGAAATATTTCTATAAACTAATGAGTTCAATAAACCACAGGTCACTGTTTGATCATGAAACATGAGACCAAGTTGAGATTGACGAAAAATGCGATTTATAGAAAGTAGAAACAGGGCAGGAATAATCTCTAGAGTACCTCCTGTGTTTATGCCCGAAATTTACATTAAGTAGGGACAAATCTTAGACAATGCTTCCTCCAGCAATCGTAAAGAAATCCTTGAACTCGAACTTAGGAAGTTTTTAAAATTGACATAAGCAACAAAATTCTTGCTAACAACTCAACGGTTACTCTAACCATAACTTCAACCAGAAGATCGGTGTCCTTCTATACGGATTCAATCACCACAAAAAGCACCCTGTCTAACGCACAAATATATTTTCATATTGTACATACAAAATTTTGTATAAAAAAAAATATTATATAAAAAAAATAGGTTTATGAAAAACGGATGCAAACAATTAATCAAAATTTACTTTTTAACTGAAAACTTGTTCACATAGTCAGTTATATATAGTTCTTTAAACTTTACATATTTTTGATGTTGGTACATATACATACGTATTTAATAAATTTATTTTGATCGTTTTTAATTTTTATTATATTAATTTTTATTAATAAAATATTTTTTTTTCTATATATTCATACTAGAAAAAAAGAAAATCTAATAATTCTAAGAAATTCTATTTTAAACTTTTCTGGTTTATATTAAAAAATTATTTTTAAGTGAAAATTTGACTTTTATTTATGTAGAGCGAGTATATTAAGTAATTTCCTTTGAAAAATACAATATTATTTTTTTGATGGTTTGTGGTTATCGTTATTCATAACAGATAAGTATACTTTTTTTTTTGGTTACTTTCATACGTTAAAAACTTTTCACTTCTTGAAAATTTAATACGCAAAAATTTTAGGTACACAAGCATATATTATTTTATATCATAAATATTTTCAATTTATATAAATTTTATAAAAAAAAAAAAATAATTAAATTTTATGCGGAAAAAAATAAACTTTTTTTTTAAGGATAAGTGTTTGGAAAAAAAAGAGCTCACCCATGTGTATACATATTTAAAAAGAAATTAAGTTTTTGGAATAAAATAAAGTTTTATTTAAATGAATTTTTTTTTTGTATGGTTTAATAATTTCTAATTTTCAACGAAGAGAAAAATTATGTACAAAAAAAATACAAAAGTTATTTTTTTTGTATTACTATTAAAACTAGATTTATAAGCTTCCAAAAGAAAACTTTTTATTTTTATATACGCTTCTTTTTCTTGTCATCTTAATGATATTTTATTTAATTACTAATTAATTTAAGTAAGTTATAAGGAAAACTTTCTTAAAAATATTATCAAAGAAAGAAGCTAATTTAATAGAAATTATATTCTAAGAATATTATTTTTAGAATAAAAATAATTTTTATTTTTAAGTTTTTAAATGTCAATTTTGTTTATATAAATTGTGTCAGGTTTATTAAATTTTTACATCAGTACTTTTTAAATAATTAGAAATTTTTAAATAAATAAATTGATATTCTGTGGAAGATATTGTATTTTAAATTAATATGTATTACATAATATAAAAAAATTTATGAAAACAAATTATAAAATCAAACTCGTCATATTATTTGCTTTTTTTTACATTCATGAGTTATTTTTTGTTTGCTGTCTGCCAGTACGTACCCTTAACATTTGCTATATACACAAATATGAGAGCTGGCTATAAAAATATAATTCCTTTATAAGAATGTATGTAATTTTAAATGTTTAAATTTAATTTTAGTAAAATTGTTTAATTTAAAAAATATTTTAAATTTTACTTTAAATTAATTAACTGAATATGTTTGACCATACACTTGTTTATCCACGTTAATAATAGTGAGTAATGCTCAGGAAACCCCATAAATTACAATAAGGCAGGCACACAATTTGTTGATTTTGTACAATAATGGTTTTAAGTATACTAATAATGATAAATTTGTGAATATGGGGTTTCAGACTGTGGTTTGATAATGTCAACCCTATTTTTCACGAATTAAAACTAATTTTTGACAATATAAACCCTTTTTTGACAAAGTAAAATCTATATTTAACAAATAAAATTTTGCTTTATTGCTTTATTAATCATTGTACATTTTCGAATATATTTCATAATTTTCATCAAAAAATTTCTGAAGAATTTACAAAAGGACAACGACATAACGAAGAAGCTTTAATAAATACTATTGAAAATGAAATATATTCAATCATATTATTGAGATTAATAAAGCTATTACCAATATCCTCTTTTTGTTAAAAATTAGATTGCTTTGTCGAATATTAGATTGCATTGTCAAAAATATGGTTGACATTGTCAAAGGCTGAAAACGTAAAATGGTGTTCTAAATCATTCCACAATTTTCTTTTATGCATCCATATATATAAACTTAAAAAAAACTAGACTTGAAACGAAATTATTGAATTTTTACATACAGAGTAACTATGTATGTATTTAATTTTCATTTTACCAAATAGCTTTTCATTATCAAACTGACTGAACATTGACATATATTTTACCGTCTTCTAATAATTATTTATTATAAGTTTTAATATTTCTGTCTAGAATTTCATATTTATACAAAAAAAAATAATCAATCATTAAAGTTCCATGAAAAAAATTAAAGATACAATTTTTCATAAAAAAAATCTTTTAATAAATTACTTAAAAATCAAAAAGATTATTTCGATTTTAAATTAGAAATATTTTATTTTAAATTTTAATTGAGGACTGCCCTTAAAATTAATTTATATAGAAAATTAAGAAATTTTTGAAGTATTCTTAAAATCAAGGTACTTGAAATAAGTGTAGGTGATCAACAGAAAAATAATTAAAATGTTTGTTGTTTCTTAATGAATTATTAATTAAATATATCGTATATAGATTTTCATTGACGTCAAGGAAAATGTTATTTTATTAGGTAGATATTGACAATGAAAATATTCGATTTAAAAATTTCGCAGAAAGTTTTATAAAAAGTTTTGCCAAAGATTTAATTTTTCTCGTGTCTCTTAATATTTTTAATAAAAACATTTTTTTTTATGTTTTAAACATGCTTTTTTCAAAAATTTTTGACTAGACATATTTTGGATATTAGAAAAAATATTTAACATAGATATATTTTTATATATTTTCACAGATTTTAATCAGATTTCGCAATATGTATCAAGAACTATGTTAATAATAATAATGAACTAAAATTACTTTAATAAAAAATTATGTACAACTGAAATAAAATTTCCGAGGACTAGACAAAACAAATATTGATAATAATAACAATTTTTTATTCTATATCCTTAAAGTTTTTCCATTATCTAAATCAAAAACAAATATAGTAAATAAAAAGGAAGACAGAATTAAATTAATTCTTGTTATGAAATAATCATAAGTATATAGTTTTTATTAGAAAATATAATAATATTTATTTTCATCTCCTGTTGACTTTACAAGAATTTGTTTTTATTACAAATATAATGTATATTTCTGTGAATTTTTAAATTTAATCAATATTAAAAGATTTAAGATATTTATTATTATTCAAATATTCAACATATTTATGGCGTAATTTTTTTTAAAAATTATAATAAGCCACAAAATCTTATAAAATTATTTAATGAAATTTTTAACCCTATGTCATAATATTTTTTTTTTTTTTTGATATTATTATGACCTAATTAAACCCAAAAATATCTCCTGTAAAGTTGAATTTTTTTGACATTTTTATTATTTTCTATTTTAAAGAATATAAATAAGAAATATTTAAAATATAATAATTATTATCGTTAAAATGTCAAAAAGTTTATATATTTTAATATTAATTATAATTTCCGGTAGTGTAATTTCAGAAACTGAGTAAATATTTTATTTCATTTTTTTTTTTAATAAAAATTAAGAAAAAATAATTTTTTTAAAGAAAATTTTTACTTTCAAAAGACTTCCTTGTTTCATCTTCAAAAGGAAAACTTTTGAAAATGTCAAAAATAGTTAATTATACTACTATACAATTCTTTGACCATAATACCCAAGTAAAAAAAGAAAAATATGTATATATATATTTTGAAATTTAAAAGAATTTATTTATGTTGTGAGTAACAATAAAGTTGTCTTCATCTTAACTTTTCATTGACTTTTATAAATTTGTATTTTCTACTTAACTATAGTAAAATATTTAGTAAAAAAACAGCACATCATCCCTATCCGTCGTTGTACATGAAGCTTAATATAATAGCTTTTAAATATAAAGAAGAACAACAAAAAAAAATGTTACAAAACGCTTTCATGTCAAGGATCAGTCCTTTATATAAGATGATTATTATATTAAAAGAATACTAAAAAATAGGATAATTCTTTTAATTTTGTGGTTAAAGGTTATTTTTTTTTTGTTGTTGTTATAAATATATAAAATAAAAGGATTTTTTTTTATTAAAAATATACAAAGAAAATGAGGAAAAAAATAAGGATAATTGTTATTAAACAATATTTGAGTTATAAAAAAAAATTTTTTGTTAAGGAAATTGGAAAAATAATAAGGTTTATTGGCATATTTTTCAGAAAAATTTTAAGATTTTTAGTTAAAAACTAATTATGTATTATGAAAAAGGATATTAATATTTGATTTCCATTTTTTGTGGTATTTACCTTGTAACTGATTCTTTCCATCGTATATTTTCATTGGCTAAACCATTTACTAAACGATGTGCTAAATTAATTGTAAATGATGTTTTATCTGCTTCCAATTGACATTTTTGTTTTTCTGCTAATGCTTCATTAAATTCTGATTGAATTTTTGATAATTGTTCTTCTAAATTGATAATTTTTATTTTTAAATATTCTAAACGTTCTCTAGCTTCTTGTAATTCATTTTGTGAATCCTGTAAAGCTTGTTGTTTTGGTCCAACAATTAAAAATACTTCATGATAACGATGTATATTTATAACCCATGCACAAAGACCAGCAGCAGCAACAGATTTTTGTACAATATTATCCGGATTAAATTCAGTATCCTAACCCAAAAAAAAAAACCCTTTTCTGTTAGATAAAATAATTTAAAATTATATTTAGTTTAATATACCTTTAAATAATCTTGAAGTGATTCAATTATATTTGGATGTATATTATCTTTATCATAATTAACTAAATCATTTAAAAATTGATCAACTTTAACCATCATTAATTTTGCCATTTTCCAACTACGATCTTTTGGTATTTTACCATTTGGTGCTAATAATACCATTACAGCTGAACAAACATTTATAACAGCTTTTGGTGGTGAACCAAATGATTTTAATTCAGTTAAATTATTTTTATTTAATGTATTTAGGGCAGCCTGTGCTGCTACTAATGCCGGTTCAGCTTTACGTAAATCTTCTTCACACATTTTTGTTTTAATACAAACATCTTCTTCAATAATACGTACACGTTTTTCCTCTTCAAATGCTATAAATTTTTCTTTTTTCACTTTTTCATTTTCGGCACTAACAATTACAATTAGTTTATCAGCTGCTGCATTTTTTGCATACAATTCAATCTCTTGAATAGCAAGTTGATCCTTGTTGTATATATTCAGACATACAGTATAATAATAAAAAAGGAAAATTATGGAAATTTAAAAAAAAGGGATCAACTATAGTCGAGATAGTACAAAAACAAAAAAAAAGATGATATCTAAAAGACATGACAGGATAATAAAATATGACATGAAAATATGAAAATGTAAATGGCATTGAGGGAAAAAAAATTATGAATAAAAGATGGTGTATGTCAAAATTATACTTTTTCAAATAGTATTTTTTTTTTTTTTTTGCATATTTTCTAGGTATTGTCCTTTAAGGATGTGATATCTCAACAAAAATCTTAAATAATTTTTTTTTTTTGCTAATTTACAAGTTAACGTCTGATGTTTCTTCAAAAGGAGTCAACAATTTAAATTTTTTTCACTGGTTTTTTGTATGTATTCTTTGAAATTTATAATATTTAAAGTAAAATTATGATTTTTTTTTTTACCTGAAGCATATCTACTTGACAAGCACATTCAGCTAACTTTGACATTCCACTATCCAAACGATTAATACGATTTAAATGTTCCTTAGATTTATCTGATAATAATTTTAAATATAATGATATATATTCTAAAAATGTTTTTGGTGTTGTATAATTATAACGTTTCTCATTTTGTAAATAAATTTTAGATATTTGATTAACAGTACCATGTACATATGCCATAAAACTACCAATTGGATCCACAAGTTTCTCCTATAAATAATATATAATATAATAATATTAAAGACAAATTATACTAATAATAAATAAAGGAATAAAAAAAGAAGAAAATTCAAAAAAAAAAGAGAATAGAAGAAAGCATAATAATATAAGAAAAAATAAAGTTATTTGTCTTTTGAACTCGATTTATGGTATAAAGACAATATTAAGTTTTATCTTTGATATGTATCAGATATAAAGATATTATGTTTATGTATAAAAATAAAATATCCGCCAACTAATATTTTATGATGTTTACATGATAATAACATAATATAATACCGTCACCTTAACGAAAAATCAATAAATTTTCGTGAAACATAATGAAAAAGATTCATAAAAATATAAAAACAGATTTAAGTATATACATTAAAAAAATTGTCGAAAATATTAAATTATTATGCTTTTATTTATATTAAATCTTATTGCTTAATACACTAAACAACTCTAGTGACGACATCCTAAATATATATATATATATATATATATATATATATATATATACACTTGTATGATTATTTATTATATTATAATAAAAAACTTACAGGAAGTACATCAATTTCAGATAAAAACTTTTTCGATACAGATTCTAATGCTGTTTTTGGCCATTCATGAAACCAATCAATACTAGTACGACTTATAATAGCTGGAAATTTTCTAGCTCTTATACGTAATGTTGGACCAACTGGTGAAAAACATAATACAATTTTTAATAAACGACGAACTTTTTCAATAAAATAATTCCAACAATTTTCTTTTGTATCAATTGTACCATTTTGTTTAACTTCATTACGTACACCATTTATAATTGAATCATATTGATCATCTGTATATAATTCATTTATTTCACCAGATGATAACATATCATTAACTAACATTAATAATGATTCATCTGGTATTTGTGCATCAGACATTAAAAATATTGATGATACATTTTTTAAACCAACTTTTATATATAAATTTCCTAAATCAATTTTCATATCTGTAATTGAATATCCACGTTTTAATTGTATTTGAAATACACTTAATGATGATATAAATGCAGCTAAACGTGCTAAAGTTTGTTTACCAGAACCACCAACACCAATCAATAATGCATTACCACGAGGACTCTCAAGAATACGATTGATTCTGAAAGTGTATATTAGTAAAAAAAAAAAAAAAAAATAAGATAACAAATTTTTTTTTAAAATTCAATTTAGTATAAAAGAAACAATTTAAGAAAATAATTTTATTTAAAAGTTTTTTGAGTCCACATTCAAAGTCAATTTTATAAACTAAAAGTAATTAAGAAAGTTTTCGATAAAACTGAAATATTTTTTTAATACAATTTAATAAAATAAAATAATTTTAATAAACTTTTTTATGTACTTTTTAGTGTGATTCATTTTATTGGAAAATTTATGTAAATTTTAGTACTAAATGTGATATCAAATTTTACATTTATAGCTAGTAAATTTCCATAAATTTTCCAATAAAATGAATCACAAGTTTGGTTTTTAGTTTAAAATTTTATTAGTGTTATTGAAAATGAGACAATTTTTATACAATTTTTAAAATTTTGTTTTAGGCAATCGATAATGGCAAATTTTTTTTTAATATTCTGACTCAATATTAATGATAAAAAAGGAACTTTTTCACTTTATTATGATTAAATAATCAATATATGTATATACCGTATTTTTCATCATAATTTAAGAAATATGAGAAATCTTGAGAAAAAAAAATTGATAGCTATAAATCATTAATATATTCTATATAAACATAATATTAGTTTATTAATATTTTTTTTTTTTTTTGGAAAATTTTTGCCTTTTTAATCTGTTTATGAAAATTATATCTAAAAAAATATATATTAATCTTTATTTATATTACCTACATACATGTATCATAGCATCTTCAAACATCACTAAATTCATATAACCAACAATTTCATTATAGTTAGACTGTGCCTCCATTAATAATTCATATAAATGATTCCAATTTTTAATGGGCATATATTTTTGATCTAATAATGATTGTGCAAAATTACAATATATTAATGGTTCATTGAATACATATTCTTCATCAAAATCTTCAATATCTTTTTTAAATATATCCTTACATATTGTCCGAAATGTTTTAATATCATTTTGATCAATTAATTTATCATGATAAACACGAAATGATTCATGTAAATAAAATCTTATTAAATCCATTGGTTTTGTACAAATTTGATTTGTTATATTTAATAAACCTTGAAATATATTTGTCATATCACGTAAATTAAATATATAATGAAATTTAACAGCAGTTGGTAAAAATACATTTTCAATACGTTTATGTAATTCAACACCAATTTTACATAAATTTTTACCTAATAATTTTATATCTTTATTAAATAAATTATTATAATTATTTAAATGTTGTTTTAATATTGATGAATATATATTAATTAATATATTTTCAGTTGGTTGATTTATTGAAAATATACAAAAATGTCTTTGTAAACGTGAATCAATTGTAAATGAACCAGCTGTTGGATTCATACTTGTTGCAAATTGACAATTTTTAATATATTTTAATATTAATTTATTACGATCATACCAATGACCATAATCCATAAATTGACGTATTATTGTATGTGGTTGTACAGTACCATATGAATCAACTTCTGGCATATTTAAATCACTTACATAATATATTAATTTTTTATTACCATTTGGACCAAAATAACGACCAGATTTTTTTTCAATACGACGATCTAATAATTTTTGAAATATTTCTGATGTTGTATAAAAATTAAAATGTGATGTTTGTATTAATATATTATTATCATCATAACTATTGAATATTTCACGATATATAGAATTTTTACCACAACCAGAACCACCAACTAACATGACAGGATGATTTTTATCCATAAGATATTTTAAGAAATATGTAAGTCGTACTGTCTCAATTGTTGGCACTAATATATTCTGTGTACACAAAAAAAAAAAAATGAAAATATGAATTGGAGATAAGAAAAAGGAAAATATTATTTATATATATATTTTTTTTTTGATACAAGAAAAATAAAATATAAATAAAAAGTTTTCTATTTTCTTTTCAATTTCAAATATTATTATGTATATGTATATATATGTGAAAAAATAAAAGTTGTAAACTATTTCTATTGAAATATATTTTTTTTTGCCTAAATTATTCAAAGTATCAAAATAAAAAGTTCATCAAATAAATATAACTATTTTGGAAACTTATTTCAATTTAAAATCAAAGAAGTTAGTGGAGTGGAAAGGAAAAACTCGGACAATAACTAAATAATATAAAAAAAAGTTTAAATAGCATTTTTTTTATGATATTATGTCAGAGACTTTAGTTTAAATTTAGAATATAATTTTGAGAACATAACATAAAAAAAAAACTGAAATTAATCAAAGTTTTCTTTTGTATTTGACTTGTTTTCTTGTTTAGTAAATAATAATATAATACATTTGTAATATTTAACGAATGTTATAAACATAGATATTTTAATTATACTCTCAATGACCTAAATAACAAATTTCAATTTCCATCATCAACAAACTAAAAATATTGATTTTTTAGTACAAAGTCTAGTTAACATTTCGAATTTACGAAAAATATATATTTAAATATTTTGGATTTTTTGTTTTGAAAAAAAAAAAAGCATATTATTTGTATTCTATTTTCATATTTTATTGTTAGGTTTTTGTGTAACAGCATACCTGTAATGGAATTTCTGGATCCATATCAAATTTTGGTATTAAACTTTCCCATGTACGAAATTTATAGCTGTCCAATTCCAAACAAAAGTCAAATATATAACCGTTAGATGGAAATTTTATATCTTTAAATTCACATATCCACCACTTATGAAATTCTCTACGCCAATCAATTAAATGATCCTGATATAGTCCTGAACCAAAACCCCATATAGCAGCAAATACAAATATAATTTCTAAATTTTTTTCTAATATAATTGTTGGTATTTTATGGCCATCCATTAAGCATTCAAGTAAAAAACATGTTAATTGAATCATTGATATATTACTAATTGGAGTTATTTTCATAAAACGTTTATTATTTTTCATTAAACTTGGAAAATATTTTTCAAATAATGTTGTCAATATACCACGTTCAATAATATTTTCACGACTTTCAATCCATGATGAAACATATCTGAAAAATAAAATAAAAATATTTCAATGAATTTTTAAAGTAGGGGAATAAATTAACAAAGAATTAATTACGGTGACCATCCTAAATCTTGTGGATTTATATATAATATACCAGCACGAGATACAGTTGCTGGTGTAGCAGCTTTTAAATGTCCAACTTCAAATAATAATCTCATATCTTTTTTCAATGTAATTCTTTCATTACTCGCTAAAGTTAAAACTTTATTATCATCCATTAAAGTATTTAAACTTTCGATCCACATTGGATCAATATCACCATCTAGAATTATCCATTTTGGACTACCATCGGGTAAATTAGCTTGATCTCTCATAATCGATGAAAATAATCCATCTTTCCATTCACGAGTGGTTGGATTCACTATACCAAATAGTTCATCATTTGTCAATGCTTTTGGATTCAGTACATTAAAATGTGGCTTTAAATTTTGTAAACGATATGTAGCTAAAAGAGTTTGCCAAATTCTAGTTTTACCAGTGCCAGCATTACCAACAATAAACACTGAATGTCTTACATCTAACAATTCTTGTAATTGAACAACTTTTATAACAAAACCTTCTTCTGGCTGTAATTTTATTTCATTACCAGCTTTTCTTATAGTCTTTTCAAATTCTAAAAAACGTTTTCTTGGTACATCCAAAGCTGGAAATAAATCACCAATTAGACCCATAAAAATTGATATATCTTCGGTAACGATTTTCGGTATATTAAAATCTCTTAAAGCCCTCATTAAAACTTGATCTTCCGGACGATTATGATCACTACGTTTTAATGCACCTGCTACAACTAAAACTGATTTTATTGCTCTCAAACCCCAATCATAATGATCCTGTTTTGATAATAATTCTCGGCATAATGTATACAATGTTATAAATTTACGTGCTAATAAACGTGCATTTTGAAAACCTTCAGCTACTAACATTATTTCACAAATTAAAGCAAAATCTGGTACAATCATTGCACATGGACGAAAAAGTGTTTTTAAATTTTCTGGTAGTTCTGTACGACCTGCATATCCCGGATTCATTGTAATAAAAATTCCAACAGAAGGTAACAATGTAATTTCTTCACCCATAAAATGAAATTTTGATTTTTTTGCCTATAAATAAATCAAAAATAGAAATTGCATTTTTTTGAGAATAGGTCATCTAAAATATTATTTTACTTTAATTGCGTCCTGAATTGTTTTTACTTGAACAGCTACCACAGACAATACTTCAACTGAAATTCGATTAAATTCATCAAAACAACCCCAGGCACCAGTTTGTGATAAACCCTTATAAATATTACCACAAGACTTATAATCCATTTGTTCAGAACAATTAAATACATATACCATAACACCTAAAGCTCTACCCAAATCTTTAGTTGTTTCTGTTTTACCAGTACCAGCTGGACCAGCTGGTGCACCACCCATAACAAGATGTAATGACTTTGAATTGAATTGAAAATGAAAATATACATAAATATCTAGAGAATTATTAATGAAATTAAGAAAATATTCTATAGTAAGAGAACCTTAATAAAGGATAGTGTTTGATTGAATAATCGGAAAATGTATTATTGGTTAAATAAGTGTGTTAAACAAGACCCTAAAGCTAAAATAAGACTTAGGGTGGACAAAATTAGTTAAAAAAAAATTCTTATAATTCTTTTATATTTTGTTTAAAAAAAATGCTCAAAGCAAGAATTTTTTTAACTTGATTCTATATCAAGATATAAAAAAAAGATCAATTCGAATGGCACGTGTTTTATATTATTTATTGATTATTATTGATTAAAACCAAAAATTGTTTTATTTTAGTTAATATATCCTTAATATTTCCTAACTTCAATTATTTAAATTTAGTATTCTTTTTAACAATTTACAAAAAAAAATATATAATTTTATGATTTATGAATTATCAATTTTTCTTAAATTCAACAGACCATAATTTAAAAGATAAACAAAAATCTTTTAGGTCAAAGTTGAAGCAGATTGACTTATTCATTTCAACGAATATTCTAAAATTTTATATAATATTTCAATTCTTGGAAATATATAATCAAAAAATTCTATTAAATTCTAATAATATTTTAAAGGATTTGTATATTTTTTAAAATTCCTGTAACAGCATAATTAATCGTAAAAGCATAAAGTATCACACTATGAAAAATTTGTATAAATATAATATAAATTAAGCCGCCATTGAGGTTATTAAAAATTGGACAGTTTTAATAATTAGAATATAATTCGTGGGAATTTATACGTTTACATTTTAAATTACTATATTTATTTTTTTAGAATTTCGGTGGGTTTCCGCTTTAACAGAAAATATCCTTTATGCCTGTATTTGCTATAAACTTCATAAAAATTTTCAAATACGTATATAGCTGTCTGTAAAGTTTATAAAACTGATTTTATTTATAATTTTTTTTTTTTCTAATTTTTTTGGTTCTTTATTTTCAATGTTTTCTGTTCAATTGGGATACGTTGTAAGATCTATGTGTTGTGTTAGGAAGCATAAAAGGACGAAAAAACTTTAAGAATATTATTGGTTTCTGTTGATTGCGTTTTGATGGCTAATGCTTTGCAGTTATTTTGTTGTTTATTCTTTTTAAGAGCAATAAAATTGATTTTGGTTTTTTTTTTTTTTTTATTCTATTTTTATTTTTGTTAAGAATATCTTATAGATACCATTAGACATATCAGGCTGGGGCTATTTTTTTGTTTATTTGTTAAAACTAAAACAAATAAACAAAAAAAAAATGAGAAAACGAAAAAATTCGATTTAGAAATGAAAGTTTTGTAAATGCGAAGTTTTAAAAGACATTATAAGTTCGCCTTTTTTTTTATCAAATTAAAGTTAGTTTCTGTTGCTGTTGGATTGGTCATTAGGGATATATTATTTGAGTAAGAAGTTATTAGAAGTTTGTAATTTTTATAAAATTGATTTTCTTATTTTGTTGTTTCTGTTTTGGATTAATATTTTTTTTTTAGTTCTAGCATTAAGAAAAGATTATATATATAATTTAGTATTTAAATAGTTTCGAAAGATTTATAATATATATTGTGGAATTTAGTTGATTTTTTAATGATATCCTTTTTATCACATAAAAAGATTACAAAAAAAGAGAGGGACATTTTTGTTTTTTATTTTTGCACTATAAAAATTAAAAATTTAATGTGAAATTATGAAAACACATAATAAAATTTTATGTATACAATGATTTTATTTAAATGGCGAATGGCGATGTCATAAAAATTAATTTGGTAACAAATTGAAAATTTAAGAAAATGGAAATTCAAAAATATTTTATAAAAAATAGAAAAATATTTGTAATTTTACTATAGTAAAAAAAGTGTTAAACTGTAATTAAAGTAATTTTTACTTTATGATTATTTTTTAAGAATCGATTGGTTGCTTCATTTTGTGAGAAAAAACCTTTGGGGAATTTTTATGTTTAAAAAAGTTTTCTTAGGTGTTGATTTGATCCTCAAACACTTATTTAATCGCAACATCTAATGAAGTCAAGCTAGACCAACTAAACTAGAGTAGTGTGCTAGGTAATTGAGGAGCCTCTTTTTAAAAATTACAGTTATTGGCAAGTAAGTTTTAGTTTTCACTTATTTACATTCAAAATGTAAAAAATATTTTTATTATTATATTTTTCATAAAATGTAATTTTCTTAATCAAGCTCTACTTTAGTGGATATTGTAAATAGACAGCTCCACCAAGGAATCAACTCTTAAAATTTGTGCATCCTTAACCGAATCACTCTGTTATATTGATATATTTTATTATAACTATCATATTTAGATAAAATTTATATTATAAAATTACCTGTGTTAATGTAATGTAACATCTATCAGTTAATGGTGTTATAACTAAACGTGTTGTATTACCTAAATATTCATAATCATAACGAAATTCTGCATCACAAATATTTGCAAAACAATCATCAATATTATAATCCCAACGATGTCTTAATTGACTTTGCCATTGAAATGTCATTGAATTATTAACTTTTGATTGTATTATTTTCATAACAACATCACGACAATGAACATCTATTGTACATATAGTCATAATTTTTTGTCTATCACCAGAACTTAATTCACCCAATAATAAATTTATAAGTGAATTTAATTGTGATATTTGTTTTTTTTGGAATTCTTTCATAGCTGTTTCATAACCTTCTTCTAACCATTCAAATGCACAATTAACATCAGATGTCCAACATATTTGACTACAACATAATGCTGTTTGTGCTGGCCAATCAAATAACCATTGATCTCTAGATTTTTGATATTTTCGTTCATTATTTATTAAACACATATTTACATTATTATTATTTTTATTAGAATTTCTTTTCAATGGTACTGTCATTGGTTGTACTTCTATTAAAGAATTTTTAAATAATGATTTCAAAGTTTTACGCATTTGATTAATAACTTCATTCAACCATAATTCAACACGACCAGAACATTCAAAATTTTCAATAAATTTAACATATTCATCATTTTCTTTTGAATGCATACCAATTGCTTTATATATTTCTATTTCCATTAAATTTTCTATATCAGAATTATTTATTATTTCATCATTATTTCTATTCAATTTTCTTTCATTTTCATATTTTAATTTTAATATTGAATCAAAAAGTTTAATTAAATGACGATCAACTAATTTTGGATTATTACCATTTGATAAAATATCTAATAAATCGGCAGATGATATAAAATAAAAACGTGGAAATGTTAAACGTTTTGTTTCTAAATAATTATTAAGTGCTTTTTCACATATTATTAATTTTTTTAATATATCATTTAATTCAATATAAATTTCTTGACGTTCTAATACAATTTTAATTATTTTCTTAGATTCATTAATATCATTAAGTAATTTTGTAAATTTCATATCAATATATTCAAAATTTTTTGAATCATTTGGTAATTGTAAACGTATATCAATTGAACCAATAAATATACTTTCTAAATAAATCCATTTTCTTTGTACTTCAAACCATAATGTTATTAATGTATCAATATTTGTTAAACGATTTTGCCATTTTTGTATTTTTGGTAATAAAAATTCAATATATTTTGTTGTTGATATATTTTGTAATTGCATTTGATTATCATCTAATTGTTCAACAAGTTCTTCAGAAACTTTTAATAATTTTATTTTACGTTGATGATGTTGTAAATCTAATTCAAATTCAATATTATACCATGATTTTTTTATTTCATTTAATATTTTCATTGCAGACATTTCTTTAATAGCTTTATCGGTAGTATTTTTAACTTCTTCTTCAAAATAATGTAAATTTAATGTAAGTAAATCAGCAAGAGTTGTTGATGTATTGATTTTAAAACTAACCTATAATTTTAACAGAGTAAATGTAGATATGTATATAGATAGAGATAGATATTTACGATAAATTTATAAGATTTAATGTTTTATCCTTATCGATATGTGAAAAACTGTTTAATGTATATTTTCTAACAATTTTTGAATATCTAATTTTAAAATTGTTAGAAAATTTCTTGTTGTTTATGTTTTTAAAAGTTAGTTTTTGTTCAGTTTTTTTGGTACTAACAACTATATTTCAATATTTATAAGTACTCTAAAAACTTTATAAATTCGATTCACTATTGTATTTATAATGGTTTTGATCAAAATGTTAATATTATATTTTGAAAATATTACAAATACATAACTTGAAGGATCTAACATTTCTAATAAAATTGAATTTGTAATAATTGTTTCAAATAATTCGAGAAATTTAATATTTCTAACAAATTAAATGATGTAGTATCATCAAAAAATTAGTCGGAAAAAAATACCAACTGGATAATTTTAAACTTTATTAATCGAAAAAAATTTAAATTTAATCTTCTTCAATTATCTATTGAATTAAAAAACCTTTAAAGTATTTATTTTATATGGTAAAATGATCACTTAATATTTTTCATATATAATATTTTATTCTGTCCACAATCAACTTACCAAACGTTCCAAGGATATAGTCTTTGAAAGCTTTTATGAAAATATGTATATAATAAATAATTTTGTATAAATGTATTATTATTCATATATCTGTGCATAAATATTATATATAAAATAATATTGTTTTCGCCTTTGGATATGTACCAAAGAGAAAGGTTTAACAAAAATATATAATATAAAAAATTTACTTGTTTATTGTCTGATCCTTAATATTTATATTTTATGTCTGTATATTGATAAATTTTTGTAAATATGTTTTCGAATTTTCTGTAATGTTCGTTCAATATTTAATTTTATTTATTTTAAGTAAATAAAATTTTGAAAAAAAAAGGAAAAAAATAGCAAACAATATTTTTTTTAAAGGTACTTTTTTTTTTACCTTTGTTGTGTGCATCAATTCTATCCAATGTCTTTCTGTTATTGCTGGATTTTGTAATTCGGTAATAGCACGTAATGAAGATACTAAATCTTTTAATATACCTTCCATATAAATATATGGCTGCCAAATACGTACATTTTTATCAAGTGTTCTTAAATCTCTAGTAAATTTTCTACATTCATTTTCCATATCATCTGCATCAACTTTACGCCATGGTGTACATTTCCAATCAATAATACATGATTCAATGACATGAACAAAATCCCAAAGTTGCTATAACAAAATAAAATAGATTTGATTAAAAATATTAAAATAATAGTAATTGATAAAATATATGAAGTTCAATTATATATTACTATATATTATAAAAGATATTTTGGCGGCAAGAATATTAAAATGTCACAACATCTATTTTCAAATTTATTAGATTATTTAGGGAAAAAGTGAATTTTAATAATATGTTTGTATGTTTTTGAATAATTTATTATTTGTTGTCTACGGCAGACTGTAGGAAATTTTGAAAAATTTATATTATTTAAAAGTCTCTCAAAATTGATTTAAATATGTGTTACAAATATTATAATCAGTGATGTAGAAATAAAATTTGATTATTAATTTTGTTATAAAAAAGTTGATAAAAAAACTATTTTTAAAAACATTAGTTTACAAATAATTTTGTATTTTAATTAAAAATATATAAAATTGAAATTGAAATATTTAAAATATTTTATGTAAATCTTATGTAATTTCAAAGATCAAGTTTGAAATTTTCTGAGAAATTTAATAATTTTCTGTCTTGCTTAAATCTAGTTTTCTATGTGTTTCTACATTAGTGGGCAAAATATTGTGCGTAAATTTAAATTTAAAATATTTAACATTTACTAATTTGTTATATCGCCTTGTTAAATTATTAATTTTTCACCGAGGTGATGCACCGTGCATTGACAATGTTAACAACATTATTACACTTCTCTCTATTCATAATTTATGCAAACCATAAATTCTAAACTTTTCAATAAAGACACTGTATCAAGTTTTAAATGATCTGTTACAATATTATCACTGATGTACAAATATAATTTGAATTCGTAATTTTTGCAAACATTAAATAAAACTTATTAAATGTGCTAATTTTACATAAATTATAATAATTATGAACTATGCAAAATTCATAGAATTATTTTTAATATTAATTTTTGACTTTTATTAAAATCATTTATTCATAATTTTAATTACTTACTTTAATTTGTTTTATTTCCTGATAACAAATTTTTAAAATACTATCATCGGGTGGTAAAATTGATAAAAGTCGTGCACAATATATAAGTTTTTTTTGTTGTTTTTTCAGTTGTTTTAGTTCTTTATTGATTTTATCACATAAATTATATACATGATTACAAGGCACTGAAAATATCTAAAATATATAATATAAATAAAAAGAAAGAAAAATTAATTACAAAATTAATGTTTTTGTCAGTTGAAACAAAAAAAAAAACATAAATGATTATGTGGTTGACAAAATATATAAAAGCCATTAAAAAAAGGATGCTATAAAATATTAAATCATATAAAAATAAAAGAATTATGTTTTCATACAAATTTTCAAGTATTTCAACAACAAACGAAAAAAACGAAATAACCAAAACTCTTGAAAAGCATAAATATTTGAAAAACATTAACAACATTTTTTTTTAAATTTTTGTATATATTTACCATCATTTTGACAAATTTATCACGATAACAATTTAATCGACAATTAAATAAAATGATATATTTTTTAATAATATCACGTTGATATATTTGTATATTTAATAAATTTTGATTACATTGTTGAGCATAATTTTTAAAATTAATCCATAATTTTGGTAATTGTTCAATAGTTTTATGAATTTTAATATTAAAATCATAATTATATTGTTTTAATAAATTTATAATATCTTTAATTGGTTTAAACATGTTATCAATATCAGGTTCACACTCTTTTATTTCCAATTGAATTGACATAATCCTTAAAAATTTATTTAAATCATTTTGTTTAACATCAACTTTTAATATTTTCATACTAGTATCGATAAAAACCTCCAGTGACTATAATAAAAAAAATTTATATACATATGTATATGTACATAATATAAAAGTATTAATAAATTGAAAATATATTATTGTGAAATTTATTACATATATAATAATAATTTATGTAGACAGTTTGTGTAAATATAAATTAAAATAATTAATGAAATTAAAATAAATAAATTTTTAGAATATTAAATTTATAAAATTAGATATATATTAAATATATTAGGTATTTTTTTGGTTTTGGTCAAAATTTTAAATTGATAAATAAATTATATCCATATACAGAGAGCCAAGAAGATATTGGGATGTATATAATATTTTCAGAGAAATATGAAAAACCATCAGATACATGTAAAAAAAATAATCAAATAATTATTAGATTTTAAAGTTGTATTTAATACCTTTAAAAAATTGCACTTTTTACTTAAGAAACTAGATAAAATATGTAAATACTTTTAATTCTTAAAATTTATGCTAAAAAAGTATTAGGGCGTCAAATTTGTTTTCAATCTCCACAATAGTTAAGATAAAATTGATTACAGTGTTAAAGAGAAAAGTTAACTATTCTCGTAAAAAACTTCTTATAAAACTACACCAACATAAATAATTAAATTAGGAAATTAAAAAGATAAAAAATCGAAAAAAAACCTTATCCAAAATGTAAGCACATAAAATTTCATAAGGATAAATCTGGTCGTCTAAAATAATTAATTATTAGATAAGAATGAAATGGTTCAAAACTTGTATTAACAATTTTTTGCAAAAACATCTCTAATTTACAAAAAAAACATATGTAAACGCACCAAATTAATTCTTCAAATACAATTTTCTTGGATTAAAGTAAAAGTTTTTTAAAAGCTTTCCAAAAATATTTATAATAAGTTTTCCTCAAAATAAATTTATATTTTCTACATTTTCTTATATAAAAGCAAAAAAATTATCTTGATAATTTTATATGTGAAATACCTTTAAGCTATCTATAACATATCGTATTAACCATTGTTTATATAAATTGGTCCATTTACAGATACTGTTTAGTATAGTTTGTTTTAAGGGTTTGACATCAACCGCTAGCCATCCATTAAATGTTCGATATGTATCATAATTTTCTATATCTTCATATAATTCTAGATATCGATCAATCTGTGAATATGTTAAACAAATTTTATTATTATTAATTTATTACTTTAAGGTTAAATCTATAAGATTAGTATTATATATATAAAGAAAAAAGAAATTATTATAAAATTATTGATCCTTTAAAATATGTATATTATGAATTTAAGATTATTTTCAATATTTTTAAAGGAAATTTTTAAATTTTACTGGAATCCTAATTGTAAATTTAACCACGAGAGTAATATTCAAAAAACTAAAATTTATTTTTTTACCATTATAAAAATTAGAATAGGCATTTTTATAATTCAGCAAAAAAAAAAATGATCTCTGTTTATATAAATATGCGTTTTGGAAAAGGTGTGATAGCAAATATAGAATATATTATTGACTAAACATATTTCCATTTACAAATGGTAAAATATTTGAAATTTTTTGTATATCATGAAAATATTCCATGCAATAGAAATTGATTCAAAATTGGTTACTGAATATCAAATATTTTTGAAATAGTACTAACAATAGGAACTATTCAGTTTATTTAATGAATAGATTATATTTGGTTTAATTAAAATCGCTAAATTTACAGTTAAAATCCTTTTTTTTTATAGTCAGGTCAGGAGCGTAGCACAATTAAAATAGTGACATAAAAACATTGTGGAGCTTAATTTCTGGCATGACAATCAAACTAAGATTTAAATTTAACGAAAATATAACAATTTAATTTAATTATGGCATGTTTATTTTTATTTGGGAAATCGTATAATGAAAAATTTCTAATTTTAGAATATCCTTGGAGTTGTAAAATTACTTAGATTTGTTATACGCTACTGTTTAATAATATCATAGTTTTTCCCCCCAGTGAAACTAATAAAACTTTTTAATTATTATTGTTTTATTCCGGAATAATAACTGAAAATAGTTTATCAGAAATTTGCATATAAAGCTTTTGTTAATATTCAATTTGATTGGAAGGAACTGATGCAATATAGATATTCTTATATGTATAGGAGGCTATTTTGTTTTCAATAAAAACTTTATTACAAATTTATATGTATTTATATATGCATTAATAAATATTCAAGAGAAAATTTTTTTTAGCATACATATTAATCAGAATATAAACTTTAAAATATTAAATTGGACATTACAAAATACATGTGAAATAAATTAATATTAAATTTCTATTTTGTATTTAATGTTATAATATATATGTATATATATTTTTGATAATTATAAAAAATATTATTGCGAAAATATATTTCATATTTTATTGTAAAATAGTTTGTAGTAACATAAAATATTTTTTATTAATTAGAAAACTAATTGCAAAATAAATTTAATATTTGCTAATATTATTAAGTAAATTAGTTCTTTGAATATAAAAATTTGTTATTTTTTAGAAAAAATATTAATTAAATTTTACAAATATTAAATAAATTTTATTATACATATTTTAAATTTCCAGGATACGTAAATTAATTGAATAAAGAAGATTCCATTTAATTACAATACAACTCGTAGAATTATTGATAATAAATTACTTATTATTATTTTTCAGAAAAATAGTTTTCTTTTTTAATATTCAGTAACACATTATATAAAATTATTAAAATATAAATTTTAAATTTACAGGATACGTAAATTATAATTAAGTAAAATTCTATTTAATTACAATATAATTCGTGGAATTATTTATAATAAATTATTACTTTTTGCATATAAATATATTTTAATATTCAGTAATGTAATTTTTCATAAATTTATGTAATCTGATAAATTTATGAAAAATTACATTAACTTATTGAAGTAGTATTTATTGGAAAATATCTGAGAATTTAGTAATTCTGCCCACATAAAATTTATTTATGAACATGTAAACTTAAAATTACTATATATTTAATGGAGAAGATATTTTTATAATTATTGCTCTTAAAACTAATAATATATATTAAAATTTAATTTAATTTTTCCTGATTTTGTGTAAAAATTTAAGTACACCTTTTTATTGTTATTTCAAATTTTCCTTTTAAATATTCAAACACAAGTAGAAAGTGGAAATGAAACTTTAATTTAAACAATAAATTGTTAATAATAATTTTATAGTAAATTTATTGTTAATTCAGTAAATAATAAATATGATTTAGTATCTGTATTGTAATTTATGTTAATTATTGTAAATATTAAAGAATTTCTAATTTCTATTCAGTTATACCTATTAAAACTATACAGAAATATGTCGCAATGTATCAAAATACCATATTTATTATTTAATTTTCTATAATATCTAATAATGAGTAGATTTAGTAACAGTTTATTAAGGAAATAGATAACATATACATAAATTTGGTAGGATGGGTTAACTTGCATGAATCTTCTCTGTTATAAATTTTATGATATACCAAAATTAATATTACTGGTTATGCAAATATTGAATTTTAAATATATTTTATGATATTAAAATTTAATTCAAGGTATTAAAATTAAATTTAAAATTAAATTATCGTATTATAGTTTGAAGCTCATAATAAAATATTTTAATTCTAAAAACTATTTTGAAATTTTACTATGTATAATTCCTAAAATAATTTTAATAAAAAATTTTCTAGAATAACTTTAATGTTATTTATATTATTTTTTTGAACTCTAATCTCTAACATTCCTTATAAATTATTATATGAATCTTTTTTGACTGAAAATTTTCTCAAAGCAAAGTAATAATAAAAATGCTTATATGCTCTATATACATATTACATATATGAAAATATGTCGTTACGTTAATTTAAATTAAAAAAAAAAAATTTTAAATTACATTAAGTTACAAAGAAATTTGTTTTGTTTAGAATGTCTTTTGTAAAATACTAAGCTATTTTTTACTATGTTATGTTTATGCAAAAGATGAAAATATGCAACAAAAAATTTCAAATTTGTATTTAGCATTAAAAAATATGTTTTTATATAATTCATGGTACACGTACATATGATGCATTTATATATACAAAAAATATTAGGATTACTTTTTGTTTTTTTTTAGAAATTTATTTTTTTTACTAGAAAATAAAAAGACATACAAGGATGTCTTTTATGTTAAAAAAATATTTATTACACTTTTACATGAAATCAAATTTTTTATTTTTGTTCTTACTTAAATAAGGTAAATATACCAATTATTGTTTTTTTTTTCTATTAAAATTCTAATAAAATATTCGATGCCACAATATTAATGTTTATTAAATTTCATTTTGAACTAATATTACGATAACAAACCAAGTTAAATAAGAATTAAAAATTCCTAATTGTTTTTTATAATTAATTAAATTTTATATTTTGGTTTAATTTCAAATTAGAAAGAAAAAAAAAAACAAAAATTTGTCTTTTAAATAAAATATTTACGCTTAATAAAATCTAATAATGTTAAATTACCCAAATAAAATTGAAAAGTTTTTAAATTATTATTTATAATTATATTTTATAGAATATTATTTTAGATATAAATACCTATAATGTATATAATTAAGATAATTTTACTGGATGCTATACCATTTTTATTAAAGAACTTAATTAATATATAATATTTCAGTTTATTGATCCATTTTCTAGAAAATTTTAAATGAAAATATTAAATTACAGATAAAATTATTTTTTTTTTGTTAAATTTTGATTATCAAATAATTTTTGATTCTTATTTTTTAAAGAGGAAATTTTCTGAAATAATTTTTAATACATTAAAATTATCTTTATACATTTTATCGTTTATACCCTGTACCTGTATTATATAATATACAATGTTATTATTATTTTTTCATATATTATGTATATATCTATATAATAAATATTTACAGTATATATATAAAAAAAAAATCGAATAAAATTTATCTGGGTTAAAATAAATGATATACTTTGCTGGATGGATATTAACTTATGAGCCACATGTTTGAAAAACATAAATTCTGTTGATCATGTTCAGATAAAAAAAAATATATGTATATACTATATAGTATTTGAAGGAAGAGGATAAAAGAAGCATAAAAAGAGTTATTGGTTTATTATTTTTATGCGGCAGGAACTGATAATAAAAGTTTGAAGAGAAATTGATGAATCTTCTACAATATATTTTCATATTTTCTTCAGATAGTTAAATTCTGTTTATATTCGACAACAAACAAAAAAAAAAAGATTGAAAACATTTTTAATATAGAAACAAATTTTCGGTCCATTAAATTTAAAGTAAAATTTATAATTTGATAGAAAAGGATTTATCGGCAAAAAATATTAGTAATATTTATCAAAATATTATACAGAATCAAAATTTATTTAATGTTTTTATATTGATTATATTTAATTAGATAAATCATCTTAGTTTATATGTTATTTTTTTTTTTTGGTATAATATGTCTTAAATTTTCTTACAAAGTATATTCTTAAATTCAATAATTTCCAGCTTTTAATTTCTGTCAGCTTTTCAATTATAAGTGTTATTAATTAACATTGTTTTCATTAATATATTTTCTATTTTTCTATATTCAGTTTTTACACATATTTTGATGGAACTATTAATTATTATTTTAATGTATTTTTATTAATAATTAATTATAACTAATCGAAAAATTTGCAGACCGTGTAATATTAATTCTAAAAATAACTTTTGATATAAAAAATATATATTATTTTATCGAAAATAATTGTGAAAAAAATAATGATTAAATTTTATTTCAGTGAATTTTTAATATCTAATTGATTAAAATGTACATAAAAAATATCTAGATAAGTACGAAAATATTACAAATTATGAAAGTTATAAAAATTAATTGAAAATCAAATCAATTTTTTTTTGGATAAATATTTTTTTTTGATTAAGTTTTGAAATATCATTGACTCTTATTTCTTATATATATGTACTTGAAAATTTCATCATAGCATAGAATGACGTCAAATATCCTTAAATAACAAAATTACATTTAACGACTAATAATTTTTAATAATTTAATGTCTCCTCATATCTCTACAAAAATATAATAAAATAAAATTATAAATTTTATGCTATAATAATAATTTTTCCACATATAAATATGAATATGTATTTATACATAGTCAACAAAACTAATCAAAAGGATTTCGACTGGATAAAAAGTAATTAGATTTTACTATTATATTTTTGTTATGTGTTTCTCTTGACATTTTTTTTACGTATATACATGTTCCCTATTTGAAATATTTCCATAAATAAATATAATAAATCGAAATATACAAAAAAAAATAGTAGAATAATAATAACAAAATTTTAATAGTATATTCGTATAATAAATAGTAAAATAAAATATATTGAGATAAATTTGATAGTAAATTTATAGATCATTAAGGACTAAAAATTCAAATAAACTAAAAATCTATTATTATTGTATCAAGGCTTAAATATATTTTCAGTATATATTTTATAATATTATATATGTATATGTATTTAAGAGAGTACAAGGTATACTGAAGGTTTCACAAATCATATATGAAAATTAAAAAACCTCAGTTTTATGTTATATATATTAAAATTTATATTTTTCAGTTATAACATAAACTCATATTATGTTTATTTTTATGGTTATAGTCATATGATAATTTAGATACAGAATTTTTATTTTTTGAGTTATTGTTGACTTCAATGCTTAACCCTTTCGATGCTACATAAATTTCACTAATTTATGTAGTATCGAAAGGATTAAGCATGAAGTGCATGGAATTTTCTACTTTCTACTATATATTTTTTTCCACTTGAAATATGACTCTGGAAGTGATAAAACCTCAATATACACAATATATTTAAAGGTAAACTATAAATTTAAGGTCTATTTGCATAAAAGTGTCTATATGAGCACGGTGCCCAATTCAGCAGACGTGTAAGCGCGGCAAATTTTTGCCAATTTTTTAACCGAAGCCAAAATTTACACCGAAGTTTTAGACTAATATTTTTATAATACAAAGCTGGATTGATATAATTTGTAACTTTTCTATTTTAATTTTTAAATTTCTATTTTAATTTTATAAAATATAATTTATTTTTTGTAAATTTATTAAATCCTTAAAAATGCAATATCTATTATGTAAATTTATGTAAATTATATGTATTTGTAAAGAATAAAGGTTATATAGATTAATATTAATCTATTTTGGGTATAATAAAATTAAATTTGAATCTGATGAAAATTATATAATTGGAAATCAAATTTATCTCGTACAAAAAAAATGTACAATATTTTGTATAATGTCAGAATATCTTAAACATTTTTTTTTTAATTTAAAATCATTTAAATGTATTTTATTTACTTATCGAAAAACTGTCAATTATTGATTAAAATGCAATTTATTCATAGCTTTTTTCTCTGTTATATATTATGGGATATGAAAATAAAATTACCAAAACATTTTCAAATTAAATTAAAAAAAAAAAAAAATGTATCTTTGCAATAGCAACAAAAAATTTTTTTTCAATACCTCTTCTTTAAATTTCTCCAGAGACAATGCTTTACATTGAATACATGTTAGTAATGTTGAATTCATTTTATCCTTATCAACATTATCATCACTACCAATACTACTACTAGTATTAATTTGAATGTTTTGTGTATCTTTTAAAAAGATTTTAAGGTGTTCATCCATATCGTCTAACCATAGATATTTAAATTGATCGTAAATTTTCGAATATTGAATTGCTTTGTTCATAGTTTTTCGTGTAAAATCGATTATCCATTTGTATGACATTTTAATATCTTCATTCTGACAAACATATGCTAACCCCAACAATATATCAGTTTATATATTAATGTAATAATATATAAAATAAAAATAAAAATATGTATATATATATATATATTAAAGTGGTATATGAAGAAAAATATTGAAAACAAATATATGTGTATAATAAATATTAAAAAAAAATAACAAAATTTCCAATTTGATCTGTTTAAAGATTATAAAATGAAAATACAACAAGTTATAAAATGTTTAACTTATTTTTAAAGGATTATATATATATATATATATTTGTATAAATTTATGTATATAAAGATAGATATTTACAAGCAAATGTTGTTTTATCATCATGTATATCAGTTGAAATATTTATATTACTTGTACTTTCAAATACAATTGAGGTTGTGGCATCAATAGTATCCTTCTTATTAATCGATATTTCTAATGGATATGATTCTGATATTCTTGGTATATATTTACAAGTATTTAATATATCTTGAACTAAATTTTCAATCATTATAAGAAAATTATTTTCTGTATTTGGTTTAAATGATGGTGTAAAATTTATTTCGTTATCCTTCAATTCTAATTTAACTTCAAATAGTGGTAAAGATGATGACGATAATGATGAACAATTCTTTGAATATTCCATTTCATTTTTTAAATATTGCAAACTGTTATTATAACATTATTATATATATATGTAAAAAATATTAATTTTGGTGACAAAATTTTAACAAGTAAATATTAAACATTAGCTTACTTATTGGTTAGTGCACATGAATTTGAAATACAAATTATATTGTACACCAAAGTATATAGTAATTTGCGCAGATAATTTTTTGTTAAATGTTTTAAGCTTTTGCAACATAGCTTAATAAAAAATAAAAATATGTATATCTATTTTCAAATAATATTTAATATTTTTAAAAGTTAATTAATTTTAAGAATAAAAGCAGATTTATTTTAAAGTTCGCTTAGTTTTTAAATATTGCACTAAAAATTTTAATTAATTTCTAAAAAATCTCCTTTAAGCCTCAAAATATGCAAAGATTTGTTTTATGGATGAAATGGATGAATGGATGAAATGGATGAATGATAAGCAAGCATCCTCTTTATATTTTCTTATTGATAAATTTTTAAGAGGATTTTTTAAATAAGAAATAAAAAACTAAATATTATTTAATTAAAATTATTTTATTTATCATAAAAATATTGGTGTAAAAAGCTTAATATTACAATTTAAAATGAATGCCACCTTATTTTTATTGAATCCAATAATTCGTCTCCAATTATTTTATCAACAAATTCACGATATTTCTTAAAAAGTGTAATATGTTCTTCGGAAAACTGATTTTCATAATTGCTTCGGATCTGAAAGGACAAAAATTAGTTTCATTATAATTAGAATTCGAGACAAGATTTTTGTCATTTCAAATTCTTGTTTAGGTATTATATCTCATTAATTTCCATATAATACATATATTATTTCAAAATATTTTAATGATTTAAAATTGTAAATGGTACTTAAAATTTTAACAATCAATCTCTTTAAATCTACTTACACTATTCTCAGCATCATTATTCAAATTTTCTTCAATTAAATGTTCTTGTGATTGTTTGTCCATATTTGAATAACCAAAAAACAATTGAAAATTCTTCAAAATCATATCATCTATTAAATTTTTTAATTCTTTACATTCCACAATTCGATTTTGAAGTCTTTGTTTTTGACAATCAATATCTAAAATTCCTTTACTATTTCTATGATTTAATGGATCTTTAATCCATTTTCTTATATATTCCAAAATCATATTAAAATTATATTGTATTTGATTTAATCGACTATAAATATCTTCTAAAATTTTATAAATTTTTTCAATTAAATTTTCATCTAACAAACCAATATTTTTAAAAGGAAATAGAAAAAAAAAAATTAAATTATATAAAATATTTATAGTATTGATGAATATTTAAAATTTACCATAACATCGCCATGTCATTGTCCTACTTATTTCTTGTATTTCAAAATCCACTTGATTTAATTCATTTTCAATCAAAATAAATTCACAGGATCTACAATCTTTATGAATTTTATTATACCAATCTTCGATGCGTGATAATTTTATTATACGATTCCAAAATACATCTTGACTTTTATAAAAAATTTCAATATTTTCTGGTATATTGTTATCAATTATTACATCATGAATATCCTTGCTGTTTGTACTAGTGTTGTCATCACCATCATCATCCTTGTTATTATTATTATTATTATTACTATTATTATTATTATTATTATTATTATTATAAATAAAAAAATCATTCAATTTTTCAAAATAATTGAAATTCTGTTTTTGTAATATCATCATTGAATTCAAACATTTCAATTCCCTAAAAGTTGATATAAATTCAGATGGTATATTGATTTTCAATATATATTTTAATTTTGAAGAATCATTTGAATTGATTACAATAACATCATCATCACTCATAGGTGTTGGTAAAATGTTAAAATTTATATTTATATTTTTTATATTATTATTAGTACTATATTGATTATTTATTTTATTATTATTAGATTGTTGTAAAGATTTTATTGTTAACAATTCATATTTGAATATGTATTGATTTAAAGCACAATCGATTTTTGATTCTATTTGATTTATCCAATTAGTCCAAATTTGTTTCTTAAATTTCAAAAGATTTTCAATTAAATTTTTTTGATATTTCCGACGTATTTCATGTTTTTCAATTGCAATAAAACTGTATAAATGAAAAAAAAATTTAATTGAAAATTGTATAAATTCTATGAAATTAAAATTTTATTAAATAAAAAAAATCTATACAGAAATTATTTTTATTTTATTAAATCCTACTGAATAGTATGTATAAAAATTGAAAATATTTTATAGTTTTTCATAAAATTTATAAAATATATTTATTATATATAATTAATATTAACTTACTGATAATCTGGTATAAGAATATCATCAGAATTTCTTAATATTCGACAGCATAATTTATATATCCACATAAATGTTCCAGATATTGGTGGAAAATTTCTATCTTTTGGTATTATATTTAAATTCAATGTACGTTCATATTCATTGATTATATTTTCAAATAAATTTTCAATTTGTTTTAAATCATTTTGAAAAAAATTGAAAATATTTGGTAAAATTCCTTTTAAATCTGGTAAAATTTCTGATCTTTTTAAAATATTTCCTGACATTTGTATTAACTTTATTTGGTTATGTTTTAAGTTTATCGTTATACATATATATATAAATTTTTTATGTTCGTTTTATTCGATTTTATTTAATTGTGTAAAGAAAAGAATTTTAAAAAATATATATATATTATATGTTATATAAAATTTCGAAATAAATAAAAAATTAGTTTTTAAATTATAAATCAGAATTTGTTGTTTTGATAAAAACTTTTCAAATTTCTAAAAAAGTTTAAATATATATAATATTAAAAGAATACCTTAATAAATTGTTCTGAATTAGAGCAATCTTGAAATGCTTTTACTAAAATAGTTCCTAATTTTTTTTCAATTTTATTTGAATTTTCAAAAAATTTGATTTGTTCTTTTTGAAATTTTTTCCATTTACCATTTTCATTAAGTAAATTTATTTCAATAAATGTCCAATTGTGAAAAAGTTTTTTAAATTCACTGTGAATCTGTGTTTAAAAATAAGAAGAAAATTAAAGATTAAAAATTAAAATTAATTTAAAATAAAAATATGTGCTATTAAATTAATTTAAAGTAGAAATGTAAAATAAACATACAAATTAAAATTTAATCCTGAATTTAATAAAATTTTATAAGTAATATGTATTATAGATATTATTAAAAATATTTAATAAAAATTGTTAATTACTATTAATTTATTTTAAGTTGACTATTAAAGGAACAAAAACAAACAGAAATTATAAATACTTTTAATACTCTTTGTTACTGAAATTATAAATTTACAAATTAAATTAAATTTTGTAAATTAATATTTCAAAATTTAATTTTAAATTAAAACGAATTTATTTTCTTTGTTAAATATTTTTCGTAATAAAAAGCTAATAACTCAAATAACAAAATTATATATTGAAAATTATTTGTTTATATAAATCATTATTATGAGAATTTACCCCATGAATTTGATCTGTCAAAAACTTTCCTCTTAAACCACCAATTTCTAATTTCTCTAAATTTTGAAAACAAACAGCAGTCTCAAATATCCTTTTTAATTCTTTAAGTTGTCCCAAAAATTTATTTAATTTATAAAAAATATCATTCAATTGAAAGCTCCAAGATGAATTAGGAAATATTCCATTACCACTGCTAATACTGTTAACAATATTCTGTTCATTTTTATTATCATCAATTTCATCAACATTTAACAGATTCTTTGTTCTATATTCAACCACTTGAAATCTATAATTAAATATTCAATTTCGTATAAAAAAATCCGACAAAACCATAAAAAATTAATTAAGTTTATATTAAGCATCTAAAAAAATTGAAGAAAATTGGAAAATTTTTAGAAAAATCAAAAAAAAAATTGAGAACAAAAACAAAAATAATCAAATTCATAAAGCTGCCAAAAACCTACTTGAAATATTCAAGGATCTCAATTGTTCTTGTTATTTTCATTAAACCTTCATCAGCTTCACCATGAAATAGCATTGTTGGTTCTAAATCATCATACGCTCTATGTACTAATAAATTACAAATTGTCCTTAATAATGTTACAATCCTTTTCATAGTACAATAATATTTTGATTTAATTGAAATTAATTGAACTATATGAACTAATGGTTCAATTAAAATTTTTGAATTGATAAAATTAACTTCATTAAAACGTGATGTAAATTTTATTAATGGACATAACCATAATGATATATCCTGTGATTCACGTATTGCTAATATTAATTCTTTAAAAGTTTTTGTAAATATTTGAAAATAAACTGAATTTATATTTTCTAATATATTTGCAATTGATTTAATTGTTGGTGAATTGATTTGTTCATAAATATTTTGTAAATTTTCATATCTTGTTGACCAATATGTAATTTCATTTGATGGTAAATAATTTTCATATATATCTATATTTTTAATGATAATTGTTGTTGATGTTGAATTTGAATTAATTGGTTTATCATTTAAAACATTATAAATTTGCTGTGTCCAATTGATAATCATTCCTTCAAGAGTATTACGAAAATTCGAATTACACGTGCTCAAATCACTGTGAAATTAAATTTTTTTATTTTTATTTTAAAGTCAGATTTCATAAAAATTTATTTTATATATTGACGTATTATATATTTATATGTTACCCCATTAAAATTTTTTCTTCGATATCAAAAATAATTTTTGGTGCTACTGTAACTGATAGAATCGTTTTATTCGATATATTTCCTTTTACCTTAAAAAAAAATTATTATATAAAAATTTTAATAGTAATTGGTATAAGGTGTATGAAATTTAAGGATACAAATTATTACTTTTATGTTTTAAATATCTAATACTTTCGAGAGGCGACACTATTTAATCATCATTCATTATTAAGTATAATCATACATTTTATCTGTCATGTTTACTCATACGTTTAAACACAAATGTCAAATAACAATTATTGTCAAATACAAACAATATTAGTCTTTTTTCATGACAAATTTTAATAATTATTAGTGGCCAATTATTGATCATCTGTCAAAAGTTTACTATTAGTTTCTTTGTACACTCATTTATATTTTAGGCACCTTGTAGTTATTACTTATTTTTCTTAATCATGGCAAAATAAAAAGAAAAATTAATAAATAAAACACCCCAAGCTAAAAAAAAAGTTCACTGTTCTGTCTATCTATATTATAGATATCGAAGGATAACAAGAAAAACAAAAAAAAACTTTCAAGAAAAGTGGAATATAATATTTGGAAAAAAAAATTGAAATTTCCTAAAAGTTTTCACCAGAAAAAAAAATAAATATCTATATTCCGGTTTATCTTTTTTTTCTTTCTCTTTCAAATTTTTTTTATTGCTGACAGAGGTCGGGAATTGGTATGAGATCCCGAAAAAAAAAAGAAATTCTATCATGCATTAAACAATAAATTATATTTTATTACACCCACCTCAGTTAAAATATTTTGTAGTTTATTTGTTTGTGCCTCAAGGTCCTTCGATACGATATCCGGCCACAATTTCCGATTGAATGGATTATTTAGCAATGGTAAAAATATTTCATCAACTAATATTGCTAAACTTTTAACCGTATATGTTGGTAAATCACCAAATAAAATTTCTTTATGAAAATTATCAAATTTTACCGTACATGAAATTTTCTTAATAAAATAAACTGATTTCCCTTTGGCAATAATTTGTGATGTTGATGATGTTAATGGTAAATTTTGAGATGTTGAACTTGTTCCTGGTACAGATGATGATATTACTGTTGTTGCTATTGTTGTTGTTTGTGATGGTATTGTAAAAGGAAAATTTAACATTGGTATAAGAAAACCAGCCGTATTTAATGTAAATATCAATGTTCTACGTTGAACATTATTAAACCAGTCTAACACAACGAACTGGAAAATTGCATTAGATATTTTATTAAACAAATATGTATTTATATATATATAATTTTTGTGTTGTTTGTTTGTTAAAATAATGTGTGAGCTGGTTATGTAATATTCTTCAATTACGAAAGTTTAATTCTAAATACATAAATATTTGTGTACCGTGCTATATATTTATATTTTGTTGAAAACGATTTAACGAAAAGAGAATAAATGAAAGGTTCATTTAACTTTTTTAAACTTTTATCTAGATTTCCCTCTTTTTTTGGAAAGTAATCTTTGACTAATTTTAACACTTTAAAGACCGATTGAAATTGTATTAATTATTGCGTATCACTTCACTTCTTTGAAAATTTTAGTTTCAAACAAGTGAAGTCATGCGTATTATAGCAGGACCGGTCTCACGTGGGGGGAGGGGTGCTTTCTCCGCGATAGCGGTCCTTAACGTGTTAATGTAAAAGTGATATGCATCTAATGATTAAGCTAATAGATAAACTATTAAAATACAAAGAGTTGTAACATATTTAGAGGAAAAATATAACATTGTCCAGAAAATCCCAAAGAAAGTTAGCACTGTCTCTAATTTTGTGTAATTTAAACAAATATAATAAACTGATATAATTTCCTTTGCTTAGAACACTTAATTTTATTAAACAAGCTTAATTTATAAACTTGATGATATTAGTATTTTAGAGCTAAATAAAAATTATTATGTGATTATTATATTTTTATTAATTACAAAACTGGATTGAAATATATAATTTATTAATTATAAACAATTTTTCTTAAAATTTATGTACAAACTTTATTCTTAATACATTTTTTAAGTAAATGATAAATATAATACTTGTTCTTTCAAAAACATTATTTATTTATATTTTTATGTAACGAACGATAAAAAAAAAACTAAATTATTTGTTTAAAAAAAGTCCTTTCTTAATTACCTTAAGGTCATCATTTGTTATCATCTTTTGCCATTTTTCTTGTTTAAGTTTTAATGAAGCCAAGACATAAGCTGATATTCGTTCTAAACATTTATCTTCATCGTTTTTAAATTTAACTAATTCACCGCGACTGTCCTCTGCCATTATTATCAAATTTAATTTTATTATTAGCACTACTTTAAAAATACTAAACTACTAATTAAAACTAAAAAACAATTTGTTATATAACAGTGATTAAATGTAGTAATAATGCGAATATTTGATAATTTATAAAAACTTTGCTGTGCACAATATCATAACATTCTGTTTTAATAGCAGAATTGATTCTAAAACATAATTGTGAAAATAATATATTAATAGGTCCAATTTTTCAATAGAATATGCCAATACCTGAAATACATTTAAGCCACCTGTATAACTATTATTGTATATATACGTTATTAGCTTACAATTTGAATTAAAATTAAATTGGATATGGACATTATATCGATCAAACTAAATGCAATCATCAAGGTGCCAAGAACTCTAAATTATTTCATTATATATACGTTTTTTTTTTAGGGTGCTTGGTGGAACAATGCATATAAAATAATGTTTTTACGTATCATGTAATTCAACTATTGTTTCATTCATAAGGCGCTGGTGGTATTTTAATTAAAGAGTTTTTTTTGGTTTAAATTACGTAGAGATAACAATATAAAAGCGTTTATATTTCATGTTCATGTAAATATTCAATTCATACAAACGTAAAATAATGTGTGGAGCGGACGTGTCTAATAACTGAAATTTGTACTATGTATTTATATTTGTACTGACCTAGTGTACGTTTGGTTGTGGAGAGAATTATCCATAATATGGCTACAATTTGAATGCAAAATAATCGTAGTAAATTTATTCGTAATAAATTTTAAAGTTGAGTAACTAAATATTATTAATACAAATTGTATCAAATGTATAATAATTAAGAATTAATTAATTTATTTTATTTGATTGAAAATTGGAAATTATTTGATACAATTTTGGATATATTTTAAAATTATTAAACGGCTTTCAATAAAACGTAAATAGAATTTATTAAAATAAATCATTTAATATTAATTATTTAAATTTCAATCTATATCTGAGTTCTATCATTTTAATGACAAATAGTTTTAAATAATTTTTCAAATATAATATAATATCAATACTAATGAAACTATATTTTATTTAAAGAATTACACTATTTCGAGGATTAGTGGAATTAACAGAGGAAAATTCTACCTAATTTAAAGGTGTTAAAATTTATTAAAACATTTATTTTAATAATAATTGTAAACATTTACTTAAATTAAACAAATTGTAAATATTTACTTAAAATTTATAATGAAAAAATTACATATTCATATTATTTTCGTATAATAAAAATATAATTTTAATTAAATTATAATATTTTTGAAGTATAAATATTGTATATCAACTAACAAATTTGTTCAAATAATTTTGATTACATTTCACAATAAATTGAAATAGAAATTAAAAGTGAAATGATAAACTAAATAATTTTATTTATTTTCCATTCATTAAATCTATGTACGTTTAATTACAATTTATAACATATGATCGGTTGAATTTGAAAGAGCCTTATAATCCAATTTTACTTCACCCGCTATTTCTATTCGTATTTTAAAATATTTTTCACATATTTAGAGCGAAATGATTTTTCACAAGTTAATAAATTCTAAAGTGGCTAATTGTTAGTATGTATTATCCAGTTTTTTATAAAATATTTTTATTCAGAAATAAAAATTAATAATATGCGTCTATTTCTATCTACGTGCTCCCAACATGTTCCGTACAGCATTTACCATTAACAAAAAATAGAACGAAACTCAGTTTGAACTATAGTTTTTAAATCAATTTTCAAATTAATTTGAAACTGAGTTAAATGTCCTACCTCGTACATATATATTTTAAAGAATTCTTTCGATGATTTATTATTTCGATTGGATAAATGGGTGGAATAACTTAAATTTTTAGGTGATAATTTTGTATTTGCAATGATTTAATTTACCAAAATAATTATTGACACGTTCTAAAGATATTTTATACAAATTAACAATAATAATGATTTCCGACAAATAAATTCACTTAAATATATTTTATGTGTACACATGTATAATTTGAATATAATTTAACATCCTGTAATTCACAGGAAATTATAATAAATTTTCTAAAAAGAAAAAAATTAATAAAAATTAAAATAACATTAAAATTATTTTCATGACACCATAAAATAGATTCAATAAGTACTTTACAAAAATAGAAAATTTTCAGTGCAATTTTCTTATATTTTTTTTTAAAAATTTATGCAAATAAATATAAATTTCTAGGGTAATTTGACAATTTTCCATATAAAAATAAAAAAGTTAACACACTTTTCCAACAAAAATAAAAAAAATTAAGAAATAAAAATAAGTGGTGGTAGTTATCATCTCCGGTATACCATTTCCTATAATTTTTGTTTTTTTATTCACTTTCAAAACGATGTCCTTAGGGAATCCTTTTTAACTTTACTTATAAAAATAATATAAATAAATATATTACAAGAATTTTAATCTTAAGAATATTGTTGTGTGTATGTTGTTGGTTTTTTTTTTTTGGATGATGGTAAAGCATTTCATAAAAGTCATTTAAGAAAAAAAATAAAGAAAACTTTTTTTGACAACCAAATATTTTTTTTTGTGTGCCATTTTGCTCTTTAACCATTAAAAAATAAAAATATTGGTAAAGCAAAATAAAAAAAAATTTCAAGAAAAAATCAGAATAAAAATATAAAAATCTTATATATTTTTTTAAGAGGAAAATAATTTTTTTTTTTTTATTGAGATTTACGTGCGGAAAATTTTGTTTTTTTTTTTTTGGGAAAAAAATATTTTTGTTTTACCACAAAAAAATTCATGAAAATAAAACATAGCCAAATATAATTCTTAAATAAATAAGTTAGAAATTATTTTTATGGTTCTTGTTAGATAACATTATCAAAAGCATCGTTAACCAATAAATTTTGTATATTTTTAGGCTAAAAAAATTATATATTTACATTATATGAATTTACGGAAATCTGATAAAAATAAATCTTTGCAATTAATTAATATTTTTTTTTTCTATATTATATAAATATTTTTAGCTTATTATGTTACCAACTAATTAAATGTTGAAAATTTTTGACATAAAGAAGTAAATAATTATGTACATAATTTTGATTTATGATTTATAATTTCCAAAAATATAAAAAATTATGATTTAAATGAAAATTATTAAATCTAATAATACTTTAGTGAAAATTAAATTATGGTTTTAGGTTTTTAATTTAATAAAAACTATATATAACAAAATTAATTTTATATTTTATAGTAATTATAAAAATATTTTTTAAGTACTATATTTTTTACTATAATTAATTAAATTATAGTAAAAAATATTTTTTATTGATATTAAAATTACAGTATTATAAAAATTAAATTAAATTTAACTAAAAATTAATATTAAATTTGACCTAAAAAATTCATATTTTTCAATATTAAAGTATATTAAATATTTTGCGTATACCTTAAATATATATCAAGTAAAAGTATCAAGTTAGAGTATTATCATCATTTTTGCCTTAAGGTCAATTTTTGAATTAATTATCCAAAAATATATCTCATCCAAAATTATACTGAATGATAAGAAAATGGAAAATTTCTTTTTAAATTATTCATTTCAAAGTCCATTTTATTAAATTTTTCTTTAAAAATTTTCCTCAGAAATATTTTATTATTTATATTTGTCATTAAATGGCAAGCGTGTGATTTTTTTCACTAAATTTTCTTCATTTATTCTTATTCTTTAAAAAAAAAAAAAATAAGAAATAAAAATATACAGAATTTTGCTTGTTTTTCGGATGTGTAAGTGTGTCTCAATAGGCTAAAATAAATACCAAAAGTGTCGCAGAGACATTACGATTTATTATATTGAAGGTTCAGGATATCATTTTTTATCGCGACGAATTATTATATTTTTCTTATTTTTTTGTTTATATGACAAATGGAGTGGGATGTGTATTTGCTTGGTTTTTTTTGTTTTTCCTTTAGTAATTGTCATGAGAGTTAACGATATCTTATCTTTTATTTTTTTTTTTTTGTGTACCATGGATTCGTTTGAGAGATTGAATCAGCACAATTATTTCAGATTTTTTTTTAATGTAATATTTTTTAATATTGAATTATTGATTCCCTTTTTTTTAATTTAGTAGGCAATAATTTATATACATGGGTATGAAAAGATCCAAAACGAAAAATCAATTCTTACTAATAATGTTGGTTTGGTAATACTACAGATTTAAAAATTTATACACTGTTGAAAATGTTTTTTGTTTTGTAAACATACTCGTTATGGTACACCCAACTATGTTTTTTAATTTTTCCACAAAAATGCGTGTGTATATCGTTCTGAGATCGAAATTAAAGTTATTATCATAATGAGATAAACATATCACGGCTGTCACGATTAAATAATCATGACAGCCGTGATATGTAATTATAATTTAAGTAAATTAATGGCCATTAAAGGGTTTCGTCTATTGAATGTAAAAGCCAGTTCTTGGTCTAGAGATTGGAGTTAAACCAAAAACATTTTTCCAATGAAATAATGCTATCTCCTTTCAAAAATTATTCATTCAACATTTGGATTTGGTTTAAATAAAATCGAACCGGTTAAATACATACGTGTGGAGATACCGGTGAAATATCTCCACACGTTTACTTGTGCGTAGTTAGTGTAATGTTTATCAGTGTATTAAAATTTTATGTGAATAACGCTAAAAATTAAATTTATAATTGTCCAAAAAAAAATTTAATATATTCATTTTTCTAATATTACATAATTTGTAAATACAATTAATGATGTACAAATTAGGTACAATTTTTTTAATTATGTAGAATTTAATTTAAGTAAAAACATTTTATAAATGCAAATAAAGAAATTTTAATATTTATTTCGAATGTACTTTAAAAGATATAAGATTACATATTTTTAAAGATAAATAGTTTAAATTTTAATCGAAAGTCAGAAAATGTTATAAAATTAAATCATATTTTATTAATTTTCTTCTTATATTTTTCGAAAGGTACAAGTAAATTTTACAAATATCCTTAAGACAAATTATAACATTAAATACCAAATATTTTACTATTATAAAATTTATTATATTACAAAAATCATATTTATTTTGAACAGTGTATATTTATTTAAGAAAATTTAATAAATTTTCGGATTTCTTGTCGATTTTTATAGGACATCTTCATAAGAACCACTGAATATATACTAAAAGATAGAAAAATTTTATAAATAATTTCTATATTATTAATATTTCACTCAACTCCCTACTCACACAAAAAAAAAATAGAGGAAATCATTGCCATTAAATAAAAGCAAATGATATTTTATAACAAAACTAAATGACTTTGTTATGCTCCACAAAAAAAAAAAAAACGAAAAAAAACAAATAGATATTTTTTATATAACATAAAAAAAAAAGATTCTTTTTTGTTGTTGTTGTGTTTATTTCTTTTATTCGCTGAATGATTGCCTGTCGTTAGTTTTATGATGCAAAGCATTGCTAAGAGGGTGTTTTTATCTCGTGATTATGACAAAAACAGCAGGAAAAAAAAAATGAAATTTAAATTTCCTTTCCGGGCAAAAAAATATGAATGGCATAGCAATGATTTTATATATATAATTATTTTATTTTGGATAGGAGGTCAAGAGGATATAATTTTCATTTTCGCAAAAAAAAAAATAAGAAATATACAATTTTTTTTATATTTTAAGTGAAAAACTGAAGGAAATAATGAAATTAAGAATATAATGAGCTGGGCCTTTTATTAAAAAAGCAAAATTTAAGCACCAACGCGTTGCTATTAATATATTTTATATAGAACAAAAAAAAACGAAATTTCTTTTATTATTATATTATGTAATTTCATCTTAAAATTCTTTTAATGTTTAATATTTTTTTTTTTTTGTTGTTAGGTAAAGGTAAATATTGAGTATATTTAATTTCAGACCAAAAAAAAAAAAAAAAATCTATCCAGAAAACAAAAAAGTCTCTAAAATTTTATATTATTGCTTTAGGAATTTTAATTTTTATGGGTTTTTTTTGTTATTTTTTTTTTTTAAACTTGTAAGGATTTCATTTTTAAATATTAATGTTAATTTTGGAATGTAAAATTTTATTGTTTTAAGGATGTAAGATTTTCTTTATAAATTGTAAATAAAATTTTATGTTTAAATTGTTGGAAATTAATTTTTTTTATAAGAAATTTTATTGTACAAAATAATCTCAGTTTTTTAATTTTGAATATAAAAAATTTAAGATTTTTTGATGATGTTATAATAGATGATTGTTTAACAACATAATTAAAGTATTATACTTACTGGTTGAACCATTCTAGAAATATTTTTCTATGTCCAAAAGGTAAAACAGCTTAAGTCGATATAAGTGCTTTTAACTATTTTTTTTTTTTTTTTGAGGGAACTTAATGGTAAACTATCGTCCAAATTTTGTTGCAATATTTTTAACTAAGCAGAAGTTAAAGGAATTTGAAAAATAGCTTAAGTTATTTATTGTGTCTATCACAATAAATGTTCCGATCGATATTTGCTGAATTCTATCAAAATTTTCTATTTCAGTAGCTGAACTCGCCACAGCGAGTCGCTGAAGTCGCTCCCGCCACAGCATTATATATATATATATATTCCCCGGAACCAAATAATTGCTTGAAAATTATAGAAATTGTTTTCATATAAAATTTTATGAAAATATTTTTCAACTTTGATTTTTTTATTTATTTACTGTAAAGAAAAATCAAGTGATTAATTGAGAATTTCAACGCGTAATAAATAAATTTTCAGTTTACAGAATTAGGAATTTATTCCAACAGGACACGTCTCACCATGCTACTCGAATAAAAGTGACTGTAATATAATGCTTAAGGATTAAAATAAGTTTTCTGAAAAACCATCAAATAGTACTTAAGATCTTTTACCTTTTCAGCACAGATTTAGTGTACTAATTTTTTCGTAATAGAATTTTTAAAGTCTCTTACGAAAGTATCCTTTTTCAAAATAAATAAATAAAATAATATTTACTTTGTAAACTCTTTATTTTCGTAACTTCAGTAAATTTATTTTTGATAAATTACTAAAAATTAGTATTAAGGAAATTATTTTCATATTTAATGTTTAATTATTTTTCAATTATAACTTAATTAAAATTTTTTACTTATTCATTATTTTAATAATTTTTTTTTTGTTAAGTTTTAATTGATTATTTCCTTTTAAAAAGTATTATTTATATTTGTTTAATAAAAAATTGTATCCGGTATATATTTTTCTTGTTCACAATTTGATTGTTAAATTAATTTCCCAAGAAATAAATAATTTAATAATTTTTCTTGTTTTCTTTTGCGTCCTAACTTATTTTTCCCATAATTATGTAGGTAACCATAGTTTTTTTTTGTCTTCAAAATTGAAGATAAAAAAAGAACACAATAAATTTTAGCCCCAGGAAAAAAAACTCTAAGGAATATAATTTATTCAAAACGATAAAAAAAAAAATGAAAAATAAAACCAAAATAGTTTTGAAAGTAAAATAATAATATATATAGTATCTTCTATAATAAATTCAATTAAGATACAAAAATATTATGGTAAATTATATGAACAAATGAAAATTCTTAGATAATGAAAAGTAAAATAAACTTAAAAACATATTAGATATTCAAGGTTGCAACAATAAACAAACACCAGCTAAAGTCCATTTTGATGCTTTCTCTTTTGTTTTCAAATTAAAAGTCCACACAAAAGTTGGTCCACGCATTCTACAAATAGAAATAAAATTTAATTATATCAAATGGAAATATATTTGATCCTTAGGGAATTTTAAGGGTAGAAAAATAACGTGAAATAAATTCATAAATAAAAAGAAAGTTCTAAATTAAATTAGAATAAATATATGAAATATACTTAAAACATATTAAAAAATAATATTTTTTTTTTAATTTTAAATATTTAGGAACAAATTAAATTAAATTAATTAAAAACTTTTGTTTCTTTTTTAAAACAAATTACAATTTTGCAAAAATTACCGAATTTTATAAACTGGACATTCATAAATATTTTTAGTATCTTGTTTGTCTTGTGTTATAGCTTTAATAAATATTACTGGCATCATTGGAAATAGTTCTTTCATATAAGCTTCTGCAATTGATCCTAATTTAGTATCCCATCGAGCACCTTCCATATATAAACCATTAACAAAAGCACCTTCACGTGGAGCCATACTATAAATTTAAAAAAATTTTATTTTAATTTATAAAACTAAATTTATATCACTTAATGAATAATAATACCTTATTTCTTCTCGTGTTTTTTTTGTTACATCACAATTTAAACACATTCGATCTAATGGCCATTCATTTTTACGTGCAGTTTGTTGCATAATTGCTGTTAAGAAACTTTGTGGATTAAAAAAACCACCTAACCATACAGATGATGGTAAACGAAAATCAGCTACCCATGCTTCTAATTCACGTAAACGTAATAATAAATCAGCAAACCATGATTGTATACCTAATAAACTTGGATATGCTAATTTTTCCCAAGATGCTGGTACTTGATCCATAAATAATGATTGCATTAAATTTTCCATTAATGATGATATTGTTAATTCACCTTTTAAACCTAATTCCAATTCTCTTAATGAACGACTTATTTCACCCATTAATAAATTCATTCTTTCACATTCTTGAAATGATACAATAATATATGGATTACGATCTGGTGCTTTACCCATTAATTCAGCTATATTAAATGGTGCAGATATTTTATCTAATATATCTTCAATAATTAATTTAACCATATCTTCTTGACTTAATTCACCTTCAGCAGCACCACCAGCCATTCTTGGTTGTAATTCAAATATTATACGAAATAATCGTTCAGATACTTTTGTTAAAAAACTTATTTCAGCATTTAAATGTAAACCATATAAATGTGGACTTTCTGATGGTAAATTATCATCAATATACATATGATAACCATTATAATCTAATATTCCAGGTGCTACAAATCCTTTACAATAATACAATTCACCATCAATTAATTCTGGTTGCATAAATTCTTCTAAATATGTACGACATAAACGTCGATCCCAGTCATCTGTAATATGACCACCATACATTATTTCACCAAATAAATAACGTAAATCTTCCCATGGTACACGATTATTAGCTTCTAAATAATTATATAATACATAAACACTAATTGTTAAATCACCAACATTAAATGGATAAACACGATTCCATCCTTGTGCACCAAATTTTCGACGTTCAGCAATAACAGCATGAAAATAACATAATGAAAATAATATTGCTTTAAATTCAGTTTCTTTAGTACACATTTCTAATGTTTCTTGTGTAAAATTATCTAATGCTTTATGAATATTTTGTATCATACCAGTTGGCGGTTCATTTGTTACTTTAATAGCTGATTCTAATATACCTTGTGGTAATATATGATATGCTGGATCACCAGCTGGTTCAGCACTTAAATATAATCTATAATCTGGATTTGATATACCTAATGTTGCTTCCATTGATTTTTCTAATATTGGTAACCAACGTGCAACTAGATGTATATTTTGTAATATTACCCAATGTCCTTCTCTAGATGCAGTTTTAATAGCATTTTCAGCAATAATTTCTTGTCCTTGGCCCAATGATACATTATGTAAATTTTGTAAATCCATTGTGAAACCTAATACTTTGCCCAATTTTTCAACATCTTTTAATGGATCAACACCAGGTGATAATACAAAAAATACATGAGTTTCAGCACTACTTTCTTCAAATGTTGTTGGAAAATCTAACATTCTAATACCAATAAATTGTGGTCCTAATGTTTCTTGTATATAACCTTGTATAGCATATGTCATACGATCTGGTCGTAATGATCTCATTATACATAAACGTTGTATTGCTGTTTTAGTTTTCCATTCACCTGGTAATTTTTCTTTTTCTGGTGCATCTAATTCAGTAAATGTTTTCCATCTTTTCATAGATGATTCAATATCTTTATCTAAACCACGAAATGGTTCTAATTCACTTAATGCTTTAATTCCACCCCATGATACATGTGTTAAAAATGGACATGGTGATGTTAAATTTGGTGTATATGGAAAACGTAATAAAAAATCTAATTCATTTGGTCTAATATCACCAGTATTTAAAAATATTTGTGTTGCTAATTGTGTTAAAAATATTAATTTATCAGCTTCAAATAAACCACGTGCTGTATACATAAAACTTGTAAATGTTAATGAATCAATTAAATTATTAACACGTTCCTTTAATGAATCAGATGGTTCAGCTTTAGCAATAGCATTTGTAAATACAACTGTAAATGCTTTTAATGAAAATTGATAAATTGGATTAATTTTAAATAAATCATTTAATATAAAATATATTATTGATGCTCTTTCAGCAGCTGGTCTATAAAATTCACGTGCAGCATCTATTTGTATTGCTGTTGCTGTTGCCTCAACAACTTTTATTTCAACTTCATCTGACGTACGTTTTGTTTTTTCCAAATTCATAACTAATGTAACATCTTCTAATACATTATCACCAGCTGCTGCTAAACGTTTTAATAAATCATCTTCTAAAAATTTTAATGTTATTTTAAAATTATTTTGTTGTTGGGTTAATTTTGCACGTAATGTTGCTAAATCTGGTCTTTCAGCTTTAACAACTTCACCTAATAATTGTTCCTCTAAACCATCACGTGTTACAGTAAAATTTATTAATGTTGTTTGTGCTTGCATTTCTGGTTTATAATGTGGATTTGCTAATTTTGTATGTAATATTAAACGAAATTTTGGATTATAATCAATTTCACGATCACCCATTTTAATACATGTTCCCTTTTTAATTAAATTTCTACCCAATACTGGATTTAATACAGCATCAACATTTTCACCAATATTTTCAATTAATAATACATTACCATTTGATATTGCTTTTTCAACTTGATCTAAATAACCACGTTGTGTTAATCGTAGTACAATTAATTCTTTTGAATATTTAGTTTTAACCCATTTAATACCTTGCCTGCAAAAAAAAATTCCAATAAATTTATTAAAGAGTATTTTTTTTATACAATTTAATTACAATTGTGGATCAATCATTAAAGGATATCTTTGTGAATGTATTAAAATTGCAGCATTTTCTGCTGACATTCGATCACTTGGTAAACCTTGATTATTCCATTCAGCAATTTGTGCATCATCGCAAATCATTTCGAATGGATCACCACCACTAGCTGGAATCGGTTTCTACAAAAAAAAGAAAATAATTCTTAATCAATATAAATTTTTTTAGAGGAATTTTTAATGAAATTAATGACATTGAAAAAAAATGTATACCTCTAATGATTTAAAATGTGGCCACCATTGTTTTTGTTGTAACTCAGTACGATAAACTCTGGTGAAACATCCAACATATGATATAAAACAGGATAATAATAAAATATCACCAGGTAAAGTAATAAGACTACCTGCTAGACTGGAAATTAAAGGATAAAAAATAAATTATTATTTGTAATTATTATTAATTTTGATTAAAAAATACCTTGCAACAGAATCTTGCCATCTTTTTTTATTTGATGCTAAACCATTTATTAATCTATTTGCTAAATCAATTGTAAATGCTGTTTTATCTGCTTGATCTTGACATTTTTGTTTTTCAGCTAATGCACCATCTAGTTTTAATTGAATAACACTTAATTCTTCTTCTAAACGATTTAATTGTGCTTGTAATGCACCTAATTTATCTCTAGCTGCTTGTAATGTATTTTGTGCATTTGTTAATGCTTTTAATTTTGGTTCAACAACTAACCATACTTCATAAAATTTATTTATATTTATTACCCATGAACATAAACCAGCTGCTGCACCTGATTTTGCAGCAATTTTTTCTGGATCAAATTCAGGATCTTTAATATATGGTTGTAATGCTTTTATTACTTCTGGATTAATATGTTCTTTATCATAAAAAATTAAATCTTTTAAAAATTGATCAACATTTCCCATTATAACACGTGATGCTTTCCAACTACGATCTTTTGGTATTTTACCTTTTGGTGAAAATAATACTAATACAGCTGCACAACAATTAACAACAGCTTCTGGTGGTGAACCAAAAGATTTTAATTCAGTTAAATTATTTTTATTTAATGTATTTAATGCTTCTTGTGCAGCTATTAATGTTGGTTGTACTTTGCGATAATCTTCTTCACAATTTGTTGCTTCAACTGTTACATCTTCTTCAATTGTACGTACTTTACGTTCCTCTTCTGTTGCGTACGCACGTTCTTTAGATACTTTTTCATTTTCAGTACTAACAACTTTAATTAATTGATCAGCAGCTTCATTTTTCACCTTTAATATAACTTCTTGATCTTTTAATACATCTTGTAATGAATCAGCTTCAACTGAACATTTTGCTAATTTTATAAGACCATTTGATAAACGAAATGATTGATTTTTATTTGCTTTAATTTTTTCTTCTAATAATTTTGTATATAAACTAATTAATTCCAAAAATGATTTTGGTGTTGTATAATTATAACGTCTATCATTTGCTAAATATACTTGTGATATTTTATTAACTGATGTATGAACAAATGCCATAAATTTAGAAATGGGGGGACCAAGTGATTCCTATAAATAACATTAAAATAAAATAAAAAGAACAAGATTGTAATTTTTTTTTTTTTTGTATATAAAATTTTAAACAATTTACCTCAAGAACTTCAATTTCTGATAAAAATCTAAATGAAACAGATTCTAAAGCTTCTTGTGGCCATTCATGAAACCAATCAATTGTTGTACAATTAACTAAAGCTGGAAATTTTCTAGCTCTTACACGTAATGTTGCACCAACTGGTGAAAAACATAATATCACTTTTAATAATGAACGAACTTTTTCAATAAAGAATTTCCAAATTGCTTCACGTACTTCTGGTATACCTTCTTGTTTAGCTTCATTTCGTACATTATTAATAATATTATCAATTTCATCATCAGCAAATAATTCATGTATTTCACCAGATGCTAATAAATCATTAACGAGTACTAAAAATTGTTCTTTTGGTACTTCGCTATCAGTTAATAAAAAACAACATGGTGTAGTTTTAACACCAGCTTTTACATATAATGTTGCAATATTAACTCTTAAATCATTCATACTATAATCTTTTGTTAATTGTATTTGAAATACATCCAATGATGATATATATGCAGCTAAACGGCTTAATGATTGTTTACCAGAACCACCAACACCAATTAATAATGCATAACCACGTGATGATTCAACAATACGACTAATACGACAAACATGACTCATTGCATCCTCAAATAATACTAAATTCATAGCACCAATTAACTCATTATATTCAGCTTGTGCTTCTGTTAATAATTTTGATAATATAGCCCAATCTCTTATACCACCATATTTCATATCAGTTAAGCCCTTAGCAAAATGACAATAAATCAAAGGTCTATTCATAACAGTATCTTCATTAAATGCTTCAACACCCTTACGTAATGATTGTAATAAACATTTTTGAAATTCACGAATATCTTGTATTTCAACTAATTTATCACCGTACACACGATTTGATTCATGTACCCATAAACGTATCATTAAATCTGGATTTGGACATATTTCATTATTTGAATATAACATTCCCTTAAATTATTAAAATAAGAAAATTAAAAATTTAAAAAAGTAAAAATTATGTACTAAAGTTCCAAAAACCAATGCTAACTACAGAAAATTAGATTGATCAAAACTTTTACCAAAAGTGCTTTTCAACGGTTAACCGAAATTTTTTTTTTGTATATAAAAATCAAATCGTTCATAATTCTTACCGTAAATATATTTGAGATATCACGTAAATTAAAATTATAGTGAAATTTAATTGCTGTTGGTAAGAATGTACTACTAACTCTTTGATGTAATATTATTGCCGTTTGAACAAGTGAATCACATAATTTTATAACATCACCTCGAAATTTATGCGTAGGATTTTCCATATGCTGTGATAATATCGAATTTAAGATATGATATAAAGCATCAGCACTAGGTTCACTAAAAAAAGAGTATACATAAAAGCATTTTATATAATTTCAAAAAAAAAAATTAAAACAACTACTCAGTACATACTTAACAGCAAATGAAGAAAAATGCCTTTGTAATCGTGGATCAATTGTAAATGAACCAGCAGTTGGATTCATTGCTGATACAAATTGACAATTATGTATATCTTTTAATGTCATTTTGGTTCTATCATACCAATGCCCATAATCCATAAATTGACGTATTATTGTATGTGGCTGTACTGTACCATATTTATCAACTTCTGGCATATTCATATCATCAATAAAATATATCATTTTTTTACCACTTGGTGGTCCAAAATTACGTCCAGCTTTTTTTTCTAATGGTTTTTCTAAAATACGTTGTAACATTTCAGATGTTGTATAAAAATTAAATGGTACATTTGTAACAGCAAAACGATCTGGTAATGAATTTAATTTTGCATTCATCATTATTGTTTTACCAGAACCAGCTGGTCCAACTAACATTACTGGATGATTATCTTCAACTAATATATCCATAAAATAACGTAATCTTGTTGTTTCTGAAGTATTTACTAAATTTGATTGTAATGGTATATCTGGATTTAATTCAAATTCTGGTACTAATGTTGTCCATGGTAACCACTTTTTATTTGAATGATCAACATAAAAACTAAATATTGTACCATTTGTTGGAAATCTAACTGTTTTAAATTCATTTATCCACCATTTATGAAATTCATTACGCCAATCAATAATTTGATCTTGAAATAATGTTGAACCAAAACCCCATACAATTGAAAATACAAAATATATTTCATACCAATCTTTTGGACAATCATATGGTGTATTTTGTGGTGTTAAACAACAATCAAGTAAAAAACATGTCATTTGTAGCATAGCAATTTCAGATATTGGTGTTATACGTTTTAAACGTGCTTTAAATACTTCTAATAATGTTGGTACATATTTATCAAATAATATTAATAATATTGGATGTTCTTGTTTATTTGCACGTGTATTTATCCATGATAATATAAATGGACTCCAACCTAAATCTTGTGGATTTATATATAATATACCGGCACGGGATACAGTAGCTGGTGTTGCTGTTCTTAAATTTGATATTTCAAATAATAAACGCATTTCTTTTGTTAATGCAATACGTTCATTACTAGCTAATGTTAATACTTTATTATCATCCATAACTGTATTTAAACTTTCAATCCACATTGGATCAATATCACCATCAAGTACAATCCATTTTGGACCATTACCAGATAAATTTGCTTGATCTCTCATTATTATTGAAAATAAACCATCTTTCCATTCTCTAGTTGCCGGATTAACAATACCAAATAATTCATCATTTGTAACAGCTTTTGGATTTAAATCATTAAAAAATGGTCTACGTTTTTGATTTGAATATGTTTTATTTAATGTTTTCCATACTTCACTTTTACCAGTACCAGCAAAACCAATTATAAATACTGAATGACGTACAGCAAATAATTCTTCAAGTTGTACAACTTTTAATATAAATCCTTCTTCTGGTTGTAATTTTAAATCAAGTGTTGATTGTTTAATAATTGCTTCAAATTCTAATAATCTTTTACGTGGTACATTTAATGCTGGAAATAGATCACCAATTAAACCCATAAATACAGGTACATCATCTGTAACAATTTTTGGTATATTAAAATCACGTAAAGCTCTCATTAAAACTTGATCTTCTGGACGTAGTCGATCGCCACGCTATAACAATAATAATTTAAAAAAATTTAAATAAATATTTAATACATATTTTGTATAAACTATTATATTATATTACTCGTAATGAACCAGCTACAACTAAAACTGATTTGATTGCCCTTAAACCCCAATCATAATGATCTTGTTTTGATAGTAATTCTTTACATAACGTATACAATGTAATGAATTTTCTAGCTAACAGACGAGCTTCTTGAAAACCTTCAGCTACTAACATAATTTCACAAATTAAAGCAAAATCTGGTACAACCATAGCACACGGACGATATAATGCTTTTAAATTTTCAGGTAATTCTGCACGCCCTGCATAACCTGGATTCATCGTAATAAATAAACCAACAGTTGGTCTTAATTTTATTATTTCACCAGAAAAATTAAACATAATTTTCTTAGTCTAAATAAAAATTGAAAATATAATTATAATATAATTTTGTCTTAGATTTAAAATTAACCTTAATTGCATCCTGAATACATTTAACTTGAACAGCAACAACAGATAATACTTCAACTGAAATTCGATTAAATTCATCAAAACAACCCCAAGCACCAGTTTGTGCTAAACCCTTATGTATATTACCAATTGATTTATAATCCATTTGTTCAGAACAATTAAATACATATACCATCATACCAATTGCTTTACCCAAATCTTTAGTTGTTTCTGTTTTACCAGTACCAGCTGGTCCAGCTGGTGCACCACCCATAACCAAATGTAATGATTGTGTTAATGTAATATAACAACGATCTGTTAATGGTGTTATAACTAATCGTGGTGTATTACCTAAATATTCATAATCATAAAGAAATTGTGCATCACAAATATTAGCAAAACAATCATCAACTTTTAAATCCCATCTATGACGCAATTGACTTTGCCATTGAAATGCTGATGCTAATTCAATTTTTTGTATTATCATTTTAGCAATAACATCACGACTATGTACATCTATTGTACATACAGTCATAATTTTTTGACGTTCACCAGGTGTTAAATCAGCTAATAATATTATGATTAATGCATTTAATTGATTTATTTGTTTTTTATTAAAATCTTTTAATGCATTTTCATAACCTAAATCAAGTTTAGCAAATGAATCATTTGTTTCAGCTGTCCACCATATTTGTGTTGTTACTAATGCTGGTTGGGCTGGCCATTCAAATATCCATATATGACGTGGTTTTTCTTCATATGCAACAACAGAACGTTTTAAATGATCACGTAATGTATCACGCATTGCATCTGTAACACGATTTAACCATACTTCAACTTTACCAGAACAATCACAACGCCCAATATATGGTACAAATTCTTCTAATTCTTTAGCAATCATACCATTAGCTGCTTTTGAATTTGGTATCATTTGTAATTTACCCATTGAATCATATAATTTAGTTAAATGCCTACATACAGCTATTGGATTATTACCATTTGATAATATATCTAATAAATCAGCTGATGATACAAAATAAAAACGTGGATATGATAAACGTTTTGTTTCTAAATAATCATTAAGTGCTTTCTCACATAATATTAATTGTCTTTCTAAATGTTCTAATTTCTCATATAAACCACTACGATTTGTTGCCTTTACAACATTTAATTCATTTGTCATTTGTCCTAATAAATTTTTAAATTCACTATCAATACCATCAAAACGTCTTGAATCTTCTGGTAATTGACTACGTATATCTTCTGAACCAATAAATATACTTTCTAAATATTGCCATTTACGTTGTACTTCAAACCATGATGATATAACTTGATCAGCATTTGCTAATTTATTTTGCCAGTTTGATACTTCATCATAAAAATATGCAATATATTTTGATCCTAATAAATTTTGTAATTGTCCTTGATGATCTTCTAATGTTTCAATAACTTCTTCAGATACTTGTAATAATTGTAAACCAGTTCTTTCATGATTTTCTGTACCAAATGATGTAACACTCCATACAGCTTGTAATTCTTTTAAGAATCTTTCCATTGCTTGTTCTTTAACTGATTTATCAACAATATTTTTAACTTCTTCTTCAAAGTTTTGTAAATTTAAATCTAATAAATTTGCTAATGTTGTTTGATCACCCATATCAATTTTAATATTTGTTTGTTTCATTAATTCAGCCCAATGACGATCTCTAATTGCTGGATTTTGTAATTCAGTAACAGCACGTAATGATGTCATTAAATTTTTTAATGATGCTTCACTATATATATATGGTTCCCATACACGACATTCTGGTTTTAATGTACGTAAATCTTTACCAAATTTTTTACATTCTGAATCCATATTTTCAATATCAATTTTTTTCCATGGTGTTTTACGCCAATCCTCAATTGTTGATTCAATACCAATAACAAAGTCCCATAATTGTTTTAATAATTGTAATTCTGTACGACAACGATCAATTTTTGTACGATCTGGAATTGGTAATTCAAATAATGCAGCTGAATCTTTAAGATGTTGATATTGTGATTCTAATGCAAATAATTCTAAATGTGTTGCATCAAATTCATCATAAACATTTGGACATGGTACATGAAAAAACTATAAAAAAATTTATTAAATTAAAAAAAAATTTAAAAAAAATTGAAATATTAAAAATTTACTTGTTTTGATAAAAACTTTCTACGAAATGTTGAAGCATAATTATCATAAAGTATTATACGTTTTTCAATTAAATCAACTTGATAAGCTTGAATTGGTAATATCATTTGTTTTGTTACACTAGCTAATTTTTTAACTTTTAACCATTGGTCTGGTAATTCATTAAACTAATTTTTTTAATAAATTTTTATTTAGTTTCAAAATAATCAAAAATGTAAATAAAATACATACTTGCTGGAAAACTTTTTCTTCAAATTGATAATTATAAGATTTTAATAATTCTACAATATCCCTAAATGGTTCAAACATTGAATCATAATAAATTTGTTTTTCATTAATTTTATTTAAAATTGCCATTATTTTTAATAATCCTTCAAAATCATCTTTATCTAAATCAATTTTTAATAATAATAAGGCTTCGGAAATGAAATCATCCAATTCCTATTTAAAAAAAAAAAAATTTAATTATCAAATTAAATGACAAAATGTATAGTTTAATATACCTGTAATCCACCTTTAACTCTTGTTACTAAATCATCACGGAATAAATTAAACCAGTTATCAACTTCAGTCAGAACTGATGATTTAAAAAGTTTTTTATTTAATCGAAGCCATCCGGAAAATTCATGTGTATCTTTCCATGTTTTTGCTATTACATCATACAAAGCAATAAATCTATCCATCTTAAATATTAAATTGAAAATATATATATATATATATTTCAATTTTTTTAAATTTATTGTATAAATAAATTATTTACTTGTTCTTTATAAAGTGATAATGCTGGATAATCATCTTTAATTGGTACTGGTGGATTAGGACCATCAAGATTTTCTCTTTCAATTTCATCTAATGCATGACCATATTTTTTAAATTCATATAAATATTTTTGTCTATCTTCTCTCCATATATAACTTCTATCTTCGTATTCATTTATATAATGTGATTTAACAGCACTTAATACATATTTAACTTTATGAAAAATTTCTACTTTCATTTTATAACAATTAAGCGAATCAGTTAATATATCTGAAAAATTTATATATAAATGTAGATATAATTTTTATATAAAAAATTATACAAATAATAATATGTAAAAAAAAAAAATCACCTGAATAAGTATTATCTGGATCATTAATTTTAGTCATCATTGCAGCCATACGATATATATCTTCAGTTATTTCTTCAACATGATTATAAAAACCATAAAAATCATTTATATCAATATTTAATATAAATATAACATCATTAAATTCTAATTCCATTGATATTTCAAATAATGGTGTATTTGGTTTTTCCATTTCAGATTTTAAATATTTTATACTATTTGTAATAGCATTTATTAATTCCTCACCAACAACAGCATCCACATAATCTAAATATGTTCGAAATTTTACTTGATCAACATCTGATAATGTTGAAACTAATTCTTCGGTATCTTTTAAATCTACTTCCTTTTTTTTTAAAATTACATAAAAAAAAAATATAATTAATTAAATATTTTAAAAAAAATATATACAAATATATATTTACCTTCATATTATCTACACCAAGTGAACTTGCTTGATGTTGTAAATCTTGTCTTTGATCTTGTGTTACTAATACTTGTGTTGCAGCTGTAACACTTTCAAATGGTCTTGTTGATTCGTCTTCGTCACCAATATTACCTAACCAATCTGATACTTCTGGTAAATTAAAAAATAATTTAAAATTTAAATTAACAAATATATTTATTAAATTTTTTGTTTCAATGCATTTCATATATCTTTTTTCCATAACACCAATTCTATCTTCAACAAATAATAATTCTTTATCATCACAATTTTTTCTTTCATATAATGGTATATCACCCCATGATCGAATATTTTTACGTATTAATTCTAAATTTAATTGTGTACGAATTAAACGTCTATGAACATTATGTATAGTATCATAACAATCATCAACATATGATTGTTCTAAAATAAATATTAATTAATTTAGTTATTAATATTTATTTAAATATTATTTTTAAATAAATACCAAAATTATTATATGTAATTGAACTTAAAGATGGTCTTAACATATTATTAATAGTTTCCATTTCACCAATAATTAAATCTAATTCACAGGGTTCTGATCTAGCATAAATATCATTATACCATTCAACTATTCTCATTAATTTTAATAATGCTGTCTAAAATTTGATTTAAAGTTGTAAAAAAAAAAAATATTAAAGTGTATTTTTTTATTTATTTTTACCCATAATTCTTCGTCTCTTTCAAAAAATGCTGCTAATTTACTTGGTACTCGTAAATCCATTAATTTAATATTTTTAATATCCCTAAGTGCAATTTTTAGCTATTAAATAATTAAAGAAATTTATTATTTTATAATTGAATAAAATAATATGATGTAAACAAAAAAAAAACACTATATCGCCAATGACCGCATTATCCCAAAATTTATATAATTTTGTGAAAATCGAGTTTGAAATTCGGTAAATTTTTATATGGGAAATATTAAACAGCAATTAAAACACTTGCGATATATGTTTTTATTACCAAAAAGAATTTGTTAAAATAATTTTTAATCTAAAATTTAATTAAAATCAGTTATTGAAAAATTATAATTTTCTTATTTTCATGTACCATGAAATATAAGTAATAATTAGGAAGATTTTTGGAAATGTAGAAATGTTATTTTAGAATTTAGACGTAATTTATTAACGATTATATTTCGTAATTATAAATAAAATTTAATTTTTTATTATCTTACTAACTTCATTATCAAAATTAAGGTAAAGTTTTTCATCTTCCATTCTTAAAAGTGGTTTTTTCATACCATTTGCAATATCTTTTGTACATTGATTTTTCCATATTTTTAAAATTAATGATTCAAAATTAGCTAAATAATTCATCATTTCATGATAACGTTTTAAAATATCTTCACCCAATTCATTTTTAAAAAGATCACTATATAAATATAGAATGAATAATAAAATTCAAAATTAATATTAATAAATAATTATATTACGGAAATTCCATAAGTGGAAATTCTTTATATGGCCATTCAATACGATTTCTTATTTCTCCTATCCACATTAAAATTCCATAAATTTGTGATAAATTTTTATCAACCGGAATACCCTTAAAATAATTTAAAATTTAAATTAACAAATTTTTTTTTTTTAAAAGTTTATTTAATTATACTTTAACGGTTTTTGCTTTAAATATTGCCACATTTTCATCATATAATAATTTAACTGTATCAAGTTCTTCAGCAAATTTATGTAAAATATCAACAAGATAACTATATGTTTGTTGTTTAATAAGTGGTCGATGTAATAATGTACCTAATAATTCAACTAAATATATAGATAAACTTAATTCATGTGAATCCTCAAGTGATTTTTCAAATTGAAATGCTAATTTTCTTTCTAATATATCAATTTTAGCTTTATATTTATTAGCTGCTCTACGAAAACTTTTATCACTTGGATCTAAATCCATTGGATTAAATTGTATATTATCCCATTCATGATAAACTAAATTAAATTCATCATAAATTTTATCAACAGCTACAGATACATGTCGTCCTTTAAATGCACCAAAATTTACTTTTTCTAATTTAATAAAATCAATTCCAGTTTCAAACATTTCTTGTAATTCATGTACTCGTTCAATATATTCATCCATATATGAAAATATTGTTTTTGGTTGCCATGTCCAATCTTGTGCTTGTTTATTTGTTGGTGATTTATAATTACCTAAATTTTGTCTTATATCTTCATAAGTTTGTCTTAAAATAAAAAATTATATTTAAAAAATATATATATATATATTTTCAAATATTCTTATTTACCTATAATGATTACAAATATCTATTACTAAATTGGTTTTAGTATATGCTTCATCAATTTCACCTTGAAATATTGATTCTGGTTCTAATAAACGTGACGCACAATCAAGTAATGAATTATTTACTAATATAAAAAGTAATGACATATTATCAGTAGTTGAAAAATATTTTGAATTTGACCAAACTAAGGTAACAATTAATAAAAGTGGTCGAATATTTTTACGATTATCTTCTAATGAAGTAGCTTCAAATTTATCTAAAAATTTTTTCTAAAATAAATTTAAACAAAAATATTAATATGTATTATTTTGAAATTATTAGATTCGAAATTATATTTTAGTAATTATAAATTTCATAATACTTACTAATGGACTTAAATTAGCTATTACATCTCTAGCTTCAGCTAATGCTTTTAATATATCATGTACCATATTTTTAAATTGTCTAACAAAAACTGAATCAATACTTTCAAGTACATAACCAATTGTTTTAATTTGTGCTGTACCCAATTGTTGTGTTAAATCTTCTAAATTTTCAAGACGTGTTTGCCAATAACTAAATAAATTTGATGGTAATGGATATTTATGATGTTCAAAAACTTTATCAGCTGCTTTAATATGAATTAATTCAATAACTGAATCAAACCATTTAACAACAATTCCTTCTAAAGAATCTTTATTTCTAGTTGATAAAACTGATGTATCACTAAATTAATTATTGTATAATTAAATATATGTATTTAAAAAATAAAATTTTTTTTTACCCAGCAGCTATTTTTGGCGATATTGCCATAACTTCATCGATACATATTGGTAAATTTAATATTGTTTTATTAATCATATGACCTTGCATTTGTGCAATATAATTTCGTAAACTTTGACATTCAGAACGCATATCTTTAGCCATAATTTGTGTCCAACCTTCTTGATTTTCTGGACTTTGTAATATTGGTATAAATACATTATCTATTAATGTTGAAAATGTTTCCATTGTATTTGGTAATAAATCACCCATAATACATTCCTAGAAAAAAAAATATATACATTTATATATTTGAAAATTTTCTAAACTTTTAAATTATCTTACATTATTAATATCATCAACAGTCATCAAGAATGTAGGTATTGTTGTCCGAGCAATATATGTAAGTTTAGTTCTTAATTTATTTGGAAATTCTGAACATGGTGTTAATGCTCCTCCTGCATTTATATAAAACATTAATCTTTCACGTTTTGGATCATCAAAAAAATCCATAATTACATCCTGAAAATATTAATATTAAAATTAATATAAGATATTTTATTTTTTCATTTAACATTAATTCTTATGCGAATTTGAAATAAATTAGTTTAAGGTTAATGAAGCAAACTATGCTATGGCATAAATATTGTTTTTTTTTCACATAAACAAGACAATTAAAATATTCTTATATAAAAAAAGAAATTCTTTTGCCTACCTCTTTATAAACATTAAATTATACATAAACACATTGGAATCTAATATTAGAATCAGGTAACCAGGTTATATTTATTAGGTATGAAATATATTGTATATAAAAATAAATATTGTTCGCCATTCAGGACAAGGATATTAAATACTGACCACATTTATATAGTAAGTTATTTATAATGTCAACAAGAATAAAACTATGAATTTATCTATTACAGAATTTGAAATAGCTTTCTACAACAAGTCGTAAACTAAACACCAAAAAAATATTAGGAAGTAATTTAATGTGAGAATTAGTTATTTTAAATTTAACATATTTTTTATTTGAAATATATTTTATATTTATGTATTTATTTCTGTTTAAAAGGAGTTTTGAAAAATTTAAATGCACTATTCATAATTTCTACAAAAAATATGCAAATTTCAAAACTAACACAACTTTTATAAATACATAAAATATATAAAAATACATATTTTTCTTACCCCCATTTTTTTCCTACAATCTGAAATTTCAAGTTAAAAAAACGAGCATTTTAACTAAATTTCTTTATAATTTTAGATGACCATACGAAAGTCTTATTAGGTCTATCAAATTTTAAAACTAATTCAAACTAAATCTACTTTGACGAAATTTAAAGCGCGAGATTAGCATACAACCAAAAAATTAATTTAACAAATTTTGAAATATATTAGGAATTTTTATACTCTAATTAAGTAGTATAACTTTGGTTATTAATTATTTTTTTAATAGTGTTTTAAATAAACCAAGCATGAAATTATATCATATTATACTGAAATTTAAGAACCACACACTAACCAAATTGCTAATCAAATTTGTAATTTAATACATTTTTAATAAAATAAATTAAATTTTATCTCTATTATTATTTTTATTATAATTTACTCAATTTTGAAAAAAAAAATTAGATATTTTTTCCTTGTATTTAATTTAAATTTTTTTTATGTACTAAAAATTCGCGGTTTGTGCAATATTTCATAGTTGAATACAGTTCAATTAAAAAACCTATTATGTCTAAATATTGTTTTTTTTGTGTGGCATAGTATAACAATAAAAATAGTGCTAATAAAATATCTATTTTTCCCTTTTATTTTCTTTTATCATATTTTATTTCCTGGAGTTTAAAATAAATCAATATTATAGATATTTTTTATGTGGAAAATATTATATGTATATTATATTTTTTTTTGTTATATTGCAATTTTAGTTTATAAACAAAGTGCTTAATAAATTGGATTGCAAAATGAATATGCATGAGGATTTATTTTATGATCGTTATTAATTTTTTTCCAGAAATTTTTATATATAAATGTATTTATAAGAGATTTTAACAGCGAAAAAAAATATCCTAAAATTGTATAATTTAATTTTTTAAAAACTAAATAAAAAAAAACCTGGAAAATTCTAATGCGGTTTTTATTATTTTTTTATAATCCAGCGCAATATTATTTAAAATATTATAATAATTGCAATATTTCAAAAGAATTTTTATTTTGCACCTTTTTTTTTATATACGAGAGTATATGTACGTTAAAATGTGTATATTTTCAGGAGCAAATTTAATAAAATGTATGAGTAATTATATTTTAAACGACGGATAATAACAAGCAAGGATTAATAACAATGTTGATGATTGTTTTAGCAAACCAATCATAATTAGTGAAAAGAAGTTAATTAATTTCATATTCAATGTATAACGTCTCAGAATACAAAAACTTATAAAAACATTATAATTAAAATCTACTGTATGTAATTACTTTCATCAAATTAAAAAATTTAATTTTTTAAATTATTAATTATTGTGTATCTTTAAGAAAAATCATTTTACAATCAAATAAATAATTAATATATAATTATTTACCCTTAATTCTTCAGTGGTTATCATTTTTGACCATTTTTCTTTTTTTATCTGCAACACTCTCATTACATAATCTTCAACTAAATCTAAACGATTATCAACTTTAAATTTTGGTCCATCGTCACCCATTTTTAAAAAAAAAAAAAAGATTCACCTACAAAAAACCAAAAAAAAAAAAAAACATAAATTATTGTCTGACAGAAAATGTATAAATTTAAAAGCAGGCAAATAATGGTCTGTTTGTTAATCGTTGGTTCTTGGTTGTATTTTACCAACAAAGATTTGGTCGCAGGATATTTTAATTGTTCAAATTTAAAAAAAATTATTAAATTAATTGCTGGAAAAAAAAAGAAATACAAACCTATACAATTTAAATTATAATTATTATATTTTCTTTTGAATGTATTTTTCTTATTTTTCCAATTTAATTCTTGTTTATTTAGATTTTCTGTTCTGTTTTTCTTTTTTTTTTCGGTTTTTCTTTGGTTTTTCTTTTACGAGTTTTTGGTGTAAAATTATTTTCTTTTATTCCAATAAAAAAAAAATTATCTAAATATTTTTATTTTTTAGTAAATTTTCTTTTGTTATATACTTTTTTAACTCTTTATATTTTGAAAGGATCAAAATATTGACATTAAAAAAATTATTTTTATTTTATTTTATTATCATTTTTTTATGACACCCTTTGATCATTGTTTGAAAAAAGGAAAATATTTAAAGGACTTTTTTTTTTATCATAAAGTATTTTACAGGGCTTTTAAAGGGGTGAACATGATTTTTAGATATCTTTTATATCAACAACTGAGTTAGTTGAAAAGTAATAAATAAATTTCAACAGTTTTGACAGATTTTCTTCAAAAAGATAATTTTTTCCCCACCGTAAAGTTAATAAAACTTATTTGGTTTCGTAAATTTCAACATAATTACTATAATAATTATCGGTTAAATTTTAATTATTCTTTAGATGTAGTATAAAGTAAATTATATAAAATAGTATATTATTTATATTTTGGTTGGTTTGAAAGGACGAGAGGCCTCATAATTCTCACACGTAGAGTAGGTGTGGTTCTGTTGTATGTTTTCGTCATATTCCCCATTTTGATTGTAGCTGTTTCCACTCATTATCTAGACACTGACATGTAACCATTCTTGTCTCACCGAGGTATGGGACAAGTTCACCGAGGGACAATAACAAAGAAAATTTCCTAAGTTATTTATTTGTTATTATAGATGAAATAGCAAAAAGTTGTTTAAAATTATTCATTAGGTTGGAAAAGTGTTTGTTATTTAAAATAGTTTGTTATTTAAAGTTGTTTAAAATTATTCCTTTGGTTGGAAAAGTATTTGTTTGGCGGAATACCACCTGTAAAAGAAAAAATATATCACTATTACTATATTTAACATAATTTTTTTATATTTTAATGACAAACGAATAACCAGCTAATACAATTTTGGTAGCAGATAACTTGTTATTAATAATTATTCCAAAAAATAAAATTGACGATTATTATTTTTCAAGAAAAAAGTATATTACAAATCAATCAGTATTAATTTTAACATATTAATTTTATACTGTACATAATTTCGACAACTTTGTAAATAATTTTAAAAATAAATTTATTATATTTTTTCAAAGCAATCGATAAATTTTATGTAATAAGTATTTAAAATATCCGTCACTTAATAATTTTATTAAAAAAAATTTACTCATTAATTTATCATAAAATTTTTCATATAAATTTGTTGTACGAGTTTCTTTTTTTTTTTCATATTAAAATTTTTTGTGAGTAAAATAAAAAAAAATATTATATTCTAATAAATTATGAAAAATTATCCAGTTATTGGTGATCAAATATTATCTACGACATTAACAAATAAATATCCACCTAAGAAAGTTTCAAAAATACCTAAAAGTTCATTAAAAATGAATAGTAATAATAATAATAATAATAATAATAATATAATTAATAATAATAATACTGATAATAAAATACATGATCGTGTACCAAATAACTCAGCAATTGATTTTGGTAATAATCAATTAATACAAAATAAAAAAAAAATAATTAAAGGTAAAGGTGGTGGTAAATTAATAAATAATGGTTCAAATATACAAACAATGAATAAGGATAATTTAAAAACTGTACAATGTTTAAATTGTGGTAATATGGCTAAAAATTTTTTATATTTAGAAGCATTTATTAAATCAAATTCATCAAAAAAAACATGTAATACATGTTCATCATCATTATCATATTTACAATATTTAAATAAAAATATTGATGAAGTATTTAAAAATATAACTGAAGCAACATTACATAATGATAAATACATAACATCAAATAAATATGAATCAATAATTAAAGATAATAATATATTTCCACAACAAATTCAATCAGTATTTACAAGTCAAAATGATCGTTTACCACATAGTACAATAGCATCAAATAATCATAATAAATCTGCAACAATGACTGAAGATAAAAAATCACCATTATCATTAACACCAAGTATTAAAAAAAAGCAAAGATCAATTAGTAATAAAAAATTTAAATCAAAATCTTTATCAAAATCAACAAAAAATAATTCAGTATCATCGCGTCGTATAAATGCTGGTTCAGAATTAATAAGAAATGGACGTCGTACAAAAATTGGTTCACCACAAGTTAGTCCAAGACGACGACGTAAAGCTAGAATTAGTGGTGTTGGTGTATCAGCACCAATTGATTCACCACGAAAAAGATTAAAACGAAATAAAATTAAATCTAAATCATCACATCAAGTGAAAGATTTAAGAAAACCAAAATAATTTTTTTGGGCAAAACTTTTTATTTTATCTAAAACATAAATTCTTATTTATTTTCAAAAGTAATTAAATATTCTTTTTTTTTTGGATTCAATTAAATTATCATAAAATGATGCTATATTATCTATGAAATACTTTTAATTATTTGGTAAAAATTTTAAACAAAATTTCCTATTTTTATTTTTTTTTTATTTTTTTTTTTTTTTTTTTTTTTTGGAAAAATGTTTCTAAATAAATTTTTCTATCAAAACAAAAAAATACTATAATTTCGAATTTCAAATTAAAAAACAACAAAATTCGAAAATCTTAAATTATGTTAGAGATATTTTAAAAAAAAATCAAAAATGTATGAAATTAAAAATTGATTAAAATTAAAATTAATTTTCTTGTTAAGTTTATAATACAACATTTTGAAGTCGTATAACACAAATTTTTTTAAGTGTCTTGTCTTGTAAATTTTTCTTTTATTTCTTTTATTATTATTTTATTATTAAAGATTTCAAAATTATTGTTATATACTAGCTTAATTATAAAATTTATAATTAATCACAACATATATTATGTAAATTTTCATTACAATAATTTTGTGTGTAAAAATATTTGTTTTGCTTTTTTAATATAAAGATTTTGTGAACAGAAAATGGAATCATTTTCAAAATAAATATAAATTCAATATTATTCAATTATTCCAAAATAAATCTAAAAAAACAAAAACAAATAATAATAATATAAATATAATTTTCAATTTTATTTATATTTAAATAAAAATGAATTTTTTTTACAGTGAAAAACACCCAATAAAATTTTATAAATCCAAAAATGTATTTAGTTTTTATTGAATTTTGATTGAATCGATAAATTAGCTTAAAAAATATTGAAATTATATAAAATATTAAGTGTTTTTATAAATGAAATTCAATTTAATAGAACAAAGAAGAAGACTAAGAAAATGAATCCTACAATCCCTATTTGCTCGGTTATGTGCTTCACTGAAAAAATTAGATTTGTTAGTGACTCTGATTGCTCTTAGAAATTACATTAAATTACATTAAACCAACACATTAATTACATTACACCAAAATAAATTGCACAGAAATAATTGCACAATAATTTTGTGAAACTTATTTAAAGTGAAGTTAGTTCTTGTGTGGAATAAATTTCGAATAAAATATTTTCGATTCGCAGGTTTCCACTAAAAAATTTAATTATTTCGGGAAAAGAAGTGGTATAAACTACCTTAGAATAATTTCCATTTGCAGAATATTTGATTATAGAAGACTTTAGATATATGTTATCCGTAATAGATTAAATTTGTAGCTGCAAAATTTTTTATATATAATGAATTATTTCTGGATACTTTGAGACAAAATTTTATTTTTTAGTATACTTAAATGATTAAACAAAACATTGAAATAAATTAATGTTTAAATCCACATATTTGTACAATTATAAACTTTATTATTGTCTAGAAGTAAATTTATGCTAATTTTAAGTCAAAATTTATTATATATTATAAAGATTATAAATATTTTAATGAAATAAATAATAATTACTGAGACTGTCGTGTCTGCGTGTAAATTACCTGTTTATATATAAATAAATATTATATTTACCTTGAATTGTTATTTAATTTCATCTGATTAACATTCACTTAACCCACATTTGTTGTATTGTAAATAAAATCATAAGATAAACGCATAACTTAAATAATGCAAAAAAAAAAAACTTACGAAAAAAAATCCTTAGAATTAGTATTATAATTTCATAACAATCTTAACCATAAATATAATATCGTCAATGTACAAAAATCATTATTATTAAAAATAATGTAATCCAAACTTTCTAATATATTAACATACTTTTATATACAAATAATCATTTTTGTCTGCAATATAAAAAAAAAATTACAATAATTACAAAATTTACATAGGGTGTCAACATCCGTCCGCCATCATAAATTTCCATCATTTATAATAAAAAAAAGTTTTTCATTTTCGTTTTTTTTTTGTTTTTCGTTGTCCACCATCATTTGTTTGACCATGAATTATTACATAACCTACAAAACTGACGATATTACTTGGTATTCCCATTTGTATTATATGACTGCTTAAAAAATATATAAAAATCCGCGAATTAAAGCAGAAAAAAAAGGAACTTACAATAAAAAGTAACTAGGAAAAAAAAAAATTAACAAAAAAGGTCAATCAAAACTGGGTCAGCAATTGGTCTGCACGGATAAAATATAAAATAATGACAAACACAAAAAAAAAAATGTGAACATATATAATTTGCATTGTATATATACACATTTGTGCCATATAATTGACAAAATCTTATACAGAGTGTACAAATTGAATGCAATGCATACACATACTATGAACAGTATAAAGCTATTTTAAGGTACTGATGTAAACAAATAAATATAAAAATTTAATTTTTTTAAGTAGACAAAATTCAGTTCTGTAGCAAAATTATTAAAAAAAATTAAAGTTCAAATTTTTTAAATCTATACAATTTTTAAGTCTTGACAGTGAAATATTTTACCCTTCATGTAAGCATAAAAATTAATAATTTATAAATTAAGTATAATTTTTAATAATATACTAAAATTTGTATACTAATTAATTCAACATTAATTCTCCTAATATGGTTTTTAATTACACTCGCAATTATTTGTGTTACCAATATGGAATAATGTTTAAAAAATTATTTTTATGGTAATTATTAAATTTTTTTAACTTACACGGGCAGAAATTTAACCACTAGTATGTAAAAAAAAATTATGATATTTTTAGAAAAATTTAATTTATAAATGAAATAAAATATTAGTTAAAAGTTCAAATGGTATAATTTACAGTAAATAAATATACTGGACAACTAAAGGATACACAATAAATTTGGTTTTTGTGGTTTTATCTTTTAAACTATTAAATTTAACTCGATTTTATTTTTTCATTATTTAAAGAAAAAATTTTAAGTAAAAAAATATTTAAATAATAAAAAATTTTTATAAAAATTCTTTAATTAATGTTTAAAATTATGAATGGTTGTAAAAATCTTGAGTTAATGATTGAACAAATGATACGAATGAATTATGTCGTCAGAAAATATAAATAGGTGAAGCTGGGCCAATAAAATTATATAAGAAAGAATTAATAAAGTAATAATATATATTTTATTATGACAGATAATAGATTTTCCGAAATGTGCCAGTTCTCCAAATTGTTCAAATATAATAATTTTTTACAGAAAATGATATTAGGAAAATTAGTGTTTCCAAAATTGTAGATTCGAATATTACTAATTATATAGCAAAATTGTGGAGCTACTTATTTGAGTACTCCAATTCATAACAATTAATACTTAGCTGTTTAATGAATTATCTTTGTGATAATAATAATTAAACTTAATATCTTAATAATCCTGAATACAGTATACCACTTTCAGGTTAAATTCAACGTTTTTCAAAATAAAATTCAACTTATTCAAAATTTTCAAATCAATTAATGATTCGAACCTTTGGTTTTGACTTAATAAATGATAATATTAAATTAAAGGTTAAGAGTACAGCTTTCGTAAAATTACAAAAAATAGACTTTCTTCAATTATTTGCCTGAATTATTCAACTTTTCTATATCTAATATTATTTATTATTCGAGTTACGTTCTTTTCCTTATCGAGATACGTTAAGGATCTCCAGTATGTAATTTAAACGAAAACTCTATCTATAATAGGGGTTTTGAAAATTATGCGTTTTATTTATCTCAAATTTTAATAAAAAATGAATTAATAAATTTAATATTATCACAACCCATTTTATTTTCTACTAAATAAATAAATTTTTATATAAGTTTATATACAACCATTAAATCTATATAAACAAATCTTTATGTGCTATAAATATCAGCAACTAATTCAAAATGTTTATACATTTTGCTTTACTGCTATCCTATTAGCCTATTTCGTACATAGGTATTATATATGTATAAAAATTCATAATCTGCAATTCACCTCTAATAAAAACCAATATTCAACCTAATTTTACACAAATAATTTAGAAATTGAAAACTTGCAAACATATGATGACCAAAAAATAAAATAAAAAATAAACTAATAACCTGCTGACCACTAAAAATTTTACGAAGAGCACGCGCGTAACATGCAATGGTAACATTAAATATTCCTTCATTTTAATTAAATTTACATTTTCATGAAATTATCCCTACCCATTAAGTATATTCATATATACATATATACTACCTTAAAATATATTATAATAGTTTATAAAGAAAATTTTATTTAAATTTATTATTTTTTTTGTTGATAGAATTGAAAAAAATAAAAATATTTTTCTTTTTAAAGAAATCATTTTTCTTGAGTGTAAAATGCCGCGTGTATGTGTTATGAAAATTAGTTTTTCGTGTCCACGGCGATTTTCAATGACAGCATAACTTGATGCCTGGGTTATAATATAAAAGTTTTTTTTTTTTTTGGAAAATATAATTTTTTTTTTTGCAACAAAATTATTTTTCCAAGAAAGTTAGTTTTCACCGAAAAGTGGTTCAAATAAGAACTTGAGAACTAAACTAAAAAAAAAAAAACATGTTGGTAAAATAGTGATTTGTAAACGAAAATATATTTATTAGTTTAATTTGTTAGTTGGACTTTTTTTAGTTTTTTTTTTGTTTTTTTTTTTGTGGTAAATTTTGCTGTTCGATCGTAACTACAAATTCATTACACAGGTATGTCAATATAATAGTTTTAAAATATAATTTTCTTATATGGCATATATGGTTAAATTCTAATCTCATAAGAAGTTTTAAAAGTGGATATTTCAATTGAATAAACTTGATAGGAAATTAATTACCACAAAAAAAAAATGTTTTTTTTTTTAAAGTTTAATAGAATTATTATCTATAAAAATATAATTCATTTCGAAACTTTTAATTTGTATAAAGGTATTTATCAACACTTTAGTTTATTTAGTGATATTATAAAGTTTATTCTCATAAGTTTTAAATTGTAAAACTTTAAACTTTGTAAGTTATTTTATATAGAAGAACCATTTAAAGTTTTCAAAACTATATCTTTTTCTTTAATTAAATGATTGACATTTATGAAAAAAATTTATTAGGAAATATATAATTAATAAGATAAACTTAAATTCAAATTAATTAATTTGTATTTGTCAAAGCAAACATTAATATTGTTATAAGGGAACATATGTACATATTAAATTTAGAGATTTATTATGTAATATATTTTACAAATGGTAGCTTTATTATAATTTATTTAAATTCTGTGAATGATAAGCTGATTAAAAGTTATTATTACTTTGAAGTATACTATTTATTTTTTTGAGTATTCTTCAAATATAATAAATTAAACGAATTTTATAAAAAAAAAATTAAAGTATTAAAACGAAATATATAAAAAAAAAATTTAATTTTATTCAATTTATTATAATTGGCAATATATTTCCTATATAACATTATTTATATTATACATATTAAACTTAAATACGTTTTTACATAGAAATTTTAAAACAATATTGTATGAACACTTCAAGAAACTTTTCTTTTAAACTTTTATGCAGATGGAATAAAATTTATTTTAAATGTATTTTCATTTTTTCTGTTGTTATTTTTATGAAAAATAATCTAACTGCAATAATAGAGTTAACGAACTTTAAACTATTTTTGTAAAAAAAAAAAAAAAGTACTTAAAAATTTACGATAAACATAATTACAAAATATATGTATAGTATAAATAAATTCATTAAATTAATTATAATTACAACACAAATTAAAAAAATTAAAATTTCATTTGATAATTAAACATCTTAATTGAAGAATTATCAATTAAATGAAGTAAATAATATTACAGGAAACTCAATTAACTAAGTTTTTTTTTTTAAAGAAATTTATAATTTCCCAATCAAATACTTCACTTTTTTTCTTATTAATTTGTGAAAATAAACTTATATTTATCTTCTTTTATAAGTTTTTGGGTAAAAGTTTTTATAGATAGATAGATTTTTTTTTTTTTGTGCTTTTATAAAAAAAAGTTTTATTGTAGTTGCGAAAATGTTGTAAAGGGATTGGAATATTACACTTATTGTAAAAAAAAAAATTTTAAAACAAAATTGTAAATAAATAAAAAAAAAAATAAACTTAAAATTTTTTTGACTATTTTTCTCATAAAAGTTTAAAAATATTTATCAGAAGAAATTTTTTGTTTCTTGAGGATTTATTCCAATAAAACTTGTAGTCCAGGACAGTATAAAACTATTTTTATTCCCATCGAGTACAAAAGTTTATCCTAAAAATTAAAAGTAAAAAGAAAATTTTTTTTTTTCTGAATAAACTTTGATGATTAATTCTTCAATATATACTAGATAAAAAAAATAGTAAATTCGTAGTTTAAATTTCATGATTAAAAATTTTCAATTTAATGAACTAATTTTTAAGTAAAATATTTGTTTTATTTTTCGATTTCGTATAAAACTAAGATTGTGAAGTAAAAAATAGGATTAGAATATATATTTGTATTTGGAATTAGAAAATTTTCAATCAAACAAAAAAGAAATATCAAAGACTATTTTAGAAAACTTTGGCAATCTTAAAAATTTACAAGTTACAATATTTTAATTTAAGTCATTTTCTGTTTTTTGATATTTCGGTTGCACTATCCATTAATATGTGACAGTGCAACCGAAATTATACAGTGTTTGGTAAAAAATCTTCTTCACTTTTATAATTTATTTCAAAATATAAATTAATCTTTTATTTTTCAATAAAACCGAGCTGAAAATAATAATAAAAAACGATACTTTTATAATTACTGCTATAAAGTATAGAATGTACATATTTTTCAATAAATAAAATATATTCCTTCAGTATTAGCGACAAATTTCAAGAGATTTCCATAATATACTTTAAAAGTACTTGTCGTACAAGTGGTTATGCTGCTCGGTATTCTGTAATATTTTTTAGAAATTTTAACATAAAATGTAAACTAATTTACCGCAATGCAATTTTACAATATCCCAATATTCAAATACTCAAAGCAAACACATTATTTATAGATAATTTTTAGATAATTAATTTTTGAATATTTACATATTATGTATATATACAAAAAAATTTACAAATTCTCAACAATTTTCCCTACAACATAATTTCTACATAAAAAATCCTTGAAAATCACGTTCAATGTATAATACATATAAAATATAACAAAAAATTAAAGATTAAAAACAAAACACAAACTGTTATCCTTCTAAACAAATTGTATTAAAAAATTGCATCTTACAAAGTTATATCCTGCATAAAATTTTAAACAAAAATTATCTGTTGACCTAAATAAAAATTATACAAATACACACACAACAAAAAAAAATTTATATATAAATCAAAAATAAATGTGTTTCTTTAACAAAATTTATAAACATTTTTTTTTGTAAATATAAAAAAAAAATAAAGTCCTTTTTTTCGTAAATAAAAAGATATTTTATTTTGTACTTTGTTTAAAATTTTTGTTCTGTAATAATTTTCTCCAATTCCACAAAAATAAAAATAAAAAAAACTTACAGTGTTAAACTGAAAATTTGATTTATTTTTGAAATATGTAGTAATGTAAATTTTCTTTTATATAAAACTATGTATATGTATCTTTGAGATACATATAAATAAATATGTGCACATCAGAAACAAAGTTTCACACAAAGAGAAAAAAAAAATGATGTCCTTTAACATTAAAAGTTTTCATCAACGATCATAGTTATCCAGCTGTTTATTGCCCCCCATTTTTTTTCATTTTTTATTTTTGCATTTCAACTCCTGTCTTATATTTATTTTCGAAAGTTTTTTTTTGTTTCTGTTGCTGCGGGTAGATAATGAAACATAGTTTGTTGTTCGTTTTATAACAATAAAGAACAACAAAATAGTACATAGTAAAAAAAAAAAAACATGAAATGTCTGTGGTCTGTAAATATTAAAAATGTTAAGCATTGCATGATATTTTGTTGTAGTACTTTTTTTGAAGGAAGATAATTTACATAAATAAAAATTGTACTTTTAATTTTAATATTCAGACTTTGATTGTGCGTTTCGAAACACACAATTTAATAAAAGAAAAAAAAAATTTGCAAATGTATTTAATTGTTTAAATGTATTTAAACAATTTGGTCTGATTTAGTTAGATTTTAAAAATAAATATTTAAAATATGTATAAAAATTAAATTAGCGTATGCTAATATTTGCTATGAAAATTTTTTATTAAAAAGGTAAATAACCTACTTATGTCAGTCAGTTAAGTTTAAAATGTTTTCAGTAAGTTAACTTTTTGTTTGTTAAAAAACAATTTAATACAAACATGATTTTAATTAAAATATAAAATGAATAATAATCATTTAATTTGTTACTTTTGTCGTATTTGTTAGCATAATATTTTAAAAATTACGTATATGAATCGGCGGTGACTTGATACTGTACTTCGTTTCCAGTCCGAGATATCTATATTGGGATAAGTTTACTCAGCTTTAAATCAATGATCAAAGTAATACAATTACAGTATAACTATAAAGAAAAATGATTCGGAATCTAATAAAAAATTTTAAGAAACTTCAAGTACTGATAACTAACCTGAGGTCGTATGCTCTACAGTGGAGTGTACAAGGAGCAAAAAATATAATAAGAACGAATCCATTTTTAGAGGATTAGCACAGAAATTAAATTTGACACATCAGACTATGCACAGATTTCTGTATAGTACGAATACGAATTTGAATATGTCACATTTAAAATTTTTCCATAAACAGCATAAGTTTGTAAATCATATTTTGATCATACTAAAATTTTCCAAATAGCAAAAATATCTAAAGTTTTCTATTTCTTAAGAAAACCTTTTCACTTTTGCATTTCCTCCTCAATCTAATAGTACTACAATCATATATTTTTCGTAAAACAAAGTAAAATTTTATAAAACCAATTAAGAATTAATCGAGAGTACATTTTTAGGTTAAATGAACAGAATAGTAAAACTTTGATTTATATCATTTACCATTGAACTATATACGTATTATATATTTATGTTCATTATTTTCTTAGTTCTAGTTAAAATTTACTTATCAGATGACCTCACAAAAATTTCAATTTCTAGTTATTTAAGGTATATAAATTGCATGATTTCATTTATCACAAAAAAATAAAACTAAATTCCCTTTTTTGGGGTCAGCGAAAGAAATATTTGGTCAAGTTTTATTTAGTAAATTATTTTTCCTAAAATTAAATTTAAGTGTTTTGTAAATATATAATGAACATTATTCGAATTCAACTAAAATGTAAAAAAGTAAATAAAAAATTTTTTTTTTCTAAATTTTTCCCTACCGAGTGTTTAGGTCAGAAAATTAATTAACTTTTTTACTTATTCAAAATGATATTGATTATTTTACCAGAGTAAATTGGGGTTATATATCTCGTTAACTTCTCTGAAATCAATTTATTTGCAAATGTAATATGGTCAGCAAGGGAGTATAATTTAAGTGTTTTTTTGAAATATCATAGATTGTATTACTTTGAACAAATATTTAATATTTACAATTGAATTAATGTTGTAATTTTCTCTATGAATTAAATTTTATATAATGCAGAAGGAATTTTACAAGATTTTTTTTGATTTAAATTCGACAAAATTCCCCAACATTTTAAAGTTAATTCACAAATTAAATTTTAAAGTATTAATTTCCATTTACCATTTCTACATAAATAACACTTAATTAAACTTTTAGTTGAAATATACATTTTCATTCTAATATTTTCTAAATGAAAATTTTATTTAATAAATTATTTAATGAACAGAAATTTTTCTATAAATATGAAATGGTAACCTAAATAATATATCAAAATATCAAATTATATAACAATTATTATTATATACATAAAATAATTACCAAAATTTAATATAAAAAATGTAACTTTTTTCATTAAATAAAATTGGATATATTTCCTAGATTTTTTCACCCCTAAAAAAATATATTTCAATTGAAATGACTTACAAAGTCACGATTACCATTCGATAAAAATCTTACAAAATTTATTTAGAATTATAAAAAAAATATGAATTTTTTTTGGAAATCCAGGAAAAGACTATTTTTATCTACCCAAAAAAAAAAAGTAATCATATCAGTTTACAGCATATATAAAAATTTATATTTTAAAAATATATTTTCTAATATTGAGGTTTTTCAGTTTAATCATAAAAGTCTTAAAAGTGTATACACATATATCCTTAGAAAATCATTTTTTTCTTTACATGTATATTCTATCACAATTCGAAATGTTTTGGTTTTATTACCATAGTAACATTTTTTTATATTTTTATAACAAATACACATGACTTATTATTTTACAAATACTAATATAAATTTTTTTTATTTTGTATTTTAAGGATATATCTATTTTATAGAAATTTCATTGTATTCTTAAATCTTTGCTTTACTAATAAATAAAAAAAAAAACCTTATTTTTTATTTTATAAAAAAACGAAAACACCTTAAAAATTCTTTTAGTTTAATTTAATAGTTTACTAATTTTTTTATTTTCAAAAGTTTACCAAGTTTCATTAAAATCGTATCTAACATTCTTACAGGGAGAAATTATAAAAATTTTCTTTGTGTTTTTTTTTTTTTTTTTTTTGAGTTATTTTATAAATAATGTTTGTAAAAATATTTATGTGAAAAATAATCTAAATTAATATTAAATACTTATAATATACATATTTTTATGCTTCATCCAAAAAAAAATTGATAATTTGTTTCGTATTTTTTTTCTGCAAAAATGTCGAATTAAAACCGCGAAAAATAAACATTGACATTATAGTGTGTTGGGGAAATCAAATTATTTAAAAGTGATATGATAGCATGCTAACGTCATTATCAACACAAATAAAAGAAGAAATTGTGAAAATAGAATTATATTTAAAGTGTATCTTTATTAATATAAAGTGACATTGCGTGATTTTTTGGCATAATATATTTAGTTATAGTTATCTAGAAAATTGAATAATAATATAATAAGAATATTAAATTCAATATAATCTAACAGAAATAAAAATGAAATGTTAAATTAAGCGAGGTCACAGATTTTTTTTTTTTTTTTAGATGTCCTTGTTCAAAATATGATATTATGTTAGTATATTTTTGCGGAAAATGATAATCAAATTGTCTGATTAATTTCACTTGCAAGTTTGTGTAGTTTTTAAAAATTTACTAAAACTTGAGTGCTAAATAACCAAATGGTTTTTTAAATTATTTAATTTATGTCTAGATTTTTGAAAATCTAATAAAAATCCTTATAGTTTGGTTATTATCGTTTTTATGTATGTATAAACTCTACACTCTACTTTCTACACTTGACTAAGTAGAATTATAAACACATATTTAGTTAGAATTTCAATATTTATAATAATTAAATAAATAACAATTTAAATATTAATTTCTATAAGAAATTCTTAATAATTTATTTAAAATAATCCGAAATTTGACATTTTATAAGTGGTTTTGGTTCATTTAACAAAACCCTTCATTTCCAGAACCGAAATATTAATATAACTTATACCGAAATATGAATGAAGTCCTTTTTTAGGGTTTTTTAATTTAACTTTAATATATTTTTTTTTGGAAATTCCATTTTTTTTTTTTGGTGGTTGGTTAAATTTGGTGTAAAAATTAAATTTGTAATATTTTTTATGTGGTTATTGTAAAATGAAAAAATTGTGCAAAAACTAATGTGTTATATAATCGTAAGCGTTTTAAATAACACGTGATTTATGTATCGAGGTTATCCACCTTGAACTAAAAAATATATATATAAATGTACTAAATGTAAAGTGTAAATAATTTCACTAAAAAGAACACTAGTTATTATTTTTGTAGAAAAACCAATTTTTTTTTTGTTGTTTTTGGTAAATATACAAATTTCTTTTTTTTTTGAAAATTAAATAGTCACAAGTGTTTTTCAAAGCTTTTTTTTTTAGTATTTGTGTTTAAAATTTGTTTTTTTTTTAGTATTTGTGTTATAAGAGTTGTGGTTTGTTAGCCTTTTTTTAGTAACAGTTATAAAAATGTATAAATAGGTAATGGTTTTTTTTTTGGTGTACATATTTCAACAAAGTGTAAATTACCATGTTTGTGTTAAAATATTGTAGAATTATTTATCTGTGCAACAATAATAAATATGTATACAAAAAAAAAAATATATCCTAACAAGGATAAACTACATGTGGTTTATGTCATTTTATATTTATATTATTGTTTGTATCAGGATATTATTTATGCTCTACAAATAACATTTATGAATAATAACAAAAAAATTGCTGGTTTTATATGATTATTTTTTTTTGTAGTATGATTTTTTTCCCTTGATGGCAATTATTTTTGTTTTATTTTGGAAGAAAACATTATTGATGACATAATTTATATTTTTTCTAAAAATTAATCAAACTTCTTATAATAATTTTTTTATTATTGTAGATACTTTTTCCACTTTGTAACTTCTAAGTTATCTTTCTTTGTATCTATGTCAGCTTGGTCATAAGAGATTGATTTTTTTAATAGTTTTGTATTGATATATAGAGTGATCTAAATAAATCATTGATATTCTTATACAAGTGTTGGTTTTTGGGGCTGATTATTATAAAGATTAGATATTCAATTACTAGTAAAATGCATACAAATTTTAATGGCTAATTGCCAGTTTCTAAAATTCCTTTTTATGTTTATCCTTTGGCAATCTGTAAAATATGGGTTTCTAATTAATTCGACTTTAATATTTCGAATTTAATATCTTAAAATTAGGAGAGTGCCGTGTTTCTGTAGAAAATTTAAAATAGTTCTCAACAATTCTCAAATTTTTAAAATAACAATATTTTTCTAAAAATAGAAATTACTGTATGCAAAAATGGTTAAAAAATCATTACCTCATAATTTTAAACGATTTCATATTTAAGTCAGTTTTATATAAATATACTAATATTTTAAAGTCATAAAGTTTTTTTCTTTGAAATTTATTTGAAATATACATCATTTCCGGCGGCAGTCATGATCGACAACAATAACGAACATACGACCATTTATATAATATACGAAGAAAACCTTCAATATAATTTTATAAGGAAATTTGATTATTACCATAATATGGTTGTGGAGAAAAATTATTCAAATATATATTTTTAAATGTTTACGTTTTAAACATAAAATTGTTCAAAACTGTCAGAAAATTGCGTTTTAGTTCAAGGTTTTTTTATACACTTAAAAAAAAAAATTTTTTTTAAACTCCCTTAAGGATATTTTCTTTTTTTTCCATATTACTGATATGATTATATTGATATGAAATTTTTATTTTAATATTGATTATTTTTTTTTTTAAATAAAATGGAAAGGGTTAAGTGTTTACGGAAAAAAAAATCACTTAAAAATATGGTGTTTTTCTTTGAAGAATAAATTTAAAATTTGTTGAAATTGCATTTCAAAATCTATTTAAATCTATTTTAATTTATGTGGAATGAACAATATTTCAAGTAAATTGTTTATTTTCGAAATATATTTTTCGAAATAGAAACTTGAGACACAATTAAAATAATTGTATAGTACAAAATTATGATTAAAACATTTTTAAAACCAATTAAAAATATAAATAATAGAAATAGTTTAAAAGTTTCTAGTTTTAAATTAAAATTTATGAAAATAAATTAGTAGATTTTCTATTTTGTTAAATTTAATACATATTTTTAGTATTAAACATAAAATATTCTGCTCTTTATTCAGCCGAAATAAGAGATATTTTATTAAAGTTCTAATTTCATTTAAGTACAATATAAAAAAATTGAATAACAAAATCAAATTTATCTAAAAATATTTTCGAAATCTTCAAGAAAATCAATAAATTCTTAGAAAAAAAAAACATTTTACATTTTATATTTAAAATAATATCATAAATTCATTCATATACTAAATATATGTATATATAAAGATTTTCGTTTTATAAAAATTCTTAATAAAATTTTTCATAAATAATTTTCATCTCCTTTCACTTAGGATTAACTTAGACTTTTAAACTGAAAAAAATAAAAAATATCCTATAAAATAAAAAAAGAAGAAAACTAATTTATATGGAAATATACATTTTTTAAACAAAGCTTCTATTTATTGTGCAAAAATAAATCACTTAAAACATGATGAAAACTTAATATGAAAAGATTTTGAAAATGTTGAAAAGTGCGAAATAAAACGCGAAAAAAAATACAATGTTAAAGTGTTAATACCTTATCCTTAAGTATTCTATGCAAGCCTTTTTTAAAATTGTCGAGAGTACATAAGTCGATATACATAAAATATATGTATACATATTTATATTGTTAAGTACTTTTACCTGTCTGCATTTAAATTTTCTATATTAACAGCCACCTTAACCAACCACCAATAAATCCTAGCATCACAATAAACTTTAAAAGGCCATCAAGACAAAAAGCTATAAGTTTAAAGTGTTTATTGAGAAATTTTATATTTTTTTTTTTTTGCTGAGTTTTTTGTTTATAAGAGTAAAAGTACATTTAAAGCAATTTCAAAATAAATTTAACTTTTTTATAAATGTCATCCTTTTCCTTGAAAAAAAAATGAAATAATTTAATTTTGTTTACTAATATTATTTACAATTTGTAAACCAAATTAATAATAGTATCCTACAAGTTTATACCAAAAACCTATCTTAATCTGGAAATGCTTTAAAGTTTCTTTCATTGCTTTATTTTAGAACATATTTTTTTTTTATAATGATTTACTTGTGTAGAAGAAAACAAAAACTTATATATATATTTTTTGCTCTTATACCAAGTTAAAAAAAAAATGAAAACACCTAAATTCTTATGTAACTAATAACACCTGGAAAGAGTTTGTTAATGGCTTGTGCTATAAACAAGAACAAAAAAAATTCACTATAATAAGCATACTTGTATATATTATTTTCATGATTATTTTAACGAATAGTGAAAACTTAACATATTATAATAATGAAATATCCTGTTGAAACGCATGAACTGCAAAGTGGTGAAAATTATGTTGTTGTTGTTTTTTTTTATCTTGTAAGCTTTTAAGCTGAATTTCGTTAGAAAAATAATATATAAAGTATGTAGATTTAACTTTATTTTATTAGATTTAACACTATGAAAAATTTAGAATCAGAAAAATTGTAAACTTTATATTTTGAATTTTTTATCGACAAAAATAGAAATTGTATGCCTTAACTTTCGAGTAAGTTTTTTTTACGGAAATATATAAATTACGATATCAGAGGAATTTTATATAAATAAAGGTATGAGACTTGAATTATAATATAAATATTCTATTATATCACGTATTTTTTTTTTGTAGAAGAATATGTATGAAACTTTTCTTTAATACTTCCTTAAGCTTTACGTAATAAAAAGTACATAGATACTAAATTCATTTAATTATTCTTTTTTTTTGTTTCTACTAAAAAAAGTAATTTAAAATTTCTATTATAATTATTTGAATTAGTAACTGGTAAATTTTTGAATATCAGTAATAATGTTTACAAATAATATCTCTATGTACTATATATACACTTTTTATTATTATTTCCATTAATATTTTAATGTTGGGAAATGCATAATAGAAAATCTATATAATAATAATTCTATATAAAATATTAAAATTAAATGGAAAATAATGTGAATAATTTAAAATTCGATAATGAGAATTACCAAGTAAATAATAAGTTAGAATATAATAGTGATATGAAAATTGTTAAAAATAAAAAATCTATAAATACAACGACAGCTGTTTCTACCAAAATTCAAACAACTAAAAAAAAAGTGAAAACAAAGGGTAAATTAGTTTTTGTTATATATACCGTCTATCAACCATTCGTTTATACCTTATTACGATATTCTGTTGTTTTAGCCATTTTACCATTAGATCCCCAAACGACAGGTGAACAACTGGCTAATAAAATTCTATATGACAAAGATAATAAATTAAATGATTATAGAAATGAAAAAATTACCAAAATACCATTATCAACAGAAGAAAATCAACATTGTGATAGTATAAAATTGAAGAGTAATACAAGTAAGAATTGTAAAAACATCAGTCCTAACAAAACAATCATCGGTAATAATTTAAAAAATAATAATAAAAATATTAGTTATATTAGTGGTAGTAAACGACTTACACAAGGATGTACAAGTTTAATGTATGCATGCCAACAAGGACATACAGGAGATGTTGTTAAGGAACTGAGAACAAAGGTAGGATATCAATTATAATGAAAACAATACCTACAACTAAAAATAAACAATATCCTAATTATGCATGCATTAAGCATGTTAAATAGACGTAAATGAATGTGGATATTATTAGAGTTTTAAGTTTAATGAACAGAGGATATTTAAAATATGTATATATATATTTTTTTAAATTTTTCAATGTATTTTATGTTTTTGTTATTTGTATTATTTTCGAGAAAAATGTTTTAAATTCTTTGAAAATAAAAAGGACAGTTTTATGCCTTTTAACATATTTTTGAGTAGCAAAAGATATTCTTTTTCAAATTTAGTGTTTTTTTTAAATATTTAGCTATTAACGAAAAAAACTATATTTTGCTAATAAAAAGTTATATAAAATATTAATTTGATGTTAGATTACATTTTAATTAATTCTATTAAAATTATCGTCTAAAACTTTTAAACACTTTGGCATTAACTTTATGTAATCTTATATTTTGGACATATCTAATAGAATACTAGCTAGAAAATTTATAGTTTTGAGAAAATTGGTTCAATTTTTGAATGGCATACAGAAACTAAATATTGAGTTATGACATTATTATTGCATTTAGGATTCTTGCGCTCTATAATTGATATGTAATATAAGAATACTAATATATAGTAACTTTAAAGTGAATTTAGCATAATATATATATTTTCTAAATTTTGTAATATTTTGTCACCTAATTACTTTAATTGAAAACACAAACGATGAACTGTATGTTTTACAGACACAATCATTATATAAAATGATTTTATATTGATCGAAATTACTTGAAAATTTATTATTATCCAAACATTTTATATACTGTATTACCGCAAACAATGAAAATTCAATATTAACTTATACAAATATTTGCCTAGGATAAAGTTAATTTAAGGCCATTGACATTTTATTTTTATTATTATTTAAAATCTAATTTCAATTAATTATTTGTATTAATAATTATAAATGAAAATTTCTAACATTTTAATGGTCGTAATTTTTATTATGGTAAAAAATATTAAAACATTGTTTTATTCAAGTATTTAAAATCCACTTGAAAATATCCAAATATAGTACTTGTCGTAACGTACATATAAATATATATTTCTAATACATAAAAATCTAAAAGTGGTGGTGAAAATTATTATATTCGTAATAAAATATGTCAACATATTTACCTTTTTTTTATTAATATTTTCTATTTTGTATAAATTATGATATCATACACCCAAAAAAAAAAATAAATAAAAAAACAAGGTTTATAATTTATATCCACAATTCAAAAAGTTTTAGAAAATCTACTTGAAATTTTATTTCAACTTCTTCTACAAAATTTACAACTCTTATACTGATATATTCTTGAAATTATATATATATCATGGCTATAAAATATATATAAGTAGCCTAATAATTAATTATATGGTGGTGGTATACTGACACAGAAACCTGCTATTTTAATTAAGTAAAATTTTCTTATAATATTATTATTATTGTTATTATAATTTTGTTGTAATGCATAGATTTAATGCTATTCACACATCATGATTATTTGTTTTTATTACTATTATATTATTGTACAAATGTACTACATAAATATATATAACTCCTAAGTATATATAAACAAAAACCGTAAATCCTTACTCTAAATAAAAGGAGCAAAAGTAATTTTGGCTTTTAAATTAATTTCTAATGTTGAAGAATTTAATATAATATTATATAATATATAATATGTTGTTTATATATAAAAATTGTTTATATAGATTTTATTTAATGTATAAATTTTACCCTATATATAAATTTTTTTTGTAAATAAAAGCTTATATTATTATGTTTGTGATGTGATTTTGTAGATATACATTTTGTATTTCTTTAATTTAAATAGATTTAATGTGAGACATTTAATACTTTTGCGGCAAATTGTTTTGGTAATCTGAAATAAGTAGGTAAAAAAAAAATTTATATGTTATATTGTATAAAAAAAAAAACTAAACAAAAATAATGTATTTGATTGTATTTGTGACAATATCTTGAAAATTTTACTTCAAGAATTCTATATAGAATTATGAATTAATAAGGATTAAATATATTTTTTTTTTCTTTTCTGGCTTTTATTCCGGTTTATTTTCATTTGATTAAGTGAACAAAAACAAATACATAAACTTTTTTGTGGGTGAAATAAAATTTAAAAAAAAAAAATTTTTGAGTTAAATTTATTTACTCTAATCTGTATTTTTGTTTTTTTTTTTTTGTTTTTCACTGACAAAAGTGATATTTTTTTTAAAAAAGTGATATTTTTTTTATAAAAAAAAAGTAAAATTCAACAAATTTTTCATCGATAATTTTTAATTTGATTTGTTAGTATTATACGCACAACTAATCAATGAATCCAATTTATTTTATTTTTATTTATATTTTTTTCGTCTTAAAATTAATCAAATTTAAAGGATATACATATAAAGAAATGAAATTGGATTTAAAGGAAATTAAATTCATGAATTCGATTTAAAAGGATTTCCTCAAAAATTTAAATTTAATGTGTTGAGTATATATTGGAAAAAAAAAATTATATGTCAGTACATATAACTAAAATTTGAAATATCACATTAATTTTATTTTATGTTTTTTTTTAGAAATTTCTTTTAGTGATGATGAAATTATTTAATTATATTTAAAAAATCTTCCTTTTGAAATTATAGACATTAATTTGACATATTTATTTCAATATTTATTTATGAGAAATAAAATTTTTGATGAATTTATTCTAATATCTGAAAAATACATAAATGATAAATATTTCAATAATTTGTATTAACATTGGGACTAGTAAATAAAAATTTATGTAGTAAGAGTAAAAGCATTTGGTAATAGTATTTATTCGATAAGTATGTAAATTATGTTTTAATTCTAATTAATAAATTTATGAATATAGTTAAAATATTTAAGCAACATAGATCAAATGTCATTAAATTTAAATAAAGTTAAAAGCGAAACCGAAACTAATGCTAGGAATGAATAAAGCCGGTGATCAAAATATGGTATTTATTTTGCTATTAAAAAAATACAAAATTTTACTCAGCAAAAATCAAACTCTGATCAAACTCTGACCTTTGTAGAATGTACTCATAATTATTTGGGTTCGGAATAAGAATATGAGTGTAATAAATTTGGTCAAAATTTCAAGCTTCTAAAAATTTATTTTTAATAAATTTGGTCAAAATTTCAAGCTTCAAAAATTTCAAATTTATGTATTTAGTATGTGCTAGATTCTCTAGTTCAATTATTTGCAAAATGGAAAATAGAAAATACTAAATTATCTAGTAAATTCTATATTTATAATTTTGAACATTGATATAAATTTGAATTTTACTTCTAGTAAAATCATTCACTTGTTCAAAATTTACAATTTAAAACTAATATCTTATCAGCCAAATAGATTTTAGTTAATTATAGCAGTTTAATTCATATTTACTATCCCGGCTGTCAAAATTTTAAATGAACTTGTGTATTATTCATATAAAACATAATATTTACTTCTAAAGAAAGAATATATCAGTTTGTTATTAAATACATTCTCATATAATTCCATGAAAATTATTTTCGAAAATTATAAATAATAATACTTATTTTGTCATAAATTTACGCTTTCTAACGAATATACAATAATTTTAATCAATGTCGTCTATATGTGTAAAATAACGCGTGTAATTCGGTGATATCGGTAAAAATTAATGAAATACAGAATTTTTATTTAAAGAACTTTATATAAAGAATATCAGAATCCTTAAAGAATTTATTTATGTGAAAATCTATTTAAAATTATTCAGTGAATCCTTTATTTTTTTGTGCTTTACAATAACACAATCAATAATGAAAATAAAAATATTATATAAAAATTATATCCGATTTTATGCGATGAAAAAGCAATTTTAGTTATGTTATTTTTTACTTATTAAAAAATGTTTTTATTTTTCCTATGTTTTGGCATTATTATCTGAAAAATAATGGATACAATGATATTGCTGGAAATATAATAATATAAAATAAAGATATAAAAATTCATTTTCATTCTTTGTAAGAATGTTTTTATTATAAATTATTATTGAGTGTGCAATTCTAATAAATTTTTGTTTATTGAAGTACTATCTAGCAGATTTATTATTACTTAGAAATATTTTCACAGTGTTATGGTTTCTATAAAATAAAATATTTTTAATAATTATATGAAAAATATTGTGGAAATTAATGTGAAAATTCATATTACATATATAAAAAAAATGCTTTGTTTATCATTTTGTTAAAAGTATTTTTTGGTAAATTTAAATAAAATCAGCGAAATAATTTTCTTAAACATATATATGTAGAAAAATAAAAGATTTTTTAAATATTAAATTACAATTGTGCTTGTTAATTTTTAAGAAAATTTTTAATGGAATATTTCCGTAAAATTTGTTCAAAATATTTAAGTGAATTTTATACAGAAGATATATAAAATTAATACTTCATTTGTTCCAGATTACAATTATTCAGAAAATATTTTTATATATCTTATCAAAAATATGATATTGATATAGGACAAGGTAATATTTTATGTTTTAATTATAGTTTCTACAAAGTTATTCAGGAAGAATTAAGCTTGTATTAAGATTACATTAATTGAACTATTTATTCATTGAAATGTGTTTATTTTTACACTTATAGAAGTCTTAATAGTATTTGAATAGAATAATATTAATGTACTTCATTGATTATACCCGATACGTGAATGTCTGATTTTACAATTCTAGGTTTAGCCTAGAATTGTAAAATCAGAAATTCGTTTTCTGTACTAGGCACTAAGGAAAATTATATTAATAATTTCTTAATTAAAATAGAATTTTAATAAAAATAATAGATATAATATTATTGTTAACATTTTGAATTTGTACCAATTGTTAAATTTATCTCTACAAATAGAGTTCAGTGTAATTTGTTCTGTAGAAGATTATTTTCTAAATTATTTCCAGGACTATAATGCTAATTCAAATAAATATTTAAAAATATGAAAAAAAAAACCTAAAAATTTATTACATAATTAATTCTTAAACAAACTTTCTTTCAAATATACATATTAGAAAAAAATACTTTAAAGTATCCGTATTTTGACAACTAAATTACTTAAAAACACTTTTTCCAAAGAAACTTCTATATTGTAACAAAAAAAAAAAAGAAGAGAATACCTTTAAAATTTATCCTTTAAAAATATATTTCAAAGACAACAGGTGTCACCACAAAATCTACCATTAATTATATAAGGTAAAATAAATAGCTTATTTCTTGTTCACATTTAAAATATATTTATAACCAAAGTATAACATAAAAAAAATTTAACATATTAATTTTTGATAATGAATGAACATTCTGCATACTTTTCTTTTCTTTTTTTTTTTTTAAACGGAAAATGTATTGTTAATTTATGAAAGTATATTTGAATACGCATTGTAAGGATACTGTGTTAATGCCGTTGTTTATATTTCAAAATTGCTGCACAATGTTATAACAAAGGGCCAAGTAATTGACTACCTGATCCACATAAAACTTTTAAGAAACAAATTTTCTAAGTTGAAAATTATGAAATATAATAGCAACTATAAGTTTTATTTCCAAAATTTCTCAGATTATGTGTACACTTTATTATATAAATTAAATTTAAATTCAGATATTAGAAATATTAAAATTATGAATAGGTCTTAAAAGTCCCTCATAATATCATATAATTTTACAATTTTTGTGATATAAGCCATGAAATTTTTTTTTTAAAAACCACTTTTCAAAGTGTTTTCTTTACTTAAATAATAAGTGTTCTTAAATAAAAATAATATGTAATTAAATTTATATAACCACGCAATGTTTTTATTCATAAAAATTTTGTGGAATCTTTTTGGTTCTTTTAATCATATATATTTTAAAAAGTGTTTTACAAGAATTGTCTTATTGTCAAAAAAATATAAAAATATTATTATTTTGTTGAAAATTAATATGAAAATCGGATTTAACACAATTTACATTATTTTGTAAATCAATTTGTCATTCATATATGGAAAAAAAATAAGAAGATTAAATTTTATTTTAGAATTTAAATAAAGAAAGCTTAAATATTTTTTAAAAGTATAAATATTATTATTGTTGTTATTACTTTATCCTTTAAAATGTTTTATTATTATGTTCAGGTTTATCATAAGTTCAATTTTTTTATACTTAACATATTTTATATAAATATTATATACATATATACTTTTTAAATTCGAAATCATTTATCTTTAATATATATGATTTTTATTCATTTATTATTGAATTTAATTTAAGATTTATTTAATAATTTTCAATAGTCTTTCATTCCAGTTTATTTCTTTCTAACTTTTTAGTTTATAAATATATACCAATATTTATGAAATGGTTTGCCATTTCCTTATAATCTCCATTAATATATTTTCTAACAATCTTAAGATGAGCTCAGCTCACTGTTATTTTTTTTCTCTCGATTTTATCTATTCTTTATTTCTTAGAAAATATAAAATTATGTTTTATTGGCAAATATAAAAATAGAAATTTTATATTATACTTATTATTATTAAATTTCCAATGAAAACATATAAATTGACCTGAAATATTAACAAACAAAAAAGGAAATAATAAAATTCTACTTCAATAATTGTCAAGCCAAATATCTAATTAATACAAATATTTAATGGCTTCAGCTCAAGGTGAATTTCAGTTGAATTTAAAAAAAATTATAAAATTCAAGTGAAGATTTTTAATAAATAAATTAAAAAAAAAAATTCACTTGAATTTTATAAGGAAAAAAAACTTGTCCAGAAACTTTTTATTTTTAAGGAAAATTTAAAAAGTTTTGAAATGCAAAAAAATTATATACAAAATTTTTCCTTTTTGGAAAACCCTGAAATTAAAACTATTTGTTATAATTTTATGTTTCATTACCATGCTTTTTGATTATGACATACTAAAAAAATAAAATGAAATCTCAATTAGTAGTTAACAGTCTGTCAGTTATCTAACTATACTAGTATATTTCCTTTAACAATTAGTTAATTGATTATCTTCATAGAATCATAATGATTCCGAGGGATTAAGTAAATAAAAGAAATTATATATACCTATATCTTATACATATATATATTTAACCTAAATAAAAAGTAAATCAATCTGAAAAACTTTAATTTAGAAATTTCATTATTATCCTGAAAGCAACACTATTGTTCTTTACCCCATAAAATCCAGGAAGAAAAACCAAAAGAAAAATTATCTTCAATTTATCCATTAATTTTGACCTTTTTTTTGTTGTTGTTGTTGTTCTTCTTCTTGCCTTATAAAAACCATTTTGTCCATTTTGTTTTTATTTTAAGGACTATATTATTTTTTGTCTTTGTATTTTCACGGGTCAAGTAAGAAAAAAAAAAAAAAAAAAAAAAGAAATTATATAATTGGGGTTTTACCTGGGTAAATGTGGTCCTTTACCAAGTTAGAGATTAGGTGAGGCTTAAGTTAATTTAAGCTTTTAATTAAGTAAAATCTTATAATGAATAAAGAAATCTAATTTTTTTTTTTTTTTTTGGATTTTAGTTCAGAAAAAAAAAAGTTTTATGATTTAGGTTAAAAGGGAAATAAGTAGCAGCAGTGTATATTTTCAGTTACCTTAAGTATTATATATAAAAAAAATTGTTTTGTAAATTGTTCGTTATTACCAGCTAAAAAAAAAGTGTCAATTTTTTTTTTGTGTTTTTTTTTATTATTGCCATTTTTAAAATAATTTATTAAATTTTGCTTTTGGTTTTTATATCATTTTATCTTTATTAAACTTTATCCTGTCTATAACCATCTGTTCCTTTTGTTAATGTCACAAAATTGGTGAGTTATAAAAAATAAGGATCTATATATTTTTATATTATATATTAAATTTTATGAAGAAATATAGAAATATTACTAAAAGTAAAAAACAAATTACATAGAATCCCAATAAAAGTTTCTTTTCTTGTTTTTCTGCGTGTTTTGTTCTTGTTGTTTCTTTAGTCCTTAAAAGTTTGTTAAAATATGACCATTCTAATGATTTAGAATATTTGTCTTCTTAGACAAGCTAACAAGGGTTTTTTTAGAGCTACAAAAGAGATTTATTAAGTCTGAGACATTTACAAGGTTTTTTTTCCATTCTAATGGTTTATAATAAATAAAAATATATAATTTATTCCAAAAATTTGGTAACCAAAAATTGATCGTTGACAATTGAACTACTTAATTGATATAATTTAATTTAATAAAACTGGACCTTTTTTTTTGTATTTTTTAACAATTGGTTTTTAAATGTTCATATACGTACAATTATTAAATAATCTAATACTGAGATTAAAGTAAAATCACCCTGTCAATATTATCATTGTTTTTTTATGTATGATTAAAAAAAGTTCAGATATATTCATTTGTTCTATGCCCCATCATCATATAACTTTCGTATAATCAAAATCATCCATATTTTATTTCAATTTTTAAGAATACGGGGATCAGTAATAGGAAGGGCTTTATAAAAAAACCAAAGACTAATAAACAAGTTGTTAAATGAGTTTTTTGTCAAAAACTTTTTCATAATCGACACTTATAGATATATATTTTTTTTTTTGTTTTGTATTATAATATTTCCTACAACAATAAACATAATACCCAAAAGCCACCAATCCAAAAACACAAAAATTTATCAACCATCATCATCCCTTTCCAAAATATGTACTAAAAAAAAATTTAGTATACAGTGAATTATATTGGTTTCTATTTACATATACATATAAAGAAAAGGAAGTTGATTTATAACGTTTTATTTTCTAAAATCATTATTTTTCCTACCACTTCAACCCAAAAACCTTATCCAACTATCCTCGAAAATAAAAGTTTGTTATTATTAAAAAAAAAAAAAACAAAAAAAAATGTTATATACTTTTTTTTCTTGTGATAATTAGATAGGGACTGCTAAAAATGAAAATAATTTTTCAGGAATATGATCATTTTTTTTTTTGGTTTGCTCCATTTCACCAAAAATTTCAGTTTATAAAGAAGATTGAATACTGAATACTATAACTATAATATTCGATATAGTAATTTTTTAGAGGCCACAGACGAGGTATATTAATGAAAATTATTCTATGTCATTTGGTACGTGGCAAATTTTTTAATTATGGACCTCTACATTTTTTTTTTTTATTAAAGTTTTTTTTTTAATTATATATTTTATGAATATATTTTTCAGGGTTTTTTGATTTTATCTATATACATATATATAAATGTTTATATATTTTATGGTTAAATGAATTAAATTTAATATTCGGAAAAAAATAATTTTATCCTTAATTTCATTCTTGAAATTTTTTTCTATTTTTCTTATTTTTTTTATATTTTGAAATATATTTATATAAAAGGACAATTTCAATTTAATATTATTATTCAGACTTATGTCGTTAGATAAATTTTTGTTTTAGTATTTTTCAACAATTTGATTCTTTAATTTTTGTAATTTTTTTTTTCTAAACTAGGGGTTTATTGCGTAAAAAAGGTTATACATATATATATATATATATATATATATTTAAAAGGAACATCGAAACAATGAATGATTTTTAGGATCATATTGAATTTTACAACCCAAAATATATTTTTGTATAAAAAAGTTTATATTTTATATAATCTTTTGTTATGTTTATATATTTATAAAATAAATTATCCTAGTGAATGTCTAAATTTCCTGAATTATAGATGTATTGGAAAATTTTAACGTAAAAAAAAAATAAGAAAAGAAAAGTAAAGAAGAAAATTTCTATATAATAAATATGGGTATTTCTTTGTTTAAATGTATTTGTATTTACTTTTTTTTCCTTCTTTTTTTTCATAAGGAAATTGCCCTGTGAACCACTTAGCATAATTGAAATCATTTTCGGATATTACTCTAAAGTGAATTTATGTATGTTTATTTTTTTTTTTTTTTTTTTTGGAAAAGTTTATCAGAAATTTTATCTTTCTTTGTTTTGGCTTTCAGGATATAACTGAAAATCATTAAATAAACTTTTCACTTTTCACATTGAATGAGAATGAGAAATTTACAGAGAAAAAAAAAAGTGGAAAATGACACATTTCCTCGAGTTATTGGTAATAAGAAATTTGTTGCGTAAATATATTTATTTTTAAGGAAATTGGTTTAATAAATTCATTCAGAGGATGGATGACAGGTTGATAAGTATTTGGTGAGAGGGTGATGAAATGTTTTTTTTTAGTTACAAAATTTTGTACAATTTGGATTTTTTCGTTAATATGGAGCTATTTTGAATATTGTTTGAATTAAAATTATACCAGGTTCTTGGAAATTAATTTATGCTGTCGATTAATACAAAATTTGTAGTGTTTGGTAAAGATTTAACGAAATTAAATAGTAACATGAATGACTATTCAGTTTTTTTCTGGTTTTATACTAAAAATAAATTCGTGTTTTAATATTTACTGATCCATAAATCTATAATTGTTTAGCAATATTTATGACTTATTTATGGATGCTAATTCTACTTTGTACCTCATTTAATTATTGGACCATTTTTTTACATTTATATTTTTTAATTTTCTGACTGCTGAAATACATATAAATAATTGTCTCATCAATAAGTTCAATATCCCCAATTAAACATTTCTATTAATGATAATTTATAACCATTTTTGAGAAATGTGTCTTCAATACAACACTCAACTTCTGGTCTAAAAATATATATTTTTACAAAAGTTAATTTTTTTGATTTTAAACAAAAATTTTGGTTATTGGAATTTTATGAGATCATATTGTAAAAAATTTAATTGGCTAAAAAATAATGTGGATATTGTTTTGAACTTTATAAGAATGTTAGAAAGTTGAATGTTTTTTTACGAATTTTCTTTAAAACTCGAAAGTTTTGAGATGACGATGAAATGTTACTAAATCCATAAAAATGTTTTTATAATGAATAAGATGTTTTATATAATTTTTAAAAGAATAAAATCAACACGATTTGTACAAAATATTATTTACTATAAATAATATAAAAAAAATTTAAATTTTTACTTGTTGAGCCACTTTAAATCATTACGTTAATATTATTAATAGAAATTTTTATTGAATCATTAATTCTTCAAAAAAAAAAAAATTAACATTTAAATTTTATTTTAACACGAATTACAGCTTAAATAAATATATCTTATCTGAATTAAATCGCTTAAATACTTCAAAAATAAAATCTAAATTGACTTTATCTATTTTTGATTTTATTTTTATTTATATTTAATAAAAATTTCTAGAACAGAAAATAAAAAATACTAAAGGAAATAAATACATAAAATTTTATGTCTCAACAATCATTTGTAAAATATAAAAATGACCATTATATTTTTTACTTTGTTTATATGATGTACTTGATTTTATTTATGACTTGTCACTGATATCCTGCTGGTTTATTCTTCGCTAAAAAGATTCCATAAATGTTTTGGACATTGCATGTTTATTACTCATGTTTATATAACTGGTAAGGTCACTGATGGTTACTAAAAATAAATAATATTAAATTTCATGTATACAGAACAAAAATATTTCATACCAATATCATGACAATATCGTTTTATTAATTTTTAAATATTCGACCATTGACGGATTTTCACATTCGTTTATGTATAATAATTTAATTGGTTTTTCATATAAATTTCAATGTTAAGTAAATTTCAAAATAATTATGATGTAATGCTGAAAGATTATTTTAGTTTATGAAATAGAAATAGGTGTAAAATATCAAGTTAATAATGTATGAGAGCACACTACTACTTAATACCGACGGTGGCTTAAGTGGTAGTGTGCTAAGCTGTGGTGCATTAGGTACTGGGTTCGACGCCCGTCCGAGACATCGATGTTGGTCTAAGTTTACTCAGCTTTAAATGAGTACCAGTAATAAAATTATAATAAAATGTAATTTAAGACTGGGAAAAATGCTAACGGCAGAGACCATTTGCTAACAACAAATGTCTCACGAATAAAAACCATTAGCTTGTTGCAATTAATAGTTTCTTCACTATAAAGAAATTTATGGTTCGGAATCCATATAAAAAATGTAGGTCCAAATTGCAATAAAATGTTACAGAAACCCTTTAGGGTAGGCCCAGGCTCGCATCGAGCTGTAGCGCCAAAGAAACAAATGTATGAGAGCACCTGCAAAAATATTTTGAATCATTTATGAAATATAATGGAATGTATAATTATCTCGTAGACGAGATATTCGTAATAAAAATTTTTGTAATCCTTTGAGAATATTCTAAAAAAAATAAAGAAATAATTATTTAACAGCAATACATATAACATTTCTTTAGTATATTGTACAATTCGAAAACTATAAATATACTCAATTCATACAAAATTTAAGAATTTAATTTCCTATTCTCTTTGTAAATTCAGTTTAAAATTCGATTTAATTCCAAATAGTTTATTGTTGTAAAATATTCTTAGTGCAAAACGTATTCATAGTTGTATATAAATGGTATTGTATAGTGAATTTTCAGTTCAATGATAACATGATGAATATATATTTACAAATTGTCCGATACAGAAAACAATTTACTATGAACTATTTTGTTATATATAAAATATTCAGCAACTATAAGTGAATTATAAGATAATATATGACTTAGTATTTAGTCAATTGTAATATATTGCAGATCCATATATAAGTTCTTCTATAGATTTGTTATACGTTCAGTAATAGTTTTCTATCAAAATGAATTTTCATGTATTCAAACTGAAATTTAAATTTTTCCTCAATTTATCTATGGAGTATGTATGCTACATAAAAACGATTGGTTGGAAAAAAAATTTCATTTAAAAAAAATTTAATTTTAAAAATATTGCATATTTTTAAAATATTAAAATATAAATATTATATTTCATATATACTTTATATTTTTTACAGATCACTTCAAAAATTTGAAATTTTAAGGATGTTTTGTTTGTCCAATTTAAATTCAATTGTAAGTGACAGCACTATATACTGTAAAACCTCATTTGTAAATCCTTTTTATATCAATTTTATAATAATTATTTGTCTTGTTGTCATCTAGTAAATCTGGATTTTATTATATGTTTTACTTTAATATATTTTGTAAATATGTAACATGTTTTTTCTATTTTTTTTTGTATACGAAATAATCTTCATATTCTAGTTTTGCGAGGGGAATTCTATTCGAGTTGAATTTTTTGTTCACTCCGAAATTTATTGGTTGTTTTAGTTTTCTCTCGAATGGAATTAATTAACATCATCATTAAAATTTTGAAATTATAATTTGATATAGCTGTTTATTTCAAATATTTTTATAAAATATACAAAATAGACAAAAAGCTGTAATATATATTAATAACATCGTGTGGAAAATTCTAGTAAAGCCAATTTAACATACCTATTCACTCGAAAACTGGAATACCAAAAATTTCTGACTAGAAAGTTTCCAAATATTTACTGTTCACTGGAAACCAGAATAAAGCAGAAAAATTAATTAATTAATTAAGTAATACTGTGAAATAAACAAAAATTTTAAACACTGCAACTAAAATTATAAAATAATTTGTCTATTTCTATTTATTATAATCGTAATTACTTTCCGTCACCATAGTATTTAGTATCATAGTTACCTACTAACAAACCATTGTCTGCTCTAGACGTATTTTTGTTTGCTTCTTGTGTTTACCTTTTTTTGCCTATTACTCTGTTTGTTTTGGTATCTAAGTTATTTACATATGATCGCATTGATTCTGACCAGCTATGATTTTTTTCTAATTTTATATTGTTTATTATTGAGAGAACTTCTGCTTCATTAACAAATTGTAAACAAAACCAAAAATTTTAAATATGCTTTTTCAGTTGGAAAGAAGTAATAGAAAAAGCATTCAACCATTAACATATACTTAATTTACATACGTAATAATTTATACCGGCATATTTAAATATAAAAAATATAATATTTTTATTACCATAATTTTAAATTATTCCGCAGTGATTTGTATTACTTTATATATTTTTTTTTTAGCCAGAAAAAATTTACCATCGTGATAGAAGTAATAAGAACGCTTTACATTATTGCAGTGGACAAAATAACCTCGTGGCTGCTGCAAGTCTTACCGTTGCAGCTCCAGAACTTCTGGAGTCTGCAGACGAAGATGGTTTCACTCCACTTCACTTGGCCGTTATTCAGGGTAATTTGGCTATGGTCAATTTACTACTTGCGAATAAGGCTGATGTGAATGCAGTGGACAATGAAGGACATTCTGTTGTACATTGGGCAACCGGTATGTAAAATGTTTTTATTTTGTATTAATTAATATACATATAATTTCAAATTTTAATTATATCTCATCTGTATATCTAAAAAGTTTGTGGTGAAGTGGAAGCTCTAAGGTCAGTTTTACAAGCAGGTGCAAATATAGCAACACCTGATATAAATGGTGGTAGTCCATTACATTATGCAGCACAAATGTGTGGCGCTAATTATGAGGGAAAAATTGGACAATCATCAACAAAACTTGCTTTAGAGATTCTTTCATTACTTTTAGAACATCCGGAATCATCAGTGGATGTTACTGATAAAGATGGTCGTCAACCAATTTTATGGGCAGCGTCTGCTGGTTCTGCTAAGGCTGTGATAGCTCTAGTGAAAGCTGGTGCTAGAGTAGAAAGTTCAGACAAGTGAGACAATAATATATAATTGAAAAATATTTATATAACTTTGTTTTATTGTAGAGATGGACTAACTGCATTACATTGTGCTGCATCGCGTGGCCATACAGAATGTATAGACACAATAATTAGTTTATGTGGTGCCCCAACTGATTTAATTGATTCAAATGGTTGTACATCATTACATTATGCTGTCACATTAGGTCATGCCGATGCTACGTCACGTTTATTAGATTTAGACGCAGATCCAAACCGGCAAGATCGTAAAGGACGTACACCCGCACACTGCGGTTGTGCTAAAGGACAATGGGAAACAGTTAAATTATTAAAAGAACATGGTGCAAATTTATGGTTACGTAATGCTAAAGGTGATTTGCCAATACATGAAGCTGCTACATCAGGTAGAAGAGAGTTGGTTGAATGGTTGCTTGAAATGAAACCAAAACAAGTTAATACAACTAGCAATGATGGTAGAACTATGCTACATATCGCCGCTGGTAATGATTATACTGATATGTGTAAAATGCTGTTTGATTATGGCGCTGATGTAAATTGTGTATATCGAAATGGTAAAGGTGTTGTAATGACTCCATTAGATTGCGCCTTACAAAAAGGATACCGTTCAACTGCAAAATTTCTTCAATCGAATAATGGTCTTCCAGCTAGTAAATTACGTCTTTCAGGAAGGCGACCAAATGCCTTTAATGAACAGGAACTAGTTAAACCATTAAAATATGTGGAAAAAGAAGAAGTCCATGATTTAAAGGCCCAAAAAAAATATATTACATATGGTGGTAATACAGAATCTGATTCAGGTGATTGTAGTTGTTCCGAACATTTATATAAAAAAGAGCATCGTGTTAATCATGTCTGCCGTCATCATAGGAAAAAATTTCGCAGGAGGACAAGTAGTTGTGGTGAAGTTGATGATGGCACCGGCACCATATGTCGAACAAATGATGAAAGTGATATTTGTCGTTCAAAAAGTAATATTGAAATACATAGAAAAAGATCAAGAGATCGAATTTATAGTAGCGATGAAAATGATTCCTGTGAAGTATGTTGTAAACATAAAAGACGTATGCGAATTAAAAAGAAAGATAAATATCCACGCAATTCCAGAGAAATTTTACCTCAATCTGATGAAGAAGATTTAACTACTAAAAGTTCACAAAAAAAAGAATTAAAACGTAGTAAAAAAGATTCACAATTGGATAAGATCAAAGATTCACAAATCTCACAACAAAATATAGAAGAACAGAAAAAATCATCACGACCGTCTTCCAGTAATAATAAAAAACAAAGACCACAGTCTGCGAAAAAACGGCAAACCAAAGAAACAACATTTATTAAACCAACTTTATCTCCAAATGAGAATAAAATTCTTCCAACAGCAGCTGCGTTAGATTTAACAGATGAAGATGATATTGTAAATTCTGAAATAGTTGTTACTGAGGTTCAAGTTCACAAAGAAAATGAAGTACAGTCACAATCTGAAGAAAAACCTGATGAACCTACTGAAAAAACTAATGTGGTAGAAGAAATTTCTAGAGAGGTAAATGATGTTTTAAAGAGTGCTGCTGAGACTGTTGAGAGTTTATCAGATGAGAAAATTATTGAGCATGGAGAAACTTTGGTGCTAGATAAACCATTAGATATAGCGGAAAAGCAAAATGAAGAATTAAAAGATGAAACTACTACAGAAATTATAGAAAAGCATAAGGAATTAATTTTAAAAGAAGAAAGTAAAATTCCAGAACAAACCGAGTCTAAAACCAGTGAAGAGCCTATAAAACCAGCAACCCCAGTGCTAGGTAAGGGAACTGAAGATATTGTAGCAAATGAAACTATTATTACACAATCTGAAGAGAAAGAAGAACTATTAAAAGTTGAAGCTGAAGAGAAAAAAGAAGAATTAAAAGTAAAACCCGAAAAATCAGAGGATTTGCCCTCGGCAACCGGAGATGCAATAGCAACTACACCAGTATTAAAATCTGCGGATGAAAATAAAGAAAAAATAGATACTGGCGCCAACATAACAGAAAATATTCCAAAGGAAGACGAAGGAGCAAAACATGAAATAATTGATAAAAAGCCGACATCTGCTTCAAAAAAAGATACAAAAATTTCTACTACTTCAATACGCGAACAAGAAGGTCGACAATCATTTACTTTATTACCAGATTCACCAGGTAATTTTAGTATAGATGATGGCCAAACAGTTCGAAAAAGTAGTTTTACTGTACTGAAAAGTGATGAGTCAGTTGATGTTGAAGAAGGCGTAGTTCGTTTTGAGGACAGTGGTGAAAAAAGTTTTAAAGTTGTGGGGGATAAATTGCCTGAAGCATATAGTTCTGGCGAACCCGATGAAATAGACGATAATCCAATTGGACCATTGTACAGTGATGATAGGCACTCAGCACAACTAGGATCAGGATCTGAATATAATGGTAGAAAGCGTCGTTTGAAACGTCGTATTAAGAGTGGTGGTAAGACTCGTACTTGGCAAAAACAAGCTGATGATATTGATAGCGGACAACAAGCGAGCAAAGATCAAGACTCTGGATTTGAACCCAGTCCACGAGCATTAAAAACAAAAATTACATCACCAGGAAGTATTTATACAGCTTATGTGCCCAGAAAAACAATATATGCAACTTTAGATGGACGATCGTGTAGCAGTAGATTGGAAGGACGAAAACCAGGTGATAAAAGTTCATGCAATATGACTGCTGTAACAAGATCGATTCATAGAAATATTAGAAGGTAAATTCAATAAATTAAATATTCATAAATTAAATAGTTTTTCATAAATTAAATTTAATATTTTATATTTCAAAACAAACACTTAACCAACCGCAAAAATTAATTGGACAATTTAAAAATAAGAAATATTACATGTTTAGTTAAATAAAATACCCAAAAGTTTTAGATTTTATTTCGTGTTCAAGGTTTCCCTTACATTTATTTGTAGATTTCTCAAAAAAAGAAAGAAAAAAGAAATACAGAAATTCTTTCAAATATTTATTCAAAGTACTGTGTCTGAATATAAATTAAATAATTCGTTTATATATTAAACAAATACAATACAGCCACATATAGAAACCTTTTAATGTATATATAATTTTCTTCTTATTTGCTCAATAAGAAGACCATCATTTTATTGTGGATTGAGGATAGACCACAGGCTTAAGGTTTCATTAAATCATTTTATTATAACCTTTAATAAAGTATGAGTTAATGGTTTCGTTAGACAACGGAAGGAAAGATATATAATTTTAAGGTAATTTTATCGTTGTCTTTTTATCTTTTACAATATTTATTCAAATTAATTTCATTCTTTTGGGTACACAAATAAAAAGAGAAATGAATAACAAAAATGGTTTGAAGATGGTTTTTTTTTCTCTCTATGGGTTATAAAATAATCAGTGATAATATATTGCCTCTAGTTAAATTTTTGGTTATTGCAATGCATCAACTTTAATTGTGGGTTAATGGAGGAAATTGTCATCTATTATTTTTATATTAAAAAATATTGTGAACTGTCATTAAATACAACGGTTAAACTAATCTATATTTTATAATCATTTTTATTAAATTATTATTAATTTAAATGGGCTATTTCACAAGATTATGTGTAAATTAATATTTAATGGCCCCAAAATGAATTATTAATCAAGTTAAGAAATTTTAAATATATATATAATAATTTTTTCCCTATTTGCATATAATTTAGATTGTTTTTTACTTTTTTACTGAATTATGTATGATTTTTACCAAGAAAATCTCAATTTTTTATGGTTCTACTGAAAGATAACATTAATTTTATTTTAATTTCCTGTTAATTAGTCCTAGTTAAAGTTTTAAATAGTATTATGGAATTTATGTAAATATAATACAATAGATACTGACAATTTATACTAATTTGTTTTTATTAAAAAAACATTTTACATTGATTTAAAATTATATTTTGGTATAAAGTAAACCGATTTGCATTTTCCCATTTAAATATTTTGCAGATATAATTTATATAATATTAAAATAAATTTTTGTCTCCAAAGAATAAAAGTTATATTTCATAAAAGTAATCAAAATTATTCCATATATGAATAGTAGTTGAATTTTTCAAAAGGAAGTCATAATAAACATTCACTCATGTTTAATCCATAATTTTGTAATTCAAACAAAACTAAAACTCTTCTCATAAATATTAATATTTGTTTCGTCTTTTTTTTTTGTTGTGGCATATTAATTCAAATAATTTGTACCAGATAAAGCTTTTCCGAAACCAAATGATAATACAATATTATGGAAATTAAAAATATATATGTACACTGTTAAAAATATTTAATATAAATTTCTTGATACAATTTTAAAATGAATTCTAGTAGACAGGCGAGACGAGTCAGTAAACTTAAAATATATTCTTCCCGGGCTGAAATTCAGTAAAAAAAATAAAAAATTGTAATTAATAAATTACTTTAAAAAATTTAATTTGAAAATACTTTGAGTTTTCTAGTCTGTTATAGAAAAACTGTATATAAAATATCTGCAGTAAAGCTTACCAGAATTGAAAAATGGTTATACAGTAACCCTTACTTTAAGGACACGCCGTGACTGGATCAGTTACTGGACTTACAACATTTCAATAGAATTCAGAAAGTTTTCATCGGAACGTTTATTAGAACTGACATGATTTTATACTGATAATATAACTTAAATAATTGTGAGAAGTTTCGATAATTAGAATTTTTTGGAAATATGCGGTATGATAAAACAAACCACTTAAGTCCAATTTTTCAAACAAATTTTTAATCTTCACTTATAAAATTTTTAATCTTAATAATTTTTAATTTTCGCTTACAAATTCCTTGAAAATTAAACTTTCTTATTATAATTTTTATTTTCCACATGAAAATAGTAAATGTTTTTTTTAATTTAGTTAAATAATGTTTTAAAACAACATAAATTTCGACCAATTTTTTGTTTGTGTAGTTAAGTTTGGCCTGTAAGACCTCCAATTAGCATTTGAATATAAAAATATTTAATATATTTATGTACGTAAATTTATATTCCAAACTGGATTAACGAAATTTATATTTTCACAAAAACTTTTATCTGAAAACACAATTTCGAAATTTTTTTTAATAGTGTATATATCTAAAAGAATCTGTGAAACTGAAAGTTAATCATTTTGAATATATTTATTTTAGTTTTGAGAAAGTTATAATATGGCATATTAATATATATAGATATAAAAAAATCTGCATTAACAATAATATTTCTTCATTTAAATATCATAATTATAACATAAAAGTATAAAAGTAGATTATATTATTATCCTGTTAAATGTTAACATATCAGTAAGAAAATTATTATTAACAAATATATTTATATAAAAGTAATAATAATTTTCATTATAATTCTCACTTTCACCATAATAATTACTTGCAGTTTACTATGAAAATAAGTATTAAGTTTTTCTTTATAACAAATAACAAATAAAGGAAATTTTCCATTAAATACAATTAGGGCAAAGATTAATTAAAGATATATATTTCTTAATTCTTTCAAAAATGAAAAGAAAACTGATATACTAGCAAATAATTATACATCTTGTCATTAAATTTCAATGGTAAACACTACCAAATTAAATCCTAACCTAAATAATTCAAATGAAAAATTTAAGTGAAAACTTATATCATTACAATTTTTAAACTTTCATGATTATACTTACTTCTTATATATATATTTTTCCTGTATACCAAAAAAAAAAATCGTTAAAAATTGAAGAAGAAAAAAACTGCTTCCTAATTGAGTTAAATTTTTTGATGATATAACAACTTATAAAATATATACTACTGTACTCTATCCTTATTTTTTTTTTTTTTGCTTACGAGAAGTGAGATAAACTGAATTTTCTTAAAGTGAAAACTATGTCTAGCTTAAGGCATTTCTTTCCAGTTAAGTATTTTATTTTATATACCCATATACTCTAAAATAGCGTTACTAATAGTTATTTTGTGGATCAGAGCATAAATATATAAAGTAAAGAAGATTTTTATATAATGTACCTTTTTTTTTGCAAAAATTTATAAAGTACATTTAAGCACTCGTTATGCCTGTTGGCTAGAAATTTTATATATACATATATGTATATAATCTTTCAGAAAATAAAATAAAATAAAAATCCAGAAAATTCTCAAGACAAACCACAAGACAGACTACAAAGGAAAAAAAAATTATATATGGCTATGTATATTAGATAGATGTAACCAACATAAGCCTCTTTATAAATAATTTTTGTTGAAAAAAAAACATTTTTTTTTTCATATCCTTTACAGATATTATATGGAAAGGAAAATCTTTCAACATCTTTTAGAGTTAAAAAGCCTTCAAATCCGTTCAAGTAAATTGAATGAATCTGTACTAGTAAAACGTGCTGTTGATGATTATCATAAATCTTGTATTGCGTTAGGTGCTGAAACTGGTGGTACCTTAAGACGTTATCCATATACAGAATATACATTTAAAAATTTTGAAATGTTTTTATATGAAACATTAAAATCATTACAAAAACCAGGCACATATAATTTTCAAAATATTAATGAAGTTTATGAAGAGGTTTGATTATTTTCTAAATGTTTTAAAATAGATTTAAAAAAAAAATGGCAGGCATATAAATAGTTAATTAAAATTTTAGGCAGAACGAAGATTGAGTCCTGATTATAATACTTATGAAAAAGCTTTAAGATGTACAACTAAAACTCATAGATGTTTACATGCTGCCCATGCATATACAGGAATACCTTGTGCAGCTTATAGTAAGTGTAATTTTTTTTAATTTTTGTACTAAGAATTTTAAATGACGAGCCATTAATTATAGTATTAAATTTGGTCATTTAATAATCTTACTTATTACATTCTGAATAAATACTTAAAAATAATTTGAACCTGTAAGCTAATATTTTATAAATTTGAAAAAATATTTTTTATAATAACTTCACCAATATATTTCTAACTTCTTTTATAATGTCTTATAGACTGTAAACAAACTTGCATTTTTTTATGATTTATTTTCATCAAATTAGAATCTGACTCGAATTTTACTTGTTTTATCCATTAAATTCTTTTACTTAATTTTTATTATTAATTACTTATTGGTTCATAAAAAACATAAATAATTATTTTGTACTACAAAATTTTACAATTTTCAATTTACATTAAAATAAAATGTTAAAAAACTAAAAACAAACTTATTTTTCCATTTTATTGCAATTTACAAGTAAATTATAAAGTTTTTAACTGATAAACTTTATTTAAAATTCTTGAAAACAGTGACATTATTATATGTAACCACTGACAGGATACAGAAAATGACATGAAAGAAATTTTTTTTAAAAATTATTTGCATATCCTTGTTAAATTTACTTGAAAATAATACATTTATTTTTTCTCTGTTCATTAACTTTTATCAGAAATAATATAAAAATATACAACTAGTTAAAGTAGCTTATTAAAATGTTACTCTAATGATGTCTAAAAGGATTTAATGACCATCATAATTTTGTTGAAACAGAATTGCTGAATGCTGGTAATTTAGTTACATATATATATAAAATCATAGACAGACTTGCAGTTTATTCAACCCTTTGTGCTGTAAAGTTTGTCCTAGTTGAAAAATATAATTAAGATATTATTTAAATCAGCTTTTTTAATGAGTACACAGGATAAATAATCCTTTATTTTTTTTTTAATTTTTATTCTTCAACATTTCTACATAGAAATTTCAACATATACAATAAACATGGATTCTATTTTTTTTATAAAATTTTTTTACTAACGAGCCGTGTTAAATATTTCTTGATAATTTCTTCAACAAATTTAAAAGTTCTTTTTTATAAGAAATTTTAAAACATTTGCAGTTTGTCAGTATATTTATATAAAATTGATATTTAAAATTTTCTTTTTGTTTTCTTAATTACCTAGATTTTCTGCAAAAAAAAAATAAATATTAAAAAACACAAAAGTTTTAATATTTACGACAACAAATTTAAGTTTCAATGACAATTTTTTTTCTCATTTCAAATTTATAATATACAAAGAATAAGAAATTATATATTTTTTATAAAATATAAATAAAAATACCAAAAGAAAATCGTGAAAACTCAAAATAATAATTTTCTTTTAATTATAAATTTAATTAAAAATACAAAGTTTACAAATGACATGACAACTTATTTAATATTTAAATTGAAATTAAAAAACAGTTTATTTTAAATTAAATATTTACCTTTTTATATTTTCCGTATTGAAACATAAAATAATTAAAATTAAATATTAATTAAAAATTTATGAACTCATAAATAATATTGTTCAAATTTTGATTTTTTTTTTTGGTAATATGTAATATGATTTGACCAAAAACTAATTAATAAATGAATGAATCGATGATTCAAAAATTATTTAGAAGATTTTGTAAATCATATAAAATTATTTTAGAGACATATTTCGGTGTTGATTTATTTACTCAAAAAAAAAAAAATTTAATGATAAATAAATGAATCAAAATTACCAAGTTTAAAATTAGTAGAAAATATTTTCATCATAATGCAAATATTTCGGAAAATTCCAGAATTTTAATATATTTATTTTTAGAAATCAAATATAAACAATCATTTTTTTACATTAATTTAATGTAAATATACATATTTCGTGTTCTCGAATGATAAAATAAAAATTCAAATCCTTCTGATAACTTAATATGAAATTCGATAACAAAATATATAAAAATACATCAAACAAAAATTTAAACTTACATATTAAATGACAGAGAATTTCAGATTTTTTATTGAAATTAATTTAATCCTTTCAGGTTTACAAATTATTAAATGGTTTGTATTGAATTAATATTATCATAATCCTTTTTTCTATTAAAATATATTTTGATAATTACATCAATATTATTAATAATAATAATAATTATGAAAAAGTACAAATATACTATTATTATTTTTAGGGATGTTTTTGCCAAAACCTTCCTTATGTTACCGTCTTTCATCATTTTTCAAACCAAGTAAAACATTTTAAAGTTAAATACAACATTTTTCAAATCAAGTTAAATATATTAAAGTTAAATAGAACATTTTTCAAAGCTTGTTATATATTTGATAAACAAATTTAACCTTTTCGAAAGCTAGCTAAACTTTTTAAAATTAAATACATACAAGATTCTTCAAACCAAATTAAACGTTTTGAAATTAAATAAAACGTTTTTTAAACTAAATTAAATATTCTTAAGTTAAAAACAACATTTTTAATAGTAAATTAAATGTATTAAAGTAAAACACAACGTTTGATATGCTATATTTATGTCAACTTTGTTATCTCTCATATTCTGGAAAAGACCGGAGAAATGTCGGGATATATCTTGATATACAAATTGGACATAAAACCTTTATGACTTTCTGTTGTAAGGCTTTATTTCACGGCACCGTTTTAATTATAGTACATAATTTTTAGATTTTATAATTGTGTCTATAAAAAAGATCACAGTCAAACTAGTAAATATTAATATCCTTATTATAAGATTTTTGAAAAAAAATATTAAAGTGGTAATATCACTAAAAAAAGACATGTTTTTGAATGGATATAATATAAGGTTTTCTCTCTATAATTTGAAATGAATAATTCCTTATTATTATAATTTTTTTTATTTAATATTTTTTTTCAAAAATCCCATGGACTTATTTATTGTGGGTTTCATAAATTAGCATAAAATATAACAAATAATATAAATATATAAGTAAAGATATTTCGGAAAGTTTTTTCCACTTTTTTTTTTCGTCTTTTGAGTTATATTTTTCAACTTTTTATGATAATATAATAATAGAAAATTATATACTTTTAAAAAAGGACGACTTTACAGAAAAGTACAATTCTTGTATAATATTAAGAATCACCATAATGACTGTAATAATATTAATGTTAATAAGGAAATTTGAAATAAATAATAATAAGAGAATATCAGGGTTGCGAAAAATATTATAATAAGACATTCCTGTGTCTGTAAAATGGCGTAGCACAAGTTATAATATTATAGCAGTTTATCTATAATTACATTATAGATTTTAACTTAGTGTATTCATTTATAAAAAATACAATTCTAGTCTTCGAGCAGTAATTGTTATTGTTAAATTTTAATATTTTAATAAATAAAAGTTTTTATAAAGCACTTTTTTAGATTAAAATTTGCACTATCCTTGAAACTTATTATACTTTTGACCATTAAAATATTGTATACATAAATTTCTTTATAAAAAATTATTTATAATAAGTTTTTTTCCCAGTTCCCATGATGAATCATCACACAATGCCAAAATTTGGTTTTGGTTCGTACAAAAAGAATACTGGTGTTGGTAGTTTTTATTTACCAAAAATTTTAACAACATATAATTCAAAAAGCAGTGTAATTGGTACTAGTAAATATCGTAGTGGTGGTGGTACAAAAGTATCATTAGAATTATCACATGGAAAAAATAAACAATTAATATCATTACCATCAGATAAATTGGATAGTAATAAACGATATTATGTAACATTTACTGTTAAAGGTGCTGGCGAAGGTACAGTTACAACAGGAAAACATGAAACTACTGGTAATACAACAACAAAAATTGAATTATCTGATACAAAAATATCAGATACTGAAAATTGATATTTTTATAGTTCATATTTTTCTCGTTGTGTTTTTTGAAAAAGATTTGCACAAAGAAAATTTTTCCAAGAAAATCTATATGTTGACATGTATAAAAAATAGGAAATGGGTATAAAAAGGATGTATGTAAAAAAAAAATTATTAAAAAAAAATATATATTTGTTCAAAATTTGTGTTCATGTTTACAAAATTTTGTAGAAAGTATTAGACAATATTACATAAAAAAAAAATATGTATTTTAGAAACAAAATTTGATATCCTTGTTATTTGATGTAAATTCAGGATATCCTTTACAATAAAATATTAATTTTTTTTTTCAGGTTATACGGTATTGAAGTTATCTTACGCTTTAATATATAAAAATAAAAAAAATAAAAAGAAATTGAATAAAATTGAGGAAATAAATAAAAAATATTTAAAATATGAAATTGTTTTGATACTGAACTATTGAAATGTTTGATATTCAGTTTGTCGTTTTGTTATAAATTTCAAAGTTTCGTATACTATAATGAAGAAAAATTATGGAATTTTTCCGTTTCAAAAAATTTACATTTTAGATTTTCTACTTTCCAGTAAAACATAATAATATATCGATGTATAATAATGTTCCATATAACTATATCTTTTCGTACATTCAATAATTTTGATAATAGTAACCGTTAAAATTCGAAATAAACTTTTATTAATAAAATTACATAATTCAATTTGAGTATAAACAAGCTACATAATTTATTGTATAGATTTTCATTTCAAAAACTTTATATTGATTTTTTATCCTTGATTGTCAATTAAGGACAATTAATAGAAAATATGAATATTATTTATTGTTATTTGCAATTGAATAATAAAATTCATATATGCAAATATATTTTTTTCAATAACTTTATCACATAATTGACTACTTATGGAAATTAATTGACAACTCGATTTTATAATTACACTTAATTTATTGTCTATTAAAGATAATTTCCAATTTAATTATATATATTGAATTTTTAATGAAAATAAATCTGTGAACTGCATATATGTATAAGATTAAGTGGATGTTAAGTATTTGTTAATGTGTTATAATATCAGTTTGTATTTGATATATTATCATTAAGTAGGTTGTAGCTGAAATAAAAAATTACTTTACAATGAATTATTGCATTAATGAATAAAAGTTAGTAGAACTAATTAATCAGCGCTTTTTAACTACTCTATTTTTTTTTAATAAGTATAACAAAAGTTTTTGAGAATTTTACTTTTAAATTTGAAGTACATTTGTCTGCTACTTTTATGGTTTATATATCCTAGATAAACACGTTTTATAGGATTTTCTATTTCAAAAGACATTTTCCAATTTTTGCAATAATATTTAATCTTCCATTTGAAAATTCGATTTAAATTCACTCAACTTTTTTTTCATTATAAAATTTCTCTTTTGATTAATATTACAACTAACATGACTGTAATTATAGCTGGTGTTCTCATTAAAACTTCAACCACAAAATCTTCTGAATAAATTTTATTCCAAAGTAATAATTCATTGTCAACAAACCCTTAACAATAACACTAATCAAATGACATAAAAAAGAAACTGATTTTTCTTATATGTATTATATCCTTTTTATGGGTTATATTTATTTTCTTTTGTAGTTTTTTACAACAAACGGAATTTAAAGAGTGTCAAGCATTTCTCACTTGATATTTTCTATTGTCAAGACTGTTTTTTTTTTCTTTCTTATATTTACTGGTCGTGGTCGTCTTTTTTATAATGTTATCTATATTTGTACATAAGATTTTGGTTCTATAAGATAAAAATAAATATCCTTTTTTCATAGTGTATTAGTTTTATTTTTCAAAAGTTTCTTTTTTTTTCTATTGTTTTTGTTATTTTTTGTTATTGTATGTGTGGGAACTAGACTCCTATGAGACAGTTCCCTTTTAGGACGTGACATGATTTAACATTCTTAATTCTAAAAAAAAAAGCTTGTACATTATTCTTTCTGTCGTAGTTTTTTTTTTTTTTTTTTTGTAAGTTTGCTCTGCCAAGGAAACTGAAAAGCTCAAATGATCCTGTCGTCTATACATTTTTTATACGTGTGTATATATGTACAATAATGATTTTATATATACAATGTTTTTATTTTATAATTTTCGTTATATAGAAAAAAATTATTGTGCATTAAATAAAAATCTTGTGCATTTAAACAAAACTATTCTATTGTAGAGACAGCAAAAAAGAACTATTTAGATATAAGGAACTTAATGCATTTTATTTGTTAGCTGTTCATTTTCATGCTGTGAAAAGATTTCAATTTTTCGACTTCATGTTATAAAAAATTTATAAAAGTGTAAAAAAAGGAAAGGATAATACTGGAGAAAAAAAAAAAAAAATTTCAGTTTTAAGAGTGTATAGTCTTGATAAATGTGTTTTTTTTTGTGCTTCTTGAGGTAAAATTATTTAAATATAAAATAATAATCAATAAATCTAATACAGTATCTGATGATAGTATTCTGGAAGATAGTATATTTGTATATATAAGATTCAAACCGCTAATAAAATTTGTAAAACAATTAAGAAAATATTACACAACGTTAATTTATTTATGATTCCGATTGCCAATACTATGTATATATTTATGGTCTCTAACATGTTGATAGCTGTTTAAGTTATATAACATTTTGTCAAAAATTGATATCATATTGACAGTAAAATTAATACTGGAATTACATTGAATGCTTTCTTTTCGCTCTCGCAAGAATTAATAAACTTTTACCTTTTTTCACTTAACAAAACCTTTGAATTGTAAAAATATAAAAAAAAAATTTTAAATTTAAAGTAGAGCCCAAAATTATACTCAGTAGACAAAATTTACATTAATTTATAAACTACAAACTTTATTATTTTCATAGGATGCATAGCGAAGAGAATAGAGATCGCAATGAAAGCATTATATATAAATGCAGTATAATTTTATAATACAAATTGGTATTACCAAAAAAAAAATTTGAATTGCGCTTCGTAATCAGTCGACTGTGGTATTGTAATTATTTACCACAACAATGAAAAGCATTTGTAAAATATTATTTGATCAAATTCATTTTGACCAATGTTGTGCAAAGAATTTAGGCGTATCATATCAGACCTTGACTTCAAAATATGCAAAATAGCTTATTAAAATCCATATTCATAAAAAAGTCATATATCAAATTCTTGATTATTGCCGTTGTGATAATACTATTATGGCCATGTTCATTTTTTCAATGTGATACATGGTATATCCTTTATACAACAATATTTTGAGGGAAATTGATCCAAAATCTCCCCAAAAGTATTATTCATTTCTTCAATTTACATTTCTATAATAGATATTTTTAATTTATTATTTATAGTTGGTACATATAAATTATCATCCAACCCACAAACATAAGCATAATAATAAATGTACTATGCTACCAACACTACAACAATTATTTATGACCACCATTTATACTATAAATTCGTATAGTTTGTAATTATATATTTCTACATATTCCATAAAAATTAAGAAATTCGATTGGATAAGTTCAAAGTTTAAATCCAAGCAATTATAGAATTATACCCAAAATTATATGATTTAGGTAATTACTACTTTGAGAATTAAATGTATTATCATATTAACATAATGATAGTAATTAAGAATATTTCCACAAAAATTTTTTCTTTCTTTCCTCGAATAAATCATACCAAAACAAAAAAACCATCTCAATTTCAGTGAATTAATATGGTTAAAAAAAATTAAGAGAAAATTTCTTCAGCACTAATGATGATATATCTCCTTTACTATTTAATACTTTAATATCGTCAAGTGGTTTTTCTTTTATACCAGGAAAAACCAAAAAAAAAAATAAACGACTAAGATAAAAATGTTAAATAATCTTTTTTTTCATATAAAAAATACTATATAGAAAGGACAAAAATGATGCTTAATGAAACCAACATGATAATTATTCTCTCAGGTATAAAATGAATACAATAAAGATTAAGCTTTACTAACTTCGTGAATTAAAAAAAAAAAAAAAACAAAGAAAAAAAAATATCATAAAATAAATCTTAAATATTGAAGTTTAAAAGTTTTTTTCAAAACAATAAAATAATTACATTTTTCTTCCCTCCTATATTTTGAAGATTAAAATTTGTCTAGACATTTCTATAAATAATCTTTCTAATTACCTACGATCAAGGATATTTTTTTTTTTTGCCATATACTTATACAAAAAACAACAAAACTATGTTTAAAAGTAAAAATCATTTTAAATAAATTTGACTTGAAAAGCTGGTTTTTAAAATACCGATTTTTTTTTTCTTCTCTTTATTGAATGCCAACTTTAAAACATTTATCATTCAATAGCCATTAAAATTTTCAAAACTTAACCAAGTTTTTAGGCAAATTTATCAAAAAACAACAAAAAAAAAAATACTGTCTATTTCGATTTACCTTAATGCAGAATAAATTTATCTATGCCTGACCATTGAATATATTGAAAAAAGGAAATATTTTATTGAACGATCATTTAATTCTTTGCTACTTATATTTTTGTAGCATAAGATATCGACAAAGTTTCAAATTGTTTTTAAAAGATTTATTTACCATAATGGTTTAAACTTTTTTTTACTGCCGATATTTATATAAAAAAAAATTAAATATATTTATTTTTTGGATGTATAAAAGCCGAGATAATATTGTGAACTGAACAATATAAAGAAGATTTGAATATTGCTGCAAAAGAAACATAGATATATATATATATATTTTAGAACATAGATATATCTATGTTCTAAAAATAGACCAATCAATAATATTATTTTTTTTATTTTAATTTAGATATAATAATATATATTATTAAAAACAAATTATGAAATATTCGATTCTTGTAGATATATTTATGCTATAAATAATCATAAAAGTTCAAAAATAGAATATTAAATTTCATATCAATATTGATAAAGAAAATCTGTAATTCGAATCAATAAAATAATATTTAATATTTAATATATACATATGTATATTTAATTTATTTCATTAATATTTTAATTTAAACCTCATTTTATGTTAATTATAATAAATTATGAAATACAAAATTAATTTTGTAATTAAAGCATATATTTATACAAAATATAATAATTTCAATGGAAAATATTTCAAATAAAATGGTTATGTTATTTTTCGCCTGCAAATATCAGAATTAAATAAATTAATTTTATCAAAAGAATTTTAATGATAAATATTTCATTTTTATAGTATATAAATATCGAAAAAAGTAATTTATGTGATTTATAATTTTATAATTACAATTGTGGTAATAATGAATAATTTTGGTATATGTGACTTATAAAACAATATTTATATTTTGTAGATTTTTATTGGTTACAAATTTTTACATAAAGGAAATTACTGAATAATTTAATAATTTCAATAAACTTACTAGTGATTTTTTGGTACTAGAATATATTATTAAACTATTAGGTTAACAAAATATTTATCGAACTGTTGAAATATATAATGTATTCAAGTAGAAGAATTAGATATAAATATTAAGAATTTTGTTTTAAATATTATTAGTTTCCATTCAATTAAATGAAAACTTATCATAATACCATATACGTATTTTTTGACGTCAACTACTTACATATATGTTTATTACAAATGTAAATGTTTATTACAATTAAATCTATATAAATCTTACCCTTGGCCAAATTATCCGAAAATCTTTATGTGTATTTTATTTAATGAAAGTAAGGAATTTATTTGTAATCTTTCAAAGCAATTATTTATAATATCAGGTAAGGAAATTGGTTGAACTTTGAAATATTAAATCTTACTTATCCGAAAATCTTTATGTGTATTATTCTGATTTTCCTAATTTTAACTTTATTCTGATTTTCCTAATTTTAACTTACTTATCCAATTTAAATTATAACATATTAAATAAACAATTCCATCTAAATGTGCCTTTGAATAAGCATTAATAATTATAACATCAAATAAACAGAGTGGTAAAAACTCATTAACTGCCAATTTTATGCCATTGCATGCCAAACTTACAGATTATAACTTACTTTTTTTAACGTTTAATAATTTTTACTTAGTTTTGTCTAAAGTTTTTAAAAAATATACTTTTGGCGTTCGGTTTTTTTGAAATTATATGGCGTTAATTTTCCTTTATTATTATATTATGAAATATGCTACAACTTTTAATTACCATTTCATTATCGTTGCCAATATTCGTGATATAATTTAGCATTGCATTTAATAAACTACTAATAAGTTGGTATTTTTTCTAAAAGGAATATAATTATTGCTTCAAAAAATATAATATTTTTGTGAACTGCTAATTATGGAGTTTAAATATCGTTTTTAATGCAAAAATGTTTTATCAAAATAATTGCAAGGTTGCAATGGTTTGAAGAGTTTTGTAATTGTTTTGGAACCAGTTTTCAATACTTTTACAACGTTTTCCAAAACAATTAAAACGTTGTAATGGTTTGAAAAATGTTGCAATTTCTTTGGAAACGTATTTCAAAATTTTACAACGTTTTGCAAAATAATTACTACGTTATAATAGTTTAAAAAACGTTGTAAGTGTGTTTGAAACGGTTTTCAACCTTATTACAATGTTTTTCAAAACAATTACAACGTTGTAAAGGTTTGGAAAACGTTGTAATTGTCATGGAGATGTTTTTCAACAAAAAAACAAAGTTTTTCAAAAGAATTGCAAGGTTGTAATGGTTTGAATAAAATTATAAGTGTTTTGGGAATATATTTCACTACTCTTACAACATTTTTCAAAACAACTAAAACGTTGTAATGGTTTAAAAAACGTTGAAAGTGTCTTTGAAAATTTTTTCAACATTATTACAACGTTTTTCAAAACAATTACAACGATGTAAAAGTTTGAAAATATTTGTAAGTGTCTTGGAAATGCTTTTCAAAACTTTTACAATGATTTTCAAAACAGTTACTACAATGTAATGTTTTGGAAAACGTTGTAATTCCTTTGGATACATGTTTCAAAACTTTTCCAACGTTTTTCAGAACATGTAATTTCTTTCGAAACGTTATTCAAAATGTTTTCTAAAACAATTACAACGTTGTAATGGTGCGAGAAGTGTTGTAATTTCTTTGGAAACGTTTTTAGAACTTTTACAACGTTTTGCAAAAAAAATTGCAACGTTGTAATGGTTTAAAAAATATAGTATGTAATTGTTTTGGAAACATTTTCCAAAACTTTAACAATGTTTTTCAACACTTTTACAACGTTTTTCAAAACAATTACAACGTTGTAAAGTTTTGAAAAACATTGTAATTGTTTTGGAAACATTTTTCAAAACCTTTTCAACATTTTCGAAACAATTACAATGTTGTAATTAGAGATTGTGCTCGAGAATATGGCTTCGTATTGTTAAGAATATGGCTTCTTATATGTCTTCGCTTTTCTCGAGAAAATTAATTTGACTTACTTTCAAGATTCTCATTTCTCATTTCTCTTTAGGAATGAAACTGTTGAAAATTTAATAATATTTCATTGGGGCTCAAAACTATTATTTCTAATCATTAAGATTGATTGCAAATTATTATCAGTTAATGCTGCTCGATTGTTAGATTTTACATATTTCACTTCCAGTTCATTAAAGTCGGATGTGGATACAAAATCAACAGATATTTCAATCTTTCAATATCTTTAGGATTGCGAAATCGCCCGGCAAATATTTTCAACTTCTAATATTCGTCAGGTAAACATATTAAGAACTCCACTCGGTTCTTTTGACAATAAAATTCTGTCAACCTATTATCTTGCAGGTTAATGATTAGCTGGGAGATTTTGCAATCCTAAAGATATTGAAAGATTGAAATATCTGTTGATTTTGTATCCACATCCGACCTTTTAATCAACGGCAAGTTAAATTCGGCGAATATATTAGCCTCAACATTTACTTAAAATGAGAGAAATTTGTCCATATCAAGCAATTTTGCTTTAAACTGTTTATGCTTTTCTGCTTTAAACTGTTTATAAATTTTTAAATTGTTTATGCTTTTTAAAGCCACATTTCCTAAAATATGACTGATTTTTTCCCTTAATTTTTATATCCCGAATTTTTTCGTTATGATTTTAGTTTTATTTTATTACATTAATAAAAAAAAAATATAAAATATGTAGTTGCAATGCAATGTATTTTTTTAATTTTCTCGTTTTAGTGAATTCTTGAGAATTCACTAAAACTTTTCTCGAAATTGAAAAAAAAGACTTAACTACGGAATTCCCATTAAACGACAAATCCCATTAAACGACAAATGACTTCGAAATTAAACAACAAATTATAAGTCACTGAGAGCCCCAGGGAGATCCCCTGTATGACTTCGAAATTAAACAACAAATTATAAGTCACTAAGAGCCCCAGGGAGATCCTTATTAAAAGTTAATATGATGCAAAGAATAAGAAATAAATCATTAAGGCAGACTTTAGAGTAGGTTTATTTTCCAAGCAATTAAAAAAATTTTGCACAAACATATTTAATTAAATACTAACAAAAATTAAATACTTATTTACATATGAATTTAATTTTAATAATTAAGATTAGTAACATTAAACACTAGGGCAAATAAAAGCTTAATACTAATAATAATAATAATGATAGCCACATAAAAATTGTAATTCTTCATCTATATAGATATCAACAATTTCATCTCCAATCAATCAAACATATTTTAATGTAAATGAAACAACCACAAACTACTGCAAAAATGAATTAATTAAAATATAATTTTAATTTAATTTAAAAATTAAATTAAAATTATATTTTAATTAATTCGTTTTTGCAGTATATTAATAAAAAACTACCATTATTTCATAGCAAAATAAAATTAAATGAAAATAAGGAAAATTATTTTACGTATTTGACCAGAATAAATTAATGTAAGTAAGTATATACCGAAAAAAAAAAATGAAAATTGCTTAAAAACTTCATAATTAAAAACCAAATACAAGTAATAATAATGAAAAAAACAGATTTAATTTTTTTTTACATTTTCATTACTATGTCAATTATAAATGAAAAAATTTAAAACTTATATTTTCACAAAATGAGAAAAATACTTGATATTTTACAATAATGAATTTCCCTTTTGGGTAAAACATTACTAATTGAAAGTTTTTACTGTTTTATTTGGTGTTCTATATCCTTTTATTATTATTATTTTTTTTTTGGGTGGTCATTGAGTAACCGCGTACATCATCATTTTATACATAACCAAAAATTTTTTGATTACATATTCCGAGAAAATCTCTAGAGCAAATTAAAAATACTATATGTATACCCCATACTGTAAAAGTTATATTTAATAATATGGGAATATTGAGGTTGTTTTTTTTAATCTTTTTATGGAATTGGAAATTTATAATGTTGCCATCAAAAATGAGGTTTTTTGTTTGGCTACATAAATATAATTGCAGTTGTCCTGTTCCGTAAAAAAAAAAAAAACCAATTTACATATGCATTGTGTATATTAAAGTTTTGAAAATTAATATATTTTTTTTCTCATTTCTCACCCTTTGGCTGAAATTTTCTATATAGTTTTATTTCAATAAAAGAAAATTCCAAAAATAAAAAAAATTATGTTTTTTAATGCTTGAAGCAAAATTTACTATGTAAATTATAAATGCCACAGTGTGTATTAAATAAATTATAAAATAAGTAAATATATTATATTGATGAAATGAATATTTAAAGTGATGTATTATACGAATATATACATATATGCTTTTTGTTTACTTTAATTCATAATTTATAAACAAAAAAAAGAATGTTGATTAAATTTTAAGTTTATTATATATTTTAAGATTATTTAAGAATGTTAAATAAATAATTTAAATGAAAATAATACAATTAATAAACAAACTTTCTTGTTTTAAAAAAAACATGTATTTTGGACATACAGGAAACCTCCCAATGTTTAATTGAATAATTAATAATACGATATAGCCTGAGATATATTTATGAGTGTTATTAATTTATTTTACCTAAGGCAAAAACTAATACACTACACGTGTATGTTTATTAGAATTTAAAATAAAATTTATATTATGTTATTCTTAAAAGAAATCTGATATTAAATCTAAAATAATATTTCACCTCATGAGATTTTCTAAGTTTATGCTAGGTAACGGATGGTGAACCTTTTTCGGCCCGCGTGTTAATTATAATTATGAAAATATATATGTATTAATGTAAAATTTAAGTATATACATAATTAGAAATTAACACTGGAACTACTAAGCAGTCAAAATTACCACTTGAACATTGTTCCAAAGATTTTTTAATCTAATTTTGAAAAAAGTATCATAATATTGAGGTATGTTGCAATATTAAATTTTAGTTGTGGTATTGAAAATAGACTTTATAAATGATAATTTGTTGTATTATTTACAACATAAATGTGCTGATATTCGGTTAATTATATTTTCCTCTTCTAAAAAAATTTATAATATACTGACGGAACAAGCTATATATATAGTAAATCATTTAGAATCAAATGCGTCACAATCCATAATATATAAAATTAGCGATATTGCGATTGGAACTCATAGTATCCTGCAATAGTATAAATAGTAGTCTAATTGGTTTCCAAGTTTCAATAAAATTTCAAGGATTCACTCCTAGTCTTTTACATAGTCTTGATAAATTTTAGACAACTAATTTCTGTACGCTCTATCAAATGATTTATTAATTTATTATTCTACAAAAAAAAACTTTATTTTGGTATAAAACAACTTGAGAAATATTGATTAATCTTAATAGTTACCCTATTAAAAAGCTATGAAATAAAATTAATTTGAGAAAATCTTATAAAATACTAAAATATTTTTTATTTAAAGTCCAATGTCCACATAATATAATTTAGTCGATGCATCGTTTATAAAAATAGGTAATAAAATTTGACCTGAAAATTTTCAATATGCATTTCAGATGCAACTTCTTCAAAATTAAATCTGAACTTTTGGAGAACTTACATCTGAAATTTTTGGATCAATCTCATATGCTTTTAAAAAATAATCTTATCTATATTCCATTTATGCAACAATCTTAAAAGTAAATAAATTCATACTTACATTTTATATATTTGTAAGTAAAAAGCTTATTTTAATAAACCTGAATCATTATTATTTAAAGTAATTAAAAGACCAATTTATAATTAAATTTATTTTATATATATATATGTTTTATTTATTAAATATTTTCCATTTATTTTTTTTTCACTTGTATATATATAATTTGTTATTTTCAATTTTCTTTATAATATATATACTTTATTTTTTAATTAAATTTTAATTATATTTCTTATACAATAACATAACATTATGTTAGAAACACACTTTTGAACTTGAATAAAAAAATCTTTTACTTTTTTTTTTTTTTTTGGTATTTTCAATTACATATTATTAAATTTTTTTTCTTGTTTTTATATAATTAAAATATTTTATAACTAACATAAAATATTTCTTTATATTATTTATAATTATTTTTATTTTTTTTTAACTATATATCTTTATATAAATTACATTTTTAGTATTTAATATAATTAATCTAACTTAATTATTAATTTTATATAGAAATAAAATTAAAAAAAAAACTTAATTAATTTCTAATCTGAATACCGTATTCTAAAATTAATATTAAAAATACATATTAACTAAAAAATAAAATGTCAATAAAATTTTTATAACTTTTCTGTTTTGGATTTATATTTTTATTTTTTTTCATTTACATCAGTTTTTTAATCTCTTATTTAAATTGTTTTAATTAAATATTTATGTATAATTAGTTTTATAAAATTTAAATATTTATATTCTATTTTGGTATTTTTTTAAAATTTTTTTTTTTTAAATGTACTTTTATTTTAAATGTTGTCTTCAATTGATCGTATATTTAGGACTTTAAGTATATATGTATATTTTTATTTTTGGTAATAATCTTAAAATAACAATTTTTCAATTTGTATATATTGTTTATAATTTTGTGATGCTTTTACAAAACCGAAGAATTTAACACAACAAATATCAATTAATGGAAAATAGCTTTAAATATGACTGTGTCTACCCTCCATTACAATTCATATATCTTATTACAGTTGTAAACAATGTTCTTCCCTATGCCTTTCAAATGAAAACGAGTTATTTCGAGAAGAACTGATTATAACATACAACATATGCGTTGTCTAGTCAATCCCGCAGTTGAGCCGCAATATGGACCAACAATTTTATATGAATTCTGGATCACAAAATCTCTTTATAGTGAAGAAACACCAATGACTTTGTTTTTCAGGGATTAGCAAATTGCCTCAACCGTTGGAATTTTTACTATTTACATTTTAAAAAATGATAGTCATTTAAAGCTAAGTAAATTGAGACCAACATCAATGACTTGCACACGGACTGAACTATTGTACCACAACTTAGTACACTATCATTAAGGTCCTTCGTGACATCTAATTTAAAAATCATATCAATCATATAATTAATTTTATTAATAATATTAGAAAAAGCCAATTTTAAAACTATATTCCGTTTAAACTTTAATGTAATTTTCAAATTTATATATTTTTGACATTTTCAATTTTATATAAATCTTGTTTAATTTTATTGACTTCTATATTTTATTTTGAGTTAATTATTATATTAGTTTTATTCAATGGTTAATAATATAAATTTATACATTGACCGATATTTTTGATATTTTTATACGATCATAAAAAATCTCCTAGCTATATTTATATGTAATATCAAATTTCAAATATCGAACTATCTAAATAAAATGTATTTTCTATTTTTTTTAAATAAATTAAAGCACAGAATAAGTGTAAAGAAATTTTTTTTAAACTAATTTTTAAATATGCTTGGGTTTTATATAAACTTGAATTTTAAGATAACAAACGTAATACAGTTCAAATTTTTCGACAAACTCATAATAAATTTTTAATAAATTTTTAAACGAATTTTTAAATTCACCTTAAAGTCACCAATGATTTCATATCAATTTTATTATAAATTTAATTTATAAATTATATTTTGCAATTTAAAATATTGAAATTTAGTAATTTAATTAAATTTATTATTATTTTTTTTTTTTTCTTTATTTTAAATAATTATTAATTTTTATGTAATTGATTTTAAATATTTTCAATTTGATATTAAATTTTTATTATTGTTTTCAATTAAAGTGTTCATTTTTTATATATGTTTTTATATTTATTTATCCTTTCAGTTATTTATTGACTATAGAATTATTTTTTTTATGTAAAATTAACTTAATTTAATTTAATTAATATAAAAAATTTTGTTTTTTTTTAAAAATATTTTAAGTTCCACTAATTGTTGTGAATTCGATTTCACCACGGGGTAGTATTAAATCCGGGTCTGTAATATATACTGCATGGCATAAGCAAAATAATTCAAGAAAATAATTTATATTTATAATTAATTTTTTTTTAGTTATTTGTTAGTGAAGCGTTTTGTGATCTGTTTATTTACAAAAGTTGTAGTAATTATGATGCAAAAATTAATAAAAATATTAAGTATTACTAATTTTCTACATAAAAAAAAAAATACATCTATATATTTTTACATTCCAACTACAAGTTTAATTAAATATTTTGAAAAAATAGAAACTAATTAATTTAATATAAAAAAGTAAATAAATTAGGAAAGTAATTTGTTTTAATACAAATTACTTTACTCGATTGTATGTCCTTTTAGCAAAATAATAGTATTTTGAGTTTGTTATAATCATAATTTAAATCATTTTCATTTGATCCTTAAATTTTAAATTCATATTTTATTTATTTCTTTTTCTCTTCTATTTCATATTTTTTCAAATACTTAACTCAAATAGAAAAATCTTCGACGTTTACTTAATATGTTTCTTTTTTTTTATTTTTAACACCAACCAACACAGATGGTACACATATCAAAATTTCATTTTGAATCGTATTTCATTTTCAAGTTTTTTTTTTTTCATATTTAAGATTATTACAATTGCATATAAATTTGCCATATCATTTTGAAAAAAAATAAGAAAACTGGTAAACTCATAACCAGACTGTAAAAAATTTAAAATAAAAATTTGAATTATCAAACAAGGAGAAAATCAGAAGAAAATGTGAAATGAAGATGAAAATATATTTCTATATATTATGCCGTAAGTATTTGAAAAGTTAAGAAAAGGCTCAGTAGTTTCATACTTTTAGTTTCTTATTTTGATTTTTGATTTTTAGTGTGAATGGTTTGTTATTTGAAATTAATGCTGTTAAACTCAAATTTTAAATTCATAAAATCTAATTAGACTTAAATAAGAAAATTTTATGAATCCAATTTCCAATACCATTTAGATAATCAATTATAGTAATTCCATTTTTTATTACTGATTCAAATCTTTATTATTTACTAAGATATTTGGTTTATTTAAGATGTTATTTCAATTATTAATTATTTTGAATATTAACAGAAATATTTATTTTATACCACTCTTAAATATCTTTACACCGTCGTACTAATAATGAATTTTAGAGATTATTTTCCAAGTCTGTGTAATAAACTGGACATTTACTTAAATTTCGACTTATTTCCAAATAATTTGTTTACATTTACATTTATTAAAGCAATTAACAATTTGAAAAATTTTTATGCACGGCCAAATAGACAGACAGTATAACTTTAGCACAAAAAACTTCTTAATTCTCTATAAAAAAAAAAAGCCTTAAAGCGGATTTAACAAATTCTTACATTAACTCGTACATAAATAAAAATATGTCGTAAGTTTTTGACAAAAATAAAAAAACTAGAAAGGGTTATATTTTTTCTAGATGAGTTTTTCATATCATATTATATGACATATGCGTCAATTATTTGCATTTGATAATATAATAATTTTAAATTGACATACATATATATTTAGATTATTTTTTTTTATTTTTCAATGTTATTTATTTGTTTGAAAGTTCTACGAAAATATTTTTTTATTAAATAAACCATTTGAGCATAAACAGAATTTGTGAAAATTTGTCACTTTTTTTTATATGCTAGAATAGAGATAGAATAAAATCCAATAAATTTTTTTTTTTATATATATATATATATATATTAGATGTCATATGTCAAAATATTTTTTGGTATCTTCGAAATTTGATGTCGTCTTTTGTCAGGATGGTTTTTTATTTTGACAAATTTATTTTATTTTAAATGAAATTTAATAAATTTATACTTTTTTTATAAATCTTGTTAAGTTTATGGTTGACTGAACAATACTAATCATAGTAATAAATTATTTATTTTTTAATAATATTCTAACCTATTACTGGTCAAATTAATTTTCTACAATTCTGGTAATATCAATTTGATTGACTGATATAGCCTTGATTGGAAAATATTGATAATACAAAATAAAGTTTGGACCGATGTATTTAACAAAGTGGAAAATAAAAAATTTATATACCAATTACTTAGCTAGTTATTAGATTTTTTGATGACACTAAAAGTCAATTTAATTTTTGATAAAAAAAAAAATGTTTTTATACAATACGTATATACTTTTGGTTATTTGAAAAGTTTAGAAACTCTTTATCAAATTAATCATTTTAAAATAACCAAAAAAAAAAAGCAGAAAACCCCCAGAATTTATAATTACGGTTAGAATAAAAAAAAATCTAATTAATTTTCTTAAAGATTATTTTATGAAAAATTTTCTTATTTAATTTTTTTTTTATTTTATGTTTTCAAATAAAGACCACATACAAAAAACTACCCATTCAAAATTCTTTAAATGAATTTACTTTCTAACTTTATAATTAAAGTCCACAAAAAACAAAAATTATATTAATGACCCTCACTTTATGATGATAAAATTTAAACAAATTTTCACCATTTTTTTTGGCCAAAAAAAATAAAAATTAAATTAAATATTCTTTCATTTTTTGTTGTTGTTGTGTGTTTTCCATTTGAAAAGAAAAATCTCAATTTATAAAAAAAAATAAAAATGTTTTTTTTTTGTGTTTATTCATTTTTATAGTCGAGATGGTGCAAAAATCACACAAAAAAATAAAAAAAGGATTACCTCTTAACACCAAGGACAATTTAATAAAAAAAATTCTATATTTAGACTTGTATATAATGTAATATTGTTTTTTTTTTCTTCACATTTTCAATTATAATATTCACATTCATTTAAAAAGGACACCAGGTGTAAATTTGTGAAAGTTAACAGAATAATAAAATAAAAAAAAAACAAAATTGTTATTAAATTGCCTTTTCTGTGGGTGTGGAAAATTTACTTTTTAGTTTACACAAGAATCTTCATTTTGAATTGGTACACAAACAGTGAAACACAAGCAAAAAAAATAGTGTTTATAAGTCAAATATTCATTTTGTAGTACATTGTAAGTCTTGTTTACTTGTCGTTCTAGTAAACTGCAATTAAACAGAATATAACAAAAAAAAACTATAAAAAGGACTAACCAAATAACAAAAATTAATGTTAAACATTAAAAAATTCTGACAACAGTTTTAAGAAGTTTGAAAATATTCTGAACAATTTGAAAATAATATAAGAATCCGGATTATTTGATTAGATTATTGTTTTTCTCATCAAATAATCTGGATTCGTAAAAAAATGTTGTGACATTGAAGATTTAAAAAAAAACCTTAAAATTTATTCTGATACAAATTATTAATTTTTTACAACCGAATTATTTATTTTTTCACCTCGTACAAAACATTTTACAAAAAGTAAATGTTATTTCCATCAGAATTATGAATAACATCATAAAAACATAAATGAACAAAAAAAAAAATACTAAAATTTTTATCGAAGATAGAAAGTTTTCCTGGAGCATAAATTTAATAAAAACGACATTTCTTAATTCAAAAACTATAGAAAAAGTTTAAAATAAAATTTCATAAGTTAATTTGAAAATAAAAAATTTTTATAGAATAATTTTATTACTATTTTTTTCCTGATTTTTATTTCATTTCATTTTATTTATGATATTTTTATTTATGTTGTTTTTTCCAGAAATTTTTAATTTCATAACAAAACAAAAAGATTTCAAAATATCTCTTTTATGTATAATAAAATCTAAAAATATATCCGTTTTTTTTTTCAAGTAGAAATATAGTGTTATTAGTTTATAAGTTTTATTGTTGATCCACATAGATCATTAGATTTTAAATGTAGTGCACAATAATTAAGTTTTGACAGGTGTTCTCTAAATCTTTTAGTAATTTTGGCAAATGTAATTAGAATTTTATAGTTAGTTCTGCTAGTACAGAAACGGCAGTGAATAAAAGAAATATTACAAGTGCAAAAAGCTAATATTTATTTACTAAGCATTAGCATGAATATAAAATTGTCTAAATTTGTTTAAATTAAAATTATTGTTCAAAAAAATTATTTAAAAAAACTGGTGAAATACATAAATTTATGAATTAAAATAAATGAATTTTCACAATATTAAAAAATAAAATTAAAGATTATCCTTCTATCTTACAAAATGTAAGGATTCTAAAGTTGCTATGAAACTAATTCAGATTAACGAAGGACAGTGGGTTAAAAAAATTTAAAGCATAAAATATATTTATAATAAAATAATAAAATTAACGTTTATATTGTACAGTACGATAAAAATTAAGTTAAACTTTGGTATTTTTTTAATATTGGTATTTTTTTTATTAAATTACGAAACAACTTTGGTTTTTTTAATATATTTTTGGTATTTCTTGTATTAAATTACAAACCAAAAGGAGCAAAAAAAAACAACCAGAAAATATTTTGAATATATTTTTTTATAAAAATGTAAAATATTTTCAGTTTTTTTCAGAGTTCGAATTATAAAATGAAAACGTACAGAAAATTTTGAATTATTGTAATTATTTGTATTGTAATGATGAATATACAACATTTAAATATTATTGACCTTAAATGCGTATTGGAATCAAAGTAATTATATTTATTATATAAATAAATTTCATTTAATTATTTTATATAAAAAATCCCAGATAAATAAAAATATTTTACAATATAAAAAATTATATTTTACATATTAAAAAAAAAAATAAGATACTTTTTACAAAAATATACATAATCAATATAAATATATAAAAAAATAAATATTACATAAAATATTTCATGAAATATGTTTTAAAATTTATTATTTAAAAAAAAAATATATTAAAATTTAAAGTAATATCAAAAATTTTAATTTAAAAGTTAATATATGAATATTTTGAAAGATTATTAAATTAAATTTGGAAAAAAAAGCTGAATTTACATCTGCAACAATAATAATTTTAAATGTCATGCAGCATAATGTTTTGCAAAAGAATACTATAATAATTTTGTTTATACTTTTAACCAATTATGTCAATAATAATTGTAATAAGAAATAAATTTAATAAAAACAATAGTAATAAGATTAAATTTCATTACAAATATTATACAAAAAAAAATTTACTTAAATTAAAATATTTCTATTAAACTACTAGAAGCAATTAAAATTATTTCTACAAAAAAAAAAACACCCAACTACAATTTTTTATATAACGAATGTGGTATACCATTTAAACTTGGTTGAGAATATTGTACAAATCCTTCTGAAACATAACGTGTATTCCTCGGTCCTTGGATAGCAGAACGACTATGTCGAATTTCAGCTGGTCTTGTTACTAATTCTTCTTCATTTAGGGCATCTTCTTCAATATACATTGATGGTACATCAGTTCTAACTGGTCTGTAATTATTATTTAATATATATTTAAAATAAATTTCAAAAATTTTCAAATAAAAAAACATATTTTTTTAACACATATAAAACTAAATAATTTAGACCTCTAACGAAAAACGTATCTATATTTCAATAATTAAAAAACTTATGTGCATAAAATTTTTCTATTTTAATTATCTCTATTTTCGAATTTAGAATATCCTATAAATGTGCACATAAATTTATTTAGTATTAGAAATTAGTGTTGGTTATATAAACTAAAAAAGAACTACGTGATTCTAGAACATATATTTTCAGTTTTTACCTATCTGTAATTTGGAGAAATTGGAGAATTTCATTGTGCAGATATACATATATATAACATTAAATGAAAAAATTGATAATTACTTAGCATATAAACATATAGGTAGAAAATATATCCAATTAATCATTTTAGCATAATTAAGTCGATTCAGGTAAAAAAATGTTTTAAAATGATGGGAAACAGCTATTTTATCATAATTTTCATTTCCATGTAATAATATCAATTACATATATACACATATATAAAAATGAAAATAATTATGTTATTTATTAATTATAGTGAAATATTATTGATTTAAGATTTAGTTATATAAATATTTTAAAATTTTCCAATACATATTCTTTATAAATAAATTTTTTATATAAATTTATGGTAAAATTATGAAGCTTTTATGTAAAACAAATATTTTTTTATTAATAATAAATTTTTGTCAAATAAAATTTACATTTTTAGTTAAATTTTCGTATAGATTTTTACGTAGTTTGTTCAACAAATTTTTTTTTTGTCATTAATTATGTTAATCACTAAATATACAACACATACTTGTAAAATAAACATAAAATTATATTTATAAAGTCGTTAAGTACCTTATTCACTACAAAAAGCTATACAGAAACCCTTAAAATACATGAAGTGTCTATTATAGATTCATTTACTGATATTTCAAGAGGACAAAAAGGAATTAAAATTTGATCAGTTAAAGTGAGTACTCTAATAGTTTGTATATATACATACATATATATATATATATATATATATATATATATATATATATATATATATATATATATATGTATATATATATTTTTTTTTTAAAGTTAATCCCAACAATAACGGATTTATTTTATTTATAAAATAAAAATAAGAAACAGGATTAAAACATGTCACTAACAATATTTTTAGTACACTTTAGCAGTATTAGTATTTCAAATATTTATACATCTTGATTTTATTTGCTGTATGCTCTTAAAAATGATAACAAAGTAAAAAAAATTTTGCATAAGTTTTCTTGTTGTTGTATTTGTCTTGTTTTGTATTAATTCGAGAATATACGTAAATAATACAAGATGTCTCAAGTTATCTTTTTTTTTTTATTTATATGTATACTTTTGTAGTAAAATAATTTTACTTCTCTTTTTAAATTCTGGTGTAGTACAAAAAAAAAGAGATTTACAAAAATCTATCTAAATATTTTATGTATTTTAAATATTTTAATCAGTTCTCAATTTTCTTATACCACAAAAGAAATCAGAATTAAATTCACCCAAGGTTCTCAAAAGGATTTTCTATCTAAATTACAATATAAATACAATATGTGATTGTAGAATCAATGGAGAAAGAGCATTTTCCGAACACAGGGTTCTTGTTTGGATTAGATACAAAATTATTGGTATACGAAGAAGTCAAGTAATTACTATAAAAATAGTGTTGTTTCCCTGATTTTAGATAGAAAACAAATATCACAATAACAAGATAGTTGCGGTACTACATAACATAAATGAACCCATCCGTTTTGTGAAAATTCTTTTCACTATAAAATTGTATTAAAATACGTAAAATTTTCTGTTTATTTTTTTTTTGTTCCTTTGATACAAGATATAAACGAATTAAAATTTGAGTGCATAAATATTTACGTATTTTCCTCTATATTGCACATCATGTCTGAGGTAGTCTCAAGTATTAAGTACGAACACAAAGCAACCTTAAGAATCAATTAAAGTTTTCATTATATGAACATAAAAGAATTCCGTTTCTATATAAACAAAAGCTCTATACACAAGGATATTTTTACAATTTTATGTCATTTAATGTAATCTCAAAATTAGAAAACAAATTTTTTTAAAAATTTGAAAAAGATTCAGATAAAAAATTTAAGTCAGAATCATAATAATCATTATTATACGGTATAGATATTAACAATTTCACACCATCAAATATAAAGTTCAAAACCAATTAAAAATTATTATTATTAATTTATTTAAATTTTTTCAAAATATAACTTTTATTATGTTCAAATTTAATCTAAAAAAAAATTATAATCACGTAAATTTATAACTTTTTTTTTGTTTTTTTATTAACTTTTTACTCGCCCACCGCAAATATTAACTTTAACATTTTGCTCCTTTTTTTTCGTGATCATTAAAAGGATAAACAAATACAATTTACACATAATTTTTTTTAAGTATATTTTTGATGTTGTTTTTTTTTTTTTGTAGATACTACTTGTTTTTATTTACAAACAGTTTTATGCAAAGTGTTGAATAATATTGTAAAGTTTTTATACCTTTCAAAAGCTTATTTTTTAACTCTCATGAAAAAATAATAAATTATTATACATATGTACATATTATTATAAATTATATATACATTTTATATTTTTGGTATATAACTATATGTATGGTTGCTTTATTTGCGTCCTGGAAAATTACTTTTGGTAACACAAAAAAAAAAAAAAAAAAAATTTCAAAGTTAATAAAAGTCACCAAAAAAAAAAAGTAAATCCTGTTTTATCTGATACGATTGCTAAAATAACATATAAATGAGAAATGTGTATAAAAAAAACATACAATTTTTTTTTCATTTCCTTCCGGTTACCAAGCAACTATCCAAATGTTAAAATTGTATTAAAGGAAAAATTTATTTGTAAAGCGAAAATAAATAATAAATATTACAATAAACACCCACAAAAAAAAATAAAAAAAATTTGGTGTTTATTTCTCGCTCGTTTTTATTATTTAAAGTTCAATAAACGAAGTAAAATATCAATATTCAACAAAAAAAAAAGGATGTGTGTTGTTATAAAGGATAGATATTAAATAATGAAATACATGTTATAGTTTCCGAAAATTTTATGAGTCTGGTGTGAATATAAATCAAGAATAAAAGTTCAGGATTCTGATTTTTAAAAACAAAAACAATATTAGATATTAAATTCTGTATAATCGTTTTCACCTAACTAACCCGAAAATATTGAAACATCTTTTTTAAACCACAGTCAACATTTAATTGTACATTCTAGCTTTTCAACTCAAAAATACTATCATTTAAATAAGCTTTCTATTTGTTAGCAAATGGCACCTACAGTAAGAACGTTTCCCAGTCTTAAATTACATTTTATTGGTGCTCATTTAAAGCTATGTAAACTTAGATCAATATCAATAAACCAAGCACCTACTGTCTACTATTTCTAACATCTTAGGATATAGCTTCCCTATAATTTTAGATTTTTTTTTTCGGACATTCCAGTTGCCCTATTATTTTTTTAAAAAATTGTTTGGTTAATAAATATAAAAATCTTTATAAGAAAGGAGGTCATACTACATTTGATTTTAAAATCAATTGATACAAAAGCAAGTATATAATTGAAACAAATCGGTTTATATTCAAGTAAATTTTTTTATTAATTATTATCAAAAAAATTCGGAATAACTTTATTCGGATATCCAAAGATAACAATGAAATAGTTAAAAATATAATAAGAACAATACAAATTGAAATTTTTGCATAAAATTTTACATAAAACAATTTATCGGAAAGCATTGATATATGAATGTCATACTATCGATTTCTCTTTTGTAAATCTTTTGTTTTTAAAATTTAGTGCTTTTTTGTTTTCCACGTTTTTGGCTGTAATATCCGTTCCATGTAATACTAAATATTCGTATAATATTCGACCAGTACCATAAAAAATTGTTATTTTATTCACTCCAATTCTTGTTTTATTTTTTTTTATATATATTTTTGTACAAGAGATTTAATAATGTTGTTATATTTTTTTTTTTTGGTTTTCGATGAGAGATTTAGTACAGCCTTTTGTAAGAGTATCGGAAATTAAAAGTAAATATACAAATATTCCACAGAAAATCTTTTGAATATTTATATATAAAAAAATATATTTTTATGCTTTATGAAAGGCATAACTTGTTATATTTTTTTTTTCTTCTTTTTGTTGTTATTATTTATGTTTATGAAAGGACAAAACTAAATAAACTTCTAAATGTATTTCCAAAAACTTCAGGAATGAAGAAAATAATAATAAAAAAAAAACATTTCTTTTTTTTTTATTTACCTAAAAACTGTATACACAAACTTGTAGTCCTCTCATCATTTATACACATTGAAACAGGATTTCTATTCTTTAATATTATTTGCTTAAAATATTTATACTTTTTTTTATATAGTTTAGTATATATTTAGAATATTTCTAAATTTTGTTCGAAGGATTATTTAGAAATGTTTAAAGGGTGACAAAAAAAAATTGAGAAGGGTGACAAAAAAAAATTGAGTAAGTTAAATATTCTCGTAAATTTGACCAATTTTATTTTTCCTTTTCAAAAAAAAAAATGAAATAAATTCAAAAGAAGAAAAAAAAAAGTTGCAATTTGTATTTATGATAAAAAATGTGGGAAAATCCTAAATATTGTTAAGGACTCACGCAAAATATATTAATAATTTTCATAATCCGATTTTGTTAAATAAAAAAAATATAGAAAAACTTTGATTCAGTTTTTTTTTTATTTTTATTCTAGGATATTTTATGATTTTGTTTTAGTGAAATTATTAGGTTTTTTGTTTTGGATAATATCAAAAAGGATCAAAGTTTATTTATGATATTAGTTAGGAAAGGAATGAAAGTTAATAATCATGACTTTATGAATTATTGGAACAATTTTTGAACATATTGTTGGCAAAAGTACGTATTATAAATTTTTTTTTTATTGTAAAACAAAATTAGAAGTATAATTAGTTAAACTTAATTAGAATGGGAAATATTTATTAATAAAGTAATCTATGAAAAAAGTTGATTATTAATTCGTCCTTGTGCAAATAATTATACAGCATTCTGATATTTTCAGCTAAAGTTTGCTTAGTAAAATTTAACTTTTTTTAGAATTCTTTTATATTCAAAAATATTAATAATAATTTTGTTTTACGAAAGAAAAGTAGTATAAATATTTTAAGTATTTTATACTTCAATCCCTACCTTCTAAATATAGTCTTTTCAACCTTACGCAGTTCCATAATTAAAAGAAATTGATATTTTAATCTGAACTACTTTTTTTTTTGTAAAATGAAATACACTTGGACAGATTGAATTGCGAATATTCGATATGTATTGCAATCCCTACGAGTCAGATCAAAGCTTCTAGTTTGCAAAAGAAGTTCTATCATCAATTAGGCTTGTAAGATATTAAGTTGAAAAATTTTATGTCGGACACACAAACTTAATTAAAATAGAATAAATATTCCAAATATATTCCAATACACAGAAAAAAAACCAACCCAAAAATCGAATTTAACCCGAATTTAATTTTTTATATTTGTTTTTTAAAATTTGTATGTTGTGTCAAATTCTACCACAAAAATTTAATTATACTTTCTAACCGACAATAACAAGGGACAAAGGACTAGTTAAAGGATTATGGTAAAAAAAGAGAGCATAAACCTTCACATTGGAGTAGTTTACGTATATATAACAACTACAATATTCTATGATAGAGATAGAGATTAATGTGTCCTGGAATTTAAAAATATTTCGTATACTAACAAGGTTTATACTAATTACAAATTTCTAGAATATCCTCTTTTTGAATAAGAAAAACTAAAAAACTTATTCAATTAATCTAAATAATTTTGTTAAAAATATATAATTCTACGAATTTCCATGTTAAGGATTTAAGTATATATTATAATATTTTTAAAAGTTTTCCTTTTTCTTATTAGTTTATTAACTTTTAAATATTTTTTAATTGTTTTATTATCGCTATCCACCTAAATTTTCGTAAATTACTACAGTTTAACAAGAAAATTATTATAAATATTGCATGTACAATATTGCAATCCATTGCTTATTAATATCAAAATAACTTTTTTTTGTTTAATAATATTATTATTATTTAAATTACTAACAATTTAATCTTTGAAGTTTTCCAGCTTTGTGAATTGTTTTGTGAATATATACTAAAAGCATGCAATAATAAAAATGCCCTCAAGAAAATGAAATATAAATTATTATTCGTTTTTTCGTTTTCTCTTTCGCTTTTTTTTTGCGTCTTCCTTTCATTTTTCCTATTTAATGCCTGGAAAAGCAAAAATACTGTTCAAATAAGAGCTTTATATGTATATACATATTTAAACTTTGGATTTTTAAAAAGAGCATAGTGAAATTTTTTACTTTTTTACAAAATAAAAAAGAAAAATTTACAAAAAGCACTTATTTTCTAACTAACAAGAAACGGAAAAATATAATTTTCTTCTTTTTTTTTTTTATGTTTTGCAAAATAACAACAAAAAAATATCCATAAAGTAGCGCAGGTGGGACAGGAAATAATATTATTAAGTGACGGGCAATAAAAAAAAAAAAGAGGTCAAGTAGATTTTGTGGTTTAAAATCAAAGAATAGAAAATGAAAACAGCTTGAAGCCACACAAACCATCATCTACTAAGAAACTATCATATATACCAAATATACTAGATATTTGCTAGTATATAGAACTGATGATGGCCAGGATTATGGTTTCAAAAAAAAATCTCCAATTTGAGTGTTCTAATGAAATAGATTTACAAAAATTCAAATAAAATTACTCTTTTGGTAAACAAAAAGAAGGGTTTGACATAATTTGGTATTTCAATCAAATTATTGCTATTATATAATATGGTAGTTCCGTCGGTAGTTAAGTAGTTATCTTGCAGTCTGAGACATCGCTGTTCCTCAGAGTTTTAAACCATATGCTAGTTCGAATCACTCAGCAGACACAAAAGCCATTAGCTTGTTGCAATAAAAAGGGTTCTGCACAATAAAGGTTCGAAAACCATTTAGAAATAGTCGGTCTAAATTACAATAAAAAATTTAAGAAGCTTCAAGTGCAGATAATTCTGCAATTCAAGCCCCATGCTCACCAGTGGATTGAAGAAGGAAAATCTTGGTAGTTCATAATCTAGCGAATATAAATTTTTTAAATATAAAAGCTGCTTAATTTTATTTTAAATCAGTTATGACCCTGTGCTAGTTTATATATCCAAAATAGTAAAACCTTTGAGTTGGACAATTATTTTTCCAGTAAAATATTTACTTGTACGATACCGATTTGTTGGACATTATTACTTTTGGTTCGAAATGTCGAGAAAAATAGCTATTTTCTATTAAACTAATTTAACTACTTTAAAATAAACAGACAAATAAACTGACTTATTTAAAGATAATATATTTCTATCTTTCTTTTAAAATGTGCTAAAAAATTATTTTAATCTGTACATTACTAATAATAGTACACTGTACAGGTGGTAATTTATATTCAATTTGAATTAACTATACTCTTTGCTTTATATATTCATATAAAAGTTTAGCAGTCTTTTTATTTTTTTAATCCTATTTATTTCAAGTACTTCCTGGCGACTGTATATAAATTGTATCTTTATAACAAAATTTAAAATCACGTCAACACCAAAACTTTCAGTATATTAAAGGTAATTTAACTGTTTGAAAATTTTATATAATGAAAAAAAAAAAAATTAACAAAAAATATACAGCAAGAAAGGTGCCACTTACCTCATTCGTTTTCTAACATCTTGTGGTTCAGGTGGTTTAGGCCGATGCTTACAAACAACAACAATACCAGCAACTATAATTGACGTAACTATTATAGCACCACCAGCCATTACAGCTGCCATAATAACCATTGTAGATTGTTTTTCATTCCGTTGATGGGTTGTTTCAGCTGGTGTGGGATCTTCAGATAAAATTGTTTCATCTACAAATTGGATAAAAATGTATGTAGAATTTTATTTTTTATGTTATTTTGTTGTTTTAGATAGACTCTATTTTCATTTAAGTTTGTTTCAGAAAAGTTCATTATATGCGGTATATATATTTCAAAAACATAAATTATATTTTAGATAGATAAATTAGGAAAGTAGGAGGAAAATTAAAAATGTTTGTTAGATGGAAATTTTTAAATAACTTTTAATTAAATCTAGAAATACTGTATTATAAAATGAAAATAATTTTTTAAAGCATTTTTATTTTTGAGAAAAATTAAATTTCAAAATAATTTTCATGTAAACATAATTCAGAATTTTAACATTTGTAAAATATATTGTTGTAGTTGTGTAGCACAAAAAAATACAATAAATATGTAACTTGGAGATATATTTTAAAATACTTTGTAAAAGAAAAAAAAAAGTGTGGAATTATACCATTTCTCGTATATTCGGAAAATAAATATTTTTATTGATGTCTGTCTATTGATGGAAGTTTAAGTTAAAAAGGTTATAAATAATTGATACCAATTGTAAAAGTGAAGTGACCAGAATTGTATTTATACATTTTAAGTTTTAGGTGTCGGACAACCTTTTTGGAGTTAAAATTGAGTACAGATCTAATTTTTTTATATTTTACAAAGCCTAATATGTTAACCATAATTTTAAACTTTTATTTCATATTTAATAAATATTTACTCTTAACTTGAGTCTAATGTTCTAAATTCTAGCAGTATTTCCAAAATTCAACCATATGGAATTTTATAATTTATATATTGCAGAAATAGCACTCGTTTCTTTCGGTTAAAATTTGTTTTCGAGAACTTCTAGTTTTGGACAATTTGTTTACCGAATTTGGAAAAAGTATATCGGGCGCTATTCTATGATATTGACTCAAAAGCAAAAACTCCCAAATAATTTGTAAAACTATGTGTAGGATCCAATAATTATGACTTTCACGAAAATTGAAATCATACTGATTTCAATAAAATAATTTTTTTATAAATTGCATAAATACTTGTACTGTAGTGAGATTTTTTTGTTGACCAAATATATATGTATGTAATAGGTCCTTAATTAATAACATACATATTTATTTATCTAATTTATATTAAACATACATATTTGTTTATTTTGAATTATGTTTCAGTGTAGGCTTTTAAATTTTTTCCCCATATTATGTACAAATATATTTTATAAATTTATGGAAATATTAATTTTGCATACGAAATATTTAATGTTTATCTCTTTGAATTTTAAGAACACATTACAGTGGATATCCTGCATTGCATTTTGACTAAAGAACCTTTCTTTTAAATTCTCTTATGAAATGTCACTAAATTTTCACAATATTTGATCTATTTTGAAACAATAAATCAGTTTCATTTTATTATCCGACAAAAAAAAAAAATTATTAACCAACTTACAATGAGAAAAACATATTTAAAATACACTTAAAATCACACATCTACATAATATAACAATTTATATTCCAAATATCAATCAAATTCTAGTTTTTCTAGATAATTTATTATGTCCAAAATAAACAAAATATTCTAATACTAAATATAAAAACTTAAATAATTTATGAAACCAGAAACCTATGTCTGCGTAACCTATTTCAGTTTTTTTTTTCAACCTAAATTATATCTATCAGAAAATTCACTTTATTTTATTCTTAATATTAAAATTCCAATGTTGACATTGCGACAATTTTCTATGTTCACAATACATATGACAAAAAAAAAAAAAAGTGCAAAGAAAAAGAGTTTAAAGGTAACCAAGTATAAATTTTTTTTACTTTTCTTTTTTATTTATGTTTTTTTTTGTGTGTGTGTGTTGTCAGATGTGATAAATAAAGGACGTTGATGTTTTTTTTTGTATGGAAAGTAAATAATAATGAAATTTATTACACATCTAAAATGTAAAATTCAAATACATGTATAAAGTGGTATAAGATTTATGTATACAAATATGTTACATTAATATCTGAATAATAAAAAGACATTCTGCCGTACTGCAAAAAAAAAAAAATATAAAGTATGTATATCAAATAATTCATAGTGTCTTTTGGTTTTGTTAAAAAAAAAAAAATGTAATATGTAACAAGAAAAAAATGGGAAAAAAAACAACCGCACATAAGTAAATAAAGTGTTGAAGTCAAAGAAATTCTTTAATTAAATTTCCTTCCTTTCAAATTATATGTATATACGTATCTTAATATATTTCTATACAATATATAATATAAAATAGAATTTTTTTATTTATGTTTAGAAATATTTTATATTAAATCTTTTGTTAAGATTTTTTTTTTTTTTTATGCCAAATTAAGGACATTTTAGATGAGTTTTATGTTTGCTTTTAAGAATTTTTATTTTATATGGAAAAAAAAACATGATTGTCAAAATTTAAAATTTTATGTTATAGGTATTTTTTTGAATTAGAATATTTATTATTCCAATTTTTTTTGGAAATTACTTAAATTTTGTATTCTAAATTATTGTATTATTTACCATAAGGTCCTAATAAATGTGCTCCAATTTTAATTCGTTCTAATATTACAGGTGGTTCACTTCGTCCTTTAGCATTAACAGCATATACCATAAATTGATATTCACGTCCTGGTTCTAAATTATTTAAACGAAATTGTGGCTGTGGTTCTTCAACACGAAATATTGGTACTAATGTTGCCTATACAAGGAAAAAGTTTATTTGAAATTTTAATTTTAATTTGATAATAAAAAAAAAAATTCTAAAAATTATTTACTTGATCATTCATTGTTGAAACTTCATTATCAATTTCTCTATCATTGACACTTCTAGTTGTATCACTTCCATAAATTGAATTACCACCAACAACTTCTAGTAAAAAATGTTGTGATAAACCGCCATCAGATCCAGCAATACAATAAACTTCTAAAATAGTATCGTTACGTAACTCACATGATTTTGGTGAATCTGGTATTTCTATAATTTAAGGAAATACATAATTTTAAATATTTACTTTAAATATTGATTTATAATTTTATTTGAAATATAAACATTAAACTGTCATGAATTCACTGAACTGCTCTTTTATGTAGTTAAAATTCCAGAAAATTAAGTAAAGTTAACGTCAACGCCAAACAGAAGTACATAAATCAACGATTATTGAATTTTTTTAAATTTAATTTTCATCTTACATCGTTTTTAGTAAAGGTTTACTGTATGAAATTGAGTTTTCAAGTATAATGTAATTTGCGCTCTGTAATAGTAGAATCTTGAATTATACTATGTAGCATTTAGTTCTACTATTTATTATCTTTTTAAGTAAAGTTTTAACGTAAGCCAAGAATCGATGTTGAATAGCGCTTCTTTCTATTGGCAGAAATTTGAAATAATACAAAGTGGTGAATTATTCTACTATTTAATACCGGTCCGAATTATAAATTTTGGAGAATATTTACTATTTTAATTTACAATTTTTCATTAAAAAAACCCGGTTTCAAAAAACGTAAATTATGCCGTCTACCGGATGGTCTTAAAGTACTTTCTACCTTCATCTGATAGCAAACTTTTGCAATAAGGGTTTTTGGCAATAAAATAATTTAAATTTGTTTTTACAGGTTAAAAACTTTTTGTTCTTATTTGGCTTGATTGTTTCAATATGGCACCACATTAAACAAAAAATAAATGAATCTATATATTTAAATGAAATCCTCAACCAGAAATATATAATTAAAGTTTATTTTTCATTTTAATTGCAACATTATTTATTAATGCAAAAATTTCATTTAAATAAATTTTAAGGTTTACCAACAAAAAAAAAAAACATTTCATTTGAAAAACTTAAGGTACTTTTAATTTTCAGTTCAGTTCCTTTTTTTTTGGCTCATTGCCGTCACTTTATTTAATTTTTTTTTTTAAATAATTGTGATTTAAATGTTCCCACTTGAATAATAACACTTTTTAAAAGACTAACTTTAATTACCAAAACTTTTAAACAATTTTCATCTTCTTTTTTTTTTTTTGTTTCATGTCACGTAATTTTTCTTTTTAAAAATTTAATTAAACAAATTTTAATTTTTGAACTTTTTGTTTTTTATTTTGTACATAATCAACAAACCTGATCATTAACATAATTGACAAAAAAAAAATCCAAATCATATAAAATATTTTTCATGAGCAAAAGATAAAGTTTAAAAGTTTTTTTTTATATATTTTTTTTATTGCAATCGATTAAAGCCCACAAAGTATTTGATAATTTTTCACAAAAATATGAAAAAGTGAAAAAAGTTTTGTGGTAACCTCATTTTAAAATAAAACTTTTTCACATTTTTCTTAAACAAATTACTCATATTTTACTTACTTGCCGGAAGGATATGTACCAGGCAAGGACTTGTTTGTCTACCAACTGAATTACTAGCCCAGCACATTAATGTTATTAATTCAGAATCTGTTTGTGGTAAATATGTCATAGTGCTAACAAGTCCATTAGATTGTGTACGTGAATTAAGTACCTGGAAAAAGATTATTAATAAAAAAAAAATTTTATTTAAATAAAGTTTTGATAAAGCATAAAATAAATTCAATTTTCATAAAAAATATATGAGAAAATATATTACAATGGATACGAACATATTACTTAATTTTTAATATTTTGATAAGAATTATTATTATTACAATAATAATTCTTATCAAAATATTAAAAATTAAGTAATATGTTCGTATCCAATTATTATTAAAATTAAATATAAAACTATATTTGTTATTATAATATAATTCTAATGATTAATGACTGATTATACTTTTTAAACATAAAATTTTCCCGGAAATAGAAAATTCTAGATTCAATTCTAATTTAGTTTACTTTTAAAAGTTTACTTTTAATTTATTTAAAGTAAACTTTTAATGTTTAATAGTGAACAAAAAAAAAACTAAACAAAATTAATCATGAAATAATTCTGATAAATAATATATATATCATTTCATAATTTATACTTAATTTAAATTTAAATATTATATAATAGTTTACCGGTGATACATTCCGGGTATTATTGTATGTCCAACTGAATTTTACTGAATCCGGTGGATCTGCATCAACTTCACATTTAACTAAAATTGAGTGTAAATTTATAGCACCAACGGATGTTTGTTCAGTTCCTGGTTTACAACGTGGTGAATCTAATATATATATGTATATAAATAACAAAAATATATTTTAGATATGAATACATATACATAATTTATGTAATAGATTTTTTTTTGTGTGTGGAATTTCACATAAATTTTAAAACTTTTTTTCAGGATTGCCATTATGCATATTGAGTTAAAGTAAAAGTTATGAATGTAAAATATGCGTTTAGTCATTTAAAAAAAAAAAAAAAAAATAAAAAAATATTTAAAGGTATTAAAAGTTAAAATTTATTGCTACGAAATGGAAAATGGTTATACAATAATTTTAAATTAGTTTCAATTTAAAATATTTTCATTTTTTGGAAAATTTTTTAAAGAGAAAATTAAATTTTTGGTTTATCGTGTAGGACACTAATAATTTGATCATATTTTAGCCTTGTATTTATGAATAGAAATTAAATATTTAAATCAAGAACGATTAAAATCAAGGACGATTATTTTCATTATTTACAGTTCACATAAAATATAATCAATTTATAGTGTTTCTAATTGGAAATTAATGAAATTTATAATTTTAGCAGATATTTCCAAAAATTTCATATTCTATATTATTTTAATTATAATTCTTCCTTCAAAACCTTGAACCCACAAAATAATCATTTTTGAATAATATCTAAAAACAACCAATTATAACAGTTTTATAAAACCTTCTTTATATATTTACTACCAATTTATCATATCTTTAACCATACTCTTAAAATATGATCTTAATCAATTTAATTGCTTCACATAAAATATAATCAATTTAATAATTCAATTTGTAAGTCACTTAATAATATAACAACAACAACAAAAAAATCTCATTTATCATATTAAATGGATTAAAAATCTAACCATAAGAAAAACTGTAAAAAAAAAATTCGCTTTCAACAAATCATAAATCCTGAACTCAAACTATATCAAATACACAGCAACACATATACATCAAGGACACAAAAAAAAAACTATTTATTTGTTCTGACGACTCTAAAGTCTGACCAAAAGTCAAAAGTTGTTCATGAGTTTGACAAATTACATTTTCATCTTAAAGTCTAATCAATTCATCATTGTATCGCTATTATATGGTTTTAATTTTATACAATTTTTTATCACTCAATAACATTCTGGTTTACAAAAAAAAAAAATATTATTGTTCAAAAGGATTCAATTTTACAACATCAAATCTTTTAAAAGTTCATTATTCTTTTCATTTTTTTTTTTTGTTGTGTGACAAACAACAAAACAATCTTTTGTCAAAACACATAAATATTATATAAACGAACTTTTTTTTTATGTTAGATTGTCAAAATGAACAAATATTTTCAAATTATAATAATGTTTGGTTATTTGTCCCTATTTTCTTATATATATGTATAATATTTATAAACAATAATAAATAAAAAGAAATATATAATTTTTTTTTTGTTGTTTATCCGTATCCTTTCTTCATCAATCTTAAAAATGAAAATCCTTTTATTGTATTCGGAGATTATACAGAAAATTTATATACAAATCATAAAAATAACTTCTATATTAAAGTAATAAAAATCAACTTGTATAGAAAAATATTTCATTATATAGAATGACAAATATATCGCATGATATATTTTCTTCAGTTTATATAATATATAGCATAAAATATATCAATCTAAAAAAAAATGTAATAAGGATAATTTATTAATGAAATTTTTTAGTAGTATTATCTTTTCGGTGTTAATGAATTCCAAATCATAGACCCCATCATCGCTTCGCTAAAACCGATGTATATTTGGCAGTTTTGTTCAATAAATTTTTTTAATGGAAATTTTATTTTTTCAAGAAGTTTTCATATTAAATATTCTCATTTACTTCGGTCATTGGCTTCCAAAGACTTTTCTGCCCAAAATATTTTTCGTTAAATTAAAATCAATGAATTTTATTCATAATTTAAATAACGATAAAAGAAAATTTGTAATAAAATTTTATTTAATTACAGATTTTTTATTTAATGTTCATTTCTCATTTAAATTTCATTAAATAAACATAAGTTCAATTATATTTATGAAAAAAAATCTTTAAAAAAAAAATTATTTATGTAATTTTATTTTTCACTTATAAAAAATTTTCATTTTATTATTTTGTAATATAAATAAAAACGGAAGTAAATTAAAAAAAATTTTATTAGTTGTTATATTTTATGGTTGTTCTCCTTTTTTTTATTTTTTTATTTTTTTACAAATTCTTGCGGAAGACATTCCATTTTCTTTTTTTTTAATTTCCATTTTTCTATTTTCATCTGTGGTGTATTCAACATAAAGAATACAATTTAAAAAAAAAAAAAAATTATTTTGTTACTCTTGTAAATTTTAAACTGGAACACTAAAAAATTAATATAAATATAAATGTACTTTAAAAATGTAGTAAATTTATGGAATTGTAGAATAATATAGAAATAATGTTCATAAATATGTCATGGAATGACACTGATTGTAATAAAAATTACATTAACCAATTTAAATTGTAGATTTTTGGTATATGCAAAATTTTAAAAGTGTTAACAATATGACAGGATATTGAATTTTAAAAGTCCTTGATTTCAGACTCGTAATTAAACTTTTATGAATTATAGTTGTACAAAAAAAAAAAAATAGGAAATATATAATAAATCATAATATAATATAAAAGATTTTTTAGTATAAATTTAATATTTTAGATGTTTGAATAAAATATTTGTTGTAAAAACTATTTTACATAATATACAATGAATTTATATAGGGAATTTAATCTGGGAAATAAATACAATTAAAAATTAATATGAAAATCATAATACTTTTTATTTAGAAATTTTTTTTTTTACCTATCTACTTTTTAAAGCCACATTTAAAGCTTTTTCAATTCAGGAGTTTTTTTTTTTAATGTAAACATACAAAATTATGAAAAACATCATATGTTTTTTTGAAAAAAAAATATATATGTATTACTATTTTACTAATACAAACAATATCCATTTTTTATTATTATTATTATTAAAACATAAATCTCTGGTCATAGAAAATTTATAAAAGTTTTTAATTTTAAACTATATACCATGACCTGTGGTGAGATATAATCCCAAGAATACTGAGTGTTCCATTAAATCATAATAGTAGTAATATTATATTTTTTAAAAAAAAAACTCATTTATATTCTATTAATTAACCTCAATTTGGACACCGTATAACCTAATAAAATAATATATTCTGTAGCAATTTCCTTTTAGAATTATATGTATTATTTATGTTCTATAACAAATGTTATATGTATAGTCAAAAAAAAAAAAAAATGAAAATATTTCCTAGTATATAATATTAAAATATTCAATTTTTTATTTACTAAGAAACCCAAAAAAAAAACTAAGTTTATATATTTAAGCATTTTTTTTATTTTACAGATTTATTTATTATTTGAAGAAGAAAAACAAAATATACATATATAATAATTTTCAGAAATTTTCTAAAAAAAATCCTTGTGGGTATTATATTTGTTCATTTAAATTAGTATCCGATTTTATGCCTGTCTGTCAGGCAACTGTTTCTAAATATAATATATAATATTGTTTTCTTTTTGTTTGTGTGTAACACAAAAAAGGATATATTTTCCAAATGTTAATAATGTTTGTCTTTATATATATGTATTTGTATAAATTGTAAAATAGAAGATTATTTCTAAGCTTATTTGTATAGTGCGGTCAATCAAAATGAATGAATTTAAATACTAATTTGTTTTAAGTAATTTTTTAACCATATTACATAAAATGTAAAAAAAAAAAATTATTATCAATTTTAAGCCATTTAATTTAATTTAATTGAGGGTAAATTATTTTTATTAGTTCATTTTAAATAAAATCAAATTTACGACATTTTCTTAAATTGATTCAACATTTTTTTTTTTTTATAAATTATTACTTTGTAGAACTTTAATTTGGTATATAAAACTTATTGATCTGATAACTATTTATATATTTTGTTTAAAAATGCGAAAATAAATATTTGGGTAAAATTAGTCAATAACTAATAAGGGCACATTCAAGGGCAAAAAAAAAGGCCATAAACATGTTTCTTATAGTACAGATGTCAAAAAAACTTGTTATCTACTGGACGGCTAGATGTAACACAAATTTGTTACTCAAACTTAGAAGCAAATGTAAAAAAACCATAACATAACTGATTTTGTTATCGGAAAAATTAAATTCACCCAAACCTCTACAAATTTACTTATTTAGTATCGTCGAGGAATTTAATTTTCCTGAAAGTCATATATTAAAAAAAATATGGAAAACTTCTGAGTGCAAAAAAACCATTCTTTTTTTTAGACAAGGATTTTCTGTCAGCCAAAATTCTTATTACAAATTTTTTTAAAAATAATTAAAGTTCTGTCTAAAAAATTTCTAATATTAATTTTCTTTTATTACAATTTTTCTCTCAGTTTGACATTTATTGATGTGAAAATATGGAGTATATATTACAGTCATAACCACAATCACAGTGCAGTTGTTTATAATAAAAAAAATTTTTAAATTGTGCACATTACTAAGTCATTAACAGAAACCATACAAAAATAAATTAATGCGTTTTTTTTCTATTAAAGTAAATTATGCTTCTAATATTTCTCTATAACTTAACAAAAAAAAAAATAATAACTATTACAAAAAAGAAAATATTATGCACTTAAGTAAAAAATAAAATAAAATAGTATATAATTGGATTTTACAATGTCAAATGAAAATTATTAAAATTTTCTTATTTTCTTTGAAAAAAATTATTATACTTCAATATACTTCAGTTTATAAAATTTTTATGATTAAGAGAAATTTTTTAAGTGAAAATTTCATATTTTTTTTTCTCTATTTAATTAAAATAAATTATTGAAATTATTATATTCTAAAATAGAAAATAGTAGAAACACCATAAAAATAGTAGAAACACCAAAAATTTTATAACAAAATATTAATTAAAATCTTCTCAAGTAAATATAAAATAGTTTTTGCTTCAGTAACTATTTACAAAATTTTGTAGAACATTTTTTTTTATAATTATTATAAAGTTTTAAAAACCAGATTATTGACATAATATACAAATTGAAATATATTACAATTAAATTTACAAATAAACCAAAAAACATAAAATGTAAACTTGGGGAAAATAAATAAATTAACTTTTTCTCATTATCATTTAAAATATTTTAATATTTGTCCATTAAGCAACATCAAATAAACTAAAAAACATGAATAACTATTTTTTAACATAACTCCATTAAACTTATGAATTATCTTATATTAAGAAGTTATAAAATTTCTATTTTCTTAATAATTTCTATTTTATTTTATAGTAATTTCTTATAAAGGATAAAAAGTGCAGACTCAAAAAATTAATATTTACAAAAATAAAATAAAAAAAAATCTACTTAAACTGCAAATAAAAAAAAATATATATAAGAAAAACGAACAATAAGAATTTTTCCAAGAATAAAACATAAAAATCATTATTTTAGACAAACATCGAATACAGCAATTTTCCATTGCAAAATTTCTTTAACATAATAAAGTTTTTAGAAAAGAATTTTTCACTATCAGATTATATATAGTATTTAAATATAATTCTCTATACAGAAAGGATATATACAATAAATCCTTTTTTTTTTGTAAAAAAAAATAAATTTTCTCAAAAAAATAAATAAAATTCGTTTCACACACATATGTATGGTGAAATTTATGTGTATTTTTTATATTGAAATTTCTTTATTTAAATACTTACATTGCACTTTTAATGTTATACTTGAGCTTCGGGTTTCACCCTCTGTATTCATTGCACTGCAGGCATATGATCCAGCACTTTCTCGTTCTAAATATGTTAAATATAATGTCTCAGAACTTTCACCAGACATCCGCATACCCTGCAACATAAAGATTGTAACAAAAACAAAATTACATAAATAAAGAAGGTAATAAATAAATAAATAAATGAAATTATGCATTTAAGTTTTGTAACTCAAATAATTTGTTTTCGTTATTATTATTTTTTTTTGCGTTATGAAATATGAGAAATTATCCATTATATACATAATAAACATGGATAAATTTATGTTGTGAAATTATAGTGTGAAGAAGGAATAAATTAATATTAAATTTTCACATAAAAAAAAAATATATTAAATTCAAGAATATGAATAAAATTTATGACAGATTTCTTAAAGGAAAAATAATAAAAATTAAATTTTCCTTATCAAGATTTACATATTTTGAAAACATTTATAGTTGTTAAGCTTATAACCAAAAAATGATACTAATTTGAGATGCTGTTAATTTAACAGAATATCATATTAAGAAATAAAGAAAATTAATAATTTTATTTTATACAACTTAAAAAATTAATTTTGGTACTCAAATTATATGACGACTACATTTTAAACGTTTTAAATATATGTTTATTTTGGTTAAAAGCTTAAAAATCAATATTTGATAAATGAATATCCATTAATCAATAAAATTTACATCTATATCTGGGCTTTATATAAAATTCTTACTTAGCACTCCTTTCATAAAATTCTTGGTACATTAATTATAATGGTGTCAAAACTATTATGACTTCCTTATTTTAGCTTATTATATATGAAATCGTTTAGGTATACTTTAAATTATATTGATTTTGAAAAATCCTTTTTACAAACAACAAAACTTTTTTTTTCACATTAATTTTTTATGATCTTAAAAACTATTAAGCTTTGTATGGCATTGACTGGAAATAAATTCACATATTATTTTTCCTCCTTTTTTTTTAATTCAAGCTTATCATTTCTTATAAAACTGTTTAATATGTAGAATGTCATCAAACCAGCATGATACAGAAGAAAAAAAAGATATATGAGAAATTAGACAAACATAAAGAAAATTTCATTTATGAAAAATGGGTAAAAAAAATTTCCACCCCAAATCCTTTTTTAAGGCAAACAACTTAATGTAAATTTACAGTCTTCAGATTTTTTTCTATTTGTGGTTAAACCAGTCGCGGATAAAATATGAATTTTAAGAATTCAAGGATAGTAAAACTAAAAATGGTACATATAAAAAAATAAAAAATTCCATAGAGTAATATTCCAACAATCCACCTACTAGTCAAGATATCAGAGACATAATATTAAATGTAAAGCAGATGACATGCATTTAAGATAAAGAATTATCTTTCTCTATGCATTCTCCATTATAATTTTTTTTTTTTTGTACAGCTAGTAAAATATCATTTTTTTTCTAGAAGGTTGGTGACTTGTGTATTTGTTTTATGCTAGTGACTTATATTTGTTGTAGAATATCCTTTGAATATTCAAATAGGCTAAAATCTAATAAGTAAAAGTGCATGTTTTTTTTTTGTGGAATAAAAAAAACTATGCATAAATTGTAATAAGTTTTTTTTTTAATTTTATGCTTGTTATATACGAGTAACAAGAAAGTTTGTGGAAAATTGTAAATGAAGGCAGGAAAAATTGTTTTTCGGAAATTGTCAAAAACAATTTTAAAGTGTAAGCAAACGTAAAATATATTATTTTCAGCTTTTATATTATTAGTTATGTTGGGGGCTTTTAAAGTTTGTAGTTTTAAAGTAAGTAAAAAAAAAAAAAAAAGACGAAAATTGTTATTGGAAAATGCATATTGAAATTATAATTCTGAAAGTTAGAAAACTATAAAATGGTATATAAACTTTAGTTGAAATGAATTAGAAAGAATTAGAAAAATGTCTGCAAATATTGAATTTTACAATATTTGAAATATTTTAATTTTCATATTATAAGACTTTTTGACTGAAAATACAAATTATGTGAATTAATTAATAATTTGTAAAATTAATTGCAAATTTATAGAAAATATTATTATAAACGATTTTGTAACAAATACTAATTTATTTATTATTGCCTCGCATAAACCTGTAACCGGACTTCACATTGGTTTCAACTCGAATGAAATTTAAACTTTAATTCTCCACTAAGGGTACTGGCCACTCTCTCAATGCATTATCATTAAGCTAATACTTTATTTCATCTGATTTAGTTGGAGATACCAAATGTGTGGACATACCAAATGTGATTGCTTTCAGTTTTAAGGGTTTTCATTTTTTTGCTACAAATTCTGATGTTTTATATTGAATCTCATTAAATTCCTACATTTTCCCGATTTCTCGGGCAATTTTGAATATTTTTCGAAAAGGTCTTCGGAAATGCGCTAGAAATTAAATTCCCTACACGGAGTCTCATTAAATTCCCATATTTTCCTGATTTCTCGGGCAATTTTGAATATTTTTCGAAAAGGTCTTCGGAATTGAGCTAGAAATTAAATTCCCTAGACGGAGATACCAAATATGTGGGGATTGCTTTCAGTTTTAAGGGTTTTCATTTTTTTGCTACAAATTCTGATGTTTTGTATGGAGTCTCATTAAATTCCCATATTTTCCCGATTTCTCGGGCAATTTTGAATATTTTTCGAAAAGGTCTTCGGAATTGAGCTAGAAATTAAATTCCCTAGACGGAGATACCAAATATGTGGGGATTGCTTTCAGTTTTAAGGGTTTTCATTTTTTTGCTACAAATTCTGATGTTTTGTATGGAGTCTCATTAAATTCCCATATTTTCCCGATTTCTCGGGCAATTTTGAATATTTTTCGAAAAGGTCTTCGGAAATGCGCTAGAAATTAAATTCCCTACACGGAGATACCAAATGTGTGGAGATACCAAATGTGATTGCTTTCAGTTTTAAGGGTTTTCTTTTTTTTGCTACAAATTCTGATGTTTTGTATGGAGTCTCATTAAATTCCCATATTTTCCTGATTTCTCGGGCAATTTTGAATATTTTTCGAAATGGTCTTCGGAAATGAGCTAGAAATTAAATTCCCTACACGGAGATACGAAATATGTGGGGATTGTTTTCAGTTTTAAGGGTTTTCATTTTTTTGCTATAAATTGTGATTTTTTGTATGGAATCTAGTTAAATTTCCATATTATCCCGATTTCTCGAGCAATTTTGAATATTTTTCGAAAAGGTCTTCGGAAATGCGCTAGAAATTAAATTCCCTACACGGATATACCAAATATGTGGGGATTGCGTTCAGTTTTAAGGGTTTTCATTTTTTTGCTACAAATTCTGATGTTTTGTATTGAATCTCATTAAATTCCCATATTTTCCCGATTTCTCGGGCAATTTTGAATATTTTTCGAAAAGATCTTCGGAAATGCGCTAGAAATTAAATTCCCTACACTAAGATACCAAATGTGTGGAGATACCAAATGTGATTGCTTTCAGTTTTAACGGTTTTCATTTTTTTGCTACAAATTCTGATGTTTTGTATTGAATCTCATTAAATTCCCATATTTTCCCGATTTCTCGGGCAATTTTGAATATTTTTCGAAAGGTTCTTCGGAAATGAGCTAGAAATTAAATTCCCTACACGGAGATACCAAATATGTGGGGATTGTTTTCAGTTTTAAGGGTTTTCATTTTTTTTGCTACAAATTGTGATGTTTTGTATGGAATCTAATTAAATATCCATATTAACCCGATTTCTCGAGCAATTTTGAATATTTTTCGAAAAGGTCTTCGGAAATGCGCTAGAAATTAAATTCCCTACACGGAGATACTAAATATGTGGGGATTGCTTTCAGTTTTAAGGGTTTTCATTTTTTTGCTACAAATTCTGATGTTTTGTATGGAGTCTCATTAAATTCCCATATTTGCCCGATTTCTCGGGCAATTTTGAATATTTTGCGAAAGGGTCTTCAGAAATGCGCAAGAAATTAAATTCCCTACACGGATATACCAAATATGTGGGGATTGCTTTCAGTTTTAAGGGTTTTCATTTTTTTGCTACAAATTGTGATGTTTTGTATGGAATCTAATTAAATTTCCATATTATCCCGATTTCTCGGGCAATTTTGAATATTTTTCGAAAGGGTCTTCGGAAATGCACTAGAAATTAAATTCCCTACACGGATATACCAAATATGTGGGGATTGCTTTCAGTTTTAAGGGTTTTCATTTTTTTGCTACAAATTCTGATGTTTTGTATTGAATCTCATTCAAAATATTCAAAATTGCCCGAGAAATCGGGAAAATATGGGAATTTAATTAGACTCCATACAAAACATCAGAATTTGTAGCAAAAAAATGAAAACCCTTAAAACTGAAAGCAATCACATTTGGTATCTCCACACATTTGGTATCTCCGTGTAGGGAATTTAATTTCTAGCGCATTTCCGAAGACCTTTTCGAAAAATATTCAAAATAGCCCGAGAAATCGGGATAATATGGAAATTTAATTAGATTCCATACAAAACATCACAATTTGTAGCAAAAAAATGAAAACCCTTAAAACTGAAAGCAATCCCCACATATTTGGTATATCCGTGTAGGGAATTTAATTTCTAGCGCATTTCCGAAGACCTTTTCGCAAAATATTCAAAATTGCCCGAGAAATCGGGAAAATATGGGAATTTAATGAGACTCCATACAAAACATCAGAATTTGTAGCAAAAAAATGAAAACCCTTAAAACTGTAAGCAATCACATTTGGTATCACCACACATTTGGTATCTCCGTGTAGGGAATTTAATTTCTAGCTCATTTCCGAAGACCCTTTCGAAAAATATTCAGAATTGCCCGAGAAATCGGGAAAATATGGAAATTTAATGAGATTCAATACAAAACATCAGAATTTGTAGCAAAAAAAATGAAAACCCTTAAAACTGAAAGCAATCCCCACATATTTGGTATCTCCGTGTAGGGAATTTAATTTCTAGCTGATTTCCGACGACCCTTTCGAAAAATATTCAAAATTGCCCGAGAAATCGGGAAAATATGGGAATTTAATGAGATTCAATACGAAACATCAGAATTTGTAGCAAAAAATTGAAAACCCTTAAAACTGAAAGCAATCACATTTGGTATCTCCACACATTTGGTATCTCCGTGTAGGGAATTTAATTTCTAGCGCATTTCCGAAGACCTTTTCGAAAAATATTCAAAATTGCTCGAGAAATCGGGAAAATATGGGAATTTAATGAGATTCAATACAAAACATCAGAATTTGTAGCAAAAAAAATGAAAACCCTTAAAACTGAAAGCAATCCCCACATATTTGGTATCTCCGTGTAGGGAATTTAATTTCTAGCTGATTTCCGACGACCCTTTCGAAAAATATTCAAAATTGCCCGAGAAATCGGGAAAATATGGGAATTTAATAAGATTCCATACGAAACATCAGAATTTGTAGCAAAAAATTGAAAACCCTTAAAACTGAAAGCAATCACATTTGGTATCTCCACACATTTGGTATCTCCGTGTAGGGAATTTAATTTCTAGCGCATTTCCGAAGACCTTTTCGAAAAATATTCAAAATTGCTCGAGAAATCGGGAAAATATGGGAATTTAATGAGACTCCATACAAAACATCAGAATTTGTAGCAAAAAAATGAAAACCCTTAAAACTGAAAGCAATCCCCACATATTTGGTATCTCCGTGTAGGGAATTTAATTTCTAGCTCATTTCCGAAGACCCTTTCGAAAAATATTCAGAATTGCCCGAGAAATCGGGAAAATACGGGAATTTAATGAGACTCCATACAAAACATCAGAATTTGTAGCAAAAAAATGAAAACCCTTAAAACTGAAAGCAATCACATTTGGTATCTCCACACATTTGGTATCTTCGTGTAGGGAATTTAATTTCTAGCGCATTTCCGAAGACCTTTTCGAAAAATATTCAAAATTGCCCGAGAAATCGGGAAAATATGGGAATTTAATGAGACTCCATACAAAACATCAGAATTTGTAGCAAAAAAATGAAAACCCTTAAAACTGAAAGCAATCCCCACATATTTGGTATCTCCGTGTAGGTAATTTAATTTCTAGCTCATTTCCGAAGACCCTTTCGAAAAATATTCAGAATTGCCCGAGAAATCGGGAAAATATGGGAATTTAATGAGACTCCATACAAAACATCAGAATTTGTAGCAAAAAAATGAAAACCCTTAAAACTGAAAGCAGTCCCCACATATTTGGTATCTCCGTGTAGGGAATTGAATTTCTAGCGCATTTCCGAAGACCTTTTCGAAAAATATTCAAAATTGCCCGAGAGATCGGGAAAATATGGGAATTTAATGAGACTCCATACAAAACATCAGAATTTGTAGCAAAAAAATGAAAACGCTTAAAACTGAAAGCAATCCTCACATATTTGGTATCTCCGTGTAGGGAATTTAATTTCTAGCTCATTTCCGAAGACCCTTTCGAAAAATATTCAAAATTGCCCGAGAAATCGGGAAAATATGGAAATTTAATGAGATTCAATACAAAACATCAGAATTTGTAGCAAAAAATTGAAAACCCTTAAAACTGAAAGCAATCACATTTGGTATCTCCACACATTTGTTATCTCCGTGTAGGGAATTTAATTTCTAGCGCATTTCCGAAGACCTTTTCGAAAAATATTCAAAATTGCCCGAGAAATCGGGAAAATATGGGAATTTAATGAGACTCCATACAAAACATCAGAATTTGTAGCAAAAAAATGAAAACCCTTAAAACTGAAAGCAATCCCCACATATTAGGTATCTCCGTGTAGGGAATTTAATTTCTAGCTCATTTCCGAAGACCCTTTCAAAAAATATTCAAAATTGCCCGAGAAATCGGGAAAATATGGGAATTTAATGAGATTCAATACAAAACATCAGAATTTGTAGCAAAAAATTGAAAACCCTTAAAACTGAAAGTAATCACATTTGGTATCTCCACACATTTGGTATCTCCGTGTAGGGAATTTAATTTCTAGCTCATTTCCAAAGACCCTTTCGAAAAATATTAAAATTGCCCGAGAAATCGGGAAAATATGGGAATTTAATTAGATTCCATACAAAACATCAGAATTTGTAGCAAAATAATGAAAACCCTTAAAACTGAAAGCAATCACATTTGGTATCTCCACACATTTGGTATCTCCGTGTAGGGAATTTAATTTCTAGCGCATTTCCGAAGACCTTTTCGAAAAATATTCAAAATTGCCCGAGAGATCGGGAAAATATGGGAATTTAATGAGACTCCATACAAAACTTCAGAATTTGTAGCAAAAAAATGAAAACCCTTAAAACTGAAAGCAATCACATTTGGTATCTCCACACATTTGGTATCTCCGTGTAGGGAATTTAATTTCTAGCGCATTTCCGAAGACCTTTTCGAAAAATATTCAAAATTGCCCGAGGAATCGGGAAAATATGGGAATTTAATGAGACTCCATACAAAACATCAGAATTTGTAGCAAAAAAATGAAAACCCTTAAAACTGAAAGCAATCAAATTTGGTATCTCCACACATTTGGTATCTCCGTGTAGGGAATTTAATTTCAAGCGCATTTCCGAAGACCTTTTCGAAAAATATTCAAAATTGCCCAAGAAATCGGGAAAATATGGGAATTTAATGAGACTCCATACAAAAACATCAGAATTTGTAGCAAAAAAATGAAAACCCTTAAAACTGAAAGCAATCACATTTGGTATCTCCACACATTTGGTATCTCCGTGTAGGGAATTTAATTTCTAGCGCATTTCCGAAGACCTTTTCGAAAAATATTCAAAATTGCCCGAGAACTCGCGAAAATATGGGAATTTAATGAGACTCCATACAAAACATCAGAATTTGTAGCAAAAAAATGAAAACCCTTAAAACTGAAAGCAATCCCCACATATTTGGTATCTCCGTGTAGGGAATTTAATTTCTAGCTCATTTCCGAAGACCCTTTCGAAAAATATTCAGAATTGCCCGAGAAATCGGGAAAATATGGGAATTTAATTAGATTCCATACAAAACATCAGAATTTGTAGCAAAAAAATGAAAACCCTTAAAACTGAAAGCAATCACATTTGGTATCTCCACACATTTGTTATCTCCGTGTAGGGAATTTAATTTCTAGCGCATTTCCGAAGCCCTTTTCGAAAAATATTCAAAATTGCCCGAGAAATCGGGAAAATATGGGAATTTAATGAGACTCCATACAAAACATCAGAATTTGTAGCAAAAAAATGAAAACCCTTAAAACTGAAAGCAATCCCCACATATTTGGTATCTCCGTGTAGGGGATTTAATTTCTAGCTCATTTCCGAAGACCCTTTCGAAAAATATTCAGAATTGCCCGAGAAATCGGGAAAATATGGGAATTTAATGAGACTCCATACAAAACATCAGAATTTGTAGCAAAAAAATGAAAACCCTTAAAACTGAAAGCAATCCCCACATATTTGGTATCTCCACACATTTGATATCTCCGTGTAGGGAATTTAATTTCTAGCGCATTTCCGAAGACCTTTTCGAAAAATATTCAAAATTGCCCGAGAAATCGGGAAAATATGGGAATTTAATGAGACTCCATACAAAACATCAGATTTTGTAGCAAAAAAATGAAAACCCTTAAAACTGAAAGCAATCCCCACATATTTGGTATCTTCGTGTAGGGAATTTAATTTCTAGCTCATTTCCGAAGACCCTTTCGAAAAATATTCAAAAGTGCCCGAGAAATCGGGAAAATATGGGAATTTAATGAGATTCAATATAAAACATCAGAATTTGTAGCAAAAAATTGAAAACCCTTAAAACTGAAAGCAATCACATTTGGTATTTCCACACATTTGGTATCTCCATGTAGGGAATTTAATTTCTAGCGCATTTCCGAAGCCCTTTTCGAAAAATATTCAAAATTGCCCGAGAAATCGGGAAAATATGGGAATTTAATGAGACTCCATACAAAACATCAGAATTTGTAGCAAAAAAAATGAAAACCCTTAAAACTGAAAGCAATCCCCACATATTTGGTATCTCCGTGTAGGGAATTTAATTTCTAGCGCATTTCCGAAGACCTCTTCGAAAAATATTCAAAATAGCCCGAGAAATCGGGAAAATATGGGAATTTAACGAGACTCCATACAAAACATCAGAATTTGTAGCAAAAAAATGAAAACCCTTAAAACTGAAAGCAATCCCCACATATTTGGTATCTCCGTGTAGGGAATTTAATTTCTAGCTCATTTCCGAAGACCCTTTCGAAAAATATTCAGAATTGCTCGAGAAATCGGGAAAATATGGGAATTTAATTAGATTCATACAAAACATCAGAATTTGTAGCAAAAGAATGAAAGCCCTTAAAACTGAAAGCAATCACATTTGGTATCTCCGTGTAGGGAATTTAATTTCTAGCGCATTTTTGAAGATCTTTTCGAAAAATATTCAAAATTGCCCGAGAAATCGGGAAAATATGGGAATTTAATGAGACTCCATACAAAACATCAGAATTTGTAGCAACAAAATGAAAACCCTTAAAACTCAAAGCAATCACATTTGGTATCTCCACACATTCGGTATCTCCGTGTAGGAAATTTAATTTCTAGCTCATTTCCGAAGACCATTTCGAAAAATATTCAAAATTGCCCGAGAAATCGGGAAAATATGGGAATTTAATGAGACTCCATACAAAACATCAGAATTTGTAGCAAAAAAATGAAAACCCTTAAAACTGAAAGCAATCACATTTGGTATCTCCACACATTTGGTATCTCCGTGTAGGGAATTTAATTTCTAGCGCATTTCCGAAGACCTTTTCGAAAAATATTCAAAATTGCCCGAGAAATCGGGAAAATATGGGAATTTAATGAGACTCCATACAAAACATCAGAATTTGTAGCAAAAAAATGAAAGCCCTTAAAACTGAAAGCAATCACATTTGGTATCTCCGTCTAGGGAATTTAATTTCTAGCGGTTTTTTGAAGATCTTTTCGAAAAATATTCAAAATTGCCCGAGAAATCGGGAAAATGTGGGAATTTAATGAGATTCAATACAAAACATCAGAATTTGTAGCAAAAAAATGAACACCCTTAAAACTGAAAGCAATCCCCACATATTTGGTATATCCGTGTAGGGAATTTTATTTCTAGCGCATTTCTGAAGACCTCTTCGAAAAATATTCAAAATTGCCCGAGAAATCGGGAAAATATGGGAATTTAATGAGACTCCATACAAAACATCAGAATTTGTAGCAAAAAAATGAAAGCCCTTAAAACTGAAAGCAATCACATTTGGTATCTCCGTGTAGGGAATTTAATTTCTAGCGCATTTTTGAAGATTTTTTCGAAAAATATTCAAAATTGCCCGAGAAATCGGGAAAATATGGGAATTTAATGAGACTCCATACAAAACATCAGAATTTGTAGCAAAAAAATGAAAACCCTTAAAACTCATAGCAATCACATTTGGTATCTCCACACATTCGGTATCTCCGTGTAGGAAATTTAATTTCTAGCTCATTTCCGAAGACCATTTCGAAAAATATTCAAAATTGCCCGAGAAATCGGGAAAATATGGGAATTTAATGAGACTCCATACAAAACATCAGAATTTGTAGCAAAAAAATGAAAACCCTTAAAATTGAAAGCAATCACATTTGGTATCTCCACACATTTGGTATCTCCGTGTAGGGAATTTAATTTCTAGCGCATTTCCGAAGACCTTTTCGAAAAATATTCAAAATTGCCCGAGAAATCGGGAAAATATGGGAATTTAATGAGACTCCATACAAAACATCAGAATTTGTAGCAAAAAAATGAAAACCCTTAAAACTGAAAGCAATCACATTTGGTATCTCCACACATTTGGTATCTCCGTGTAGGGAATTTAATTTCTAGCGCATTTCCGAACACCTTTTCGAAAAATATTCAAAATTGCCCGAGAAATCGGCAAAATATGGGAATTTAATGAGACTCCATACAAAACATCAGAATTTGTAGCAAAAAAATGAAAACCCTTAAAACTGAAAGCAATCCCCACATATTTGGTATCTCCATCTAGGAATATAATTTCTAGCTCAATTCCGAAGACCTTTTCGAAAAATATTCAGCATTGCCCGAGAAATCGGGATAATATGGAAATTTAATTAGATTCCATACAAAACATCAGAATTTGTAGCAAAAAAATGAAAATCCTTAAAACTGAAAGCAATCCCCACATATTTGGTATCTCCGTGTAGGAAATTTAATTTCTAGCTCATTTCCGAAGACCATTTCGAAAAATATTCAAAATTGCCCTAGAAATCGGGTAAATATGGGAATTAAATGAGACTCCATACAAAACATCAGAATTTGTAGCAAAAAAATGAAAACCCTTAAAACTGAAAGCAATCACATTTGGTATCTCACATTTGGTATCTCCGTGTAGGGAATTTAATTTCTAGCGCATTTCCGAAGCCCTTTTCGAAAAATATTCAAAATTGCCCGAGAAATCGGGAAAATATGGGAATTTAATGACACTCCATACAAAACATCAGAAGTTGTAGCAAAAAACTGAAAACCCTTAAAACTGAAAGCAATCACATTTGGTATCTCCAGATTTAGTTAACTTTGCAGTATTGCTAGAGTTCCGAAATAAAATAGCAAAGCTTATATTGTTGCAAATCACTCGGTCGAAAATTAAATATGTCATTAATTGACAGATTAACGATTAATCTATAAATAGTACTTTTTTAAATTTTGATATCCTTTATTATTCACCCCGAAATATGCGTTTTCGTAATATTAATTGAAAAATAAAAGAAAATTTAAGTAACTTTTTAAATATTTTGTGGGAATAGTTTAAATTAAATAAGTACTGATGACTATCTTCTTAACTTTAACAAATATAAAACAATATCCACAAAAAAAAAAGAATGAAAAGTCATCATTGTCTATATTTAATTTTGGATTTTCTGTCCAGAATTGGAAAAATTGAAGAAAATCAAGAACAATTTTTTATTCTTTTAAATATTTATTTAAACGAAATAACAAAAAAAAACAGAATTGCTGACATTCCAATTCTACTTTAAATATCACAAAAATAACTTAAGATTATTGAAAAAAAAAAGCATCTGTTCCGAAAAAATATCTGAAATCAAGAAAGGAAATATTTTTTTTTTGTTTTGTAAAAACTAAACACGCTAAGATTCCAACAGAATATTTTTGGACTTATAGATTTAAATTTATAAGTCTTTCCACTTGAATTGTGATAAAAACAAAAATTGGAAAAAAAGAAAAATTTTACTTAAAAAATTTTCATTTATATTCGGAAACAAAATTAAAATTCCTTTTGACATCGTTATACTTTAAAGCTTTTTTTTTCTTATATTGAAGTAATCTCCTAATGAAAGTATAAAAGATTACGTCAATAAAGATTTTAGCAAACCGGTTGATTGCTTATGAACAATTAATTGTGAACAATTTTTGTATATCATCTTTATTCTTCGAGAATAAAACTTCAATTACAAATTTTTCCAAACAAAATCCTGCGGAAAGAATTCGGCATAGTCGTTATTTCATTGTCGACAGTGGTCAGTCAACAAACACCAAACTCAGGGAAATACTAAAATGAAATACCAACACATAGATACCCACAGTAAATTTATATATTTTTAGAAAATTTATGTTCAATACAACATTCCTCGATGATTAATTGTGTAGAATAAATTTTACGAAACCAATTCGCTTTAAATCCAAAATTTTATGCTTCTATCTTGTACAATAATGTACATAAACTAAAAATAGTTTAATAGATTGTATTTTTTTATATAAATTGTAAAAGATTTAAAAAAATTAATAACTTTCAAGTATAAATTTTCATTGTAAATTAAATTTGAATAACTAAAATATTTTAAATAACTTGAATAGGAAAATTTTAATCTTAATCAATCCTTGAGAACATTTATATTGCATAATAAACATCAAAAAATAAACTATAATTAATTAGATAATTTGTATAAAATCACGTGCGGTTTACTGAGGTCAATTTATATACTCTAATGTCCTACTTAAAATATTATTTATCCCAATATTTTTTTTTTTTTTAGAAATTGATCCTTTCCTTTTCGATTAACAATAAATTGAATCGGATTTATTTCTTATATAATTATTTCACATAAATTTATCAATTGAATAAATTTCAACAACAAAAAAAAACCAACATAATTAAATAACATAAAAAGAATTTTTCTTTGCTAATTAAAGAATTAGATTTTAAATTAGAAAATTATTCATTTTTCAACAGTTTTTCCCTATATAATTTATTAATACCCAATTGAAAATATTTCCTTTTCTGATTTAACAAAGTAAATTCTTTTAAAATAAGAAAAATTTATGAAATTGAAAATATATGTTTTGTTGGGGAAAAACCACCTTTTCAATGAATTTTTTTTTGTATTTTTTTTTGTGTTTATTTTTAAATTCAATTATGTTGTATGTGACCCATCATCTACAAAAAAAAAAAAAAATATTTTTAAAATATCAAAAAAAAAAAAAAACGTGACAGAAAATTGTGGGCGAAAATTTTATTGATGTTATATACGTTTTTGCTTTTATAAAAAAAATTCTGTATATGCTGTTTCATTCGTTTTTTGATCTTATTATGACCCCACCATTAAAGTCTCCCTTTAAATTGAAAATTGATTTGTTTTTCGTATTTTTTTATTTTCGAAAAATTTTACTTAATGAGATTTATTTGGAAAAAAAATATGTATATAAATGATGATGTAAAAGCATACAACCAACAAGAAAAACAAGAAAAATAATGGAAAAATGATATTTTTACACACCACACGCTTTAAATTTTCTCAGCTAATTTAAATGAATTTTAACAACAAGGTACCAATTTCTATTTCTGTTTGATGGATTTGTGAAAATATAGAAGCCATCTAAAATAAAAGCTGATTATTTTAAAAGATTTTTTTTAATTTTTTATTTTGAAAAAAAAAAAAAGAACACACAAGATCTTTTGATGTCTTTTATTGGTATCAACTTTAATTATATGATGAATTCTTAAAAACATCTACTTTAAATTTGAAATTTATTTATTTAGTAATTTATGAAACAAAATATTTCCGAAAAATTAAGTAAAAAAATTTAGATATTACATATATTAAAATCTCTTTAATTTAAAAATTATAAAATATTATTTTTAAGAATTTATGAAAATATTAAATGATAATTTATATGAAATTGATACAATAAAATTATTCTAAAATTTTTATAACGAGGCCCTTTTTTTTTTAGGAAATATTTCATTTTATTACAAATTCTCATCTTTATGATTACATATTTCTGTCAAAAAGCCGAAAAAAATATATGAATAAATATTTAATATTTTTATTTTTAATAGAAAATTCTTCACCATTACATTTTTGAGGAGGATTTTTTTTTGCGGATCAAATAGTCCTTTATTATGTAATATATATGTTAATGCTTATCCGTCTCGCTGTCTGTCCGTATGTAGAATATGTTACACTATATATATACTCAGTATTACAAAATATATGATATTCATGTTAATATTTGAAAATTAAATAAAAAATATCAATGGTTAATGTAAAAATGATGTTAAAAACTACTAACAGAGAGCTTAGAAAAAAATGAAAATTACTTTAATCAACGTTATGGAGCGATTAATATTAGATTATGAAAAATATTTATGTATACCCAGCAAGACATTTGTGATCGATTTCAGGGAAACTCATAAATGCATCTGGTATTTTTTATAAACTTTACCATAATTTCAATAATTGATTCTTATAATTAACATAAAATCAATTTTTTAGTAGTTAATAATCAATTCCAGCCTTAGTCCAATCAGATGCTTCAAAAAGTGGACATCTCCAATATAAAAGAATGATTTTTAGTCGAATCGTAATGAATATTATAACCGATTCCTTGATTACTGCATTTAGTAATCAAGGAATCGGTTATAATTCATTAATTTAGTATCAATTTTCTTTCAATTATTGTCTAGCTGAGTATACGTTTATTGAACTTTATCAGTTTTAGTAATAAAAGTAGTAAAAATTAACTAAAAGTGTATGAGTCTACAAATTGGATAAACAAGAAAGAATGAAAGGAAATCTATAATTTAATTTTTTTCTGCTACCATGATACTAGATGAGAAATAATAAGATATAGTAAGCCTATAAGTGTGAAACTACTGAACCGTATCTAAACTATGACATTTATGAAATATTTTCATATATATAACAACTATTAAAAAAGCTTAGTAAAAATATTGTATATAATAAATTGTTTTTCTTCATATTTTCTTTTTTATATGTGTACGACAATATTTCCTTAAATTTTAACCCTCTTGAACGAATATAATAACAACATAAAAAAAAAAATTGAAAAAAAAATTTATTAGTATTGAACGAAGTTTATATAAATCAAAGTTTTTTAATATAAAAAAAATATCTTTTAACCTATAAACATATATATATACTTAAGTTTATCCTTCAATTTATAAACATACATGGAATATTTTTGACATTTTTTTTTATTTAGTTTTTTTTTTCTCTTTTTTGGGTATAATTTAAATCCTTTTGGGACTCGAAGGAGTATTAACGTAAATAATACGAAAATAAAGGCAATATAATAAGGAAAAAAAATCAAATAAACAAAAATTGTTCACAAAAAAAAAAAAAATGGTTAGGTAACACTCTTTGAAGTGCTTTTGTTTTGTATATTCGTTTAAGTTTTTGTCGGGACAATAAAAGTTTATTTCCTAGTGGGACACAAATATTTTTCCTTAAAATTTTTCTTATATGGATTTGAAAAAAAAAATAAAATAACAAAATAAGTATTCAAATTTAAGAGATTTTATTTTGTTTTAAGGATATTATTAAAAATTTACACAAATAAAAAAAGTATAATATTTTAATACAATCAAGTTTAAAGAAATTGACATAAATTTAAATATATAATAATTAAGTTTGTGTATTTTCAATATACATAAATGATTTGTAGTTTAAGAAAAATATTGTCATTAAAAATGAATAATATTTCAAAATTAATTAACTTTTCTTTTAAAAATATTTAGAAAATTGTATACTTTTACACATCTTGTCGAAATTTGAATATTTTCTAAATTAAATAAATGAAAAATAATTATTTACTTTCACAACTAGCAATTAATAAAAAAGGATTTTCCAAAAATTATACATATATAGTACAAAATCTGGAAAATAACTATTATACTAAATAGCTATTAGATTACCACATATGTCGTATTATATTCTTTCTCTTTGTAAGATAAAATTGCATTGAATTAGATGCTTCATAAAGCATAATAAATACATATCCTTTATATTTAAAATACAGGTATTATTTTTCTTCAATTTTTGGTGTATTCAGTAATCAAAAAAAAATTCAAAATTCTCGTATCTATACAAGGAGTAAAGGAGTAAAACAAATTATATGAAAGTCAAAATAAAGTAGCCAAAAAATTTCATTGAGATAAATAAATTTGTGCATCAATTCGTATAGTTTTCATCCAAAAATAAAAAGAAAACTTATAAAGAACCAACAAATTCTTTTATCACAGCACCCTTTTGAATATCCTTTCAAAGGATTTGCAAAAAAAAAAGATTATTAAAACTAGAAATTTCGTTTCAATTTAAATTAAATTAAACTGAACCAGTTTTATGGTAAAATTTCAATTTAATTTTTTTTTTTTTTTGGTTGCAGACTACTAGAAAAACTACCATTGAAGTCTTTCTAATAATTTTATTTTATCTTCTCAACTAGCTGGCGCTGCCAACAATCTTATATATGGAAAAAATCTATGTAAGCTTTTTGAAAAAAAAAACTTATAATTTTATATTTAATTCCTTTTTTTTTTCATTTCTCTTTTATTTAATTGAAGATATAAGATTAAATTTAAATCAATTATTTTTGAATCATAAAATTTCTTTTTTTTTTGTTGCTGTTGTAAGTTCAAAGAAAAACCACAGTGTTAAAAATAAAACTTAATTAAATTGATTATATTTTCATGCTTAATTAAAAAAAGCTTTTAAATAAGTTTTTAAGTAGGAAAATTATATTAATATAGATAAGATATGAAATTTATATAATTCATAATATTTTCCAAGTTTGTTATATAGTATTAATCTTGAAATTAAATTCATATTTATATTAAATATAATACCTTAAAGCATTAAATATAATTCTTTATATTTGATTTAATTACCGACATTTATGAATTTTTTAAAATATTTCAATCACCAGGAATAATATATTTTATTAATTTAAAAAAAAAAAAACTCACAGAAATAAAATAAAATAAATTTAGAAATCTAATAATTTATTTTTAATAGCCTAGCAAAAATACCACAAAATAAAGTTAACATTTTAGGATTTCTAATCAAAGAAATATTACCTTTAAGGTATAAAATACTTTTTAAATAAAACTTTCTTTAGGATATTTATAACATTGGTTTATTTATCTATCTCTAAATATATTTAGTAAACAAAAAAATGTTTAGAGGCTAACATCTTTAATAAATGGGAAAGGTAATATAATCATTTGACCGAAAAATATAAATAAAATATGAAATATACAATTTTTTTGTGTGCAAGAAAAGGTAATTTTATGAAAAAAAAATAATAATAAAATATTTTACGCATAATAAAACTTTGTAAATATTTTTTCAAAATTGTTTAATTTTTATTTTGTTATTTTACAGTTTCTCAAAAACATATAATTTTGTTGTTTTACATATATTTTTGTTGTAAAAATTATTACACAATAATTTTTATTAAGTAAAAAAGAAAATTATATTTTCCAAAGAATTCTACAATTTTAACTAACATTTTTTTATAAACACAAAAAAAAAAGATAGCAAACAAAGTAGAATTTTTCATAATATCTAAAAAAATTTTTTACAAATATTTTGTTTTATAATAATTAAGAAAAGTTTTAAAAGGTATCTAAAAAAATCATGAAAATTGCATAAATATTTAAAGATAAAAGTTTTGGGTTAAAAAATTTTAATATTTTTGAAAATTTAAATGATAATATTATCACTAAAACTTTTCAAAATGATAAATTTTTATTAGGAGTAAGATACGAAAAATATATAATTGATTTATATCACAAAATATCAGATTTATTTAATTGGGTATATAAATTCCAAAAAAAATTTCATAATATCGACGAAAAAAAATATATTATTTAACATGTTTATTAAAATGTCTAGATAGTAAAATTAATAACAAATATTTGTATACCACAAATAAGGACATACTTCAATCTATATTATAGAACCACAAGGACAATTTATAATATTAGAAAAGTTTTTTTTTTTTACCTATATAAATTGTTAATGAAATTTCAAAAAAATTCTAGATTTTAATTTTATAATTTCCCAATAGATTCAAAGCATTTTAGTTCAATGTTCAATTTTTCTTCAAAAAAACTTTAAAAAATTTGATTATTTTATTTAGAAACTGGTTGATCCTACTCTATCAATCGACTATATTAAAAATTGTATATTTTGCTGGTCAGGACAATGTCATGTTTAAATTTAAGATAATTTCTTAATCATAGAAAATAAATTTTAAATTATATTTCTCAATAAAAATTTTGGTATATAAAATATTTCCTAGACTTTTTCTATAAGGATACAACCATACAATAATTTGTTTTGGGTTTTGTGTAATCATCTATAATTAATTAAATTGGAAAAAAAATTTCTTCATGTTTTATAAAAAACTTAAATTAATTATATTTTGTGGAAAATTTACAAAATATTCATAAAGTAAATTGAATTTTATACACAAAAATAATATCCTTACATAAAATATATTTTTCATTTTTTTTTTTTTGCTTCGCTAATAAATCTAGATAAAAGAAAAATAATTGAATTTTATTGGAACCTAAAAGTCTGCAATTTTTCCTAAATATTAAAATAAATATGTTCTATATTTTTTTTTCTTGCAATTTAAATTTTTTTTTTTAAACACATGTAAATTCTTGTAATATTTGTACACAAGAATAGTTTTTAAATAGACTCCCGTATTTATGAGAGTGCTCTATAAAACAAAAATTTCTAAAATCGCAAAAATAAAATATATATTTTCACTAAAATGAAAGAAAATTGAAGAAAATTTTTATAAACTTACATTTTTGAACCAAGAATATGAAGATACGGGTGGTCTAGCATCAGCTCTACATTTTAATGTACAATTTCTACCCTCTTCTCTGGTCACAACTCGACTAGGATCCTCATTTGCCAAATGTACCGATACGGTTGGTGGATCTGCATTATACAAAAATATATATGTACATATAACAAAATATGAAAATAATGCAAGAATATAGCAAGAAAAGGAAAATATGCAGATATTCTACTAAACTAAATGGAATGATGAAATATATTATATGTTGATAATAAACATGAACTTGATAAAGAAAAATATCATTAAAAATATGTCGTTTTAAAAGCATATTTATATTTTATATAAATGAGCATTAATGGATAAATCTATAAGATAAATGATCACAAATGTACTAAACATAAGCGATGAAGGGAAAATTGACGGCAAACAAGTTTCTTTTCCATGCCTTTCCAAAGAACACTTAAAATAACGCATTTGGGTTAAGTAAATTAAATAGAAAAATAAAATAAAATATGAAAGTTGGATAAGTAAATAAATTTTCATTTATATTAATATGAATACGAATATATAATTACACAATCTGGTACATAATTTGTGTACAAGGATGTTGACTCATTTAATTAGGAGGAAAAATTCTGTAAATTTATTAATAGTTCAAGAAGGTTTTTGATATTAAAATATGATTAGTCATAGTATCAAATATTTGGATTGAAGAAATTGTTACAAATATTTATATTTAAAATACATGAGAATTTATAAAATTTATGATAAAGATAAGTTTATTAAATTGTTCACTATTGTAGGAAAAATCATTTTAATAAAATTCTATAGCTCTTTCAAGGGGAAAACTGCAAAAATACAAATTCGTCTTGTACGGTTTGAGTAGTCTAAAAATAGTCCAAGAACTATCGGAAACAAATTGTAAATTTATATCTAAAACTATAAATATAAACAAATAGAAAACTTACACGCAACACTTATTATCCTTTTATCTTCAATAGCACCACCTGAAAACCAAGGATTAGATGCTCGACACATAAGTTCAGCACCATCATTTTCTGATGTCACTCTTAATGTCAGTATACTTGTTGTTATATTTGAGTCCTTTACAATTTTGATATATAACCAGTAACAGAATTAAAAATAGCAAAAAAAAAAAATAAAGGATATCATTTTATAATAATCTTATTATAACAAAAAAAAAAAAAGGTTTATATACAAGAGTACAAAAATATATTATTTAAAATAAATATATGTGTACACAAAATATATTTTGTCATCGTAAACTATAAATTCAATTTAAGTCTTCTCATATTTTATATCCTTGTCTCTAAGTTCACAACAATAACAAAAAATATATAAACACTTCAGTTATTTTCATATTTATTATAATAATTTATGTTAAGGACAGTTTATTTATAAAATATATCACAATATAGTCAGTCAATTTTATTATATTTAATATATTTTCTATAACGAAAATTAATATATTTATTATTATTTAAAAAAAAGTGTATACCTCTTTGTCACTATGAACTGTCACGTCTGCATTTCGTATTGGTTCACCATCAAGTAACCATGTTATTTTAGCTGCTGGATAAGAACCCCATGTTTCACACCGTAAAGGCACTGGATGACCAGCTGTTAATAGGTCATTAGGTGACACTATTTTAACCCTTAAAGGTTTTACTATAAATACATAACAACAAAAAAAAGAAAAGTATTTACAATAAAAATTACTTTCTCAAACTAAAGTGATTCAATATAATGAAATATATCTACAGAGTGAATCTATGTTAAGTAATTTTGAAGAAATTACTTAAGAAATATTATTCAATTCGAAATTAATAAACTTACAGTGTACTTGTATTGTGACTTCTTTAATCACTGGCGGTATAAGTTTTGATCCTTGTGCTTGACATTCTAATTTTGAACCATAATATTCTCTTGTTATGGTACCAATAAATAATTGATTAACCATTGCTGCTAAACCTTCAATAGCTGATGGATTACTAACACCAGCTATTTCAACACCATCTCTCCACCATGTCACTTTTGGTGGTGGTCGACCTGATATTTATTTTTTTTTTTAAATATATATAACATATATGTATTAAATATTAATTATTTTTTGTAAAACTATATTAAAATTATATAATATTTAAAATAAAACTTTAACCTTAACATATACAAAAAAAAAAAAAATAAAGTCCTTTTAATTCATTTTAAAAAAATTAACAAAACTTTTTCAATTAAATACATATTTTTTTTTTTAATAAATATAATTATGAATAAGAAAAGCAAAAAAAAAAAAAAATTAGAAAATTTTTTGAAACCTTTTTATCCTCTAAAGGACACTAAAAACAAAATTTCTTAATTGAATATTTGTTAAAAAGTTTATTAGATTACCTAAAAGTCTTTTTAAAAATATATTATACATAGATTTACATAAGTAATTATTATAATAAAAGATTTAGAAAAAAAAGGATATTTGAAGATAGTTTTTAAAATTCATACGAAAATAATTAAAATTAAATTATAATTTAAGAATTTAAGTAATATTAATTTTTAGTAACCTATTAAAAGTAAATTTTCCTATTCTTTTTAATACGTTTTCAATAATTACTGAATTTATTTCGAAAATTTTTAAAGAGTTAAATTTTTACAAAGAAATTGTTTGTCAAACTTACCACCTGTTACTTGACACGATAGAAAAAGTTCATATCCTTCCCTAAATGGTCCAGCCACAAGTGATATTTCTTTACCCTGTGCATCGAATATGCGTGGTTCCTCTGGAGGAACTTAAAAATAATTTTAAAAAAAATTTTTTTTTTAATTGGTTATAAAATAATTCCGAAAACTAAAGAAACATTTTATTATTTGATTTTCGAAAAACTTAAAAAAAAAAACTATTCAACTTACCAACTAAAGTTAAATTAATCCTAAAATTTCGTGTTGGTGAATTAAAAAAATCTACCCTACATCGATATACACCACCATCAATTGGTTTAACATCACGTAATTGTAGACGTGATTCTTTTGGGTTGTCCGGTATTGCAAAAAACAACCTTTGACCTAAATCGCTAGCTATTGCTGAATGTGTAGCTAATTTGATATTTCCTTTTCGTGAATCCAAACTATTATTTAGGAATATTAAAATTATTTATATATTTATGTCTTAAAGAAATTTAATTTATTTTAAAATTCATAATTTAATGGTTCTGTAATTACTTATACAATATTAAAAAAATATTTGAATTATAATTAATTACGCACATATTGAACCATAAAAAAAAAAAAAAAATTAAACCAAAGAAAATATAGATAATTATAATAAATTTTTATTTAACTTGCCTGTATAAAGGAATTCCTGTAGTGTCCTTGAACCATAACAGTAATTTCACGGAATCTTGTGGTGTTGGAGGGGTTAAATCGCATGGTAATTCTGCACTTTTTCCCAGAGCAGCCCATACTATTCGTGTTGGTACTAAAAATAAATAATATTGAAATAAATATTTATGTACAGACATGAAATTTTAATAAAACAACAAAAAAAAAAACATTTCTGTTTTTTTTTTTTTTTGCATAATTATTTATAAAAGATTCTTCGTATATGCTTTAACTTAAATTTATGTTAATATTTTTTTTTTTATAGAAATTTTTCGGTTCTGAATATATTTACGTATATTTATTTATCTTTGCATATACAAACAAAAATCTGTCTTTTAAATATTTTTTTTTTTTTTTGTTGAATAATTATTATATTTTGGTATATTAAAGTCTGTATCTGGTTGTATATCAGAAAATAATATAAATACGAAAATAAATATTTCCCCTTGTTTTTTTTTTTTGGTACTCAAAGAACTAAACTAAAATTCCATAGACTTGAAAAAAAAAAAATTACATATTTTAAATTTTATATTTTTGGCTTTTTTTTTTTTGCAGCTTCCAGAAATATATCATGAAATAAATATCTTATGTGATATGGAATGCAATAGCATTATTACGATTGTATTGCTGCCTGTCGTAAAATTAATCTATAAATATATATGTTATATTTAAAAAAAAAAAAAAATATTTTATCATAGGTGGAAATAGCGATGTTTAAAAAAAAATTTTATATTTAAATATCAATTTTTTTCGTAAAAATGTAGCGGATGCAAGCATAATATAATTTATTTATTTTATCAAAAAAATATATAGTATAAATTTTTTATTTTTATTTTATGTGGGAACTTCAATTAAAATTTATTTATATAAAATATTTAAAATGATTTTATCAAAATTTATACAGAACAACAATAATAATCCTTTTTCACTGAATAGAATTTTTATGATATCAGGTGCAATTTATACGTATATACAAGTTGGAGATAATTTTCCATGTATATATATTATAAGGTTATCAGTATAATATATATTTGCACATAAATGTTGACATTATTAAATAATCATATTATGAGATAAAAAGAAAATAAATTAACTTTTTTTTTTAATTTAAAAAAAAATAATTGTTAAATTAGTAAAATAATATATTTTTAATCTTACAGTTCTCCCAAAGCTAATTATTAATAAAAAAAAAATTCCGAAACTAATTTAAAAAAAAAAAGTTTTATATAATTTTATTTCGATACGATAATAATAATGTCCTTTTTAACTCAATATTTTCATTTATATAAAACATTATATTTAATTTCAAATAAAATGTTTTTAATTGTATTAAAAGAATTTCATTAATTTTATGTTTATGATTTCAATTAAATTTCATAAAGAAAACATTTCAAACAGTTACAACTTTGTTACAAATTTTTAATTAATTTTTTGTTGTTGTTGTTGTTGTCGTCGTACCAGAAAAATATGTCAACAAATATTAATCCTTTCAATTTCCTTCATTTTTCTGTCATCTCTACAAAAAAAAAATGTAATAATAACAACAACAGACCAAAAAAAAAAAAAAATATATTGACGAAAAACGACAAAAATATTATTATAAATTTTTTTTTTTTTTTTGACAAAAGTCCTTAATTCATTTTAACAAAATCAACATGACAAGGATACAATAAGAGAAGAAGAACAACTAAAAGAAGAGTATTATATAGATATTGTCATATAAATATATAAATAAATAAAAATTATGCATAAAACGTAACCAAAATATTAATAAAGTCACGTTTTTCTCATGTGAAATTGCTGCGGCAGTCATTTAGCATCCAATAAAGGATATTTTCATTAATTTCATTTTTTTTTTTTACTCGGTTTTAGGTTGCCTTAATAAATTTTATATTAAATTGCACAAAATTTTGTTTTCTTTTTTTTTTAAAGAAAAAAAACTGAAATCGTGAGTACCAGTAAATATATTTCAATCCCAAGCGTACTAAAATTTCCAAAAAAATATATATATATATATATATATATATATATTTAAGTCTATAAGCAAAAATTGACACAGAAAAAATAAAAAAAAATTAAATTAATAATAAAAATGTTAAGCTATACGCATGAAATCCCTAAGGATAATTTAAATAGAAGTTAATAATATAATAACCACTTTTAGTCCTTGTGACTAACATAACAATTCTACAAGTTACGAGTATATACTTATATATAATATGTATTTTGTTACAATGAATCGTGCAGAATGTCCTTTTTTATTTTAACTTAACACTTGTTATGGTTTTTTTTTGTTTTTTTTTTTTGGTATTCTGTGGAAATAATTCGTATATTTTGGTGTATTATTAAATAATTTTTTTTTTGTTGTGAAAATGTCAGTCAGTCGTTTGTGTCTCTAGTGAATTTGATGAATTTTAGTTAATAGAAAATATTAAATTCACAAAATACATTAGCATAAATTATTGTATTTAAATAGTAAATTATATAATGAAACGATCTTATAGTTTTTTTTTTTTTGTGTTTGAAATAAAGGGAATATTCGGTAGTATATCCTTTAAAATAAATATCAACACGAGAATTGAAAATGTAAATAAATTAATGTAAATTAGAACATTTTTACAATAAAATGTTATAATGTAATTTCGGTTTATTTACTATCAGAAAGCTGAAAGTATTAATGATTATTATTGGAAATAGTCATACAAATTATAAGTTATATTATATGAAATTATTAATAACATATCATATCTATAATTTCCTTAAATATACTTATATATATATATTTTAACTATATTTTTCTTAAATGTACTTTTTTTCCTAATTTTTTCATTTTTGTAGCACAACAAAGCAATATAAAACCAAAAATATAAATTTTAATCGTTTTAATTTAAATTTAAATTTTTTTACAAGGATATTTTATGTAAATAATGTCGGACATGACAATGAATTTTTTAGCATATGTGGTTTAAAAAAAATATATATTATATATTCTGGCGTAAATCGATTTGGCATGTAATCACAATTTTTTAAGTCTTTAAATGAACCTTACCCAACTTGCAAAAGGAGAATGTTGAAAAAATTTGTTTTAATATATTTGCGAGAAGGACTATATATAGATGATACCTTATTTTATTAATGCTTTGTGCTGTTATCAAAATAACAAACAATCCTGTAGTAATTTGTATAAATTCGGCACAACATTTTTCTGTTTAAAATTCATAAAAATGAAAATAGAACATTTCTGTTGTGTGATAATTTGGATATATATATATATAAAAAAAAGGTGTAATTTTTATGGATCTAAGGTCGTTTCAATTTTTTGTTGGTTTTTTTTTTTTTTGTATATACCCTAATATATTTAGATCAGAATATATCCGTTTTATGTGTTACATATTTATACCAATCATTAATTTGTTATATGTAAATTTTGGTATTTTTTTTCTGTTGGTTTTTTTTTATATGTTGAGTTGAAATATCCTTGATATTTTTAGGTCTTTGTATTATATTTATATTGTAATTGCAAAAATTCTAAAATAAATTGCGTCCCGGATAATACGTGACGGACGTTTATGGACCGTACGTGTAATATGATTAAAACAACAAGACAGATGTGCATTCTGGGCTTAAAATATAATAATATGAATATGAAAACAAAAAATTATAATAACTTTAAGAGTTTTCCTTTATTATATCAAAAAGGAGAAAAAAAATATATTCCAACACATAAGTTCTCGCTTGTAGACAATTCGTAAGCAAAATAGAATAATTTTTTTTTTGCTATGATGTGGAAAAATTTTAATATGATAAATAATATTAAGGAAAATTTGTGAAAAATATTAATATTTTGACAGGGTTATTTTGCAAATTTAAGTTAAACTATTACTAGAAGTAAATTATAAATCAGTAAGTTATCCTAGAATTACTGAATTTTTAAATTTGTCTTTTGAGTAGCAAATGTTAATTCTGGTACTGCCCAGTGTTATATTATGACAAATTTGTACTCAAATACAACATATATTTCTTTCTAAATTTTAATATTACCTAATTTATTAACTAATATACTAAACAAACTGCAAATTAGTTAATATTGTGAATTTTGCAAATTATGATAAACTTTGAATATTGGTAGAAAAAAAAGAATTAAAAAAAATGCTAATTCACCAAAATTTATATTGAAATTTTTATGGTTAATTTTATAGTACATACATACAAAAAAAAACCTATTTTCTTCTTTATTAAATTATTCGCATCCATTTCTAAAAAAGAATTTTGAAAATTTTATACAAAATGTTCAATTACTATACATTCCTATTAAATCAAATTATCATTGGTCTCTTCAAAAAAAAAGTTCATATAAAATTTTAAAAAAAATTCCAATTCTTTATTTTTAAATAAACTATTTTATTTTATGTTGGACACGTTTTAAATTTAGTGATTAAAAAAAACCATATTTAAAAAAAAATATATTTTATAACCCAATTGATTATATCAAAATCCAATGAACAGAAACATTGAAATAAAAAAAAAAACTAAACCAACTAACAGAAATTTTCATCAAATAAATTCAAAAATGTACATTTTTATTTATTCAACAATGAAGGAAAAATGTATGTTTTTTTTTTGTTTTGTTTTATCCTATTTACCATTATGTCAGCACTAAACAACATATGATCCTCACGATGCAATGCAGGCAAAACTTTTATCATAATCCTATTTTCGAAATTTTACAAGTGTACAATAATAGTGAATTGTTAGATATAATATAAACATATATAATATATATGTTTTTGGCAACAAAGTTATTTCAAATATTCTATATTTGCTTATAGTCATTATATATTGTTAAAATCAAAAATATATTAGAACTATGTACTATGTACCATGAACAAATATAATTTAACTATTTCGGATGTTAAACTTAGATAATATTGGCAGAGGAAAGATTGTTTAGATAATTGTTATACATAGATACAAAAATAGTTAAATTCACCGATATTTATATTGAAATTTTAATATTATTTTAGATAAATTTATTTAAAACATTTTATATTCATATACATATATTTATGTAGATATATTTTCGCATAAGCATAAGGTATTTCTAAACATAAATTTTGATTATCTTTATAATTGAAATTTATATCAATTGAGATTAAATAAAATACTTGTAGGTATTTTTTTTTTCTTGTTATTAAATTTTTATTAAATTTTGATAAAACTAATATAACTTTATAATATTTTAACTTTGAATATTTTTTAAAAAAAATATTATAACAATTTCCATTTCAAAGTTTGATGATGCTGAAAGTTTTTTACGTTCATAAAAAAAAATATTATACAATTTAAATATTTAAAACGACTTTTTACAATATATAAAACTGGTAGAAATTGGAAAAGTAGACTTAATAAAGTTAGATTACTTGGAAATATCTATAAAGATGAAATGAAAAAAATAGTTAATCGAAAACTTTAATATAAGAAATTTGTTGAGAGAATTGAAGATATTAAAAGTTTTTATAGATACTTTCATTATTATGTAGAAATTGAAGTTACAAAAATTATAAAAAGTGTTAAATTTTTTTTTTTTTTAAAACTGAATTAAAATAAAACACTTAATAAAGAAATTAAATTAAATATAAAAATTTTTAAAAAAAATTTTCATATTCATTTATACTTGAAAATATAATTTTATGAATTAAAATTAAAATAAATATTTTGTAGGTAGAAAATATCTTTTATGATATTTAAACAATTTTCATTTAATATTATCATCATTAAGGAAAAAAATTGCATTTAATGAAAACACTTGTTTTATTTATCTAAATTAACACATATATATTATATAAAATTTAAATAAATAAATTTAAAATAACAATAAAATTCTTATATAATAATTGTTTCAAATCATAATAATTTTCACAACAAAACATAATTAATATTTATATAAAAAGCAAAATGAACATAAATTCAACTTACTCATACTTTTGAATATCCATAAACAGAAAAATAAAACATAATCATACATGAACAGCAATAAAAGGAAAAAAAAATTGAATAAAATATGAAATGAACGAAAAAAAATTACCATTATAATATTTTCATTATAAAAACATAAAAAAATGAAACAACATTAAAATAATAAGAAGAAAAACAAATAAACATAAATACATAAAACATAATATTTGCTCTACTCCAGTGAGGATAAAAATATACAAATTTTTATTTTATTGTTGTAATTTTTGTTATGTTGTTAATATTTTTTTTCATATTTTTTTTTTTTGTCTTAAAAGGATAATGGTTTTTATAATTTATATACATATACATTTTTTTTTTTCACTTCTTGTTCTTTTTAATATTGTTGTGCAATAGGACACAAAAAAATTAAATATTCTCCTGCCATATATTATAGACTTTATAGCTTATCACAATAAACTCAAAAATCTAAATAATTTTTTTTTTTTTTTTACACTAATATACAAAAGTTTTTTCCTTATAAAATTTTCATTTTTCCATAATTTTCATTTACGATAAAAAAGAATTTTTTTTTTTTTGTTATAAAAAAATATAATAATAATAAAAAAAAAAGTATGAGAATCAAAAGAAAATTGTTAACGCCACAAATGCTTAATAAAAATAAAAACAAAATCAAAATTAAGAGCAGGAAAATTTTTTTTTTTTTTATTGTTTTATTTAATATTTTCTTTATTTTTAATGTTTATAAAAAAATGTTTTATCCTTTTTTATTGAAATCAGTTTCATAATAAAAAAAAATATTATATTTATAAAACAATTGAATTGAGTTTGAGGATATTTTTACATCAAGTTTGTGTGAGCTTAATTGGCACATTAATAGGAACAAAAAAAAATGCTGTCATAAGTAAAAAGGATTAATATTTAATTTTTATTATATTACAACTTTGTATTAAATTATGGTAAATAAATTTAATTTTAACTTTAACATAGTTTTTTCAGTAAAAAAAAATTTTTTTTTTTTTTTTTTTGGACAGAAAAGGATCAGTTAATTTTGTATAAATATTCAAACAGAACTAAAAACTTTTAAAGAAACAGTTTTGAAAGAGGACCAAAATACACGTTTTTCAGTTAAATATTTTTTAAGAAACTAGTTATCTCCAAATTGGTATATAAAATTAATTTATCAGATAGTTATTTATATGTTATTTAAGAAAAATTAATCAATAAGTAAAGGACAAGACATAAAAAGGCCATAAATGTATTTAAAACTGGTTTATATGTATTTCCAAAATAAATATCATATGAGTTTAATTAATTTTAACCATCTGATAATTTAACCATCATAAACATTCTTGAGATTCTTTATCTACGATGTGATTATCCTTATAAATTTTGAATAAATCGACGAGAAATTTAATTTACAGAAAGATAATATATTTTTCTAAATAAAACTTTTGACTAATTCTGCATTACTAGTATTTATTTGATATGAATTATCACTGAATTAGTTATTATATTTAAACAAATAATCCTGTAATGGAAATATAATATAATCCTTATAAACAAATTTAGAGTCATTAAAATTTTCATTAAATTAATATTTTTTAATAAACAAAAAATTGCAGTATTTAAATAAATTAATGATTTCACTACGAAAATATATAAACTTATGCCGCAGATTCATTTTAAAATAAATAATATATGTATGTACATAATAAAACTTAACTGCTATTATTAACATATTTAAAAAAAAATGTCCAGTAGGTTGTAGTTCAGAATATATATTTTTTATAGGATTTAGACTCTTACGTTAATATTGAAGGATTAATGAACAAATTTGTAAAATTAGAAATAAATATTTTCAAAATATTAAAGATTTAAATAAATACAAACTAAAAATTTGCATTTATTAATTTGTATCTGAAATAAATATGAGCATAATATACATATTTACATATTAATAATCCCAAAGAATATTAAGGATTTCATTTTTTTCTAATGCATTTTTGTTTAATGTTTCATTTTTCATTCGTTTATTCAACCAACAACATTGTAAATCATCACGCATTTATACCCTAAGCTTTTGTAAAAGTAATGACATCAAAATAAAAGTCAAGCATTTTGCTTTTAACTTTTAGCTGTCATTTTTTTTTTTTTTTTTTTTGTATTTTTTTTATCTTCCGGCACAGTAAAAAATAATCAACTAAAAAAAAAAAAAAGTTGTTTTATTAAAAACAGAAAAACAACGATGAAAATTCATTCAGAAAAATTGATGATAAAAATGGAAATAAAAAGGTCAAAACCCAACAGGGAAGCAAAAAAAATTCTACTATGTAGTGTAATACAAAGGCGTCATTTCTGATTTTACAGACATTTTAGACATTATATTATATATTTTTTTTATCCTTATTTAGGGGGGGGGGGGGGGGGAGAGATCATCAGTCAGTCCCCAGTTTTTATTTATTTATTTTTGTTGTTTTATTTTTGATTAAGTAACATCAAAAAGATTTCCACACTGTTTCACATTTATAACAAAAATATATCACATATTGTTATATACATATATATACGAAATATATACTTTACATATATATCATAAAAATAATAATAAATGTTTTATATATTTTGAATATTTTCTTTATGTATTTATGTATATTTATGTTTTTTTTTTATGTATGTATGTATTTATAAAGAGCGTCAAAAGAAAGCGACAAACAATTTAATAGTCCAAAGCTAATTACAAATATGGATTTTTCTGTTTTATTCTGCCTACTTAATTATTATTATTATTACATCGTTTATTTATGTTTTTAGTTCTGTATTATTATTATTTTTTTTTTTTTTATTATATTTTATGTTCTCGAAAATGGATTTTGTTTGTAGTTCTTTTAGATAGCATATGGTGCCCAGAATGGATGATGAACTTGGTGAGACTATTATATATATGATTATATATGAAAAACAACAAAAGTATATAAAACAAATTAAGAAAAAAAAAAAAAAACTGTAGACATGAACATGAAATGAAATTTTTTATTATGAGATAGTATTTTTTTTTTTTTTTGGTAGCAAAATTAATAACAAAACATATGAACTTTTTTGGAATTAGATATGAAAAAAAAAAAACTTAAAAAGATCAATAAAGAGGAGGTTATAAGTTTTAATCAAATATTATGAGATGTTTAAAATTTAATTATCGAATTTATGATATGATGGGAAAATTTACATAATTTATATACATTGTAATAGTTTATTAAGTTTTTTTTTTGGTTTTAAAAACATATTTTTGATGAGTTATGTTCCATTTAAGTTATATGGTTTTATAGATATAAAAATTTGAAATTTCTTTGAAATACAATTTTTAGAGGCCTATTACTTAATATTATTTATAATTACTTTTAGTTCAAACAATGTTGTCATAGATTTTTAATAGATTTAATGATTCAGATTTTAAAATTTTTGTACAATATTTAGTAAATTTTATGTATTTATTTATATGTTATTCTCTCATGAGGAAATGCTGGTAATTTCATCAGCACTATTGAAATATAGGTACTAATAGAATTCAAAATTTGTTGTAGCAAATATGTCCTCTAATAATTAAGGGGACAATATTAATGAAAGTCAGAATAATAATACATAATTCGTGGCTTACAATCCTACAGCTCGGATGAATTTAAATTTAAATTTTTAGCAGTATATTTGTATATTGTGTCGTTATATTATTTTTATGGTAAAACCACAAAAACTTGATATGAAACTTGGTAGGACTGAAATCGAAATAGGACAACAAAAACCAAAAAAATTGGTCTTAATCCAAATTATTAATTAATTGTAAAAATTGCTTTTGAAAATATATTATCGCTTAATATTTTTTTTTCCGGAATTGTATCATAATTTAATACTACGAATACCAAACGTATCAGGATTTATTGAAGAAATAAAATTTTACAAAGAAAAATTACCAGTTTATCATTATTCTTCATCTAAAATTAGTTACTTAATGCGTTAAGATAACCGATAGATTTTTGGAAATGAAAATTATACCAAGAAACAAATTTGAAAAGATTATTTTAATACTTAGACACAACACGACATAATTTTCTCGATGTTATATTAAAAAATATTTGAGTGAGCTTCAGTTTTTTTTATTATTTGATTTAATTATTTAGATTAAATAAGTAAAATAGTTTTGGTCATCATTTATGGCCTGCATAATATCGATTCTAGATTCTGAATTAAACTGTTATACCATAGGATTAAATCTTGAACTAAAATATTTTACATCTAAATTATATTTCCCTTATAATAGTAACTTTCCTATAATTACATCAATAATTGAATATTACCGAGAAAAAAAACCTCATATAAACAAAAATGTTAACTTTTCAAAACCCATAAACCGAATAAAATGGTCAGTTTAACATTTTTTTTTTATTTCCCTTCCAAAAATAAAAACTCCTTTTAAAAAAATGTCAAACAAAAATATAATATTTACTCATCAAATTTTTTTTCTTTTTCCAAGTTTTTCTGTAAATAAAAATAAATAGAAAAAAAATAACCTTTTTACAAATGATTAAATTTTATGTTTAAAGCTTTTACTTAAATTATATTCAAAATATATTTTCAAAATAAAAATAAAATATATAAATCATTATATAAAAAATATATTATACATAGAATCTATAAAATAAATATCTATATAAATATAATTTCAGTTTGGTTTTAAATCATCCGCATAACCGCGGGGATTATTGAACAAATTGAAAATTCATTTTAATAGAAAGGACAAACAAAATAAGAAACAGGCACAAAAAAAAAAAAAGTAAAATACAAGAAAATTTTTGAAAATTACACGAATATTCCATAATGAAGAAAAAAAAAACTTTCAAAATTTGTTCCAGTTTTTCTTAATATTTTCTTTTTTTTAAAAAATCCATGGTAAAAAAAATTTCAAGAAACTTTCTCTTAATATACATAAATATCACATTGCGCTTTTAAAATTATCTTTTAATGCTTTCTTTTTGCTTTAATACATAATACAAAAAAAATATACAATCCAGATAGAAAAAGCTCCTTACACGCATAGTGTTAAAAAAATTTTTTGAAGTAACTTAAAAAAAAAAACTTTTCTGAAAATTTTCTTCTTACTTTTTTAATAATTTTTTTTATAAGTATATTTTTTTTTTCCGTTCAGACATTGAGGTTTTTGGCTAATATCAATAATTTTATGACCCTACTTTCAGCCCCTTATTTATACTTCAGATCAAAATAAATATATACATTTAAAAATAATATAAAGAGGCATTAAGAAAGGATAAAAAAAAATAAAGTCATTCCTTCAAATTACTTATAGAGAGAGGGTAAAAAAGGCAGTTTTTTTATTATTGTTTTTTTTTTTTTAAATTCATAAAATAAAAGTTCAAGTATATTCATAAAAAAAAAACTGGAATTGCGACAGGAAAAGTTTCAACAAAAGGACGAAACAATGTCCTGATAATAAAGGATATATAGATAGATAAGAAAGTTTAATGGCGCCACTACAACTATAAATATTTCCTATAGAAAAGTGCTGTATTGATAGGGAGAAAATATATATATGTATATAACTATGCAGAGAAAATTGGTTATTTTCAGAACAAGAAGACTCTACATGTTATCAGTACAAGGAAGATTTAATTTTTTTTTTTGTGCCAACGAATCTGTTCGAGGAAATGTTCAATATTTTTATAGATAAAAAAATTTTACTGGCTTATTTTTTTTATATAAAAAAACGAAAATGAAGAAGTTTTTATGTATTTTTGTTCAAAAAAGTATCGATTTACCTTTTTTTTTTAAAAAGTGGTATTAAAAGTTGCTCAAATTAAGTTTTCATTTTCATATTAAATTGTTCAATATTTAGTTTTTGATTAGATAAATTTCCTAAAAGTTCAAGGATTTTACTTTTTTTTTTTTTTGGAACACATATTTCATTAACAAATTGATTTATTGAGAGCTCGTTGAGGTTTTTTTTTTTTTGAAAAAATAAAAGGCTTCAAGTACACTAAATGAAATAATAATTTTATATATTTATACAGTAAATAATTCTAGAGTTATATCAAGTAAAGGATAACGTGTAACGATAATGTATTTTATGTTATTATTAATATATTTTGGAAAAATATTACAGATTTGACAAAAAAGTCCTTGGGAAGACTATATTTCATAAAATGTATTCAACAAAATTAAATTTTTTCTGCATCATAAAATTTGTAGTGATTCAATTTGTGGACAAGGTTTCTTTATTATAGAAAAATCAGCAGCTGCATAAAATTAAATTTAGTTTTGATCTTACTAATCAGGGAGGACAACATTACGGTGCATATTAGTCCAGCTATTAGGTGTATTGTAATGCTCGATTAGGTTTAGTTGACAACTGTTACAATTGTTTCAACGACATGTTCCATATCGCCGACGATTGTATAATATATACGTAAAGGAGCCTGTCCAGTCTGATCCTCAATGAAATTTTTCTCCTCTAGACTACATTATTAAAATATATATACTCGTATAACCATAAATTATATTAATAAATTTTTAATAATCAAAATAAAATTATCTAATTTTCTACAATATATTTTCCATTACCAAAATAATATTTTGAAATCCTACATAAAGAAAACCACTCAAAATGAATTTATTTTTTATTGGCGCCATTTATTTAACCAAAAAAAAAAAAATGTAGTATAATAACGAAAATTTCTCTAATGTTGACAACACATTTGAACACCACAAAAAAAAAAATGAAAAAAAAAAAACTATTCATAAAAATTGTATTTCAATATCAATTTTCTGCAATAATATCTAGAAATATTTTTATAATCAAAAAATTATTATATATATCCTTGCATATATCCTTAAATACATATATAATTTTATATCTTGGTATGCAAAAAAAATAAAGAATACAAAATTTTTATGTACAACAATTTTCATTCCCCCAAAAATTTATAGATATTATAGACATATATAATACTATATCTTCAAAAATAAACTTATGAAATACATATACATAAATATGAACGTATATATTTAACAAAAATGATGATGAAGCTAGTGGAAAATGTTTATGATTGAAAATAAACGAGATGAAAATTTGACGTGTGTTTTGGCAGTTCTTTTTTTTTATTTTTTTTATTTTGACTTTTTAAGTGGTAAATTCTTTTAACTAAAATAAAAATAAATTTAAACCAAAGAAAAAAAAAATTGGGAACTTCTAAAAAAAAAAAACAGCGTGAAGAAGGTTTCATAATTTTTCTTATACATACATCTATCTATGTATATTTTATGTTTTCAAATATGATACCAAAAATATAAAGCGCACATATGATTTTTTTTCTCCAAAAAAAAAACAAAATATTTAGTGAAAATTATGTTGATGATGATGAAGATGATACTAAATAATAACAACCAACGAAAAAAATGTGTTATTTTTTTTGGGGAGGGTGTTAAAAAAAAAATATAATTTTCACATAAAAATAATATATATATATTTATAAGACGAAATATAAGAGTAACACATGTGAAACTGCTGCTCTACGAAAATATCTTTTTAAGAACTTCATAAAATGAAATGAACTAAAACAAAATAAAAATAATAATAAAAAAAAAACTCAAATTATTATTGAAAAATATCTTAAAAATTTACTATAATAATTCGTTAAACTGAATCTGGAACAAACAAAAAAAAAAAGAGTTTAACTTTTATAAGAAAAAAAAAAGTTGAACTGTGTCCTTGAGAATAATGATATTATTTTTTTATAAGAACTTTTATGTTGTCAGTTTATCTGTTCAAGTGAATATTTCTTAAATCAATCAAATTTACAATTTAACGTAATGATAGAATTTAATGTTTGCCGTTTTTATATTACAGTGATTATATGAAAACTATTTTCTTCACCAAAAGCTTCATATTGTCTATCATTTAATTAGTACTTTTGACAAACTCCATTTTTATATGAAATAATTTTATTTTCCCAAGATCAATAATTTCTAATATATCTATAAAAAAAAACACATAATTTAAGATTTAATATTTTCTATAAAACTTAAAGAAGCAAAACATTTTAGGCGAAATAATTTTTCCCTCCCATAAGTTTCGATTAATTAAAGACATATGTGCTACTGATGTTGCTGATGTTACTGTAAATATTTTGGATTTGTGGTCGATGATACAGCAGAAAAAAAAAAAATACAGATAATTTTTATAGTGATCCAATTTATGTTTCTTCTAGAAGCTCTTTAAAAACTCTTTTTTTTTTATGTGTTCCGATGAAGTGCAGATGGGGACTTTATATATAAATTTTTTGTTGTTTATATATTTTTTTTTTTCTGGATAAATAAAAAAGGCAACTTTTAGAGACAATGTTAGACTTATGAATCAGGATGACGACAAAGGCGCTTTATTTGTCATATAAGTATGAAAATGGTACAATACATACGATATAAAATATAAGCAATAACCATATGTGCTGGAAATATTTTGACATGTGCTTCCTTTCATTATTTTTGATGGAATTTTCGATTTACAAAAAAAAAGTACTTTTTTTGTCACACTTTTTTTTTGGTCTTATCTTCAACAAGAAAAATGTAGCTATTTACAAAAAAAAAGATGAATTATTGCAATCTGGTAGATATAAAAAAAAAAAGTTTTTTATAATAAATATTCTTTGAAGGAGATTGAAATAAAATTAGTTATAAGAGGAAAGATTTTATAGTGAAATAGATTTTTAAAAAAAGTTTTTAATTTTACTTTTAAAATCGTGGAAATTTTGTTTGATCAATTTTAAGTGTGTATTTAAAAACTAAAAATAAACTATTTGAAACTGAATTTGTGGAATTTTAGAAAATTTCCTCAGTTTTGGGAAATTTCCTTAAATAATATTTTAATATTTTCTATGTATTTTTAAAAATATCCATAATATTTTTTTTAAAGCAATAAGTCATCAAATATTAATATTGATTGTAGATTAAAGAATATTTTAATATTTAAAAATATTTCATTTTAATTTATGGTCTGTTCAATTATTTTTTAAAACTCTTCAATTATTTTTTTTTTTTGGGTTGTAAAATTTTAATTTTGTCCCTAAATACATATTAATAAGCAATATTAAATATTTGTCATCATTTTAATTAATATTTAATAGGTGCAATTATTTTTATTGATAACTTTCATAAATCTATGCACAAAAACAAAGAATATAAGAGCTTTAAACTGTCAGTGAAATGAATTAAAAATAAACCACAGCATTTAATGTATAAATACATATTTTATATATATATAAAAAAAATCACCACCAATAAAACCAATAAATTTAAGGATTAAAATATGTTAAAATATTAAATCTATCAATCGCAGATTTTGCACCAAATATAATAAATGTAAATAAATTGATTTTATATGTTGACCAATAATTAATTTATGGTTGGTAATTGATTACAAGCATAAAATATTGTTATGATTATATACTATAAATATTTTCTGTCCATTTGTAAAAATTTTTTTTCTTATATTCTTGTTATTTGTTGTAATTTATTGAAATAAAACAATTGTTTGGGAAATTGCCTGAAAATTCTTTAGTATTTGCGTGAAAATGGCTAGAATTACTAAAATTATTATTAAAAATGTATATAAAATTTTAAATGTAACTTATTTAAGGCAATTGAATTTGATTACAATTCTACTTTTTCTACTATAATACATAAACAAAGTAATTATCAATTATGTCAAATTAAAAATTTCTACAAAACCACTACTCTATTAGGATTAGAAATTATATATACATATATATCTATTGAAATTAAAAATACAAATAAAATGATTTTTCATAATCCAATTACAAAAATCATTAAAATCTATATAACCACAGAAATTAAATTCTAACCAAATAAATTAATTTTATTATTTTCCATTATTCTAAATAACATAAAAAATATGTTAACACATAATTGCTCAAAATTTCAAACTACAAAACCTATATATTTTTTTTAAAACAACCAATGTGTAAATCCAAAAATATTTAATTCAAAATAATTTTCATCTCATATCCACAAATATTAATTAGAATATTTTTAGATTTTATCCACATGAGAATATTCAGATTTTCATCTCTATAATATAAAAACATAAAAATCTTTTTAGGAAAATTATTCAAAAATTATTTTAATTTTAATTTTAACATTTTCAAATTTTGAAAAATAAAAATATAATATATTTGTCAGATACAGAACTTAAAATTTTTATTTACATAAAAATATTATATTTATTATTTTCATATACCGTAGTATACACTAAAATTATCATTTTAGCTCTTAGGTTTAAACTGGGTTATCTAAAAAAAAAAAAAAATAAGGAAGAATAAATTTTCTATAAATTTTTTTCTGCATAATTTTTGACATTAATTTAAAATGTTCGAAAAATCCCCTGATAAAATGACAAAAAATTTTATAATAAATTAGTAAGAGTATGTCATTCAATTTTTAAGTATGTCATTTAATCGGATATCAAAGTTATAAGCTTTTTTCCTATGATTTATTCAAATTATATGTATACACATAAAATATATATATGTATAAGATATTATTTATAGAAAAATTTTCTATTTTTTTTATGAGTAATTTAGTGGAACATTAAAATGGTATTAGTTAAAAATTTATTTTATTATTTACATTGTAGATAAACTTGTATATTAAAAGTTTATTAGAAATTAAATTCCAAATTTTTTGTTGTGTTATATTTTGGTGAAATGAAAACTCAATTTAATTGATTCAATATAAATTAATTTTAAAATGAATTTAAAAGGATTCAAAATAAACTATACATATGTATTTAAATATTTATAAAATTTTGTGTGAACATATTTTATGTCAATAATATTGTGGTATTTAAAAGTATACAGCATCACTAATTAATTGATTGACATAAAATTTTGTGGTTTCAATTATTATTATATTAAATTTTATTTTATATTTTTCATAATTTTCTATATCAATCCATTTAATTTAATTTTGTAATATAATCCTTAAAACAGCAATTTCAATATACCAAATAAATAATTTGGCAAATAAGTTTTACATGCACCAATAATGTAGTCTATTCTAATATTGTTAATAACTTTTCATTCCCAAAAGAATAATTAATTTATGTCCAATTACAAATTTACCATATATACAATTTACCAGATTATTTCTTTATAAAATATTTTCAAATAATTAAAAATTACAATAAACCGCATTTTCTTTTATCATATATAATTTTTAATTCACCCAAAAAAATACTAAAAGCTCATTATTTTCAGTTCAATTATAAAACTTGGTCACAAAACTAAATAATATCTTATTACTTATAACCACAAACAAACAAAAAAAAAAAATATGAAACTCATTACCAAAATAAATTACCACAAAAAAGGACTCAGCACTAAGTGTAAATATAGAAAACTTCTTTATTCTTAAAGCCAGAGTATAATTATTATAATCACAAAACTGGAGTCACAAACTTTGGTATACATTATGGCATTTTATAACGCAAATATCCATACGGAATTATTACCAAAAAAATAAGACCATTCTAATAAAATATATATGTATAAGGATTATAACACCCTAGAGAGGATAATATATAAAATGTTTTGCCAAAAAAAGTGGTAAGAAATATTCTAAACATTGTATAACATACAATTTTTAAGGATAACCAAAATTTGTATTAAAAAAAAAATTGAAAATAATATATTTAAAATATCTTTGTTATTTGTGGTTTTTGGGATAAAATTTATTAAACAATTTTCCAAGGTATATAAAAAAACGAAAAAAAATAAAACAGAAAAGTCAAGAAAATTTATAGTTTTCGAAGGTTTTCTTGTTTTTTTTTTTTTGTAGAAAAAAAATTACTTTAATAAACATAATTGCTTTTTACAACTTAAAAAAAAGGATATCTCAGGATTTAAACAGAAAAAATTATAAGAATTTTTATAAATTATTAGTTTTTTTTTTCGTGGTGTGTGAAATAGTTCGGATATATAATATTTTTTAGTGCTATTTTATAAATTAATGTTATAATTTTCAACATATTTGATGGATTTTTTCTCGCTGTTATTTTTTCCTATTATTTTTCTCCATTTAAATAATGGTTATCCTCGAAGAAAATTAATTTTAATAAAGCGAAACTCTTAATTTGTTTCACATACTATTATAATAATCTAAATTAATATTACTTCTTGTATAATATGTTTAATAAATAAAATATTATTACACTAATTTTATATATATAATAATATGCTACTTAATTTATTTAAGGAATATATGTGACCAAATTCATAATTCCAAGAAATTTTTATATTATCCTTTTAATTAAGAGATAATGACCAATAATTATTCTTAACATCTGTTCTACCTTGTTATTAAAAAGATAACAAAGTTAATTGACCAAATTTATATTTAATTAGATCCGAATTTAAATGTAGCATATCTAGTGTACACGGTACAAAATTGAAATTTTTTTTTTTATTTTCATCCAACTTTTCTGAGTTTAATAATATATTTCAGTGTTAACGTAAATTTGTTGGTTGAAATATTAAATTATTTAAAAATCTAAATATTGAAAGTGAGTTTATTAAACTTGGAGAAATTTTTTCTGTGCCAAGTTGACTTCTTTTAAAATAATTGGTACAAAAAATGATATCTACATTTGATATCTTAATATAAAGCTTTTAACCTTGTGGATACACATTTAAAGAACAAAAAAAAACTATCTGCTAGTATTTATTTTCAATTACAAATTTATAGATTTCTTGTAAATTTTTCTAAGTTAAATATATTAATATAACTATAATATGATAGTTGAAATAGTACACTTTAAAACTGTCAAATTTCATTGAAAAACATTGAAAATTATAGAAGAAAAAATATAATCTTTTACGATAGAAAATTTTAGTAAGTATAAATATACAAATTGAAAAAGTAAATTGCAATTTCAAACCGTGTACATACTTCAAATATTTGTTTTTCTTTTAGCTCACAAAAATAACTTTCAACTTTTTCAAAAAAAAAAAATTTATATATTTTACTATTTCTTCAAAAATACCTATATTTTCTTTCCTAAAATACATTTAATTCCTTAAATTAAAATATTGATCTAAATTCTTAACTAAATACTTCAAAATAAATAAAATAAAATTAGAACAAAAATAAAAAAAAAAACAATAAATAAACTTTCCAATGAGTCAGGCGGACTGTTGTGAGGCCATCATAATATCATAAGATCGTCACCCGATTATATACACTAATGCTTTATGAGATTTTCCGCTATTAAAAAAATAAAAAACACAAATTTTCTTTTTTATATTTAAGAAATAATTCGCTAAAAATCTAAAAATAGTCTATGACCTCTGAAAACAACATAATTTTTGATTCTAAATTCATGTTAAATTTTTTGTTATTTAAGAAAATTTATTTTCTAATTTTATAGATTTTTTTTTTTTGTGTTTATTTTATTTTCATGTTACTATTTTTAAATAATAAAATCTAATTAAATTTAGTATATTTTGTGTAATTTTTGTAAGATGATTTCTTAAGTAAATGAAAAATGTTTATTTATTTTTAAATATGCTAAGATAAATTGAAAAACATTTTGATTAGATATTTTTAGTTATGCTGAAATATGAAGTGTGTTTATAAACAATGTTGTTTTTAATAGTAATTTCACCTTTTATATTTATTTAATTTTTATATTTTATTTTTGTAAATATAATTAGTTTTAATAATAAACAATTTTAAAAGTGTAATAAACATTAAAATGTAATAAAATAGAAAATTGAAATGAAATTAAAAGGATTTATGATAAGTTTAATGTTTTTTTTTTTAAGATTAATGAAAGATTTCAAATAATTTAACATCGCTTTCAAAAAAAAAAATATTTAATCTTTGTACTAAATAAAATGTAAATCAAGAATTATTTTTGTATAAAACTTAACATTTTGATTAATGGATTGTCTTATCAAAGCAATGGTAATACTGTACAAAATTAAGTATTACACATAATTATGGATTAGTACATAAAAATTAAATTACAAATTTAACGAGATTTATATTTTTTATATAAAATTTAAAGATAATTTGAAAACATTTTGTTTAACAACTAATTTTATAGCATACAAAATAATTATGTAAATTATTAATATTAATCCTTTAACTAACAGGAGGTAATTTAACAAAAAAAAATGTAAAGGATTTATTTTTTAAAAAAAAAATTTTTTTTTTTTTTTAAACATTATTCCTGTTTAAAATTTAAATTTTTCTTCCTGGTTAAAGTGCCAGGCTCATTTTACCAAATTATATCTATGTATATTTTAAAATTAATTCTAATATACTACTATATATCATTTGTAATTTATCCAAAAATTTATGTTTCAGAATGTCCGATAACTAAGCACAAAAGATATTACTTATATATATATATAAAAAAGAAGATATATCTGAAAATTAAGTTTTAGCACGATCCTAAATGTATGGATTTTGAAGATAATAGCTTAAAATTATCAGAGAACAAAAAATACATATATTTTGGTAATAAAATTTGGAAAAGTTACGAATTAGAGTTTCTTTTTTGTTCGCTTGTAAAAGTAAAGTATTATAACAAAGAAAATTATAGCATTTTTTTTTTGTGTGTAATAATGTTTATTAGTTTCCCAGTAATATTGTATCATTAAAAACAACCTGATTTTGTCAAATTTATTTAAACATTATATTTAATTCTTTAACTAACTATTTAAAGAAGAAAATAAAAACGATTTATAAAGTGTATATAATTAAAAAAACATTTTATACCAAATTTAAATAAATATAAAACAACTGGAAATAATTTAAATTCTAATCAGAATTCTTTTAAATAGGATCTAACAAACACAAAAACCATTATAAAATTAAATTCCTCTTCAAAAGTCTTTTATTTTAATTCCATAAATAGCCATAAAAAAAAAAAAAACAAAAAAAAATCCTTATAGTCCTTGAAAAAATGCTGCTTTTGCTAAATTTTTTAAATCCATCACTTTATTTGCAATGTTTAGGAAACAAACAAAAAATAAACTACAATATAATTTGGTAGCAAGATGAGAAAAATACAAAATTATTTTAAGTCTTTAACCCTTTTTTTCCGGATTTTACAATTTTTTTTTTTTTTAGGATACGCAGCAGGGTTTCTTTTTGCATAAGCTTTGGGTATTTCGTTTTTTTAACTTAATATTTTTGTATATCAGTTGGTCTAACTATGTTTATATATATAAATAAATATATATATTTACGTATATAACCTCAAGGGATGAAATAAATCCAAAATCAGTCAAAATCTATATTATATATATGTATAGATATTACGTGTCTCTCACATCACTTTGAGGGTATTCTTCCTGGGGAATATCAATGGATTTTAAGTAAATCCTTTTGCATTGCTTAAATTTACCTCGAATTTTATTCTTTTTCGTAAATCATTTCTTGTTCGAGAAACCGAACAACAAAAAAAAATAAATAAATAAATATATAAAATTGGTTTAACCTTCATAATAAACAACATTATCCTACATCCTTTCGTCTTATAAAAACATATTTTTTTTTTCTGCTTCTCTATATTTTTTTTATATGTTACATATCAATTTTTGTTGTGCATAGGTTGTAAGTTTTATGATATTTGTAAGTAAACGAAACGAAAAAAAAAAACTTTAAGCAATTTATTTGAAAAATTGTAGTCAATATCCTAGTATCAGGTATTTACAAGTATGTAGAAAAATAAAGATTTTCAGCAAAAAAAAAATAAGAAAGAAAATGTCACCAAACAAAAATATATATAACAAAAAAATAATCTTTCACGAATACGATGCTTTTTACATAATAAAATATTATTTTCATTTCTTTTATGTGGGATAAAAAGTGACAGTTTTCATTCATGTATCATGTATGATTTATAAAATGTCAATAAGGTGAAATGGGGTATTAATTAGCTCAGTAAACATTTAACATTTCAATATATTTATATGTTAATGTTTTTGTAAAATTTTATATTAATAAAATCAAGTTCTAATAATTAAATTAAAATTTAAGCTAGAAACAAGCTCGAATTATATTCACTAGCAAAATAGAGTCATTCTAATTTAGACTAACATTTTAAAATCAAAAAATATATTGATGTTTTAATATGTTGATGCCCTTTTTTGAAGAATTATATATAAGTAAAAGTAAAATCAAGTTCATTAATCAAATTCTAGTTGAACCTATAAACAAACTCGAATTCTTTTCATTAGAAAACTATACCCATGAAAATTTATATTAATTACACATATTTTTAGAGGTCAGACTTTTAAACAGATGGTTATTTAAAATATGAATTTAATAATCTACGCATTATATTTCATAAATAAAAATATTCATAATATTTTTATAATTTTTTTTAAATAAACGTTTACAAAAAAAAAAAATTAAATTTCCTCAATCAAAAAAATCCAGACATTCTGATACCAAAACCTGTCTACAACATAAAAAAAATTCAAATTTTACCCTAACAAAACAAAATCCTTTCTATGGTTAAATTCTTTAAGGATTTATTCAAAAATGTTATATTTTGCATTTTCAAGCAGCTTATGTCAAATAATAACAATGAAAATATGTCGAAAGTTTTCTTTAACAAAAATTTATATCCTTTTTTTTTTTTTTTTGCTGCGACACATATCCTAAGGACAAAATAATTGAACTAAACAAAAAAAAAACATTTTTTTAGTATAAACATATAATATAAAGATTATTACATGTTTATCAAATCACACACCAACAATTACATATATTATACTTAGTCCTTTACGAAAAAATAATAATGACAAATATGTAAAAATGTAAAATTTTGAAAATCCCTTACCACAAGGAGGATAAAAAAAAATGAAAATTCTAAACATTTTTTATTTCTATGTTGTTATTGTTGTCTGTAATACTTAAAGTAATATTAAATGAGTATACTTACTATTTTTTTGAAAATCCTGTGAATCGTTGCAACCAGTCCTTCCAAATAGTCCTGTCAGTATAATAATAAATATAAGAATAAGGTGATGGCTTATATTCTTGTATAAATGATGATAATGTTGTTGGTATTGGGATTGTTGTTGTTCTTGATGATGATGATGATGATGATGATGATAATGATGTTGATGATATTGATTGTAATGTTGTTTTTGTTGTTGTAGTTGGTTCTGTTGATGATGATAATGCTGATGATGTTCTTCTTCTTCGGATTGTTGTGGATTTTTTTTGTAATGATATTTCTCGTTGTAATGACGATAATGATGATGGTAAGGTGCTGATCTCCAGAGACATTTTGTTATAAATTGCGATTGTTCCATTTTTTTTAAAACGACACATATGTGATATAAGAAAACAAAATTTCTTTTATATATTATATATATTTTTATATTATTATTGTAGTACGAGTAATTATTATAAGTTACTTTTTTTTTTTTTATAAAAATTGTTTAGTATCTTAATGTTTTTTAAAATCTTTTCAAGTAGAAAAAACACTAAAAAGCTATTTAATTAAATTGAATGAAACTTAATAAGTTTTGATTAAAATTTATTATAAAAAATAATGAATAATATTACAAAATATTGTAAACCACATAATTTCTTTATTTATATAAATTTTTAATCGAACATTTATATTCATATTTTCAATTATGTAAATATATTTTCAATTTAAAATAAATTTCTAAAAAACAATTTTACACTAATCCTTTTTTTTTTTTTTATAAAAAAACAAACTTAAAACTTGAATATATTCACTTTTAAAAACATATTTTTTTGTTACGTTATTATTTGCAGCACTTAAATCTTTATCATATTTTTACTTGTTTTCTTTATGAAAAAAAAAATAAACATAATTTTTGTTTCTTCTTTTTTTACTTAATCCTTTTTGATATGTTTTAATAGAAATTTATCCTTAAAACATAAATTAATTGCAATTTTTTTTTTCTCTTCTTATATAATATTTTTTGTTTTTTTTTTTAAGTATTTTTCACTGTAATCCTTTGATATTTTTAATTAAATCCTTTAAAAAGGATATACGTATAATAAAAACAGAAAATTTCCTCTTAAATTCAAAAACATAAAAAACGCTTAATATTAGTTAATTTACTTTTAATTTAATTAAACACTTTTTTTCTTTCTCTTTTACATAAAAGATACTATATTCAACACAACAACGCGCACACAAAAAAAAAACAAAAAAAAAAACACAAAATAAAGAAAAGAAAAATGAAAATTTTCACATTTCTTTAGAAAATTTTCGAGTAGGTATATTTTATGTGTTCACATTTTGAATGTGATTGTTTGTTCTTTTATGTCAAAACATATAACAACAACCAACAAAAATATAATAAATAAATATATAATATGTAATTATTCTTAACGTGAACTTGATCACACTTAAATTATATCTTAAATTTTTGTAAATAATTATGTATATTATTATTTGTTGGTGTTTGTTTGTTGTCAAACACAGTATGAGTTTATCATCGACAAATATATTTGTTCCTTGTTTCTTTTGGTTGCTATAATATAGAAATAAATTAATTCTGCTCACAGCAACATAAATTTTCAATGATTCAGAAGCATAAAGATATATCTTTTCTTTTTTTTTTTTTTTTACATATTTTTATTATTTTTTTTTATATACACGTGACTGTTTGTAATTGAATCCTTAAAGAGAAAATAGAAGAAAAGAAAGAAAATATGAAAAAAAAAACAAAATATAATATTAATTATGAACTTCAAATGCATAAATAGATGTAATATTTTTTTAAATATTTTTTTGATGTGCGGGTTCACACCTTTTTTTTTTTGTTATTTTGTTTCTTTTTTATGTAATTGAAAGGATATTCAAGAAGAAAAAAAAAATATTTTTAAAATGAGCTAGCAATAAAATTGACTTTAATGGGCATATTAATATAATCATAGGGTTTGTATTTATGTGAAGAGAATATATATATTTAATTTTTAATCAACTTATTTTAGTGGGTGCCAGTACCCTCGTAATAATATAAATTTAACTATAATAAATAATTTATATTCCATTTTCAATTTTGAAAATGTAATATTTTATTTTGAAAAATATCCATGAAAACATTACCCTACAATTAATTTTTTTTTTTTTTTTGTATACAGGCAAGAAGTGTCAATATTTTATTATGTACCACAGTTAAAAATTAACGACTTTTTAAGGGTCAAATAAATTTATAAGGATATATTAGCTATTATGTAGAATAACTTTGTTATTAATGTTGTGATAAATGTGAATTGGCACATAATTTTTTACTATAAATTAAAATTTGATAAATTCTATTATGTCATAGTGAAATGTGTTAATAAAATTAAATTATTTAATGTAATAAGTTTATTAGAAAATTTAAAGTTTAAAAAAAAACGATCTTAACAGATTATAAAGATATTTTACAAAATCTATAAATATATTTTATTTTACATATAATATACAAAAAATGACAAGAGCTAGCAAAATTTCTAAACTATAAAAAGAATTCATTTGTAATTCAGGTCATAACACCACAAAGTCACTATTATGTCGTTGACACAGATTTAATAATATTCGTTAGAATTCAGTAGATTCTAAAAAAAAATCTCCCCACATAGATTTGCCAATTCCCAATTTAGGTTATTAAACCAAAACAACATTTTATATCTATATGCTCAAAAAAAAAACTACCTACGTTAACATTTTCTTTAAACACAAAAATCTTATCTCAATTAAAGATTTTTTCTACAATAGTTTTCTTCTCTCTTTAATTTAATTTTATGTAAATAGTTTTTTTATTAGTAAATTGTGTCATTGTAAAAGTAAATTGACAGCGTGTATATTGAAAGCATTCGGTTTTAAGTAAAAGAAAATATTAAAGAAAAATAAAACCAATTTTTTTTGTACATATTTAAGTATATACGACAGGGTTTCCAACCGTTCTCGTCTCGCGAGGATTATCCTTCTTTAATATTTGTGTCCTCGCATCCTTGAGCGAACCAAAAATGTCCTCACGAAGACTGAATTTAAGTTTAATATAAAACTATAGAAAATCAATAACCTGAATTCGACTGATGTGTTACACATACTGATCCTGACTAAAATCAAGTACATAAAATTTTTTTATAGTTATATGTTAAATATTACTATAATCAGCTAATAGTAATTTTTAATTTAAAGGTAATTTGATTAATATCTCTAAACCATAAGATAATGTCTGCAGCAAATACTAAAGAGAGCAATAAATTTTAATGATGAAGGGCCCAAGTCTTGAATGTTGATAACATTGTCAAAGGAACAAGGATTTTGTAACTTGTGCAGAGTTGGAATTTTCATGAGCAATAATAAGTTAGATAGCAATTAAAAATTAAAATTTCATAAGTTAGATAGCCATTAAAAATTAAAATGTAATTCCGCACAGCTTCAAGTATGGCACTTTTTTCAGTAAAACAATATACTGGCAGAATATTTGATAACTACAGCTGAACTCGCGCACATCTTCTATTGCTTGAAACATCTTGATATGTAATTTTCAATCGCAATTAAATGTAATAAAAAAATTCTTGAGTTTTATTTTACATAACTTTAAAGATCCTTGGTTTGGAATTTTCAAAAGATGGGAACCCTGATATGTACAAATACATAATACTTCCTATTAATATTTGACAAGTTTTATTTTTCTTTTGCTAACCATTAACAGGAAAAAGGTTGGGGCCACAAAATTCCATCAAAAATAAGACTTTAACTGTCCTACAAAAAAAAAAATGTTCCTTTATAAATATTTTTTTTTTCCAAATTATATTTATTATTTTTTTTTTTTGCCCTTGAATTTGTTGATTTGATACTTTTTTTTTGTCCTGTTAAAAAGGTTGTCAAATTTTGAGATGGACAGTTGCAAACAAACAAAAACAAAATAAATAAATAAATAAACAAGAAAATTCATAAAATGTGGAAAGCATGAAAAAGGAAAAATTATATAAACGTACTTATATATATATTTATGTTTATTGTGTGGTAATTGGTAAGAAAAAAAACTGTAGGCAGTTTCAGTAGGAGTAATATAAATATATTAATTTTTTTTTAAATATTTTTTAATATTAATCGATTTATTTTCATTTGTAAAAAAATAATAATTTATTTGATGCATTTAGATTTTATTTTTAATCATACAATAAATAGCAAATTGAACTTTTCGATTTCTAGTTTAGATTTTGTATCAAAAATACATTTAAAAGCAATTATCAGGTCAAATTCGACAAATTCCACTTTTTCCAAATCGAACTCTAAATCAATATAAATTTTTCTATTAATAACATATATGTTCTCAAAATGAATTTGGAAAAACTAATTTGATTTGGGAAAAGTTAGAATTTGGAAAAGGATTTGAGTATACATAATAAAATCCTGGAAATGTCTGTCCGTGTTTCCATTATTTTGCTACAAGCCTACAAGTCGTTGTGATAAAAAATTGGTAATCTCTTTCTTTTGCACAGCAGCACAATACAGCAATTCTATGTTTTTACTCTTCTTCAAAGCCTATAATACATTCGAAACCAAGTCGATAAAAAATCTACACACCTCCCTCGGATGGGGATCGACCAACACATTTGTAAACTATAAAAAGAATTCATTTGCGAAGTCACAGGTGACTGTCCTAGTATTATATGATTTTCAAAATAAGCGTCTGCAATAAAATGTGATATAAATACTATATATCTTAATTAATGTAACAAATAATAGAAATATTATTGAATTACATAATTACAAATATAATTAATTATATACACTAAATTAATTATATATCATTTAAAATTAAATGGAAAATAATAGTCAAAGCTATTTACATAGAAAACCCTTGCTCCTTGCATCAAAATCACTCTTCAGGCGTTCCCAATTTGTATATTATTATAAGAATGTCGACAGTTGTTAACCGCAGACCCTTAAACATTTCGAAAAAATTAGGAAAATTTTAGAATAGGCATTGTGATACGATATTTAACCTTATTTTTATAATCATTTATAATTTTAAATTATATTTATAAATATATTTCTAGTTGTAGAAACTTCGTTTATTTTCCAAGTTATTTAAATTAAAAACGTGTATAGACATAATAGCCACTTAGTAAACAAATATTTAAATTTTCATCACTTCACTTTCCAAAAGCTTCTATATTTACTCAATTAAATATAGAATTTTCAATTAGTTGGAGACACAGACATATTTGAAAATTGAATTGATTTATTGCGTCTCGAAAACCTAAATTTAATTTAATTTAAACATAGATTAAAATAAAATGTGAATGAATTGAATTAACATAATTTTAATATTCTTGCATTGAAATCTATAAAAAATCGTAGAAAATAAGAAAATCAATCTAAAAAGAATATAAATTTTTATTGATTTCCACAAACAACATAAATACATATATAGTATCTTTGAAATGAATTAATATTTAATATTAGTAATCTACTCCAAAATATACAGATTTATTTTTGATTTGTTCTCAAGTGTAATATCACTTTAAGATGAAAAAGAAGAAGAAAATTTTTTTGTTAATATTATTTTTGCAATTGAATTGATTAAATTATTGCCGAAAATTCAATCCTTCTTCATTTTTTTTTCCTTTCTTCCTTTTTTTTTTACAATCAGCACCAGACCAAAGTTTTATTAAATTTAACAGGAAAAAAAAAAAAAGAAATATCGAAATTTGTTTTTTTTTTATGCTTAATCCCACAGGATAATTTCATTGAGAGAAAATTACTTTTTTTTTTCCTTTATATATGTATACATTATTTGTACATATTATGAAAATTCCTTATGTAGGATATGTGTATAAAAAAAAAAGTATTGGAATTGTAAATTAATATAAAATTCTGTATATGTTCAGATTTTCATATTGAATTCTTTATAATATTTTATATCCTTGAACATAATACTATGTTGTTGTGTTTTTTTTTTTGTTAGGATTTGGATACAGCACATAATTAACTGAGAGAGAGAGTGAGAGAGAGAGAGAAAAATTTTTTTTGTTTTTTTGGCAATATATACAAAAAGTTACAGATTAGCTACCAGCATCAGAAGAATGCCATTTTGTTTGGTACCCATAAAATCAGTGAAATCTTTTCCTTTTTTTTCTTTCATATTATTTAACGGATCAGGATTCGTTCAAATGAAAAAAAAAAAAATCTGATAAATATAATAAAGAATTATTGAACAAAAAAAAATTATATTTTGTTAGTCCTGAAAAGTTTATGTTTTTTTTTTTTGGAAAACTCTTTTTCAATTTATAAAATAACAGAAATTATCAGATTTTATAGTTTATTGAATTTTACCAAGGTATATTTATACAGAAAAGTCAAATTTTTTGGCAATATGGGTTTTAGGTTTTTTTTTTTTTTGGAAAATATTTCAGTATAATTAATGCTGGTATATTATAAATTTAAAATTTCCTTTTTTTTTTGGAACAAACATGGATAATAATAATATGAAACTTTTATTATAAGCCAATATGTCTAACATATATATTATATTTTCAAAGTCTAAATTTATGATTTTGAATTTCAAAGGACCTAAAAATTAATTACGATATAATTAAATAAATTATCTGATAGAATTTGTCTATGTTTTTGTAGTATTCAATATGAAAGACCCAAAAAAAATGTTTGTTTAGTAATTTTTAATAAGAAATCCTTTTCAAAAAAATTTATTTCAAAAAAGGTATATAATTTTTATGGTATATTTTATGGTATGTTTTTGTTTTTGATTAATTAATTTTTATACTTAACTGGTTTAATACTTGTTGCCTTTATATTTTTTATTTTTTTTTTTATGTAATGTCTAAAATTAAATTCATTAAATTTTCATGGTACAAGTTGTCAATTTTGTATGTACGTAAATATATAAATACGGAAATATAATAATATTGAAAAGAATCATTTCCCGGAAATTAAATCGTGTGCTTTTTAATATATATTTACAAAAAAAAATTATTTTCTAATATGTTATACGAAAAGTTTTATGCTTCGTCATTACTTATTCTTTGTTTTTTTTTTGTTATTTTATATATCGTAACATATTAAGTATTTAATTTATCTGAAAACATAATATAAAATATGTATATGTCATTACAAATTTACTTTTATTCTTTGATTATCAATGCTGTTTTTTTTTACTTCATTTCATTACATTTTTTGTAATATCTATTTTTAGCACAGACATAGAAATATGAATTTTTATGCTTTAATTTATATACTTTTTTTTTATGTAACATTAAACCATCGTTTGTTTTCAAAAATAAAATTAGTATGTTTTTAATATTATATTTATATTGATGCTTGATGAATGTTTTCAACAAATTAGTTTTAATACAAATATATTTCTAATATATATAAAAATGCGGGTAATTAGTAATTTTGACGGTTTTTATATTTAAAGAAATTGCTATAAAATTTATTTATTTTTATGTTAAACTAGAATTAATTTAATTACATTGTTTTTTTTCGAAATTGTAGATTAATCATGTTAATTAAGTTAATTTTTCTAATTCTAATTCTAATGGTAGAAAATAAGAAAATATTTATTAACTTAATATTAGGAAAATGTAATAATAATTTAATCATTTGAGCTTTAGATTTATAGACTGTATTTTTATTATAATATGTATATAAAAAAAAAAATATATAAATCATTTTATATTCCTACTTAAAAACTCATTAACAACATTTCAATCAATTGAAAATGTTAAATTTGATTAAATAGAATTTTCTGAAGATTAAATTTTTTATTAGAAATTTTCATAGTTAATTTGTTGAAATTATTAACTTCTAGTAATTAGTTTTACGACTTTTTAATCTAAACTTTTCCCAATAATCTTAAATTAAGGATAGAAGTAATATTGTATATTATAATTTTCTGTGGTAATTTATAATACATGATTGTAAAAGAAATATTTACATATAAATGCATAGAGTATTTTTTATAAAAATGTAAAACTTGAATTGTTTTAACATTAATACAATCTAAAATCTATTTATGATAGCTATTAACTTTAAATTCATAATTACTATACATAAAATTAATAGTATACTATCAAATTTTATATATACCACACAAAAATTTAAAATCTCCACTTAACTAACAAAAACTATTTAATATTAAAAATTGCTAATCAATAATTTCGTATTATATTAAAATCCTAAAATGATCATATAATTAAATTGGATATTATCACTGTATTCAAAATTACTCACACAAAATTATGTTAAAACCATTCTCATATATAGATATATATATATATGTTTTAGAAAATGTAATTCCAATTTAAGCTTTTTGCAAAAACCATAAATTAAATATAATCCCAAAAAGATTTAATTTTAAAACGTTGGTTTTTTTTTGTTAAAATGACGTTTTAAAATTTTATTTTATTTCCAATTAAAAATTTCAAAAGAATTTTCAAAGAATATTGGTATAATTAAAGCCATGAAAGTTAAAAAAAAAAGTTTTAAAATGATTCTTTGGGTATAGGGACTTTTTGTATCCATTTAAACTATTGTTAAGGTTTTATATGCCTAAAAAGAAACGTGTACTTATAACCCTTAAAAATATTGATTGGTATAATAATAGTTTCCCAGTTCTACTTTGTAAGCTTTTTTTTTAATGTGGAAAAAAGGACGACTTTGTTTTTAATATTAGTCTAAGGATATAAAGAAAAAATTAAATACATATTTGGTATTTTCGACATTATTACAGGAATTCTTAATTATACAAATTCCAATTAATAATTAAATTTTATGATATAATTACTGGTTTGAATATACACCGCCATATCCTAATTCTTTTTTATGTAAATATTCGTAAATTGTAAATTACTTTCTAAATGACTTTGACAAACACGTTACTTTCCAAACAAATTCAACATCTACACTGGTAGAAAACCGATTTAACTTGCTTTTTCGTATAAGTTGCGGTTTTTTACTGACTATTTTATAATTTTTTAGATATAACTTGCGAAATCATGAACTAGTACCATAACAATCCTTGCTAAAATACACCAGAATTGTTTGTTTTAAATGACTATTTGCAATAGGATAAATTTCATTTGTGTACACAAAATATTAATCAATTTTTTTGTAAAAACATAATTATTATAAACATTTTGTCTTAGGAAATGGTAGTCAAAATCCAGGGTTTTTACTGCCTACATTTGATACAACCTACTTCAATTTTATTGTGTTTGTAAAAATCTCAAATATCTTTAATGAGAAATTACTGCCAAAATTGAAATTACGATTTTTTATTTTATATATACAACAAAAATATAAATTTTAATAATTTTGTAAGCCCCCCCAACATCATTTAGCCTATGTTCTCTTAGAACAATTATTAAATGAAATATGTTTTATGAAAAAATTTCTAAAATATAAAAAAACATTCAAGGTTTTTTTGGTTTTAATATAAAAACCAAGGAAAAAAAAAAGAAACGTAAAAATTGACATCCGTTTTTTTTTTCCTACATTAAAGATACTTTTTCTGGTACAAGGCCAAAAAAAAATATATTCTTGAAAAAAAAAACGAAAATATTATCCACATTTTAAAAGGAAATTTATTTATGTTCAAAATATAGAATTACATTAGCAAAAAAAAAAAAAACATAGAAAGGGCATATTTACAGACATAAAAAAAATATATAAATATAATTATATTTTAATTTAAATATTTCCCAAATAATTAAATTTTTGTGGCTTTATAAACATTTTTGTGACTAATAAAATTGTTTGAAAAAAAGGACAATTTTTTTTTTGTTTTTATTTTTTGTAATTTTCCTGTAAGATTTTCTGTGAAAATTGAAAAAACATGTGCAAATAAAATTCAATAACTAACCAAAAAAAAAAAAAAAAAAGTAAAGAAAAAAAAAGGAAAATATTTATTTTTAACAAGTTTAAAGTACTTTCATGTTTTCGTAAGAAAACTTTTTATTGACTTGTTGCTATCTAAAAAATAAAAGAAAAAAACCCTTAAGATGGCTGGCAAAATATAAAATAAATAAAATGTTGTAAAATAATTTTCATTAAATTAAATTTACTAGAAAAAAATATATAAACATTAAATGTAAATAAATATTGGAAACCACACGAAAAGTTTTTATTATAACTTTTTTTTTTCCTTTACCATTAAAGAAAATTACATTTTTTTCTTCTGTAGGAAAATTTTTTTTTTAAGGACTAAACCTCGAAAGTCTAAAAGTCATGTATATAAATTTTATAAAAAAAATTATTTTTTATTTAGTTAAATCAGTTTATTTAAAAAGTTATATTATACAAATATTAGTTTATAACAAGTCTATAAGTAAAATAAAAAAAAAATTTTCAAATCACTAAAACGATTTTTATTTTTCTATATATTATTTTCCAACCACTAAAAATTTTCCAACCAGGAAAATTATTTTTGTGGTTAAATAACGTTTCAAAGCATTTTTCAATTTAATATTTAAGTTGGCGTAAAAAAAAATAAAATAAAAAATACGAGTAAAAATATAGTTTCAAGGCATGATGGTTCAAGTAACACGTATAATATAGTTATTTTGGATTTTTAGTCTATTAAATATTTTATTACATTTCATGTTGTTCATATAAAGAATTGTGCAGATTTGCAATTGAATTTTTAAAAAAGAACCTATTTTTGGATATATTTCATATAAAGAATACATACATATAGTTATATCTAAGAGTATGATTTTAGATTTATTAGATTAAATATATTTCAATATTATTTATGAAAATATTAATAAAACAAGAAACAAATTAATAAAATAAGTAAGAACAAAAAAAAATTATCATAATAAAACTAAAGTTTAAACATAAAAATCATAAAGTATGGCTAAATAAATCAATATAATATCCTTGTAATGAGGACAGAATGTCGGATACTGTAAAAATAATAAATTTGCCTCATAAAACATTTTTGTCAACGATATTTATAGAAAATATGAAATCCAATTCTTAAATTCTATATTTTATAGATTATGTAACAATATCAGTAGACTTTTTGGGTATATGTCTTTCATTTATCTGAAAACATAATTATAAATAATTTTATTATAGAAACAATAGCTTTATTAAAGTAATAACTTTGTGACATTAAAACCAAAAAGATTGATATTTTGTTTTATACTTTATAATATTTTAGAAATTTTTTATACAACATTATTGCATTTTATAATTGTTCTAAGAGCTAAATGATGATGGGGGTTTACAAAATTATTAAAATTTATATTTTCGTTATAAAATATGTGTTCATCAAAATTTCAATTATTTTTAATTCAAGAACTGTGAGATGTTTAAAAACCTTGGATTTTTGACTAACCTGGATTTATCACTGACTACCTATATCTAAATTTAACATTACTATTAAAGATATCGAAATATTTTGGTTCATCTTTTAATAAAACCATAATTTTTTTTTGGATGTTCTCTAGGAATAATAACATTTGAGAAGAATGATTTTTCACTAAGACAAAATTTTAAGCCTTTTTTGAAGGCTCAAAAATAATTCAGTATACATAGAAGAACTACTAAAGCTCCTATTATATTTTCATTAACTCGGTTATACTCTTTAACATTAGAGCTGTTCAATATTACCCGATCTTTTATTAGAAATACCCATTTTATCGGCTTTTTAATTCTTAAAGATTATACAAGGCAATGAAAGTTTCAATTTTAGATTGTCAATAATTTTAAAACCACCCACCAATTACCAAATAAATATGAAAAATCACTTAAATATTTAAATAAATAGAATATTAAATTTTAAAGAACTAATTTTTTTTTTAAATATTATATAATAAAATAATTTGTAAAATCATCAAAACATTAATCCATAAGCTAAAAAATAATAATTTGCAGAAAATTATAATTTATATAATATAAACAAATTTATCTTCCTATTTTTTTTTTTTGGTTATTGGTAATCATGAATTATTAATTTCATTTCCTGAATAGTATATTATATACCTTTTAATTTATGTATTTACTTAAAAATTTTGATATCCTAAATCGATACATCAACAAAAATATAACAACAAAAGATGAAGACTTTTTATTAAGGATAAAACCTTTTTTTTTTTTTTTTTATTATATCAAAATTTCTCTCTTCTATTGGAATAATATCTTTATAAAATATATTGACTAAAAAAAAAATTATGTTAGACATTAATCAAATTTTTCATAATAGCATAAATAAAAAAAAAACTTGTAATATTAAACTAAATGTCAAAAATCAAAACAAATCGATCGATATGCTGTTGTATTAAATTATATTTTTCATCATATTATAATAACCTAAAAAACTTTATGTTTTTTTATAAATTCAATCAAAGATGATATTACGAAAAATCTTTTCTTAAAAAAAAAAAAAATATTAAAATAATTAATAAAAAAAAATATATATATATAAAAGGACTTTTACTCTTATTTAATATTAAATCCCAAAAGAATATTATTATTTTTATGTTGCTTTAAACAAAAATAATTGATTAATACTCTATCTTTACAAATACATAGAATAACAAAAACATTGAGAAAAAAAAAAAATAAATATTAAATTTAGAGGACGAAAAAAATGAAACAAAAAAGGACGTAAAAATTTTTCTCTTAATGAAAAATGACTGTAAGCTTCATTAGTTCTTGTCAACTGTTGTTATCCCTAGAGAAGATCAAAAAGATGACAAAATGAAAAAAAAATGTATATAACACCACAAAAAAAATTATATATATATATATAACTATAAAAATTTATATCCTTTATTATATTTTCTTTTAATGACAACCTTTTATAAAGCTGAAAATTACAAAAACACAAGAAAAATTAATAATATTTTTTTTTTTGGTTTATGATTTTGTATTGAACTACGATATTATAACAAAAAGGGAAAATTTTTTATCATCTATGTTACTTAAAAAAAAACTTCAAATATGTTCAAACTATAAAAACATTTCTATGTATATTTATCGTTTCTAACTCCTAAGGATATAATAAAATATTAATAATCAGTGCATGTTTTACTTCATTGAAATAAAATCACTAAACAATGATAGTTAAACAACAAAATTGCGCCAAAAAATATGTTTTAAATTATTAGATCAAGGTCTGAGGAAGAAATTATAAATTGAAAATAAACAATCTTATCAATTTAAAGAGTTTTTGTATCAAAGAATATATAATTGAAATTTTAAGTAACTCTACTGTCTGATCTAAGCTAATAAATCATACCAATTAAAATCAAATTCAACTTAAAATATGGATTATAATTTATTTTATTTTGCTCGTGTCCAACAATTAATAATTTTTATTTAAAGTTTTTTTTTAATTGTTACTCTTAATTTGTCGTCTATCTTCAATATACATAAATTTTCTTTACTTTTATATTTATCTTTTCTTAATTTTCATTGAAATTTTTATGTATATATCTTGCCATCAAATTATCATCACAAAATTGTAATTATTTTAAATTAAAATATGACATAATACATTAATATTATACAAAATGAAAAATAAACCTGGAAAACTTTAAATGTACAATTATTGTCTTTTACCCAGAGGTAAAATAATTATCATCGTTAGAAAAAAAATGCGCAAAAATAAAAACTATAAATAATTTCAACGTAAAGAAACTTCTTCCTTTTTAATTTTTTTATTTTTTTTTTTTTACGAATTATTTCGATTTAATTTTAATTGATGGTATTACTACGTGCTCTTCAGTGACATGAATTTTCATTGCTATGCATTATTCAAATTTTCTGCTCATGTTTATATACTTAAAATTTATAAATAATCTTTGATATTCCAAAAAAAAAAAAAAAAGAGTGTATACATAAAAAAACAGAATTTAAGCATAAAATTATACAAAGTTGTTTTTTTTATATTTTTTTGGGTCAATATTGTAAATTTTAATTATAATCTTGGGAAATAATATTAAAAAAAAAAACAATACAGAAAAAATGAGAAAAAACTTGTTAATCTTTTGACATTACGAAAAAGTAAATGTCAGGTACAAAAAAAAAAAAATATAGCATAAAAAGAGTAGAATTATATTTTCTTGTTGTTTTGGTATTAAAATTATTTAAATTGGAATAATAATTTCAAAGAATACTAACATAAATTATATTATTTTCAATGAGCTTAAAAAAAAATATGCAAAAAAAAATATGCTTAACACTAATTTAAAAACTGTCAACTTTACATGTTTCATTATGATATTTTTTTTTAATGCTGGATATTAGAGTTATTTTATAATAATTTTTTGCAGCATAATTTTAAAATAAGATCATACATGAATATAATCAAAAATTTATAATTATAATTATATAAATTGAAAATTCAAATGATTTAAATGAAAATGTATCTACAGAATTTTTAGAATAATTAATATTTTATTAGAATTATTGAAAAATCTATTAAAAAGAATGGTCATCAAATACTTAAAGAAAGATTCAACATAATCTATCTCTGCTTCAAATATGTATTATTTAAAGTAGAGATAGATACTGAATAAAAATTAAATAACTCCTTACAAGTGTAAAAACAAAAATATTAATAGAGCCAGGCTCAAGAGATTTTTACCAATAACTATGAAGTCAGATTGAAATTATAATAGGAAAATCATTCAAACAATTATTGTGAAATAATTCGTAAATCTTGAAAATACTTTAACACCAATCCAACTGCTAAATAATGAATATGGAAAAATGAATATAAATATAATAATAAAATATGGTGAAAACTTGCGATAACCATCTTTAATTAAAATCAATTTTATTATTTGACAGCTGAGAGAATTTCCAGTTTAACGAGCTGAATTACACAAAATTTGTTCCATTTAAATGTCTATAAGTAAAATAGTGATATGGCTAGCAGGATGCTACTAAATTTTTCAGTATATAGTTTTATATCATATAAAATTAAACATCGGTATATCCGTACATAAAATTGAAAATATATAAAGTTTTTACACTTGAAATATTTATAAAGATACCCAATAAAGATAAATCTATTTTACAATTTTCATCAAATTCAAAATATACACCAATTCATTGACCCCTTTAATTCAAAAAATTGTAAAATAATTTTCTTTATCAAATTCTAAGATGACAAAATAACCCCTTGTGAAATCACTTAACCCATTATTATAACACATATCCTTTTGAAATTTTCTTTTATATTTCTTTAGGTTTTCTTATTCCCTTTTTCTAGCTATGCGTCAACGACTATCCTTTTTTTTGTTATAATTCGCTAATATTAATTCAATTTCATTTAACTTCTTTATTTCATTAAATTTTATGAAATTTTCAAAAAAAAAAAATATCCCTCCAATATTATAAAGTAAACACATACACACATACAAAAAAAAAAAAAAACATCTTTAGGTAAAAAATCAATCAACCATGATTAAAGGAGCTTTATAAAAGGTGACATTACAAGTTTTTTCTCTTTTTCTTCTTTTAATAAAAAGGACATCTTGCGTGCCAATTAACACTGTTTCTGTATTAACGTCACAAAGAAGAAATTATACAAACTTATAAATATAGAAATAATGATCCTTTTATATTTATGTGTCGTCCACAACAACAACAAAAAAAAAACTTTTTAAAAACAACGAAAAAAAAGGTAAGAATTTATTAATAAATTAAGAAATTCTATAAAATCATTGTAAGGTTATAATTCTAACTAATTTTACTCTTCCATTTTCTTGTTCCTATTTCCCCCAAAGTACAAAAAAAAAAAAAAATTAGCATTTTTAAAAAAATTCTACTTTTCCTAACCATAACAACAAGAAAAATAAGAAAACCATTCAGAATTATAAGCTTTTGTTGAAAGAAAAAAGTCAAAATTATCATAAGTATGATTGAATGAATAATTAAAGAAAAAGGATATGAATTACTTAACAGGAAAATTATAATTATGTAAAAAAAAAAAAAGAGAGCAGATAAAAATATAACTTTCTTAAGAAATTAGGCCATTACTAAAATATATTTTCAAGGTAAATAGTAGAACCGGTAAGTTAAAATAAATCACAAAATAAATATACAGAGTAATCCTTAGAGGGATATCTTAAATTACAGTATAATTGATGAGATTTTCGTTCAATTTCAAAATATTTTTAAACCATTAAATTAACCAAAACTTAAGTGCTGAGTATAATTTACAGGTAATTAATAAAAAATAAAAATTAAAATTTTGATTAACGTAAACAAAAAAAATGTCCTCTTAATATATTATGTATTATAATTTGATTTTTATTTATTTAATAAATTAGAAATTTAAGCTTTAAATAGAATGAGAATTAATTTAAATATTAAAAATGATAATATTAAAGTATCGTCCTTAAAAATTGATATTTTAATGAATAGAAAATTAATTTTAGAAAATTACAATTTCAGAATAATCAGAAACTTGTTAAAAATTTACAAATTTTACAAGTAAATTTCCACTAATTTTCTATTTTTAATAATATTGGCATACTCCCTACTACAAATATCTAAAATTAATACTTTTTTATTCAATGTTTATATTTATTTAAATGTCAAAAATAAAATAATGCTTCATTATTGCCTATCAAAAATTTAAATATTTCTTAAATATATATTTCTGATTGATTGATAGGCGACATTGCCGCAACACAAAATATAAAAAAAAAACCTTCTCATAGAAATAAATTACTTCTGTAATAACATGTTCTAAAAAAGAAAAATTCATTTCATTTTTTTTTTTTAATTTTTACAAAACTTTCTTTTCATTTTCCTTTTTATTTATTTTTTTTTTGCGCTGCTTTTAATTCAAACAAAAAAAACAACCTAAAAACTCTTATAGAATAAAAGTAAGGAACAAAAATCTCTTATGTTTTATACATCAATTTAGTTTTTCTTTTTTTTTTTTAGATAAAAAGAAAAATTGTATTATAAATCATCAATCAAAAAATCACCACTTGACGTTAATTTATTCCTTGTTCTTTGGACCAAAATAACTTCTTTTTTTTTTTTTTTTAAGAAAAAAGGAAAATACATAACAAAAACTGAAGTACCAAACCAACAACAAAATTGAAAAAAAAAAGAAAATTCCTACGGCACCCATCAAGGCTAAAAAAAAATATCTAAAAATGAATTAAAATTGTTTTTTTTTTTGGGTCAAAAATATTTTTAATTTCATAGTTTTATAATTATTAAGTAAATATTTTTTTTAATTGAAATTACTAGTTGTTTTTTTTTTTTAAATTTTCTTCTCGAATTTCCTTGAATTTTCAAAAAAAAAAAAGAAACAAATATAAAAATCAAATTTTTATTTTTTAATTAGCAAATTTTATTAAAAGATTTCCGCCTTTTGAAAAATTTACTTCAACACAAGAATTTTCCACAATATAATTAATCAAAAAAAAAAAAAAACAACCACAAAAAAAAGCTTTAATAAAAAAAAAATATTCATTAAATTTTCCACATGTTTTCATTAAGATTTATTAAAAACATAAAATAAAAATTTGTTTTTTTCCAAAAGTTTCAGTTTTACTTGTTTCAACATAAAAATATTTTTTCAAAATTTTTTTTTTCTTTTTTGTACAACACTAATAAAAATAAATAAAATTGAAAATTTTTTTATTTTTTTTTTTATAATTAATTTTCATGATTTTTTTTTTTCTTTTATTTTTAATTAATCTTCATAATAAATTACCACACACAGATACACACAATAAAATTTAATTAAAAACTTTTTTTTGCTAAAAAAAAATAAAAATATAAAAAAAATTCTGAATTTTAATTCATTTTTAATTAAATTAATTACTAACCTCTAATTTTTTTATTATTTTTTTATTATTACACACACACACAACACAAAAAAAGAAAAATTTTACCAAAAAGAAAATTTGTTGGAAAATTTTTTCATTGAACTTTTTTATTAAAACATTAATTTTAATTAGTAAATAATATTTATGTTAAAATTAATTTTCTTATTATTATTTTTTTGGAATTTTTCATAAATAATAATTGTTGATTCAGTAAAGTAAAGTAGATCTCATTCTTTATTCACTTATAAACTTTACAAAATAAAATTCTTTGATTTGGTGTGTTTGTACAAAAATAAAAGTTCAAATAGAGATTCCATTTAAAAACAAAAACAAAAAAAGGATATTTAAAACATATTTTCTCAGAAAATAAATAAAATTTATTACTAAATTAAAAATACCGGAAAATAAATTTATTTTTGTATATTTTTTGCACTAAATTAATCCAAATTGGCGTTTCACTGTGTTATTAAATGTTAATTATTTTTTTTTTTTTAGCACATAAAAATAAAAAAATTTGTTGAGTAATTTTAAATAAGCATAAATTATTCCGGAGATTAATATATGTATATGGATACTTAGATACGTAATGTATGTTTATGCTTTTATAGATAATACGAACAGAAAAAAAAAATTATAATAATAATAATATCACTCACTATAATAATTAAACTTAAGATAAATTTTCTTTAAATAAACATTTTAATTATACGTATAATTGGCACGCGTTTTAATTATATTTTTCATACTTAATTTAGAAATTACATAGTTTATTTATTTTTTGAAATTCCTTAAAAGTATTTTTATTTTTTTTAAATTTTTCTATTAATCATTTTTATTTAAATATATATTTTTTTACATAAAAATATTTTCATAATTTTTTTTTATCTATAAAATTGCACACATATGACAAGTGATAACATAAAAAAATAAATTATGTTGTCAAAAAAAAAAATAATAATATTAAATTCGCGTATCGTATAAAATTTCAATACGAATATTTTAATATTGAAATAGACCCGTCAGTAAAAACGTACTAATCTGAATGACTTCCGACTCGAAACTGAGCATAGGCACAGCATACCAAAATAAAAAAATTTTTACAATGTGTATACTTCTTCTATGCTTCTATCAACGAACGCATCGAGTAAAAATTATTATTTGTTGTTGTTATTATTTTGTTGTTGTATACATATTTTTATGAAATCCCAAAAAAAAAAAAAAAAGATTGAAAATTTTTTTTTTTTTTGAAATTGTAATTTTCTTTCTCTCAAAAATATATATTATATTATTAGAAACCCTCAGTTCCAGTGTTCAGATTAATAAAATATATAGTTTGAAGAATTTTTTTTTTGTGTGTATAGGGTGACGACGGGTGAGAGATTGAATATGGTATAGAAATTGGCAGAAGATATATTGGTGTATTTATTAATGTTTGATGGGGAAAATAGAATTTTATAATTTTTGGGTACAATGCTAGATAAAAATAGGGTAACAGTATTTGGTAGGGTAAATAGAACTGAAATTGTCAAAAATATATATTTTGAATATAAAGTCTAATTGTTATTTATTTGTAGACTATGATATACAGGTATAAGGCTGACTGAATTTAATTACGGAGTCAATCACTGCATACTTTGAATAATTAATTTCTGTATCGTAAAATTCAAAATTAATATTCTTAATTTCATGCATTTTAGTTACTTTTTATTAATACGGCGGTTAAAAAGTTTTACATTTCCGTCAATTGTCTGTAAACACAAAATTGTATAAAGGTAAACCTTTACCTTATATACATATTATGAACCATACTTGGCTAGAAACTTTTAATAGTATTAAACAAGTCAAATTTAAATAACTCAATATTGACTATTGATTTTCATAATTATTGTCTCCAATATTTAGACTTAGTTATAAGCTACAATCTGAACTTTTCAAATATTCCGATTAGAGTATTTAGTTAACAGGAAATGTAGGCCAAAAAATTTTTACATTCAAATATAATTTCCTGTATTGTAAATTTTGATTATTTGTAATTTTAAAAATTATACTTACTTTCCTCATTTATATTAAAATTTATTTACTGATGAATCTGAAAAGTACAATTCAGTTGTTTCAATATATTAATGTTTAACCTCTAAAGTCTAAAACATTCTAATCAAATTATGAGTATAATTTTTCTTCGTTAAATAAATCTCTTGTGTTTAACGAAAAAAATAATAATTATATATTTTTTTATCTCTTTGATATCCGCCCAAATTACAATGACTATGCGCCAAAAATCTTTATTTTATGAAAATTTTGAGTTTATAATGGAAAATTTTCACCAACATATTTCCCCTTATTATTTTTCTTGTTTTTTATATGAGTTTTCCAAAGAGCTGAAGCAATATTTTTGTAATGTTTACATCTAATCAGAAATTAAATAGTATTCTAGATTGGATGTCAAGAGAGTAAGTCTTGAAAATAAAGAATTTATATTATTTTTTTGTTTTACATTTTCATTCATTCAAAAGAAGTTACAACAACAACAACAACAACAACACCAAAAATACAACAAGGAAGAATTTCAGTACAAATGATATGATGTCCTCTTCAATCATCAATTGGGGTAGTACTTATTTTCGGATAGTTAAAGCTTATTTTATAAACATGTTTCGGATTTTTGTTCTTTAAAAGAGTTGCGTAGGTTAGGCTTGACTGGTTATTAAATTTTATTAACTTTTTTGTTTGTTTTTTTGGTTCCAATGTATTTTACAACAAGATGGTTTTTTTTTTATTACCTAATTCATTGAGAAGTTTACGGATGAAAGTGATATTACATTAGGAATTTATTTTCACTTTTGTTGTTTTTTAATGCTGCAGTAAAAAAAACCGTGGAATTTGAATATGCTTATATTATTTAAAGAGTCTAGTAGATTTGAAAAGAGGTATAATTATTTGTAATACGTTTGTTAAATAAGTAGATTTTGAAAATAAATTTAATTGAAAAATAAAATAATGTTTATCAAAACAATATTAAATTACTATACAACTTAAAGTTTTAGAATCATTGAAAAGTTAATAGTAAAAGTTCCAATTTTTATTTCTTAATTTTAGTTTTATTATTCAAAAGTCCTTTATTTTAAAAAATTTAATTGTTAATTTTCAATTAAACTATATGTATTGACAAACAAAATAATTTAAATTAATTTTATTTTTTATCAAAAACTTGATCATTTTAATACTAACTTCATATCCAACATTTGTCATTACAAAAAGTTTATTTAATTCAAAATTTTGCTATCATTTACTAAAATAAATACCAAAATAATCCCATATAAATATCTTAAAATATATAAAATCACTGCAATGCATTACACAACATAAAAAAAAAACAAATAGAAAATAAACAGAAAACAAAAGATTCTTTAGCTTTAATTTTCCACCCAAAGGAAGTAATTAAAATCCGGAACAATAGGACTTTTCCTTCGTTTATTTTAACTTTTCTGTTGACCATTTTGCTATCAAAAAAAAAAATCCTTTTTTTTTTGTTGTGTTGTTGTATTATTTTTATGGTCCAAATGACAACAGAGCAGAACAGGGTACAAAATAAACAAAAATACATAATATTACTAAAAACTTTTTGTTCCCCCAAAAAAAAAATAAAACCAAATAAAATATTTATAAAATATTTAATCATAATAAACACCAAGACTAACAGTTTAGTTGGACCAAAAATACAACTTTTATCCCCCAAAAAATATATATATGTATATATAATTTTAGTCTATCATTTGTAAAAGTTTATTTTGTAAAAGAGCAGATTTGATTTTTAGTACTGAGATGATAACACAACCAAAAAAAAAACAAAAAAAAAATTTATTCAAACTGACAGAACTTTTAAAAACTTTTCTTCACAAAATTCAAAAAAAAAAAAAAAATGGAAAATGGAATAAAAAAAAGTTTATTTATATTTTTTTGGGTAATTTGTGAAAATTTTTTTTTGGTATTTTAATATTTTTTAATTTTTCGCTAGATAAAAATTTTAAATAAAATGCATTGCAACAAAAAAAAAAAAATATTTTTAACATTAAAAATGCTTCTCAACAGAATAATCCTTTTGCATATTTTCTTTTTGTGCAGCTATGCTTCTAAAAGAATTTTCTTTTAAATTAAAAAAAATTATAATAAATAAAATTATTTTCTTCTTTTTTTTTTGTTTTTGTTTTTTAACTGAAAATAACAACATTTTCTCATTTTTTTTTTAAATAAACACAAATATGTTCATTTTTAATTGAAATTTTAAAATTTGCGTACAATTTAAGTGAATAATTATATATAATCCAACTTTGAGGGTTTGTTAACTGTAATGTTTCTTGTTTTGTTGTTATATTTGAAGACAGTGGGAAATTGGAAAGAAAACTGTTCCACTAGGACTATAGTTCAAGTCTTCTCGGAGTTTTCTTTATAGCACATCGACTCATTCCGCTCTCTTAATGACTGATAACTTAATAACGACCCATATTAACCAACCTGATCACAATATAAGGGAAATACTTGCCTAATTTCCATAGTCAACATTCTCGCACAGATATACAGTAGTAGCAGGAAGAGAACGTGTTCGTTTCAATACTGTCATATTTAAAAAAAAATATATTTGAAATTTAAGATTTAAAAATATTACATCTTTCGGCAGATAAAATAACTTAACTGAAACTTCATTCAAATCAATTCAATAATGCTCACTAAAATATGAAAATAGTTATGTCCTACACACTAAGTCCTACAGATTATGAATTTAAAAAGACATTAATTTAATTTGGTATTTAAATTTTATTAATCACAAAAAAATATTAATTAAATTTTTAAAATATCTTAATACAAAATTCAAAAAGCTTGCTGTTTCTAAAAATAATCCTTTTTTAATAAAGACAACAATTAAGGTAGTAATAAAAATTAAAATTACTGCAATTTTACCTTAAATATTCAAAGTATATAATAATTAATTATCAATTATTTTAATTGCCTTTTCACTTATTTTTATACTCAATTTTCTGGACGCAATATTAAGAAATATTATATTACTTTTAACTTTAACGGTTGCCATAGTTTAATCGACTTTAAAATAACTTCAAACTATATTTTTTTTAAAAATTAATTTTTTCCTAAAATAAACAGTAAAATATAAGAAAAAAGTGTACTTAAATTTAATAAAAGTGAAGAAATTACTTACATTTTCCAGGAAGAATATTCTTAGAAAAACAAAAAAAATTCCTTCAAAAAATAAGAAAAGGATTATAAAAGTAAATTTTTTCAAGCATTTTAAAAAATAAATAAAATACTTGACTCGATGAATCTAAATTAACCAACACAATTACATAAGAAATATGTATATAATTTTTATTACTTTAAAAATGTTTTAATTTTATTTTTCCAGTAAATAAATTTTCTATAAAAAAATCTTAATTAATTTTTTTTTTTTCTAAGTTATCATTATAAATTTTCACTCTTATGAAAATAAAATAGCATAATATAGTTTGGAGATACAGTTTCATGGTAATAATCTCTTAAAGTTTCAAGATTTTTAACTTTAAAAAAAAAAAAAAAAAAAAACCAACTATTAATAAGCAGTTTTTAAGTGCAATTTTTTTTGTTTTTATCCTGTGCAATCAGACTATGTGTAATATAATATTATGCTTAAGCTCTTACACTTTGGTTAATTGAAATAAAAAGCTTTTTATTGTATACGCTTTTCTTTTGTGTTGCGTTTTCATTTTATTTTAATTGCTTTTCTTTTTTTTCCCCAGATTTCTGTATTTTTTCATTCTTTTTCTTTAAATGAAAATAGATGGAAAAGGATTTTTTAAAAAATCCTTTTTTTTTTTTGTAAAATTAATGATAAATTATAGTGAAATAATAGTGAAGATAGAAAAAAAAAAGTTGGTATTTTGTCCATTTGTTAATTTCAAGAATTGATAATTGAGTTAATTGCGAGAAAAATACAAAATTGTTTTAAAATAATGAATCAGTTAATAAGTAAATTGACAGTAAAGAATGAGATTTTCTTAAGTATACACTTATTACTAATTTAATAATTAATATATAATTATGTAAATTAATCTGAAATTTTGATTGAATTCCGGTCTGAAATTCTTAAATTTTAATAAAACTTTAATATGGTCGATATTATATCTTTATATTATATCGACCACATTAAAATAACTTTAAGTTTTCTAAATTTGGAAATTATCTCAATTAATTGTAATTGTATTAACAAATTAAATTACAAAACAATTTAGCAATTAAAACTTCTATTTTAATATAAAAAAAAAACCAACTTTTTATCTTAACCAATAAATCCAAATAAGGTAATTTTTATGTTTTGACTTTGAAGATAATTTAAATTGCTATTAATATCTGTTATAACTTTTGCTGAACATACTTTTATTAAGTTAAATACGGTATATAAAATTTTCAAAACTCTTAAATAAATATAATTCTTTTTTTTCTGTTTAAATAAATTGAAAATTTATTATTTTTATCATTTTGCTGCACAAAAATAAATTTCTCTACAATTTTCCAACAAGACAAAATTTTAAAAAAAATATTTGAAAAATATAAAATAAAAATCATAATCACTTTTAACCAATTTCACTTTAGTCTTAAATCATTTACCTACATTTAATATTCTCGAAATAATAAAAAAAAATTGTACTTATGTATATAATAAAATAAAAACTATAAAAGTATATTTTCAATTATAGTTTTATGAAATATTGTTGGTGGGAAAAAGAAAAGTGAGCAACAAAAAAACGAAATTTATGATATATTCCGTAGAATATAGCAAATGTAGTGTAAATTGAGGAACCTTACTGTGGGTTAAATAGATCATAACAAATGCAGTGAACTAAAATTAAAAGTTCAGCAGAAAATGGAATTTTTTTTTTTAACTTTATTTAACTTTTAAGGTGAATTTTGTTATATTTTTTTTTTCTTAAATCTTTCATTTTCCATTTTAAATTACAGTGATTCATAAGGAAAATTTTTATTTCAAATTTTTTTTTTTTTTTCCTCTTAATTTTCTTTTGAAATATACTACTATATGAAAATTTGTTATATTTAAGTTAAATTATGATATTTTAAGAAAATTATACTCAAGTATATTTTTCTTAAAAGTTAAAATTACTTTGAAATTGAAAACTTTATACAAATTTTAAAAGGTTTAAAGTTTAGAAAGGTTGAAATCAGAAAAAAATTAAAATATGTTTTCATTAAAATATGCAGAAGCGGACTTATTAAATTAATAGGTCATAATATTAAGCGATTTCGAAGACTGATTCCAAGAGAATATTATAAGTTTTGCAATTAAATATTTGCATAGAAAATTAAATTATATTATCCTTGAATTTAGTTTATCTTTTGCAGTAAACCTGTAGTAAATTTTCTATTCTGTAGTATTATTATTTACTATTAAAAAAACCATTTTTATTAGGTTCTACAATTTATTAGTTTTTATGACTGCTACGAGGGCAGATTGATAATTACCTGTGATGCGTGTAACAGTCTTTTAAACAAGTCAGAATTTTTAAAACAGGATAAAAACGTATGTAAAAAATTAGGAAAATAAGGAATCAATAATTTTTCAACTGGAATCAAATATATATTTCCTTGAAAAATTCGCAAAACATACATATTATTAATTAGTAAGCAAATAAAAACTTTATCAATTTATGTATATACTAATATATTTTCGTAAAATAATTGAATACCAATTTTCTTAGAAAACTTTTTATATACCGTCTTTGAAAACTATATGCTAAATAAAAATTTCCATTAGGTTATTGACTTTTACTCTATTTCTTATTTTTTTTATATATATATAACATTATGCTAATATGTACAACAACAAAAAAATTTTTTATCTTAATATCATAAAAACTTTCTATACTAATTCGAGAAAATAATATAATTTTCTTAAACAACAAAAAAAAAACACTTTTTTTTTAAGTCTCAATTAATTTCCTTCTAATTTTCTTTTCAAACTTTTATAATACTGTTTTATATTTTTAATACTATTTTGTATGCTTGAATAAATCTATCTTTTAGAGTTAAAATCTTTTAATAGGTTTATATAGAATATAATAAAGTAAATTACATACAATTTCAAAATGATTCAAAAAAATAATACATATACTACTACTTTTTTCATTATTCTGAACAGGAAAAAAAGCTCTTATAATTCTGATCAAATCAATCAGATAGTTTTAGTAGTCATGTCCTTGATGATATGAACGCATTTGTTCACATAAAAAAGAAGTAAAATCAAGACTCTTTTAAAAGAGTTTTTTTTTTCTGTCGTAATAAAGCTTTTCAATAGGCTATTATATCCTTTTTAATATCATATATCATCTACAAATAACAATGATACGAATATATTGGAAAATTTAAAAAAAAAAAAAATGAAGGAAAATTTTTTTTATTATCCTTTTTCGAATCTTAAATTTTATATATTACAAAGGACTAAAAAATATATATAATTAAGTAAGTAAAATCTAAAATATATTTTATGAAATAAATCATGTGTACGAGTATAATAAGGAAAGTAGCATTATTATTATTATTATTATTTTAAGTATTTAATACCCAAGTATATTTATTTTCATTAAAAGCAGAAATAATCTATTATTGCCTTAGAAAAAAAGCCTATAAGAAATTCAATAGGTAAAATTTGAGATTAAGTAAAATTGACTGCTTTTTTATATCTTTAAACAATTTTATCTTATATTTTGTAAGGCAGTTTATTAACTCCATAAAATATTTTTTCTATTTCACTTAAAATGTTGCTAATTCTCTGTAGAATTTTTCGAATTTAATTAGAAAATCTTATAAATTTCTATATAACTATGTTTTTTTGCACAATATGTACATAAAAACTGACAAAGTTACATAAGTTCACATCAGACTTTATGACTCATTCGATTGATTTAATGTCATGGATTAAAATTGAGTCATAAAGTAATGTTTTTTTTTTAAAGAAAATTAGTCATAAAACAATTTTTTAAACTGAATTATTTTCACTATTAGAAGGAAAAGTCTTTAACCCAATATTATTTATGACACATTTAATTGAAATTTAAAGACTTAACAAAAAGAAAATAACAATTACAACTTTTTAAGCACAATGCAAAAAGTCACTATGAACGTAAACCACAATCCTCAACATTGACATGATTCCTTTCTTTTTTATCTAACAGTACAGATACACAAGTATTATAAAAAAAATCTTCTTAAAAAATTTTTTTTTTTTCATTAAAATTACTATAGTAACACATAAATACATAAAATTTTATAGATACTTTTCCATGAAATTATATTTTTTTTAAAGTTATTATTATATATGTATTATGTCAGTGTAATATGGACTTTTATTTCCTTTGGCTCCTTTCTATAAATCGACTCAGAAAAATATCCTAAGTAGCAAAAAAATTATAATAATGAACATACTACCCGTATAGATATTTTTTTAAGATAGAATTTAGATTTTTTTTTTATTATTATTATTTTTCTACAAATATTTATCATACACTTTCGGTCATAGTATAATTCCAAAAAAAAAAAAAATTTTCCTAGGTAAGTAAATATTTTTTTTTGTCCTTATACATAAAAATCTCGTCCCGTTTATTATATGAGAAAAAAAAAGCTTATTTTTTTTTACACCCAAACAAAGTTTATTGTTAAATATATCCTTTAGATTATAATCATTTTATTTGCAAAAAAAAAGGGAATATTTCTATAATAGTAGATTTATATAATTTTTCAAGTTATAACTTAATCAGAATATTTTCCTTGTGGATTATTTAGAGATGATTAGAATTTTATTAAGACGACAAATTTTTTAGCCCAATAACCTTTTTTTCTTCACTTTACTTTACTGATTACATATAATGCAAATATTTTATATAGTTTTCCAGTAAATTATGTGAAGTCGTAAATTAATAGACATACATATATGTATAAATAAAAATATTTTTAACCTACAAAAATATAAATTTTCAAAAACATACAAAAAGGATATGTATCTTATATTATATCTTTGTAAATCTTGTAAATATAAATATAATTTAATAGAAAAAAAAATTGCCTGTAGATAAGTGAATAATGTCTGTAAATAAATGAAATAAGTAAATAAATGAATAAATTTTAGACAAATTGTACAATTTCGACTTCGGAGAATTGAAATTACTTTTTTTTTTGGGTGGTAAAATTAATTTACTAAAATTTGTCTGAGAATAAAAATTCAATTACCATGAAAAGTTGAATTAATGAAAGATTATCTATAATAAATAAAATTATTTTTTCTTGAAACTCTATAATTACAATGCTCTTCTGAATTTAAATTTATTAATATTTGTTTTAAAAAAATATGTTTTTAAGTAAACATGTTCTAAGAAATTGTCGGTTAATAAGAAATATATTAAATTACAAAAACTATTTTCGAATTTTTTGATGTATAATTGAGTCACCATAATCCATTAGTTTTTAATATGATGTAAGCATATACAAAATTAAATATGAAAATATGTTTCCAGCAAAAAAAAAAAACTATTAGTAATAATTAAAAATTCTATAATATTCAAAGTGATGAATATTTTCATCTCTTCAATTAAAATGATGATATTAACCTTAAAAATGATTATTAATAAAAGTTTTCCATTATATGTATATGAAACTTACACCCGAATTCATAATTGAATTTAACTGTGAGATTGGCTTAAGAGTTGTATCTAAATTAATAGACAATGCTGAACTAAATATTTGAGTCCAGTGAAGGGTAAGTAAAAATCCCAACAAGTATATATGTCGGTTTTGAATTCATCGGCAATAACTTTCTCGTTGTCGTAGTCTGGATTAAAAACACAATATATATCGCTGCGAAATCAGATAGACAAATGCCATACTTTGTGAATATTTTTATTTTATTTTAGTGTGCTTTAAAAAATCAATTAATTTGTTCACCGATTTTATAAATTTTAAATATTTTTAAATAAAATGTTTTAAATTTCAAATAGTTAAAACAATGAACGAAAATATCAAATAAATATCAAAATACAGCGACAACGACACCTTTGCAATGCCATACTACGAAAGATGTTATATTGATTTTTGTTTTGACTTTTTATAGCGTCAGACGATAGGTTTGGCCGCTTAAAATAGAATTTTTTGAATTTTTCTAATTATATTTTGTCATTTAAAAAAATATTATAATTACGAAAGAAGAATGTCGTAATAATAAATTATTTTTAAAAAAATTCTAAAGTGAAATGACAAATTTTCATAGCGATTTATCTGTTTAAAAACGTTAATTTTATGATAGATTCGTTTAAGAATTTAAAAAAAATTATCATTCTCCGCTAAGTTTAAGATTAAAGTAAAGTTAAGTGGCATCTATGAATTCGAACATTGAAATGATTCAATAATTGTAATTATTAAAACATGATATTAAAACAAACTTTTCTTAAATTAAAAATTGAGACATTTTTTTCTAATATATCTATAATTATTATGCTAGCAACTTATTAAGAAAATTAAAAATCCTCAGAATAGTATATAATTTTGTATCTAAAGCTTATTTCGGAAAATTAATGTGAATTAAATAATTTAAAAAATATATATGTAATATGTTTTACCTTTTAATTTGTTATTTAAATTTAATTTAAATTTAATTACCGAATTATCTGAAATTAAATAATTAATTTAAATTTGACTATATACTGAAAAATAAAATATTCTTAATACAATTTATTGAGAAATAATATTAAATTAAATTTATTGAAATTGCATGTTTATAATATTTTTTTTTTTATCCTATTTTGAAAAATTCACGATAATTGAAAATGTATAATTAATAATTAATTTCATTAATTTTATATACAGAATTTTGACCCATCCGCCATTAATTTCTTCACAATGAAAATTTTTATTTTTATTTATCTCAAACAAAGTATATGATCATTAAAACACAAATTTTATATGTCTACATTTACGAGGATATAGTTAATATATAAGACACATTTCATAAAATATATTTTAGTATTTCATGATATACATTTTTATATTACGTATATTAAATTGTCAAAACTCACGCAATAAGTGTTAATACACGACATTAAAATAAAACATTATAATTCTCATCTCTCTATAAAATTCGACAGATGTGCACTAAAATCTACACAAAAAAAAAATTACATATTTTTTTATGTACATATTTTTTTTCAAAATCCTAGTATATATCACATATATATTTTAAAAATCTACGACCTTTAACTGCTTGAGTGATTATAATATCAATGTTTATTAGAGGAAAATTGTTTTTATTTTTATGATATTATTAAAACTGTCCAAAAAAAAAATAAACTCAAAAACAAAACATTAAAATGCAGGACGTATTGATGGAATAGTTAGCAATTCAAAATTAACTAATTAAAAATAAATTTTTATTCACAAAATGACTCACTACATAAAATGTTAGTAAAAAAAAGGTGAAAATCATCAATAGTCTATTTCAGTGTACATATTTTAATCTTTAGTCCTATTGTCATAGTGATAGTGACTCATACAAATCATAATAACAATCTAGGATAATAATAAAAAAATACTTTAAATATTTGTCACTCATATCATATTCCGTATTCTCATTAAATTCGAACCACATGAAATATTCAGATACGTAAAAAATATATAAATTGAATGTACAGAAAAAAGCATAAAATTGAGCTTAGTAATTTAGTATTCCAGTTTAAGTGAGTTCAATTTAATGGAAAAACTATTTTTTTTTTAGTAAATAGAATTTACAGGTGAAAAAATTTCAAATATGTACTTTACATTTTTGTCTATACTGGATACAATTTTTTTTTTTTTTGGTGAATGGTAAAAATATTTGTGAAAAATGCAACATAAATCATCAATATTTTTTATTTGTTTTTTTTTTTTTTAAATGGCATCTGTTAGCTGCATAAAACTAAGTATTGACTTGTGACCCAAATATATTTATTACATTTTCATATTTTTTTTCTTTTTTTTTGTGTTGTATATTAATCCTGATCCTGGGTATTTCTATATTTGAAACAACTAAATCATCCATTGTTCTATAAAATATTTCACGTAAAATTTTATATAAAAACTAAAATTCACAATTCATTTTTTTTTTTTTTTGCAGTATTTGTTAGATTTATTTTTCTCCAAATACCAACATTTTAACATACAATATTCTATAATAATCCATCTAAAAAAAACTACATATCTGGGATTAATACTAGAAAAAAAAATATTATTAGTTAGCTATTTTCATTTTTCTTCCTTTTTTTTTGGTGTGTGTACCTGAATATATGCACTAAGCAATATTACACGCATTTAAACTATGTAGAAAAATATATTTATATAGGAGTGTGATAGAAACAATTATTCATTTGACTTGACAAAGTGAGTCAAAACAAACCTAACATTAGTCATCAAATATCAGATAAATCAATCAACTAAACTCAAAAAACGAAATAAAAACTACCGGGAAAAAAATGAATTTTATACCAAAAAAAAAAAGGTAAAATGGAAATATGAAAAATATAGCCATTAGTTGATTATTTTAAGGAAATATATGGTCAGTTTTAGAGAATACAATATTTTTTTTTATGTTTAGATTTATTATAGGTAAACTAGGAATGACTAAGAATATGTTTTTTTTTTTTATTTTTAAGGTAGGTTTGATGATTCCATAATAGTGCCTCTAATGATAAATAATATACAGAAAAAAAATTATTTGATGAATTTTCCAAACGATTAAATTAATTTCTAAAACATAATTATATATTCTTTTGATGTGCGGTAAACGGAGGTTAAAAAATATAAAATAATTAGATAGAAAGTTACTGAACTGAAACTGAATAAGGATTCTCTACTATAGCACATTCACTTTTCACTCGCAAAATAACACAAATTATATTTTCAACATTGACCGAACTATAAAATGCATATTTAGCTTATGACTAGAATTCTTTACTTTTGTCTGCACAGGATTGTATTTTATAATACATTTAGTGACAGAAAAACTGCACATTTAACTTATGACTTTTGACTGCATTATTTAATGTGTAGCATTAATTAGTTTTCTACTCTAAATTCCTTTATGATTTTCCCGCCATTATCCTACAAAACTCAAAATGATTGGATTTATTTTTTTTGTATTCTGTTTTGTAGATTTTTTTTTTTCAACACATAATTCATGTTCTTTTCAAGGATTTTACTTTATGTTTTTGTCGGTTTTTCACATCTTCTAATCACAAAATATCAATGAAATATTTGACTTGCACGCCCACAAAAGTACACGACAAACCAAAACCACAAAAAAAAAAAACATTGAAAAAAAAATTTAACAAAGGATAAAAAGATATATTACACCCTAGAGATTTTCTGTCTGTGGTTTTTTTTTTTAGAAATAAAAACCAAAAACCAAATACCAAAAAATGTCATGAATATTGCTTGGTCATTGACAACTGCGACTGGATACAACTCAGACAATCTTTAAGAATATACCCCATCTGTCAGCTATTTATTTGTTTCCATTTACGTTAATTTTCCCAATTTTTGATTGTTTTTTTTTTTTTCGTTTTCATGTTTTTGTTTGAAAAATCAGATGACAAAAATTGAATTTTTCCCAAAGGATATTACTATATACATATATAATTTATTAAGGGTTTCTCTGTTATATTCAAAGTCAAATATTATATTTATGTTTTGTAGATACGTTATATATGGAAAAATGTCATGTATGTAGACAAATATTTTCAAAAAATTGTTGATACACAATACGCGACCTTTTTGTTTTATTTTTAAGGGATTTCTGAATCATAACCTCAAAATGATTTGGCTGTGCTTCTGTTTTATTGTTGGTCGTTGTTGTCATGCTGGCCTTGTGTTGAATGATCATCAACAAAAATTTGTTATATCTACACAAATTTTTTTTTTCCACATAATAATCCCAAAGGATAAATCATAAAGTAAGTGTCTCCTAAATTGTTTGCTTAACAATTTTATTCTGTGGGTTTTGCTGTAATTAAATTTAACAAAAATATCACCAATAAAAAAAAAACCCTTGTTAGTCATTCGATTTTGTTTTTACTGAAAAATTCCCAAAAAAAAAAAAAAAAAGAACCTTTAATTTTATTATATAAACATAACATTTTTGAAAACTTCCCTGCTGTTATAATGTTTAGTTTGATGTGTGATCATAAATCCTTTTATCAATGAAGGATATCAAAATATATAGAAAATATCATTTTAAATAATAAAATTATATATAATTTTCCAGGAATTCGAATAATATTTAATAATAATAATTTTTATGAATTTGAAAATAACATTTTTATGTCTTTTTTTCAAAACAAAAAAACTGGTGAATATAATTTTTGTTTGACATGGCATGGCGTTAACCCTCTGCTGGTGTTGTTTGATTGAGGGTAATAAAAGTAAAAAATTTCCCCCTCTATATTATATTTTGATCTATAAATGAAATTCTTTTAACACATTTTATGTTTATTAAGAATTTTATATGGTTTTTCAGAAATTTTGTTATTATATCGAATTTTTTTAAATATAATTGGTATTTATTTATGATCAATGACTTTTAATATTTGGATTCGGTATTTAATAAAAACTAAATATCATGTGGATAGATGTTTGAATAAAATAATTAAAAGGGAATTTTATTATAATTGGTATATTGACTTAATTTATAATATAATATTTCTGAAATTAGTTATTTTTTTTTGTTAAGTAGCATTAAATAATCTAGTTTATTGGTTTCAATTTCCTTATTTTAGTTAGTTAAATGAAATTTAACTTTCAGATTATAAATAATGTATTAGAATTTTTTGGAATAGGAAATTTGTTATTTGTAATAGCTTGAATTAGTTTTTATAGATTAAAAATATAATTTTAATATATATTAGCAACTATCGATAAATGTTATAAATAATAACAAAAATATGTTTTATGTTTCAGCATTTATCTGAATTAAAAATGTTTTTGCAATTTCAATTTCTTAATATTTTTTAATTTAATTTAATTTAATTTAAACATTTTATATGTATATAAATTAACTATGTTTGGAAGTTAACAGCAAACAATACAAAGTTGGTTCAAGTTTTGTTGACTCAGTGCCACTTTGACCTAAATATCTATATAAATTATAATATGTATAATACTGCTCTGCCATATATCCTAATATTTACACAGTAATATCCACCTTCTGTATAATACTTGGAATAGAAAACTATTATGTAGTTTGTAATCAATCATTGCCACAATATATATAGATTTTAAAAATTTTTCATATTTCTTAAATTTAACAAAATTTTTGCAATATTTTCTTAACAATTACTCTATTTTTAGTCACTTTACCAACAAATAAACAAAAAATTGTTTTTTTTTAACTATCCTTACATCCTTGTTCTAATAATGATTTACATTAAAATTTTCTAACATTTTATTTCTTTTTTATTATTATTCATATTTTGCTGTTCGTAAAATATGGAAATCTTTAGTATAAAATTTTATTGCCTCCTAAATATACATATAATTACAAAGTCGCGTGTTTTGCATAAAAGATAATCAACATATTTTTATTTTTTCCTTTTAAATTTCAAGTACACAAATTTACAAATTAATTTTTAATAAACAATTTTGTAAAATATTTTTTTTTTTTTTTTGAGTATAGCCTCATATGGCATGTTAAAAGGTAATTTTTTTTTCATAGTAAACAAATTAAAACGTGCAAAATATATTTTAGAATTATTTTTTTTTTTCAGCAACAATTTACTGTGAAAATTGACTGTGCTATAAAATTTTTTATTTTTTTTTACACACTTATTTTGTAAAAATTTCGTATTTAAAATCGTTTTGGAAAAAAACAAAAATCTTTGTAATATTATAAGGTTTTAATATTTGGTAGCCTTTAATAGGTTTTAATATTTGGTAGTCAAAAAAAAAAAAAACGCAACATAATTTTCTATAAATGCAAATTACAAAAATAAAATACAATAAAAATTGTAATGATTATTCCAAAAAAAAATATAATAATTATCTAAAAGAACCGCCACTTTAACTAACGACAGTGATGACTATTCAAATTGTCGGATGTCTTTTAATTATTTTCTTACATGAATTTTATGTAAATTAAATTTATGTAATTTTAACTTCTTTTTTGTTTATTTTCAAAGGCAACATAAATTTCAAAGAAAAAATATGTATAGTAAGAGAAAACAAAAGAATAAATTGGAATTGAAAAATGCATCGTCACATGCAAAAAATTACATAAAAGCTTGGTGTGATATATACACTTAATCTAAAAACAAAAAATTGCACTTACAGGATCGTAATTTCAAGATTGTGTATGGATTTATGTTATTTTGATAGGTAGTTTTGTAAAATGTAATATGTAATCAGGAATTAATGTCAGTCAGGATAATTTTTTTGTTCAGATATTTTAAGATTAAAGAAAATTGTCCAACGTTTTAAAAAATAACAAGTTATAAATTAGTATGTTAGTTGGGATATTTTAAAAGTTACAAATACTGAAACATATTTTTTATATATTACATATATTAAATAATTATTAATTCTAGAGCAAAGACCGATTTTTTTTCTCTCTCTACATGCAAGCACGGCATAAAATATATGAAATTGTATTCAAATAATTACAATACTAATGCTGTAGTTTCACAATTATGAAAAAAAATTTATTAACTTTCAATCTTTTCACTTTAGAAGCACGTTAAAGTTGTTAAATCATGTAAAAAATTTTTAAAAAAAACGATATATAGTTTTTTTCTTTGTAGCATAGTTTAATTTAAATTACTATATAATTGTCAAATCGTCGACTGACTTATATTTTGGGTCAGATTTTATATTTTGGGTCAACAGACGTAAACTATAAAATTTATTAACTGAGAATTAATTGAAATATAGCCACTGCATTAAATATAGTCCCTGATCAAAACATCAAGTAGATGGTGTATCTTACGGGACAAAACTTGAATTTATTGAAAAATTGCAACTATTCATTGTGAATACTCTTTTACAGGTTGTGAATAGAGCGCGAAATTAAAGTGTCTATTATAAATCCAGTATTAAGATTTATGAATACCATACGAAACAAAGGGAAAATTTAATGACAGCACCTTAATATGTAGTATCTAACAACTTATTCAAATCTCAATTCCACTAACCAGACAATTTACAATGTTAAATAACATTTTAAAAAATTATATAAATTTATTTAAAATAATTTATGTAAATTGAAGAAATTTGAATTATAAATATTTAAATTTTATGCTATACACTTCATTATCTACTTAAACGTTGAAACTATTATACTACCAATTTGTAAGAATTTTTACTATCCTATAATTTACAATTTTGAAAATTGTATGTAAATGATTTTTAAATATTTCAAGAAATTTTTCCTCTCTTCAAAATAACCTCAAAAAGGAAATTAAATTTATATATAAATGCGTAAATAAAAATAATTGTTCCCAAACCAATTATGCACGCATGAGTCCTAAAATGAAAACTTAACATCAACGTTTTGGTTTTTTTTTTTTAGAATAATACAAATCTTTATTTTGTGTATTGCAAAAAAACAAAAAAGTCTTTTCATAATTTATGATATTTTTTTACATACATATTTATGTGAAAAAGTGTAAATTTGTTTACAACTTAGATTTATAAAAATTTTCCCCTATAGGAACGGAAATAAAATTTAAAACTCTTGAGTGTTTTTTATTGGAACATTTCTTTATTTATCTCATTTCTTCCGATCGCAAAAAATTTATATTCTTTATATATTTTATATATAAAACATCCAGATGTTACTTTGACTTTGAAATGAATGAAAAAAAAAAAGAAAAACCTTCCATTTCCATTCTCGGAAATGAAAATTTTTTTACAAAAAAAACAAAAAATCACCAACAAAAAAAAAATTGATGGAGTAGATTGGGGTTTTTAATATTTGTGCAAAATTTAAAAATAAAATAAAGTAAAAAAAAAAAAATCATTGCGCCTTAAGGAAAATAAATCAAAAATTTTGTGTGATAAGAAAAACAAAAACCCAGTGAAATAAAGTAGCAAAAAAAAAATTGACAAAAGTGAAAATGTAAATTGATAATTTTCACTTTTTTTTTTTGGTACTTCGTTTGTTACCATCATAAAAACAACTTTATTTTATGTTTTTTGTTTATAATATGTAAATGATGATTTTTTTTGTTTTATTGGATATGTTGTAGCAAGTTGATCGGATTTTAAAATGTAACACAAAAAAAAAAGTGTTACTCCACGCGTAACTTTACAGGAAGTCCGGAATGTTCAAATTTCTGTTGAACACATTATTTTTGCCAGTTTATTTTTTCTCTTTTTTTTTTGTTTTGCTGTGATTGTATAAAATACCTAGTAGACATGATGATGGTGAAAATTGATTTAAATTTTCATGTTGTTCTGATTTATTGGAATCAAATATAATGGTGCAGATCATTTCATCGATATTATTATTCCATATAGTCGGTAGAAAAATTAAATAATTGAAAAGTGTTTCGAAATGTTATGAAATTTTTGAAAAATTATCGATTAAATTGTTTTTCAACTTTTCGAAATGAAGAAAACTTTCGAAATTTCCAATAATAAAAAAAAACAATTCCACAATTTCGATCAACAACTAATTCGAGATAATTGTATTTATGAAAAATATTTATTATAATTTTTGGTTGTTGTCCTACAAATTGGAAAAAAAAAGCATAAGGAATTTTTATTTTATTGGAAATCAATTGAAAAAAGTATAATGATATCAAAGTTGGTAAATTTACGAATATTTTCTTTCGCATCTTGTAAATCAATTTAATGCTTCAGAACACATTCCCTTACATTACAGATGGTTTAACATTTAAATATCTTTTCTATAATATTTCTACGAAAAAAAAACAAAAATTATATGATAATTTTTTTTATATTCTATAATTTTTTTTTTTTTTTTGTGCGTTATTCCTTTTGGCAATAAAGGAGATTCAAATTTTTAGAATGCCAATATTTTTATAATACATATTTCTTTTTATTTTACTTTATTATTTCGTCGAAATCATTTTTTATTTTACGTAAACATTAAAAAAAATGTGTATAATTTTTTTTTCGTGAATTTCAATTGTCACTGATGACACAAGAGTGTGAGAAACACGTGTAGAATTAAATATTATTTTTAGATTTGTTTCGTCTATATTGCCTTGAATTAAAAGTTTTTGTTTTTTTTTGCACAATTCACGGTAGTTTAATGATATCACTTTGTATTCAATAGCATGTACGACAGTCAATAAATTTGAGCAATTGTATCTTCTTTCTAATGATTCTTCTTAATGATATTCCGGAATGTGTTATTGCAATTTCATACATAAATATATGTATTACGAAAATAGACATTAAAACTCAATACTGTTGTGGAAACAGCGTTTTTCTGTTGTAAAATGAAGCGATATTTATTATATAAAATTTGTCTATTTTTATGTTTTAATATAAATTATCAGATAATCAGGCAGTCCTTAAAGATATAATTTTCCATAAACAGGAATCAAAATTCATTTTGGGACTGTCTTCAAAATCTTGTAATCGTAGATAAATGGAATACAGTAATATTAATGTGTGTTCCAGGATATGTAGGAATTGAACGGAATCAATCTAAAAACCACCTTGGAAAAAGTGACTCGGAAACAAAAATAATTCAACACCAAAAAATAAAAATTTGGAAAACCAAAATGACACTTCAACCTCACCATCCAAACATAGATTAAACAAGAACACAGAATCTATTTCCAGTTGTTTCAATTTCGAAAAAACTAATTCAACCCCAAAAAATAAAAGTGGAGTTTATAATACAACTTAAGAACCCTAAAAGGAGTAATGACTGGACATAGTCCTACCACTTCAATAAAATGGGACTAGCTGAAACAGATATGTCCCATCAAGAAATAACACATTATCTGCCACTTTGAGACAGTCGCAAGGAAATGATAAGTGGTTTGTTTCCTTAACACCTAAAAACTGATCAATTATATTAGTCCCTCTAAAAATTCTCAGATTCTTTAAATCTATCGAGTTGTTATGACAAGAGTAAAAGAGCTATAAACGCACAATAGACGCTAAAGGTCGTTGTGCTTTTTTGCGTTCATTAATTAAAAACAAAAAAAAGTGTTATGTTTGAAATTCATAAATATATGACTCGTATTCATCTAAAGTTGATGTGTTAACTTTGTGTGAGCAGAATATTTCATAAAAACAATTCATATCTTTGAGTTAATGCATCCGTCGTTCTATATCTGATTTATGCGTACCGTAACTGAAATGAGAAATTATTGTTATGTTAACAATGCTTTCTGTGGAATTTTAATTATATGTTCTAAACTGAAGGATAATACAAATTAAAAGGATATATATAATAGAGGTGTTCTTTTTTCATACACGAGATGAAAGTAATTTTTTACATACAATTGGAAAGTGTGTGAACAAATTTGCTGAATTTATAAAAATTTTAATTGTTGAATTTTCTTTTTAATAGAATAAAAATTATAATTTTCTTTAACGCCTAAATTTATGCAAGCAATATAAATACAAATTCCTTGTTGTATAAGTAGAAATAGAAACACTTTGTTTAAATACTTTTATTAGAGATTATTTATCATTTTATTGATTAATTTATACAAATTTAGTGCCATTTTATTACAATATATTTTTCAAAATAATTAAATTTAATAATTATCAACAAACAAAAAACTTAATTAGGTTACTTACTATGCAATTATATTTAAATAATGCAAATTCTCTATTTTGCCTTTCATTCACTTTTTCTTATATATATCTATAAATAAATATATTGCTCTTATAAAACGAACACGTTACACTTATACACCTTTAAAAGAAAAAGTGAAAATTTTATTCATTTCCATGCCATAAAGTAATTTAAAAAAAACTATATTTTTTTTAAACACAAAAAAAGTTTTTAAATAACCTAATTTTTTATAATTCTCATAAAAAATAAAAACAATTTTTCTTCAAAAACAAACTTCTGTCTAATCGTCAGGACTCTAACAACGTTGAAAAATAAAAAAACATTATCAGTTTTATACCTTTAACTCGTTTATAAAAGAAAATTCTAAAGAAATTAAGGTGTGATGAGGATTCTCTATTCAAAAGGATATTATTTCATTTGTAAAGTTATTTGTCCCCCACTGTATGAACAAGAATCTATATTGAAAGTTTTTATTGAATTAAAATATTTCTAAAGGATATCTTAATAGGTGTTTTTTTTTATTATTATTTTAAAAGGAGAACAAATAAAAAATCCTTTTTGAAATCTTTATTTTATTGATAGTTTCTGTTTTTTTTTTATGAAAACCTGTAAGACCAATTAATTTAATGATGGGCAATTTAATATCCTTTTACAGGGAAAAATAAATATTCAATTTTAATTGAATTAATAGATTTTTACTTTTCAGTCGGGATTGAATTTTAAGAACTACTTTACTATATATATAGTCTTTATAGCAATCAATAAAGTTTAATGAGTTATCCATTCAGTAAATTTATATTTGATTTGATTTTTAGGGGAGACTATATTAAATATTTCTTCATTTATGTAGGAGATATTTGTAGGAGAATATTCTATAAATTATATTAAAGAATATGAAACATTTCATGTTTTTGCTAGTAATTGTATATTCTTTAGTATTTAATAATTATATATTTTAAAATTGCCTTTTCGTGTTTTTGTATTTTTCATTTTTGTTTTGAAATTTGATTTTAAAAAATACAAAATCATAAATAAACAACTAAAGTTTTTAATTTTATTTTGTTCCTGTTTTTGTTAAAAGTAATTAGTTTTTCAGTTGTTGTTAACTTGTACAATAAAATTTTATACTATAAAAAGAAACATTTAAGTTTTCCAAGTGGAACATTATTTAATTATTTATAACATGGAAATTTGATTGAAATGCAAAAAACCCAAATTTCATAAATAACATTCAAAATTTATTTTAGAATTTTGAAATAAATTTTAATGATTTAGATATATTTTTTCATTATATAGAAAGTATCTTAACATAATTTTCATAAAAAATGTTAAATTTCATGGGGAAATATACAATTTATTTAATTTTTATTTAAAATATATTTTATATTATGAATTATGTTAAATTTAAATAATATTTTATGATAATTTAAAACAGATATATGATTGAATTAAAAAATATATTTTAAAATGTATGTCAATATTAGCCTCTAAAGATTTAATAATATCATAAATAAATATATATGTTAGTATATTAATTAACAATATTAATTTTTACTTAAAAATAAAGCCGACAGCAATGCAACGTTTGAACAGTATTGTCAGTATTTTAAATATTAAGTTAAAAATTAATTTGAATTTTCCATTTAACTTGTAAAATTATACATAAAATTGAAACAACATTTAGGATTATAAATGAAAAGATAGTTTTATGCAAAGTATTATAATTTGATATATCTATTATATTTAATTTAATAAATTTTAGATAAATTTATAAAAATCATTTATTACATGAAATGTCAGAGAAATGATTGGTACATATTACATAGGTATATTTTCCAAAATTAATTTCACGATATTAATTTTTTTACATTTAATTCCCCACAAACTAACTTCTACTAATTAACCCAAATAGTTTATATTAAAATGTATTTAAATGAATTTTATTTTTTTTTCCAAACTAAATATCACTTTAATTTATCTTAAACTTTATTTCAACATTAAAAAAAAAAATTATGCTATATATAAAATAAAAACAGTGTAAATCATTATACTGTCAACTCAATTCCTTTAATATAAGTTCTAAACAAAATCCCATTTCATAAATATGTTTTATACGAATATATATGGAAAAGTTTAAAAAAATTATAATGAAATCCCATTTGAATTTATCCTTTTTATTTTTTCCGGAAAAAAAGTCTAAGTACATAATCCACTCTGTGTTTAAAATGCATCTAGCTTACTTTAAAAAAAATAAAAATAATAATACAGGTTAGTCATTTGTAATTAAAATAATTAAAAGTAGCTAAAACAAAAAAAAAACTGTGTAAAAAATTACACTGTCAAAGTAAAACTAACTATTATGTTGAGCTTTTTTAAAAGTTTTCTTTTTAAAATTATGCCATTTTTAATTTAAAATATTTATTATATATAGTTAAATGAAAATAATATCTTATTTATATGTTATTTTATTGTAAAAGTTTAGTTAAGTTAAAATTAAAAGTTTATGCAGCAATTTAACAGATAATATTTTCATTATATACATATAAGTTTTATTTATTTAAAAGTTCACAATTTAAAGTTTGTTGTGAGTATTCAATGTCATGCAATCTAATAAGTTGAAATTAAATCCTCTCTTATATAAACTAGAACTAGTTTTTAATACTTTTTTTTTTTTGTTTGAAATAAAAGCGTAACAGCAGCGTAACACAAGCTGACTAAAATTAGCATTAATGTACAGCATAAAGAAAAATCCTTTTATATAATTTTAATAAAAGATTATTTTTTTTATATACAAATTAAAAGTTTAAATGTAAAAAAAATATATATATAAATATGTACATATATGTATTTAACTATAGTTAAAAATTCATATTTGCATATTATTTATTAAGAGCATAAAAATTTTTTTTTTTTTTAATGAGCTTATTAGAGCTTGAAGTGCATGCCAGAATTTAACTTATTTGTATTTTTTTTTTATTATTTTTGTAAATGGAATTTACATTTGAGTTTTTTTTATTCCAAAACAAATAATTTCTTTTGATGAATGTCAACATAAAAAAAATATAATATGACTTTTATGTTAATTGTAAATCCTTTTTATAGTAAAATGGATTTTTTTATTATTTAACATTACATTAAAATAATTTTTGTGTTAATGTTCTTCTTAAAATAAATAATAAATTTTAAAGAAATGATTTTATTTAAGGTCATCAGATAGTTAAAAAAAAAATTTCAAAAAATAAAATACTATTACAGATTTATTAAAAATTTCAAATTAAATCTTTGCAAAAACTTAGATTTCACATAAATATATATATTTATACATATCAAAATAAATCTTTTAAATTTGAATTTTTTTTTTTGCGAAAAACGTTTCAATTTTGAATTATAATAAAATTCTTAAATATTTGTAAATATTTTCATAAATTTTTATATTGATATACATATTTTGTTATTTATTTATTATAAAATGATATTTTCAAATCTTAATTTTAAATATGACATATCACAAAAATATCAAAATACTTATTTATCTTTAAACCGATATATATAACTTATTATAGATGCATAAATAAAAGTCAATATATTTTTATACAGAAATATATATTTTTTAAGTTTTACAAAGTGTTTTTTAAATCAAGGAGTAAAATTGTCGTCAAGGATTAAAATATAAAAAAAATATATATAGATATATCAATAATATTTCATTTTTATTCTATATTGATTGTTGGTATTATGTCAACTGCATGTTATTTTTTATTTATCTACATATTCTCATCAGCATAAATTCAAATTTTTGTGTTTTTTTTTTTTTATAAAAACTGCATATAAATTTTTAACATGGTGTATGCTGAAAATTATCTTGTCTTTTTTTTTTTATAAACAGAGACAAATATAAAGGAAATAATATTTTTATCTTCACTTTCCAAACGAATCATACTTGTTTTCGAAGGTAATAAAAGTAGAATTTAAAAAAATTAGAGTTACTGAATTATTTAATGACGACAAAAAAAAAAGGAATTCAAAAAATTTTGTGACAACACTGTTTTTATGAAGGATTACGATAACATGTTAAATATTTAAGTTTTAAAATATTATTTAATAAATGCCATAAATGGAATATATTTTTAAAATAAAACTATATAATTGTATACAATTTTACTCTGACCACCCTGTAATATTTACCTTTGATTAGCTTGTCACATCTTAGTTCACATGTTACTTACAAGAATTGTTAAAGCAAAAATGAGATACAAATAATAATACGATGGGTAAATAAAAATCCTTCAATAATCTGAAATATTAATATTACCTTTTATATTGATTTTAAATTCCGGATTTGTTAATTTTTGATTATTTGCACAGATAAAGTATATTTACATAGTATTATCGTAATTGTAAAATTATTGTAAAAACATTTTTAAATCGTAAACTTAATTATGTAAATAACAATAAATTATAGTCTAACCAATGAACTATTAAAGATTTTTAAGAATTTTATTTTTTCTATGTTGTGACACCAAAATTCTCCTTAACAAATCATTATTTTGCTGAAAATTTCAATTTTCTGATTTCCGACTTGAGATATTTTTATCGTTAGAAAAAAAAATACACACACCAGAAAATATATTTTATAAAAAATTTTTTGTAAACAAAATATTGGAATTTTCCAAAGAATTTAAATTACATAATATTACATAAAAGAAGCAACAGGAAAACTTTTGATGACAATTTTTAATTTATGTGTCCTGGCAATTTTTATCGATGATAGAAAATTGTTTACATATCTTATATGTATATATGTATATATATAATATGTAGTATTATATTTATATATGAAGAAAGTGACTCTATAAATCAGTATTATTTCCTTTAAGTTTATTTTATTTATCTAAACATTTTTTTTTTCTACCTATGTTATATTATGAAAAAACGAAATTTAATGTATATACATATATATTTTTTTTCTCTGTTTGGTTGATGTAATATGAAAATGAATAACAATGAAAAAAGATTGAAAATTGAAGGTAGTCGATCTTTTCTAGCATAAAAATTTATTTTGTGGAAAATTTCTTGTCACGGCGCATAAAATTTTCCTTTTTTTTTTCCTTTATGTTATTTTTTTTTGTTATTATTCATTTAAAAAAAAAATTCAATGGTTTATAACAAGGAAAAAAAGAAAAAACAAAAAAACTTTTTATTTTACTTAAAAATATTAAAGACCCAACAAAAAAAACTTATGAACATTTATGTTATCGTGGTCAAATTAAAATAATCTTAAAAATGAAAATAATTGAAGAAATTTTTTTTAAAGTAAATTACATTATAAAATAAAGGAAGAGTGATTATACTTCAAAAAATTGTAATTTCAGTAAAATACTTCAACTTTTTTTTTAAAAAAAAAATTTTGATTTTTTTCTGCAATTTTCTTTATTAAACAAGAATAAAAAAAGTAATTTTTTTTATGATTATTGATTAATAATTCCTGTATTAATGTAAAGGTTAAATTGTAGACAGTAAATATCCATAAAAACTAACTTATATTTTATATGTTTGTGAATTTTATTTTTATATATATAAACTTAGTTTATTGATATCCTTGAATTTCTTAGTCACTAGAATAACTTTTTTGTTAGTATGTTTATGTTTTTGAAAAAGCGCATTGTTTTAGCATAATATTATGTTAGAAGAAACTCGACTGTGAAACAAAATAATAAAAAAAAGTTTATATCAATTATTATACACTAGAAAGAAAAATTAGAATAAATTTAAATAAATCAAAAAAAAAAAAAAAAATGAAAATTTTCTTCTCATTTGTTTTGATTTTCTAGGGAAAAAAAAAACATTAATATACTATTTTCAACGAAAGCTGGAAAATATTATATAAAATGAATATTTTATGTAATGGTATCTTACTTGTAAGTAGATTTGTTATAGATATAAATTATGTTAATTTTATGTGCAAATATTGTTTTTTTTTTTCTTTGCTTTAAAGACATCAAAAAGGGGAACTTATGTTTAAATTAGTTGAAGAGTATTAAATTATGGATTATTAAATATTTATTTGGATGACCTTAATTTGGTGAAAATAAAATACCGAAAAATACTGGAAATGGAGTAGAAATTTGTTAAAAAATCATTTATATTTGATATTATTTAGAACTTGTTAAATTATAATATAAATTTAAATAATTATAAAACTTTTAAAAAATTTGGAATTAGTTTTGGATAAAATCTACTCACTAATAATTTTAAATGAAAAGTAAATTCTTCTTTAATTAATAGTACATATTTGAATAAATTTAACAAATTAAAATCATTTGCGATTTAATAATTTATTTAAGAAATATAGCAAGATAGTAAAAAATTAGATAGGGCAATTATCAAATTTTTTTTACCAATTAAAAATATTAATTCGAATAAAAAAAATAAAAAAATCAGTTTCAATAATTTCGTAAAAATCCATTTAAATTATTAAGACAAACTGAAACAAGATAACAATTAATACCACTAAAATCTAGTTAACGTTCAAATTTTTGTTTTTTTTTTTAAATTAAGTTCTAGATCTAGATTCATGTACTAGGAATATTTTGTGAATTCTAGATAATATTTTGTCTAATTAATTTAACTGAAAATTCTATTAAAATTTCTTTACTTACGCAATCTAGCTAAAATAATTATAGAGTATACTGGAAATGGTCGTCTCTCTAAGGAAGAATGTGACATTTTTAAATCAAATGATACGAGAAGAATTATTTATTTTAAAAATTAAACAATAAAATCTAAAAATATTCTAACACATAAATAAAATTAGAATATTTTCAGGACTAAAAAAAAAATATTTTCAATTTTTCTGCAAAACCAAACCATCAAGAAATTTTATTGAAAAAATAATTTCCAACGAAATTTAATTTTCCTAGTGTTTTTCTTTTCTGTTAACTTTCCCAAAAAAAAAAACATAATAAAAACCTACAGAAAAACAATCAAAATATTTCTATTCAAATTGAAATATTTCGTAACTGGTACCACCATTTCATTTTCCTTATTATTATTATTTTTTTTCTTTATGGTTTAACTATGAAAAATTCAAAATAAAAAAAAAACTATGGCATAACATGGTTTAGTTTTCTTTAGTCTATCAACAAGAAAAGTTGGTACTTTTATTTCTCACACTATCCAAAAAAAAGTAGTAATAATAATAATTTCCCAACAATTCAATTTATATTTCAAGCAGGTGCTAAAACAATTTATAAAACTGCAAAAAGTAATAGTGTTTTCTTAGTGTATAGAATAATAATTTGTTTTTTTTTTGCTTTCTATTTTTACAAAAAGTCACACACAAAAAACTAAGAGCAATAATATTTTAAAATTCAAGAAAAAGGATCAAAACCAAAACAAAGAACTAACTCCTTTCTATTCCAAACTCTTAACATAACAAAAAAAACTAAAGATTATTACTGACCTACAAAATTTATTAGTGTTGTGTTCAATTGGACAATTTGAAAATTACCTAAACCAAACCTTCTCTATTATTTGTTATGGTTGCACACAAGTTGATTTCGAGTACATACCAATAACAAAAAAAAAAAAAATTTGTGCAATATAGTAGCAATCGTTAACAAATAATTTAACAAAAAAATATAAATAAAGGAAACATAAAAAAATTCATTCGACTACATAAAAAAAAGAATTAATCGATTTTATACAAAAAATAAAATAAACTAAAAGCAGGAACTTTCACAGAGCACCTGTCTTTTTTTCCACCTTAACAACAATTTGTGTGCAGTCCAACGAAAACAAACACAACATACACCAACAACAAAAAATACAAACTACAAAATTAGTTTTCAATAGACTGTCTAGTTTTTTTTATGGTTATATACTTTTTAAGTTGCTTTCTAGAAACTTAGAACTATTGTTTCTTTTTTTTGCTCCTGCAATTCAATAAACAACTTTGATTCAAATAAGTATCTTAAAGGATTACTTTCTATACAACATAAAATATATAGAAAAACGAAAATCATTATTTATGTAATTTTGTTTTTTTCGTGTGTGTTACACAAAAAAAAAAAAAATATTATCAACTGAATATTTTGTTAGTTTCTTTTTTTTTTTGTCATATCTGCATTTCCTGGGACAAAATGTTTCAACAAGCCGAACTGGACAATTATAAATTACAAGTAGAATTATTACAGAAAAAACTTGAAAGAAGGTAAATTTAATATTCAATAAATTTCATATTTTTTTTTTTTGTGCAAGTTAATAAATTTTTCATTTACACTGATCATAAAAAAGAATTTACTTATACTATTAAAGAAAATAAACTTGAATTTTTTTTATTGTTGCTTTAATATATACAAATTATTTTTATTTTTTTACAACAATATTTTACTGACTATATATACATTTCATGTTCTATATTTTATTATGTCTAGAATGGTGGTGGTATTGTTGAACTTTTATTATCCATTCTTTTTTTTGTAAATTTTCATTTTTAGTGAAGAGCAACGTCAGCAATTGGAAGATAAATATGAAAAAATTCAAAAGAAACGAAATGAACAGTGAGTAACATTAAGTTGAATAATTATTCTTAAACAAAAATAAAATAAATATTAAGAAATTTTCAGAAAAAGTAAAAAAATATTTATATAATTTTCATTAATGTTTTTTTTATTTGTTATTTTTGGTGTCTTGACAGTGAAAAATCGATGAAAACAAAGAGTCGAATTAAATTTGAACAATTTCTTGAAGAACAACGTGAACGTAATGAACGTAATAAGACAATTGTTAAAATGTTAGAAAATATTGATCATCAAGCATCAACATTAGCAACAAGAACTGAACGTTTGAAAATAATGAAGGTAAATAAAATAATTTGTGGAAATAAATTTATAAAATTTTTTTTTTTTTTATGACAGTTACAATATGAATTATATTTTGCAAAATTATTACAATCACATGCAATGCGTTCTTTACAAAATAGTCCAAGATATTCAATATTACCAATTAATCAAATTCAAGCACAACAATCTGTTGTATATCCAACAATACCAGTACAATCAGGTGGAATTACAACGATACCTATGAATCCAACATTACAACCTGCAAATATTTATCAAAATCCTGCGGATAATTTTCAGCAACAACAACAACGTATACCAACAATGACAGTTAATAATAATGCTGTTCATTTACCAAATACTGGATCAGATAATTGGAATACATTATTAATGGCAGCAAATAATAATTCACAAATACCTGCAAACTATTTACATCATCCGGGAAATGAATTAATATATCGTTATCCAAATCAATTTGATTATTTTAATGGTGGACAGATATTACTTAATCCAAATCCATTAAATCAAATGCAAACAGCAGTTGCAGTTGGTCCAAATCAATTAGGAATACCAATACGCGGTGGTACAGTACCACTAATGTCACCATCTGATTTTCATGATTCATTAAATAATCCAATTTTATCATTGCACAATAATAATTATCCAAATCCAATTCAATCGCAACAAAGAAAATCAAATAAATATTCAAATGATGGACGACATAATAATAATGATAGAGATGAATTAGAAAATAATGAAGATTGTAAATTTTATGATCAAAATACACCGATGAGTGATAGAGATCAACTGAAATTAAATCAATTTAGAAAATTACATGAAAATTTTAAATCAAATGATAAACCATCTTTAATGCATCCGCAAATAAATAAAAATCAATTTGATTTTGGTAAATCACAAAATGACAGTGATAGAGATGATGATAATGATGAACCATATAAAAATAATCCAGATATATTCTATCGAAAGGATCCAATTTCCTCAAATCAATCCACAGATCAATTGTCACCTGAAAGTAAAACTGTTAATGGAAAAACTTCAAGTATAATACAAAATTCGTCTGAAAATTCAATACCATCTGATGGTAAAATAAGGTCAGATGGTAATATAAAAACTGTTGAAAAATCACAACCCATAAATCCTCCAATACGTATTACCGATGGACCTAAACAGAAACTCAATGAAAATATTTTATCACAACAACCAGAATTACGTCCGTATCAATCATTCGACAAAGGACAAAGTATTTCATCACAACTAGGAAAAGGACCAGTTAATTGGAATTTTAATGGTGCAAATAATTCTAAATTATCATCGCAATCTGATCAATTTGCGAAAAAGGAAAAAATTTCAATTGAAAATATTGAAAATGCTATTTATGGTGAATTGATTAATCCAGAACGACAAATTCTTAAAAATTTTATACCTGTGGAAACAATAAAAAATCAAGTACGACCAGAACCATTAAATTTCAAAGAGATTATAGAACGTGAAAATTATCAAGAAGAAAAATCTGATTTGAGTAGTGAAAAACCTGTTATTAGTGATAGTTCAATATTACCAATAAAATTGAATTTGGATTCTCCCAAAAGTCCAGTAATATCAAATCAAAATTTAAATCAAATAGAGAAAGAACCAAATTTATATAATCAAACATTGCCTACACCACAAAATCAACAAAACATTTACAATAAATCTCCAATTGTAGCAGAAAATCTACAAAATAAGAAAAATGTATCCAACGAAATTGCAAGCCTACCCCACAAAGACAAAAATTTGTTAAGCGAAACCCCAATGATACCACAAAACCAGAAAGTATTAGAAGAATATCCAGCACAAAGCTACGATAACCAATATTTTACTGAACCATCGACTAATATACAAAACTCAAATTTAACTACGAATGATTCTACCTATGATAATTACAATAATTATCAACAGGAACCAGAATCAAGTGCTGAATATCCTGCAACAGAAAATACTGTCCAAAATTACGAAACTGATTTGACACAGTCATTTGGACAACCAATTGATGTACAGGAAAATCTTGATCAAACTGTAACACCTACAGTTCAAAATCAAGATGGGTACGAAAATCAGCAATACGATCAAAATTATCAATATCAAGCAGATCAAAATTATCCTCAACAAGAGTATACTGAACAAAATCAACAACAAAATCCAGATGGATCATATAACGAGAATTATATACCAAATAATACAGAATATCAAAATTATCCCAATCAGGAATATCAAGGTGCATATGATCCAACAAATTATGATTATAATTATGATCAACAACAAAATTATCAAGATCCGAATCAATCATATGTAACAGAAGAATATGATCAAAATTACCAACCAGAAGTAGGATCAGAAAATTATCAAAACTATGATCAACAACAAACCGGTGATATAGTGGATCAAACTGAAATTGTTCCAACTACAGAAAATTATATACAACCAACTGACGCAATAGACCAAATTCCAATTGTAGATAATTCTGTTAAACAGATTCCAATTGCAGATAATCAACCACAACAACCCGTAGAACCAATTCTAAATGAATCAAATAACCCAGAAAATGTTATTATACCAAATCCAGGACCAGCACCAATTAAAGTCGCTGTTAAACCTATTTTATCGAAAGACAAATCTGTTGATTTAGAAAGTAAAAAAAAGAAAAAAGTGAATTTTGTTGATTCAAGTGAAACGGATTCAAGTTCTTCAGCACCAAAACAAGACATTCTACCATCAACAAATAATGATGAAAGTGATTTTGATTTTTCATCAACAAATTAAATTATTTCTTTTGACAATTAAATTAAATATTTTCAAATATCATAAAACTTACATACTGGATAACAGAAGGTCTTAATTAAAAAAAAATTTTCATTTCTCTTAAATTATCTGCTAAAAAAATTTTAAATGTTAAAAAAATAAATGAAATTTATTATATTTATTAAAAAAAAAATTGTTAAAATAAATATAACCATAAAATTCTATGACACTAAAAGTGTACGACAAATAATTTTTCACAAATATTATACGAAAAAAAAAAGGATTTTAATATAGGAAAAAGTAGAAAATCTTTAACCTCTTTTAAATTAGTTATAAAGTAGCTTTCCTGGCAAAAAAAATATATATATATTTTGTTCAAATTGGATTTTAGCCAAAAAATTTAAAGGATATTATACTGAGCAAATTATAGTTAAAATATATATTTTCTCTTCCTGGAATTTATTAATTTCAGCAGCATACTGTAATTTAACTTTTATTTTATTTTATTATATTTTTTTTTGTTTTTGATCACGAAATGAATAGAAACTAGGGCTATTAGTAGATTTTTGCGGACATAAATTCTTTTTTTTTTGTATATACTGTCTTGTACCAAATTAAAAGTAGATACATGTAGTTGCATAAATAAAATTATATCCTTTTTAATTTGTAGCAATTTGGTTTGTATTTTTTTTTACTCTTCATATTGATTATTTTCAAAACAAATAAAAAATGACTCTAGATACACAAATTAAAAGCTTTTCATGGACAATTGTCACATTTTATATGTTAAATTTAATAATTTATTAAGACTATATATTTTAGAGTTGGGACAGATAGAATATTACTAACTGAATGTATATGAATTGCAAATAAATAATAAAATATATTGAATGACTAAATCTACAAATACATTTTCCAAATAAATGAAAAATTAATAGAAAATTTTAAAAATACATTTTTTGTTAATTTAAATACATTATATTAGAAATTAGATAGTAAATATATTTTAAAATATTATTTAAAAGTATTTTTGATATGTGAAATACATTGTCTAGTAAATATCGAAAATACATTTTCGAAAATAAAGAAGTCTATTAATCAAATTGAAATTAAATCAATTACTTATTATATTAATTAATTATTATTAATTTTATATATTTTCTTTTTTGAAATATTTCATCGACCAGTTTTTGATAAGAAAATTGCATAATTTTAGGTGTAGTCTTAAAATTGAGGATTCTTTGAAGACAATATTATTTTGATTTAATAGGCTTTTTTTATATATTTTATATTACCTTAATAAGATCTTAATAAAAATGTGTTTCACATTGCAGAGAAGTTATGTTGCATGTTGGGAATCTAATTCCATTAATTTCTTAAAATACCAAAAAAAATAGATAGCATTGAAACCATTGGTAGTTACCTTACTGTCCTTTTCAAAACCCCTACCGTTTATTTTTAAATCGATTTTTAGAATGTTTCAGTTTTCAACATTGAATTGAAATCTAGTGGCTGCCAACGTGTTATAAAATTATATTGATATTTATATGGCTATAGTGAGATTTATATAGCTATCAAGACGCATAAAAATATATTATCAATAATATCGAAAGATTCGAAACTTTATAATGTCAATCTTTTATAAATAAGTTATTCTTAATAACTTGTTAACAACAACTGTCATAATTTTTCCAGAAAATGTAACGAATAACAAGTTGTTTTTTATCACAAAATTAAAAGAATTTAATGGTATTTTTAGATTTTTAATAGCCTATTCTATTCACATTATGCCTAATTATCAATTTCGTGTAGGAATTTGATAAGCACATGGTATTAAGTGTAATTTCTAATTATCAATTTCGTGTAGGAATTAAGCACATGATATTAAGTGTTATGTCAATATGCTATCAAATCTGATTGCTAAACACGGTATAAGACGTAATGTGGAAAGAGATTTTTAGAATTTATAGTTTCACTTTCCCAAAACAAAAAATTGGAAAAAACCATTGTCACTTGAAAATTTTAGATTTCGATTAATTATTAATTAATATAATTGAAAAAGACTATTTCCATATGACAACATCCACTTATATTATCATATGACACTGTAATTACAAGATTTTTGATCTGTACTACGACACAAACTTTATTACGGCCAAAGTACACCATTTTAATCCGTTCGACTGCCCTGATTTGCAATGTACTCTTTATATGGATCTTTGCCAATTAAATATGTTAAATTTTATTCAAATATGTTTTATGAAATGTATTATTCCCCAACTCTAAATAAACCGCCTCACATATTGAAACTACAACTCTTGTTATTGAGTAATAAAAAAAGAAAAATTTCCATTTTTTTTTTTTATAAAACATAAAGAGTTAACTGGAAGAGTAAAAACAAAAATTTATATATCTTCAAAATACATTAAACATGAATCGTGACAATAAAAGGAAACCACATCATAACTAAAAATACACTTGATAAAATTTATTATCCTTATAAATGTCTCGGATGTACAATAAAAAAAAATATATATAATACCACCAACAACAACAAAAAAAAAAAATACATTATTTTTTATTAATCCTCTAGATATTTTTTTTTTTTATATTATTTAATAAATAATTTGATGTAGTAATTATTTTTCGGTTTTGAGTTAAAGCGCCAAAAAAATACACCAAAAATATTTGAATTACGTGATAATTATTTTAAATTGGAATTTTCGTTATACATATTCATACATACATACGTATAGTAAAAAAAAATGTGCTAAATTAGTAAATATATAATTTTTATTTTATTTCAAGGACGAGAATTTAAAAATAAAATGTGACAAAATATATTTTTTTATTTCAAAAAACAACAAAATTAAATTAATTGTATTTTTGAAAATTCTGCACTTAGGTTTTTTTTTGTTTTTTGGTATAAAATTTTCACTGAAATTCAATTAAATTGCAAATTCATTTCTTCTACAAAAATTTATTTTAAATTCAAAAACATAAAATATTTTAATACAATTTTATTTATATCCTTTTTTTTTTTTAATGCAATCAATTTAAAATAAATAATTGAATTTATTTATTTTTTAACATATTTCTTATTATTTATATATTTTGGTACATAAATATATCTATAGTATACTTAAAAAATATTCAGGAAATATTTATGATTTCAATATATATTTGTATTTTGATTGATAGCTGACGGTTTTTTTCACTATACGTCAAACAAATATGAGTTAACTTTTTAAAGGATTTTTTTTTTATTCTTGATTCTTTGATTCCTGTTTTTTTTTTTCTGGTATATCCTTTTTTTATTGTCAACCCCATTGATAATATTAATAAACATAATATACAAAACAATTTCTATCTTAACATAATATAACAAACGAAGAAAGAAAAAAAAAAAAACCACCATCATCATCAATGTACACCATCAATATTAAAGAACATAAATTTTCCAATAAAATCAATATCATATAATGACAATAATAAAACCGTATAGAATTTATAAACGAAAATCTTTTATTGAAAAGAAACATATTTTATTTAATGTTTTTTTTTTTCTTCTAACATCCCCCAAAAAAAAAAAAAAAACAATCTTTTTTTTCTTTCAACACTGATACTGTTATCATTTCCATACATAATATGTATAAATAAATATATGTATTATTTTATTGGTAAAATTTTATTTATGTATTATTGTATTGATCACGTTTCAAAATAAAATTTTATTGTATAATATCCTTCCGTGTTAAAATTGCACTTTGTATCTAGGTTAGAGATATTATAATCTCTGATTTCACAAATAGAACAACCGAAAAAAAAAAATTATATTCTATTTGATTGTTTTTGTTTTTTTTTTTGTCTACAGGACTTTTTTTTTTGTGTATCCTTTTTTTTTTTTTGGGGTGAAAACAATCATGTAATTTCAAGGTGATATTTATATGATTATGAAATGGTTTATATAATTTGTAAATAAGTAGTATTAAGGTTAAAGTCTTAAATTTTGGTTTTATATTTCATAAATTTCATAAATAAAAAACTTTTTTTTGGGGGGATATTTTCAATATTTAGCTTGTTTTTTTTAGACAAATGGCGACAATATTTTAATTATATAGTTAAAAACCACTTTTGAAAAGAGAAAAATATTGAAATCTATGCCAATTGACAAAAATTGGCAATAGAAATTTTTAATATTTCAACATATATATGTGAAAATTAATAATATCAATTTTTATAGTAATTTTTACCGGCCGTTACATGTACACGTAAAGTAATCGAGGTATTGTTATTATACTACATTTGACTTTTCGGGATTTTTTACAGAAACCCCCTGATTAAGCTCTTGGAAACATAAACTAACATTTTTACAACTGTATGTCTGTATGTCTGTCGGTCTGTGGAGAGCATTTTCAGAGCAAATTTGGTAAAACTGATTTTTAAGAAATTTCATATTTAAGCTTCGAACACAAATATCTCAATTTGATCACATTTTGCTAGAGATCTGTAAATCAGAATTAGTAGAATATTACAAAACATATTTGCCTAAAATTAAATTCAACAAAATTTGGTAAGCACGTTATAAATTTATATTTTGTAGTGACGGTTGGTTTTTATGGTGTTAACAATTTAAATATTATTTAAATTCTTATGAAATCTATAATAATTTTGAACAAAACAATATAATTTGTTATTGATTTGTTATTTATTAGAAAATTGTAAACAATTTATATACCCTATTTGAGGTGTATAAACTCCTTAAAAATGACTCTTGCCGTTTACCTAAAAACAAAACTAAAAATAATAAATCATAGTATATCCTGTATATTTTATTTTGTTGTGTGAATTTTCAACAGTATTATTTTAAATTTCAACATCATTACGAAAATAATAAAACAAATATCCACTCTTAACATAATTCGTGATATTTTTTGCAAAATTTTCATTTATATATCTGAAACAAAATCAATATTCTTGGCACACAAATTTTAACTATGTACACAATATTGATATATATTTTATTTATAGTATATTAAGTAAATTTATTAGTTTTTTTTTTTGTTATATTTTTTTAAAGCTTTAAAATGAAACATTAAAGTTTATCATATAAATTTTCTTTTTTTTTTTTTTCATTTTTTATTATTTTTAAAATAAGAAATTTTTATTATTTTCTATTATGTTGAAAATAAATCAAAGATTTTTCTAAATTACTGCAGTTTTCCAACAAAAAAAAACCAAATAATTAGCTTAGATAAATTATTTTTTAACATTTTTATAATGTTGACCTTTATTTTAAGTATTTTATAAAAAATTTATTAAAAATAATCAAAACTAAAACTGACATTATTGAAATAACAAATTAAATTTTTAAATTGAAAATGTTTTTATAATAATTTAGTATTGTCAAATTGTTCTGTCTTTCTATTTAAATTTTTGGAATATTAAAATTAATTTCCCAACATATCTGATATCATAATATTGTAAATAAAATTGATAAAATTTCTAATATTTATTTGATGCAATATGGAATATTTATGTAATATATTGTACGATAACATAATTTTCCATAAATTAAAGAAAATAATAGTAGAAAGGCTTTAATTTATTATAATACTGATAGCTTTTCCACAAAAATATATATGTATAGAAAATAATAAAATATTCAATAATTAAACGATATCGAAATTGATAATAAAATAATCCATAAAATGTGTATAATTTTCTCTTCAAAAAAATAGAAAATTAATGTTATTTTATATTTTATTTGAAATTTATTAAACGAATTTTCTTAATCATTTGTTATTTATTTTTTGTTACAAATAGAAATTTATGTTAATGATATTTCAAAATTAAACTATATATTTATGATTATTTCAATTATATTGTTTGTTAAAATGTTCTCTTTACTAATACTCTTTACTAATTTACACTATTAATTTATGTAATGAAAATTTTGCAGTTTATTAAATATTTAAAGCTTAAAACCATTTCTATTATAAAAAATGTTTTATTTGTTTTAAAATAAAAGAATATTTAACTTTAATTTCAAAATTAATTTGTCTTTTTAACTTTAATGTAACATAAAAATTTCCTTCTATAAAAAACGAACGTATCTATAAAACATATTTTAAAGTTTTTTTGTTTTCTGTAATGTAAACACAAAAAAAAAAAAAAACCAAACATAAAGAAAATTTTTTAAAACAAAATTTATTTCTATTAAAGTAGGTATTTATGTCTGACCATTTTTGGACAAGAGCCAACTATTTATACCGCACGAAACTTTTTTTTTTTTTCATTCTTTTTATTTGGGAATTTATATTAGACTAAACCAACAATAATAATAACAACAACAACAACCCAAAAAGGACTAAAAAAAAAAAATTATATAAAGTTTTTCCTTATATACCTAAATATTGACCTAACTTCCCAATGGACAACAAAACAAAATAACAATTTAGCAAGTGCGAACAAAACTATAATAAAAATAAAAAAAAATTTTTGTGTAGAATAGAGAGTGTATAGTATCCAATTTTATCCTTATAACTTTCCTAAATATTTGACTTAAAAATTTTATTTTGTTTCTCTTTTATACAAGTTAATTAAGTTAAGTATTTTGTTTTTCTAGCTTATAATATAATTTATGTTTTTTACTTTTGTTGGCTATAAAAAAAAAAAGAAGAAAAATAGAAACCAATTACTAAATAATTAATATTTGCCTTTAACACATTTCAAGTTTTTGATACTAAATTTTATTTTAGTATATTTATGTAACATCTGTAAATTATGATAATGAAAAAAAATTTTCTGCAAAGAATATGATATTTATTAGAAAATATTTAATTATAACTAAAGTATTTTATTTACAAGTTTATGTGAAAATTGTAAATATTAAGCAATACAAAAAAAAATGGAACAATCATTGAGACACTGTTCTAAAATTCTAATCTCAATTGGTAATTTAATTTTTTTTATGGACAAATCCAAATAGTATATATCGTTTTTCATACTTTTTAAATTGAAAATTCTGGAAAAATCCTTAAAAATTATTGCTTTTTTTTTTTTTACAATTTAAATCAAAGTTATTTATATATTATAAAAGTGAAGTATCATTTCAAAACACTTAAAAGTAGACAATCATTTATAACTATGTGGTACTCTAATACAAATATAAATTCATAAAAATAAAAATATTTTAAAATCCAACTTTCAAGGAAAATATTATTTCGATTTTGCATAATAATAATAATAATAATAATCGTTAAAATTGTTGTTCAGAATTTTCTAATATTATGCAATTTCAAAATATGTATAATGGAAATAATTTTAATGTCATATGTTTTTAACATTCTTTTATATTATTATATGTTATAACCAAAAAAAATATCTATATACATATATGTATATATATTTAATATAATTTTATGTTGTTCTAGAATTCCAGATTGCATTGTATATAAATAATATGCTTCCTGTAGATACAAATATTAAATGTCTCTTGAAATAAACTTTCTGTCGCCAATTTTAATAAATATATTACTATTAGTACATTCCAAAGATTATTATACTTGACAATGACTTAGAAAACAACTGTGTACATGGGTTTTTATAAAAGCAAAAAAATATATTAAGTAGAGCATATCTGGTTTAATATCATTATTTTTTTTTAACTATAATATCATAAAAACATTATATTTGAGTAAAATTAAAATAGATTTCTATATAAATGTATTTTATATCATTATAAATATGATTTGAGGTGATCTATAAAATAAAACTTTTTAATATTAAAAGGAAAATCAAAATATTATTTAATTAGAAATTTTAAAATTATTATGAAATCAAATATTAATATTAAAACATGTTAATTATATCTAAAAGCTTTTTTTTGAACGGACTACGACAATGATGACTTAGAATTAAATATTTGTACAGGTTCCAAATACAAAAACACTATATCCTCATGAAAAATTAAAATACATTTATTAAGCTTTTTTTACTTAAGTATTTTTCAAAAATAATTATCAGTATATTTAACCCAAATAATTAAAATAAAAATTTAAAAAAAAAACTGCTTACATTTCCACAAAACTTCAACTATAACAAATCACTTCAATGTCATAAATACACAACTGTGCTAAACATCGTATTTATTACATGCACTTCAAAAATTTATAAAAATTTAAAAAAAAAAATACTGACTTAAAAAGCATAATTTCATCAGTCGTCAAATAAAAATAAAACTAAACATAAATTGTGACATCTGATTACAAGCTAATCCAAAAACATTAAAATAATCTAATCTTAAATTCTAAGTGGACTTTAAAAAAAAAACCAAAAAATTGTACGTGAATAATGTATATAATCCAACATACAGTACAGATCTTAAACTTACAACGTTTTAACCATAAAACTTATAAAAATTTATTTTATAATGATTTTTAACTGGAAAAGCTACACAAAAAATTATAAAAAAAAAATATATGAAAATATTTAAGTTTACCCATGAACAGTCTATGGATGAATGTCCTGGAAACAAAACTAAATTTTAAGTTTATCATGTATTTTAACAAATAATGTTTTCATTCGAATACAGACTGTCTAGAATATATTTGCAATATACTGATAAAAACGAAGAAAATAATATATAATTGAGTTTACATAATACAGTATTCTGTCATTTATTCTTTTAAAAAAATTAAAAATATTTAATTTTTTTAAATAGTTGATATGATTTTATCACGAAAAAAAATTACATTCGGGATACAGAGTAAAATACAAAAAAAAATGTGCGCATTCACTAGTGTCACAGTAGAAAAAAAAGGTCACAATCGTGTTAGATTTCATATTTACTGGTAGAACACGTGGACTTATGTAACAAATACGTGCTTCCTTACTATTACAAATATATATATTTTTTATAGTTTTGTAATACTATATTCGTCCTTATAAATGTCAACCATATATACCTGGACAATTTAAAAAATTATAGATATTATAAAAAATTAGAAAAAAAAACACTGATAATCTTTAATTGCACAATAAATTTAAATTTTGTAATTGAATGTGTCATTCAAATCATTTATAAAAATAGTGTAATAGTTAGATCACGTTCTCAGGATTTATATCAGTTGATGATAATTACAAATTATTTCCGTAAATAAAAAGAAACTCGGTTTTAACTACCCCCAAACATTAGGGGAACAATTGAGGGATTCAAAATTTTCTTATAGTTTCTTAGAGTTTTAATTTATATACGTCTTTTAAAAAATGGTATTTCTGTTTAGAAATTCTAATAAACTTAACCAAACTATATCAGTTTTATTTACATTTATAACTCATTTATGTCCTCAACTATATTTCCTAAAGTACTGTAAGCTTTAACATTTTAATTTCAGTGATTGTTAAACGCCACAAAATCAACGACCCAAATACCATATTTACGTTAAATTAAAAGTATAAATTAGAAATACAATATTCGCAAGAAAAAGTAATTTTACCTGATTTCAAATTATTAATTTGTAATCTGCTAATAATCAATTCTAGCCTAGTATATCGTAGTTTGAAATACCAAATTTGGTGTGAACAAATAACCCTATTTCAACAAAAAATTCCTTTGAAAACCCATATTAAATTAAACTTAAATTGAAATAACCGTAAAAAGATATATGTACATTCTCAAAGCTGCAAATTATCTACAGATATATTTGACCGTAATTCGTTTCATTTACAATAATTATTTCAATACCAATGTAACTCATATTTCTGATATTTTTATTTATTTTTCATTCTATTTCTAGATTTCATTTTAAATAAATTTCATTTAATAATGTTTATATTAAAAATCAAATACAAATTTTCATTTATGTAATGGAACCTTAAATTTTAAATCAAATATCTATTTGAAAAACCAAAACAATTAAGCTTTAAAATTCAAATATAATTTCACCAATCTAAAATACCCTCTTTAAAACAATTTAATATTACTTAAATATTTTATTTATCTAAAAAAAAAAATAGTAATGTTAAAAGATCTTGTCCTTTTGCACTAAAAAGAGAAAAAATTAAATAATTTATTACAAAATTTAAGGAAAATTATAGTAAGATAGTATAGCTGACCTACGAAGAAATTTTATTACACAGTTTGTTGACCTAAAATGAAAATTTCCCGAAAATAGAAAACATATCTTTAAGTCAATAAATAATCAAACTTTAAGTCAATAAGAAGAACGTATTGAAAATCTAAAAATGCCTAAAGGGATTCTATGAATTAATAGACATAATTAATATTCCTATAAAATATTTATTTCTTTATCTGAAAAATTTTATGAAAAAAACAAAAATTTGTATAATTTGTATAGTATTTATGTACACAGAGTAAAATTTTAATAATAAAATATTTATTTGAAAATTCAAATTAAGCTTTTAAATTGAAAATTTGTTAAATGTATATAAATTATTTTTCTTAAACATTTCAAAGAATTTATCGGATATTGTAATACTATTTACTAAAACATATAAATTTAATTTCAGCAAATTCTTTTACAATGTGCTTTAGCTATATAATTTATAATTTTCTACAAATTGAGGTCATGTAAATTGAAAGCATTGTGTTATATAGAATACAGATACAGAGAATAGAGTTATACAAAAATTTACGAATAAAGAAACAATTTACTGGAAAAGTAATGTATCTTTATTTCCTAGAAGTCCTTATTAATAAAATATAAATAAAACAATATTTCTCTTCGCTTCAAATATATAATCATTTTTTACTCTATTTACACTATAAATAAATGAAGAATTTACGTAAAAAAATTTTAATATTTACTGTTTAAGGAAATTTTGCAGTTTAGTAAATTTGAAAATTTTATGAAAAGCAAATTATATTTAAATTATTATGTTGCTTATTGTTATTAATTTATTAAGTTTAAAAATGATAATTAGATTTTTTGAATTTTTAAATATTTGTTTATTATAGTAAATAATTTTTTTGTATGTCCTTAATTTATTTAATTATCTAAGAAAACAGTGAATATAGTCCAAGCAACTTATACAAGACGAAACACGAAACCCATGAACAACTTTTATTTGACTGAGAAATATTTGGGCGACATGGAAAATTTCAATTGCTGACAGTATAATACACTAACTAAATTTACTGAAACTGATAAGAAAAAAACATTTATCATAAACGTATTTTTAAACAGCCGACTTTTGATAATAAAAAAACATTTATCACAAACGTATTTTTAAACAGCCGAATTTTTCTCTGCAATAAAACTGCCGCACTTCGTTTGGAGGCAAAGTAGTAATTAGTTAAAGAAACCTCAGTTTCTATTGCAAAAAAAATTCTTTTTCTATAAATTAATGCCAAACATGATTATCCATTTCCAGTAGATGAGCAATGTTCTTTATTGAATTTATTTAATTAAAAAAATTCTTGTTTTTATTTAGTATCATATTTCCTGAGATTGATGTGGCTGACGTAAATTAAACCCACGACTTAAAGCAGTACAGTCATAGCATCCTAACCTCCAGACCTCCGCCATTTATAAAGTAAAGTTAATTGCGATAGATAAATCAATTGAATATTTATAAATCAACTGTAAGCTTTATTTGACATTTATTGTAGTTGGTGTACATATTACATGTCTGTTATTTGTTACCTTACCTTAACCGAATATTCGTTTAACGCAAATGTAATTTTCGTAACTCTTGAATACTCTTTTTGAAAGATTACGAAATTTCATTCGTAGTAAATGTTTTTATCAGTGTACGATACAAACATTTTATCGTACACTGATAAAAATATTGTAAATTTTCATCGGTGTACGATATGTTCTAACGAGTTTGGAAATAACTCGACAAAAACTTCGAAAACTTTATTAAAATATCATTTAATTGTAAAACTAAAAGCCAATCCCTTTAATTAACCATTCATGTATACAAAATTTAATAAACTTCTTATAATATTATTACTATAGATAAAATATATATTCCACACGAAATTTGTTACAAACAGATATTCGAAAAAAGGACTAATATATTTACTTAAAATAAATTAAATTTACTGTTAATATACTAAAAGTAGTAATGAATCAATTTCATCAAAAAGTAAAAAGAAATCAAATTTAATTTCATACTTAAGAGTTAATGTCAGAATTAGTATATGTATTAAGATAAATTATTTGCATTCAAATATCTATATTATAAATTATATTAAAAATTACCATTATTATTCGAAATCACTTTAATTCTTTCCGAAATACAACTATTTTTCACATGAACTCTATCTTCCTAGTATGTCTATATAAATCTGTCCAAAATTTAACCAGACTTTATTTATGTATCTATCTGAATTTATTATAATAACAATTATGGTAATAGAGAAAACTTCCTTAAAACCATAGTTTAAATTAAAATTTAAAATCATGAATAATATTATATTAAGGCATATCCAAAAAGGATGTGGTATATTTTCTTATAATAATAAAATATACCCATATAATATATTATAAAATTCATTTTGTTCTGATAGGTTTTTGTTTTCATAAAAATTCTTATGTCCATATTTTATTAAATAAAAAACCATTTATATTAAAATAATATTTTAAATGTCCTTTTGATTTATTTTTTATTATTATTATTATTGTTGTTTATTTTAAAGAAAATGTAAAATAATTAAATATAAATTTTTACAATGACATTTAACACAAATTATGAATCATCTGAACCATATTATTTTCTGTTATATATAATTAAAATCAAAAATATATTCTGAATAAAATACATAAAATATATTCATAAAATATAAACCGAGAAGAATGAAAAATAAAATTATATTATATAAATTATGATAAAACATGAAAATTTTATATATAAATTCAATTTACATAAATATAGATATGTATAACTATATACATATTATGTGTATTTAAGATAATTTATCTCTTTTATATTTGATATACCAAAAATATTAACAAACGACAAAAAATTTAAAAAAAAAAACACACAAAATTTTCTATAAAACAAAGTCAAATTATTTGCCTATAATACTCGTCAAAATAATTTTTGTATACCAAAAACTTAAATATCTATTATATTACTCTTAAATGTCACTATAGAGTTAAAAAAAAAAAAAAAGGATGTATATACCCATTACTGTGTAGTATAAGAAAATAATTTTCATAAATTCATCAGGAAATTTATGCATTTCATTAATGTTTAACAAGGATATTACAAAACAGAATTATGTGACATATGGAAGGACATGAGATTTACGCGACACATGATATTTGATTATTATATATATACAAATTTTGATATTTTTTATGTATCCATTTCAGACACAATAAAACAGGATGAAAAATCATACATTGGAAATTTTAATGCAAATATGTGTATAAATATAAAAAATATATATTATTACTATCCCATGTAAAAACAACAAAAATTATTATGTAATGAATATTACATAAAACTTTGTTAATTATTTAAAATTAAATTTTAAATAATTTAATACAAAATTAATTATCCATATGTTTCAAATAATTAATATTTCATTAAAAAAAACATTTAAAAATAACTAATGATTATTATAAATCTAGCCATCTTTTAGCACAGTACATTGTAAACATCGACTAAATTTTAAACGAAGTAATGTATTTTATGTTACTGTAAAATTATTAACCTTAATAAATTTTATAATCAGGTTTTATATAGCTAATACTACTGAATAACACATACAGTAAGAATGGAATATTTTTGCGATTTGAAAGTCTTGTTTGACAAAATTCATGTCAAGATTCATTTTATGTTTCTTAGAAATAGAATATCCTCCCTGTTTAAGAATCAATTATCTTCAATTTATGAATCAGTTCGTGATAACAACGAAGTGCAATATGTCAGAATATTATCAAGTGCAATTAGTGAGGACTTCAATTATGTAAGGACCATTTACTTATAAGAAATTGATCAAAAATTGTGAAAAAATGTCAAGTGGTTATTCCTGATTTATTTTCTTTAATTTTTATAATCCAATTCCCAATTATGGTATTCCTGTAGAGTACAGTCATAAAATCAATTTCTCACATATAATCAGTTTGTAACATATAAATATTTATGAAATTTTATGAAAAGGAATTTAAATCAATTTAATTTGAAGTTAACATTATATTAAACACGGACTCCTACTGGTAGAAACATGTAAAAGCTATAAATATGCCAAGTTTAACGGAATTATCTATATCAGAAATAAGCCAATGGACAAGGACCAGAAACGTCCTTGTAACATTGATCCTTCTGATTATAGAGCTCCAGATAATTAAAATAGTAATGGCCCGATCATAAAGTACAGCGTAAATATCAGAGATAGACGACAAGTTTGGAACCCATTGGGAAAAGAAAATTTGGCAGATAGAGTAAAAGATGTTCCGATGATATTAATGAAATGTGTAGTTAACTGGCTCAGAGTGGAATAACGTGGGCGAAACTTTTACTTGAAATGAATGTAGAACAACGACAACTATAGAATTTCAATTAATTTTCATTTGGATAATTAAAGTATAAAATCAATAATTTAATGGGATATGCAAAATCCTAATTATTTATTTGAAAATTTTAATTATTTAAATTCTTTAAATTACAAACTTTCTAAAAAAACCCTTTATTTAAGTATTTAAATAACAAATAAACATTTTTTATCCTAAATAGATTTCTTATTTCCTGTCAATATTAATATTTCAATCCTTTTTTTTTTGTGGGTTTTATATTTTATTAAAAACAAATATTGATCTTATCATAAACTCTATTCTTTACATAAAAAAAATCCTTTCTTTTTATCGCTTTATCGAAAACTGATTTCCTAAGCATCACACAAAAAAAAAACGTATTTTTTTGTCAAAAGGAAAATTTTTTAATTTATATGCAAAAAAAAATGAAAAAACTTCAAAATTTAAAAATTACTCCATCAAAATATGTAAATTTTATATTTTGATTTCTTTTGAGCATAAATATACAGAAAAAAACATAAAATCTATTTAAATAATTTTCTATTTTCTTTGACAATTTCTATTGATTATATTTGTTTACTTTTATGGAAATTCAATATTATAATCAAATCAGGATATTTACTACAAAATCTTTTTAAATACCTCAAATCAAAAATATATATGTACCTTAAAAAAAAAGAATACCAAAAATTAAAATAGAAAATAACAACAAAAAAATAAAAAAAAATTAAAGGACGAAAAATTGAAAACTTATTGAAGTGTGAAATTTATTTATTGAATTATAAATCCTAATAAATTTTTTTTTTGTATGGATTACATTTCATCGATTATATTCACGAATTACTTTTACACAATATTTACTTTATTCTTTTTTATGATCTGGATGCCATCAAAAAAATCTTAAGAAAAAGATAGAAAAATTCAATTTGATGATTTACTATTATTAATAGAGTATTTGATGATTTGCCTCTAAATAAAATTTTAACAAAACAAATACATATCGTATCTAATTTTTTTTTTTAGAAAAACAGAATGAATTTCATAAAAAAAAATAGAGAGAAAAAAAAATCCTTAAATTCCTTTTTCTTACATTTACAAATTTACATTTTCATTTTAATTTTTTTTTTTTTCGGGATAGAACTTACTGATATTTATACTCAAATTAAAAAATATATATATATATAAAAGTCCTTGGTGGTTGATATTGACGCCACAAATAATTTGACTAAAAATGTGATTGAAAAAAATAATTCCTTAAGTTTAACTAAAAAAAAAAAAAAACAAATATCACATTTTCCAAAAAAAAAAAAAAAAAAAATTGAAAATGTAAAAAATAAACGAATAATTTTGGTTGAAAATAATCGAAATTTTATGCAAAGCTCTTTCAAAAGAAATTATGTAAAGAAGTTAAAAATCTGAAAATTTTATGCTTCAAATAAATTTTAGTCATGTTCTGATTTAGATTTTAAATTTGAATTTAAGTTAAGGATAATATTTATTATTTAGGGGAATTAGATTGATGATTTTTTTACTATAATAATTTTGTTTTTAATAAAAAAAGATTTTTTTTTAAAAAATGGTGATTTTTATTATTATATCCTTTTTATTTTTGAATTTTGTATATTTAAAAAATTATAATTATAGACAATGTAGATTTTTTTTTTTTTTGGTAAATTATAATCATTAATAATTATGTTAATTATGAAATTCAACATAACCTTTATAATTTTATCCATTTTATTCATGTTTAATTCTCTAAAGATTTCTTGAATTTAATATTTTTTTTTTTTTGTACAATTAATTTTGTATTTGGTTTGGTGATGAGATGTCCTTTTTTTATTTGCATATACGGAAAATTTAAATTTAAATACACTAGAGAGTATTGTTAAAAGGATCTAAGATAGACCACGTTTTACTTTTATATATATATATATATATATAATGTAGAATTAATGTAGAATAAATTTAAATTATATTTTAAATTGAAAATTTTAAAATTATATAAAATATTCTGGTTTTAAAACGAAAAATTAATTTTATTGAAATTTTTATAAACTATTAACTTTATTATAAAAAATTACATAGAACTGAAAAATATATATTTAAGTATTATTTTTATACTCATTTATTTATGAATTATATTAAAGAGGATTAAAATTAATTTGTTAGTATTTTCCATTTTACAAAACAAAACACACCAAAATAACTTGAATATGTATATATATATATTTTTGAGATATTAATAAGAAAAATCTAATGTTTCTATTTGATATCTGCTTCAAAAGAATATATACTAAACTAATCAGATATTCTATCCTATGAACTTTAATTAAATGAAAAAATTATAATTAATTCCAAAAAAAAAACTTGCCACGTGACATGATTAATAAGAAATTATATTTTTTTTTTATAAGTAAATAATTTATTATTTAAATGTTTAGACTTAATTTTCTTTTGATCATTTCGTAAAAATAACCCCATAACTTTAATGTTAATTCATTCAAATTAAATATTAAATAAATACATTTCTTTTTTACCTGTAGTCTATACAGGATGCTGCTAAATCATATTCTATGTAATCAAACAAAAAAAAAATGTGTTTTTGATTTTTCTTATTAAAAAAAAAAATTGAATGTTTCTTTTCAATTTTTATGATGATTTTGCAATAAAATCTATAATTTTTTTTTTTTTTTGTATCTTCTAGGCGATTAAACTTTGATAATAAAAATATTATGGTTTGTCAATTTTTGTTTTAAGCTGAAACAAACAACAGAAAAATGTAATCAAGAAAAAAAAAATGGTTTATTTAAAAGGTTTTACCATATTGTTGTATTAAATATTATAATAATAATCATAATATTTTTAATATCTTTGATAGGTATAAAAGCTTTACCATGTTTAAAAGATAATATCCTATAAATTATCCTTTTATTTTTTATTTTTTCATTTTTTTTAAAAAAAAGGTTTAATCTCATCACAATGAAGATTTTTGTTAAAAAAAAATAGTAAAAAATTCTTAAACTGATGACGCAGTATAATTTTTTTTATATATTTCCTACTTTTTTTTTTTAAAAAAATATGATATTACATAAAAAAATAAATGATAATTTGGAGTTTGTCTAATCAAATGACTTTTTATTAATAATAACAAATTGTTTATTGCAATAATTATATATATTAAAACTTATTGAGTTTTAAATGATAGGTTAATCTCTTTTTTTGAATCTAAAATCATAAGAAATTATTTTCAACTGTAGTCTATACAGGATGCTGCTAAATCACCAAAAAGGATATTACAAATTTTTTTTACATAATCTGAAGTATCCTCAAATAGGTGCCCGTATAATATTCATATTTATATATTCAAAATTTGACTTTATAAAACCAAACAAACTTGATTCAAAATTTCTCAAGTATCGACAGAAAAAATTAATTTAAATTAGTCCTTTTTCAAAGAAAACCAAGAAAAAAAAAAAATTCCTATAAATCTACTAAAAAAAAAAATAATTTTTTTTTATGAAAATGATATAAAATATAATAGATGACATATAAAACTGATAGAAATGTATAAGGAAAGAGTATTTAGTTATTATAGTAATATTTATAGGGTCGCACGTACTAAAAAATAAAAATGATTTATCTTTCAAAAATCTACAAAAATATTATTTTCACATATAATAAGTATGTATATATAAAAGTATATCCTTCTAGGATTAACTATTTCACATATACCATATTATATAATAAATCTTTATATGTGCAATTTTCTATATACTATATACATTCTCATTTTATTTATAAATACATATAGATATATTCATGAAAAAAGGATATACTAAAGTTGGTTGGTTGAATGACTGTAAAGAGACTTAAGTCAAGAGGTGGATTAAGCCATTTAAAAAGGATACGTGAAACGAATCACCCATAAGGTATCCTTCCTGAATTTTCAAAAAAAAAAAAAAAAGAAACAACACAAGAAATGTATAATACAACATATACGTACATATATCCTTAATATTAGTATACATATATATATATATATATATATTGAGTTAAGAAATCTCTAGAGAAATTCTTGATAAATTAAATGGGCTGTTTAAGATGATATGTGAATTTTTGAAGAAAATATTTTTTGTTGTTCTTTTTTTGATTCTTTTCAAATATTATTTTCATTTTCTTCACAAAAAAAAAAAAAAATAGATACAAAAAAAAAAGTTAATTTAACGACGATAAATTATAAGTTAAACATAAATACTGTGATACGCATTTATTATACATATTATAAAATTTATTATTATGTTTGTTAGCTTTTTATTTTCTTTTTTTTTTTTCAAAAAGGTATAAAAATGTCTGAGACTTCTTAAAAAAATTTAATATATGATTTATTAAAATTAATTTTTATTTGATAAGAAAAAGTACAGTGTGTAAATATTAATTTATTTAATAATGAAAATATATATTTTTTATTTATTTATTATATATTTATTTAATTTTATATTTCATTTTAATATTGTATATACGAAAAATTTTAACTGTCAGATTGATGTCACTTTAACCATTCTGAATGTTATTTTTTTTTTATATTAAAATTAATTTTCATGAAAATTTTAATATAATTTTTATTTTATTTTTATTTGAATAATTATTTCTTTTGTAATTTGAATAATTTTATTTTTAAGTTGTATTTATAAAATTATATGTTCTGTAATTAATTTAATGAGTTTCATTGTTATTATTTATTGTGTACAATCAGCGGTTAGTAAGATATATTGTATTGCATTTGGAGTACCATATATGTAATATCAGTAACAAAATTTGCAATTATTTGGTTTCAAAACTGTTACTAATTAACCAAATTATAATTGTCAAATATTTTTATTATATTAACACATTTTAACGAGGATGAAATTAAGGTTATAATACTAATAATATCTTAAATTTGTATATTTCAAAATAAAGGAACACTTTGAAGTAATCAAGCAGGATGGTATAGTAGGAGAAGATAATGGATTTATTGCGATTCAGGTTCAAAGTATAAATGAAAGAGTATCGTACAAAATTTCCAAATTATAGGTTTAATCATATTAATTTTACCCAGTCATAGCTATGAAAAACGTCCTTACTCTCAATAATATTTTCCTTTCCAAATACAATATTATTTTTCTCTGTACAGCAAAAACCTTTTTTTATTTATTTTTTTTTTATAAAATGTCCTTCATTTAACATTTCACTGCCATAAATTAAATTTTCAATTTTTGTTTTTTTTTTTATCAATATGCTAAACAAAACTTCATCCTTTCAATTTTTATATAAAATATTCAAATTTTCAAAGGTATTCCGACCACACTAAACATTAATAATATTACCCAACACAAAAAACATCTATGTTCCAAAAGATTCTTGTGTACCAACAAAAAAAAAAATTTATGTATTCTCAGTATTAGAGTCCCATGATGGTATTATGACCATCAACCATAGAATAATCTCTTCTCTCTATAGTTACACATTTATAAATTCGATCCTTGCCCGATGCTTAACCAAAAAAAATTGCCTTTTTTTTTTTGTGAATTTATGATTATGTGGTAGAAATGGGGAAAAAAATTGTAATAGATCGAATAACAATGGAATGGGCAATTTATTTATTTTTTCTCTGTGGCTATGGATAAAATATAGAATAACTTTTACTCTCATTGCTTATTCCAAGTATGTTTTCTAATAAACTGTGTTTTTCCTCCTTTTTTTTTTTTTGGAGTAACCTTAAAAGAAAATGCTTTCAATTGTACTTTTTAATATTATTATATCAAACGTTTTAATATATAAAAAATAAAAATGTTGTATAAGATATATTTATGTTCTGAAATGAGAAAAAATTTTCTAGACCATTTTACATTTTTACTAGTTGTATAGATTACCGGTTAAAGGATACCTATTCCTTTATATTATATATATTTTCAAATGAAATAGGACATTTATATAAAAGGACATTACTCTATGGTCGTATTTCAGTATTGCGTACGTGCAAAAATTTCTTATATATACTTGTAGTCATCTAATTTATAATATAATTATAGATTTATAAGAAAAAAATATATAAATTGTAAATTTCCTTATAAAAAAAATTATATAAAATTTAGAATGAAAAGCTTGAAAAGTTATATTTTATATTTTTATGGTTATTTTTCAGTTGTTACTTGTGTCTTATTAAATTTTTAACCACTTTAGAACACAGAATTTAATAAGATTCATTGACAACCGACGACTACTCGTCCAGAAGACACAGTTTTTTTAACGTTGATGAATGAAAATCTCCAAGTTTACTTTGTGATTTATGTATTTGTAATCCAAAATCTCTTTTTCTTTAAATGATCTCGGCAACATAGTCAAAATAATACTTAATTTCATTCATTTGAATAATAAAAATTCTCGTTTAATTGGATTCTTTGTAAAAAAAAATAAATTCACTTTTTATTATTATGTTTGGCACTTCTTATAAGACAAAACTGAAAAATGATCCGTCTGGATTAAAGTGTCTTGCATCTAAATAGACATAAGCCACAACTTAAAAACAGGTATTATATTAAAATAAAAATTATGAAATAAATCATATTTATTATATAACTATTTACACTTCATTTAATATATTTAAGATAAAATAATTAATCCTTTAATCTGAACTGTCTGCATTAACATCAATGAGCATTAAAATCCAAAATATTGTGTAGTAATTTTAATATTTAGAAGATTATAATGAAACTAATAAAACAATTTTTTTTTTTAATGAAATACTTAAGAAACTATATTGAAAGGATTTTAAGTATGTATATAAATATTTTTTTTGAAAACTTTCATAACGTTAAATTTTATATAAACATAATAAATGTCAAATATATTCTTATATTATTATTAGTATAATATTTAACCTTAAGTTTTCCCATATATACCCATATTATTAAACATTATGTTACAAAAATACCAAAATTAAAAGCTGTAAATATGTCACACTATTAACTAATTAAAGTATTATGTGTTTTATGCTCAAATTAACTTTATATGATTTTTTTTTTTAATATCTAAAATACCCTTTTCAATTGTTAATAAGATGAATTTATATAGAAATATCAGAGATAGTTTTATAATTAATGTGGTAAATAAAATATTATTTACATTGTGAGAATGAAGAAAATTATTTTCATCATATTAAGGAAATGATTTTTAGTAAACAAGGATAATATATTTTTAATTTAATTTGAACTGCTAGTTAGTTAAATTCAAAAATAAATAATAATTTTTTATTATTAAAGATATTTGAGTAAAAATTTCTGTGTTTGACAAATTTAAGAAAAATTAAAGTTAAAATTAAATTTAAATTGTAAATATATTTAATAATGTTCAGAAATAATTTACAGAATAAATCTTATAATTAATTCATGTACAATAATACTTACTTAAGACCTTACTAATTATTCTCTTGACTCCAATATGATAAAACATTTTCAGATAAATTATCAGTATTCTTGTTTTTTTTTTTTGAAAAAAAAAAATTATTATATAACACTGATTAACAAGATTCTAGGATTATTATTGTATTTCTGTTCTTAATTTTTGATTACAATAAACATAAATTTCCATAATATTACTCAAGAGAATAATATATCTTTTTCAGTGTAGGTGTATAAACAAATTTACAAAATTTCTTTAATTTATTGCATATAAAAAAAAAACAACGAAACTTAACGAAAATCCTTAGTTATATAAAAATAAAAACAGATCCTTAAATACAGAAAAAAAAACTATATAATCTTAATTATGAAAAATTATTATTTTTACATATTAAAAACACACAATAAAATAAACAAACAATATTTATGTATAAATGTATATATATTGCTATTAGTTAAATTGCTTAAATCATATAAAAATTTATTATGTAGTCATACAATTTTTCAATTTTCATTAAAAAAAAATAATTTTTTTTTAACAAACCACATATACACACACACACAGAAAAAATAAAAAATTTATATATATTTATAATAAAGGAAAAGGACAAGGATATTAGAAACGACCTTGTACATTAACATTAAATGGAATTTTATTTTTTCTCTCCAGGATTGTATTATTTTCTTGGTGATAAAGTTTCTTTTTTTTTTTAAAAGGATATAAAATATTAGGAAGTATTTTATATATGTATTTTTTTTTTTTGTTCATAACATAAAAATTTCGAATATGTTTTTATTCCATCAACAAGTTTATAGGGTAATATGCAATTATTAAGTCAACAAATTTATTTTTACATCCTTAAAAATATATTCAATAGAAAAATTGAAGTGATAAACTCTGTTGAAAATAATTTTGTTCTTAAAAGAAAATTGGAAAAATGAATTAATAATTTAGTATCAAACTAGATGAGATAGTTGATTTTCGAAAATGCTAAAATTTCCATAATTGATTTTTTTGTTTTCGTGTTTCTTCGGATTATGTTAAGCTTATACAACAATTTAATGTATTACCCTACAAGAAAATATACTTTATTTTAGTTAGAAATTTATGTTGGGTATTTAATCTTATACCAGTGAAAAATTTCTATCATTATTTTCATTTTCTACATAGTAAAAAGAGAGCTTTTTTTCTTTCATCTTATATTGTTGCAACACAATGGCAAAGAAACATAATGTTTAAATAAAGGTAACTTAAAATATAACTTGAATATTTTTATATTTAGTCAAAGTAATAATTTCATTTTTAAACTCTCGAAAGAAATTTTTTTTGAAAGTAAATCTTTCTTAAGATTTAATAAAAGTTTAGTTAAAACGAAAATGTAATTTAATAAATTAAATTTAAAATAATATGTCAGTTAATTTATAATCTTGATATTTATATCAACTTTTATTATAATTTAAATAAATTACATAAAACAATTTTTTTTTAATGTATATTACATAGTTTTTTTTGCAATGAAGTTTATGTAAATTTATATAGAAATTTTTTTTGATAATATTTTCATATAAACAATGAACTATAAACTTATGAAATGCAAAATTCTGTTAAATAGTAAATAGTAGTAAACTTATACTAAATTTTAAAGGAAAATAGGAACATTCTCAAAATAAAATACTGGTTGTCTTAGAAACTTATTTATAAAAACTACAAAAATAGATTAAGTGGCCAATAAATACAGAAATAAAATTATTATTCAATGAAATTAGTACCTATCTGATAAATGTTTAGTTTGAATTTAGATTTCAATGATTTTATCTATAAATAAAATTGTTTTTGAAATTTATTTTGTTCAATATTTTTTACCTTTAAATTAAAAATAAAAATTAGTTTAAACTTAAAATATACAAGAAGCTTTAATAATTCAAGTTGCTTTTAAAAAGGTTGTAAGTATAATTATTTACATAAATTTGTTTTTTTTTTATAAATAAAATTATTAATTTAATATTATTCTGTAAAATATTTATATTTATATTTAATTTAAAGGTTTAAGGCATTTAAGGAAGTTAATTCAATAAACATAAAATCATATTATGTTAATTATATTGGATTTAAAAGTTAATTTTTATTTTATTTTTTTTATCTGAATTAAATTAAGCTAATGGACCAAAAACAGAAAAAAAAAATTATGGAATATTTAATTTTTTTTTTATACATTTATAATTTAAAAACCAATAAATTAAATATTGAATTTTGATTAATATTGAATTTTAAATTTATATTTTATATCCGAAAAGAATTAAATATATTTTTTTTTTATATTTTACTTTTAATTAAAATTTGATTATTGAAACAGATATTATGTTACAAAATTAAATCAGAAATTGTAATATAATTGGTGGCAATTGTTAAAAAAAAATATCTAGTTAAAAAATTATATATTATGTATTATTATTCTTTATTTAAATTATAATTGGGGGGACAAAATAAAATTAAATATTTGTCATGGCAAATTGTGAATAATTAAGTAAAAGAGAAACAATCATCAGTAATGGAAATTGTATTTTTAAAATGAATTATTATTATTTGAATAACTTTATGTGATTACATAAATTTGGAGAATTTAGAAGATATTATTTTTCTAGATATAATAATTTTTTTATGTTGGTTTAATTTACGAAATTAATTTAATTGATATTTTTTTCTTATTTTTCCTATAATCACTTTTGGGTATATATGTATATATTCTTGATTCAGATATCTTAAAATATGATTAAAAATTAACTATATCTCTGTCTAGATTCAGGGAAATCTTTACTCTATAATATTAAAGATATTTTCAATAGTTTTATATTTAACTACGTAATATTTTTAGCCAGTAAAAATCAATTAGTAAATTTAAAAAAATCATTAAATTTCCAATTATTATTTTTTTAAATAAATAAAAAAACATTATAATTAGTTTAAAATATTATTTTAAAATACAATGTTACTAAAAACCACAAAATGTACCCAAACCACGTATAAAAATTACTAAAAACAACAATTTTCTTTCTTTTTTTTGAAAATAATTATGCGGTTAAAACAAATTTTATAAATTGGTGTATCTTTTTTTTTATTGTAAAATTTATTAAATTTTAAATTTTAATTTTTATATCGAATTTTCTGTAAAATCAATTTCAATATAATTAAAGTTGGACAAATTTTAGTTATCAAAAATTATACAATTTATAAAAAATTTATCGCGGAAAAAAATAATATAATAACTAACTAATTTTCATATCAAAACATTACAGAGAACTTTAATTTACCATTTCGTATAAAGTGTATTTTTACTTGTTCCATACTTTACTATTTATGTGGTGGTTATGTTAATTATAAAATTTCCATATTTTTTATATGATGTAATTATAATTATTTTTTTAAAAATATTTTGTTGATAGGACATTTTATATTTTTAATAATTATCATTAAATAAGAAATTTTACGATCTATTATTTTCTAAATTTTCAAATTATGTTATAAAATAGTTTTAATTAATCAGCTGTAATAGTAATAGTTTACTGAGCTGTGGTGTATTAGGTACTAGATTCGACTACTGTGCGAATCATCGGCCTTAGTCTAAATTTACTCAGTTCTAAATGAGTACCAGCAATTAAAATACAATAATTTAATACTGGAAAAAATTGGAACGGTCAAGTCCATTTTCTAACAAACAAGAAAAGTCTTAGTAATAAAAGCCATTAGCTTGTTACATTAAAATTTCGTTACTATAAAGAAATTTATGGTTCAGAATTTAAAAATTAGTATGTAATATAATGTTTAGAAAAAATTAGCAATTTGGAATATTGTGCATGTGAACAAAAAGTAATTACGAAATAGTCTCAAAACTTAGAAAATTCATATATACTATTTTTTGAGGATACTCACTGTATTAATCAGTTTTAAACTAAAGTTACCAAAAAAAATTTTATCCTTTAGGTTTAGAGAATATATTTAATAAAATTTGTAAAAAAAATCCTTTTCATTATCCAATTCAATTACATTCTGTGTATAAAACAAATTCCATAAAAATATTTAGAATATTAAAAATTAAGTTCTCAAATATTTCTATAGCAAATTATAAACAAAATAATTTGAACTCTGAACCACTAATCTAGTGGTTTCTACACTTAATTAATTTCTATATAAATATATTAAAAATTTGACAATACATTTCTATTTTTGTTAATAAAACCAAAAAAAAAAGATTTTTGGTTGAAACTTTTTACATTAATTTCAACTAAAAAGCATTTTCCGGCTTCGTTCAAATACAGCATAAAAAAAGCCAATAGAATTTATGTTTTAAATATTTAATATTTAGTTTATACGAAAAAAAAAAAATTAAAAAACTTTTAAATTAAATTATTATATAATAACATATTTTCTATTAAAAAAAAAAACCATTTAATTTTATGCTGGATACAAAAGAATATCTCCACAACTACATTTTTCATTATTATTTTAATTAATAAATTTTCTACACTATAGTTAAGGACATTAAATTCTAGTTATAATTAATATAAGTACGTGCACATTTTACTATCATATTTCGTTTATATGTCCTAACAAGGAAAAAAAATATATTGTTGTAATTATAAACCCGTAACGAGAACAAGGACAATAAAAAATATATTTTTTTTTTATTTTTAATTTCAGTTAACTTATGTATTTTCTCATCTCAGTTATAAATTATTACATATACGAACATTATAAAAATTATTATAATTACATATTTTACTACAATCATATTATAAATTATAAAAAAAATGTTATTTAAAATGGATTCAAAATTTATATAACATAATAGTATTTTTAATTTTGAATTTTCATATAGTAGAAAGAATTATTAAAATATTTACTTATTAGGCGTGATTGAAGAAGTTACAGTGATTAGTGATACAAATGATTATTTACAATGATTATGTAATAATCATTGGTGATACTATCCAATATTGGTGTAATTTTATTCTTCAGTTTATTACAATTTTAAATTGACATTTCTGTCGCTATATCAGGCAAGTCATAGTTATACGAATTCAAATTTTAATTGAAATTAAATTTAAAATAATGTGTATTTTAACATTATGAAAATATTTCATCCAAAAACAAAAATATCCTTAAAATAATTAAAAAAATAAATTTACGTTGTTGCTTTTACGATAAAAGAAATAATTTCTAAATAAATTTTCTACTTAAAATTTCTTAAAATGGAAATTTCAATTTTGTTATAAAGAAAATGTAGAAAAATTAATCTTACATTTCTCCATTTTCCAATATTATTTATTTTTCGATCAATTTTACTATTACAAATATTCGAAAATTTATATCATGTAATTTACTATAAAAATATCACCCAAAATATTATATAATTCATCGTAAATAAAAACCATGAATATTTTAACATTTCTAAGAAAAATATATATAAAAAAAAATGATGTATAAAATGTCCTTGTCATTAAATTATACAAAAAATATTAATTTTTTCACTAATACGGTACGTAACATATACGAAACTATAATATTAGTAATAAATTATTAACCCTTTTTCAAAAATCTTATCTTATTATCTGCAAATCAAAAAGTAATGTCCTTTTTTTTTTTCCTCCGATCTACTATGTTCTATGGATACGTTTTCCGTATATATATTTTTTTTTTTTCAAAATATAAAATATATTGAAAAACGTGCCCTTTCCAAATGACCTGGTGACATAACAAATATTTTTTTTTTCTCTATTTTATAAATAAAATACACAAACCATTTTTTTTCCTTTCTTTCCGTTTCTGTAATCTATTAACACTACAAAAACAGTGGTTTGTTTGGTATGAGGTAGTATTTTTTTTTTTTACTGATTTCATTTTTATTGCCATTTTAGAAAATATCCTTTTGATTGACTGTGAAGGTCGTTGATGGAATTTGTAACATAAAAAAATAAAAAGATATTAATTCTGCATAAAAACTCGATTATCTCTACTGGCCTGACAGTGATAGTAAAGTTTTTTATTAATTTTATTAAATTTTTATTCGTTATTCGATTAGAACATAATTTTAAAAGCATACTGATAATTAAGGTGTAATTATCATATATAGGGAAAATGAATAAACTTTAATGTTTTTGACTATTTTTTTCCCCTCACTAAAAAAAATAACGTTTAACAAAAATTACTTTATCCTCTTATCATGATTTTTGTACTTTTCGAATTGTTTAACAATTTTAAACCAGTGAAGTGTCAAATGAACTGATTCACTACAAAATTTCTTTTTTATACTCTTCTTCATTTGCATACAGTACAGAGAGTGTTATCTTGAAAATTAATCGGATTTCACTTACTTACAATTCTATAAAATCAAAATGTATAAAATTTCGGAACATAATTTTAACCAAATTTAAAATCTTACGTTAAAAGTTTTAAAAAATATTTATAAAAAAAGTTAGTATGTTTTTTTTCATAAATATATACTGATAACTGGTCGATAATTTAGGTATTCTGAAGAAAAAAAATATTCTACCATCAGAAAAACTACCTTATAAAAATTCGAATTGCTCTGATGAATGCTAATGGAATCATTTAATATCTTTCTATCTTCAACAATAAATAAACAAATCTATCCTTATTTTCTATTATAGGTTAAAAAATAAAAAAAATAAAGTTAAAAAACAGCTCTAAAATTTATATATATATATATATATATATTTTTTTTGTGAGAATTTATATGTATAAAGTTAAATTTTCCAAATGAACCTAAATAACACCTAAAATAAAAAAAAAATGTTGAATCACAAAAAAAAAAGTGTATATATATACAATGGCATATTTGTGGCTTTCAGGTCACATCCTACATTTTAGCTCTATTAAGGATGAGGTTGTTTAATGTTTATATTTCGACAATCACTAAATTTTGTTCAGTTATCTTTCTTTCTTTATGTTTTCAAAGCTTTAAATGAGCCAAAAATGTATATATATTTATTTTAGAAAAAAAAAGGTTAGAATTTTATAAACGTGATTAGGATTTAAAAAAAAAAAAATATATATACATATATATTTTATGTAGTTTAATACAAACAAATATAAAATCAAAATGATAAATTTATTTCAGTAACATAAAAAAGTAAATTTAGTATTAAGTTTGATGTTCATTTTTTTTTTTGTTTTTTGAAAAGTTGAACTTTAAATTGTATTTTTTTTTTTTGGTTTCTAAATAAATATTTACTTTTTTTTTTTTTTTTTACAAAGATTGATGTTTTTTTAATGCACCTGTGAACAAACAATACAAAAAACTTTTTATTTAGTTGTTAGTTTATGTAAATATTTAATATTTCAATGAATTTTCTGAAATATATTAGTAATATTTAAGTATATGTCTGTTATGTTGAATATATATAACAAAAAATTTGAAAATAATTTGACATAAAAAGGATCAGTCAGACATTTCTAACTAAAGTCTGGGACAGTTCATGACTGGTAATCATAGTATGTATATAATTAATTTAAATATAAAATTAATTTCATACTAGAAATTATATCGTTTATGTTTGTAATTTTAAATTATAGTTAAAAGTTTTTATTTAATTAACTTTCGCAACAAAAAAAAAACATATATGTGTCTGATAATTACAAATTTTTATGTTGTACTTATTATAATAGTTTTTCATAACAATTTCATATGTTAACATTATTTCAAATATAAAAGATTTATTTAAACAAGATATAATATTGTATTTACTTTTATTTATCTAAATTAAGATCTATTGCACAAACTAGAAAATAAAATCCGTATAACTACATACATATACGTATATGGTGAAAATGTCAGTTGAATGTTGAATTAAATTTTCATAATAACAAAAAAAAAAAGAAAAACATATAAATTTAATACTGGTAGAATGAAATATTACTCATAGTATAACTAAAGAATTTGAATTTAAACAAAATTCAATCTTTTATTTTTGTTTAAATAAAAACTTTTTTATTAAATTTACTAAGTAAAAGTTTTTTGAGTGCAGTGAAAAAAAACAACAGTGATTATGTTGATATTCTACTTAGAAAACTATAAGATTGAGCGAAAAAAAGATGTAAAAAAATATTTTATTAAATTTAACAGATTTTATAAAATTCAATTTAAAATCTTCTTTGGTAAAAAGTTTGCTTTTTTTTTTTAACTGAAAAAAACTAAGGAAAACATTTATACGGGGAATTCTTTAAATTTCCTTTACACTTATTTCCTTTTTTTCCTTTTTTCTAAATTAAATCATTAATAATCATATTTCTACAATAAAATATTTTTTTTTTAATTTCTCCAGATTCGGAGCAATTTCAGTACTAGAAAAAAAGCCACCACTAAATCGACCGTTGCTTTAAAACATTGAGTAATTATTATTTCAATTTTATGGACAGCGGTCATCTTTTGAAATAATTATAATTATTTTTTTTCTCGAAAATTTCAATAATTAATTTCCATAATAAAGTTAAGTCCTTAATAAAGGTTTTTACTTATAACGTGTCCAACTAACTAAAAAAAATTTATTAAGGACTTAAAAGTGTATCAAACTTATAACTTTTAAGGCTAAGTGCTTAATAATATTTGGTAGTTATAACATGTAAAAAATAATTGGAAATATTTCTCTGTTTTGAAAAGTGACATAAGTAAACTACCAAATCCAATATACAGATCTATACCAAAAGTTCACCAAATTGAGATATTCATGTTCGAAGCTTAAATTTGAATTTTTCAAAAATCATTTTTATCAAATTTACTCCCAAAACGACAGACAGACGGACATCATTGCAGAAACTGTTTATGTTTCCAAGCGCCTAATTATGGGTTTTGTGTAAAAAATTTATGTTTCCAAGCGCCTAATTATGAGTTTTGTGTAAAAAAAAACTTGAAAACTCAAATTCACCCTTACTATTTATATAAACATATAACGATCACTAATTATATTATTATTTAAATTTAAATTAATTTAAATGAAATCATTACTTAAAATAAATCTATTAACTTATTTTTTATTTTAGTTTCAGAAAAAAACTTTTAATACTTGAAAATATACAAAAGGAAAATTTGTCTCTGTGGTGGTTATTTAAGAAAAGTTCGATTTTTCTTCTTCTTTTTTTTCACCATTTTTAAATATTGTTGACAATTTTAAAAGATAGCACAACGTCAAATAATCCTATTATTTGTGTAATTTTTTTTTTATTTTTATTATTATTTATATTTTGAAAAAATAAAAAAACATGAAACTTTTAAATATCCTAATAATAAGTTGTATACAATAACTTTTCCTTAAACCGATTTAATTTGCATAACAATGTTCTAATAACACAGCGAAAAAACAAAAATTGACATAAACTTTTCCAATAAAAATTATTTTTATTTTTTATATATCTTTTTTTTTTCATAAGGAACAGGAAATTTTTATGTTATTTATGTTTATGTTTGTGGATTAAATAGAATATTAACAAAATAAAAAATAGAAATTTTAGTAAAAAAAAAAAAAAAAAATTGAAAGAGAAATTTTAAAACTTTTTTACTGTAGTAGTAAAATTAAAATTTATAATTATTATTTTTACAAATAAAAAAAAATAAAATCATTTTAGCTTTAAGCTTATTTGGAACACAATATACTAAAAATACTTCTAATACTCCTAATATTGATGAAAGGTACTTAATGAAGATTATGATTTTGGTTAAAGTAAATTTTCGAAAGTTTGTTCAGAATAATTTATGTGCAGTAGTTACATGTTTATGAGGTTATTTTTGTGCCAACAATTGTTGGCCATGTATAAAATATTTCATCGTACCATTTTATTTCATTTTATTAAAGTTTAAATAATCTAAATTTATTTCGGTGAACTGCGATGAAGGAGCTTTAATGGCTTCAATTAGTATCATAAATTTGCTATTCTACTGGTCATTACTTTCACAACATTAGATTTATTCTTAATTTTTAGCAAGATTTACTATGTTAATTTTTGTGGAAGTTTGCCAAACATGATATCTACATAATTTAGCAGAACAAGTTTAAAAATTTTTGATTGTAATATACTTAATAAAATTTGTCATTTATATTGTGGGGCGATTCAGATGTCATGTTTTGGTTTATTGGAATAAATAAGCTTGAACATCACCTTGTTTTGACAAAGTCTTTTGCACTGTAGACTATTACGTTTTGTAACACGATATTAATATTTATCTTGTTTTGGCAAAGTCAATCAACCCAGAAATAGATATATTTGATTTAGATTTTATAAATTTCTCTTCGGTTACTTACAATAATTTGTCATGAATTGGTAAATTTGATAATAAAATGTTTAGCAATCGAAAGTTATCTAAAAATGTTAAAATATGTAGTTAACGTGTTTTGGCAAATTTCCACAGAATTAAATTTTTCATTTAAAAGCATCTTTGATTAAAAATAGTTTATATGTATTTCGAAACGTTCTAAATTTTCAAATTACTCGAAATCGAGATTAAGTAAATTTAGATTAAAATAATAATAAATGAATATTTTTTTAATAAGAATTTTTAATTGTTTTTAATATAATTTAAATATTTTAAATATTAGTAAGATTAAAATATGATAAAAAAAAACTTAGATAAAAATATGATAAAAAATATGGATATTATGTAGAAAATTTTATGTTTTTAAAAAAAAATTCTTTTTTCTTGGAAATCATTATAAAAATTATATATTTTATAACATTTCTAAACTAATAAAAACTTTCTAACCGCTTTAGGTAATATCAATGAAAAAAAAATGTAGTTTTTCCTATCAACTATTAAAAAATTTTACTTATAAATATTCTATAACAACTTAGCTTTTTAACTACAAAAACTTGTCTTTCAACATAAAAAAAAAAATAATTTATAAAATGCTAAAACATTGTAAAGTTTAAAATTCAATCTTAACTCTGAAATTAACTTATAATTTAATTTAACTCGAAAAAGCAACAAAAAAAGAAAATATTACGAAAGAAATTAACTTTTCTAGAATTGAAAGTCTCAGAAAACATAAAAGTAACAAATTTAATTTTTATTATTTTTTTTTAGTACATATTTTTATCATAAAGTTTTATAAAATATTTTAAATATTTTTTTTTTTTGGTTTAAATATTTATATTATATTTTTTTTTTCACATTTTAAAGTTTTCAATTTTATATTTACATAAAAAATAAAAAAATACTAAAACATCTTTTTTTTTTAGAATATGAAGAAAGTTTTTAACACAAAAAAAAAAATTTCTTTTACATTAAAAATATGCAATAAAAATTAATTTAATAATTTTCAGACTTATGCAAAAATACCAGAATATTATATTTATTTAACTTAAATAGATAATTTTTTTTTCTTTTTCTAGTTTAGTTTTCCAGATGAAAATGGATTAAGTGGTATTATTAAAAAAAAATATCTACAAATTAAATATTTTATAAAGATATTTACTATAAAACTTTTCTGTGTTCAGTAAAAAAAAAAACAAATAAACTTTTACTATTAAAAATAATATATATTATTTAAAAATATATGTTAAAAAGTTATCTAAGAATTTATTAAAATATTATAATTAAAAAAATTAAAAAAAATATTAACTAAGTTCAATCATGAAAACAATGTAAATATTTGCATAAAATATAGTAAATAATAAGAAATCCTTAATAATTAATAATAAAATATTTAAATAAATTTCCAAAATCAACAATTGTCCTTTACTAAACAAGTAATAAAATGACCTAATTTACATTACTTACAAGCCCCAGAAAAATAGTTTTTTTTAAATTTGTCAAAAACGATTTTATAAAATGTTTGTAATGATAAATTTCCTGTTAACCAGAATAACCATAATTTATTTATTTTAATGTTGAACTATGCCATCTGTATTGACATAATTAATGTAATTAACTATCCAAAAAAACAACAACATAAAATTAAAGCCACAACAAAATTTAAAGTAAAACTATTTTAGTAAATTTCTGTTACCTTTTAGTGTAAAAAAATAATTATTTAAGTTTATTAATATTGTGGTTTATTGAGTTATATTCAATAGTTTACATACAATTAAGAGCAAAATTTGTAAATTATGTGTTTAATTATGTTTAGCCGCAGTGTCATAAGTAATTAATTAAGTGATATTAACCACAAATTAATAGCAAAGTAATATTTAACAGTTCAATGATTATTAAAGTAGTTATATTTTAGAAAACATAATCTTAAATTTGTCTAATGCATGAAATTGTGTATTAATTTAAAAAACATTTTAATAAATTTAATTACAATTACAAAATAGTAAGTTTTTAAATAAGTTGATATTATAAATTTATCTCAAATTCTAGATTTGTGTAATATTTTATATTCAAGTCCTTTTAAATTCATTAGATATTTTGTCCAATTTATGTAAAATTCATTCACTGCATATGCAAGGCATATTCAAGCTGGACAGAAAAATATTTATAATTAATAAGCATTCATTGTGTGTTAGACCTAAACGTAAAATGTAATTATAAATATCTCGCATCAATGAATTCATTTTCCATAAAACTAGTACAACAGCAAAAATTTAATTCTAGGGAAAAACATTTTTTTATGCTTCTATAACACGAAATTTAATTACCATTTAACTCTGATTTAAAATAAAATTAAGATTTTTATTACAATAAAAAAACTTTAATTTAAACTTTCATTAATTTATTTATTTTTAAATAATTTATAAAAATTTTCCCAGATTCCAAAAATTAAGTATAATTTTCTTGATTATGGGTAAATATTTTCAAGTTAAATAAAACTTGAACTTTAATGTATAAAAAAGTTTTATTTAATTTACCAATTTCTAACAAATTTAACTACACTGTAAATATTTTCATAAACATATTTGATGATGTTTATTTAAAGAACATTAAAATTTATTTAAAGAATATTATTAAATTAATTTCACCAACCAAGAAAAAAAATGTACAAAATATTTATTTTTCAACTATACTGTATTAGTATAGTTGAAAAATAAATATTTCTGGAAAAAAAACTGAGTACCAAAAACACTAATATGGCTGAAACAAATTAATGTTTTTTTCCCCCGAAAATCTGTCAAATATACACATTCATCATTTTATCAAGGATTTTAATTTTACCAGTTATATTTTTTTCCGACATTCACAACAAATTGAAATTTAGTAAATTTAATTTCATAGTTTTTCCTATATAAAATTCTTGTAGCTAGTGAATAGTATAATCAAACAAAAAATCTTATATGTATGTGTACCAACAATTATGTCCTTATCAAACAAAACAAAAAGGAAAAATTGTGAAAATATTATTCATAAAACCATTAATAATAAAATATTCATTAAATGAAATGTGATCTAAGTTTTGATATCATTACATAAATTCTAATTAGATATAATTAGGCATAACCTAAATATCATTTAGTAGGATAATTTCTTTTTTTTTTTTTTCATTTCATTTCCGACAGGATATATATGTATATAAATGCACATATTAAGTATATAAACTGAATTTGTAATGATAAAAAAAAATTACTCAATAATAACTTTAATTATTTAAATTTTTATTTTCAGTATTATATCCTTTACAGAACAAAATAAAGTTGTTATATTCATTTTTTTGTTTTTGTTGTTGTTGTTGTTGTTAAAGGACTAGAAAACATTTCCTTATCTATTCAATTCGTTCGTATTACAATCCTTTTACTCCACGATATTTATTTACAAATATATACATATATTATGTAATAATATTAAATAAAATTACCATGGTTTAGAAATTTCATTTAAAAATTTACCCTAATTCAGTTTTATTGCTATAATTTTTCATCTTACTATAGTTTCTAAATTTTTTTTTTCTTCCTTGTTTGTTGGTACGCTTTGTAGAATTGAGAAATAGAAAAAAAAAATTCTCACATATACTTTTTTTTTTTATATTTTAACACATTGTACATATTACATAAATATACGTATATGTATATATAATATGAATAATATTTTATGAAGAAAAACTGCAAAAAAGGATATGAATAACTATATGGTTAATATACATAAAATATATATTGTTTAAATACATATAAAGTCTTAATAAAAAAATGCTACTTGCCTTTCAGGGCCATGTTAATTTTCATCTATGATGAAAATGTAATTTTTTTTTTATACATATATATGTATAATATTTATTATATAAAAATTTTATGGTGTGTAGATAAGTAAAATTACTGTAAAGCGTAGAAATGCTAATATAATGACTTAATTACACATATCCTTTAAGGATGTTGTATAATTATTAAGTATAAGGATTTAATAGGATGTAAGTATTTAAAGGATGTGTACTAATTTTGAAATTATATATATTTTTTTTTTTTTTTGTAATCTTATATTATTTTTAAGCTTAGTATTATTTATATTTTAAGTTAATTAATTAATAATTTGTTATTTTAATATTATATAAAATAATATCCTTAATTATATATAAAAATTATAAATATTTTTTGAAGCATAAATATAATTTAGATTATTCAAATTTAATTTAATAAATTACAAGAAATATTCTTTTTTTTTTAATAATAAATCTTACTGATAATTATAATTTAGAATACTTTTATTTTGATAATTTAATTAATTATATTTTGAATAATTAATTACGATAAATACTGTCAAAAAAATAAATAAAGTTTTATTAAAGGATATATTGGAAATTTTCAAAAAAAAAAAACTTGAAATTGAAATTCTCGTCAAACATAAATGTTAGTAACTTCAATTTACAAATATTCGAAATATATTATTAAAACTAATTTATTTAAAAAAAAAATCATTTTTAAAATAAAAATGAATCCTTACATATATTTATTTAACTAATATTTGACCACTTGAATTTATTTTATTATATACATATACTCGTATATATTTTTTTTTCCAAAATTCCTTCAAATAAAATTATACCACATTTTCTTATAACTACAAATATTATTTTATATATCGACAAATCCTTTCGTAAGCATATTTTAGATACTTTAAATGTAATTTACTATATTGACATGGGTCTGACAACTTTATCCTAGTTAATTTTCTTCTTGTCTTTAGAATAACTTAACTCATACCACAAGATAGAAAATAAAAACCAAAATTAAATAGATAAGCATTATACTACATAAACTAGTTTCTTATAATTAAATATATAAAAAAAAATAGTTAAATATTATTAGTTTACTAGATAAATATTAAATGATATTTTAATTATGTTTTTAAAGAATTATATTTTCAAATTGACAATATCAATTCATCATTAATCAATAATATAATTACTACAAAATGATAGACATATGTCAAAATATTCAACAAATTTTATTTATTTATATAATATTTATGTTCACAATTTTGTAGTAATAATAATTAATTATACATAATTTATTACTACAAACTTTTTATTTAATAATTCATTTAATTTACAAGTAAATATGTTCTGTATATTTTTAAATAATTAAATAATGTCTACATCATAAAAACTTTTTTTTAAATTAATTTAATTTATAAACCACAAAAATTAAATTATATCAGATATACCAACATAAAAAAAAAATGAAAATGTTTATCAAAAATTTGTCTCAAACAGGATTAAGATAAAATTTTATTATTATATATATGATAATATTTTAAAATAAACAAACAACCAACAAATATTATCCTTTTCTTATATATATTTTAAATCCTTTTATCCTTATTGCCAGTTAACACCAAAAAAAAAAAAAATATTTTCTATACAAGTGTAGATATTAATGTATACACACAAATAAATATAAAAATGCTAATTTAATGACTTAATTACACGTTACATTCTCCTTTAATCGTCTGTGAATCAAAATAAATTCTTTTATATTTTTAGAGGTGCGATTGTAAATTTTATCCTTATTTCAAAAAACCAAGAATGTTATTAATAAAACTATTATTTCCAGAAGTCTGATTTTTGAGGAAGTATTTTTTTTTGGGTCATAGAAATAATTTCTTAATGACTAAATTTTATTTTCATATTTATTATCTGAATAATTTATATATAATTCAATTAAAAAGTAGTGTTTTTTACATTGTATATTATCCAGCATATAAATATTAATATAATTATATGCAAAGTATGAGTTTATGCATTGTAAAAGTTTTAATTTTTATGGTTAAAAGGACAATAGAAATTATAGTTCGATTTTCCATTAAAATTACTTATATTAACATATATACTATAACATAAAACAAAAATACGTAGTGTATTACACTGTGATGCGGTACGTATTTGGTTCGACTGCCGTCCGAGGCATCCAAGTTTAATCAGCTTTAAATTAATACCAGTAATAAAATTATAATAAATTGTAATTTAAGGGAAATTAACTAAAGCAAAAATGTTGGGGTTTAAGTTAATTTTCTCAAAAAAAAAAAATATAGCTAAAATTTGCGTAAAAGGACGAAAAAAAGGACCAACATAAAAAATGAGTCTGTACAATTTTTTTGGAGTCTATAGTTTATCTACTTTGGGCTCTATTTCACGTGAATTAAAAGCCCCATTTATATTGGTCTTTAATTCTTTCTTTTTTGTGGGTGTTAAATCAATTGGACTTAAGTTCGTAAAGGCCAAGGCCACTTGCTAACAAATATCTCAGTAATATAGATCTTTGCACGTTGCAATTAAAGTTGCGTCAGTAAAAATAAATTTATGGTTCGGAATCCATATAAACATTATAGAATGTTTAGACACTCTTATTGGTAGACCAAGGCACGATTTGGTCTGTTATCCCCCAGAAAAAAAAATAATAAAAAATCGAAAAGTTTTAATCTAATTCTAAAAAAGTTTAAATTTAAGCCTGATTGTGTAAAACAAAAAAAAACCACAGAAATCTAATTATAAAAAAAAACACAGTTTCTACCAATTTCCACCAGTTTTTGTTGTCCCAATAAATTGTAGCTATTATTTATTTTTATATTACATTTTATTACTAAAAAAAAATTTTCAATAAAAAGGATACCAATAATATTTTCAATTGGGGTCATTTATTCTAATACTTTTTTTTTTTGGTATTATAACTTATTTAAGAGTGTGGTAATAATGGTATTTTATTGAATTGTTATTAGCCAATTTAGCATAAAAATGATACTCATTAAATGTAAAAACAAACAAAAAAAAAAAAAAATGTAACTAAATTATTTATGTATACGTGTACAAACAAATTTTTGGAATATTTTGGAATAATTTTCTTTTTTTTTTGTGTAGATAATTTAATTGAATAAAACCACAATCACAAAATATGTATTCGTAATTCGTAATTAGAATTTAAAGAATTTTATTTTTTTTTAGATAGAAAGACATTATTATGGTATGAAATTGTTTTAATCTATATTCCTAATATACACAAGAGAATAAACTGAATAGCTCTACAAAGGATAATAATGAATTTAGAAAATTTAGTCATTTTTGAAATAATTTTCAAGTTTATTTTTGTGTTTTTTTTTTTAATTTTATTTTGGAACAATGGGAATAGGTGAATAAAAATATTAAAATTAAAATTAAAATTGGATGAAACCCAGATGGTTTTTAAAAACTATTAAAGATTATTATTTTTGGCACAATTTACCATCTGAGGTTATTATTGTTTATGTTTTTTTTTTTTTTCGTGGCCTTAAATGTTTAATAAATATTTTAGTCGATTAATAAAAAAATGTAATTTGCAGCTCTTGGTTTAGAGATGAGTTTAGCGTAAATTTGATATTATATTAGCTCGTTTAATGTACAAAAAATTTAAGCTACTCAACATTGTAAAGTCAGTATGGTAATATTACGATTAAATTTATTATTTTTGAAAATTTTGTAAATAAATAAATAAAATAAAATATTTTACAAAATAAAATTTAAATAACTTGGTACACAAACTCGACTTAAACTTTATACACTTTTGAATACATATAAATAAGTATTATAATAAATTTAAATACAGCATTTATGAATTATGATTATATGTATTATACGCTTATTATATTTTATGAATTTTAAATTTTTAAAATATAATTTTATTGTACATCATAGGATAAAAACTAATAATGCAACAAAATACCAAATTAACTTTCATTTTAAAAGCATTTTTTTGCCATTATATCCCATATATTTCTTAGATATATAAATAACATGCAAGTATATAAGCTTGCAGGTTATTCATATATTCAAGGAAGTGTGGAAAATTGTATAATAAAATGGAAAATTTTTTTCATAGAATATAAAAAGCAATATTACTTTTAATAAAAAAATTGCAAGAATATTTTATTTAATATTTTTTAACGTCAATCAACAAAACATTGTATATAATTTTATTTTTTTTTTTATAATATTTACCCAGTTTATAAAATTTAGAAATATTTCAACAAATTAAATTTTCACAATGTAAAATTTACAATGTAAAAATATATTAAAATAACCAAATATTTGAGTAAATTCACAGAAACAGTCAAAATATAGTTTAAAATAAATTGCATGCTTTAAGGTATAATTAGTGTAAAATTACACAAATATGAAATATACACAAAAATTTATTTCCAAAAATCTCAATTATGTTTAATAAAATTTTTTACTGATAAAAATCTTATATTCTATTTTAACCTACTTTTATTCATAAATTAAATTAGTTTTTATAATTGTTAAGCAATTTTTCATTATAAACATAGTTTTCCTGAATAAATTTAATTAAACATTATGTATTAAAGTCACGGATTTAGTAACAGGCAAAAAGATGTTTTTTTTCTTGGGAAAAAAGAAAAATCCCTGTGCAATTACTACCTAAAATTTATTGTAATTAAAATGACATCAGTTTCTCTAATTGAAAAGTATACAAAATTTACAAGAAATGTAAATGGAAAAATTTTTTGTAGTAAAATTCCCAAAAGAAAATGAAAATTTTTTATCATATTAAAAATTAAAAAAAAATAATATTTTACATTAAATTTAAGAAAATTTCAAAAAATTCTTAAATGTATACGTATATGAAAATTGAAACAAAGTGTAAATATTGTTTAATTAATATTTTTTGACTCTCATAATTTTTTTATAAAATACCAAGAAATATAACAGATATACCTTTTCCGTAATTTTTCCTGGCCAAATTTTCTGGTAATTTTTTAATTACACTTTAAAAATAAAAATTTTACACGAATAAATCTAATTTAAAATTAAATAATAATTTGAAAAAAAAAAAAAACAACCACCTAAGTTATTTATTAATGAAAAAAATCTGAATAATATTAAAATTCAATTAATTTATTAATAATTTATGATAATTCTTTTTGTTAATAACCTGAGGTAATTAAAATAATTTTTATGTTTTTATAATTTTGGTTAATAAGCAGAAATAATTATGATGATTTTTAAAATTTGCATAATAATTTTTCAACCTACAATTTATAATTAAACCAATTTTTTTTTTTTTTTTATTTTTCAAACATTATTTATTTCTACAAATTAAATGAAATTAAATTTAATTTTTTTTAAAACTAATTTTATGCAAGTTGTATGCAATTTATTATAAAATATTAATATTTTCCAACCTTTTAAAAAAATGTACTTCAAATATTATGTCATTTAAATCGTTCTTCAAATTTTAAAAATACAATTTTTTTTTAAAAAAAATCCATTAGAAAAAAATTTATATATGTACTTATGTTATACAAAAAAAAAAACATAATGTGATTCATTAAAAATTTTGACAGCAATTCATTTTTCATTTTTTATGAAAATTATGAAGAGCACATAAAAAAAAATATCATTTAATGGATTCCAATCTGTCATAAAAGAAAATGGTACATTTTTAAATTATAAATCTATTTAATAATAATAAAAAAAAAAAAGATTTTTAAATCCATTAAAAAATTATTTTTCTAAATTCGTATATTTTTAGTTAGAATGGTAAATTTTAAATATTCTTGTACATATTTACTTACCTGAAAGAAAAATTTAAAACATATGTCAAGATATTAATAATTTATTAAGAATAAAATAAATTTATTAATATCCTTAGAGTGTATTTTCAATAACATTAACATATAAACATATTAGTGTTTAAATTTTATTACATAAATTTATTCGAAATTTATTCGAAATTTTATTAAACATTTTGTTGAAAACAGAATTTCAGTTTTTTTTTATTCAAATTTTGTCAATTCACTTAATCTGAATAAATTTTTAAAATATATTTCAATGTAAATTTAATGAAATATAAAGTCAAAAACAATCTTAAATTCTTCAATAAAATTCATAAAATATTATATATATTTTAAAATTGTCGTATAGAAAATTTAAAATTTAACTTTATTTTTATGCGACTTCAATAGATTTTAGATGCAAAAAACAAAAATTATGAAAACATTTTTATTTCTTCAAAAAAAAAGGCTTAAATATATCTTTTATATTCAAAGTATATTAATGAATTATTTCCAGTCTTTAATATTAAACTACACTCAAAAGTTGAAATGAACTTTAAACTATGATAAGAAATATAAAAAAAGCATTAAATTATTTTTTATTTTAAAAACTTTATATAGAAAAAAAGTACAAAAAAAAATTATCTTCAAGAAAATAAGAAATTTACGGAAAAAATGCTTAAAGTTTTTAAGGATCAAAGTAGCATATATACAAATATGTATATATATATTTAAAAAAATACAAGAGCTTTACGAAAAAAATGAAAACTGTCTTTGTAAACTTTTCCCTTTTTTTTTTTTGTGAAAATGCATTTAAGTATGGTAAATCATGATAGCATAATAGATATCGTCAATTTTTATTTTATGAAACTTTTCCTATATTTACAAATTTTTCTTGTCTAAGCCGTAGAAATGACAAAAAGGAATATTTTCCTTTTATTTTTACAAAGAAAAAAAACCGAAAGAATTTAAATTTATCCTAAAAGTTTTTATAAAAAAGAAAATAGGGTCAAACTTTTCTGGTCTGTACAATTGAAAAATATAATATAAATTATCAAATAAAAGTCACAACTTATTATAAAACGTTTTTTTTTTTTTTTTTTGTTGCAATTGCAAGTTTGAAATTTGGCAATATTACCATCTGATATAATCATTTATTTCCTAGTTTTTCAAAAAATGACTATTGCAATATTTAAATATAGTACGTTTTAAATGTATAACAGTTTTATGCACATAATTTTATATATAGTTATATTTTTCAAATTTTTAAGTCACTTATAGTCAATTTTTGAATATAAGTGATATTAAAACAAACAAAATTATTTAAAAATGTAAATTTTTTTGTTTATATGTATATATGTATTTATCTTACGTTTCAAATATTTTTCTAAAATAGAAAATAAATAAAGCTAAAAATTACATTGCATATTTATGGTAAATTTTGTATCCTTTATGATTTCCTCAAAAGAAAAGAAAAAATATTAAATGTTCAATAATTCTCTGTCATTTTATGTAAATTTTTCTTCCAATTCATAAAAATATATAATATATAATTTTTATTCCTTTAAAAAATATATAATATTTTGTAAATAATATTTTGTATAGATTCATTTTAAACATGTGTCAAAGTATTTCATTTTTTTTTTTTTTTTTTGTGAAGAAAAATGACATAGCAAAAAATCTTTACATAAAATATGATTTAAATTCTATTGTTTGTAATAATATGCTATGGGGATATATATATACATATATATATTTTTTTTAAAAATCATTGTAACATAACTTTGTCATACAAAATATTATTAAAAGAATTTTTTGTCTGATTTAGTAATGGTTCAGTAAATTTGTTTAGTAATTTTTGAAAAATATGATTAAGTAAATCGGAAAAAAAGATAATAATATGTAAAATGAAATTAAATTAAAAACTATTTTCATTACAGTGGAAATATTTAACAGAATTTAATTAATAACCATTCCGTAAAATTTTCATAAAAAATATTTACATAAAATATGATATCATTTTGTCCAGGTTAAATTTGAATTGGTAATTTAATAATGTTACTTTCGACTTTAAGGAATCAATTACAAAAAAATTTATTAACCAACTATTTATCAACAGCAACACTTTATGTAATATAATTTTTTTTTGCAAACAAATTGCATTTATATTTAAAAAAAAAAAGATATAATAAAATATATATATACAGATACAGATTCATTTAACAAATAACATCAATAATTTTTATATATGATTTTATGCGAAAGAGAAACGGAAATTTTTTATTAATAAAAAATAAAATAAAATAATAATAAAAATAAACAAACCATAAAATAAATATACAAATATAACGACACAAATTCCTTTATTCAAAACAAATGATAAAATTGTAAAGATAACAAGAAAAAATTGACCATTATGCTAGCCATTATACTGACAAAAAAAAAATATCTTTCGATAAATTCTTATGCTATGGTCGTTTGCATACAAATCACAATTTAAATAAAATGGCAAAGATAACACTACACACAATCCAACCAAAAAAAAAAAAAAAAACAGAATAATAATCAAAAAAAAATAAAGTTAAAATTTTCTATAATAAATTATCATATTTTCTGTAGGACCTCACTCTCTCTATATAAAGCAATAAGGATTCGTTATAATTGGAAATTATGAATAATAATTGAATAAATTTAAACCTTTATTATTTTTTTTTTGGGGTAGTTTCGTATCGTTTAAAATTAAATTTTTCCACTTCATTTTAATATTTAATAAATATATGGTATATTTTTTTATTGTAATAGTTTTTGATATCCGTTTTTAAACTGAATATTGAGTACACATAATAGTATTATAAATAAGTCTCAGTCTCATTTGGTTATAAAAAATTCAAAAAACTAATTAATTTATTAAATTATGTTGTATACATATTTTGGAGATATGAAAACCATACAAAGCAAAATATTAATTAAAATATTTTGAAAATCTTTGCATTATATTATTGTCTAAAATTAGATATTTTCAAAACTATATGTACTATATTTGTAAAATTATACCAGTCTTCTAAACATATTTAGCAATTGATAAAAAAAAGAATTCTGTAAAATTTTAGAATACCTCAGAGTCTTTACCAAAATAAATTGCAGATTCAAATAATATCCTTCGGCTTTATAGAATATAAAAGCTTGGAAATGCATATAAAAGTTTTAAGAAATTTTCCTTTAAATTGCCACTAGTTGCAAATGAAATATCTCATATTATATTATAAATAGTTGCCAAATTTTAAAATCAGAATATACGGACAATCTTTTTATGTGATATTCACCCAAAACCAATATACACAAATTTAAAATATATCTTTAATGTTACACAAAATCTAATATCTTAGATTTTGTGTAACATTAAATTATAATTAAAAAACTGCATAAATACTTTATCTATAACTTTTTTAATTTAATTTTAAACATTTTACTAAAATTCAAAAAAAAAAAATTTTCCAATTTCCTGAAATTACTAATTAATAAAGTTTTGGTTTTAAATTATAACTTTAAAAGTCCAACAAAATATTAAATTTATGCCAAAAAAATTTCAAAATTTTATTAAAGCAATTTTTCAATTACAATTTTTAAATTAATATAAATTAAATTTTCAATTATAATTAATAGAAAAATAAAATAATAAATATAAATTTTATTTTATGTTTCAAATTAAAAAAAACAAAAAATAATTTAATCAGAACACACTAATCTTTTAAAATGAAAATCCAAACAAAAAAAAAAAAACATAAAAAACATTAAAATTATTATAATAAATTTCATTTAACTGGGTATAAGGTTAAATACTTTTAATAGGTTTAAGTATACTAATAATTTATGTTAAAATCTAAAGAAAAAACACATTTCTAATCATATCACAAAAAAAAAGAAGAAAAATTATATAACAATTTTATATTTTAGAGAAAAAAAATATTTATGTCGTTACTTTTTTTTTTCTTATTATTATTTTATATTCTATTTTCACCGGCCATAAAATTTCTTTATGACATTATTGTCCTTTATTTTTTTTTGCCATATTAAATTCATATATGAGTATGTAAGTAATATGATATACATAAGTATAATAAAATAAATATATTCTTAAATCTTGAAATTATTGTCAAATTTAATGTAATTCCCAGTATGCTGTAATAATATATATGCTTATATATTAAACATATATATATATATTTTTTTTATTTTATTAAATTAATTTTTGTAAGATGATTTCTTTTTTTATTATTAAACATGAAATAATGTTACAATTCTTTTTTTTTTTTGCTGTTTTGTTTACGTGATACGATTAAAATATGTAATGGTTTCACTTCAGTTATATATATATATTGTTACGAACGAAAAAAAAGGATATTTATGAGTTTTTGGTACTCACAAGTAAAGTACAATATTAAAACATTTAACATTAAAAATATGACATTTATGAGTGAAACGTAGGTGAATAATTTATTATTAAATTTGTTAATAATAACAAATTTTTTTGATACATAATTAACATTAAATATTAAAGTTTTCCTTTAAATTAAATAAGTATATAAAAGATTTTTTAGAAATTTTCAATTAGTTAAGTACAAAAATATTACTGGTTAATGGTTCGTAATAAAAACATAAAAATCAATACAAAGTATTTTGTATTATCCGATTACCATACTCTCACAAGTCGCTATTGTTTTCGCTGTATTTCGATAAATATTTAATATTTTTCGGTCGTCGCTGTTTAACAATTTTAAATTAAAAAAATTTAAATTAATAAATTGAAAATATCTGAAATCACAGAAAAACAAAATAAAAATATTCAGAAATCTAGCATTTATCTCCGGGTTTACTCAGATGTTTTGAGTTTGTTTTGTGCAACAACAGGATCATATTGGCGATGAATTCGACGAGAGACGATTACAAGAAACGACATATACTGTTTGGCACTTAAAATAAAATAAGACTGTATAGATATTTTAGCATTTATTTCAGGATTATCTGCGAATAATTGTATTTGCTTTAGGCAAAACAATGACAAGATCATTGGCGACGAACTCGAGTGACAGCTCCATATTCTGTCTGGTTCTTCAGGAAATTTTTGTCTTTGTATTTCTCAAGAATTTTATCATTTTGAATTTTCATTCTAGAATAATTAAGTCATATCTGTATATGGTTAAATAATATTTTCAAAAAATATAAATTTTCTGTATAATATAAAGTATATTAAATTTGTTTATTGGAAATCTTAGGAATCAACATAGAATTTAGATATAAATTAGAAAATATTAAATGGTCAAAATCCATACTAATTGTATAAATAATTTCTAATTATTTCTAAATTTATTTCATAATTAATATTTATTTTACATATATTAAAAAGATTTTATTTATATATATAAAGATATAAATACAATTTTATATATCTTAAAATATTTAATGTTATATTTAACAAATTTAAAGATATTTATTGAAAGTCCTTAATAATAGTAAAAACTATAATTACATTTAAATGAAATCATCAAAACTTAAATTGAACTATTTGATTGATTAATGACTTTTGTAACCTAAAATAAATTCACCAAAAAACTTCTGATTAATCATTTTTAAAGTGATGTCGACAAATTTTACTTATATGATAATATATTTAGTTAAATCAAAACTAATTTTTAAAAGTTTTTTAATTTCTTTTACAGAATTTCGTACTCTCTGAATGTGAGCATAAATGAGCAGTAATCAAATTATCACAAACATAATTGTCAATACTAAGAAATTAATTTCGATTGCTAAAAAAAAAATAATATTATCGTCAATAAGATAAATTTTTTTATCGTAAATATAAAATTGAATTTTAAATTTTCAAATTGAATTTTTTAAATTTTCAGATTAGATTTGACAAAGAATAAAAAAAATATAAATATTTTTCCTGTGAATTATATTCAATTTCAAATCAATATTTATATTATATATCTTTTTTTTTCTCCAATTACGATGATATTTTAGCGATATTATGTTTTATATTACATTATCAAAATAATAAAAAAAAATCCCAAACAATAATAACTTTCTCATAAATTTATTCAACGAAAATCTTAACTTTGTATACCAAAAAAAAAAAAACAGTTTTTTATCTTTCATAAAAAATTTTCCAGTAGACACCAAATTTTTCTTCTAATTTTTTTTTTCTTATTATTTCTTATTTTTGTTTTCTGATTAAATCTATTCTTTGCCCTAAAGGCAATTTTACAAATCCTTCCATATGAACAATTTGACCTATCTCATTATTTTTCAATCAACGACAAATAATCACTTTGGCAAAAAAAAAAAAAAAATCCTTGAAACTTTACTTTTAAAATTGCTAAAATAATAAAAAAAAAAAAACATAATTTTTTTTTTCTTATTTTTCTTAAAAATTATAGAAAAAAAAATATCTTATCTTTTATTCCACAGATTTGCTTTTCCAACTCGAAATTCTACAACAACAAGAAAAACACACCAACTTTAATTTAATTTTTCCAACAAATATAAAAACAAAAAATAACATAACTATAGGCTGACCATATAAAGTTGAGTGTCTGTAAAAGGATGATTTTTATTTTTATTTAGTAACTATACTATATATGTGTGTATCTTTACATAAAAAATGATATAATAATTTTTATGTTGTATAGTTTTCATACTACACAAAAAAAAGAAGATACAAAATTGTGTTTCATATAGCAAAGATATCCTTTTTTTTTCTTTTGTTCTGTTATTTTTTATGTTTACTATAATTTTCTTTACAAAAATTTTCCCAAAAAAAAAATTGAATTTCTTTCATTTTTTCATTTTTTTGTATATTAAAAACAATATAAAATAATATTATTTTTATGAAATAAAAATGAACACTTGTTGGTGATTCTGTGCACAAGAAATATAAATATTATCCGGCTGCTTAACTTAAAAATTTATTTTTATTATTTTATTTTTTTTTTATTTTGGTTTTTTTGTGAAAAATTAAATATAAAATATTTTATTTTATTTGAATTTTATATCATAAAATCTACTCACGAAATCAACTTAAATTTATAAAAAAAAAAAATAAGAAAATTTTTGATTTTTAATGTTAAAAAAGGATATTTGAAGATAAAAGAAACATTTGTTTTTTTACTAACTCTATAAGTAAATATGTAAAAGAATATTCTTTCCATTATTATAATTAAATTAATTTTACCAGAAATAAAATATTTTCTTATTTTATTTCCAATTTTTTTTTTAAAATTACATAAAAATATTATTTAATTTTATTATTTATATTTTACAAAAAGATTTTAAGAAAATTTATGGAAAAAGAAAAAAACTTAATATTGGTCAAATGATTTTAACTTTCTTTTCGAAAAAAAATTTTTATTTTAATCTAGGATGTTGTAGTAATATAAATATATTTATATATATTTTTTAGCTCAAGGACATTCTATTTTTTATTTCATTTAAATCTACTCTTTTACAAATATGATCATAAAAAGAAAATACCACATAAATATTTGATTGCTTTGACAATAAATCTACAAAAAGAAAATAACAAGTAAATCTGTATTTTTGGATTCTGAAATGATCGATGTTGGATAAAATTATCACCCATAAGAAAGGCAAATAGTTTAAGGTATCCTACTGATAGAATAATAATAATAAATTACAGATAAAAGGATATTTTATGTCCATTTTTTTTTATGATCGAAATTTATTTTTTTATAATTTTTATTGGTATTTCTTTTATTGTTAAACATTAAGTTAAATATTTATGTATAATAATTATTAAAATAGTATGTAATTAGAAAATTTGATAATAATTAAATTATAAATGTAAATTGATAAAGTTTATAATTATTAAATATTTTAAATTTTTACATAGACTTTAAAAAATTTAATAATGTCTTATACCAAAAAATAATTTATTTATTAAGAAATTAAATTTGAAGAAACTTTATCAACCTTTTTTTTTAAACATTTTATAAATTTGATACTTTTTTACTACCAAAAGTTATTAAAATTGTGTTGAACTTTTTTGTCATATTTTTCATGACGTGACTAAATATTTTTACTGAAATATTAATTTAAATATATATATACATAATTAATGAAAATAAATAATTTTTAAGAGGTATTTAAAAAGTTTTGAAATTTTCAACAAACCATCTAAATCTCTGTAACAATATAAAAAAAATAAAGTGCATGTTATAAATACTGGCCAATTCCACCTCTCACCAAACTAAAGTAATTTATAATAAATTACATAATTTACTCTGCAGGCCAGTAAAACTCTTAATATTATGAAACTTTTGGTGTGACTTTGCTTTATCAATTGCCAGTTTTATATTAAATTATAAAACTGGCAATTGGAAGATATGTAAAATTTCACAAAATTAAATTTTAATTTAAATAAATACATAAATATATGTATTTAATTTTGCTTGAAACTTTCATTTGCAATTAGATTTTTCAAATTTATTTAAATAAAATACAACAGATGCTAGTTAAAATATTAGAATAGCAGTAAAATCGTTAATTACAGATAAAATTTTATACTGCGGGTACTTAACTAGTACTAAATCTGTGGAACTTTGCCAAAGCATGATATCAATATTTTTAATATATTCAGATAAGTTCTAATTTCGATTGAGTAACATATAATCTTCAAATTTATTAATAAATGACAAATTTTTATTTGGTACAAAATTGATAAATTCTAAGACCGATTTTTTTATTTCTGCGGTGATTGACTTTGACCAAATATGACAACTGAATCTGCTCTACAAATTTTAGTTTACGAACTACCTAAAAAACAAAAACCTACATAGTTGAGAATTCAACAGAATTTTATTATCATGACAAATTTTCTGAAATTTTTAATTATGTAGATATCGTATTTTGGCAAAGTTCCACACAATTAATAATTAACGACAGACATTTAGTTCAATTAGTAATATCAACTTTAAGATGTAAATTTATGAAAAATATTACACTCATCCCTCGCTTTACGGAAACTCGATTTACGGAATTTCGCTATAACGGAATTGAAAAATTAATTCTTGGTTTCTGTTTACGGAAAGAAATTTCGATTTACGGAAAATATTAAGCTGACCTAGTAGGCCTTGCATTTTACAATATTTCAGTTTTTTTTTTTTTTTTGGATTTCCAGAATGATAACTAAACAAACAACGACCGATTTACGGAAAATAAAAAATTTGCATACACATTTGTACATAGTACAAAATTTGCATACACATTTGTACAAACATTTTAAAAAAACTCGATTTACGGAATTTCGATTTACGGACAACTTTTCAGGAACGGATTGTTTCCGTAAAGCGAGGGATGGGTGTAATTTTACAATAATAAATATCGTATTTTATTTTACTAATTAGTAATTTAAAGCAATTTAATATGTTAATAATTTAAATCGAATATTACAAATTAATATAATATAAATATACTTTAATTTACTTAAGTAAAATACCTTAAACTTCGCAAACCAAATTCTAACATGCAATAACATAGTTTCCTCTACTTTGATATAAAAATACCCAGGTAGTGATTTAACTTAATATACGGTGAGAAAACTTTAAGGTAAATTTAATAAATTATTAAATTGAGAATGTTAAAAGTTTAAATCTGAATTAAAATTAATGTATATACCTTAAAGCTATAGCATACTTATTTTTATTCGCATCAATAAAAACATAAGTTCAAAATATTATTATTCGATTAGTTCAAAAAATATATTAACTACATATATTTTTTTCTTTGTTATATTATTTATAAAATAATCAAATTTTCATAAAACTTTACAGACTAATATAATTTTGTGTTTTGGATTTTCCAGAAAAACAACGTAGAAATATGTTTACCGAAAAGTTTTTATAAACATTACAAATACAAATTTAGTAGCATACCATGCGTAATAATCAACAACAGAAAAATTTTTTGTCAAAGTTTGAAATTAAACTTTTTACATAAATTTATACATAAATTTTATGATATAAATAAATTCATAATTTTTAACATAACTTTATCTATTTATGGCCAAATTATTTTATAATTAATCAATTTGATTTCATTATTTTTATAATTTAATTTTTCAAATTATAAAAATATATAAGTGAATTTTATTAAGCAATTTCTATATATTCAAGTTTATTATTATTGAACTTTAATTTTATAAATAATTGTGTTCATAAAAATTATAGTTTTTTTCACTTGATATAAAATTAAAACGATAGAACTTCATTAATTAAATTATCTTAAAAAAAATAATATTTAGAGTGACTTAAAAATGGTATTTTTCCAAATTTTGGAAATTTATTATTACAGTACAGAATATAGCAATTATGAAAACAAAAAACTACTTCATTTTATATAAACTTTTATTTTTTTCATAAAACTCTAATAAAAAATAAAACTTTTCATTTTATCTATGGATTATTTTTGTTGAAAGTTCTTTTAAAATAAAAACTTCTAAGGATATCAAAATAAAACAGATTTTATATACAAGTGTAAATCATTATACTATAATTTCAAATAAAGGAGAAATTTTGTAAATATAATTTCAAAAAAACTTTTAACTTAACTAAAAATTTACCTGTAATATCATATTTATATTATTATTCATTTTACATACTTCAATAACTTATGAAAAATAATGTAAACATTAAAATAAAAAAAATTTTTAAAAATAATCTTTTAGAACTTAAATTACTTTGAAATATTATCAATTTATAAAAGCTCAATAATACATATTTATAGCAACAAACTAAAGTAATTTAAACTACAATTTACAATATACATAATTTTAAATAAATTTTTTTATAATGTACTTAAATGTTATTCAAGTGAATATTTTCATATAATAAAAATCATAATTGGAAAAACTAAGCATATATTTACTGAAATTTTAATATTACAATTGAGAAATTTTATTAATATAAATATAATATTATAAATATTTTTTTATTGTAAGTAAACATTATATTTTATACTTAGAAAAGCAGCTATTTTATATTAGAGATGAAAGGAAAATCCAATTTATCTATCAATGACTGTTAAATCATGAAAATACATTATAATGGAACACTCTCAAAATATACAGGTACATATACAAGCTCTTAAATTTCATAAAAGATCTGATTGTTTGGAAATTTCTTTAAAACTTATATAGATACAAAAAAAAATTCAGAAAAATAAAAAATATGATAAGTAAAAGACTATCAAATTTTTTGTGTAAATCGTCAGATCAATAAATTTAAAGACAGGAAAGTTAATTGAATTGTTATGTTTTTATGTAATATTATAAAAAAAAAAGTAATAAAGTAAATTTTTTTTTTTACAAACTTATCAGACCGAGTTTTTCTTACTTTTTTTTTCATCGATTATTTGATTCCAATTTTTCTCGTATTCAATTAATAATATAAATCTTATAAATAACTTAGTAATTATTTGTTATAGTCAACAGGATTAAATCTTTAATTATATCATAATGGCTGCATTAATAATTGTCACAATCATAAAATAAAATCTAATATCAATATATCTAATTCTTTCTCACCAACATAAAAAAATTAGTTTCATAATTACATAAAAAAAAATTAGTTTCTAATTATATAAAATTCCAACTATTAAAAATTTATAAATTTTATTTAGTAGCAAAAACTTGAAATTCAAAAATTAAATTAAATATTTTTTTGTTAATTGACAGTTTACAAAATTAAACCAATTTTTTTTTTTGTTTTTGTAGGAAATTCCAATGAAACTTACCTTCAACAACACAGTATTTTTCATCTAACATACTCAGCCGGATAAAAAATAATTTTTTTTTTTTTTTTGTTGTTGTTAAAAGATTTTATTAATACCACAGTAATTTGTGCACACGAAAGGTAAAATAATGTGCACACAAAAGGAATAAAAAAATTTCCGTATTGCATTTCGCAGTTTCTATTTTACTAAAGGATAATAATGCTTTTAACAGAATTTTTTTTTTTATGCTATTTCTGTTATTTTTTTTTATATATATATATACCTGCACTTTGGTAATGTAGTGTTACATGTAATAAAATTATTTTAGATTAAGCTTTATAAAACTGTTTTTTTTTTTTTTTATGTTTTTCTTATTGTTAGTAATTTTCATATATGGAAAAGAATCTATTACACTCATCCCTCGCTTTACGGAAACAATCCGTTCCTGAAAAGTTGTCCGTAAATCGAAATTCCGTAAATCGAGTTTTTTTAAAATGTTTGAAACTATGTACAAATGTGTATGCAAATTTTTTATTTTCCGTAAATCGGTCGTTGTTTGTTTAGTTATCATTCTGGAAATCCAAAAAAAAAAAAAAAACTGAAATATTGTAAAATGCAAGGCCTACTAGGTCAGCTTAATATTTTCCGTAAATCGAAATTTCTTTCCGTAAACAGAAACCAAGAATTAATTTTTCAATTCCGTTATAGCGAAATTCCGTAAATCGAGTTTCCGTAAAGCGAGGGATGAGTGTACTGAGTTTTACATAAAATATATATATGTATAATGTTAAAAGTTTTTGAAATTGCTTTTATTTTTATTACCTGAAATTTTTGAAGTAATTGTCATTTTTACGCTGACAATAATTTTATTAAGATAAATTGAAGCAGAAAATTATATAAATTTCTGTGCACGAAATTAATTATGTGCATATAAATGGAACTATGTATGGAAGCATACAAAGATGTAACGATGAAAAATATGTTTCTATTATTTTTGTAATCATATTTTAGGAATTAAGATTAAAAGTAGATAACCAACGTCAATAATTGTTCTTTCAAATTAAAGACAATGTTTAAAGTGTTATTAACCAAAATAAAATAAAGAAATATTTGTAAATTTTTTTATACATTATTTGAAGTCAACTATTAAAATAATTAATTATAAGGCTTTAATTTAATTCTAGGTTGAAAACAATTTTCTATACCATTTATGGACAAATTTTTATCTAGTCCTTAAAAATTATATAGAAAATCAAGACGTTTTATTTACTATATAATTTTTAGTCCTTAAAAATTATATAGTAAATAAAACGTCTCTGAGGAAAAACTTTCAAAAATAAATCAATTCTAATATTTACATAAAATTACATTTCAAATAACGAAAGAAACTTTACTTATGAGATCAAAGCATAAACTTATATTTGAGTGTAAGGAAAATTTTAATTCCCACCTTTCCACCTTGTTGTACACTTTTAAATATAACCTTACAAATAATATTTAGATAATATCTTTACATAATATTTTACTAAAGCATATATAAATATGAAATATAAGTTCTCAAAGGATTTTCTAGTTTAATTAAAATGAAACTACATAATAATTCTTGTTCTATGTATATATGTTCTTGATATATTCATATATGAAACTGTGTAAATACATTATATGTATTTACAATTAAATATTATGAAAATATTACTCATGAGATTTAAAAGAAATTTTGTATGATTTTAATGCATTTTAAAGAATTTTATTATTATTAATTTACAAAGTCGAAAATGTTTATTAATTTCAAAACATAATTTATTTTATTTAGTTATTTTTCAAAAAAAGATATGTATAAAATTAAAATTAATTTGTAATATGTATATTAGTAATTTCATGCCAGATAATAAATAGTTAAAAAAATTTATTTGAAGATCTTTCAACATTAAATTCATAAATATAAATATTTTTAATTATACTTTCTAATTAGTTTCTAAAATATATTTTAAAATTTTAATAGATTACTTAAACTATTTTATAAAGATTGACTAATAAAGAATTTTATGAACTTTAATATTTAAAGAAGTATAATTATATAAGAAATCAGTTTTTGACAAATCTAAAGAGGATTATGATTAAAAATTGAAAATTCTTTATTACTTAATAAAAAACTTAAATATTTTCTTGTATATCTATTAACTTTACTTTTAAAATTTTTGTGCTGAAAAATCAAATCAACATATAAATACAATTTATGTTGAAAATAATTATCAGTAAAATATCATCAAAACTATTTCGAAATAATTTAAGATTTTAACAAAAACGAATAAAAAAAAAAACAAACTTAACTAATAAAATATGAAAAGTTTCATGAAATGAACTCTTGATTTATATACATTTATAAAAATATATATTCCAATTTAATGTTTATTTATATATTATATACCAAGAAAAATATATATATATATAATTCTCCAGAGACTTTTTAATTAAATTAACTAAAATCCATGATAGTTATTATCATTATATATCCCGGTGTACCATTTATTTTCTGTCTCTATTCTATAATAAGAATTTCTTTAATAGTGTTTTTTTTATATACTAATTTCTCTTACCCTTATTTTATATCTACATAAAAAAAAATTTCTTAATATTATATTTTAGTCCTTGTTTTTTTATTTTTACTTTGTATAAGAAAAAAAAAGATTTCCTCGAATTGAAACTCATTTATATCAATCGAAAAACTTTATATATTACATTTTGAGTATGATGGCCTTTTAATTTTTAGTTTTGATCCTCTTTAGCTTTAAGTTCGCATGACTTAACTTTTAATGAACTTAAAATATAAATTTATCTATAAACATATATACAAAAAGAAAAAAAAACTATGTATGTTTATTTATTTATAACGAAGAAAATATTATGTTCTATATTATTGGTGATTTATGTACCATATATGATTCATGCTTATAATGGTTGATATAAGGCAAAAGTCAGTATTCATAAATTTTCTATAAAATTCATGTTAATCATCATATCATATATAAATTAATTTTCGTAGCTCAATATAACTATGTTTTACTTGAGCAAAATATATAATTGCGAGTATAAAATGAGTTGACTACAATGATTATACGATAGGGAGGAGTCTACAGGGCCCACTCTAATTATTTCTGGAAAGAAAAAAACAGGAAGAAAAATCTTTCCATTGAATAACTACCAAGCAATCCTTCTTATACCAATTTTCTTTTAGAAAATTTGATACCATGCCAAAATATCTCACAGAGACAAAAATTTAAGTTAAAATTTGAGTTTAAATCCAACATAGAGACATAAATTTAAGTTAAAATTAACCATTTGGAAAAGCTCGTAAACTCACAATAAAGCTCTTCTTACCCCAAATCTAACTTAATAATTATTTTCAAATGAAATAAATATGATTTTTGAACTTAATTATAATTCTAGATTGGCCTTAAGTGGTAGTCACAATGATTTCAATCCGTAACGGGCACGTTAGAATCTATTCGAATTGGCGAATGTCATAATCTAAAAATGGAAGAATTTATTACAAAATTCTGTACGGATTATTCGAATCCGAAATATAAGCTTTCGTAGGAAGTTCCGCGTAACTATTAACGACAAAACTACATTTCGCCAAAGAAACAATTTCTATGGATTACTAAGCTGAAATAATTAGGTGAACTTCTGTCAATCACTCTGTGCCTGTAAAACAGTTTCTATTTATTATTAATTGTTATGCGGAATGTGTGTAAACTTTCTTTAAGATATTATGAACTAAAAACAAACTTTTTCCCCAAAAAAAAAAAAAAAAACAAGGACAATTACAATTTAAACAATAGTGTAGTAAAGACAATTTCCTGATTTATTTTTAGACAAATCATTTTCCTTCTTTTTAGACAAATTACTTTTATTTCGGTAAAGTAAGAAAATAAAGAAATACGATTTCTTTTGAAAAAATAAAACTTAATCTAAATGATTTTTCTTTTATTAGTTTTTTTTGACGTACAAACTTAACTAATTATTTTTAATTGCTGTATGGACAGAAAAAATTACAAGAAAAAAAAAATTACTTTTTATCCAACAGGATTAAAACTTTTTATAGCAAATATATATAAAGATTTGAGTTTAAATCCAACATAGAGACATAAATTTAAGTCAAAATTTGTATACAAACTTTTACAAAAATTAAGTTTCTTAAAAAAAAACAAAAAAATATGTTGGTACTAAGATCAAATTGTCGCAATGATTCAATCAGATCAATTTATGTAATATACACAAAATAGTTCATTTATAATAAAAAATCTGTATTATAAAAGTTTTATCAAAATTCACTTACAATTGAATGAATTTTTCCTTAAGGAAAAAAAAATGTTTAAGGATAAGAAAAAAAAATTAATCTTTTTTTTAAGAAGATATAAAAAATATCAAATCAATTTTTTTAAATTTTTTTTTTGAATTTTTGTTTATATGAAAAATAAAACTTTTTTTTAATATGTAGGCTCAGGAAAAGTTCGTAGGAAGTATATTGTATTACAAAATATATACTTAAAAATTATATTTGATTTTTCTTAAAACAAATATCCTTTTTCATTTTTATTTTTAGCTGGAGAATATTTTTTTCAAAAACAAAGAATTTAAAGAAATTCTCTTTAAAAATTTTATAATTTTCTTTAAAAATATAGCAAATATTATTTAAATTGTTGAGTGAACAATAAACGATTGAGTTTTATTTTCAGGATTATTATTAAATTATAGCACATTAAATTCTTATAAAATTTATTTTTATCTTAATTACTTTACAGAAGATATTGAAATTACACTCGTAACAAAGTATTATTGGAATATGCGATAAATTCTTTTCGGTTTAATGCTGAATTTACAATTAACGCTTTTTTTACGCTCGATACGTAAGAACTGTCAAAATATAGTTGAAATATTTGAAATTGTAATAAGATATTTTGAATTAACACAGTAGTTTCGCAATTACAAAATTGATCAAGTTTCAATTTTTTCATTGTACAAACGCGTTGAAATTTCAAATCAATTGTTAGTAATAACATTTAATTTGAAAATACCTTGTTATGAAATCGTTGGCTGATTAATAATTTCTATTTTGGATCATTCCTGATTTTCTTATTTAGAAGTCGTTTACAAAACATGTAACATGGTTTTCAAACTTACTAATACTATGAGACAACAGCTTACTTTGTAACCACTGATGGGTGTATGATGACGTATGGCCAATCAGTAAACGAAATTTAAATTTATTAAAAACGTACAAGATTCATTGTGGCTATCCTTGTTGTATGCCGGGTAAGAAAACCAATAGACATTGAAATTAAAGTGGTCATTGTAAATGTAGTATAAAGCTTAAAAATAAAACTAAACTTCTTACCCTTTACCCTTTTAAATATAAATAGAAAAATATCATGCAATCTTGTCTAGGACTAAAATAGCAAAAAAATAAAATATCTAAAATAAAAACATCACATAAAATATATATAATATTTATGATTATTTATATATGAAATGATATCTCAGTTTTATACCCACTTGTTGCAATATTTTCGTCATTATGTTTTACTAAATTTTCCAACATTTATTATTTTCATGCTACAAAAAAACTCTTTTTTTATTCATTATACTCGGTTTTTTTTTTAAACAAACCCTATTTTGTTGAAAATGGGGTTGCTTTGCATGAATTGTTTTAGTTGTTGGTATTATTATGTATAGGCAAAAAAAAACATTAATGTCTTCAACTCAACATAAATCATTTATTTTTGTTGAGTCATTTTGAATGTTTGATTTTAATAATTTTCATTTTTTTTTTTGTATAATATTTTCAATTTTCTTTTTTGTATTTTGTTGATGATGAAAAGGTTATAAAAATAAATAAAGTGTATATGTCAAAAAAAAAAAAAAAAAATAAAAATAAAAAAAAAAGGATATGTTTATTTGAAGGTCCTTGATTTTAGTTATTATGAAATCATTAGTTCCGACATTTGATTATTTTTTCTATTTTTATTTTATTTTTATATTAATGGTAGACAGAAAATCAAATATTTATTTTTTTTGATAGAAATTTGTTGAAATCATAACAGCATAAACATATATTATGGACAAAGTTATGTATACAATAAAAGTTAATCAACAAAACAAAACAAAAATTTTGATATTTTAGTCTTTAATTAAAATATTTTTTATCAAAGATTAATTTTACTAATCTTACTTAAATATTTTTATTTGATAAAAACTAATTTTATTAAAAATATTTTATATCTGGAGAATTTTATTTAGAAGCAAACTTTATAAAAAAAAACATATACATATCTTGTTAATCAATTTAATTTTCAATTTATTTTTGTAAAACGATTGAAATGGACAAATTGAAAAATTGTAAAACAAAATTTTCGAAAAATTTACTGAAAATATGCTTATAAAATATTCTATTCAAACTAATTAATTTTACTAAATCATAAAATTGATGATATGAAAAAGATTGTTTTTGTTTTTTATTATATTCTGGTTTGTTGTATATTTTCATAATGAATTATTTATATTATGTATTTTTGAATTTGATGAACTTAATTAAAAATAAATAATAAGACATCAGAAACAGAAATCAAAATAAGAAAAATATAATTAATTTTTATTTTTATATTTTTTTTTTTCATTCAATTTTATATCGAAATTATTATTTCATTTAATATTTAATATAAAATATTTAAATTTATTAAATTATTATTTTTAATATTTTTATTATAATAAAATTACGTAAATACTAGTTATATTAATTTTCATTAATCCCCATAAAATTTATTCTAAAAGTTATATATGTACATACTATATTTAACTTGAAAAAAAAAGACATAAACATGATATTAGCATACAATTTCATGTGATACAAAAAAAAGTACATGTTTAAAATATTAAATGTGACATGAAAAAAATATAAAAAGGAAAAACTAGAAACTACAATAAAAAACCAAACGGATATTCAATTTTTTTTTCTAATATAAAAACAATAACAACAAATTCACTAGTGAAAATTCTACGTAAATATGCAAATAGAACGTGAACAGCTTTTTAAATAAATTTCAATAAAATATTTTTTTGTCTACATCTACATATACGTATTTATATAAAAAAAAAATGCATCTGTGCTCATGAAAATGCAACAGAATATTTCTTTTCCCCCTATTTTAAATTAATAGAAAAACTAATCTACATTTTGCCAACTATATTACAGTCTGACTATAACTACTTATAAAGGTGAAAAGAAAATTATATATTTTTGAAAAATATTTCAAATATTTAAATGGAAAGTAAAAAAAAAAAACTCTATATATTTTTCAATAATATTTTCTAATAAAATATAATATACTATAGTTTTGAAGCATTGACATTAGGAAAAAATAAGGAAATACAGACAGGAACTAAAGATTATTTATGTGTACAAACTAATTTATAAAAAATATTCTTTTACGATTTACAAAAAAAAAAATGTTCACTACAATTTTGCACGTAAACGATTTTATCCTAGGTAAGTAAAATTTCTAAAATTATTTGTAAAATTTACAAAAATATAAAGTTAAATTAATATTTCAAAAAATATTTAATAAAATTAGAAAAAAATTTCAAAGGGAGACAATCGCATAAATTGTACCACTTTTAAGTCTTCCAGTATTTATGTGCAGAAATATTTAATAAAAAGTTTATATACTTAGTTCAATAAATATTTACTAAAATAATTATTTAACTACAAACCTTTTTAATGAATAAAAGTTTAATATAATATAATTTAATATAATGATATATTTGATTGATTATATTTCTGAAATCATAATATATAAAATAACTAATTTTATTCAAATAATATATTAATTTTATATTATGATCTATCAAACAAACTATTTTGTGCTTAAATTATTTAAATTGTAGTTTTTTTGAAAGTAGAATTTATTTTATAACAAAATTATTTATTTATTATGTATATATTTTATAAAAAACTTTTATCTATTTAATTAATAGAAATATAATTTTATAAATTAAAGTTCATTTCAATTAAAAAGTTTATTAAATTTTAATTTAAAAAAATGTTTACCAACCAAATTTAATTATTTTAAATAAATAAAAAGTTTTAAAATATATTTGGAAAATAATATCTGTCAGTTTTGATATTTTTATCAACTCATCCCGATTTAAAGTACTTTTTAGAAATTTCAAGCACATTTTTTTTTAAAATATTCAATATCCTTATTTTTAACCAAATAATATTTCTTATAACAAGTTGATTCTTTGAAATATATTTTCTGTTTTAGATTACTTGTCAAAACCCACACTATTTCTCAACAAAAAAATAATTTAATCGAAAAATTCTTATATCATATTATAACTTATCAAATTCCTTTTTCGAATAACCTTATCCTGGATATTGAAAAATAAATAAAAAAAATTCCATAAGGTGATTTAAAATTGAGTACATGACAAATTCCATTGAACATTAATGACATTATTGGACGTTGTAAATTATAAATAAATCATAAATTTACTTAATTTTAACTCTAAAAAAAACTTAGAATAATGCATATGAAAACTATTGCGCAACACACCCTGCCCGACACGCTTTTACTGTCATCTAACTTAAGGTGACAGTTAATAAAAAAAAAGTAAATTAACCACAGTCTCCCATCAATAGACACTAATAATATTATTTAGTTTCCTTTATGAGAATACTAGCAAAGATACGATTTAGAGAGTAGCACGATCGACGACTATTCCCTATATTTGTACGAAATTCACTATTAAAGATTATCAATATAACGTTGATACATATTTTTATTTCAAAATACATACTATTAAAAATTAAAACATAACAATTAAAAAACATTTTCAAATTTAAAATTTTATCTGTCGCAAAATAATTAAGGAGATAATTTCATTTACCATTTCAATTAAAATTTAGTTTATTTTCTTAAAAAAAACATTATTAAAATCATTATTTTATCAATGTCAAGATTGAAATATTTTTTAGGCACATCATTAATATTCATTTGGAGTGTTTAATTTTTCATTTAGACAATCTAATTGTTAATTCTAGTCAAAAGGATGGAAAAATTTTTTTAAAAATAAAATTTATTTTATAAAATATAAATTATATATCTCAAATACTAAATTAATTATAATGACAATTGTTAGAATATTAGATTTTCTAAAATATATAAATCAATTATATTCTAATTTAAGTAATATGACAGAAATTAAATACATATAATTAAATATATTTTTTTATGTTTTGTAATAAAATTTATAGTAAAAGAAATTCCTTTTCCATATTATATTAAATTTTTGATATAAATATAATGTCATTGTATATATATTTTCGAATTAATTTCTGAAAATCGATATAAATTGATTGATTAGTTTCTTTTAATAGAATAACAAATGTTGAATCAATTATTATGTTAAAATGATAAATTATTCTTAAAAGATACTAGACAACTTTTAATTAATTATTATAATTCTGTATATGTAACGATATCAAAATTCTAACAATTTATTGTAAATGAAGAATTATAAATAAAAATATTTTATATAATTTTGTTATTATATAAATATAAAACACAAACATAATTAAAACATGGAAAATAATTATATAATTACATAAAGCAATTTATCATATTATAAAATATACAGACTATAGAGAAATGCAATGTAAGCAAATCAAATATACTTTCTCTTTTTTTTGGACAATAATTGATATACCAATTATGATTTTCACAAGAAAATTTCTTATAACCACTTAAATAAGTTTAATTATTACTTTAATAAATAATTCAAAATTTTATAGAAATATAAATTATTTAATAAAATTTCTGAAATATATTACAAAACATTGTCATTACATAATAATATAATTCAAATTAGAAATAAAATATATTTTTTTATGCAATCAAAAATCTTTTAATTTGGAATTACATCAAATTACTATCAAAATTGCATATAAAAAAAAAAAAAAATCCTAATAATCTTTATTTTAGCTTTATAATATATGAAACTTTACTACTAAAAACATTGCTATCATAAAATTTTATCTTGTTACATATTATTTTTTATGTTCTGAACATTTAAACATTATGTTACCTTGTTTATATGGTACGGTAATATTAAAATCATAATATTATTATTATTATATATATTTTTTTAATAAAATTTAACCATCAAAAAAATAGTATATATGCAGATACATATAATCTTCTTAAACGTTGTTTTTTTTATATATCTTTTTAGAGATATTAACAAATCTGATTCATTTTTGTTAGTAACCAGCAGCAAAATTAATCAACAAAAAATAATATATTTTAAAAAAATAAAATACTTTAAAGTACCGTTTATATAAAAGAAAATATAATTGTATCTTTAAAAAAATATATGTATAAATATTTTAATGTTTTTTTTTTTTAAATTTTTAAAAAGATTATTCTTAATCAAAAAAAAAATTTACTTCAGTAAACATTAAAAAAAAAACTAGTTAAAATTTTTGAAAATTTCAATAAGAATAATATTTATTTAATATTTTTAAAATATTCATTCATTATTTAAGTTTCTCAAAAAAAAAAATGTTTTTATACAAAAAAAATGTACATATTTTATCTTTCAAATCTTTCAAATCTTTCAAAAAATCATGTAACTGAAAAATATTTTAGTTTTCCTTTCAAAAAATAAAAAATATATCGAATATTATTTTGTTTTGTATCTACTATAAAAAATTGTTGTTAAAAAAATATAAAAATTATTGTAAAAAAAAAAAAAAAAACAAAACAAAAAATAATATTCTTTTATTTAAAATATTGCAAGGTTATTTATATCTTCAATATATAATATATATATTTTTTTATTATGTTGCATTAAAAAAAAAATTATTTCTTTCACCATCCAGCACAACCGTGAAAAACGTGATCGGAGTTTATTTTTTTTTTAAGCATTAATATAATGTAAACGTATTGCAACAACATTGATGGCAATAGAAAATATATATTTTTGTTATTTAAAAAAAAAAAAATTAATACATTAAATTTATATCTTTTTTCAAAAAAAAATGTATATATTCATAAAATATTTTTATTTTTGTTAAGAAATCCATCTTTTAGATATTCTATGAAATAGATTTTTAGTCAGATCTTTTCAATATAGATATTTTATCATAATTTTTTTTTTAAAACTACTATATTAATACATTAATTGGCAAATCTTTAAAATTTTAATAGTTTAATAATAAGAGATTATTCTTTAATAGTTAAAATTCTTTAAAATTACTTAAACCCTAAAATTTAAATATTATATTATCTAATCTATAATAAAGAATATTTTATGAACTTTTAAGTATCTTTAGAAGTTCTAAATTAATATGTTAAGATTTTTGAAAGTAGATAAAATTAATATGTCAATGAATTAAAATTTTAATGTTGCAATAAATATTGCTTAAAATTAATTACTACTATAAATCTTATTGAGCAACAATATTAAATTAAAATAAATCTCGTATATTTTATTTAGTGAATAATCAAATAAATTCATTTAATAACTAAATTAGAATCTTTTTTTTTGTATATATTTTATTCAAAACTATAGTATAATCCTCAAAAAATTTAATATCCTAATCAATAAAGTATTTTTTTTTAACTATAATAAAAAGCAACAGAACTGCTTAATATAATAAAAATAAAATTGAAGTTTATTTAAAAATCACTACAAAATCTATTAATCAATTACATAATTCGATGTTTAAATTCAACAGTGCCACTTTTGAATTCTATCAATTCTAAATTGTATTGTAATTTTGGATAAGGATCTATCCTTTGAGAATCTAAATATGGATATGTACTAAAGAAAAAGGTACCATAAAAACTAGATACCTTAAAAAAATATATTTTAAAAGCATATTAGAATCATAGCCCATTGAGATTTATTTAGGTGAACATTCAAATTTCTTCAAATTTAAACTTCTTTACTTCTATTCTATGAAAAATATTTTTTTAAAAAAAAATCTAACTAAACAGGGTGATATGTAAAGTAAAAGATATAATATAATTTCGAATTTTTCCAATATTTTAAGACTCTTAAACTTGTGAAAACGTCCCTAACTACAGTATTAGATTAATACATTCCAACTACTATTATGTATTATTAAATTAAATTAAATTTGAGAAATATTTTTTATTTTATTTCAAAATTACACAAGCTTTCTATTGCATAAACGGGTCTTGAAACTAATATATTTTATGTGCAATTGCTAACTAAACAAAAATGTAATATTTCACATATTTATATCAAGCAAGTAGTAATTACTTATTCGTACCCTGTATAATCTATTTCTTTTGAATAAAATTATACGTGGATAAATTTACCATTATGCAGAATTAAATAAAATAAAAAAAAAAAAATACCTGACAATAGTCCTGCACATTCATTCTGAATTATTCATGCACTTCGACTTATATTTTTCTCTTGGATTACACAGATTCTTGAAGTAATTTAATATTTTAATGTTATTTTTATATATATATATAAAATATATATATTTTTTTTCATATCCTTTCAAGACGTACAAGACAAAAATTCGTAAATTTTGATGGAAAAATTCTGTTCAACATGTTAATAATGTGGTTTTGGTTTAAAAGTATTATAAAAACAATTTTTTTGTGCACTTCGTCATATTTTAGTGTTATTTTTTATTTAAGTATTGTATATTCCATATATCCTTATCCTGATTATATGTACTTACAGAGGACGGTGTAACTTTAGTAGAAGAATAATTTTTTTTTCTATCTATGCAGACTCTTTTGGGTATACTTTTTAAGCAGTTAAAATTTTTTTTTTTGATTCTATTAGTTTTTTAGTTGTGCTTGGTCGCTGGTACACATGGCTTTTTATTTTCAAAATTTAATTTATAATTTGCATATTTATTTTATTCAATTTATTCCATCTTTTTCTTATAAATATTTGATTATACTATGTGTTTTTTTTATTTAAATATTTTAAAAATTCTTTCATAATATTTTTGTTAAGACAGTTTAAGTATTTGTTATGCAAATTGTAAATTATGTCCAAGAAATTGCAAGAAAAAGTAAAAATTAATTTCGTGAAAATTAATTTCTAAGGTTTTTCTATTTAAAAAAAAGTTGAAAGAAGAAAAATTCATTTAATTTTAGATACATATTATATTTTTTTATGCTATTAAAAATATTTAAAATAAAATTCAAACAATTTTTCTTATAATTAAAGACTTAGAAATCTTATAAAAATTTATTCAATTTCCATTAGATTTAAAAGAGATTTTTTTTTTTTTTGAAAAGCAAAAAATTATAATTTTAATATCAAAATATTAAATAATTTTTCAAAAGAATCTAAAACCTGTTGAAGTTCCTAATTATGTATATTTAATAATATAATATCCTAAAATCATAAAAGTTAAAATATAATTCAAATTCAAAAATAAGCTGATTATATTTTCTATTTTACTAAATAAACTAATATAATATTTAACATATATTGTCTACAATTTAATATAATGAAAATATTTGATTGATTATATTTATGAAATCATAACATAAATAATTTTAGTCATAATATTAAATTAATTATATATTATGATTTATCAAACAAACTATTTTATGCTTAAATTATTTAAAATGAAGTTTTTTTTAAGTAGAAATTAAGCTTTTTATAACAAAATTATTTATTTATTATTTATATTTAATAATAAACTTTTAACTATTTAATTAATAGAATTATAATTTTATAAATTAAAGTTCATTTCGATTAAAAAATTTATTTAATTTTAATTTAAAAAAATGTTTACTTACAAAATTTGATTATTTAAATTAATTAAAAAGTTTTAAAATTGTATAATTGAAAAATTATTTCTGTCACTTTTGATAATTTCATCTCGATTTAAAGTATGTTCGTTTTTTTAGAAATTCAAGCACAACAAACTATTTTTAAAATATTCAATATCCTTATTTTTAACCAAATAACATTCCTTATAATAACTTGATTCTTTGAAATATAATTTTTTTTTAGATTAGTTGTCAAAACCCACACTATTTCTCAACAAAAAAATAATTTAATTGAAAATTCTTATAATCAAATTCCTTTTTCGAATAACCTTATCCTGGATATTATAAAATAAATAGAAAAAAAAAAATCACATACGGTGATTTAAAATTGATTACTTGAAAAATTCCACATAACATTAAGGACCTTAATCTTTCACATTGACAGAAACTAATTTATATAATAATAATATAAAAAAAAAAATTGCATAACTTAAATCATAATTCCAGATGCTTGTAACACTGTTTATTCTGAAAAATTATTTAAATTATTTTTATTTTTAGATATTGATATAGAATTTTCACTTAATTCAATCTCAGAGCTGATAAGAAATATTCGATTTATTTTATTTTCATTCAAGATTCCAATGAAATTTCGTAGAAATTTATTTATAAACCAAAAATACATCATAATATCGTTATATACCAATTAAAATTTAATAAAATTACTGACTCTTAATTATTTAAGATATCAAAATCTATTAATATATTAACGTTAATCATTAAGTAAATTTATAAAATAAATTTAAAAAGATTTAAAATAATTATTTCTTACACTACACAAAAAGTAAATTTTATTTTGCAGATATATTTAAAACAAAAAGAAAGAAACCTTTCCCCATGGACAAATTTAAATATAATATATCCTTTAATCAACTAGAAAATTACAACATTCGGTTTTCTTTAATTTAAAAATATATGTACAAAAAGGAATTTCTTTATATTTAGTATAACAACAAAAATTTCTAGCGACAAATATAATAATTCAATTGGAAAATGCACTTTCAAAATATAAAATCCTTAAGGTTTTATAATGGTATCAATAAATTTTATAGTTTCGAAAGGAAAATATGTATAAATATGTATGTAAAATTGTCTTTGTCGGTTGTTTAACTGAAAGCTAAAATATATATACATACTGTATATCCTTTTTTTGTTCAAGCAATATTCTCTGAAATTAACGATAGTCACAATGAAAATTTACTAGATTGGCCTATTTTTATTATATTAATCTTGCATTATTGTACAATACATACAATTTACACAAACATTTTATATATACATACTATAATGTTTCAAATTTCTTATTTCGAATTTAGATATTAAAAAGCTATTCTAGATTATAGTTCTGAGTTAAAATTTATTGTAGACCTGGACTCTGGACACCCAGTTTAATTTGGTATATGTGTATATATATATATAGATATTTATATTATAGGTTTCCGTTATTTCAATTTACTATAATATAAGGTAAATGTACATAATTTTGAACATTGTACAGAAATACAGAAGTCTTTTATATTTTCTTCAAATACAGATATCAATTTATAAATAATTAAGTTTAATAAATAATCCATAAAAGCATGTTTTTTTTTAAAAAAAAAAATTATTGCAAATATGAAAATCCGAAAATAATTGGAGGGAAAAAAGGAATCTAAATAATGTAATTGGTATAATTTCTATACTTTTTGCATCTGATTTATGTCAAATATTGTAAAATGTATCATAATTTTTATTGATGTTCTAAAAAAAACTAAAACTTTTAAATAATTTTCGTTATTTTGTAACCACAAAAACCCTTTAAAATTTATTCAATTTGCCTAAGAGTATAAAAATCTTAATGTGAATACCAAAAAAAAAAAAACATATTACATATATTTATTTTATTGATTAAATTTATTTTATAAATTTACTTAATTTTTAGTAAATATTTACTATCAAAATATATATATGTAATATGAAATAAAATCACCATTTCTCTATATATATATATGTAATATATATATATTTATAATCAAATAAAAAATTTCCAAGTCAGCAAATCGATAGTAGTTTTAACATTAAGTATTAACTTATATCTTCATTTTCCATCATTTTTATTCTTATATTTTCATCCTTTAAATGGAATAATAAAAAAAAAAAAAAATTATATAAATTTCTTTAAATATTTCCTGATTTTCTTTTGCTTGATGGTCTCTAGAGTTTTAATAGTATTTGAGACAACAAAATATAAAAAAAAAAATTATAAAGCATATCCCTTAATGAAAATATAGACTTAGTATCATTTGCTGATATAAAAAAGATTATTTTTCATCTATAAATTTATTTAGTTTTTTTTTTTATTATTTTATTTGTATCTTCTAAAATGAAGAATATTTCTAATATTACAAAAAGTACGATTGGTTGATACTGACAGTGGTTTAGTTCACTTCTAAATATATATACCATATATACAATCATCTAAAGGAGATTTATTTATAGTCCTATAATAGTGGAAAAGATGGCTGGCTTGCAGTGAATTTATTATATATATATTTATTTAAGTTAGTAAATAGTTAAGTTTTGTTTTATTAAACTTTCATAGCCACCCCAAAAGAAATGGGGTTTTTCAAAGAAAAAAAAAAATTTCAACCAAAAATTGTTAAAAGAAAAAAGAAAAAAAATTATATTTTGTAAAGAAAGCCTTTCAGTTTTGGCTTTTAGGCTTAAGTGTGTACGATTGAATTTTCATTGCTTTTTAGTTGTACATTATTTTATATAATAATTACACAAAAAAAAATATTTTCTTTTTGCTGAGTTTTTAGAATTTTTTTTTTATTTTTCTATGATATTTTATGTATTTTTGTATAATTTTCAAATAAAATATGAAATAAATATTTCTTTTTTTTTTTGTTGATAAAAAGGGGAAATAAAAAACTTATAGTTAAATTTTATTTTTCCTTTTCGTCGTATATTTTCATTTGATTTTTAAAATTTATTAAAATGGTTTTGAAATATAATTCAAATTTACTAACTTGGAAAAATTTATTTCAATATATATTTCAGAATTCTTTATGATTTTAGTGAAATAAAGTTACTAAAATTAAGTTCACTATTATGTACTTAGTCAACTATAAATTTAAAGAGAATTTTAAAAAAATACTACTGGACAATTAGAACTATAGGTACTAATACTAAGATATAGTAAAAATATATTCTATAAAAATTGGAGGCACAGTTCTACAACTTAGAGCAAGTCCATTTTTATGGAAAGTGACAGTGCAGTACTGCAGATATTGCGTTTATTGTTAAAATATTTATTATTTTCACTTTTATTGCTGAAAAGCTGAAATATTAAGCTTAAAGTAAATGCAACTGATTTTAAATTAATAGCTGATTCACAGGATATTTTTTTAAGGTTGTAATTTTGACATTCAATTTTTTTTTTATTTATTAAAGACCTAACATAAGTTATGCACCGCAGTCTGTCTATGTAAGTTAAGAACTTAAATTTTATACTACACTGCAGTTTGTCTGTAATTTTTACCCTGCACTGGTATCCTTACAAACGAATTTTGGATTATTTTATTTTGACGATACTTCTTACTTCAGCAATTTTATTGCATTTAATATACTTTGGTACACTCTTCATTTGCATTAACCATAAATAAAGCTTTCCTTTTGGTATACTTTTTTTTAGTAAAATTTAACTAAAAAATTATAGAAATTTATTGAAAATTACATGAAACTAACGAATAGCTTGAAGCAAATTTATTTTTGCCAATAAATAAAACTTCATACGTTTTATATAAATAAAAGAAAATTTATTAAATTTCTAATTTTAAATTTGGAACATTATTAACATACTTAATTTTAAAATTAAATTTAATAATATTTACTTGATTACATATTATTTACCATAGCATGAACAACATTAAATTATGTTTAATATATAAAATTTTAAAAAGAAAATTTTTTATAAGAACAAAACAAAAAAAAATCATTTTAATGCCTTCCAGGTAAATATACATCTTCAATAAAAAAAAAATAATACTTATTATAGATTTTCCTAGAAACATAAAAATTACTTAAAGTAATCTCTCAATATTATAATAAATGCAAGATATTTTATTCTTTTGAAGTAATTTTAGAAATTCTTCAAAAAAAATGTTTAATACATTTTTTTTCTTATTTTATATAAAGAAAGACTTTGTTTTTTAAGATATTTATGAAAACAATGTCTATATTTATATTCTAAATAATATATACATATACTGTATATATATGAAATGATAATTAAAAAACTTTTTCACTCAAAAAGGATTAAAAAAAACAAATTTCGTTCGACATAAAACAATTAAAAAATTTTTAAAATATGGGTATACATACAAAATTAATGTTTATATTATATTACATAATAATAAAATTGAAAATCTCTTTTATTCTTCTTCAAAAATACTTTCAGTTCATTTTTTTTTTTTTTGAACATTAATAGACAAATAGCACTTTTATTAAGATACACAGAAACAAAATAAAAAATTTTTTTTATATAAACTTTAAAAAAAAAACTTCGTATAATTATCCTTGTATTTATCTACAAAAAAAAGGACAATTTTAATTTCACAAATTGTTGAACATGAATTCAAATTATATTTTGAAGTATATATATATATATTAGGTAAAAATCTCTGGTGAACAACATTTAAGAAAAAAAAATAACTTGTATTAAAAAAAAAATTTTCACCCTAAAGTGTAATATATCTTCATTTTTTTTTTTTTTTTGGTAAAATATCAATGCTCCTTTTTTTTCTAGTTAAAGAAAATTTTAAAAACTTTTTGGAATAAAATTAGGACAAAATCAAAAAAAAAAAATAGAAAGAATTCAAGGTTATTGAAAAGTTATTTCAAAGTATTTTCTGATTTTCATACAAGAATGAACATATTTAAGGATATTTTTGTATTTTTTTTTTTTCATGAACCATGAAGAAATGAATATCATTAGCAAAAAAAAGTTAATGTTGATTAGCACAAAAAAAAAAGATTTAACTAAGCAATGCAGTAAAAGTTTTAGATCTAAAAGTATTTTGCGTGTTTTTAAAGGATATTTACGTTCAAAATTATTAAAAACGGATTTAATAATATTGATATTTTTTTCTTTTTTTTATATAATATCTTTTAAAGTTTTAGTAGAATTTACATAACCAAAAATTATGATATGTATATAAAAAATTTTTATTCAAAAAATGTTATCATTTTTTAAAATCTTTTAAAATTTATAGATTTAAATAAGTCTAAATAAGGCCATTGAAATTTATTTTATAATATATTTAAAATAATATATGTTTATATAGTAAATAATACCATAAAATTTAATAGTCCTTACATTAATAAAATAAAATAACATAAAATAAAAATAAGAATTCCATTAAATAAAAAAAACGATATAAAATTAAATTGATAAATTTTTTTTTGCTATAAATTGATTCTTTAATTTATTCTAAGTAGAAAATTTCATATATATATTTAATCCTTTTTTTATAGAGTGTTAGTATTTAACTATATACTAGAATGGATTATTTAAAAAAAAAATAAAACTTATTTTAAAACTTCAAATCATCCAAAAATAACAAATAACTAACTAATTTGCTATTTATTTCTTTAAAAACTAAATTCAATCTTTTTCTTCCTTGTATAGAACTAAAAAAAAGGGTATATCCTTAAATCGTTTTTAGCCTACAAAAAAAAAAAAAATTTCAGGATAAAATAAAGAATATTTCTAATTTCCTTTCATTAAAGTGAAATAAATGTATAAAATAAAATGAATAATAAAAAAAAAAACTTTCATCTTTTCTTTTTGTTTAATTTTGTGAATAAATTAGGGTCAAAATTATTTTACTATTCAACTCTCATCTTTCAAGGATTTCATCCTGAATATATAATCTATAAAATATATAATAGTGAACATAAAAAGATTCAAAAGAAATCTTGTTTTAAAAAAAAATATATATATTTTTTTTAATGTATTTATTTTGTTTTTATGTTGGTTTTTAAATTAAATATATAAATTTAATTCATTTTATTAAATATTTTTTATTTATTGAAGATTAGAAATTTTTTTTTTTAGAATTACATATTTTATATTTAGATTTTAAGGAATTACATAGTTAATATTTTTAGATTTAAAATATTGTTTTTACACCTATAAATTTTTAAAAAATATTTTAACAATAATAATCATAAATTTCACTAGATATATTTACTAATTTGAATATTTTTCAAACATCATTCCTAAACAATTATTCAAATATGTATAATACTTTTTTTAATTTAATTTATTTGAATTTATAAATTAACAAGGTAAAAATTTATTTAACATTATATAACCCTTAATTATTTTTGAAAAAACTAAAAAACATTATTTAATTAAAACTTTTCACGTGTTCTTGTCTAGCCATGCAGAAAATTTATTTGAAATATATTTCAAATATTATTCACCGGAAAAATTTGAAATTTTTATGAGAAAAATTTCAAGTTTTATTTTTCGGAACTATTATATTTCTATATAAAAATAAATATATGTAGTACATATTTATATTTTATAAAATTTTCCTTATATATATATATTGTTAAAAAACATAACCTTAAAACTTAATAGCTTAACGACTTTTGATATTATCCTTTAGGGTCGTATTCAAACTAATCATGTTTTTCCAAAAAAAAAAAATTAAACATTTTTTTTTACCTTCTATTATATAGTTAGTTATAATTTAACAATATAACAAAATTTACAAAATTTTATGTAATTTACCATACTCTCGGGACAATTTTAAAAAAGGATCATATGTGTTCACCTATTTTTAAGGTATATAGTTATTTCTATTTAAGGTTAATAGTTAAATTAGGAATATACAAGCTTAATAAATTATATAAAAACATATAAAATGTAATATTTTGTATACTAAAGGAATTTATTTTATACCTAAACTAAAAAATTTTTAGTTTAGGTATAAAATTTTAGTCAATTAAAATTTCTTTAGATTTCTAATAACAAACTATAAAATTGTATATTGATAATTTATGGTAAGTATTGAAATTCTTTTAAACCACACAAATTAGTATAAAAATATCAAATATCTTCTTTAAAAGGTTAAATTTAAACAACAACAAAAAATCATTAAAATTCTTATCTGTTTAATTCTTATATACAATTCAGTATGCTTGTATCTTAATTAAAATAGAAATGTTTTCGATTAATTCTTTTTATAGTAAATTCATAATTCTGTAAAAGCATATAGCAAAAGATATATGTACATCAAAATTAAAGCGTGTTATGTTCCAAATATTTTAAGCCTGTTGATATGTCCAAGATATATGAAGCTATTACAATCGAAACTTATAAATTATTTAAATATATCTTTTTTAAAAGAAATATATTATTAAAACATAAAACAAATAAACTGAAATGTGAAAAAATACTACAAATAATTAAATAAGAACAAAAATTTTAAGTACTTACTACGTTCAACTATTACTACTTAAAAAAAAGAATTAAAAACCATTTAGAAAATTAAAAATAAAATGACCTATAGTAATTATATAATAACAAAACAAGGTATTATGTTTTTTTAATGTACACAATATAAAAAGATATTGAACTATTAAACATATATGTATTTTAATTTCATTGAAATACATTTTTACAATTGTAAATTTACAATTTTTAAATAAATTTTTTTAGTTATCAATAATACTTTCCTGATGGAACATACAATATTTTTCAAAACTATCAAACCATTACGAATAATTTCACAAATTTTTGGTGCACAATTATTAAATATTAAATCACCTTATAAACAATTAAACAAATTAATTTATATTTTTCAACCAATTATTATAATTATTTTAATTTATAATTCTTCAATAACTCGTACATTCGATACAAAAACAATTGTTTCATTTAAATCTGATAGTTTAATAGAAATTATTAATTATTTACAACATAAATTAGTAGTTTTTTATTATTTAATAATACAAATTGAATGTATTTTAAAAGATAAATTATTAAAGAAAATCTTTCATGAATTTTATAATATTGAAAATATTTTATATGAAAAATTAAATTTGAAATTTTGTGAAAAAAAATTAATATTGAAAATATATAAAAAATGTACTATTTTAATTATTTGCATTATAACTTTATATTTAATTATATATTTAATTTTACATGAAGAGAATTTATTACGTTTAATATATTTAATTATATTTCATATTGTATTTCATTTAAAATTATTTGAAATTTGTTGTTATCTACAAATTATTATTGAAATACTTAAAGAATTACATAAATCTGGTAATAAATTAATATTTGATTTAATAAGAACACGTTATAATTCATGGAAAATTCGTAAAATTTATTTAGAAAAAATTCATATTTATAGTGATTTACACTGTAAATTATGGCAAATAGTTGAAAATATAAATAAATATTATGAGTGGACATTAATTTCTTCATTCTTATATTTATTTTTAAATTCAATATTTTTTGTATATATAAATTATTTTATCTTCGATGTTAATCAAAACATGGAAATGAAAATAAGTAAATAAAATTATTTTATAAATTTATTTTTTTAATTTAAATTTATAATTTTAATATACTAATACCTTTATAATAATATATGAGTTTGACAGTAAATTTATTTATTTATCTAAATGAAATTTAATTCAAAATGTACTTTTAACATACCCTCCACTTGTAAATCTTTCAAATTTTATTAATTATTTTTTTTATTTCTTTAAATTTTCTAGTATTTTTATCACTTATTATTAATAATGGATTAAATATATTTATGTTATGTTGGATTTGTTATAATTGTGGAAAAATGGTAAAACTTTAAATTTGTTTTAAATCTGTATATAGAGGAGAGTTGTCTAAATCGTACCACTTATCGGTGTTCTGGTATTTATGTGTAGCAATATTTTATTTCAAAAGACAAGGTTTGTATTTCAAAAGAAAATAATAGAACGAAAAATACAAACAAATTTGAAATGGTACAATTTTAGAAATTGATTTCTTAAATTGTTCTACACAAAATCTTAATATTTGGGATAATTTGCCTTAATATTGTACATATATATGAAAATTGATTAAAAACTGCGGGGTGACGTTAAAATTGACTTCAATAAATATTTTATTACAAGACATTTTAATGAAATAAAAGTTTAAAATAATCTATAGTTTAATATATTGTAAAACATCAAAAAATTAAATATTTAATTAATTTTTAATATTGTTATTACTTATATATAATACTTTTAGTATGTATAATCTCCCATCATAATATTATTTAGTTTCCGATTATAAGGAAGTGGTACGATTTTGGCGACTGTCTCTTATATCTTAATAAAAAATAAATAAATTTATCAAAAGTAAAACTATTCATTTTATAGGATGAAAAATTATTAAAAATGTTTTTAAATATTGATTGCGATCGTAACGATATTTATTTAAATTCAAACTTAAGAGGATTTTCATTACAATTATTTCATCAAAAAATCAAAATTTCTAGTCGTTTTTTTACAATTAATTTAAATTTTTTAGCAGAGGTAAAATAAATTTAGAATTAAAATTAATATCAATCATTATTAATAAATATATTATTTTTAGATAATAATTTCATTAACAACATGCACTGTAATATTGATACAATTTCGTATAAATGATGAAAAAAATGAAAATCAAATTAATTAATTTTATATTTAAATTGAAATTTAATATATATATATATAAAATATAAAATATTTTAAAATAAATAATAATATAAATATTATCTTTCAGTTTCTTTATGTAGTATTATATGAATTTATTTTAAATATTTTAGGATACAATATGATCCTTAACTAATAATATAGAATTTTTCGTAGAATTTTCAATTTGTCCAAAATAGATTAAATATTATTCACAAAATTTATTAATATGAAACTTTATTTTTTTTATTGACATAAAAATTATACACATATTTCTCTTATATATATATATATATATGTGAATTTTTTTAGATAGATTGAAATTTTGTCAAGTATATTTATTGTTTTAACATTGAAATGTCTATAAAATCTAATATTTTGTTTTCTTTTAAAGTATTTAAGCTATGGATTTTAATATAAACTTTTATATAAAGGTTGGATAAGAACTAATAACATATTTTCATATAGCCTGAGAGAAACAGATAAATTGAAATAGAAACTATATAATAGATAAAAATATAAATATTCTTTTTATATGTTGAATTTACATATTTAACGAAAATATCTTTTGAAAAGTTAAATTCAAAATTGATATTTAGAAAATTTATATATTCGTTGTTTAATAATCATTTTTATATGACTATTTCTTTGTAATACTTGTACAAATTTTTTAAGATGAAACTTTTTATTATTCGGTTATTGACATAATTTACTTTATATTGGTATGCATAGTATTGTAGCTATATTTTGGAATTCCACCTTTTAGCTATATTAAAAAGAAATCATTGATATTTCCATATTATTAAAAATAAATAAACAAACTTGAAAGGATTTTTTTTGTATTTATTCCTGTACACTAAATAATATAAAATAAACTTGTTAAAATAAGAAATCTTGTTGGAAACAACCTACTATTTATTTATTTTTACTCGATCTTCTATGAAATTTTTTAAATAAAATAAAAATTCAATTTTAAATTTTGTTTCTTAAAACAAAATTAGTTATTTTTGTTTTTGATATGTAAAATTTAAAAAAAAACAATACATTAAAAATCATTAATGTAATTCATGTAAAAATCATTAATGTACTTAATGTAATTAATGATTTAAAAATAAATATATATTTTATTATATATTTATTTTTAAATCATTAATTACATTAAAAAGCATAGTGAGCAGATGTTATGGAATTAATAGCAAAAGTGTATTTTTTGAAAAAAGAACGACTTCGAGCACCATTTTTCAACATGTCTCTATTTTTCTGGATCGTTGTATTAAATTGTTTTTGAGTTCTTTTTGATATTTTAATCGTCTTAAATTCATTACGACGCTTCATTCGTTGAAGCATTTATGAACATGTTCCAGATTTTTTCCCCTATCTGCTTAAAAAATTAAAATTAAAAATTTTAAAATACGAAATCTTATTTATTTATTTCATTGTATTTATATTACGTTTTGTGCGCTAGGATATCACTCAAATACATTATAGGCTTTCTTCCAAAATTCTTTCTTATGAACGGCTTCGTTCTTTAATGAATCTTACAATTACATTTCAGGTTGTACTTGACTTTATTTTTTTAACAACAATCGTGTGAAATAGATTCTTATTTCTAGCCCGATTACCCAAGGCAAATGCAAACATAAAATTACTTTTCTTTTTTTAATTTGCCTTATTTCGACTTTTTTTAAATAAAAATTATGTAACGTAATTAATTCTGAATTATATAACGTAATTAATTAAAATACTTTTCGGAACAGGGCTGAACTTAATATGATGACAATAATATCTATCATACCTAATTATCTAATATTTTCAATGCATTCGTTCTATATTTTCTATATTAATTTTACTGCATAACAATATATAATTATAATTCAATTAAAGTTCTATATTAAATGAAAATGAATAAGAATCAAAAAGATTGCTAAAATATACATAAGTACCAATTTATAAATAAATATTCTAAAATCTTGATATATACATATTTAATATTTATATTCTCTATTTCCTGAAATAGTTCTTAAGCTAATTAATGCCACTAACTAAAACTACCGTCTTAAATTTTAATGGATTTTACAAATTGTTAAAAAACAAATCCCTGTTAAAAGCATTTATTACTTGGTGTAAAAAGCTGTCATTAACAATAAAGTTTTATGTTTAAATCGAAAATGTACCAGTAAATTGGAAAAGTCCTTTTTCTTTTGTAAGTATAAATTTAAAGATTATCAAATAACTTCCTTTTGGTACAAAACTGTAGTAAATAGGAAATCATTAGTGGTAGTTTTAAAACAAACTTTCAATATATATATATATATAATAATAAAAATATAGTTAATTTATTGAAAGAGAAATCGTTGCATATAAATAAATATATTTAAACTATTTTAAACTTTATAATATTCGTAAGATATTAATTTGAAAATTAACTAAAAATTAATGTTGTTTTTACTTGAAAATTAATTTTGTATTTTTATAATTCATTTAATAATATGTGTAAAAGTTTCGCTATTCTGCAATCTGCAACTATCAATGAAGAACAATATATTTACATTCTTTTTAGAAAAATATAAGAAATTTGCTGGTGTAGATATGGTACTATTTAATATGTATATAAACACAAATAAACATAATTGAAATCAGTAGGCTTATAATCTATTAAATAATTTACGTCATAATTGATTTCTTTTTGTATTTATTTTCAAATTTTGATTAATAACTATTTAAGTATACATTAATTAATTCATTTTATTCGATTTTTTGCTTTTCTTCTTGTTAAGTCTTAACACAACTCAATATCATATTAAGAACCTCCTAAAGGTTTGCTGATTAATTAATAATTTTACAACAAATTTAAGCTTGGAGCAAACCTTCATGAATAAGTGTATCAATAATATGTGGCAAATGAAGTATGGTTTCCTCATTGACATATTCAATTTTTGGTACTGTTATTTTTGAGTATAACGGTAACAATGCTCTTAATCTTTCTCCAATTTCTTCATTATTTTCGGAATTTAAACCTAGAAATAAATTGTTCCATCGATATATTTTTGAATACTAAATTAGAAATATATTTAAATATAATTTACCATAAATTGTACAATAATCTGTTTTAATTGGCAATGTAAAAGCTTTAGGATATTTTCGAACATTTTTAATAGAAACTGGTGACATATTTCCATAATCAATAAAACATATATTTGGATAACCATCGCCAACAGTTTCATTACAACAGCCACGATACCAGGCTGTATTGTCAGATTTAGCAATACACATTTCATTTGGCCTAAAAATAATATTTATTTTTTGTATTAAAAGTAAAAAATAGTTGTAAATGATACCTTGGTGTATAGTGGTGATTAGTTGATTCGGCATATTTTTTTAATTCAACGTTAAAGTCATCTAATTCTTGAACTTCATAACTACTAATGCATGAAATTATACCCAATTGTATAAATGTATGACTAACAATAATAATTGAAATATTTTCACCAGTTGGAATGTTTTCTGTATAAATATGCTGAAATACACAAGCAAATATAATAATTAATTTCAACTATGAATGGCGCTCAGAATATTCAAAAGATAATCAAATAACTCAAAAACTTTGGTACAAACATAAATAAATATGCAGCAAAAATACGTAATATAATTTTCGTATAAAAAAATAATTAAAATGATTTTTTGTACATAAACACATATTTATATAAGTTTTTATGTATAGTACTAAAAAGAAAGTGTTTTGCAAAAAATTAAAAATGTAAAAAAAAATTTTTAAGATCACAAGTTTTATATGAATTATCAAATACCACTGTTAAATATTAATTACCGAAAAGTAAATGCTTTTAACTCTTAAATTACAAAGTTGGTTGGTTGGTTTATTCAATAATAATATTATACGAAAGAAAAACAAATATCTTACCTCTAGCATAATTGGATCATCTGTATCTTTTGGAATAGTTGGAGTTAATAATTCAAGACACTTATTATTTATATTATCATTTGTTTCCAAATTATATAATTCTGCTACAATTTTATTATTTTTTAACTCATTTTCTTTATATATTATTTTTAATTCTGTATCCGAATTTATTATTTTATTAATATAATTTGTAAAATAATCATTAGGACAAGAATTTTCGAGATTTTTCAAATATATTACAAATGGATAACGTTTAAATTTATAGCATTGTGGTAGGAACTTTTTTAATTCTGATAACTTTTTTTTCTCATTATTACCAATATCAATATATGCAATATGAATTTTTTCAGGATTTTCATTATTTAATACAATTGCTCGATGCCAAATTCCATTATAAGTAGCAACAACATATTCATTAACATTTGGTAGTTTTGTTAAAAATTTTGCATTTTCAGAAATTCTTGCAACATCATTTATAATTTTAATATAATCATCATTTTCAGTTTTATCACATGAACGAATATATACCATATTGATTTGTTCAAAATGTGTTATAATAACAGTTTGACCTGATTTTGGAATTTCACCTTTAATAGGTTTATTTTGTGATTGGAGCACATGTTTATCGAGAATACTAAAATATTTCAATATCTCTAAAATATTTAATATTTCAAGAGTATTTAATAAAATTATAAAAACTTACGACAATTTCAAGCATTGGTGAGTTTTTCGATAAAGACATTCTATTGAACAATAAAATTCGTTACATTTCTCACAAATTTTAATTGATATATTCTGACAAGTATTACATGGTTTCAATTTTAATTGTGCTAATGAAAATTGATCACAAAATTTAATAAAATTTCCCTGAAATTTTCGAAATATTTTTTTAAAATCTTTACATATTTATATATTAATTGTTGTATACGGTATACATATATATAATGAAATTAATTTTGTGCAAATTCCAGATCAAAAATACTGATTCTACTGATCGTACTATTTACCTCTTTAGAATTATACAATCCTTCAGATAACTCTACTTTTTTTTTAATAATATCCATTCGAGACTCACTGCAAAATAAATAATTTATAAAAGTATATTAAAATTAAAGAAATTTATTTTAAGTTTTAATAGTTTTACAAATTTATATTGCCATATACTTACATTTCTGTGTTTTTATTAAATTCTGGTTTGTTACATTCCATATTTTTATTATTAAAACTATATTCTTTATCATTATTATCAATGTTTCTATTTTCATTACCTAATGTAGGATGTTGTCTATTAGTAAACGGACCTTTTATGGACCTACAAAATTCTTAATTAGTTACTGAATTAATATTAAATTACAATTATATATAAATACCTCTTTGACATATCAAGTTGTCTGTCATCTGATAGTGTTGATTTAATTTCTTCATTATTATCGTCATAATTATTATTATTTTGATTTTGTTTCATAGTTTTTGGCCCAACTTCCATTCCAAATACATTATTTTGCATTCCTTTAAGAATTGCTTCAAAATCACTATAAAAAAATTATAAAATAAAATTTTAATTAAACGGAGATTATATAAAATATACAAAATATATTATACTTTTCTGTTGTACATTCAGCAAAATAATATTTACAATGCTGAGATCTTGTTACTGATATAACATTTCCATAGTTAGACATAATTCTCTTCAAAGATATTTCATCCAAATTAGATGGCACATTTTTAACACACAATAATAAAACATTTTGATTGCCGGCGTCGTCTGTTAAAGCAGCACCAGGACCATTTTTATATGAATTAAAATTTTTATCATTATATGTTGTTGCCATATAACTGTCAATTATTGAATTTTCTGTATCCTGGTCAGAATTTATTTCAATTTTCAATCCAGAATCTCTACAAAATAAATAATTTAGAAAAGCTTATTAAAATATTCAATTTTCCAACAAAATTCTTTATTTATTATACACATGACAATATAAACAAATACCTTTTTGACATATCAATTTTTCTGTTATCTAATGGATTTGATTTAATTTCATTATTATATTGGTAATTTCTCTTCTCAGTTTTTGGTTCAACTCTTATTTTATATACATTATTTTCCATTCCTTTAAGAACTGCTTTAAAATCACTATAAAAAAAATTATAAAATAAAATTTTAATTAAACGAAGATTATATAAAATATACAAAATAAATTATACTTTTCTGTTGCACATTCAGCAAAATAATATTCACAATGATGAGATCTTTTGACTGATATAACAGTTCCATAATTACACATAAATCTCTTCAAACATATTTCATCGAAAATAGGTGGTACATCTTTAATACACAATAGAAAACGATTTTTATTATTGCAGCCGACTTCTGAAGAAGATTTTATTAAGACACTATCAGTTATTGGTTTTTGTGTATGCTGTTTAAAATATTTTAAGTTTTCACAATCCATTATATCGTTTTTGATTGAGGTTTTCATCTGTTAATTACAAAGAAAAAAAAATCTTTTTTATCTTACTAGCGTTCTCCGAAACATAAACAAAACAAAACATGTGCAAAAAATAACACAATATTTATGCCAGTTCAACTGCGGAGTGGGCTGAGTGTGTGTAGGTAACGTAATCTGGATTGCGGGTTTTATTATTTTATATTTAAAGTAACCTTTTTTTTATTTTTAACAATTTGGAATGTTTTTATTGGCTTAAAATATTATATTTCAGTAAATTTTATGTAATTTTTATATGACTTTAAAATATCACATTACAGAAATTATTATTTACTTTTTTGAAATATATTAATTTTGACAATAGCCTCTCAATTTATTTTTCTATTTCACTACAAATGTTTGGTATTCACAAAATTAAAGTAAGTATTGCCATCCCGGATTTACAATATATTTCAACAAATCTACTTCAATTTGGAGAGGAGTAGATTTCATTGGAATTTCATATTTAATCGAATATTTCCAGCAATTGAACAAAATTCGTTACATAAAATATATAAAACGGGTTTTGAATAAAAGACATGAGCATAATTGATAATAAACTGAAATAAATTTAGTTATATTTAATATATTCTAGTGTTAACAACTAAAATTATATATTGATATAATATTTTAATAATTATATTATAAATAAAATGGATACGATATTTCAAACAATTTTTATTGGAATAGTGATAACAACATTTATATGTTACATATATCTGGTAAAAAAATTTAATTATTGGAAAAAACGTAATTTAGTGGCCCAAAATCAAAACTTCTTTTTGGTACATTTCCATGTACAATTACACAAAAAAATAATTTAATATATGACATGGAGGAAATTTATCAGTAAAATCAATATATTATTATTTTTTATATTTTATGTTAATTTATTTATGATTAAATTTATAGAAAATATAAAACTACAGATAATTTTGTTGGTGTATTTACAATAAGAGAACCTCAATTATTGATATTATCACCACTTATAACGCGTGAAATTTTAGTTAATAAATTCAAATCTTTTAATGATAATACTCCTGGCACATGGGTTAGTGTTAAAAAAAATAATTAAATTAATCAAACTTTCATATCTTATTAAATATAATTAAAATTGATTTAGGTGGCTCAAGATAATGATAAAATTGCTGTCGATAATCCATTCTTATCAATTGGTGAAACCTTGAAAGAAAAACGTGCAGAAATTATACCAGCTTTAGGTTCTGTTAGGGTAATTATAAATAGAAATACAAATTTTTAAATTTTATTATAACTGATTTTTGAATTGAATTAATTTCAGATGAAAGCATCTTATCCATTAATGTTACAAGTTTGTAATAAAATGACTAAATATATTAAAAATATTTTAGTACAAAATTCATACAATTCATGTATTGATACAAGAAATGTAAGTTGATGAAAAAATTTCTAATTAATATTTTAATATTAACAAAAACATTTCCGAATTTTTTTTTAATTAATTATCTCCAAAATTGGATTTATTAATATATATTTTGAAAACTTTTTTGAAATATCTATAACTATATAAATACTTTAAAATTCAATATTTTGAGAAATTTATAAAAAATTATATAGTTTATTAAATATTTTATAATATAAATCATAATAATAAAAATATCGTTTTTACTAGTTTACTTCGAGATTTACGTGCGAAACTGTTACTGTTTGTATTTATTGAATTGAATCTGGTTCTTTTACTGAAAATGATAATCCAATCTTATCTGCTGCTCAAGCAATGATCCGTGATTTTGTTCAAGCATATCATTACAATTTTAATATTAGTGTATTACCATTTATGAAAAAAATTTATAATTTTCGGTTCTTTTCCAATAAAACAGAACAATTTTTCACAAATTTAATGAATAATGCAATTGATTTAGTTGTTCAAAACAACGTAATAAACGATTAGATTTCCTAGAATATATATTAGGAATGAAAGACAAGAAAAATTTAAATAATTTAGAAATGGCTTCACATACAATCACATTCTTTTTAGATGGTTTTGAGACATCAGCATCGTTAATTAGTCATTGTTTATTATTGGTAAAATATATAATTTTATAAATTAAATATTTAGATAATTAATATTAATAGAATTAAAATTATAGTTAGCAAGAAATTCAGAAGAACAAGAATTGTTAAGATGTGAAATTAATAATAATTTAAATGAAGATAAAAATATAAATTTTGATAAACTTCATCAAATGGAATATTTAGATTTATGTATTCAAGGTAAATATGATCATTAATTAGTACATTAAATAATTAAATGATTTACTAATTTTTTTTTAAATTTTGATAGAAACTTAACGACTTTTCACACCATTATTATTTGTTTCGAAAGTTTGTACTGAACCAGTTGAATTAGAAAATACTAATAGTCGTATATTACAATTACAAATTGGTGATATTGTTCATATATACCACTTCATTGTTTCCATAATGATGAACAATATTTCTTAAATCCAGAAAAATTTACACCAGAGAGGTTTCACGAAAAAAATGGTGGTATAAAGAAATTTAAAGATGAAGAAATATTTCTACCATTTAGTGACGGACCAAGAATTTGTTTAGGTATAATTTTATGTTAATAAATGAAATTTTACTATTAATAATTATTTTTATTATTATTATTATATAGGAATGAAATTTGCATTAAGCCAAGCAAAAGCTGGAATTTGTGAAATTATTAAACATTTTGAAATTACTGTCAATGAAAGAACTCGTAAAGATAATTACATATATTAGTAATTCACAAACTTTAATTACACGTCTTGATGGAGGAGTTTTTTTAAATTTTAAAGAAATTTAATAAATTAATATTTACATATTATTACTGAAAAGTTATAAAATAAAATTTACTAATGTTTTAGTATATTATATTAAGAAATTTGAAATGATTTAGAAATTATTTTATATGAATAAATATAATTTTTAGACATTTTGAAATGGTTTTTAGTTTTTATTAAATTAATTTAATAGTTGAAAACAGAATTATGCTGAAGTTAATATCAGATTAATAATTTTTAAACTATAGTCGATTAGATTTTATTTTGAAAATAAAGATATATTTATTATACTAATATTAAAAAAATATATTATTTAAAATGAAAAATATTTTGCAAAAATTTGTATTTAAAGTGAAAGATATTTTCAAAATATTTTAATTTTTCCAATAACAATAAAGTATTTATTTGTAAATACTATTATTTATATTCAAGTTCAATATATTTTGGGATAACAAACATGCTAAATAAATATTTAATCAAAATTCTCAAAAAACTTAAAATTTATGTACTTAAAACTTGTTCTAACCATTATTTATTTATCTGAAACTGAAAGATATTTTTATGAAATTATTTTTTTAATTACAACTACATATATATTCGTTGAACTTTATTAATAATGTTATAAATTTTAACATCATTTTCGAACCAAATATTTTATTGTTTCAAAAATTATATTTACTTTAGAATAAGTATTATCGTTTTCATTACAAACAAATGATATTCAAAGGTCGCAAACGACATATTTCAAGAATAAATGATTTTATCCTTTTCGACTTTATTTAATAATAAGCTTTTTAATATTTTATATATTAAAATTCTCCATAAATATGTATTGCCTCAATAAATATCTAATTAATTTATATGAATATATGCACAGTTTCAATCATATTTTTTTAGTACAATTATTTAATTTAAAATAACAGAAGCGGAGTTAATTTTCACTATAAGGCTGTAGGTTGGTAAACCAACTACTATTCTGAATATTAAATAATTAATACGAAAAAAAAGGAAAACTTTCTAAAAAAATTATTTTAAATTTTTATTTTTACCTCATAAATATATAAATATAGCATAACAACTAATAACAAAAATTGTTTAAACTCTTATCAGCCTATTTTTGAGATAACTACAACCCTGATTTATTATTTCATGTGTAAAATTTTATTATATACGTATGAAAGTATATTTTCAAATTTATTCTAACTAAGAGTTTTATTGAATTCAATTTTAGTTTCAAAAAAATTGTTCATGTGAAAAGTTTAAAATTTGATTTGACTGTCGGTTCTATTAAATATTTTTTTAAAATGTTTTCGTTTTTATTAACAATTTTGTTAACAATTGTTATAATTGTAATCGGAGGATATTTATATTTAATTTGGAATTTTGGATATTGGAAAAAGCGTGATGTGATAGAAGCTAAATCTAAAGCTTTAATTGGATCATTTCCTCATTCAATTAATCAAAAAAAGAATTTAATTTACGATATGGAAGAAATATACAAGTAATCAAATTATTTAAATACGTATATCTTATAATCATTACTTGTTTATTAAATTTATAAAATAAACATTTTAAACTTTTAATTATAATTTTAGTCAATATAAAAATAAAGAGAATTTTGTTGGTGTTTTTCTGGTGAGAGATCCCCAATTATTGCTATTAGAACCAGCATTAGCTCATGAAATTTTTGTGGCTAAATTCAAGTATTTTCATGACAATGCACATTCAGCCTGGGTAAGATTTAGGAGTACATTTTATGGATTGATTTCTTTTAATTTATTTTCTATATAGATTGATAAGGACGTAGATGAAATATTAGGCAATAATCCATTCTTCTTAAAAGGTGAAGAATGGAAAGAGAAGCGTGCAGAAATTGCTCCAGCAATAACAGCTTCTAGAGTAATACTTAAAATTTTACAAATATCAAATTTTTATTTAAAAGTTTAATCTTAATTAGGTTAAAGCTAGCTACCCAATTATCCAACATGTGTGTGAGCAAATGAGTAATTACATTAAAAAGCTCTTAATAACATCAACAAAAGAATGTAATCTTGATGGCAAAGATGTAATTACCAATTACCATAATATTAATATTTTTTATTATTAATATACAGTTAATAAATTTTTAGTTGGCAAATCGTTTTACAGCTCAGGTTGTTTGTGATTCTATTTATGGATTCGATGCTGGTTGTTTTACCGAATCCAATAGTCAAATTTTAATTGAAGCTAAGATACTAATTGATAATTTTGTGAACACTTTTATGTTAAAATTTATTGCCAGTGTTATTCCATTAGTTAAATTTTTTTTAAAACCGAGGTTTATGTCAGTGTCCTCTACGAATTTTTTTAATACTCTTTTAAAAAATGCTATAGAAGTTCGACAAAATAGTAAAGTTGATCGCGCAGATTTTCTTAATTATTTATTGCAATTAAAGGAGAAAAAGAACCTAACTGAAATAGAAATGGTAACTCATAGTGTTTCATTTTTTGGTGATGGTTATGAAACATCTGCAACACTAATATCCCATTGTTTATTATGTTTAGCCAGAAATAAATCAATCCAACAGCAATTAAGAGAAGAAATCTTAATTAATTTAGATGATGATGATACATTAAACTTTGATAAACTAAATGAAATGGATTATTTGGAGCAATGTATTCAAGGTAACAAATAATAAATTATTGTTAATCTATTTAAAAACTTAATTATTTTTATAGAAACCTTAAGATTATTTTCACCAGTAACTTTTTTGTCAAAAGTTTGTACACAATCAGTTGAGCTTGAAAATACTCGAGGAAGAAGTCTTAAAATGAAAGTTGGTGAAGTTATTAATATTCCAATATATTTGCTCCATCGCGATGAAAGAAATTTTCCAAACCCTGACGAATTTATTCCAGAAAGATTTAGCAAAGAAAATGGTGGTGCTAAAAAATATAGAGATGAGGGAAAGTTTTTACCATTTGGAGATGGTCCAAGAATATGCTTAGGTATATTATATATACATTATTGTAAAATAGTTAAATAAATTTTGTAATTTTAGGTCAAAGATTTGGGATAACACAAACAAAAGCAGCAATTTGTGAAATAATTAGAAATTTCGAAATTTCTCCCAACAAGAAAACACGCAAAGATAATTACATATGTCCACGAAGTTTAATGACTCTACTTGACGGTGGAATTTGGTTAAATTTCAAAGAAATTAAGAATTAATACCATTTAATAACATATAATATATTATTATTGGAACAAACTTTCTATCTAAGTTATCCGAAATAAATCGACTTATAGATAGAAATTTAGTACACAATTATTTTTTTATTAGCTACAAAAATTGAAGAAAAAATTAACTATAGTCCTGAGTATTTCTGTAATTTAGTACTTTGTAAAAGCTGTAACCAAATTTTTCATTTACATAATAAGAAATTTGAAAATAGTAAAAGAAATGTGGTTGGAAAACTATGAATTTTTGATATTTATACTTCACTCTTGATGAATTAAGATTCAGATACAGTCACAAAATTCAAGGTCTTAAATTTAATCTATTTAAGTATATATAAAAAGAAAAATATTTCTTATTTCATTCCTGATTCCGACTTTCTAACTCTAATCAAAGAAAATACTTATGACTGCTCTAATAATCGCCCAAAAGTACTAACTTAATAAATTAAACAATTCAATATATTACATATGAACTAATACATATAAACATGACTATATACTAAGGTAGGTAATTGTACAAAAGGAGCAATCTTTTTTGAAATAATTTATAAATTTATTATAAATAAAATAGAAATTTTGAAATAGTTTTTATTAAATTAATTTAATCTTTGAAAAAAGAATTAGGCAGAAGTTAAAATAAGACCAATAATTTTCAAAATAAATTGGATTAGATTTTATTTTCGAATAATTTTTAAAACTTATAATATTATAAAGAATATTTTGCAAAAATTCGTATTTAAAGTGAAACATATTTGCGAAATATTTTCATTATTCGAAAAGCATTATTATTTATAATATAAATACCAATATTTATTTTGAAGTTCAATATATGTTAAGAAATATCTAATAAAGAAATGAATATTAAAAATATAATATATGATTTACAATATAAAATATCAAGAATTCTAACTTCTAAGAAAGAAAAATGCTAAATAAATATTTAATCAAAATTCCAAAAAAATTTCAAAATTATGTACTTAAAACTTAATTATTAAACGTTGTTCTGACCATATTGTATTAATCTGAATCTAAAAGATATTTTTATGAAGTTTTTTTTTAATTACAACTACATATATATTCGTTGAAATTTATTAATAAGGTTATAAATTTTAACCTCATTTTTCAACAAAATATTTTATTGTTTCAAAAATTATATTTAGTTTCGAATAAGTATTATCGATTTTATTACATTAAAAGTAATTATAGAGGTCGCAAACGTTATGTTACGAGAATAAATAATTTTTTCGTTTTTAATTTTATATAATAAAATATTAAAAAGCTCGTTTTATAAGCTCTTTAATATTTTATTATATTATCAAGTCTTCGAGCATCGATGAAAGATGAAGCAATTATTTCTCTTAGGGCTACATTATAAAAAAATCTTTTATGTATAGTATTTTGTTTTGTGTTTTTTTAAATAAATGAAATATATATTTATTTTTGTAACTGGTTTTCTGTATAATTTATTAATTTAAAGTTTATTTTCTGTAATGGCATACATAAATATAACCATATATTTATATAAACCTATACCTAGACAAACTATTAAACATAATTATGCAAATCTGATATATAGAAGAGTCGGAGTTGGAGTCGGATTCAAAATCGGAGTCGTAGTCGGAGTCAGCGGTACAAAAAAAGAGGAGTTGAGAGTTTGATCACAGAAAAATTGTGACTAAACTTTTAAAAGATAAAAAATCGCCTAGATGAGACGGGATAAATGCAATAATATTATAATGTCTGCCAAGATAAGGTCTTATTTATCTAAATCTAATTTTTGAATGGTTGTCTAAAATTAGGTTACTTCTTATAAAAGTGGAAAATTTATACAGCTATACATAAAAGCGGTAAATCACCCTGTGAAATTGATAGATGCAGACCGATCAGTTTAATCAACCTAACCAGCGAAATATATTAAAGAACAAAATTATAGCATTTATAGAAGAAAATAATTGCACTACCACTCAAGAATTTTAAAAAAAATCTCAACTGAATCAATATTTTTTGATATCCAATAGGCTTTTGACACTGTCTGTATGACAACTGGCCATTAAGCAAAATTTTGCACCAGAGTTTATGAAAATTGTTAACATTTTTATGTACATTTTATGTACATATGGCTCGTACAGCAGGACTTCCACACGGTTTTGCTTTTAGTCCTATATTATATAATGTTTTTCTAAACATCTCGAGTCAGTATGCCGATGATAGAGATATTTATATTTCGCGTTCAACTGCTAATGAAATCATACACAATCTAGAAGCAAATTTAAAGACGTTAATCGAATAATCCAAATTTTGTTACATCAAGCAAAACATATGCCCGAGAAAATTAATGAAAAAACCTACTTTTCAAAATTCGACGCAATCAAATTCAATCCATTTAAACTTTTTTAACGTTTAATATTTATTACTTAGTTTTTACTCTAGGTATTAAATTTTAGTTACATATATATTCAAAGGTTTTCGTAAATTTTTCCTTAATAACTTTTGTCTTAATTAAACTACTTTTATCATAGACCGAGATAATATCTCAGTTGTAAAGAACTTTTTTTGGTCTGATCACATTTATAGCATAATGTTGAATTTAACAATAAATCTGAAAGATGCAGTAAATAACTAAATAAATAAATTTATTTTTACCTCATAGATATGTGAAACGAATACGATATTTATAGCATAACAATAACAACGAAAGTTCTCTAAAATTTTATCAACCTCTTTTTTAAGATAACTACGACCCTGATTTATTATTTTTAAGTCTAAATTTTTATTATACGAATATATGAATAAAAGTATATTTTCAAATTTATTCTAACTAAGCGTTTTATTGAATTAAATTTTAGTTTCTGAAAACTTGTTCATGTGAAAATTTTAAAATTTGATTTGACTGTCGGTTCTATTAAATATTTTTTTAAAATGTATTCGTTTTTATTAACTATTTTGTTAACAATTGTTATAATTGTAATCGGAGGATATTTATACTTAATTTGGAATTTTGGATATTGGAAAAGGCGTGATGTGATAGAAGCTAAATCTAAAGCTTTAATTGGATCATTTTCCCATTCAATTAATCAAAAAAGGAATTTAATTTACGATATGGAAGAAATATACAAGTAATCAAATTAATTCAATGACTAGAACATTATTACTTAAGTATTCATCATCATTACTTGTTTATTAATTTCATAAAATAAATGTTACAACACGAAACTTAAATTTTTAAATGTCGTAATACATATTTATAAATATATTTATAATTTTAGTCAATATAAAGATAAAGAGAATTTTGTTGGTGTTTTTCTGGTGAGAGATCCCCAATTATTGCTATTAGAACCAGCATTAGCGCATGAAATTTTTGTGGCTAAATTCAAGTATTTTCATGACAATGCACATTCAGCGTGGGTAAGATTTATGAGTACTTTTTTTGGGTTTATTATTTTTATTTACTTCTCTACACAGATTGATAAGGACGTAGATGAAATAGTAGGCAAAAATCCATTCTTCTTAAAAGGTGAAGAATGGAAAGAGAAACGTGCAGAAATAACTCCAGCAATAACAGCTTCTAGAGTAATATTTAAACTTCTATAAATATGAAATTTTTATGGAAAAATTTAATGTTAATTATTAAGGTTAAAGCTAGCTATCCAATTATGCAACAAGTTTCTGAGCAAATGAGCAATTACATTAAAAAGCTCTTAATAACATCAACAAAAGAATATAATATTGATGGGAAAGATGTAATTACCAATTAAATTAATTTTAATATTTTTTATTTTTAATATACAATTAATAAATTCTTAGTTGGCAAATCGTTTTACAGCTCAGGTTGTTTGTGATTCTATTTATGGATTCGATGCTGGTTGCTTCACCGAATGCAACAGTCAAATTTTAATTGAAGCTAAAAAAATGGTTGATAATTTTGTGAACGCCTTTATGTTGAAATTTATTGCCAGTGTTATTCCTTTAATTAAATTTTTTTTTAAACCAACATTTATGTCAAAATCCACTACGAATTTCTTAAAAACTCTTTTAAAAAATGCTATAGAAGTTCGACAAAATAGTAAATCTGATCGGGCTGATTTTCTTAATTATTTATTGAAATTAAAAGAAAAAAAGAACCTAACTGAGACGGAAATGACAGCTCACAGTGTTTCTTTTTTTTCTGATGGTTATGAAACATCTGCTACATTAATATCTCATTGTTTACTATGTTTAGCAAGAAATAAATCAATCCAACAGCAATTAAGAGAAGAAATCTTAACGAATTTAGATGATGACGATACATTAAATTTTGAGAAGCTAAATGAAATGGATTATTTGGAGCAATGTATTCAAGGTAGAAAAATTATTATTGTACTATTCAAAAATATAATTATTACAATTATTATTATAGAAACCTTAAGATTATTTTCACCATTAACTTTCTTGTCGAAATCTTGTACAGAAACAGTTGAACTAGCAAATACTCGAGGAAGAAGTCTTAAAATGGAAGTTGGTGAAGTTATTAATATACCAATATATTTGCTCCATCATGATGAAAGAAATTTTTCAAATCCTGAAGAATTTATTCCAGAAAGATTTGGTAGAGAAAATGGTGGTTCTAAAAAATATAGAGATGAAGGAAAGTTTTTACCATTTGGAGATGGTCCAAGAATTTGCTTAGGTATATTGTAAATACAATATTGTAAAATATTTAAGTAAAATTTAAAATTTTATAATTTCAGGTCAAAGATTTGCTTTAACACAATCAAAAGCAGCTGTTTGTGAAATAATTCGAAATTTTGAAATTACTCCCAATGAGAAAACTCGGAAAGATAATTACTTAGATCCAAAAAGTTTGATTACTCTACTTGATGGTGGAATATGGTTAAATTTCAAAGAAATAAAGAATTAATAACATAAAATATCTTACTGTTATTAAAACAAATGTTCTAGCTTTGTTTTCTTGCCAACCAAACATGAAATCAAACCAAAAACTTCAAAATCCAGGAGATTTATCAAAAGCTATTACCATCTAGAAATTAATAGTTTCATAAATAAATAAATAAATAAATAAAAATAAACATCTACTTATAACAGAAAACATAGGTGAATATTAAAAAATTTAAAAAGTTTTACGTTAATTCTATACACATCAAAACCAGAAAAAATCCAAACAATAATGATAAAAGGTTTAAATAAATTTAACTTTAAAAATTCTTTGAAAAAAAACAGATAAACGTACACAACACACAATTCATTATATTACACTAATGTGTAGAATCAGATATAAAGTATTAAAACTTCAGACCATCGTATTATACGGGGGGAAAAATAAGAAAAAAGACATTAGGCAATCTTAAAGATGTCAAAAACTAGTTTGAAAACATAATATAAATCAGACCAGTAATTTTCAAAAATAAATTCGATTAGATTTAATTTTCGAAATAAAAAAATATTTTGCTATAATTTATAATATTATGAAGAATATTTTGCGAAAATTCGTATTTAAACTGACACATATTTACAAAATATTTTCATTGTTCGAAAAACATTATTTATTTTGAAGTTCAATATATTTTAACCCTTTGGAGCCTACTGGGAAGATGTTACCTTTCTGTTCAGAGAAATCCTACATAAAAAGACATTATATTAATTTCCTTTCAGAATTAGCTGAATAATTGATTATTCACGGACGAGTATATGCATCACACATGATTTAGTCATCGTTTTTTACTATACAACATGACCGAAAAGTCGTCCTCAAAGGATTAAGAAATATCTAATAAAAATAAATATAGAAATGAATATTAAAAATACAATATATAATTTACAATAGAAAATATCAAGAATTCTAACTTCTAAGAAAGAAAAATGCTAAATAAATATTTAAACAAAATTCCAAAAATAATTAAAAATTATGTACTTAAAACTTCATTATTAAACGTTGTTCTGACCATATTTTATTGATCTGAATCTAAAACATATTTTTATGAAGTTTTTTTTTAATTACAACTACATATATATTCGTTGAAGTTTATTCATAAGGTTATAAATTTTAACATTATTTTTCTACCAAATATTTTATTGCTTCAAAAATTATATTTAGTTTCTAATAAGTATTATCGATATAAATTACTTTAAAATTACGTACAGACAACAACAATAGATTCTTAATAACAATAGATATATTACATAAAAATTTAAATTTATTAATTTAAAACTAACGAATGAGGTATTATTAGCTATAAAATTTTTTGTTTTAACTAGCGAATTTCTTATATAATTTAAAAATTAAGACTTTTTTAATGATAATTTATTTAAGTAATCAAATTATAATTAAATAAATTTCTATATTCTTTTTAAAATATATATAAATAAATACATTATTTTTGTTGATTTTCAAGTTATTAACAGAAACCAGAATTCCACAGGTGTATTTGTTTATTAAAACCAATTTAATACCTATTCGTATATTTAAACTTTCCCAAAAAAGTACTATATAACTTTCACCAAAAATCGTTATAAATTTCTAGAATTCAATAAAAGAGGAGACTATAAGTACAAAAATATAGCGAATATAAATTTTGTATAACGATATATGAAAAGTTCATATAGATATACATATATACAACAGAGCCCCAGCATTATATAAAATCCTTTAGAGAGATTACCATATACACAAGAATATGTGGGAAAATCTAGACTCTAGATTTTCCCACATATTCTTGTGTAGATTCTAGAGCAATATTTTTTTATATTGAAAAGCTATGAGGCCCACCGAGCTCATTAAACAAAATTTTCCACTAGAGTTTATTAGAAGATTTCCTATTACGAAACATCTCGAGTGGGTAGGTCTGGTATGTCGATGATAACATTTTTTGTAAAAAAAACTTGTTTTTACTATTTTTTTATTTTGCGTTTTTTATTTATTAATTAGTTTTTTAGTCTAGTTATTAAATTTTACGTAGTTAATCAACCAAAAGGTTTTTGTAAATTTTTCCTTAATAACTTTTATTTTAATTAAACTAAATTTATCACAAAACTAGATAATACCTCAGTTGTAAATATGAAACATGTAGTAAATAACTAAATAAATAAAAAGAAAATAAAAATAAATTATAACAACTTTTTTAACAATTTATTTTAATATTTTTATATTTACCACATATATATGTGAAACGAATGCGATATTTATAGCATAACAATAACGAAAATTCTCTAAAATTTTATCAAATTCTTTTTTAAGATAACTACGACCCTGATTTATTATTTTAAATCTAAATTTTTATTATATTTGAATTAAAGTATATTTAATAGAGTTTTATTAAATTAAATGTTACTTTCTAAAAAATTGTTCATGTGAATAGTTTAAAATTTGATTTGACTGTCGGTTCTATTAAATATTTTTTAAAAATGTTTTCGTTTTTATTAACAATTTTGTTAACAATTGTTATAATTGTAATCGGAGGATATTTATATTTAATTTGGAATTTTGGATATTGGAAAAAGCGTGATGTGCAAGAAGTAAAATCTAAACCTTTAATTGGATCATTTCCACATTTATTTAATCAAAAGAAGAATTTAATTTACGATATGGAAGATATCTATAAGTAAGTGAATTAATTCAATGACTAGAACATTATTACTTAAGTATTCATCATCATTACTTGTTTATTAATTTCATAAAATAAATGTTACAACACGAGACTTAAATTTTTAAATATATTTATAATTTTAGTCAATATAAAGATAAAGAGAATTTTGTTGGTGTGTTTCTGGTGAGAGATCCCCAATTATTACTATTAGAACCAGCATTAGCTCATGAAATTTTTGTAACAAAATTCAAGTGTTTTATTGACAATGCACATTCAGACTGGGTAAGATGTATGAGTACATTTTATGGATTGATTATTTTTATTTACTTTTCTACACAGATTGATAAGGACTTAGATGAAATAGTAGGCAAAAATCCATTCTTCTTAAAAAGCGAAAAATGGAAAGAGAAACGTGCAGAAATTGCTCCAGCAATAACAGCTTCTAGAGTAATAATTAAACTTTTACAAATATCAAATTTATATCTAAAAATTTAATGTTGATTATTAAGGTTAAAGCTAGCTACCCAATTATGCAACAAGTTTGTGAGCAAATGAGCAATTACATTAAAAAGCTCTTGATAACATCAACAAAAGAATGCATTATTGATGGCAAGGATGTAATTACCAATTACCATAATATTAATTTTTTTTGTTATTAATATACAGTTAATAAATTTTTAGTTGTCAAATCGTTTTACAGCTCAGGTTGTTTGTGATACTATTTATGGATTCGATGCTGGTTGTTTTACTGAATCCAATAGCCAAATTTTATTTGAAGCTAAGAAATTGGTTGATAATTTTGTGAACGGTTTTATGTTGAAATTTATTGCCAGTGGTATTCCTTTAATTAAGTTTTTTTTTAAACCAAGATTTATGGCAGTGTCCACTATGAATTTTTTTGATACTCTTTTAAAAAATGCTATAGAAGTTCGACAAAATAGTAAAGTTGATCGCGCAGATTTTCTTAATTATTTATTGCAATTAAAGGAGAAAAAGAACATAACTGATACAGAAATGACAGCTCACAGTGTTGCATTTTTTTCTGATGGTTATGAAACATCTGCTACAATAATATCTCATTGTTTACTCTGTTTAGCACGAAATAAATCAGTCCAACAGCAATTAAGAGAAGAAATCCTAATGAATTTAGATGATGATGATACATTAAACTTTGATAAACTAAATGAAATGGATTATTTGGAACAATGTGTTCAAGGTACGAAATATTTAATATTTAATAAAAAATTAAACAACTACAATATTGTTATAGAAAGCTTTAGACTATTTACCCCTGGGATTTTTTTGTCCAAAATTTGTACAGAACCAGTTGAATTAGAAAATACTCGAGGAAGAAGTCTTAAAATGAAAGTTGGTGAAGTTATTAATATACCAATACACTTGTTCCATCATGATGAAAGAAATTTTCCAAATCCCGAAGAATTTATTCCGGAAAGATTTTGTAGAGAAAATGGTGGTTCTAAAAAATATAGAGATGAGGGAAAGTTTTTACCATTTGGAGATGGCCCAAGAATTTGCTTAGGTATATTGTAAATACAATATTGTAAAATATTTATGTAAAGTTTAAAATTTTGTAATTTTAGGTCAAAGATTTGGTATAACACAAACTAAAGCAGCTGTTTGTGAACTAATTCGAAATTTTGAAATTACTCCCAATGAGAAAACTCGGAAAGATAATTACTTAGATCCAGAACGTTTGATTCCTCTACTTGATGGTGGAATATGGTTAAATTTCAAAGAAATAAAGAATTAGTAATATGTAATAACATAAAATATATTACTATTATTAAAACGAATGTTCTAGCTTTGTTTTCTTGCCAGCCAAACATGAAATTTAAAAAAAAAAACAGATAAACGTACATAATTCATTATAATATTTAAATGTTGTTTTCTTCTGTATATTACAAAAACTTTAATCTTTGTTAAACTTCAGTTTCAATACAATGTTTGAAACTGAAGTTTAAAAAAGATTAAACCGTGTTTGGCAAAACACCCTATGTCAGAGTCAAATTACCAAACACAGAGTTGAGAGCCAGATTCTACATTATTTCTGTGATATGTAATATAAAAATGTTGGTTTTGGGTGTTTTCAACTTCAACTTCATTAAAATATTTTAAAAAAAATTAAATTAATTGATTTATGCACTGCTGCATAAATGAAATGAAATCGTCACGAATTTAGTTTTGCTTATTGTTGCAGTGATGAAAGTTCTTGCAGTTATTATCGATATTGTATTTAAACAGAACAATATATGTCTCTTTGATTATATGATTAGTAAATAAATCCATAAAATTTAATTGATTATTTTATGAATTCAATAAATCAACCACCTGAAAATATTACGTAACGTATGTAAAAAGCACTCCAACGTATGGATTTGCAAAAATAATTATTTTTTTAAAATTTATTTAATTGAAGTTTTTGCAATGTAATGCATTTAAAATTTCATATATTTAACCTTTAATGGTTCATTCATGTTATTTTTAACTTTATTACGATACAATTTACTTTTCAAGGGTTTTGACACATCACCAACTCTAATATTAAAAGAAACCAAAATACAAATAGGGACCCTTTTTAAAAATATAAAAGTATGAGTGAACTCTTGTCCACACATAATTTTGCATAATGAGCCGCCACTGAGCCAAACTCAGTGGCGGCTCATAAGGTTTTATTCATCAGCAATTTATTTCTAATCGCAAATATTTTGAATTTTGCATCATGAGCCGCCACTGAGCCAAAGTCTATAAGCTTTTAATCATCAGCAATTAAATTTATTTCTAATCGCAAATATTTTGAATAAATATAATTTGGGAAAATATATATGTATTTTAGTTTCAAAAATAGTCTTCGTGCGAAAAGTTTAAAACTTTATTTTGTTGTCTTGTTTTAATTTTAAAATGTTTTCATTTGTATTAATAGTTTTATTAATAATTCTTGTAATTGTTGTATCCGGAGGATATTTATATTTAATTTGGAATTTTGGATATTGGAAAAAGCGTGATGTGAAAGAAGTAAAATCTAAAGCTTTGGTTGGATCATTTCCACATTCTCTTAATCAAAAAAGGAATTTAATTTACGATATGGAAGAAATATACAAGTAATCAAATTAATTAAATAATAATAAAAAAATATATTATCGCTCTTTAAGTAATCGCTGTCATTTACTTGTTTGTCAATTTCATAAGATAAAAAATTTATATTATATAACATAACTTAAATAAATTTTTATCATATTAGTCAATATAAAAATGATGAATATTTTGTTGGGGTTTTTATGATGAGAGATCCGCAATTATTGCTATTAGAACCGTCGTTAGCTCACGAAATTTTTGTAACTAAATTCAAGCATTTTCATGATAATGCACATGCATCCTGGGTAAGATTACTGGAGAATATTTTAATTATTGATAATTTTTAAAAATTTTCCCGGGAAGGTTGATAAGGATGGTGATGAAATAGTAGCAAATAATCCGTTCTTCTTAAAAGGCGAAGAATGGAAAGAGAAACGTGCAGAAATAACTCCAGCAATAACAGCTTCTAGAGTAATAAAATTATCTAAAATATTGTTGAAATAATTTGATTTCAATTATTTAGATTAAAGCTAGCTATCCAATTATGCAGCAAGTTTGTGGAAAAATGAGCAATTATATTAAGAACCTCTTAGAAATATCAGCAAAAGAATGCAATATTGATGGGAAAGATGTAATTTATAAATTATCAATAGTATCCTTTTTTATTATTACTGTAATGTAACTAATTTTAGTTGGCAAATCGATATACAGCTCAAGTTGTTAGTGATTGTATTTATGGATTGGATGTTGATTGTTTTACCGAAAAGAATAGTCAAATTTTAATCGAAGCTAAAACATTGATTAATAATTTTGTGAAAGCTTTTATGTTAAAATATATTTGCAATGCCATTCCTTTATTAAATTTTATTTTAAAACCAAGATTTATGACTCAATCAACTACAACATTTTTTACTCATCTTTTACAAAAAGCTATAGAACTCCGTGAAAATAATAAATCTGATCGAGCAGATTTTCTTAATTATTTATTACAATTAAAGAAAGATAATAAAATAGGTGAAACAGAAATAATAACTCATAGTATTTCATTTTTTGGGGAAGGTTTTGAAACATCAGCTACTCTAATATCACATTGTCTGTTATGTTTAGCTAGAAATAAATCAGTCCAACAAAAATTACGAGAAGAAATCCTTAAGAATTTAGATGATGATGATACATTAAATTTTGATAAACTAAATGAATTGGATTATTTAGAGCAATGTATTCAAGGTAAGCAATATTTAATTATAGAACTATTACAAAATTACACTACTACAATATTTTTTATAGAAAGCTTAAGAATATTTGTACCTATAACTTTTTTATCTAAAATTTGTACTGAAACGGTTGAACTAGAAAATACTGGAAGAAGAAAACTTAAACTTAACGTTGGTAATATTGTTAATATACCAGTAATTTTATATCATCATGATGAAAAATATTTTCCAAATCCTGAGGAATTTATTCCGGATAGATTTAGTAAAAAAAATGGTGGTGCTAAAAAATATAGAGATGAAGGAAAGTTTTTACCATTTGGAAATGGTCCAAGAATGTGCTTTGGTATATTTTCGAGAAAATATTGTAAAATACTTAAAGTAAAATTTTAAATTTTTTTAATTCAGGTCAAAGATTTGCTTTAACTCAGTCAAAAGCAGCTATTTGTGAAATAATTCGAAATTTTGAAATTACTCCCAATGAGAAAACTCGCAAAGATAATTACATAACTCCAAAAAGTTTAATGACTCTACTTGATGGAGGAATTTGGTTAAATTTCAAAGAAATTAAGAATTAAAAAAAAAATGTTATTAACTTTTTTTAAAGTCGTTGTATTCAATAATTCATATTTTAATCAATTATTTAAATTTATTAAAACTGTTATTTGCCTAGTATAAAAGTGAAACATTATTTTAACAACTTCTATAATTTATTATCGCTATTCAAATCGCGTTGAAAAACACATAAAGTAGAGAACAAAATTTATGCTTAATTTTTATAACTTGAAAAAAATTAAGTTAAGCTAATATGAATAAAGAGCAAAGTTATAGAAAACTTGTCTATCTATAAAAAAATAACTAAAAGATTGGCGTATTTAACTAATTTGAATTATATTTTTAAAATCTTTTTATTTTGTTATATATTTCTAGCAAATAAAATATATTTTGTGTATAATTTATTTATTTTAATTTACTATGCTACGTGGAATGGTATGATTTTTTTTCTTGAAAAATGCATAAATTGGTATTTACATTTTGCACATCATTATTCATAATGTACATAGAATAAAATATAATTTTATTACTAATTTATTAGAATAATTCAAATTTTTTAAAAACTAATTTATTTTGGTAAATGAATAAATAGTATTGATTTAATTTATCATGAAATAATTTCTTATTTTTAAAATCGTGCTTATTCGAATAAACATTACGAGTTAGAATCGAAAATTCAAATATAGTATCGTCAGTAAACGTTAATTCAGACATTTCATTATATTTTTTTAAATTGGCTACTGGAATAAGCATTAATATCTTCATTAATTTATAAAACACATTTGGAAATTAAATTACTTCTAACAAGATATTTAACTGATGCATTTTTGAACGCAGTGGCGGCAGTGTGGGTCTAACACGTTTGCAATATCTAGTCGTTTACTATAACAAGTTTGCAATATCAACTCGTATTCCATAATTGCTGAATTTATATATATAAATATAAAGGACAATCACCCCTTCTATATTCGATGATAGTAATTTAATTTATGATATACTATCAGATACAAAGTGAAATATCTCTTTTTGCAGAAATGACAACAAGCTGAACATATATAGACACAAATATCTTGTTTCTAAAACTAATGTATAATTAAAAAAAAAAAATTTTCTTGGAATTTAGATTATTAGCAAAATATATCAACGAACTACAACCAAAATTGGTATTGTAAGACAATTTCAAATTCAATAGCCGAAAACTGAAATCTGATAATGACCTAAGATAGAAATTTATCAAACATATTATATAATAATTTATTTTACTTTAGAATATATAAGATTTATGGACGATTCGTAGGAGTTGCAAAAATTTAAATGAAATCTTCTTATTACTACCTCAACTGTGATCTGCAAATATATTATTTGGGATTGGGTTCTTGGGGTTATAAACTTGCACTACAAAATGTATCACTACAAAAGCACGATAGATTCGTATGAACAAATAGATTGGTGTTGAAATATACGCGATCAAACAACAAACAGGCTTCCATTTTAATATATATGTACAAAAATCGAATTGATTGTGGCAAAAGATCGCGTGTTAAAAGTTAAAAGAGGAGAATAGCTATCTAAGAAAAATGATGTTCGCAAAAGAAGCGATATAAAAATAAAAATTATAGGCCTTATGCCATTTGAATTTTGTTACTGCAAGATATTGTGATGCAATTTTTTATACCGCTCCCATATTGTTTATATCTGACGAAATAAATCTCATTACACGTAGCACCAAAAGATCTGTGTTCAGAATTATTTGTATTTGAAATTTCTAAACATTTTATTCGATTGCAATCAAAATTACCAATTAAAAGAAATGTTAAACTAATTAAATATTAATTTAAATTTATATCTATACAGAACAGTAAATGTTTAAAGAAATATATTTTAATTTTGGTATAAAAACTTGCTTTAAAAATATAAAATAAACTTTATGAATGATAAATTGACTGTCAGATGTCAGCAGATTAATTTTATATTTTGAATTGTATTCATTAAAATGAAAATTATTTTAATTAAATTATAGATTCACGATAGATTCGTATGATTCATACGGTATGAATCTATCGTGAATCTATAATTATATTCGTTTCCAACTTTTTACCAATTAAATAATAAAATAGACAATTATGAAAATCATTTTTGAACTATTTACACTCTAATTTTAACGAAGAATTTAGAAGTGAAAACTATATTAAAATTGATTGATGTTTGTTAAAAACTATAAAAAATATCATTTTATTCATTTATGCATTTTCATTGAAATCAAATACTGATTATTTTTTTTATAGATTTTCTTTTATTTTATAAAAATATTTAAATATTTTATTAATGTAACTTGGTATGACATTGAATTTTTAATTTGTTATATTTACTATGAAATGAATTTGAGTAAAAATTGACAAAAATTACTGACACGCTAAGAGTACAAAAAGGAATTTTAAATAAAATCTAAAAGTATGTAATAATTATCTAGGATGTTGGTAAGCATATCCGCCTTGAGAATGTCTTGTCGACACTACCTGTTGTGGTGCTGGATAATGGTAGTTACCACCAACTTGTGCTGTATGCCTTACTTGAGCTACTTGTCTTGCTTGACTATGACGAACTTGAGTTGCTGCGGGACCATAATTATAACCTTGTTTTTGAGTTGTTGCTGGAGCATAGCTATACCCTTGTTGTTGTGGAGCTGATGGACCATAGTTATAACCTTGCTTTTGGCCAGTACCTGATCTAGTAGATGCTGCGGGACCATAATTATAACCTTGGTTTTGTGCTGATCCGGGACCATAATTATAACCTTGGTTTTGTGCTGATCCGGGACCATAGCTATAACCTTGTTTTTGTGCTGGTGGGTAGTTGTATCCTTGCTTTTGGGCAGCACCTGATCTAGTAGATGCTGCTGGACCATAACTATAACCTTGTTTTTGTGGTGATGCTGGACCATAGTTATAACCTTGTTTTTGTGCTGCTGGGTAGTTGTATCCTTGCTTCTGTGCAGCACCTGATCTGGTAGATGCTGCTGGTCCATAGCTATACCCTTGGTTTTGTGGAGCTGATGGAGCTTGCTTTTGGGTAGCCCCTGTTCTTGTAGACGCTGCTGGACCATAGCTATAGCCTTGCTTTTGTGGTGGTGGTGGTGGGTACTTGTATCCTTGCTTTTGGGTACCACCTGATCTACTAGATGCTGCTGGATAACTGTAACCTTGCTTTTGAGCACCACCTGATTTAGTGGTTGCTGCTGGTGGGCCTTTTTTGTTTGTTGATCTTGACGATGCTGCTGGACTATATTCATATCCACCACTTCTACTTCCTATTTTTGTTGCAGACTTATTACCATTACTTTTCTTTCCAGACGAAACGTTATTTGATTTTTTTGTCTGTACAACCTCTTTATCTGAATCATCTTCATCTAATGAAACATCATCATCATCATCAGATGAAGATTTTTTGCTTGTTGATTTTTTATCTGATGACTTTACACTATTTTTTTTACCGTTTCCATTACCATTAATATTTCTTTTTGCATTTTCTTTAGATTTACTATCACTTTCGTCATCATTGAAATCTCCCCTCGTATTTAAATCGCCTGTTGCAGAATCCGCATTAAAAATATCATCAATATCTGCTGGTTCTTCAGTGGTTGTTGTTGTTCGACTGGCATGTGAAGCACCATTAGTACCTTTGATAACGAAAAAAAAATAAATTTTAACCATAATATTAATTTGAAACTGGAACAAAAAAAAACTCTATTTATAAATTTTTAACTTATTGACCTGGTCCGGCGGCACCAGCCCCATTACCCAATATTGTTCGAAATGCACCACCAAATGTTAAAAGTTTATTTAAAATTCCTCCACCATAAAGTGGTGTTACTAAAATAGTTTTAACTGCTTCACCAGTTGCATTATCTATTAAAAAAATATTTTGTTTAATCTAATGCTCAGAATATTAAGACTATAAAATCAGATGATGTGGAACATATTTATAAAAACTTTAATAAAATAATATTTAGAAAAAAAAAACCTGTTAATCATTTTTTTTGAATGGTTATTTCTTTGATATTTTTTAAGAACCTTAATTAATTAAAAGTTAATCGGCTTAAATAAATAATTTTTAACTCAAAACAAACAAAATTAATAAATCATAGTATATTCGCGACGTTCACAAATTTATAAAAAATTAATAATATTTACTTCACTCGTAATTAAATAATTAAAAAAAAAGAAGTCATACTGGGTCTTAGAAGTGACGAGCGAGCTCCTACACCACCACCATTACCCCCACCACTACCGCCAGCAAATGCTCCTAATAATCCTTGTAAAAGTTGCGGATTTACATCACTACTACTGCAAAGAATCGCTAATATTCCAATTGATAATGAAAAAAAATTAATTTTAACCATTATATTAATTTAAAACTGGTACCAAAAAAAGAAAACTATATTTATAATTTTTAACTTATTGACTCTTAAAGATGCTTAATTCGAGTAATCGGAACTCTAGAAATGTTAAATCTTTTATACTTATACTCGGTTCATCAAAAGCTTTTATTTTTCAAAAAAAAAAAATATATTTCATAAATTACCAATAGATAATTTTAATGTAATATTAAGTAGAAGTGAGGTCAAGGTATCTAGTCAGTTTTAAAACAATCTTTAATTCTTGTTTTTTTTTTCACTTTTTTTTTTATTATGTATTATGTTTTCCTAATAACATATAAAAAATATAATCTTATAAAATTTGAAGTATGTAAAATAATATTAAGTAGATTTATCTAATATTAGAGATTTTTTTCGAAAATTCACTATTCATATCAAAATAATTATATTAAATTTTAGGTTTTAAGGGTTTTTCAAAATTAAATAGATTTTAAATTATCATTAAATATTTTTAAATTCAAGGTTGCATAAAAATATATATCTGTCAATAATTTTTAATTTCCGATACTTAAATAGAGAGAATGTATATTCTATTTTCTACAATTGGCTAAATAGCACATTTCCAAAATATTTAGTTAGAATCAAAAGCTGTTCCATATAAATTTCCAAAATCTCGTTCTTTTGGTTAAGAAGGAGATTGACTTTTTTTTTGTTTTTTACATAAAAAACGTTAAATTTAATTCTAATTTTGTATGTTTTTTTCTTCGAAAATTCAAGTTTAACTTGATTTTCGAAATAATGGAATCATATTAAAATTAATTTAGAATTTGTTTCTATATGTGAAATATTGAAGAAAATAAAACTAATCATGGTTCAAAAATAAAATTAAAAAATTAGGGCATTTAAAAACTTGTTCTTTTTCTATTAAAGGGATACACGTAATTTATTTTAATGTTTATAATACCTTTAAGCTTTTCAATATACAAAGTTCTTTTCTATAATTAATATGGACCATAGTTATATAATAAAATTAATATGGACCATAATTATATAAATGTAAATTTATTATAGAATGAAAATGAAATTTAATTTTGTTCTAGGTCGTTGGATAGCTCGAAGTGTTTTCAAATGATGTACAATTTACTAATTTTATTTGTGTAAGAAGGAATCTATCTTTAAGATTAATTTTTGTTCACCATTAATTTAAAAATTCAAGAATTTTATAGTTTTGAAGAAACAGTTTTTAAATAATTTAAAAAAAAAACCCAAAAAACATCAATTAGAATATTAGAAATGACCTCGTTGCTATAAAAAAAGGAATCTATTTCATCAAACTAGTTTATACGGCTTATTTTTTACTAATATTTTTTTTTCGGTGGTCTTACTTCGGTGGTTGGAAATAATAATCACTATATTTTCTAATAATTTCCCTTTTTTTTATTTAAACATAAAAAAATATAAACAAAATTAATTAACCGGCCGTTATTCAAAAAGATATAATGTTATAAATCTCTGAGTATAAGAGTTACATAATAAATTTAAATATTATCTATTTTTTATGATTTTTTAATATATAGACATCGAAAGTTTTGTTAAAAAGACAACATAAAAAGCCATGAACTTGACCAGAATCAAAAATTTTGTAAATTTTTAGATAAATATAGATAAATGATTATTAATTAATTTTTTTTTGGCTTTTCGTTAGTTATTAATATTCGTTTATCTTTTATGTAATATTATTTGTTTTGATAATTGAACTAATGGCCTATATTGAGACAACCTTTTAAAAATTACATTTCCCAAAAAAAAGAGGTTATAAGTAATTTAAATATGTATTTGTTTTTGAATATATTTAATAATATAATTAAATATATATTAAATATATTTTGAATATTAATAATTTTATGGAAATTTTAAAAATTTAATTATACTTATATGGAATTAAGAAATAATTTAGTTTTATTATAGCTTAAAAGTTAATAAAATAAAGTTTGTTTGAAACTTATGAGATAATTTTAGAATCAATTTATGATTTTAAATCCTAACATTTAAAATACTAAACAGGTTCATTTTTATTTTTTTTTATTTTTAAGTGAATTGAAAGTTTGTCTATAATATTCTTTTTTGCAAACATTTTTAATCTACTTTAAATTATTAAATTATACTTATTTTTTAAAATAAATATATATGTATCTATTATGTATATTATAATGAACCGACAACAAGTTTATTAATCTCCATCTCCTTTAATGGTAGTATATTTTCAAAAATTTTTTAATATTTAAAATTTAAATATTATAATAAAAAATAATCGGTAATTCATTAAAAAAAAATGGTAATAATTCATTTAGGAAAAAAAATACCAATAATTCATCTAGAAAATCAAGTTCCGTATAATATTCGAAATTGTTTCCATCAAATATAATTATTAATTAATATACAATTTTAAAACTAGTTTTAATTGATTTTAATTTGAAATAAAATAATAATTATCGTTTTTTTTTATGCTAAAATACATCAATTAATATCAAGGAAGTGCTACCTATAACCAATTAAAAAATTTATGAAAAAATTATTAATCAAAGAGTCGAAATTTTTGAGTGTACTATTAAAAATATACAATACATTTTTTTAAAAGTTATTACATAAAATGGTTTCCGAAATAAATTATTCTACTTGTTAAAAAATTAATTATTTAATAATTTCTATCACAATTAAATTATAATTTGAATTTCATAAAATTTTGATATCTCATAAAATTATGGAAAGTTTTATGCAATTTGATAAACTAAATTCACATAATAAATAAATCTTGCTATTTCTACAAATAAAAAGTTTTTCAATATTTATATCCAAAAGAACTGATTGCCCAATTATCCATAAAAATTGGTTGTACATAAATTAATTTGTGTTGTAAATTTTATACTTCAAGAGTATAAGCCAACTTTTTATTTAAAACACATTTTTTTTAGTTTGTTATCTTGTTAATATTCATATTTGTGAAATCAATTTTTTTCTTCTGTATTTTTTATATTTCCTCATAGAGAGATAAGCACAAGCCGGCTGGCTTAATGCGACTCGCAAACCCCGGTTGTTAAAGTTGTTCAAATTATTTATAATTTTCATTTTTTTTATATATTTAAAGCAGTCATCAATATATTTGTGAACAAACCACTAACCTTTGATGTTCTATGAGAAATGAATTGTCCACTCCTTGTTTATAATTTTGAAAATTCTAGCACTTAAAATAAAACATATTAAAAGAACATTTTTTCCATATTTTCACCGTATGGTCATTACTAATTATCTCATTTCCACCAAAGGAACACTAAATAATTATTCAATCATAAATATTAAATATCAATTACACTTTTGACTCATCATAAATTTTAAATCACTTGGTTATCAATTTGGTTCTTTTTTTTTCAATTATATTTCCAAAACAAAGACAACAATTACAACATATAATCTAACCAAATAATTAATTTTACTATAAACAAAAAAAACTTCATTTTAATATAAAAAAAATTCATGTACAAATTAATTTTTCTACACAAAAAAATTTCAATTTATCACCAACAAAATATTTATGCCACAAAAATAATTACGGATTTTATACTAACACTAATTAAAATTTTATTTTAATCATTAATTTATGTTGATATTTAGCCAATATTTATAATAATTTGATAATAAAACGCGAAGAGGAAAAAAAAATTTTGTGCAGAAAAGTTTTATGTGCCAAACCAACTGTCAAATATTTCCCTATAAGAAAAAGAATTGGAACATGTTTGTTTAGATGAGCAACTGTTGTAAATAACGAGACCGGGTGGCTTTTTTTATTTTTTTATTATGGAAATCGTACGATAGAAAAACAATTTGGCTTCAGTAATGACGATATATTCAGAAATGACGATACACTTTGAAGATATAATAAGAAATTATAATGTTAAAGTTTAATGCTGCTATAATCTCTAAGAACAAGGTCGTATATCAACCAATGGAAAAGTTCACACAAAAAAATAATTACATAAATATATGTATATTTTAATTTTTATATTAATTTATTTTCTCTTTTAATTTATTGTCATTATAAATAAAATATTAACTTAACATAAATAACTTTTACTTTTTATACAATTAATTTCTTATATTATATTGTTAAATATATTTTCATATTATAACAATTCCCTGAAATTTTACTAAATTTTCTTAAAACTATTTCCTTGTCATTTTATTTCAAAAAATCATTAAATTTTCTAACTATTAATATCATAATATCTACGAGTAAAAAATATAAAATGTAAATATATATTGTTTAAACTTTATTAAAACAAAAAAATAATATATATTTAACATTTTGTCCACTATTATATAAAAAATTAAAATACTTGTAAACTTTATTTTAATAATTCAGAAAAATAATATTCAAATTCAATAATAATTCTTTACAAAGTTATATAACATAGGACGTACATCATTACTTAATATTTTTAACATTTTTTTTATATATATTTCATATTACAATTTTTTAAAGGAAATTCAGTAAAATATCAACGGGTAAACTATTTAATTTTTAATTCAATAACAGATTTAACTAATTTTTTCATTTAATTATTTTTTAATATATTTTGATTATCGGAATTTAATTATTACTTAAATGAATTTAAGCTCAATTCGTTTTTAAGTCATTGCACAATTTCATCTATTTGCAATAATTCTTAATTATTATAAATATATAGTTTTTTAATTAATTTGAATCACAGATGGTTTGAATGGTCAAAAAAAATAGATCTTAAATATTAATATTTGAGAAAAAATAATTACGTTTTAACAAATTTACGAGAAAAATATAGAATTTAAAAATATAGAACAAGCTCGAAAAAAGCTATTATTTTATTACTGTTCTCTTATGGATTTGAGCTCTACATATAAAAAATTATAATTTTTTAATATGGTTTTCGGATTAAATTGTTATATAAACTATTTATACTTTGTGAAATAAATTAATATATAAATAAAAAAATAAATTTAAAATTAAAGAAATAGTGTAGGCAAGTAAGAATTTTTTATAAAATATTAATTATTATCCAGTTCCATGTTTACCATTTTCAAAAAGACCTTTCTTAAAGAAGGGTGAAAAGATAGCAAGACTTGCTTTCGATACACCATGACCTCCAGGGCCCTCATATATCGGACATTGGGGTATTTTTGAGCAAACAATAATTAAACGACGTAAATATAATTCTAATAAGCGGCGACGATGCTTTGCCACCGATTCACTGTTTGAGGAGAATATTTCACGACGTGGAAATGATAACATTGCTACCTAAAATCGATATTGTATTAATTTTTCTATTTAAACAAAATTTCAACATTTATTCTTACCTTAGCTCCGAAACAATGCTTCATACTAAGGTGTAATTCCCTGAATCTACTGTAACGTCTTAAAATATTTAATTTGCCATCAGGAAGATTCATTCGAACTTCATATTCATAATGAGTTTGTTTACCAGCTCCGCGTATAACAAATCCGGGTATACTAATATATTGATCAGTATCTTCTATAAAAATAAAAATTGTATTAAAAATAATTATTTTAAATGTAAAATAATTAAAACTTACGACAACTATCCATTGATGGACAAGATCTTATCATACTTGGGGGATAATTAGAATTCGTTATTGGATTTAAGGAAGTTGAAGGTGCTAGTGATGAATTATCATCTAATTCTTTATCAGAATTTATATTTGCTTTACAACAATTTAAATGTTCACCATTTGTTTGAAGATCTTTTTCCATTTCTATATATTTTCTTTGTAATTCTTGTAACTGGGCTATTTGTTCATCTAACTCACATTTATTTACTTCCATTTCTAAATTTTTCATAATTAAAGCTTTTTGTGTCGCTATTTTTCGTCGCAATTTATGCATTCCACAATATTGTTGCGGATTATTCAGTTCATCAGAATCATCATTATTTTGTCTATTTTGTTCACACGATGAACATGATGCTGTATCTTCATCACTATTTCGTATACCACCAGCCGAACCATTTGGAGCAGAAGTTTTTATTTTATTTACCCCATTTGAATTTAATTGTGGCTTCAATGGATCTACTAAACAAACACCACTATCACTCATCAAAGGATTTGCCAGTTCTGGTGGTGATGGATTTGATGATGTACTACAACTACTTGTGTGATTTATTTGTGACGAACTTGGTAATTGTAGAGTTAATGTTGATTCTGATGGAAGTGATTGTGCTGGCGATGATAATAAAGAACAATCTGATTTAGCCGTATGATATGTATCAGAAGTTTCTAAGGTATCTGGTAGCGTTTTGAGATCGGTTTGAGCATCAGAATCTGTTGTCATTTTCAGATTTAATTTCATTCTATTAAGAATAAACAAATATTAATTATATAATTTATTAAATAGAAATTCAATTACTATACTTACGATTGTTTTCTTAATTTTAAATTATCTGGATAAATTTCCAATTCTTCATTGTGTTTAAGCTGTTGAAGTTCTTGATCCAAATTTAAAATATCTTCATCAAGCTTTGCTATTTTTTCTGTACTTATATTTAAGATCTTTTCCTTATCTGTAATTTGTTCATCTAGTTTTCTTATTTCATCATTCTAAAAAAAAAAAAATATAACCAAATATTCAAACCAATTTTCGAATCCACTAAATATTACATTTCTTCGGACAGTATCTCGTATAAATTGTGCTGCTGATGGATAAAGTGATTCGGATACTTGTAACAAAAGATCATCAGAAAGTGGTGTACTTTCAGTAATTTTGATACCAATCTAAACAGAATTAACAACTTTAAAAATACTTGTCTGTACTTAAATTATTAAATATTTCAAATTTTTTAACAATAATAATTTACAGAACTGAAAATAAATAAATCTTAAAATATTAAACTAAAACAAATTCCAACCTCATCTAATTTTCCTATATCTTGTAATTCTTGCAATTCTTTAGCTACATACTCAGAGAAATCACGTTTCTTTGAGTCGAGCTGAGTTTCTAACGCCGAAATTTGTTTACACACAATATCAATCTACACAAAACGAAAAAGAAAAGAAATAATAAAATATAATTCATGCAAAATACTGAAAATAAATTTGATATACATACCTGAACTTTCTCATTACTTTTTTCCCAAATTATCATATCACGTCTTGCTAATAATTCTTGTTCTTTACAATTATAAATTTTCATTAAATCATTTTCTTCCTTTTTTAAACGATTCAATTCTTCTGTGAATTTACGAACTTTGGTTTTATATTGTTCATGCATTTGTACACGTTCCTAAAATTATTTGAAGCAAAAATTAACGATCATAACAATTTTAATGTCCGAATTACTTACACTATTTAGTTTTTTGAGTGCATTTTCAATTGTTTCTAAAATTTTCCTATTTTCATCCTGAAGCTCAGGATCATCACGACATATTTGTACAGATGGAAAATATTTGTCACGTTTAAACGGCGATGATGTACTAGTACCAAGTATTTCATCTTCACCACAAGCACTAGTAGTTAATAAATTCTCACGTGATGCAGTTATTAAAGACAAACGTGATATATCTAATTTTGATCGATTTAAATCTTTACGTAATTTTGCCGCTTCAGCAGGATTATTAAATCGAAAAATATTTGTACGACCTAAGAGTATTATATCACCTTGACTCATATCTGTAGGATCATCAATTAAATTGGCATTTAACCAACATTGAGCAAGGGGAGAAGGATATATTGTTGCAGTGCCATTTTTTAAAATAATGCTACAATGTTTTGGCTGTATACCGACACCGGTTAGACAAATGTCTTGAGGTTGATCGGATTCTTCAGTTCCAATAAAAGTTTCACCTTCCTGACAATAAAAATGTAACATAAAAATAATTTAATAAAAAAATTATATAAAAATATTAAAATTAATATAAAAATTACTTTTAAACTATACAATGTTACACCAGTTGTAATATCATTATGTATTCCAATTAAATGGGGCATTTCGGAATCTAATATAACACCAACACCAGATTTTCTTAAACCTAATGATTTTTGTTCCTGTAAAATTGATTGTACTTCTTTCCATTTTTCAGTCCATTCTTCAGTTAATACCTTTTCTTGAGCTTCTTTCTTTAATAAATCTTCGAGCATTTTTGAACCAGGTTCTTTTGATATCTATAAAACAATAAAATTATTATTACTCAAATATTATTTAAAAATCAATTTATTTTTATATAACTTACTACACCATTCGAAATTAAAGACTTCAATTTATTAATTTCGTCTCGTAATTCACGAATTAGTTTAACATTTGGATCTTCATTAACAGTTGGTTTATTAATAATATTCTTAGCTCTATTTGCATAACGTAATGTACTTAATGTTTCACTATAATTACAATCAGCTGGTGATATAGCAGCAATCATAATAGTTTTACTATTACCACCTAAACTATCTTTTAATAACCATGTTAATACCGAATCACGATATGGTACGTAAAGGATTCGTTTATTATTTTGTGTATCAGAACGACTTGTTTGATCAGCTAATGCTGATATAACACTACCTAATGTTACTAAAGATTTATTAATATGAGCACCTTCTTTTAATCGTTGACCAGTTGCACCGGTTGCATTTGCGCGTTCACTAAAACATAAAATTATTATAAAATATAACAAAGAAATTATTCTATTTGCATATAAACTCATATAATGTAAATTAACTTAAATAATTATAAATAATATTTTTATTTTTTAACTAACCTGCCAGCTAAATCAACTAAATGTATTTTTGATACAGTTTCGCTTGGCATATCATTCATGAAAACTGCTTGAACAAATGTTATTGTGAATATTGCATGACTTCTACTACTTGTATCGTTCATATTTGTACTGGCAGTAGTTCGTTGAATATTGCCACGTGTAATGCATTCCTAAACCAAACAAATAAAAAAATTATAAAAATATTAAAATATAACAAGATATAAAAAAATGTTATTAATAAAAAAAATTTTTTTCCGTTTTCATTACTTGAATTTCATCAAAATCGGAAACAGCATGTTGTGATAAATTTTCTACATATGGTCCAAGATCACGATGTTCTCTAACACGTAAACCATGGCCATTTGTTTGGGGTCCTAATAAATCTTTGACTCGTTCATTATAAATTTCTAAATAACTAGCATGAGTTTTATATCCAGTTCCAGATTCTTGTCCAATTCGTATTCGTGCAAATAATTCTTGACAAATTCTTGGTATGAGACCGGGATTATCTGCTGCACCCATCATTGTAAATGTTTTACCAGAACCAGTTTGACCATATGCAAAAACACAGGCATTATAACCTAAAATTATTACAAATTCAAATTAATTTAATTAAATTTAATAAACATTTTTAATGTTTTTAAAAAAATACAAAAATATTCTAACCTTGTAATATATAAAGTTCTAATAATATCTTAACCTAATAGAAATTTAACTATTTTTTTATATTTTCCATATAAATGATAAATTACAATTCTTAAACCTAAATATTTCAATGTATTGACATTGATTTTGTACTAAAAACCACAAGATAACAAAATAAATTCATTTCAAAATTGTACTTCTATAATATATAATTTATTTAATTATAAAAGTACAATTTACTGAATAGTGTAAATCAGAGTAAAATATATTTTAAAACTTTTAAAAGTTGTACTAGGTATCAAGTTTCTTAAGCACGTTTAAAAAAAAATATTGCATAAACATTTTTAGAAAAACCATTCTCAATTCAGTAATTACTAATTACACCACTTGTTGTCTTAAGAAAAATTTATGCAATTTTCTCTCATATATCACATTTCCAATCAAATAAAAAACAATTTATTTTCTTTCTTTTTTTTTTTTTTCTTTTTAAACCCATCAGAAAACAATGTTGTTAATTATAATCTTCTGTCAGGGATCGAAATACCAATTCAATGAATGTAAATAAATAAATAAATATGTGTAAAACTATTTTATATTATGTTTCACAATAAAAGCACAGTTTAGGTGCTCCAATTGTTTATAATTCTGTATACAAAATATATAACTTGAATGTGTTCGCATTATTAATAAGCGTAAAACGACCAGACAACCAGGTAAAGGAGGCTTTGATTACAAGCTTTACCGCAAGGGCAACAGCCGTATAAAAAAAAAAACAGTTTTGACTTTAAACATATGAAGAATTTTTCTTTAAAAAATATAAATAGAAAAAAAATACGTGAACACAATAAAAATATTTTTTTTTTTGTCGATTTTTACCATATTAAATGACAAAATTTGTAAAATATAATCTATGAAATTACTTCTCACAATTTAGATTAAATAAATAATTAATTATTGGGTAAATATTTACCTTGAAATGCACAATCGATTACATCTGTCCCAAGATTGTTGTATACTTCTTCCTGCGTGACAAAATGATTATCAGTTTCATTAAATGACCAATATGAATAATCAAATGTAAAATCATGAACATTATCACGACCAGAATCACGGATTGATAATAATTTTGGTTTATTTAAACGTGTCTTTTTACCATCCATTTCAACAATTTGTAAAGCATCCATATCAACTTCTCTGAAAAAGCATAACAAAGAACAAACATTAAATAATTTTAGATTAAAAATTTCTTTAGGAATAATGTGTCATTGACACCTTTTACTATTCAAAAAAAAAACTATAAAAAATATTTAATAATTTTAATTTTCCAAGAAATGATGCGGAAACAAAATAATTAAACTTCACATTACGTTAATTTACTAGATATAATTATGTACAATATATATTTTATGTTTTAATAAAAAAAATTAAACTATATAAATAATAAAAATACGAATAATGAATTTACAGCATTATTTTCATATTATACCAATGACTTTTGAACAAATTACTATATTACATTAATTAATAAGTCCAGTCAGAGAAAATATAGTAATAGTGCATTAACGAAAAATAATTAAGGTGCACTTTTAGCCAAATCCTGAAATTAGAATAATTATAGGATGTTCAATAAAAAATTGTAGAAATTTTATAGTACAAACTATGATTGCTTTACAATGGATATAGTATATTATATAGTAATATAAATATTAAATTACAAGTGCTCTTTTAATAGATTGTTTTTCATAATTTGTAGTATTTTTATTCTAATCTCTTCAAAAGTTTTGGTCTTACATGAATTATTCTTTAAAAATATTTACCTACAAACCAATGAGTCATAAAAAATAAAATTTTAAACAATTTTGTATAGAATTTTTTTTTTAATTTTTTAGTTAATTGAATGAAACCTTGATGTAAACCTTGGACCGACGATAATAACAGAAGAAAAAAAGAGCAAAAAATTAAGAATATTTATAAAAAATATCTTTAACTTTTACATTTAACAGAAATAATTCAATATATATTTACATATATATATATATATATATATATATAGATACTTCCAAAAGATTCGATTAAAAAAGCAAAATAATAACATTATTTTATATTCAACATAAGGAAAATGATATAATTAATTATTACAATTCCAATGTTGGACTTGAACAGAATTAACCTACATTTCTATTTTATTATTTGTACAACAGCATCTACTCAAAACAAAATAAAAATTTAGAAAATTTGATATTTTAACAAGACAATGTTAACAAAAATTTATTGCCAACATTTATAATTATCATATGTTTATATTATATATATATATTATATCATCTGTTAATGATTAACATGTAATATTTCCGTTTTCATCTCTTACAAGTTTTATTTTTTTGAAACCAACAAAGTAAATAAATATAGAAATTTTGTTGATAAAAATTTATTTAGTTGTTGATTTCTACAAATTATACTCCCATTTATTAATTTCCTTACTTACATAAATCGAAATAACAACAAATTAAATTTAAGTAGGTACTTTAAAAAAGAATCATAGATTTTTTACTAAAAATTTTAATTATCACATTAAAAATTTTTTATTGTTTTAAATACAAAATAAAAAATAATCATATAAGTATGTAATGTTATTTTTTGTTATATTTTATATAATAACAGGTTAAAATCATTAAAACGATTTTGTTTTTTAAACCAATTTATATGAAATGTTTCAATTTCTAAACAAAATATTTGAACATAAAAAGAAAAATTTGTGTTTTGTTACCTAGACATATAACATTAAATTTTCACTCAAAAGAAATAATCAAATTTAACGAGAAACAAAAAAACTTATAAGTAATATTTTTGACCAAAAAGCATGACGATGATGGATTGTATTTTTTATATATACGGTATATATATATATACATTTTTATGATTATCTAAAAAGTTTATGGAAAATATGACATCATCATCATAGGAGAAATGTTAACAGAAAAAAAAAGTAAATGTAACTTTTATTTAACTCTATTTTAATTCTTATGAAATTATATTTTAATAAAATATCAAAAACTTAAATTATTATGAAATTTTCCAATGTTTTTATTTTATTTATACAACCACATTTAATTTTTTTATAAATATTTTCTTATCGGAATTAAATAATTTTATTAAATTTACATAACATTTTTCGGCTAGTTTTAAAGAAAAAAAAAATGATTAAAATTATTAAATATTAAATAATTTTCCTACATAAATTGTTTATTATAGAAGAAAATTTTCTATTAAACTATATACATTGTTGAACGGTCTTAAAATTGCGATACATTTTCTTAAAAACTTGTATGTGGGGGGCGATGGTGATATTGTCAAAAAATTAATATATATCTAGTAATTTTTCGTATTGTGGTTTAAAATTTTGTAGACAAAGAAACACTAAATTTTTCTTATTTTTATGCTATAAAAAAATATATTATAATAAATTAACTAACCTGTTATTAAAGGGTCGAACCCTTACAGCTACCTTTAATGACGACATTTTGTTTATATTCTAATAATTATTCACAAAAATGAAAACAAATTAATTTGTATATAAAAAAAATAACAATTATTGAAAAATAAATATCTTAATAGCACAGAAAATCTGTGGGATAATTAAAAATTTCATTTTTTCCACAGCAAAAACTATTCAACATCAAAAATAAAATAAATGCACAACTATAAAGATTTAATTAGCACGTATAATTAGTTATTTATTTTGCGTTTTCAAATTAGTAAAAAAATTAAAATTGGCAAAAAAATCTTAATATCGCAATAATATTGATATATTATTTATTTCTCCGTCATCTAACTTCGCGGGTAAAAATACTAAAATAAAATGAAATGGGAAATAAATATTAAATTGACTTTTAATTTGAAGTTATTATTTCAGAATGGTTGCAAACAGTTATTTATTTGGAAAGTAGTATAATAATCTTATTAAAATTATTTATGAAGACCTTTCTCCAATGTTGGCGTAAAATTGGAATGGAATTAATAGAAATGGAATGTAATTACTTATCAACTAAGAGGGAAAAATAATTATCAACATTTCCATATCTTTATTTCAAATTCAAAGTTATATTCTTTAATTTTTCAAATTCAATGCTATAGCTATATTTTATTATTTAAATATATTTATTAACTATTTATGAATTGTTTTATTACGAAACTATTAATAGTTATATTTTGTTAAACTTCCAAAAAATATTTACAATATTCAAAATTGCCCAAGAAATCTGTAAAATATGAAAGTTTAATGAAAACCAACACAAACCATCAAAATTTAAAAAAAAAAAATGAAAAACCGTAAAACTGAAGAAATCCCCACATATTTGATATATCAGTGTAGGGAATTTAATTTCCAGCTCATTTCTGGAGACCTTTTCGCAAAATATTCAAAATTGCCCAAGAAATCGGTAAAATATGTAAATTTAATGAAAATCAATCCAAAAAATCACACTTTTTCGCAAAAAAATGAAAAACCTTAACACTGAAGCAAGCCCACATATTTGATATCTTCCCGTAGGGAATTTAATTTCCAGCTCATTTCCGAAGACCTTTTCGAAAAATATTCAAAATTGCCCGAGAAATCGGGAAAAAATGGAAATTTAATGAGATTCTATAGAAAACATCAGAATTTGTAGCAAAAAATGAAATCCATTAAAACTGAAAGCAATCCCCACATATTTGGTATCTCCGTGTAGGGAATTTAATTTCTAGCGCATTTCCGAAGACCTTTTCGAAAAATATTCAAAATTTCCCGAGAAATGGGGAAAATATGGAAATTTAATGAGATTCTATAGAAAACATCAGAATTTGTAGCAAAAAATGAAATCCATTAAAACTGAAAGCAATCCCCACATATTTGGTTTCTCCGTGTAGGGAATTTATTTTCTGGCGCATTTCCGAAGACCTTTTCGAAAAATATTCAAAATTGCCCGAGAAATCGGGAAAATATGGAAATTTAATGAGATTCAATTCAAAACATCAGAAATTGTAGCAAAAAAATGAAAACCCTTAAAACTAAAAGCAATTCCCACATATTTGGTATCTCCGTGTAGGGAATTTATTTTCTAGCGCATTTTCGTAGACCTTTTCGAAAATATTCGAAATTGCCCGAGAAATCGGGAAAATATGGAAATTTAATGAGATTCAATTCAAAACATCAGAATTTGTAGCACTAAAGAGAAAACCATTAAAACTGAAAGCAATCCCCACATATTTGATATCTCCGTGTAAGGAATTTAATTCCTAGCGCATTTCCGAAAACCTTTTCGAAAAATATTCAAAATTGCCCGAGAAATCGGGAAAATATAAAAATTTGATGAGATTCAATACAAAACATCAGAATTTGTAGCACAAAAATGAAAACCCTTAAAACTGAAAGCAATTCCCACATATTTGATATCTCCGTGTAGGGAATTTAATTTATAACCCATTTCCGAAGACATTTTCGAAAAATATTCAAAATTGCCCGAGAAATCCGGAAAATATGGAAATATAATGAGATTCAATACAAGACATCAGAATTTGTAGCACAAAAATGAAAACCCTTAAAACTGAAAGCAATTCCCACATATTTGGTATCTCCGTGTAGGGAATTTATTTTCTAGCGCATTTCCGAAGACGTTTTCGAAAAATATTCAAAATTTCCCGAGAAACCCGGAAAATATGGAAATTTAATGAAATTCAATTCTAAACATCAGAATTTGTAGCAAAAAAATGAAAACCCTTAAAACTGAAAGCAATTCCCACATATTTGGTATCTCCGTGTAGGGAATTTATTTTCTAGCGCATTTTCGAAGACCTTTTCGAAAAATATTCAAAATTGCCCGAGAAATCGGGAAAATATGGAAATTTAATGAGATTCAATTCAAAACATCAGAATTTGTAGCAAAAAAATGAAAACCCTTAAACCTGATAGCAATCCCACATATTTGATATCTCCGTGTAAGGAATTTTATTTTTAGCGCATTTCCGAAAACCTTTTCGAAAAATATTCAAAATTGCCCGAGAAATCGGGAAAATATGGAAATTTAATGAGATTCAATACAAAACATCAGAATTTGTAGCAAAAAAATGAAAACCCTTAAAACTGCAAGCAATTCCCACATATTTGATATCTCCGTGTGGGAATTTAATTTATAGCCCATTTGCGAAGACCTTTTCGAAAAATATTCAAAATTGCCCGAGAAATCCGGAAAATATAGAAATATAATGAGATTCAATACAAGACATCAGAATTTGTGGCAAAAAATTAAAACCCTTAAGACTGAAAGCAATTCCCACATATTTGGTATCTCCGTGTAGGGAATTTAATTTCTAGCCCATTTCCGAAGACTTTTTCGAAAAATATTCAAAATTGCCCGAAAAATCGGGAAAATATGGAAATAAAATGAGATTCAATATAAAACATCAGAATTTGTAGCAAAAAAATGAAAACCCTTAAAACTGAAAGCAATCCCCACATATTTGGTTTCTCCGTGTAGGGAATTTATTTTCCGAAGACCTTTTCGAAAAATATTCAAAATTGCCCGAGAAATCGGTAAAATATGAAAATTTAATGAAAATCAATACAAACCATCAGAGAGATTTTGATACTAGGGATTTTAAACCTCTCTGTTCAAACACTATCATATCTAATCGCTCGTATCAAAATCCCTATTTGTTATACTGAAAATTTCATTATAAAAACAATCCTTTTTGATGCGGGGTTTTTTATATGAGAGATTTTGTCAACAAACCCGATCATTCTTTTCACGCAAATTGCATATCTGTCCAACAATATCTGATTTTACAAAAATGGCTCTTAACACATTTATTCTCTGACCTCTTCAATTAATTCTTTGACATAATCAACTGATAATTTTTTTGGAAATATTTACATATAAAGTACATACAAAACTACAAAATTATTTAAGAATCGGCGTTAAATAATAGCATCCTGGCTTACAATTGGCTAAGTCGGGGCACCGTATAATAGAGTTTTACCTATTGTAGCAGGGTTCCAAACCGAAAATCAAAAAAATATCAAGTTCACAAAATAAACGTAAAAAAAGAACAAAAAAACATTAAAAATTATACATACGTTCTTTTTAAAAACTTTCGAAAATATCGTTCCCATCAAAAATAAGATGCAAAAACTTTGTTCAAAATAAATTTCTTTTAATTTGGTTTTTTTGCCAGATAAATAAACAAATTAAAAAGAAATTAAATTGTTAATGTTTTTATTATATTACTAGCGATCTTAGAAGAAAGGAATTTCAAGGAAAATCATTATGATATCATTCAATTTACATTGTGTCATTTAAATAGAATTAAATCTGAAGGACAAATAATCCTAAAACAATCAGATTTTATAATTGTCCTCAGAAAACGATTTAGTCCTCCTACACAAAGTACAAAATGTAATATTCTTTTAGCCTGATAATCTTTATTCTTTTAAGGAAACTTTATTTTGCTGAATATGAACAATATATAAAAATCTATAGAAAAGTTGATATTCTGATTGATAATATAAGTGAGATTTTCTATTTCATTCTCCGTTTTATTAAATAGTCTAAAGAGAGTTTTTTTAATATAAATATGCATTATATTTTTTACTATAATAAATTTTATTTGCTTATTGTAATATTCATAGATTATTTAGAAAAAAAATGATTACTTATTACGATTTTTCTATTAAATTACATTTTAATATTAATTTTTTATCATTTATTTATTTATTTGTATATTAATAGAAATCATTACAAACATAATTTGTTTTTTCTTTACTGCGATATGAGAAAACATAATCAAATTTATACCTGCACCTTAAAAATTTACATTTTACATTTCAGCTGTCTTTCAAATTTTACTTACGAAATAATAAACATCACAATAATTTAAATATGTAATATACCGAATAGATTACCAAAGTAGAATATGTGTTAAAGTATATATTTTTGAAGGCATTTAGTTAATTTTTAGCTTATTAGATATAATCAGTTTGAATTTTGTTTAATCAAATTTTGTAATTAAGCACAATTTAATTTTTTAAAATGATTATTTGAAGTGAAAGGGTGAACAAAATATATATTATTAACGTTATGCATATTGTAAATTCAAATTATTTTCCTAAATCCTTAATATCATCTTTATATAAATTAGTTTAGTTTTTAAGTAGAATTTATAAGAAACACTTTAATTTAACTTATAAAAAGAAAATGATCTTTCTTAAATGGTTTATATGAAAATTTCCATTTTTATTTAACAATTTATAATATACCCTTGTTATAAATAATAAGTAATTTAAACAATAATTTTAATGTATAATTTTTGTATCATATAAGTTCAACTTTTTTTTTTTAAATGAACAGAACAATTTTGTTTATAACGATTTTCTTATGATAATTTTCATATTTGTTACTTACTTATTAAATATAAATCTTATTTATTCACTTTATACAATTATTCCTTTTCTTTTTTTTTATTATGACTTGAATTCTATCTAAATTTTTTTAATGATTTCAATTCTTTGACTTAATATATTTATGGATTTTATTAAATATTTTGTTGTATTTTCTAAAAAAATATATTTTATATTGTTTTTTTTTAACGGTTTATATCAGAAAATTAATAATTAAACTAAGATTGTGATTTAACATTTCTTTTTTTTAAATAATATAATATTTCCGAATATTTTTTATTCATAAAAAATAATATGAAAATAGATCAATCATACATACATTATTTATAAATTTTTTTAAGAACAGAAAACTGTCATTTTGCTAAATTATAGAGAAAGAAACAATTTATGAGAAAAAAAACGAATTAAAAAATGTTAACTGAATAATTATGAATTACTATGGTAATAAATTTTTGAATTATTATTTATGTATTTCTGATTTTTCCGGGAACATAATTTTTATCAATTGTATTTTCCTGTAAAAACATATGTAAACATTTTTCATTTTGAGCCAATGGATGTCCAGCTATTTTATTTATAAATGCTTCTAAACCTTTACGTCGTTCTTCAATAAAATTTTCATCAAAAATACCATCATCACCACGGAATGGCATTTGTCTTTTCCATGCTTTTCCAGGCAGCGGTGGTACAACAATCTGAAATATATATGTGTATATATTATAGATATTTGTTGTTTTAAATTATTTTATTCAGTTATTTACTTTACTGTCACGTTCAAGTTCATTCCGAAGCCATTCAAAATCACTATATCGTCGGCGAACACTTGATTCTTTAATTTTGAATACTGGTAAATTTGTCTGTAAGAAATTATATGAAATTATAAATTTGAAGCAGAAAAAATTATTGGTAAATAATGTTCGCATAATTTAGTAGTTATATACGAAATTAAATTTTGCAATGACATTTTAGTTATAATAATGTATCAAAAAGTTAATCATTTTTCAATTAATATATCTGTGGCAAAATATGATTACAAATTTTCAACTGAGCAAATTTTAGAACTCTGCCAAAATATGTATATATATATATATAACTAGATATATATATATATATATATATATATATATATATATATATATATATATATATATATATATATATATATATATATATATATATATATATATATATATATACTATGCCCTGATAATTCTGGATCTTTATAATATATATATATTATTTCTTAACTCTATGCTAAAAATGCATAATCAATAAAAAAATCATCTCTGGAATATTATAAATTCTACATAATAATTGTATAAATTCTACATAATAATGCACTGTTCTTAGCAATATTTTCATTCACTGAAACATAGAAATAGGACAGATCTGTCACTATGCCCTGATAATTCATGATGCTTTATCACTTATTCTTTATCGTCTTTAAATTTTACATAAGTTTCATTGTACGAGGACAAAGTGCTATGATTCATTTGTCGTATCCTAATACATATATTTAATTTAAGTTAGTTCAGAAAATCAAAAATATAATTCATTAATAACTTAAACATATTTTAGTACGACGTTTAATAATTATTTGGATAAAAAAATTAAATATTTACCCTCATTCGGACTTCATAGTCTGTATAGCGTTTTTTCCCTGCTGTCATTGTTGTCATTGGATTAACGACATCAATTTCTAGAAAGTTTGCTGGGACTGCATAAGCATCATCTAATGTTTGTTTTTTAACATTAAGTCTTCTAGTTGCGTCTGCAGTTCCATCTGATTCGACCATCATTTTATTTTATATATTAAGTAATTTACAAAACAAAAAAAAAACAATATTTTCCTTAATTTTACAAAGAAAAGTTTTATTAATGACTTTCCTGTGACACGAAAAATATAAAACGAAATAAAAATGTCTCTTAATTTTTTTCTTTTGTACCGGTTGTAAAATTTTCAATATTAGAAAAAATTTGAGTTTACTTTATATAAAGTTTTCATTGAATTTGTAAATTTATTATTATTTTAATGCTTTTCTAGAAAAGAAAAACAAAGAACTTTAATATAATCTGACGCCCCAAAAAAACAAAAAGTATATTTGAGAAATTCATAAAACAGCAAAGCACAGCACACACAACGACACAATACAATCACATCACACGTCACATAGCACTATAGCAGTCAAAAATACATAAATTTAATTCATATTGCAAAAACTCTCGCCATCTGTTTTTCAATGTTATAATTTCTTTTTAATCTAGATGTCGCTATTTTAAAAACTTTAATAAAATAATGCGTATCAAAGTTAATTTCGTCAGCTGAATGAGATTTTGGCCCATACGTGTTCCGTTTTTCTACTTAGAAGGGGAAGCAGATATTGTGTTGTAAAATATCCTAAAATATTCCGGATATCAGGTAGAGTTCTTGTTATATCGAACAATCAATTTTTTACTATGTTAGGTCTAGTTTTACGAATACACCAATAATAGAGATTAAGAAAGGTTTGGTAATTGGTTCTATGTATATGCAAAATAGTTAGTTACTAGGGTATTATTAACATGTAAGTGCTTCTCAGATCGAGATTTTGTCTAACGAAATCTTCATGCATTTAGTAACTTCACATATATCGTTAGTTATGCCATCTCTTCGAGTATTTTTTTTAATTTTTGTATTTTTTTAAATTTTTGTAATTTAAAAACGAAGTATATTTAATTTTTGAATGTTTCGCATTCTGAAACTGATAAATATTCATTGGAGGGAATATAATAACGAGCCTATTTTTACAAACTATGTAAGTAAAAAATATACTTCGTTTTTATTTTTTTCAAATATTATTTACTTTGATTTTCATAATATTGATATGTTCATATTTTAAATGCATTCATACTCAGCAAAGTAAATTTTGTATTTTTTCATAATTCTCTTTTACTTTTATAATTTTTTTTTTTTTAATTTTGGTTGTTAACTTCAGTTATTGAGTCTTTATTTAGTACACTTTTTTTAGTTAATTGGAAATTATATTGTTAATAAAATTATTTTTGAATTAAAATAATTTTATTAACAATATAATTTTGTCATATAGTAATTTTTATACAAAATGTTTTTTGAGTTGGTAGAACTTATTTTTTCAGGAATGATTACTACTGAAAATTTATCTTATGACAATTATTTTACTTATTCATTTATTATTTTAATTTATTTTGAAATTTTTTATTAACACAATTACTTGATTGTAGCTTTCAAAATTGTTCTATTTTTATCTACTTTAAAGTTTTCATCATTTTCGTGATTGTGTAGCACATTCCGCGTTATATAATTTGATTCGCTAATATCAGTTATTAGACGTGCTTTACAATTGCGACTTCGTTGTTTCGAACATACCCAATATTTCCGATTATTATTTATCTTAGCGCAAATGTATGAAAATTTTTTATAAATTATTTTACGTGCACCTCTTTGTCCAGTTGTATATGAAATTCCGGAGTTTACCGGATCCGCAGGGAAATCATAAGATGTTAATTCACGTAAGAAAAGCTTTGACATATGATCTGGAAATAAAATAACAAAAACATATCTTGTTTTAACAAGTTTTGTAAGCGATATTTTTTTACATAATTAATTACGAAAAATTTAGACAAATTTTTTATGTTAAAAATTTTTCAAATTTATTAATAAAGTAAGTTAAGTTATATCAACTAAAATAATTGTTCAACGTAATAATTACGATGATCTGCTACATGTGTATGTAGAGGGTCATTAAATAATATTCTATTATTATTATTTGCAAATGTGGTACATTTTGCTCTACACTGTGCTGAACGTCTTTTACTGCAACGCCAATACGTTGATGATTTATTATGTTTGTTACGAACAAATGAAAATCCTGGAACAATTAAGGTTGGAGCACCTCTACGGCCAACACATATTTTGAATGCATTATTCATCGGTGTATATTTATAATTTTGAAAATCCTCCATGAAAATGTTAACTGAAAAAAATACAAAAAATTAATACAAAAAATTAAAATAAACGTTCTTCTTTGCCTTCACCTTAAAATATAATAAATATATATTAAAAAAGACAAATTAAAAAATTTAAAATAATTTTGTTTATTAGTTTAAAAAAAATAATGTACAATTAATATTCTTTTTTATTGAATTCATTCTGGCCCGTGATTATGATTTCACGATGAATTATACCATCTTTCGGTATTTTCCATCGTATTTCACATTACTTTTAACCATGTATATGTTATTATCTGTAATGTTATTGCAAAGATAATTATTATCAACCATATAATAATTTTGATATTTCTTTATAACCACGAACTATTCTAATGCAATGTTGTATATATCAGTGATATAAAAATCATCATGCCTGTAATAGAAACAGATAAAAAAATATGTTTTAGTCGTTTTCTTAGTAATTTTACTACGGTATTTATTAAAAAAAATTAGTATACTTTTAAGGTTCTCTTTTAATTAATTTATATATTCAGGTCCATGATTATGAATTTGATTTTTTAAGATTATATCATATTTCGTTGTTATCAAACGTGATTTACACTTATCGTAACGATTTTTAGAACACAGCCAATATGTCTTATTATTATTGCTATTATTACGAAAATATGAATATCCATCATATAATAATTTTGGTTTCCCTTTATGACCACGAACAACTCTAATATCTTTACAATCTGGGACCAATGATTTTATATCAATGTCATCAAAGTCTGTAATGGAAAAAGTAAAAAAAATATATTTTTCATTAGTATGTATATCAAAAATAGAAAACTTAGATAAATATTAAATTTATTATATTATTAACCATAAATTATTTTGTTCCAAATCGAAAATCTATTTAAATTCTTTTTTTATAACAAATACATCTATCATTTGTATTTCGAAAATGAAAATCAATTTTGTAATTTTAATTTTAATTTAATAATTTTTATATTTATTTTTCTTCTCCAAGTTTGTTTAATAAAATTTAAAATGAAATATTTTTATATAAAATTTGTTTTGTTTTACGATTATTAATTAATCGCAATTAGTAAATAGCTATCGGCAATTTAAAATTTTTTTTAACTAAACAGTTAAGCAAATTGTTATGGTTTCGATGAATCTTTTTGTTCTACAAATTCAGGTGCATGATTGTGTTGAATATTTGTTATTTTGATTTCTTTTAAATTTTCACCCGTTATTATTCTAGCTCGACATTTTTTCAATTTAACATGTGCACAATTCCAATATGTTTTATTATCATAATTTTTATTTCTTATATAAGAATAACCGTCAAATACTAATTTTAGATTTCCTCGTTGGCCACGAACAAATGCAATTGATGGTTTTGGTAAAAATTTTACATTTTGATCACTTCCATCAGTTGATGCAATAAATATAAATTTTTCAGCTGATTCAGTTTTAAGTTTCTTACAAGATTTTGTGGGAGAGTCAACAAGACTGTATATTGTTGTTTGATATATTCCTACAAAATCGAAACAGAAAAGAGATATCGTATAATAACTACAAAAATATTTTAAAATTTTAAATATAATATTTTTATTAATAAAAAAAACAACATATTAATTTTGTCTATCTCATTTAATCCTTGTTGTCAATTTTTACTAATTATTTAAATCAAAATTATAGATATATATATATATAAGTTTTCTCATACTATTAGTTTTCTGTAAAATTATTTTTTGGTTCGATCTTTGTACGCATTTGATGTGAATATTTTGTTGTAAGTTTAAAAAATTATATGTGATCTATTCAATAACCTTGTTACTGCCTTACATCTACAGTGAAATTTTTTATATTCTTTGCCACGTTGTTGTATAAGATGATAAATTATCACGGAGTTAAGTAAAACCGAATCCGTTATAATTAAGCATTTTGCCACCACGTTTAGTTGATATAAAATTAGCTTCTTCACAATTTTCTAAAAAATGAAATATAATATTAATTAAAAATATATAAATACTAAGATAATAATAAATTCAAATAACTAACATTTAAATAACTTTTTTCATCATATATATTATAAAAAGATATGCAAAATTTATAAATAGAAATGAAAAATTAGATTTTTATTTATTAACTTTCAAAAATATATTAGTATGTATTTTCTGGTTTCATGATTATTTCTCAGATGGATAAATGTCGTAATAATTTTACAATTTGTTTTCCTTATATTTAATTCCAATACTGTATTAATCGGCATACTGAAAATAAAAGTAACTAATAAATAATAAACATCTACTATTTACCTTATCAAATTTAATATTTACCATCTTCTGAAAAGTGTTATTAGAATATATATTATTTTTAAAAAAAAAAACATAAATTTCAATTAATAAATAAAATTGTAACCACAAAATTATAATAAAACTGATTTAATGATTTATATATTTTTATTTTTTTAGTGATTATGAAAACTATAATTCTGATTTAATCTTATCATATGTTTTCCATTTATTAACTTAGTCGTGGCTCTAGCACGACATTGATATTTTTTATAAAATGTGCATCGCCAATTTGTTGTACCAGCTAATTTTGTTACACGATTTTTTGCATATTCATAACCTTTGTAATTTAATTTTATTCCACCAAATCTTGTCATTACATAAGTTGCATTTTCGAAAAATTCTATAACAAAAGAAAAAAACATAACAAATTAGTTACATTGTAAAAAAAGAAAAATGAAAATGCCATTTTTATAATATTTAAATATACGGCATTTTATACATAATACATTATAAAGTTACTAAATAAATATATTTTTCCTTTACATCGAATTTAATTTCATCGGACTAACAGCAATACATATTAAAATTTAAAACATAGCTTTTATTTGCAAATATACATATATTTTTTTAAATTAGTGTATTTTCCACAAGATTTAATTACCTCTACCGTGGATGATTATGCCTAACATTTCTTCCAATTTTTATACTACATTCATTAGTAGCCATAAATTTAGTGGTTAATCTTGCATTACATTTAGTCTTATGATACATTGAACACCTCCAATTTACTTCATTTTTATTTATAGCGCGATTTCTTGAGAAGTTATGTCCTTCATAAATAAGTTTAGTTCGCCCAGTTCGTCCAGGAATTAATTGAACATTAGTATAGGCAAATTTTGGAGCTAACAAGTAAAATAATATCGAATATTATATTTAATTATATTATTAGAATTCTTAAATACATATAAAATATTAAGACAAGGCAAAAATTGTAGGAATATTCAATTTATTTTATTTCTTTTTTTTTTTAAATTGTTCTTAATTTGAGTTAGTTGTATATACAAAAATTTAATAAACATATCTACTTCATTATAGTTATAATATTTAACACAATCGTGTGTAGTTAAACTATAAACATTGCTGTTTTTCATGTAAAATTTTAAAAATCAGTTCAATAACATATACGCTTTCTTTGTTTTACATATTTCTAACCATGTTTACTATCGCTTCAATTCTTTTTCATATATATGAATCTACAATGACAAAACTTTCAACAAACTTTCAACAATGGTTATTAACACAATCATTAAATTTCGAATATATAAACTATAATATTTTATGGCTTTATACATGAATATTGATACTTACTTTGAATGCGTTATAGTTTACGCACATAAGACAAATTAATATAATTTGTATTTAATATTTTATATTATGAGAATCGATAACAATATTCCCATAATTGTTATAATTTTATTGTGTCGAATGGAATTTTAATAGCATGTATATTTATCTGCATTTCTTACGTTATCACTATCAAACCAAAAATTAATCCGTAATATTTTTTTTCTACGTATACGACGAATTTATTACTAAAGCTGAACTAAGGTCATTTGCGTAAAAATATGTTTAGGATGGGTAATTGAACAGTAAAATTTTCAATATTGATATATTTACCTAAATTAAAATAGTGCCGGGTATTCGAAATCTAAAAATAAATAATATATTAGAAAATAATGTAATTTCGTTATAAAAATATTTACCAGTATAAATAACTGAATCTGGCTGCAAATCCTATTCGTTAATTTAATTGTGAATTTAGTCTAATTTGCTAAAATTTGAGTTCGGCAATTTTATTAAATTGTTTTTCTATGTATCTTATAATTGAAACTTTATAAAAAATTCATTGTAATTTGATCTATATTTACACATTTATAGTAATTATATAAAAAAAATGGAATAAATAAAATTCTGCAATTACTTATGATTAAAAATTGCTATATATTAATAGTAAATACATTACACTTATATTATTATTTATGGGAATGATATTGGTGTGTTAGCTTATATTTTTCAAAACTTTTTATAAATTTTGTTGTGGCTCTGGCTTTACAATTTTCACTACGATATTTAGAGCAACGCCAATTTGTCGATGTTTTCAATGTTCGATCACAAACGAAATGATGATGACCTATCTGCAAAGCCTTTTTATTTTTTTTCGTAATCGTAAATTGTGCAATATCATCAAAACCAGCTTTAAAATCTGTAAAAAAATAAAAAAGAAGAAAAATTCGAAAAATATTAGTATTAAGAAAATACCACAAATATCAAAAATTAAAAACAATATATAATTTAAAAAAAAAAATTAATATACCTCTTTCTGTGATTCTATTTATTCTAAATATTTTTTTAAAATCTTAACTTGATTATGTCATATAACTTTAATAATAAATGATTACTTATAATTATATTTAATTTTATAAAAAAAATTTATTTTATTATTTTCTGATACAACTAATTCTTAAATTTAATACTTTTATCTTTATTTTAATATTTGGATTTAATTTTCTGTGCGCGATGATTATGTTTATTTCTTTGTATAATATGATTTTCAATAGTATGCACTCTTGCGGGACATTTGAACTTTGTCGTATATTTATTACAACGCCAATATATTTTTCCTCGTATATTTTTCTCTTTTACAAAATAAAAATCATTACATTTTAGTTGTATTTTACCTTTTTGGCTGGGTACATAACTGAATAATTTTGTACTTGATACTGAAAAACACAAAATTATTTGAAATTAAATTAACATACAAAAAAGAAACTTTATATTTGTTAATAACAATATCTAGAATATAATAACATGTTGGAAGTAATTAAAGAAATTTATGCAATTAACATTTTATGTTGAATTTAACGAATTTTATTTTTTGATTATCGAATTTTACAGTATAAAAAATTTCTCCGCATCTAATACATTAGCTGATTCATCTTTAATTATTTTATTTGTAGTATATTTATTCCGTTTTAATTCGGCATGCACATGTTCAGATTTATTTATTATAAATTTTGGTGGTGATTCTTTAAGCATCGTGATTCGAGCTGGACATTTAATTTTTTTTGTTGCCATATATGAACATCGCCATAAAATTTTCTTTTTATTTTCACTCATAATTAAAAATCTCACACCATTTGCCATTATTGCTGGACGTCCCCGTAATGATTGTGTAAAATAGACTTCAACTGCTAAATAAACCGAGAAAAGAAATAAAACATTTAATTTGTATATTAGAAAAAGAATTAATTTACATATATTATTACTATACTATTTACCACAAATTAAAGTTTAATAGTTTGTTTAAATATGTTGTTAAATTTTATGTTTATTTGGTAATTATCAAAATATATATATATATATATATATATATATATATATATATATATATATATATATATATATATATATATATATATATATATATATATATATATATATATATATATATATATATATATATATATATATATATATATATATATATATATATCTATATATGTATATATATATATATATATATGTATATATATTATACATTTTAAGATTTAAATTTATTACAATAGAAATTTGAAATTATTATTACACTAATTTTTTATTAATCCGTTTTGTTAAGTTTGTTGTTACAGATTTTTTATATCACAGATAATATATTTACTAATAGCAATAATCTATTTACTTTTTGCATTAGATTTACCATATTTTAAAAAATACAAAACAAAATACATAAATACATTATCATTACAAACAAACAAAATATTTCAATTTCAATTAATTTTTTTTCTTTTCAGTGCGTACATGTCGATGTTGGTGAATTTGCCGAAAATCATTCTGGTCATATTTATTCATACATATTAAAACTGGACAACGAATTCGACGGTAATACCAATGGCAACGCCAAAACAAATTTGTACGATTTTCATTATTTCTAAAATATTTTAAGCCATCTAACCACAGTAATTGGCCACCACGTTTTGATTGAGAAAATTTTATATTTGGATTTTTGCCACGATAAAGACCATGAACTACAAAGGAAAAAAGAAATTTATTTATTAGTATAATTTTTTGTTGGAAAATGTAAATTACAATATTTTTAAGAATAAAAAAAAACAAATTTTACAATATTTTTATTGAAAAATATTTAATATTCCTCTAAAAATTTTTTTTTTTTTCAAGAAAATGAAAATTGATTTAAACACTTTAATAAATTAAAATCTATCTACTTTTAGTGAACTTATACTTTAAAATAATATAAATAATTAAAATTAATTAAAATTAAATTGCCAAAATATTGTATTTTTTTGTTCTCTCCAAAAAATTTAAATATTTCACTTTATTTATTCATACATATTGTAAGACAATAAAAATATATTTAAGAAATAATTAAAATAAAACATATTTTAAACAATAATTATTTGATGCGTTTTAATTGTCTTTTTTAACATTGTGCTTTTTCTACATTAGTAATACATTTTATTGACATAACTATTCTTTTAAAGGTTCCTTAATGAGAGTTTCATTTTTTAATTTAAATGTTTTCAGATCTACTGTATTTGTAGTATTATGTATATGATGATGACAAAGACGTAAATTTAATGATACTTCATCATAAATTGCAATTGCCGGACATTTTTCTTTATAATAATTACTGCATTTCCAATACTGTCTTGTACCACGTTTTTTATTTCGGAAAAATCTAAAACCATTTATTACTAATAGTTTGCCACCGTTCTTTTTCGAATCAATAAACTCAATTTGATAGCCTGCGAAAGAAATATAAAAGAAAAGAAGAAAAACAATGAAGTAATAATTGTAGTATGTAAGATTGTATATTCTATAAGAAATAAATTAAAATCATTTTAAAGCTAAATTGAAATTAATAACATATATTAAATAAAACAAATTTGGTAAATTTTTTTCTCCTATTACTTATTTTTGTTTTAACTTTTAATAAATACTATTTATTATTTTTAAATGGCCACAAAATAAATTAATTAAACTAAAATTTATTTATCATCATTAGATTCATTTAATGTTGAATGATTGTGTACATTTTTAATCATACAAATTGATGGATCATTTAAATTTGTTATTGCACGTGAACGGCAACCATTATGCCATCTCGTACATTTCCAATATGTATTTACACCATAAACGTTATTTTTAATATATCGATGTCCGAAATAGCATAATAATTTATTCCCACGTGCTGAATTTGTATATTCTATGTCTCCCCAATTTTCATAAGTACGTTTAAATTTATCAGCTTTATCAAGACGAATTAGAGCTCTTTTTGTGATACCTGTTGAATCATTGCAAACAAAATATTTTTCTAAAATTTGAGGAAGAAACAAATGGAAATTTTATATTAGTATTAATATTTAAATATTTATTCTTTATAATTATTTAAGAGAATAAATTTAAGATTCATATTATTTTTTTTAATTTTTTATTTCCTTCATCGAGATAAAGTTTATTTTTTTTTAAAACTATATTATTTCATTTTTTTTTAGAACGTTTACTAAATTGGCTGTGATTATGATTAGCCCGTTGTTGCACAATTCTTTCAATGTTATTTGAATCTAACCTGGTTATGACACGTGCACGACATTTACGATATTGTTTTTTATTCTATTTAAAAAAAAACTTTATACATATTATTTAAAAAAATCAAATGCAAAATTTACTAACCCCGCGAGCACAAGCACAAACCCAATAAGTACGATCTTTTGAAATTCGTGTTTTACCATATTTAAAACCATTCAGAATTAATACTTTAGAACCCTGTCTACCAATTGTAAATGTAGCTTTATCTACAAATTTAAAAAAAATATATATTATTAGAAATCTCTGATAACTTAAAAAATATGATAATTTTTGAAATTAACTGCCAGATAAAGAACAATATTTTCTTTTGCTACCTAAAAATTTTATTTATTGTACAAATAATCTTTGTTAAAAACTTATAATATATATAATAATTTAAGTACGGATTTATAAATTTAGTTAAATATTAAAAATTTTTCTTCTTTTAAAAATGAATCATGCGAATCATGCGTCAGTTTTTTTTGTATTTATTTAAATATTTATTTCCTTTAACACATTGACTGTGATTATGATTAGATGATCGTTGAATAATTCTTTCTATATCATTTGTATCTAAACTGGTTATAACACGAGCACGACATCGTGTTGTATCCTATTTTTTTAAAAAAATGTATTATAAATTTTATTTACTTAAATTAAATGCAATATTTACTAACCTTTCGAGAACAAATCCAATATGTTCGATATTTTGATTTACGGTTTTTAACATATTTAAACCCATTTAGAGTTAATAATTGGCAGCCACGTTGACCAGTTGTAAATACAGCTATTTCTAGAAATTTTAACTATGTTATTTATAAAAAAAATATAAAAACTTTCTGATTACTTAAACTAATTATAGATATTTAATTTTAAGGTTAAAATATGTTGTCAACTGCCAGATTTTATTCCATTATTCTGTCAGCTAAATTATTTCATTTATTGAAAAAGTGATCGTTATTAGAAACTTATATATATTTCTCAACAAAAATCAAGGTTAACTAATTTATAAATTTATTTAAAAATTAACATTTTTTATTTAAATATTAACAATGATTCGTAATTTGATTTCTTCGATGTTATAACACGTTTTTTTCGTTTTGGTATTATTGGATGATTGTGTTCAAATGAGGTTAAAATAATTTTCTGTACTCCATCAATAATATTAGTTACAACCCGTGCACGGCATTTTGCACTTCCCTTTAGAAAAACATTTCTCATTAAATAATTTTTTATATAATTTTTTCTTATTACCTTTTTTGAACAAATCCAATAAGTTTTGTATCCGCTCCGGCGATTTTTTACAAATGTAAATCCATTGTAAACTAAAAGCATACAACCGCGTTGTCCCAAAGTGAATTTTATAGTGTTATCAGTTCGAACTTTTAATAGATCTTTCACATCTAAAATTTAAAATAAAAATATTAGTAACATTTTTCACAAAAAGATATAAACAAAATTCTAATTCTAATTTTAATACCTTAAATTTTAGTACAAATAAGTTTAGATTTTATTAACACTTTTTTATTTAGTAATATTTAAAAATAATTATTTCAGTAGTTTTAAATTTTAATATATATTTAACTAATTAATTTAGAAATTTAATCCTGTTCAAGTTTGGTTTGTCCAACACGTTAAAAATATTCAATTAGCCATATGTGATAGGCTCATAACATTTTAAAAATTCATATTTCGCCAAGATATAAATTAAAAATTACCAAAAATAATTTAAACAATTGTTATTTAATTCCAGTCTAGATAATTTAACAAAGAACAGGATATAACACTTTTCAAAAATGAAATTTTATATGTACTGAGTGCTTATTTATTAATAAATTATTATTTTTCATAATAATTTTCTTCAAATATATAGTTACTCAAAATTAACTTTATTAGATTCATATTTATTTCAACGCATTATCCACACTTTTTACAGATGATAAATACAATTTTGTACTTTTTTTGCAAATACATTTATTTGTTTAATTTAATTATCAATTATTATTATTTATTTAAAATGGTTGATGATTATGAAGACCACATTTAACAATGACATCATGTTTAGGTCCATTATCAATAGTTACAACTCTTGCTTTACATTTATGTAAACCAGCACGGGCACAAGACCAATACACTTTACTGCCAGACGATTTATTTCGTGTAAAACTATATTCGCCAACTTTTAGTTTTTTACTACCACGAAAACCAGTTATATACGAAAAATATGCTCCTAGAAATATTTTTAAAAAAGAATATTATAAAATTAATATATTTTAAAAAATTTTATTATTTAATTATATAATTTCATAATGTTTATTCCCAAATTATTTGATTAAAAAATGACAAGAACATTAAAACTCTAAGAAAAATATATTTGTATATTTCTTTCTTTTTATAATTTTCAAAAATCATTTATTTACCAACTTATAACTAAAAACATTTATTTCTTGTAAATATTTAAATCAATATCAATAAAATCAATTTTAAAATAAAATAGTACTAATAAATTAAAACAAAATAAATTTACTGTTCCCGTTTAGGTAATTTTAGTTCTCTTTTCAATGAACCATATTTTCTAGCTTTTGTTATGATCTCATGATTATGTTCTTCATTTAATATTGTTAATATGTTTTCTTTTGTACGAATACGTGCGCGACATCGTAAAACAGCAAATTGACAACAACGCCAATAGATTATTGTTTCCCGGCAAACATGACGATTAAATGTATGTCCTTTAAAGACTAATTGTTTTGTACCATATTTACTGACAATAAATATTGGCATTTCAGGATCGGACACTATAAGAAAAAATATATATTTAAGTTAGATAAAAATAAATCATTATAAGTCCTTAAGTAAATTTTTATGAACAAATATTAAAATAGTTTTTATCGTTTTTTTTTTTAAATATTTATTATTTTTACATATTATATCTAATATTAATTGCGTTATACTTTATTAAACACGATGGTTTTTATTACATATCATAATACATTGAATTACACAAATAATTGTATATTAAATTATAAATTTTCTCCATTTAAATTTGCTTATTTATGGAAATGTTAATGTTGCTATAATAGTTCAATGAGCTTAATGAAATCTATTATTATATGATAAAAGATTATAAAAACATAACCGAAAATAGAGTTTATTTTTTATTTTTATTTTTAAAAAAAAACAAATTTATTGTCAAATATATTTTTATATCAATTATTTATATTGAATTACAATCATCTTCATGAGGAATTACTAACTCAATAGATCCACCTTTTCGATCATTCATTAATATTTGCGATTGACATTTTATACATTTCCAAAAACTATGATAAGCACGTCCTATTATTTTTGTATAAGTTTTATCATTGAATTCACAATATAGTCGTTTAGCATATTGATATATTTTAACTAAAATAAATTTAAAGAAAGTATATATTAATTTATATTTTTTTCTATCATATTAATGAAGTATTACACATATTAGAGAAATTATAAAAATAAATATAAAAAAATGTAAAAAGTCTTTATAATTCTAAAATTAAACATTATATTTCTAAGGGTTTACGATTTATCATATAGTTTATATTTCATATCATCTGAATTTATTTATCCAAGATATAAAATAATTAATTTTATTTCTACGAAAAATATTTATTGATATTCCACATTAAGAATTATATTTTCTTCTTGATAACTTAATTGGCTTTAAAGAGCTTTCAATATTACTTAAACTTTCGTTAACAATATTTATTTCAGTTGTTTTTGTATTTTGACCCCATTTTATTTTTTCTGTTTCCGGGCCATGGTTATGTGTTCCAATACATTTTGTTATATTATTTGGTTTCACAATTAATCGACTTCGACATTTATATTTTGAACAACGTATACATCGCCAGTAATTACCGCGATTTCGTCGGTATAAATATTTTTCATAAACAATAAAAGGATGACCTCGTTGACTATAGATGAATTCATTACCACACACTGAAATAAAATTATAACAGCATTTTAAAAATTAAAATTATGGTATTAAATTTACAAAAATCCTATTACTTTTTTTAATATTTAAAGAAATAAAACACGCAAGAACAAAGTATGTATATAATTTAGATGTATTTAGCAACAAACAATTATTTAGAAATTATAAATAAATATTTTCAACATATTTTAATTTAGAAATATCTATTGAGTCGGATTTATGATTATGAGGATGTTTTCCTAATTTAATAGAACCATTTTGACGAGTCACACACCTAGCTCGGCATTTTTGATTACTTCTTAATTTTCCATTGCCTTTACAACAAATCCAATTAATTGATGAAGTAAAAGTGGCTTCACGACTATACATATAATTGTTATATATTAAATTTATTCCTTTCTTTTGATTTTTAACAAAACAAAAGTCAGCGTTGAGTATCCATTCAAGTCTTGGAGAATCTGCAAGGTTTTTAAAAGAATAATGAAGCTATACCATAATAACATTAACCAAGAATTATTAAAAAAATGAAACAACATGTTTTATATATTCAGTTTTATATATTGAGATTAGAATTTAATGCAAATACTAATTCTTTTATGAAGAATTATTTTAAAATCCAATTTATTTTTAGTTTATATAATTAACAAAATTAAGTATTTTATTTAATAAATCATTGATATATATAATTCTATAAAAATTAAACTAATTTATGTTTTCTTTTTCTAATTTTAATAGTTCAATGGTTTTTTTTTAAACTGATCGAATGGATGCAGACGTTAAAAATTTTGCACTTTAGATCTTAGAATATTATTTTTTTATTTTTTACTTAGAAATTGATTTTTTATTTATATTTATCTCCATTTGGCTTTTTGTTCAAATGTTGATTGGTACGACCTTCATTAGCAAACTTGCATTTTCATTGTTATTCTAGAAAAGTAGACATAACCCAGCAACAGACAGTATTCTTCTTTTCGTTTCCCTATCCCTTTGTAACATATTCGTTCATCTCCTATATTAATTTGATAATGTAAACTTTTTCTGTGCTACAATTAGTATATTTTGCTCTTAAACATTACTATCATCATATTCCAAGTATTCATTTAGTTGGCATTAGAACGAATAATCTCCAAAGAATTTAGTAAAATTAACAAATGCAAATAGAAAAAGAAAAACGTGGCAATAAAACAGGTAAATAACCGTACAACTATTATAGAACGTGGCAATAAAGCAGGTTATAGAACGTGGCAATAAAACAGGTAAATAACCGCACAACTATTTTTAGTACGATATTATTGTTTACATCTACTGGGTTTGAATTAAAATGGATTGAAACGAACTTGACGAAAAATAACGAATTGTTAACTCAATCCCACGCTAATTTGAAGTAAGCTTACTATAGAAATATAGCATATAGGAGCAGGTTAATCAAAAGATCGTATAAAATTAATGGTTCCCATGGACCTTAATTCGAGTTGGCGGGTCCAACTCGAATTAAGGTCCATGGGAACAGATACTAGGTATCCATGACGGAATCAAAAGGGATTGAAAACGAATAATTGTTCCGGCATATCTGAATTTTGAAAAAGTTTGAGAATCGGAAATTAAAATTAAAATATTCCAATAATCAATGTTCTAATGACCAATGGTATCAAAACTATCAATGTTTTAATAAGCTATGTTCCAATATGTTATATTTTACATGATACTAAATTTTACTACAAATATGTCCTATTCCAATCGAATAGAACCACTGCAGTATAATATACACACAAATAAGACAGATGACATTAAATATGCATTATTAATTGCTGCGTATTTAATATAAATAATAGTTAAAAACTGGCTATTTTTATTAGTAAGTAATAAAATACTTTTCCTCATTATAAATTATTATGTATTAATTTTGAAATATAATTTCGTAGGTAATTTTCTCAAAAAGAAAAAAAAACTATTTATATTATCAATATGAAATTTATTTGATTATATTTCTATGTCTAATTTTGCGCCATGAGAATGCTGATGATATTTTGTTATTTTTCCATTACGAATTATTAGTCGGCCGTGACATTTTGGTGTTAAACATCGCCAATACTCCTGGCCAGCAAGATATTCTCTATCCTTACGATATTTAAAATTATTTAAACAAAGTATTGGTTTACCGCGTTGACTCTGTGAATATGTTATGGATAATTCTGGTTTCGATTGATTAGAATCAAATAGATAAACAGGTGAACATCCCCATTTTACATATTCTGTAACGAAAATAAAATTATAATTTTTTTGGTTGTTTTATTCTGAAATTAGTTTTTTTTTTAATTAGCTTATATATTATACTAACAAAATTTAAAATTAATCTACAATATAAATAAAAAATGATTATAATAATTTATTTAAAATATTTTACTAATTAATTAGATATAAATATATAATGCTGAAATGAATAGAATATTTTTATTAATTTAAATATTAAGAAATATTTCAAAATAGTTACCTTATATATATTATATTTCAAATATAATGTGGTTTTTTATAATATAGTTCTCACTTTTCAGGATCACCATCAACTTTTTTTTTAATTGTTGATTATAAGTTTTCAAAGTATTATGTGATCACTAACTAAACTCTACGCAGTTTATTATTTTTTTAATTAAAAAAATAATTGTCTATAACGCATATTCTAAATTTAAGCAATGATATTAATTATAATATTTCTGTGGATGAATAAGCACTGCAGAAAGGGTGAGTATTATTTTCAGGTGTAAATTTGATAGAATTTGTTTTTGGCTTATGATTTAATTTGGTCATTTTTTATACCATATTTACCCAATAACTGCTAAAAAGCTTTTTGAAAATCGCAGTTTGTGAATTTACATAGGCCTGTGAATAATATGTCAAATTCAAGTTATGAACGATTAATGTAAAATTTCCCAATTTAAAAGTCTTTTATTATATTTTTGTTGCATAATTTTCTGTGGAGGATCGTATAATTTACGGTGCGACTGGCAGAGCAGATTAACTATAATAAATTATATTAGGCAAATAGTGAAATTGCAAAAAAAGTATGTTTGTATATATATATATATATGTATATATAGTTTTCACCAACTATACCATTCCTATCAATTTTACAAAAGAAAATCCGACATTTTCCAAATGAAAATATTTTGCATATACAAATATAAGTATTCCATAAATTATTTATCTAAATAAATTGTGGTTAACTGATATAAGTATAAAAGTTATAACTGCATATAGGCATTTATAATTTTTCTTAATTAATAAATTATTTGTTTGGTAACAAAGAAGTTTTTAGCCATAACACTTAAAATGTAGGTTTTGTTTTTTTAACTATTTTTAATTTCACTCTAGTATGGCATCAATATTTTAATTATACATATTATTCATTGTTCCTGCATTTGTAAATATTTGTATTATAGAATAAACTACTTACCACATCTCCTTAATTAAAAATATCGTAAGCACTAAATTATAAATATTTAATTTTTTTTAACAATTCACACTTTTATTATAACACTAGTTATTTTAATCACTATTTTATTATTTTAAAATATTTTCTATTTAATTAATATATTATAAAAATAAAACCAGCAAGTCTAAAATTATAAACTTTTTTCTTTAATTCTTTTTGTATTTTACATGTCACGAAATGAAGCGCGCCAGCATATTTTAGAAAACGTAATAGATTTGGGTGACGCTACATTTTCATATACAGCAAGTGACGTCATCTATATGTGATATTTAGTAATATTTTTGGCAGATTAAATTTTGGATACCGAAAACCAAAAATTTTTTAGTTTTTCAATTTTTTTAAAAGAAAACATTAATTTTTCATTGGCCTTTAAGTATAAGAAATATAAAAACTTATTATATAGTAAATTTTAAATACAATATCCCATGTTTTGTATAGTAAGACGGTGGGCTTTATGGTCGGTCTTATCCGCTGGATAAGACCACACAAATCTCCCACAAACATTAAATTAAAAAATTTAATGACTTTCGCCCTCTTGCAAGGACACTATAGCACTGATATTGATTAATGGAAATAATCAAAAATTCTATGTATACTATATATCTACTTTTTCTAATTTGTTACTTTTAACTAGCTTTATATAAAATTAGTTTATAGAAATATTGTCCATATTTTACATTAAATTTTTATATTCCGTTTTTTAAATAAATTTTAGAGCATTATGATGAAAATTTCCAATATCACTAAAAGTTTTCAATATAAGGGATCCATCACGTTTTGCCGCATTTATCCTCTCCGCATCAGAACAATGGTTATGAATATCTGCAATAAAATGCTTATTAAATACTAACTTACTAATTATATTATTAATTAATTACCATTAGTTACATAGAGATCATCTCCGATAGTTTTTAAACGACTGCGGCATCTTGTACTTCTATTATGTACACATTCCCAGTATATTTTATTGGAATCACGACCAAATCGCTTTAGATTTGAACGATAAATATAATCATCAATCACTAATAATGTTCCACCTTTCCTACTTTTGATAAATAAATGTGATCCAAATTTTAGGCACTCTATAAATAAAATAAAATAATATATTTTAAAAATGCAATTTCATAAATAATAATATGATTTAAATATAAATTGAAGTTTTAAAGCAAAAAGTGTATAGTTAATTCATTTTATTAAAAGAATTATAAAAAAAAATAGAAAATTACATAATATGTAAATATGTCTATATTTTATTAACAATTCATATTTTCAAATAGAAAAAAAAAGAATATTTTTATTTAAGTAAATTAAAAGAATATGAAAAATAAATTTAAAAAGTTTTTATTATTTTTTATCAGCCTTGTTTTTTCCTAACAAAGCTTTTTGTAAGCGCATTTTTATTTTTTCTTTAAAATCTTCTGGACTCATTGTTTCATCAGTTGGCGTTATTTTTCTGCCAGATGAAGATCCGATCGGTGAAGTTTTTACAATCACCATTGGAAATTCTTCATTACGACTTTCATTCATTTTTAATATGGGTTTATTTTCGGACGGTGACATAACTAATGCTCCAGATGTAGCGCTTTGATCAATAGAATGGATAGTATGATTATGTTCATCAGATAGTTTATATGCACGATTCTTATTTACAACCACTTTAGCTTCGCATTGTTTCGGATCAGTATTACAGCATTGCCAAATGCAATTAGTCTCTCGTTTAAACGAATATTTAAAATGATGGCCTTCAAAGACTAATTTCATTGCTCCTTTAATTGATGATGCGTACACAACGGGATGACTGCTTCCTTTCATTGCATCTCGAATTAGTTCTTGAATGGTTTTACGCACTTTTAGGTTTCCTTTGGGACGTCCACGACCACGGGCAATACCTTTTTTTGGTTTGGTCTTTAATTTCACTAAAATAATATAATTTGCCTACGTAATTATTTATTCACTTTTTGTTAATTATTTATTAAAATAAAAAATAAAACAAACAAGAAAAATAAGATAATTTATTAAAAAAAATATAATCACATTTACAACTTTTATAAATAAAGTAAAAAATAATGTAATTGCTTAACTAAATAAAAAATCAATCTAAAAAGAAATAAAATATATATAATTTAAATGTTTTAAAAATTAAACCTGTTGATGAACTACTTAGGTAAATCATTTCACTATTTTGATATAATTGAAAATTTAATAAATATTTCGAATTATTAATTTATGTAATTAATTCTATGATGTAGTTTTCTTTCAAATATAATAGCACAGTATTATTCGGTTAAATATTTCTTACTTACTCTCACATTACATCTTCTTATTTATTTCCTAATTATTTTCATTGTATAAATTATATTACTTTTTATAATTTTTGTATTTATAACAAAATTCTAAATGTGACGCATTAATCTTTCACTATACATGCCTATGCCATATTAAAATATTTTATGACAATGCCAAAAACAACGTTTAACGAAAATGATTTAGGAATTTGTACTAAAATTTAGGCAAAAGTTGTACAAGAGTAACGCTGGCTTTCTAGTACAATTTATTTAGCAATGTATCATATGTAGTACTCAGATAAATTATAATTTTTTTTGGAAAAACTTAACTATATGAAAATATTTAGGTTTTTTTTTTTTTTAATAAATAAATATTATTTAATAAATATTTCGAATTATTAATTTATGTAATTTCTACACTATTTTCATCATTCACACAGAAATATGAAAATTTTTCCATGGCCTTCAAAAACATAATTTAAAATAATTACGTAAATTTATTTATTAATTTCTGATATTGAATTAAAATTTCTCTAAATATTTTCAGACAAAAAATTAGTATAAATTAAAATATAAAAAATAGTCAAATGCATACTAGAAATTTAAAATGTATTCTTTAATAGATTTGGAGTCTTCAATTGATTCCGACCGAACTTCGGGGTCGTGCGTGTGCGGTGAACCAGCAATTCTTACTGTTACATCTTCACCAATTTTGGATGTAACTACAGTTGCTCGACATCCGAATTTTACATACCTTGAGCAACGCCAAAATATATTTTTATGGCTTTGTCTATTTTCAACATATTTATAACCTCGATATATTAACATAATTCTACCACGTTGTGTTGTTGAATATCTTAAAAATCCAGTTTCTACTGTCGGTATTATTTTTGAATCTAAAAAAAAAATAGTATTAGTGTAAACTTATGTCTTAATAATATATTTTTAAATTTATGGATAAATCACATAATACTGTTTTTCTTTTATATCTCATTTATTTACACTTTTATAGTATATTTATAAAACTTAAAATTGATTTATATTAATTATTTAAATATTTAGTCAGTGAAAAAGGATCCATATCTTTTATCTTAATTTTTGAGCCACACGATTAATTTTGGAACGTAAAATTCTTCGGACAGATTCTTCATCAATTTGTTCACCACGAAGTGTAAAAACTTGTACCACATGAGCTATAGATGGAAATGTCTTAATATTGTTTAATAATTACAAAAATATTACTAATTATTGATTGAAGTTTATTTTTATCCAATGCTTCTAGACGATTTTTCTTTTTTTCTGTACATTCAATAATTAACGAATCACCAAAAATTAAATCAGCTAATTTAGATGTATAGTGTGATGAATTTGAGGTAAAAATTCTAATCAAGTCATTTTTACATACATAAACTTCACTCCCAGCATGTAGCGGTATTAAGTCTTCACTAGATGATATTTTAGGATAATAATCTAAAATGAAAGGAAAAACTTATTAATTTCCGATAAAAATATAAGATGTAAAATAAATACAAATTTCTATGATAAATACATATATTAATATTGATTAATAATTTTTATTTTAACTTTTATATAAATGAAAACAAATAATATATTTTAATGTTTTGATTTTTTAAATAATTTTTGTAATTTTAGTTTAATATATTGTCGGATATCGTCTTCTTTTACCGGATTTCCCCGTCGTTCAAATACTTGTCCAACATGAACTGAAATAAAATTTTATATAATAATTTTTCTTTCGATATTTGATATTATTTACTGGTTATAGCTTCAATAACTGTAGAAAATTTTTCAGGTGTTGAATTTTTACTGTATAAATATTCAGTTAATTTAAATATATAATGTTTTGGATTTGGTGAAAACAAAGTCATTAAAATATTTTTACATATAAACACTGGAGAATTAACGTGTAATGGAATCAGATCATTGTTTTTTTGTAGACTATTCACTGGTTTAGTTGGTAATGAAGATATTTCTTCATTTAAAACAATAGGTGAGTCATTCTTTTGGTTGTCTTCCACAATTGCTGGAACTCGGTCTTCAATATCTGAAATTTAAATTTCATATTTTATTTTAGTTTATTAATGATTTGAAAATCTTTTCAAAAAACTAAATAAAAAAACAATATAATTTCTTTGAACAAAAATCATTTTATTTATTTAATTTATGTTACATTTCTTAAAATTTATTTGATGAATAGAAATATTCTAATCTATAATTTTAATAAAGTCTTCATTATTGGTTTACCTATAAAAAAAATATTAAGATTTGCATTGAATTAATGCACAAAAGCTATAAAGAACTATGAACAAATGATAAACCAATTATTAAATTACCATTCTTACAACATGAGTTCTTGAGTATATACAATACCAAATCATGAATCATCTACAAATATTTTGTCATATATAAAATAAAATTTAATTTCTTCGGAATTTATTTTATTTCTCTAATTAATTAAATAGTTTCTATAATTGGAGATTTTATAAAATATTATTAAACTCAACTTTGTTCACATTTTCACTTTTTTATTTGACACTTGGTTGAATACACTAGTACATTTATAATTTTTGTAGAGCCATCTGAATTTTAAGTTTTTAAATCGAAATTAATAAATTATTGTAGTAGAATAATAAATCTTTTACAAGCTTTCAATTAATTTTTTTTTTGTTGAGTGTCAGATGAGTGGAAAATAAAATAAAATAATTTGTGATTACAATTTAAATTTCATTAAATGGTTAATTAAAATTAAACATACATTTGAAAATATTTGAATATAATATATAAATAATAAAGATTTGTATTTACTTCTTGAAATAAATATTCTGAAGGTAAGTGCTAAAAGTAAAACACATTTTAAAATATTTGTACCAAAATAGATAACTATTTTATGAATTGAAGAGATTTTTTGTTAGAAACATAAATTATAAAAGATGCTGGTAATTTTGAAATTAAGTGAGCATAATACATTTAAATATACTTCAAGTTAAAGTGCAAAAATATTATTGTTTAAAACTAATAATCAATTTATTAATTGCAAATACGCAGCCAACGGAAATATATGAATAAATTGTGTCAGTGAACATCAATACTATAAATTTTGATATGATCATTTCTATCCTACACAAGGAATATTATAATAAAGTAGTACACTAAATAATTTCTCAACTTTTAATATAACTAATTCTAGAACTATATAAACAACCAATTTAATAAATTGAATATATTTTGTGGCTACAAGTTTTAAATAAATATATCTAAATTTTCAATAACAAATTGTTTTATTTATTTGCTAAAAGAATAATTTAACTAATTTTATAAAACTAATAAAATTTTGTAAATGTAAACTTTTTCTCTTTTGTTTGTTTGTATCTTATTTTGTAGATAATGGTGACAAAATTATTATACGATACATAAAAAGTCCACGGGGAAATCCTTTATTATTGTTATTTGGAAAACCATATACATTAAATAGAAGAAATAAAAACACTAGCTATTGGGAATGCTTAAAAGCGAGAAATAAAAAAGTTAAATGCAGTTCTCGTGTTGTCATATTAGATAACGACATAAAATCGATCCGAGGGATGCATAATCATTAAATCTATAATAATGTATAAGTTTTTAATTGTAATGGTTTAACATTTTATACCTTGTATTTAATGAGCTACAAAACATCATTTTAGTTCAAATAATAAATGAGCACCAGAAACTTATTATTTAACTTATACTAAATATAATTTTTGGTCATCATATTATGACCAATAAAAATAAAAGTGTTTTAGCATTATTCATGAATTTTAAAACAATACAGGATATAATTATAATAGAACGCCGAGAACTCAAATGATATATTAAACAAATATACAACTTCAGGAAAGTTATATCTTAAGACAAAGGCTATTTAACATCTGCGTTAAGGATTTTAATCTTGAAGGAACCCACGTAGCATTTTCTGCTTTCATTAAGGATATCAGGGAAGACGATGATGCGGAAATTTGCACAGAACTGGATCTTAAAAACAGATTCGTTATATTGATTCTTATAATATTATATTGTACTAAAAAATGATTAAAAATATATTTTCGTTCCAATAATATGGGGCACAAAAATATATTCTAGTATCCAAATAAATTATTTTTTTATTTTTATTAAAGAAATATATATATTTACATATGATAAATATAGTATTTTCATTTTTCCTTATATTGTAAGTGTATATTTTAAATTTTCTATTTATGAATATATAAATTAGACTATATGAATTATAAATAAATTTTGATTTAATTTTAGCAGCATTTCCAGGATCTGGAATATGGATATCAACAGAATTTAATTTTATGCAAAATAGGCGTGGTGGTATGAATTTAATATATAATGGATATTTATATACAACAGAAAGAAAATATAATAGTACCACCAATTGGATTTGCAATAAAAATAGTAATCCACTATTAAAATGTCCCGCCAGATGTGTTACCGGTGCTGGAAATACAATAAAATTAAGTGCAAAACAGCATAATCATTTACCTGTTCTCAACAGCCCCATTAAACTTTATAATAAGTAATAAATAGGTTATAGAAATTAAGTAAATTACAAATAATTTTTATTTCATTTTTGTCGTATATTCTGTAATTTATAATACAAACTACATTTTAATCTAAAATATTCAGTAAATAAATTTTATAAAAACTTTCTACTTTTATGTAATGAAACTTAAATTTTATCATTAACATATTATATTAAAAGCATTTTTATTATATTATTGTTATATTTATTTGCAATTTATATTTATTTTCATTTATTAGACATAATTCCGGGTACATGGTACGATAATCTCGAATTCTACATTGGAAAAAATGATCGTCATAAAGCTATATTAAATTGTAAAGGATATAAATATCGTAAAGAAGCTAATTATAAAACTACTATCAATTGGGTATGCTGTTCTACACAATGTTGCGCACGCTGTATAACAAATAATGAGCATTCTATAAAATTTAATAAAATACCTCATAATCATGAGGCAATGTGAAAAATAAAATAAATTCAATAAAATTTAAATTTTTAAATATAAGTGTAATATATGAACTTTAAACTTACTATAAAAAATTCAATTATTCTAAATTTTAATTATAGTTATATCTTTTTAGGTAAAATTATTAAAAAACAACGACAATCTGAGCAAAAATTAATTGTTATTCGAGGATATCGTTTTGTTATTGGTTCACAATCAGCAACAACATTATATTTAAAATGTTCGAAATTTCGTTCGCACTGTAGGGCAAGAGCAACAAAACACAAAAATACAAATATTATACGAATAACACATTCGTTTCATAATCATGTAATTAATAATTATTAAAAATATTCACTAGATAAATTTAAAATAAGCAAATTACAAAATAAAAACTTGAATAAAAGAATATTATAAATATTTATTTTTGATCATGGAGAATTAATTAAGAAAGTATATAATTCAAAATCAAATAAATAATTTTTCGTTCTAAATTTATTTTTAAAAATATCGTAATTTAAAAAGTAATATAAAGTTATTAATTTATAAAGCTAACGGAAAATTTAATCCAAATATAATATCAACACAAGGGTTTAAAAATGTTCAATTTAACTTAAGAGCAAACTTATAACTATAATTGTTACTGAAGACTGCAGTATTTTTGGAAAAAGTACGTCCCCGTATAATAAATATCTTGAAATTTTACAAATTATTCAGTAAACTGAGATCCGCATTTTTATTACTTCAATATGGAACAGATTCTTATTTGAAATAAATTTTAAATATATATGTAATATATGTTTAATTTTATTAATTAACATATTTTTAATATCATTTCAGATTTATACTCTAAGTATTATTTAACTACAGAGACTTCCAATTTTGGTAAAAAAAAGCAAAATAAAAAATTTATTAACAAAGAAAATCCAAAATATCATCATGCAGCTGCCTTTATGTTAGAAAATCAAAATTTGCATTTAATTCGTGGTCAACGTGGCAAAAATTTATTAGTTTATAATGGATTTACATTTACTAAAAATAATGTGGTTGGTGATACAACATATTGGTGCTGTCGTTCTCGACAAACCGGGAAACCAGCATGTCGAGCACGTATTACAACAATATCTAATTCAAATGGTTTTCATCATATTTTAGTCACAAAACCACACCATAATCATGAAGTCTCAATTAGAATGTTGAAAAAATTTGAAAAATCAAATTATAGATTGCCAATAAGACTAGAAAATTCATAATTTTCGCAAAGGAATAATATAAATCCATAAAAGTATTAATTCTTAATTAATGTTATACGCAATTTTCTTTGTTGCAAATAAATATTTACATAATTTATTTTTTATATTGTTTTAATTCTTATTTAAATTAATCTATTTTCACATTTAACTAGTAATACTACTTATTTTGTATTAACGAATCCTATTATTTATTCTTTTTCAGATATGAAATGGTTGAACGCATCAAGTTCACATTTGTCAGTATTGTCTGTGGACAAATTAAATGAAAAATTAAATATGCCAAAAAAACGTATTATTAAAAATGTAAATTTACAATTTATAACAAGTCGACATGGCAAAGAAATTTTAGTATATAATGGTTATACGTTATCCCAAAAATATTCTTCTGGTATTCGAACTAATTGGGCATGTCGTTGTCGTAATAACTATAATAAAAAAAAACAATGCCGAGCAACAATTATAACAATGCGAAATCCGAATGGTACATATAATGTGTGGGAAATCCGGACAGAGCATAGTCATGAACCCAGTGAGAAAACATTAAATCAATTTAGAGCTAAATTATATACAGATAATATAATGTATCAATAGAAATAATTATTAATTTAATATATATTTTCAAATCGGGATTTAAAGCAGATATTTAAATTAATATGTTATTTTTTTCTTTTAAAAGGGAAGGAAAACACGTCAACAATTGTGTAAATAATATTCTTATATTTAGTATAAAAATAAAAAAAATAAAAATTATATTATTTGTTTCTATACAATCATATATTTTAAACTATTTATATTTTAAAGTTTAAAATTATATAACGCATATTATTTTCATAATATATAATAATTTAGAATATTTTTTAATATAAAATAATTTAACTAATTATATAACTTTAAATAAATAATCCATATTAAAACATTTTGTTGTAAATGCCATATTTAAAATATTTTATTATTATGAAAATAAGTCATTTTATTAATTTTATAACATTTTATTTTCTTATTTATTTTTAGATAACAAAAGAACCGGTAACAAGTTATCTAAGCTCTCTATTTTAACTGTTGAATCTCTCAATGAAAGTTATGATAGACCAAGTAGAAAATTATTAAAAAATATTAAATTGACTTTTATACCGAGTCGTCGTGGAAAACAAAGGGTCATTTATAATGGTTACACTTTAACTCATAGATATAATTCCTTAAATCGTGCTGTTAATTGGGAATGTCGTGCACGTACATATAATAAAAAAACATGTCATGCTAAAATTCGAACCTTTAAAAATCCAGATGGAACTTATGATGTTTGGGAAATGAATATAATACACAATCATAAATCAAGAATTAAAGATCCTCTATTATGTTAAAATTACTAGAAATATTATAATTTATTAATAATTCTGCTGGGTAATTATTTTAAAATTTAACTAAATAATATTTAAAAACTTCAAACTTAATTACATGTAGAACAAAGAAATAGAGTTAATAAATTTAATATATTATGACTAAATAATTTTTTAAGAACTTTATAATTCTATCATATAAATTAATAATAATTTACGTAATGGCAAAAATTGAAACTATAATTATTTATTTTTAGAAGAAAATCAAATTAAAATATACAAATCTTGAAGAAAAAATTAAAGTACAAGGATACTATTAAGAAATATCACTGTGATGATAAAATGTTTTGAAAATGTTGGGCTTGTAATAATTATAATAGAACTTCCCGTGCCAAAATCACAACATATAAAAATTCTGAGAAATCTTAATGTTGAGAAATACAAACACACCCTTATCGTTACCATACATCAAGAATTAAATCGTTTTAAATTATAATCATAGATAATTGTAAATTTGCAATAATACTAGACGAAATATAATTTACTTAATAAGAAAATAAATGAAATGTAATTAAATATTGAAATAAAATTTAGTAAATTTTTAAATATTTCTTTAATTATTTTTAAATGTATTGCTTTATTTCTATTATTAATACTTTTTATTTATTTTTTTCAGATGGAATTGAAATAGCAATTTATGCAACCACATCTCGTAATAAGTAAGTGATATATTTATACTATAATAAAAAATTTTCAGACTCATTTTGTTTTCAAGTTTATTTTATTATTATTTATATATTTTTTTTCAAGGACACAATTGGTTTATGGCGGACAACCTTTCATATTTGAAAAAATTCTTAAACTGGCGACCGGTGAAGAAAAGAAATATTGGCGTTGTAACCAATGGTGGAATCAAAAATGTCGAGCTAGAGCTTATACTATTAATGATATGGTGGTACCATTAAACCGTTATCATACACACGAGGAAATTGTTAAGAGGAAAAAAAGAATTCGTAAATTAAAACCCACAATTAAAGTTGGAAATTTGAATCAATAAAAACTCATCTAAATGAATACGGCATTTGTATAAATTAAAATATAAATTATATAATTAGGTATGATTTTATAATTTCTAGATAAAATAAACCAATTTTGCTTTCAAGAAAATACATAGTTTGTAATATTTTTAATTACTCTAAAGGTCAGACTGGCCAGATATCCAACCACACTAGAGAAATTTTAATTTCTTTCTAGTATTCATTCCTTCAAATATTAGTAATTCTGTGATATTGCTTTTGAAAAGATATTATTCAATGATATTACTTTTGAAAAGTACCACGACAAATCACATCCTAAATAAAATTGAGATAATATTAATTTTAGGAATTTATTGAATTACATTTATTTATGAAAAAAAAAAATGTATTTAATATTAATCTATAATATTTTAATTTATATTTTTTTTGCTAATTTGTTTCGATAAAAAAAATATCTGTAATCATATTTCCTAGTATTATACATTGTCGTACTGATAATAACCGATTCAAACATAGTATATAACAATATAAACTTCAATATGTAAACAAACTGGAAATTTTATATCTTAAAAAAAATATTTTTAAAAATATCTTTGGAAAAATTTTATACAGAATATTTTTAATTACTTTTCAGAGTTTTACTACGCACAGGGTCAAAGAAATGCCATAATATTAGTTTATAATGAGTATGAATATTGTACACCAACTAAAAATTCAAAGGGTATTAAATGGAATTGCGTTAAAAAAGGGCGATTTCATTGTCGTGCTCGTGTTCTTACAAAATATAATGGAATCGTACATGATATTTTTATTCACCATAACCATTTACCACCATTGACTAATTCCAGAATTAAACTACCATACACTATGGTTTCTAGAGAATTATTTAATAAAACAAATGTATAAGTTTTAAAATTGAATAAAATTAAATTATTTATTTTATTAAAAAAAATTGTTCACACTTTTCTTTAATTCCTTTTTTTTTATTTCATTATTCAAAACTAACTAACAATCAACAATTATTTCTTTTTAGAATATGTTAAACTTAAAAGTTTAAACATAACTGGTGAGGAACCATTGCCATATATTCAAAGTACAAAAAAAGGAACTATTTTGATAATTGGTGAGCATATTTTACATAAAAATTATGGACGTAATAAAACAACTTATTGGCGCTGTAGTAAGGCAAAACGATTAAAATGTAAAGTAAAAGCAATATCAACAGAAAATGGTGAAATTTCTGTTAATAATGATAAACATAATCATTTACCAACAAAACGTGTTTCTGGTGTAGCAGGTAAATTGTTTGAATAATTGTAATATACTTAGCCTCCATCTAAACTATTAAGTTCATCTTTTGCACTGCATAACAAAATTCGAATACACTACCAGATTATTTTTTTCTGAAAAAGTAAAATATTATTTAAAGAACAGTTTATAAATATTATTCAATTTAATTTAATTTATATGTGTATTTAATTCCATTTATATATTCAAGTAAATAAATTTCTCTTGTATTACAGTAAAAAAAATATTATTTTTTCTTAAAGTCTTTCATCGTATGATATCTATAAAAACAATCAACCACATTAATCCTAGGTTTATTTGTACAAGTATCGCAATAATAAGTGGTTTCTTTCCTTCCACCTTTACGTTTTCTGTTAGAGCATACTATGCAATCTCTTTTCGCACCTTTTCATATTTCATGAAGCTTTCCATTTAGCCTATCTTCAGAAGTAGAAATGGAAGCTCTCCAAAATATGTTTAAATGTTATTCATGTCGCCATATCAGCGACAATGTATTTGTTGTTAAATATTGCATGTCGCCGTTAGTGGAGTGCAAAAGATTAAATAATTTTTAAAAAATTACTAGTTATATCGTAAATATGGATTTTTATTACAAAAAAAAACTGCTTCGGTTTGGTTACTTTGCAACAAATTATTTATACGCTGCTAAGTTTTACAGTTCAAGTTATACAAATTTATAAACATAATAAATATTAAGTCCGTAAATGATATTATTTCGTTTGAATTCATAATTTTATCATATGTATACACAAAAAAATTCAACCTATTGCGGCGACAAAACTAAATTTTATAATATTGTTTTAATTTTAAGTAAACTAAATTTTTTTATTTTAAAAAATGTTTGTAGCTGAAATCATTTTATTCAACATATAATAAAGATGTAATAAAAATTTAAAAAAATATTTATCAAATAGTACGGCGAAAAAATTAAAATAAACTAATATTCGTCCAGTTTGGTATTTTTCAGAACACACAGGAATATGTAATGCAACAAGACATTGTTATGAATTCTACATACTTTACATTCCTTGGTTGGTTTTTTTTTTACTTTAGACGAGTCAGTGATTGAAGCACAATTGGGATACGACTGTATACGTATAGATCGAAATGATGTATTTCGATCTGAATATTTTGATTTCTTTTGGTCTTCATGGTTGTCACCAATCATTATATTGGTTGAGCGCATTAAATGATAGTTATTTTAAATTCACTATATTAATTACGTGTCTCGTCCTCATTATCGGTGTTTTGAATCAGTTTCGAATATCATGAAATGAAAAGAAAGTGTTTGCACTTTGTCTTATTTTATAAAACCAAATAAAATTAAATTTAAATATTTATAATTCAAGCAACTAACAAAAAAAATGTGAATGAAATAGAAAATTTTTTCAATTACTTCTTTTCAATATATGTATTTGATAATGATTTATTTAATCTTAAACTAAATATTAAAATACAATTTAGTCAGAATCAATTTCATGGTTTGCCTTAAAACAGTTGCTACAAATCCAATTACCACCTGGACATGCTGGACAATATGTATTAATTTTTTGTAATTCTTTCAAATTATCGCTTGCATGTGATTTAATACATTGAACACAGAGTCCTTTTAGTCGGGCTTTTTTAATAACAACCAATTTATGATCATTTTTTCCGTAAATCAAAATATTTTCTGGTTTATTAACGACATTATCAGCAGAAATTGAAATCGGTTGTTGCTTTAATTGAAAGATGGGTTTTTGTGGTTGCATTTTGGGCATATTCAAATTACTAATTGCTACTTTTTTGAATGTAGACTTGTTAGTTTTTGGCGTTGTTTGTATATTTTTCTTAAGATACATTTTTGACGAGCTTAGTTTTACTTCTTGTTTTATATTTTGAAGTCCTGAAATTGAATTTAAAAAATCAAATTAGTATATTATAAATAAATTTGATAGTAAAAACAACAAATAAATAAAAGAATGTGTTTTGTAAAAGAAATTAATTTTTATTGAACCTTAAAAATTTAATATAAAATTATTCAATATACGGACGAGGTAAATAGGAGATAAAATTTTCTTTTGGCTGATGATTATGAGCTCCACGAATTGCTAAGTAATCCTTGCCAATTGTTTTTATATATACTGGGCATTTATATTTATTAACACCAACACACCTCCACCAAATAATATTCTTATCACCTTTTGTTACCGTGCCTGAAAATGAATAATTATCAAATATTAAATTTCCTTTCTCGCTATATGAAAAAATAGGCGAATCTATTTTTATATAGTTGTCACAAATTATTTTTGCTCTCCCATCTGAAGTTTTGCTTTCACAAATTCGTTCTTTCCCATTTTTTATAAAACCTAAAAAGGAAAAGAAAATTAAAATATATGAATTCAAAAATTTAAAATTAAATATTATCTTAAAAGTAAAATAAAAAGAAAATAATTATGTAATTAACATATTTTATTTAGATTTAATAATTTTTAAATTAAATTAGTTTGAAATTAATCGTCTTTTCTCGTAAACTAATTTTAGAGATCCTTTCTGTCTTCGCTTTGTTATTATTTCATGATTATGTTTATCATGCACAATGTAAACTTTGTCCTTTTCAGATCGAATTCTAGCCAAACACCTAAAATATTTATATTATTAATTAAAAATTTGTGATTTAAAAAAATCAGTTTACATTAAAGGTCGGAATTGAACACATCTCCAGTAAATTGTATTACCACGTACTCTTTGTCGTGTAAATGGATAACCTTGGAATACTAATTGTGCACCCCCTTTTATACTGGCTTTAAATTCAATTTTATCTAAAAGAAAAGGAAAAAAAAGCAAATAAAAATAGAAGAATATTTTAAACTCAAAACATTTTTACTATTTTTGTATGCAATAAATACCATCTTTCAAAAAATACCTAGAATAAATGTGATGATAACTTTAATTTTAATTATTCTAAATGAAATATTTTTTGCAATTTTTAATATTTTATTTTTGCGTTATGGGTTTTCAATATTATAATCCAATAATAATTGTTTAAAAATATAATTGGCTCTTGCTGGATGATTATGTTCTTTGAAAACATTAACTAAAACACCTTCTCGTGTTGTGCATCTGGCCGGGCACATACGATGCTTGTTTGAGTATGAACAACGCCAATATGTAGTCTTTGTAGCATAAATACGTTTATTCGATGTAAATGTATAATTATCAATAACTAAAAGTTTCCGTCCCCAACGGCTTTGAACAAAAGCAATACTGGGAAGTTGATCTTTGTTGTGATTACCAGAAACAGCGCCTGATGATGATGACGAAAATTCATTCATATTATTTATTGGTAGTTTTGATTGTTTAAAATTATATGAAATATTGCAAAACCCGTACTCATCTGTGATTTTAATTTTGGAAAAGAAAATTAATGAGTAAATTTTCACTGCTATTTTTAGTATATTTAATATAGAAAATAAAACTAACATAATATGTATTTATTTATTTTAGTTTTTTTTTTAGGGATGCAATAACATTTTTTTTTTAATGTATATTAAAATATATCATCATCGATCGGAAAATTATAATTTTAAAAGTATGACTTTCGTGAAGTTATTATATTTTCTATACTGCTTTTGAGAGCTGTAAGTGGATCCCATCCTGAAACAGAAATTTTTTGAGTTTTTTTTTAATTAATTTTTTTTTTTTTAAATGGATTACGTTTTAATGAACACTTTACAATATTTATATTTAGTAAAAAAAAACATTATTTCGGTAAATTACAATTTTTTCTTTTAATGTTTTTCAACATTTTATTTATAATTGAACCTAGTTGTTCTTGAAATTTTGGTTAACTATCCCAATGAACGGGATTTATTCTCAAAATATGACGCACAATATTATATTTTTTATTTATTTATTCGTAATATAAATGGCACTTTTTCTTGTTTCTGATAATTTTGGTATTTTTGTATAACATATAGATTCTTATTTGCATTCTTATTATTTCCATCTATTAGCGTAACATAATTTTATTGTATATTTTTTTTTTGTTTCGGCTTATTTGTTAAAACATTTCTAAATGTTGATAAAACCATCTTTTGACTAAATTTACAATTCAATAAAACTTGGTCTAGCTAATTTATATATAAAAAAAATAATACACCGAAACACGATACTCTATTTATGGAAATTACAAATAAAAATATTTACCAATAAAAATATTTACAATTTTTTTTTTATACTGAATATATTTTGTTTTTATACAAATTGTTACATATTCAATATATTTAATCTTCATTCGTCTTCTATTCATATGTATCATATTTCTTCAATTTATTTCCATGTTCAGCAGCAATACGATTTCTTTGTAACATTTTCGTTATTTTATCACTGTGAGGTTGATGATTATGATTACCACCAGTCATTGCTATTATACTATTTTTTTCAATAACACAACGAGCTCTACATCTTGATTCAATTTGTTTTTTTGAATAATTATGACATCGCCAATATGTTTTGAAATTTTTTTGACTATGTCGATTATATAAATAGTCATTTATGACTAAACATGGTGTTGACCAAGGGGATTCAATATATTGTAATTCACCTTAAATAGAAATGATTAACATAATTAATAATACGACTGAAAAAAAATAATCATAAGTTTGGAAACCAATTTTATTAAGTAAAAAAACACGATTGATAAGACAAATAGAAATACAAAAATTTATATTTACACACAAATTTTATTGGAAATAAGTTTAGGAAAAACAATTTTTATTTTTGTTTTTGTTAATATCTATACTAATTACCAATGTCCTTTTTGCTGTTTTCAAAATATACAAAACACACAATTAAAAAATAAATATATTAAATTATTTTAATAAATTTATGGCTTCAAAAGAATATATTTTTATTTAATAATTTCTTCTATTATTGTTTCAAATTTCTTATTCGTAAGTAGATTATCATTAGCTGGAACAAAAATTTTAAATTGATCTTTCGCCAATTCAATATGTGAAACTTGATACATTTCAGCAAATTTAGGATCGTCTGCTTTTATTTCAATATATTCACCCAATTCCTCTTCAATGTCATATAATGGACGATTACCTATCCTTTGCCAATGTTGTGTATGAATATGCTGTCTACGTGCTGATATTAATTTATTCTTTTTTGTTATACAAACAGCTTTACATCTTAATTTTAATACATCAGCACATCGCCATGTTGTATGACCATTAGCTTGCGTTAATTTTTTATTATATATATAACCTTTGTAAACTAATTGAGCATTTTTCTTTTGGCTTCGAATGAATTTGATAGATTCTAAAATTTATAAAATGAGAGAAAATATTGACTTTTTTTTCATAATTAAATAGTTTCTTTTAAAACAGAATTTAAATTTATAAAATAAAATAAAAATGCGATGGTTTTTTTTTTTAAAATAAAAATTTATTTACTTTTAGCAAGTATTTTATTTATTTGAACTTTTTTTATTTGGAATAAAATAGGCCAATCCAATATGTAATATTTTATACATTTAAGAAAATTTTGAAATTGGCTTTTATTTTAAAATTCTCTCAATTTTTCTCCAATTTACTATTACCAATTGTATAATGGATTATGCCAATAATAAGTAATATGCTGCCCTACCCACTGGTATTAATTTATACTTTGTCGCTATTATAACAGCTTAACATCTTCATTTTAATGCTTCAGAATATTATTTTTCTTTCTATTGCAAATTAATTTCGACGATTCTAAAATAATATAAATTTTTATTAAAGAATTTAAATTGAAAATCTGAATGATTTTCCTTAAATACTTAAAAATATATTTGATAATTTGAAATTTCTGCGAGTATAACAATGGAACATAAGTAAACTGTTGAAAACTTTTTTTTTATTATTATTGCTAACATTTTTAGGGTACAAAAATAATAATGAAATTTTATTTAATTTTTGACAGAAATTACAAAACAAAGACCACTTTTTTTCCCGTAATACATTTATAAAATATAATTCATATTCATGCAGAACATAAAAATAAAAATGTAATTATCACATAATATCAGCCACGATTAGAGAAAGAAGAAATTAATTTATTTGAATTAAAAAAATATTCTTAACATACTATTTGTATTAAATTAACAAAAAATAAAGAACAATTATTAACAATTAATAACTATGAATTATTTGAATATATTTTGAAATGAAAATAATATTAAATATTAAAGTAATATTGAATAATATTAACTATGTATTTACAATTCTCTTATCCTTATTCGCATAAATCATTTACTACGAAACAAAAATCTTTATTCGTAAGAATTATAGACTACGAAAAAAAATATTGTTTTTTCGTAGTCCTATAATGATTAAAACGAACAATATTTCTGGAGGAAATGCAAATAGCCTTAAGGTTTAATTAAAATAATCAGCAAGCGTCAAGTATAAACATTGGCTTGTTATATTAATTATTTAATATTAAATAAATATTTTTAATGGGCATAAGAAAAATACATTTATTAAAATTAATTGATTTACCTTAAAATAAATTTGTTGAATCTATGATAAATCTATTTAACATCCTTAAGGGATATCCATTAATCTCTATATTCTTATCAGTTCCACTGCATTTGTATCTCAATCAATTTGTTTGAGTAATTATTACGACGATACATTTTTAATACTCAAATGTGGTGTTCATTGGCTTAGGAATTGCATTAAATTGTGATTCACCTTAAATAGGAAGCATTGATATTAATTATGAATACACAAAAATAAAAATTATTTTTTACGATTAAAAACCAATGCCTTTTCATTGGTTTTACCCTTAATATTGGATGAATTTTATAGTTTTTAGAATTTATAAATGACAACCAAATTGCTTTTTTGGACAAATCAATTTTTTTTTCATTATACCTTTTATTTATTTCTTAAAAATTTACGTTTGGTTCTTGACTATTTATTTTTATTGTAGAAATATGCAGATATATAGGTTTTTACTCTTATTGTTATTGTAGAAAATATATTATTAATTTAATTCAAGATTACAATTATACTTTTATATCCTACACTTTTAGTTAAACTTTCTATTTTAAATTTTATATAAACTATATAGTTGAATTAATTTAAAATGTATATCGTGTAACCTAAATGTATATCGTGTATTCACTTGTTTAAATTCTAAATACTTTAATTTGAGTAATTTACTTAAAATGAAATATTTTGCGACTAATCACAGCACTGCCAAAATGACTGACTAATCAATCCTAAATTAAAAGAGGCCATATTGTATTTTAAAAAATCTAGTACTGTTCCCCAAAATTAACCATTTTTTAAAACCTACATCCAGATGGCTCTGTAACATAGTAAATTCTTTGAATACCAATCCTACCGCAGTTCTCCCTAACACAATTGACTGCCACAATATAATAATAAAATTACTAAACTGACTGTCATAGCGATTACTTGAGTTTTATGTCTACCGGTGACCTGCAGTTTCATGAATATTGCAAAATGGAAATTCAGATTTAGTTCATACAAAAGTAATGATGAAAAAATTTATAAAACCTTTGTATGACATATTTTCTAAGAATAAATCCCGTTATATTTATAGAATTGTTAAAAAAACTCCTGAATATACCATTACGCAAAAGTAATTTATTACCAACGTAAATCTTGCAAAGAAATCAAGTAGACATGTCGACCATCTGGTCAACTAGACTTTATATAAAAGTCTATCTAGACTTTATATAAAAAAAAGTAAGAAATGAACCACCCTTTTATGGTCATAGAAAAGACATGTTAAATATAAGCCACCAAGGCGACTGTATTTAGAATCTAGTTACATATTCTTTTGGGTTTTTATCCTATTTTTTATAAGCTATTGACTTTTGAGAGCGTTGAGCTAATTCTTGAAAATGTGATTTACAAATTTACAAAAACAATATTCCATATCGAAGGTTCAAAGGTCGCTAACTGAATTATGTTCAACAAAAACTCACAATATGAAGTGAGACTTATCTATTAAAATATATTATTTATGTAAGTCCCACACTAAATGAAATGTTGACTTTACCTATTAAAATATATTTAGTAAGTTTTATGATCATATTGCGAAAATTTCATTTTTTACTAAAATGTAGTTAGTGACTGTTAAACCATCGATATTTTCTATTTTAATTTAAACCATATAGAAACACGTGGCAATCAATGTAGAAAACGAAAATAAGTCAAAATCTTAACAAAGGAAATTGTAAATTATAAGCAATAAATGAGCTGATCAATTCAAAAAGGAAAGTCGTCCATTCCATGCGAACTCGAGGAAAACTTTTGGACGTCTCACAAAATGTTTCCGTTTTTCCATTTCATATACAGCAATTTTAAAGAATACTTTTCCAGGATGTTGAATGCAATAGGCTTCCATGTCGAAAATGGATGACTTTTTTTGTAAATGGATGATTTGCATTTCGGAAATGGACGTTCTAAATATTAATCTATCCACATGAATAACCTATACATTCCCCTCCAGAAATAAAAGGTTAAAAATTACATTCTCTAATTTATAATATTAAAGGACTTGAACATTATTCGATATGGGTATTGCTATAAATTATATTTCCCGGTTTCTATCTAGATATCAGTTTCAGTTTGTCCCACGACGATATTTAAATTATTCCTTGCAATGTAGTTTCATATTCATATAAAATGGAAGGGTTTGTAAAAGCAATGTTAAATATCTTCACTATTTCAATGAATAATATTTAAAGTTTTTTTTAATGGTTTTTATCTACTAACACCAAAATATCTTTTCTCAAGCAGTAAATCAATTTTAGAAATCTCATTTACAAAAATGTTGCGTAACACCTTTATTTTCTAAGCTGACGTCTTCAATTATTAGTTGCCGTATCTGTAGTAAAATTAAAAGTATTAAATCTAATTAGCTTCTAAATTTTGTATCATTGATGTTATTTGTTATGTGAACGAGATCAGCTTAGCTTTGTTTTATTTGGTTAAATCATTTTTTTACAAGTAGTATAATCTCAACTTTTATTAATACATGATTAAATTAATTAGTATTTTGTACTCACCTTTTATAGTAAATATTTGTATATACATTTATTTGCAAACTCATACAAAAAAAAAATCATCACTTATAAATTATAACTTTTAATACAATATTTCACTTTCGTATACTGAAATTAACTTGGTAGCAAGAAATACTAATATTTTTATGTATACTTATAGAATAGAATTTTAAGTCCGAAAAAATAAAGTAATAAATTATGAAAAATATGTTAAAATGTATGTATAAAAAAAATAAATGTATAGCAAATATGTATACCCACCTATATAATTATTTTTATATAGTATCTTCCTTCAACACGACTGTCAAATTGTCCATCAGATTTTGAATAGTTTTCAGCTACATCATGATCCAGAATACCTCTCATGTATAATTCGTTATTTCCAAATAATTTTAAAACATAAAAAACACTTTTAAAACACTTTGTTCACTTTATTATTAACTCATTTCACAACAAAAATATAAACTCAAAACACATATAACCGCCGACACGAGTGAGCCGTCAACCGAACAAGTAAATTATCACTTTTAAAACATTTTTTAAAATGGTAATTTTCTAATTAATGAGATGGAAAAACTTATACCAAATGGTATTTTTTTAATTTATTTATTATAATGAATTTTTTTTAAATATATATATATGGTTTCTTTTGAAAATTTCAAAGAGTTAACAAAAAAAAAATATATAAACATTTCTTCAATATACTTTACTAGAAGAATAAGCGCTTTTAAACTAGAATTGAGCATTTAATATATTTTTTATAGTACAATTTTAGTTCGAGTATTATTTGTATTTGAATTCGAAGCCTATACAAAAACATTCTATAGAGATGTCAAATTTAAAAATCCTTTCCACAATATTTGTTTTTCATTTCCAAGCCTTTCTATTCTTCATTTAGTATAGAAAACATGATTTGTTGATTTTCCTGAATTGGCTTCTTATTAATTCTTAAAGCTTACCCCTAACTTTGAAATTTATTTATTCTTTTTAAAATCCGAAATCTGTTTTATTGTTAAAGAAAATTGTCTGCGCAAGCGCACAACATTAATAAAACAGTTGTTTTTGCATTTGTTATCTCTTTGAATTTCGAGGAAGGATATTTTTAAATATTGTAATAAATAATATAATGTAAAAACAAAGGTTTCTCGCAAATATATGTCAGTATTTAATGTAATTTATCATCTTTATATTAAACCGTTGCAAAAGAAACTCCCTTTTATTATGTTTCTTTCGATAAATGTTTATTACAATATTTAAAAAGAGTTTTATAAGCCTCCCTATTAAATATTTGTAGAACAAAATAAATTTGATAAAGATCAACTAACCTTGTGCTTCTGAGGCAGATTGATCACCAGCTTCACCTCCATAAGATTCTGCGAATGTCCCACTTTGCTGTAATTTAACTGCAGTAGTCGCTGGAATGGTAGCATTAGTACTTGCTACCCCACCAGTTTCATCATTTTCCGTAAAATAATGTTCATCATATTTCATATCACCATATGAATCATCTTCAACATATGATGGTTCTTGTTCTATTGCTTCTACATCACCATTATCATCAGCATATTCTGGTTCAGATTTAGTTGGTAGGTCAATTGGTAAATCAATAAATTCGGGTTCACTAGTTGCAACAGATTTACTCTCTGATACTGTTTGTACGGTAATTGTTGGCTCAGTTGATTCTAATGGGTCAGTTGTGGTTGCAGTAATTTTGGATCTTTTAGCCGTATGAGATGTATTATTTTTTGCTCCTCTTTTTTGTGTATGTGGCTGTTGTTGTATTTGAACAGTTTGTTGTTGACTCTGTTGTTGCTGTGGCTGTTGTACTTGTAATTGAATTGTTTGTGGTTGTGATGTGATTTCTGGTGCTGTACTTGTTTGTATTACTATTTGTGTAGTAGTTTTATCATCGCCACTTTCATCCGTTGATTTATATTGTTGATGTGATCTTACTGAACTATTTCTTTGTTTTGGTTGTGGTTGTCGTCCCATAATTACTCGATTAGGTGTTCTTAATGAGTTAAGTCCTGATGAGGTTGAAGGTTTTGGGGATTGCGTTGTAGGGCATTGTGATGGAGATTGTGATGGTGCTGGATCACTCTGAAATGTAGGAATTTTGGTCATTTAATGTAACGTATTTTTTTAGCCCAGCTTAAAAAAATTTAATAATCGATGAAATAATTACAAATAAGCAGAAAATAGATAGCATTATACTTTTATTTTAAAACATTTTAAATATTCACGTCATAGTTTCGTAAACTTTTAATTATTAATAGTCAATCCATATTTAAAATAAAAATCAAATTTTTTTTGCTGGTTTGGATAAAACATAACCATCAAAAATTTTAAGTAACATAAATTTGTAGAATTAAAAATAAACTCAAAAATTTAATAGTAGATTTTCATATTAAGATTATGTTGAAACCCACGCGACGCTATTTCCCCTCCAACTAGAAATCGTACTAGAAGTATTATATATATGAGGTGTAATATTCATTCAACACACATATAAATTAAAACCAGTTTTTTATTATTCACTATAGCATAAAAGTGGTACTAGATCTTTGTACGCATAAAAAAAAAACACTTACATCAGTCAGCCCCTTTATTTGCAAAGCCTCCGCTGTACTTATAAATGCTGGTAAAGCATCTTGTTTTACATTTACTTCACCACAATACATAAATTGAATTAAATCTTTTAAAGCACAATGGCTAACATCTTTAAGGAACACTGAAATGAAATTGAACTATTAATTATATGAAAAATTATTTAATTATTTAAAACTTACCAAACGCATGTTGATTTGTTGGCATATCGTTAAACATTTTACGGAAATATGGTGAACATACAGACAGTACTAGTCGATGTGCTTTAATTAATTGTCCTTCGGCTGCTAAAGTTACATCTACTAAATCTCCACGGCATAGAGATTCATGAAATCCTGCCGACAAATTACTATTAAAATTATTCCAACATAGGGAAAACTGTTCATCTTCCGCCATTTTAATACAACCACGGTCCCTGGGTGATTTCTCTATATAAAAAAATCATATATAGAAATTAGTATTATAAAAGATTACAAGAAAATAGAAAAAAAAATCGATTTTTCTTTATTATGGACGCTTGCGTATTTCCCCCGCCCAGATATGAAAATCAAAAAAAAAAAATAAAACATCTTACAATAAATTATATTTAAAAAAAAAAATCAATTTGATTCCGAAAATTTTGTTTACAGGATTTTTAACAATAAAATTATTGTTTTTCAAAACTTAAAATGTAATTTATAAATAAGGGGAAATTTTTTTTCACAAATCGACGCCATTTTCGATTTATCGAGAATTGCTATAAAAATTTTCCCTATAAAATATTCAACTAATTTGTTATTGTAAATTTACTTAATTAAAATTATTATATATTAAGTCTAATTAAACTTACATTTTCGGTTTCTTAAATTAAATTTCACTAATAGTCAATTAATTTTTTCAATTAGATTTTAAACTTATTTAATTCCTTTTACAATTATATTATACACGATATCCGTGCTAACGCAAAAACACTTCTTAACACTTTGGGAACTTGTAATGGAATATGGAATAAACGCAAAATTGCTGTCAGTACTGCCAGGCCAGTATTTTTTTTGTGTGAGAATTAGTACATTTCAGATATTGAAGCTTGATTTTTGGACCTATATTTTAAGTATGACTTTCATTATAATATAGTGTGAGATTTGAGCCGAACAGAACGTTTAATTGACAAAAAATATCGTTTACGTTTCGACTCGATGCGGGAAAGAAATAATTATATTTTTAAATATTCTTCTAGGCATTATAATATGTCAGAATAAAACAGCAAATTACATTTATCGTCGAAATTTTTTTTGTGTACGGGGTATTTTTTAAATTTTATCGCGATAATTATTTTGCAAGAGAAATTTTGTTAATTTTATCTATAATAATTTTTTGTAATATTTCGAGAAGTATTACTAAAAAATATCGCAGATAAACTTGTTAACTTGGCCGATCTATTTAAAATTATTTCGATTACAATTACTAGAATTTTTCGATTTGAAACTTTAGATTTAATACTAATATTAAATAAATCAAATTGGAATTTAAAAATGGAATTTAATTAATATAAACAATAATAATTTATAGTTTTATGAAAAATAATGTAATTTTAACTTAAAATACGTATTTATATTGTGACATTTGACAAATTTGCATATGATTTTGAATATATGATATAATTTATAGATAAAATTTCGTGCAGTAATCTATTTTTTTCTAAAGTAAAATTATTATACACTATGTATATTATAATATACACTTAATTTTTAATCCATTAAAACAGAGCGTAATGGAAATAATAATTTGCGTTTTTAAGATGAAAAAATGGTATACAATAGTGCCAAGTAGTAGAAAAAACCAAGAAAGTTGTAGGATTAGAATTCTGTCCTAAAACTGGATTTAAACATACGCCGAGAAGTTCGAAAATAGAAGTGTGGACAAGAGGTGATGTCGTGTTGACATGATGTTGTGTTGTATGCAACAAAGCGTAAGATTCGGCCTACTCTCAGCAATACACCGTAAATTATTTTATATTTTGACACATTGTGCAGTGTAAATAAAAGAAACTCAAATATTAATGGTTAGTTGTCAAAACCAATTTCGTAGTGTGTGTGGCTCCTACACAGAAACGGTGAAGTGGGTTCAACTCTACGCCGTGCGGGAATTTCATCACGCAGAACATTTCTAATTGGGTAGAATCAACCGTTACGCTTTTCCGGGGGATGTCTAAATCAATCGTTAGAGGTAGTCTTTGATTTCCATCGCACCGTGCCACTATCACTCTCTCTCTCTCTCTTTGGCGCTACAGCTCATGAACACCCTGGGCCTCCCTTAAAGGTCACCTGACATTTTATTGCAATTTGGACCTACTAATTTTATATGGATTCCGAACCATAAATTTCGCAGTCCCTAATGCAACACAGCTTAGCACACTACTACTTAAGCCACTATCACTAGGTTAGGTTAGGTTTGAGTGGCGGTAAAGCCTCGCACAGTGGGTCCTTAGCGATACCACTACCCGGAATGGTTATACTACCCCAGAAGCTGCTACCCCCGGGGTATACGTGGAGTTGTTTTCGAGAAGCTTGCTGCTGCTGCACTTCGAAATCTCTTCGAGATTTGGAAAGAATGGCTGTCCCAAAATGAGATGCGTCTTGTGTATAAGAGCTGGACAGTGACACATAAGGTGTTCTAAAGTCTCTTCCTGTCCAGGGTCCTTGCAGTTTCTGCAAGTGCTATTAGATACTAATCCCAGTCTGGCCGCGTGCCTCCCGATCAGGCAGTGTCCAGTAAATATACCCACTGCCAGCCTGCACCTAGCACGATCCAGATTGAGAATCAATGCAGTTTTTCCTTCGTTATACGTGCCCCACATGACTTTCGTTGTTTTACTTTTTGTGGAATTACTCCATCGGCGTCTTGCAAGGGCGAGTGACTTATTGTCGAGACATCTTTTAAGCGATTGAAGTGGTGGGAAAATTTCCCCTGAGTTTACTTCTTCGAGGGTTACCCCCCTCTTTGCAAGTTTGTCTGCCGCTTCATTGCCTTCTATATTAGAGTGTCCAGGTACCCAGCATAGCATTACTCTTCTGTTACTAGCCAGATTCTGTAATGCCGTAAAGCAGCTGAGTACCAGCTTAGATTTTATATACGCAGCGGCTAGAGCCTTTATGGCTGCCTGGCTGTCAATATATATGTGTATGTTTTTATTGATTGTGTCGCACCTACATGCACTCTCAGCGGCTTTCTGAATTGCGAGAACCTCCGCTTGAAAGATGCTGCAGTTATCTGGTAGCTTATAGCTGTTATTAGTATCCAGTTCAGGACAGTGGACTGAAGCACATACCCCTCTGTCCATCTTGGAATCATCAGTGTATATGTCGATCGCAACTATCACTAATATTTTGTATAATTAATATAGGTAAAAATTTAATCTTTATATTGCCTTAATTTTCATATAATAATATTTTTAACACATTTTTTAATTTTTGTGCTTTATCATATATTTATATATATTAAGTTCGACGGAAAATTTTCAAGATGTCATGATTAGTATTTCTTGTCTGTATTTGTTTATTTCAAGTTGTTTATAGCTCGCAAAAATGGTTGTTCCACTTTCGACGCCGATCTTTTGTATATGGTATTAACGATATAGAAAATATATAAGAATATCGAGAAAAATATATAAGTATATCGATCGTGTTGATGTTTTTGTTTATTTTAAAATAAAAAAATCACATTTTTTTATACTTTGACGTAAACCTGCCAGGGTAGAACCTGTTAATTGGCGCAACATAAACAAACCTAGTTTATGAAAAAGAAGAAACAGATAGAAAACAAGTTTACTGGTTGGCATCTCTGTACTTCATTGATGGTTAATTACATTTTATTCTCAAAAACTAAGGTAGAGGGCATATCTGAAATATGTAAAACTTTTGAAATTCTGTTATTTTTACAGTGTTTTGATTGGTTACTCCGCCATAAAAGAATTTCAGAAATGTTCATGATCTGGGTTATTTTTTTGGTTATTTTACAGTACACCCAGCTTCAAGATTTGTATTTATAATATTATAGATGGCAGAAATTGTATTTTAACAATAAAATTACTAAGTTTGATTTTTTTTTATTCATTTGTCAAACAAGTTATTACACTTTCTATGACTATAGTAGAAAAGAGAAAATAAAATAGAAGTTGAAGTAATATTATTACACAAGTACACCTCAAATAATAAAAATAAAATATCCAAAATTTAAGCTATTCAAATTAAGTTAAAAAATGAAAACAAAAATGACTGGGATATTAACTGCCTAGAACGTGTGACTGAGGATATATTGGAATCAAATTATACCGAACATAATAATTAAATTCACTAAACTATTAAATCTGGAGGGGCAGTCATAATTTATAAATAAACGAGTTACAATTGATGGAACATTTATATTAATTAATCTTAGTAGCTCAGATGAAACAATATCATCACTATGTTCTTTTAACTATGTTCTTAACAATAGTTCCATAATGAGGGTTAGTCAAATTAAAAACTTAGGTGTAATACTTGACAACAAACTTACATTCATTTCACATTATGAATATATTTGTAGTAAATATATTCATAATGCTTGTTGTATGCTTGGATTTGTGAAAAGAAATTCTAAAGAGTTTAGAAATCTTAATACATTAAAGTCTCTATATTTCGAATATTCATCTGTTGTCTGGTCTCCTTATTATTGAATATTCATCTGTTGTCTGGTCTCCATATTATGGAGCACACATTAAGCGTATTGAGTCTATTCAACGTAAGTTTACAAGATATTGTCTCTTTAAAATCATCTTTTGTGCCTCTTTGGATGCCATGTCTGAATATAATATCAGGTGTAAGTTAATAGGACAGGAAACCTTGCAAGACAGAAGGAAATTAGCCTGCATAATGATGGTGCATGACCTTATAAATTTTAATATAATTTGCCCTGAGTTGTTGCAGCTCCTGATCTGAAAAGGAAATAAATAGTGTTTGCAGTATTTTTTGTTAGGATATCTGTGCGAAATAATTTTACTTATTCTGAATTGCTGAGTGGGTTACTTTTAACAGAATTCCTTTAAAACTTATATATAACTGCAACCAACTTAACCCAAATGAATGACATTGCGAGTTTCAACAATAAATGTTAAAATAAGTGAATCTGCATTTTGGAAATATTTATAGTAAATTGAATAATAAAGAAAAAAATTAATAAATAAAAATGCCAGCAGAAAATTTAGAAGAGCAAGGATTAGAAAAAAATCCTAATTTGGAATTAGCTCAATTTAAATTTTTATTATCTCTGAAGGAACATAGCGCAGATAAAGCCCTTAAGAATAAATTACTTGATGCTATTCGTAATGATAATATGGCTCCATGGTATGACTTGATTTGTAATGAATTAAATTGGATAAAAGACCAAGCTTTGTACAACCGTATGAAAGAGGAGAATAAGAAAAAACTCATAGAATTAGATGCAGCTATTGAAGATGCTGAAAAAAATTTAGGTGAGATGGAAGTTCGTGAAGCAAACTTAAAAAAATCTGAATATTTATGCCGAATTGGTGATAAAGTTGCTGCAGAATCCACATTTCGAAAAACATATGAGAAAACTGTTTCTTTGGGTCATCGATTGGATATTGTTTTCCATCTAATTCGAATGGGATTATTCTTCCTCGATCATGATCTTATTACACGAAATATTGATAAAGCAAAATATTTGATTGAGGAAGGAGGTGATTGGGATCGAAGAAATCGACTTAAAGTATTCCGATATTTTCATTTTATTTTTAAATACATATATTAATTATATAAATTAAGGTTTATCAAGGTGTCTACAGCATTGCTATTAGAGATTTTAAGAGTGCCGCAACATTCTTTCTTGACACAGTTAGCACATTCACCTCATACGAACTGATGGATTATCCAACGTTTGTACGATATACCGTTTATGTGGCTATGATAAGTCTGCCTAGAAATGAATTAAGAGACAAAGTAATAAAAGGATCAGAGATACAAGAAGTTCTTCATTCATTGCCCGACGTTAAAAAATACTTATTTTCACTTTATAATTGTCAATATTCTGATTTCTTTCTATATTTAGCTGTAGTTGAAAATTTACTACGTAATGACTATTTAGCACACCCACATTATCGTTTTTACGTTAGAGAAATGCGTGTCCTCGCATATACTCAACTTTTAGAATCTTATCGTTCATTGACACTTCAGTATATGGCTGAAGCATTTGGCGTTACCATTGAGTATATTGATCAGGAATTATCACGTTTTATTGCCGCTGGTCGTTTACATTGTAAAGTTGATCGGGTTGGTGGTATCGTTGAAACAAATCGCCCAGATAATAAAAACTGGCAATATCAAGCCACTATTAAACAGGGCGATTTATTATTAAATCGTATTCAAAAATTGAGCCGAGTTATTAATATTTAAAAAAAATATGTAACAGTTATTGAAATTATTTTATAAAATATTTTGAATTAAAAATAAAAATGTATTCATTACTTCTTAAAAAAATTTAAAATATTTTTATTTTATTTTCATATTTTACTTTATGTGTACTGTTTTACATTATTTGCCTAATGTTGTATATATTTTGTTTTCAATATTAGATCCATAATTATATTTTATGTGCACTTATCTTTAATTAATTGAAATTAATAAATGTAACTGTTTCATAAAAATATCGTTACATGATTTTTAATTACTTATACTTCATAATTTGTTTTACTAAATAATTTGAAAATGTTAATAGAAAAATAGAAAGTAAATATACACTTTACATGCTTACCTTATAATATATGAACTTTTGTATTTAATCTCCGTAGTTAAAAACTAAATATGTAATAAAACTAGAAATAATCCCAAATATAAATGTTTATTTTGCTTTATAGTAAAAATTAATATATTTTAGTTTTTTTTAAAAAATATACAGTGTTTTATGCTATTTAAACAATAATATTAAAATAAAACTTAACATCTTAAATTATGTTTTATATATATGGAGTACCATTTTTATTAAACCAAAAAAAAAAAAATTTAATATGTAACACTAATTTACTTGACAAACAAAACTATTTTAATATTAGCACTAACATATTCTAATGATAGAGATATCCAAACTATTATATATATTATTTAAATTGAAGATAAAACTAAATTTAAGAAAAGCGGAAATTAATTGAAAATGTTTTATATGATGGAACCAATAATATTTTCATGAATTAACGATTTAAGGAATTTTATCATTAAAAAAAGTTTAAATTAGAAAAAATTACTTAAAAATTTAATTGCAATTTCTTTTTTGCAATAAGAGTATTGTGTATAATAGCCCATAATATTTGGTTTCACTTTCTATATTTTAAGTTTAAATTAAATTATTTAAAAGATATATCTGGAATCATTTCAGATTTTGGTTGCCAAATACTATTATTATTTGGATTAGCAATAGTAGTATCATCATTTGTTCGATTCACACGATTATTTATAAAATGACTCTTTACATCTTCACGAGTATTATTCGATGATTGATTTTTACTATTGCTATTATTATTATTATTATTAGAATTTGAACCGCTATTATGAGCAATACTACTAGAAAGAGCTGAATTATTTGCTGCCAAACGTTCCTGCAAAGTATGATTAATTGCAGTTAATAGTTTATTCCGTTGATAATCTTTACGCAAATGTTGTCGTATTTCTGTATGACAATGTTCATTATTTGTAACAATTATTTCACCAGTATCTGTCGTAGTTACTCTTGCTTTACAATTGAATTTACGCGATAAATTACATTGCCAATATTTTTTATCTTTTCGAATATATTGTATACCAAATGTATGACCATCATGTACCAATAATGGTTTACCACGTTGACTTAACATAAATTCTAATTTTCCATGGAACCATCTTTCACCTGGTGCAACTAAATTTAAAATAAATTATAATAAAATAATTTAAAGAAAACAAAATATGAATGAACAAAAAAATATGAAATTATGAGTTTCCAATTATAAAAACTTTTATGTGTTCTCCAAATTTTGTAAAATTAGTCAGATTTCAACGTTTGAAACAAATGTTATTTTAAATGAATGAAATCCAACTTGTTTGTATGATGATGATGATGATGCAATTATAAATTTAAATTACTTATACATAAATATTTTGTTTTAATGCAAAATCTATTTTTTAATTAAATACTTTTTTTTTATTATTAATTTTCACTACAATGAATGTAATAATACAATTTTAAAACTTATAAATAAGTTATATTAAGTTTCATATTTAAATTTGCTTTTAAGAATTATTCTAGAATTTTCTTTATAACACTTATTTATGTAATAAATCATTTTCAGTTTTCCAAAATTAATATTACGCATTAAGGAAAATAGATAGTGGAAATGACAAATTAATTAACCCCCGAATTGCTTTCTTGCACTCTTAGGTAATTAATTTAACGACATATATATCTCAGTCATTTGCAACACATACATAACTACATTTTTGAATAAACGAGAAAGAACAAAATTTGTGTTTTTCGTAATACTGTTTTACGTTAATATTATAATATATTTTTGATTTTCGTAATGATTAAAACCTGAGTTATATAAAAACATTTTTTTGTTAACGGAAGGTATTGAGTTTTTATTTAGTTAATTGCAAAATTACTTGTTAATAAAATTATTTTTGGATTAAACATTTTTAGTTTCGATAATGTTAATTTAATTCGATTTTCATAAAAAAACTCAATTTAGAAAAAAATGCAGTTATGTACATTTTGCAAAATGACTGATCTGATAAATAAATATATAATTATACACATATATATATATATATATATATATATATATATATATATATATATATATATATATATATATATATATATATATATTAGTACATGATGGGCAAATTTTCAATGTGGTTTATTTTTGCACCAAAAGATTGTTTAAGTAAAGATACCGATTAAATTTGTTCTATTGCAGATTATAGAAAATTATATACCAGAAGCTATATCCGCAAATTTTATCATAAACTAAATTTTGTAGAATTAACGGAAAAATATAATTTTTAAATAATTGCAAAATTTTATAAGCATAAAAGATTTGTCAGAACAGCGCGGATTTACGGAGTGGTAGCGAAGCCATTTTTTCCCTTTACAGAGGCATATTATTCGCTATCAAAATATCAAACATTGAAAATAAATACTGAAACTGTTAATAGCACCGTCTTATCATCATTTTCAAAAAGAATTAAATGTACATAGTAGGGCAACGAATTCTCCTAAAATCTCGACAAAATGATATAATTACAAATACATATATGATGTAAAATCAGAATGACACTCGAATCCGAATGTCGAGTTGATTTGGATATTTCTATAACCTACCATATAATTAAAGTTTACGCATAAAACGCGTAGCTGACGAAGACAATTAAGCGTCGTACTATGTAAGGAAACTCGATTGAACAGACCATTAACAGTTATTTTCATTCAATGAAATAATTTCCTAAATATCAATTGTTATAGTATATTGATATTATATATTTTTCAATTGACTTTTTTTGACTGTACTTTCTAACTTGTTAAACTTATTTACCGGATTATTTTATATTTAAAACACATATTAGTAATATTTCAATTAAATTTTTGTGCTTAATAATTCCTACTTATAAATCTATTTTATACAAAATTTATTCTTTCACTGCACTCACTGCAATTTGATTGGTTTTTTTTACATATCTTCGATTTTAAACTGTTGATGCTGATCAGGTGAAATACTAATTGATGCCATTATATGTGTTGAGGAATTATTACTTGAATCATGTGACGAAGAGGCAGCTACTGTAATATGATCATCACAAAGGGGTGATGAAATTGGATTATTTGAAACAATTATCGATGAATGTGATAAATCAGGATGATGCTGTAAACTAGCATTATCATTGCTATTATGATTACTGTTGTTTAGAGGTGATTCCAATTCTTTTTGTTGGTCTTGTATATTAGGTGAATCAAGTTGATTCTGGGAGCGATTACTGCTACGATTTGTCGATGGACTAACAACACTCGGACTTAAAACTGGTGTTATTTGAAGACTAGCTTGATGATGTGGTATTTGAATATTGTTTAAAATTATATTCGATGTAGATGACTGTGATTGTTGTTGATGTGTCGGTGATGGCGGTGTTTCTGATTGAAGTTGATGTTGGATATGATGATGATGATGATGACTAACATTTAGCATTGGTGATGACATATGTGATATATGCATTAAATTACTATTTTGTGTAAGAACGTTCTGCATCATATTTTGTATAGCAACAGAATTATTTGTTGTCGGTGGTGAATGCGGTTGTTGATGATGTTGTTGAAGTTGTTGTGGTTGAAGCTGCTGTTGATGATGATGATGATGTTGTTGTTGTTGTTGTTGTTGCTGCTGCTGCTGTTGAGATGATTGTTGCTGTTGTGGGGATTGTTGTAAATGATGTTGATGAGATAATATTGCCAAATTTGAATTTGAATGAGAATTGCCGCCAGGGCTACCTATTTGATTGCCCAAATGTTGTTGTTGTTGTTGTTGTTGTTGTTGTGATTGTTGTGTATTTAAAGATTGTTGTACAATATTCGATGTTGCACCACTATGGTGTAAACTACTTGCATTTGAACTAGTAACATTTGTAATTGATATTGTCGGATTTATTATTCCAGTTGGTGGTAACGGTGGTGGCGGTGGTGGATGTGATGGTTGATAATTTTCATTAATACCCCCACCACCTCCTTTCATATGTGCCAAATGATTGTGTACACCAGTTGCTGATATTACACGCCCCTGATGTGTTATACAACGTGCTCGGCACATACTAATGCGATACGATTTACATAACCAATAAGTTTTCATACCTTGTTGTGTCGCTACAGTATTATTACGATTAAATATACAATTTCCATGCAATAGTGATGTCGATGAAAGCATCGTTATTTGGCTGCCGGCTGTTGGTATAATGGATTGGAGGATTGTTACTTAATAGTAAAAATATTTTTTTAAATATTTATTGCATGGATTTGAATATTTTTTGTGGTTTTTTATTGACTGTTTCGGTTATTTTATTGTGTGCAATGTATGTATTGGAAAAATTTTGTACGTGTGCTGTGATATATTTTTATTATTTTAAGGAAATTATATACAAAAGATTTTTTTAAAATTTTTTCCAGTGTACAGTAAAGTAAGTATGTTTTGATTAATATAGTTTTTTTTAAATATTAAGCAATTAAAATTAGTTAGTATAGAAAATTGAGCAAAATAAAATATAATTGTGTAATCTAGGAATGATATATTAGCAAAATAATACAATTTAGTATAAATCTACTAGTATTTACAAACTTTCATAAAAATATAAACAGAAAAGCAAAAACTAGTCTATTAGTTATATTATGCTAAATGCTAACCTATATTCAAGTTGTTTACATTTATTACATTAAAAACTTACAAAAAATATGCTGCTAAGAGTTCAGTTTTATAAAGTGTTTAAATTTGAAATCAAGTAATACTCGCTAAATTTTTAGTTTAGTTTTTCGAAGATAAACTTCCAAAATTTGTATTTAGAAAAAAATTATGTATTTGAAGACGATTATTGTTAAATAATAAATTAATTATTAAATTTGTCATTAAAAACAAAACCTCAACCAAGGAAAATTAATAAAATAATTAACTATTTTTGTAGTTTTCATTGTAAATAAGTGTGATAGAAAAAATTGATATATGATTATATAAATTTATATCATTATATAAATTTATGGCGATTACAAATAGAAACCGTTACCATAAATAATTTCTTCAAACTTTCACATATATTGCAATATCTAAAAATATATTGTAGAAATTTAATAAATTAAATCACAAAAAAAATAAACTTATTTTAGTACTTTTATAATAGTTTTAGCTTAAATGTTACAAGCTTGAAAGTAATAATAAAAAGTGTAATGAAAAAAATGATAGAATATGTTTATGTGCGGAAATGGATTTAAATAAGAATGTGCCGTGTTGTATTTTAAATGTTCCATGCGAAAAATATAGTGTATTACAATATAATTTAATAAAAAAGTTGACTCACATAACATACCTGGCGGAATGTCCATATGATTTGTCGTACCACTACCTTTCGTAAAATCACTATTTAAATGTAAATCATTTGGATATTCTAATTTATTAGCTGCTGCTGCGGCTGCTGCATACATATTATATTCAAAATTAAAAGGCGGCGGCAATGAATTGCGCACACTACCAGGACTTGTTGGATGATGGACACCCGATGATGACGGAGACGACAAATGATGCGAATGATGATGTTCAGTCGCACCAGAACTAACACTACCACCACCAGCCGCTAAAAACTCACGTTTAACATTATTTAAATCAAACCGTGGTGATTCACCAATTGAAATATGTGGTATGGGCGGTAAAAATACATCATCTGGATTCATATGATCCATTGAATCATTATTTTGATTTAAATGTTCATTATCGCTTAGTTCAGATAGAGTACGTTTTGTTAATTTGCGTGAATAAACTGATAATGATTCAGAACTAAATTCATTCAAACGTTTTAAACTTGGACCACCAGCAACTGATGATGAAATTGATGAAGATGAATTTTCTGAAATTGGTATACGATTTTGTTGTTGTTGTTGTTGCTGCTGCTGTTGCTGTTCGGATAAACTAATTTTAGCTTCAGCGTTACTAGAATTATTATTAGTTGGTGAATTTTCTGAATTATTTGTTCTATTGCCAATTGATGAAGTTTTTGAATTATTATTATTATTGCCATTATGTCCACTATTTGTATTTATTGGTAATGCACTACTAGTTAAATCATCAGGAGACTTTTGTATTTGGCTAGCGGAAGTTGGAGCAGTCGCTAATCCTTTAATCTGTAGCATTTGTGCAATTTTCATAAATGAAGATAGCTCAGTGTGCTTAACATTTACTACACCCTGGTACATAAATTGTAATAATTCACACATGACGCTAAAGCTTACATCTTTTAGGATAACTAGAAGTGTAAAAAAAAATCAATATAGATTAAATTTATTTAAAACTTCAATCATTATTTTGTTATCAATATTTTTAAGTCGAACAGTTAAAAAATTATTATCTTATAATTAATACAAATCCCAAATAAATTTATCAGCTTCTCTTTACAATCCGGCCAATTAAATTTATCACTTTTTTTAAGTTAAACATTTATCGATAATTTAAAGTTTTGATAAATATCATTATAATAATAAATAACAATTTAATTTATATATATTTTTAGATTATATCAAAATAATTTACCAAACTTGTCGTAAGGCAAATTTCCCATTTTGATTATCTTTAAATTTTTTTGATTTTTGAGAATTTCAAATTACATTTTAAATAAGATAAGTATTTTAAGTTTGGACTATGACAAAATATTAGATAAAATTTTTACTATTATCGCTTAAATTTGATTTCAATATCTTAAAAAATTGGAGATTGATTATATTTATGATTTTTTTTTGATAAATACACACTTAAAAAATGACCTTGTTTTAATATTTTCTGTAGTACATATAATGAAATAATTTTAAAATTTGATATTTAAAACAAAAATAAAAAAGAATCTATTCTAAAATAGTGAAACAAGGGTATTATCAATATGTTAAGAACCTACAAAATACATTAAACGTAGAAATTATAGAAAATATTATTTAATTTCTGATCTTCCTAAGATTTAAGATAATTTATACAAATAATAACACTAAAATGGAAACTGTATCACCAGCAAAGGTCATTTGATATCATTTAAATTTATACTTATTTTTTTCTACCCCATTAGGTTTAAATATATATATTAATATATACATTTTATTTCCCTCAATAACTCATCTTTATAATTATGAAAATTATCCCAATACAGTGTCACATTTAGTCTCAGATAACAGATAAGAAAAGCAATAATAAACTCAGGAAATTGTATTGAAAAAAAATTTTTAATTTAATAAATTATCAGTTTACTTAAAAATATAATTATTATTTGAATTCTTAATAAAAAACTTTATTTAACCAAATTATTTAGAAATATTATTTTTGCAATTTATTATTTGTTTTGAATTTATCTCATAAAGTATTTAAAAATCATTCGTGAATATTTGTTATGTATAAAAAGAAATTCAAAAATCGAATCAACAGTAATGATATCAAATATTAGTACATACAGTCAAACTCTTCTAATTCAAAATTGCTTTGCATATAATAAGTATAAAGTGATAATTACAACAAAAATTGTTTGATATGGTTAATAAAATAAGTTTAAATTTATACATATCAAGTTTATAACCATTTATATGAGGTTTAATATGTAAAATATATTACAGAATCACTCAGAACATGATCTGAACAATTTAATAGTCTAGAAATCTTTAATTTTAAATCATTAGAAAACATTTATAGCTAAAACAATTGCAATATTGTCACTTTCAATATCACCTATGAATGCAATCTATAACGAAGTACATACAGTAAAAGTCATTTGAGTTATTTGTATACCGTAAAACTGATTTGAGTTCGAATCAATAGACTTTTACTGTATACAAATAACTATACATGATAAAATCAGAAAAAATAATATCATCCAATAATAAAATGTTATGATTCGAGATTGAATATTATTTTTTTATAAGTAGATAGATGAAATGAAAAATATAACCCGGGATCTCGGTAGTATTGTAATTATATATATATATATATATATATATATATATATATATATATATATATATATATATATATATATATATATATATATATATATATATATATATATAAACTGTACATTGTACAACATTGAAGTTTTGCGCGATTGGAGATTTATTCCATAAAATATAGAAAAATTTAATAAAGTTTATCAATAAAATTTAACCTAAAATTTTAAGGCATTTAATAATATTTTGAAATAAATATAAATGTGGCTAAAATAGAAAATAAATGAAAAATTCTAGTTAAAAGTAGCAACAGAGTAGCACATCACTGCAGAGATAAAAATGATAAACAACATCAGCACTATTTATTTTTTTATTAGAATATGATTTTCGTTTTTTTTTATATTATGTTCTTTACACACTGGACATAAATGAGGTGATAAGGTTAAACAATTTTAGAGATAGAATTGAAAATTATTTTTAAAAAAAATATTTATCAGAAATATTAGAAATTATAGTTAAAATAATATTAAAATATAGGAAAAAAATAGGATGAAATAGATTATCGTTAATTAGAAAACTAACTTATTATTTAATGAATTAGATTAGAAATATAATATCAATTTTTTAATTACTTACTTATAGGATGTTTACATGGATTTGTATTAAACATTTCTTGAAAATATGGACTACAAATTGCCAATACAATTTTATGTGCATGAAGTAATTTACCATCCATTGCTAATGTTACATCTACTAAATCTCCACGATCATATAAATTTTGAAATCCAGTTTGTATGTTATCTTGAAAATTATTCCAGCATAAAGCAAATTCTTCATCCATTTTGTATTAAAAATAATTAATTTTTATGGTTTTTTATATATATATATTTGTCCTTTCTTGGATTTGTTTACTTAAATTTTGGGTTTAATAATTCTGACATTTAGAATATCTATAAATATTATATGTACTAGTTTCGCTGCAACGTGTTATCGTTGAAATAAATTCTTACAATCAACAAAACAAAGAATAAAAATAAAGTTTTATTACTTTTATTTAATCACTAAAATAATTTTCTTGGTAACTTAACTTGCTAGTTTGATAAAATCGAAGTTAATGGGTTCTTTTTCGTTGAATGTAAAATGAAAATTAATGCGCGGTGTTTAAATAGTATTGGAAAGCATTATATATTATAAAATAATTTGAAAATGTCATTATTTATTTGGTGTAAAAAATTGTTGAATTACCCATTAAACTTAGAACTTATTGCACGCAAAAAAAACGGAGAGGATACGGATGTAATTTGATCGAATAAGTTAATTGATAACTGCAATATTATATATGTCGAACGTCATATCTAAACTTAAACATTTTAAACATTGGTATTTACTTTTGTGAGGAAATGGTGCATGAGGAGACTTGACTTGCGATTGGATTTTATTGAACTATCATTGATATGGAATTTGAATGTGGTGGAATAGAAATAATTTTGTCAAGACCATATTACTTTCATTAAGTAAATAGCAACAAAAGGATGTACTTTTTTACGATTGATAATATTTCTGCAAGAGGAACTATTTTCGTATTATTAAGAAGACTATTCACGAATATTTATTCAAATGAGCACACAATTTTTTGGTAACAGTAAGGTTCAGGCGAAAAAAGCCCGGATAGGAAATTTTTGCATATATCAGATATATTGGTATTGTATGGTTTAATTCTGGTTCCTACAAAAATAGTCAAATTCCATATACTTTATCATATATCTTGCTAATCTGTAATTGTAAATAACAGGTAATTTGACTATTAAGAACATCTCATAATCTATTCACATACGTGTATAATAACATATTATTAATTGTCAAATTCATTAGACATTCTTAACATGTTATTCAACTATGCAGGAATTTGACAATTACTAACATGTTTTCAATTGTAATTCGAAAAAGCTATAAGAATGTTGTTTATATCATCCCAATTAGTAAAATTTGCTTGGAAATGCGATTTTACCGTTCTTTCCGAAAATTCCGATCATGTAAATTTATCATTGAATGCAGATATTAAAATATATCGTTATCTGTTTACTTTGTGGTATATAATAAAAATGGTTCAAATTAAAAAATTTTATAAGCCTTTTAATATGAGCTAAAGTAAACTTGTAGATTCCATTATAAACAGATAAGGATATAGTTTCCATTTTGAAATTGACTTGAATTGCTAGAATTCTAATGAAATTCTAATAAGAAAATTTTAGTCAGAAAACCCAGAAAATACCAAGTACGACATTTTCTTCAAAGCAAATTGACCCAAGTATATAAAATGTACAGAATTTTATTTTTTATATAAAGAATTTATTTTAATTGCATTTAATAAATTTAAAATGAAGGTAAATAAGTAAAACAAGAAATAAAATCAGAATCAAAATACAATTTCACACAATTATAAACAAATTCTTTTACTCACAGAATTTGTTACATTCACAAAAAAATTAAAATTAAAATAAACCATAATAAAATTTAAAAATGTATATCTATGATATTTCGGAATTATTCTTTTTATTTCTGTTTTTTTTTTTTTTTTTGGTTTTATTTGTTATTGTTTACATTTTGCGGTATGGTACTTGACTTGGTTTCTTGTCAGTGAAAAAATTTTTTAATACTAAGATTTGTGTGATTGCTATAATAAGAATAGCTAATGTTTCTACAAATGACCACATTAAAACACGTTCATTTAATTCTTCTGCTCTTTTCCGACCTACAAACAGATAGTTAAATTATAAATATTGCAATTATTAATTAATAAAATATTTTGTAGACCTTGAGCTTCTCGTAGTCTGTGATGTGTTTGTGCATCTAAAATTTCATTGAGACTCTTGTGTATTGCTTGAGATGATGTTTCCAATTGGGTGAGCACTGTAACATGCTCGTCAATACCAGGTAAAGCTGGTTCTTCGCCAACTTGAAAATCAACATAAATCAATTTATGTGAAAAAGACGAAAATTTATTACTAAAACAAGCTGTATAAACACCAGTTCTCTAAATAATAAAAATAAATAGTTAAATTGCGGATATATATTTTTCGTAATTATACATACATCGGCAACGAAATGATGACTGTCAAATGTTTGCTTTTGTTGTGAATATATAATGTGATTTTCGGGATTTTTAAGTGTCACGTCAACATCAAGTTGGCCACCAGCTGAAACCTATGTTAAAAATATATATATGTATAACAAAAATGTAAATTTGAAATCAAATTCACTTGAAATTCTAAAAATGCTGATGTATTTTTCTTGATTTCTTCATAGAAACAATCTTCGGCATTATCTGGTAGGTCAAATGTAAACTCAACACAAGTGATATTTTGTATAATAAAAGCAAATAAAAGTAATGGTAAAATATTTTGCAACGTCTTCATTTTTTTTTAATTATTTGATTTATATTTATATTAACACTTAATTTATGTAAATTTTACATACAATTATTATAACATTAAATTTGTTATAATAATTTGCCGCACGTACTTTAAACCCGCAATATTTAAAATTTAAGAATAATAATTAATGATTACGATAAGAGGGAAAAAACTCTACTTAATTTTTTTTTATATGACGCAAAATGTCATAGTGAAATGACAGCTTTTCAGGCAGGGCTGTTCAAGATGAACGTGGCCGGAAACAGCTGTTATTTTTAGGAATACCAATAATCAAATAAAATTTAAAATCAAGATGTAGAATTTTAAATATTTATTATTACTTGCTAATAATAAATTTTTAAAATTCTACATCCTGATTTTATAGTCGAGATATTTTAATAATGTTTTCGTTTTATATTTAAAGTAATTAGATTTCCCATATGAGGAATCGATTTTCGTCTAAATTTAAAGCTTTAAATGAGTACGAGGAATAAAATATAATTTTAAGACTGGGAAAAATACTAACGATTGAGGGGTTAACGGTTAAGTACAATTGGCATTTTAAACAAATGGTTTGGAATCCGATTAAAATAGCAGATGAAAATTGATATAAAATGTTACGAAGTTATTAAACCCAGGTCAAGGCCGAAGCATATGTCGCCAAAATACTGCTAGTATTTAGACTGCATTTTTAAACCAATTTTATCCTTAAATTGGTTTATTTTCAAATAGATATAAAATATTTTCAAACTAAACGGCTCAATGTATATCAAATATTTATTGAATATTTGATATAAATTGAGCCGTTTAATCAACCGATATACTTAGTATATCGGTTGATTAAACTCTTTCTATTTGTGTATCTTAAAAAAAAGACATAATTATAATATATAAAAGTTTGTATTTGTTGAATAAAAAAAGTATATTATATAATTATGTTCAGAGAAGTTTTCACATTCCAATATTTAAGCCAGCGAAGACGCAGACATCAACTGGATAGATGATATTAAATAAATTACTTGAACAGATATAGAAAAAAAGAATTACAAAATAAATATAATAATTTCAATTAGTATTTAAAATAGTTGGAGTGTTATTTTTGTGCTTCAAAAAAATCTTTAACTTTTTTAATTGGATGAATTGGATGATTCATTCCAGACAAATCTGGAGGATTTTTCTCAAATTCAGTAATTTCCAGCATGCCACCATTGCCAATTTCCCATAACTCTGGATTTTCACTTTTAAATGTTTGATACCATTTCTTTATTAAAGGATAATCATTTAAACTGAAATTGATAGCTTCTAAGCATAATGTAGCTGTTATCAATGGAAAATCAGCTATTGTTAAATTATCTCCTGCAGCATATTTTGTTCCTGATCTTTCCAAATATGTTTCAAATGTTTTTAATGAGATATGAACTTTCTTCAAACCCATTGGTGTCCTTTGGTAATCAAAAAAGATTGGTGCCATTACATAACCACCAATACTACTATAATAGAAAGCCATATTAAAGCATAAACGTTGATTGACTATTGCTCTTGCTTTTGGATCCTTTGGATAAAGAGTACTTTCTGGTTTATACTTATCGCACAAATACTATAAATATCAATAATAATAATTTAAAATAATATCTACAATTAATTAAAATAAAATTTAGACCAAAGAGCATATAATACACTTAGAGCATTTATTGAAGTTTTGCTATTCTAGGTTCTCATTTTTACTCTAAGTCATTTAGGTAGCAGTAAAAAGAGAAAAAACTCCATCATTAGCAGTTCGTATGAAAAATAATTAATGTATAGTCTGTTTTTATTTTACAAGACTACACGCTACAAGTATTTTTTTAGTTTTGTAAAATAATATCCCAATTATACTTGAGTATTGACAGGAAAATAAATAAAATTTGAGATCATTTCATAAATTCTTTACATTGTAATCCGTCATTTCATAAATTCATTTCATAAATTCTTTAAGATCATTTCATAAATTCTTTACATTGTATTTTATGTATTTTAAGATAAATTTTTCTAGTGTATTATATGCTTTTTAGTGATACTCACTTGCATAATTGCAATACTTTCGGGCAAATAAAATCCATCATCATCAAGTACTGGAATTTCTTTTTGTGGATTCATCTAAAGAATTATTTGCAAATATTATATTATATTAATTTACAAAATAGATATAAAAATTACCTTTGCATATTCTTCAGTCATATGCTCACCAGCATTAAAATTTACATTAATCAATTCAAATGGAATATTAAGTGCTTTAAAAGTCATACGAACTGCTAATGAAGGAGGTCCATCAGAAACACCATATAGTTTCATTTTCGGTTAATCTAAAAATATATAATATACAAATTAATATTATTGGATTTGCAAAACTTGTGTTTTAATTTTAACATAATTTAAAACGTATTCAGTGTATGTTACAAAATATTTAGATTATTCTAAGACTATTTTGTTCCTTCTATTATTTATGGGAACTACACATAGACATTATACAAAATTGTTCAATAAATTTAGTTAACTATTTAATCAGACTCATATTAATGCGATTAGGTTAACTTAACAAATCGATACTTAAATAGTTGATTGATTGATTTTAATTAATCGTTTAAAATTAATTGAAATTATTAATTAAAACAAAAAAAAAACTATAAATTAAATTTTCTTTTTACCTTCACGTATAAATGAAAAAGTGGTATGAAAATTAATATATATGCAAGTTGTGAATATTTAAAGAATTGTAACCGGTTTTATTTTCAGATATAAGATTTATAACGTGAGTACCATAAAAATAATTTTTATCGTGACAAATATTTATCTGACGTGGACTTTTTTCTCATAAAAATAAATGAATAATTGTGTAGTGAAGGTGAAAAAGAAAAGTTGTATTTTTTATCTTCTAAAACAAGAATAAAATTAGTGGTCAATGCACTTGAAGTGAATTTACAAATAAAAATTAATAATATTTAATAATATGATTACGTAAGAATAGCATAAAATGTATTCCCAAAAATTTATGTTTATATATTTTGCTTTCGCATAATATATAAACATAATTTAGTTGTCAATTTAAAGTTTATTATAAATAATTTAAAAAAAAAAATTACTCACTTAGTTGTTGGTACTAAAATATAATAATAAAAATCACTACACTGCCGGTTTGAAAGTTAAATGTTTATTCTCAGAGCAGTAGGAACTAACTAACTTCATATTCAAATATAAAATAAGAATGTCAACAAAATTGGCTTTTATTATTTCTATGTAGTAGTTTTATCTCTCTGTTGTTCCGCACAATGAAAACGATCATTAATTATTAATGAAAAATGTTTAGAAATAATTCTCGTAACAGTGCGCAGTCTTGAGAATTTTAATAAAATTTTTCTTCAATAAATGAGATTAGATTTGGAGCTATAGATAGTAATCAATTTTATTTTTAGTATTATGCTCTCTTTCATTATATTCTACCAACCACAACACATATATTTCAAAATTTTAATCACAACATTTTTTTGGTAAAAAAGCATATAATATAAAACTATGATGTACAAGTAATTTATTTTGGTAAAAATGTGACAATATCGAATTTGAATTTTTTTCTTTTAAATGTAAAATAGATTTATGTTTTAATGGACCTGAAATTAAAATGAAATTAAAAAAAAAATCAATTTAAATTATATAAAATAATGAAAGTAATACATGATTACTACATTTAAATTACTTCATTTAAATTAAATCAATTATCTAATTTAGAGAATTCTACTGTGGATCATTAAATTATATATTGAAATTAAAATAAATTCAATAAGTTTTCAGTAAGTTTTGTATTAAAACTTAATAATAAACAAAAAAAATGCCCATTGTAAGCTTCAATAGCCCAAGTTTTTCGTACTGGTTGTTTGAAAATCAAAGAGTAGAATAAAAAAAATAATTTATAAATTTCATAGATTTAGTTTATCCTTCAATTATTTCTCTTGACATAATATCAAGTGCCAGAAACTGCTAGAGTTAGTTTATTAAATCAGCTTCATTTTAGTGTTAATTAAATAACAGCTGCTTTTTATTTTTCGAAATATGTACATATTATTCTATCGCCTGATAACCTGACAGTAATATTTAATGAAACCAGTTAACCAGTTATATATATGCGTTCGCAAAAAATTGATGACAGACAAATAAAACCCATTAGGTTGTTAAAGTCTTTAATATTTATGGGTTAAGAATCCATATAAAATTACAATAAAAAAAATTTAAGAAACTAGTACAGATAATTAATTCTTTACTGAGACCAAAACATGATATTTCAGCTAAACTATTAGGTGTATGAAAATGTTGTCGCTTAATAAATTTCCGGCGGGAAAGTAATTTTGTTTATCATTACAATCTATAACAATTAGTAAGATGGGGTCGGACTACACAAAGTGCCAACATAATTAATAAAACACATGTATTTATTTTTATAATTATTATTATTCCTTTGTTTTTTTGTTTTTTTTTGTATTTTTTTTTTTGTTTATTTTCATTAATTTTTAAAAATAAATAATAAATCTATATCTCATGTCAATATAACATACATTACAATAATATAACTGATTTTTTTTGTTTTAATGTTTTTTTTTTTTTGTTTGTAAATTAATTTTTACCTTTAAATCATAAATTATTATTATTATGTTGTTTTTTATTTTTAGCAATTTATTTTATATTAATTTAATTTAATTTAATTTTTTTTTTTTGATTTAGTGTTTTAAACATACAATTTAAAGATATTATTTTGTTAATAGTTTCATATATATATATATATATATATATATAAATATAATTACAAAGATTTTTGAATGTAGTTGTAAAGGATTCTATAAATTGAAATTTTTATTTTGTAATAACACAATTGTAAAATTAATTTTTTTTGTTCTTTTTTTTGTTTTTTTTTTATGAGTTTGTAGAAAGTAGAGGACAATAATTTAGTTAAAAAGGAAAAGAAAATATTTAGAATTTTAATAAAATAGTACAATATTATAGGATTTAATAATTTTATAGGATTTTTGGTTGGTAGTTGGTTGTATTAAATTCATATTTTAAATTTCATTTAAAAATTTTTACGCATTCAGTAAAGTAAATTTTATTAATTCGATTTAATTTAATTATATATATATTTCCATTAAATATATTACACATTCATTTTATACACGCTATATCTGTTTCTTAGAATATTAATAATTTTAAAGAATTTCCATTAATTTTGTGGTTTTTTAATTTTTTTTTGTTTGTAGCTAAATTTTTTTTTTATAATAATTATTTTAAATTTTATAGTTTCTAGCTGATTTTTATTCATCTATTCATTTTATACTGGTTTACTACTAGTTGGGTTCATTTTTATTTTATTTATTTATTTTTTTAAATTTACATTACATTAGTTTATATACTATATTACATTGTTATTTATAAATTTAATTTATTTCTTAATATTAACAATTTAAACTATAAGTTTTATTTATATATAACAATTTTTGTCAATTCATATTTTTATATAATTTTTTTAAAATTTAATATAATATATATATATATATATATACATATATATATATAACAACATTTCTATACAATTTCTGTTGATTTTGAGTACACATTCTGTATTTTTATATCATATTTTATTTTTTTTTCTATAATTTTTTTTTTTATGTTTTTAATTCGAGTATTAAACGGTCAGTCATACGCTTTTTATTTAGCTAAATGATTACTAATTAATCATTGCTATTATTTTCTTTCTTATATTTAAATTTTTATTTATAGTTTTTATTTAGTTAGGTAAAATAGTGTATAGTCTAGTGTTTTTAATTATGTATATAATTATTATGTGTTTGTAATAAAAATGATTATAGATTTAGTTCTTAAGCCTATGACTATTGGGAATTAAATAGGGTTTTTTTGTGTTTCTATAAATAAATAAATAAATAAATAAGACTTTTTGAAAAGATAAAGAAAAATTAAAAAATTTATTTAACCACTAAATTAAAATATAATCAAATTAAACGAATCAACTGAATTAATGAAATTTGATTAGCTAACTGAAAATTGTAATTAACTTAACGACTTTGAATAATTTTTCTACAAGTTAATAATATTTTTTTTTTGAGATTTTTTTCGAAAAACAACAGATACTTATGAAGAAAATCGCAATAAATTGATGCATTTTAGCATATTTTTAATAAAAATATAATCGTTCAATATATAGTATTTTTTGAGTCATAAAAGTAATTTTAGTTTTTTTTAGTAATGAAGTATCTAATGGTGTTTAGTATCATTTACAAGCCCCAGTTATTCGTATTCAGAAAATAAGGACTCAAGACGAACATTAATGATTTGTTTGGATTAGAGAAAATAAATATACTGAGATATATTGTTAGTATTTCGTCAATTATTATGATAGATTTTCAAGAAATCAAATTAAATTGATATTATTTATAAAGACATAAATAATTAATTAAACAAAAATTGAAATATATTCGGAAATTTTATAACATTAAAAAAAAAACAAGGTTTTAAAGTCAAATTATGTAAACGAAATTGAATTAATGACAATTTATGTACTATGAGCTTATTAAAGTTCTATTTATGTTAATACTTTAAATAATAATCTGAAGCTGCTAGTTTTGTGTATTGACTAAAAAAAATTTTATAAATTTTAAATTTAAAGGTACAATTTATACAACAGTCATTGATTAAGTATATTTAAGTATTATAATTATTTTTTTGTTTTGTTTTTTGGTAATAATATGACAGAGATGTCAAAATATATTTCTTAAATATGTGAAAATAATAATATGAAATATCAAAAGTATAAGAGTATATTTTTAGATTATTTTATTATAATTAAATAAAATTTCAGTTTCTACATTTTTTTTTTCTTATTTTTGTTATTTATGTAAATGTTGTATAATAATATAATAATTTTTCCGCAGTCATCAGTATTTTTTTTTTATGTTCTTGTTAGTGAATTTGTTTACCATTTTTCTTATGTAAATATTTATGTTTAGTCAAAATTTTTTTTTTTTAGTGCATTTCATTAGAATAAAAAGTGGTACAGATTTAATTAATTATTTTTTTTTTTTCATAATTTTTGATATTTTTTTTTTGTGCATAAAAATATTGAATTTTTTTTTTTTTGTGGTTTTTTCATAATCATTTTAGGTTAATCCAAAAATTTTAATATGTGAAATCGGTATGTTTTTTTTTCTTTAATTAACAATATATATGTACTTTTTTTTAATGATTTATATAACATTTTTTTTAATTAATTTTTGTGTTTTACAATTTTAATTTTTTTATTAAATTTATTATGTATGTAATTAAATTTTTCAAAATTTTTATTAATAAATAAAAATTAACTAAAAAAAAAAAATGCAGCAATTTTACGATTTTAAAATAATATAGAAATTTTATTGTGATATTTTGTAAAATAGAAATAATGATTTTATCTTAAATTTTTAAAATTTTTAAAAGTTTGTTGTTTGTTTTGTTTTGTTAAAAAGCATATAAAATTGGCAGAGATTTGTGTTAATTTTTATATATTTTTTGTTTTAAATATACATTTTATATGGAAAAAAGCTTCATTTTAAGAATTATTATATTCATTTGAATTTTGTCGTCCTATATATAACATGATTCGTATCTTAAATATTGTTTCAATTAAATATTTTTTTTGGTATATGTGAAATTCATTATTAATACTGGAATAAATTGTTGGTTTTTTTGTTTTTTTTAATATTTTACATAGTAATTTATTATTAATATTTTATTTTAAATGAATATATTATTTTGTGGTTTAAATTTTAAATTGCTCTAAAATGTATATATATATGTTTTTTTTATGATTTGCTTATTTATTTTTATACACACATATTTAATTAAAATATAATGTAATGGCAATAATATTTTTTACTTTTTTTTTAATATATTTTTCACTTTACTTTTATTTTTTAAACATATATTTTAATTATAATTTTTTTTTATTGTCAAACTTTCATTTTAATTTTTTTTTTTGCTAGTATGTTTTTGTGTTTTTTTTTTTTTGTAGTTATATATTTATTTTATAATTAAAATTAAAAGCGATTTAAATATTGCTTTTTTAATTAATTATGCTTAATAAAAAAATTGAAGCAGATTTATAATTTTATGCAATCATAGAAGTGATTTTGTCTTGAATTTTTGTTTGTTTGTTTATAGCGTAATAGCAATTTTACTATATTTTTAGTAACTTGTTATGTCTGCTTGTATAATAATGATTAGTCAAATTAAAATTAGTTTCTAAAAAAAAAATACATTTGTTTATAAATAATAATGAAAATTTAGAATCTTTCTCTTTCCAACATTTGGTATAGATGTATAAAAAAAAATTTTTAAATAATTACTTTTAATTGTATTTGTCAAAATTTACTACAGTCTCCTGATTTTACCGCCATAGTTTTGTGATTTAGCTTGTGCTGTCATTTCAAAACTTGTGAAACTGCAATATAAAAGTAATATGCCCTCGAAAATATTTAATTTACATACTAGAAATAATTAAATCAACACAATTAATTGTTGATCAGCGAAATAGAATATTGTAGGTTGGTTGCATTTCAACATTGAACGTAACATTCAATATGAACTTAATTCATACTTTATAAATATTTATTTATAAGCTTTGATAAGCTTTATATACACTATAAATAGTTATTAAATAAAAATGTATTACGTTACATAATATTTAAGATAGAATTGTATAAAGATAGATTAAATAAATTCCAGTAATATACATAGCTTATAACTTGTATATTACCATAATTTGGAACAAAAATAATACCGGTTCGTATGTATACTATAATTTACAGATGGAATATTCAGTTTAAGTAAATTAATCCACAGCACTGACATAACAAGTAACATAAAATATCGAAAAATTATAAATTACAATTTTAAATTAAAAAAATTATTTATGTAGAAAAATAATTGTAAATTTTAATATGAAAAAAAGTATTTTAATTTAATAATTTTTTTTATATGCAATTGTTTTTTAAATATTCTTCCTGTAATTCTTACATAAAATCTTATAAATACAAATATAGAATTAATTTAGTATATTTATTTTACATAAAAGAAAATCGTAAATTATGCTAAAATAAAATATATTAGTTTAAAAAATTATGTATTGCATCGCCTGTATAAGAAAATTTTAAATTTGTCAAGAAATAAAATATATTAACTGAAATTATAGTAATTTTTTTATTGGAAATGAATGAAAAAGCTTAAGAATCTTTTTTATAAGATACATTTTTCGTAAGCATTAATTCTTTTGAGCTTACTTTTTGAATATGAAAAATTAAGAGATAGTTTTAAATTATTTCAAAAACAAATATGAAATAATAATTTGTAAATAAATACTTGAAAAAAAATGGAAATTTTTTTATGGAAAATATTGAAAAATTAACCAATAAAAACCAGTGTCATTATTACTTCAGAAATATTTAATAATTAATATACATAATTATATTATTTTGTTTTTATTTTTATTATTATTAAAAATTAGTCTTTTATTTTTAAGCATTTTGATTTGTAAAGTCAATTTATTATTATATATTTAGATCAGGAGACATTTTTAAAATTTTATTTTCAGCTTGAATCTGAAGGACCATTAACTGATAAGTCATAAAATTATATTTTAAATTGAGATCATAAATATTGATATTATAAGTAGAAGATAGAATATAAAATTTTGATTAATATGAAATTTATGATTGTCTCCTGCCATTGTATACAATAAACAATTTTAAAATATTGAGTTTAAAAAAAAAAAAAATTTAGAATAATTTATCTATTTTCAGTAGAATTTAAAAAAGTTAACATCGGTTTTGATATGTTTAATTTGTTGTTCTTATAGTTTTTGTAGAATAAAATTTTTTTTTTGGTTTGTGTTAAAATATACACAATTTTTCTTGAACACATATTAATAAGTTTTTAAAAAATCTCACTCTTATACAATATATTCGAGCTTTTTTAGATATTTAAAATTTAAATGGCCAATGGTTTTTATTGGAAATTTTTTCATTTCCATTAGTTTTGAACCAAATATATTGTTGCAAAGTTTTCATATAATGTATATATGTATATTTTTTTAATAGAAAATTGATTTAAAGTTTTATTTACATAATATTTTTTTTTTGGAAAGAATCCTCTTAAATTTTTAACATTGATAATTTAAGTAATCAAGTATAATAACTGATTTGAAAGTAAGGACATTAAAAATATTTTAAATGAATATAATATCAATAAATATCCTTGTCCTTGTACCATATTTATGAAGTAAAATATATGTATACAAATAGTTTTTATTTTTTGATGTTGGTTTATTTAAAACATTGTTTTTTATTTGTTGTGCAGATAATTGGTTGTTTTTGTTTTAATCTTATATTAGTTATAAAATAAAATTTCTCTAAATATAAATAACAATAATTAATTTGTAAAACATAAGGTACATTGTATAAATAGTGGACTTTATTGTAAAAATATACTAGGATTTCTTAACATAAACATTTTAAATCATATATTAACAAAAATTAAACTGTGCAGATAAAAAATATATAAATACGAGTATTTATTGAATTTTGTGCGATATTAAAGATTGGAATGTAAAAGTATTCTATTAAATTATAGCGAGCTTATAACTTAAAAAAAGAATTATAGGTGAAATAGAAAAATTACTATCTAAGGCAGTAATAATATATTTATAAATCTTTCAAAATTATTATATTAAATATTATGATTTAAATGTAAATCATTTGTTAAAATTTTCATCAATTGATGGAAAATTTTAACGAATATATCTTCTACACTGTATTATCCTAATATTGATAATTATTGCTTATTTTAATTCCTTTTAAATCAAATAATAATGATTTTTTTAAAAGCCAATTTTTAATACAATTACCTTATATTTTACAAAAGTACCATTAATATTTTTGTCTCAAGATAAATAAATTTATGATAAATATTTTATTTAGATAAATATTATACTAAAAAAAAAAAAAATTAAAAATTTAACTAACAACAATTAATTACAATTAGTTTTAATTTTTTTTTTTATATTAAAAATATGAATATTATGTTTGTTATGTTTTTACTTTGTTTAATTAGGGACTAAATTACAGCACCACATTTTTTTGTTTTATATTTTATCTTGACAATATTTTTTAACATTTTTTTAATTATACATTTTTTTTTTTGGTTGTGATTTTTTATTTTATATCTTTTGGTGAATATCACTTGTATTTTTTGTTGTTTTATTAGTACACATATATGTATAATAATATAGTTTTCATTTTTGTTAGTTTTTATTGGAAAATCGTGAATAAAATTTTCTCAATTTTTAAATATTGAGTTGCATAAATTTTCATAAGTGAACATAAAGCTAATAAAATGATTAATTTATATAGCAAATAAATGTAATTTTAAAAATGATGTTTTTATTTTAATTTTTTTCACAAAGTTGATATTCATTCGCATACACATTACGTTTTATTTAATTTTAATTTTATTATTATTATATACAATAATTTACGATATTATAATTTATAATTTAGGTATAAGGAATTACATTTTACTTGCACACTCAAGTTTTTAGTGGATCTTTGAAATGTGCTTATAATTTCAAAAAAATAATTTAGCTTGTTTTTAAATGTATACGATACTTAAAAATATTATACTTTTTTTTTGGTTGGTTTTTGGTTGAAGTAGTCCTAAACCTAGTTACATAATAATAATAACGTATATAGTTAAAATTAAACTGATTTTACTTGTATTTATAACTATTGCCTTTTTTTTCTTATTTCTTGAATATTTTCCAATGAAAAACCATATTATTTACACATACCATTCTTTAACATCTTTTGAATCACGTTTTTTCGCTCTCGGTTGAACTAAACCAGGTTGTCGTTCATTACCGTTTATTGTACCATTTAAACCAACATTACCAGCCATCATTGTACCACCACCACTACTAGCATGACCTCCAGCACCAGCACTACCACCACCACCACCACCACCCAATCCACTTTGTCCATATCCACCCAAACCACTACCAGAATTTGTACCATTTGTTAATGGTTGTTGTCGTTGATGTTGATGATATGATCCATTTGTACTAGTATTACCTAATAATGCTGCATTTTGTCCATGACCACCACCATAAACTGTAGTTTTTTCACCTTCCTTATATCGATCACCATTCGATTTAAGGAATAACACTAATAATATAACTAAAACAACTGCAATTAATATACCAGCAACAATACCAATTATCATAGCAGTACGTTCTTCTTCAATTGAATTAATTCGTGGTGGTTTTCTACCTTTACCCGAATAACCAGTATTTGTACCAGGTGGTGGTAATGGTTGTGTATATGTAATATAATTATTATTTGTTGAAACTGGTGGTAGAGCTTGACTTGGTGGTAATTCTGGTTCAGGATCTGGTTCGAATTCTGTTGTTGATGTACGATCATGATATGATATACCATTTGGTGTATCATATGGTGTTGTTTCACGGTCAAATATTGTTGTTTGTGATTGTTGTTGAGCTGTTTGTGTTGTTGATGTTGTTGTACCAAAAGTTGTAATTGTTGTCCCACCACCACCACCACCTCCATTTGTTGTTGTTGTTATTATTAATGGAATTGTCGCTGATGATGTACCACTATTAATAGATGGTGGTGTTCGATTACCTAATGATGATGTTGTATCATGTATCGTACTTGTTATATCTGGTTCTAGTTTTGTTGTTAATGTAGTTTGTTGTTCGGTTGTTGAAGTACCCTGTTGTAATCCTGTTACACTGTGTGTAGTTGTTGATGATGATGATGATGATGATGAAGATGTTTGATCAATGACAGTTTCTACAGAGACGAGTAAAAGAATCGATTTGATAAGAAAAAGTGAATGATGTATGAAAAATGAGGATTAGGATAGACAAAGGTAGGAATTTCATTATTAAACTTAACGAAACTATATTATGATTATATTTTTTTTTGTTTTTTTTTTAATTATAATTTTGTTTAAAAAATTTTTCAAATAAACAAAATTAATTACATGAAAACAGAAAATAAATATAATTTTTTTTTTTTAATATTAAAAATAATAATTTAAATAAATTAAAATTTATGAAAATGTATGATGATTAATGGTAATGAGATAATACCAACAATTTTTCATTTGATTTAAATTAATAAGAAAAATAAAAATAGTTTAAATTTACCAGTTCCTTTTGATGTTGTTGATGTAAATTGTTCAGTTGTTTCACCATAATCTCCAGAACCATGTAAACAATCTTCATCATCACATGTTCTTTCTGTACCACCAGATTCATCTTTTTTATCACTGGATTTTTGTGGTGTTGTTGGTTGTTTTGTTGGTGGTACATAAACTGGTGTTATTAAATCATCACCACTACCTGATTCAAATGGTGGTGTACATTCATCTTCATCATCACCACGACAACCAGATCCAGCACCAGAAAATATTAAATCATCCATAACACCAGGATAACCACTAGCCGGTGTCTGAAAATTTTATAAAAAAAAATTTTTTGTTGTTTTTTCTAAACTCATGCGATACTATTTTTATAATAATAATTATTTTTTAAATTATAAAAATGAAAAAAAGAATTAAATTAAATTAATATAAATAATAAATATAATAATATTAATATTTTGGACACTTAAAAAAAATAAAATTAGAAATTGGTGCATAAATATGAAAAAAATTTGTGTGCTTTTTTATTTTATTTTTTTAACAATATAACAATAATAATTTTTTAAATATTTATATAAAATTAATTTTAATTATGAAATAATAAATGAATTATATTTAATTTATTAAAATATTTTATAATATTATATAAAATAAAATTGAGTATAATTTAAATAAATAATATTTTTGTTTATAATTATGTTTTGTAAATTTGTATGTTGTATAATATTTGAAAGCACAATAATAGAAACAACATTTAATTTTATTATAATTAAATATTTTATTTACATAATATCTTCAAGATGCATAAATCAATTTCCAGATAATTAGTATTATATTAACTAAGCTGTCTTAATGTTTTTGAATGAGGAATACAATAAATAATTCAATCATAAAAATGATAAAAAATACAAAATTTGTTTAAATAAATTGTGATTGCGGTTACACTAGCCTTAGCTTTATACGAAATAAAACCTTGTCGTCGTGTAGACAATTGCAAAATGAAAAAAACGAGAAGCTTAATGGTTAAATTCCGTCTGTTAACTTTTTAAAATTAATATTTAACAGAAAAATGTATAATGTAAGACCTTGGCCTCCTTTAAAGGGTCTCATAACATTCTATGGCAATTTAGATCTACTAATTTTATATGGATTCCGTACTATAAATTTCTTTATAGTGAAGAAACTTCTAATTGCAACAAGCTAATGGTTTTATTATTGAGACATTTGTTGTTAGCAAATGGCCGCCACAGATATTTCCCCCGGCTTAAATTAGATTTTATTGTAACTTTGTTACTGGTACTCATTTAAAGTTGAGTAAACTTAGACCAACATGTCTCGGACGAGAGTTAAACACCTAATGCACCACAGCTTAGCACACTACCACTGAAGCTACCGTCGGTGATAGTTACTAGAATGATTCAAAAAATTTTATATCAGCTAGGCGGGAGGCAAAATATTTACAATATAATTTAACGTAGGGAAAACATATTTAGGTAGAATTAAAAAGATTTATTTTGAATTAAATGCTATTTGATATAATTCGAGGTTTGTCTAACTAGAGACGAACCCCGCATTATATGTAGACATATAGTTTCGCTGTTGGTCAGTGACTATTGATCAAGAAATAATATACTTCTGAAGATATTAAATATAAAATAATTAATATTGCATCTTGTAAGTTTTTTTGTTTTGTTTAATTGGAAAACATTTAATTATTTTTTAATGATTGCATTATGTTTTTTTCTGTTTATTTTGCTAATTAAAATAAGTGTTTATTGATAATGTGTGAGTTCATGTTCATTTTTGTGTAATATTTTATTTGTAATCTGTATAAATAAATTTTTAAAAAAATGAAAATTAATTGTGTAGTGTCCTCAATATAAAAATAAAAATTTTATATTAGAAAAAGAAAATTCTAAATTACAAATGAAATATTTAATTTTTTTTTTTGAATGAACACTGATTGCAGCTGGTTCGCAAGACGAAAAAATCAAATTTTTGTATCATTATTGTAAAATATTTCTTAATTAATTTTACTTTTTCGATATTTTATTTTATCAAAATTATTTATATTTTTTTTAATTTTTTTAAATAATTTTACTTTAATTAATTTCAAATATATTATCAATAAATTACATTATTCATGCAAACATGAATTAATTACCAAAATAGATTAATAAATAATAAATACGAGTATAATTAATAATAATTTTTTTCATGTGTTTCCAATTTAAACAAAATTTATTAAATAGAAATATTAAATTAAAAAACGGCAGCCTTTTTCTTATTTTAAAAATTATTAAGATATTTAAAAAAAAATTATTAATTAAAATTATAAAAGGTATTTTAAATATTTTCTTTGGTTTTTCCAAAAAAATCTACAAAAACGTTGGCATATAAAAAGAATTCATTTGAAGAAATTTTTTTATTGCGGACGTAAAAATTTTCTTTAACGAAAAACAAATTAGAATAAATATAGAATTAAAGAGCACGACACAGAAATAAATATCTTAATATTTATAATTACTTTATTATTTTAGCAAAATTATGAAAATTAAAGTTTAAAGAAAAATTAAAGATATAAAATGAATACTAACTTTATTAATTAGAAGAAAATGATGAAAACAAAAGCGATAAAATGAGAAAATTTCTTGAATATAAAAAAATAATGTAGAATTAATGTCAGCAAATTGTCATGCAAGTTTTATTTTTTAAATTATATTATTCATATAAGTATTTACTTAATGAAAATTATTTGAAATGTAATTGAATGGTTTTGAGTGTCATTTGACTTTATTTTTTAAAGGTTTTATATTTGAAAAAATGAAAAGAAATTTAAATAAGTGTATTCAAGGTAAACTAAATATACGTTATATATACATCAACTGATTGTACTTTAGTAAATTGTTGTAGTTTGCAGATCTGTTAGCAAAATTTATATTACAAACTCTTGTATGAGAAAATCAAGTTTAACAATCTTTATTTTCGACCTATTTTTATGAACTCCTATTTACTAGTGGCAAAATCTTAACTTTGAAATGAGTACCAGTAATAATAATTATAGTAATATGGAGTTCCAAAAATTTTGACAATTGAAGAAGCAGTTATTTGTTTTAATAGTTAATACTACTGATTCAGCTTTGAATTTAATCGTGAGGTTCTTTGGTAAGTATTTGCTGACCAATTACCTATTGTGTTTAAAATATAATATTGGTAACTTTTATTAATAAAATAAAAATTACCAATGAAAAAATTTGATGCTAATTTTGTATTGGTTTGATAAAAACAAATTTGTTTATTACTAAATTTCCTTTGGTCAAATACAAGTGTTCCACTTTTTGATATGAATATATAAAGTTGACTTGGCGAAATGTCTATTTCTTTATGCCAACTAAAATGTCTTGGTGCAAAAAAATGTCTATTTCTTTGTGCCAAAGTGTAAATGATCTAAAAAAAGGTTACTCTTTTTAATTTAATTTAATTCCGAAATTTACGAGAACATCCTTGGAGAATAAATTCCGTCCCCAATTTATATCTATATTTGCATACGTTTGCTTTCATAATAATAATTATTATTTTAAGAATTAGATTTTTGATAATATTGACTAATTTAAGTTACGAAATAATTCAGCTAGTTTGAAGATTCTAATGAGTTTACCTTGAATGCACTCATTAAAACCCGACAGGAAATATGGGTTTATAATTTAAATTATTACCAAAATAAATTTAAAAAAAGTCGAAATTGAAAACTTACAAAACCAATAAAAATACGATAATGACATTTTAGTAAATGATTAAAGAAAATAGAATAATTTTACTATAAATTAATTATTAAAAAAAAATGAATATCAAAAATGCTTTAGATTTACTGGATATTAATATTTTAAAATTTCGATTGAATGTTGTTTTTTTTTGATAAATATTTTGAATATTTTAAAATTTTGATACTTTTTTATTTCTGTTTTTTTTTTTGTATTATTTTAAATCCCCTAACCTGCTGCATTCTTTGCTGATCATATCTATCTAATACTCCAGTTACCAATTGCACATCTCCACGTATATTTATATGTTGATCACGTTCAGCTGCTGCATCCAAAACTCGTAATTTATTTATTGATAGACCAGCTATAACTCCAGCAAATGGACGTTCAATACGATACCGTCCTTGACGACTAAATTTACCACCAACTTGAATATTTGCCATTGTATTAAATACTGTTGATTGATGTCCTACAAATATTTAATATGTATATATTTATTAAAGATTGCTGAAATAAAAATAAAAATTATCTTCTATATACCTTGTGGATGAACATTTTGAACATTGTAATCATCTAATTGAAGTGTTGCATTACCACCGGATCTTATAAATCTAACAACATGATAATTATTATCATTAACTTTAGTTCCAATTTCACCTAATGGTAAATCATGTGATCCAATATTATAAACCATAAAAATATTTCCTTCAACAATTTCTAACTCCATATAATCTTGTGTTAAAGTACTTTCAATACGTAACAATACAGCATCAGATTTAGTTGTAATAAAACCTAATGCTATATTATCTTGTTCAGTATCAGGTTGTCTACCAGTCGGGAATGTATATTGTATTATTCCTTTATTTGGTCCGAATTCATATGCAATTGATTCTACAAAATTAAAATCATAAAATTTAAAGTTATGATATTTGTCGAATTTTCTATTACTTACCATCGTAACATGTGGGTCCCGTATAAGATGTCATATCACATTCACAAACATAAGCATTCCATTGCTGTACACAAACACCACGATTTGCACAAGCATTTTGACTACATTTTGTTGGTCCTTCACAACCCGATACAACCAATGAACTTGGTACAACAGCTTCATTTGTTAATGATGGTGATGTATCACCTAAATCTAATGATGCTAAACAACCTTCAAATCCTGATCTAGATGCTATTGCAGCTGGTAATTTTGAATACATATCTTTGAATACACCACCAATATATAATATACCACCTAATTCTAAGTGCATATTATTGCCTGGTATTGTTAATATTTCTAAAGTGTCATCAACTACTAAAGTATGAGTTTTTGGCCCAGGTCTTCGTATACTAATTGTATGCCATCGATTATCATTCATATGAATACGTGATTTATCACGCATTGTTATCGGACCATCACCCATATCAAAAGTATAATGTATATGACCATTAACTAATTCTATTGATATGAAATCATTTCGACGACCACCATTATAAAGTAATAAACCATTTGCCTCGACAGTCTTAAAACGGAAATCAATAAAAACTGAAGAGTATGCTTTGAGAATTGGTAGTCCGACATAAGAATGTTTAGAACGAAATGTTGCTTGATGATATGGATTACCAGGTGGTGAATTTATAAATCTTGCTGTTAGCTTAAATGTTGTTAGGGGCAATGTTGATAGTTCGGGTCCAAGATTTTTTGCAATATCAATATATCTGTTATTAAAACACATATAAGAACAATTAATATTAGATCGAGCAAAATACAATTTTTTTTTACAAAATTCTGCACCTTGCTTTCGAGAGCCTTCGTTTATTCGATATTGTCTATGACAATTCTATTTTTCCTTTCGCGCAAGTCGAGAAACTTGAAATATCATAGTAAAAATTTTCGTTAGCTTTTATTCGCTTTGAAAATTGTAGTACAATATTATCGAAGACGAATAAAATCGAAGACCATCGAAAGCAAGAGTAAAGCTTCCGGTTAACTAACTAACTATATAAGTTTTATTAAAAATCGCAAAAAAATTAAAATAAACTTTTTAAAATTACCTATTGCCATTATAAACGAATCCTTGCATTTGTCCAATAAAATGTGGCATTGTTGATGTCATTTGTATTTCTTCTTCAGCATGGAATAGTCCACCCAAATGTATAGATCGTATTTCCATTGTACTGTGACGTCCCAGTATCGTTTCAGCTGAAGGTAAATTTTTAGATATTTTGTTCGCAAAACTACTAAAGTTTTATTTAATAATTTAATTTTTATAGAACCGTTTTCAATTTTTTTTTAAAAAAAATAAATAAATAACCGATTCTATAATAAATACTTTATTAGCAAGCAGTTATTAAATAATATATTTTTATATATAAATATTTATGAAACAACAAAGTAAGATTTCAAGGGAAATTATAAATATTTATTGATTATTTATATAAAATGTGTAAATATATTTTATTTTTTTTTGATTATTTTAATTTGAGATTTTTTTTTTGACAAAAAGATAAAAAAAAAAAATTATTTAAAAAAAAAATATATTTTTTCTCTTAAAAATTGGTGCTGTGGTAAGGAGTGATGTCTTAAATTTGAGAATGCAGTTTGTTTTTTTAAATTATGAAATTTATATCATTTTTAATTTGTTTTACAAGTCGACTTATATGCATCAATTTTAATCAAGTCCTTAAAGTTTAATATGTATTGATATTACGTCTGTATACAAATTTTTTTTTTTTTAAATTGCTAGTTTTTAAAAATAATTGGATGAATTAGAAAGCATTAATTTATGGGATTTTTTATCAGTTGCAATATTGTTATGCCGTGTTTGTACATCTCATCCTCCCCCTCCGTGACTCTACTAAGCTATCGTCGCTTTAAATCTTATCGTTCTCGGTAATTTTATGTTATCTCTGAAACTAATTAACTACTCGGTTAATTTCATGATATCTCTGAAACTAAAGCCGTTGTATTGTGGCTGTCGCTGTAGATATATATGTATATATTTTTAAAGAAAATGATCTAATGATTTATTTGTGTATTAGGTTTCTTTATTTAGAAAATAATATTTTTCTTAAACAGTTAAGAAAAATAAATTTCGAGTAATCGAGGTGAATGAATACATAGTTCACCCAAATCAAAACAAATTACAAATTTCATAATAAAATTGAAAACTTTTCTCTCAAATTATAGCCATCACACCTCACATTCATTGATAAACTAGAATTTTTTAAAGAAAATTTCCAAAAACATTTTAAAACTTTTATATATAAATTACATATTGATAAATTTTCTTTAGTAAAACTTTTTTTTAACAATTACATAATACAAATTTGATTTTAAAAATTTTATAAAATTGTGATCAAATTTGTTTAAATTTGGAAATTTTCTTTAATAAATTTTCTAGAATTAATTAATTGCGCTATAACATATTTAATTGCATTTTAATTATATATATATAATATAGTTTTTCATCAAAGTGAAAAGTGATTTTTATAATACGGTTTTGTGTTATTGTCGTTTAAAAAAATAAAATAAAATAAAATAAACGAAAAGTGAAACTGAACGAAAGATTAAATTTAAAAATAAAATAAAATTATATTTAAAAAATTAAAAGTATATTAAAAATAATAGAAATAAATTAAGGAAATAATAAATTAATTTTTTTAGAAAGAATTGAAGACATTCACATGCAATTAAGCAATTACTAACTATATTAAGTTAACAAAAAGTTTTATAATATTTGAACAAAACTTTAAATTAAAGAGAAAAATTGCAATATTAGTTTGGAGTTTGAATCGAACCGTAACAGTAATATATTGAAATAGGATAAAATCCTTAAACATAAAAAATGTTGTCAAGTATAATTTTCTGGATTGGAAAATGTAATTTATGAAAGCAATGAAACGTAGTATCGAGTGCGAATTGAAATAAAATTTTCATACAAAATGAACAATAATGAAAAACTGCGATGTATATGATGCACAGATGCAGTTCTATCATGAAAAATGGAAGATAAATTTTAAGAACAATAAGATTTAGGATAAAAAAATAAAGATCGCTGATAAAATTTTCACGTGATATAAATTTTTGAACTATGTTAATATAGGAAAATTTTGGATAAGTATTAAAATATTGCAATATAAATTTTACAAATATCGATAATATTTTTAATTTTCATAATAATTCAATCATAATCACAATATTTTATTTCCTATTTTTTCACATTTTTCGCAGTTTCCCCGGAAGCAATATAAAAAGACTGTTTCCACTGTCCACTAGCTTATATCTAAGTAGAAAATAAGAAGATTTATGCATAAAATATGAGAAGATTTTTTGGACAGTGGAGACCACATCTAAGTGAATATGTACTATCGTTTATCGTTATTTAATTTAGCTTCCGGAAAAATACCACGAGATGCGAGACTCGAAATGATATAAATTTTATAGTCTGAAATAAATGAAAGGATAAAAATGTTACATAAAAATAATTTAACATATTTGTAAATGGTGACATTCAGGTATGGTAAATTGCTGTGTTTTTCTTAATTTTCAATTTGAAAGAATTATATTTTTATTGCTTGTTCAAATAAAATGAAAACTAAAAATAAAAAATAATTAACAAATAGTTAAAATGTGCCATCTACAAATTGCATCAATTATCATACAGAAAACACATAACAAATAAGCTATAGCTTTCTATTTTGTACAGGGTTTTACTTTGCTAGTGTATTTTTATATTGTATCTGGTGCAATATTCGTTAATATAATATTTTATGTTTATTCAATAATTCAATAAAATTCTTGAATTTTTGAAAAATGATATAAAGTTTAATGTTTTAATATTTATTTATATTTAATGAGTTCTGTTAAATAATAATTTTATTATTATTAACAGAACTCATTAAATTTAATTATTTAACCAATTTCTCATAATAAATAAATATTTATCTTTCTTTTCATATTAAAAAAAAACATAGTATATATATTTTTTTTTTTATTTTAATGTAATTAAATCATTTTATTGATATGGTATTTTAATCCATTAACTTTAACTTATTTACATTTATATTTTATTTATTGATGAATTGTAAAACATATACATATATAAATTCTCATGCAATGACCCATATATTTTTTTTAACATTTATCGAGATATAAAATTTTTTGATAAAAAAAAAATAAAAATGAAAGACAAAACTAAAAATTAATTAAAAGCACATTCATTGATAAATATAACAACGAAAAATACATTTACATTATATTATTATCATGCGATTTTCAAATTATATATTGATATATTTTTGAAATATATTTATATATATATATATAAATAGAAATTACAACAGAGGAGGGGGGATTTTTTCAAAATAAAATTTATAAAAACTTAAAATTTTTTTTTTTTTTTTGGTGCAATAAAAGTAGCGCCCTGACGCTCGCAATTTAAATTCTTTGTATAATAAAAAATGAAATTTTAAAAAATTTTATTTACCACGTCACCGAAATATTTTCAATTTTTCCGAAATCCTGTTTTCAAATAAAAAAATATTTTTTTTTTGTCTACAAATAATAAAATTATATGATTGTAAAAAAAAAAATCATTTTCAATTATGAAAATGAAAATGATTTTTCAGTTTTTTTTTTGTACAAAAAAAAAATTTAAAATATAAATTTTCTTTCGATAAATTTTGGAAATTTTTTTTCTATACTTTTTATAGCCAATATAAGTTCTTTTAAATTAAGGACTTTCTTTTTTATTTGAATTTTTTTAATATTTATAATTAATAGTTATATAAAAAACCAAAAATTAAAAATTAAAGGGAAAAATAATTAATTGAAAGTCTTTCCTAATGAAATTTTTGTTGGTTATTTTATTGGTAATTCTTAAGATGTCATCATTTTACTTTTTGGTAGATTTCTCTGGAAATAATAGATTTCACACTCAGACTGTATAAAAAATATCTTGTTGAATAAACAGAGTAAATAGTTGTCTGTCTGGGGTTAGATATTATTTTAATTTTACCAAATTTACAAAAATTTCAAAAGAAAAGTTCTTAATTGATTATACTAATTTCAGTTCAAATTGATCGTTTTTCTAATTAAGTTCAACGTTTTTCAAGATAATTTCAAGGACATTTTTTTCAGTTAATAATCAAAATCAATGCATTTTTTAAGCTAAACTAATGGTATAAACCGTTGATTTTCACTTGATAATAGATAAATCAAATTGGTGAGTATAGGATATAAGGATAGTTGGTTTAAAAATATTAATTTCTCTAATTTCTTTGTAATTGTTATAAAAGTCACATGTATATTATGGATTCTAGCAAATTATAGTTTAATAAAGAGGCAATACCCGCACTTTTCAAATTAAATAACCGCACTTTTCAAATTAAATTAAATTGAATCTTATAGATTTTTGAAGATATAATTTTTTTTTGAAAAATTAGCATTAATTAGAATTTTTTATTTTCTTGAAGAAAATAATTAAGAAAGCTGTACTGGTCACCTTTAATTTCTTATCATTTATCAAGTGAATATGAACGGTTCATACCAATAATTTGATTTGGAGAAATGATTGGAATATAATCTTAAAAAATGTATTAAACTAAACTTGAAAAACATTAAATTTATTTGGATAAATGATTAATTTAACCTAAAATTGGTATATCAGTTTTTCCATAATGAAAAATTATAAAGTTTACATACATTTTCTGGGGGTAACATTATTTTTTTTTTTTGTATATAATATTTTTAATAGTTTTTTATTTTTATTTAATTTCAATTTATAGTACATGAACAAGAGATTAAATATATGATTTTTATTTTCTTTTAATTTATGATAATAATACAGTTAAATGCTTAAATATATATGAAAAGGAAAATGAAAAAGTCAAAATAATAATTATGTAATGTAAAACCAAAGTAATAATAAATATAGTTATGAGTTTTGTTATTGAAATGTATATATAATATTTAAATATAAAAATATTACAAAACATAAAAAAAACATAATTTTAAAATAAGTTTTTTTAAGAGAATGAAAAATTAGATTAAAGGCAGAAACACATATAAAGCGTAAATATTTTCCAATTTTTCCATTTTTTTAAAATTTTTTTTTTCAAAGATTCGAAATTTATTTTGATAAGATTTTAGAAATAAAATAAATTCATTTTTTTTTTCAAGTAATTCAAATTTTTATAACTTATAATTGTTTTATAATTAATATTAAAGCTAAAGGTAAATGATTAATGTTTTAATGAGAATTGAACTACAAATTAAAAAAAATAGGTTGGATTTCCTGATTAATATTGAAATTGGAAATTAGAAAAGTTATTTTCAATTACCACTTGTATTTTTAAATACAAGTTGAAATTTCCAAGTACAAAATTGACTTTTTTAATAATAATTATTATTCTAAAATTATAATCTATAAATATTCGTTTTTTAATTAAATACCAATAAAAAATGTAAGATGAATTAAAGAATCTAAAAATATTGCTATTAAGGACAATATGCAGTTTTTGAAAGATATTTATAGTTCTTACCATAAATTTAAAGCGAAATATTGATTTTACAAACCAAAGGACCTGTTAATAAATCTTCAAATTTATCCACTAATATTATTTTTATTAATCAAAAAATTTTTTTAATTAACTTTTATAAATTTTAAGTTCAGAAATCTCAGTCTTTTTTTTTCAGTATCACATGAAACACTCCTTTCTACTGGTATTCTACTGTCATATTTTTGATTTCGAAATTTTTCTTAAAATTATATCAAGAATTTCCAATTTAATTAATTTCAGATTATTATTGATCTTAAATATAATTTAAAATATTTATAACTAGTCTAATAAAAAAAAATGTAATGAATTTCGAACGAAGTATGAAAAAAGAATTATATAAATATCTAAAACCATTTTGAATTTATAATATTTTCTAACAAAAAAAAAATGAATACAATTTTCAACTAAATTTTCTATTGGATACGAATAAAATTAATAAACATAAATATAATTTTTTTTTTTAAATGTTTATGTTTATGTTTATGTCTTTTTTTTTTGAACCTCTCTGAAATGTCAATGTAAAAACAATTAAATAACTAAAAATATTTTTGTGAATGATTTAAAATTAATTAATTTATAATACAAAAAATATAACAAAAAAAAATATACATACAAATAATTATTAAGAAAATAAATATGAAATATGTTTATTAATATTTTTACTGTGTTTTAGACAAGGGGAATATTATGTTTTTTTGGTTATCTTTTAATGTTTAATACAGGAACCACACGACAATTAGATATTTTGAAAAAAGTTTATTTAAAAAACAAAAAAAAAAATATTTATAAAAAATATATTTTAAAGAAAATATTTTTATTAAATATATGAACATAAAACAAAATAATAAACAAATAATTATATATTAAATAAAAAATATCCTATTCGTAGTTTCATTAATATCTCTGTAAAAAGTATATATGAAAATAAAACGCGAAAAGTCTATATAGAAAAATTCTGGCAAAAGAATTGTGTTTACACAAATTTGAAAACAGCATACATAAAAATTAAAGTATATTTATGAAATTACAATTAAAATTTCATCAATTTGAATATTTTTCCAAATTTATTGATTCGTCACCTGAATAGGGAAGTGGTTTATAAGAATTTTTGGTATATTGAATTAAGTTTGGCATATTGAGAAAAATGGCATATAAGAAGTTTGCCATTCTGAGATACGAATTTTTAGAAATAACATTAGAAAGACAATATTTAAAAATTATTTAACTTACTAAAAAAATTTTTTTGAGACCATATATTTTATATTATATAAGGCAAAAATACTCATAATGGTCTGATTTAACATAAATTAAATCGAAATTTTATGGGCAGTAAGTATCAAATTATTAATATTTAGAGATTAAATTTAAATCTTACAAAATTAACAGCATGTTCTTTTCTCCACTGATAATTTTGCACTTAAAAATACTACATTCTTGCGATATGGCTCTTAAATCATGAAAGTTTTTGTCTATAAAAGGAAATGCTAAAATTTTTCCAAAATCGCATATAAGGCACATAAATAGTTAAGTGATGGAAATTGCTTTTAAATACCATAAATTTTGATTATATTGATTTGTGATTTTCAATATTTTATGGTTTTGAAAATTTAATTATGTATTTTTTTTTTACTATAATAAATTTTTAAAAAATATTCTTAATTGTAATTTCATTTTAATGAACATAAAGTTTAAATAAAGTTTGACAGTTTAAATTTTGTTGAGTTGTATTTCAGTATTGAAGAAATTTTCTCTTCTGTATTTGATTCTGTTTCAATAATACAAAATTAATAAATAAAAAAATAAATCCATTTTTTTTTTGTAAATTTATAAGCGAATATTGAAAATTTTTTCATTTAAAAAAAAAATTTAAAAAAAATAAAACTAGAGTTAGAATTGTTTATCGAAGAAATTATAGTTAAAAGTAAAAAATTTTTAAATCAGGAAATCATTTTCGTTTTGTTGGCTTCTTTCATTTCTTTTACTTTTTGTCATAGAAAAAGTAAAACCATATTAAATATTATTTTAATAAATTAATAGTTCATATCTTTTTTTAAATAGTTTATAAAAAAATTAAGTTTAAAACGACACGTCACGACACGTATTAGGGCAATAAAGTGCTGATGATACATACATAACGTACCCCTGACGGGGGCAGCCCCGTCAACTTGTAGCCTCAAATTAGAAGCTCTCCTTGAAAATCTAATAGTATGCCAATTGTTATCATTGAGGACTGATTGACCAGCTAAGAGATTCTGTAAATTACGAATTATAAATTGTAAATTTACTTACATTTTCTCGTACAAATTTTTTTTTTGGGAAGAAATAATCGAAAAAACAAAGTTTAGCTAACCTTTTCTCGATCTCCCAGCCTGACACTAGCCCTTATCCGACCAGCTACTAAAGCAATCTCTAAACGATCTGGTGAATTTGATTCAGCACTTGTTAATAATATTAGGCCAACTGGTCGAGCTGTTTTAAATCTTAATACCAATTCCTCAGTTTGTGTTTTAGTACCTTGACCATTACCCAACCAAATTGTCATATGCTGGCTACCATTAAATGCTAATGTTGCTGATTCTCGGCCACATGTTGGTCCAGTATATAAAGTTCCAGAACAATCACATATAGCTCTATTCCATCCTTCGGTGCAAGTTCCACCATTCATACAAGGGCTATGATTTGCAGCACATAAGTTTGTTTGTACATGGCATGATGGTTTTACAGCTCCTGTAGTTACATTAAATTCTATTGTAAACCATAGAAGGTTATTATTCAGCTATAATCTACCTGAATCCTGTGATCTAGCATATGCAGCAATATCAACTGGTTTATTACTTAACTGTAAGTCTCTTAAACATCCTACAAAACCTTGACGTAATGTAGCTGTCCAAATAGCTGATGGCCAATTATTATTTGCATATGGTGGTCCTGTACCACCAATATATAATTGACCATCCAATTCCAACATTGTTGCATCACCGGGTGTACGAAACTCATTCCAAATACTGTCAACACTTACTTTACCTTCCCGCCCATTACGTCGTAATATTAAATCATGCCAGTCACCGTCATCAACACGACGACGGGATGCTCGTACTTTAACAGCACCTGATCCTAAATCCAAGTGAATGTAAATATGACCATTTAATAATTCAACAGCAAATAAAACCGGCTGGAAATAAGAAATCATTATTAATTTAGAATAAATGTATCCTAAAATTTATATGAATTAGTATAGTTTTCATAATTCGAATAGTTTCTATTTTGTTTCAAATGAAATCTAATCAGTTTTCAGAGTTAAAGAAGTTGGAAATTAAGCAATTTCCATGCAAAGGATATGGATCCTTTGAATTCTAATTGATTTCATAAATTAATTAACTTACGTTTTTAGCTCTGGGTGGACGTGATCCTGTTGTTAATAAAATCAGACCATTTGGTTCTTTTGTGCGAAATTTAAAACCTATTGAACTTTGTTTGCCAGTTTCCCATGGTGGTAGTACCTGGAAATGATAACATTCCATGGTTATAAAAAAAAATTAAGAAATTTCCATTATTATTATGGTAAAAAAATATATATTTTCATATTCTAGATCTCTTAATATTATCACACATTAGCATTGTTTGTTGAAACGAATTAAGATTTTATCATATAATTATTATATTGTGTATGTATACATATTTATTCAAATATAATCATGCTAATTAGTATTGAAAACATTATATTCTACAGACACCACACACCCATAGCACTATTTATTATATTACTCTAATGGTTTTTCGTTATAGACAAATGCAAATGAGTTTTAGAGCTAATCTTTTGTGAATAACTAATGGCCTTATTTTTTTATGCTATTTCATCGACTAATTAAGATTTTATTATAAACACATTTTTTTGTATGAGTTTTTGTTGTGTGTTTGTTTCTTTTCAGAATAATTTTTTTTTTTGTATGTTAATGCTACTTTTTTTCTTAGGTTAATCAAATCGATTAGCTTAATCGTATTTAAGTTTTATAATTGTCGTTGTAGAAGGAATGTAAGTCATAGTAGATAAATAATTATTTGCTGTGTAATTTAACAAAAATAAGGAGTTTATTAGTTGAAATAAAATTGTAATATTTCTCATACAATTTTTAACTATAATTTGAATAGTTTATACCAAAAACTCATGTTATATAAATTTTTTATATTTTTACTAATTTTATGATTGTTTTTAAATGATTAGTAAATTAATAAATTTTCAGAAAAATCTAAAATAAAAGTGTTTTTAGTTTTAATTTATTTAGTCCGTAAAATGGTAGCGAAAATTATGTATACTAAGCGAAATCCACCGAGAAATAAGGAAAATGATGAGCGACAGAACTCCTGCGTGTATTTAGTTTTATACTTATGTGGTCTTTGTTGAATTTTGTCATTATCAAGCAAATCTAAAGATAATGAAGGCAAAATCCATATTACAGATTATTACAGATTATTATAAATATATTTTTTGAAACATTCCACAGAACTTTTGGTGAAGCCATTTTTGTTACTTTTCATACTGGCCAAGGCAGAACCTCGAATTCTACTAACTTTAAAATAATTTTAGGCAAAAAACTAACAAACGGAAATAAATCTATCGATATCGAAAGTTGGTTAGCGTGATTTATCATATTTTTGAACCACATATAATCGGACGGATAGCAAATATTATAACATAAACAATTTATGTTAAAAATATGCTATCACAAGTCACTTGAATTATGATACATCCCTAATTACTCTTTATCTGATTCTGCTACTTAATGTGGTACATATTTTCCGAAATCCTGCTGTTTTAAAGATTGAGTTGACCTTTGGGGCCTTGATTTTTATTAAAGCAAAATTTCTGTCCGAATAAAAAGTTAAAATGCAATGATTATATATAAAAAAAGTATTAAAAATTATAATCGGATTTAATTCAAGTGCATTTAAGTGAAAAAAAGATAAATAAAATATAAAAAGAAAGGAATGAGATTATGTATATGTTTTTTATGTTAAATCAATTTCGAACTGAATAAATATTTGCTGTTTCTGTTTGTAAAATAAAAGTTACTATACTGTTAAATTACGAGTTTACCATTTATTCGAAACTTGATACTTTATATTAAAATAAATAGGTTGGAGGTCTTTTTAACATAAAATTTTTATGCTATATCTGTTTTTTTTATAAATTTTGATTAAATGAATTCAATTTGTTTTAGTTAGTCAGCAGAATACTTTGCCAGTTTTCAGAAAACGATAAATAATTGGATATAAACATAGAATATGTAGCTATGGAAGCACACCTATATATAAATTTTTGACGTATTAATTCCTTATACCAAAAATAGTACTTCTCTTGCTATTACTGTCCGAAATGTAAATCCCAGTTTATGAAAAATTAATTTAAAAAATCAGATTTCAAACAAAATTACTCGACAGAGCAAGTGTTTTTAATTAATTTAGATTTAAGATTTCAGAATTTAAACTGTCATCTCCGTATTTTGATATATTTTGACAATACGGGGACTAAATGCAAGAGATTCTCTTAGGTTGAGTTCAGAGCTAGTTAATCTATCGGTAAATAAGTAAATATTATGTTACTCACTTAGATTGTATAATTTTTTGTAATTAAATTATAAAATTATACAATTTTATATTTTCTCAAGTTCAAAATCATAATTTTTTTTTTATAATATCCTTGACTGGTTTCAGATTTAATGTTTTATTGGAAATTTAATCTCAATATCTTTAAACAATTAGTTTAATTAGAATAATCTTTTTCTTAAAATTGGTAAAATCCTTTTTGTTTTTAAGCATAGACAAAAAAAAAATCAATATAATTTGTTAAAAAGTATTTAATAGGTCTTTGTTCATAATAAAAAATAATCCAAAGATACTTTTATAACGAAAAGAAAATCTGAAAATAAGCATTTATAAGTTTTTTTTTGTTAATAGAACGAAAACAAAGAAGAAAACAATAATTTATCTTAAGATATCCTTAAGCAAAATAACCTGAAATGAAAAATTTGTATAAGAATTCTGTATGGATTATTTACTTCAATGTTTTTAACTCGAATTGTGTTTTAAATGCTAAAAAAAATAGATGTTTTTGAATATTATGCCATTAGGTATCAATCTTAAAAAAACGTATAGGGATATTCGATATATTTAATACATTTTTCAACTTACTAAATGCGAATCTCTTGTTGTAAAAGTAACTGGATCTTGTGGATCACCAATAGGACATTGATATTCAACACGCCCAGCTATTTGGATTAGTTTAGAACCGCTGCGAGCCAGGTCAATGAGATTTAAACGTAAAGTGTCTGCAGAAAATTCCACCTTAAAATTTATATATAAAATAAAGAAAATTATTTGAAATGACTTGATTGTTTTAATTATAAAAATTAAATTTCTTATTTTTTTTACTTTTCTTAAACAACCCACAAAATTATTATGTACACGTGCACCTAATAATGCTCGTGGATTAACAGCACCACCAACATAAACACGAGATGATGAAAGCATAGTAAATTTACCAGCAATATGAGAATGATCTGTGTAAACATCATCTACTACAGTTACCAGCTGCAAAAAAAATTAATGATAATAAATAATTATTAAATTGAATAAAAATTTATATTTAAAATGAATATTTATAATAATTATTTGTAAAAATAAATTTCATAAAATTATCTAATTGTTAACTTTAAATGTTTAAAATTTTAAGTTGTGGATTTAAGAACATTTCTAAAGTTTTCAGTTTAATAAAATGCATTAAATCTACGGTTTAAAACTAAATATTTAGAAATATACCGTAAACAATTAAATTATTTTTTTTAATTTAATTTTTATTTTATGGATTAAGTATTTTACTAAAAAATTAAATCTTCTGTTTTATTACATATAAGCTCGAAGAGTGGTATCTTTAATAGTAATGTAAAATTTTAATTCTAATCCTACTTTTTAATAGGATACATAATAGTATGATTAAATGTTCTATACAAAATCTAGGATGTCTATAAAGATTACATAATAGGAGAGAGTTGCAAACATCGTACAACGTATCGTAAAACATTCCAGTGTTAAATATTAAGATGCTTAAATAGTTCAGTTAGTTAATATGATTTGTAATAAATTTAAATTTAAATTAGAATTTTTTTTTCGGCGAAAGTAAAGAGGAGTATTTTCGAATAAAAACTGATTCCATATGGAGCTAATTTCGTAAATCGTATTTTACACGTTCAATGTAAGAAAATTTGGTAATAAACAGCAAACTATACTCAAATTAATTAAAGGGTTTTTTAATGAAATAAAATTTTAAAATAATATTTTAATATATTACCAGTTGCAAAATACATGTAATTTTAATTAATTTTAACTACAAAAAAACCGTAAGATAATGCGTATAAAAATTATTGTGGCAAAATTTTTAATATTAGTATCCCTTAACACTTTTAGCAGAATCTCCCCTCTATAGATATCAATAATATTATGTAGTTGCGGATTACAAGCAATGGTTTAGAAAGTGGTATAATTTCGGCGGCTATACCCTATACTTTAAATTAATTTAATCTATTAATATGTAATATAAATCTATTTCACAATATTAAAAAAAAAAATGGAAAATTACTTAAATTTTTTTAAATATTTTTCAAAAAAATTTAAAACATATTTTTAACTGGAAAATTTCATTATTGTTTCATAATTTATTGAAATATTTTTGTATATGTATTAAATTCTTTGAAAAACTGAAGGTATTTATAAATTAAATCAATTTTGTATCCATAACGATTTTATTACAAAATTATGTATTTATGTATATATGTAGTTTTGTATACCACAGATAGATATTAATGAAAAATAAATTTAAAACACATTACTGGTTTATGAACTCTTTTTATGGCTGCATTTTTGCAACTTTTTATCATTTTTCAGAATTTTAAATTAAAATGTTTTTTGTTATTTATTACAATAAATTAACATATTAGCATATTATCTTGTCAATCAAAATAATGATTTTTTTTTTGCAAAGCAACTAAAAGTTGGCATTAATATTAATTAATATAATGAGTATTTATCAAGTAACCAACACTATAAAAATTTCAAATATCATGTTGTTATATTTTATTTATATAAGATTTAAATTTCATCTCCATTATTATTATTTTATGTAAAAGAAATTATTTTGTCATTCCAAATATTTCAATTATCTCTCTTTTTACAAAATTGTGTACTGTCAAAACATTAAGGGACAAAAAAAATTATAATTGCATATTTTTTTTTTTGTCTTATCAAAATTTCTCTCAGTTTTCTATATTTTTAGACAAAGATTAATATTTCGAATGTCTTTCATCATTTTCAGTCATTATTAGCTTTTATGTAAAAAAATATAAATAAAATATTAAAAAAAAAATAATTTATGAAAACTTACCCGACAAAAGCTCGTAATTGATGATATCTAATGGAGAAAAACAAAAGGAAAATACCACGAAGAAGAAAAAAAAAAATTATGAAATATTAAATTAAAAAAATTATTTATATAAAATTTGTTTTAAGATTTTTTTTTATCTTTACTTCTTGTATTCTTCGATGGACGGTTACTTTATGCCATTGGTGGTCATCAAAACGTACTTTAGATGGTTTGATATGCATTTCTTGTTTACCATTAGCTAAACCCATTGTTAATGATACACCACCATCTCTTAAAGCTAAATTAAGATAATCAGTTCCATGTCCTATAAAAAAAAATATATTAATAAATATAAATTATTAGAAAAACTTATAAATTTATAAATTTTAAAAGTTTTATATTATATCAAAGTAACATATAATTCGGTTTTATCATTGTACAAAATATCACCAACGGTTAGTGGTAGTGCACTCTGCTGGTGGTGTAGTAAATATTGAGTCCGACGTCCGAAATATCGATCTAATAAGTTTATTCAGCTTTAAATACTAACCAGTAATAAAATTACAATAAAATGTAATTTTAATTCTGGAAAATTTGTTAACAGTTGAAGAAAATATTTGTATACAATCAGAATGTCTCACTAAAACGTCAGTTGCAATTTAAGTTTGTTCTAAAGTTACAGTTAAGTTTGTTCTAAAGTTGCAGTTGAAGTAAATATTTGTATACAATCAGAATGTTACACTAAAACGTCAGTTGCAATTTAAGTTTGTTCTAAAGTTGCAATTAAAGCCGACTGCAATTAAAGTAGGCCAAAATTGAAATAGAATATAGAAAAGATTTATTCCCTTGTAACGCAATTTAAAGCAGATTTTGGTATCTTCAATGCAATAATTATAAGCAAAAAAATAGTTTCTCTTATTTTGATTTGAAAAACTAACAAAATATTTTATTCGTAGTAAAATATTCCGAATATCTCTTGTAAATACGGATTAATTTAAACAAAATATTCGCTACACTACCTTTATAATCAAAATGATCTCGAATAGTAAAATATGTTTGCAAAGGCAAAGAATTTTCTAATAATAAAAAAAAACTATAGATAACATTTGATTGCAATCAGTTGTAAATATTTTCCATAGAAAATCAATTCTAAAAGTATAATCAATGTGAAAATTTTCATTTATCCTGCTAAAAAATATTCGTAACTTATTTACGAAAACTTCAATTATTTTTTAAAGTTTCAAATTAATATGTAATATAAAACTATTTCACAATATTAAAAAAAAAAATTAATTTAAAAGTTTTTTATTAAACTTTACTAAAAGAAAAAAAAAATCAAAACTAAATATAAGAGAAAATTCAAATTTAGTGAAACTCATGTAAAGTGTTTGCCAAATAAAAATTTATTCACTTTAACAAGCAAAAGTTATTTTATATATTTTTTTTTATCTGAATAAATTGTAGGATTTTCAATTTTCATAGAATAATAATTTTTCTTTTTTAAAAAAAAACAAAAATTTTTTTTTATTGAACTTTTTTTTTTTTATTTGTACACCCAAGTATAAAGTCAATCTTCAAAATAAATCTAGAAATTTTCTACATCGAAGCATAAAGTTTTCTGATAAGTTTCTTATATATAATTTTTCTTTTATGTCTATTTAAAAATTGCTTTGAAATATAAAATCAGTTTTACTTTAAAGACATAAATTTAGTATTTTTATTATTATCAAAAATATGCAATTTGAAAGAATTTGTTAACTTAACTATATATTTTTATAAAAAAAAACATACAAGAGTACATTGTGTACCAAGTATTTAAGATTGAAATTTAAAGCTGATTGATTACACATTCTATGTAGTCCCTAATGCGGTACGTTTTTTTACAGTGGCACTGAAGCGATTTTATCACGGTGAATTTGTTTGTACCGCGAATATCGGTTTATACCGAGCCAATTTATCCTTATTGTAAAAATATCATACAATATTTTGAAAAATATTATAGAGTACAATATTTTGAAAGTATAGTGAAAAAAATTTCATTTTTTTTACAATTATAAAATTATTTATAGAATGTCAAAAATAATTTCATAATTAGGAAAAATAATTGAATTAAATATATTACGTCACGAAAATCACTCTAAATTTGCGATAAAAAATTGTCTTAACACAATTCAAATAAATGGCTGCGAATAAAACTCAACAAAATCGAGTGTAATTCAAGTTTCTTTGAGAATTTTTATAAGTTGCCATTTAACTTTTCCGATAGTTAGTTAGAATATTGATCCGAAAAAACGGAGGGGTTTATCACAAATCATAATTTTTTTTACTCAAACCTCTAAAATATTAGCTACGAAAAATTTTCTCTATTTAAAATTATTAATAATAATAATAATTTTAAATGGAGAACACTTCTTTAACGTTTTTTTTTCCTTTTTAAAAAGGATAAATTCATAATTTACAATTGTTTATTATGTTGAAATGTAAAATTAATTCTTTGGTTTGTTTTTCATGTTTAATGAAGCTTTTTCCTCGAAAATAAAAAAAATTAAAAACTTAAAAAATTGACAAAGGTTTGTTGATGAAACTTTGTGTGGTTAAAACGAAGGACATTGTTTATGTGTTTTTCTTATTTGTAAATTGTATTTCGTTGGAAAATATAACATTTTGTGTTTGTTATGTAAAAAAAAATTTTCATTATTATTAAAATAAAAGCTTTTGAATGTAATATTTTTGTATTTTTTATCTGACGTAGAAAAATAGCAGACACAAGTGGATATATTTATAAAATGTTATGATATTTAATATTTTGTTTTAGTTACTATTAATAATAGAAATTCGTATCCTTTTAATCCATTTCTTTAAAAATTACATCCGTTTGAATGAGTTTCTAAGTTTCTAAGGAGTGGTTTTTAATTGTTAAACCAAGTATGAAAATAAATTTAAAAAAAAAGAAGATGTTTTCAAAATTATATTTAGTTTGCATTTTGTTAATAATAGGGTTTCCGGCCCATGAATTAAGGTTCCAAAGGAAGGAGCAGAAAATATACTGACTGACTGGGAACCGATATACCGCATTCCTGCTAGCTTTTGTTCAGGAGACTTATTGGAGCAACCTTATAGGCCCAAGCGCCTTGCCATTAACCTCTCAACGGAGCTCCTTTAATGAATTTTCATTTAATGGACAGAAAGTATACCAGTAGGCTTCCTCAAGAGACATTAAACTTCAAAAACACTATAACTTTAAAAAACTTATGCACTCATTGGGAGTTAGTGGTGAACGCTTATGCGTGTTTGGAGAATATCAGGAAGAAACGGCGGGATATATATGTAGCTATTATGTACTTCTTTTTAAAAGTCAGCCAAATAAAATTGTGATCCTATCGAAATTGTGACTAAACTGTAATGCCACGGAAGCAGCAAACATGCTTGTATTTGTTTATAATCTAAAACTTCTATAATTTTAAAAAGAAATACTTTTGTTCTGTAGCTTACGTTTAGCATTAAAATGTACATAAAATTTCCTAATTAATTTATAATCGATATGGTATTAAAAAGGATATATTTAAAATATCTATCAATTTATATTTAATTTATAGTTTTCGTTTTATTGAATTTTATTTTAACAAATCGAAAATCATTTTCATAAACTTTTCCCATGACATTTTGTAAATTTTTCTATTTCTTTTTGTAATGCAAAAACTTTAGATACAAGGTCATACATAAATTACATTTAACATGAAATATATTTTCATTTTTGTGGTTAAACATTTTTCAAGATTATCCTTTTTTTCTTAACTAGAAAATATTATATGCATATAAAGAAAAAAGATTTTTATTTTTTCACAACGGATAAAAATTCATATACGAATTTCAGTTTAAAAAAAAAACACAAAAATCTTCTAGGACGAAATTTTTATCAAAAAAAAAAAGAAATAATACGGAAGCGTAGTCAAAACCTTAAAACAATTTTTATATCCTTCAATGAAAAAATGGTGAACCCAAAAACAAAAAAATATATTCTAAATTGAAATTATAATGTGGTTGGGATTGTTTATCCTGTGGTTTCAACTGGAAATATTTTTACAATGTTTTTGAGGATAAAACTTTGAATTTCCTTATTTTCATTTTTTTTTTTTTTTGGTTTTCGTTGTTAAAACAATGAAAGTTTCTTTTTTTTCTAGTTTTTGTTTGTGTGGATTTTGGAATGTAAATCACGATTTTATTTCTGGTATACTAATATATAGGAATTACAGATTTAGATTTTTGGTAAATTTATGTGTCCTTGAAAATATAGCAGCTCATGATGATTTATTGTAATTGATTGGCATCTAAAGAAATCAACCGTAAATAAAAAGAAAAAAAATTAATTCTGATAAATGAAAATATTATTTAAATTTTTTGATATTTGTTTTAAGTTAGTTTAAATAACAAATTTTGTTTGCTTAATAGTTTTGAAGACAATTTATATTTCTTATTTTACAGTACTAGTGCATGTCGTGGATCATGACTTTTCTTTAAATTAAATTATAATTTGAAACGACAAATTTTGATATTAATTCGGTACCGTAAATTTCTTTATAGTGAAAAGAAACTTTTGGTTGTAATTAGCTAATAGTGAGAGAGTAGGTGTTTGATAGTGAGACTAGTAAATGGACTCAGCCGGTACGATTATTCCGAATCATAAAATTACATTTTACTGTGACTAATAATACTGGTATATATCGCTAATTGATGCAATTGCCTTCCAATTGGAAACTCCCGTGTTTAAATCTAGGAAAAATGACGTAAAAACTATTCTGTGGATATTCATTCGTTAAATCAATGACAAAGTAGTGTAACGGAGTCCACCTTTTGCATTACCCCAGTCGGAGTAATGCAAAATGCGTTCATAATCACGGATCTAGAAACAAATAGCTTGATTACGATTATGATTACGATAAATGATTACGATTAAAGTATCCTATTAGTCAAATATAACAACATTTAAAGCTTAGTAAACTTCCATGCCGCGGACAGGAACCACCATTTAACCACCTTAAGTTTATTATTAAAGGTTTTATAAAAATGATTTCTAATTTTCAATATAAAGTTCAAAGGTCCTTAACAAAGTAGCACAATGAAAATTGTATAAAGTTAAATTTTCTGCACTTTTTTATATTTTGTTGAAAAATTATAAACTTTTTAATTGAAATTCATTTGTTTTAAAATAAAATAAAAAAAAGTTTTAAATTCTGCAACTGATTTAAATTAAATGAATGAGAAAATAGCTGAATTTATGCAACAATTTTATACAAATTATAATTAAATTGACTTGGAAAAAATCATAAGGCAAAACTTTAATAATTGTAATATAAAATGGTGGATATTAAAATTATATATTTTTTTAAAAACTAATTTCTGAATTAAATAAGTAATTTATTTGGTTATAATTCGCTGATTTGTTTCATTTATATTCAACAAACATTTAAAACTATATTTAGTTTTAATTGGGCTAATTTTTTTTTGGTTAGCCCAGAAATTTTAACTAGACTGAATTTAAATAAAATTATTTTCTTATTAATTTAATTTATATAATATTTATCTAGATAATAATAAAATTCTATATATAATTTCCATTAAAAAAGTAAATTTTCAAGTATTTATACTGCAGTACTGCAGACATTTTATATGAATATTGGTTTTTGTTAAGATAAAATTATCTTCTTAGGTTATTTTTTTTACCTGAGAAGATCATTTTATCTTAACAAAAACCAATATTCAGGTAAATTAAATTTAGTATAAACGCATAGCAACAAAATTAGAAATTACATATTTGCTAGAAAAAAACCCACGTGACCAGAAAAAAAAACCCACATGAAAAGCCTACACGAATATTTTTTTGAAAAGATATTTTTCATTTGAGTAATTTTTCTTATGTAGATATTTTTTCATGTCCATCTTTTTTCCCGTATGCTAACTTTTTGTTTGATGACAGTGGGCTTTTTTTTATTTTTGTACGCAATTTACATGTGTGCTTCTTACGTGTGGATTATTTTTTTTTCACTTGAAATGAATTGTCAATAAACTTTTTTCATTCGAAATAAGAATTGTCAACAAAATATGTAAATTTTCTTGGTCAATTTAAATTGTTTTTTTTTTTGTTTTTTGTTTTTGCATATATATTACCTGTATAAAATAATAATCCATTTGGTTGTCTTGTACGAAAATATAATGTTATAGCATCTTGTGCACTAACAATTGGCTCTGCTCCAGTTTGTCCTAAATCATATGATAAAAATTCTGTACCACGAAATGTTGCCTCAGATGGTGCTTTATCTGGAATATTAAAATACCATTAAAAAAAAATTTCTATTAAAATTAATACTAGTAGTATTATAAATATTTGAGTTGAGATCTTATTAAAAAAAAATAATAACAATTTATTAAAAGGTTTCATTTAATTCCACTAAAAATATACACTAATGAATAAAAATAATTAAAAAATTTCAGAATTAACATTTTTATTAAACTGAAATTTCATAACAATTTCTAATTGTATAATTCCTAATGTTTTTATATACTAAATATACTTATATATATATATAGTTTACTGACCTAATAAATTTTATGGTTCTGTAAATCTTGGAAAATATTTATAGTTTTCATTCATACAAAACACAAACGCACACGTTATAAATAATATTTGAAAAGATTTAATATCCTTTTTAACTATTTTATTTTTGGTAAATAAAATACCATTTAAAGAGATTTTCAATGGAATTTAAATCTTTCATTTTGTCCTCATAAAATTTTTTTTTGGATCTATACTGGCTTTATCATTATTATTATTTCATTGAAATATACTCGTAATAGAAAGTTTTTATAAATGTTTTATGTTTTTCCCACTAAACTAAAATGTTTTTTTTTGTTTAACATAAAATGAACTTTTAAAAATAATAAATTTTCCATTTTGGACATATTAATGAGTTTATAACTAGAGAACAAGATGTTTTGTTTTTTGGACTTAAATATTAGTTTAACAGATTTTAGGTTAATTTGGTGTGATAATAATGTCAAAGCGATTTTGAGAATTTGTGATTAAAAATAATGAATTAAATTTTGGTGTGGAAGATATTTTTTCTGGTAAATATTAAATTATTTATTATTTACCAGAAAGAAATGTATGTAAATATATTTTTTATTCAAATCATATTTAAATTTATCATTTTGTCGTTAATTTTTCCTATCTTTTTTTTAAAAAAAAAATATTTTGATTATTTCGAATTGTAAGATTCATATAAATGTAACAGTTTTGCTTGAGCAGTTCTTTAATTCAGAGATAATAATTGGAGATAATTGAATTTGGAGATAACTTCTACAAATAGGATATTTGCAGTAACCGATATTTATTCGGTAAAAGCCAAATGTGTTAGCAAACAATGTTATCAGTTTACTGTATCAGCTTTAAAGTATTTTTTTTTTTTAAATTTTTATTCCAGATGAAATTTCTTTTTTCGCGAAACATTTGTTGCAAAATTAGTAAAAAGTTTGTTTGCAGTAAACGAAAATTTAATTTGCGGGAAAAGAATATTTGATTAAGGTAAATCAACGAATAATAATATAATATTATAAAACAATAATATTGAATTGATTTATCTATCGCAAATAATTCTCCTTGGATGCCTGTCAGTGGCTTATAGATGAGTAAAATTATACGCTGATTGAAATATCAATCAGCGTATAATTTTACTCACCTTTAACTGAAATTAACCATAAAATCCAATTGTTTTGAAAGAATTTTGAAAAATACAATTACCAATAATTGCCCTACAGTTTAATTTGAGACTGGAAAAAATTCTAAAATGGTTGAAAAAGAGGTCAGTTGCAAACAAACAAATAATTTAAATAAGTTTCCAATAAAATAATAATATTGCGAATGAATCATAATCATCTTCAAATTCGGCAAAAGCAATTCTTTTTCATTAACTAGTTACTATTTTGCCCCCAAAAGAAGTTCTTCGAGGCAAATAAAAGTTTAGCTGCTCAAAAATAATTTTTTTTTTGCCACATCAGTGTACAATTTGGTGTAAGAGTAAAAAGTAAATCGTGCATTAAATTTTTTTTTTGCGCCTATTTCCAAAACTATATATAATATTTTCAATATAATAGCACTACACAAGTTCAATATTCTCATAACATAGTTTAGTTTTTCTTCAAAAATAATATTTATTAAAAAAATTTTTTTTTTGTAAAAATGTGCCAAGTATATCCGGAATATTAATTCTAAATTTATACATGTATATATGGTTAATATATACCATGTAGAATTCTTATCAAATTTTTATGTTGGCTAAAAAATCTGAATAATTTAAATATATTTTATATATATGTAATACCTAGTTTAAGAATTTTTATCTTTCTGAATAATTTCCATATTTTCTATAATAAGTAAAAAAAAAAAATAATATTAGTTAAAGATGAGAAAACCGAAATTTATGATTAACAAATTTTTTCCTTAATGGTTTTTAATATAATGTAATTTTTCCCCAACATCATCAACATTTAACAATGTTTGCTGATAAGCATTGATATAATTTTTTTTTTTGTGTGGAAATTTTTTGTGGAAATAGGTATGAATATCATATGTGCTACGATGGAAACATTAATATATATATATTGTAATACGTAAAATAATATAATTGGGTTAAGTACTAGGATATATTTAATATATAGATATTAGAAAATCTGTTTTCAAGCACCGCTAAAATAATTATTCAATAAGTTCTTAATTTTTCTCATATACACTTAAATTTAGTGTTGTTTATATTAAATTTTTTTATTTTAAGTAAAATTTAATGTAAATTTATTTTATTTAAAAGTATGTATATTAATAGTCAATAAACGTAAATTTTTATAATTGTCAAATAAATGAATCACAAAAAGGCAGTAGGGAGTCCTTTTTACAGAAAAATATCCTACGGTGCATAAATTGTGAGTAGAATAAAATATTTATATATAAATCTGAATGTTCAGTTTTCTATTTTTTTTTTTTTTTTTTTTGAGTTTAATAAACTTCAGGTGTACAAATTATTTTTTAATTGGCCTCGTTCAAAAAGGAGCAGGAAATTTTATTTGTATTCAAATTTTTTTTGTAGAATAAAAACAAAATATTCTTCCTGTTTTTTTTTTTTTTATAAAACTATGTGAAAATTTTATTACATTTTTCTATAATACGTCAATTTATATTTTAACTTTGATATAAATTTTTATCTTATACTGGTGTGTATAAGTTTATTATTTTGCAGCCGTTTGGAAGCATACGACAAATTTGTATTTCTAAACGTTTTTAGGTCATCAGGAATTCTAGGACGAGGAGTGTTTTTAGAGAGATTAACAAAATTAGAAAATTTTTACTGGAAGATTTTTTTTGCTTATATAGATTTTTAACAGTGTCCTTCATGGAATTATTAAAAATGTTCTTCATCGAATTAATAAGATGGGGGAAATTTAAAGGATTAGTTAACATAATCCACAAAAAGTAATATAATCTGTAAATGAATATATATTTCAACAGATATTGAAATTAACCATTATATACAATAGTTATAACAAAAAATAGAACATCTTTTTTTTAATTATAAAGATCTTTAAAAAGTTAATAAATTTATTTATGTAATTAATTCTAATGGATTGTGAAATGATAATTTTCTAAATGAATTTATTGACATAAAATTACAACAGATAATATTTTATAATTATGTACATAAATTTATAATATTAGACTTAGTTTAACTTTATTAATGAATTAATAAATTATAACATATTTTAGACTAATTTTAAAATTTGTGAGTTTGTAGAACTTCTTTGTGTATAAGAAATCCTTAATGTTAGCCAGTCGTCCGTCCGTTTGTAAAGTTTTTTTTAATTAATATTTAAAATAGTAAATGTACACATAAAGGTTACAGAATTTCCTATTAGATATAGACTGAAAAATTAATTTAAGACTGTAAAATAAGAGACGATATTCGGATTTTCTAAATCTGTTTGGTAATTAAAATTATAATTTGACATTATTAGAATTTTCCTTAAAAAGATAAGTGTCGTTCATATAATGTCAGATTCTAACAGAAATTTTCTAAAAACGTTGATGGATTTTAGAAGTATTCTTTCGAAATTTAATGTAGACTAGAATGAAGTACAAGTTTCTGCAGGTGTTGTTTATTTAGGGACACCACTGAATTATAAAATATATTTAATAATATATAATGTAGACTTTACAAGTTTATAATAAAGATTTTAGAAGTAATTACCGTAATATCGATTTTAATTGAATCTATATTTACATAAACAACTTTCATATTATTGACTACTCAAAAGCCCATAAGATGAAAACATTCTCTAGTAGTTCTGATGCATGACATTTTTATTTTAACAAAATAATATAATAAATAATTATAAGGATTCAATATACTTCAGAAAATTTAAATTGCTTAAATATTTCTTCATTATATCATATTTATGTAAATGTTAAATAAAATATCAAAATATAGTTTTATTTGAATCTTACAAAATTATAACATAATTTCAGAATATACATATGTAAATCTTTATATTTCTGTACAATATTTTAATAAATATATTTAACAAATGTCCCTTAAATTTCTAATATATGGCAATTGTCTGAATGGTTAGAGATAATAATTTATAATTTTACAAATTTTCATATAATAATAATTTCAGATATACTAAACATTATGTTTTAAATATAATATATATAACAGAACTAAATATATGTTTGTATTCTTAAGCGAAAAACAGTATAAATAATTCCATTTGAGTTATGAGAAGGCTCAAAACTTTAGTGGTTTCTCATAATTTAATAATATAACAAAATTTATATTTATAAAAATGTTTCAGATGTACATATAGATATATATTGTTATCATATAAGAAAATGGAATTGATTCTTAAGTAAAAAAAAGAAAGAAAGAAAGTAAATTTTACCCACAGGATTCATTTTACCTTTATATTATTTTTCTTTTTATATAAAAGATATAAAAAAAGAAAAAACTCTTGAGGTTCGTGCAATGAGATTCACACTAAAAATAACATAAATCATAAGAGTGGTACAACAACAAAAAAAAAAAACTTGAAATAATATAATTTATAATATAATATTTTTTATTTTATAAAAATTTATAATTTTAATTTTTATTAGTGAGTCTTTGAAATTAAAATGTGATTATGACCGGCTGTCTGTCCGTCCGGCCGTATGTAAATTTTTTTTAATTTAGCTTTGTAAGTGAAAACATAAAATATTTCTGGCCGCCATATTGTAAAAGTTGAAGAACTTGCAATCAGGTGAAAATAGAAATTATTTTAATAGCATCCAGTAGACGGCGTTATTGACGTTTTTCGAATACATAGTTTTCAATGAAAAAGTACAAGTTATAAGTTAGTAAATATTCTTAAAAATTTATAACAGACGCCATGTTGGAAAGGTAGAATACAGAAAAACAGAAAGAAAACAGGATACAGAAAAACTTCAAACTTCTACCAATATAGGGGCAAATATGTAGGAGTTTGTAGGATTGTTAGACGACAAGTTGGGTAGGTACTGAAGAGTTGAATAAAATAAAAGGTTGTGCATTTTTTGCTTTTGCCTCTAGAGACCCTAAATAGCAAATTTAAAAAAATGTATTCACAAGACTTATTGTACAACATTTCTATAATTTATTTTACCATGACATAAAGTGCATTTGTCTGCACGCAAAAAAATCTCATAGGTATAAAACTACTACACAGTTTTTTTTTGTATTTAATTTCTAAATCCTAATTTATTATTACGCTACATAATAAATATGCTAAATAATTTGCTCAATTACAATAAATATATGTTTCATTCTGATTTGTGATAATAATATTTAAATAAATTTTTTTTTCCCTCATATTTATTATCTTAAAAACTATAATTTTCATATATGTATTATATAATTTATATAAATATTTAAATTCAAAAAATTCTATGAAACATTTTTATTGTCCTGTGTAAAAACTGATAATGATGCCATAATAAATATGTAAAAAAAGATATGTTAAAAAATGTTGAATAAAATTAAGTTAAAATATATTTTTACATAACAACAAAAATAAATATTTAATAAAATAACCATTTGTAGATTTTCTTCTGTTCCATTATGTAGGATGTCCTTTTATTTATTTATTTTTTTTTCATTTGCCAAAGCGTTAACATGAAAATTCCTTCGGGCTTTTTTTTTATTTCAATTTTCAGATTAAATTAATATTTTTCAATCAAAAAAATTGTATATAAATATATGTATATAAAAAAAAAAACAAATAGAAAATTCTTTGAAAAATATTTATGGAAATTATTTTTGATGATATTGTGGCGCCCAAAAAAAAAAACAAATTGATCCAACACTTCAAACAACCAAAAAAAATTGTCTGGTCCATAAAATAAAATTGAATTAAATTATTTTTGTATATAGAAGAATATCCTTCCTCAATTATATTTTCGAACATTTCTGATTATAATTTATGATATCTATATTCATATATATATATGTATATAAATATGTGAATACATAAAAATGTCTAATTTTATTTTTTAAGTTCTTTTTTTATTTTCTTTGTAAAAATTGTAAAAGGGTTTTTACCATTTAAAAATCTTGACATTTTGATTTTCATTTTAACAACGAAATAATAGTTTTATAGTTCGTTTTTTTTTTTTTGTTAAAAGAATCCTTGAATTGGTATTTTGTATTTATATGTTTTATTTTCAAGGATTTTCTATCATTGGCATTGTGGGTCAAAAGGATATATTATAAATGCCTTTTTTTTTTTGGTTATGCTCCACAGGATATTTGACTGTGGTGAATTTATATGTACGTGCGTTTATAATAATTCTATGTATATACATATAGTTTTGTATTTTTATGGATTAGAAAATTATTTGATGAAATAAATGGTTATAAATTATTTAATATTTTAGGGTTGAGCGAATTTTATTAGATTCATAATTCTATGATATTTGTTAAATTTTTATTATTTATGAAAATTTGGAATTTTCATTGCCATATTAAAGTTTTAATTCTTCAAATTTCTGCTTGTATTTAAATTTATTTAGGGAAAAATTAAACAAAAAAGTTTGTTATTAATATGAAGTATTTAAAACATATGTATGTTTCTTAATTGAAGTACAGTTAACAAACTTAAATAAATTGGTAATAAAACATAAATAAATTCGCATAATTTTAAAAAAAATTTTTAGGTAAAAAAATTAATCGACTGAAAATTATGGATTTCATGAAAGTTAAAAGTATACTGATTTTAAGAAAAGATTTTTTTATATAATTTGTACAAGTATTTGCACAGAAATTGTATTGAAATACATATGTTCGAGGTAAAATATCGATGCGAAATATTAAATTTATAATAAAAGATCTAGAAAAGTTTACAAATGAAGAATTTGGTAATATAATTGTTGCACCATTTTTATTAAAATTTAAAATTAATTTGGTTGAAAAGGAATGCAATGGGTTGCAAAAGCATTCTTAAATATATACATATTTATAATGTAAGAAAATATTAATTTATTTTGATTTATTTTTCAGTGTAGGCTTTTAAATTTTTTCCCCAAATATAATTTATAAACATAACGAACATAATTTATAATGTTATGGAAACGAGAAGGCAGTCTGTATTAAAAAATCGACTATTATTAAGTTGTAAGTAATATAAGTTAGCAAAATTTCTATACGAAATTAACTATAAATAATTATTGTAAAATAAAGTTTATTTTTAATTTATTTAACATATAAATTATTTTAAGCAGTCCTTAACAATAAAATTAAAATATCTGACCTCATAAGATTTTTATTACTAGTAAATTGGAAATTGTACAACTATAAAAATCTTTATAAAATTTCTGCAAACTATGAATTTAATTTCATTAACTCATTCGAAAAGAATCACATAGCGTGTGGGTTTTTTTTTAACTAGTCGACAAGATAAGAACTTACTTAATTAAAATAATATAGAAAGTTGTTTAAAAATAAAAATTGTTATTGGTTTCAAAAATTTTTTGGTTATCTACGAAAAATCTCATCTTATACCAACTATTTTTCAACAAAACCTGAAAAAAAAACTTCGGGTTTTTAAGGATCGACTTATAATAAAACGCTCGACTCGAATGTGTTAAAGACTATTAATATTATCTAAATTTTAATTTCACAGGTGTCTGGGATTTTCTCTATTTTTTTTTTAATTATTATCTTACTAAAGTTCATCATCAAGCAATTTTTATTCTTTGTGGATGACAACATATTACATGGATTTTAAAAAAAAAATATTTTCCAAATTTACTGGATTTTTTTTTATATAAAAGTCTACATTCTAATTAATTACATTTTTATACCAATGTAAAGTACTTTTATTATTATATAGATTATATCCTTAAAATAGGAGTTTAATTTTATAGCAAGCACTCATGATAATGAGGTTTTTTTTCTCCTGTCGTGTTAATCTTCAAAAACCTTTATGAAAAAAGCATTTTTTTTGTCCCCCGTTGTAAATAGAAAAGATATATATATATATAAATATATTTACAAGTTTTTAATGTAAATAGCACCTTGATTGCCAATTTTAATTAAAACAAAAAAAAATCAAGGAAATTAAAATATGTATACGTATACGAATAAGTATAGTTAAAGGATATTACGTTAGAAAAACATCAATTGGTTAGACAAATAGATTTATTTAAGTTGAATATTTATTTTGTTTTGTGGAATAAAAGTAAATTAATTTTTGTACAAATAAAATATCGAAGTCAATATTCCAAATTTTATCCTTCGATTATTTGGTTTATCCATTATAAAGGATATTTTTTTCTAACATTTTTGTAAAACAAATTTTATAGCTAAATACGTAGTAAGTTTTACGAATTTTCCAAAAAAAAAATAATATTTAATTTAATAAACAAAAGACACGTAATTATAATTCTATGAAAATATGCTACAAAAAAATTAAAAAATTTAAAATCGAGATATATTTGAATAGGTAAAAAAATTATTAAAAGTTCATAATCACAAACTCAAACAGAACCTTTATCAAATGCCAGGTAAAATTAATTGAAATTTTAATTGAATTTTAAGTTAAAATTTAGTCCATATACCAAAATCAAAAATGTTATAAGTTTGTAAAATTTAAATTTTTTTTTTTGTTAAAGAACCAAATATACATTCTCATAGTATTATAATGAACCATATATAATATTTTTTTAAAAATATATAATTAAAATTACATTATCCTTTTTTAAAAACACTCATAACTTTTTGTTCGTTACACTCGTATGTAAAATATTTTTGGTATCATTAAAATATTTGAAAAGTTTTCAGACATTTTTTTGATAATTTTTTTGTATTTTTGTTTTTTAACATAATAAAATTAGCATACGAAATCAAATTTTAATTAGATTTAAATCGTAGTGTCATCATAATTTTAGTCTAACATTTATAAATCATTAAAGACAATTAATTTTATGTTACACAATATAATTTGATTTTAATGCAATAAAAACTTATGATTATTGATATTATAGATTGTTCCTTGTAACATAATGATGATAATAGTTTTTATTTTTTTGTAGATTCTAAAAAAAAAAATATTCGATTAAAACTTACTATCTGATTTTGGTATACAATTTAAAAAGTTGAATGACCCATATGAACTTATTCTGTAATATTATCAATAATTATATATACTCATATGTGCACATCACATACATAATATAACATATTATATTTCAGCTTTGTTTAATAAAAGCTTTTGTTACCACTTTCGATATATATTATAATGTACATTTTTTTTTAGACAATTTGAAAGGATTCTTGTCATCATCATCCTCGTCATCTTCACATTTTGACAGACATAAGTGTGTATATAGGTAGATTTTTCGGCGTGAGTAGAATACTTTAACTTTTTGAAAATCACTTGACTGTAAAAATTTTCGCAGATTTTATTTAAATACTTAGAAACTTCAATTTAATGACTATATATATATAGTACACTGAATAAATATATATTGCAAACAAATAACACTTTTGAGTCGTCGTGTTCAATTTTGAGTATACGTATGTGAAAATGATTATTTTTAAAAAAAAAATAATATATATTTTATAGAAAATGTAATAAAAACGACTTGAAAATTATTGATTTTTATCAAGTTCTTTATTATTTTTTTATGGATGATTTTTCAAAAAAAATTATATACATATTTCTAAATTTGACAATTTTAATAATATATCTTGTTAAAAGAAGATAATAATTATCCTGGTTTTATAATAAACACTTTATTTTTGCTCTCGATACTTGAAAATGAAGTTGAAATTGTATTTAGATAATTATAAAATTATAATAAATCCAGTAGTTTCGCAGCTATGAAAAAATCGCATTGAAATGTCAAATGATATTAAAACAAATTGTAGTATCAAATCATATTAAAATTTAAATTATCAAAGAACTACAATTTATTCTTATTAGCTAGTATGGTAGCATCGTTTAATTTAAATTTTCTACTTGTGAAAACGTCAACTGACTCATATTTTGGCGTAATCCATTATGACGTTTTTTGGCTTCTCTAAAAGTTAATTCAGACTATGTGACTGCTGATTAATATGTAACTACTATTTATAATATAAAAAGTCGCATTTCACAAAATTGAGTAGATGGCGTATGGGAAAAATTACACTCACTAGACGAAATTTAAATTTATTTGAAAACTACTAGGTTGAGTGTTAATTTATTATGACTATCCTTTTTAGTAGACTGCAAAGAAAGCGAATAGATAGTGAAATAAAAGCGTTGATTACAAATAGATAGTGAAATGAAAGTGATGATTATAGTAATTAGAGTATTGGGCTATTTAACATAAATAACACTAAAATGTTTTTAACATTGATAATAATAAAATAAGTAAGCATAATTTAGAAATGCATAATAAAATGTTGATTTATTTTAAGAAATAATCATATTTAACATTGTATAAATATTGATAACATTGCTGGTTGGTTGTATAAATAATGAAACCATTGATAATTAAAAAAAATTTTTATACAATGTTGTTTAACATTTCTCCATTTTACCACCTTTCAAATTACCATAATTGAATTGTCATAATTGATTTAAAGCTACATTAAAGTTATATTTAATTATTTCAATAAAGTACATGCTACCTATGTATTTGTAATAAAAGTATACAAGGGACATTTTTACACGATTAATGATAGAAGTAGGAAGTTTGACCTCAAACTTTATTTCTTTTTCTATTTACTTATTTAGTATTTTTCTAACTTTAAGTAATTTTTATATTGAGTATTTAAATTTCATTATTGCGAGTAAAATTTCCAAAAATAAAACAAAAATATTATTTGATTTTTAAATAAATTGCAATAAAGTTTTTAAATATTTCTTTGAAATTTTTATATAAGATTATTTTCTAAGAAGTATTGTAATTGGAATAATATTAATCATAATTTTTAGTTGCTTTGAAATTGATATTATGAGAATTATGTTTAATATTATTCCAATTGCAAATACAATAGTTATTTATGATATTCACCTACAAAATTCATAAAAATTTGTGTGTTTGTATATCTAATCATTTTTTTAAAAATAAAATTTCATATAATATTAACTATTTATGTATAAAGCAACTTACCTTTTTCACAATATGGTCCTTCATATTCTAAATTTCTGCATTCACATAATGGACCTGAATCTGTAGATATACATATACCTCCATGTTGGCATGGATCGTGTCTTTCACAGGCATCTGTCATATTACCACCACGTAATCCCTATACATATATAGAAATATATATAGATTAAAAATAAATTACAAAAAAAAAAAAAAAAAAAAAATATTGTAGATTAAATTGAAATTGAAATAAATAAAAATATAGAAAGTATAAAGTTAGTAAAATAAAAATCACGAACTAATCATTATTACCAGATGATAAAAAAAATTTGTTTAATAATATTTAACATAAAAAGGGTGTAAATAAGTAGAAATGAAAATAATCAATTATTACCAAAGTAGAAGAAAAAAAGAAAAACAGGACGTCAACTGTAGTCTTTTTATAAAATCGTGATACAAACACTTTAAAAAAGATTGAATGGATGAGAAACTGGTGTAATTATCGCACTAACAAAGTCATCAGCTTATTGCAATTAAAAGTTTCTTCACAATAAACAAATTTATGGTTCGGTATGCACATAAAATTAGTAGTTCCAAATTTCAATACAATGTGAGGAGGAGAGCTAAACTCCTCCCGAGCTGTACCGCAAAACAGCAAAAATTTTCCACCTTGTCTGCTAAAGTAGTCAAGTTTTCAAGTTTATCTTTTAATCTTAATTTAAATTTTATTCTAAAATCATATAAAAAATTATTGCTATTATTAAAATCCATACTTCTTCTTCTAATACATTTTCAATAAAAAATATAAACTTGACATTCATTAATAAATTCTTTTAATATTTTGTTTTATTAGTTTTCCACCATAAAACCATATCCATATTAAAACTATGTAGCGCAGTAAATATCAAACTGTGTAGCAGTAAATATTATGATTGTCCTAAAATTTGGTGTCTGATTTAATTGATGGCATTAAAAATTACTTGAACAGATGATGTTTAAAGTTTTAAATTACAGTCTGTATTGTAATCTGACATCTGAATATTTGTTGGAAAAAAATAAAAACTGGAAAATTAGCTAAAAATTATGTTTATTTGGTTTAAGTATCTATTACTGCATTGTTATAAAAATATAAAGGTAATTAAGTGTTGCTTTCATTTAGTTTGTCAGTTTTACGACATATTTCAGTAACTATAAAACGAATATTTTCAGTTTACATAAATGCATCTTTCACTTGAAATCATTATTATTTTGCAAAAACATTGGAGTTTATTGATAATAGAAGTTGGTTCATTGTAATGTACATATGTACTGTATTTAGATCAATTAGTCTGTTTCATTAAATATAATATTTTAAGAAAATTCATATAGACAATAGCTCTCTCACTGTCTAAGGGCAATCTCAATTAGCTATTGTGGTCTGTATATCATGGTGAATTTTATGTCTGGTTATAGAAAAAAATTATATTCTTTTTATTTTGAATGGCTTTCAGTCAATTATTATATCAGAAACTGATGAAAAAAAATTATGAATCTGCATTTAATTGTGCATTTTTCTTATAATATGAAATATCAGACTTGTCTTTAAAAAAAAGATGATCATAGAAATTAGATTTAAATATGCTTTCAAGTTTATTGTTCGTTTTTTTTTTTAAATTTCAAAAATTAACATGTAATATGTATATATCCTTATTTTGAGTTAGAAATGGAATTTATAATTTTTGAATTACTGAATTGATTCAAGTAATACGTCAACAAAATAATTATATTTTAATAATAAATAATTTCAAATGAACCTTTAATTATATGTTAAAAATTTAATGTTCTTTTTAAAAAAAAAGAAAAATTTCGAAATAGAATTAATTTAACGTTTTTACCTTCGATTTTTTAATTGAACATATTTTATTTATGGATTAGTGGTAAACAAAAATTTAATATTCTGCAGGAATTATTTAAAAGGTTTATAGATATTTATTTTTATAACATTCTAGGATTTTATCGATTTTATTTTTAATAAGCTTATAATATTTACATTACGTAAATTCAATTAATTTATCATTTATTAATTTACTAAAGTTAAACTATGGAGAAAAAAATATATATATGATATAATTAAGGTTATTAAAAAAACTTAATAGGGAACATTCAATTAGTGTTGCATTTATTACGTTTAATTCAATTTTCTGTCTACTTATTTTTTATGAGCTTCTCTGTTGATGTCCTTGCGATAATGACATTTCGTTTACCTGTTGTGATGTAATAAAATATTTTTTCTTCATTATATCAATAAAAAATTTATATTTTTCCAATTTTCTTTACTGTAATATTTCTATGTAAAATTGAAAATGTATTTCCTTATTTTAATGATAATGTAAAATCTATAAAAATTTTCCAAGATCCTGTTTTATACTATTTTTTTTGGAATTTTACTATGTTTTTGTCATAGAAAAAATATTGTTTTCATCAGTAAAAGTTATAAAAATTTAAAAGTACTATATTCGAAGTATTAAAAGGACATATGTTATAAAAAAAATTGTATTAACACTTTCGCAGACACGTATAAAAAATTTACGACAACGTAACTGTAGTAAGTTATTTTTTTAAAATATTCGTCTATGCTGTTACTTCTCTTTTTAATTTAATTGATAAATTTAAAATTTGAGTGCCAAAGTTAGTTAATGCTGATGAAATGACCCATGACAGATTTTACTACGAAACATAGTGCCAATTACTGCTTACTGTTGTAGCAGTATAAATTACCAAAAAATTGAATAAATATTACAATAGACTATTACAGCCGAATAATATACCAGACTTCAATCAATTTTAATTTATCTGTATTAATATCAGAAATCCGACTCTCTGAATAGCGATTGCTGAAAAACTGTGTTCACCAAACTATTAACGACAACAATTTGTAACTCTAGGCTTTTTGGGATAAGGCTTTTATTTTCAAACTAAAAAAATTTAATTTAAATAAAATATATTAAAATTTTGAAATATAAGATATTAAAATTAAAATTGAACCTATAATTAATATAAATTTGAACTTAGGTCATCATAAGATAACTAATTATAATTACAATATTACATAACAATAGACACTTATTATTTGTACAAAATTTCTAACTTTAATTTTAATTTGGTATCAAACTCAATTTATATCTATCAATTTTTAACAAGTTATGCCATAATTTGCTCAGCATGTTTTCAAAAATACATAATATATGTAGTACAAAAAAAAAAAACAAATTTTTAAATTTTATTTATATTTTTATTTTATTTTAGATGTTCAATTACATGTTGTGTCTGGTCAACAAAACATAAACGCCATTTTACTATTAATATAAATTTTGTAGACTTTATTTTCTGTAATTGGTTAAATGTCCTTCAACCTTTTATTGTACCATTAAATGATCACTATAAAAATATGTTTGGTTGGTGACCTTTTTTTTTTGTTTAATTCCCTGAATGATTAAATTTTGTTGATATATTTCCTTAAATTTTTTATATGTTAAATTTTTTTTTGACAAGAAATTTTAGTTTAATTCATTAATTTAAATATATTTATCATTATTAATCAGCTCATGATTTAATATGTGAGTTTTTTAATAAGGAATATTAAAAATATATAAGTACATATTTCAATAAATTAAAATTTTTTAATTCTAGCCCTCAAAATTCATTTAAATGAAATTATATATTTTTTTTTAAATTGAAAATATCATAGCGTGATAACGAAATTATTTAAATATGAATTTTTAATGTTACAGATTAAATATTTTATGAAAATTTTTAAATTATGAAAAAAAAAAGATTAAAGTTGACATTAAATTAAAATTCATAATAATTTTATTTTTTTAATATTGCACAGAATAAAATTATTCTTTCCTTCCAATTAAAATTATAGAGTATAGAATTTAATTAATTCAAAAAGGACAAATACCGATTTAATGAAATTACAAAAAAAAAAAGAAAAAATTTCCAAACAACAAAATAATTATCCTTGAAAAAAGTAACTTCAATAATGCATTTTAATAATTAAAATATTTTGCAGGTAAATACATATTACTTGAGTAAATCAATATGCAAAAAAAAAAAGAAAATCTTTTTAATATCGTCCTTTTTTCCCAAGAATTTAATTTAGAAAAAAAAACTGTATTCAAGTTAAATAAAAATATGTGTAGGACAAGGTCAGAAGTTTTGTGACATAATATATTTTTTTTGTGTATGTATAATTAGGCAAATAAATAGAAAATTCTTGAAAATTTTCTTTTTTGTTTCTGCTTTATGAATTTTTTTTTTATGAATAATTTAATGAAAAATATAATATTAAAACTTAAGATATTATATAATATATAATATTTTTCTTGTTAGTTATTCAAAGTCCTGTCTAGCATATCTTAGTTTATATCTATGTATGGTAAATATGCAAATTTTGATTATGGTGGTAAATAAATTTTAAGAATTAATTACAACAAAATCTGATATTTATTTATATTAAAAAAAAGTACATATTATTTATAAAACCTCAAGGTTAAAAATCTTTTGAATTAATATCATTTTTTTTTCATAAATTTTTTAAATATCTTTTTATTTTGATCAAAAACTCATTTAATATTAATTTAATATATTTAATCCTAGAAGGATAGAGAAACAAAAATTTTTATCCCATATACTTATATTTTTAAAATGCAGAAATTGTATTTGCAGCAAAAGGATTTCTTTCGGAGGAAAATATTAAATACTTAATGAAAAAGAAATGAAGAAATTATGATGACTCATTCACAGCACATGCACTTTATATTTTTTTATTGCAATTTATTTAAATTCTCTTTTTATTTGTTACCCATTATCTCTGAACATATTTTCCACTATTCAAATAGAATTTTTTGACTATTTTTGGTACTTTTGACTATTTTTGGTACTCACAAGGTCATAAGTTACAGCTGAGTAAACTTAGGCCGACATCGATGTTTCGGACATGAATCGAACACAGTACATTCTGATTTACAGCAAAGCACACTAGCACTAAACTATCCCAGATGCTTCAAAGATTACGAGCAAAAAAATTGCAGAAAATATTTCCTGATTTATGGGTCCCAGTATGGTCATGTGTGCTAAACTTCAGCCTTATTACCCTATCATTCACTGACTTTTACTATAAAAGTATGAAAGATTACACAAGAAACCACATTTCATTTGCAGTAAAAGTTTTTAAAGAAAGAGTTTCTAAGAAAACTAAATTACAGTAAATGGCTTCGAAATACAGTTCGTTTTCTGGTAATAAATCTTTGTTTACTGCAAATGTCCTATTTTAAAAAAATATATTGTATCTGTGCGGTTAATGCAATGGATAGATAGTTAATAACAATTAACTATGCATTGCATTTTTCTATTTATTTCAAAAAATCAATTCTTAAAAAAACCATTCATTGGGTGTAAAAGTCGCTAGTGTAGGTGCTGTGATCCATTTGAAAAAAAAATATTATTTTAGTCATCTTTATTCATGCCAGGTTATCCATAATCAAATTTATGGATTATATTCTAATATAATATAAAAAAAATTTAATAAAAATTTTATTATATTATTTATTAATTTCCACATAAAATGGAATTTTTTTTCATTTTCACAAAAAATTTTCTTGAAATTCTTTATTAATTTTATTGAAAATTATTCAAAATTGATTTTTCTCGTTTTTTTTTTGAAAAATAATTCCAATATTTCTCAAAGTCAATTTTACAATTTATTAAAAAATTTTCAATGAAATATCATTTTGTTTATTTTTCACTTTATTTGTGTATGTATATATAGGAAAAGTTAATTTTCTTTGAAGGAAGAATTTGTAATTGGAATTGTTATATTTTTTCCTTTTAAATTGAATGATTACAAATTTTTAGTTTTCTCGCTTTTTTGTATATTTTTGTCTTTGAATATGAAATTTAAATAAAGTTAAAATATTATATAAAGGTCATGTCAATGTCGTTATTTCCGTTTTTTATATTTTTTTTTTGTATGTAAAAATGTTCAAAGCTTTTCCTTAGTTCTTTTTTCTTTAAGCAAATCCTTGTCCTTTTATTTTTTTTTGCGTTGTTCGTTGTTCAATCCCCGAAGGAATTATAAAGTTTTCTTTAGTAATTTTTGATATTGTCATATTTTTTTTTTCTTCTGTTTAAATAAATATTTCATTGAATTTTAAAGAGGATTTTTCTTTTATTTTCCCATTTTAAAGAAAATTTTTAAGTTAAAACTAATAATTTGTTTCTTGTTCCTTGTACCTAGGTGAAAAGTTTAATTGTTTCTGTTATTTATAATAAGATTTGTTAATTTTTTCCATGGTAAAAGTAAATTACATTAATTTTAGAAAAAAAAATTTTACACGAAGGAATAAAAAAGGTAGAAACAATATTCATTAATCATTAATTTTGGTGCCATTAGGTAAAATAGATCCTACTAAGTGAAAAGTTTTGTATTTTTATTTAAAATTCTAATTTAAGAATATCGCAATTTCCTCAATTTCCAAACAGTCAGCCTTGTTAAATTGATTTTAAAGAATAATATCTAAAAATACAAATTTGTTATGGTTCAAAGTTGCTGATTTTAGATTTAGTAGAGTAGAGTAGAGCTGTAGATAGTTTAAAATTAGCCTTTTTTAAAAGTAGTAAACAGGATAAATTTTTTATTGAAAACAATTCTTAACTAAACTACGTTAAGGAGGAATTTGTGCTTTGAATTTGTGCTATTTTTGTAAAACAGACACAATGTTTGAAACATTGTGTCTGCTTTACAAAAATAGCTTCTACTTTTTTGAAAAAAATCTCCATTTAAATTAAAAGGTTTATATTTTTTGAAATAATAGATCTTTCCTTACTTTAATATTGAGACCATTAATGTGTTCAGCGACTGTTCCAAAATTTCACTGGAAATGCAAAAAGCTGTCTATTTAGCTTTTTTTTCTTTATTATACCGTAAGTACAAAATTGATTGATTTTATGGCGATAACTTCTAAATTTTCAGAGGTTCTATCACAACTACAAAAATCGCTAGGAAAGAAACATATCCTCAAACTTTTTTCAACTTGTGATAGAATAGAACCATGAAAACTAGACTAAACCATGTCATATTATCCAAACTATTATATTAGTTTTTTTTATAAAAGGTGGTTTCTGAAAATTTTGTCACTTAATACTGAATAAATTTTTAGTGAATTTATAATCTTAAAAATCTTAATCTTCTGTTCTCAAAAAAAAAAAATGGTTCTCAAAAATAAATATATCTTATTACCAATATGTAAATATTTTCAAGTCATTTAAGAAAATTTTAAATTGCTTAATATAAGTATACAAGAAAATGAATAATGTGATAATGTTGTAATGAAAATAAAATAAATTTATCATACTTTTTTTTATATATGTATATTGTATTAAATATTACGTACCCGTGGAACTTTTTCACGTGGGAGTTCTGAATTATCACAAGGACCATCTCCACACTGAAAGTAAAATAAGAAAAAAATATATATATATAATTTTTATGATTTATTTTTCTTATGTTTATATGTTAAAAATTTAATTTTATATAAAAAATATTTCAAAATTTTTGAGGTTTTATAAAAGTATTAGTATTATTTTTTTTCATAAATCTTAATATATTATTGTCACACAGAATTTGTATAAATTATTTTTTGTTGGTGTCCTTATATTAAGAATCCTTGAATAAATTCAATTTTTTTTACATATTTGACATAAAATAAAAAAAAAATTAAAAATAAATAGGAGGAAATTGACTAAATACAATAAAATTTCAGTATAATAATTTTAGACTTATTTTCCTTTTTTTCCGTTTTGAAATCCACTGAGAAGCATACGGACTTAAGTGCAGAATTATCTGTGCATGAAGTTTCTTAACAGTTTTATTGCTATTTAGACCTACTAATGGATTCCGAATCATGTTTGTTTATAGTGAAGAAGCAAGGTATTCAAGAGGGGCAATGCTTGTTACCATATGGACCATCAACTGCTAACAATATTTACTACAATTTTAAAATTACATTTTCCTGAAATTTTACTACTGGTACTCATTTATAGCTGAGAAAACTAAGTTAACAGCGCTTGACGAGTGTAAAAATTAAAAAATTATTATTCTGTTATAAAAATTCTTAGTAGTGAAACAAAAAAAACAACAGATTTTTAAAAAATTACTAATAGTTTTATGAATTTAGAAGTTTGCCTGGTTATTGATTTTTACAATTAGATTCTGTCACAATAATAAATATAAGATATAAAATGGCAATAAATGTGAACGAGTAAAGTTCAATGCTAAAACTCAATGAATTGCAATTAAAGCATTTTTTCTCCTTCTGAAAATAAGTAGTTATAAAATTATACTATCTTTCTTTTAAATATTTACATCGCTAATATTTACAAATAGAACTTTTATAGGATACTAAAAAAAAACTTGAACTCACACCAAGGTTTTCTATTTTTTTTTAAGTTTATTAGTTATTCAATATGACTAAAAGCATTGAAAATTATTGAATAATATTAATGAAAATTGTTATACAAATTGTCGAAAAAAATACTAAATAAAATAAAAATAATTTTCGTGATGGAAAATCGTTAAAATTTAAATGAAAACCAAATAAAGGATATACAATAAATACATACAAAATAATGTAAAATAACTAAGTAAACTTAGTAAAATAAGAAAAAATTTTTTTTTATAATTGTGTGTGAAACGCATACAAAATATATTTCTTATTTATTTTTAATATACATAAATACAAACATATTTTTAACATAATTTTGTCTTTTATTTTATTTTATTTTCTCTTTATATATGTAATTTTTTCTAAAAGTCCTTTTTTTTAATATTGAATTCTTGTTCTAGGTTATGGTTATGTAATAGCATTTTTTTTTTGAATACTTAACTATATATGTATACATAAAAACGAAAAAAAAAAAATGGTTTACCTTGATGTCCCTGAAGAATTTTACCTTGAGTGAAACATTTTATTTTGTTTTTTTTTTTTTATTTTTTTGGAATTTAAGTACAGAAATTTATTTTATATATGAAATTATGGTTTTTTTGGTTAGAAAAAGTTTTAGTAGGTTTGGCCGGAAAATAGACTTGATAAATTGAATTTTTATTTTCTGTATATGTATATTTATTTAATAATATGAAAAATGTTTTCTTTTTTGTGTAATATTTATTTAAATAATATAATTTAATTATTTTAAGGTTCCTTTTATAAGTGTTTTTGGTATTCATATGAAATTATATGAAATTTTTTTTAATATGTTATACTAAATGTAAAAAAGATATCAATTTTTAGGAGTATTTCTTGTTAAATTAATTTATTAAGAAAATTAATTTATTAAAAAAATTATTAATTAATTATATTTCATTTCAATTAAAAAAATTATAATCTGACATACATGATTGAACGATGAGTAAGTCATTGAACGCGATATTGAAGGAGGAGTAGGAAAGGAGGAGTAATCATTGACCGAGATATTCAAGGAGGGGGAGGACGAGTAAGTCATTGAATGAGGTATTCATTGTTGGTAAGATCAGTTACAAGATATAGTAACTATAGTCCTCCAAGGAAGAGTAAGGCATTGAGCGAAATAGTTAAGGAGGAGTAAGTCGTTGAAAAAGGTATTCAATGTTGATAATTCAGATACCAGATATGGTCACTAATTTTCTGGAATAAATGAAGATTTTTAATTACTATTTTAAAAGCTTTCATAAACTTTGTTGTTTTGGAAAGTAATATTTATCACAAACATAAACCAATTAATTAAATCTATTATTTCTGAATATCTTTTTCTAAAAAAAAATATCTTTAATACTTTTAATTTTATGAAAGTTTTTACATAAATTTTCTAATTTTCTATTCATATTTGGATAAAATCAATTATTTAAGGAAGTCAAGGTTAAGTTTATTTTCCATAATAATCATTTTATTAAATTTATTTACTCTAAAAATTTAGCATTTTCTATAATTTTACCTATACCTGTGATTTCACACATACAATATAACAATTCTTTAATATCTTAGGCAAAGTTACTAGCTTTAAAAACTTTTAAATAAATTGTTTAAGGACACGCAAAATTTTCGCATTATTTTGTTATTGTAGTTTATTATAGTTGTTGTTATTTTATTTTAGAACGTTCAACAACAAATTAACAGTCAAATAAATATAAAAAATTCTATAATAAGGAATTTCAGATTTTACATTTGAAAACCAAATAAACCAAAAGTTACATATCCATAAACTATGGTTTTTCAGAATTTTCATAGTCAATATAGCATAATTTACCAAATCAGTAGAAAATTAAATTTAAAGTATTTATTTTTATTTACGATTATGTAATTAAGATTTTTTATTTCAAAAACATAAAAATGATTAAGAAATAAAATTAAAATATTTTTTAATAAATTGTTTAGAAAAAAAATGTAAAATGCCGTCATCATTTTGCGTGTTTTTAACTTATTCTTAGTATAATATATTTGTCATACTTTGCGTGCTATACCATTTAGATTTTAAAGCACCCAGTATTGGATTGAATTCAAATTGCTTTTATACACGCATACCAATTATATATAACTAAATATTTAATATGATAATACATAAGTTTAATTTTTTTTTTTAAAAAAAAAGGACACACATAAATAATATAACCCGAACAAGAATAAATCCTACCAGAATAATAATTGAAAAATTATCCTTGTAATAGTAAACATGTAATAAAGTACTGAATAGTAATGGTATGTAAGATATAACTTATAAACTTAGTAAATTTGGTAATTTTCAGTATTTTAATATTTAAAAAAATTTTCCTTTAAAGCACATAACTTTCTTTTAGAGGATTCTTGTTTAAATCGTACCATTTCCTAATATCACTGCTTGTATTCGGAAACTAAATAATATTATTGGTATCTGTTGATGAAAGATTGTGGTAAAATTTTAAAAATTAGTGATACCAACATTAAAAGTTAATTAGCCATACTTGTATTTATTTATTGTCATTTTAAGTTTTAATTGTGTCAGGCAATAGTTTTTATATGGTTTCCATCCTAAGGGTTTTCTAGATTTAATTATTTTAACTGTTATTTTATATACTTTTAAACTATTATTTTAAACGTTTATTACATAAAATTTAAGTAAATTTAAGCATGATTCTATTTGCCTAAATTAGAGCACTGTATATTTCTATTTAATGTACCGGTCCAATTAAGACAATTTGAAAATATATTAAGTTTTGTGATGCTAGTATTTAGTAAATAAGTTTCCTAAATTGTATAATTGTTATCCTTTTTTATTTCGGTTTTTACCGAATCAGTTATATTTTGTTAACAAATTAGTAAAAAATTACAGAATTACCGAAAACTGGTAAGATTTAGACTACGCTACCCTATTCTTAATTAACACAGTTAATTTAGTGTCCTGTAAAATACGAAATCAATATATTATATAGTTAATAAATTTTGAAAAATGTACAATTTATATTGCAAGGAAATTTAATTCATTTCAAATAAATTATATGAAATTTAAGTATTAAATTATAAAATGATAATAATAATAAGTTTAATAAGACAAAAATAAATCAATAAAATAATAAAATTGATTTAAGACATCAAAAAATTATACATATAAAAGATAAATTAATATAATTAATTATAGATTAATTGCTATGTTATAGTTTAATCAATATTATTTTCAACTCCGTCAAATAAATATTTCAAATATTGACAATTTATTTTCAAATCCATTTTATAATAACCATTTTTTATTTTCTCTATATAATTTACATTTATTTTCAAATTTACCTAAAATATAATAATAACGATCATAATAATAATAAAAAAAAATAAAATTATCCTGATTATTAATACTAATTATGGTTATTATGTCAATCATTTTATTTTACATAAATAATTATTGAGTCTATATTATGTTTTCGATGTTTTCGTTCAATTTAATGTTTTTCCTTATTTATGTTTATTTTTTTTTTTTTCAAAATTATTGTTTACAAAACTGATTGATATAAATATTATTATAAATTTTGAAATATATTTTAATAATAATTATTATTTTTTGGGTTAAAATTGACAAGAACACATGTGGATATAATAACAAAATGAATTCTCTTGAGAAATATTAGACATTTTGTTAAATATAATTTTGAATAAGCATGACATAAAATTTATTATGCTAATTTAACTTTTTAACTGATTTTATATCAATGTTGTTTAATAGTAATCTACAAATATTATTATAAGATTTAATATACATTTTTGTTTTTAAATTTTATTTTATTCGGTTTAAGTAGATATTAGAGATATTTTCCAATATTTGAGAACTTTGGATTAATTTTGATTTTATTAATGTTGTGGTATCTATTTAAAAAAAAAAATCCATCAAAAATTTGTATGTGGAGTAATTTTATTTTCTATATCACATAGAAATTTGTATGTGGAGTAATTTTATTTTCTATATCACATGTGATATAGAAAATAAAATTACTCCACATACAAATTTCTATGTGATATAGAAAATAAAATTACTCCACATACAAATTTTTGATGGATTTTTTTTTTTAAATAGATACCACAACATTAATAAAATCAAAATTAATCCAAAGTTCTCAAATATTGGAAAATATCTCTATATATATTTTCTAAAAATAGCACATTTACAATAAACGAAATTAGGTAGAAGTAAACAAACTGTATTTGCAAGTAGTGTAATTTCTTTTCTGGTAATCTTTGAAACATTTGTAGTAAAAGTTAGTTTGTAGTACAAGAAAATTTACATTTGCGTTAACATAATTCGTTTATTATAAATAATAGGTACGTTATTATGAACTATATATGTTTTCCGATTTAGTTCACAGTTGCTTTATATATTCCATTGATTTAGGTATCGAAATTAATTTTTCCATGGATGATTTTTCGATGGCTTAGTGGACTTTTTTTTTGAAGCAGTAGGTTTTGGACTCAATTCAGGTCCGAAATATGGATGATAGTCTAAGTTCACTCAGCTTTAACTTGTGCGTACCAATAATAGTCAAAATGTTAAATTGAAGGTTGGAAAATATGCTAACTGTATAATTAAATATAGATTGTTAATAGATTTTTATGGTTGAAGAAAATAGATTAAATTGAATAAAAGAATATTGATTATAAAAAGTTATCTAAAAATTTTAGTCCTGTGTACAAAAGTGTACAAATTTTGAGTTTCTTTAAGCATATTAAATTAAAGGCCTTTTAACGATTAATAATTTATTGAAATTTCATGTTTTTTTTTGATAAAGTAAATTTTTTTTTTGATATCTTTTCGTTATATTTTTCATATAAATTTTTTTGTAAGTGTTGACACTTGACAGTGACAAGTTTTATGATATATAGCCTGGAAAATATGATAACTGAACTAAAAAATAAAGAAATTGAATAATAAATTTTTAAATTTCAGAGCTATCAAAATTATATTACAAAGAATTTTCCGGATTAATTACATTTATGGATTAAAATTTCAATTAAATTTTAGGTTCTTGAATATTAATAATAGGGTTTTTTTGTATTTATTTTCGGATTTAAAAATTTTTCAAAAAGTTTATGAAAAAATATCTAATAAAACTTTAATCTAAAATAAAATGAAAATATAAACGTATCTACATTAACAAAGTCACGATGAAATTAAAGCAAAAATATTTTTTTTTTAAAAAATATATTTGATATTCGTATTTTTTTTTTAAAAAAAAGATAAAACTTTTCATATAATTTTTCATTGTGTTATCAAAAAAACATGTCACATACATTCATTAAGACAACAAATGGTGGGACAGTAGGATTTTTTTGACCTTCAAGGCTCCAAATTCTTATTAAAATACAATTTTTTTTTTATATTATTCTTTTCAACTTTTATATAATTTTCTTCTACTTTCTATATTAGAGTATGTGAAAGTAATAAAACTCGCATGATCCTTTCTAACATATATATGTATAAAAAAAACGTTCTGTTTACATGTATCTTGCCACAGTTCGTATATCGTATATTGTTACAAAAAAAAAAATGATTTTCTTCATTTTGTTTTTCCTTTTTTGGTTAAAAGCAGTAAAAACAATTCTATTTTTGTTTTTTATTTACTCAAAGTTTTAGCCGGTGGTAATTTTTTGTGTTTCTTTATTCTACATAAAAAGAAAAAAAATTGAAATCTTTTTAATAGAAAACTAAGATAAAATTTATACTAAAATAAAGCGTTGAATGTGTGATACATTTTTCGATAATGTAGCTTGATAGAAGATGGTTAATATCGGTGTCATATGATTTCTTTTTTTTTTCTAAAGGAATACAGATGATATTATATCCTTAGGATATCAATATGTATATCGGAAAAGGATATAAGTTTCTGGTTTTATTTACATTGAAATGAAATGAACTAAAGAAAAAACCTACGATTTTTTCTGTTTTATATCAATATATTAAAAATTAATTTTATTTAAAAAAAAAAAATTAGTTTTCAATTTAAAAAATGTGATATATTTTTGGTATTAAATCTTTTTTTTTTATGATTTTTATGTTATTACTTATTTTTAAAGTTTTTTTTGTAGATAATCTTTGCAGGGCCTCTTTGTGACCCAGGAATTATTTTACAATTTTACATTCCGTTCCTGAGTTTTACCATTGTACAAATTAATATTTAAGTTAGGAAATATTCACATAAATTCATGCTAAATCATTAATAGGAAAGGTTGTTTAATTGGCTATTAGATAAAAGATAAGAGGAATTTAAAACTGTCCACAAGAAGTTGGTATTCGATTTTTACCAAAACTTAGTTTTTACTGAAACATTTTAACATAGCTTAGCTACTGAATAAAATATTAATTATATTAATATTTCTGTTAATTTAAAGTGCAGAAAACTACATAAGTATGAGTTGTTCTGTTGCTCGGAATTTTTACAAATCTAGTTTTATATATGAAAATATTTAAGTTGGTATAATATATTTATTAACATATTATCTGTAATTGCTCTTATCTGTAATTGTTGCCAAAGATCTAACTACTTTTCTTCGGAAAATATCTACCAAACGATTATTATATCTAATTATTTGTAAGTTGAAAGGTTAGAAAAATAAGAAATCGAGAGTTAAACTAAATTCTTCTTTAAAATCCTTAACTAAGAACTAAATTAATAAAATATTAAAACTTTGAAACTTTTAAATGGCATACCGCCACAACTAATTTTGTACATACATATGTATTTGTTATGAAATTTTTTAGATTCCAAATAATGAGATCACAAAATGTATATATATATATGAACATAATAATGATAATAATAATAATAATATTAATATAAATAAAGCTAAAAGCAAGAAAAAGAGAAAAAAAAAAATTGTGAAAAATGTTTTTTGAACGTGAGATATATTTAAATGAATTTTCTATTATAACATCATAAGAATATTTTCTATGCCAATACGTAAATGTATTTCTTAATATATATCCTCATTTTCTGAACGAAATAATATATATAATTTTTTTTTATTCCCAAAATATAAGACCAAGTAAATTTCAATATCGCACATGTCCTTCAAAAAATATTATCTACATATATTTTTTTTATTTTTTAGTATGCCAATGAAAATATTATATTTTTCTTTGGGCTTTTGGGAAGAGTGCTAACAAAAAAAATATATTCTTCTTCCAAACGATATTAATGATGTTACAGAAAAAAAACAAAAATAAACTGCGTTATGAAATAAACATTTTTTGGAAGTTCATAAAATATTTAGTTATAATGTTCATAAAATGGACTTTATACAGAGTCTTTTTGTGGAATTATGTATTTTTTTTTTTTGGAAAAATTATTTATGTTGTCATAAATAAGATAGTATTTTGTAGACTTATTTTAATACTAACCATTTTCTTTTTTTTTTTCACTTAAATTTTTTTTTTTTATAATGATTCTAAACTAAAACTGTTTAAGTACATCAATTATGTAAATTTTATTAATGTGTACGTAAAATATTTTGAATATTTATCGTAAAAATATATGTTTATTTCAAAATAACTAGCTTAAAGTATCTATAAAATCATTAAAATTTGTAAATTTATTTGAAAATCGAAAAAAGAATTTTGGTTTTTCCAAATAATCCAACATATCGTATTTACAATACACGTGTTCATTTAAAAATAGGTTTCACGTGATTTTATTTGTTAATATTTATATTATAAATTTAATAAAATATCTTAATCCTGTCTGAGTATTAAATTTTTGATTTCCGAAATAGATTAATATTAAAAACCAGCAAATATAAATTTATTTATTGCTTTAGTCGGACTACTTTTTTTTTTTGTTGAATTTTTGTTTTCAACAGAAACAAAAAAAAAATTGAACGCACAGCAGCGCAATTATGCAGTAGTTTCATACTTATAGACTTTTTTGACAGTGTACAATTAATTACATGCACTTTATATAATTTTGATTCGCTACTAATGCTTCTACTGCGAATTTTCATAATCTTTGCAACAATTAAAATGTAATTTCAAGTAGAAAATATTCACAAGAAATTACATCCCTTTTGGATTGTCCTTTTAGGTAAATATTGACTACTTACTTGAAATTATATATGTATTAATTGAAATTGCATATGTATTATTGTTTGAGTACCACAACCTTCTACTTTTAGAACTTTGGACAACCAAGGCTCAATTACATTCGTTTCATTTATCAAATTTTAAAAATACCATTGCGTATGATACCATTGAAAAATGAAACGAATGTAATTGAGCCTTGGTTGTCCAAAGTTCTAAAAGTAGAAGGTTGTGATGCTCAAACAATAATACAAATGCAATTTCAATTGCATATGTATTATTGTTTGAGTATCAAATTTCCAATAAGGGGTCTTTTTTGGAAAAGATTTACAAATATAATTACACTTTTGAAAACTTATTACGGTGAAAATTGAGCCTCGGTGTATTTTTAAATTTTTGCCTTTATTTGAGAGCAAATTTTCAACAGTTTCAATTACGTGTTTATCAACAATTTTCTGAGTACAATTACTGTTTTATATATCTAGAAAAAAATATAGACAGACAGAGTGACGCAGTACCAAATGAAATGCTAAAATAAGAAATGCTAAAATTTGCCAAAACAAAAAATCACTAAAAAGGATTGTAGGCGAAATGTGTACATATTTTACAAATTAATTATACTTGAATGTTCATAAAATATTTTGGGGTAAAATATTTTTTTTTTTTTTAATATTCTTTCATCAAAAATTTATCAAATTTTTACCACCTACGCGTATTTTATTTTTATTGAAACATATTTCGATACATTTACATAGAATTGCTACAATTTGTGTATGGTAAATTTTATGAAATTGACAGGATAAAATTAAAAAAAAAAACACGTTAAACAAACTGTTTTCATATTATGCTTTTATTTGGTTCTTTCATGAGTGAAAAATTTATGCACGTGGTTAAATTTAATAATACATGTAATTACAAAAGATTTATTTTCAATGGATTGAAGTAGATTTTTCAAAGTTTTTTACATAAAATTTTTTTTACATAAAAATGTTATGTGTACTATTATAAAATCATTTCATAAAAGATTAAACTATAAAATCCGTTTTAAAAGTTTGTTTTTATTTCATTAACACTAATACTTTTTTGACAGCGCTTATGAACCAAATTATATTTAACTTTCATGATTAGTAAATGTACTTGTTTAATCTAAGACTTAAAAAAATAAATAAATAATTTTTTTAAAATAAATTAATTAAGTAAAAAATGATTTTCCTTATAAATAATTATAATTTGTTTTTTGTTTTTTTTTGCGTAATAGAAAACTTTCACGTCCAGAATAATCACTTAAGTAAAAAAGAAAAAATATAATTAATAAAGTCACACAAATCTAAGTTAATTTAATATTGTAATTTAGATTAATGTTAAAGTAAAAATGAAGGGATTTAATTGAATTGAAACGTGTTTCTAATAATTGTCACGCAAGTTAAATATAAGAAATAATGTAATTAAAACAGAACATTAAAAATAAAATACTTAATAATATTTGATATTACAATTTCAATAACTAAATAAATCAACCATTATACAAATAATATAATGAAAGAATAATAATATTTCACTTCGAAGTCGATTTGTTAGCTTAGTAATAATACAAGAATATTGATTATAAACACATTTTACATTATCCTTCATTCCGATACTCTCTAAAAGCACCATTATTCTAAAATTTTAATTACATGGCGGCTTATAAAAATTCTTAAATCGAAACTAAGCGAGATTGTGCAATGTTTTATCGCAGAAATTTATTTGAATTGTGTCGACGCAATTTTCTGCACGAATTTAGGCCGATTTTATTTGTGACGTTTTACAAATTCGCTAATAACTTTAAGGTAAGTCCATAAGACTATTTTTTTGTGAAGGACCTGCTTGATTATATCTAGAAAAATTTAGCACAACATTAAACAAATATTATTATATTTTACTTTGCATAAAACGAACTCATAACTTTTATATCCTTATGTAAAAAATAATCAGGATATAATTTTAATTTTTAATTTCTTATTTAATTGTTATTCAAAAAAGGAGCCAATTAAATAAATATGAGAAAAGTTAGAGGTCAAAACTAATTATTATTTTCAATAAAATAAAGTTTTGTAGTTTGCGTGGCTAAGTAATAATGAATTCTAATTTTTTATTATTAGCTATAGTGGCAAAAAAAAAAAATACCACGTTTAAAAATATTCTAATAATAAACATAACTAAAACGTGTAAAACTAATTTCGATAATTATTACTTTGTTATTGGATTAATTAATTTTCTGAAATAGCAAGGTTTCCTTTTTCTATTTGTATCTGTTGGTAAATGGATTTTAAGGATCTTAAAATAGCTTGGCTATTCTTTTATAAATTATATTTGCCAAAACGCAAATTTTTATTACACGGGCCATGAAATTTATATCGAAATTTCCATGCAACTAATTTATATAAATATACTGAAACATTCATATATAAAATAAAAGTAAATTTATCATTTTACATTGATTATGGGGGATTACCCATATTTTGATTGTTAAGTTTTTTTTTTCTTGCTAAAATATCTTATTTTTGATGTAAATTCTTTATCATAAATAAAATTATTTATAGCATAATTTATTATTGTTAATAAAAAGAAGAACGAAAAATATTAGTAATTTTTATTAGGTCAATAAATTATTAGTATCAGATTAGATTAAATTCGCTTTGTTTGCAGTCTTAACAATTTTAAGAAAAAGTTTAGTCTGGATTTTGGTGATGGTGTATATTGAAAATAATTTCCAAGGGTTTATTTATGTAATTTACAAATTTTATTGAAGTAAATTTGCTAAAATTGACTATACATCTTATACAATAGTCAAAATGGATAATAGTCAAAAACTTTGTCAAGATCTAACACGTTTACTATTATCAATACTGTAATTATCTCTTTTAAGATACAATGATTTTATGGTGATGAAAACGTTCATGCTATTTTAATAATAATCTCTGTTGGAAAATTACCCACAATTTTCTTTTTGGTTTATGTAATTCTGCAAAATTTTAATGATCTGTTACAACATTAATTTTATGGTTTATTTCGAGTGTATTTGTAAAGGATAGAGTTTGTGTAATATGTGTGTATCAATTCAAAAATATAAAACTATAATAAAAACTTTCTTTCATATTGTCTAATCTAATATTATTATTATTATTTATTTAAAAGAGAAGCAGGCGGGTTAATCTTCTACCATTTTTAGAGAGTTTAGTTACTATAATATAGAATGCCAATTTTTTTTTGGAAAAGATTGTTGGTTTTTATTACAGGACCTAAATCCTATAATACATTCTGATAAAGGATGACGGATATTTATCTTATTATTTATAGAGCTTAGCAAAAAAAATTTTATGAGTCAAAATTTAATCTTTAAGTATTTTATATCTGGGAATTTCTTTATGATTATTTCCAGTTCAATGAAGCTGAAATCATTTATGTGGTTTAATTTTTTTCTCAGATTTTTCATATTTATTTTTTTTGCAGTCGAATGGATAGTTTCATTTTGACACAGTGTACACGTATAGCTTACTTTGATTATGATGGAGATGAAAGGAAATTAAATATTATAGTTAAAATTTTTAAATTTATTGGATGGATAAGTTAGGTAAAAAAAATGAAAGATATTTATTCTAAAGTTAGTGCCTAAATGTTTAAATGATGTTATTACTGCTACTATTAGTCAAATTATACATAACATTAAATTAATTTTTTTTAAATAAAATTGTCTTCCATATAAATATCATCAGATTGTTCAAATTTTCAAAATATACATAATTATTTCATCTAGAATTTAACCAATTTTCATACTCTTATGGTTTTTAATAATATTGTTTGGTTGTATAGGTGGCTTTCGTTTCGTTAATTTCAAATTTCATTATTTCGGCTGAATAAATTTAAACAGCAACGTCATATAACTTGAAACAGGCAAAAATAAAAGGACACAGTAATTATGTGTTTTCCTTTAATGTTATATAGTTTTAAATTTTGTTACAACATGTTTTTTTTTTTGCCGTAATAATTGGAAATTATATGGTGCTTCATATCAAGCAACCACAAGAACTTTGGAAATTTTTCAAACAGAATACAGAAAAAAAAACTTATAAAATCATTTAAATTAACAAAAAAAAAAAGTGAAGGGCACGAAATGACCACTTAACTTGTTATTGGATTATTTTATTGTGGGGAATGGAACACCTCCTGTTGTTTTCCAATATATGTTTATATACTGAAATGATTCAAAAACTGAAAAATATTTTGCTTTTATGAAGAGGGTGTTAAACCGACCTTCATCGACCTACGACCTCATATACATATACATATATATATATATATATATATATATATATATATATATACAATAATACATAACAACAAACATTCAAATAAGCTAGTGTCGTGTTTGGTGTAAATATGTACATGACATTCAATTTTGTTATTATTTTTGTTGTATTATTTTGTTTTTGTTTTATATTATAAAATTCTACCAGCTTTCTCTCTCTTACCACTCCCACCCCTTTTTATTTAATACTTTTACACATTTCAAAAAGCATTTAATCTAACGTAATACCTTAAAGCAAGCTGCCTTCTAGGCATATTAAAAATTGGTTTTTGTTTGTTAGATGGATGGGGATGGGTGTGTTTTTCTTTTTTTTTTTGGGGTTGATGGTGTGTTGTTTTTTTTTTTGTTGGGCGACACTAAATATAAATAATGATTGTTGTAAACAAAGTTTTCATCACGTGTGTAAGCTTTTAAGCTTATTTTGATGACAGAACAAACGAAAGTTGAAGGGCGGAAATAAAGTAAATTGTTCACGGTTTATATACAATTTCTCCCCAGTTATTTTGGTATTTATATATATATATATGTTTGTGTGTTTTTGTAAAAGATTGTATGATAATGTACATAATTGTATAAATCAACATAAACATAAACCAAATCTTAGAAAATGAAATAGGATATTTGCACAAAAATATACCAATATAAGTAATATATATATATATATACATATATACTTACTTTGATTTTATGCGATATACATATATATAAAAATAAATCAAGTCGTAGATATGAATAAGGATATTTTTAGTCAAAAGAAGACAATAAATTTTATATACTAAGGACAATGAAGCTATAAGATACATTAAAAAAAACAACGTAATTTTAAAATTTAATTACTCCAAGAAAAGAAAGAAATATGGTTTCAATTTATTTTCGAAATTTCAGTAATATTTATTAGATAAAAAAAAATGTAATCATGGTGTGTAATGAAATATATAGATATATGTATATTTTGATATGGTAAATAATTATGTGCTATTTCCGGAAATTCTATTCTTTTCATTCGGTAAAACATAATTTTTTTCTAAATAGGAAAAACATCAAAATTTAAATTTATTACAAAATATAAACCTTTTATTAAGTATTTCGACACAAAATTACCGGAATACTGAAAATAAGTGATATATATGAATCTTGATTAATTAATGGAAGTGATGATCAGAATTAATGGAAATTAAAGATAAGAATATTGGCGCGAAATCCAAATTAACATGGGAAAAATTAGATTTTAATTATTAATGATTTATTTTTCAATTGTAATTTTGTCGTGATTTAACAGGAGCCTTCGGAGTGGTTAAAAGTGGTTCTTCAACTTACCAAAATTTCAACATGCTTAGTGTACCGAAATTTTGGCTTTGACGACTCTGTTAAAATTTTGGATACAATTAAAGATTTTGGACATTATTTCAAAATTTCGTACGGTTCGACTTACATAGCATACTATACTTAAGTTATACAATCGAAGTTTTCTATATTACAAAATTTTGTCAACTATTTAACTTGGTAAAGTTTCATAAACAGACTATGCTATTTGTGATTATTTTTTTAGCATAATTTATTGATTTTCAGTTTTTTGCGAACTAAAAAATTCGATTTATATATATTTTTTTGCTGTTAGTAGGATTACTTATTTTTGAAAAAAAAAAAAAAAATATAACCAAAATTATAATGTATTAGATTCTTAAGTATTTAAATATACTCTGGATAGAATATTATAAAATAATATAAAAAACTTCATACCATTAATCATTTTTTATGTCTTCTACTTTTATACATTAAAAAACCATATACATAACTATGTATAATAAAGTAAATATATATAATGCTAATATTGTCATTATAATTTATATTCTGTATATAAAAGTTTTTTCTTACCTTAATATCTCTTGGTTGTTTCATTTCCTGACGTCTTGTAGCAACACCTGGTTGATCAGCATACACTAAATTTCTAATAGAACCTCGAAAACGTGGTTCAAATATAACACTTGGCAATGCCAGAAGAGCCAATTTTGTGTTGTACCTAAAAAAAATTTTTTTTAAAGAAGAAATAAACCACATTAGCGTTAATATATGCTATTAAATTGACAAAAAAAATGAAATAATAATATCGCGTCAAATATAAAACTCCCTCGGCCATTTGTTGTATAAAGGCAATGTAAAATATTCTCCTTCTTAATAAAGGCAATGAGGCTGCAAATTACTTTAAAAGAAATGTTTTTTTTTTTAAATACCTTCAAATATTCTGTAGAATACAAAAAGTTGATTACACTATAGATTTTTTTGGTTAGAAGGTTTTTCTTTTTTATATTATCAGAAAAACCTTGGACAGGATTTTCTTAATTGCTATATATACATATATTTTCTTTTTGTTGTGTTTGGTAAATATATAAAAATTTCACTTTAATGAAAATGGGTTTCTGTTGTCCTGGAAAAATAGCCTACTGGGAGGGTTAATTCAATTTGTTTTTTATATATAATATATAAACAAACATATAGTTAAAAAAAAATTAAGTAAAATAAGGAGGCAGGCATAAAAACAGTTTATTGTTTACGTAAAAATAATTTTTTTTTGGTATTAGGGTGGAAAATTAAAAAGGAAATTCAGAAAAAATGATAACAGCGGTAAAAGCTTAGTGGTAAACTTTATTGTGGTTAGTAATATTTTTAATTTTCATTATTTTAAGCGAATTAAAGTTTCAAATCTATAAAGAAAATTAATTAGAAAATATTTAATTTCGTAATAAGACGTTTCTCTTAAAGTATAAATCTACCTAATTTAAAATGTATTTTATATTTTCATGTTTGGTGGTTGATATCTACTAGAGTAAGTTATGAAGAAATTAAAATAAATAAAATGACTTTTACTAGCTGAATTATCAAAAAAAACTCTGTTACAGATTTATATTTACTATAAGCCAAATATCCTGCAGGAATTAAGGCTAAAAAATACATATTTTCTTTTCTACCCCAATTATTATTGTTTAACTAAGTAGGGTGTTCTTATATATTAATATTATTGGGGTTTTTTTTGAATTCACTTCATGAAACATATAATCTGTAAAAATCCACGGTATTATAACTTTCCACAATTATTTTTCCAGTTTTTATTTTCAGGATAAATTTATTATTTTTTTTAAAAATCAATATATATTTTTTTTTTGGTTTGTTAGGGCTATTTGTGATCAAAAGGCGATTTGTTTGCTTTTATGTTCAGTTCGTCTGTCTATTCGATCGCAAAACTTTTAATATTAATATTTATGACATTAAAATGAATGTACATATAAATTTGTTTCATTGGTCGTCACGTCACAAAGTAAAAACCGCTCTTTTTTTGGCCAAAACGTGTGCTTTAATAGGGAATAGAACATAAATTCTTCGAAATTTATATTAAACTGCATATTCAAAAGGTATTGAAAAGTGGAATAAATAAAATTTTCTTGCTGGTAAAGAGGGGCATTTTTTCAAAAATATAATTAAATTACTAAATTAATTAATGGTGGCTAGAAGTTAAATTTAAAACAAGTTAAATTCTTTTAGAAAGATTATAAAGACTAGAAAAAAATATATAATTTTGAAACACAAAAAAGCCCATAATTATTAAACTACTATTCTGTAATTCCCCTGGATGGTACTTTTGTGTATATGTGTATGTTGCTCAAAATACTAATAAATATATTTGTACTGCCATGAATTAATAAAATGACAAATCTTCAATTTACTACACGAGTCATCAAAAAAAACAAGAAGCTTTAATAAACTTTAGTCTTACATTTATTTCTTAACTTTTATTGATATATTTTTTCATTGTACTGGGATCATTATATTTAAATATAAATAAATAGATATATTTTGAAGGATATTCTTTGTTCGGGGATAAAAATGATTTAAAATGAAGAAAATAATTCTGATGACAAAAATGGACACATAAAGAAAAACTCTATAATCTTTTAAAAGATTATTTTTAATAAAAAAAAGTTTTTAAAAAAATTAATTTTAAGACTCGTTTATAGTTTTTTTTTTTTTACTGATCTGGAATAGCATAACCACGAAGTCTTGGTAACCAGATTCAATTATTTTCAGCATATCGGAAACGTGATGAACAAATTTTTTTTAAAGGAAATTCATATTTAAGTTTCGGAATTGAATATTTCAATTTGTGTAACTTATGCTACAATTCTGTTATTCAGAATTGGTGTTCTTTACTTATGCAACTTTATGAATTTTAAGAATATTTCAGAACAGAGATATATTTTCAAACATTTTCTTTTAACAAAGCTATACAAGTTATAATTAACAACTTTTCCATTAGATATATATTTATTAAACTTAATAATTAAATTTTGTTATATTTTTTTACTTTTTACCAATTGCCATTTTCAGGTTAATTCAACGTTTACCAAATCTAATTCAATGTTTTTCAAATGAAATTTATCAACTTTCTATTAAATATACATTTTCAAATGACGAAAAATATTTAATTTTATTTGAAATATATTGAATTTAATCTGAAAATGTTATACAAAAACTATTTAAATAAAAAAAATTAAATTTATAATAATTTAAAAAAATTTGTAGATATATATCTCTTAGATAAAAAGTCTTTTATAGTGACTGTCAGTATTGTTGTGACCACATCAGAGAATTTTTCTGATGGCCACATTTTTATAATTATTCTTTTAAAAATTATAAAGAAATTATATATAAAAAAAAATTATTATTTTGAAGAATAAATTTAAAAAAAATATTTTTGTTTTTGATGAAAATTAGACTATTAATTTATTATAAATTATGTTTTGTGTATGATATAAATTTTAATTAGATCCCTCAAGATAAAAATTTGTTTTTCTTTCAAGATATTTTCCTATAAAAACAAACAGTATATACATAGTAGGAAAAATCAAAAAAATATATTTAAATTATAATAAATTGGTAAAAAATTATTATGATAAATTTTCCAAAAAAAAAAAAAAATTGAATTTCATTTGGGAAATGCAGAAAAACTAAAATATTGGAAATTGTGTAAATTATAGAAGAAATCTATTCTTGTTTTTTTAATAGAAAAAAATACATTAAAGAATTTTTTAATATTTAGAATACCGTATACATATTTTAATATTATTGGTTCAATCATGATTAAATTTTTATATTTTTCTAAAAAAATCAATTTTTATCATTTATCATAAAACAATTTCCAATCACATTATTATTTATCTGTCAACAGTTAAATCTAAACAAATCAAATTTGTTTTATTTTTTTCATATAATTTCATAAAAAAAATACCAAAAAAATATCTCTGGGCAAAATATTTTATTTTAACATAGAATTTTCCTCGTTATGGCGCAAAAAAAAAAAATTGGTGATAAGTTCATGTAATATTAAAAATACAATCTAACAATTTATGGAAATACAAATATATGTATATACATATATATAAATCTGAAAAAATTCTTAAAAACATTATATATATGTATATATATATATATGTACATACAAAAAAAAACTGGGGAGTGCTAAACTTTCTTTTACATATTTATAATTTAACAAAAAAGGAAATATAATAATATATAAATGTAATATCCTTACGACAAATAAATTTTTCCCTTCATTTTCAGAAAAAAAATAAATAATAAAAATATAAAAAATAAGATTGATAAATCACAAATCGCTTTTCTTGTTGTTCGCAATTTCAAAAAAACTACATCAGTTAAAATGAAAATCCATTTTACAAAGACAAAATCTCAGAATAACTAAAGGCTAAAAAAAATTTATTATATAAGTTTTTTATTAGTAAATTTCAAATATAAATTTAAAAAATAAATAAAATAAAATTTGATTATTAATTTTAAATTGTCTGTTATTTATTGATATTCAGATAAAAACTTTGAAAATCAAATGATTTTAATGAAAAAACGTCGATTTTTTCCAATTAAATTATATTAGAATTAACCATAAAGTAAAAACTTAAAAATTTTTCCATTTTCAATTTTCAAATATTTAGATTACTGAACAAACTTAATAAAAAAATTTGTAGTCAATTCTATAATCAAACCTTTAAGTTTACAAAATTGAATTTTCATTTCCTGATTGGATAAAATTAATAATATATTTTCCTACTTTTCTGATTTTCAGAATTGGAATTTTTGTTAAACATTTATACAAGATAAATAAATGTTTTTGATATTTTTTATTTTGTTTGAGGAAAAAGGCTGTTTGTATAGAATTTTTAAAAACTATTTTTTTTTATATATCCTTATTTTAAGTATATTTGTAATGTCATAATTTTTGTATCCTTTTAAAGGAAATAATAATTTAACCCTAAAAAATATTCACTTTTTGTTATATGATTATCTTTTCCTAAATTTTCTTTGAAATAATTTTATGTTTTTTTCCTTTTGTCTGGAATGTAATATTATTCCGATAAAAATTTAAGTATCATAGGGGAGAGTTGATTAAATCGTACCAATTTTCAGTATTCCGGGTTTTTATGTGTAAAAAGATTTAATAAAATGTTTATATTTTGTAATAAATTTAAATTTTAATGGATTTACTTAGAAAATCTATTTTTTTAAAGTAAATAAGAGTATTTCTGTAAAATCCAAAATGTATAATATATAGGATATTGGCTTCTTTAAGATTTAGTGCAATAAATTTTTTAATAACAAAATATTTTAATAAAGAATTTAAATTGTAATTTAATGTATTAGTTGTAAACTATAAAAAAATTAAATGTGGACTTAAGCTTAATTTCATAAAAACTCTTAGCCGGTATAAAACTATAGTTTGACACATAAAATTTAAAATAACAATAAATAAAAATGTAATTACTTCAAATAAACTTTTAATTTTATGATATAACTTATTTATAAGACTTCCACAATCTCTCATCAGTTATAGATATCAATAATATTATTCTGGTTCCAAATATATAATCACTGGTAAGATGTGGATGATTGTCCCTTATATTTTTATTTGGTATAAATATTAAACATAAATTTAAGACTTCTTAATGGTAAATTACTAGTTTAAGATTTTCCTGTTTTTCCTTGTAAATTATGCCATATTAATTTTAAAAATGATCCTTTTTTAAAACGTCTAAACAAATCAAATTATTGATTCTTTTATTTATTATCATAAGATATTGAAAAAAAAATTTGACTATAAAAATTTGACCCGAATACAAAGAAAATAAGTTAGCTTTCATAAATAAATATAAAACTTAATGATTTTATGTTAGTTTGTATAAAAGTTTAACAACTTTATTTTTCAAATACATGATTGTACAAAAAAAACAGGAAGTCCTTATAACAGAACCATTTTAACATTCCAATTTTCTGTTTATTTTCCTAATAATTAAATATTTGTAAAATAATAATTAAATTTATTATATTTATTTAATTTTTTTTTTTTGGCAAAATATCACGTACTTCAGAAACATCTTCATTAATATGGACATTTTATGACTCTTGGTTTGGTTTAATGACTTTTAGAAGTTTTTAATGAGATTTTCGCGAACTTCTTTAAAATTTTATTCCTTCATCATCACTCATTATTTTACAGATCTGTATGTATGCATATATATATATATATATATATATCTTTCTTGTTATTCTAATAAAATGTTCTTAATTTAAATTTTTTTTAAAAGTAGTTCAACACACGCCATAGTTCATGGTTAAATAGTGATTAAAAAGTTTTATTTTTTATATCTATATACATTGCAGCAATTTTATATAATTTCTCATATTTTTTTTGTTTCCTTTCTCTAAATTAGAAAATTTCTGGGAAAATTTTGTAGACCATTGAAAAATATTTCATTATTTAGTTTTTAAAATTAAAGTATTCCATTTTAAACTAAAAATATGCTTTTGTTTCCAATTTATCCATAAATATTCATTAAAAATATATAAGAAATTGGGAATATGGGGGGGATAGTTGCCTAAATCGTACCACTTTTCAATATTGCTGGTACCACCCAAAAGGCAAATTGGTAACATAGACTATAGAATAGAGGTTCTTAGACAACTAGACTCAAGTTAAGATTTACTACAATTAATATTTAATGACAAAGATTAAAAAAAAATAATTTAATATTTGACAAATCTTTATTTAATTTTTGACTCCAAATAATCTTTCAAACTTAAAATGACTTGTATTTAAATATATCTAAGTAACTTGTAATGTTGATATCAATTCTAATTAAAAGATATTAATAATATTATTTAGTTTTCTAATAGAATCCAATAGTATAATTCAGGAATTGGTACAACGCCGGCCACTATCTCCTATTCATTATGAAAATTTTAAGTTAAAATTTTTATGTTAAACCGACGAAAATTGTGTTGTTTTTTTGTTGTTTTAAAATTTTTCATTTTGTTTATAGGAAAATTAGTGACAACAAAAAAAAAAAAAAGTTTTTTATTATTTTTATAGTCTTTCATTTAATTTTAATAGAGAAAATTAAAATCTATAATAATTTATTTATTTTTAAGCAGATCCTGATTAGGTACGCAATAATAAAATTAATATTAATCGAATTTATAACTTAAAATTTTCCGTAAATTGTCCTTATATTTCATAATTAAATTTTATATTTTCTCCTAATTAAGTTAGTCTTTATTAAAGTAATTTTAATACCAAAACAAATTAAATAGAAAATCTCTAAAATATTTTTAAAATTTTAAAATTAGTAATACTGGAAAGTCTATTTTATTAGTTAGTACTTTAAATTCTCTCTTCAATAAGATATAATCAAAATATTTAAATCATCCCACAGGACTAAATTTTAAACATTAAATATTTAATTAAAATATAATTGAAGAGCTTTGAGGGAAGGCGTTAAGTGACATTTTTTGTAAAATGAGATATTGTTACACATATGAAGGAATTAAATTGCATAGTAATGAAAAATATATTAAATTATGAGTTAGTTACACTCGGTAGAAAAAGTCTGCGTACACTTATCACATTAGAATTAAATTTGAATAAAACGAGTGTTTAAATTTATATTTAAGAAATTTTTTTTTTATATTTTATTCATAGGAATTTGTATTTTCTTTGCTATTAGTTTTCGTAGGTTTAGTATTTATAAAAATAAAAATAATCCAAGAATACAAAATAAAGTCAGAATAAAGCAGCAGAAAAAGTCTGCGTACAGTAAATGAAAATTAAAAATAATATAAAATAAAATAGAAATTTCAAATAAATTAATAACTTGTAGGATAGCCTCTTCTTTTCAGAACCTCCTGCAATCGTTTTGGCATAGAGTGTGCTAATTTCTTAGTTTCTACAGCTTCAATGTTACTCCATTCTTTTTGAATGACTTCCTTCAACATATTCTTTGAAGTTATATTATGTTGGCGTATTTTACGTTCAAGCAAATCCCATACGTGTTCTATCGGATTTAAATCGGGCGATTGTGGAGGTGTATGTAGTAGTTTTGGTACGTTATATAGTACCTACAGCTTAACAACATATGAAGTATGTTTAGGGTCATTGTCATGTAAAAAATAGTAATCGTTACCCAGATTTAATTTTTCTGCACTTTGTTTAACATTTCGTTTTAAAATATTTAAATAATCATATTTGTTCATAGTAGATTCAATAAACTCCATATGTCCAACGCCATTACTTGCCATACACCCCCAAACCATTATACCACCACCACCATGTTTTACGGTAGGAAGAAGATTTTCTTTATTGAGGGCTGTACCTGGTTTTCTCCATACAATCTGACGTCCTTTTATTCCAAAAATACAATATTTACTTTCATCCGAATAAAGGACGTTTTCCCAAAACTGAATTGGTTTATTAATGTTATCGTGTGCGTATTTAATTCGCTTTTGTCTATTTATTCTTGAAATAAATGGTTTGCGACGAGCAACACGACCATTATACCCAGCTTTCTTCAGTATTTTTCGGACAGTGTCAGCACAAATTTTTTTTTTAAATTTAATTTCAATATCTTGTGCAATTTTGGATGAAGCTATACGTGGATTTTTTTTCACTGAAGCCAAGATATTACGTCTTTCCCTTATTGTTAATTTTGAAGGACGACCAGAACGAGGTTTTGATGTTATTATTCCTGTGGATTTAAAGCAGTTTACCACTTTTTGTACAGATGAATGTTGTCTTCCAATTGTTTTTCCTATTTCGCGAAAACTTTTTCCTTCTTTCCATAACTTTATAATAATTTTCCTTTCACTTACAGAAATCTCCTTACCTTTGGATTCCATTTTAATTAGTTTTTAATTTTAAACTGCTATTTTTTCTAAATAATATTTTATTGTGCAATAAATTGCATAAGCGAACGTTTGTATATGAACATATGTAATTTTAAAACTAATTACGCACTCAAATATTATTTAAAAATTCGGGGAATTACATTTTAATAAAACTGTACGCAGACTTTTTCTGCTGCTTTATTCTGACTTTATTTTGTATTCTTGGATTATTTTTATTTTTATAAATACTAAACCTACGAAAACTAATAGCATAGAAAATACAAATTCCTATGAATAAAATATAAAAAAAAAATTTCTTAAATATAAATTTAAACATTCGTTTTATTCAAAATTAATTCTAATGTGATAAGTGTACGCAGACTTTTTCTACCGAGTGTACGTTGTTTTTTTGCTTTAAAGAAGAAATATATTAAAATTTATATTTGTTACGTTCTTGTAGCAAACGTTACGTAGTTTTAGAAAATTGAAAACTTTAAATATGATTTATTCAAAATGAAAATTCCATTTCATCCTCCAAACTCTTTAATTATATTTAACTCTTCAGAGATGTAATACAAAACATAATTCATTGCAATTTACAATCATTAGCATACTATTTATTTGATATTAAAAAAAAAAATATACGAGGAATTATATTTTTAAAATTTCTTTATGTATATTTTTAAGATAAATCTACTACACTCACTCTATTGCGTTCAAGTAACACTAACACAAATAAAAATATAAAACAAATATTTTATAGATATTTATATATACATATGTACATATATACATATCAGGTATCTAAGGAACTGCATAAAGTCATCAAATGAAATTGAAGCTTTACATAAAATTCTCATGAGAGCTTTTATTAAAAAAAAAAATAGAAAAATTTACAAAAAAAAGAAAAGGAAAATAATGTAATAACATAAAAAAATACAAAAAATATATAAAAACCCATGTTTGTATTAGTAAATTATATATACAATATTTCCAAAAAGTATAAAGACATTTATTTTAACTGTACCTCTGCAAAAACAAAAAATACAGAAAAAAAAAGAAAAGTCTTTAAAGATTCCATAAAACCTATCAAAGAAGCTTTACCTAAAGAACCATTACCATCGGATAACAATGACTATATTATATTTAACTGTTCTCTAGGATATCACCAAAGAGACCAAAAGTTACCATTTTATATATATATTTGTATTGAGAATTTCCCATATACAACAATTTCTAAAAAAAAAAAAAATTTCGTAAATGTATTTGTATTTAAGTAAAGGGTGATTAAAGACTTGCTTCTAGAATCTAGAAATCTAATTCAAGTAAATATTCTTTTAAACTTTAATTAATTGTACCATTTTTTAGTTTAGTTATTAAATTATATAACTTTTTTTAACCAATATCCTTAAAATTAATAATTAAACTGAATTATTTATCATCCTGTATTTTTTTTAAAAATTACTTAGTATTAAACAAATCTATTGGTAACGTAACGAGTAGTCAAAAGATTTACTTCAAACTATATATGAGTGGTATATGTCTATATTTATGAAGATTTAAACTTATATTTAAGATGAAATAAAGAAAAATATAAAAGGTGAGATGATCGCCACAATAACGAAAATAAGCAAAAAAAAATTCCAATAAATTTTCGTGTTTTCCCCCCAAAAAAAAAAGTAGAAGAAAATCATAAAAGTTTTTCTTTTATATTGTGAAACTTTCTCTTATCGATTCAAATATAAAATTTTTTTTTTTGGTTTGTTAAAATGAATTTTGGTTTTTCACGTTTCTAACTTGTATATATATTTTTGGTTGTTGTTTTTGTTGTGGGTGGTTGTAGTGATGATGATGCTGAAAATAATAATTTGTAAGAAAATCGATCGATAATAAAGTGAAATGATTTTTTCATATTTTCATTTTCTTTTAGTTTTTCATCTCTCTCCCGAAAAAAAAAAAACATAAATGTTCAGCTTGTTATAATACCAATATAAATTTATATTATATTCAATCAGTTAAAATGATTTGAGTTTTATTTTTGTTCTTTATTCTATCATTACGAAAAGTTATAAAATAAGGTTTCATTTTTCTTTTAACAAAATATATACCGTATAGTAAATTTTCGTCCTGGAACATTTTTTCATGGAACATTTATAATACTATATAAAACTAATGGGTGAATTCTTAAAAAGATGTAATTTCGATTGCTATAGGATTAAGTTTTTCTGTTTTTATATACCGTATATGTTTTGAGCAGGAAAATTCTCAAAAACACAAAAGAAATGAAAAACAAACTTTCCCATTATATTTTATTATTATTGGTTAAGCTTTTTTGGTTTTTTTTTTTTTTATAGTATGCGAAAAAATTATAATGTAAATAGTATATAATTTTATAAAGTGTTATTTATATATTTTACATACAATCTTATGTATTTAGACTGGAATTAATGGCATATAATTTTTTTTGGTCATAATTTTATATTTATAAGTATATTTTTTTTTTATTATTATTATTTGTTTCATGTTTGGCTTTATTATTAGTTTTAAAGTTAAGAAAATGGTATTGACTAAGTAAAGAATTATTTTTAATGTATTTGTTGGTATAACTTTTCAACGTATCTAATATTTAGGTAATTTTGTGGTACATAATTTTTTTTTTAAAATTACTTTTTTACTTAAAAAAATTATTTTTTTTAATATCATAAATATATTTCCTTTAATAGCAGATTCAACAACATATTAGTAATAATATTTAATTTTTAATGTTTAATTCAGGATATTTAAAATGTTCTGGCAAAATATCAATAGCTTTAATTTAATATTTAGTCTAACCTAATATTTCAATAAAGTTAAGAAAAAAGGATTGCCAAAATATAAACTTATTATTATTGTATATTTTCTAGTAGAAAATTTGAGAAATATAAGTTCTAAATTTAAATAATATTCAGCAAATATCGTGGAACATTAGTAGTCCAAACCATTTTTTTTAAAAAACATTTTAATTAGTCAACAAAATTATTTCTGAAAAAAAGATAAAGTATTATGTATTTAACTATAGCAAACAGCAAAATTGGAAAATTTGGAAAAAAGATAATATATAATTTTAAATTATCAATTTAAAAGGAATACATTTACAATCTTGTGACAGAAAATCAATAGCATAATTTATTTTTAATTGAACTAATAGAATAAGTAGCCATGGAAGTTGCCTAAATATTTTTTTCCAGTCAAATACTGACAAATAAAATGTCCAATAACTTGGAATTGCAAATAGCAGCAACTCTCATCTATGTATGTATTTAGATTTTTTTTTGACAATTCATGGAGTAAATGAACATAGAAAGAAATTTGGATAACTCTATGTATATCTTTATGGTGGTTCTAATTCTAGTGCTACTTATTCTATGATTGAACCTAATACTATTGAACATTGCCCTATAAATCGAATTGAGTTGAGTAGATTATTTGATAGTTAAAATTATTATAGTTTAAGTTGAATAAAATTTATTTCTTAATAAATTTGAAATCTAATGGTAGTTTCTGAAAAAAAAAATAACTTTCAAATGTTATTAAAATTAGAAATAAGAAACTAGCTATGAATTATTTATAAAAAGAAAAATATTTTCTACTCAATTTTTCTTTCTTTTTTTTCAGAAAGAAAAACAAAAACTTTCAAAATATTAAATTCAAATTCTATGTATAGTTGAACTGATGGCCAAACTTATGATTTTGATCATATAGTTTGAATATTATATATTTAAATGAAATATGTACATTTATCCTTTCATGATCTACGAATTTATTTAACATTAAATGAAATATTCTTTCCCACAGGAAATTTTTCCTAATTTAGTTTTAATCATTAGGGTATTTTGAAATTTATTTGTTTAACTCTTTTTCGGAGGATACATTTTTAAAAAAAAAAAAGTTGATTTTTAAAGGGGAAATAATTACAATTACCAATATAGATGAAAATATTAATGGAAACTTTGAATTTTATATTAAAGTTTATATATAAAGTATAAAATAATAACGTTTTTTTTTTCTAAGTTGAAAATGTCCTTGTTTTGTCTGTTTTTCTTCTTTTTGGTAAAATAAAATTGTATTAATGTTGAAAAAGTTTTTGTCTATTTAAAAAAAAAAATTACATTACAATTTATATTATTTTTAGTTTTGTTGCTCGTAACTTTCAATTTTCGTTATAATGTCTAACAATAAATTAATTTAATTTTAATATAAGTAGAGATACATATATATATAGATAAATTTGTATTTATTAAAAGTATATAAAACATGTTGTAATAATTCTAATTATGTGGGTTATTTTGCGCAAAAACTTTAATAATAATATCCCAGTGCTTAAAAAACTATTGTCGTTTGTTTAACTTTTATATACTTTTGTGTGTATCTACATTGGACTGTAAAGGATATTCTCTTTTTTCTTGTCTTTTTTTTATAATTCTATATTCGAATTGTATACAAAAAAATATTAGTTTTTTTTAAAAAAATTTAGAGATATTCTGGTCAATTATTAAGCAAGGACATCATAATTATCTTTTGGAACTACAAAAATAAAATGTGCGTTGAATATTAAATTTGATTTTTATTTCGTTGAGAAATAAGAAAGTTTTTTGTAACTACATATATATTTTAGATAATATATTTTTAAATTAACATGTTTATCGTAACTGGGTCAATATTATAGAAAAATAATAACATTTTATTATTATTATTATTTTGCGTTCTCCTTGATTTGGTAATTTTGTTATTTTTTTTAATTTTCAATATTCTTGTACACATTAAAATTTTGTAATTTATTTGAATAACCTTCAATTTTCAAAACACGAGTACATAAAATATTCAAGAAATTATTAAAAAAAAATTTATTTATCTAATAAAATCAAAGTTATACTACTCAGAAATAAGCAAATAACTATTATGTAATAAAGTAATTGCGGTTGTAGTCAATAATCATTTTCATTTTGATATTTATTATTATTATTTATACTACAATTACAATATTACTTATTAAAATATAAAATTATATCAATAATTCCTTATAAAATATAATTACAATAAAATCATTTTCAAATTGCAAATGAAAACTTAATGCATTTGACAGGAAAATTTTTGATATATATACATATTTATATAATTCAAGGTAAAATGTCTGTAAAGTTAAATTAAAGTTAACAATATAGAAATATGTGATAATACTATTACGTATAAAAGAGAAATTTTATTTCAAACTATCACGCAATTCACAGTTATAAAAAAAAAAGGACTTGACATGTAATTAGCACCCATAAGGTTTTCCTTTTCACTGTTCCTTTTAAAGGAGTTCCGGTAATTTGCCGATTTTTTTTTTTTTTTTTAAATACAATATTCTTTCAGCTGTTTTTAACATTGAAATAATTTTTTACTCAATAAAATTTTTGTTATACAATATTAGACAAAATAAAATGTTATAACATTTATTATATAATATTTTAGTAATTCACTGAGACACGTAATAATTCTTACGTAATCAGAAAATATATTAAAAGATATACTTTGTAAGGAAACTTGAAATATTCTGGTGAACAAATAAAGTGAAACTAAAAAATTATAGATACATATTATATAAAAATTTGTATACTTCTTATAAGATTAAGGATTTATTTAATAAAAATAAAATCGTAACTTTTATATGAATATAACAACGTAATAAAATCAAAAATGGCATGACTATTATGCCATAGTTTCATACTTATAGGACTTTTACAATTATGTTCATAAATTTTAAATAAATTACGTTTATATTTTCATACAATATATTTTCAGTCCTCAAGCTCGAACTAAAATTATTTCTGTATGTTAACCCATTATATTTTTACCAGCGAAGCTCTACTATCAGTTCTGAACACAATTTACTAAATTAAATTACAATTTAAAGATTTAAACAAGGTGAAGCAAAACTTACGTTAAGGAAAAATTATACATATTTTATTTTAATTTTACTATCAATTATCTTTCCGATGTGAGATCTGTTATTAATTTTGGAGAATATTTACTATGTTAATTGCAATTTTTTAATTAAAAAACCCATTTTGCCCAAAAGCTAATAACAACGCTAGGTGGTTGGTCTTTTATTATTTTTGGCTATATCTTATACAAAATTCTTCAAATTTTCCAACGAGTTGTTTAGCAACAATTTATGTGTACATTCACTACGTTAAATATTAGTTTGAAAAAGTACACGAACGGATGGAGAGTAAAAAGAATTTATGTTCGGAAAAATTATTTTAAAAATATTTAAAGATTTAAGAAAATGTTTAGGAATTAAAGACATCTTCGTTAAATATCTTGCAGGAATAATATAAAATTATATGTGAAATTGTATAAAATTACCAGGTATAGGTTATACCATTGATTACTAATTATTAATCAATGATTATAGTTAGCATAATTATTACAGAGATAATTTTATTTAATTATATCTTTTATTGCAATAAAATCAGTCAAGAATTAAAGTTCAACATAAAAGAAGTTGAATTTTATCAAAATATCAATAATCAAAATTCGAAAAAAGAAAAGAAATACTTTCACTTTGCATATATAATTATGTTATTATTATTCATCATATACTAGTTATTAGTGGGTAATGAAGTTTTGTTTAAAAGCTTGACTTTTGCACGACACCTGACGCAATAAATTTCTCGTTAAATATTAAATAAACAGGGTTATTAAAATCAAATTAACATTTTTCAAGTTGTTGATTATTTTACGTGCGTTTTTTGCCTTATAATATATACATAACGATTTTTTTTATTTTTTTTTCAATTTTGTTACGTGATGAAAGAAATATATATTAATTAGTATATATATATTAGTATGCTCTTATGTTTTACCACCTAATATATGTATATATATGAATTTAACTGAATTAAAATTTATTGAAACGTAAATTCAAATATATTCAATGTTTTTTCTTCTTCTTACATATTCTAACTATATATGAATAAACATAAAAAAAACCAGTAAGCTTATTCATCCATATCCCTATTATAATCTGCAAATATTTCACATAAAAAAAAATACAACGAATAAGATAGTCAAAAGCTATAAGTTTTCCAAATCGTTTTTAACTATCCCAAAGGAAAATGTTTGCCAATTGAACAATTCACAAAGCAATTTAGTGAAATACTCTAACTATGTGTATATAATATTTTTTTTTTTTAGTAAATAGAATATTTGTTTTGATCCTAACATACCTATAAACGTATATCTTCGTATAACTTTTTTTGGTTTTTTTCTTTTTTTTTTTTTTGGTATCAATGTAATCGACAGTAAAAATTTATCAAATCAATGAAATATCGATTCATAACTTTGTGTTTTTAAACTAATACAATCTTATCGTCCTGCAATACACACTATATTATATCAGGCTATCTATAAAAGGAATGCGTATATGAGACAATATTTTCCTCAAAAAAAATATATTCCATATTTGAAAAGGTAACAAAAAAAAAAAAACTAAATTTTCACCAACACATTTTTTTTTTTTTACCGCAAAAAAGAAAATTGTAACATTTTTCGATTAAGGTCCTTTATATACATATATGTACAAAGATATATTTTTTTTGTATAGAGAAACCCTTCCTCAACTTTTTTTTTTCAAGGATATTATGTTTTTTTTTTTGTGTGGTAACTGAATAGAACCCAAAAAAAAAAAAAGAAATTTAGTCCTTTTTTTTTACTTTTATTGTAAAAAATTAGATCTCATTTAGTGTGAGTTTTTATTTGAAGTTTTATTTCTATTTTTATATTTTACGTATACACATATATATGTATACAAATTTTTTTTTTTTCCTTTTTGTATCCTTATCAAGACTTCAAGGAAATTTTATAGTAAAATAACGTTAAAAATAAAATACAAACAAAAAAAGCATAAAAAAAAAAAAATAAGAATAGACAGAAAGAAAATGTATTTTTATATTAAAAAAAAAAAATGTTACTTGGAGATATTTTCTAACTTTAATATTTTCATAAAATTGGTTTACTAATACTATTGTATTACTATATAGTTGAAAAAGGAAAATTGCAGAAAAACGAAATACTATATAATATTCAATGAATGTTTTTCTTATTTAATATTTTTTCGCAAGAAGAAGATCGATCGTAGAATTGGGGGATCGGTGAAGGGTAATGAAGTAAATTAATTGTACTGTAACATAGTAATAATGCGCACACTCTGCAATTTTTCTGTTGTTTTCATGTTTTTTATGTTTTTTTTTTTTTTGTATGATGGCGGATTGAATATTTTATGTTATTTATAGGGTGAAATCCTTACATGCGAAGGATTTTTTTGTAGGTTTTTTTTTTTTAATTTGGTTCAAATTGAGTAAAAATAATTTAAAGGTGAAATGGTAGTCTAGTTTTTTTTTTATGTTGTTTATATTAATTGAATTTAGTTTAAGAAAACGAGGATAATTTATTCTGAAGCGTATATATATTTCAAAATTCTATAAATTATAATTTGAACAAAAATGTTATTACATATTACATATATGAATGTAAGAGTATTCTTTTTTCAATTTAAGTCCTTTAATCGAAGTTAAATTTAATTAAGATTAAATAAGTTTTACTTTCAGTATAGTAAAAGGATATTTTAAGCAATAAATTTATATTCTGTTAATTCTTCTGTTAAGGTAGAATGAATATTCAATAGTGGAAAAGTCCAACTTGAGCACTAATGGTGGTGCAACCATCGTATTGCAATCTATTCCGAAATATATATTTCTTGATACTGGAGAAACAATTCATTACAAAACGTTAATGATTTTATTTGTTGTTAGCAAATCCTAGAATTAAATTAATAGTGAGATGTTTGTTGTTTTTCCCAATCCCAGAAATACATTTTATAATAAATTTTATTACTTGTACTCATTTAAAGATCAACACCGAAGTGTGGGATGGAAATCGAACTCAGTGCCTCCTAGCAAAAAATTTCTCACTAATTAAGCTTGGTATACACTACGAAAACTAAAATTAGCCATAAAAGATTATTATTATAATTTTAATACATATATTTCTTTTTAAAATTATAATTAGAAAATGTGACAAAGTTTAACTATCCACTGATGTTAAAATGGATCTAAAGTATTTCATCATCCATTATTGTTTCTTTGTATATTTTATATTATATAGATTATACATAGATATACATATAAACAATCTTATAAACTTTTCTTTTTATCTATCACAAAATCTTGATGATAATGACTTAAGAAAATATAAGAATTTACTTTTTTAATCGGATTAACACCACCTGAAGAAGAAAAGTAGACGCGAAAAGAAAATTTTTTTTTTGTTACTAAACACTTTTCTTTTGATAAAATATATAAAAATGAAAATGGAAAAGAAAAAAAAATATTATTTAAAAGTTTAATTAAAATTAATTCAAAGTTTTTAAGTTGAATTTGACACAAGAGAGACAAACAAAAATAATAATGGATATTATTTATATATACTATATATTTTTTTGTCCTGTTTCATAATCGGCAATCAAAATGTCCTTTTTTTTGTTGTGAAAATCTAATTTAAAGTTTTATTGGTTGAAATTTTTTATATTACATAATTTACTTTTGGCAAAAAAGAAAAATTAAATTGCCAATAAGGTAGAATGAATATTTTTAATCAAAAATCTCTGTAATTGTGGTAATTTTTTGTGATAAGAAAAAAAAAAAATAAGGAGGAGAATAACACTAAGCTATGTAGAATTTTTGTTCATGCAATTTATTTAAAAATATTGAGTTTTATTTTAAAAAAACGTTGTAACTAATTAAGTAATCTTTTTAAACTTTTTTATGTACAAAAAATCCCTTATGTTAATTTTTGTATTTGTTCGTCTCTCTCTCTCTGTAAACTTTTTCAAATTATAATAATATTGTAGTACACAATATGTGCATTTTAATTGTTTCAAGGCTACTTTAAGAGTAGAAAAGTTTTCTATCAGATTGAGGTGAAATAAATATAAATACCTTACGTTTTTTGCCGGTATTCGTTTTATTCAAACTGTAATCAAAAATTGCAATTTAATAAACCACGTATAATTTTTAATTAATTTTTTTTTTTGCCAATGGGGCGATATTAGTTAATGAAATTCAAATCTGATGTTAGAATCAAATATTAATTTTGAACAAAAAGAAGAATTATCAGAATATAAATTTATTCGACATTCAAATATTGCATAATATTGTAAATATCAAAAAACGTTGTAAGTATTAAGTATTAAAACCAAAATTAGATGATGCACTGGTAAGGGAAACTTTTTTTATTTACTGATTTAATTTTAAAATTATACAGATTTTTCTAAAATTATCTTTAGTATCTTAAAAATACCTTTTTCGGTATTGTCTTATAATAACATATGTAAGAAAAAATTAATATCATACACGTTACATACATATGTTATTTCATTATGTAGAACAAATTTCCTAAATTGATAACAGAACAAAAAAAAATAAAAAAAAATTCTATGTTTTTGTAAATATTTTCCTCAAAATATATAATGATTCCCCAAGCATTAATTATATTTGTTCCTGTTCCTTAAGTATTAAAAATACCATAAAACAATTTTTATTTAGATAAAAAAGACTCATTATATGAAAAAAAAGAAGAAAATAAATTTAACCATCTTTAGGTAATATAAAACTTCCTTTATACAAAAATATGGTTAATTAGTACGACTTAAGTGTCAGGTGTATCATCACAGTACTAAAAACATTTAAATGAATGGTTTATATTTTTCGAAAATATTTCAGAGAATATTTCTGTATCTGGAATATAGTAAAAAAAATAAGTAAAAAAGGACTTCAATCCTCGATGAAAAGAATACGATACAATGAGAAAATATTTTTTTACAATTCTTTTTAATAAGAAAACCACAATTTTTTTTTTTAAATTTCTTTTTCACGTTTGTTTACTACAACAAACCCCGCACCCAATCAAGTTATCTTCATTTAAGAATCATAAATTTTTCATGTATATTATTTAAAATCTGTTGAAAATATTTGTTTATATACTAAAGATATTTATGCTTCAATAGAGATTGTTTTTTCATTTTTTTTAGTTAGAAAATTTTCTTAATTTTTACTTTATAAATTAGTTTTTTTTTTTTTAAATAGGATTTTGTGATAATTAATTTAATATCTCTTGACTATACATATATATAAATAAGGAAAAGCAACGAGAACAGAAGATAATTACCACATTTTTGTTAATTAACCACATAAATGCTTAGAATTAGAAGAATTTCACAACATTTTCTGAGACCACAAATTTTATATATAAATTTAAGGGATTTTTCAAATGAAAAGTTTACATAAAAAAATTTTTTTTTTAATAATCACTGGATATATTTTAATTAAAATTAATGGTAAAATATTAGTAATAATTTAATGAACTATAATATATTTTAAAGATTTTTATTTTTTAATAATTTTCATACAAATTTATGTAAATAAAGAGAAACTTTTCAATAATTTAATTTATTTTCTATTTTAATATAAACTAAATAAGATTTTAATATTAATTTATAATAAACAAATAATTTTGTATTGGGAATTTGTTCATTAATTGACACAAATTGAAATTTTAATCAGATCAACAATGTTTATAAATCAATAAATATTTATACATAATAAAGTTATTAGATAGTTTGAATTAAGTTAAATTTTCAAAAATTAAATTTGCATAAATAAATTCACAATAACACGAGTAAACTATATTTTATTGTGAAATTATTTTTAAGTTTAAACTAATTTGATTTTCCATAATATATTTCCTGAATCCTTGAAAAATTATCTAAGATCGAATTTTTAATTTATGATTTAATCTATTCATAAAAAAAATATTTTGAATAACAATCTTCTTTTACATTAGTTTCATAATAAAATTTTCAAGTTTTTAAGAAAATCAGTAATGGTAATTAAAATTTAATTACATCCTTTATTTAACAAAATATTATTCTATAAATATTTAATTAAAATTATGCTGTCAATTACGAATTTACCCATTCATAAATTATTTTTTTTTTTATACAATTACATTAAATTCAAAATAATACTAAAAACAAGGCAAAAAAGTTCGTTTACGATAAAATTTTTCATTTAGAAACCAAATTCAAGTTTAACTAATTAATTTGTAATTTTATTTAGCGTTAATAAAAAAATTCTATATTACTATTCAAAAGTTTTAGATTTATGAATAAGGGGGTATGCTATAATTTTACACACAGCAAAAAAAAAAAAAACTTTTTTATGGAATATCCTCCAATCTTGGTGTCGGATATAAATTTGTTATACTCGGTTGATTTTCATAATCGATTAAAAAAAGATAAACTTTATTTTATGCATATTTTAAAAAAAAATTGGATATTTCAAGGAAAAAAGATAATAATGATATAAAATATGGGATTAATAGTCTGTCGGAAAATAGCTTATTAAAACAGTTTTATAAAATATTACAGATTTTATAATTTTAATAAAAAATTCAATTAAAAAGTATTTTGCTATTTAGTGTAATTATTCATACTAATTGCACGGATATTTTTTTTACGGTATAGAAACCTGTCTACGTATAACAAAATTAAGAAAATATTTGGCGAATATTGTTTTGAAGTTTTTTAATTTTTTAGAGAATGGTGGAATTTAACCCAATTTTGTTTCGTATAATTAATACTGGTTTACTGATTTAAAGGAATTCCTAAAAATTGATATTAAATTTCCCAAACTACTCTTTTGTCAAACACATAAACTTATATTTATATAGAGTATATATTATTTTACATACCATGGTGGCATTCCGCCAACAAATACATCTGAATTTGTAGCAAACTTTCCAAATTGAAATTCTTTTCCTCTTGATGTCCGACTTTGTGATACTCCATCAACAATAAGTGTTGTTTGGTCATCATTCCGCAGTACCTGTATAAATTTGTGTATATTTTTGTTTATCAAAAATTCCACACAAATTGAAACGAAAGATAATAAAAATATTAGTTATAGTCTGTAAAAAATGGATGGAGTTTTCTGATGTTATTTAGTATAGATAAATAGATATAAGGCATTATAAAATAGATACACCATACTACTATGTGTAATGGACATTTGTGATATAGATAAAAAAATAATTTTTTTTTTGGTATCTTTTGTGGTACATAGTATAAATTAATTGATCTCAAATTTTAATGAATTTAAATGACATTCATCACAAGATAAACTAAAATATTCTAATCCGTAGATCTTTTCTGGCATTTTTATAATTTAATTTAATTATAAAATTGTAAAACGAATTTAAAGCATGTGGTGAAGATACTAAAACTATTCATATATATTAAAGATTAATAAAGATATATTTTACAAACGCTAGTGGCAGAATTCCAACGAAGTATCTATATTGCAACGAATTTATTTTATGATCCTCTTCATTAGATTTTTTACTCGACATCAATATTTACTATGTTGGATTAACGTTATAAGTAATATATTTTGCGCCCTGTAGTACCATAAACATCATTTAGAAATACTCTAACTAAAGCTTAAAATAAATTTTGAATACTATTTACCTTGCTAAATAAATTTAAAAGATAATAGTAAATATATTTTGGAAGCTAGTATTCTCATTGGAACAAAATTTAAATTAAGGAAAATTCGTATTTTATGTTAGTTTTAATTAATTTTTTAATTAATATGTTTTTTTGGAGAACATTTTGTATATTAAATTGCATTTTTACAACACACATCAAATGTAATTTTTTCAGCATTTTGAACGAATGCTTGAGTAACAGTTTATATGTACATTATTAGTGTGCTAAATATTCAATGCAAAAAGTTTAAGGACTAAACGTATAAGGAATTTTGGTTTGATAAAAAATTGCCTTTTTAGTGAATATGATTAATGATTGCTGTGACTATAATTTTACATTTTTTTGTACAGGTTTAGGGATTAAAATCAATTATAACCATATGTAAAAGTTATTTAGTTTTATTTTTATAAAACAGCCTCTTTCACTAAACATAGATTTATTTATCATTAATAATTTTATAAGCTATAAAAAAATCTAATTTTATGATTTGATATTTATTTCAAATTTCTAAAAATAAGTTTAATAAAATAACTATTGAATTAATTATAGAAAGTTTCATCAATAATTTTGTATACAGTTTCCTATACATATACATAAATAATTATACATACAAAAAAAATAGAATTATTAAGTTCAAGCATCTACTTTAAATTGTCAAGGTTGTTTTATTGAAAAAAATAAATAGTTTTGCGATATAGAAAATTACACTGATTACCATGGTTAATATTGAATATTTGTTAGAAACTAAATTATTAAATTCAACATAAATTTAATTAGAAAAACTTTAAACTATATTGAAATATTTAATGTCAACATTAATTGTAACTTATTTATTTAATTATCATTGTATTTAATTTAGTTAAATTAGTTTCCTATTTTTTTGCTGAAATATGCATTTCTAATTCTGATATTGATCAAAAATGAAAAGTTAACAAACTAAAAGGAATACAATTTTAATGTCATTGTAAATAATTGAATTTGTTTAATTCTTATAAATAGTTACTTTAAAATATAGTTAATTTACACTGCAAATTAAATTTATCATTAACTAAACTCAAAAAAAAAAAGATCCAATTAAGCAAATTTTTCATGCACACCATAATAGTACCTATAAAAAAAAATCTTGAATTGCATGTTTATTGGTATTTTGGGGTCAAAAAAAGGAGGTCACTCATGTGTTCAAATAAAAACAATTTGAATCAAATTAAACCAATTAGAATAAAGTTTGGCTTGATATAAGTTTCCTTTTTATATAAAAGAAATTACTGAACTTTAAAATATTTTATTAATAAAAAAAAAGAAGAAAAATCTAATAGCTTCGTATTTATGAGTGGCTATAAAAATTGGTTTATGCAAAATGTTCATATATAATTAGGTAATTTTATAGTTTAAATATTGTGGCTTATATTATATTATTTTTATTATACTAAACATATTTGCATATGAATTTAACATGAAAACTTTTACAACCCTTTACATAAATTTAAATTTTTTCCTGTTTTTTTTTTCTTGGTTTCAAAATGTACTAATAAACTAAATACAGAAATGCGATTTAAATTCATCAAATTAAAATAAATTTTATTTAAATGTTTAAAATATTTAATTTTGTGGTAATAATTTTTTAAGAATAATTATAATAAAGAAATAATATTTATATTTACTTTATAATAATTAAAAAAATGTTAATTTAAATTAAAAAAATATGTTAATATTATTTAAGGTTTTTCAGTGAAAACGCTATATGCAGAATTGCACAAACTCTAATGCAGTGATTGGCAACCTTTTTCATGCGCATGTAAATTTTCGATTCTCGATTGGGTAACTGAGTAATTAAAAGTATTGAAAATTTTTTCAATACTTGTTTTTATAACATATATTAATATTGAAAGAAAAATTTAAAATAATATTAGTTAGTGAATTGGTTGAGGCAGAAACTGCATGAAACTGCATGCAACTGCATGTTTTTCTCAATTAGGGTTATATGTTGTCATCTTTAATTTGACACAGCGCTTAGAAATTAACAGCGCCAATCTATTTGTAATTGAATTTAAAATGAATTTCATTTATGAAAATAACAAAGCCAAAAGCACACAATAAAGCAAACTCAATTTTTTTCAAGCAAAATCTGGGTGGAACTGACCACCAACAAATTGCCTATAATTTTAAGGTGATTTGTTTCTGATATTTTAAGTTCTTTTCTTAATTCCTCGATTTTTTTTTGCTAAATGTTTGGATTCCTAAAAATCAACGATCTCGAGTGCAAAATTTTCTATTATTTTCTAAGAAATTTTCTATGCAAAATATATAAAATCAATATCATTTTGAACTATGTTTTAGGACAGATTTCAGCATTGCAATTGACAGACAATAAAAGAACATACATATTCTAACTCTAACGCAGCCGAAATAAAAAGTACTCACAATGAACTATGTACTTTTTTAAATAAATTTAAATTACGTCTATTGTACAATTTTGGCTAATTCACAATCTAGACGTTTAGTTTCCAGCAATTGTTCAAAATTAAGCTACAGACTCAATAACTTTTAGAAATTTTCATGATTCAGAATATAAAAATTAGAATATTTTAATTTTGTTAAATTTGTTAATATGATTTTACAATTCAACACGTTTCTAAACCGAAAGTTTATAATTTTTTTAATAACTGCGGAAGTACCGTTAATTGTAATTATGTCAATATAATTTGATATTCATATTTTAATTTTCTTTTGGCAGTTTTTCATATAGAGAGGAATTATTAAATCTGTTAAATCTGTATCTTCTCTTAGTCAACATACCAGTCTCTTTTTCTTCAAATGACAATATCCAACATAAACAATATAAACGTTTTATATGAATAATGGACTTTTTATATGAGAAATTTTACTACGAAACCTATTATTTTTCATTATACTAGAATTTCCGCGAATTGCCCTTATTTTTATTTTCTATTTGTCCATAATTTTTTTACATAAAAATGTAATAACAATCGTTACGTCAATTTTCGTGGAATAAAGGATATTGTTCCACATTTCTTTTATAATATTTTAGTCTATAATTTTATTGTCCTTTCTATGCAATATACTTAATTTTAAAATTTAATAAAAACTCATGGTATCTTTCCGTTAAAAAAAGATTATAATGAATAATATACTAATCCGTTTAATTTGATTGGGAATAAAGAAATTACTTATAAAAATAATGTAATTTATAAATGTTTTATGAAATATTCCGGAAAAGCTATATTACGAATATAATTGTATAGTTTTTATAAAATTCTACTTATGACTTTACTATGAAACAAAGCTGGTAACTCTGTAATAGTCTCATATTATTATAGACAAATTGTAGGAAAAGTTATAGTTTTTTTTTAATAATTAAAGAGAATATTCTTTGAATTGTTTTATTGTCTTGGGAATTATTTGAAAAATTAGTAACATAGTTAAATATATGGCAATAAACAATAATTTTTTGACTAGTAAGGAATTCTACGAAAAACTTAATTTCTTTTAAACTTTTTTTCCCAGAATTAGATATAAATACTAAAAGTAATAGATACATATATCATTTAAAGATAGTGTAACATTAGTATAGTTATTTTTGATTTGTTTTTGTAAATATGTAAATATTATAGTTCCAAACCTCAACAAAAGTTCGAAATGAATTCTAGATAAACTATAAATATCAAAACAATGAATCAAAATTTACTCTTTATCTGAAGATTTGTTTTTACGAATTTGATGCACAAATAAACAACTTGGTACACTAAATATAAATTTGCATGTCAAAAGTCAAATAATACATTTTCAAAGAGTAAAATACTAAATAATTTAATGTAGAATGTGATTACAAATTGTATTGATTTATCCTTTCTACATAATCTTTGACAAAAACTAAGTTATGCTGCCCTATAAAGGAAAATCAAGCAATATAGGCCTGATTGTATGAACTAATTAATATCATAAAATTTCATATAAAAGTGAAAATTTATATTAAGAAGATTTATTTAATAAAAAACATAATTATAATCAAAAATAATTTACATTTTTATTTTGAACATACATATATGTATAAAATTGCATAGTATTTTTACACAAATAGCTAATAGTTTCTATAAAAATATGTATTGAAAGCATCTTGATTTTTTGCTCGAAATTTTTAATATGATCAACTCTAATAGGAAAGAGCATCAAAAAGAAATATAAATCCCTTCAATAAAATTTAAAAATGCAATCAAATAATTCTTACAAAGTTGTGACAAATAAAGTCTAGGTCTGTTTTTATAAACAGTGTTCAGTGTTCATATGCGACAATTTGGTTAGTGTTATTATAACGAGTAATTTATTAATATCATCGGTTCATATAATCGTGCTTTTAAAGATTATTATATATTTATTGAATTATGTATTTATTGAAAATGAAATTATTGTAATGAAGAATTAGTGCTACCGTAGTTCGTAGTGGACAAAAATAGTCCACAAATAAAGTGAGAAAGCTATATTTGCTTGCGCAACCTATATGTTTTCATTCGTATTTTCATTTGTTGGCCAAAATCAGGATAAAATAGATAGCAATCATTATCATTTTTAACAAGAATATTTTTTGAAATAATCTAACCAACAAACTTAACCAAAAAAAAATAAATCTTTTAAAACGAGCTTTGAAAACACATCTTCTAAAGACTACTCTAAAAGAACCAGGCAAAACTTTTTATTAATTATTTTTTTCAGCAAATAAAGTATTTTAATTTATATTTTTGTCGAAATTTAAGTAATGTCAGATAGTATGAATAAGAATATATTAAAATTAAGATTAATATTTATCTATTCTATCAATAAAAAAAATTTAAGTGACCTATTTCAGTTTAAGCTTAATTTTATTTTACGTATAAAATAATTTTCACGAAAACGAACAATATTTAATTTATATTTTTTTTCAATAATTTGAACTTTTATCCTTAAAATTCTAGAAAAAAAAAAAAATATTGAATGCATGTTGAATTCATAAAGCGGAAAATATTATATCCTCATAACACTTTTATTTAAAAAAAAAAAATAAAAGAAAAAAGATTTTAAGTTATATAAAAAAAAAATTGTTTTATGATGACACGACATTTCAAGTTGACAGCACTTGACATCGCTAAGATATATAATTTTTTTTTATATATATATATTTACATAGCTATAGCTATTATAGATACTCACACTATACTCGAATATTTAATATCTTTTAGAATGAGTTAAAGATTTTGTTAGTATATTACGGAATCGTATAGTTTAATTTTTTTTTTTTCTTTTATGAAAGTACAATTCAGTTTGAATATATTTTTAAATGAGAATATTTATGATAACATACATATAGATATATTTATGTAGATTTTTAAAACTTTGACTAGTACACAGCTTGTATTTTGTATATATCCATGATATATTCACGATATTTACTTGTTTGCAGACAGAAAAAAGGCTGAATTGGCATTATTAAAGGAAAAAAAAAAAAATGAGATAAATGTTTTCATATAATATATTTAATATCTTAAAAGTGTGCATATTCAGGAAATTTTGAACCCTTAGTTTTATATTATGTCTATAGTTGTTGATTGTGAAAATGTGAATGACTTAGTTTTTATTGTGAGTTCAGTTAACTCAATGTTAAGAAACTGTATTTTAATCAATATTTTTAAAAGTTCCGCATCCATCAGATTGATAAAATGTTAGATTGTTGTTAAAATGAATTTCATTCGTACATGAATTACAAGTCAATAATTCAATTGGTTGAATAGAAAGTGATCCTAAACTAATTAATATTAATTATTTTAATATAATTTAAAAAAAGCAATTTTCTATTATTTTGACCTCTCTATATAAAAATATATCTGAAACCATTAAATATAAACAAAGATACTGGGACGTTTTATAATTCAATTTTCTTTTTAATTAAGTAGGAATTGTAGAGAAATAATATTTGTAGACTGTAGTGCTTGTTGGAATACATTTATTTTGCTTATTTCATGAAACTCAATTACTTTCAATTGTGAATTACCATACAATAAATTAGCTTTTCGTCTCAACGTATTTTTTAAAAATAATATCTTATCGAATACTAAACTAGTCACCACCACCAGGTGACTGATTAATTTCCAGTTATTCAACTAGGTTTTCATGAATAATGTAATGTACTATATTTTTAAAATATTATACAACAGCGACAAAAAGAAAGAACCTTTTCAAAATCATAGAATAAGAATTAATATCTTGGAGCATTTTCAACTGCCATGGTTTCCTTTTTTTAAAAAATACTTTACAGACAAGTTTATTTTGCGGTTACACTACAAGTTATATTATTGCTCTAATTTCTTTTGTTTTAACTTTTATTTTAATTCACCATAGCTAACAGCATTCAATTTATCCTGTTATACTTTATATTCAATTGTCTGGATTTTCTTTTTGTTGAATTAGATTAACTGGAACTACTAAGTGGATCAGTTAGAAGTCAAATAAAATCATCAAATGAAACAAAATAAACTGTATTTATTTGTTTAATTTTATTTAAAGAGATTTTTTTACATTTAGCTGTCAGAAAAAGAAATCGCCTCGACTACTGATTAAAAGAATTAAAACATTTCCGTACTTTTCAATTAATTTTTACTAAAATTTTGTTTAGATATATTTAACTATTTCCGTTTAGTTTAGATGATATTTTATAAAAATTCTGTTGCAATTACATAAATACATATAATACTGTAACTGTAAATTAGTAGGAATAGAATATAATATATATTCCTATGTCAGGTTTTTCCTAATGGCATTAATATGGTAGAGAAAGTAGGTTCTTTTTAGAGATAGTTCTATTTATAAATAGAATGTATAAAATTTTGAAAAAGGTATTTGACATTTGCGAATTAACACGTTCACGTAAATTACGGCATAACAAGTAGTTTTAGTTTCTATCCATATGCAAATTACGTGTGGAGACGTCAAAATGTTAATACATAATTGCGTTTCTGAGAGGAATTATAATTGAACGCGAATGTGTTAATTATTTGAGTTGTCTTAAGTTTTTATTAATAATTATAACTATTTAATAGAATTGTTATTGTTACTTGGATTTTACGGAAATAAAATTTTATATATTGTATATCCTAGGTCGCTGAGTAAAATTTTATATGTGATATATGCCACAGCGGTACTGTATACTGAAGTGGGTTGTAAAGTCTTTGATTCACGTTTTTGATTTTGGGCTAGTTTGACATATTAACAATTTAGGTTATTTGTTAACAAGAAATGTCTCACTAGTGAGACATTAATAATACATCTTTTTTTAGTGAGACTGCCACAGTTTAAATTTCCTTTAATATAAATATATCAAAACCGCAAATGGTTTGTTAATAAAATCTTCAAGGTAGAGCTAACTTTGACATCTTGTCAAGAAATGATTCAGTCCAACTGTTGTATTGAATCCATTTTTTCAATACAGCAGATGGATTCAGTCGATCTGTTGTATTGAAAAAACTGAGCAATCAAATTGAAAAATCGCCCATTCGACTTTATATAAATACCCATTTAATTTTGAATATAATTTTTAAAATCGGAATAATATAAATATTGCTCTAATAATCAAAAATCTTATAAGCTATTAAATACTTCTGCAAAAAAAAAAAACAATAACAATTTTTGACCTATAATTATATATAATATGTAAAATTCTTACAAAAATCATACGAAAAGAAAATTTCTTTTAATCTGTCCTAAATCTAGATATATCTCTTAGGATAGGTAATTATATTTTCCTATATTTTATGTTTTTATTTGCAAAAAAAAAAAAAATTATGTGTTGATTTTTAGTTCGCAATTAGACACGTTTGTTCCAATTCTTTGAATCAACTCATTTAGAATTATCAACTGCATCAAAAACTTTTCAAAGTATAAGAAGGTAAAAACTCATTGTTAATAATATCAACAAAATGTCATACTTTGTTTCAAATTGCAAGGTAATTTCCGAAGAAAATTTCAAATAAAAATGTTATGAACTGAAATAAGAATAGAGTGTACATGAAATGTTATACAAAACATAGCCATATTTATAAATGGTGCCAATCTGAAATTTAGGATAAAAACTTTTATCAAACAATTTTTTTTTTCGGTTGAAAACTTGAAAGTTTTTTAATTAATTTTGTTATTTTGGCAATTTGTTTTTCAATTTATAGTTCATAATAATTTTATTACTAAATTCAATTATGACATAAAATGAATTCAATGTAATATTTATGATAAGAAAAAAAATTGTTGAAGAATTTTTTTGAAGATTAAGATAAGTTTTAACAATAATAAAGTTTCGAGTATACTTGTACAATTATGTATAAATTATGCTGCAATTATAGATACACAATCTTGTTTAACATTTTATTGGAATAATGTGAGATTTAACTAGAAAATGTTGATATTTGATCTAAATTAGATTAAGGATTAAAAAAAGAAATTTTAACCGGTGGCATGCGAAATAACGCTAAATGACATTATTCAATTTCGGAAACCTAAATAAGGCCAGAATATTCTGGTATTTAATTAGGTTATTTTTTTTTTATGTTATTTATACAAGTAAAATTTAAACTGATCACGTAATAATTTAATGATATTTAATGAAAATTTAATAAATTAATTGATGAAAGTCTAAATTATTTGACTAATTTGTTATGTAATTAATAAGTTATAAATATATAATCTATAAAATAAATTATATAACAAAATTTTAGAATTTTTGTGTATTTAAATTCATAAATATTGCCATTAATATCAATTTACATTAATGTTAATCTGACTATTATTTCATACAAAATTTGTTTAAATTTCATATAAAAAATAATTATTTATATTTCAATTAATATAAAATACCTGAACTTTATGCCAATGTCCATCGTATAATTCTCTTCCAACTGTAATTATTTGTGCACCACCACCCAAATTATATCTTAATCTAAGTGCACCCTCAACTAATTTCAATTCAAAAAAATCAAATGTACCACCATCATCTGTATATAATACTAAACCATTTGGTTGTTCAGTTTTAAATTCTAATTCAATTGAACCATTTAATCCGGTATACCATTTACGAAATTGTGCAAATGAATTTTGTGAACCATCCAATTGAAAACCATGTGTAATTTTTATCGTTAATGATAAAATTATACTAAATATAAATAAAAATGATAATTGTTTTTGATAATTTTTTTGTTTTTGTTTATTGATTGAACAATTATTTTTACTATAATTAATTAATTTACTTAAAAATGGTATTTTGGACCATTTTAATATTTCACTATTTTTACTAATATTACTATTATAATTATTATTACTACTGCCACCAATAACACTAATATAATTTTTATAGATATGATGCATGAATAAATTTTTATAATTTACAATATTATTATTTAAATTTGTTATCGAATTTATTATATTATTTAAATTATATATTTGACTAGCATTATTATTATTATTATTATTATTATTATAACTATCCTGTTTGGTATCCTTGAAATTAATTTTCTTCATATTATTAGAATTATTATTATTCACCATTTTATCATCAACATTAATTAAATAAAAATTTTGTTGTGATTTTAAACATTTATTAGTAATATTTTTACTATTGCTAGAATTATGAGTAAATGTATATGTTTTGTTATTGTTGTTGGTTTTTTGTAATGAATTTTCTAAGTTAGCCGCCATTTTGTTTTTTTTTTTTTTTGTGCAAAAAAAAAATTTAGACTCAATTTGATTTACAAATTTAAACCAAAAAAAAAAAAAACAAATATTTAATAAATTTTATTAATGAATTTCATTGAGATAAATATTTTAATTTAACAGAATTACAATATGAAAAGGTAAACATATTTTCTCAAAAATTAATTTAAAATGTTTTTACTATTTTTTTTATTTCCCATTTTTTTTTTTTTTTTTAGTAGAATTTTTGATTTAAAAATTTTTTCTTTACAAAGCTTTCTTACACTTTTGTTTTGTTGTTTTTTATTTTATTTGTTAGTGGCCCGCGTCCTCGAGTAAATTATTATATAAAAAAAAAAGAAATTTCCTTTTTGTGTGTCAATGTATTTGTAAGTGACAGTTGATGTGCTAAGAGAAATTTGTATACATTTTTTTTTTGGGAAAATTTTGCAGTTGATAAATTATTGTTTCTCTTAAAAAATGACGATTTGAAAACTCACTCAGGAAAAGCTTACAGGTTTTTTTTTTCTTTTTATTAGCTTTTCTCTTTCAACTTTTTTTTTTTTCAATCTTTCTTTTATTCAATTTTCTTCTTTTGGCGATTTGTAAAGAAATGCATATTTTATTAGCATATCTTTTTATCTACGAAAATAATTTTGATAATACAATTTTTTAAGATAAGTTATGGTTTTTTTTTTTTTTAATTTCAGTTTATAAATTATTATTCTTTTTCAAGATTTTTTATTTTACACACTATTTCAAATCAGAACTAATTTTATATACATATATATATATATATATATATATATATTTATATTAATTTTTCTTTCAAGGATATTTCCAGTATATAAGTATTTTTTTAGTATCACCTTGCAGTCAGGATAAAAAAAAAATTTTTTTAACACAAATTATAATTTATTAATTATAATTATATTTGTAAATAAAATTTTTCTTAGTTATATTTTTTTTCCGTTAATATTTTCACACTTTTTCTGAGTTCAAAATTTTAATTTTAATTAAATAAATATTTTTATTTGGAAAATTAAAATATATTTATTTTATATGATTACGAATTTTCATCCTTACTGCAACCGTGACGACACTGAACTGCACTAATTTCATTTTTAATGCGGGATGTTAAGTTATGTTTAGCATAAATGAAAGCTTTTCAATTTATATATTATTTTATATTTATATATATTGTGCTTTCACAACTAATACACACATAAAATATACTTTTAATAATAAAAAATAAAATAAATATTATATTTACCAAAACTTATGTATATGAAATGTTTAGATATTTATATTGTAATGTTAACATTTTACACAAAGCTGCATATGAACCAATATGGTATATATATAGTATTTTTATAAGAAAAAAAGGATAAAAATTGAAAAATGCTTATATTTTTTTTATGCGTTCGTATGCGTACTTATGACCATGGCAGTAAAATTTTTGATTTTGCGCAATATTTAAATAAAACTAAACTTAAATATGATAAGAAAGACAGGATGATTGTAATATGAAATTTTTGATAAATGAATGAAAATTTATATTAATAAGTAAAATTTTAAATACCCTGTTAAATATACTATTGGTTTGCTGTATAGTATTTTACTATAATTTTTTTTTTTTTTTTAAATAAAAGTTTAACGGTATAAAGCTCGAAATAAGCGCATGTATAGATATATCGATCCAATAGTATATAGAAAAACTTAATTATATATTTCTATAATATATATATTTTTAAAAACTTTAAGAGAAATTATTTTATAATTTTTGTAAGAGTAAAATATTATATTTAAATATATTTTCGAAATTTAAAAAAAAAAACAACTTGTAAAAGTTTTATTGTAATGATAGAATGGAAGTAATTTTATATTAATATACAATTTAATGACATAATTAACATTAGTTTTATTGTGTAGTTTATCAATTATAAATTTAATAATTTGTTGGTTATGAATTTTTTAATTGAGCCGTTGGTTCTGAAACTGGGGCCAGTTCATTTCAAAACAATATAATAATATAATTTGGTTTTGATATCTGCAAGAGATCTGTAGCCAACTCTTACTCAGAAACCCTAATATATTTGAAAGGTTATTAAAATTTTTCAATACAATTTCAACTGAAATTGAAACGTAAAACCAATAACAAACTGTGGATCGCTCAATTATTAATAATTTCTTTTCGGAGGATCATTAAAAATAGCGTTTATATGGTTTAAGTTATATTAGAAGCTATCTCATTATCTTAGAAGCTATTAAAACTATTAATTTTAGAACTATTAATTTTAGCAAAGATTATACATATTTATAAAATTATTATAAACTAATTTCAATACTGTACGTTAATATGATCGGTCAGACCAATTTTTAAAGGATATCAGAATTACTTAAATAATTAAATATATTTAGATTATATTAAACCGCTGTCATTAAATCTCCAATTGCAAATAGCAAAGAAATAATAGCAATTATATTATTTATGCCAAATAAAGTTTAAATAAATGCAAAAAGCAACAGAAATGCGAACATAATAAAAATATTTGTAAAATTATACTTTTAGCAAATCTGGAACTATCTGTAAAAATTAGATATTAAATAAATATATTAAATATATACTTAATTACATATTAATTTAAATTATTATTTGCAATTTTTTTTTTTGTTGAATTTAAAATTCATTAAAAATTATCATTAAATTTTTATATTTATTATTAAAAATATATGTTCAAGTATATAATTTATTATAAACTATTCACATAAAATTTTCGGCAGGATACGATAAATTTTATGCATTTGTTAAATTTTTGTTACTACAAAAAAAACTACACCAACATGTAGTAGTTATTTACCTTATAAAAATTATTTGTCGTGAGAATCGTAAAATATGTTTTATGAGTACTACGGTTTATGTATCTCTATTTACATATCCTATCAAAACTTACTTAGAAAAATAAAATTGTTTTTATTGATTGAACTTGCGAAGTTTTTTTTTCATAATTTTCTAATAAAATTTAAAACAAAAATAATAACTCATGTAATTTTCTTAGTTTTTTTATTTAGAGAAAAAATATAATAGTATTAAACTAGATAAGTTAAACTAATTTGATATATAAAACAATTTAAGCACAAGAAAATTTTCTTAGTACATCTCGTATTACAAGTAATGTAATTTTGTGTATTTGATCCACCAAAATATCTTAAAGATTAATTAGAAATGGTGAAAAAGTAATCTTAAAAGTCATTAGAAAGTCATTTGTTCTGAAGTCGTATTTATGTAACCCATTTTGCTTGCCCCGAATGCACCGCAGTATACCATTTTGAGCCCAATGAATAACTTGTCATTAATTAATGGGCTACGTCATACTAATTTTAGCCCAGTCACTAACGTATCATTTCACTGAAAATTATCTCATTTGCTTCTCTGACTGGATTCAATTAGGGGGCCTTTCAATTGTTTGAAAAATAGACCATTTAGCTATTTTGTAATCTTAAAATGTAAATGTGTAAAAAAATAGTAAAAAATAACATGGAGGGTAAAAATATGGTTCTATTGCTCAGATATCGAAAAAGACTAATGTTTTCTTATCTGCTGGACCTATGTCATCAAAGCATAACAAAACTTAAATGTATTCTTTTACCTAAAATTAGAAAAAATGCATAGCAACCATCAGTGATTTTTTTCATCGGAAAAATTAAAATTAAAGGACGGACAATTTAATTTCCAATAATTTCCTTTTCCAAAAATATAGAAATTTACTTAGGATATGGAAAAAAAGACTAAAATCTGTAAAATCATCAGTTTTAGTGAGGGACTTTCGAAACGCCTCCATATTTACTTAAAATTACCTTGTAAGTATTACAAATATCATACTGTAGCATATTACAGCATTTTGCAAACGCATGAAAACGTTTCATATAGTTCAATAGATAAGTAAAAATATTGGAATTTAATATTAAACAATATTTTTAAAAAGTAATAACTAATAAATTATATATATTACAAAAATGTTAAAAAATAAAAAGAGAATATTAAATGTATTTAAGTTCATCAAATATTAATATTCAAAAAAAACATTAAATTTGTTGTAAATCAATAAACTTTGTCTGGGGCAACCAAAAATAAATTTTTAAATCTTTTTAATGTTTCATGAAAATTACATATTTTTATGTTTTTGTTTTATTTTCAGAAAAAAAGAAATATTTATTTTTCCAAGTATGTCATACAAATCGTTTAACATGCAAACATTTTATTTTATTTTTAACTTTTTATTTTATAAAGTCTTAGTATTTAAATACCGGTTGTCTAATCATGCGATCAATGAATTGAACTTTAGTTTTTGAAAATTTACAGTTTTAGACAATTAATTATTTTTGATTAGAAATAATTTAGTGATGAAACATTATCAGTTTTCAAAATGATATCTGGACAATTTCGTTATTTACTTTACAAACTATAATGTTCAACATATTCCAAATCATTACTAGCTACTTCACATTAAATAAATATATAATGGTATTATGAAAAAGCAAATATAAAATGATCGATGATGTAAAAATAGCTAATTAAGATTTATAATATTTGTGAAAATATTTATTTATTTATATTTTTCAAAATTGAAAAACCTTAAAACTGAAGCAATCCCCACATATTTGGTACCTCCGTGTAGGGAATTTAATTTTCAGCGCATTTTCGAAGACTTTTTCGAAATATATATTCAAAATTGCCCGAGAAATGGGTAAAATATGGAAATTTAATGAGATTCAATACAAAACATGAGAATTTTTCGCAAAAAATTGAAAAACCTTGAAACTGAAGCAATCCCCACATATTTGGTATCTCCGTGATTTCCAGCTCATTTCCGAAGACCTTTTCGAAAAATATTCAAAATTGCCCGAGAAATGGGTAATTATGAAAATTTAATGAAAATCAATAAAAACATCAGAATTTTTCCCAAAAATTGAAAAACCCTTAAAATTGAAGTCATCCCCACATATTTAGTACCTCCGTGTAGGGAATTTAATTTCCAGCTCATTTACAAAGACCTTTTCGAAAAATATTCAAAATTGCCCGAGAAAAACTTTTTGCGAAAAACTCATATCTTTTGTATTGATTTTCATTAAATTTTCATATTTTACCGATTGCTCGGGCAATTTTGAATATTTTTGGAAAATGTCTTCGGAAATGAGCTGGAAATTAAATTCCCTGCACGGAGGTACCAAATATGTGGGGAAACAATATTTAGATTAAAAATATTATTTTATAAAATATTTTCAATTTACAATTGATATTGAATATCATGTTTTTTCAATTAATTAAATTTTGTTTAACACGATGAGTAAATAAATGTTTCTGACCATAATAGATTTAAAGAAATGTTCTCTCATGAAAATCGACTTGATCCAATATTATTAATTTGTCTATAAAGTAAAAGAAAAATTGTTTTTTAAAATTAGTTTTTTTTAAAAAAAAATTTGTATTTATTTATTTAATAAAGATTCTTGATATAAAATATATTCTTCATCATCGGTAGCATAAACATTATTACCATTCTTCGAATTTTTCCCCCCTTCAAGAATTAAGAATTTTTCTAGCAAATATACAAAATATTTATCATTAAGAAAATTTTTAAACAAATTTTTAGAAATAAGTACATTAAAAATTTTTAGAAATAAGTACATATTATAAATTATACAAATAAAAAAATAATTTTTCTCTTTAAAATATTTACCCACTATATAAAAATAAATTTTGAACATTAGGTCTTGGATTTCGTATTCATTACCCAAAAAATGTTATTCATTAAATGGAAATATTAAATTTTTTATTAAATGTAATGAATGTATTTTCGGCTGTCATTTGATATGATTAAATCATATGACAATGACATTACAGAAATTATTTACTCTTTTGATATATGTTAATTATTTAAATATGTTAGCACTAAAACCGAAAATTGAGAATATTTTATGACTGAAATCGTCTAAATCCATTTCAGCCTACAACCATTATTTATACCAAATTGTGACTACTACAATCTAATTCTAATACATACGCATGTTAAATATTATCGAATACTCAAACCAATTCCAGGTATTATGAATATTATTATAATGGAACAGAGACGGAAACCGGTTTCTTGAACCGAACCAAAAACCATCGAACCATTGAAATTTAGGCGAACCAAACTAAAACCATAACCAAACGAAAATATGAATTGTGAAGCCAAACCAAAACCAAACCACTTTTTGCCAAATATTGGTTAAACCGAACCATGAACCAATAAATTAAATTGTTGTTTATGGTTCGGTTCACATTTTTCGCATTTTCTTTATTTAATTAGTTTATTCTTTATTTTGTTTATTGTTTATTTTTGTTTATTAATTTTATAATTTATATTTACATAAGTATAACATATACATAAAAACAAAAAACAAAAATATTAGTACAACATTTTTTTTAATTTGTTTTGATTTTGAACCAAAACCTAACCGAAACCAAAAAATAAATAAATCCTTGAACTAAAACCAAACCAAAACCAAATTTAGATATTTTTAAACCCGAAACCAGAAACTAAAACCAGATATCAAATTTATCTTTGAACCAAAACCGAACCACATCGAAAAAGCTGTTGGTTTCCGTCTCTTTAATAAAAGATGTTATAATTCTGTTATACAAAAAATGGTTCAAATCCAGATTTTGTTTTTCTTTTATAGATGTTAATGGATTTAAATAGTAAATAACAACATGATGATGATGCTCAATCTTGAAAAGTGGAACATAGTAAAATAGAAATACTGCACATTGTATTTTCATTCTCGAGCTGCGTGAAGAAACACAATAACTTTTACATTATGTACTTTAAAAAATATAAATTTTGTACCAAACAAAGGTTTATTTATATAAATACAATTATATTTAATATTTCATAAAAATTTCTTAAGTTGAAAAACCATACGAAATATTAGTCCGAAATATTATTAGTGCGAAAAATATGAAAGAAATTTATGCAAGATGTATATATGAAAATAACAAATTGAGATATGTATATATGAAATGACTAATGTACGATTTTTAAGCTCTTAAGTTAATATAATATTATGTCATACTTACTATTTAGATATAAATGTTATTAAACTTGATGACCAACATTGTAAGGAAACATTATTGGAAGTTATGTTGAACATATTAAGAAGAATATACAAGAATATATTAATTGGGATTTTCAACTTATAATATTAATAAAAACTTTATATGGATGCAGTATCTTATTAATTAGATATACTTCATCATAATCAGAAACACCTATTTGGTATGATGTTACTAATTGCTTTTGGCAGATAAATTAATAATTGCTTTTGGCAGATAGTTTGGATTTTTAACTAACTTGCAGAGTGAAAAAAAGGCAGTAGCTGAATTCTTGTATTATTATGCTGACTTATCGTAATGAAGAAAATTATACAGTTGAAAATACAATTGACTATCCATGTTCTGCTTATCGTAATTTAGAAGGATGTAATTTCTATTTGGAAAAATCCGATTGCAAAGTAACGAAAAATTTTACAGAACATTAAAGAAATAACAGAACTTTACGATGAGGTCTGTGTATATTTATATCTAATTTGAAAATATTTTACGAATTTAATTTTAATTTTTGGTTTCTTTTAATGAAACGAAAACAGAAAAGTTTTTCTCATCAATGTAATATTCCATTTAATTTTGCAAAATCTCAAAAACTACATGTGAAAAATTAATTGATATTTCTGATAATTTATTAAAGAGACCAACAGAATTTCTTCAACCATTAAGTAATGATAAAGGTGAAGTTCAATATTTTTTAAAGAAAGTACCTTAAATTTAATTTAAAGAAATTGAAATTTCCGTAAGTTTTTTTTACTAAAAAAAAGTCTAACTTTACTACAAAAATCTTTTATAGAAAAATTGTCTACATTGGCGTACCACGACTTCATGAATTTATTGAATTGAAATTTCGTATTGTTTTATTAGATTTTGATCATCGTATGTTTTACTTTAACGAGAACAAGGATTTTGTCTACTATAATATGTTTAATAATTATTTTTTCGAGTGTAACAACAAATTAAGAATTTGTAAGAAATTTCTAAAAGTTAAAAAGTACATTATTTGTTAATAAATATCCATTTTATATGATATTTATTTTAGGAAAGAAAGAATATCGTACTGAACCATTAGATCATACTTTAAAAGAAACTACGACCACTTATCATGATGTAAATAATAATAATTTCAATTATATGTTATCAATATTTTGTATTTTTCCATATTATTCTATGGATCATAATATACGTAAATTTATGCCAGGAAATGTTAAACTATAAAATAAATTATACAAATCATGAAAATTATAGTGATAAGGCAACTAGTCGAAAATATGATTGAATTACCAGAATCAGAAGGAATTAAATTTTGTAATATATGCTGTAAATGATGGACTGTTTTGGAAAATCTTCATTGTAATATATGTAATGAAAATGATTGTCCATCACTGAAACGAGCAAACAAATAAAATATGAAAGTACAATTTTTTTAGAAGGATATATTGAAAAATACAGCCTTGAACCTTATGGGAATAAAAGTATATTTATATTTATATGTATATAATTGCAAAAGTTTAGGTAATCATTTTCATAGTACAATGCAATATCAAAAATATATCTTTATCTCATTTATTTATACATATGTATATTTTTTTATATGGTTTCAAAACAATCTCGATCTAAATGAAAAATAAACTTCCAGTTCAGATTAAAAACATATATAATTCAAAATAACAAATAATTTATTGTAATTTCTATTCTTAAAATATCTGCATTTGAATATTACAATATTATATTTATATGTATATAATTTTTTTTTTCTAATATAACATTTTAATAATTTTGTGTATTTTTTTTATAAACTACACTATATTTTTTATTTTTTATTTTCATAAATACGATTAAATAAATGTATATATGTATATAATTTTTTCTTATTTATGCATTTATTTTAAAAACACCCATACATCGATTATATATATTTATTGAATTTGAGTGTTTAAGATAATCAACATAAAGTTTAAATTTTTTTTTTATAATTTTCAATTAAAAATAACTTAATTTAAAAAAAATTTACCTTTAAAATGTTGGGTTTGTGAAATTTAGACTCAAGAAGAAATTTCGTTAATTTATATTATTTTTTTTTTCAAAAATATGTAAAAATCCATATTAAAATTTTTTAAAAAATTTGTGCAATTATTGTTATCATTATAAAATTTTGTTTTCTTATCAGTTTCACTAAAATTTATAAAATTACTCTGCCTATTATGTTAACTCATTATGTTTGTTTTGTAGGTATTTAATTAAATGGAAAATCTTTTATTAAACGAAGTTTAATTATATATGTTAATACTAAAAAAATATTATGGTCCGATCAAGAAATTAAATAATTTTTTAAATTAATTTTACAGTATTTATTGCAAGAATTGAGAAATTTCGTGAAAAGAAGATTGTTTCACTGGGATTGATTGAAAATATTATTTAATAATAAAATTTGAGCAACTGTCAGAAAGTAAGTATAAATTAATGTTATTAAGAATAAGAATATTGACAGCCGTAGTCTTATACACTAGACAAAAATGACTGCCCTCGATGTATGTATTTTGATCCTTATATAAAATTTATTAGGATCAATATACTGAAGGTCTTTAAAGCGGAGAATTAATGCTACACAATTTTATGATTTAGATATGTGACGGTGGTTAATAAAATAAACGAAACTATCGAGTTTTAGTAATTGAGCTTTTTTTTGTGAAACATCTACCTTAAATAATATATTGTCCTTACGAAGGGCCTACTTACGACGTAAAAATATTGTGACTACGGTTGTTAATTACACAAATCTAAATATAGCTAAATATGTAAATGCAACAGCTTGTATAGTCTGAACTCAGCTTTAAATCATATTAAAATTTTAGTCATTCGTAAAATACGTTTTTTTTTAATGATTATGAAGTTTAAAAATTAAATTTTTAATATTTAAAATATTTTGTATTTTATTTTTTAAATTTATATTTTATTATAATTTTTTTAATGTGTGCTGATTTATATTCTATTTTTATATAATTTTTGTGAATGTTTTATTTTGTTCAATAATTTTCTGCAAATTTTACACTGAAACATTGATTTATAATAATTGATTATAATGATTTTTATATTTATAAATTGTTTTGTAACGCAAATTCATATTATTTTTTTTTCATTTATTTATTTATTTATTTTGTTTTCAATATTTTTAATTTTGATACATTTTTTAAATTTCGGACATTTATTTTTACTATATTTATAATAATATTTCCAGTTTTTTTTTTATGTTACATATAAAATGTAATATTACATATTATAATTGTTTACCAGGTGAACACATAAGGTTTTTTTTTTGGGGTGCTTTTTTTATCTTTTGTTATTATTATTATTCTAAATTATGTAAATTAATATTTTGTATATCTTGTAGATATTGTTATTAATTAGTATTAATGTTATAAAAATATTTTTTTTATTTCATGTATAGTTTTTCGAAAATGATCCAAAAAAAAATTTAATTTAAATTATATAGTTGAAAATATATAAATTAAAAATAATCTTTATCTATCGACCAGCGATGAATTTTCAAATGAAAATTATAATATATAATTTAATTTATTAATGATAGTGGGCATTCTTAAATTCTAAATAATTTAATTGTCAATTAATTATTTCTTTCTTATATTTAATTTATTTAATACTAAAAAGATAATTTTACCTTTTTTTTTTTGTTTTCTTGTTATTTTATATATTTTTAAAAAATAAATTTCGATATATACCATTAAAAAATATAGTCGTCTGTTATTAATTATTAAGAAAAAAATAAAGATACGTCCAAGAATTCAGTCGCTGTGTATATTTTATCGCTGCAAATTGTTAAAATATTCAGAATTAAAATTCAGAAAGCAACTGCAGTTGTTGCAGTTATCGCAGTCAATGGGAAATAGGTTGGATAAAATAAAGTTTTGTTATTTGTTTGGTAAAATCATTCAAAATGGCTATTTCTGATTATGGCGAATGAATATTATTGAATTCATAATTAATTTTAATCATTCAAATTCTTTTAATGAATAATTATTTTAATGATTACTAATGATTCTAACTAATTAGCTTTTATTTTCGTTGGTCGTATACTAAAGCAGCCAATTTTTGACGCATACCGGCTGATTTTCAAAAAATTTTAGGCTCCATTGCCTTTTTATTTTCAAAAAACGACTATATTCATACCCACACCCCTAATAATATATGTGTAAGCAGCCCAAGAATTAATTTATTTATTTTATTGTTAAACAACATTGTACCAGATAGAGTTTTATAACAAAAAGGCTGAATTTAGGAACTATTAAAAAAATAAATATGTATTACACTACACTCCCTTCTTTAAACTAATTTTTTCTCATTTATACCAGTTTTAACCAATTCACCTTTCTTATTCTTAAAATGAAAGAAAACAGAAATAAACGAAAGAAATTTATATTTACTACATAATTAATACACAATTCTACAGTCTTGTCCTTGTTTAAAAATTATCCTAAAACTAAAATTTAGCTTAATATTATTTTAATGATAACACACATTTATGATAAATGATTTTTATTAAAAAAAAATAAAAAATAAATGATTGGAATTGATTTTTAAAAATAATATATATAATAAAAAATTATTCTACATTTCCAACAGATATGATAATTATTAAATTTATTAATTAAATAATTTATAAACCATCCTCCAAAATTATTATCATTATAATTTTTAGCCATCTTAAAGGAGGGTAGATATAATGGGCTCATATTTTAATGATTTTTTATTTTCTATTTTTATAATAAATATTATTTATCTAATAATATAAATTTGACTAATATAGGCCTACCTGATTTTCTATTTAAATAATCAATTAATATTTATTTTTAAATAATGTGATTTTCAATTTTTTGTTGACTTATACATATTCTGTGCTTTATATAAATATTAATTTTTTTAGTATTCTTTTACCTGGCAATAAGAATGTAGAATATGCTTTACCAATTTTTTTTTTTTAAATTTTAGTTTTAAAATATTCTATGTTTTACTAATATCTAAAAAATAAATAATAATTATTATACGAATTAGATACTTTTATATATAGATTTTTAAATTATTTTAAAATTGTTGGAAATAAAAATTTAAAAATAAAACTTTAATATTACTTAATTCTAGATTATTGGTCTCTATACAACAAGATCTATTTATGTTTTGCTACAATATTGATATATATATATATATCGATTTAATTTTATTCGTTTCATCCAAATTTGAATTATATTTGATTTTCCAACAATATATTTGGCCATTATTTTATTTTATTCGAATTAAAAGAAAATTTACGTTTAAAGGATTTTAGCTAAATTCGAAAACTAAGAAATTTTTTAAGTTGTTACATCATAATCGAGTTAATATAATTTAGTGAATTAGATACGTATGATTTAAATATAGCTATTGTTTGACAGTAAAGGCAAACAGAAGTAATACTTTTGGTACCATGTTGCAAAATTTTAATTAAAATAAAACTTACAAAACATAAATTACTATTTAGCTGGGTTTAATTTACGACTTATTAATGAAGTTTAATTATTTATATATTTTGGACTTTAGTTATGAAATATTTTATGAAATTGTTTCTAAAAAAATGATGTTATAATATTTGAAAATTATAATTCTTTATTTTCAAATTTTATTTCAAAAATGAAGTAAAAAAAATTATTTAAAAGTAATAAAATATCTACTATTTTCAATTTAAATTATTATTGTGGTTATTATTGCAGACAAATTTTAACAAACAAAAATCCTTTTGATTTTTAATGAAATATGCTTTCGTTTTTTTTGTTTTTTTTTTTTTGGTGTTTTTTTCTTACTGTGTTGATTAACATAAATAAATCACAATTAATTTTTTTTTTTTTATAGGATATTATAATAATTTTTAGTTAAATTTAATAAAATAAATATGGTTTATATGTTGAATTTATATATTTTTAAAAAAATAATTTCATAGTTATCAGTATTATATTAAAATTACCACATAGAACATTTATGTTGAACAAGTTTAAAAATTTAATTAATTATTTATTACAGTTTCAATAATGGTGGCCTTGTAACAAAAATGATCAATATATATTTATCACCAAAATATTTTACGTAATAATTAAAATTAAATTAAATTTATTGCTTAAAATTAATAGAAATTTTTAATCAATATGAATAAAAATGTTCAAATAAATCCTATAGGAAATATTTTAAATGATATGTAAGAATTAAATTTTAAGGAAAACAAGACTATGTTTCTAAATAGACTATTTATCTATTAGATAAAATTGCTTTCCATTTTCAATAAATTTTTATTTATTTTTTTTAATTAATATTTAATTTTCTTCGAAAACTATTGGTACCAAAATTGTTTCAATATCTATAAAAACATAAAATTAATTTAAAAAAATAAGTAACAATTTAATTAAAATTTTGACAATTAAAATGAAGATAAACTTTTAAAAAGTTTAAGTTTTTTTTTTGTTTTTGTTTGTTATATTTTTAAATTTTTTATTTTTTTATGTTTTTTTTTTTTCATTTTGGCATAATTTTCACAGCTGACAGATGGCAACAGTAATATTTATATTATAATATTTAAATATAAATTAATTAATTATTTATTTATTATACGTCAATAATACAATAATAATTTATTCATTTTACTAATATATATATATATATATATATTTATTTTTAGACACACATGTATATATAAACATTTCGGGAATATAAATATATAAACACATACACAAACAATTACATATATAAATATCTTTTTTTTTGTTTTGGTTTTTTGTTGTTGAAGATTTTCTATTTTTTCTTCATTATGTTTTCATCTAAAATTACATCTAACATCACATTTAAATATATATATAATTTTTTATTTATTTACTTTATATTTTTTTTTTAATAAATATATTTATTATTTTTGATTAGTTAAATAAAGAATTGTCTAAAAATAATTTTTTTCTTGCATTAGTTTTATTTTTTTTGTATTTTTCATTATTTCATCATTTTGATGGCACAGGGAAATTCCGTCCAAAAAACACATATTATTATAAACTCGTTCACAAGAAGAAACGAAAAGTTAAAAGTGATTTTTCATATTGAAAATAACTAAAAAAAAAATGCGGTGAGTAGTTTTATACGTATCTAGGATTTTGCCGGCGGATACATGCACTTTATGTCAATGTAAGATAAAAATCTTTTACTGGTTGCGGAAACCATATTAAAAATTTAATTTACAGCATTGCTAGTGGCATAAAAAAAAAGTTGCACATTTTATTTTGTTATACAAAATTTACTATCTTAAATTAATATTATTCATTCAAAAAGATATTTTGGAAAAACATGAATTATGCATCCTAGCGCACTATTTTAAAATACTTTTTCTTATATTACAAAATTCTTTAATTTTTACAGGCGGCAAAGTGTTAACATAAGGAATTATTTTTTGGCTAAAAATTCCTGAAAATATATGGTTTTTGCCCTCATAAAGAGAAATTTAAATAAGTTAAGCCGTTTAACTTGTATATTTCTATCTTACAGTAAATATGAAAGAATTCGAAACTTTCCAATAGTGGGTTAACGACAATTTATATTGGCAACTCAAAAATCGTTTTAATTAAATAATTTCCTTACAAAATTCATTAATAATGTAAATTGGCAAAAATTTGATTTCGTTAAATTTTGAATGATTTTTCATTTTCATTATGAAATATCGTTCAAAAAATACCAACATTATATTCAAAATTTTATGTTTATTTATTTCATAAATGAAATTAAACCCAAATATTTAATTTTTTTTTCTTTGTGCGATACTTCTCTTTGGTTTTACTTCACCGAAAATGATTACATCAAGTTAGGATATTTTTTATGCGAATATTTAAAAAAAATTTCCACCTAAGTGGAAAAATTAATCAATTACTACAATTTGATTATATATTAGGTACGTTGTTATTTTTTTTTTAAATATAAATTCCATTTTATCTTCAAAACTTTCTTTAGTTTATATAGTTAAGTTTATGTTATAAAATTGCGTTTATGTTATATTTTTGCACAAAAAAGTATTTTCTTATTTGCTTACCAAGTTACCCTGAACTGTTTGTAAAAAAAAAATATAAACAAATTAGAATATGTATTATATAAATTATTTTATAAATTTACTAAAAATTGTTGCTTCATAATATATTTATAAATATTTCATTTTCTAATATATATATTTTATCTTAATATACATTTTAAATGTTAAATTAAAATTTAACATTTTCGCTAAATATTTAAAGTAGAAATATAGTTTACTAAAACTTAACTAATTATTAATCGACTTAATTGAATTTTGGTTTTTTTTTTTTGCGAACTAATTTTGTTATAATATTTTATTTTTGTTAATTATATTAATTAACTTTTTTGATTGTTTTAGAATTTTGATAATATAGTTTTTTTTTTAATTTTCCCAAAAATTTTTATATCGATTCAAATATTTGTTTTTTGTTTTAAAAAAATGGAAATTATGTTAAGGATGCTATGCGGTAAGTAAGTTAATTTAATTATATTTTATTGCATTAAAACAATATTTTATATATATATAAATCAAACAATCTATAAATTAACAAATCAGTTATCTCAATAATCTAAAAGAAATTATTATTTTTTCATCATTAGGTTTTATGTTTTTTTTTTTTGTGTATACAAAGATTGAATACGCCTTTTCTTATTTGTATTAAAGATTGAATAAATATCAGTAGCTATTTTCTCTCTCTATCTATGTATAGATGTTAATTATTTAGTTAGTATTATATTTTAATTTTTAAATAAATGTAAAATTAGCTCATACATAAAAAATTCTTTTCCACATATACAGTATATATATATAAAATGCTCAATCAACTTTGTGGAAAATCGAAATTTTTTTTTTAAAATATGAAATCACCACAATCCATGGCATAATCGAAATCCTCACCACCAATATCTTCAACACCATTATGCCAATCAAAAGCACCAATATCAGTATGATAGATACCACCTGCTACACTAGTGTCAATTAAATTTGTGCAATGTGTTGTTGGCAGAGCATGTAGAGTAAATGTATCCTCACATTGTGACCATGTTAAACCTGCAATTAATCAATATTATACGTATATATTACAATTTAATTATTAATTTTATGATTAATATTAATCAAAAAAAATATTGGTGAATTTCAAAATGTAATTTTATCTGGAATAATTACAAATTATTAAAAATTATTTCCAGTTTTAGTGTTATTTGGTATTTGTTTGTATTTATATTAATTACCTAACGTTTTCCAAAATTTTTATTTATAGAATAGTTACACAGATAAAAATAAAACCTTAAACTCAAATGTATTTTTAAATAGCCAAACTTTTTATTCATCGTAAATTAAATTCTTTTGGAGGAAAGTATTAAGAGTACCAATAAGTAATCAATTATTTTAATATACACGACAAATATTTTTTATTTCTTAATCAAGCATAGAGTCTCCATTATTATTAATCACGGTTTGTCATATTTGCTTGGATTGAAGGCGATATCAGCCACAGACTTTCAAGTTCTTTTTGCCAAATATATGTGAACAATTAATGCCAATAAATCCGGTTATTATTTATTTGGAACACCTACACAGTATGTTATTATTGAAATTTATTTAAATCCTTCTGAGAACATTCACTATGCTATTTGCATAGAAATAGCAAAGAGCCTATTCCCAGAAGTTTTTTCCCCATCTTTCAAATTAAAATTAAACATTTGACTATTATCATATTATTGATATTCACATTTAAGAATAATCGATGTCTCGTACATGTTCAATTCATAATAACATACTGTGTAGGTGAACCTACTGCACAACAGTAAATTTTCATTTACACAACAGTCAATTTTCGTTTACTCAAATGTGAATTTTTTTTTTACTGAAAACTTTTACTACTTTTACTACAAATGTTTCAAAAATTACGAGAAAAGAAATTTTATTTACGAAAATTATATTATATATCTTGTAAATACAATTCACTGTAGTAAATGAGATTTTGTAGCAGTTAATAAATCTCGTTTACTACAAATGTACAATTTTCTAAAATCTTCTCTGTGTATAAAAATTTAGATTTACAAATTTTTAGTCATTTAATATTTTTTTAGAGTTTTTGATTATTTGTATAATATTTTATATTTTCGATTACTAAATTTCACCTAAGTTGATACAGTCATGACGAGCTAAAATTTTATGATAAATATTCTTTATTATTTGTTATGAAATTTACCAAGTGTTGGAAATATTTCATGAGATTAAAATACAATTTTAAAATTTTCCTATAATTTTGCTGTATTTTATTTATGTTTTTTTTTATAATTGGAAAATACAATTTGTTGTTTAAAATCATTAATCATTTCTATTGAAGAAAAAAAGTCATTATATCTTTTTTTTGTAAAAATCATCATTGGAAATAAATATTACTCCTATATTTGAATTTCATATTATGTACCGAATGAACTGGAAAATTATGAAATATTAAATTAATAAAATATATTCATATAAATCATTGAATGACATTTATTTTAATAAATTAATGATTTTAATAATAAATTCAATATGATAAAAGTTAATAAAACAATTTAATAATGATAAGTATTTTACGGAATTTATCATTGGATGAAGATTCTGTGTTTTTTATATATTCAGGTGTTTACAATTAAAAATATTTTAATTAAGAAGGAATCCTGGTGAAATAGTAGCTTCTTTACAATGAAAATATATGCAATGGCTTTCTTTATGTCATACAATATTTCTAAATAAATATACAATATATCATCATAAAGCAAAGCAAATTTAATTAAATACTAATTTACTGTCATTCACTAATAGCAAATTAAAAATATAGCAGTTTTTTTATGCTGTGAACTTTAAAGCTGTGTCTAGAATATCAAAGGATTGTTTAATAGTATATTCTGTTCATAATTAAATTTTGAACTCCTTTTATTGTTTGTAAACTTTCCTTTTTTGAAAAAGTTCAGAAAGTCATCTCTAATAGCTTTTATTATTTCGTAACTTAAACAAAAGATACAAAATATCTTAAATTCATAGAAGTGTTATTAAAAAGTTTAAACGAATATACAAAAAAAAAATGTAAAAAAAAAATCTAAAGATTCTTTTAAGATTCTATTGTTTTTCAGTTGATCTTTGTTCACAAATTTTTATGTTGAAGAAAAAACTAGGTTAAGTAGTGTTCACTAGTCAACTATTTTTAGTTCCTTTTTTTTTCGAATGACAATTTAGGACTGCATTTAAATATTGCCTTTTTTATTCTTTATGAAAAAATCTTTAAGATTATTTATTCACATGATTTTTCATTCTTTCAAATAAAATCTTAAATTTATTTTTATTCTCTTTAATTGTATACAGATATTAAAATAAAAGATTGTAACAAGTAGAGACGACAAAATCTTATTTTATCCTTGTTTTATATTTTAATGCAAACAACAAAAAATCGTTTTCAAATAAATATAATCTAAATAAATCTATTTTTAATAAAACATTATATTTCACAATAATCAGTGATTATTATTGCTTAAAGAATTTTATGTATTTACAGCTGAATAGACCAAAACATAATGTTATTTATAGATTATTTCGCCTACATAAAATAACTAGACAATTTTTTTTATTTTATACTTAAGTTTTAGGACTTTTATGTAAAGTGGATATTTTAATGCAAAATTATGCTTTGATATTTAATCTATTCTTAAAATATTTTATTATGTTTTAAGATATATTTGTTAATTGTTTTAACAAAAATGAAATTTCATAATAAAAAAAATAAGAAAACTGCATTAAAAATTTATATTTTAAGAAAATATCCTTCAATGATATTTTTTTATGAATAAAAAAGTTTTTCTTTTGATTATTTTTTTAAAGGGAAAATTCATAATAAATGATAGAAAATATTTTTATTTTGCTTGTTGTTAATCCATGGTTTTTTATTTTATTTATTATTTAAACTGATTGTTATCCAAAAAATTTTCTTGAAGAACTTCAGTTTTTCATTATTTTCCATTTTCTTGGAGAATTTCAGTTTCTTTTTATTAGCAATAACTAATTAAAAAGAAAAATCTTATAAGTTTAGTTAAAATCAGCGTTTATAATTGGATCAGTATAAAATTTAAAAAACAAAATTTTTTTTTGGCTAGCCAATAATATCGTATTTGATTCTATATTTTTTTTATATATGTACATATTATACTCTATTTAGAATTAACGCTTTAATATCGCTTTCATACACAACCTATGAGAAGAATAGTCGCAATGAAGCTTGTAATTTTTAAACAAATTAAAATTTTCTTTACTGAGTGCAATTTAGTTTGTTACAAACAAAATTATTTTGTTACAAAATTGGTTACATTGTAGCATTGGTTACAAATAATCTATAGTCCCAATTAATAAATTTCAGAGCTGTAACACAAGTTTTACTTCGAAGTAAGTCTTGGACACCAATATGGCGTATGAACTAAAAAAAGAAATCACCAACTGATGATTTCACAATTAAATAATTTTGATTATACAATGCTACGAACAATAAAAAAATTACAATATGCATTTAGGTTTTGAAACGATTTGATATTTGAACATATTTCTACATATAAGCAACCAAGTTAAAAATTAATAAAACTAATTGGGAAATTATCATTGTAATTTATTGTAATTATCTCAATAATTTATTTCAATTTTCAATCTATTGTATTACTAAGATTTGTTAAATTATTAAATTCAAAAACTTTCATTTCACATTTTAAAAATGTAATTTATAATTTAAACTAAATTATCGCCATAAATTTAAGATTAAAATGTTGACATGAATTTAAAATCATATATTTTGTATATAATGTATTATATTCATTGTCCTAGTAAATTAAATTTTAATTTAAATTGAAGGAAAAATTATGTGACTGGTAGAAAACCATTTTAAATTGATATAAATAACTTCATTATTTAACATTATTTAACACTGTTTAAAAGCTTTTGTTTGTTTGTTGTTATCAACTTTATAAAATGATACAATAAATGGTCACTGTCAAGCTCCAATCAGATTAAATTAGTTATATAATACTGGCAATAATTTATTTTAGTTAATGTAATTTATTTTGAAAAAAAAAAACATCATCAATTTAATAGTTTAAAATAAATTTTCCACCAATGGTAAATCTATTATAATAATTAATTTAGTTTAAAAATCATATTATTAGGAGGCATAAATTTAATAAAATTCCCAGAATAACAATATCTAATGAAATATTGGAAAATATAATCTCTAAATTGAACGTAAATTAACGTACATAATTGAAACTATTAAATATAATTAATGAAATGATAATTTAATTATTCTCGTACATATTTTTGAATTGCCAATTAAGTTAAATTTAATGAAAACATATATTTTCAATTGTGATAGCAACATAATCTCGTAAAATAAAATGTTTTTGGTACAAAAACTCGTATATCGAAAATATTGTTGTTATTTCAACATGTGATTTCAAATGAAGTAAGGAACAAATGTCTACTTCACAATCTCATAATTTAAAATCACGTAAATCTATAGTAATATCTTATATACATTTTGTAAAACTCGTAAATAGATAAATTCAAATAACCAGCTTTTTATTAATTTAATTAATTAAAAATCATTTTTCAAATTTTACTTCTATTTATCCAACTTAGTTCTAATTATTTAGATAACACCCCTGCCTTTTTACACCCCTGCCTTTTTGTGGTGTTCTGATAAGCTCAGCAAAGAGTGCTATTAAAAACATGATAATGACAGAAGAACTAAAACACTGGATTGCAAGCTGATAAGCTATCTATTAAATCTATAAAATATTCGATTCTTTATCAGTATATTGACCCATATAAGGGGAATTTTTGAATTAGGAGATTTTGCATTACGAATTGTTTTTGAATTAGGAGTTTTTGCATTACGTATTTTTAATTAGTATTACATATATATTTTTTCATACAGAAATTTAATTTGGATTAAAATAGATAATAATTATAAAAGAATACTTTTAGACTTTACTGGATCATTTATAAATATTATCATATATCTATACCGTGTATCTTAATTATAAAACTTATATCAAGACTGTTATATTATTCTAATTAAATTAATAAAGTATATAATATACTATATGTATAAAAGAATAACATGAGAATACATTTTATATTCTGTTTAACATAAAACCTGAAATTTTATTATAACTTTTCCAAAATGTTTATAAAGTTTATGATGTACATATATACTTATTCTAATTTATTATATAAATTTATGTTTATACAAATTTTTGAAACTTATAGAACAATGCGACTTAAAATTTTGAACTATACTCCTTTCGTTTTACATTTTCATTTTAACAAATTATAATATAATTTTGTTTTCTACGACACCAGTTTTATATAAAGGTATATATTATATATGAAATTTCTATAAGGATATATGGCATATGGTTTATATTATATTTCCGCTGACTTATCAAAAATGTTGCATAATTAATACTTTTTTACGCCCCAATTCTGAAATATAATTTACCGTACTTTAAATTATATTAATTTGTGTTTGTTAGAAAAGTTTGCGAACTATGTCATATATATATATATATATATATATGAATATTATGTTGAACTGAATTTATGTTTATTTAAATTCAAAACTTAATTGATTAAATAATATTAAAACTAAAATATTTTCACCAACAATAACATTATTTGAAATTAAAATTTAAAACTTACCACCACTCCAAACACCATTTGGTAATGTTGCCCAACCCCATCCATGACCCCATGGAAGGACACAAGCTAATGAAGCTTTTGAATCATTCGGTTTTTTGCTTAATATTGCTACAGCAGCATCGCTCCGAACTAATGGATTTAAAGAAGTTGATTGTTGTGATGATGCTCCTGATTGATTTTTTCTTGCCTTTACTTCAGAAATCGTGGCAGCTAAATAAATTAATATAAAAATTATTAAATTAATATAAAAATTAATAAAAGAATTATAAATTCTGGAAGTTTCTCATTAAGAATCACAAATTTTATTGGGATATTTATCACATTTGTAAATTGTAGTGCACTTATTAAAAAAATTTTTAACACGTTCAAATGTTTTTCATCATCTTTTAATTCTGATTCTGATCGTCAAAAATTTGTTTTAAAAAAGTGGTCAATAAAAATGTAACAAAAGAAAAAGAATCAAAAGAAATGATTTTTTTTGCAATCGTCTTTCAGTTGAAAACCAGGAACGAAATATTCGAGGTGTCTATTAAAAACGCTTTTGCCTTTTTCTTCTTCGTTTTTGAATTTCAATCTAATTATGATCAGCCAGAAATTAAGATTATTGCAAATTAATATTTAGATTATTGCAAGTTAATACATGAGTTATTATTCTTTGGGTCATTAACTACATTTTATTGCATAATAACTTTAATTATTCCCTAAGGGATAGTATTAATGCGTTGACATATAAAGGTGGCACCAATAAAAATGTTTTATTAAAGTTCCTACCATTTAAGTTGCCACCATTTACATAATAGGTAATTAATATATTTAATTTCTCACCATTTACATAATAGGTGATAAAATATACAATTAAATTTAAAAAGGACTTTGGGATATTTTAAATATCTTATAACAATTAAACTTCTAATCCAGTAATATTATATTCCATTTTGTGGTTAAATTGTAAATTAAGTATTTTATAATTAAAAAAAATAAATTGCCACTAATTAAATTTTACTTACGTCTTATTCTCACTAATGGTCTACGAAGGACATTCATTAAATGTGGTTTATCCATGACTAATTCAATTTGCGGTGGTGGTGGTAACTATATATAAAAAAATTTAATAATATGTTAAATAGAAGTGATTTCAGAAAATGAATTAAATATTTTCATACCGTTTTCGTAATTGCATTAATCCATTCACTGGAATTATAAAAATAAAAAAAAGAATTTAAATTGATAAATTATATTTTTCAAATTTATAAAAAAACTTAATTTAATTTATTGAATTCGAAAATTTACATTCTTTATCGATAAATAATTTGAATCTTTTTAGATAAGTTTTTATTTTGTTTTAACAAACATTAATTTGCATTTTATTTGTCTATAAAATATACCAGTAGTAAAATAAATACTATTGAGAATAAAAAGCTCTTAAAAATAAATTTGATAACAACAATTTTTTTTTTTTTTTTGCATTTCCAATATTTTCAAAAAGCAATATAATAAATTAATAACCTTGATTTTATATTGCATTTATAATGCAATTTTATTTTATACAAGAATACAGGTAATCAAATTTCAGTGAAATATTTATTCTCTGAAGATTGTAATTGAATATCATTTATTTTAAAAATTTATATATGTATAATTATATTATGTTTTCAAAAATACGAAATATATAAAACATAGTTTTTTATTTTATTGAAAAAGCAATTTTGTTCACAAAGAAATTCTAATCAAATTACAGAATTTTTAATGGAAAACTTTAGATAGAAAATTCAAAAAAAACTATAATTTAATAATAATTTTATTTCCATAATGTTTTTATAATTTAGTTTCTGTTAACTTCTAAGGAAATTCATTAAACGAAAATTCTTATAATTTCGTATTGAATTTTAGAATGAAATTACTCATTTCATACAGAATTTTATTACATACTGATAATTCTTAAGCATTAATTTAGATGGAAAAATCAAAATCAATAGAAAACTTATTCCTATATAACTAGAACTAATCGAGTTTAAAGCTTAGTACGCTATCCATCTTGAAAACAAATTTTCATTAAAATTTAACATCTCGTGAAAAATTACGCGGCCAATTTCATTTTGTGGTACGCTGTTTCATCGTGAAATAATTTTGTTTGTGAAGATAAGAGTTAAGAAAAATCTTCAGTGTCAAAATTTTTGATAGTGAAATAATGTTGAAAACATTATTTCACAGCACAATTTTGATATTTTATCCTTTTTTTGGTTGGTTAGGTTATGCGGTTCTAAAAAATTCGTCAATTAGCTTTTTTTATACTTTTTCAATGCTACTTAATGTTTTCTTCTACATAAAACTTTTGCACAACATTTTCACAACTGTTTCGCGGTACGAAACTAAGCTTAAGGAAAATTCAAGACATGAATTTCCTTAAAGATATAAATGAGTGGCCAAGTTTCAAAACTTACAAACTAAATATTTTAAAAAGTTGCGCTATATTTCCAAGTTGCAAATTAAAATTTATTCTTGACTATTCCAACAAACTTTCCAATCGAAATTTTCGATGTGTTAGTGAATAATATTCTTTCCATTTAGTTACGACGGACACTATACATAGAAGTTAATTTGTTGTTCTCCACAACAAATTAACTTCTCCAAAAGGACTTAAGCGATTTTTTAAATAAATTTTTTTGAAAATATTTTGCTTATTACTTTAGAATCTCAGCGCGGGACAAGTAAATTTTAAGTCTGAATGGAATTATATAGTTAGTTTTGAAACTAGACCACTAAAATATAGACAATTAAAAAATTTAATTATATATTTTACATATTTATTTGGAAAATTCTAATAATGATTATACGGTATATATGTATAATTTTTTCATATTTTATCTAAAAAATTCAATTTTATTAAATATGAATTTTATCAAACCTTTGCGGATAATGTGAATCCTTTTGTGTTTTATACATTTTGTAGAGAATCATTTCTGTTTTTACTTTTTTTTTCTATATGTATTCCCTAATGGTATTTTCTGTCGATTTAAATTGATAACATAGAAAATCCATTATACTAACATAAAAATTTACATAATATTATTATTTAGTCATAATATAAAAATGAATTTTGATCCTTTATTAAATATATATGCGTTCTATATGATTTATGAACACTTTATCTTTTTTATATAAAAATTTTAAATGAATTATATAAATAATACACTTTATTTTTATTATTTGTAAGTTTGAAAAAAAATTAATTAAAATTTATACTTATATTTTATTCTAAAATATTTTTTGGAAGAAATTAAAAAAAATTTTAAACTTCTTTTTGTAAACTTCATAAATATCTGTAAATCTGCTACATTAACATAATAGTTAAATTTGTAATGGTCCCATTAATTTGTTAACTTATCGTGTTTTCTTCAAACACGATAAGTTAACAAATTAATGGGATATACATTTTTGGCTTAAAAAATCTTTTTTTCCAAAGAAATAAAAGCAATGATAACATTCCAACTTCACATCCAGAATTCCAACTTCTCATTTAAAGTTAAAAGATAGCGCACAAAAGTGTCCGCAAACATTTAGTGTCAAACAATGTTTTAAATTTTAATGGCGAAATTTACAGAATCTAAATTTTCCATCAATATTTATATTTAATGTAATTTCCAATTTGTGAAGTTGTTTTCTTTTCTTACAATATTTGCTCGCTATATTTTCAGTGCAAAATTTACATTTACCCTTAACTCAGTAATAGGCTTTAAATTCTTAAAACAAAAATATAAATAAAATTATTTCTAAATATTTGTTTCATCCTGCATTTTAAATGAAATATTAAATGGTAACATGGATATAGTCAAATATTTCTGAAATGTATATTTTCAAAATTTTCTTCGGTTTTAATGTAAATGTAATACATACATAAAATGATGTAATATTCAATTATTATTTTAGATTATTATACCAATTATTATATGTAACTTTGTAAATATTGGATATTTTTTAATTATTAACATACTACATGAAAAATATCGTTTTAAACTGGCATAATAAATTAAAAATATTGTCACATTTTACAAGAAGGTTTAAATTATGCCATTTATTTATTATAATATATATGTAGTTGTAGTAAAATTAGCTTTTTATAAAGAAATTACAAATTTTCTCAATATAAAGTTAAAATATTTTACATTATATAAAATTTTCTATAACTATATATATATTTTTACCGTGAGATTAAAAGGATGTATAGAATTATTTAAGGTGAAAAATTTCAAGTTTTAAAATGAAAATTATTATATAAGCGTAATAAGATATTATTTAAGGATAATGTACATGTATAAGAAAATTATAAGAGACGTAATATTCCGTGTAAGTTGATATACCTCTAGAAAATATTAATATCAAAAGAATTTTATATTGTATATATAATGCTTATTAATGAATTCATTAAAAAGTTTTCAGAATTAATTACACTTTATCCTCATATATATATTAATTAAATTTTATCATTTTTATAAATTATTCTTAACACTTAAAGTTCTTTTTTAATTATAACAAATTTAAAAAAAATTGTTTTAAGATTTTTTATATAATATTAAAATGGTAGACGGAATTTTGTATTAAGCTTTTAATTGATGAATAATCAGGTATTTCCAAATTATTGTAATGTTAAATGATAGGATAATTTGTAATTAAAAGAATATGATAAGTTACTATTATGCTGTAATTAATTACATAATTCTGAATTTGTTGAATTAACCAAAAAAAATTGTAAGAGTAATGTCGATGAAATTTATTCCATAAATAATCGAGCAGCACAATAAAAAATTTAAAAAATTTCATTTTATGTACGTAAATTGCCTACAGTCCAAAATTCGCTTTTGAACCCCTTCAATTGAAATTACCAGACTATAAAGGTGTCGATTAATATTCAATTTATATTTATTTTTTATTGTAGCAGAACTACTCCAATACTTCTTCAATCCGTTATCGCTATTTTTAAGCTGGTGGAGAAAACTTCTATAAGATTTAATTATTAAATGTAGACCTAGTACACCTAAATTTTCCAAAACTATTTCGTATTATTTCTAAAAGTCTATAATTTCATAATTTTTTCAATAAAATTAGTACAAATGAGTTTCGAAAATTATTTTGCAAGATTCTAAATTATATTGAAATTGATGAGATTCGAAAAGTTACGATATTTTTCTTTTGTGAAATTTCTTATTTACAAGGATAATACATTACTTATTAAATTATTTAAAAAATAATCAATTTTATATAGATTTTTCCGTCCAAGTGTAAAGGATATGTTTAAATATTTTCGAAAGATTCACAATATTTTACTATACATATATTATATACATATTAAAAAGGTTACCAATTTTATTAATCCACATTCATTATGGTCAAGTATAAAAATTCTGAAATATATGAATGTGGATGTGGTCAAATTTATAAATCAATCTTTGTAAAAAGGATTTCTTTTTTTTAATTTATAGATTCACAATTAATAAAGGATTTCCGATTTTCAATAAAATAACCCTCTAACCATAAAAATTTCGTATTATTATGTAAAATATATTTATACTACTCAAATTTGATTTTTTGAACCTTTATTGGCAAAAAAGAAATATATTTCCGATTAACGAATATTCCTTGTATTTAATGAAAACAGTATATAATTTTATCCATAAGCTTATTATGTAAATAGTAATGGATACGTAAAAAAAAATTATATTTGCTATCACAGATTTAGAAATAATTTTTATTTAATATAAAAGCAATTATTTACATCATCATTTTAGTAAAAGAAGCAAATTTTTCCAATTTAAATAATTTAGTTTTTCATTCAAATAAATATAACGAATTAAGGATTTTTATTATCCACGCAGACTATACTTTTGTCCTTGATATAAAACAATTTTACATTTTCAACAGTGAAAGTAAATAACTTAAGAAACATTTATTTTATCCAAAAAGTAATTATTCTGGCTTCTATTTTTTTCTCAATATGTTCCGTAAAATAAAATTACCATATAAATTAATATTTTTTTCTTTTTTTTTAAATAAAGCCCTTGAACTTAATTGCTTTTTGTGAATATATTAATTAAGAATTTTCTATCTGGTTCAATTTATATTTGAATACAACCGGGTAGTATCGAAAATTTAATTAATAACGAAAAAATATACATACATATATATTTTACGATCACGAAAAAGAAAATCTTAATTTGTATTTTGAAAGTTATACAAAATGATTTCAATTTTACCTGACTTCCTGTTCTGATTTTGCTAACATCCAATAAACTTTAGACCTTTTTCTTCTTGAACCAAGTGCAATTAATTGCGAAACACTACATCCACTTGGTAATGGTGGTCGTTTTGGTATTTGTCCAGTCCAATGTGCTATTGCTAACATTTCTGGTGCTTCTTTAACAAGAATTTTACCAGATGGTGATGATCGACCTGGTTCCTATAAAAATTAATATTGAAATAAATTAATTTAATATTATTTACATTGATTTATTTGAAGGTAAAGTTTTTATGTTTGTGATTAATTTTATAGAATTGATGTTGAGGTAAATCACAATTAATATTATTGAAAATTTCAATCTCCAATGTATAAAATACAAAATATTTATGTTTTACTTTTTTTATGTTTTCTTTGCTAATTGCAAAAATATATATTATTATTATTGGATGATTCTGAAAATAGAATTAAACTACCACATATTTTTAAATATCCACAGCCATAAATAAACAAACATTTTTAGCTTATTTTCTGTGGCAAAATCATTTATATATTTAATTTAACTTTATTATAAATCTTAAAGAAATAAATATATTTTTCTGTACAGTATTTTTGAATATATCTGCTTAAACCAATAATTGTTGAATTACAGTACAAAAACACAATTAATTACAAGCATTAAGATTATTGGTCAAATTGAAAATAAAAATTAAAAAAAAAACAGAATTATATAAAAAAAAGTTTAAAAATTTAGGTCATGTCTTACAGTAATTCATTTTTCGTACACATACGATTCTATCTTTTAAAATAAAATTGCACGTATAAAGTTTTTGATCCAAAAACTTAAAGAACTAAATTGGAAATAAACTTTTCATACGCAGAACTTTACTAATGTCTAATGGATATATAAATACTTATTTTATATATAAACTAAAAATATATGTTTTTCAAAGAACTTAATTTTATATTAAATGATATTTTAAAACATATTACTAATTGCTTCTCTTGTTTAAAATAATCAATAATCATGCTTAGAATCTAAGTTCTATTCAGAAATTTTTATTTTATTTAAGCTTAAAAATTATATATATAAATTTAGATAAATTTATAATTAAAAAATAAAAGAAATTATCAGAATATTTTGTAAAATAATATGAAAAAATATTAAAGAGTATTAAATTTTCAATGTTAACAGGAAAAATTGAATTAAAATGAAAATTTAAAATGAATTAAAATGAAAAATTTCAATTTATATCTAATATTATATTAGCCGGATAATCTATATATAATAAACAGTTTTAATAAAAAATTAAATTACCGTAAACCAAGCCATTGTTGAGTCATCATAGAGAACGACCCATTCTTCTGACCAGCGATTCCATAAGAGTTGTTCTGTAATGGTAATAAGAAAAAAAGAAAAAAATATAGATACTTTTTAATTATAAAATTTATTAAGTTTTCTATCATCTGTTCATTTTCTAATAAATTGAAATACAGTTAAAGTTACAGTTAAATATTTTATATAACTCAATATAAAAATATTTTCTAACTAAAAATGTTCGTAATACATTTTAGAAGAGCTTTGTGAATGAAGATGTTAAATGACCATTTTTATAGAATGAGACATTTTTACAAACATGAAGGTTTTCAATGGATATTATATTAAAAATTAGTATGTTTTTAATGCTAGAGATACTCTTGCCGCTTTGGCGAGCTTGCCGCATGATGCGTTCATAGTCAAATGATGCTTGTGGTTGTGATGCGGGTGAAGTTTGAGTAGACAAACTGAAAGCATCATGTCATATTTTTTATTGCTTCTATAGATATAAAGTAGACTAAACTTAAAACCTGTTGAATATTTATTTTATAATAATATATAAGTAGTAATAAAAAATAAAATAAAAATTTTGCAGGAAATTTCCAATTTTCAAATCAAACATTAATTTCACAACAAAGAGTGCCTCTAGTCTAGTATTCTGCTTTAAAAAGAGATCTGTATTTTGAAATAAAGATATTACAATCTTGTAGTTAACTTCATGTAGAAGTAGAAAATTGAAAACTATCACTTAACACCTTCATGCACCAATCTGTTCAATTTTTGGTTGATTAATTTCAAAATATTTTTAATTTATTTCTTGTTTAATAAAAGAATTTTTTTTATTTGGATTAAAATTCTTAATGTCCAACACTTTTTTATATTCCGAATTCCACTAATATAAAATATATTTTCATCTTTGAAATTCCATTTGAAAATATTTTACCTAAAATTAATATCCAAATAAAAAAAAACCAATTAATTTCAGCTTGAAAATTTTATTAAGGCACAAAAAAAATCCTGATAAATTTTCTTTTCGTAGAATTCAATTAAATATAATATTTTTTTTATTAAATATATTTTTTTTTAATCTTAGTTTTGTTAACCAAAAACCGATTAAAATGACTTATACTTTTTTGTTGATAAAAATAACAAATTTAATTTATATTATTTTAAAATTTTTAATATTATTTTCAAATTATTTGTTTGTTTGCTTGTTTGTTTGTTTTTTTGTTGTTGTGGGAAAACTTTGAAAAGAAATGAAAATTATTCAAATAAAATAAAATTGAAAATTAAATAAAATAAATATTTGGTTCTTAAGTATATTTTTATTTCAATCTTAATTAGGGAAACCAATAAATTTTTCCCCCAAATTAAATATACTTCATTATAGTTGACTAAATAAAATAATTCAATTGATGAAAAATATAATCAATATAAATTTTGTTTTTTTTATAGAAAATTGAAAATTGAGTTCTAATATTGATTTGTGTAAAACAAAAATAAAATATAGAAAAACATCAAAAGCAATTTTTAAAATTAAATTAAATTGGAAGTTTTTTTTTTATGTCTAACTTAGTTAAATCATTTTTATCAGTCCAGGTTAAATTGTAACTTTGACAATTTATGGGGAATAGTATAGTGCCTTCTGTAAAGTAATTAGTGGTGTCTCTACAAACTAACGCCAAATGAACTACCACCCACAAAAAAAATTAAGTAATGCCCAACATAATTTAGTTCACATGAAATAAAGCCCAAAGTAAATTAATTAGAGTCGAAAAAAAAAAATTTTTAATTTTTGTTATTGGGCCTAAGTTTTTTTTATATATATTTTCGCACTGGTATCTTCTTTACAGCAGTATAATCTGTATAAGGTCTACATATCTATATACATATTTATATATGTACACAGAATGTAATATGTATTATAAAAATTATTTTTTAATTTGAAAATTAAATATTATTTTTTTGCAACTACTGATAAAATAAATAACAATAAAAATATCATAAAATATTTATTCACAATTCAATTGTCGATACAAAATATATACATTTTTTGCAAACAAACTTTTAAGGTTAAAAAACATTGTTTTCCACCCTACATAATTTTAAAAGTCACCATGGAATTATATATAGAAAAATTTAATTTAGAGTTGGAGAGCTAAAAATTAATGAATGGTTGGCTGGTATAGTTTTAATGGACAAAGAACTTTTTGATCTGGTTATATTTTATAATTTAATTTTTAAATGAAAAATATATAAAAATTGTTTACTAAGCAACGAGATTTTTAAGAAATCTCCTTACAACTTAGTGCGATAAGAAAATCTCAAAGGAATATAGTTACTATGCAACAAAAGTATGAAATAATAATACATATACATATATATGTTGCCAGTAGCCTACGAAACCTGAAAATATTCTTTTAGTGCCATAGATTTCAAAGAAATAAATTATTGGTATACCTTTTATTTTGGCAGGCTTTGGTAAATTCACATAATATTACTAATCAGTTATTTTGTATTACAAAGAAATATTTTGTTTTTTAACTGAAATTTAACTGAAAAACAGTTTTTGAAATTTTCTATTTTACTTAAACTTAATAATAATTATAATTGACAAATAATTTTTTAATTAAATTTAAAGCTTACGAAAATAATTGCAAAAAAAAAACAAAACTCATATTTAATTTATATTAATTAGTTTTTACCAGAAATATTTGTTAAAAATTAAATATTAATTCGGAACAAAATCCCGAGATAAATTATATCTTTAATGTTTTTATTTGAACTTATTTTGTTACCCTTGCTCAAATTTCTAATTTAATGAACTTTCGAAAGGAAAAGAAATTTCTATTAAAATATATCATCTTAATTAATGTTAAAATTACTAATTATACCAGATTTGAAAAATATATATTCTTGAAGGATTATAATTTATTTTCATAATAACTTTGAAAAACTTACTTTTATATCGCAATAAATATCCGCCTTTTATTTGCTTACCACTTGCACCTAGAAAAAAATAAATGTTTTTAATAAATTTAATGATAATATTTATTTATTTACTATTATAGTATTTTAGAAATATTATAAGTATATAAATTACCTGAGTTATAATAATATCTAAAGATACTTTTATATTAAAGAGTATTAATTATAATAATTTAGAATAAATATTAAATTCTAACACCATATCCTCAAACAGAGACTGGGATTTTAATTGATTGAAAATAAATTCTTATAAATTTATCCATTTTGGATCCTATAATATTTTTGTTTGCTTAAAAAATGAATTCTTGTTCATTCTTGTGTAATCTTTTTATTAAATAAGTTACATACATATTTTTATATCTACTAGTTTCATAAATAAAAAACTGAGAAGAACGACAGAAAAAGAAAATGTCTTTTTGTTTGAAAGAGCTATAATTTTGTATTTTCAATTAGATACTAGATACTAGAAATAAATTCAAAATTTAAAATTGTCTTTGTCAAAAATTCTTTTTTGCAAATTTGGTTAAATAGTTGTAAATATATGTAATGCATCTCTAATCCTTGCCTAAATTATAAATCAATTGTGTTCGACTCCTTCCCGGTCATCGATGAATATTGGTCTAATTATATTCAGCTTCAAATACGTACTAGTAGTAAAATTATAATAAAATGTAATTTAAGACTGCCTAAAACGCTAATGATTGAGGCCATTTGCTAATACAAATGTTACACTAATAAAGCTATGAGGTTGTTGCAATAAAAGTTAGTAAGCTATAAAGAAACTTATGGTTTGGAATCCAAATATAATTAGTAGGTTCAATATAAAAAAAAAAAACCAATTACCAAAAAAAAAAAGCTCTGATGGTAAAATCTAAGCAGGAATAATATTAACTAAATTTGCTGTAGTCTATTTAAAAATAATTTACTTACACTTCATAACATTATTATATTACACAAATTACTTTGAATTAAATCATCTACATAAAATAAGAAACTTATGCAATTATTTATACCATAATTGTGATTTTCATTTTCTATAAAATAAGAAAATTGATTTCGTTACGAAGAAAACTTTTCATTATAAAACTTAAATTATTTTTCATAATATTTCTTACTTTATATACAAAAACAGAAAAAGGACGAAGAATCTATATAAGTTGAAAACTTTAGAAAAATTATTGCCGAGTGAAAAACAAGTTGCATTTTTCTTTTTATTTATATATGTGTATTATGTGCAGACAGAAATGATGACGACAAACAGAATTCTGTTGTCGTTTATAATAATGTAAAAAAAAATGCACACAATACAAAGACATAAAAATTTACTGAATCATAAAAAAAAAACTGCATAATAAAAAAAAATACAAAAAGGATTCACCATTTTGAAATATTTGTTTGTTTTCAAATTTCTTATTTTGTTCTGACAACATCATCAGATTTAATAGTGTGGGACATAATAAAAATTCAGCAAAATATCGCAAATAATAATGATATAGATACAGAACATAGTCATAGCCGAACAAAAAAAAAAATATTTTCAACTAAATTATTCAAAATTTATAGAAAATTAATCAATACATAACTATTAGAACCAAATGAAATTATGCTCGCTCTATTTATCTATAGTTGGTATTAAGTAGTTTTTATGTGATTTATAAATAGATTGATTTTTTTTTGCAATTGTATCATGGCTGTAAGTATTAATATCATGCTGTATTGAAATTTATAAATTAAGTTATTTTATTAAATAATATAATATTCTAAATATTTTTAGTTCAAAACATTATAGACAAATTTCCTAAATATAAATTATACGTTAAAAGGTAATATTTCCTGTAAATCAATTACGTAAATCGATTAGCATATAATTGGGTTAATAACTAGCACTTAAATTTAATTTATATTATATAAAAATTGTATATAAGAAAATTTAAAATTCGATTAAATATAGGAGAGAACTGCCAAAATTGTACCACGTCCTAAATCCAAACATTCGAAAACTAAATAATTTTATTCATATATGTTGATGGGAGATTGTGCTAAAATTATTATATAATTGATATCAAATCAACATTCAAAATTAATTATATACATTTGTTTTAAACATATATATATTTAATTTAGAAGGGTCAATATTTTAAAGGATTATTTTAATGTTATATTTCATTAAAAGATCTTATAATCAAATATTTATTGTAATAAATCTTAACTTAATTGAACCGCTAAACTAAATTGGACCGCTTTATGTTACCAATAAATTAGTAACATCGCTGTGTATTATCAATATAGTGGTACAAGTGATTCCAATTGTGAATACAACAAGTTTCTAAATCCTACCAATTAGAATGTTTTTTTTATGCGGCTTTTGCGGAAATAATTGTCTTTTCTTTCGCTAAAAAATTGTGTTTCTTAGTAGGAAAAACATTTAATGTGGGAAAAATATCTGAGTATGTAATCTTTTTTTAAGGATTTCTGATCAGAAATAACAGAAATATTTTTTACGATTTTTGCGACTCTTCCCTATATCTATATATATTATATATTAACATCTCATATTCTATTGAAAATTTAACGAATTGTAAAGCTTTCGACAATGAAGAGGCATTGAACTTTTTTCTTGATTTATTATATATTTAACTAAGAAAAATATTTAATGTAAAATAAAAAATATATAAAACACTCATAACTTTTATAGCTTCAAGGTATGTTGAATAATTTTATTACATTATTTTTATAGTCTGTTTATGTAGCTGTTTATACATATATATTTACTCGAATGTATTAGCGTAGCACAGTTAAGTATAAACTTTGAGTAAGACGTTTGAAGGATTCGGATGTTTAAACAAATCATTTTATTTTAATGTATAAGGTATAATTTTTTATATAAACTTTTATTGAAATTATGAAAACACTTTTTTTTCAGTTTGTATATCTTATGGTTAGTTAACTTCTTTATCAATTCAGAGTTTTCCAAGGATATTTTTTTTTATGATAGATAGATGTTGATATTTTATTTATCGAATAAATTCATTACATTGGAACCTATAAACTCCTACACTGTGGAAATAAAATATTTAATTTTACAATGTAATTTAATACAATTATCGAGTAATTTTTTTTTCCAAATAAAGAAATTTAAAATATTCAATTACAAAAAATTTTAATTTTTCGATGAAGAGTTTTCCATTTCAATATTTATTTTTTTAAGAAATTCGGTTGCAAAAGTTTATCTTATTTTCTGTTTCTTTAATATTTTCTAGAAACTTTATAACAATTTAAATTCATGAAAGATTTCGAAATCAGAAGCTATTCTTGCCTTTATTAAATCCTTTCAAAATTTCTAGTAAGGACAACAGAATATTTTTTCCTAATTATCCTTTGAAAAGTAATTATTTCTACATAACTATTTAAATTCTGACCTTATATGCTATAAAATTATATAACATCCTGTAATTTTTAGTGATAAAATAGACTAATGTATAAGATTATTAATAATTTTTTTTAGTGTTCTGGTTTACAGATTCTAAAAATGTCTTTTTTACATGTTTTATTATATAAATCGATAAATGCAACTCTTCTTTATCATAACTAATATTTGTTTTCATTTGGATAACATAAAAAGTTTCCATAAATGTAGGTTTTTTTTTGTATTTTTATATAGATATAAAAACAAATTTAAAGGATATTATTTATGTGTATATGTATGTATACGAAAGTGACCTAAATTATTAGTTTCGATTAAAATACATACAGGTTGTAGTATCAACAAAAAAAAATATTATTAAAAATATATTTTTCATTTTTTAGTTAGTTTATCATTTCCAATTTATTTATTTAAAACTGATTTTTTATAGCAAATTAAGAAGACTTTTTTTTAATTCAGCATAATAAATAAAAAATACTGTTTTAATTTTTTTTACAATTTTTTAAGGAACTCTAATTTAAATATTGATAGCCAGTTTAAATTTGACCACATACAAGTTTTAATGAATTGATGAAAACTTGAACTTCAAATAGCTTTTACATAGATTACACTTGGTTAATAACAACATTATGAATATTCTCTTAGATTTTGATAAATTTTTTCTTAAAAAAAAATTGTTTTCTTACAAAATTTGAGAAGACTGTATTTTTTTTCATTAGGTTTATTCTAGAAAATAGAATTACGTTTTTTGTTTCTAATACAAACTTTCCGTACGACACTTATCTAATTTGGGGATAAAATATAAGAATGTTTCCATTATATTTTTTCGTAAACTTTTAATATACATAAATATAAATATTGTTAAGATGAACAATGTGTCACAATTTTTTAGCATTTTTGATAGATTTGTATTAAGGTTATTTTCTCTGTACTGTAATATCACATATTAATTAACATTAGTAAATTGATTATTTATTTATACAATTTTTTAATTCACTATTTTCATCAATCATCTCTCCTGTAATCTACTTTGGACCCAGTATCTATTATATATCGAAATTTTGTGCCAAAATCTTAATATATAATTTTCTATTCTAGATAAAATTTGACGGAGCCATTAACAACACGTGAAAAACCTTTCCGACACCAGAATTTAAAAAAAATCGTATTGTTGAGCTAAGTTTAACACTGCAGGACTAATTTATGTTTTACGTCTGCTTTAACTAAGAATTAGCATGGTATGATAATTTAAGCGGATTACAGGTATGTGTCACTTCTTTAGTGAAACGCATTTTTTTAAACTCCTAGATTTAACTGTAGGTAACTAGAATCCGTTTTTTTAAAATACTGGTTACTATATTTATTAAAATTGTAAAAATAAACATAATAGCCCTAACATTTGTTTGCATTACATACATTTATTCTTGATGTAAAACAGGAAGAACTATTTTATATCAATTTTGAGTAATCGGTCGTTTTCTACAATACAAAATTTTAAACGAACTTGAAACTCAGACATCAACTTGAAACTCAGACATAAATCGTTTTTCAAATTTAATATTAAAGTTTCCTTATTTTCCAACAAATCATTTGTTCTTCAATTAAAAATTAAACTTAAACTTTATAACGACCACAATTTACAAAATTATTCAAAGGGAATAAATAAACATTAACTGCCCAAACCTTAATATTTAATTTTCTATATGTAAACTTTTTTTTTTGTTACATTGAGATTATGACAGGCCAGAAAATGGAAAAGATGAAAATTTAAAGGTAACATAAATACCAAATAAAGAAGATTTTAAATTGTTTATATATATTTTTTTTTTCATAGAAAAATTAACTTGCTTTACTGAATCATAAAGGAAAATTATACTTTGCCTCTCTATTGTAATATTATGTTCATCAATCAAGAAATTTTCCCCCAAAAAAAAAAAAGGATACATAAAATTAATTACACACAAAAGAAAAGTTTATTTGTGAATTTTCTTTTTTTTCTTTATTGTATGTTTTTGTTGTTCTTTAGTTATGCTTTTTTAGTGTACATTTTGGTTCTCTAAATAAAATTTCATTAAGGTTTTTTTTTTTCGAATCATCGATGAAAGCCAAGTTAGTAAAAGTAGCAAAAAAAAAAAAAGAAGAAAAATGAAAAATAAATGAAAAGTTTTCTTGTGTAGGATTTTTCTGATTTTATTTTGCTGTTTTTTTTTTTTTGTGTTAGACAGGACTATTATGTATTTTAGTTAGTGTTAAAGATATTTTGGTTTTTCTTACCAAATGACGCAATAACTTTGATTTTATTTTTAATTAAATTTATAATAAAGTTTTAGGTGAAAATTGAGGTGTAAAAAGAAAGATAATGAAAAGTTTAATTAAAAAACACTATAAAGAAAAAATATGTTAAAATTTATTTTATAAGAAATTAAGTATGATTTTTTTATAATAAATTAAGTATAATAGTTTTAATTAACTGATTATAAATTAACATTTTTAAACATTAATTCTAATTGTTTTTTAAAGAACAAATTGTAAATTAAATATTTTTATGAATATAAATTAAATATTTTAAATTTTTATAAACTACAGAATTTCTTGTCTAATATTTAATAAAAGTTTTAAAATATTGACTTATAATTAAAATGTCAGTACTTTATTGATTCCTCTTAAATGTAATTAATTTTCCTTGTAGTAGTTCAAATAGTTTTTATACTTTGTCACCTTTGAACGAAATTATATTGAAAATAACGTACAAATTTTATATACATTTGTTAATATATATTTATATTTTTATACTCTTTATACAAAACATAATTGTACAGTCAAAGTTTATCTTAATTTTATTATCTTTTCAATTTTAATCATGATCAGAAATTTTCATTAAAATACATAAAATTAATTTTAAATTCTTTTGTTATGTTTATCAAACAAGCTTACAACAAAATTATTTTGCTTATAAAATAAGATTTAATATTGTTTGTAAATCTGCAGTTAAATATTATTAGAAATTAAATCATAAAATTAAAAGTATGAAAATATTTAGAAATATGAAATTTTAAATAGACATTAATTGATGTTTATTTAAACCATTCGTGACGACACATCGCGTATTATGCGCTATTCAAATTTACGATGTAATGATGAGCTTATTTTATCAAAAATACCTAATAGTTAAGGATAGGTCGGCGAATTATAAACGTACCTAAGTAAAATGTTTAAAACAATAAAATTGGTATTGATTTCAAGTTAGAGTAAAAACTAAAAAAAAAATTAGCAATTTTAATGTAATTTAAATATTGAGTGTGTTCAGTTTTACGTTTATAATTAACGTAGGAGTATGGTGGGATATTCTATATAAAAATGTGCGGACCTAATTTATAACAAAACGTTTACAATTGTAAAATGTTTATAAAATATTTCTCACATCTTATTTTTCAGAAAAATAAAAAACAAATTTGCGACTGTTAAGAATAGTTCTGTTAAAAAACTTCGTCTCGAATGTGTTAAGATAAGATATTGTAAAATAAATTATATATTTTTTTCAATATTTCTATCCTAACATTAGTTTTTTAAACAGTTTTTATATTTTAATTTATTTAAATCTGATATTATTAATATTTTGCATAAATCGGTTTGTAAAATTATACACTTATTGCTGCTTTCTTATTGTAATTTTTTAAAAAATTATTACAAAAATTGTATTTTGTAAAAAGTGCGAATGATGTTACGCACTAATTTCATATTTAATAAAAAATTAACTTGTATTCGTTTTTGAGTAACCGATTCAAATTCTAATTTTTTATATAAATAGAATTTTTAAATTTAATTTTCTGATTATAGAAAAAAATATTTATATTAAATAGATAAAACCATATTTTAATTTTATTTCATAATTATTAAAGAAATCATAAAAATGTATTTTCAATGTAAGCTTATTAAAAATTTTACCTTTAAAAATAAATATAAAATTTATTGAACATAAATTATAAATATTTACCTCTAAATATTTATAAAATAAATTTATATTTTGAAATTTGATTGTAATATTTCCTAATAATATTCCTAGACAATATATAGTCTGATGAAAAATAATCAAGACTTTAAATTTTCATTTTCATACTTTTAACGTGTATTTTCCTTTCTTAGCTAGCCAGTTTTAAACCCTGAAAAGCCATTTTCAATTAATTATTTCTATACACAATAATTTAGCAGTTACTGAAATTTAAAGTAAAACTACTAAACGAATTTTTATTCATATTTTGGCAACATATTGAAATTAAATTTTATAATTAAATTGAATTTATAAAAATTTCTTTACCAAAAATTATATATTATAAGGACAAAATATTGTTTAATGTATGTATAGCATAAATTTCCTTGTAATATTTCAAAAACAAAAAAAAAAAAATATAATAATAATTTCCTAAAACAATTAAAACGACTTTTTTTTTTTTTTTTTACCTCAAGAGTTTTGTCTCTTAATTCAACTTTTATACTTATAAGAGTTTGTTACTCAATTCGTTAAGGATTTCAGCTTAAAAGTTGGTATAACATTAAATACAAGTGACAACAACAGAACCAAAAAAAAAAAAAATATATATATAAAAAATAAACAAAAAAAAAACAATAATAATAACAACAAAAAAAACCAGGTGTGAACTGTACAAAAAAAAAAAAACTTTTAATGACATGTACATAAAGTTTTTCTTCAAAAGAAGAGGACGAAAATGAAAAGTGGAAAAGGAAGAAATTGCCATATAAATTTTTAGAAGCAGTCAAAGAAAGGAAAAACTTTTGAATTACTCGTATATATATAAAGCAACCTTGATGACAAACTCATAAATTTTCTTAAGAAAATATGAAAAATTTGTAGTGTTTCTGTTGACTTTATATATACATATGTATGTGTATATATATAAAAATTGTGTTGTAATTTTAACAATTTTTTTTTTAGATATAAGTATATTTTATTTTTTTTTTATATATTGTTTTTTTTTTGGGAAATAAATAAAGGAAAACAAGCGGAAAGATTTTTAAGTGCGTATTGTTGAAAAGATTATTCTATACATAATTAAATATACTAAAGTGAATGTTTGTATAAAATTATATGTAAATTTGGTAAATAGAATTATATTTATGAGATGTTATGTTAACATGATTCGAATGTATTTTAAGTGATATACGGCAGACGGTTACAAAAAAAAAAATTATTAGAAACTTTCTGTAATATAAAATATTTAAATTGGATTACTAGTATAGAGACATTCCTATAAAAATGTATTAAGCGACATTTTCAATATTTTGCAGGAAACATAAAAACAGCTTCGTATTCAGTTTGATTTGTTTAGAATGTATTGCAATAAATTTATTATTTTTGTGCATTTTGTTTCAGGATTACGGTTTATACTAAATTTCCAGGGATTCACACAAATTCGCTGAAAATAACATACAGATAACAAGTGCACATACCCTCTAAATTCTTACTAGGTATTTGTAATTCATATTATGTATAGCAAATTGGACTATTTTATTACCACATTAATATTTTATATCAAAATTATGCATATAACAAATTATTTTAATATCCTTATTTTAAGAACTATTCCTACTATCACGTAATCATTCAAGAGAATTTTTTAATTGTAACAAGAAAATAATTTATGGGTATTTTCTTTTATACCAGACTATTATAAATAGCATCAAAAACCATTTTTATTATTAGAGTAACTATTAATATAATATATTTTGCTCCTGTATTTCTTCATATTTCATTAAATTTTAATTATCTAAATAATGAATAATAGTCTTCATAAATTTAATACGAAAAGATAGTTATTCTAAACTTTCAAAGGATAAATTACAGAAGTACAGAGTAAAAAATCTGTACTTCTGTAATTTATCCTTTGAAAGTTTAGACATATCAAAAATTATTATTATGGAAATTACTGTATAGAAAAATTCTGTGAAATCTAATAAAATATAACTTAAAAGTATATATAATTTTAAGATATATTTTATATAATTATATTTTGATTCAGTGATTGTAATATTTCAAATAACTTAATAAAATTGTGGGCTAAGAAAGTTTTTTATGAAAATATCAAGTAGTTTTTAATTTTTCGTTAAAATTTTAGGAAACTACACAAAAAGAAGCAATCTAAATGAAAACAAATCTTTAAATTGTATTATTTTTAAGTATTGATCTTATCTTGGCTCAATTATAACTCTTACTGTCCTCTTTACTTAAATTTAATTATTTTAAATAAATTTTAACAAATGTTCAGCCAGTAGATAAATAATTCTAGTCGTAATATTATATATACTTCTAGCTACAACTTCAAAAATTTGCACAAACAAGATATTAATACAGAATTTGACCTCAAACAAGCCAATTAAGAAAGATATTATATAGAACATCGAATCAATATTCAAGTTTTATGCCACAGAAAAATATCAAAAATCAATACCATCGTTTAAAAACATAATATTTTTGAGATATCCTGGAATTTCTTTCTTCTATTTATCTACAATTTCATATCTTTTAATTTAAATTTAAAATAACATAAAATCTTGTTGTCTATAGTTAGTTATTCACACAACATTATAATATTTTATGTAAATAATATTAATGAAACATCCAACTTTCAATTTTATCAATAATCTAAAATATACAAACATATCAATACTAAAATTTATATTGAATAGAACGTTTATCTAATGGATAAAAATAAGATAAAAAAATTAATAATAAAATGATCCTTATTTTTTTTTCTACTTAATTTAATTTTTCTTTAATAAACCAATATATATATGGTATATGGATAACGAACCTTATAAAATAGTAATAAAATGTAAATCCTTTTGTTTGTATATGACCAACCCCCATTCTAATGTCCTTTAATATAAACAAATAAATCCAATAAAAAAGAATTATTGAGAAATTCTATGATGTCCTTTACTAATATTTTTCAAAAAAAAAATATTTTTTCAGAATAAAATACAAACAAGAAACAAGACAATAAAATTTATTCCTTGTTTTACGATATCTATAAAAATTTTAAATTTCAATCACACTTTAGTTGCCAACCTTGAATCTAACAAAAAAAAAAAACATAACCCCTTATGGACATAATATAGACAACAAATTGGATATAAACGATAAAAATTTTGATAAGAAAAATTCAAATTTTTTAACATAAAAATACATATTTGATGAAAATATTGGAATTAATTTTTTTATAAGGATTTTTTATATTTTATTAAGGTTTTTATATTTAAAATTAATTAAATTTAAACAAACATAAACGGAGGAAAATTATTTGTAAAATATATTTTCAGTGTTTATAATTGAAATTTTGTTAGATTTTAGATTATGCTAAAGTAAAATAAATATCGAAAAGCAAGGAATAAATTTTAGAGTGAAATATTTTAACCTAATATTCGCAAAATCAATTTAATCTTAAAATTTAATTATACCAATTTAATTTTCGCAAAATCAGACCAACATGATAGTACGGTAGGAAGCGTTATTCGTTCTTAGGTACTTGTTAAAGAAAAAATTATAATATAAAATAAGTAATTATGATCAAAACAGAATTGACAAGTTTTTAGAGACAATGAAGAGTAGCAGATTTTCAGAAGGGCTTAGTGCAACTTGCCTTTAATTGATTTTAGATTTATTTAAAGTAAATGTACTGTCACGAAAATATGACAATAAATTTCCACTAGTTCTGCTACGTTTGAATTCTATTTACATATATTTTATTTTAAAAGCATTCGTAAAATTGAAGCATTAAAGAAAGATAGTGCAAAGTGTATTAAAAGAAATGTTAACAAGAAATGTATTTATAATTAATTATAATTAAATTTTATTATGAACTTAACAAATCTGAAAGTTATTTTAAATGTAAGCTTATTAAATTTAGCATTTAAAAATAAAATAGGGTTTATTGAAAATTATAAATATTTTAAATAATATAAATAATATTATCGAATTCATCCTATAAATTAAATCTAAATTTATGTTTTAAATTTTAATTTTATTCCTTGTAATAATATTTCTAGAAAATAGAGTATCACGTTAAGAACTACAATTAACAACTTTTGAAATATTCATTTCTACCCTTTTAATGTATAATCGTATTTTCAAACTAGACAGCTTACTAGGAAAGCCACTTTTAAATAATTATTTATTCAATAACTGAATATAAAATTAAAAAAAAAAACTTGAAAAGGAAAAAAACAACATTAAATTGATAAATATGTAAGATATTTAAAATGGAATATGTTATAAGTAAATTTTTAAAAAAAAATTTACAGTCAGTTTAAATTCTCTAGGAACATGGTTAATATAATTTTCGACCTCATTTGAAGAAATTTGTAATATTAAATATTAATTTAAAAGTACATATTTAATATAAAATTTTATTTCACCGTATTAAGTATACATATTTTAATTTTACATATTTTTCCATTATTAAATATTTCACTAAAAAAAATAATGAATTTAACTTATCATCAGTTTGTTTTTTTTTCTTCAAAATATATTTTTTATTTTTATGTCCTAAAAAATTTGTTTATATACTTTTCAAAAGGTAAAAATTACATTTTATACTCTTTATGATATTGTAATGTCTTCTTCATATTAACTATTACAGCATATTTCAATATCAAAATTATTTGTATTTTTAAACCTATATTAAACAAAAGGACAGAATTTAAGATGTAAAAGTTTAATTGGTAGATTTAAAAATTAAAAGTTAAGAAAGAATTTATACCCTTTCAAGTTTATAAAATACCAAGTTTTTGTTATATACTATTTTACAGCAAAAAAAAATATCTAAATATCTCATTCTCAATCACGAACTAACTAAGTGGATGAAAATGAAAACTTTGAAGAACAACCAGTAAATCTATATACGAACATATTTTAATTAAAAATCATTTTGAACACGTAAAGCTTAAAAGCCTTATAAAGTATATACGACAACATTATAATATGAAAATTTTAAAGACTTTTTTTTCATACTTGTTCCAGTCGTTAAAAAAATTCATCCTTTCGTCGATCCGGAAAATTAAATTTTTAAACTTTTTATGAGCAGAAAATTATTATAAAGAAGTTTTGAGTTTTTTTTTTGTAATTTGAAAAGATATTCTTTTTTTAAATAAATAATTAGTTTTCAGAATTTTTAATAAAAAATGGTTTCATAAGATTTGATTCAAATTTAAATTATAAAATTATTTATGATTATTTTAAATGTGTTAAAATAGTTTTACAATATTTCGGAAACAATATTTAAATAAGTAAAATAAACGTACTTTTTATTAATGAATTAAACCAAAAAATATAAATTTGGGGGAAAAAAATAGTCCTTTACTACTTAATTAACTTAATTGTAATTTCCCATTTACAATACTTTAAAACAACATTAACAAAAATAAATTATTCTTTTCTCTTTTAATACTACAGTAAAATTTAAAAGACGGAAATATTATTATTATTATTATTATTGTTCATTATTAGAAATCCAAAGAAAAAAAGAAGAAAAATTAGAATCCTAAAAACCCCAAAGTATAAAATACCAAAACAAAAAAAATATAAGCAAATGGCACTTAACCTTTTTCTATATAAAAATTTAGTCAACTGAAATAAATTTTCCACTTGATTTTACCCACCACTGTTGGAAATTTACAAGCTAAATAACAATGATAAAATAGAAAAATACACACACAAATAAAAGACTGTTTAGCAGTTTTCCAGATCACTAAACTCTACGTCTAGGTCCAATAATAATAATAATGATACTTTTTTCCATTTTTGAAAACATGAATAAGATAACCTTTGGCCAAAAATATTAACTCCTTTCATAACCTCGAATTATTTACAAGATTTTATATTATTTTGGATTGAAAAAAAAACCGGAGATATTTATATATCTACAAAAAAAAAGTAGTAATATACCCTAAAATAGGAAAAAAAGGATATTTTTTTCACAAATGAAATTATATTTTGTATATATAATTTGAGTTTCGGACTTTAGGCTTTCAGTGTTTTTATATTGAAATTTATATTATTATATTATAAACACACATGTGAAAAAAATGGGTAAGTTTTTTTTGTTGATAAGTTGGTCAATTTATTTAGGTAAGTAAATCCTAATATTAATGGCTTAATATCTTTGATACATAAATTGTACTTGTTATTATATAGAAGAAAAAAAAATGGTTAAACTTATAAAGTATACGAGTCAAGTACAAAGATTTTTTCAATAATTAGTAAATTAAGTGAATAAAAACTAAAGGAAATGCTGTACATTATTTTTAGCATAAGTATTTCCGTTAAGTATAAAATGTATATCTAATTTTATTACTATAAAATTAGACATACATTTATACTTAACGGAAATACTTATACTTGAATTAAGATAAAATTGTGTGTACTCGATCGCAGTTTGTATTTAGAATTTATTTAATTTTTAAAATAATTTCTTACGGCTACAATTTTGTATGCTCCTTAATTACATTAAGATCTATTAGTCCAGTGCCAATTTATATTCAAATTGTATTCTCGACTACAATTATTTCCTAGGTTTACGCTCGAATAAAATTAACCAAAAAATTATAGAGAAGAAAAATATTGCAAGAAATCACAAATACTTTATAATCGGAGTTTTACCGAAAAGTTTTTAATACTTTAGTCCATAATAATCGATTTCCTGTATTTAGGTATTAAAGTTTGGATAAATTACACAATTCAAACAGCAACATCCATTTCCAAACTAGAAAACATCATATATACAAAAAAAAATCTAATTTCTTACTGGAATATTAAAATATTCCGTCTTTTGAGTCGGACGTGGGACCCGGAAGCAGTTCTGTAATTTACTCGATATTAGAATAAGTTTTAATAAATTTAAGAAACTTTTTGTAAACATTTACTTAGTTATTGAATCTTTCAATCCAAAAATTTGCTTTTACGGCTACAATTTTTTTTATATGCTTTTCAATACACTCTCAAAGAGTTAATCCTACAAGTTACACTAAGTTTGATGGAAAATAATATGCTATTAGTACAAACAGGATTAGTACAAACAGGAAAAAATACCCTTATTTTTGAAATTCATCCTTTGATGAGGGTTTTTGTTTCCTGTTTATAACTTCTGGATTCTACCAAACAGTAGCAAATGCTTTTATTAATGGTAATGATAGTAAAAGCAAGTGCTACATTTTTTTCACTGGACTGAATGACTCGTATTTAAAGGGTTTGCAAAATAAAATGTTCTACAAATACGTAAAAAAAAAAAAGATTTATTAATAATCATATCTTACCATGTTGTTGTAAATTGGGAGGAGGAGTCCTTGGTCTTGCCTTTGAACACATTGAGAACATTTTTTATATATTATTTTGATACAAAAAAAAATTTACTAAATATGGGAGTGTCAGTTTATTATAGACAAAAGTTTATACTAATTTAAAATAATAAAATTATTATTAAATATTAATTTGTATTATTTTGAATTTATTAAACACAATTTATATATAAAAATTTTCAATCAATTATTATTTTCCAAATTTCCTAATTCCAACAATTTTCTTTTATTCACATTTAAAAATGAAAATTATAATTTGAAATTTTCTTCTTTTGATTAGTCTCTTAAAAATTGTGAAACGTGTTTATATGTTTTCTTCTTTTTTTGCACATTCACTTGTCAATTCCAAAAAAATATAAAAAAAAATGTTTTCAGCAATAATAAACAACAACAATAGCGGCAAATAAGTATAAATGTCTCACCAGGTAAAAAAAATAAAGTCAAAATTATTTTAAATAAAATATATGTATATATGTTTCTTTTTTGCGTGGTATATATTCAAATATCTCAAGGATTAACAAAAAAAAATGAAAAATGGAAAGATATTTTCATAAGTAAAGATACCACAAGAGCAATAACAACAACAAAACCTGGCAATGCAAAGAAGGCAAAATAAGAAAACCGTAAAATCCCAATTGTTAGAGGATTGTACGAATATTTTTGTATATAATATGTTATGTTCCTTTTTTTATATATAATCCGGTTACACGAATCCTTGTATTACTATTATTATTTTTATGTTATTATTATATTTCTTTTTAAAGATATTTTCCAGCATAAATGTAAATATTATTTTTCAACAATCGAGAAAAAAAAAAATATTTTGTTTAAGTATATTTTTTTAAATAAATCTTTTTTTACGAGATTTTTATTATAAATTTATGATCAAAAATTTATTTAATTTTTAAAATAATTTCTTTGTTCAAAAATAATTTTATGATGTTTTATATATTTAAACCAAACAAAAAACAAACAACCAAATACTTTATCACCACTGACACTTGTTTATAATTAATCCGGGATAATAATATTTTTTATTAAGGTGGGTATAGTTAGGGGTGTTGGTTTCGTGATTAATAATTGAATCCTTGTCTCAAAAAAAAAAAAATTTTAAATTAATTATCCAACAACAAGTTATTTATTGTCAGAGAGTAGTTTATGTTTTTTATTGTTGTATTTGATAATTATTCTGCTCCCGGTATTTTTTAAATAAATATTTCTTGACTGTTTTGTATTTTTTTTTTTTATGTTATGTATATTTTTTTGCGCCCAATATAGAATCACTTCCACCTTTTTATTGCATCAACGGTCGAAACTCTACTGATTTATATTATTGAATGGAGAAAAATATTCTTTAAAAAAATGTTATCGTTCTTTTATATATATTTTTTAAATATAAAATATTTACATTATCTAAATATTTGTATGTGTATGTAGAGAAAATTTTATATTTGTATTAGAGATATTGAATACATAGAAAATTGGAAAATTAGGGTGTGTTGAAAAATAATAAAGTAAATTGAAGATTTGTTTAGCTTTTTATGATTTATTAAATAATAAACATATGATAATTAAAACGAAATATTAAGTTGTTGAACTGCATTCAATATACAACTCTGATTAATGTTCAACTGAATAAGAATTATACAAAGTCTATATTATTTCAGACATTTCATCTAAAAAAAAAAATCCTTGAAATATCAAGTTTTGGTTGACTTGAAATTTTAAATTTTCGTTGATGTGAAATTATTTGATATAATTTTATAAAAATTTGTTTTTTTAGACTTAATAAAAATGAGATACACACACAAACAATTACTTAAAACTATTACTAGTGACCTTGTATACAGCAACATATTACCAATACCTTATAAAAATTGTTAAAAAAAAAACAATTTCTATGTATAAGTAGGTTAGTTGACCAAATAAGAAAACAACCAAAAATTATTTTCCCAACCACCCTGTACGAAATTATAAAGATATTCGTTAAGTTTTTCATTTTTTGTGGACAATTTTGTGTCGTTGAATCCTTGTATATGTACATCTCAGATAAGTCTCTATGAAAATAAATGGGTGTAAATATAAATTAGTATACCGTATACTATATTACTGAATGAGAAGAAAGAATTATTTATTATAATTTGAAATTATAATGGAAAATCTAGTTTAATTCTCTATATAAGTATTTAAGAAATTTCACCACACGTGAGAAAAGGAAATATTAATAAGAAACCATTTATTATTTTCCGACATCCTTATACATTTGATAAGTTTTTAATTTCCTTTCGGTATTTATCGTCCTGTTTATTATTTGAATAAAGTATTATATGTTACTTTTTTTTTATTATGAATACTGAAGTAACCCAAATTATTCAACCAAGAGGATTTGGGGCGACGTTGTCAGTAAGAGCTTAGTTAATTTCATGGTCACACTATTGTAATACTACATGTTATCAAAATTGAAATACTGAATTCGGCGAAAAAGTTTTGCTGATGTTACGAAAAGGCATCGTGAAAGTATCCTCAATTGATGAGTATCCTCATCTCGAAGCTTTAGATCAAATTTTCCAGAATGAATTAAATCTGAAATTTGAACAGGAAAGTAGATGGCTACGTCAACCGTCTGTACATTAGACAAATAAAGAATCAAATGGACTTAACTAGGGCTGGCCTAAGTGCATGAAACCCACCGTGCATTTCTCTCTATCTATTATCCAAAAATGATACTCTAAAATTCTTAAAGAGTATTTAAATTTAAATACATGCGCAATTTTAAAGGTGTCACTGTCAACTCAGTATTTTAAACAAAAATCTTCAATATTAAAGGATAATATGATGGACATATATAGTATATATATATTATAAGTTTAACAAAAACTCTACATATATGTATAATTATATTTAATATATGTACCTTAATATTTGGTTTTCCCATCTGAAGAATTAGGTTAAGATAATACAACATTATTTTTATTGTTGTACTTATATATTTTAGTTTAGTTGTTTTTCATGATCTTTTTATGTAGTTGTAAAAATTCCCCTCCACCCAATTTTGTACTTGTTGTTTTATTTTATTTATGTATTAGTTACAGGAATTTTTCTTTCAAAAATTTTTTATTATGTATTATTTATATGTAGTTTATTTCGTTAGTCGTATAAAACGAAGATTATCCTTACTTAAATTTTTATGAATGAATTTTCATTTTTGCTTTAGATAAAAAAAAAAATTTTCTCTGGTATTAAAAAAAAGAACTAAATACATTTTGACTGCAAATTATGTTCAATATAAGAAATATTTCGAGTGGGTATAAATGAAACTATTTTTGGATTTATGTATACAAATTTTTTATTTTTTTTTATTTATATATTTTCATTAAATTTTCATTCATATTGGGAATTAGAAAATATTTCATATTTATTTATACACACTAAATTGATTACTTAAATAAAAAATAATCCAAAATTTATCTTTAAGTAAATATATATGTACATAAAAATTTGTTATATCTATATACATATATATTTTGATATATAAATCAAAGTTTTAATTAGAAAAGAGTGGTTAATTAAATTATCATTAATTATCATTCGTAATAAACTGTGAAGTTTTAATGTTGTTTAAATTTCAAATTTAAAAAAAAAAAAACGGAGCTAAATACTAAAAATATTTAAACAAGAAACTTTGATACCCAGTAAATATTTTCCAATAACATATTATGAAATATATATTTCTAATTTTATCAAGTAAACCTCTTATTTTATTTAATTAAATCTAAAACAATACAAAATATATATATGTAATTTATGTATACATTTAACCCGCATACATATTTCTTTCTTTTTATGAATTACAAAAAGCTAAAACTTTTGAAAATGCGTTAAGTTAAGGCAAAGTTTTACAAAATACGAATTATTTTTTTTTATATATAAATAACTGCCGAAAGGAAATATTTCGCAGAAACTTGAACGTAAAACTTTTTTTTTTTCCTTTAACTAAAATTTTATCTTTTACCACAATATAAGCCATTAGTCGCCATAGTTCGGTTTAAGATTAAAGTTTAGTTTTTCATATTTTTATTCTTTTACCTTGATTCACTTCAGGTAAACAAAGAACGTCAGTAAAAATTCATATGTCTTTGAATTTTCTTAGTATTTTTATTCAAAATTTATATGAATTCCAAAACCATTTTTCATTTCCAGGGAAAGAAAGTTTTCATTTGTACAAGGTAGTGGATTTTATTTATGAGTCAGTCGTTGTTGTTAGAAGATGATGGCTTTAACCTTTAAGCTTTAAGGTTAAAGCCATCATCTTCTATATCGTGAAATCAAATTTTCATACAAATTTAACATTTCGTGAAAAATCACGCTAACGATTTCAGCACGCTGTTCCATCGTGAAATAATTTACTTTGCAAAGATAAAACTTAAGAAAATTTTGGAGTTTAACAATTTTTCGCTAGTGAAATAATGTTCAAAACAATGTTGACACTTCATCATTTTGTTTGGTTGGTTTGGTTGTTCGGTTCTAAAAAATTCGTCAACTTGCTTTTTTTACACCTTTTCAATATGTACTACTTAATGTTTTCTTCTCGATAAAAATTTTACACAACTTTATCACAACTTTTTCCAGATAGTTTTCACAAGCTTTAGCATTTTTCCAAATCTTAAAATTTTATTGTACTGTCATTTTATTACTGGTAGTCGTTTAAAGCTAAGTAAATTTAGACCAATATCGATTACTCAGATTAGAATCGAACCCAGTACCTACTGTAGGATAGCTATTACTAATCTACCAACGGTCTACTATCGCTAATCCACCGACAGTCAGTTTTCTTAAAAAAATCTAAAATTCACAATTTTAAAATGGATCTCTAACTATTTTTGTACCCAACTCGTACTTGTATATATTTTTATTAGTTGATGTGTACAGAAAATCTTCGGATTTAGCTAAGAAATTTAGATTTAATAAGTATCATTTATGCAGTTTTAATAAATATAATATACAGAAAGAATGGTAAAAAAAAGGATTCTATAACTTTTTAAATTAAATGTCTTTAATTGCTTTTAAAAAAAAATATTAGATAACATAAAATTTAAGTATATTTACATTTTTAAGAGAAGATTACACTTCTATTTAACAAGATGGTGCCATTATAGATAGCTTTATATAATTAGAAACAATATCAGAAAAGTTTTTAATAAAATATATATACATATATAAAAAATATTTTATAATTAATTAATGCCCTTATAAGAAATATTTTTAAAGGATATTTGTTATTAGTTAATATTTATGTATATTCAGTTTTGAATTAAGAATTTTATATTTGACACAATGTAGAAACATAGGACACTAAATATACATATAAATACTTGATATTGAATTCAATATGCTGAAACTGGAATAATTTGTTTGGTTTTTTTTTGTTCTTCTTCTTAATATTATAATAATAAAATGAAAGTCTTTTTTTCCAATTTTTGTCTATAAATCGAAAATGAAGAAAAGCTCAAAAAAAAAAAAGAAAAAGAAAAACCGTATACCAATGATTTCTTTATATATATTTTTTTGTTATTAACTGATCCTCTTTTCTACTCTATATTCAATATTATAGAATCTTTTATCCAGGATATTTTCCTTTACAATATAATCAGTTTTTTTATATATAATTTTTTTTTTCCGATTCAGTGGTCCGGATTAAAGATAAAATTTGGTTATTTTATTTTTTTTTGTTCTTCTATGGAAATTTTTCATTTCAGCAAAAAAAAAAAAATATTGAAACTAATGAATGTTAAAATATGTAGTATTTTTTTTATAAGTTTTTAGCATCAAAATAAATAAATAATACTAAATAATACTTGGAATAATCCTTATGAGACTTATGTCAACAGTATTTTAATAGTTAAATAGTTAAATATTTAAATTTTGAAAAAATCATATGGAAAAGAATCTAATTTCATGTTGGTATATTTAGGAAATTTATATTAAATCCTTTTTTTTATTTTAATAATGTTTAACAAAAATTTAACTATATATAAATATTATTTAACAAAAACTACTACATATACGGAAAAACTTTAAATGACCAGAAGTGGTATTCATGGCACGTTCTCATTTTGCACGTTTATTCGTATTTTTTATTATACATGTGTATAAATAAATGTTAATTTTTCAAGTATAACATATTCACTAAGTTAATCCAATAACAACAAAAAAAAAAAAATAAAGTTTTTCGATATAAAATATTCATATTAGAAAGTTTTATCATACATACATATTATATGAAAATACAAATACGAGATGTTTTACAAGATGAATCAATATTATAGCTGTCTAAATGTTACACCAAATAAAATATTTAATTTAACATACTTAAATCAAATTCCATAATACATTAAAAAAAAAGTCATGTTCTTATATGTTTTGATTTATTGTTATTGGAATATTGACAATCCTGGAAAATTTACAAAATCAATTCTACATACTTTTAAAATGAATAAAAAAGTTTAAACATAAAATCATAAATGAATAGAAAAAATATTTATAAGTTCTTTAAATCATCTTGTAGATTTGTTTTTGACATGTAAATAAACGAATAAATAATCATAATTCACTGTACTTGGGCAACAGTCTCTTCAACATCAGTTTTAAAAACACAATCAATGAATTTGGTTTTTTTTTTCACTAATTTATATAATTTTAAATGACAATTCTGACATACCTTGAAAATTACTATAGTCATAGTCATATACTGAATTAAAAGTGTCAAAAAGGCAAGTTTTTACTGACAGGATAGTCCCACATTGTCGCACCCATATTGTGTCATCATTAAAATAATTCCACTGACATTATTTGGATTAATGGTTACATGCTAACGTTAATAACAAAATATTCTCATTCTACTGCCCTTTTGCTGTTATCATTCCAATTTTATAATTAATTTTATATCTCTGGAAATTAATTTTATTAAACGTTACCGTAACTGGGGTAAAATTATTTATACATATAAGTTTAAAAATAAACTAAAAACTTATCTAATTCTTTGCTTTCTAGTAAAATCACTTAATGAAATGGAAATAAAAGATAAAAAAAATGCGGCTGTGTAGTAGAACTTGATCTGCAGTAGTTCCATTGAATTTTTGCGGCGGACCATATATATTTTAAATGCATATTAAAAATTCAAGATTAATGGAAATGCAATTTCCAATATAGCGACCCTAGTAACCGACGTTGGCTCCAGTGCAATTATTGTCTAAGTCACTGAATTAAAATTAAAATAAAATGTAATTTTTAAGAGTGCAAACAATGCGAACAACCCAAGCCATTCGCTAACAACAAATGACTCCCTAATAAGGCTATTGCTTGTTGCAATTAAAGTTTCTCACTATAAAGAAATTTGGGGTTCAGAAATCATATAAATTAAATAAGTCCAAACTGTAATATACTTGGACAAACTCTTCATTGTCGTTCCAATAAGAAATAAACCTTGGATTTTAATTCATTATTAACTTTCAACGACGGCTCTAAAATCAGTTTTAAACACGAACATTACTGTGTAAAGCTTATTGTAAATTTATATAGTCGCCTTCAGTATAATGTATTTTATCTCACTTTTAAACTTCCTGTTAATATGTAATTTATTATAAGTTTTTGGTATTATTTACTATGTTAAATTGTAACTTTCCATTAAACCCAGCTAATTACAAAATATTGAAAAAAAAGTTGCCCCAATATACGACAGTATACGACTGAGAATTTATCTGTGTTAACTCTGTATTTGTTTCTGTTGACTTCAAAAAAAAATTATTTAATTTGAAATGAGAAATATTCCACCATATAAAAAATTTTTTTTAGCCACATATCAAATATTACTCCAACTCCCCACTTATAATATCATTTCACTGCTATGTAATGGGTGGCAATACTGTGACTATGAGAAGAGATGTTTAAATTAAACTATATACTCATTCTCCAAAGTTTAGCTGACAGGCATTTTAATGTTAAACAGAAAAAAATTATTAAACCTTTTATAGAGGCTAATATTGTTGATTATATATTTTGTGCTTTTTGTAGTTTCGCCACAGAATTGCACATTCAGTTGAATACGATTTCTGATCAAACAAAGAAGAATAATTTAGTTATTGTCTGTTTAATTCGCTTTTCTTTTACCGGTATTTTTCTTTCACATAATTATTCTTGTTTTTTTTGTTTTTTGAGGAAAAGTAAACAAAATTTCAAAAATTTTGTTCATAAAAAGAAAAACCTTCAAAAATAATTAAATTAATTTTTATTTTCTTATAAATAAAATCGTTTTATTAAATCATTTATTCTTGTGTGCTCTTGTAATGACAGTGTTTTATTTTGGCAAACGAGTGAATCATTTAATATAAAAGTGATATAAGTAGATAATTTTAAATAAATGATTTAAGAAATAATAAAGTTTTTTTTGGGGGGGAAATTTTTAATTTGATAAAAAAAATTTTGTAATTTAAATTATTTTTTGAATTTTTGATTTGTTTTGAAAACAATAGAAATAATTTTTGACAATAAGTTAGAAAAATTAAATTTTGAGGTTTAGATTTTGTTATGTTTTGGTGTTGATCCAGTGTTGAACCTATAAAAAAATCTTTTTTTTATAGATTGATTGCCACAATTTTGTTTTCGGAAGAGAAATATTCTGAAAAGCATAATTTTTGATAACATATTAAAATTTATGATATCTATTTTGTATTGTTCAGATAATATTATATTTTGGCTTGTGGTTTTTATTTGTTTATGATATTTGGTATTTTATCTGAATAAACTTATTTTATAAAATAATTTTATTCAAACTTAATTTGAAATTTCAAAAAATGTGCTAGAAAAATGAGACTCAACAGTTACGAAATTTATGTTACTATGCATAAAATTTATTAACATTAGTTTTTTTTCAATTTAAACTTCACTTCCACTTTAGTAGTGAAATTTACAAGAGAAAATACAAGAAAAATTTATTAAAAATAAAACTGAAACAGAAATTTATATCGATAACAGGATTTCTCTCCATGTTTTTAATAATTTTTTTTAATTAATTTTGTATTTGATTTATTATCTAATATAAAAGTAGATTTAGGGGATAGGCGACGAAATTGTACTATTTCCAAAACCGTAGCATTTTCTTGGTGTTCGGAAACTAAATAATATTATTAAAATCTATTGATGAGAGATTATGCTACCACTTTTATAAATAATTGATACCAATATTTAAAGTTAATTGGTGAAACTTGTAAATTTTAACTTCAGTCTTGTTGTCTAAATGGATCGCTGTGTATTACGAATTTTTCTGTATTGCTGTAATGTATATAGTTAAATTGAATTTAGCTAAGTTTAAGTATTTGGATGGTATAGCTTCAGAAACGAGTTTCGCTTTTGAAATGTTTTCGCTTTTGTGGAAATGCTACTCTTTTCTAATAGTTTTTCTAAACATGAGAAACATTCAAATGTAAATTTAAAAGTACGATTTAGCCGACTCTATCCTACATTTATAATAATTAAAATAATATTACTAAAATACAATTAAAAAATTTAACTATTTATCCATATAATATAAAACTTTTCATATTTTCTTCTTTATATTTTTGTACATAAATAAAATATTTTTTTTTATATAATAACGTCTATCTTTAGCTCCTTAATTAACAGATATTTCTATAAACAAAAAAAAACATTTTATAATTCCAACCTATTCATAATATAATTCTATTTAAGGAAATATCCTCAGAAACATAATAATTAAATTAATAAAACGTATTTTGTCACCCACATATACAAAATGAATAAATTTATAATTAATTATTGGTAAAAATATTTATTCTGTCGATCAGTTTGTTCTAAATCGAAATTATTATATTTTTTTATGATATCATATAATTTCAAATTCCAAAACCTTTCTATTTAAAATGTTTTTGGAGAAAAAGCCATTAGGTTTTTTAAGATATCACGAATATCTGAACATTATTTTAAACAAATGAATTTTTTTTTTTAAACAACTGAAATAATACAAACAATTTCAATTAAAAAATTATAGATATCATCAAAAAAAAATCTTTGATAGCTGATGCTAATTGACTGTACTAATATATAATGTCTATATAAAATTTAAAATATGCAAACCCCTTATATACTCTTTTAATCAAGTTATACAATAAATTTTTATAAGTTAACTTTTATGGTGTCAGTAGCCTTTTAAATGTTTTATGGTCAAAATTATATATTTTCTCTATTTTTTTTTTTGTGTGTTTTCATTACATCTAGAGCGCGATTTAATATTGTGAATATAGACGTTACAATACTGATTTTCAAATACTAAGTATATATACAATCGATAAAATCTTTACGGAATCTTAAACAAACTGAAATAATCTTCTTGTTTTAAAGTAAACTCCAAAATTAAAAATAAATTTATATTTAATTTAAAGAAACTATTTTTATAACCATAACAAAAAACCATTGGGGTTTAAATTATAATAAGAAATAAAAAAAAAAAAATTAAACAAAATTTAAATAATAAAAAATACGATAAAAAAAGTGTGATTCAGCACAGCTTGTTTTAATTTTGAGATACAAAAATTTAATATATTATTGAAATGGCGTCACAAGAAGGCACTGGAACATCAAGGTTAGCTAAAATGCAGGTAAGTGGGTTTCAAAAAAATTATTTATTATTTTTTATATTATTTTATTTAAAACTTTATACACGCATTGGTGACAATTATTAAACATTATTTAGATTTTAAAAAAAAAATTAAATAAAAAGATATATTAATATATAAATTAACAGTTATTAAGGTACATACAAATTTAATTATCGTATGATGTCATAATTAGATATTTTAGTTAATATGTATATAAATAATTTTGGAATTTTTTCTGCTGTCATAATTTTTATATGATTTTTATTTTATATTAAAATTCAAAATTTATTAAAAGCCAAATATAACGACAATAATTTGAATAATCTTTAATCCAGCAAATTGATTGATTATTATATTGATTTGAATTTTATGCAAAAAAAAAAAAGTAATAATATGTATTTTAAAAAATTTGTAAAATTGATTTTATATAAATAAAATAAACCTTATAAGTGAAACTATTATTTTTTTACCGCAGTATAAAAAATTACTTAAATTATATCTTATTTATTTAAATATCAATAATTTATATATATTATAATCAGTATTAATTTATGAAAGAAAATATATTAAAGACTTATAAAATTGTATTATAATTCCAAATTTATTAGATTAAATATTATATTAGATTATTTTCTTCTAAACCTAATAAAATTTGATCTATTTGTTATTTTTTTAAAGTTATTTAAATTTCAAGTATAAATTATTATTTTATTATTACATTATTCAATTATATTTTAAATTGAAAAATCTACTGTGCAGTAGTTTCAAACGAATTAAATTTTTTGCATAACCCGTGGAAATAAATGTTTATATAAATCTAACTTCAATTAAATACGACGTAATATATCCTTGTCAATTTTGTATTCTATATATAAATCGTTATATATGTAAATATGTATTATCAAAGATTAATAGCATAGTATACTGGCATCACAATTCTAATTTATATTAAGAATACTCTAATTTTTAACATAAATTTAAATTAATTTTTTTTATTTTAAATAAACAATCTTAAATTTCAGTTTGTCTTAATTTATTTTTCTTCCATATTCGAAAGGTAAATATAATTGGAACTCTACACCTATTCCACCAGCAACCGTAGATCTAGTCTAGCAATAATTCTGTAAAAAATTTCCAAAACATAAAAATTAATTTTTTGGCTATTTGAATTAAATTCTAATTTCGAATTCTAAATTGGAATTCTTCAAATTTTCAAAAGCACGACATTTTGTTTTATACCAAAATAAAAACTTCTCATCTGCTTGAAAATTCGTTGTTTAGTAGTTGAAATTACAGATACAAAGTATCAAAAAGTACTTATTATGTTTTGGAAAATTTCCACAAAATTTGTTTTTACTTTTACTTAGTTATTGCATTCGGTAAAGCCTATCGTAGCATGAATGTTTCTCTTGAACTAGTTGTTTCGATTCAGTTTGGAATTTGGCGAATGTCTTTTTTAACACTATCATAAATCATACCATCCTGTCAAAGTGTCAAAAAGAAATTCTAACCTGTCTGCTTTTTTCAAGGCAACCATTCAGCATTTTATTAATGTTTTTCCGCGTTCCGCTATTAATACGTGCTCATAACAGCGCATACCGAAGATTTTTTTACCCATTTCGTTTATACTACAGTTGTCACGCTTTCGCTTTGTATATACTAGTGGTACGTACAATGATTTGATAAAAATTACGGATTTGAAAGTGCTAACGTAAGTGAATATTTACTTTGTAAAAAGTCGTAAAAATGTATTAAAAGCATAAAAATTGTATGATAATTTCGAAATTCGCCAAATAGTATATATTTTTATATTGTTTTTCTACTTTATTGTATCTATCTTATTTTTCCAAAAATTTATTATTTAATTTTAAAGTTGTATTGTTATAAAAATGAATTCAAAATTTTAAAAAATATATAATTTTATTATGCTATGAAAAATTCTTTAAAATATTTAATTATCTAAATGAAATTATAAATTTTATTCATTTATAAGTTAGAGTGATAATTCTTAACTTTGCAATGACTACAATAAAATTTCCTTATAATCACCACATTTCTTAATAATACATATATATATTTTATCAACATTATTTACTGTTTATCATTTAGTTTAACACAACTTTCTTATCCTTTGGGGAATTTAAATATAAAAAAATTTATTGAAATAATCATTGTTTTTTGTGTGCCATGCCATGTGAATCTTTTCTCCACAAATAAAAAGTACCAAAAAAAAAAAAAAAAAATTTTTTTTAAATAATTTCAAAACTTTTTAAAAAAGGAAAAAAAAAACAAATTTTTAACATTTTCCAGATCCTTAAAGGATATGTATTTTATATTTTCTTATTATTTCATTTCGATTGTTTATTTTTATACAAGCGTGCAAATAACTTTTTCACTGTCACTTTATCTTTATTTAATGTGAATTAGTTTTGCCATTTTCTTTTTTTTTTTGGTGTAAATTTTTTAGCAATATTTTTTTAAGGATTATGGGCTTTTATGTATATACAATATACTTTATACATTTTACTATAAGGATTTGTTTTGAACTATAAATTTAATTTTTGCTATCTTTTTTTTTTTATGTAAATAAAGAAAGAAATTTTATATTCAATTTGTTGAATGTTTATAGGCATATAAGTTTCGTGTGTATAGAAAAATTGAAATATATTTTTAAGTTTATATTTTTTTGGATAAAGTTTGAAACATAAAATGAAATTATCTTTAGAAGATATTCAGTAATATAGAAAAAGAGTGAAATATAAATTTCACTTAATAGATCGTAGGGGTTTTAATTATATTTTAAGGATCTGGAGAATTGTATAGTAAGTTATTTTGAGAATTTCGAAATTATCATATCATTGTTATGCTTTTAGTACATTTTTACGACTTTTTTAGCAAGTAAATATTCAGACATTAGCACTTTCATATCCGTAATTTATTTCAAATAATTGTACCACTAGTACATAGAAATTTTAAACATTTCAAAATGTTAATTTTATTTGATTTAGAGAAAAATAAAATGAATTAAGCGACATTTTCAAAATTTTACAGGATACGCTTTTTGTTCAGTTTTTTCCTTTATTATGTATAGTATAGCAATAAATAGATTAGATTGGTACTTTTTGTCGCAAAAATATATTTATTTAACACTTGAACACGATAGCGATTAATTCTAAATTTCCAGATATACGAACAAAATCACTGCCAGTAGAATACGGATAACAGGGGTAATTCTTTTGAACCAAAAAATAACTATTTCATTCAACGTTTTATTTTATTATAAAAAGTTATTTTTTAAAATTTTGAAATTTTAAATTTTTCGCTGTTTTAAATTATAACTATATAAAAACTTTACTTCAAAAATATTTCAACTTCAAATAAGCATATAGTATATCCTATTACATAAAAATAAATCATATAATCTTGATTTACAAATCCATCTATCGAATATTCTTTAACTCTCAATCAATCTAATATTTATATATACTTACTAGATATTTTTTTAATATATATTTATATTATACACTTTTTCACAATTCAAAGATATTCTAGAATCTTAAAGAAAAGGTTAACCATATAATTGAAAAAAAAACTCATCTATATTTGGCATATCAAAAAGTTGTTGACTTTGTTAGATATCCTATCCATACATAAATAATTTTCTATATATATTTTCAAAAGATAAAATTATTCTTAAAGCGTGTCATCTAACACACACAAAAAAAAAATTGAAAAGCAAAATCAGAATTCTTATGGAAATGTTAACTGACTCTTGCCTAATGTGTATAAATTTAAATCAAAAATGACATTTTACTTTTTTTCATAAAATTAAATATACTACTTTTTGAAAAAAAAAAATTATACACCAAAACATATAGGGAAGAGTTGTCGTACTACTTCCGAATCCAACTGACTGGTTTTATTCGACAAAATAAATAATTTCATTGATCATATTTGATGGGGAAATTGTGGTATTAAATATATAAATAGCTGCTAATCAACATTAAAAGTTCATTGGCCACATTTGTATTTATTTATAGTCATTTTTAATTTTAGTTTTATCAGATAGTATTCTACGTGGATTGTCCTAAGGGTTTTTGGACTTAAAATTAAATAAAGATTAAGTTTTTTTTGGTCTTATACTACTGGCGATCTCATAACAATTATTTTAATTTCACTAAAAAATTTTGTAATTAAATATTGATTATAGTAATTCTTAACTTAAGTTAGGTTGTCTTAATGGATTCGTTTTAAATATCCAGACAATTAAAAAAATTTTCTCTACCTTGTCATTAACTTAGGCACTTTGTCAATATTAAGATTTTTAGATGGCCCTTAACCTATTCATATATTTCAATTAATAAAAAAAAATTCAAATATGGTATGGTCTTGTATAACATTTATTCAGATAAAGTCCCCATATGTAAGACATATGTCGTGCAGAAATTTAATAGAATTAATAACATAGATCCGCAGTGCTAAGAGCTTTAGGGTTAAATGTAAAATTAGTGGATATAAGAATATTAGAGGATGGTTTGTTTTCAGAAACCAGTTTCTAAATTATATAATTTCGAAATGTTATTTTTTATTTCGTCTTTTGCGGAAATTAATCTTTTCTGCCATATAAGTTATAAAACAACCTGTAAAAAAATTATTAAATGTTTGAACACAGAAAGTTGGTAAACCGAAAAGGTACATAATTTCGACGACTTTCTCTTATATGCATACTATATTGATAAAGAAAATCCGGAATGAATTTGAATTGTAATTCTAACGATCGATATTTATCAGACCAAATATATATGATAAGGTAATATTGAATTTATATTATGAAGGGATGTTTTCTACTTTATTCATTTTTACTTTGAGATTTGACTACAAAGAGATTTTATTTTATTATTAGTACTATTTTATAATGTGAAGAAGCGTTTCTCGTATATTTAAAGAAGTAAAACGATTATAATAAAATGATTGATGAATGTTAAACCTAAAAATAATCCATTTTGAATTAGGTATTTTGACTGTTTGCATAATTAAATAAATTTTCCTATATAATATATATAAAATTCTAGATTTTAAAATTCATATATGTTTTTTTTTGGTACATAAGTGAATTCGTAATTTATGATTAACTTTTTTCAATTTGAAATTCAATTTAATCGAGATATCATTAATAATAATTTTTTTTTCATTTCACAATGTTTTTTCATTTCACAATGTAGTTTTAGTTTTGATTAGAAATATTTATATAAACTATAAAAGCAACTTTATTGTCGGAATAATAAATTAGTAGAATAATTTAATATCGAAATTTTTACAAGATCGGAGAGAAATTTTAAAATTATTGGGAAAATTTTTTTACAAAAATTGGCTGTGATTAAAAAAATCAAAAAAAAAAAATATTATGAAATAATTGCTACACCAATTTCCAAAATACAAGCTGTATTTTGGAAATGGGTGAAAACTTCAAGTGATTTCGGGTAAAAACATTCTCTTTATTTACCGGACTTGTATATATCGATTAATTTTAAAGAATATTTTTACCCACGTTTTAGAAATGAACGTCTCAACTGAAATTAATATAATTAATTTATTAAGTGTGTCAATATTATCAAACAAAGGCATAATTAGTTTAGACACCATATTTTCCAACTGAATAATTTTTTTATTGCTCACTTTTACTGAACAAATTTTCCGACTACATATTATGATATTACACTACTGTCTCTGATATTTTCAATTAATAATTCCAACACCACCCTTTTTTTGCTTTTATAGCTTATATTATATCACAGTTTTGCTAACAAATCATAAATTCTATCTATAAGAAAAACAAGATTTTTAAGCAATTGATATATTTTCAAAAAAAATTAAAATGATCTTGAACAAAATTTTATCTACCACAACCAATATTGTTGTTAATACAATTTTCGGTTGTGACTAATTATCATTGTAGTAACAAATATATATTATTGTACTTTTGAAAATCATTCTCAAATTATAAATAAGAAAACGACCAAAGATATTTTGCAAACATAATGTGCGGAAGAAACATTATTTGTTTTATTGACCGAAGCTAAAAGAATTTTAAATATTTTTATCTTCGTTTTTATGAAAACAATATGGAAAGATTATAATGTCTGTTTTGTGTACATAAATGTCTGGACAATTAAAATATTTTTATAGAATACGTTATCACTTCATTGTATTCTAATATTAAATCAATTTCGGGAAAAATTTTATTGTATGAATATTTTAAATTATGAATCATTTTATATGAACTGTAACAGAAATAGGAATTATAATTTAATTTATATTTTAAATATGCTTTAAGTATATTTACCGTATATAATTTTTAGAATAATTTAGAGATAATAAAAAATAAATAAAAATATAAAATAAAATCAACAAAATATTTGGAATCAAACCCAAAATAAGTAAAAATTTATATAAAGTTTGACCTAAAAATTAAGTTATAGTTATAAAAACAAGCTTAGATTTAAATTTAAATTCCAATTAATTTATAAGCAATAAATAATAGCATTTAGAGTTATGCTATTTTAATTCAAATAGTTGAGAAACCAGTGAGACCAGTATTATTTATTATATTTTACAATTCACAAAACATTATTATTCATTATATTAAAATTATTAGATTGATTTTGATTAGAATTAAATTGAGAAAAAAAGTAGAAGCAACAATCGTCATATATTGAACTAAAAAAAAACAAAAACTTACGACTAAACTTAAGAATAGTAAACATAAATTGGTATAGTTTTTAAATATATTTTGAAATTTTAATTATATAATTATATTTAAATTGTAAATGTTCAGAAAGAGGCAATTTTCTTTGAAAGAATTTAGTAATTTATGACAATAATATGTAATCATATCAATTCCAGTGATTTAGGCAGTAAGTGAGTAGAAAAACATTTGAGTAAATTTTTCACCATTTTTTAGCGTTTTATTTTGTTGAATTTATAATCTATTCCAAGTTGGAGACAGATACCAAATACCAAAATGAGTAACCATTACCATAACCTCGGTTTGAATATCCTTTTAAAAATCATAAATTTATTATTTATGACATACTCGCCAATTTTCTGTTTATCAAAGGATATAAATGATTTTAATAATAATTTAATTTTTATCAATTAGAGAGTTAATATGAGTATCAAAATTTAATTAAGAATCAAAAGTTTAAGTTTAGTGTAAACGCTTTTAAATACAATTTCTGTTTGTAAAAATAAATATGATTTTAAATATATTAGTTTAATTTTTTCATTTATTTATGTCTTGAGTTTAATATATTTCTTTTTTGTGCTAATTTTTAACAAATTTATTCATATTATAACCTATAAAATTGATGACAAATTTCTAAATTTAAATTATTTTTGATTCAAAATTGAAAAAAAAAATTATTATAAAATATTAAACTTTTAAATTGTATAATAACCGCAGAATAAAAAAAATACTCGTTTAATATTAAATATTCATATAAAAATATTTGATTTCTTAAATATATCAAATTATTTTTCCTGTTTGAAAACCGGCTTTGTAAACCGCCTGATTAACCTATACCGGCGTATGGTATTTCAGTTATTACCACACACTTCTTGAATTAATCTATACCTGGATTATATATGTTCCAAACCAAAAACAAAAAAAAAGAAGAAAATTTGTAATGAGATAAATTCAATTCGTTATTCAGTGCTAAGAAGTAAATAATTAAGTTGCGATATCACTTTAAATATATTTTGTGACTTATTTTTAAACCTACACTCAAATAAACAATCGGTTTTTGAAATAATAGCTCATATATGTTGTTTGGGCTGAAATTATTATAATAAAAAGTAAAAATAAATCAACTGTAAATGACTCATTATTAAAAGCTATATAAATTTATCTTTGTTGGTTTTTTTTTTCAACATTTTTATGTTTGCTCATTCAAAAACGTTATAAAACATTTACATTATGCTAATTATAGTAATTGGTTAATTTATAAATAAACAAATAAAATAATAAATTATAATCATTTGAAACCAAAGCACCTCACAGAAAATATTATTACAGATATTTTTAAGGCTTTTAAATACAAAAAAAAAACTTCAATAGCTTATTCACGCAAGTCTAGTCGATTTGACCGGATAATATTTTATGATAATTATCATTAGTTCTTTTTAAAAAAAAAAAATTATGACGTGATCTTGACGACCACACAGTAATTTTTATTTTAACTTTTTATTTTCTTCTTGAACCACTTTTCCAATTATATTTTATATAATATTGAATTACTGAAGTGATCTTGAGCTTATAAGTGCCATATTTGGTAAAAACAAGTGTAGGAAAAAAAATATATGTATATTGGCATTGCGAATAATGTATGGTATTTTTATGTGTTTTTTTATTCGAAATCTATATTTAGCAATTTGAAATAAGCAAATATATTGCAAATATTTAAATTTTCAATTTCACTTAAAAAATTTTTAAGAAAATATAAATTTCCTCAAAATTATTCTATTTTTCTCTTTAATTTATAGTGAAGCATAAAAAAAGTTTGAATAATTTTGAATATGGTGAGTGACTAATATAAAAAATACAGCGCATCTGTGCAATTCTTTCAAATTCTTGGGATTTTTTTCCACAATATCGGCATAATTTTATACACTTTATAAAAATATAAAATCAATTAAAAGCATATTATATACGAATTTCCCTTATTCAAAATTAAAATAGATATAAGACAGTAACTAAAAGAGCAGCTCGCTTGATTTTAGAAAAAAGAATTCCAGGCATTTTTATTTTATTCAACATTATATTATAATGTTCATTACATTTTCAGCTCGTCATTTAACATTATTTTCAGTGAATATTTTCTATGTAAATTTATATTTTTTGAAGTCCAATTTCTGTCCTCTATGACATGTTTAATTGATTATTATAAAAAATATAAATACATTTTTCGAACCCAGCTTTCATTAAAAAACAGAATCCTTATCTTGTCATTTGTCGAAACACGAAACGTACATACTATATCCAAATTAATGTTATTCAAATTGTTGTGCTGGTTATAAGTCACTAAACAACTGAAGATGATAACATTTGTACTATTCTCCAAAAAAAAAAAATATTATTTGTTCAGAAAAATAAAAATTTGATAAAAAAAATATCTTTTCAAATTTAAAAACATCTCATGTTTACCATCATTTGCAGTGCAACATAACATTTTTCATATAAAATCATTTTTTTTATTTTTTATTTTTTTTATTTTCAAAACACAATATACACTGTCACGAGCCACGAAATGATTTGCATTTTGTGGTATAAAATCCTTATCCAAATATGTATCTACCATTTATATCATTTTTTTTTTTTGCTCCCTCTCATTTATATTATCATAGTTTCGCCGTATCTGAAAATTTTTCTGTTGTACATTTGATAAATGTGATCACATTTTTAAAAAAAAATATCTTATATATGCCACAATACATTAAGTGTGCTTAAAAAATTTTCTGCAAATATGATTAAGTGCATCAAGAGAGGAAAAGTGTTATATATATATTTTTTTTTTGCTCTTAACACCAAGCATAGTAACATCCTGAATAGAACATGATTATACAATTTTAGAATCTATCTATAATGGTTACAACGATGTACAAACTTAAAAAAATAAAATATGTGCTGTAAAACATTAAAAATTGATAAAAGTTTTCTTTTTTTGCATAATTTTGTTTTTGTTGTTGTTGTTGATTGGTTTTACCGAAATTCATGATATTTTAGTTTACTTTATTTTTCTAAAAAAACTATAATTGATTACTTTTATATCTTGAAAATAGAGTAAATATATACAAATTGTGAATATACAGATTAATTTGTTGATTGATACAAAATTTGGTAAAATAATTTTGTTATTTGTTTAGAAGACATTAGATTATAAATAAATTTAGTGTGAAAATAAATTTGAAAAATGTATTTTTCTAAAACAAAATTATATTTATATGCTATTTTCAAATCCACTATGCTTATTATTCGTACTATTTTCCATGTTCACAAGCTTTTTCTACGCGATTTTGAGATAAATCATTATATATACATATATGTATGTAGTTGTTTTTCGATAAATCAGCTGTCAAACGATTACATTATTCAGTTTCATGATTTTATACATTAAATTTGAAACGAAAATCTATAAAACAAAACTTCCACTGTCATGTAGTCATAAGAGTATTGTCTACAAAATACTTAAAATTTGAGAAAATATAGCATGGTACAAGCGTACAAGTGTTACCATAACTAAAATCCGAACGATTCGGAGAAATTTCAAAATATTCAAGTATAAAAATGAAGAATTTTAGGTAATCAATTCGAAAACGCTCTTAGTATTTAATAATTTTAATTATTTAATTCCAATTTTCTATATTAAAACTTTTTGAATATTATACTTGTAAATTTAAATATTTCTTGTTGAAAAGCACACTAAATCATTTAACTTTAAGTATTTAAGTAATGAATTTTAGATTAAGTAGGAAAATCGAAAGTGTTATTAAGTTATTGTGATGACTAACCCTATTTACTATGAATTCCATTTTAAAAAAAAATATAATTATAAAGTTCCGATAAATTCAAAAAGTATATCAATGATTTTCGACTACACTTTATGGTTATTTTTATATCACTATTTTCCTTTGCAAGTATTACTGCTGATTATATATTGTTCCCGCATTTCTTATTGACTAAGAACAGGCTAAATTTATTTTACTTTAAATATTCTAGTATCTAGTGGAATATTATGTTATTGTAAAAAATTAAAATTGTTAAAAGATTTTTAAATCATATTTTACTACATACTATATGTAAATTATTTCAAATTTATGACTATGCCACAGTTTATTAAAATTGCTTATAGATAATATTTCTTTTTTTTTTCAAAATTTTCATACAAGATAACTTAGTCATATTTATGTTGATTTTGTTTAACATATGTTTTCAATTTTATTATTTACTTAACCCAGTGTTTTACTTTACATTTTTTTTAAATATTTAAAAAATTTAGATGAAACTTATTTATCGTAAAACTAAACTGTTTTACTAATTTTTAAAGTTTTTGAAAAATAATTATATTAATTTTTATATTATTTTCAATTAATTTTAACTGGAATTAAATATATTATTAACTGGATTTGTTTCTTGAATATATTAGTTTATTGGATAAATATTTTGTAAAGTATTACAAAAAGTATTTTATTAGAAAATGAACAAAACCGCAAAAATGCCATAAAAACTTAAAAAATCTCTAAATTTTATTATGAAATGAGTCAGCACATTGAAATATCTTTATTTGGTCTGTTAATTTAATTTCTATAAAATTATCTATGGTGATAAATATTAACTAAATCATATATAAAAAATTGAATTTAAATTTTGGAATATGTTTGAATTAAAATTTTTATAATATAAAATTGCTAGCTAAAAATATAAGTAATGTATTAATATCAGATATAAATATATAATTTTAAAAAAAAAATTGTTTACAGACTGTGAATTTGAGATATTAAAATGATTTGAGTTTAAATTATTTTGTTGTGTTCTACCAAATAGGAAATATTTAAGTGTCTTCAGAATTATTAATAATTAATAATAATTAAATTACTAATAATATTAAATGACCTAAAAAAGTTTGACCTAAAAAAATATATCGTTTAATTACCTATGATAATTTTTTATTAGAAAAAGCTGTTGATTAAAATTAATAGCAATTAAATTAGCTATTATTTTCATCGATTATTAAAAAAAACTAAATATATATATACTAACTTCTACCCCTACGTACTATTTTTTGTCTCAACAATATGACAATGTGCATACACTACCATTTTAGGTCATTTATTTACTATTGGGGTTTAATATATAAGAATAAATGTGACACAATTAATTTTTCGATACAGATATACATATACTATATAATATATTGAGTAAATATATATTTAATTGCCTGCCAATGAATTTTTGATGATTAGGTAGTAACTACAGAAAGATATCAGTTTAAAAGATTATTCTGAATTGACCTAACTTATTAATTATTTTTTTGCCCAATACAATAATTAAATCATTTTGCACACATATTTTCAGTTAAAAATTAAATATATAAAATGGCTTCATTTCAAATTTTTAACTTCCAAATAGCTTCATTTCAAATTTTTAAACTATATTTGAAATTTGATTTTAGGTTGACAAGTAAAAAATATTAATTTCATATTAAATTAATCTGACAAATTATTTCATTTATTAACAACAAATATAATGCAATTTTTGTATAATTTTATTATCAGGATTTTGAATATATATTCTATTTATCTACATTTTATATTAATATTAAATATAATTTATATCAACCCATTCCAATTCCATAGATAATTTCTTATTTTCCATGACAACACACTAATTCCAAAACTAATACAACAAACACGCAAGATTGCAGCTGAAAAAATCGGAATAAATTTCTGGTATTTTGATAATCAAATAACATTTTATGGTGAAAACAATGAAAAATAAATATTTTCTTTTTTAAAATAAAATTTTTTTTATGAGAATACACCATAGCAATGGTATATAAGTATGAGTATTAATATTTAAAATAACATTTCATTATACTTTAATAACATAGTATGTTCAATTAACCTCTATTTCTGTATAAAATAAATATCCTTTTACTAAAATACTACTAATACTAAGCGAACAGACATGATAAATAAGTTTCCTTTTATTGTAATTATTTTGTGACTCGATACAACTAACAATTTATTTATACAAACTTTATATTATACTACATAACTGTATATACCTTATATGAATGTGGTATTTGGTAGGTAGCATGACTGTTGCCGACAACAGAAGTATAGTAATAATTGCCGAATATAAGATTACGAATTTGTAATTAAATCGAAAAAAAAATCAGTTTTACAGTTTTTGTATAAAAACTTGATAAAACTTGAGTTTAACATAGATATGTCTGATCACTGCATTCGACCGGTGTTTTATATAGTTATTATAGTCGTTGATGAACCCAATACTAACCAATACCAATACACAGTACATCTACTTCAGTCAGAACTACAAGGATTCCGAAGCAACTGTCAAAAAACGTCGGATTCTTTTAGACATTAATACCGAACAATATGTGTTTCACCGTTTCACATTCATATTCAGAAATCTAACTAAAGTGTTATGCTTAGTCGCAGAACACTTATGTAAATTTAAAGATACATTTAAGTAAGCCTCACATTTTTCTACGTTTGTGTCCACTTGAACGAGCTAAATTGGTTTTTTTTCTTGCTGGTCGTAGGATACAGAGCTTTGAATGTTGTAAACCCTTATTGATATTCTAGTATATTTTCTTAAAATGAACAAGGACAGTCTTCGTTTTAGGATATTTTCTTTTCTTTGGTTTGAATTAATTTGACAATCGTGCTTGTATCGGTCTTATAAATTTGATAAAATAATAGTAACCCAAATAAAACAAAAATATAATCAACAATATTAATGTATAACTAGGAGGAGTGTCCAGTCCGATTGCTTAGTTTGTCACTTTATACCAACGAGTAAACTTGAAACACGTGCTAATTTATTATATTTTATATACATTTTTATAATAAAAAATATTCAAAACAGTTTAATGTTTCACACTTAAATATAATATGTAAAAAAAAAAATTTATATTTTCTTAAAATTATATACCCATTAAAAATTACATTAAAAAAACTGCCTTTTAAAAGGACTTTTTTTTTTAAAGCTGTTAGACAAATATTTGTAAATATTAGTTTTTGTTTTTTGTTTTTGTATATTATTATATAATTTTATAATATTTTTTTGTATTTAAAAAGTTATATAATTTTAGTACACGCGCTGTGCTCTTTATACAATTTATGTTTATATGTTATTATAAAGGATATCCTGATTATTAAGCAAAAAAAAATGAAAAACAATAAAAATATAATATTATTATGTATGTATATATAGTAAAAATTTACAAAGGAAATATGAACAAGAATGAGTTATCACGAGTTTGGGAATTTAACACGTTTCTCATCGGATGGTGCCTTAAATAGTAATTTTATAACAACAGTTGGTAATAGCCTTAATGAATCTTGGGCTAGTAAAAGATTAATTGAAGTACTTAATCAATTACCATTTGAAATTGTTAGTAATAAATTTGGATCAAATAATGACGTAAGAGTTATCTATTTTTAATTAAAATATTATAGATTAAAGTTTTAATATTTATAATTAATTAATATTTAAATTTTAATATTTATATAATTACATTATTAAAATATTTTTTCGACAATTTAGAAGTGTGTTTTGCTTATATGGAATATAAAATACAAGCATATATACCAGAAAAAATATTGAAAATCATCAAATTTAATATAAATTATAATCATTTTTTTAAATATAAAACTTCAAGGTATGACATTTAACGTTGCCAAGAAATAAAACATTCTGTATAATAATAATAATTTCAACCCGTAACATAAATTTAATGGGTTCGATATACTTTTACTTAAATTATGCAAACAAAAAATTATATGGAATCTAAAATATAAGCATACAAAATATTAATTAAATTATTCCTTAACCTTTAAGTTGACGATATTCAATTTAGTTATATACTACATAACTATAGATACGATACGAATACGAATACATATAATTTTCTGTAATTTATTGTTTTTATTATTAACTATATAAAATTTCGATTATGTTTGTAAATATAATTTAAGCATAAAATAAAAATTTTTGTTTAGATAGAAAATAAAAATATCCTATTTGTGTTCCAGGCATTAACATTTTGACACGTATTATAATAAATTTTATGCATACACATACAGACAGATGGAAATAAAAATACGAAAAACTGATATAAAAGAATAACCACGTTTTGGTAATTTCTAAAACTTTCATATCATTTTCTATATTCTATATTTTTCTAAAATGAAATTTCATAGATGTAAATATATATGTTACATATACAGTAAATGCAAAATAAAAGTAAAAAAATAAAAAGGATATGAAATAATCGACTGACAACCTGTTAATAATGTTTTGAGTTTATTGAAAAATTTACTTATTGATTTAGAATTTTTGATTGTTTTTTTTTTTAGTGATAAATATGACAAGACAATATTGGATATCAAAAATAGAAGGATCGTTTGACATAAAAAGGCTATTATAACGTTTAAGAAAATAGAATTCATTTTGGAATAAAAAATAGATTATGAGACGTTCATTTCATACACAATTTAATACTTAAACACAGTAAATGTACATACAAATTAGTGATAGACCACTCGTTACTCGTTGAAAAGATTTAAGAGTTGTCTATCAGATGAAAATACGAAAAAGAATTAAATCCGTCCGGTAGGTGGGATTATTTATTTATAGCCAAAATATGTATTACATATCACGAAAATTCGCTATATGTATGATTTAAAATACTATATTAGAATAATATTTAAGTACCAGGGAACAAAATAACATTTTTTTCGAATTCAAATTTGGGAGTGTTACCCCTTATACCGCTCCTACGAACAGATCCACAAATTTTATAAAAGGATTTCTTTTAAATATCCTACGTTAATCAACATTTTCATTAAACTTGTGGGAATGCCTTTATTTCTACCAACATATGTTTACTAATGTTTAACGTACTGATTTGATCCTTTTGAAAAATATGTTGGAAGTCCTTTAAAAAGTTATGTTAGACCATTCGTATCAAAATAGAACTGAATTCTTATTGTAATATATCTAAAATCTATTTAATAATAATTTTTGGTTCTGTTACTTTAATATTTTAATTTATAATATACTAATTTTTAATTGATTCTTCATTTACATAAATTAAAATATACCCCTACGTAAAATGGCTTATTATTAAATTTTAATTTTAATTACATTACAGAGAAGATGACAACATGAGTAGTAATTATTATTATGTATATACTAAATATAAATTGATGTGTATAAGTATATGTTTAATAATAATCTAATATCTATAAGCTTATATATTTTATATAAAATTTTACATCCAATAAGTACACAAAAAAAATAAGATTCATAAATATTTTATCATACGCAATATAGTGGCAATGCTACGTGTTTACTTTATTATTAAATCACGGCACAGAAATCATTATTATTTTGTAGTCAAAAATATTGATGAACAGATAGATAATTATATAGATTTTTTGTTATTAACGTTTCAACAAACATAATGATTTTCAAAATATACATTTAGAATACAAATGAAAAGGATATAATATTCAAGGATAGAACAAAAAAAAATTCTATATATATATATATATATACATAGGTAACCTAAAATTTTATTGCCAAGGCTATAGAGCATCGAAAGGTTCATAATTATATATTTTGGTATATTGACTTTTTCTTTCATTTCACCTTCTTCTATCTATTTTCCATATTATTGAATTTAATTTCATGTTTTTTTTGAAAAGAAGTTAATTTATATGCTTGAGTAAGAGAGAAAAACTGTTAAGTTTTCAGATAATTGTAATATTTTCGGTTAATTTAAATATTTATAAGATGGAATTTCATTATTTTCGTTAAATATTTGAATTTGATTTCTATTTATAATTGCGCATAAATTTTCTATACAAAAATTTGTTTTAAAATCTGGTTAGGATGAATTGACGTTAGGATGAATTTATCCTTTAGTTATTTGGTCCTAAAATCTGGTGAGCTATTTGCTCCTAAAATTTACATTCCTTTTTATATTAATTTCATCTTCTGAATTCAAAAATCCACAGAAAAGTGTTTCTTGGATTTGAACCAAGGCTTTTCTGAGATGGTTTTTTACAAATTTTGTACCCAAAAATCTGTTGAGTAATAGATAATATGTACTGATCTAAATCTTGAGCTCAGGAAGGAGAATACGTTACAATCCTTATTAATTTGGGCCCAAAGACGAATGGAAGCTATTCAAAAATATATAGAAAATTTTCTATGGATTTTTGAATAGCTGGATTCGATTGTAAGACCACGCCATTTTCATGGAAAGTGGACTCCACTAAGAAGAAAATCTTAAAAATTATATAATTTGCCAACTAAGGTATGATATTTCAAAAAAATATTAAATGTGACTCATAGTTAAATATGATTGCAGCAATATTTAATTCAGTTTTAGTTTCTCTCTTAATAATAATTTAAAATTTAATTAAAATCCTTAGTTCAGCATATTTTCTACTTAAATAGATTGAAATTATCTTTTAACTCAGCCGACTAGAAAATGAATAAAGAAAAATAACTGAAATTACAAATTTTTACCTAGATTGCTGATTCATTTGAAAAATTAATATTATATATATTTATAACCAAAAAACTTCTTAAATTTGTGATCGATTAGTACCATCAATTGTATACCTGATTTGAATATTTTGTTTGTTTTAAAAATACACGAAAAAAAATTTATGAAAAAGATTTTGTTGAAAATCATGTTAGAAATATGAAAATTCATGAAAAAAAAAAAATTTATGAAAAGGCAAAAATTCTATAGGGAAAATCTAATATATCCCATATTTTTCTACACTTTTCACATTTCCCTTAGGAATTTTATATATATATCATTTATTCTATATAGTAAAATAGGTCCAAACATATTCAAACATTTATATATTCTCATAGGTAAACATGTTCCATATACATAATATATTTACATATATGTAATTTACCAACTATAATATAAAGATATAAATTGAAAAAATAAATAAAAAAAATTTTTGCTAGAAAGAAAATTGAAATCAAAAATAAACCGAGTGTATAATTAAATTCGCGAACAGGTAAACAAACTGAAAGGATTTTACGAAAAATATTATTCATTAAAAATAATGTCAATATGAATGAGCATACAATTTTTTCAAAGTACATACTTTTAAAATTTTTGTATTTGATATTAGATAAATAGAAATTAATCGAGAATATCCTAGCCTAGAATCTTTTAAATTTCTTAATATATTTCAGTTAACAAGAAATGCGGAAAAATATTTAAATAGTTCAGTGTGTTAGTTGTTTTTTTGGTAATTTGTTATTTTTAAAAAAAAATTTATTATTATTTTAAAAATAAAATTATGTCCAATGAAAATCATTTTCAATGAAAATCACTTTATTTAAAACATTTTTAATTAAAAATTTTAAGTTTAATGGTTTTTTATTCACATTAATTGGAAAAACTCAATAATTTGAAGGGATAAAACAAAATTCATTAATTTTATTGATTGTTAAAAATCGTTTTTAAGTTGATGAAAAAAAAAAATTATTATTTGATCGGCATAATAAATAAAAATTTATACGGTGATGATTGATTGAAAAAGGCTGCTGTCATAATAAAGTGATGGTGTTATTATGTTGAAAAGACAGCATAGAGAATTATTGAAAAATTACGTAATGTTTATCTTTTACAATGAATTGTACTAATAACTGTTTTATAAACCAGTATGTTATACAGTTTACAATTCGTATATACACTTAATAGTTTCAAAATATAATTGACCGATAAATCAAAACTTGCTTAAGCAACGAAAACTTTTAATTACGTTTCTTATTTTGTTTTTATGATCACACTACTATTTACATCGATTATGAGCAACCAGATGAATTAAAAAGAACATTAATCGACGATGGTTCGCTCAGATCTTCTGGTCACTTAATAACAACTTAGACTTTATTAAAAATCTAAAGTTTGTTGATGTGATTTAACTAATATTAAAAAAATATTACAATAGGTCAATTAGTGGTGTCTGTGATAACAGTTTTTCCTAAAACATATTTTCTAATCGAATCTAAGCTAATTTAATCAAAATTTCCATTTAAGCAATCCAACAAAAACATTAATCAATATTGATTATTATTTATATTTTTTTATAGTTCTACTAAAAAATAATTAATATTCGTTACATAAACAACCTTGAACTTAAACAAGGATTAACACAATAACCTTTCCTCAAATATATTTAGATTTATAACATGAAATGCTCCGTTTATGAATAAATTACCTATTTACTAGCTCATAATATAAATAGTTTTTTTATAACTTTTTTTATTGTAGTACATAATGAAAATTTATTCTCTTAAATAATATTTTTATTTGTTTTTCCATAATCTTATTATTTTCTACTCGTGGAAATGGAAAATATCACAGCTATATTAAAACCGTTCTTTAGGAGGTGCTTTTGTCAAAAATTACAAATCTACATTAATTTTGTAACATTAAATAATATTACATTTTAAATATGATTGAAAATATATATCTGTTGAAGCAACATTTTATTTGGTAAAACTTTAAATTAAGAAAAATTGCTATTCTATTTTACTCTTAATAAATAATCTTTACAATGTCTGATATATGATCAACTAGGAATATATTTATTATTATAAATTACAATTTTTCATTAAAAAACACGTTTTGGCAAAAAGCCAATAGTCTTCAATTATTTTTTACTTCTATAGTTGATAGAAAATTCTGCAACCTTTCGAACAAGTGGTCAATGTTATAATTTACATTTACTAAACATATTAAATGCGTATACATTTACTATGTTAAATATTAATTTCAAAATGTTTTCTAACAGACAGACGGATCGATTTTAAAGTGCTAACATAAGGAATTTTTTGTCTCAGAAAAGCCATAAAAAGTAAAATTTACTAATTACTATCTAAAGGATAAAAAAAATGTTAAAAAAAGTTAATTACGCTTCCTTTTTTTTTTGTTTCAACTGTTACCATAATAAATAACACAACATAAATATTTGTATCAGGTCAACATTATTTTATTTACAAAATTCATATTCATAAATTATATATTTACAATTCTTATGTTTCTTTTTTAAAAAATAATATTATTGGAAATTGTTTTATGTATATTCAAATAAACATATGTCTAATAAACATATGGATTAGTCAACACTAATAAGGACATCAATTTATATAAAGAAAATTGTTTTCTTTTTCCATTAGTAGATCCTGAAATTCATAAAAGAATATGAATTTCAGTATCTACTTTATTAAATATAATAACAAATACTTTACAAACTATAATTTTCCTTTTAAGGAAAGGCCAATATTTTTACCTTACATACATGTATATGTATATTATAATATACATATATGTACATATAATACATTTACTGTACTGTATAAAATTATATATTTTATGAAACTTTTTCAATTTTTTCTGTATATTTTTGAAGTCCATTTTTTTTCTTTAAACATTTACGACAATGTTTTTTTTTTTCTCACAGGATATTTTATGATTTTAATTTTATATGCACTGGTTTGTATTTTTTTTTTTTTTTTGTTAATATTATATTCTTCTATATTCTCTTTTTTTAATGTTTTCTGGGTAAAACGGATGTGTACAAAGTGAAAATTAATGGACTCTTGAGAAATTTCATTAGAAATTTATTGAACGAAAAACGACGACTGACAACCATTTTTTATTATTACATTTATGTATATACTATTTAGAAAAATATAAAATAATAATAGTTTTTAATGAAATTTATAACAGTTTGAACTTGACGTTTAAAAACAAAACAAAAAATTAAGAATAACTTTAAAAGAGAACTAAATTTTTTTTTAAAAGGATATGAAATAAAAAACAAAATACAAATTATTAAAATTTTATTTTGTAGGACATTTTAAAGTAAAAATAAAATCGAAGGAAATGACAGTAATTTCTTGTTTGTCTTATTGGAAAGATATTAATAAATTTCAATTTATTGGAAAAAAAAGTGTATGATTATTAAAATTTTTGATATTCGAAAGATATAAATGGCTACTTCTACTTATATGATAATGCCAAAAAATGAGCTAGTCGAAAGATATGTTAGTAAATTAGTTTATTTATTAATTGTAAATTAATGTGATTTCATTTTCGAGTATAATAATTAATTTTTAATTTATACGTTCAAATTTTGTGAAGGCAAATATCATCATTGTTTAATTATTTTTCTCTAATTATAATTTTGATTAAATATCCAAATAGAGTATAATAATAAAATATAAATATTAGTTATCTCTTATTCAGTAAAATTATTTAATATTTTCAATGTCTAAGAATTATTATATGGTTTATATGAATCGACAGTGAATGGTGACATCTATGAAGCTTGTATTCATTAATTAGGTGAAATATAAATGTGGAGTGATGGAATATGGGATTCTTAGACTTGAGTAAAATTTGGATTGAAGCATGATATTTAAACGATATTTCATATACGATTCAGTACGTCCCACTAATCAGGAGGTCCCTTAAAATATATATTTTATCTTATAATAATAATAACAATAATAATAATTATAAAATCATGTGCAGTGATTTTTTTTTATTGATATGAAAAGAAATTATATTTATATTTTATTACAAAATTTTATTAATTAAATTAAACTTATAATATTATTTGACTTAATTAATTAGCTGTTAAGTATTCGGAATTAAAGTATAGACTGTTCTAAATTTAAATTGTTACAAAAGTAAAAGAATTAAACTTTTATTATTCACATCCCCATAATTAGTAAGAATTGTATCTACCAGAATTTCGATAATAAACAACAAAATATGATTATTTAATGTTTACAAAACAAGAAGTTTATAATTAAATTAAATGATATAATTATTGTTAATATTAAGTGTAGTTGCATAATAGTTATATGATATGATTAATATAAAGTGCTTTATGGTGATATTAAAATGTACTCTAATAATAATTGTAAATATAATATAGTTTATGAGAAAATAATGTAGGTTGTAGTTGGTCATAATAACTCGTGGTACCTTGTTATTCAAACATTTCCTTCGATAGTAAACATGTTAAAAGCAATTATTGATTTACTAAAAGAATTAATTGTTTTACATCGCATTAACAGTCGTTTAATTAAATTTGTGAAAAATAATTAATTTCATTTTTGATGATAAATAAAAACAAGATAATTTTCAATTATGTATATATGTATGTATATGTATTTTCTGTAAATTTGTATATTTTCAATTTTAAAATCTCTGTCAAAGTTAATGTTACGTAATATAAAAATACGTATTTACTAATATAATATTTTAATTTCCTTTTTGTCATTGTTTCTACCAACGCGTATAAATTTATTTATTTTTTTGATTATTTTTGCAATTTTTTTTTTATTAAATTATTTTTTCTTAAAATTATTTTCTCTTACTTGTTTTTTTTCTGTTGTTGTTGTTGACAATAACTTTACTACCAAATTATATATTATTATTATTTTTTCACATTATTTATCCATTTTCAGATGAGATTCCAACAAAAACAACTAGAAGAACGTGAAATACGTAGAATGGAAATGACATCAAATAAATCACAATTGGACGACAGTACAAGTTTAAATTCAAGTTTTGGTCATGGAAAGGTAAAAAGCAAAAAAAAAATAAAAAAGTTGACGTATTTTCAAAAATAAAGTGAAAAAAAAAATTTAATAGATAATTTTATAAGCGTATTTTTAATTTTTGTATAAAATCAGTCAAAATGTATTTTAATTCAAAATTGTACAATTTTTTTTTTAAATTATATACATGCCACCTGATAAACACTCAAACGAAAAGCAGTTTATTGGAGTATAATAAGTAAAAATGATAAGAATTTTAAAAAATATTGTGTGTATTTTCTTACCAGTTGGTATATTCTGGTACACATATATTTCATGATTTTCCAGTTTTTTTTTTGTTATTTAAAATAAATTTTAATTAAAAAAATAAAATTGTTAAAAACTGAATTAAATTTCTTGCAAAATCACTGTCGATGTCTGTTATTCTTGTTGAAAGTTTTATGAATTAGGATAATGTATTTTTTTTTTTACTATATATTTGGGTTTGTAAGGAAAAACTAGTTTATATTTTAAATTTTTGGAAATTATTTATATACTAATGTCCTTATAAACAAATGGGATGGAATGAAGTCGCTCTCATATTAGCTAAATTATTTGAAATTCTTTAAACAAACATCGAACTTTAAGCAAATTCCAATATTTGTCATATAATTATTTTTCTGTAGAACAACAGATCTGATTACTAACAACAAAAAATTCCAAAACAATAATAGAAATATACTTAAAAACCTTTTATTTTTTGAATTGGATTTTTCCAACACGGACATAAAATTAAAGTCATTATTCATTCAAAGTCAAACTATGTCGTATATACTTTATATATTCAAGTGTATAAAAATCACATTATTATTATTGTGTTGCGTAGGACGTCCCTATAAATATAATTATATATTTGTAAACATTTTGCTATAAGAAAGATAATAATTTACTATACATAAAGGATAACATAATATATTATATATGTATAACATAGTCTATAAGGAATTGTGAAGTAAAATATATATATATATATATATATATATATATATATATATATATATATATATATATATATATATATATATATATATATATATATATATATATGTTTTAACCTTGGCACATATAAATGTTATACAATTTTCCCCCATATTTTTTTTGTTTTGTTGTTTGAGGTGAAAAGTAATTTCAAAATAATTGCGGTCAAATTTGATTATTTTTTTTTTTTGTTTTACTTATGTTCTGGTTTATGTGGAAAATCATGTTAAATTAAATATCATTAGGAAATTAATTTCATTGCCTTTGCTTCTCCTTTTTATATATACTATAGATAAAAATGTACTAATATTTCGTAATATATACAGACAAAACCAAAAAACCTAATTAAGAAATACTTGAGACAATAATTGGAAACAAAACCGGGAGACAATTTTCCTATAACACTAATCAATTATATTAATTATTATGATGTACATTACTTATTAAAAATGAGTTATACTATTCTGTACAATAAATTTGTGAAGGATTCATAGTCTAATTAATGAAGTCTTAAAGAAATGTTAATTAAAGTAATAAATAAATTGTAAATAAGTTACTGAAATATTTCATAATAATTATACATACTATAATATTAATTAAATTTTCACCATCCTTTTTCGTTTCAATCTATATTTCTCCCTAAAAAAAACTGAAACAAATATAATTATAAATATAAATTTTTAAAATCTCCAAGGTACGTCAAATGTTCGATGAAAGACGACGTGGAACTGGTATAGATAAAAGTTATCCATTAAAACCAATAGCTACAACTAGATCAACATCAGGTGGAAAACCAATTACAACAACTACTGCCACAAAAACATTACGTACCACGGCTACAACAACTATGAAAAAGTCACCCCTAAATAATGGCCGATTAAATAATAATACAATAATAACAACTACACCAACAGCAACAACACCAATAAATGACAATAATAAAAAGTCCCAAAATAATATTAATGGCATTGGAGATATTTATGGTAACAATAATAATAACAATTCAACGAATACTTTATTGAACAAACATCAGGATAATAATAATTTAAACTCCTTTGGCGACACAAGTATTGATGATGAAACTTTTCCTGGTAAGTAGTATTATTCGTAATAAATTCAAACAAAAAGGATACATATTGTGCTTAATAATTTAATTTTCTAATTTGTGGTATACTTTTTGTTCGTACAAATCGTTCAAGGCATTACAAAAATTATATACCGTACATATTTTTTAATATTATGTAGTTATAAATATTTTATTTAAAAGTTTTTATAATTTAATTTATTTTTAAATAAATATAGATAACAATATGGGAATAGATAATAGTGAAGTGTTTGGTAGTAAATTACCAAATGTTGGTAAATTGGCCACATTAAGTTTAGATGATAAACGAACAACAACAGGATTAAATGGAAATTTAAATAAAAACAATAACGATATTACTAATAGTGGTATTCAAACTAAAAATAATATTAAATTGAAACCAGTGTTAACCAAAAAAATACCATCAAGTCGAATTACATCTACACCAACAGCTCAGAAGCCTTTGAAATCAAATGTCAAGGTATAAATATTAAAAATACATTAAATAAAATTTCCTGATTTTTAATAAAAAAAAATTTTGAAAGCAAAAAAAAAATCAATTTAAATTCAAATTATATGAAATAATTTAAATTAAAATAAAATATTCTTTATTTAAAATTAATATTTTATAAATAATAAAATATTTCCACTTTTAAAACAGACATTAACAAATAGAATGGCATCAACATCACTTGACAATATGGTTGCTTGTTCGGTGTGTAATCGAAATTTTAATACTGATCGTATTGAAAAACATGAAGAAATATGTAAAAAAACTGCAGCAAAACAACGTAAAATATTTGATGCATCACTTCATCGTGTTAAAGGTACTGAAGCTGAAACTTATGTTCGACGTGTTAAAATTGGATCTAATAAACGTCCAGTAGCAGCACAAGTTACAGCTAGTGCAATTACAACATCACCTAATCAGCCAAATAAGAAACCAAGTAGTTGGCGACAAAAACATTCTGAATTTATTGAAGCAATACGAGCAGCAAAAAAGGTTCAACAACATTTAGCACGTGGTGGTAAATTATCTGATTTACCACCACCACCACCATCAGAGAATCCAGATTATGTACAATGTCCACACTGTAATCGTCGTTTTAATGAAGGTGCAGCTACACGTCATATACCGAAATGTGCAAATATGTTGCATAATAAACCGAAACCAGGAGCAAAACCAAGTATTGCATCAAAATCAAATTTAACAAGACCACAGGTAACAAAAACTGGACTAGCTGCAGGTTCCTCGCATCTTAAAAGATAAGTTCTTAAATAATTTAAAAAAATATACATATATATGAAAACAAGATTTTGTGTTAAATTTTTGTTTTGTTAAAAATTTTGTTTTTTAACAGAATGTTTTTTTTTATGTTCTTTTTGTAAATCATTCCGTTATTTGATTGTAATTTACTAATTTACTAATAATTATATAAAATATTAAATTAATTAAAAAATATATATAAAAATATAATTAAAATTTTATGTGATACTTTATTAAATTTTAAAATCGATATTTTTTAATAAAGGTTTGACAAAATTATAAACTATATAATGAGTTTTATGTGTTGACATTTTGTTTCGATTTAAAACTTGTAGCACTAAATACAAAAATGAAATTAAGAGTTCTTCTATATCCGATTGAGTAAGTAATTAAATTAATTTTAGTAATGGGGTTGATTTTAATTAGAATAATAAGCGTTTCCAGCATAAAAAATTGTAAAAAAAAAAATGATTTATAGAAAACTACTAAAAATTTTGAGAAATAATCACTAAATATTCGTTAAATGAAAAACACGTTAAATTTCTAATAATTTATTGCACTTTGCTAGACTTAAAAAAATACCATTAGTTAAACAAATACAGTACAATGTTAAAAGACTTGACTGTATATTAGTTTAGTTTATTTAGGATAAAATAGGATAAAGTATATTAATTTAGTTTATTGTTTTAAAATAGAGTCTTCTTTAGAGTTACGTTATCCATATATTAATAATTATTAATAATTAAGTTTTATTTCAAATGGGCCGGTCGATTCCAGAAAAGTCACCATACAAAATTTTGAATCAAGGGATTACGTATCTAACCCGGTTAGTTTTTTAAATATATAAGAATATTCCTTTTTTTTTAAATATATAAGAAATTAATAAATTTTATATAAAACATATTAAATTTTATTTTTTAAAAGTTAATTGAAAATTACATGTATTAAATGTAAATAATTCATGTTAATTGAAAGTTAAATATCAATCCGAAATATCTTCCATTTTATTGGGAGGGTCTATAATTGCTTTGCAAGTATCTGCAGCAGCATGCATATCAAGTCCTTCTAGGATATACGCTAAATTATCTAAGCTAGCATCAACATCATCTTCAAACCAAATAGTAAGCATTGCCTTTGATTGGGAAGCTGCTGTCTCATTTTCACTTTCAAAAAATAATAATTCATCTAAAGAGAATCCTAATTTTTTACCCAATTTTTTCCATTCACTACCAATTTTCGATGAAATATCTTGAATATTTTCTTTAGTTACAGTACTAGTTCGATGGGTGTTATGATCATCTGGTGTTAATTGCTCAGTTTTCATTAATTCAGGATCTTCAGATTCTTCAAGTGCAACAGTCTCTTGTTCGGGTAATTCTACTGATGATGTATTTGTCTCATGATGTTTAGCAAAATCATTTTTATCTTTTTGAATTTTCTTCCGCACACTTTCAAGATAATCAGAAATTTTGTATGATGGTGTATTGAATAGCGTAAAAAAATGTGGTGATTGACGAGCTAACAAACGCAATGCGCGCCATTCAAATGATGGATCATTACGTTCACGAGGATTTTCTAAATATGTTTCCAATGGTGGCAAGAAATTACGATCCTCACTTTTGCAAGCTGTTAAATTATCTGGTGACAAATTCCAAAGTCGAGATAATTCGTTGCTATGAATTAAAAAAGAAAGAAAGAGATTATTTTACAACAAAAAGAGTTCTTATTGAACAAAGCGATATAATCAAATATTTTGAAATTGCATAAATATGTTTGTTAAAAAGCTCAAAAAAGTAATGACTATAAATCAATACTTTAAAACTAGATTTCTTACGTTCCCATATAAAATTGCCCTTTTCTAGTTGCTTCCTTCATTAAATCTCCTAGAGTTTTTTTTGGAATAATCGTTTTTGCGGCATTTTCACTGCAATCTTCAACAGTTTCTGGTTTTATAAAATCTTTACAACCATCATTCTTCCAATTATTCCATATTTCTTCTCGTTGCAACATATGTTGCACAGTTTTCAAGAATTTCTTACCTTGTGGTGGAGTTTCTTCTAAAAGTTTATATATTTTCGATTCAGTTTCTTTAATATACTCAGATTGGTTTGCATTTAAATTTAAAGAATCTCTGTAATAACAAAAACGTTTGCAATTTTAATATATTCAGTAAATTGTTTAATTTTCATATTACGTTTTAAATTTAACTGTTGAAGTTAAATACTGGAAAAGTATTAAAAATTGCACCAACACAGAACGTCGAAAATTTGAATCAGACAACTGAAGTGCTAATAATTTTGGATTTGTTAAAAATTTTGCAAAAAAGTGTTCAGCTTTAATATTTTTCTGTTCATCAACATCCATGGGTTCTATTGATTCATATTTCCGTTTTCTGGAATTTGAACTTCTCGGTTCCTCAAGTTTAAAGCTTCCAAAAGCAGCTAATACAGTAGAAGCATGCTAAAATTGATATATTTTTTATTGTATAAAAATTTCCAGTAATTAAAAATATATTTACTTACACTTGCGAACGTTTTCCATTGAACTTTATTGTAACACTGGTTTGGATTTCTAAAGAAGTCTTGCAATGCCCAAAATTTGCAATATAAATTATAATCAATTTTAACTGGAATATCTTCGATGGTGTCAGCTAAAACTTCATCTGGATCCTTTCCTTCTACACCATATTCCGTTATATTATCTAAATTAAATTCTGATATAACATTTAATCCAGAACGTTCCGAAAAAGGAAAAAATTTCGCTAAAAATAATAAAATTCTTCCACAAAAAACGGTATTTTGTGTACGTGAAAGTCTCCTTAATAAATCATTACACATTCGTAAAATATTATTTTTACAGTTCACAAAAAAACATTCTTCTTTCCACACAGTTACACGATCTTCAACAAAAGTAAAGATTTTTTCACATTTTCCTAGAGTGACAGCATCAAAAGCATCTCCCAATAAAACAACTGGAATTGTTACCGAAACAATATCTTTCCGAACAGCTTCTATTGAAAGGGCTATAATAATACCGACTTTTTCAATATCTGCAATTAATTCCAGTATTAATAATTCTCGGAAAGCTTGATCCAAAGCTGGTTTCTTGTCAGCATCATTATTACATTTAAAGGAATCATATTCATTTTTTAATATGTCCACATTGTTTGCAATGAATGCATTTGTAAGTGATTCCTGTAGACCAATTAATAGTGTTGGATATGAAGGTAAAGTAGTTGCTCTATTCTATAGTGTTTTCTTATGTTACCTTAAATTTTTTATGCAGTCCACAGAAATTTATAGAATTTCCTTTAGTTGAAAGATCCATGGATGTTGAAGGTTTTCGACCCAAACTTTTCGAAGCCATTAAATAGACTAATAATATTAGTTATTTGTTATTCGCAATAATTTTAATTATTTATGAACAAGTTTAGCGTACTAATTTTTTACGAATGTCAAATACAGAAAATCGTCAATTTAGAAAAAGCATACTAATTGAGGTAGCGTTCGGACTTCAGACTTTCGGAGCATTATAGGTGTGTTCTTTTACTCATTCAAATTTTCACAATATTCGAAGCGAATATAAAACATTTGGAATGGCTTAACCAGCTGCATTAATGGTTTTTAAGAAACGTGGTTAGCAAATACACAAAGCCGGATGCACTCGAAACCATCAAAAATTGTTAAGAAGAGGAATTAAGTCATTATGATTCAGGACTTTGGTTGAACTCGATCATAGGTAGAAGAAGTGGTACGACGTTTCTTTCAGATGAAGTTGCTGGCACTGGCTTGATTATTTTTTGAATTTTTAGCCACCATTAAAACTTCCGAAGTACAATTTTCATAATTCAGAATTATTCATCAAATTATTGAATTGCACTAAAACTGAACGGCTACATATTTTTCGCTGTTAATCCTAGGGCAGAGTACTAAATCCCAACGTTTATATTTTTCAAAGTCAAACTTAATAGTTCGCATCAAAACCGCCATTGGAAGTAGCCATGAAAGAAAAGTTAGATAGTTTGTCGTTGGTAGTAACTACTAATTAACAATATACTGGGAGTCTTTAAATGAAATAAAAAGTATTGTTATCTCGTGCAGCATTTTACATTTATCAGACACCAACCAACCCATCCCAACCTCAGTCAAAAAGTAATAAAAATTAAAATTTAACTTCTTCGTACAAATAAATTGGATGAAAATTTAATTCAATGAAAGAAGTTGAACCAACTTACTGCATTTTGGAATATGTTTTATATAAATAATAATTGTGTGATAAAGTGATATCTTAAATATTTTAAATTAATTAAAATCGTTCTTGGGGGTTATTGTTGTAATTCATTTTCCAATTCAATAATTTGTTTGTACAGTATTTATTATTGTTCGTCTTAAAAACAATATTTTTTGTAATCTTTTATTACTATTATTAACAAGATTTATAAAATGAGACATCAAATTCAAGAAAAACAAAAGGTCAGCAAACCAAGTAGTCTTCTTACACAAGATGAAAATGAACAAGTATTCTGTCTTCTAGGCCGTAAATGTCAGGTAAAATTTTATAAAAATTAAAGTTAATTTAGTTATTTTTATAATTGAATTAAGAAGGCTTAAAATTATATGAAAATAATATTATGAGTACATTTTTACATCATTTCTATATATTTCCTTTTATGTGTGTTTCTTTTTGGATTTGGTTATAATTAAATTTCTAACCATGAATGGAAAAAAAAACTTTCTACTTGATTTAAGTGGGAATTAAATTAACAAGTAGATAAAAAACAATTGCCACACATTTGTATCTATCTAATAGTACAAAATAATAATAATAGTCTATAAATCGATTTCTATTATTTAAAAATTATTTTAAAAAAATCGTTTTTCTTTTATTTTATTTTATAAGATATTTTGTCAGTATAATACTTTCATCCAAGTATTTCAGTATTACATTCAAGTAAGTTTTATATTAAAAAAATTACGTCATTTAAAATCTATCAGAGACCAAAACGTTATCTATAATAGTAATCATAAAAAAAAAAATTTATTAGATAAAATATTTTTATAAAAATAGATAAGTTGTTTATAGATATTATTTGAAACCTAGTAAATATCATTTCAAAATATAAATTATTGTGTTAAGTTTGAAATTTTTGATCACATTTAAAAAAAAAAATAATATGCAATCCATAGATCTTATATTACAATTTCCGCAATTATTTCATATTAATCGGATAGTTATTTTTATTTTGACCATATTAATTTAAAATTCTGGTATTTATTTATATTAATTTACAACACTTGTTAAAATTTTGTAATAATTTGAAATATCTTTAGTCGCTGAGTACAGCTGTTATACAATTATTCAAGACTGAATCATCATCTGCTCATTCAAACTGGAGAAAAAAACACACAGCAGTCTTGTGCTTTATTAAGGATAGCTCAAAACGGTCGTATTTTATGAGAGCATATTGTTTAATACGAAACGAACTTGTATGGGAACATGAATTATATGAAAATATAAAAATATTGAAATCTCGACCATATCTTCTAACTTTTGAAGGACAGGTAAATCTATATACTATTCATTAAAATTTGGCTATTCCATTAGTATTGTTTATAACATAGGATGGCCATGTAGCATTTAATTTTGCTTCAGAAACTGAGTGCGAATCATATCATAGAATAGCTGAAAATACAATAGAAACACGAAATCGTAAACGTCAAGAGCGTCGAAATAGACCAAAATCACAACTGGCCCCTAATATACCGGTACAAATAAAAGTAAATGAAGTTGATGGAAATAATGTTGGAGATTCAAATGTTGGAAAAGTTCAATTAAGAAATAATCCAAATTTAAGTAGTATTCAATTAACCCCAGCATCAGCTACGTCAAAATTAAGTTTTGGAAATTTAAAAGAAAAAAAGAAGAATCAGCGAAGATTTTGCAAAAATGATATTAGTACTCCGATGAATTTCGTGCATATTTCACATGTCGGATGGGATGCACAAAAAGGTTTCGATTTAACTGGTAGCGAAGATGATGAAATGCTGAAACCATTTTTCAATAAAGCCGGTGTTTCTGAACAGCAAGTAATATTTTGCTAATATTAAATATAACATTAATTATAATACATATGTTATTAGTTGAAAGATCGCGATACACGTGCCTTTATCTATGATTTTGTTCAGAATCATAATGTAATAGCTACAGTGAAAACAGAACGTATTGAGAAACCAAAAGCTCCAGCACCAGCTCCACCGCCAGTGCCAAAACGGGATCATGTTAGTATTTATTTATTTTTACTATTAGTCATATTTAAACATAATTATTTAAATTAGAATCAAAACGGTCCGAATCAACGAATTGCGCCACCACCGCCTCCACCTACTAGGCAACCACCTCCACCAGTGCCAAAAACAACACCAGCAATAGTGCGAGCTCCATGTAGACCGCCACCAATTAATATTAGTTCTCCTCCAATAGTGGTACCTTCATCAGTGGTAAGATATTATCCAGATTATAATTTTAATTAAACACTTATGGTTTAACTTTAAAATGTAAGCCTCCACCACCCCCTCTACCGCCAGCTGCTCCTCCACCACCTCCAATGCCATCAGGTGAAAAGATGCCAGCACCTGTAGCTAATAACCTACCAGTTATTAGCGACAGTAGAGGTGCACTTATGGAAAGTATAAGAAAAGGAGCAAATTTAAGGGTAAGATTTCGAACTTTTTTTTAAAAAAACTATAATTGCCAAAAATTCAATTGTATTTTAATTCTAGAAAGTTGACCCGGCAAATCTTAGTACAGGCAGTAGCGGAGGTGATGCACGAAATGAATTATTATCTGAAATACGCCATGGAACAACTTTACGGCCAATCACTAATCGTGAATTACCATCGGGTTCATATAATCGTGATAGTGGCAGCGGAGGAACTGACGCTTTAGCTGATGCCTTACGTAGAGCATTACAAGATCGAGGGCGTGCTATTCATTCTTCTGACGATGAAAATAGCAGTAGTTCTGAAAATGATGGTGAATGGGAAGATTAATTTTATGTGTACATTACCAATAACATATATAATATAGTAAACGTCAATTTGTTAATTTAACTAATTAAATACCCTAATAGATTAATAAACTTTAAATTAAATATAAATACGGTCCACATTTCAAAAAATTTGAAATAACTGATATATTGCTCATTATAGATATTCATAAATTTGTTTATTAGAGAATTTTATATTTTTATTTCTACGAAACTTCTAAATCAATTAAAAATGTAAGTTATAACCCTCAATTGCCTTGTTGTTATTAATCATTATCGTTTTTCCACAGTTGTGCCAAATAATTTTATAATTTAAAGTTTTAATATGTTAATTGGCTCTTGTTGCTGTGAGTATATAAATATTATTTTATTTTTACTGCTAAAACTACAACACTTTATAACATTTATCTGAAAATAAGTAAAGTAATTTTTTTTAAAATTTTTTTGTTCAAAACTATATTTTATATAACCATGGTTTTACTATAATATCGAGATTCGAAATGGATATTTTAATAAAATGACCAAATTCATACGTTAATATTACATATATTTTTCTTAATATGAATGATTTTGTTGATTTAAAATTTGTATAACTGCAGTTCTTTCCAATGTATAAAAAGCACACTAAATACTTGCAAGTAAAATTAGTAAAAATTTAATTTCGGTAAACGATTCTAATTAAATAAAAAATTTATATTTGAATTCCATTTATAGTATATACTTTAAATATATATAATTACACATATATAATTTAAACCAAAAGCATTTATTGGTATATTATATTTGTTTATTAGAAAAAAAAAAATGTATAACCTGTTGTACCTTCATTATATGTCCTGAAAAATATTAAAATAAATAAAATTAACTAAAACTAACATATAATCGATTAATTTAATTCAAAATTATATTTTAACCATTTGTTTTAATTTTACTACAATTTAAGGTTCAACGCATGGGAAACATATAACAAAAAAATACATATTGTGTATTATTGCAAGTAATCAATTCTTTATAAATATACATATATATATATATATATATATATATATATATTTAAGTACAAAACCAATCAAACACATAGATATGAAGAAAGATAAAGCCCGTTTTTATATATATTTTAATTTTATTTCAGAAGTAAAAATTGTAATATAATTTAAGTAAATGTGAGTGTTACTTTTTTTTTTAAATATTAAAAATCTGATTGATGCCAACTTATTTTCCCAGCTAAACAGCCAGTTACCAATAATGGATACTTTGGACTGAATTTAGTACTAACAACTATAGATGAATGGCATTTTATTTGATTGATATCTTTAAGCAATTGTGGTGGTGGGCGTTGCCAAAAGCTACCTGTGGCTGACAATTCAGAACAATTATCATTAAAAGCAAGCAATCTTACACCAGTTCCATATGGAGAGCATATAATTCTACCATCTGATGAAAACGCTGGTTCTTTAATAAAACCTTTACCTTTATTCGGTTCCTCAATATAGTACATGAGCCGTTGATGATTTTTATATATTTTTTTATCTCCTCCAAATGTTTGTATGCCATTACCTAATGTTTGAATGCCATTACCCAACCACACACTAGGAACAGTTCCTGGTGACCATGGTTCATTAGTACTTTCAAATTCATTGAGTGGATTAACACCAGTGTCAGAACTTCTATTGTTGACTGGAATAACACCACTACTAATGGCATAAACATACGCGTAAGCGTTTGCACTTGTGTTTCGAGCACCGCGAGAAGTTCGACAAGCTCTATCATGTACTGTTACTTCAGCTGCCCAAATATCCGGAATATTATTTGTATTACTATTAAGGGATACATTTTGGGAATTTTGTCTTAAATTACTAGATGATCCACTACCACTAGCTAACGGACTTGCAATATTATCAAAATTAGAATTTGAACTACCGGGTGTTTCTAAATCACCTATATCGAAATCATCATCAGAGTCACTATGTTTACGTTTTTTGCTACACGAATCATTATCTTTTAAAATATACTTTTCTTCAATATTACGATCTTGAATATCATGTATACAACTCCATTCAGTACCTTCATCATAGCTTATATTACGGCTTAAACAACACCATCCTGAAATTATTTTTAAATTATTAGGAAATATCAAATTTAGTTTGGTAACTATATTTATGATTTATCTTGCCTTTTGGATGTATCTGAAAATAAAATTGATTGTTATAAAATTATTTATTTAGAAAAACTCGATTAGTTTCATACTTGAAGAGCGCACACAACTTCTGCATCATTATTTTTAGGAAAATCACTAATTAATTCGACACGATTACGTTTCTGTGATTTTGAAAATATATGATCAAATTTAGCTGCATGCGGTATAAACTGTCTTCCTAATTGCATCAGTCGGTAAATATTTGGCTATAATATTTTAAAATTCTCAATTTGTTTGTTTTTTTTTACACAGTTTACAGTTTAGTATGTTTATACCTTAAATCCACACAAATCTTTAGCTAATGTCGTCAAGTCCAAATCATGAATAATTATTAAATAACCCCCAGTTGTACAAATTACTAATTTACTAGCGTCTGGCGTTAACCGACACCGCATTAAACCAGATGTATGAAAAACTTTTTGATATATAAATCCCTGCTCGGTATATGAATTAATATCCCACGTATAAATACTGCCATCAAAACCAGAAGTAACAAGTAAACCATCTTTTTGTGAATATTCAATATTTTTTACCCAATTTGAATGACCCTGCAGGCTACGTATTTTATTTTTCAAATTTCTTGTATCCCACAAAGCTACGGTCATGTCATCAGAGCATGTTGCAAACATTCGATTATCTAGAAATCTACAATAAGGAAGTTCTTTATTAATTGCATAAACTTTTTTTTAATAACTGTATAACGGGAATAATTATACTTGACACAATTGACATTATCTGTATGTGCATTTCCAATTGCTTTAGTCCGTTTTGTAGTTATTGGATCAAAGAGTAATATAGACTTCTTTTCACATGCAGCTACTACGACATTTCTGGAAATAAAGTAATGTAAAATTTTAATTTAATCATATTTAATATAATTTAAAGCCAATCATTTTGTTTAAAAAAAATTGAAAAAGCTTCCGTGTGTTAAATTTAATATTCTATATTTATTCCGTATACCAACAAGAAATTAAAAAAAATAGGTAAAGGTAATACAAATTTTGTTAAATACACGCACCAGCAAACCAATAATAATTCAAAATTTAGTTTGCTTATAAATATATTAGCTAATATACATGATTATAAATATATTAGCTAATATACATGTTTTTGTCTAACGACCTTGAATTATGCGAATTAAAACTAAAAATATGTTTATAATTTCTGATGACGTATTTTTTGCACGATCAAAGAACTTTACTCATTCTAAATAATCACTGATGCATATATAAAAAAAGCATGTTTTAATAAATATATCTAGTTGTACAGTTTTGGTTGTAGTTTGTATTTTAAAGATCTTTTATTTCATATATTTATATTTAACACGATTCATACCCATCAGGTGAAAATTCCAAGTTGAATACTGCACCGAATTCTTCGTCACTAGTCCAATATCTGTACGGTTTAAAGGACTTGTAAATCATTTTTAATATGAAATCCTCGTCACCGACCAACTTCAGTCCATTTTCTCGCCTTTGAATCCAATTATGAAAAGTCATATTTTTAAAATTTTACTATTTAGGTAAATTAAAAAATTATAAACATTTTATTATAACTTTTTTAAAAGAAAAATATTCTGTAAACTTTAATATTTTTTACACGCTGCTTTTTAGTGTAGAAAATTTTAAATTTTATTTATCAAATTTATTCTTTTTGATTGAAAATATGACGTTCTATTGACAGTTTGATTTATCAATAAAAGTAACAGTATTGCCGTTTATTGTGAGTATAGGAAGAAAAAAATTTCCTGTACTCACAAGTCATATTTAAAGTCTAAACTCTAAAAAGGCTAGATAATCTGTGTAACAAAAGATAATGATGCCGGATTTTCAATTTAAAATTGTAAAAGTGGCAATAGTTTTACAAAAAAAACAATTAAAATGTGGTGCCATGCTTCCCGAGGTTTTACAAAAAATTATCAGATAAAATTTACAAAATTTTCCTTTCAAAAAAAAAAAAATATCGAAGATAAATGATAAATTGCTCTTCTTTTCTGACATATTAAAATTCCCATAAGAATATGTAAAAATTTAACTATCTATTTCTCGTTTATACTATCTCTTTCTCGTTTGTAAACGACATTTATTATACATTAAAACCGGCCTTAAATTGTTAATCCATTTTACGGCGTGTTCTTTTATAATTATTTGTTTTGACGTAAAACGTAAATCAAAACAATTATTCGATTGTTTCTGAGAATTTAATTTACGTTGTTTTTCAGAATATTGTGAATATTTAATTGACAATGATAAAAAGAAATTGTATTGTGAACGCAAGATGTAGGTGAAATAAAATACAGTTCGTTTCAATGGAACAATATTTCTTAGAAATTCAATGTAGCTCATTTTATTAAGTCTCTAAAATATTTTTATAATGTTTACCGAGTTTATTAATATTAAATACATAATCTCCGACAAAAACAATAACATAGCAATTGATTTAATGGAAACCCAAAATAAAATGCAAATCAATTAGCTGTTCCCAGTTCTCCAGACTTCTATCCGGATCGGAACGCAGCGGAGTAATACGGTTCATACAAAGTTAGTGCCTTTATTTTTAGATAGCAGTAAAAATTAATCAAACAAAGCTGTTTAACGAATGAATATTACAAAAATTAAAATTTGTCCTCTATAATGCCAAAAAAAAAAAGGTAATTTTGTTCTAATTTATCAAAAAAAGTTATATGTTAATAATATGTGTTTAGATTTGAAAATTTATTACCCAATGATGCAGATTTAATTGAACGATCTATAATATGGGGAACACTATACGAGGTATTCGAAATTTTGCATTTTTGTTTTATATTAGAATGACTTCAATACTTTGTATAATTCTAACAGAAATATGCTAAGCAGGAAGAGGTAGAAGGTTTGCCATTTTCTTTTGGTAATAAAGATGAAAATCAATATAATACAAGTGATGAAAGCATAGATCCTTTAGAATTTGAAACAAATTATGAAAATGATTCAAATTTTGATGTACAGGATACTCTAAATAAAACTAAAAAATATATTGAAAAACGCGTGCAAAAGTGGCAAAATACTGGTTTGGACCAAATAATGGATTCTTTCAATTTAAATGAAATTCAAAGCAAAGTTGGAAATTGGCTTTGCAATGAAAACAATTTATTTTGTAATAATTTACCTAATTCAACAGCACCGCTACATATTTCATATATAAATGAAGTCAGTAAAATTTTTCCTTTTCAAGATCTCTTTTTTTATTAACATAGTTTTTTAAGGTAAAAATAAAAAATCACGAGATTTATTCGGATAATGATTCAGTAGATACAGCAAAATATATTTTATCAAGTAGAAGAAAACGATCAAAATCTAAAATCACGACAATGACAATTAAGCGTTATCGGTATTCGAATGGTAAAGGATTAAATGAATCTCGAAAAAATCTTAAAACAGATGAGAAATTTTTAAAATATTATCCAAAAGAAAATTATAGTGAAAATAGTGTAAATGAAAGTAGATTGTCTAATAATATTACAAAACAAAGCAGGAACAATCCTAGGAGTGTAAGATATTATCGACGAAGCAAATCAACGGATACATCAAAATCATCTTCATTAATAAGAGAAATACCTGAAATTGGATGTAAATTATTTCCCGAATATGATATAAACTTTCGGAGGAATAAGATATTATCTCCAAAAACTCATCAAAAAATTAGTCGAAAATCATCCAAATGGAGAAATACATTACATGCTAAGGAAAACAATAAAAGTTCCTCAAGTAGTGTAACAAGTACGCCAAGTCCACGTAAAAAGAATCTTCGCAAACAATTTAAAAAATTGAAAATAAAAAATAATAAAGTACATGGAATTGAAAGTAATGCATCTGTAGAATCAGATATACACTTTCATAAGAACAATGTTATTAACTCAACGGCTATTGATGAATCAGTTAAAAACGCTGAAAATCCTAGTAAAATATCAATAGTTTCTGAGGAACCAGAATTGGTCCAAGAAAATGTTAAATCCAATCATAAAGAAAATAATGTAAAAAAAAAAAATTATAATCCTATAGTTTTATACGAACCTGATAATAGTATTTTAAGTTCAGGCATTAGCATGGAAAAAATTATTTTAACCAAAAAATTATTAATGGATAAAATTGGAGAAGATTTAGCAGAAAAATTTTTGAATGGCGAAAAAGAATTAGCGCATGAATTTGATTCTACTTCAAAAATTCTATTTTACCCACCCGAAATTGAAAGTGGTAATTCAAGTAATAGTGAATCGGATTTTCTGGAAAAAGCGTTTAAAAGAACAAGTCGAATTGTTGAGGTGGTTAACTTAAATTCATAGTATATTTTAAAATTACATTTATTATTACTCTTATATATTATTAAGTTAAATTTGTGTCATTTTTTTATATTGAATAAACAATTGTTTTATATAATAATTCACCAATTTAAATTATTTTTAGCTGTTTCAAATGTTTTGCTGTTCTCAGAATAAAATTGACTGAACCAATTACGATATAATTTAATAGTGCGATCTTCTTTGACAAGGCATGGATTATTTGAAAATAGTTTATGGTTAAAAATGTCAATGTCTCTTTCAAACTACAAAAAAAAATATTATTTAAGTAGTTTAGAAATATTAATTTTATTTTTCACCATTATGCTTTCTGCATAAATAAAGAATTTCATAAAAGGAGAATTTAGCCTTGTACTATAAAATCGATGTATTACTTTTTGAATTAGAGGTTCAATTGGTACAACAGATTGTATTACAAATATTGGTCCCAATGATGTTTCCGTACTTAAATAAACGTATGCCGGTCCCACCTACAATACAATACATTCTATTTAATAAAAAAAAAACTTATTTTAAGCTATACCTGATGTCCTTGTACATTTAATGTACAAATATCTACTTTACCAAAAATTCTCAAGGAATGTTGCAGGGAAATTAAACTTGTGTGTTGCATTGAAGTTTCAGTGTTGGCAAACCATCTAAAAATATGAATAATTAAAAAAACACAATTTTATAAAATATATATTTTTTTCATGATAATGTAATAATAAAACATTAATTCGGCTTTTCGAGAAAATATATGGAACAGGTATTGTTCGGAATGAGTGCTGAATATTTGGTTGACTTTACCGTGAACTGTATACTTTAGTAAGGTACAAAAGATTTTCTGGAAGGAGATTATCACAAAGCTAACGTACTGAAAAAATTAACTAGAAATAAAGCACTAACGATCATAATAAAGAAAGGAAAACTAGGTTAGTTACGTTCAGTGAAAAATATAGAATATACTTCAAGTAATATGCACAATAGCAGCAATAAAAATAAATGGCACAATTTGTATACTATTTCCAGGCAGGAAGTACTGTGAATGATGACCAACAACAAAAATAGATAGACAACACAAGAAGACTAAATATTTCGTAAGTATTAGCAATTAAAATTTAAAGAACAAAGTAAGTTTCATTAAATGTAGTAAAATAAAATACATACGATGCATTCCAATTGTGATTTCCCAATAACGCTGTCCATTTATTTTTTGGATCACTTCCTGCGATAACATTTAATCCATGCACACAATTGAAATGTGCTAAATCGCTACCATTTTCTGGTATATCTTGTATATGAGAATTTACAATGAATTCATTTCTACCGTGATATAATATTTGTTTCGATTCTATTTCATTGATAATTGGTAATTTCCATGGATTCTCATTATTTTCAGCATGATACCAAATAAAAATAAAATCATTTGCTTCTTTACACAACCAATTTTTAATTTTAGCTGATTTTGGTACTAAATAAGGAATAATGTAAAAAAAAAACAATTTATTATTCAAATAATTATTAAACTATATTTACTTACTACATGAACTGTATGGAATATTAATGCAATTTCCGTCTTTGCCATTAAATCGCCAATTATGAAAAGGACATTCTATACTATCACCAATTACAGTTCCATTTATACCTTTTTTTTTTTTATAAATAAATTTATTAAAAAATAATTTAATTTAAATTTTTAATTAGTTTTTGTTTATTTATTTACCTAAATTTGCTCCTAAATGGGGACAATAAGCATTCAAAATATAAACATCATTTTGGTCTGAACGAAAAACAACAAAATTTTCTCCTAAACATGTAACATATATTGATTTACCCATTCGTACATTTTCAGATTCTACAATAGGATACCAACCATTCGGAAAAGGTGGTGGTATATTTTCATTTGAAACTTTTCGTAATTTTCTAATATGATTAATAATATCTCGTTTCTGTTTATTATTTTTTCCTTTTATAGCAAAATTATAAGAGATTTCTGTTAAGCTCTTGAATATGAATATAAATTTTTTTTGAAATAAAAAAAAAAAAATTTTTTTTTTATGAAAATATCTTACCCGTGTCCAGTTAAGTGGTATAAAGAAAATCCAATAAAATATAAATATAATTGTTAAAATTCCACAAAGACATATAATTGAGAACATGTTTCTTCTTTCTTATTTTTTTTTTTGTATAATATCCTTTCTACACACAAATAAAACAAGATGTTATACAACAGATATTTTGATGACCTATATTCACCTTGAAAATTGTTATTGGTATTATTATCCACTTGTCATGCCTTCGATGTGGATAGTGAAAATAAAATTATATCTGAAAAGCAAACGGAAATACTAAAACTGTTTTTATTCTTTTTAAGATTTTTTGTTTTCGTTTTTTGAAGAAAAATATTTTATTTTTTTAAGGAGAATTTATAAATTGTGATAATAGATGTGTAACTGATTCAATGCTTCAGTTAAGACTGAAATATTTTTTAAACAGCGAAAAAAAAACACTAAATTTGTATAAATGTATAAATTTTATATTTAGAGATATATTTTGTCTGGAAATTATATTGAAAAAGGAAAGAATAATAAATTTACTCTTTGTAGTGAATTATTTAAAATAATTCATTTTTATGTTTTTTCTATAATAATTGAATGATTTTGTTTTTTATTTAAGTTTTGTCTAGTTATTGAGATATGTATTTTTAAATAATTTTTGGGATTTTTATATTGTTTATAAAATTTATAAAAAATCATAGAAATAATTTATCATTTTAGTTGTACGATAAAATATTATTTGTGACGTGATTAGAATTTAGAAATTTTGTATTCAATGAAAATTGTCTACTTTGTTTCAGATGGATGATAGAAACTAGCTTCTTGTTAAAAAGTCTTTCACTTTTTTTTTGTAAATGAAGAAGCAATTTATTATATAAAGTTAAATTTATTTATATTTTTTTATATTTAGTTTAAGTTGTATTTATGTTAATAAGATTGTATTGGGTGTTCCCTGTAATAAATAATAATAATATATATATATTTGTATTTATTTAAGGTCTATGTTAAGGTCAATACATGTTAATTTTATTCACATTTTGGTTAAATGAATAAATTATTAATGAATCGTTGTCCAACATATTTATGATATTCATTGAATTCAGTTTTGTATAATGCCTTTGTTTTAAATCACGCATTCCAGGCTTTTAAAGGATGTATTTTCAGGGGAAAAAAATTGAATTATTAATTTGTATTATAATGAAAAACTTCAAGAAATAAATTATTATTACTGCGTAAATTAGTTTTATAAAGTTTATTTTATACATAGAATATCTTAAGATCTATCAAAGTTTTTCCTAATTAGAATTCTTTATTAATTATAACAGATAACGAAATAACAGTTGGGAAATATTTAAATTAGTTTATACAAATAATGGTTTTTATGATTTTTTATTTATTATAAGTAGATTAAGAGAAGAATAATTTTTAAATAAATCAGAATCATAAATATTCTGCAATATTAAAAGGCTACAAAAGAAAAGTAATGAATTGAGAGGATGTCTGATTAAAATGAGTAGAATTACCATTTTCGCTAAATCTAACATTTTTTCATTTTAAATGTTATCAGAACTATATATGTATTTCTCAAAGTAATAGAAAAAATTTTTAATTAAGATAAATTAGTATTTTACTAATTTCTTATATATATTTCCCCTGTGGTGTATAATATTAATACATATTTATTATGTTAAATTGTAATTTATCATTAAAAAATATGTGTTGGCAAAAAAAAAACAAATTAGTTTACCGTCTTTATTATTTTTTTATTTATTTCAGTCAGAAAATTCTTTAACTTTTCTAACAAGTGGTCTAGCAATAATATATATTTATTATCTTATATTTATCTTATTTAAATTATTTTTGCAAATATATTATTAATTATTTAAAAATTAAATGACTTTAATTTTTATTTACTCTATATATTAATTATATTAAAGTTATATAACAATATTTTATTAAAGACGAAAATATTTTGCAGAACAAAAATGTTAAGCGACGAACTTGCTAATATTGTCATTAAAAATGTTTTGATTTTCTCAACTTTCGTTACTATTTAAACAAAAGAATGTTTAGAAAAAACTAAGTTTTTAATGATTAATTTTATTTTTAAATTAATCTTAAGAAAATCTTCTTTTTTTTCACCAAAAATTTAAATATTTAATTCTAAAAAAAGAATTCTAATTAGTCCTAGCAAAAAATATTTAGTCAAAACACCTTTCACCGAAAACTAAAAATGACAAAAAAAAACTGTAAAAGAATTAATACTTAAAGAAAATTTGTTAAAATTTGAACGCCACAGTCACAATAATTAATTCCTTAATATAAAAAAATGATAAATTTTTATATTTCATTAGCATAAAATGTAGAATATTTCTTAAATATGTATATAAATTTAATAATCAAAATTTCATATTTTTAAATTTTATTATGTGAAATTTTATGGTAAAAAAAAATTTTATTATAATTTTGTTTAATTATGCGACAACATTTATAATCGAAAGTCAATGACATTGTATGAAAATGAAAAAAATAATAAAAAAAAAGAACAGATGATTAATATAACGTGAATTAAAAAGATATATAAATAATTATATATACAAAAATGATGAAAATTAATATGGTAGAATTTAAACTAATAAACTAAAAAGATCGTTAAACTTTGTGCGGCCTACATTTATCGTTTTATATATTTAACACATTTCATAAAAATAAAGTTGAATTCTATCTTTAACACTTTCAATCCAACATGAATTTATAAACTTTATTACCGATTTATTGTAAATTTGATATGTTCCTATTGGTTATTTTTGTATTTAGCGTCAAATATATTTTTGCGTTTTTGATTGTACTCAGTAGGTATCAGGTTTTTATAACAGACATTTTTTTTTAACTATTAATAATTTTTTAATGATTTTTTTAAGTAAGTAATTGGAATTGTTTTTTATTTAATCACAGGATATTAATGTTATGGTAGCGTAATCTGCGAATAATTCAAAATCTTTGCCTAATCTCCCAATAATTCATAATCTCTATTTAATCTCTGAATAATCCGCGTAAAGTTGATTTTCAATATGAGTTTAAGATTAAATAATGTTGAAAAAAGTAAATAATCACAAATTATATAATGTTGTATAATCTTAGTATTATAAATTATATAATACCAAGACTAGCAAATGGGCGATTTCTAAATAATCAAGAACCATTATGTGCAGGGAACCAGATTAACACCGTTACAGTAAAATATAGCATATAAGACAGAATTTAAGGACAATTACACAAAAACGAAACGTGTGGCGAAAGTACATGAATAAAGCTAAAGCCAAATTTTATCCTGTTAAAGCTAAAGAAGAATTATAATATGGTAAAAAAATTATAGAATCATAATTACATTCAATTTTGCTTAAAATTATTAAATGAATCAAATCTTATACATAGTAAATATAAATATAAAATTACTTTAATTATTCACAATAGTCTCAGGATGGAAGCTAGGCAAACTGCATAATCTATAACAACAATACAAATATTGCAAAAAAAAAAAAAATAAACAAAATATTACATAATATTATAAATTGTTAATGATTCAGAAAATGTGCAGAAATATTTACTACAAAGTTTACTACAAAGTTTATAATAAATAAAATAATGATTATAAAATTTTTCCTGGTAAAAATCAAGAAATCAAAATAAAAAAATATAAAAATAATAATAATAATAAAAAAAAAAAAAGAAAATTATGTACGTATGTGTGTTAAGTTTTGATCATGATCTTCTCACCACATATCTTTAGCCATAATTATTATAAGCGCGGCCAGTTTTTTTTTTTTTTTTTTTTTAGTTATTTGTATTTTACACCTGGCACCCTAGAAACAGGAATCTCACTTTCTTTGGAGTAAAATCGAAAGATTTATATAAGAAATGTAAAATATAAGAAATGTAAAATATTTTGTTTTTCTTTTATGCATTGTGTTTATTAAAGTATAGTAAGTATATCCGTTCATATATACTCATATATACATATATATTTATGTTTGCGAAATATTACATAAAAAAAAAAAAAAAAAATTATAAAATGATGTTCGTTGGTATGTAGTAGGTAGGTTGGTAGGTACATGAGTGGGTTTTTTTTTTTATTATTATTTATTTATTATTTATGTGCACTTTCAAGTTCAACAGGTTGATTGAACGAAAAGAAAGAAGAAATTCAAATATGTTTTAATATTTTTATATTATAAAAATATTTATCTTTCTTCTTGATGTTTTTTTTTTATACATATGTATATAGTTTTACATAATATTTTCAATCTTATTTTCTTTGTTAATTTGATTGGCTATGGGCGGTTTATTTGTACTTTCCTCAATTTATAATATATATAGTAAAATAGTTAATAGCTTTTTATCGTTTATTATGCTTATTTTTTCTATATTTTTTTTTTTTTTTAATATTTTTTTGTTTTTGATTCTTGTTTATTAAAAGTATACTAACTTAAAACCAGTTACATAAATAATATGTTTGCTTATGTGGATAAATACTTTGAAAGAAAAGTGATTACTTTAAGATATGGTTCAAAAGTATTTAAACTGGTTAACTGCGTTACTGTAACATTATATAAAAGGAAGTATTTCCGGGTGTTAATTTTTCAAAATGAAAGATTTTTTTTCTATAATTTATTTTATTTTAAATATGTTTGAAATATTTTTTTAAATTATATTGTTTAGATAATCACTAATATTTGATTAAAATAAGGTAATTATATCGAATTAGAATTAATAGAAAAAAAAAACTATATAACAAAAAATTTTTCTTCAAAATGGTGGAAGTCTAACTGAATTTATGTAATCAGGATCATTTCGTAACCAAAGTGAATTTTATATAATCATGTTGGTTATTGCATATTTCGAGTCTAGATTTTATTGTATAATTTAAAATTTGGCATTATTTAAGAATAAACAAACCAAAGTTTTAACAAATATTAATATGTAGTAATATTTTTAAATTTTTTTGTTTTAAGATTTTAGTCAATATAACAATATAATTATTTTCAGGTAACCTAAAACGGTTTTTATTAAATAAATATATTTAATCTATTATATATTTACTGTACTATCGACAGCAGTTTATCTAAAATATTTACAAGTATACGTACATAATTTATATTAATACTCTTAAATTTTTATTTTATTTAATATCTTAATATAATTATTTTATTTGCTATTTAAATCACAAATTTCAAATAATTTTATTTCCAACATAAAAAAAAAAAAGGAAGCCGGAACATGAAATTGGAAACCGGAAGATTCTAAATACAAATTTAAGATTTACTTTCAGCCAGTTTTGTCAATTTTTTTAAATTATCAAACAAAATATTTGTATTCATTTCATTTAAATTTTCATTCTTTTAAATAATTTATAAAATTTTATCTGAATATTTTTATTTTATTATTATTTTTTTTTTTTTTTTTTAAATCAGCAAGTGAATGAAAACAAATCAAATTGTATACATAATTATATGTAAATAAATTGATCACAAACTAACCGGAAATGTTCTTAAATGTTCAAATTTCATTAATAATTTTTTGAATTTAATTTTTATTTTGAACACAAAAAAAAAATAGAAAAATTTTTTGATTTGTTTTTAAAAAAAAAATATCTATATGATAAATAGTTAAATTAAAAAAAAAATATGATAAATAGTTTAAATTGCGTTATAAATATATTTTAAAATTGGAACATGTTTTATGCGTATAACCTTCAACAAAATTAAATTTTATATATAAAATTAATGAAATTTAACATAATTATTTATAAAATAATTATAATATTTTTTAGTTTCAGATCGCTTTATGTTTTTAGCAAAAAGATTTTTCAAAATCTTAGAAATTATTAAATTTCTGTATTTAAAAGAAAAATTTAATATAATAATTTTTAGATTATTGAAAAGTTATTTTTTTTTTTTTAAATTGAAAATTTATCTGATTACAAATTATCTTTTTGGATGATATAAAAGGAATATAAAATTTAACAAAATTCTAGTTTTATAAAAATTATTCATTTTGAAAATAAATTATTTTAATTTTTATTACAAATTCTATTCAATTGTGGAAGAGACTTATACGTTTTTATATAAATTATAGATTTTTTTTTTTGTTAGTGATGCAATTTACTATACATATATTTAGAAATTCAAGGTTAAATTTTAAGATATGTATAGCCACATGATTCATAAGAAATCCTGCCTATTTTAATAATTGAATATTTTGTATTATCACTAAAATAGAATTTTCTTTAATTTAATTGAGTATTTTGGAATATTAATAAAATTTATATAATTTTTATATACGAATTCTATAAAAAATCATATTTTAATGTGGAATATTTGAATTTAATGTGATTAATAGCCTAAAATAAAAAGTTCGCGAATCAAAAAATTAAGAAAGAAATACATAAAGACAGTAGGACGAAAGATTGATGAGATAATTAAATAAATTGAATTCTTAGAGACAAAATACTAAAATTAGGAGAAAACAAATATTTTGGACAAAAAAAAGCTTTTGAAAGTGAAAAATTAAAATGGAAATACAAGAATTTTAAATTTGATTTAAAATCGAATTGAAGAATTTTAAATTTAATTTAAAATCTAAAAAATGTAAATATATGTATTAAGGCCATAACTAAAATGATTAAAAACATTGATTAAAATTTAAAATTTTGATAAGCTAATGTAAAATTTTGAAATTCAAATTCACCATCGTTAAACGTATAAAATTTTTATGTCGTAGATCGTTTTATAATTAATGTTTAATTTAGCAGTCAAAATTTTAACCAATTTATAAATACAAAATAAATAAAATTTACAATTAAATTATTGACTGGCTGGTAGATTAAATTGCGTTATAAATTTATTTTAAAATTGGTATTAGGTTTGATTTTTTGTATTTATAAAATCCAAGTCCGAGACATAGATATTTGTTAGACATCGCTGACATAGATGTAGCACAAATAAAGCTATTAGTTTGTTGCATTTAAAAGTTTCTATGCTATAAAAAAATTTATATACATAGTTCGGAATCAAGTAGATTGAACCAAATAGTAATATCATCAATGTTAATAAATATTATTATGTTACGTCATTATAATGTAGCATAGTAGTAGTAATAAAATATAGTAAAAATTAACATAATAATGATATTTATGAAATCAACTTTTAAAAAAAATGAATAATCTTTTAATACTAATAAAACATATTTAAACATGTAAAAAATTGTAAAGGATTCAAGAATTTTAATTAGAATATCCTCAATACGATTTGAATATTTAATTCTGTAATATGTTTAGTTCATTAGATAGTTATATACTTGGGTTAGGGTAATCTATTCCAGTTCTTTGCAAGAAGGATTAATTAATAGAAAAATTTATTAAAATATAAAAAAAAAAAAATAAACAATTTTTTCTAATAAATATTTATATAGGAATAATATTAGATGCATAGTAAAATAAAATCATATTTTATGTTTATTATGTAAATTTTTTTGGTAGCATCAGGTTTTGAAAAAATATCAAAAAATACACATAAAAAAAAACAAGTTAATTAAGAAAAAGTTTTTTTTTTTATTAAACGTATTGAGAAAAGGGAAACCATTGATCTTCATTTTTCAAAAAAAAAATATTTTATACGAAATTGAAAAATAAAACCGGTCTTAATACTTTTCCTTTTACCGCAGAAACTATTGAAAAGAAAAAAAAAAAACTATAAAATAAAAATCAAATCATCAATTGAAAGAATTTCCCATGATCATAATTTTTTTTTTTGGGTAAGAAGAGTGATACTTTTTATAAATTTTATGCACAATTATTTAATTTCATTTTTGTCAGATAATTTTTTTTTTTGTTTAAGAACCAAATATAAAATTCTTATAAAATTCTGTGTACTTTTTATAACCAAAAAAAAAAATAAGAATTTTCCAATTATGCTATTACCACATATACAATATAATTATTTAGTAAACATAAAATATTCACGTTTTAATTAAATTTTATATTATGGGGACAACCGGTTCCCATGCCATCGTTGTTGCGTTGTTTTTTTGTTTTTTTTTATTACTTGGTACGATATTCAGGATAATTTTTTACCAAAATTACATTATTTTTATGTTGTATATTATGTTTAAAAAAAAATTACCAAAAAAAATTGCCTTAATTAGATAGTCGAATTAAGTTTTATTGACGGTGATGGTAGAAAAAGGAACAAAATATATAAAAACATAACCAAAAAATCCAGTTTTCTTTTTTACCTAACAATCTTTTTTTTGACAAGATCAAAACATGAAATTAGAAGGAGCATTTAAATTTAACTTTGCTCTGATTCTTCACACACAAAAACAAAAATAAAAAAAAAGAAAAAACAAAAAAAGGAAAAGGGAAATAATTTTTTTAAATATTTAATGTGTGGGTATTTTTTAATTTTTTTTTTTTTCACTGGGCTGGAAATGAAAAAGAATCTTGTCTTGACATTTTAATTTTATGAAATAATTCAATTTTCATTCTAAGACGATCAAAAACATAATATTATAATAATATTGGAAAGTAATATGAATTTCATATATATGATAATTAAAATAAGAGTATGTATATAAAAATACTGTGATTCACTTTTCCAGTTTAAACACATTTTTAAGTACATGTCTGTACTAGATTAGATTAAAAAGTATCCTGCCATTCGGTCCATAGCAATACCTCTTAATATCTTTTTAAACTGGAAAAGTCAATCTAAGTCATTTTCAATCTATTTTCTTTCAAATATAGAAATATTGGGTAATTTAATTATATTAAAAAAAAATGTTCTATTATTATAGTTTTCTATCCTTTTTACAGCTTGAAAATAATTATCTCTGTTAAATGACAATTTTAGACAAAATTGTTAACGAAAATGAAATAACGTACCGTATTGATATTAACGGAAAGGAAAAATGTAATGAACCCGTAAGGAATTTTACAAAAAATGTATTGCTCAAAATTTGAGGTGAAAATGACGAAGATACAATAGTTTTATTGGAACAATGCATTTGTGGCGATTAGTAATTTAGTAATATTCTCACTGGCGAATAAAAATTATATTCTCACTAGCTAATAGAAAATCAGAAAATCGATTTTGCCTAATGAGTATCAACAGTAAAATTTGTACAAAGCTATCCTTTTGATACGATAGACAGCTAAACAAATTACAAAGATCGCCCAAAATCCAATACTATCCTAAATTTTATGCATAATAAGAATTAAAGATGCTTTCTTTTTGTTATGAAAGTCCTATGGATACTAATATTAAATATTACAAAACAATTATTGAAAATTTTTTTGTAATATCAATTAGGTATTGAAGAGAAATATGATATCCAGTATTTTTTTTTTTATAAAATGCCTCGATATCATATTTTGTGAAGTAGGATAATGTAGCGCGTGCGAAATAATAAAACATAAGATATCGAAATTTTATACTGTATATACATATATATATAATATTTTAATAAATTGCATATTTCGCTTTAAAATAAATATACACAGAAAAAATATTATATATATATTTATAAAAATTTTAGCACGTGATTAATATTTATTTATGTGTAAGTAATATCTTAATTTGTCTTATGATAAATTAAAATTAATTGAATGTAAAGTATTTCGGTATTTAAAACGTTTTAATTGTTAAAACAATATTTCTATGTTTACTCATTTTACATAATACTGTGTATTAACAAAAAGTTATAAAAATACAAAAAAATTGTTTAATGGAATATTTTAATATTATGCAAAAATATATATTTAAATAAAAGGTGCATAAGAAAATTATTAAAAATTAAATTTTTATATCAATTATTTGAAATTTGGTCAAAACTTTAATTCTAGCCACTCTATTTATAAACACCGATCATACTAGGTTATTTTGAAAGTACTTATTGCTTTTATCCCAAACAAAGATCAGCAAATATCCTGATTTAATTAAGAGAGGCTACCAAGAGTGCCCGACTGCCAAGAGTAACAAGAGTGCCCGCTTTTTTGGTAATTAAAGAACAGATCCGATTTTTATAAACATCAACATATATTCCAGAGCAAGGATCATCTTTTACATCGCAGATATAACAAAATAATTCGTAGTAAATCAGAATATTTTCTTCTCCTTACTTGGCATAAAACCAATATATATGATCAAAATTTTTCCATATTAATGATATTAATAGTATGATTCATTCCAGGACACACCAAAATAATAACAAAAGTACGATTCCTTAAAGATCACAGTAACTTACTGTAAGGATTCTTTAGAGGACAAATAAAAAAATAAGCAGCTATGTGGCATTTGACGAAATATGCCGCCTTTGTGAACCAGCTACATATGTGACATTCAGAAGCATTTGACGAAATATGTCAACTTTGTGAATACAAGGGGAATACTGCGAAATTGATATAGTGAAATGCAATACATAATAGACTACGGCGAAATGATGACTATAATGTGGCAAATCCAGAATTGTTTATTATGGAAGTAGTGACGTGGTATAGTGAATCAGTTGTGTGGTATAGTGTTTTTAATTAAAACTGTTGAAGTGAAGATGACTATTCTATGTTCCCCCATTAAATGCAAATCTATGAATTTATAGGATACTACATAATAAGATTTTTTTTTGCAAAAATTTATATAAATAAAAGAAATAAACTTAAATAAAAATTATATCTCTCAATCAGATATAAATTTGTATCTCTCAATATTTTTTTTTTTTATAATTTACATAATTATTTATATACTTTGTATCTGGTATTTAAATGAAATTGGCGCGATATTCTTTTAAGATTACAAAATATTTTTTTTTATTTAATTAACGTAAATTTTTCTTTCAAAATCGTCCTAATTCATGGTCAAGTCTATTGTCTGGACGGTCATTGTTAAAATAAAAATGTCAATATCAATTCGTTATAATAATTTAATAATAACACATATGCTAATATATGTTTATATACAAAAATATATATATATGTACATATATTATCAATATAACAACAAACATAAATTTATGCTTTTGATTGCAATTTAATTTTTTCAGAAAAAAAAGCATATGTAAAACAATTAACTGCGTATAAATGTAATGCATACACAACGATTTTATGTTTTTTTTATTCATAATTTTTCTTTAACGCATTTTTCATAATATTTTCGAATTTAGTATTAAATATCTTATTAAATATTTATTTTTTTTTTCTGTTAACCCAGTTTATTTCTATCAATAATATTATTAATTAAAATTTTTAAAATCTTGCAAACTTTAAATATAAAAAAAATTATGCATTTTAATCTCAATATCAGCATAATTTTTATTTGATTGAAAATTATTTAGAATCCAAAAAAAATATATAATTTATTTAAATAAAAATTCAATAATTTCTCTGATACATAAAAATATAATTATGCATAATTTATAATAAATATAATTTTATGTTTAAACATACCTTTAATATAACTTAAAGTTCACTAAAATATAATTAATGTTACCTTAACTAAATGTTTTTTTTGTTTTAAATATTATAATCAACAGGTAAGACTTGCATCAAATCAAAGACTAAATTCATAAATAAAGGAAAATTTAAAGAAACCTCAATATTTTATTACCAGGGAATTTTTGAAACAAAAAAAAAAAAAATAAAATAAAAAATATGTGCAACGTGATACTAGTTTTTTTTATATATATATACATATATATATATATTATTTATAAAGTTTTATATGGCGGAAATATATTAAAAATTTTAACTCCTGGGAGTCTTATATATAGGTATCTTTATGCGTTTTATTAGTAAGACACAAAAAAAAAAGATATATCTTCTATCAATTCTTTTAAATTCTTTTCCTTATTGTTTGTTTATGTATTTAGGTTAAATTTTTTTAGAATTTGAATTAAATGTATTAGCACAATATTTTTTTTGAAATTAACATCCTATAGTTTTCTTTTATTTTTTATTTAAAATAAATATTACATATTTTTTTGTATGTTGATATTTTTTAAAAATAAGATAAGAAGAGTATAAGTTAATTTGTTATCTAAATAAAAATTATTGCAGTTTTGCCAAAAAAAAAAAAATTTCGTTATTTATTTATATCCTTTTTGCTTATCTAAAAAATATTATATTTTTATATATTTATATGTCTATGGATTTAAAATTTTATTTGCATTAAAATATCGGAAATTAAAATAATATCTATTATCAAAATTTTAAAATTACATATAATATTTTAACAATGTCAATAAAAAAATTTTGAAATAAATTTTTATTGATTTTTTTTACAATTCAAAAAAAAAAAAAAAAAACTACATAATTTTCAAATAATCTAAACATCCTTTATAGATTATATTTTAAAGATAAATAAATGTTAAAAAAAAATTTTTTTATTTTAATTGAAATATATTATTATTTTAAAAACATATTTTCTCACGATTTTTTTTTTTTTGCAAATCTTATCAACACTGTTTTTAAAAAATGTAATTTTCAGAACGCAGTTTTTACCCGAAAATTTTTATTTTCCATTCTTTTTAAAAATAAATAAAAATAATTTATTTCATTAAATAACTTTTTCAAAATTAAATATAATTTTTTTTTTAATAATTTTTAAACAAAATTGTAATTTATATTTTTTTTAACTATTAAAATTAGATAATATTTAAATTAATTTTATTTGTCGATGGGAAATGAACAAAAATCTTTAATAAACTAAAATCCATGTTTCAATCAACTAAAATCTAAATGCATGTTTCTTTTAGGTAAGAATAAAAATAAAAAAAAAATGGATAATATTAAAGTAATTTTGTATGTTATATCATTAAATATGTATATTTGGTTACACAACAATTATTTCAAATTTTCAAAATATATTACAATTTTTATTAAATAAATTTACATTTTAGTGACATAACTAGTTTTATCTTGTTCGAATATTGTTAAATATTAAAATTACATTATTTAGAATTATTCTTCTAAATATTTAGTTAACCAATGATGGAAGTAGTAATTGTATTCAATTAACCAATGATTTATTATTAAATTAACACAATAAAATGTAAATTAAGACTGTGAAAAATAAAGTTCACTAATAAAAAAAATATCTCAGTATTCAAATCCTTAGTTTGTTGAAATTAAAACTTTTGTCACTATAAAAAAATTTATGATTCAAAATCCATATAAAATTAGTTAGGTCGAAATTGGAATGTATAATGTTAGAAGACCATTTAAAGGAGACAAGGCTCTTCATGTTCCAAGGAAAAGAAGAAGACAGAAATCTAAACGTACATTAGCATGTATTTAAAAAAAACAAACAAACAAACCAAATTTGACTACTAACAAAATTAAATAAAAATCAAAATTTAAAACATTCCAACATAAAAAATAAAAAACATCTAAAACTTATTACATAATGTTAAGTCCTTACTTTAAAATATATAATATACTTATAATTCAATTTGACAAATAAAAAAATAAATAAAAACAAATGTTTAAAAAAAAGGATATTCAAATGAGAAAGTTCTGAAAAATATTCAAATTAAAAGAATATGATTATGTAAGAATTGAAAAAAATAAACAAAAACTACAAAATATCATGGATTAAAATATTTATTATAATATAAATCTCCAAGCTATATAGAAGAATAAAAAAAATATAAAATAAAATTAACATCTTATAGATTTTAATTTATGTTATATCATTAAATGCATTTGGTTACACAACAATTTTTTTTTTTCCAGAAAATATCTAACTATAATAATTTTTTTTTATCTCAATTTCTTTCCTATTTATCAGATATTTTCTTTTTCTATTTTAAATTATTTGTTTTTTTTTTTTTTGCTGTAAGTTATTTTTCCGAACTGGATAAAACTATTTTTTTTATTTTTTTATTTATATTCTTAAAAAAAAAAAAACTAAAGTAATAAAAAGAAAATTATATATTATATATGATATGAAAATTGGTATATAAACAATAAAAAAAAAAAAAAAACAAAATAATATGTAACAAAATTATTTTGCATATTTAACCAAGTTTTAAAAGATAAATATGTATCTGAAAAATATAAATTAATTCCTTGGAAATTGGAAAATTTAATAAATAGTTTTTTTTTTTTTTGAATTTTAAAATGATATTTCCTTGACAAGGTTATATTTTAATTAATTATAAATAGTATACCAAATAATTTTTAGGTGACTCAAAAATATATATATATGTACTATATGTATAACTAAAATTTTCAAATAATATATTTAAATGAGACATAAAAAATTATTAGTATTATATTAAAGATATTCTCATCAAATATAATTACATAATTATTATTACTTAATATAAAATAATATTAAAAAAAAAAAAAGAAAATATATAAATATAATATATAATTAAATTTTACATAAAAAAAAAAATATAAAAAATATGTACGTATAAGCTCTTCCTGTTGATTTAATTTGAGAACCTAAAATATAAAAAATACTTAATTTTTTTTTTTTTTTTTTTGGACAAGGCATAAATAAAGATTTTTTAAGGTTTTTTTTTTTTTTTTATGTGCTATCTAATAAGCTTGAATAAATTGTATGTATATATGCATTTATATATATATTTATAAAAACGTATAAATGTATATTTTAAATTGTGTATCGATACAAAAAAAAAATTCAAGTAAGCAATATTTATTTTTTTTTACGTGTGTATATATTTTATATGAAAAAAAAGAAATTTTTTTAAGAATTCTATATTATTTTTTTATATACATTTCTACATAAAATATATACAGATTTTTTTTTTTTTATATATATATATATACATATTATATTAATAAAAAGAGACAACGTATGACCGAGCCATATTATAGAACCGAAGTTTTTAATTCATTTCTGTTCTGCTTTTTTTTTTTATTTTTTATTATTATTATTATTTATTTTGAGGCTTTCTTTGAGGTATAAAAGCAAACGTTTCTAGTTGTATATTCTCAGTTGAGATTTTTGGGTAACCATCTTAAGAACACCCATTTCTACTCCGAATAACAACTCCAACATAAAAAAAAATAAATAAAAATATATACTATATATATATATTTATATTTTATCACCATATTATTTTTTAATTAAAATAATATTTAATCACTTAAAAAAAAAAAAAAAAACTGATATACACTACATATTTTTAAAAATTTTTTTACTATAAATATTTAAAAAAAAACAAACATAAAAAATGGAATTTTCATTAAATTTTATATTATTTTTAATAATTTCGGTTTTATTAATGTATTTTTATTTAAAAGTGGTATTCGCAAGTATACGTAAAGCTAAAATAATAAATAAAACAAAAAGTGATATTGTTATAACTGAATTAAAACAAGCACCTGGTCCATTACCATTACCAATATTAGGTAATTTAAATATAATTGGACAATATGATGTGCCATTTGAAGGATTTACAGAATTATCGAAAAAATATGGTGATATATATACATTAACATTAGGTACAACAAGGTGTTTAATTGTTAATAGTTTGGAATCAATTCGTGATGTATTAAATCAAAATGGTAAATTCTTTGGTGGAAGACCAGATTTTATACGTTATCATAAATTATTTGGTGGTGATAGAAGTAATTGTAAGTAAATATTTATAATTTATATATTTTTTGTAATTATAAAATTGTATAGATATTAAAAGATTATTTTTTTTTTTGAATTTTTGGACTCAATTAAAAGTGAAAGTTTTGAAAATTTAAATTATTTTTTGTTTCTTAACCTTTTAGAAATTTTTTTTAAAAAAAAGCTAATCTATTTTAATTTTATATTTTACAGCTTTAGCATTATGTGATTGGTCACAATTACAACAAAAACGTCGTAATTTAGCTCGTAAACATTGTTCACCACGTGATTCTTCATCATATTTTACGAAAATGAGTAACGTTGGATGTTTTGAAATGCAAGAATTTATGGATAAATTATCAAATAGTATGGAACCTGGTAAAGAATTTCATTTAAAGCCTTTGATTATGCAGACTTGTGCAAATATGTTCACTCAGTATATGTGTTCAGTACGTTTCGATTATGAAGACAAGGAATTTAAAACTGTTTGTCGATTTTTTGATGAAATCTTTTGGGAAATAAATCAAGGATATGCTGTTGATTTTTTGCCATGGTTATTACCTTTCTACAATGGACATATGAAAAAAATTGTTAATTGGTCAACGACAATTCGGAAATTTATTTTAGAAAGAATTATTAACGAAAGAGAAAAACGTATTGATGTTGATGAACCGGAAGGAGATTTTACCGATGCATTACTCAAAAGTTTAGCTGAAGATGATGATGTTTCTAGAAATACAATAATATTTATGTTGGAAGATTTTATTGGAGGTCATTCGGCTATTGGTAATTTAGTTATGCTGTCATTGGCTAATATTGTAAGAAATCCAGAAATTGGAATTAAGATCCAAAAAGAAATTGATGAAATTACAGAGGGTAGAAGAAATGTTAATTTAATGGATGCTGAACGTATGCCGTACACTGTAGCTACAATATATGAAGTTTTACGAGATTCATCATCACCAATTGTCCCACATGTTGCCACCGAAGATGTTTCTGTTGGAGAATTTGGTGTAACTAAAGGAACAGTAGTATTCATCAATAATTACGAACTGAATAAAAGTGAGAAATATTGGGATCACCCAGAAATTTTTGATCCAGAACGATTTATAGAAACAATATCAGTTACACATTCATCTTCAAGAAAATTATCAGAATCTGAAGATTCGGGTGTTGAATTTGAAACCAATACATCTCAGCCCTTATACGAATATAGTAAAAAACAATCAAAGAAAGTTGAAATTCGACGACTGAAAAAGAATATACCACATTTCTTGCCATTCAGCATTGGTAAACGTACTTGCATTGGACAAAATTTGGTAAAAGGTTTTGGTTTTATAATGCTAGCAAATATAATGCAAACCTACAATATCACTTGTAATGATATAAATGGAATTAAAAAATATCCAGCTTGTGTAGCTCTTCCGCCTGATACATTTACATTAAATCTGACTCCAAGATGTATTTGAAATAGTAATATGTATAATTAAAATTCGTTTAAGACAGATTTATTTTACATATATATATATATATATATATATATATATATATATATATATATATATATATATATATATATATATATATATATATATATATATATATATATATATGAAACTTTTATATTATAGTTCCATACCGCATTGATTTATATGTAATTTATACCAGTAATGCACGAAGATAGTTGTGATTATTCTTAAATTCTTTTAAAGGTATGGCTTTATAAAAAAAAATTGATTATTATTTTTTCGAAAGAAAAATTTATGAATTATTTGTTGTCGATATAATATAGCTTATTATGTCCAGTGAGTAATATAACATATATATATAAATATATTTTAATATTTTTATTAGCTGGTATAAAATAAAATTTGTTACGTAAAGCCATATATTATATGAAATAAATTCAGAAACAAGAATTTTTTTTATTTAGAAATGGAAAATCCATAAAATATTTCTATAATAATAACAAAGTTTATAAAATGTTTAGTTGTTAAGTATAGTTACAATTTAAGTTCATGTATTCACAGGAAAAATGTAAACTTTAATTTTTATCTTTTTAAATTTTTTTTTAGATAAATACTTAAATTTGAAAATAATTTCAATAAGTAATAATTTCAAATTTTTACATTTTAAAAATAATTTAATTTAAAGAAAAAAAACATATATAAAATATTGTAACCGAGTTTGTCTGTTCAAAATGTTATATCTTTGATAGACAATTTATTGTATAAGACTGAATATAATAATATGAATAATAATAATATGATAATGATGACTATATATAAAATATGTTTTACTTATTAATTTTATTTGTTTCAAAAAGTTTTAATACTTTGGGTTTTTTTTGTTTCAAATTTACCATCGAAACTTTGTTAAAAAAAATATTAGGCTTACATAATAACAAAATATTACGTTCTATATGTGGTAACCTGTTCCAATTTAAATAGATACATTTTTTTCAAAATTTATATTTAATATCTACATATTAGAAGAAGATATGTAATTCTGAAAAAAATAATAACTATTTATATTTCAAACCTTTATGTCTCATCTCTAACGACTTTTATATTTAATCAATAAATTTTATGTTTCATCTGTGAAATTATTTTTAGTTCACAATTTTTATGTTTCATCACACAATAAAAATACAATTTCGGCTTTATTTTAAACAAAATTTTTCTTTTATTATGTTATTAGGTCAAATTTATATCAATGATAGTTTAAAATTTAAAATTAATATATGTTTGCTTTTAATAACGATATTTTTAATAAACAGCATTTCCTGTTCCTACTTAATATGTACAACACCATCTGTCGTAAAATTTTTACAATTAATATTTCCAAGTTGGCTGCCTTTTTAAATGTCAGTTTTTTTTTGTATTTAAGATATGTCAAAGTATATATAGAAAAATGAAGTATCGAGATCCAAATGTCGTATCGCATCGATTATTTTAATTATTCTCCACACCACAAAAACACTCTCCCATTTTATTTTTAACAATCAAATTGTTTTTTTTTTTATAAATATAATTTTTATTTAAAAATATATTTCTTATTTGATTAAATATATTCTAAATGTTAATATAAATGATATAAATATTGATTAATTAAAAGAAAAGTGTAAAATAAGAAAATCAGGCGTTAACTTTACAAGCAATAACTACGTTAAGAAGAAAAGTTAACATAGAATTTTCTCTTGTAATTAAATTAAAATGGGTACAATTACGGATTTTGGTCAAATCGCACTAAAATGGGATCCAAAAAATTTGGAAATTCGTACAATGTCTGTGGAAAAAACTCTTGAACCACTTGTATTACAAGTAACTACTTTAGTTAATACAAAGGGTCCCAGTAAGAAGAAAAAAGGTTAGTAATATAAGTTCTTTTTGCATTAGTCACCAAATTTAGTAATATAAAAATGCCCCATTTTATTTTTACGGTCAGTGGTTGTTCTATAAAAATGAAATGAATAAAATGTATTTTTTTTTTTGGCTATTATAAAAACGGAATATATTTTTATGTTGGCATAAACTGGGAAGGGCAATTGTACTCTTTATTTGTTGTAAAAGAATGTATATACATATATGTGTACAAATGTATAATATTTTAAATCGATTTGCAAAATACATTAATTTTATACAGTTCACAGTTGATAGTTTTTATAATAAATTTTAGAATAACGTATAAACTATTACAATTTTAATATACCTTGACTAAAAAACGGTTTCTGGTTCATGTGAACATTTATGAGTTATGTTCTGTACCGAAAAAAGTGTGTCTTTACCAATGATGTGATTGACCAGTTTAGCGGTTTAGAGGATGAAATTGTTAAGTGATATTTTCATGTCAAGTAAATTAATTTAAAAGTTCTTAGTTTGCCACAAGTACGTGAAATTACCTAAACCCCTATTTCATAATATTTATTTTCAATACGTTAAATAACATGTTCTCAGTTTGCCACAATTACGTGAAATTAACTACACCCTTATTTCAAAATATTTATTTCCTAAAGGGGAAGACACCGTAACCAAAAAGAGGCATATTTTAAAATTCATTTAAAACCTTCATATTTGCAACAATATTTGAATCTAAATATAAAAAATATTAAATATATATAAGTTTTGCTCAAAAAAATTTAAAAATAAATTCTAATGGGTATCCATAGCCCATTTTAAAATACATATTTGAAACTGCAGTTGTAAAATATGCAAAATCTAATTACTGAAATAATATGTAATGAGAAATGAAATAAAAATGTATTACTCTCTTTATGAAATAGGTAAATCTAAACGTGCCAGTGCTTTAGTCGCTGCGGTAGAAAAAGCAACTGAAAATTTTATTGAAAGAGGTGAATTGATTGCTTATGAAAATCCTGATATCACCCAAGAAATGTTAACAGCTGTGGATGAAGTTCGTAAAACTGGCGAAGCAATGAGTATAGCTGCAAGAGAATTTTCTGAAGATCCATGCAGTTCTCTTAAACGTGGAAATATGGTTCGAGCAGCAAGGAATTTATTATCAGCTGTAACCCGTTTGCTAATTTTAGCTGATATGGTTGATGTACATTTATTATTAAAATCGTTACATGTAGTTGAGGACGATTTAAATAAATTGAAAAATGCCTCAAGCCAAGATGAACTTTTAAACAACATGAAAGTAATTTAATTTAAACATATTTTTATATCTAACTCTTTATCATTGTTTGTTTTTTTATAAATTTAAGCAATTTGGTCGGAATGCAAATGAATTGATTAAACAAGCTGCAAAACGGCAACAAGAACTTAAAGATCCACAATTGCGTGATGATTTGGCAGCTGCTCGTGCTGTTCTAAAAAAACATTCAACAATGCTATTAACTGCATCAAAAGTTTATGTACGCCATCCAGAATTAGATTTGGCTAAAGTAAATCGTGATTTTGTTTTGAAACAAGTTTGCGAAGCTGTAAATACAATCAGTGATGTAGCTCAGGGTAAATCGTCACAGCCAACAGATATTTATAGTGGTGCAGGAGAATTAGCTGCTGCTCTAGATGATTTTGATGTATGAATTTTGAGTAAATCATTTTTATAAATGATTTAATTTAATTATCTCTTGTAGGAAGGAATTGTTATGGATCCCATGACATATAGTGAGAAACGATCTCGCCAATTACTTGAGGAACGACTTGAGAGCATTATTAGTGCAGCGGCATTAATGGCTGATGCTGATTGTACACGAGATGAGCGACGTGAAAGAATTGTTGCTGAATGTAATGCAGTTCGTCAAGCATTACAAGATTTACTATCAGAATATATGGCAAATGTAAGTATAATTTTCAAAACAATATTTTTTAAATCTTCTTGTATTGTTTTAAATAACTAAAATAAGAAATACATTTTATTTTTGAAAAGATGATTGTTCTGAAATCACGAGGAATGGTAAATATATTTTTCCAGTGTGAACATTTTTAATTTGTATTTATTTATTAATATGTATAACAAAAAAAAATTGAATCTATTATGTTTGCTATCATAACTAATAAGCAATTTTTTTTATTATTTTGAAGAAAAAAAAGTTCACTTTTATTAGCTGGATCAATATTAAAAAAAATATATAGTATTTGACTTAATTAGCACATAGATTAAGAAAACTAAAAAAGCTAATTATACGAAAATAATTTGTAGATTAAAACACAATTATTAATTTCTTTCTATTTGTGATAATTTTATTTAAAAACAAATTTAATTTTTAATTAAGATGGGTCAAAAAGAACAAACCCCTGGATTGGAACGTGCCATTGATCAAATGTGCCGTAAAACCCGTGATTTACGTCGTCAATTACGTAAAGCAGTTGTTGATCATGTATCAGATTCATTTTTAGAAACTACAACACCGCTAATTGATTTAATTGAAGCAGCCAAAGGTGGTAATGAAAAAAAAGTTCGAGAAAAAGCCGATATTTTTACTAAACATGCTGAAAAATTAGTTGAAGTTGCTAATTTAGTATGCAGTATGTCTAATAATGAAGATGGTGTCAAAATGGTTAGATATGCTGCAGCACAAATTGAGAATTTATGTCCCCAAGTAATTAATGCAGCATTAATATTAGTTGCTCGAACAAATTCAAAAGTTGCTCAAGAGAATATGGAAGCATATCGTTTGGCATGGGAAAATCAAGTTCGTATTTTAACAGAAGCTGTAGATGATATAACAACAATTGATGATTTCTTGGCTGTATCAGAAAATCATATTCTAGAAGATGTAAATAAATGTGTATTGGCTTTGCAAGAAGGTGATGCACAGGATTTAAGAAATACTGCTGGTGCGATTCAGGGACGTTCAGCACGCGTATGCAATGTTGTTGAAGCTGAAATGGATAATTACGAACCATGCATATATACTAAAAGAGTATTAGAAGCTGTCAAAGTTTTACGAGATCAGGGTATGATTGATAGATATTTAAATTTAATTTTGAAGCATTAAAACGCTAATATTTTATATAGTTATGTCGAAATTCGCTCAAAGAGTCGATGTAGCTGTAGACGCTTTGTCGTCTAACTCTCAGAAGGACGTTGATGAAAATGATTTTATTGATGCTTCACGTTTGGTATATGATGGTGTTAGAGAAATTCGTCGAGCTGTATTAATGAATAGGGTAAGTATTCTAAGAAATAATTAATATTAGGATTTACATTTATAAGTGAAATTAAAAACAAAACATAAATAAACTATAAAGTTTAATATAATAATTACTTTCAAATAAATAAAATTTAAAACGCGGTAATGTAAAATTAAAATCATAAAGGAAGAGGAAGATCTAGATCCTGAGGATGTTGAATTTGATGAACATTACACTACTGAAACTAGAAGCAAATGTAAGACATTATTGTTATTTCCAATGGAAAAATATGCACCCATATTTAATGTTTTTTTGCTATTGGACATTGTTTCTCTTCATTTATAACAATTTGCTGATGTGTTAAATTTAATATTCATATTTTTCATATTTGTGTTGCTTGTTTTGTCATTTGTGGCATTATTTATGTCTTTTTTTGCTTGTTATAAATCCATTTTCAGAGCTCCGAAGACTTAGACACTGATACTGAATTTGAACCTGTCGAGGATATGACATTGGAGACTCGTAGTCGATGTATGCAATATTTATTTGTTTTTATTTCATAGATTCTACTTTCATTAATTGCATGTTACATTAAAACACTTTGTATGTAAATAATTGATGTTGACTTTCTTTACTATTAATTTTCATGCATTGACATAATTATCATAAATGCTATTATGTTCCATTAAATTTATAGAATTATATCTAATGATGTTTATTTTTATAAATATTTAGCAAGTGCCCATACTGGCGATCAAACTGTTGATGAATATCCTGATATAAGTGGAATTTGCACCGCAAGAGTAAATATATAATTATTTATTTATTGAAATATAATAACACAAATTTATAATCGTTTATATAGGAAGCAATGCGTAAAATGACAGAAGAAGATAAACAAAAGATTGCACAACAAGTTGAATTGTTCCGCCGTGAAAAATTAACATTTGATTCTGAAGTAGCTAAATGGGATGATACTGGAAATGATATAATTTTCCTTGCTAAACATATGTGTATGATAATGATGGAAATGACTGATTTTACACGGTAAATTAAAATTATAACATTTAAAATTTTGCTTAATTAATTCAAATGCATATTTTTTAAGTGGACGTGGCCCTCTTAAAACTACTATGGATGTTATTAATGCAGCAAAAAAAATATCTGAAGCTGGTACTAAATTGGACAAACTAACACGAGAAATTGCTGAACAATGCCCAGAGAGTAGTACTAAAAAAGATTTACTAGCTTATTTGCAAAGAATTGCTCTTTATTGTCACCAAATTCAAATAACATCTAAAGTTAAAGCAGACGTTCAGAATATAAGTGGTGAATTGATTGTATCTGGGGTAATAACTATTTAAATTAATTTGTGTTATGAGTAAAATTTATATTAATTTGTGTTGTTTTCTGTATGACTCTATAGCTGGATAGCGCAACTTCTTTAATTCAAGCTGCTAAAAACTTAATGAATGCTGTTGTTCTTACAGTGAAATATTCATATGTAGCTTCAACAAAATATACCAGACAGGGAACAGTTGCAGTAAGTAAACATAAAATATATATTAATTGTATATGTATATAATTTTTTTTAATTACTTAAATTAAAATGCAAAAATTCCATATTCTTTGTTCCTTTTCAAAATTATTTAAAACACTTCTCATATTTGGAAAATATCAATATTTCTTTAGACCAACAAGGTGAGTCATTTCCAAAAAAAAGGAATCAAAACTGAATATTTGTTTTTCGATGAATTGCATGCAAATTTTTCCAAAAAATTAATTTTAGTATTTTAGCTACAAAAGATTACAATATGTTATTAAAAATTTGTCACTTGTTTTCGTTATAAAAAATGTAAATTGAATTAAATTAATTACTTTTTTAGTCACCAATTGTTGTTTGGAAAATGAAAGCCCCCGAAAAGAAACCTCTTGTTCGACCAGAAAAACCCGAAGAAGTACGGGCTAAAGTACGAAAAGGATCACAAAAAAAGGTTCAAAATCCAATACATGCTTTGTCTGAATTTCAAAGTCCCACTGATGCAGTTTAAAGTGGTGATTTATTACTTACTGGTTTAATAAGAAAAAAAAAATGTGGCAAATTATTTACGAATATTATTAAATATTAAGAAATAAATTAATTGAAACCTAAATCAGGTTATATATTCATAATTACCAATTCAGAATTTTATTATAAATAATAAAATTGTTTAATTTATTAACATTTTTTATATTGATTTAACAATAATAATTATCAAAAAAAATAACGAAACAAATATGACAATTTTATCTAAACTACTTTGCGCCTAATAATATTATAATATTTTAATGTACTTTTCTTTCTATTTTATTTCAATATTTTTATATCACTTTTATAATATTTCGACTATAATTATCCAAAAATTATTTTTAAAATATAGAAGAAGAAAAAATCTATATATATATATCTAAATTATTTAAATTGAATTTTTTTTTTATTAGACTTTAAGTTAATTATAATAAAATATTCCAAATGGCTTTTATATTAAAAATATTATATAATCTTTTTGTTAAAAAAGAAATCTTATATTCAATTTTATATCAGTATTTAAGTATCTTGTTAGAAAGAAATACTAAGAAAAATAAATGTATGTTCATTTAAATAATTTCTTTTTGAATTTTTTAATTTTTTTTTTAGATTGTGGGTATATTGTCGTTCAATTATGAAAGTTTTACATATCCGTAATTTGTTTATCCTTAATTAATGTTTATTTTGATACCTAAAAATATTATTATAAATTATCGAAAAAAATGAAAAATTATACTTATGGGCCTAAACTAATTATATGAAAGATTGATATGTGAAACATTCTATTGTCAAAAACAACTAAATTTAAATTTTTTGTGTTGGTAAGAAAATTTGATATTAAACCTTTCGGAAGTTTAATAGACAAGTAAATTCACATAGATTATTATTTTTTCATAATTTTTTTTAAATCATCTCATAATTTTAAATGCTTTAAATAATACCTAGCGTTTGAATTCAAAATTATATTTATTAATTATCTTCAATAATTCTTATTATTAATTTGCTAATTATATTAAATATTTTGTGTAATTTCATTTTAGCAATATGTTGGAAATAATAAAAATATAATTGACAACAATAGAAATTTCATTGATATTTAAAAAAAATAATAAATTAATACTTATATTTTAATTATAAAAAAAATCATATAAAAATTATATGTACACAGGTTTATTTGAATACAGCAGTCTATTTATTGCCTAACATTAACAAATTTTTATTCTTGTTTTTAAACTATTTCTTAAATCATTATTATTGTTTAAATAATTAAATTAAAATGAATTTATTATATAATTATTTTTTTTAAATGTGAAATTAAAATATATAACGATAATCTATTTTTACATATATGTACAACATATAATATTTAACGACTTCTTAATTGCACAAATTTTAATATCGAAATTTCTTATAATATTTTCTTTTGTTGATATAAAGATAAATATTTTGTTTTTTAAATAATATTTAACAAAAAACATATAAAAAAAAATGATTGATAGAAATAAAGCAACTAAAAACATATTTGAAGTCTCTCTACTAAAATTAAGTACTTAAATTATTTAATACTAAATTAGATTATCTTTCTTTAACTCGAAAAAAAAAAAAAATGAATACGACAATAGTTTGTGACACACGAAAAAATGGTCATTGTTTAAATTTATTTTTAAATTAAAAATATTAGATTTGTCTTGTTGTAAGCTTTAATGCAAAGGTATCAGGCGGTAAAGCTACACAAGCTGGATATGTTTTAATTTCATTTATATCATTGCAACTGATATTGTATGTTTGCATTATATTTGCTAGCATTATAAAACCAAAACCTTTTACCAAATTTTGTCCAATGCAAGTACGTTTACCAATGCTGAATGGCAAGAAATGTGGAATATTCTTTTTCAGTCGTCGAATTTCAACTTTCTTTGACTGTTTTGTACTACATTCGTGAATGGACTGTGACGCATTCATTTCGAATTCAACACCAGAATCTGAAGAATCTGATAATTTTCTTGTAGATGATTGTGTAACTGAAACTGTTTCTATAAATCGTTCTGGATCAAAAATTTCTGGGTGGTCCCAATATTTCTCACTTTTATTCAGTTCGTAATTATTGATAAATACTACTGTTCCTTTAGTTACACCAAATTCTCCAACAGAAACATCTTCGGTGGCAACATGTGGGACAATTGGTGATGATGAATCTCGTAAAACTTCAAATATTGCAGCTACAGTGTATGGCATACGTTCAGCATCCATTAAATTAACATTTCTTTTACCCTCAGTAATTTCATCAATTTCTTTTTGGATCTTGATTCCAATTTCTGGATTTCTTACAATATTAGCCAATGACAGCATAACTAAATTACCAATAGCCGAATGACCTCCAATAAAATCTTCCAACATAAATATTATTGTATTTCTAGAAACATCATCATCTTCAGCTAAACTTTTGAGTAATGCATCGGTAAAATCTCCTTCCGGTTCATCAACATCAATACGTTTTTCTCTTTCGTTAATAATTCTTTCTAAAATAAATTTCCGAATTGTCGTTGACCAATTAACAATTTTTTTCATATGTCCATTGTAGAAAGGTAATAACCATGGCAAAAAATCTACAGCATATCCTTGATTTATTTCCCAAAAGATTTCATCAAAAAATCGACAAACAGTTTTAAATTCCTTGTCTTCATAATCGAAACGTACTGAACACATATACTGAGTGAACATATTTGCACAAGTCTGCATAATCAAAGGCTTTAAACGAAATTCTTTACCAGGTTCCATACTATTGGATAATTTATCCATAAATTCTTGCATTTCGAAACATCCAACGTTACTCATTTTCGTAAAATATGAGGAAGAATCACGCGGTGAACAATGTTTACGAGCTAAATTACGACGTTTTTGTTGTAATTGTGACCAATCGCATAATGCCAAAGCTAATTAAAAAAATAGAATCAAAATATTGAATTAGTAATTTCATAAATATTTTGTGTTTACATATTAAATGCTAAATAAGTTATTATAAAATATTACATTTAAAAAATAATATCCGTTTTATTTTGAAGTTCAATATCATATTTATTATATATCGACCAGTGTCTAGGTAAAGTAGAAGGTTATTCTTAAATTCGCTACCCATATTTAAACTAGTACTCATATTTATTAATAAAATTGGTTATTTTTAAAAAAAATATTATTATTGTGAGGCCAACATCAAAATTTGTGAATTATTTAATGCAAAAAAAAAAAAACCGAAAATAATCAAGGTCCTTTTTATTTACGTTGATTTGATCAGACTATTTATAATTCAAGTTTTGAAATAAAAATTTCCTTTAGTTTTTTTATTTAAATCTACAATATTTTTTTTAGTATATACACGTTTTGAAAATATATCTATAATTTTTTGCAGAATACGTCAGAATTATAAAATATATAAAATGTTGTAAGTTTTTTTTTTGTAACCTTCATATTTATTTTATCACTAAAATTATTTTTAAATTTCAGCAAAAATTTCAATTTGATTAATAAAACAATTGTAAAGAAATAGTATTTATATATGATATTAAAAAAATTGGGATAAATTGATTTATCATATAAATTAATCAACCAAGTTATATTCATCTAATATTAAAATTGTCCAAAAATTAGAAACTTTTATTAAAATTATATAGAACATTATATTTTAATCATTTAGTTAGAAACAAGTTTAATTCCTATATAATATAGACATAGTCTATTTATGTCAATAATAGCTCAGGGTTTTTTAAAATATAGGAAAATCCCCACAAGAAAAGTAGATATAATTAAAAATTTGATTTGTTGAAAATTTTATAAAATTATTTCAAATCGAATAAATTAACTAATATTTAAGCAATCATTTATTAATTTAATTATTTATAAAATTTATCGCAAATTAATTAATGCAATTGAAAATCCAAAAAAAAACCACCTTTAAAAATAATGAAATTTTTAAATATTAATTTCAGGATATTTTTATAGTTAATCTACATACATAATACAAATTTTGCTAGTTAATATAAAATTTATGAAATTATATATTTTCCAATTTTACTTCATATACAAAAAATTAAATTATGAAAATAAAAGTAAAATATCTTTTGTCGTGGAAAAACTTTCGTTTTCATAAAAAAAAAATTTCAATTATATTATTTATAGCTTAAAAATCACTTTTACCTAGTTTAAAAAAAAAAAATGAAAATACATATACATAGTTTTTCAGTTGCATATATTTATTCTACATTTTAAAAATAACTTTAAAATGTCTAAAATGCAAAACACGATTTTTTCGTAACATATACCGTATACCAAATCCACATTTTTTTACACAACACCATAAAAATCTATTAATTTGAATTAAAAATGCATTTTTTATATACTCGATATTTTACATATAAATATCTTTTAACTAATCATAGATTTTATTTATTAAAAATAGGTAAAAAAAACTAAAATTTTCTGGCGCCGTGCTTTGAAAAAGTTTGAAAATATTTACAAAAAAATTTTTCATTTACAAAAATTGTACGAAAATGAAAAGAAAGTGATTTTTTAACCGGTATCTGATTTTAACATAAAAATAAAATATTTCGATGATTCACATATTATTATGCTCCATAATAAATATTTATATGATTTTTTTTTTTTTAATTTATTGCCGGAATTTGAATTGACCCGGTTACGAGATAAATAAAATTTGTTTTTTTTTTTTTCCTTTTTAAGATATTTAATAAAACTTTGGAATTGTAAACAAATAAACAATAACTTGTTTAAGAAAAAGAGTGCGGATATTGATTAATTAATTAGATAAACAAATTAAAATTAAAAATTATGCATATTATTTATGTAAAATACTGGTCTACAAAAAAAAAAAAAATATCTTGTATTTTTGATATCATTTTATTTTTTCCAAGAAATTTTTAAAAACCAAATATTTTGTTTTTATTTTTAATGAAATTTTTTTTTTATTTTTATATTATTTTAGTTATACATATATGTATATATATACTTACAATTACTTCTATCACCACCAAATAATTTCTCGTAACGTAAAAAATCTGGTCGTCCACCAAAAAATTTACCATTTTGATTAAGTACTTCACGAATTGATTGTAAATTATTAACAATTAAACACCTTGTTGTACCTAATGTTAATGTATATATATCACCATATTTTTTAGCCATATCAGTGAATCCTTCAAATGGCACTTTATATTTACCTAATTCAACTAAATTACCTAATATTGGCCATGGTATTGGACCAGGTGCTTGTTTATATTCTTTCATTAAATTAAATTCTGTATTTTTAATATTAATTGGATATATTTTAATTTTACGAAAATATTCATAAAGTACTTTTAAATAACCATAAACAGATAGTATTGATAAAATCAAAAATAATATCACAACTGTTAGTCCCATTTTTTAATTTAATTTAATTAATTTCCAAAATAAAAAAAAAATTTATATATTTAATTTAATTATTTTCCGACAAAATTTATAAATAGTTTTTAAAAAGAAATGTTTTACCACAAAATTAACACAAAATGTTTCTAACAAATTAAATTTTTTAAAATAGTTATTTTTATTAATTTTTTGTAATTCAAACACTTTAATTTTTTTTTTTTTATTATTGTTAATATATCTTTTGGTGTTTTTAACCGCCAACCGATTGAAAATTATTGAAAAATATTGAAAACAAGAAAAAAAACAAAAACTGTGCCGGTAATGTTACTTATTTCATAGGTAACAAAACGTAAACTGAGCAATTTTCGAGGTTTACGACGGCTTTATATTGGAAGCAAGTTTGATTGCTATACTATATCGTTGCGGCTTAGATTCAGTCAAGCTTTAATAAAAATTGTTTTTTTTTATATATATATATATATATATTATTATTATTCTTTTACGTTTACATAAGTAGATATATCAGTTTATATTATACTATATTTTATATATATATACATATTATATATATAGATATTTAGTATATATATATTTGTAGGTTTTTTTCTTTCTTTCTTGTTTTCTTTATTTATTTACCATCTATTTTATCCATGAATTAAAAAAATGTAAGAAAGATCCTATATATTAATATGCATATACATATATAAAGAAGTCCGTAGTAAGATACATATCTATATATATATATATATACATTTTATTTATATATATATATGTATGTAAAAATCTATATTTTCTGGATATAAATGTATCTAGGTTTGAATGTTTACAAGATTTTTTTTTAATGTTTTGTTTTTCTTTTTTCTTTTTTTTTTCAAGTCAAGATCGAAGATTCACGGATTAGGTAGGAGTAGATAATATATATTTTTGTTTTTATATTATATTTGATTTCATTTTAATATTTTTGTTTAATGTTACAATATATAATAATGTAATATAAAAAATGTTACAATATAGGTAATATTATTATGTATATAAGTTTTGTTTGTTATAAACAATAAAAAAAAGGGATTTACAACATATTTTTTTTTTTTTTGGGTCTAGATCAGTTCTTAGTTTATAAATATTAATTTAACTTTATTTGACATAGTATATGTTGATATCCTTTTAAATTTTATGAATATTACAAAATCCTGACTGAGTATCTTAACTAATTAAACAGACATTTATATTTATTTATAGGAATTTTAGGTGTTCTTGGTCCTTTTTCCACTTAATTTGATCTTTTTACAAAATTAAATTTAATATTAAATAATATTTTTTTTTATAAATAAAATGTAGATCCTTTTAATTAATTGAAAATTCAAATATAGTATTTAAGTAGCAATTAGAGATTTTTAATGTTATATCAGGAATGTGGTAACTTAAATAATGTTATTATAATTTGAAATTCTTTAAACTTTAAATTAGTTAATTAATTTGAGTTAATTGAATTAGTTAATTTAAAAAAAATTGATGCTAGATGAATTTAAATTTGAAAAATCTTTTTTTATTTGCAAAAAAAAAAATCTCTTTAAAATAGTAAGAAAAAACTAATTTAATTGTAAAAGATCTAAAAATTTAATGAAAGTAACCTAAAAATTCTATAAATCTTCTAAATTTTCGTCTTTAAAGCATTAATTTAAATTATTTTTTTTTAAATTTAAATAATTTCCATTCAAAAGTTTTTTCTCTGTGAATTACATAAAAGATAATTTTTATTATTGCATTTTTTTTTTTACTATTCTTCCCTAAATAATTGCATGACTTTTTCTAATAAGTAAAATTTACACTCGCATAACATTAATTATTTCTTATATTATACATTTTTTTTTTTATAAATTTTTAAATACTAATAAAATTTATATTAGCTAAAGTGCAAAATATAAAATAAGAATGCATATCTTTTTGTATGCTAAAGAACATTATAAAAATAAAATTAATAATAACAAAAAAAGAACTAAAGTATATAATCAAAAAAAAAATTTCAATTATAAATGATGAAAAATGTAATAATTTTTTTGATCAAACTGCTGTTGCAGTCCAGACTAAAATATAATGCATAACATAAAATACATAAATGTATGTCAGTAGAGGTAAGTAATATATATAGCTATATACTATGCTGTTTATTTAAAAAAAAAAAAGAAGAAATAAGTTACTTATTATTTTGGTATAACAAAAAAAAAGTAGCTTACAAGTTCCTCCTTTTTTTCGATTTTTTTTTTATTTATCTAATTCTTTTACTGCTGGCATTTTTTAAAAAAAAGCATATATGAATATTAATCTTAAGTAAAATTGTTTAAAAATATTTATATGTTTGTAAGTATATATAAAAGTTATACAGCGCAGCAGTACATATGTGTAATAGTTTAATACTTATGAACCTTTTACGTTACATATATATGTAAAATCAATTAAAAGCATAATTCGAATTAATATTTATGTAGCACATTTAATTTTTAAGATTTTACCTGCGACTTATGCTAACTAGTTTTCAGTAGAATTGAAAAGTAGTTAGTATAGGTCGTAGTTTGGTTTTAAATTAAGGCTCTAACATCAATTTTGAATACACCATTTGCCGTTTCAAATTAGAGTTTAAAAATAAATTAATATATATCCTTTAAAAATAGTGCAAGAATTTGTTATACTATCAACTTTGGATTATATTAACTGATTTTTTTTTATTAAAAACCATGTAACATCGTTTACCGTATGCTATCCAACAGGTCTAGTAACAATTTATGTATAAATTTACATAAAACAATTTATGTATACATTAGATAATTAATAATTTGAAAAAAAAAAAAAAAAAAAAATTTACAGCCAGACGGATAGACATACCTAAAATTTATATTTACAAATTAAAAAATTTCGTTCATAAAAAGCCCTACAACATTTTATGTTGTATGATTGCACAAAATAACACAACATATACTAAGATAATTTTTAAGTAATCAATTATGTATTTTATTTTAAAAACTTCACTATCTCTTTCAGAGATTATTTACATTTTAAGGATTTTGTTTTTTTTTTATATATTTTGTATTAAATAATGGTAATAATGTAATGAATTACAAATACATATATATTCTATGTTCTATATAACATTATAACCATGCATTTTAGATTTTATTTTGAATGTGTTTTTATTTATATTTATTTTTTTTTAAAGATAAGCCATAAGGTTCTGGTATGTTGATTTCAATTTTTTTATTTTATGTACTCTAAAAAAAAAAAAAAGGAAAAAAACTGATTAAAATGTATGGTGGCAGTTCTCGGTCAAGTTCTTGGGCAACGATAATATTTATATATGTTACTATAATTTCTTATGTATGATACTATTAATATATATTATATTTATATATTTTGTTTGCAACTTATGCTATAATGTAGCTCAAAATGATATTAATTGAACATAATTGGTATAAAAGAAAATATCGTTATATTCAAACTTCTTGTTGATGATTTTTTTAGGTATTTTGTTGTTTTGTTTTTTTTTTGCTGTTTTCAAATTTAAATTAAGATGTAAAAAAAGAATAATCTTTCCAAAAATAAATTAAAAAAAAAAAACAAGTTTATATAAATAATTATTTAAATCAGAAGAAAAATGTATAATTATGCTGAATTTGTTTGAAAAAATATTTTATATATATATGTTTTGCAATAACATATATAAAAGATTTGGGTCAAAGGTTGAAGAGTTAAATTGAGTTAAAAATAGAAAATGAGAACATAATTTAATAATATTTCATTATTAGAATTAATTACAGATATATAAACTTTAATTAAATTTATAATATTTAGTCACTGGGTAGTGAATTTTAATTTTTAATTAATTAAATTAGTTTAGAAAATTACTAAATTCACAAAAATTAATTCAAATGGATAAATATTCATGAAGGTCCTTAATTAATAAATAAATATTGATGCAAATTGAACATTAATAAGTATATCATTTTTATAAAATTGAAATTCTAGAATTGGTTTAGTTGTACTTCTATAGCTAATGTAATCTTAAAAAGATATTGAGTAATGAACATGAGAATTTTAAATATTATTTTTAGTGAATTTAGTAGTACATATTGTTAACTTCCTTACATCGCGAATTAGCTAACGAATAAAGAATATTTCTGCAACTATCAATTCGTTTCTGATTATTTTAATAGTAGAAATTATTGATTCTGTAACTTTCTTACAGATATTTAAACATTAAATCAGTATAAATCTAATATTGTTGCAATTTTCCGACAATCTTAACTCTTACAGCTTCTAAAAATTACTGAAGTTGCAATAGCATGAATTAGAGATGAATTAAATAATAGTAGATTGATTACTTAATAATTATTTTACCATTGTCAGGAAATTTTGCTGAATTTGTAATTTGATTTTCCATCCGTACAATTAATAAAAATGTTGATTGAAAAAATATATATATAAGTATATATATATAATTTTTATATTATTTTTCATTTATGACAGCAAACATTAAAATTAAATCATTTATATAATTAATCAAAATGATGGCATATTTATTTATTTTTATTAAATTTAAATAAGAATTTTAGGTTATTTATTTACATTTTTTTTTTCAGAACTTGAAAATAAATTTTTTTAATATTTACATTATGGATTATTAAAATTAAATATATTTTTTAACAAACTTTTTAAATTACGCAAATAAATAAATTAAAAAAAAATAAAATTTATCTAATTGAAAATTATTGGTCAATTTTATCGTCCTATATAAATTTTATTTTATTGATTATAAATATTTTAATGTAAATATTAAATTTTTGGGATGTTTATATTTATCTAAACTGAATTAATAAAATATATATATATATGCATATATATAAAAAAACATGAAATTTCAATATTGTTTTTTTTTTTTTCAAACAGTCAATTTTTGATGCGACTTTATCTAAAATGCATTTTATAAATATAATATTAATAGAGATACGATTGCATTTCCGGTTATTTTCTTATCGAAATTTTTAAAAATAATTTATACAAAATAAGTATAGCGGATAAAATTTATCACTTATGCATTTTTTTTTTGTTTTGATAGATAGAAATAAATAAATCATGTTCATATAAATCAGGGCAATAATAAATGTAGTACATATACATATAATATATATTTTCGATATATAAAATTTTTGTGCATAAAAGTGAATTTAAGAAGCTTTAATGTATAAAACAAATAATCAATAAACCAGAATATTTATTTTCGTAATGTAAATTTTGTGTTTATTGATTTAAGAAAAATTGTAATTTTTGGTAATCAAAATTAATCTGTACAATTATATTGATTTAATTATTATGCTTGCTCTATATTGATAGTCAATATTTATGTAAATCTTTATTGGAAACTGTTGCGAGAACCTTGTATCCAACAAATGTAATTTTATTATCAATCAAATTATTGAACATAGAACAAATATTATTGACTAAAACTTATACTAAAATTGAAATTAACACTAATATCAATAGTGTTTACAACCATGAATTGTTAAATACTCAAAAGTTATAAATTATATTATGAATAATTCTAAAATAAAAACAATAATAATCTAAAAGCTCAGTTTATTTCTTTTTATACTGAAAAAAATATAATATGATTTTATCATCATAATAATTCCTAATATTTTTTCATCCTTGAATATAAATAGTTTTTCCTTAAAGTCAAAATCTATATTACTTTAGTTTAGATTATTAAATTTTTGTTTGACTGAATCCCAAATATCTAATTACAGAAATTCTCATACAAAAGCTTATGCTCACAATCGCAAATGTATGTATTGTTGTTACTCTGTAATCCAGATTATATTTTCTCGATTCAAATTAACAATATTGTTGTTACTCAGACTCTGCAATAGAATTATTACTTTTAGTCTTCCTAATTCGTCTTTCAATTTAACCCTTAAGACTTAGAGCACTTATTATGATATATATCATCCTTTTTCATATAGTTCCTTGAAAATTTGTATTTATATGTAGATGGTCTTGTTATTGTAGATCTTGTTAAATGACAATTTTTGTTATTGCCTTAAACCCCCTTGCCTTATACCCCCTTGTCGAATGTCCTTTTCCCAACATTATAAAATATACAAAAGATTTGCAATTTGCAGAAATATTTTACAATCTTAATATTTATAATCAAAGCTAGTGTATTTGCAAAACATATGATTGAAAAATTTTTCTGATTCTCTATTTTAATTTTAGCTATATACCATCAATAATTAAATACTATTATATTATATTTCTTTAATGTAATTAATTCAAATTTAATTCATTTATAAAATTTGTAGTTTCAAACATTATACGATCGAACATAAATAACCAGGAACATTACAATAAATATGTATAGTCTAATTGTATAAAACTTGATTGAAACAATTATCATGTTTTACAACCCTGAAAGAAAAACACTTAAATAAGAACAATTTTATTTTTTTAAAATTAATTTTAAAAATAAATTTTGCATTTAAAATTTTCATAATATGAATAAGCATAAATATAAAAAAAAAATTGATAAGCATAAAAAGAAAAATTAAAGCTTCGGCCACGTGACTTAATATTAGCAAAAATATTTATGTTTTGTTACCGTATGATATTTTTTTTTTAATATTATAATTAATATATAAAATATTCATTAATAAATGTATCAACCTAAATTAGCATAAATATTATTGATTTTTTTTTTCAAATATGTAAATATTTAGACCGTGTGTGTAATTTGATAGTTTAAGTTGCACGATTTTCTGCAGACTTCGGGTCTATGCTCTCAAGTTCAATATGTGTCGAAATAAAAGTATTAAAATATAAAAGTATATACAAATAGCAACCGTGTAGATTATAATGTTTTTTTTTTTTAATTTCAAATTACTATAATATAAGTTTAATTATTAATTTTAAATTTATGTTATTAATTCTTCTTATTTATGTTATATTTTTTAAGAGTTTTGCGTGTTTCGTAATTACAAAAGTGTGGGGTAAAAATATGGCAACAATATGTATAAAAAATATAATAATATTAACGAAAATTTCATCATAAAAATATCAGATTACAATATAATTAATATTATTTTGATTATATTACTAAATTTCAGGGAAAAAAAATGATTTTTTTTATATATATAGGCCACGCGAGACACTTATTAAATTTCCAATTTTTCAGCACGAGCCAAAAAAAAAAAATAACTTAAATGCCTGGTAAATAAGTATTAAAAAAAATTAAATGGTTTAAATTTCATAAAATATGTTAATATTATTTATTAAAAATTGGCTTATATTTCATTAATATTTCAATAAGATACAATTTTTCAAAAAATATTACAAACTTATACCAAAAAAAGAACAGTTCTGTGGAAAATTTCAAGAATGTGATAATTCATTTTTGGTACTTTTAAATAATTTCTGATATCGACTGTTAAAAATCCAAATTTTCTAAATTACGTTACTTTCCTTTACACCAAAAAAAAAAAAAATCATCGGGTTTTCGAAAATTTCCAGATTAAATACATATTTACCAATCCAAATCAGAAATGATGTAAAAGTATTATAACATAATTATGATTTTTTCGCCAAATTACCAAAGAATTTCTATCAGATGTAATAATTCTATACATAATCTAAATTGTTAAATATGCATAATAAAATAATAGGTCAGATTGAGAATTATGCAGATATGACCTAAAAAACTACATTCTTTTCCACCCTAATTATAATTTTAAAATAAGTTTTGTTCTCTATACTCTATACTCTATACTCTCTAAAAAAATTTAATTTTATTTTGAGTTTTCAATATTGAATATTAACAATCTAAGCATTAAAAATATCTTTTAAATAAATCAAATAAACAAAAAAATTTTTATATAGGACCTACTTTTATATGTTTTTTTTTTTAGATCGGAAATATAATTTTTTTTCGTGTTATATTTTATTGTGTATATTTTTGAATAAAAAAGGATTTAATTATCGAACTTTTAAAATAATTACAAATATATTCAAATAAATAAGAGAAATCAACTTGTCATTGTGGAATTTATAATTTTATGGTCTAGACTACAAGACCATCTATGACTGCATAAAAATTTTTACAGAAATATTTAATATTTTTTAGAATTAAAATTTTAACGGAATTTTGTACCTGTTGAAAATGAATGCATTAACAGTGTGATTAGTTTTTTTTTTTATTACAATATCGTTATTTATATTTATTTGCAATTTTACATTGAAAATTTTAATTACGAAATATTTATTTAAAAAATAAAAAAAAAATCAGGGCAATATTAAAATGTGACTTTTTAAAAATAATATTATAATATATGTTAAATATAATTACGTTTTAAGAAAATTAGGTAAGTATAATATATATTTTATTAATAATTTATAAAATTTTAAAATTTTAATTTATGAAATGTGATAGAATTTTATCATCTGGTTAAATTTGAACTAATAATAAAAAGATATATATCTCCAGTGACGGCCACTACTTATTTTAAAATATCCTTTACAGTTGTTAATCACTCATTAAGTATCCTGTAAGAAAGTCTACCATATTGTCCTCTCTGTTTGATAGTAGTTCGACGGATTTAAAATAAAGATCATCGAGTTTTATAAGACTTTACATACATGTTTTCCAGTATATTTTTCGAACAAGGTTAGTCTTCTAATTTTTTTAGCAATCTTTAGATGCTCCCTAAATGTTCCTTGTCAAAAATGTAAAAGCTGATGTTGAAAATGTTGTAATAGAGTTATACTCATAATCAGTGAAAATGTTCCTTGTCAAAAATGTAAAAGCTGATGTTGAAAATGTTGTAATAGAGTTATACTCATAATGTACTTTCTTTGTAGAATTTCACGTATAGATTATCCAAGATATAAATTTCCGTTTGGATATAGTTTAAAAAAATACCGGACTATAATATAGTTTACATTCGAACTAAGACTTTAAATTTGGAATAATTTAAATCTTATATCGCGTCATACAACCTGACTTTTTGTGATTTTAGAGGTCATATCTTGCGTCGATTTATCTTAAAACATTTCATAAAAACATATTATCGAAAGGTATATAATATTAAATTTAGATGTTTTTAAATTTCTATACATTTTAATAATAATTTATACTAATTAATAATTTATACTAATTTAAATTATAATACTAATTATATAATTTACGGTTTTTAAAATATGTATTCTGAATTTCGTATACCCAGAAAGTGAATAAAGCATAATAGTATTTTACATATCACAGCATATGTAATAAGAATTAATATTTTAAATATTTATGCAACTCATGTATCTAGATTATTTGAAAGATTGAAATTCAAATTAAGCATAAGAAACCTCTTTTTTTTTTTGGATTGAATAATTTTTGTGTATATTTTGATTGCTTTCTTTCTTGAATTAATTTACAAACAGAAAAAAAAACACAAGAATTTTTCACTTTTTTTTTTGGGACACAGAATTACCCTAAATAATCTGAAGAAATGAAAACAAAACAACATAAATAAATAAAATAGAATTCTAGAACAAATATTAATATTCTATGAATGTAAATTATTTTATAGATAAATTTTTTGGAATTATTATCTTTGCAAATCTTTAGCTGAAAATTATATCGCAATTCTTTATATAAATATTAAATATAATTTTATCTTGAACACGTTTTTTTTTGTTGTATATATTTCGTAGATAAAATAAGGAAATCAATCTTATATTTTATGAAAATATCGTCTCTATAAAAAAGAATATCAATACAAATAGCAAAAGATTTAATTATCTAACTTTACATAATTAACAGTGTTACTTATTTATGTATATGCCATATATACTGAAATTGAAAAAAAAAGGAACTTCAGGTTTGTCAACGATTCATAGAGTAATCCAGCATGTTAGATAGCAAAGAGTAGGCGTAATAAAGAAAGCTATCAGGAATTAAAGTGGAATTGCGCAATGTACAAAATCGATGATAGAAGAATGACTTAACGATTACCAAACTGGGTTCCTACGGCCTTTCACCAGGAAAAGAAGAAAGGAAATAGAATTCATCAACTTAGAAATTGGAGAAATGAACTTGAAATCTATCCATAAATTGATGTAACACTTTAAATACAAATAAGTACCAGGCTTTTACTAATTTACCTTAAATTAACAAATGAATTATGAATTAACATATTATATTTTTAAGCTTTTAAATATTAATAATAAATAATTCAAATAAATTCGAAGAAATGAGAGAAATCTACTTGTCATTGTGGAATTTTTAATTTTATGATCTAGCATAGACTATCTGTGACTGAAAATATTATATTAACATAAATATTTTTTTTTTCATATATATTTAAGAATTTAATATTTAACGGCAATTTGTACCTGTTGAAAAAAAAAATGAATGAAAATATTCTGTATTTCAATTATCCTCTATGATTATACTTTCCGGTGTAATTAATTTAAATAATTTTTCTATTTTAATGTTTTCATTTTGATACTTAAAAATATAAATTGGTTGGATACAATCATACATTAGCATTATAAAAAAAAAATTGGCTGTTTATATCCGATTTATACAAAATGCAAAAAATTTATTATTTATGAATGGTTATTTATTATTTTATAGTAAACGTAAATTGAATAAATTGTTATAAACTGTTAAAATATGAAAATCTGCAGTATTCAAAATATAAATATTACAATTCGAATGAGTCAACTCTTTTAAACGATAATATATTTCTGTTCAAAATGATTGTTATTAAAATATATTTTGTACTGATTCATTTTTTCAAAATATATTCACTGATTCATTTTAAGAAAATTAAATTTAAATTAAAGTTTGGTTATCGAATCATTTATTATCAATTCTAATTAATTAGTATAATAGTTATCAAAATTTAAAAATCTTATATATTCAAATAATTTAAAATTAAAATTAAAATTATTCTAAAAATTAAATCAAAGAATTTAAAGTACCTGTTTCTGAATTATAAAAATTTAAAAAAATAAAAAATTTTTATTTTTTAAAAATTTTAATAAAAAAAATTCTTTGCCGCTTTATATGATCTTGAAACCCAGAGAACGTCATGTCAATTTTATTTAAAATTATTAATAAAATACCAATAAAATCCAATATCAAGGCTATATTACAGCCCCTACAACGCCTTAATGCATATATAACAAAAAAAAAAAAAAAAGTTTATAATTTTTTTTCCTGAAACATTGATTTTTTTTTTGGTTTACATACTTCCGAAAACGACATTTTTTTTTTATGATATATTTAATGTTTTAAATTTATGTATTATATATGTCTACATGCGTCACGTTCAATAAATTTAATTTTTATATTTAAAATTAAAATCAGGTACATTTATATTGGAAAAGAAATGTTACTATAAAAAATTCTAATGTCAGGTTGTTAATTATATTTTAATTAAATTACATATTCTTATTTCAATCCTAATTACAAACTAATGGTTTTTGCATCAAAGAATTAATTAAAAATTAAAATTATTATTAAATTAAATATAGAAAAAAAAAAATTATGTTAGATCTTAAATATAAAATATTTTATTTTTATACTTTCAAACCCCAAATAAGTTTTTTATTTTTAAAATTATATAATATAAAAAATGCGTAGTCTAAAATTATTCAATTGATTAAAAAAGGGGGCTATAGACACACGATAAAACTCGTACTTAAGACGCCACATTTATGTTTCCAGGTACATGTTTTTTCTCTTTTTTTTTTTTTTAATTAAATCCAAATTAAATAAATCATTTTACATTAATAAAATACAATATATGTATTACTGAAATTGATTTTAGACTTTATTTTTTTGTTTTACAAATTTTATATAAAAATAAATTTAACTTTAGAAAATATATAATTTTAAATTGTCAGTAGTATAAATTATGCGAAAATATGTATGATTGTAAGTTTCTGCGATGAACTTGGCCTATATTATAAACGTGATTTTCTGTCTCAGACAATTTTAGCACAAATTATTAACAATTTAGTTTAGGTGAAGAAGATACTTGTACAGAATACCAAAATATTATGGATAATTTGAAAACTATTATAGTAATTAATATAAAAAAAATGTTTAAATTTTGTAAATATTTATTAGGGATTAAAATAAATTATTTGTAACATTATATAAATATGTTTGGTAAAGAATTTTTAAGGATCTGTAAAAAGAAATTTTAGTCGTACATATTCAAAATTTAATTAAATATTGAAATTATAATTAAAATTTCTGTTTAATATATAAAGAATTTGATTATGATACTCCCAAGCCCTAATGAAGCGAGACTTTGCTTTAACTGGAAGATATACTATATATACCGTAATTTGGGTAGAAGCGATGAATGCTGTTTATACATGCTTCATTTCAGAAATGTAGTTTAAGGATGAAAAAATACCTTCACGGATATGATTATTGTTTCACTATCATTTTAATAGCTTTTGGGTGAAATCAATAGATGGTTTCTTTTAAAAATACAATTTAAGGAAGAGAAATTGATTACGTACTTCCGAGATGCGGGAGCTTTTGATTGAAATTAGATTTAGATCTAACTGTTGTAATGTAGTTTATGAAAGGCGCTATATATAAATAATTTCTTGTAGAAATTCTGTTTAAGGACGAAAAAGGACCTGCAAGTCCTTAATAGGATCGATGCATTTCTCGGTTTGACTATCATTTCAATAAATTTCTGTAGTTCTTCATATTGTGTATCAAATTTAATTGTTTTAGTCAGTAATTTATTTAAACTTGATTTTATTTCCCTGTTTTAGAAGCGATGTAGGATTATTGTATCTGATATATATTTTTTTCAGATACATATTTTAATTTTTAATTTTAAGTATAATATTTTTATTTTTGACTGGTTCTATGGTGACAAAAATTAAAAATACATCTAATTTAAATTTTTAATTTCGTTAAATCAAGTTAAATGACCTACCACAAATTAATATCACTGAATCTAGTGGCATAATTTATTTTATAAACATAAAGGTAGTAAAAAAAATATTTTTTTTTTATATTTACAAAATTACAGGTGATATACAACTTCTCCATCTGAAACACTGAATGAACATTTTTTTTTTTATTTATTTATTTTCACATATAGCTTTTATTTTTGTATTATTATGTAATTTTTATGATAACTCATTTATTGCGAGCATGATATTATGTTGTAAGTCAAGTTCAAGGAAAACTGGAAATACAAATGTAAAAAAAAAAAAAAAACAAATGTAGCACAACAAAACATTTTTTTTTTTATTTTTTTTGCTACGCATTTTTGTGTAAACAATATGAAACTTTCGTTTACTTTTTTTAGTATCAAAACGTTTTGAAAATAAAAAAAATATATTTTTTATTTATATTTATTGCCAAAATATAGTTTTTATTATGTTTTATTTTTTTTCGACAAGCTCAAGTTAAAAGATTAACAAAATATTTGAGAAAAAAGAAATTAGGAAATTTCGAGTAAATTTTCATTATGTATTTTTTTAGAATCTTTTAGAGATAAATTTTTTTCGTAAGGACATTTTCTACTTGTAAAATTTTCTTTTTGTCTTACGATTGCAAAGAGAACGATTATGTTTCAAATTTCGTCCAATTGTATGATTTATTTTGATAGCATAAATTAATTATCGGGTGATGTCATAAGTTATTACTAAACATAAACAAGAAATTGTATTTTAAATTAATTCTTCTTCTCTTATTACGCATCTATGTTGGTTATTGTAATATTGCACCTCAATCACAATCATTGTCATATTTATTTTCAAGATTATTCAGGATATTTTTAAATAATACACATTGGCATTTATTTCTTATTAGAAACGACTATTTAAATCATTTTAGTCCTTTTTCAAATGGATCCTAGTAAAGATCTTCATAAAATTAAAGTATACATAAAAAATTTATTGTTATACGAAAGATCTAATATATGGATCTAATATATTTTAAAAATTACACACTGTCAGAATATTTCTGTAAATCAGAAGTATCTTTTAAATTATAATAAATTAAATCAGAATTTTAAAATTCTTTATAAAAACATTATTAAAAAAAAATTTACAGTTTCTACAAAAGGTTCATCAGAATACCAAAAAAAAAAAAAATGTTTTTGTTTTCGTTAACCATTTTTTTTTTACCATATTTTTGTAAAACGCTAAAGAATTTAACCCATTTCGATTTTCTTTGAAATTCATAAAAGTATTTGTTAAATTACGGTACTCTCGCTTTAAATTCCCATTTATGTTATTATAAATATGCCCACGTGTTTTAATATCATTGCGGGAAAAAAAAAAAAAAGAAGAAAAACAGCTTTGCTTTTGAAAATTATACTGGAGTTCATTTCACCCGGAATCCATAGCAAAAACATGTGATTAATTTAAAATTTCTTTATAAAATTTATAAAAAAAAAAAGAAGAGACTAACTAAATTGAATTTTGTTTACCTTTTTAATATTAAATGAAATAAAAATTAACATCAGATCCGAAGCAAAACATTTTTTTATCAACATTAATAATCAATAAATCAAATCACAGGTAGATATCTTCTCTTCTATATTTATATTATTAAATGAATAATATAAATTATAAGATGTGTAAACGATGAGATGTCAAACACCGGCAAAATAAATTTAATATAACGGTATTTTTATGGTATTTTTATTAGTTGTTTTTATTATAAATTAATTTGTTGCTTGTTTTGAGGGTTTAACTTCAGAAATAAATTTTCTACTAATATTGAAGAATTATGGGTTTTTTTACAGAATGTAAAGACATAAAATAAAGTTGATTTTCCAGAAATGGTATTCATCTACATACATATACATATATACACTTGAAAGCCTTTATGTAGAAGGAAAATTTTTGAACATCAGAATTAATATGCAGTAGTTTCATACTTAGAAGAGTTTTTGTTTTCAGAGTTATTATATTCTATACCTTTTACTTTATATAAATGTAAATTAAATTAAAAACATGTTGTAAATACTTATTTACTTGGTAAACCTGGAGTAGTATTCTGTAAAGTGATTTCTAATTAACACAATACACTATAGCACAAATCAAAATTTGGCTTCAATTAACATTATTCTACACTAAAGTTTGTGAAAATTTGCAAAACATGTTGATTACTTTTTAACGCTTTAAAATAACTTCCGACTGCTAAGTATGCAATTTTCATATTTTCCAGAAGACTGGACATTTTTTTTTTGATCCAAAGCATGGTATTGTGTTTAGGAAATTTTGAAGTTTGGATGAACAATTGAAATCAGAGGTTAGTGTCAAAAAGTATTTATCATGTGTTGGAAAATTTTCACAGAATTAAACCTTTATATTCTGTAATCTGAGGCACTTCAGTAGTTGAAATAATTTTTCATTAAAAAACTATATTGTTCAGTCGTTAAGTTGATAGATAATTCTTATGCTTTTCCCGCTGGCTAGCTATGCAGTAATATATGTATTATGATTAAATTTACTATTTATACTTTTAATTTACAAAAATATGAAAAGTTTTCTAGACAGACTTAGATGAATGGATGAATAATAATGGATTTGTCGTTCGTCAGAAAGTTCTAAGAATTATTTAATTTAATATTCAATATTTTGCTTACAAACTTATTGATTATTTAATAAATTTTATCTAATTTCTATGTAATTCAAATTAAATATTAATTATGTTAATTATAATCTTTAATTTTATTCTACGTTATTATTTAATTCTACATATTTATTTTATTTGATATTATTAACTTTTAGGAGAGGGTTTTTAAAAGCTAACGAAGGAATTTAATTTGTTAATTTTTGATATTTTCTTCCAATCACATAAAAAATATACATAATTATTAATATGTAGTATTATTTTCTAATTAATTCTATTATTTTTTTTATTATCTTCATAATTTAATTAAATTGTCTACTCTTCTCTGATTCTAATTTTAAATTTTTATTTCTATTTAAATATTTTTCTTATTTAATATTTTATTTTTCAATTCCACTATGATTTCATCACCAATCGGAATTTTGTTTTCATTCACGAGTGAAATGATTTTTATTTTCTTTAACAAATTAAAGAAAGTCTACTAAAAAAAACAAAATATTTTGCTACTCTGATGTCGTTGTTATTCCTAAGATATTCGAAAACATCTCTACGTAATATATATTTCCATTGAGGATCAACGCATAACATTATAACATTATAGTAACCAGAACGAAGCCATTTAAAAACAGAACTAATTATGTATTTGATCGCATAACTAACGGGACATAGTTTGGTTATTTTATATGTTGTTATTTTTATTTTTATGTTTTTTTTTTTACAAAGAAAAAAAGAAGAAATGATTTCAATTTTCTGTTTTTATCTTTACTTTTATTTTCTGGAATTTTCCTATTACATATAGATGATTTTTTAATATTTTATAATTTTTCTCATGTAAAAAGAGTTATATAAATAGTTCATTGACTGTTTTGAATTAGAAATATTCATAATAAACATAAACATTTATCTATTATATACTATATGTATATTTTTACACATATAGTAATTAATTTTACATTTCGGCAATAATCATAATATAATTTTTGTCTAAAAGTACATATAGTCTGATTCACTCATTAAACAGAAATATAGGTATATAATGACCTAGATTATTTCAAGTTTTTCTAATTAATAGCAGGATGTATACTATTGATAACAGCTTATCAAATCAACTACATATATCTATTTATGATAACCGCAATAATTATGTAAAACGATAACAGTATAAAGACAATTTAAAATGAATTTAAATAAATTTTATTTATATATTTTTTAAAACAATTTAATTTACAAAAATATATGAAAATTTATTAAGTTTCTAAATCTAATAAAGAAATCATTTTCTTACGTTCGGAAATCAAACATTTATAGTATTCAGTATAAGAAGTAGTATTTGAACATTGATAAAGCGTAAGATTTCCGTATATTTTACCTCTAAGTTTCCAATCTAATTTTTCATTAGTTTTATTTTTACCCTGTTCAATTTTTGTTAATTTTTCCATAGATTTTTTAAACATTTCTGATTCCTGTAAAGATTGATTATAAAGATCTGGATGTTTTTTTTTTATTTTTTGACAATCTTCTGGCAAATATTGTAATATTTCTTCAATATTTTTTAAATCAAAATCACATGTAGGTAATAAACTACCAAAATTTAACTAAACAAATAAAATATTAGTTTAAACAATTTATATAATAATTCAACAATCTATTAAAAAGTATAATTACCAGAAAATATAAAGAAATTAAAAATACTATAAATTTAAACATATTAAATTTAATTTTAAGTTTAACTAAATAAATGAATAGTGAACAAATGAAATCAATAAAATGAAAAGCTTATCGACTTTATGAGACATTTGTTTATAATCGCGATACTGAGATAAGAAGTTTTATCAAATAGAATCATATTTTCAATTAATAAACAATATAAAAATATAATATTAATTGCAAAACGGAAACCGTCATAGACACTAGCGCTATCTATGAATATGTATTGTAAATAATGATAACAAGGACAAAATATAATTATGGTAAATTGTTTTAATATTTAAATGTTGGCAATACTGAAAGAAAAAGAAAACAACACGTGGTATACTTTTTTAAACGTACTGTCAAAATTAATTTTTAAATTTATTTTTTTTCCCGGTGGCATACACAAAAAACAAATATGAACGGAATTTTAGGAATATTTCAAAGTATATCGAATACGAATCCATCGGATTTGAATTTTTATATTAAGGCTTTAAATGAACATCAAAGTTTTCGCTTCAATGTAAGCCAATCGAACATAATATATTTGAAAATTGGTTTATAATACTGTGTATTCAAATAGGTATCAGGACCAGCAGATGCAGCCGTTCAACATATAACAGCATTGATAAGTAGGCCAGCAACAAGATATGAAGGGCTGTTACTATTGCAATCTCTTTTAAATCAGTGTTCTTTAGATGTTATTGATCAGAGAGGTGTTTTGTGGGTAACTCTTTGTACAAAAGCTTGCAATCAAAAGGATGGAGATTCGATTATTCCGTTAGCTTATGATGCTTTAAGTGAGTTGTCTGAAATATAATTTTCATAATATATACCTAAGGTTATTCTAATTTTTCAAAGCTATTCTTTTACAAAAATCAATTGAGCTTCCAGACCTAGCAAAATCATTGTCTAGCAATCAAATTGGTAAAATTTGTGAAACATTTATAAATGTTTCACCGACAGGTCAATTATCTGCTTTAAAATGTTTAGAATTTTGCTTGAAAATGTATCCAGGTCCTTGTGGTGGAAATTCTAAAACCTTTATTCAACGGTATTTATCTAATTTTATTGATAGCACTGATGAAAATTTAGTAATATGGGCTGCAAAATGTATGCATTTATTACAACAAGTAAGAACTATGTCATTAGCTTAATATAAAAATATTAATATGAAATGTATGTCTAGGTTCGAGGAGGTGGAATACAAGGGTTGAGTCACAAAACTGCTTGGCAAAATTATCAACAAAATTTACTTGGTAGCTTACATCAGATTTTAGATATCTTATATAATAATTGTGCAGAAACTTATGACGATGAAACTGAAAATGAACAATTAAATATAAATCCTTTGGATTTAAGCAATGAACCAGTTCAAAGAGCATCACAATTATATATTAGATTTAGAAATCTTGTAATCTTCTTAATGATTGCCATCAAGTAAATATTATTAAAAAATTGCTATAAATTTATTGTATTTATTTTTCTTTTAGAGAACCATTTCCAGTTTCTAAGGCATTTATGCCAAAAAAGATATTAAATTTGATTGGCAGAGGATTGAATGTCAATTCTACTATGTTGCAGAATAATCCTATATCAGATAATATTGCAATTGGCGCACTTTTACCGGATATCCATATTCATTTAATCAGGCTTACTGAAACTCTTATTTCAACGTATATATTAAAATATATTTTAATTATTTTTTATGAAATAATTAACCTTTTTATTGTAGACTTAAATCACATATGTCTATGTATTACGAAATCATATTAAACTTGGCAAGTAAAACGCTTAATTGGACATCATCAGGCAAATCTGATGGCTTCAGGAAACCTTACGGGTATAAATTTATTTATTATTTAATTTCTGTTATAATGAAATCTCTTATAGAGAACTTAGAGCAGCAGCGTATAATATGTTGTCGCTTTGGTGTAAAACATTTAAATATGCAAGTTGTTGTGAATTAATTTATGAGAATATTGTCAATGAAATTATCAACGACATAACACCTTTTCAGAATGAAATGACATTAAAGGTTCACTTTTTTTTTTTTAAATTATAATTATTCTCTTAATTGTGTGGTTTAAGGTTCTTAGTGGTGCGAGAAAGTATATGTCAAAAAAAGCTCGACGTCAACTGCATAAAACTCAAAATGAAAAATCGCATTTAGCGCAAACTTATTCAAAATCTTTTGACCCAAATAATACTAAAGTGGTCTATTCAGATGAGGACAATGAATTAATTACTGTTGCCGCGCTAAATTGTTTAAATTATGCTATATTATCTTGTGCTTGCTTTTTGAAACCAATTCTACTAAAGGTAAATTTCTAGTTACAAATAAGGTCATAGCTTTTTCATTTTTATCTTTTCTTAAAGGAGATACAAGAAAAAATTATTCTAATATGCCTACAATGCAATGAATTATGTAGTATAAAAGATAAATCGAAGTTATATTCAAACTATTTGTGTCGGGATAGTATTTACAATGTTTTAACAGCAATTGTTTTAAATCCACATCATCTTTGTCCACCACCAACTCAATTAACTATACAATTGCTTGTGTTAGCTCAAATTAATGATTCAAATCCTATTGTAAGAGACACATGCGCTAATAATTTAAGAATACTGGAAAAACTATTGCATCCACAAAAAGAGAGTTTATACTTTCCACCAGATTTAATTCAAATAAAAAATGCTATCAAAGCTTCTACGAATGCAGAACAAATTAATGAGGATGAAGATTCTTTGCATTCTACAGACGACGAAATTGACTCCGTGAACGAAAAAAATGATAAATCATGTGATGGAAATAATGAAAACGTAAATATTGTTCTTGAACAATACAATGTAGAACAGATTAGCACAGAACAAAATAGTGAACAATATAGTGTAGGCCAAGATAATTTAGAACAAAATAATGAAGAAGATAGTGTCAAGGAACAAAATGTACATCTATCAAATTCAAAATTTGACAACATAGAAATATTACCGTTGGCAAAAACACTTGAAGCTGATATTAATAGCTCAAAAAGAAAACTTCAGATTAATTCAGATGATAATAATCCTGTTAAAATAAATCGTCTTGATGACGTCGTGGTAATGGATACTTTATTAATTGAAAGTGAAGATGAACAAACTGAAGATACAGTGAAGATGATTATTATAGAAGATAATCATGGGAATGAAGAAATATCTACAGCTAATAGTGAAACTATAATTTTAGACGAATCAGATGATGATGACCATGTTAACCAAATGGCGTTTAAGTTTGTGAATGAATTACATGAAAATATTTAATTTTTCATAAATAAAAACAAACTTAATTTTGAAATTTATGAATAATTAAAAAAAAACTATTCATCATAATTTATTAAAATGTTTTGAAGAGATCGTAATTGCATAATGACATTTTTAGGTTTGTTTCTTTTTGTAGAAATAACAATAATTTATTAGCAATCTATAGAATTAATTTTACAATATTATGAAATTTTTCAATTTCACAGCTAGTATTGAATGAATTATCGCATAACTTTTAGTAGTTTTAGTAAGAAATTTGAGAATGAATCAAATAAAGTAATTATTCATATAAACTACATACATATATTTATAAAATATATATCGGCAATCTCGTATATGCAATTTCCTTCTATAAAACTAAGTAAAAGCCAGCTTATTCTTATTGAAATATGAACAAAATACATGTCAGTCAGTTGGCAAAAAGTACATAATTGCATTTTTGAATATATGAAAAAAGGAATATTTGTTTTGTTTCCTTAATTCTGTTTTACTTTGATATTATTATAATATATTTTTGGTTTCTATAATGAAAAACTTTTAAAAGAACAAAAAAAACATTTTTTATTTAGAACTCGACAACTGAAGTTTTCGAGTTCTTATTTAGTACACTTATTTAGTGTAATTCGATAGATACTCTTAATTTTATTCGATTTTCATCAAAAATGCCGTTAAGTACTCAATTTGATCAAAAATGCAGTTAAGTACTTTTTGCGCAATGACTAAGATATATACATACTTCAGAATTTTATTTCAATTCTAATTATTCAGCCGAAATTTCTTATTTATTTTGCAGTTAAAAAACTAAGATTTATAAAGAGAAAAAAACGTTATTATTTCATAATTTTCAAATGCACATATTAACTACGTGCAATTTTCGACAGCACTCCATGCTTCTTAAATATATCCTCCCGGTTTTTTTTATAATGTATTTTTTTATAATACTTACGGAATTTCTTAATTTGAAAATTCTACGACGGGTTAATAAATTTTCTTAAAATTCAATAGTAGCATTAAAAACTCCAAGAAGTTAAAGAAGCAACCGATGGAACAGCAAAGGCCCATTTAGGAACCTTTGCCAATAAATTGGCAAATGTTGGTGTATGTTCCTTATGATATTCCCAATGAAAAGTAACTAATGAAATATCAACAAGTGATCTTGTATAATTTTCGCTGTTTGTCTGGAATAATTATAATATAAAGTTTAAATAAAGGTTATATGAAAATATTAATACCTTAAACTCTAATGATATTTCCATTGGTTCAGCTTCGAGACCATGAGTTATCATCACAAAATAAGCTCTCTGATTATTGAAGTAATTTTTTTGTGGTACTGTATTTAACAAATTCCATTTAGTTAATTGTATTGAATCCTTGGGACGAATTTGAAGTGAAGTTAAATAACTTCCACTTAAGAGAAAATTTAATTGATGGGATGTCGAGGATATTTTCGTACGATTTATTAATTTTAAAGTAGCAACTTCACGGATTAATGGAGAAGGGCCTGGTATCCAATATCCACTAAAAATTAATTATTGTTTTTGAAATATATTGAATGAAAAATTTATGTTAATATCAGTATCCTACCCTGTATGCATTTGTCTGCTTGAATAAAAAGGTAGACCGCAAAATATTTCATTCTTACATAAAATATTATTTTCTTGAGCAATTGGAATTTCAGGCATTGCAAGTGATTCAATAGTTTTCCGAGCATTCCTATCAACTTCTCTTAGCCAAAATCCAGAATCTGTGTATCGAATATTTCCTTCTCTATCATATAAAGTACGAATAGTGTGCTAAATTTGAAATAATAAATAAATTTGAAATAATTTTTAAATACTTTTCTAAAATAAAAAATTACGGTAATGAAATGCCTTTGAACAGAAGGTGCTTTTGGATCATCCCGATAAGGGAATCCATAATGCGTTACACCTATTATATATAAACGTGTAACAGCATAAACCACAATCAAAGTTATTAATAAATTTGTACAACGCTTCAATAATACTACTAGTGGTGCCAAGTAACTAGTTATGAAAAAAGTTAAAGAGCATGATATAATTCCTACTAGAATATCAGGATTCTTATGACCACCAGATCGCCCAGCAAGTGGTATAAAAGTTTCGATTACTAAGTGATAAAAATGTGTGGTCCAAATAATTACAAAAATTTGTCCAAATATATGAATATACAACCATTTTAGAACTGAAATGGATAAATCTTTAGTTTAAAGAAATTCAATGCTATAAAAATGTATGAACTTGTATTTTGATAGTCAAAAATGCCTATAAGAGTGTTTGTAATTAATGTTATTAATAGAGGTACCAAAAGAACGTAACCAATCCGATAACCGGCTAAAGTAATAGCGGCCGTTAAATACCCCCAAAATAAACTACATCCAGTAATACGTGCTTGTGTTTTCAAAGCCAAACTCATAGGAGACTAAAAATAAATATTTCTTACACATTTTGATAACAATTATTATAAAATTTACTTTATTATCTCCGCTAAATAATAAATGTACTAGACATTGGATGAAAACGGTTGCAACACTATACGTAGCAATAACTAAAAATGTATTTGAAAACCTAAAAAATGTGTAAAGAAATATTCTAATTTGTAATGAAATATCATAAAAATTACCATGACATTGATCTTCCATGTAAATCTAAATCATAAGCAATTGCGTAACTTATTGCATTTGCACTAACAAAACATATTACATTAATTAAAAATCCAAGCGTTATTTCATATCGAAGATGTTTTCGATTTATACCTATAGTGAAATACTTATGGAATTAAGAGGACAAATTTAAATTAAAAATTTATAATTACCTTGTGTTGCTTTTGATAAAAATAAATATGGTAAAAATATGCTTAGTGAAACAACAACATAATTCATATAATCAGCAAATTTTTTTGAATATGATATGAAAAATATTCCTAAAACGTCGAAAAAGACTTCACCTTCACTAATATATTTCTGAAAGAAAAGAGGTACATATTATTTTTGTTACTACAATTTTTTACAATTACATTTGGATTTTCCAGTTCTTCTGAATTTGCAATAGCTTTAGTTAGTTTCAAAATATTTTCCCCTGTACTTTGAATAACATTTTGTGGAATATAATCAATGTGATCATATTTGGTATGATATCTATAACCATTTATAACATGAGCGAAATCCATTCCTATATTGTTATATAATTTTAATTAAAAAATTTAATTGTAATTTTATTACACATACCAGGAATTCTCCCAAAATCTCTAAATATTCGGAAATCAGTATCAGATGGAATTATACCAGATTGGAAAACTTCTTCAGCAGCTGCCTGAGCATTCGGATAGGGAGCTGATTTTCCATACATTTTAATTAACCATGAATGCTTTGGATCTGATTGAAATAATAATTCTTTTCCAGCAGAACCAACCGATTCCAAATTTAAAAATGCTATCGAATTAAATAATAGATAAATCGTAATTATATATATTTATTTTCAAATTCTATACCTTGAACATTATGTGCCCATTTATGTTGAGTTATAAAACCATGTGAAGCTTGGAGTGGAGTCTCCTCAGCACCATTAAATAAAAAAATTATGGAATGACGATTAACAAAATTTTGTCTTGAAAGGACACGTAAAATTTCTAACATAACACAACAACTGGCACCATCATCACTTGCTCCTGGACTACCAGCAACCGAATCAAAATGACAATTTAGCATAAGTGTGTGATTTGAATGACCCTGCAATTTCACAACAACATTTTGAACATTACGATACACATTTGTCATCGGATGTGGTTGAAAATCAAGCCAATACGAACCACTAACAACCTGAGATTTAAAGCATTATTTATATAATATTCAACATCTTTTAATTATGTATATTATAATACCTGAATGTCTAGTTCAATATGTTGATTCTTGTTTGCTAACTGAGATATATAATTTATCTCACGTTTTAGAAAATCAATAGTTAATATTTCATTACTATACGAACCAGTTGGCCGTGGACCAAAATTTGTTAAAATTTTTAAATCTTTCCATGCTCTATCAGCAATAAATGAATTAGAATGGTGCAATAAATCTGAAGTACTTAAGGCATTTGGTAAATTTTCACGATAATTATAACGAGTCAAAAAACCAATTAATAGTATTATGATTAAAGTAAGAATTCCGTAAATTTCGGAAATATTATGAACATTTTTCTTGCTGTAGCCTAGTGTAAAAGTGTAAAAATTAAAAACAAACTTAATTACTATAAAATTTGTTTACCCAAATCAAAAATATTATCTGTACGACCTCTTCTTGAATTTTTTTCAAATATTCGCATTGTAAAGAAGTTTTACAAAGTATTTTCTTTACCGAGCTTTCAATTCTAATAAATCTGTTTTCTGGTCCAAGGTTTTTTCAACCCAGCTGATTTTTCACAGATGACAATAATATCAAAATTTTATATAGGAAATAAAACGAAGAAATAAAGGCTCTTCACGTCGAGGAAATTTTTTGAAGTTATAACATTTCAAATTTCAAGATAATTGTCTAACACCGCTAATTTGTTCAAATTTACTGTTTGCATTGGTTTACAAATATTACTGAACTTCGTTTAGAGATCTAAAGAAATTTTATTTTGCCGCCGAAAAAAAAACAAATTAATAAATTTGACCGAAACTAAACCAACCAATATATCCCAGCGTATAGGGTATATCGTTAATCGGGTCTAGGTAAATAATATACTTATCGCATTATGTTTCCAAAGTGAATGTAATTACTGAACTAGTGATTGAACTATTTTCATGTCATAAAATAATTTTAAATTTTTTGTGTTGTTCCATTTTCAAACAACTTAGGCCGGGTTTTAATGGGTAAAAAATGTCGTTTATGCGGTGAACCCAGAACGAGATAGTTATATTTTTACATATGCTTATGGAAATTTTGCAAATTATCATTTATCGTACATAACTTTTTTTATAAGCGATATTGTGTTAATTTTATCTCAAATAATTTTTTGTGAAAGGGGTAAAGCTTCGAGAAGTATTCTAGTAAAACTGTAAATTTTCCAGAAATTTACAAGAGCTAAAACAAATTACGCATTAAAATTCATTCTATACATTACACTTTCACTTACAAGCTTACTGAAGAGTTCCACAATCATGCTTTCATATAGGCAGTTCTATCGATTACACAGGTTCTAATTGAAGAATTATGCGATTAAAAAAGTCGATGCATTGCCCAATTACTGGCTGGGTTTTGTTTTTACTCTAAATTTACTATAAAACAAAAAAAGAAAGCGGCAGCACTTCAATGTCGGTATTATATTTCTAAATTCAAAGAACGTCAACTGCACCGCACGTCAAAAAATACTAAAAAAATAAAGTAATCAAAAAGTTATTACTGAGATAAGTGAAATCCTCAGGCCAAATCAGAGGATAAGTGTGATATCAAATACTATAAAAAAGCAACAACATTATATCCAAAAATAAAAAAATGGAATCCGCTGATTTAAATGATGCTCTTTCAGCAGATTTTTCCCGTTTTGATAATACTGGGGATTTAGGTAATATTATTTTTCATATTCTATTATTTACAACCAAAGTACGAATATTTTTTGTTAGATCTACATCACTATGATAATTTGCTTATCGGCGACACTGAGGAAGAAGGTGAAGCAGATGACACTGTTATCTTGCATATGGACATTAGGGAACCATTAAGTGGACTTAAGTATATAAGAAAGAATTGAAATTGTAATATAAATGGATACATTCATGAATTATATTTACAGAGCACTTCTGGAGCATAAACACGGTATTGATTTAAATGGGTTTTCGTTCTGCCTGCAAGATGCTCAGATGGTAATATTATAAATTATTTTTAGAATTAAAATTTATGTTTTTTTTTATATGTAGTTGGAACCACATAAAAATCTTGTAGATCAATGTCTTAAAGGAGAGGGTTTAGTACAAATTAATGTGCAAATACAAACAATTAATCAACGTATAAATATTGTTGATGTCTTAAAGCCCACTGAAGCTGCACTCGGTATGTTATTTTGTTATAAAAAATAAATTTCTAGAAAATATTAATTGGCAATTAATCTGTTTAGCTGCTTTAGGCGAAGATGTAGAAACTAAAATTAAAAAATCAGAAGTTAAAGCGGAAGAAAATGAAATAATTCATGAAACAATTAGTATAGAAGAAAATCAAAATTCGAATTCAGCAAATAGTGTGAATGATACACAATCGAAAAAAAAAGATATATCACCTGTAGTGAATTGGGTACTTGATAATAAATTTAAAAAAGATCAAATACGTTTAAAGATTCCGGAAGATCCAAATGATTGGACCACCACACAAGTGAAACATTGGTTACAATGGGCTGTTCGACAATTTAATTTGGTATATATTATTAATGTATGAAATATATTAATTTTTCATTATTGTTTGTTTAAAGACTCAAATAAAGTTAAGTGATTGGAATATTGATGGCAAAGAACTTGGGAAACTCAATTTAGAAGGTTTATTATAATTATATTTTTGTTTTGCATAATTAATAAACAATTGTTGTAGATTTTAAACTTAAGGTACCGAGTGATCCTGGTAATGTATTTTGGACACATTTAGAATTATTAAGGAAATGTAAATTTGTTGCAATTATACAAAAAGTTGTACCGCCTACCCCATTACACGACTCAGAAAGTTTGGATGATAATACCATTATTCGAAAATCTCAGAAAGTTATCAAGAAACCAATGACACTCATCAAACAATATAATATGAGTAATAGTGCGGAAAAAAGGAAATTTTATGAATTATTTGAAAGTATATGTCTTTCAGGTCCAATATCAATGCCTTATCAAGAGTTTGCAAATCGTTCTGGAAATAATGGACAAATTCAACTTTGGCAATTTTTATTAGATATTTTAACAGACAAAGAACATACTACAATTATACAATGGCTAGGAGATGAAGGTGAATTTAAATTAAATGATCCCGAAAAAGTAGCTCAACTGTGGGGTGAAAGAAAAAATAAGCCTGCTATGAATTATGAAAAACTATCTCGAGCATTAAGATACTATTACGATGGGGACATGATTTCAAAAGTCAATGGAAAAAGGTAAAAGTTTTTAATATATCTAAAGTAAAAACCAATTGAGATTTCATATTTCTAGATTTGTATATAAATTTGTATGTGATTTAAAACAATTAATTGGTTACAATGCACAAGAATTATCAAATTTAGTAAATTCTAGTGACGGGAATAACTCCTGGACATCAATAAAACTTTGATAAGATAAAATGATTTATTTTTAGATATAACCTGTAGATATATTTTTTTTAAGAAAATAATATGACGAAAAAGTTTTTACAAAAATACATTATTGAGGACATTGTCAAAAATTACACCATATATAACTTTAAGTATGCATATAAAAAATATTCCTATGTTATATTGGCTGTGTTTCTCGTTCTAGCCATTCCAAAGTTAGCAAATCTTTCTCGTTAATTAAAATTGGACTCAAAGTATCTCTTACTAACTTATGATAGCTATTTAGAATTTCAATCTCTTCAAGTGTCAACATATTTTTTTTAATCATCTTCGTTTGTTTTGGGCACATTGTAATAGTTTTAAATGTCAACCAACTTGAATGACCAGGGAAACTATATTTTGTAGCAACTGGTACAATTTGTACAATATCTTCAATTCTAATACCAAATTCACCATCTTGATAAAAGCCAGGTTCATTGGAAATGAACATATTTTCTTGTAGTCCCGGATCATCAGGCATTAAACGAACACCAACACCCATAGGACCTTCATGAACATTCAGAAAATGTCCTACTCCGTGACCTGTACCGTGACCATAATCTAAACCAACATCCCAAAGCGCCTTACGAGCTAAAGTATCGAGAAATTGACCCTAATAATATTAATAATAATTATGGATTGTAAATAATTTTGTGCTTTGGCAAAATAATACTTTGACTTTGTTTGGAAAAATTGTTGTGCCTAATTGAAGTTGACCTTTCAATACTCTTGTGTAGCATTCCATTTGAAAATCTGTAGGTTCACCAAAATGAATTGTCCGGGTTGTGTCTGTTGTGCCATCACTAAAATTGATTTAAGTTTAATAATATTAAAATATTTAATTAGGGACTTACCGATATTGGGCCCCTGAATCACACAAATAAATTTCTTTATTAGTTATTTGTCGATTAGTATCTACAGCCGGATGATAATGAATAACTGAACCATTTGGTCCAGAAGAACTAATTGTTGTAAAACTAAGTCCCACATAATGATCCTTGGTACTAAAAGTTCAAAATATTAATTTACAACTCATTGAACATACAAGTACTATTCTTACGATCTAAGTTGTTCTAATTTCGCAGCACCGGAAATTTCATCAACATAATCTCCATTTTGTATAGCTTTTTCTAACCATGCAAAATATTGACACAATGCAATTCCATCTCGAATATGACAATTAATAAAACCCTCAGCTTCAGTCTTATTTTTTATTGCTTTCAAAACTGTTATTGGAGTTACCTAATTTTGAAACAAGTATAAAATTTTGAAATTAGTATAATATATACAATATATTAACCTCCTGGTGAAGCAAATGTCTTGGTATCAAAGATGTTAAAAAAAAACTTGAAGTCTGAGCAATCCAAATTTTATGTTCTGCATTCTTAACAAGATCTTGAACACAATTTTTCATCCCATTATATTCTAAAACAGTTATGTTTACACCATTCTTCTCTTGATGATCTTTGAAATCTTCTGGCAATTTTGATGAATCAATAAATAATAATATGTCATTTTTCGTTATTATTAAATATGAGAAAAAAACTGGATTATATTCAATATCAGAGCCACGCATATTTAGAAACCCTAATTTTTTTTTTGGATAAATTTACAACATTATTTTAAATCTATTTTTATATAATAATTACAAGCAATTTCATCCAAGGCACTAATAATCAATACGCTAGCTTTCTTATCTTCCATATCAAAGATAATTTCATTCCATTTGTCTTTGATTGTCTTACCAGTAAACGAAGTTGCTAGAGTAATGGCTTTATTCTTTGGTCCATCTGGTTGATTTTGCCAAATTAAATCAATTAAGTTTTGTTCAATTCCAACTAGTTCGCAATCTATTTATAAGTTATATTATACTTTATATAGTTTATATTATTACTTTTAATAGATTTTACCATTAGCTTTTAATTCGTTTTTTAACGGCTTCCAAACTCGGTATGACATTAATTTAGGATCGGCAGCAACTCGACTTCCTTTTGCTAAATATTTGGCTAACCATTTGCCAATAGAAGGTGTAGTAGGCTGACCTGAAAGCGTTAAAATTAAATAAATGTTTATCAAATTAGAATTTTTTACCATCTTTCATCAGTTTCCAATTTCCGTCTAATTGTTTTCCAGCTTGTTGATAGTAACGTCCGTCTGTCCACAACAATGCTTTATCATTAGTTACAACTGCTGTTCCAGCCGATCCTAAAATTAATTTTTGTTTATTCAAAATTCTTATTCGGATTATATTTTTATTACCATCAAATCCAGATATATATGATCTTCTCTCATCATGTCCACAAATATATTCACTTTGATGAGCATCGTCTGAAGGTATAATATACGCACTAATTGATTGATCATAATTTGGAGGTTTTTGCATTACTTTACGTAAATTAACTAATAATTGTGTGGTGTCCTTCATTGCAGCACTTGTTAATTTTTGCATTTACAGTTGTGAATGAACTGAAACGTAAATTTTTTTTATTAAAGAACTAAAGAGGTCAAAAATTAATCTTTTTACCAGGTTGATAAGAAATCAATTAAAGATTAGAACTGTTAAACTTCGTGTTTATTACAAATTTATTTATAATCTTATCAAATGCTGTCAAACACTAAACATTAACAAACTGTCAGATTAAATCATATGACTTGGATTGGAAATTAAAATATGGTAGTCAAGACAAGATTACAGCGTGATTTCAAATTTTTTATTATTTACAACATTATTTGTACTTTGTAGATGCTAATGATAAAACTACCAAAAATTTATTTGTTATTACACAAATTTGCTAAAAATTTTTATTCGCACACCACATACAAATATACTTATTCAAATATATTCTGAAAAATACAGTCACTGTGTAAATTCCTTCATAATCAATAATAAAATTAACGGCTAAAAAATTTGCGATACATAAATTATAACATATTTATAATAATGCTTTTATCGTTAAATTTATAAGTGACACTGATACAAAATATTAATAACAAAAAAGTCTCCATAATAATTGCAAAATACAAATCATTTTGTTCAGGTGTTTACCAAACTTTTATATCAAGGGCTGAATAAAAATTAATCAAATGTAAACGGTCAACGAGTATAACTATAAGTATGTATAAATGGACAGACAGATTACTCCAAAAGTATTTGAATTTTTACATATTACGGTATATATTTTTTTCATTTATAATTTAGAGTCCTAAATTATAAGTGAATCCTAGTTATCAAAAAATATATGAAGTTCTTTTTCATCAATTGGAATTTAAAATTTTTAGCTTCCTTTACTGTCGTAAATTCCCTGGAAATAGTCGTGACCCGTTTTTATATTGCGAATCGCTTCACTCTAAGGGCTGTATTTTCTAGAGAGCTTTTATTTACAAAATTTAAGTTATATTACTGAAATTTATTGTTCATATAAAACGTTTTAATAAAATTAATAAAATGGTCTAATTGTGAAAATAAAAAATATAGTGAACTTTTTTAAAATTTAATCAATAAAATTTTTTAAAGTAAATATATTAAATGTCCTTAACTCCAATTTCAAATCAGTGGTAGTAAAAACTTTATCAATTTTAACCAATCAAGTTTATTTGGTTCAATTCTATAGAATAGATTATGTATTTATTATCACAACTTTATTACATGTTGTATTTTATTTTTAAATTACTCAAGCTTTCATTACCGATATTAAGATTTTAAATGCTTTGGAATAGAAACACAAACATTACCTATTGTTTTGGAAAAACAAAATTCAAATTATATCACAAAATTATTTTGTATAGGCAAAGATTTGAAATCACATAAAACTGTTAGGCGAACGTATAACATATTATTATAGTATAATAATTGTTTCCAAATCAATTTATTACCCCTGAATATTTCAAGAAATTAAAACTTTTGAAATCCTGATAAATTCCACAAAATTACAGAATTTTTCTGAAATAATTTTTTCAATATATAAGATTTTCTACATAACATACGTACATTTATGTATAGAGTTTCTTTCTAAACCTAAATTAAGTTCTTTAATTCTTTTCGTATGCTAATCAAGTGAGTACATTTAATACAATTTCATTTTGATTGACATAAATGCATAAAGTGTGTACTATATAAAATTTGTATAACAAAATATGTTATATATGTATATAAAATATAAATTCCACCATACTTTGACCCTGATCCGAGGCTTTGTATTTATTAAATTTATAGTAATTGTCAGTGGCGCGTTATTACTGTGCCTCTACCACTTGAAAAGTAAATTAAAGTTGTATATTATATAACGTTTGTATACTACTTGAAGAATTTTCGTTTGTCAAAATGATATAAAATTAATTGTAACATGATTTAAATTTTCATTGTCTTACAACATAATTATCAAAATATTTACATATCCAATAGAAAATATACTGAAATCACTTAAACAATGGTGAAATATTTTTGGATAAATTCGATCTACAAGGATTTAACTATATGAATAAATAGTTACATATTAATTGTTTCTCTTTAGTAATTATATGAAATAAAATAATTTCATAATATGTTTTCAAAACTTTTTTAGCTTCAAAAATATAAATATATTATATATAATAATTATGTTCTAATCTCAGAAACGAAAATATTTTAGTCTAATAATATATAATATGTATTTATGTTTGCAAATAATTATTTATTGTTCAACAATAATTTTTCTTATAATTTAGAAATAAAATTTAATCATTTTTTAAATTTAATGATGTTTACTTTATGATGTTAGCTTTAGCTTTAATTATGTTTAATATTACTGGTAATTAAAAAAATTATTTTATAATTTATTTTAAATATTCTTTTACATTAAATTATTTATATTATTATTAGTAAATATAAATAACAAATTAATATAGAAGTTCATAAAACATTAAGATTTAACTTTATAATGTTTAACTATTAGATCGAACTAATTACGCTGCGGTTAATTAGTTCGACTTCCTACATTTTCCTCAGGCACGACATTTAAATCTAGCGAAAAAAATGGAAATCTCAATGCTTCAAGTTTCTCGGTAAGGTATCATGAACGATCGAACTAATTTAAAAATAAAGTTTTGACAAATGAATTATTTTAAAAAAATTTCAGATTTTATAATTATATTTTAGCAAAACATAATTTTTAAGCTTCACAAGATAAATTTTCAAATCGCAAATCATTGCGTACAAAATGTCATATAAAAAATAAACAATTTTTGAACCAAACATTCAAAAAATGGCACCAAAAATTGGTTTTTTTTTAACCAAACATTCTATGGCACCAAAAATTACTCCCACAATACATGGGAGTAATTTTTGGTGCCATAGATTCAGAATTCAATTTAGTGACATTAAATCTGTAAAATGAAACCATTTAAATCGTAGACCCTATGGGAAATAACAATTTTGCCTAATATCTAATGCGTCGCTGGAACTTATAACCAGCATAATATCGCAAAAAATTAATAATATTTTTATTTACCTAATTCCATAATATATAATAAATATAAATGTGATATGTACATTAATTTATGTTTGTGCAATCTTTAAAGCTTTCTCTTTGGTTTATCGTTGTTCTAAATTAATTAAAACTTTTCCAGGGCTGTTTTATAGATTAATTCGCCATGTATGTGCGTATATAAAATTTGATAATACGATTACACCTGATCTTATAAGTAGAAATCAAATCAGTTTAGTTTGAACTGTTGTACAAAGTGTGTTTTCTTCATGTACAACAAAAATATATTATTTATATTTAAATAGTCAATTTAATTGTGAATAGTAAAAACGTATAAATATGAAATTATTATTATATATTTTCTTGATTTTTTCAAATTGTATAATTGGTATAATTTCAAGGTATTAGTACACATAATAATAACATGTACACTTATTATTTTATTTAGAAATTTTTGGACGTTCTAAGGAAAGAATTTATACGTAAACGAAATTAAATTAATGTTATTTTATTATCTGTGTGTTTTTTTTTTCTTATAAGGAATCATTTACTAATATCCTTTTGTAGCCATTTGGAAAATGGTATACGAAAAGAAATCTATAAAGATTGTTGTACAAACATTTTTATGATAACTGCCTATTAAAAATATGGATATAGTTAACTATAAATAACAATTTTTTTTTTGTTGGTAAATGTTATATTAAAATACATAATATTTGGTATATATTTCCGTATTTTTTTTATTCAATTGTGTTTAATATCATAAATTTGGAAAAACGTTTTTGATAGAAAACACCACCGTTCTTGTTTTTTTTTTTTTTTGGTAGATGAATATTAAAATTTAAATTAAAGTGATCTTTAGGAGAAAAACCTTTTGGGATAAAAATTGGGTGTATAATAAAATTTTATATTTATTGTTGAAAAAGTATATTATAATATTTTAGATGAATAAATTTTCTTTGTATAGACATTTAAATGTGGTTGAAGAGGAAAGATCCTTTAAATGCCAAACAAGTGAATCTGGTAAAATTTTAGAAAAAATTCGTATATTAATGAAAGATTCAGAAATAGTTGGATGGAATACAGGAATTCAAGCTTATATAATTTTAATGCGTGATGCCCATCAGGTTAGAAAAATGAAATTTGAAAGTTTTTTCGTGTTAATTGAATTGATTGATTAAATTTATTTTTTCTGATTGAAAGAGTGAATATATTGGAGAACGTGATAAAAGAATACAATTTATTACAAATTTTACTGGAAGTGCCGGTGAAGTTGTAATAACTGAAAATGATGCTGCTTTTTGGACAGATTCAAGATATTATATGCAAGCTGAAAAACAAATTGATCTTAATTGTTGGAGATTAATGAAGCATGGTATAAGTTTTATTTGCATATAAAATATTTGTAATTTTTTTCATGTGTAGGAAGTAAAACCAATGACACTGGACTATCAATATCTAGTTGGCTTAGTAATAATTTACCAAAAAATTCATTTACTGTTGGTGTTGATCCTTTTTTAATATCATCTTCAAGATATCTTCAAATCTCAAACGAGTTGGAAAACGTAAATCATAGTTTGATTAGTGTGGAAAAGAATTTAGTTGATGAAATTTGGACAAATAAGCCAACAAATGGTGCAAATGAAATTTATCCATTAGATAGAAAATATTCAGGTGAAGAGAATGTTTTTAAAACTAATATTTTTTTTTTTTGGTTTTATATTATGTAATTTTATTAAATTATTAATTTTTTGTAGGAAAATCATCAAATGAAAAAATCACAGAATTAAGGAAAAAAATTGTGGAAAATGATGCTGAATTCATTGTTATAACAACATTAGACGATATTGCCTGTAAAAATGTTATATCTTTATACATATATTTATTTTTCTCATTTCTAAAAAAAAAAAACTTTTCTCTAAAATATTTATATACGAAGGGAAATAATGGTTTGAGGTTTTTATTTTTCATTTACAGGGCTTTTAAATTTGAGGGGTTCTGACATACCATATAATCCAGTATTCTTTTCATACATTTTATTATCCAAAACAGAATTATATTTGTTCGTTGAGCGAGAACTTACTAGTTCTGTTTTGAGACAGTTGTATGATGAAGAAGTCAATATTCAGAGAAAACAGTATAAGGATATATTAAACGGAATTGATAATATGGTAGTAAAAAAAAGACGTACAACTTATATTTATACATTTATATATAATAATTTATACAAAAAGAACTAAAAAAATGTTTGGATTTTCTTATGATTAATTTCACACTAAAGAAATAAAATGAGATTTTTTTTTTGTATACTATATTAGTATATTAATATGTACAAATATTTATATACATATTATAATACATATTTTTATTTTGTCATGTTTTGTTTTTTGATTTTAGTGTAATAAAACAGCTGGAAGAATTTTGATTACAAATGATGTCAATCAAGCTATTTATGATAGAATACCTGAAAATAGAAGATTGGTGAAGCAAAATCTTATTGCCCAAATGAAATCTGTTAAAAATGATATTGAAGCTGAAAATATGCATAAGGCTCATATACGTGATGGTTATGCCTTAATACTATATTTACATTGGTTAAATTCTACTATTGATTCAATAAAAGTAACTGAATTATCTGGAGCAGCAAAATTAGAGGAATTTAGAAGGTATTTGTCTATTTTAGTATAAGTATATTATTTTTTTAATAAAAATTTTACGGTCCTAGTTTTAGTACATAGTAGTTTTAAAGGGGACCTTTAAGTATGTGCAGAATATCCTAGCTTTCACACTTCACTTACGTTGGGCCAAATATAAAATTTAGAAACTTTTAACTGAGTGTAACATTTTAACTTTCATTCTAAAAGTTTCGTTCATTTTTTTTAACCCTACCACTGCTATATGTATCAGATTTGATACAATATTTTTTAAATGCAATTATATTAAAAAACTAACCAATTTTTTTTTAAACTGAGTTATGTATCATATTTCCTACTTCTTTAGATATATTATTGTGACCCAATTTGAAATTACCTCTATTCATTTTTTATTGTACTATTCATTTTTTATTTTAGTTGAGGTAGCCTATATGTAGAAATTTAAGTGTCAGATTAGTTAAATTTCTATATTTTTCTGTACTATAACTATGACTTTTTGTGTTATCAAATAAATACATTTTTTTCTTTTAATACAAAACTATATTTAGTCAACAGGAAAATTATCGAGGTCTGAGTTTTGAAACAATTAGTGCATTTGGTTCAAATGCTGCAATGGCACATTATTCTCCAACTAAAGAAACTGACCGGCAAATAACTCGAGATGAAATTTATTTAGTAGATTCTGGAGGTCAATATTGGTAAATTAATTATACTATTGTCTATATAAGTTTTTCAATTCAGTGAATTTTCACTTAATTTCTCTTTAAAAAGTGAAAAATTATCTCCTCTGGTTGTATATCGAATATATATTATTTTATATTAATATTGTTCTTATAATAAATATTATATTTGAAACAAGAATTTTATTGAAATTTAAAAAAATTTAAGAAAATTCTGTAAAATGTTTCAATAGCTTAGTGTTAAAATGTTTTATAATGTTATTTTCTGTTTTATATCAAATTTATTTTTTATTCAATTTAAATCAAATTACATTTTCTTTTATATATATTATATAAATGTATATTATAGCTCTATATATATTTTATGCTTTTATAAATCATTATATTGAATATAATATTTTTTTTTATTTAAAAATATATTTATAAATATACAAAAAAAAAAAACAAAAAGGGATGGAACAACGGATGTGACGAGAACCATGCATTTTGGCACTCCAACTGATTTTGAAAAGGAATGTTTTACGAGAGTTCTGAAAGGATTTATTGCTTTGGCAACATCAGTTTTTCCTCCGGGCACAGCAGTATGTATCTTTAATATTCCCACTTATAACATAGTATTATTATTATTATTATTTTTTTATTTTTTTTTTAAATATATATCAAACTGACATACCTCTAATACTTTTATTATTGATTATATCTATGTTTTTAAATAAGTATATACACTTGGAAAAATAACATCAATTGCTATACCACACTATACTCAAATTTTTATATTTTTATTTATGATCTCTGTACAACCTAAATTGATAAAATAAATTCAATGATTTTTCTTAATCTAAAATATGATAAATCGATATGATACAAGAATTTAAATAGTTTTCAAAAATATATTGATTTTACGCATATATTTGATATATTTTCAACTGTGGTTTGATTAGATTTTTTTTGAATACATTACAAATATCACTGACTAATTAATGTTAATTATTTTTCTTTCATTTATTGTTACAACAAATAATATTTAATTAAAATTTAACTATAATAATAAGATTAGAAAATTAGTTTTCACTTTTTTCTAAAATTAAATTTTTTGATGGAACTAAACTAAAATCTGATAATGTCGCATAGGTGAAATAGTGTACAGGAGTTTCATATTTACAGACTTACTTGGGTGCTATTAAGTTGCCTGATTTATTAAGAACACAAAGTACATGTGAATACCATTCTTAAAATTAAAATACTTATAAAGATATTTTATAATAGTGTATCCCTCTAGTAACAGGAGCAAGAATTAGACAATCTTTTAAACTCACGTGTTTAAATGATCGTACTAACTATAATTTCTATAATTTAGTTGTACCCTTAATTATATAAATTATGATATTAAATACCATTTTAAAAATGTGATATTATGTTATGTTGCACATGGGTCGAGTAGGTTCCGACGACCTAAAAGATATTTTATGGATATTCTGCGATGTAATGTAAAAAAACTGACAAGCAGTTATTGCTAATGTGCTAATTGTATTTCACAGACCAGTTGTCTCTGAGTAGGTCTAATGAAAGCTTGGGGATATATCATTTTTTTGTAGCATTAATTTTTGTAGATATTGAGAACTTTTTTAATTAAAAATTTTCAGACAGCCGGACAGACGATGGGACGGGTAGCAATGTACTAACATTTGTACAAAATAAACGCTTAAAAATACATAGAAACCTTAAATTACATAATTTTCCTTTTTTTGTGTTCTGTTGTTTTTTTTTGTTTCAATATCTGATATTTTGAAATTTATTTGTGTCTGTCCTTTAAATATTTTTTTTTCCTCTTACTATGTTTTGTTGTTACAAACGACCAAACGACTTCCTACTATATTTTCACAAAAATATTTTGCCATTATTCCAGCTGAGTTATTTCGATTATGTCGCTAGAAGACCCCTGTGGCAATCTGGTTTAGATTACGGTCATGGGACAGGTCATGGGGTTGGTGCTTTTTTATTCGTTCATGAATATCCACCATATATTGGGCAAACGAGTGGCTCTGATCCAGGAGCATTAGTTAATATGTTCACATCTGATGGTAAGTTTACTATAACTATACAACACAATAAAAAAAAATATTGAATAAAAAACATACTTGAACATTTTGCAAAATTACAAAAAAAAAATATAAATAAATTGGATTTTATGATTTCTAATGCGTCTGAGCTAAATGTTGTTAGTATAATGATTCTATGAATTTTGCTATACATTTACTTCCTTATTTTTTTTTAAAGTCAATTATATATTTGTTAACAAAAATTCATGCAATTTATTGCTTGCGATTTTTTGTTTTACAGAACCTGGCTATTATAGAGATGGTGAATTTGGTATTAGAATTGAAGATGTTATTCAGGTGGTTGAATCTGATATTACGAATGCTTTTCTTGGTAAGGGAGCATTAACATTTAAATCAATTACTTATGCTCCGCTTCAAACAAAAATGATTGACACAAATTTAATAAATAAAGAAGAAGTAAATAAATTAATTAAAAATAATAAGTAATTTTGATGGTAAATTAATAAACGAATGTTTTTTTAGGCAAAATATATTAATGATTTAAATAAAAGAATTATAGATGTTGTTGGGAAAATGCTTTTGCAGAATAATTGTAAGGAAACTTATGATTGGCTTGTGTCAGAAACAATTTCGGTTATAGCAAATGGATAATAGAAATATTGGAGTTGAAATGTAGTAAAATATACCTATATATGTAATTTTTTATAGTGAAATATAAATATAATTATTTGCTCAAAATTACAACTTCTTTTTGAAAATATGTTTTTTCTTTGTTCACTCTTACGTATCTTGTGAGTACAGGGCCTAAAGAGCAGAATTATCTGTAGTTGAAGTTTCTTGTAAGAATTTTATTTTAACTTGGACCTACTAATATAAAATGTCGAACCATAAATTTATATATAAGAAACATTAAATACAAAGAAGCTAATTTCTAATAAAGTGAGACATTTGTTGCTGGTAATTTGTCTTGACTGTTAGTATTTAATTCAATTTTATTGTAATTTTATTACTGGTATTCATTTAAATCTGAGTAAACTTAGACCAACGATTCGATTCGATGGTTTGGACTAGAAAAGAATCCAGTAACTACCGCACTACAATTTAGTGTACCACCACTTCTTGATTTTTGAATATATGTAATACAATAATAATATTTATGTTATTAATTTTAAAAAAGGTTTACAAACAGTTTGATTATTCGCACACAATATGAACTTTAAAAAATATAATTTTTTTAAACCTACCTTGTCGACTATTAGATTAATCATTTATACAAAAAAACATCTTTAAGATATTATAAAAATATATTAGAAAAAATATAATAATGTTTATAATATGTCCGTGCAGTAAAAAAACGAATATTCATTTAAACTGCAATGTCATCACAATATCCTGTAATGTTTTGCTTAAATAATAATAATAATAACAAAAATAAAATACATAAACTAAAAAGATAATACTAAGGAAATTTGACCAGCTTTCTAATTGTGCAATATCATTCATTTTTCCAGCATTTTACAATTTCTATTTCATTGTAATAACATATTTTTTTTTTGCTTAGTCATATGATTTCAAATATACTTCAGCTATGGGTGACAACTTTCGAAAATGTCACGTATCCCACGTAACAAAAAATAATTTTTACAATATTTTTTGTGAAAATATAATTTACAAAAATTTAATTCTGTTTTTTTTTTTGTTTTTGTGTTTAGTTTGGTTAGTTTACGCATGATTATAATCAATAATCAGTATTTAGTAAATATAATTGGATTCATTAAGATATAATCATAATGACATGAATAATTTGAGTTGAAGTAGTTACCAGACTGATTATATATTTTAACTATTTGAACATCAAATCGAAATTAATAATTAAGGCAATAATGCGCTGTTATATAAGGTTTGCAAAATATAAACGTGTAGATTTATAAAATTCCAACAAAGGCAATGGCATTGTCACATTAATTATTATCTACATAAATACGATGGAACGATAAATAGAACTAGGAAGTTTTGTTGGAGGTGATGAAGATGAAATTCCCGAATATATTCTATTTAATGGTTTATCTAAAGATTTTTAGATTCAACACAGGTTTAAACGAATTGTGATGCCAGTGTCAATAAATCAAACAACTGTAAACAACCATTAATTAATCTAATTTATTCTATTTGCAGATTTGACATTTTCATAAAATCCTAAGACCATTTTTAATCTATTGTATTTCGGACATACACATAATTACAAAAACAACAGAAATTATTTCTTGAGTCTAGTTTTAGCTTTTAATTGATCCATTTTAATGTACTGACATTTATATTTACTGAAGTTATCTGTCTTACAATTTAAAATACAAATTTATACTTCGTGCATGAAATTATAAAAATATATTTTAATTTTATAAACTTTTCTTGGAAAACAATTAACTTTTCTTGCCAAACAATTTTATTAACTTTTCTTGTAAAATAATCTTTTAATTTAAATATAATAAGTGACGCCTTATAATTACATTAAATAAAGACATGATTTTTCTGAAGAATTTAAATTGTTTTGATTAAATACATTTTTTAAACTAATTCGTTTTTATTTTTCACAAATTATGAAAAGAAATTTCATCAAATGTCACATGTAAAAAAAAATATAGTTTTTAATGAATTAAAAAAAATTTTAATTCATTAAAAATATAATTACATATTATCATACATTCTAATATTTAATTTGCAACAGTTTCCCGTCATTTATCTTAAATTTTCAATCTTTTTTTTGCTAAATAACATAATAATAGACAATTAATTTTAAATAAGAAAATTAAAAGAATTATTGTGTTTTTGATAGTTTATGTTTTATGTAATAAATTGGTGTATAAGATTTTATTTGCTTTCAAAAAACAACTATCGTATACAAAAGCATAACTTTTCAATTTATTTTTTTTTTTTTTACAAATAATATTAAATTAAATTTTCTTGTAGCTTTTCATATATTCTTAATATTAATATACAATATATTATTAAGTATTATAAATCGAAAATCCAATTATTATTTCGACAAAAAAAAAATGGACATGGCCTGTGACATTATCTCTATATAGTAAATAATAAGCGTTAAATATACTTTGGTCATATACGATGTATAGTTATGTAGTTTATGCTCTTTTGCAATGTGAAGGATACTCTGCATTCAAAAAAAAAAAAAAACTTTATGTACAATGACATCCAGATGCGCTGATAAAAAAAAAACTAAAAAGATTTTTCGCTTCATCAGAGCGTAATCTAAAAAATCTGTGCGCTCGGCCAAATGTGGATTCCCGCAAGTCTTTTACACAATAACTAAATTCAAGGATCACTGTAACAACCAGAACTATATAATATATATTTATAAGTTTTTGGAAAATTTTAAAGGAAATTATTTTTCATGTTATGATAAATGAATTAATGAGTTTGTTTTGAGATGAAATTTTACTTAAAATATAATTAAAACAAAACAATATTACAAAAAGTTGATATTGAAAAATTACTATATTATTTAATTAATGTCTTTATAGAAATAAATTAAACTGATTGATTTAGACATTATTAAGAATACCTCATGGTAGTAACACATTGACAGTATCATTAATGTTCTTTTCAAAATGTTCTATTAAAAAATTCGAAATTTTGTCAAAAGAGAATATTGTATGATTTCGTATACATGGAACTTATATGGAATTTCTACTTGATAATAATTTATGTCAATAAAGGAAAATAGTTTTTTTTTATGTTATTAAAAATAAATGTGCAGAATTTCCTTATAATAAATTTTAGTATATTTTTTTTTTGTTTTTTATTGGGCGAAAAAACTAAGAAGAATACCAGAATTTTATTCAATTTAACAAATTTCTATCTTCGCTAATTAAAAATCGATTGTACCATCTCGAAAGCTGTTTTTTTATATATAAAAAAAAGAAAAGAACCCAAATAACAACAGTAAAAGAAAACGTGAAAAGCAAATAGAAAATCGAGCGGAAAACTTAATTTCTCTAATGGACTAGTTTTTCTGTTTGAACCACTACAGTTATTTTTCTCGTCTGCTTTGCATAAAACTCTTTCATTTCAATTCTAATTAGGGTGAAATGTTGATTACCTATCTGTACCATCGGCTACAGAATTATTCAATTTATATACATATACATTATATATTTTGTAGCCGATACTATATATATATATATGTATATATATATATATATATATATATATGTAGGTATAGATAGTAATTTAGAGAAAATTGGTTTTATTTCTGTTAAATATTTCTAAAGTTATTTATAAAGATATTTCGAGGTGTTTGTCCAAACAAAGCAATCATTTTTGGGAAAGGATGATTAGGGATGAGATAAATTACAATTCAAAAAAAAAATTAAATTATTTTCATTTGCGTATATTGGGTAAATAAATAAATTTTAATATTAAATCAAAACACTGTAATTTTATAAATAAAATATAGATACCGACATATAAAGTTTTATCTACTTCACATAACTTATACATTTATCAAATTTGCGACACATTTTTATAATATATAATGAATTTTGTCTTTTTTGGGACTGCATTTTGACGGAACGTTTCCCTGTTATTTGATGTTGTCCTTGCTCAAAAAATGGAAGAAGGTATAGAAAGTCTTACGTTAGTCGATGCTCGTTATTCTACGATCATGAAGATAGAGAACAGCTGAGCTTTATGATATCAACAGGAAGACAACCAGACTATTTCTCTCCAATTTATTAGCGTGTACGGTGTTATCTGAATCGGTGCAATTATGATTGGGTAGAAGCCCACAATAACAGCTGTCGTAATCAAAACTGTAAGTCGTATTTAAATACAAATCTAACTTAATCTACTAAATTTAATCTATTCTAATAATCGAGTAAGAATCTCAATTATGGACTATTTACAAGGTATAATTTACAAGGTATAACTTTTCTGTTAATGATTTGAAATTTCGACGTAAACCGGAATTGTTTGTATATAAACTAAAAGATTGGGTATAAACTATATACATAAATATGTAAAAATATCTTCGACACACTTTTTCAAGTACAAAAAGGAATACATTTTTTAAAATGGACACTCAGTTCATTGTTATATAAAAATCTCATTCGATTAAACCAATAATATATAATAAAAAAAAAAGGTCCTTGGTCCTTCGATTTATATGTATCTATAAGTATATATGTATATATTATGTTTTTCAACAATCGATTTTCTCTTTAGCTTTTCTTTAAGTGCAATAAGTTGTTTTGGTTTTCTCTAAGGAATTCCGTCCGTAATATTATCCTTTATAAAAAAAACTTTCTTTTATTGGTTATTTTTTTTTTTTTTTTGAACCAAATTTTATGTAGAACTTGAATGTAATAAATATTTATTTTTTTTTGGAGAAAAAGCAAATTTCTAACTTTATTTGTAGTGGAAATTTCAATTTCAAGAACGAATAATTTATAATCACTCAATAAAAAAATGCTTTATCTTTTCTTTGAGATCATAAAAATTTATTAAGACTAAAAAAAATTACTAATTCCAGTAATATATGTATATGTATATGTATTTTTTATGTTTCTAATTATTTCTACTTGCTGAAAAATTACTAATTTTAGTTTAAATACATACTACTTATAAATGCGTCTATCTCTTATTATTATTTATAATTTCAGAATAATCAAAGTTAACCATACTTCAGATAGTAAATTATTCTCTTATGTGGAGGAAATGCAAAAAAATTATAGTTCACAGTTGAAATCCACTTAATGCCGTATAAGATTTTTAAGGAAAAATTTAGAAATCATAAAAATACAATATATTCGTGTTTCGGAAATAAATAATCTGTAGAACATATTAAAATATTTGATATTCATATGTCGGTTGTTATTGAACTTAATTTTTTTTTCAAAAAATTTAGAATATTAAGATTTATGTTTTCTATTAATCGATTAAACCATATTTTCATATAGCAAAAGAAAAATATTTATTATAAAATGAAAAACAAAATCGGGACAAAGTATTATTTTGCACATAATTTCATTAATATTGTGTGCAAAATATTAATGAAAACTTAGTTTTTCTAACTATAATATTTTCAATAATTTTCCATAATAATAATTTCTTCTTAAAATAATTGAAAAAAAACAAAACATAATTTTCTTAAACTTTATAAATAAAAAATAAATAAAATTATGATAAATTTGTATAAATACATTTTATTTATATAAAATCTGAATTAAATATTTCCAATAATTTTTCCAATTTTCACTCAAATACCTTCACTTGTATATTTATAAATTATGTTTTGTAATGGGATGAATAAACATTATCTCATATCAAGATCTTCACAAATTTGACCTGTTTCTTGTTATTATATAGATTCGTAAAATATTTTTCTGTAATTTATAGGAAAATAATATATATATATATATAAAAAAAAGAACAAGATTTCGTCTTTTGAAATGTATTTACCAGACAAATTGGTAAAGTGATATAGAATATTAGTTAGTCGAAATATAATAAAGATTATTATCATTAAATGGGAAAACAATCATTGTATTAGTTTCTGATGATTATTGTTCTTTTTTTTTTTTTTAGAAACACTAAAAACCCAGTAAAATCTCTATTAATAACATTAAATTATATCTTATAGTAATAATCTTATATGTAGTAATATTCCCTTACCAAAATGTTATACACAATGAAAAATGAAATAAAACTAATTATTTTGTTTTCGATTCCTTGTTTCTCCACTCCCACCTATTAAGTTAAACTGTATCTGGTATAAATATATATATATATATATATATATAAATATTATATTTAAAGTTGTCTATTATAGTTGTAAGAACATAGGGTACACTAGTCGAAGTCATACCATTGCTTGTATTCGGAAACTAAATAATATCTATTAATAATATCTTTGGGGGATTGAGCTAAAAGTATAATAAATAAGTGATACCAACATTAAAGCTTAATGGACAACGTTGATATTTATTTACAATCACTTTAAGCTTAGTATGCTATCCGTCGTGAAATGAAATTTTCATACAAATTTAACATCTCGTGAAAAATTACGCAATTGATTTTGTGGTACGCTATTTCATCGTGAAATACTTTACTTTGCAGAGATAAAAATTAAGAAAATTTTTCAGTGTAAAAATTATTCGCTAGTGAAATTATGTTCAAAACATAATTTCACGTCAGAATTTTGACATTTGACAATTTTGTTTGGCTGGTTTGGTTGTTCCTTGTTCGGTTCTGAAAAATTCAATATATTAGATATTATATTAAACTATTATTTCGTTACAAAAGCCTTGTATGTAATTGAATATGTATAACTTGAGTGTACAGTAATCCCCCGATTTACGAAGGCTCGGTTTACGAAATTTCGATATTACGAACATCATTCTTAAAGTATAAAATTCGTTATACGAATGAAAAATTCGCTATTACGAACAATTTCATAATGTTATAAAATTCGTTCTACGAATGAAAAATTCGCTATTACGAAAAATTTAATTCAATTTGGAACTCCCCGTGTAAATTTTCTTTTTTAATGAATAATGTAATATTTATTATATTTTTGAAATGAATAAACTCTTTTTTCTTTTCTTTTCTAATCACTTTGTTTTAAATATTTCTAAAAATAGGATTTCGTTTAACGAAAATTTTGGGTACGCATCTATGTAGTTTTAACACAAACTTATACTAAAATGGATCTCGTTTTACGAATATTTTCGATCGCTGGAACGTATCTATTTATTTTAAATAGAATACCATACTAATATTGGGCTCGATATACGAATATTCGATATACGGCCACTTTCACAGAACGTAGTTGTCTAAATTGGACCGTTTGCATCGTTACTAGTTTTGCTGGTACATGATTTAAGTAACCAGTTTTCTAAATTATGTAATTTGAAATTTTCTTAAAAACAATATTTCTATATTTTTAAATTATGTAATTTGAATTATTCTTAAAAACTATATTTCTTTCAAATAGGACATTTGTAATAAATTAAAATTTATTACAAATGTTTTTACCCATTTATTAAGTGTTGTTACCCAAAAATTCCAGAACACTGAAATATAGTACGATTTAGTTAACTATCCCCTAAATATATCACAATATTCAATATATCCCCTAAATATATCACAATATTCGATATACTTTTATTTGAGAACATGAAACTAAATATCCTTTTTGTTTAAGCTTGCATAATTGTGGTATATTTCAATAAATAATTGAAGTTATATAATATTTTTGATTTCAATATAATTTCATATTTTATTTCACTCAATAGAAAAAGGTAAATTTCAGTTTTCCAAATAATTTAAACTAAATATTTAATAATTAAAAAATTTAAAATATATATTATACTTTTGAATAATCTCTCTGTTACAAGATATGAGTAGAATTTTTACTTTTTATAAAATATAATATCTTTATATATCAGAAGAACTTGCAATAAACTGATAAAATTGTAACAAACCGTAAAATATATCTTTTAATAAATATTTTAAATGTATCTACATATTTTATTTAAAATAAATTATAATATAAAATATATGAAAATTTAACTTCTCTTTATCATTTAACAAATAAAATTGGACAAATAAAATTCGTGTTTGCATGGAAAGATTTAATTTATAATGTATATATACATATATTTATTTATATTATTATTAAATTTATTTCTGTATATTAATTTTGATAAAAACGATTGATATTATACGCACAACTTCCGTCTATATACAATATTTAGGGTTTTATTCTGTCTGTATAAATATAAATAATTTTTTGAAAAAAACATTTAAAGCATAAATAATTTTCTAAATGTTGATGAAATATATTTTTATTTTTACCAATAATAATTTTAATTTTATGTACATATATATTTTAAATATTTTGCTACTAAAAATAAATAAATATTTTGTCCACTTTACTTGGTAATTTTCTCCAATTTATAATACATATTAATATTAAATATAATATATATATGTATATATAAATATTATGCAAGTCATAAAGTTTACGTTTCAATTTGAAATTATATTACCAAAATCATTAGAATTTTATTAGCATGAAAAAATTCCTTATAAATATTTGTTTATATCAAAAATTGTTATGCATTTTATTCGATTCGATTTATTGATTTTGAAATCATAAAAATTTAATTTCATCTCCAATCTTTTATAATAATAAAAAGATAAAATTTCTAAATAATTATTAATTACCATTTTTAAATTCATTTAAACCAGGTAATAAGGTGTAACATTGAACTTTATCTTTGAGTACTTAAAAATGTTAATGAAAATTTTGATATTAATTTTAACTGAAAACCGTCTTTAAATATTTTTATGTCGTAAAGTTTTCTCAGGACAATAAAAAGATAGTGAAAATGTCTTGCACATAATATTCTTATAAATATAATAGAAATTCAAAGTTTTGTTATTCAATTGGTAAAATAAACTTAATATTCAATTTATGGTTGAACATAATGTACTAAATTTCATGTAAGAAAGAAGATGGTTGGGGTGAGTCCGTTTTCGGGGCGTTTAAAATCACGGAATTATGTAATCGCGGATTGAATAATTTCCAAACTTCAATAACATGATGGCTCATAGAAAACGTAAGAATTATATTGTATTCTGTCGGCAGCATTTATACGCGCAAATTTAATGTACTTTTCCCGACCCACTACAATTAATTTAATTTGTTTTCCGTATTATGAACTTAGTTTTCACATTCCAAATATTTCATAATTGCAAAGCAATTTTAATTTCTATAAATACTTTCTTATTTTACTGATAATTAAAAATATTGTTTGCAATGTGAATAAATTTTGTTCGAAGTTCGTACATAGACGAACTCCACACAAAAAACACGCTGGTTTATTATAAAATATATTATACTTATAAAGTATTTTAACAAACTATATTGAGGTCGGTAATTTTGTTTATGCTTCGGCATGTCATTAAATTTCGAGATGTAATTACTATAACATACAGACATATTAAATGAAAATTTGTTTTTAAACCTTCCTCACAATAAATTTTCAAAAAAATAATAAAAAAGTATATATAATCAAATTTATATATTATTTATTGTCAGTTCTAAACATTTAAGTTATATGTGCCAAAAATTTAAAATAAAATTATTATCCCATGGCGCTCCATCCTAAATCAATAAAAATTATTGAAATAAAAATTAACATAATTTATTCTTTCAAAGATAATACTTACTTTTAAAATTCATAATAGTTTTTATTCCAAAAAAAATAAAAAATAAATAATTTATATTCCATATATGCTGTAATCAATAAACATAAATATTTCATTATAATAGAAGATTATTCTTCTTTGTATATTTACAAAAGTAATTTTTTTTTTTTGGTATTTTGGTTTAATATTATGTTTAATATATGAAAAATGAAAATATTTAATATCACAAAATTACAATCAAAAACTTAAAAAAGATTTTTGTGATTTTAGTGTAAAAGTATATATATTTTTCCACTTTGAAAATTGTAAATTACTTTTATTATCATCATTCGTAGCTCTACAACCCAGTTTTGGCTTTCTCTACTATTGCCACCTACATTATTTTAGTCAGCAACACCTTATTCGTTACAAATAAGGTGTTGCTGACTAAAATAATCGTTTATACCTTGATATCAGTGGAAATTGTTAATTGATGGAATTGGGTTGTTAGCTCAAGGCTCTACCTCCAATTTGGCGTATATTTCATCATTATTTGGTAGAAGCAGGTATTTTGCTTAGATTATACCGCCAAGTTCTAGGCCGTTTATTTTAAATATATAGCATCACATGTAGTTGGAGGCAGTTCCTTTAGAGAATATCATATATTTTGTTCATATGAGACACAAGTTCTAGGTCGTCTGACCCTCTATTTATTTGAAATAGGGAACACCACGCAAAAGTGTAGGTTGGCAGTTGGTTTAGAGAGGCTGTGTAAACACCGCAAGAAACAGCTCTCTGTTAATGTATAGAAATAAATCTATAAACCATTAAAATATACAAATTATGTATTAAAATTCTTTTTTTTTTTTAAATACTGAATTATGGAAGATTATATACCTAAATATGTTGGTTTTTAAATTTTCTATATGTACCAAAATAAGTTGCCTTTTAATTTTCTCTAACGTAGTTATAATATCTCCGAAATATATACATATACATATAATTTTTTTTTAGGTAATAATTTTTAAAAATATATTATTTTTATTAATAAGAATATATTTTTTTTTCCAAAGAAAATTTTAATGAAAAAAAAAAAAAAGAAGTAAAATTCTTAATTCTTATATTTTATCATTTTAAACATATTCATAAAATTTATATAATATATAAGAAGCTTATAAAATACGGATTCTTTTCTTTTGATGTATATTTTAATTGCTACTTCTTTAATAAAGGAGGCAAATTACCAAAAAATTTAATTAAATTCGTATAACTCATAAGTTTGTTCTTTTTCAACAAAAAAAAAAACAAAAAAACGAAGAAAATTGTCATATAAATTTCTTTTAAATAAAATTTATATATAATTTTTAAGGGAGTCCTTCTTTTGACAAACTTTTATATGTATACACATAAAAAAAAAAATTATCTTTTTTTTTTCTCATTCATATTTATTGGATAAATATAAGAAAATACTTTAATTATATTACATAAAAAAAAAAAAATACAGAATGTACATATATATATTTTTCGAACTTCTTCTATACACTTCTTCTACAAATAATAATATCACCCACTATTTATACCTATAATAAGAAAAATAAGGTAAGAAAAAAAAAATTGTATATATCAAAGGAAATTCATACATCTCATTAGTATCGTGTTTATAGGAAAGAAGAAAAATATAATGCAGGTATATATAGATAGAAGATACATCTATACAGCATAAATTTGAAAACAAAAGAAAAAAAAAATAATATAATTTTGTATTTGATATTTATATTTATCTGTAAAATAATATCGTGGAAATGTTTAATTAAATAAGATGTCAACATAATTTTACATAACCGCAATCTACAAAAAAAAAAAATTTTTTTTTGTACAATTACAACATATATATACATATATACCTGTTACACGAATTAACCTTAAAATTACTTATTTTCGTTATGTTTTTTTTCTTCTTGTATTTTTATTACTGAATTAAAAGTTTGTTTTTTTTTTTTCGTGTAAAAAGAATGAAAATTAATTAATATAATTAAATAAACAGTAAAATAAATTTAATTTTAATCAAATTCTTTTATTATATGATAAAATTAATTTAATGTCTTTCAATATATTTTATTACTGATGAGCTATTTTAGAGAATGAATGTATTAAGTGAAATTTTGTATAATTTTGTGTAAATTATGTTTAAAGATAAAGATTTTCAGATTTTATCACAATGAAATATGAAGTTTAATAAAATATGAAAATAATCAAGAAATAAAATTAGATTTTTAGTTAGTTTTATTTTAATTAGGAGATAGTTGTCTAAATCGTACCATTACTCATTGTCTCGATAGTTTTGTGTAATAAATTTAATTTTTGATGTTTTTCCAACTTAAAAAAATTATTTTTTACGGAAAAATAAGAGAAGTATTTTAAAAAGGCAAAATTAAAAATAATTACAAATATGTTGTAAAATTTTGAAAACTTGGTTCATAAATCCTACCAACCAAAATTTTATGTCATACCGGTACGAAATAGGAAAATTGATAACTGGTTCAATTTAGGCAACTAGACTAAAGTTACGATTTACTATACAAAAATAAAATAGTTAAATTGATTGTAAAATACATAAATCTTTACTTAATTTTAAATTCAAATAAAATTACATTAGTCCATATAAAAACTATTGTCTTTGAGACACTTAAATATTAAAATATTGGTGTAATTTATTTTTAACACTTTTCTCACAATATTCCATCAATAGATATCAATAATATTTAGTACGATTTCGGCGACTCTCCCCTACATTCAATAAATTCGTCTATACAAATTATTAATTGTTATATGCGTAACAGTGGTAAGTGACGCATTAAACGCCATTATTCGCACATTGAATCTATTGATTTATATTTTCAGAATAAGTTTAGTGATTATATCACTCTCATCCAGTACCCAACTAAGTTTCCTTTAAGTATTTAATATCCCTTTATTTAAAAGTATTTTTTTCTACAGCACAAAATGTCGTAACTAACAACATTCAAATTTAAGTATATGGATGCAATTCAGGCTTATTATGTAATTTTACAAAAATATCGCTTATCACCATCATCCTCTAAGCTCTTCAATTATATAATATTAATTAGTTACATTTAAGTTGAATTGATTTAATATTATTATTATTAAAAATATAGATAATATTTAATATGTTGTAATTTATGGAAGTTAATCTTTAATTATATATTTTTGTTTAAAAATAATATAATATTGCAAGATATATTCTTTAATAAATAGAATAACATTGTTAATATTATTACTAAAAAAATGTATATTTATTAAATCATTTTTAGAGAATGTGCTTGAGGGCATAAATAATCTTCACGTGTTGAATTTTCATATACGTGTATATATCTTTATTATAAATTATGCCATTTTAAATATTATATTATTTTGCTTTCAATAATGAAATTTATTCCTTTTAACAAGATTAAATTTTAACCTGTAATACCAATATAAAACATATTTAACAGAAAACAAGAAAAAGCGTAATTTTCACGCAAAATCTATGTAAATGAAATGATATTAAATTTTTATATACATATATTATATATGAAGAGTTATATAAATATAGATAGTTGGCATGGTATTTCACTATAATATTCGAATAGTTTATATATTTATAGGTTTTTAAAAATTAGATAAGAGGATATATATTTTGTTGATAATAAAGATGATATTACACTGTAAAGTGTAAATACTAAAATTTTAAGATAATCATTCGAAAATAATCAGAAACTTAGTTTGTTTCTGTATAAATTTATCCTGCCTGTATAAATAACTTCATTATTATAATCATAAAAATATGCATCTTAAAGCATTGATTTAAATTTCACAGCGTTTTTTAATTTTTTTTTGGTGCCTAAATTTTTAACATAGAAAATTAAATATTTTTGAATGTTATGAGAGATAGGTCTATGCTCTATGACAAAGGTATACATACTATATAGATACCCTTCTTCAAAAAATATTATAAGTGCCATCTGTGCTAGTAAATTTATACTTCAATTTAATATTAAATGTTTAGGCAGATATCTATTTTTGGTTTTTTTGTTCTTTTCCTTTTCTTATTATAATAATATAATAACGAAAAATCCTTAAACTCAATAGATATGCTCATATCCTTATTATAAATTTTTTTGAAAAAAAAACAAAAAAAAATGGTTTCATTTTTAAACACCCAAAATCTAAATTGACAATACAGACTTCTTCAAAATATTATCGCGTTTTAGCGTTCTTGTTACAACAAAAAAGTTTTTAATATTTTTCGAAACCATAAGATATTTCAGGTGTAATTTAACATTATTATTTAATATAGTTATTTTTTTTGTTGTTGTTGTTGTAATTTTGGCTTCTGCCTAGAAAAATTAGTGTTTTGTTTGTATATGTGGTTGTTTTGGTTAAGCGTGAGGAAAATTCATAATGACAAGAAAAACGACTTAGTCGACAACAAATTAAAATGAAATTTATCCTTAAGAAATTACCAGTGAAGCTAAATGAGCATTAAACATGTTGCCAAAAAAAATATAAACAAAATATTAAATATATTATATACATATATTTAGATACTTGTATCTTTTAATAACTTTGACTTGAAAATATATTATTTATTTTTATATAAATAATATATTTTCAAGAAATAAATAATTTTTTTTTTTTTTTGTGCAAAAATGAGTATTTAATGTACCATCATTTATATTTTAAACTAAATTTAAAAATAAAAGCATATATATTTTTATAAAATTATAATATAAAACTAATACTAATATCTATTTATTGCGATTGTAAAATTACAAATCATATACATTATTTTCTTAGTATAATTTATGTACTAAATTATACTATAAAATTTCTTTTGAAAATTATCAGCACTTTTCTAGTTTCCCTTAAAGTTTATATATATATACATTTCTATATGTATTTATTCTTGGAAAAAAAAATATTTATTTCAAACATATTTTTGCGTCTTTTGCGTGTATGAATATTAAGATAGCTATGATAATATAAAAAGTTCAATCGCTTCAATTTTCTAGCATTTATATACCAACCAGTTATAACATAAGCACGGTTATATATATTTAATTAAATTCTATAAGGGAAGCACTACTAAAATATAAATTTCATCTTTAACTTGATGCGAAAAGGTAAAATTGTATATCTATTTTTTTTGTATCTTATGGTGTGAGGATTTTTTTTTTTTTGCAGATAGTATGTTTTGGGGGAAGAAAATTATCTCTTGAACTGCTGGTTGTTTTTTTTTTCTTGTTATTATCTTATATAATAATTTAAAAATGTTACAGCAAAATAATCAATTTTTCCGTTTATCCATTTTATTACTTTTTAACATCATAATATCGATATTATTTTTTAATTTATAATTATTAATTTTAAATATTTATTTTATAATTTTTGTAAATATTTATTTTATTATTTTTTTTGAAGTTATATTTTTATTTTTGTTGATGTTTATGGGGTTTATTTTTCTCTACATATATTATAAATACGTTTTCTTGTCTTTTAATAAAATAAAGTTTGAAGTATTTTTGTTCCGTTTATTCACATGTCCTGAAAAGACAAAGTCACATATGGTGTAATTTTGCGTATCGTACAAATTTTATGTGGCACTTAACGACTGTATAAAGTGCGGCTACGAATACTATATTTTACATTACATATAAGTATATACATAGTATATTATGTATTTTTAACATAGGTTATGTTTATGATATAGCAAGCATAAAATGATTTTATACTTTAATGTTTTCGTTTTTTTTAAAAAAAACTTTATTTTTATTTTTTTTTAAGGCGAAATGGATTTTAAATGAGAAAAAATTGTGAATAGGATCATAATAAACCTAGGATGAGTTTGTTTTGGAGGGGATTTAGTATGAATAGTCATTTTACTTTAAATTTGTCAAGTGTTGCTTAATTTACTATCTTATTATTTTTTTTTTTTTTTAGTGTACATATAAAAACCCCTTTTTTTTAATGCTACTATATGTAAAAATTTACAATTGTAGTTGTAAGAATCTTTTATTTACTATATTAAACAAAGTATATTATTCATTTTAAGAAATATATATAGGAATATGTAAAAATAATATAAATTTTATTAAAATTTAAATAATAAAACTATAAAAATTTAAAATATTTTTTATTTAATAAAAAATATATTTAATGATTTAACTTCTATTTTAATGTTACAATAAAATAAAAAAATATAAATTTTTTTTTTATGATTATGGTAAGCTAAATAAGGAGAATAAAATAATATAAAAAATTTTCTTGTAAAAATTATTAAATTAGCAAGTCAGTAAATATTAAATAATTTTTCTAAAATATGATTAATAATAAAAATTTAATAATTAAGTATACACATAAATCAAATGTGTCGTCATTTACCAAAAAAAAAAAAGAAATGTTAATTTTTTTTTTTGTACAAAATATTTATATAGCAATAAAGGTTAAATTTAATATCCAAAACCCCGGGACAGACTAACAAAAAATTAAAATATATAAATTTTGACATTTTCTTTTTTTTTTTTATGGTTCTCTTTATCCTAAAGGAAAACCTACAAAACGAAAAAAAAAAGCTTTTCTTGTTGTTGGAGAAAGGTAAAAACAGTGTAGAGTTTGCGTAATTTTCATTATTATTACTTCTAAAATATAGTTTAGTTAATGAACGAACGCATTATAGTCAGAGAACTAACCTACATTACATTCATAAAATATATAATAAATCAGATGGGGGAAAAACTGAAAAAAAATAAAAGATATTATTTAAAGTTTTTGAAAATTATGGCGTTCTTTTAACGAATTTTCGAAAAAAATTTTATTTGAACTCTTTATAAAGAGAATATAGTAGATTCGCCTATGATAAACTCTTCAAATTCGAAAATGTTATACGTTTATAAACTTGAAATCTCGGATTTTGTAGATGTAAAAAAAAAAAAAACAAACGTACCAATCATCTCTTTAAAGTTTAAAATTTTATTCATTTTTGGTTTAAAAACGCAAATAATTTTAATGTACAGAAGAAATTAATTTACACTAATTTAATTATGGTAGTAATATTTGAATGTAAGACATACGAGTAGTATCGTGCAATTAAATAAATCAAAAACGAAATATTAATTAAATTTAAACAAATTTAGTGAAAACTTTTATGTTTACAATTTTGGTAATAGTATATTCAATCATCATCTATCTACCTCATCAATTAACTACATAAAATCATCATTTTTCGCTATTTTTCAGGTAGGAAACATAAAAAAAAAAATAAAAAACCCATTTTTACTTGTAGTTAACAGAATTTCAAGATTTTTCTAAAGTTCGAAACTATGTATATATAAAACGGATACTCTGATTCATAGGAATTATTACTATATCGTATATAGATATACAAATACGGATATACTCGTACTTATTCGTAAAAAAAAAAATATTTAGATACTATACTATAGTTTAAATCTATACTTAGTATGTGTAACATTATTATACAATATAGATTGTCTGAAATTTATCAATAGCTATGACCATAATTTGTCACATAGCATTTATAGATGAAAAACAGCGTCGGGTATACTCCTTGAACGTTAAATGTCAAAACATATTGGATTTATGCGGTGGATCTACATTTTTCAAAAAAAAAACCTATATTATAGATTTATAAAGTTACTTATGTTACATTACGAAACATATATATAAATGGATTGAGGTAGAACTTTTTTCTTTGTTGTTGTTATAGAGATAGTTTTTCATATTTACATATATATACACTTTTTTTTTTTTAGGAATAAACCTTTTAGTTTCGGTATCCGGTACTATTGGTCTACAAAAAAAAAAAAAAAAATAATAAAGAATATTTTAAAGGACGTGAATTCAGACATTTTTTTTTTGTAAAACTATATTATATTTAATGAGTTTTTTAGTAATTTGTCAAAAAAAATTTTTAAACTTTTTGTGATAGTTATTTTTTTTCTGTAAATTTGATTTAATTAAATAGAAGAGTAATTAAATTTTTACTAGATTTACTAAATTTTTTTTTTATGAATAAATTTCTTATGTTTCTATTAGTACTGAATTTATAATGAACATTTTATTACGTAGCGTACGAGTAGTCATAATGAACCATGTAATTTTTAAATAAATTTAAATTTCATCTACTAAGTGCAACTGTTAGAATTTGGGCAATCTGCTTGATCTTGTGATGAACGCGATTTTTTCGAAGAATTTTAAACAATGGTTAGGAATTAAGCCGGTGTTTCAATTATTAACTATAAGACTATTTAACGCTTTTAAGGAAAAAACATACGAAGGGGACGTACGGACTAAAATCACCAACTTACGAGTTTACATAATTCAAATTATTGCGATTAAGAATAAAAAAAAAAAACTTACAATAGTTTGCCCTTTTATTAACTTTTTAATATAATTTGGGTATTACATTCTTACACTTGGGAACCACTCAAGTCTTTATGTCTATATCTGGCGAAGAAATTGGTATTTTAATACTTGATTGGTATAAGAAATCAGGTTTCAGTCCAAATTTAATCATGATAAACAACTGCTTTAATATTAGCTTGCAATATAGCTCCATGATCCTTACAGCAACAACATTGTCGTAACTAGAAAACTAGCATTTTTCTATGTCACATATATAAATAAATACTCAATTTTCAAATAGATTTGAGCAAAACTATAATTTTTGAGATACATATGTCAGTCTTCTATTCGGCGACACATATTTCAACTTTATTTAGTTATTTCCTGGATACAGATAATGAAAAGAATGCTTTCATTGTAAATTCAGTATTATTTTTCTTATTTTTTATATACTTAATTTTATAAACAAAAATCTACAACTTTAATAAAAAAAAATTAAATCTATTTCTATTTAATTTGTTGTCCTTATTGAATTAAAATCTTAAGTAAAAGTTGTAAAGAGATACAAAAACATAAAAAAAATTAAAAATATATATTCTTTAGAAAAATAATTTTATGCATTTATATTTTCTTTGCTTGTCTTGTATATATAATTTTTTTCCCTTTTTGAATAATGATGAATGACTAAATGTGATGAAGAACCATAAAAAATTGCACGTGCTTAAACAAAAAAAAAAAAAAAAAGGAAAATTTCGAAAACCAAAATGAATATTATATACTTTTAGAAAAGAATAATACATTTCAAAGCACATTTTATTCATACGAATTTTTTATATATATATATGTATTTATAATTCTGTATAGATAAATTTACTGTTAGATCCATTTATCCAAAAGCATTTTCACTAAAAGGAATTTCCATTGCAAAGTACGTATCTATATAAATACAATATATATATATATATGTTGGCATATTATAATAAATGTGAGGCTCGTTATCTTTTGATGTCGCGCTGTAATTCAAACTCTCAAGAGGAATTTAATTCCTGTTTATTACATTATATATTATATCCTTATTTTTTTTTTGTTACTATATATATAAATATTTCTCTCATGATATCCTTATTATTATTATTATTATTTTTTGTGCGGTCTCTTGTCATAAATTATCCTAGAGAAAATGTATATAATTTTCATTATTTTTTTTTGTTTGTTTGTGTATATTTATAAAAGATGTGCGATGATGGCAACAATTCAAACAGTTTAACTTGCTTTTCGTCTCTGATGATATGACAAAATAATTGAAAATTGATTTTAATATTTTGTTGTTTTGTTTATTTATTAATGTATATAGGAATATACAACAATATGGCATTTTCTCAACTATCATAAGTAGTACATATATGTATACATTTTTTTTTTTTGAAGAATAATGCAGTTTAAAAGTATATGTCAGAAAAAATATTATTAATAATATAATTTGGAAGATTTTATAAATAATGTAATATTATTTGAGTAATGTTTTCCTGCTTTTAGTTTGAAATAAAGAAAACCTAAGGCATTGAAAAATCTACAAAAACTCATCTTGGTTTATGTTATTTGTAAAAATAACATCAGCCAAGTTTAGTTTTTCTATTGATTAATATGCCAATTTCAAACTTAATATTAGTAAAAAAAAAAATACTATTTAAATAATATTTGAAAGGTCTAAGAGCATGAATATGTTAACTGATATTTTTAAAAATTTTGATGAATCACCTTTACACCTTTTTTCATTCAGTTTTTCTAACAATTAAATAAAAAGCTCTGTAAAAATAGAATATAATGAAAAATATGTTTTCAATGAGCTTAATTTTAGCTTATTAAATTCAGATAATTATGAAAAATTTTTATACTTAATACATTCAATGAAAATACTTAACACATTCAATGGTTTTTGAAACCATTGAATGTGTTAAGTATTTACACATTCAATGGTTTCAAAAACCATTCCATAGTTAAACTCAAAGGCTGCTGCCTTGAGGATTTTTCTCAGGTATTTTAAGACTTATTCAAGTTTTTCGAAGAAATAATCTCTAGGGTGTTCCACCTTTTCCTACTCACAGGTTGGCTCTGTACGGTCAAGGTTGAAACGGTCGAATGCGCTCCACGGTTTCAATCTGTCGTTGAACCTTGCAGTTCTGGCACAGATTACTGGCGCGTAATTATAGTTTAACCGTTCTTCTAAGAAACATTCATCGTCAAGTAAGGACTTTCGACGTCCTAACTAACAACATTTAAGTAAAAAATGAAAACCTTCACTCTTACAATAATATCTAATTTTACAAAAATGTCACTTAACACCATCATCTTCTAAACTCTTCAATTATATTAGTTTTTTTACAGAATCATCTCAAAACATTACTTTTTTTTTTTAAAGTACAAAAACTTATTAAATCTTCTATATTTTATGATTTTTCTTATAAATATTGATGAAAACTGTTTGTCATTTTCTTTATTTAAAATATTTTAATATTTAAAAAAATTTCAACTGACGACAATGTGATAAAAATAATTAAGGGTTTTCTTGTTATCCTTTTTAAAGGATTCCAATTAATAATATTTAACTTTAGTTATTAATTTTTTTTTTGTCCTATCATTAAATAATTTTTGACTATGTAAATTGCTTTTATGACCTTTAAAAGGACATTTTTATTTATTAATGTTTGTATGTTGTGACGATAGCTGGGGTTATTATACTCTATATTATATGTTAGTATGTATGTAATTTTGATAACTTTTATTAAGGCTGAAAAAAGAAAATTTATTAACGATGAGTTGATAATTTATAAATTTTTACGTTGACCAAAAATAAATCAGAGAATATTTTATGGGTGAAAATATTTTTTTGTTTATAAGGTGTAATGGTTTTTTGATAAAATATTAAGTTAAGTTTTTTTTATGTAACTGAATTTAATTCGACATAATAATATTTCTTTTCAGATAATAGTATCATATTTAAATTCGTATCTATACCAACCCATAAACATTTTGAGCGATGTTTCCTGAATTCAATCGAAATTTTTTATTTCCTTTATTTCATATACAGCTTACATAGAGTTTTTCTGCAAAGCTTATTTTACATTTGCTCTGTTTTCGTCTCTGTCGGGTTTCTTTGGAATTCAACAAATCAAATTAGTGATGTGGCGAATTTTCGTGTGTGTAAAAATATGGTTGTAAAACACTGACGATGAAATCAGGGGACTAAATAAATCTGCACATGCAAATATATGTCTGCGATAGGCAAATTTCGCAGGAAAACTGGGGCAAATGTAAACCTAGCTTAACTACCAGTTTTTTTCATTTTTTCATTAATTTTTTATTCATTTCCTATCAATAAAAATCAGCTAATTAATTCATAAATATTAAGTTTACTGGTTTACGAATTTATTCTGTCATGGCACGTCCTGCTCCTGCCATGACAGAATAAATCCTACTTACGAGTTTTCTTAAACTTCAAAACACTTTCATACATATCAGCATTTATTATTACTGCCTTTTTAGTAATAAGTTTTTGCCGAGCAAATTTAATTATAAATACATATTCAAATATACAATATAGCTATGAAAAACTAATTTTTATAAAAAAAATGCAGATACAGACTGTAAGTATATAAATCGAATGATTATATTACGGAAGTGTTTTTTGCTTTTTAATTTATTTTGCCCAAATATTTTCATTTAATTTGATTAACTACCATATACTAACCCAATAAGAAAGGTTTTGTTGAAAATTTATTGGTTTATAGTACAAATTGTATACATACTTCTTTAGTATTGATTTTCATTTTAATGTAAAAAAGAAACCATATAACAAGGAAATATACAAACATAATTCATTAGATCTAATGAAACAAGATACTGAATGTTTACAAAAATCTGTTGTATTAAACCAAAAAAAGGGATATAGTTGATTATTCCTATATATTTTCCAATAAAACATTTTCAGTATAGTTTTTAAAACTTGATATATAAATTTAAATTCATGTAATATGAACTATATTTTATTTTTGATAGGATTTAAATTTGAATTTCAAGTACAAAACACAATAAGAAAATAACACCACATGTGTTGTTATTGTTTTCAAAAAGGATATTTGTTAAAGAAAGATTTCGAAATATTTGATATAGACTTGAAGAGGATGAAATCTCTAATTAATGAAATCTCTAGCTGATTTAAAATTTAATTTTAATTTTAACTTATATATATCGAATAGATTTAAGGAATTTATATTAATATAATTTTTGCAATATTTATTTAAATTATTAATATTTTTTTATAAAATTCACTTATTAATAGAGCTTTAATATAAATTCTAAATAATGTTCGTCTCTTGACAATTAATGCTGCAAAGAAAATATCTTAAAATAAAATAAATATGTACTCTAAATGTTGGTAATAATATATATGCACATATCATCAAAAATATAATTTGATCCTTTATTTATTCAAAATAACCCAGAAAATTATTATAATTTTTAAATTTGAGATAGTGTATTAATTAGTTATTCTTGTTTTCTTACGACTTAACATAGTTACGATCGAACATTGTGTTTTTTTTTTCTCCTTGTCTGGAAGCATAGCACCTCTAGAGCTTTTGCACTTAATGCTACAGTACTTAACACTACAGTTAAATTGTTCTGTTTCTATTCTGAATATTCTCTTCCATTCAGTTTTATAGTCAGTAGTTCAGTTTTAAAGTAAGTCTAGCGATAAAGTAAAAAATATGACGGCAATTCAATTTTACTCTTTAATTATGTTAGCCTGAAATTTCCAAATATCAACTGTACACTAATTATAATACTAAGCATAAGTAAAAAATTTAAATTTCATAAAATGTTCATGCCGAACTAAAATGATTTGATTTACAAGCAATGCATAAAATTTCAATTTTAACGAAAATAAAAATTCAATGTTTATTTATTGTTTTCAGTTTCACAAGGATTTTTTTTTATGTTAAAAAAATGTATTTTATTTTTATTTCCAAAACATCTAAAATCAATACATATATGTATATGTATGTCATTAAAATTTAAGTAGAAAACAATGCAATAAATTTATGAAAGACTTATCTAACTTCAAAAAAAGAAAAAACCCAAAAAATTGATGGGTAAACCTGACATGTAATCTAAAGCTTTTCGATTTTATTTTTTTTTTCAATTATTTTCATTTTGAAAAGCTTCAATCTTAAATTTTGTTTTCATTTATTTTACTAGAATATTTTTGAAAATAAAACTGATTCAGGATTTGTTCGAATATATTATAGATTTTTTAGTTAGCATTTGATGGAATTGCAATCATAGATTTTATAATTTTTTTTTCGAATATATAACATGAATTTGGATCATAAGCAACTATACAATAAAAAATAAATTTACTACATGGACATTAAACACATTAAATCTACCGAAAAAAAAAAACAAATATTTCAGCTGTGAATTTAAAAAATATAAAACAGGTGGATAGAAAAACTAAGAATTAGTTTATATATAATTTTAATTACAAAATTTTCTAAATAATATTATTTTGAGAGGCTATTTCCAAAAATTTATTTAAAGATTAATTGTTTTGTTTACAAAATATTTATCATTATTTACAAAATATATTTTGGAAATGTACTATTTACTGATAGTGGTATATATTTCCAAAATAATATAAAAGATAAATATATATAAAAATAAATATTTTTGGTTAATATCTATTTGCCTATTTTATATGTTATTTAAAGAAAATACAGCAATCTAGTTTGTTTGTTGGTAGTAAATTAGATTTTTTCAGCATTAAAGAAAATTTGAAATATTGATGTGTGAAAAAAAAAATAATAATAATAGAAAAAGAAGAACATTCCAAAATTATAAATGTATTCAAATATCAGTACACAAATAGACAAAAGAAAACCGATGGACCAACATAAAAATTTAAAAGATCCTTTCTTGTATATAAATTAATGTACGCTTCTACAGGTTTTCATTATTTCATTTTGAAATAAATTTGGTGAAACTTTATATAATCACTACTGTTACCTCATGTGTGAATTGAATTCAAAATATGGAATAGAAATTTGTTCAAAATAGTTTATTAGTTCATTAACTGTAGACGTATAAGTGGTGTTGTGAAAACCACTAGGAAAATCTTATTAGGATTTAGGATTTTATACTTTTAATTTATACTGCTGTATATGTTGAGCTATTAATACCTTATTTCTTTAGAAACATTTTGATAATTTTGTTTTTTTTTTTGATTATTATGAAGAGAAATTAAAAGGATAATCTTTTTTATTTTAATGTGCAGGATTATAATTTCCCATGTATTTGTAAGCTTAAAATTATTGTTAAAATAAAGCCATAATTAGTTTCTTTTTTAAATACAAACTTAATTATTCATTAATAATAATAATTTAAAATTTTATGAGATACTCAGAAATTTTATAATTTAGCTTTTTTTTTTGTATCTTATTTCAAAAGTACGGTGAAATTACGATTTAAAAACATTTTACATTTTGTTTATAAATTATTAAATAATGATGATTATTTTAATATGTATATCTAAAATTATAATAGGCCACGAAACTAACATACCTTTTTACGATTTACTTTTGGAATCTCAAATTCATTAAGATGACCCAATTCCAGCGACATAAAAAATAGAGCAAAGATAGTTGAAAAAAATAATATATGCTGTTATCTTTCTAAATACGGGTTTGGTTAGGGCAATTAGTTGCCGAGAGAGCAACTTAACCAAACCCGTACTTATAAAGATAACAGCATACGGAATAGGGTTTACATCAGGTTAATATTTTATAACCCACAGCGAATGCTACTGTTGAATATTTCACGAAAGAAAAGATAAAAATTTTTTGCCATCCACCTTATTTGCTTGATTTAGCTATATGCTACTATCAGCTATTTTTTAAGTGGGAAAAGGACCTTCGTGGTTTTCATTACAACATGAGAAAAATAATGTTATGATGGAATTTTTTGACATGCTAACAGAAAATGATTGCGGCCATGTTGTTGAATTGTGGCATCTCATATTGAACATAAATAAATAATTAGTTTTTCAAATTCTTAATTACACTTTATATTTGAAAACTTTATTACTGCGACTCGTATTAAATAATTCAACAACTTCTTCAATTTTGAAAATTAAAAAATGTCTTATTATTATTTTCTTTATTCTTATATTTATTTATTAATAAATGCTACAAAATAATATTTATATTTTTTTTAAAAAAATAAACTTTCTTAATCATAATCTTAAATATTTATGTATAAAATATATAAATTTAACTTGACATTATTTACTAAAAACTATAGAATATTGTTTTTTTTTTATCGATTTTAATTTGTTATTTTGTTTGTTTTCTTTTGGCATCAATAAATAACTTCAGACAAGTAATTGATGTGAGTTTATTGAGGAAAACATTATCTGTTTGAGGTTTAATTTTAAACATTTATTTATCTATATATGTATTTATTTTCCCTCCATACTAATCTATACCTTCAACTATATATACGCTTCTCCAGGTAAATGAATAATCATATATAAGGATGGATATATATAACAACAACAAAAAAAAATATCTATATAGACTTTAAAAAAAAAAAAAACACAAATACTGCAGTCTAATATGTGGGAAAGTTTTGTAAACTAAATTTAGTATAGAAAAAAAAAAAATAACCTCCAATATATCTTCCTTTTTTTTTTTTTTTTTGGGGGTGAAAACCATTAAAACTTGTGAGCACATTTATCTACAAACCAATATGCAGGATCGTCAGAAACAAACCTACAAAATATAAAATATATTTTTTTTTTTATCCATATACATTTTTTTATGTTTTTTTTTTTTTATTTTTAACTGAAAAGCGACATCGATTTAAGTTTTTGTTTTTATTCTCGATGATATTCTGGAAAATATTTAAAAAAAAAAAAAACGAATTTATATTCCATGTGAGTTAAATTTTTCAGATGAAAACATAAAAATAACAAAAAAAAAAAAAAAAAAGACGAGTATTTTTTTTACCGAGATTAATGTTCAAACTTTTTTCCCCAGAATATATCTATATGTATATAAAAAATTTAAAGCTCTTAAAATGAAAAATAAAAAAATAAAAAAAAAAGTATTTAAATTATAAATAGAAACGTTATTGTTGAAATGTTACTTTTGGTGTTATTTCGGTATTATTATTTAAGACAATTCAATTATCCGAAACTTGTATTATTTTTTTTTTTATATATCAGAAAGGAATTGATATAAAAAATAGAGAAAATATAAAAATTAGGGAAAAAATTGAAGCGAATCAAATTTATGTAAAATATTTTCAATTCGCTTATGATGTGATAAAATGAAATTCAGTTAAAAGATAATTTTCAACAACCAAGGAAAATGGATATTCTTAGTGGTGTCTGGTGAACAAAAAAATTTGAATTGAATTAAATATTAATTATAGTATAATTCAAGATTTTATCATTTAGGTAGCAAGCTCATTTAGAAGTCACAATAAAGGTTTCGAAAAGTTCTATTGTTAAATTTATATTGATTCTCACGAATTGACATCGATTCCGAACCATGTTTGTTTATAGTACAAGAAACTATTAATTGCAACAAGTTAAATGCATTTTATTTATGAATTTATTTTCAGTTTTGTAGTTCTTAATATTTTTAGTTTTGTAATATTTTTTACAATCTTAAAATTACATTTTTGAGTCATCCGACTATGATACACCACGGGCTAGTCGATCACTAAACTACTTAGTGGTCGCCTAGCCCGTGCTGTAGTAGTTCAACAAAATTAAATTAAATTCTTGACAAGGTAGCCAGAATAGTAAATTGTAGGATAGGGGTCACTACTTGATATTACGATGGCTCGATTGCAGTTATATTAAGTTTCAATTTTTTTTAATAGGAATTACACAAGTACTTTATCCGTTTATATAAAGTTTATTTTTAGATTTGCTGGTAAAGTATAAAACCCCCTGTGGTAATTTCTCATTGCATGAATCATCAATTTTATCGACTCTTAGATGTAATAAAAAAAAAATCATTTAAATACATGTTTAACCAAAAATAAAATTGATTTTAATTGACACATTATATAAAAATCTCTTAAATTTAATTAAATCTTTCTTATATTTGAGGTAATTTACGATTAATGCTATATTTTCGATATTTAATATTCTTTAATAAACTCCATTTAAATTATTTTGCATTGGATTATTATTTGTTGCTCTTGTGTGTATTCTACGTCTAGGATTTGTTGTAGTAATTTTTTCAGCTTCCATACGTCCTGATAGAAAAATAGCCAAACGTTCCTATATTCATTTCAATACAAATAATTAATGAGTAACATTATCTTTAATAATATTTTTAATTATTACCAGAGCATTATTAACATAAGATTGCATTTCGTCATATGTTTGTGTAATCTTACATACAACACCATCAGCTCCTACAATTGTTTTTGATTTTATTTCATCAACTTTAACTACTTTGCCAAGATAATTTGTAATAAATATAAATTGATGTACAATTTCTGTAGTTGAATTGACCATTGATCTGTTGATAAGTAAAGAAATATTATTGAAAAAAAATTTTGTGATAAGAATTATAAATTTATTATGTAATTTTACTTGGGTATATTTGCTGCAATATTTGAAGTATAATTAACCAAATGTACAATACGTCTAGCTGATTCTCTAGTTAATAAAACAATAAGTTGTTCAAGATTTTCTGGTCTTTCTTGATTTTCTGGTTCATCAGCACTTAAATATTTCCAAAGTTCTTGAACTTTTTGCAAAGCTAATTTTGGATCTGTAACAATCTGTAAAAATAATGTTTATTATATTTATAGTGTACAAAATAGAAATATTATTAATACCAATTCAGCAGCATATATCAATATATGAATAGCTTCTTTACTTTGTTTTTTCAATGCCTTTGCTTCAGCGATTGTTCTTTGAGTTAATCGTCTTGTTAATTTTCTTGAAAATCTTTGTCCATGGTGAATTGCTTTTATCGGTCCAATTTCTCTTGTCTCATCGTGTGTATCAGCAGATACTAAAATTATTTTATATATTTTTTAAAGTTTTATTTTGAAATTTAATGGTAATTTAATTATATAAAATTAAAATATTTATACACACAATAATATTAAATGTGATAACCTTTTATAACTAAAGTTGGAATTTTAATTTAAATTTAATCATGAATCATAAACAAAAATTTAATGATTTTGTAATCTTAATTTTTTTTTTGTTTCAAAATAAAATCCAACGGAATTAAAAATATTAAAATTTTAAATAAAATATTGCTTACCATTAATTTGAGAGTCATCGTCATCTTTATTTTTAAGTGGTAAATATTTGTCAACATATTTATCAGCTACTGATATAGCACCATCAATTTTCTCTGCAGCAGCAATTGTTAATGCACTATCTAATACAGCTGCCCGTAATTGTTTTACAGAATCGGCTCTTTTTAAAACTGGTGTTACAATATGATCTGTCATATATTCCTTGGTATTCCAATACATCTTTAATAAAATTACCAAAGACTTTTATAATACTTTATATTAAAATTTAAACTATTTTTTTTGTTAATAAATTAATTAGAATTTAATTATTATTTTTTTTTTTTTTAAATTATTAATATGTATAATAATAATAAATTACCATTTCTGGTGGTAAATAAACTAATGGAACACGTTGTTCAACAACATCAAGACTTTTACACATAATATCATCAATACGTTTTAATGGTCCTTCTAAAAGTTTAACAGCTGGTTGAACTGAATCAATTGCAGCATATAATGTTGCTTCTGCGGTATTTAAATACCAATTAAATAATCGATTATTCATTTTAATACGACAATATACATGTTCAGCTGTTTTTAAACCAGTTTCAACAATTGGAATACTTCCAAAACGTTCAACCGATTCCATATGCGGTATTCCAGAATTTTGACGTTTAATTTGTGTTTTTACTATAATTTAATAAACAAAAATTTTTTGTTTAGTTAAAACAAACTTTTATTTTAATTTAATTTATTTTTTATATACCCATTTTTTCAGAACAATTTTTAAAATTTTATTATTTTAATATTTTAAACACTATTAATATTTTTAATTTTTTGATTCTATTTAAGAATAATATGTTGATTGTACGAAAGCTGATTTACTTATGAATTTTTTTCAATATTACTTTTAAAGTTATAAATATTTGTAGACTTTCTTATCATTAATTTGAAATTATATCAAATTGACCCCAAGTCCGACGACGGTACTCTGACGATAAGAAAATTATAAATAAGTTATATCAAATTTATTTGATGTCTAATATCAAAAATATTTTGAGAAAAAAAATTTATATACTTTGAACCTATAATTTTTATAATTACTAGAAACTATGCTTGAAACCATTCGATTTTATAATTGATTAGATTTTAAAATTTTAATTACGTGTAAAAATTTATGGTTCTAATCAAAGTCCATAACAACATCAGTCAAAATATTGGTTGGGAAGTTTTAGTTAATTGTTATGGGAGATATAAATGTAGAATTGACTGATAATAATATAGAATCTGCAGTTCATGAGCAATTATATATATTTGTCTAAAAATTTTTGTAAATAATAAATTATGTATTAGTAATTGTAAAAAAAGTGACTCAACTAAGAAATATTAGTTGTAATTTCGGGTAAATTTGCTAAACCTTAGTATTCATATATTTCGAGTATTTTTGATAATTAAAATGTTTGCCAAAAATACGAAAATTTGTGGTTTTGAAAACATTGTCCTGTCTTTTTAAGTAAATTTATCACTCGTAATTTGTAATTAAGAAATGAATATGATTTTAAAATTTTGAAAATTTTTGTTTAACTTAGAAGTGGTAATTTTCATACAATTTCATTTCATTTCATTTGAATTTAAGATCAAATTTATATTTTCAGTCATTATAATAGTTTCATTATTTCAAACTTTATACAGCCTGTGTTTTTAACTCAGTTCACAAATTTTTTTATTCCTCTCTTTCGAAATTTACGTAAATTTATGTTTTATTAGCCGACGTGATTAATTTATTGATTGCTATAAGCTACTTAAAACTGAATTAAGAAAAAAAATCTGTAAATCCACATATCTTATATCTATTGCTGTGAATAGAGCACTAAAAATTTTAAAATTTTAATATCGACTAAAATTTAAAAGGAATAAACTCAAATATTTTGTAAAAATTTATGCAGGATCCCATTAGGCTCGACTTTCATGAAAAGTGAAAGCTTACAGATTTAAGAAAAACATTTTTTTTATAAATTGCAAAACTAATTGACCTGACTAATTGACTATTTATTTGACAGAATTTATTTGCCAGAATATGGAATAGAACCGCAATCCAATTGATATTACAATATGAGAATCAAAATAGTCATGGAAAATGTTTCAATGAAAATGGAAAATTTAAAAATAAACAATTGAAAAATTCACTAATGTAATTATTGCCCCATGTTACTAAAATAAAAAAATTAATTTCTCGTAAATGAATAACTATTGGGTAACTTCGTTCTAGTCTCTAGTGTGTAACCCTTTAAACTAAAGCCCTAATATCTGTTTAAGGCTGAATTAAAGGCAGAAGGGTAATTTTAAAACTCTCGTGAACCGAGTTAAACAAGCAGACTTTATTTCAAAGTGAAAATTTGCTAAAATAAATATGACGTGAATGCCAATAAAATAATTTAAAAATTTATTATTTATTTTATCTTTAGTTTATAATGCCATCTATAGGGAAATAGTATAAAAAAATATATAATAATTATTACTATCAACAAATTTTGGGTGATTTATTATTTATTATTGTACAAATCACAGAATGATAAAAATTTGCTTTTTTTTTTTGCATAAATAAATATAAAAATTTTTCCAAAAACATACACAAAAAAAAAGAAAAACCAAAATTGGAAGAAAAGTTTTACTAAACTTCCAAAAAAAAAAAAAAATAAATTAACAATAAAAAAGTCAAGCAGTATTTTTATATATTTTTTTTTGCGGACTAAACACATGTTTTTCAGGAAAAGCTAACACCCTAAGTTAAATACAGACAATAATAAAAAAAAAAATAAAAATAAAAAAAGAATCTGAGAAAATCTTATGGAGAAACTTTTCTCATTTGTGAAAAAAATAACTAAACTAAAAAAACTGCGGCAAATTTTAGTTTTAGTAGAATATTATGTAGTATATTAGTATATTTGTTAAGTATCTTTTAGTCTTAAGAATAGCTTTTGATAATGTAAAGATGTCACATTGCTAGCTCAAGTTGATTTTTTTTATTGTTATTATTATTTATCTTATATAAATACTACTGTTTTTGTTTTGTGTGGTTTAAGTTTATAGAAAAAGTTTTTATTTTGGTCTTGTTTTACGATTTTTTATGATATATAATTTTACTTTAATACACTTGAGTAATTTTCATATAGATGTAGTATATTTTTGGTATTTTGTTGGTATATACATATACATATATATATGATTAAATTGGTTTTATTAATCGAAATTATTGAAAGAGAATTTATATAACTTATTTGGAATATTTTATTGGACAATATTAGATTGCAATTTGTGTTCTTAAAATAGGATATAAATGAAATATCGACACTGGTTTATTGCAACAGTACTAATTTCCGTGCGATACGTACTGGATTCGACTCCCGTCAGATGCATCCATGTTGATCTAAGATGAGTCAGATTTAAGAACCAGTAATAAAATTAAGACTAAGAAAACGATTGAAGACATTTACTGTCAACAAATCTCTAACTAATAAAAGCATTTAGTTTGTTGTAATTTGAGTTTTCTCACTATAAATAAATTTATGGTACGGAATCCATTTAAAATTACTAGGTCCAATTTATAACACATTTATTAGGGCACTTGTTAAAGTAGAGTCTTCCCTTCATGAGCTAAAAGTAAAAGAAGGGAATTTACATCAATTATATTTGGTAAAACTGAAAAACGATTTTTCGTTTTTATATCTGTCATCATAATTTCAATCATTAAAAGAATTATATTAAGTGGTAATTTAATTCTAGACTGTATAACCTTTTAAACAAAGGCGCTGACATCTGTTTTTAACTCAAGTTAAGAGTTTAGAGTTAAATGACATTTTTATTTTAACTAAATCGCGTTTAAATTTTCAGTTTTTTATAAGTACGTGAAATTTTTAAAAAAAACTTAACACGTTCATTTCAAAATACTTGTTTACAAAAGCAGAAAACACTGTAACTAAAAACATACATATTTTTAGTATGAATATGATATGAATATATGACAATATTTTATTTTGCAAAAATATGACTTTTAACACTTTTATCCTCTTAGTTCTAGAATTATTACCATGTTAAATTAAGTTTTAAGGATTTTTTGTAAATTATTCTTTTTAAGATGGTGTCAACACTATGAATTAGAAAGATTGCTACTATTCTTGAAGTAACTTTCCAACAAAGTGTGTATTATCAATGTTGGAGAATATTTACTATGTGTTTAATTGCAAGGTTCACTAAAAAAGGAAATAACGACGGTCAGCTTCCGTTTTTTCAATTCTTTTAAAAAATATGATCTAGCTAATTCACTTATCTGTCCAACGACTAGTCTAGCAATAATTTATCACATAGGTGATTGTTGCTTAGAAAAAGTATAAAAATACGGGTGTAAAGTAAAAATATTTTATATGCAATACATCTTCGTTTCAGATAATGCACATGTATACTATGTGTCTAACATATGAATAAACAGCATCTTGTGTGCAAAGGATACTAGTTGTAAGATTTTAACTTCTACATTACAAAAGGAAAATATAGAATCTTAAAACGACTATAAGTAATTATAACCATAAATATGTAATAAATTACAGAAAACTATAAAGATTTCCCATTTTGCATTACTTTAAATTACGTTTTCATAATTTTCCACCTGCAAAATTTCTTCTTATTAAATTTTAATGTCACATTAAAAAGTATTTACTGAAATTATACTCTAAAACTAACTATAAAGTTGTATTAATTTAATTTAAATTAATATTTCAAAATGACGACCATTGAACACTAAAATTTAAAATAAAATTATTTGGATGAACAAGTCATACTACAGAAGACAAATGTTTCACATCATCATCCTCTAAAAAAAGATAAACTTTTATATATGTATATTATTATGCTGTAATTTTTATTACCCTGAAAACATTTAGTTGTAAATTTGCATCATCTACAATTATAAAATTTTTCAATTTTTACACAAATAACGATGTAAAGAAAACATTTTTATTTTATTTTTTTTATAACTTTTTCTCTGTGTAATAATGAAAGTTTTTAAATGTTGAATAGAGAAAATCAGAAAACTTTATAAAAGTTATGTTAAACAATTACTTATAGATCTTTGAATAAATAAAATGGTTGAAAGAAGATGAATAATAATAAGTGTTAATTTTGATTGATAATGATATTTAAATCTTTTTTATTTAAAATGAAGTATTTCAAGAAATGTAATATCTTCAATAGTTCTTAGCGCGTATAATAATTTAGTAATTAAGACATTAAAAGTATTAAATTTAAATTTTTATTTTCTAGGAAAATTGTTATCTTATACTTTTTTATAACAAATGCGTAATTTTATTTGAAAATATATAAAAAAAATTTTTTTTTTTAAACCTGAATAATTTCTTATATCTTTCATCTTTAATTTGAATTCAAATAAAGCTGATTTTTGAAACAAACAAAACGATAGATCAAATGACAGAGTGGATGTTTTTTCATCTTGTTTTTTTTTTGATAAAAAAAAAATAAAAAAACGGGTTAAAATCTAAAATGAAAAACTTTTACGTAAAAAAATTTTTAAAAGAAAAAAAAAAAAGAAATTAATCCCATCTCCAATTCACTTCAGAAATTCTTAAAATAGGAAAAAAGGTTGGATTAGGGATTAGTGCAAAAGTACTTTGGCATTAAAAGGATCTCAAAATAAAAAAAAAATAACAAAAAAAAAAGGAAAAAAAGAAGAAATAACGATTGTTTCTTTTTTCTTTTAATTCTACTTGAAAAGATTGTTTTACATTCAAACTTAAACATAATTAAAATGCAAATGCGATTAAATGTTTTTTTTTAAAAATATTTTTCTGAAGCTTTTCTAAATTTTTAAATATTTTATTATGTTTTAAAATAAAAATTAAATTAGATTAATTTAAAGAGTTTGAGCACAATTGCGAACGAATCAAATAGTTTTACAACGGAATAATATTTAATTTACTATGAGTTTTATTAAGGACATTAAGAATGAAAAAAATTTATTTTATACTATGTCTTTGTAAACTTGGAGTAATTAGTTGAATATTTAGTTAAATTGGTAAATAAGGCTGTGCTGAGGTACGTACTAGGTAAGATTAACGTTCGAGATATCGATGTCAGTTTAAGCTTAGGTGAGTGCTAGACTATAGTAAAAGATAACTTTAAGATTGGGAAAAAGAATAGTAGAAGCCATTTGCAATATCTCATTAATAAATCTATTAGGTAATGGCAATTAAAATTTCTTCACTAAAAAGATATTTATGGTTCGGAATCCATATAAAAGTTAGTAGATCTAATATGTAATAGAATGGAAGTGTATAAAGACTATCGAAAAGAAATCATCTGCACTACGCTAACTCCACAAATGATTAATAACTTCATTTACAACCTGAGTGACAGGAGCTATTAACCCTTTCGCGGCCACTATATTTTTATTGTGTTTTCTAAGGGGACACTTGTTGGTATCAAAGCATTTCACGATTGGTATCAAAGCATTTCGCGAAAGGGTTAATATATTCGATTAAGAATCCGTTGTCATTTTAGCGAAACTAAGCCTCAATGTACGTTTAATCTATACATGATTTTCTTTTTTATACATTGTTAGATATGTCGGTAATTTTTATTTCGATGATTCTTCGATATTTAAATATTTACAAATTGTTTGTGCAAGATAGAATTCCTAGGGATGACACAAGGGAAACTGGTAAACAAAAAAACTATTTGAATCATAAAATATGTTTGTTTGGTTAACTCAAACCTTTTTGTATGCAAGGTAGCCAGAATATGATTAGGAAATTTTCCAAAAATTGAAGATAATATTGAAGATAATTAGCCAAGTTTTAACTAGGTATAATTATAAGTAACTTTTCAGTTTTGTAGTTTAAATTTCCTACTAATATAATGGATAAGTTACTATAACAATATACATATGCCACATTTTCTCAAATCATAGAGATGCAGGTATCTAAAAAGGTTAAAAATAATCAGGAAATATTCCAGAAATTTGAACATAGTTACGGATTTAAATATTACGTGGGGACGAAGGTTTTTCAATATACAATTTTGCCTAATGATACTATGTTGGTGAAATGAGATTTTATTATTAGATCTTGTAGATGGCAACATCAGCTACTTTTATTATATTTTTACTTGAATTTTTATATTCCTTACACACTATTTTTAGTATTTCACTAGCCTTAAAATATACAAATTCTTTTTTTTTTGTTATCAGTTTAAAATCTGTGAAAGGACAAAAAAACTTATTTGGAGAAAAAAAACGACCAATAGAATATTTAAAGAAATGAGAAACAGGAACTAAAAATAGGACAAAAGAATAATATTTCTTTTTTTTTTGGTGTTGAATAATAATATTATATCCTTTAGTTAGTTTTCTGTAATTTGAACAAATCGAGTTATTTTTTCTTTTTTGTTTTCTTTTGTGTGCGGAAAAAAAACGAGGAAACAAAAAATAGATACAAATATCTGATCCTTTTGGTTGTATATAAGCTTTAAAATACCGATATCGTTAAGATTTTATGTAATATAATTTTTTTTTTTTAGATTTTAGGGGTTAATGGGGTAATTTTAGTATATCTATCTTGGAAATGAATAAAGTTTTAACAAATAATTGTAATTATATTCAATTCAGACGATGATTTGTTGATTGATTTTTTATATAGAAGCATCATTATTTAATATAGTTTCAAATTGTAGATAAAATTTAATAGAAAAAGTTGTGTAAATTAAATAGACATTTATATCCTTATTTATTGAAAAAATTTATTCAAAGTTCAAGAACCAAACGATTCCAAATCGTCTCTATATATATGCTATAGTAGAACTGTAGATCATTGAACTTTGGAATAAATCTTTTAAATATATTAGAATCTAATGTTTTTATCATGAAAATTAAACAAAAATATGTATACTTTACCATATTCACCAGATACAAGTTTTTTTTTTTAAAAAAAAGAAACATATTTATATTATTTTCACTTTATAGATAATTCCTTAAAGTTAAAAAAAAATAAATGAAATGGTCTAAAAATTTAATATGAAATAAAATTTGGTTCATGTATCTTTTATCCTTGATTAAATTAAGGTAAATTTTAATCTTTTACAAGCAAAATGTACAACATATTTACACAAACAAACCTGAAAAAAAACGAAATAGATGAAATCACCGAATAAATGATGTAAGCTGAATGCAAGGGTATATACCAAGAAAAAAAAACCAACGATACCCCACAATATTTATTTTTTTCATCAAGAATTTTCACTCTTCATTTTCCATGCATAAATAGATTAAATAAATTTTCTAGAGATACAAAAAAAAATTGAAAAAAAAAAATATAAATATAATCATAAGAAAAAAAAAAACACTATAAAGCTTTTATAGTAATAGATCAAGGGATTCATACGCTTTCATTAGATTTTTTGGTTACGATTTTATGTTTATGCTCGAATACCTGTCCTTAATCTACATAGACATACTGGATAAAAGGTAGGTAATTTACTTATTTCCTTATATACGTTATATACATAGAAGAGGTATTTTTTTTTCAATAGTAATAGAATATTGAGTTTTACAAAACCAAAGTATCAGGTATAACGTATATCCATAAGATATAAAAATTGTAAATGAAAAAAAAAAGAAAAGATATAAACGTTGGGTTCAGAGGTCAGATTTTATGATACACAAGAGAATTTTAATACTAATACTTTATCATACCCTTTGAAAATTTTATGTTCTTCTACGTTATTAAACTTTCATTGCCAAGGCCTAAGAGTTGGTTTTTTTTTTAAAGGAAACTTCTCTTACACATTAGACATATTTTAGTTTAGTAATTTTTTTTTTTTTCATAAAAAATTTCATAAAGAAAAAATATATCCTTTTTTTTATTGAGATAAATAGATTTTAAAAAAATCAAAAATTTCATATTTATCTAACAAAAAAAAAAAATTAAAAAAAAGTTCAACAGATTGCAATCTGAATAGAAAAACCGATTAATGTAAATAAATTATTAAAATATGTATATAAAATTCATATCTTTAGAGAGTATTGCTAAAAAACTAAATGTTTAAACGAATTTATAAGCTTATCTAAAATGCATTTTTACATATTTTCATTTTTGTTCTACTTTTAAAATCACAATGTGCATTTTATCACCTAGGGCCGTTTTGATAACGTTTTTTTTTTTTAATAAAAAAATATGCATAAAATCGATCAACAAATCATAGGAGTTTGTTGAACATACAATCAAAATACTATTCACAGTTCAATCTAATTTTTTTTTTCAAACTGAAGTACGAGTGGGGAATTAAAAACAATCAGCTATCTTAACAATAAAAGGCAAATTTTATGTCAATTATAATATTATATATTTTTCTCCGGTTAATTAAAGATCATCGAATTGTGTTTGGATTAAATATATCAGTGGTCCGTGGTACTTATTTTCTAATCGGAAGGCGGAACCGAGTAAAATGGCGTGAAATGTTTTTTTCTTGATTTTAAAATTCGACTTAGCTATGACACCATAATGAAACGGAGCTGCTGCTGGCAGTCACAAAATGGTCAACGAAACCCCACATTTTTTTACATGAAAACGGATCTACTTAAAAACGATTTACATAAAAACAAATATAAAAGCAAATAGCTCAAGGATAAATAATTACGAACAAAAATTCTTATCCATTAGTCGACAGCAGTTTAAGGTTTGATATTCTATAACAATGTTATATATATATATATATATATATATATATATATATATATATATATATATATATATGTATATTACATTTTGTTGATTGAGAATTACAAAACTTATTGAATGACCATAAGACATACAACATGCAACCTTGTAATTCTCGACCGAAGATTTAAAAATCCCAATTTTTATTATCCATTTCCCATTTCTGGACAATTTAAATTTATAATTTATACCTCCTTACGCACTCTTGGTATTTGAATTATTATTCAAGATAGCATTGTTCAGAATATAGATAGACAGCGGAATTACTTAGGTAATAATATAAAAAGGATATATTGGCAGGATGTTTTATCGGTTGTAACCATCTCTTTTCTGAACGGTCATTTCCTACAGGATTATAAAATATTGGACGGTAATGTGTTAAATATCGATAAAAGATTTTGAATTAATTATAAAATTATGATTTTAACAAAAATATAAATGGTTATACATACATGAATGACATTTCTATGAATATATTTTCGTTTTCCAAAATTTATTTGAAATTGTGCTAAAAAAAATTTATTAATAGATTTTTTTATTTTGTATCACACAGGCAACATTTTGCGCAAAATTAAAGTTACCACATCCAAGATAAACAAATAGTTATTGGCAATAGAAAAATGATTTGAAATTTACGCAGAATCATATAATCATTTCAATTACAAAGCTGAAATTTTGTATAGTTTAATAAAAAAATGTTGTTTTTGAAAAAATTTTACATTGTAAAATATATTTTTTTGAATATTTTTTTAGAAATTCGAGTTACAAAATTTGAAATATGTACATAAAATATATCTACGAGATATATTTTATTATTATAGAATATAATATTATTTTTTCTGTCTCAAAAATTAATTATTCTGTATATATTTCACTACTTTACCTCAAAAATAGAAGATAATAAAATAATTGTGACATTTACAGAATAGGGAATTACATTAATATTTTATATTTAGTCTATGGTTAAGCCAGTTTCCTAATTAGATATAAAATTTAACAATTTTAATATGTTTTATGTATAATATCGAAAATACATAAATATAAATTTTTTTTTATTTTCATACTTGCGGATTATAAATTTTAATTTAATAAATTTTACAAATTTGACCCATAAGGACTAATTTCTAAATGTCATGTAAATTCGTTTAATTTTGACATTTGCATAGATAGAAATATATTGTATAGTTTTTTTTGCTACTTAAACCTTCTTAATAATCACATTTTTATTTTTATTTTTATAAACAACATCAAAATCTATTTACCTATCGGCCATTTAATTTATAAATTTATTTAGTTTCCGAGAATTGTCTGGATACCTTAAAAAAAAATAACTTAGAACTGTTTAAATACCTTAAATAATAAATGTGATGAATTTATATATGAAAAATATGTAAAACATATTTAATGTGAAATTGTGAATTAATAGGACTTATTACAAGTTGAATCTTATTCTGGGATAAAATTTTGTATCGCTAAGTTAAAATATTTGTATAAAGTTTGTGTTTATATATTTTAAATATATAGTTTCTTTTTTTTACGGTCCTTAAAGAATCATTAAAGATTTGTAAACCTTATAAATATAACATTTATAAATATACATCCAAAACTCGAAAACCCAAAAAAAAATATTAAACAACATATCAAAAAAAGAAAGAGAAAATAACAAACTTAAACCCTTGTCTATTTGGTATAATTTTGGGGTTATGGGAAAAGTTTATATTATTTTTTTTTTGGAAAAGTTAAAATTTCACTTTATCAACCATTAAAATTTATTTGTTCTATGTCATTTTAAAGACTTTATCTACTAAAAAAAAAAAAATAACTTAAATGTTGAAAAGTTTTATATAATTTATGAAATATTGTTAATTAAAGTTTTTATATTTTATGTATACATATTATGTATATACATAAAAATGAAAAAAAAAAAATTATATAGTTAAAATTAAAATTTAATTATAATTTTAATGATATGAAAACGCAAAATTATAAATTTAATATTAACACACAAAAAGAGTTTAAAAAGTACTTTATTGGTTAGTATAAGTTTTTTTTTTTATTCCGTGGATATAATTGAATTTTTTTTTTTTTTTAAGAGTTCCTAAAGGGTGCTTGAGGTTTTTGTTAAAATTTTATATAAAATTTCAAATAAAACAGAATTTATAAATAACTATGTTTCGAAAATTTAATTAACTTTTAATTAAATTAGTAATTTTACTTTAGTTATAGACAATCATTTTAAAATTTAATTTCTTTTACATAAATATATGTAGAAGTTTTTTTATAATTAATTTTAGAAGCAAAAAGTTAATAATACAAATTATAGCGCTCTAAATTAGTGTTAAATGAATGAATTTTAAAGTTGAAAATTTTAACGGAATAAGAAGATAATATTTTCTAAATATGTATATGTTAATAAGTTCTAGATTTAAAAATATGTATTAAATTAATATTGTTTACTATGAACATTTAAAATTGAGCAAATTGATCGATTTCTTAACCAAAGATAAATGAGCCGTCAATTTTCACCCGATTTGAATCCACTAAACTGTAGGAACTTAATAAATAGAAAACCTGGATCAATTTAAGGAAATTCAGGAATATATCTCAATGCAAACAGTGTTTTGGAATAGCTTTTGCTTCAGTTTCCCTTATTAGTCGTATTCGTTTTTCAAAACTAGACTGTGATGATTCTGTATAAAGTATATTATAATTTTTGAGTTACCGTTGTGCGGTTTTCCCGTCTGAATTCCAAATTTTTGAAAGAAAGTGAACCCACTTCTATATTTTTAAAATTGAACCCACGTCTATTAGTGCCGATTAATTTGTTATTCTTCAGGTAGTTGTTCCTGATTTACTTTTACAAGGTTTAATTTTACAAGCACAAAAAGTTAATAAATTGATTTACTTATTACGTGTAATTTTACTGAGTATTAATACTAATGAAAAGTCAAAATTATGTTTTATTAAAAACGCTTCAGTGTCACATTTTTCAGAAACCTAACATGAAGTGAATTTTCTCAATTAAATGCAGAAATTTAAAGGAGCATAATAGTTGTTTCAAAAAAAACTTTTGTAATTTGCAATTTTATTTCACATAAATGTATTATCTTTCAAAAAATAAAAACGGGTATGTTTGTCAAAAATTCTATTCTTTTCTATGGAGAGTTTGATTGTCTATAGAGGTACATCAGCGAGTCAGCGAAATACGATAAATCTTCTAAAATATCATTACCCAAATATACAAATACTTCGCTGAAGTGCCTCTTTAGATGATCAACAAGAAGACTATCGCATTCGTTCAACAGATATTCTTAATTGTTTTCATCTCAAAACTGTTTTTTCAAGACACGATGTATATTGATTATACAATTTCAAATTCCATTAAAAATTTATTAAATGACACATAAAGATAGTTGAATTATTAACAAATTATAGGTAAATTTTCTGCTGTAATATTTTTTTCTTGTTAGATAAATTTTTAATATTACATATTTTATAACTTAATTTTACGCAGTACAGATTTTTCTTTATAAACAAATTTTTTAATGCTTGTGTTTCTTGTTTATTTTCATTTTAGAAATTTATTTTCATAGCAAAATAATATGATTATATTAAAGCATCCCACAGATTTCTGGTGGATACTAAAAATATATAAATATAATAAGTTTCAACTATATAATACTAAAAACACGAATAGAGGTTAATATTATGTAATGTCTCCTTGAATTTTAACTTTTGGCAGTATTTTCCATTTTCTGTGTTTCTTTTCTATTATTATCTTTTTTTTAGTGGTGTGTTCAGTGTGCTTTCTCTTAGTGGTGTATATAGAAATATACTCCGATACCTATAAATCATATTAATTTATTTTATATATACTATTATATATTTTTAAACATTTTTTCTTACCTAAATTAATGTCGAAAACTTATTTAAGTAATATAACGAAGGACTTGCTTTTAACAAGAATTTATTTTTTTATTTTTCTTATGGTTATTCTTTGTGTTTATCGCCACGAACAGGAAAATTTAATTTAAAAATCTCCTAAGGAGGCTGTCCACTATAGTAAAATGTAACTATATAAAGTTTAATAATATTACCGTATTTTCAAAATAAATTTCATATTTAGTTGAATATTTTCTTTAAAAAATTATTATGAACTATGAACTATAAAGAAGTAATTTTCAATAATTCCTTTATTTTACAAAAAAAAAAAAAAAAGAAAAACCATCCTGCTAAAAGGAAATATAAAATTTTTATGAATATATAAATTAAAGTTCGATTTATTTCATTTTTTTTTTTTTTAAACATAATTTAGTTTTCAATCATAAAATCATAAAGTTTTAAATATCATTATCTGAACATTAAATTTTTATCAAGTTTATTTTCCAAACACATTATTTAAATCGATTATATTATATAGCTATTATTTTTTTTTCTAGGAAATTTTCCTACATAAATTCCCTTTAGAATAGATTCTAAAATAAAAAAAAAAAAACTACAAGAAAAAAAACAAAAACGTTAACATATTTAATGCCTTTTATATCATATCGCTATTTTACATATAAAGTTTAACCCATTCATAATAGTACCAAAAAAAAAAAATTTTAAAAAATGGAAAGAAATATTACAATATAACAAAACTTTGCATTTTGTTTATTATACTATAAGGATATACATCAAAAGGAATTAAGCACATGGATACATACATATCTATATTTTTAACATGTTTGTACTAGGGAAAACCTAATTATACCCTTCTAGACAAGTCCCTGAAGGATAACAAATTAGATAGTTCGGGATTGTTGGTTCTAAAAAATAAAAACTTTATATCCCATACTTTAATAAACCCTTATATATGTATATTTATTTTTTTTAGCATGAATTGTCGACAATGGTGCTGAGAAGCTCCATACTTTTGGGAGTATAAACTAACATTTATATATATATTTAAAGTTTATGTTATATTTTAATGAGGATCCATTAAAATTATGAATATCAAGCTACAGTTTTATTGGTTTTTAATTTTGTTTTTTTTTTTTTTAGACTAAGAGAAATTGTGTGTTGATTGGGGTTCAATATTTTTATAAGAACGCATTAACAAGGATTAGAAATATTATTTTGTACTTGATATTTCTAGCGTATTTTGTTTTTCAATACTATTTGGTTTGCATAAAGTAACATATAATATATTCTGAAAGTACATTAATCTCAGAATATCCAATTTTTGTAATATAAAATTTACACAAATTATTACTTCTGATAACGCCACCATTTATATTTGCAGAATACCATCATTTGTTTTTTTTTTTTTTAATAGGATGGTAAATGTCAAAACATTATGTGGCACTAACCGTTTTGTATTAAAGTATACAAAAAGTGTCACAACATTTTTTTTTTTTTGTTTTTTTAGTTATGCATTTTAGAATTTATTTGTTCAGTGATTACGAAAAAAAAAAAAAAAAATCTACATAAAATAATGATTCTGTTGTTGGCTGTTATTTAAAATATATACCAAGTTATTTTAGCAGACAGAAAATTATGGAATCAAATAAACGGAATATTATTATATAAAATAGTTGGCATCCTGAGCGATATAATTGATAAGTTATATAAGGAATAAGTACTTTGATTGTGTTCCGTTTAATTTTGTTCATTAATGAAAAATATAATTTTTTTTTTATCAACTATCTGCCAGGATAATAAAATTCCTGCAATTGACTAAAATATTCTATAATATCATTTGATAGAATTATAGCTAGGGCTATACTGATGATTGGTAGTTATATGCTGCATCCCTTACAGCAGTAATTTATTACTTATATATATATTTTTTTTTAAATAAAAATAAATATTTTTCTTCTTTTAAACTATTTATTGGGCAACTGTAGCATAAAAAATCAATATATTTGTAGCAAGTTTATATTTAAAAAAAAAAAATACATAGAAAAAAAAAATGACAATATTGAAATTAAAAAGTTTCATATTTTCTTCTTTTTTTTTTTGTAATGAAAAACTTCAAAGTTTTCCTTTTTACAAAAAAAAACAAAAAAAAAAACAAGCATATCTTTTGTCTGTATAGAAAAATCCTACAAATCTTTGAAGAAATCAGCCTGAAAGTTTATATAAAAAAAATATCAATAATTGTTTTTCTTTGTGAATTGGAAAAAAGAAAATGTCGAAGTAAAAATTAAAAAGTTAATCAAATTTTTTTAAAAGAATTTTTACGAAACTTTTATAAAGTGATATCATAAAATAAAATATTATAGTTAAAACTCTTAATAAAAATATATTTTTATCTTTAATTTTTCTTTAAAAATTGTTGATGAAAATGAATTTTCTATGATTTTCTTAGTTTCATGTATAATATAGAAGAAAATTTTATTCTCGAAATGGAATTAAAAGATAATTGCTAATCATTAAAAGAAAAGTGTTGATTTAAGCTTTTATTTTGATAAAAAAAAAATAGAACATAGAACAATTTATATTTTAACTCATTTTGACATTTCTATTTTCTAACAAATTTAAATAATTTGCATTTTTTCATAGTCATAACGGGTACAAAAAAAAATTAATTTAAGTAGCAGAAACTGTTGATTGAGACTTTTCCGGATTTTAATTTTACCACCTTTTATATTTGTGGTTTTTATTTCTAAAAAAAAGAAAATAATTTTTATTTATTTATATAGTGAAAAATTATGCTTTTTTTATGCTGAACTCACTGAATTATATTGTTAATTCTTAAAATCCGTCTTGCAAATATAACGAAAATATTTTTAATCTTTAATACTCTGCTTGACAAAACCAAAAAGAAAAATAAAATAAAATTATATATAAAAATAAAAATTTTCTCTTAGCGTACATTTTAATCTTAATCCTTGGAAATATTTAGTGCGTCACTACAAGTTAATGTTTTAGTGTTTGTTGTATATTACCAATGAAAAATAACCATGACAGCAAGTTTTCCTTTTATTTATTTTTTTTACTTTTTTATGGCAATCCAAAAAGAAACTGATTATTCTGCTTAATTTAAGCTTAATCATTTGCAATTGGGGAGCATTTAATAGGATATAAATTTGAATAAATTGTACATATACTTTCTATTTTTTTTAGATAAATATTTCTATTCTTTTAAATTGTTACAAAGCTGTGAATTTTTATGATTAAAAAAAAGAAAACAGAAAAAAACAAACATTTTAAATGAAAAAGAAACTTGAAAATGTCTTTTCGGTTGGTAAATTGATTTAACAAAGCCATAAAAAAGATTAGTTTTGGTTTTTAACTGAAATGGAAGAAGTAGAGAAAAAAAAACTCCTAGCTAAATAGAATAATTTTGTTTTATAAGTTTCCATATCAAATATTTGGAATATAATTGTGTGGCATTGATAGACATTTAAAATTTTATTATTTGTCAAGATTTTTTTTAGATAAAATAAAATATGGTTAATTTTTGTATTTAATATTTTGAACCAAGTAAAATAAGAGGAATTATAATTTTGGTTGGTTGGTTTGAAAGGTGGGAGGGTTGTACCTTCCACATTATAATCCAGCAAAAATCCGTTGTACACTCCACACAATTGTTATTTCATTCCTGAAACACTGATTTCATTTCTGCGGATCCGTCATGAATACGCTCATCGTTCACTAGGTCGTTCCAGAAGTGAACTTCCAAATGTTTCAACCTTTTATGGCATAGTGGCAAAGTAGTTGGTTTCTATGCCGTTGCTGTTCATTTGCTTATGAGGATACAATTGAGCCGTTGATTTTGAAAGTGGGGCAAGGCCATTTTGAAAATAAAACAGAAACTGGATTACATCAATGTTAATATTCCTCCAATGTTCCTTTTAAACTAGTATATGATTAGGATTTCTTTGGACTGCCTGTAGGAATTGATTACAAGATTACAACAGTACAACCGTTTCTAGAGTAGTGCGGGGAAGTGCTAGAGGAGGTATGCTTGTTGATAAGATCAACTGTAGGTTTGTTTATGAGATTAAAATTCGTAGACGTTTCTTGTTTTATATTCCCTCCAAAAGTGTTCCGTACCCTCACAACCATCTGATAGTATTTTCTTCTTACGACCACTCAACTATGGATTTCTGTGACACTATCTGTGGCAGTAAATTTCAATAGCGCACTGTAACCATGAGGCAGGGGTAGATGTTTCACATAAATTAAAATTGTTAGAGATTTGAGATTCCTCCAAACGTATTTTCCAACATAACAAATTAGTACGGTTACGCCAACCATTCCGGTAGCGATTTCTTTACAACTGTCAGTGGGAATTAATTTTACTTCTAATTTAAAATGACTTGTCAAATATACTTAAAAATGGAACTGATAATTTAATGGTTTTACTATAAATTGAATAAAAAATTCTTTAAACGTTATTGATTACTAAATATATGCGCCTTAAACATTTTTTTTTTTTCGTGCTTCAATATAAAAATATTTTCTTTGGATATTTTATATTTTTGTATCTATTTTTATGTATATTCCTGTTAGTGGTACGTGCTTTGTGAATATTGCACGTACTGTTAAAAAGTTAGTAGCAAATAACACTTGACATCATAAAGTATCACGATGTCCAGTAAAACTATAAGAATAAAACTTTAAGACTTATATATGCTTATAATAATCTACAGATATGACAATCCTTTTTTAAAAACGAAGTTGATAGATTATGGAATTGAAAGTTTCTTTTTTTTATTTTGTGTATGATTTATTAGAATACAATTTTGGGTTGTTCATTTGTAATCACCACATATATATAGATCGAAATGATTAATTAACTCAGTAAATCAGGTCACTAAAATTAATGAATTTAATTTATTGTAGGCATAGTAAATTTTAATATTCAGAAAAATATATACAAATATGGATATTATATAAAATTAATTTCGTAATTGAGCAATTTGCATTTTTTTTTTTGAAAATTTTTTATCTGAATATTTTAATAAAGATTTCTATTTTCTAAAAAAATATATATACAAACTTTGCTAATTTCTTAAATACTTTTTTCCCCAAAAGATATAAAAAATCATAAAAAAAAAAAAATAGAAAAATTCATTATATTTCTTAAGAATTTATTCAAAGTACTTTTTCCTACTTGTGTGTACCAAAGGAAATGAAGGATATTTGAAAATTTGAATTTTTATTCCCTTCTTAACTTATAATAATAATAATATTTTCAATAATTAATAAGGGTTCAAAAAAAGGACCAACATTATGATGTCAGTTTGATTAAAAAGTATAAATGCTTGCCCTATATGTATATAAGAATTGTCCTTATTACCCCTACTTGCTACTTTTTTTTCTTCTTGTGTTTTATTAATAAAAAAAAGGACATACCGGATGACCTCGTGCTAAAAATTTATATATTTTTTTTTTTTTATAATTTTCTCCTTTTTTTGTTCTATCTAATAAAAACAATTTTATTTTCATTTTTGAACAAAATCAACATACAACACTTGACAAACCCCCCTCTTACCCTTTTTTTCGTCTAGTTAAGGAAAATAATAAAAAAAAATTATAATAAAAACCAAGGGAATTTGGACAGAAAATAATTTCAGGAATAAAAAAAAATTAAATTGAAAAAAATTAGATGACATTTTTATTTCAAAGATTTTTTTTTTTGGTTTATTCTGTAGTTAAAATTAAGTTATATCTTTTTATATTAACTGCTAATTAATAAGGATTTACTAAAAATTTGAAAAGGTTTATATTTTTAATAATTAGAGGTTATTTATAATGATTTAAGATTTATAATATGAATTTTAAATTCTGTAAAATTTCTTAGGATTTAAATACAAAAATATTTCTGGTTTATTTTTTTTTTTTGTATACAAAATAAGGATATGTGATTTATAATATTATTTCGGTAAGTATAAGTATGTGTTATTTTCAAGATTTTATGTAATGCGTCGATGGACTTACTATAACAAGGAACAATACACTAGGCCTATCATATAGGACAGTGGACAGATAGCTATAATCTTTTTAGTTGGGAAATGGGTGCAGACGAAAATTGTTCTGGAAAACACCAACGAGGAGGAAGAAAAAAAATTAAGATGAAAAAGCATCCGAGAGTTTGTTTACTGGGATTGTTACAGAACAAGCGATTCTGACGAAACATGTAAGGAACTAGGACTATAAACAAGTTCGACATGTAGATGCTGTGAAGAGGAATAGGAATAAATGAAAAATCTGATTTATGACTGTTTTCCGGATCAATATAGAAAATTTAAGAAGTTAGGTTGCAGTCATCGAAGCTCTCTCCCTTTTAAAACAAATCGACAAACAATGTGTCATTAATGAATTCATTAAAATCAATTTTTAAATTATATAAATTTATAAAATATTATTTTGTACTTTGCAATCTACCTGTTTGCAACCATACATACATTGTTGTTAGACCGCTCCTTGGAATGGCTGGTAGATCTACCTAACGAACAGCCATTTGCCAAAATTAATTATTTAATGAAAAATTCTGTGGAAAATTCGTCAAAACGTGATACAATATTTTTACCATTTTCAAATAAGTTACGATTTCGATTGCTAAACATCTAATCTTCAAATATTCCTAAACATGACACTTTTGTTCATACCAAATATATAATACTTGTGTATTTTAGAGAATTTTGAAATTGTATACTTAACAATCGAAATTCTCATTTTTTTGAAAATTTCAAAATGTAGGTTTGATAATTTTCCATAGATTTTACGTAGTAAATATTTAACAAAATTAATTACCACATTAAAAAGTTAATTAAAAGTAAAATAATATAGTAATTTTTCTTAATTTGAATTCTATCTAAAGAGGTGGTAGTATATTTTACAAAATATGTTTACAATGAACTTTAAAATCCAATTAAATATGGTGAAGGTGTACAGGACTATTGCATTAGTTTGTTAGGTAATAAAGAATTATGTAATCGTTGGTTAGGTAATAAAGACTAAACACATGTACATATGATTCTTGGTACGTGGTAAAATATATATTTCACTTGATAATAGAATTTGCACAAATATAAATTTCTAAAAAATTAATTTGTGTAATTCATTGAAAGGTAAATAAATATTTAACAAACAACCAGTTGCAAGGTAATTTCTATACACATGAATTTTTAAATTTTAGAAGTAAAAGATCACACAACACTACTGCAGAGTAGTTCTGATTGCGGGGTAATTTTTTTATTATTAAAATTATTAAAAAAATTTTAAAAAAATGTATTCCAAGGAAATTCTTATTGTTATAAAAATATCATTTATGTCCTTGGATATTGTTTTCCTGTTGTTTTTGTATTTAATGGAGTTGAAAATTTGTACATTTATGCACACACTTTATATATTGTTGTTTGCTAAGCTTTTGTGTCAACAAAACATTTGTTTTTTGTTAACTTCTAATGCCCTTGAAAAATTTTTCCGACGAATTGAGGAAAATTCTATGTATGTGTTTTTTATTTTTTTTTAATATTTTCATTATAATTTTTATTTTGTAGATTTTCTTTATTAAAAAAAATACATTTTTTTCTTTATGGAAACCTTAAGACATTTCTAAATTAATTCAGTGTTTAGAGTTTTTAGAGTGTTTAAAAGTTACAAAGCACGCATAAAATAAAATAGAAAAAAGAAAAAAGAAAATTTTTATAATATTTTTTTTTTTTTTGGAAAAGAAATTGAGAAGAGAATTTTCTTACAAATTCTTTAATTTTATTTTAACTTGGATATAAAATATATGTTGATGAAGAAAATTTCATCTTAATTTGTAAGTGTTTATTTGAAAGATTTACGAGCTTGTGTGCAAGTAACAGGCAGTAGAAAAATATAATTTTAAATTTACTGTTTTTATAAATTGTTCAAATTAGTTTAAGAATTATTTTTTGTGTTTTTTGTAATTTTCTTATATGTCTTATTTTGAACGATATTTAAAAAAAAACCAAATTTTCCAAAAAAAAAATGTTGTTATTAAAAAGTATGTTATTTTTTTAGAATCGTTTTAAGGATTCGCCAAAGTAGGGTGCATTTTTGTACCGACAGAGGAAGTTTCCGTTTCTCTGCCGGTACAAAAATTAATGATATTTTTGACATTTTTATACTCATATCGAAATGTCAAAAATATCATTAATAGTCTATCTAGAATATTAAATTAAATGTAGTAGGTAGTAGCTAAGCCAAAGCACCATAAATTCGCGCGAATAATGGTGTCAACACATTTCAAATAAATTGCACCGAATAAACGCTGTAAAATGGTACGAGTATTAATGTTGATTTGACCACTTCGATAAATCGCCAATGTTAATAAAGCTTGCAAATAATTTGCTTCGGTTCTGCTTCGAAAAATACGCGCTGATATGGGGAGTACTTCATAGTAACTTTAAGATTGTTTTCTCAATGTTTTTTTTGCGTAAATGTGTTTTTTTTTTTTAAGAACTCAAAATGTCAATCATTTTGTTATCTGGATTTTTTTTTTGTGTATCTAAACAGTTCAGAAGAGACAAAACAGTACATAAGTGATCATAAATATATAAATCTGAAAATGTTTACATAAAATATACTCTTGCAACAATTTTCGTTGTTTTTTCTTTCTTTGTTTTATTATAGATTATATATTATTTAATCGTTTTTTTTTGTTAAGTTATGTTTTATTATATGTTTCCTATATTAAGTTTATAAAAACGCAATTTTTTATCCTATCTAGAGTGCTTTTTTTTGCTGCTCCTGCTCTTGCTTGGTTCCTTTACTTAATTCAATTTTATTTGGATAAAAAAACGGATAGATATTTTTTTTTTAGTAACATTACCAGAAGTGCTGTCTACATTAAAATCTAATGTTCGGTATGTAATAAAAAAAAATTAACAAAAAAAATGATTTTTTTTTTTATTTCATTTCAAGTCCTTTTCCGATTATGATAAAAAAATGTCAAAAGAAAAATTGTATGAAAAAAAAAGATATTATATTTTTTTTTCTAAGAAATATACGTATATTCTTTTCGGAAAAAAGGGGGGAAATTTGAAAATTTTTTTTTGAAGGATATGAGAATATAAAGTTATATATACTTTTCTAAGCTAAATTCTTTTTGTGTAAAACAAACATACATATATATATTTTTTTAGATACTCTACTCTGCAATGCTTTTACATATACATTATTTACGTATATATGTATATTGCTAGGAACAGGAAATTCAAAAACATTACCGTGTTCCCTTTTAAAGGTTTCCTGGTATGATTTTTTCCGGGGGTTTAAAAAAAAAGTAAATTTTTTTTTTTGCTTGAAAGGATTTCTTTTTTTTTCGGTATTATTATATTTCACATATTTTTTTTTTCGAAAAAAAAAAAAGTAAACTCTTATTCTTTGAATGCTGCGACGAGAATAAAAATATTATATACACGAAAATTTTATAAAAAAATAAAAAAATTGCTTAAGAATTTAAAATACAGCTGTCATCGTCCTAGAAACAGGAGTCCTAGATACAAGTGCTACATTAAATTGTGTGCACAAATGGATACTTTTATGCACATTAAAGACATCCGCAACTATTCCACTGTTAAATGAAAAAAAAAAAATATATAAAATTTTTTATTTTTTTTATTTTATGCTTTTTTATCTTTGATTATTCTTGTGGTGTTTATTATATTTTTTTGAAAAAAATAATAATAATAATCTTTAAGATAGCTAAGTGATGTGTGGGGAAAGTTATACAAAAGTGTTCTATTTCATAAAATATTTCAAGATTATAAGTTTTTTTTTGTTTTTTTTTCTGGTTGTTTGTGTTCTTTTGGGCTAGTTTTGAATTATGTTTTTCTTTTTGTAATTTAAAAGACAATTACGAAAAAAAATAGGAAAAATTTAATAATTCATACAAAGCAGAATATTTAAAATCATACTACAAAAATTTACTTATAAAATTAAATCTTTTAATTGGAATTTCACCGAAGCATATACTTCATAGTTTATTGGGTATTTTAAATAATTTAAATTGAGGTAATTAAGAACATAGATATAGGATAACTTATATGGCAAACGTAATATGAACGAGGAGGTGTCCAGTGCTAGAGTTAAAATGTTATCAATGCAAGCGTGTTTGCACAGAAATTACTGGTAGATTGCAGTACAATTATTAAAAATTTAACCCACAAACGAATAACAGATTTAGACCTGTGAGTAGTTGACATATTCGAACCTTTTTTTATTTTGGCAAAACAATTATTTCCTAGAAGAACTTTTCTTTGCTTTACGGTATGGCATGGTACAAATGCAGACTGCATTAGTACAAATTTATGATAATAAATTCAAAAACATTACTGTTTTTCTACATTCATCTTACTAACACTTAGACAAAGTTGTAGCAAAATATCTTCATAATCTGTATAATAAAAATATTTCCAATTTTGTAGGAACTACTGTACAAGATTACATAAGAATAAGGGAAATAAAAATTATTATTATATTTGCTAATGCGTCCATTGGACCTATATTATAAGTTAGAGTCATTTTTGTAAAAATAATTCGTTAATAAATAAAAAAAATGGCATTTTTTGTCTAAAATTTAAAAAAAATATGTGGAAGGAAAATATATTTCATCACAGCCAATTATATCAAATAAGTTTTTTACGCCAATTTTAAAATTGAAGTAATTCCATTGGACCTAAGTTAACCATTTAAGAGTTAAGTTCATAAAAAACTTGCATCCGTCAATTCTTATTTGCAAAAAAAAAAAAAAATTAATGAAATTATTATTGACATTATTGCCATTAACTATTAATGACATTAAGCTTAATATTTAAACTTTTCAGTAATTTAACACTAGTACACTAATTTAAATTTTTTTCTAGAAGTTAGTCTTTCAGTAGTTATTTTTGTTTACTACGTATATTGAATTGCAGCGATATTACCCTGAAATTTTAAAACTGTCAAATTGCAGTCACACTACAGTAACACGTATATACTATCGAAATTGAACAAAACAATCACCTACCACCTCTTACCACCGTTTCATATAATCTTAATTCACCCTTATATTAATTAAAATTAATCAGAGTCATGTGTAGTGATTCGTTAATTGAAATTACACTTAAATCCACTCTTTTTTTATTATTTCTTTAAATTTGTATATTTAAGATTTATAAAAAATTTTACTTAAAGTTTCCATAAAAACTTTTCTTGACAGATTCAATGATGAAATTGATTTTATATATATACACATTGACGAAAACTTTTTAGTTTTTTCCTATTTTGTTTTTTTTTTTTTTGCTTGCTTGCAATTATATATAAGCACTATATATAAATATAATTGAAAAACTTTTAATTAATTATATAGATTAAGTGGCAATATTGGAATTTTATATCCAGAACCAGGTATATAGACACATATTTCTTTTACATAACAAAACTATTTTAAATCATTTTTCTTACCTTGATTCGATGAAAAGACGAATAATACTATAGTGAAAATTTTTATTTTATTTTCCTATAAGTATATCGAAAAACTTTAAACTATTTTTCAATTTCGTAAACTTCCTACCTCCATTTTTTTTTTTGTTATAAATGTGCAGCCGTCGAAATCTTATTATCTTTTGATACAGATTTCTTTTTTCTGCTCAAGTAGAAGTTTTTAGCACATAAAACTTTAAAAGAAAAGTGAAAAAAAAAATTGTAATTTTTTTTTTTGGGTTAAAAATGAAATTTTGATTTAGATTATTTAGCCTGTACCTGTTTTTGACTTTTTCTGTGTTCGTTTTTTTGTTATTTTTTTTGTTGTAACACAAGGATTAAGCGTACATATCACCTAGTTGCATATATAGTGATGAAAAAAAAAATGGTTTTTATAAGATCAAAATTGAAGAAAAAAAAAGAAAGAAATAATAAATTTCCTTAAAACAAAGTTTTTTTGGGATATTGCCACTCGACTGACAAATTTTCAACTGACATTAATTTATAGTAAATGTAAAATAGATTGATTATTTTCATATCTATTTGGAAAATTGAAAGTTCGATTAAAATTTTAAAATATTTAATAATTTTTGAATAAATTCGCTACACCAAAAGTATATAGATGCTAAGAGATAGATTATAGATAGATAGGGTCTAAGACAATTAATCTCAAAAGCACATGCGACCAAAATTGACCTATTTTAAATCTCACTTGAGAATGTGAAATTGTTCATAAACCTTAAGATTTCCATAAAAGAGTGGATGTAATATGCTTTGGTTGAAAGTAAATATATCTTCAAAATCGAATATACTGATAGATTTACCTGCACAATCGAAGAGCTGTCTCATATTGCTCGCCGCTACAAATTCTACAGAGTGTTACGTGCTTCTAGATTGTTGTGGTAGTATTTAAGCCTTTATAACAGTGTGGTGATACTTAAGTCAACCTGTTAGAAAGCCAATTAAGAGGCTAACTTGTCTTAAATTAGTAATAGTGTGGTATGTTTCCAAAAGTACTAATTTATCCTTTTATCAAATGTATCAGATTTAAAATTTCTTTTTAGATTACTTTCCAGAAGAAAAAATGGCTATGTAAATACTTTTATAGTTTTTTTTACTTTCATTTAAATGTCAAATGCTTGTGCTGGCTTCAAGATTTTTATTTAGTTTTTCTTAGCCTGTATAAGTAATACATACATAAGAGTCATGTAAAAAAAATTTTCTATTCAAGTTTTTCTGAAAAACTATATTAAGTAAAATGAAAAAATCAATGTTGTTTTGTTTTCATAAAGCATTTGTAATAGATTTTCTTGTATGAAAATTAAAAAAAAAAAAAAAACAAAGAAAACTGACGGTAAAAATAATAACTTACCGGGAAAACTGTTGGTATTGACGTTATTCATAAAAGAAAAATTCTTATCATATATATTGTGAAACAATAACTTCTTGTGTCGTTAACTTTTTAACTACATACATATATACAAAAATTTCTAAATAACGTAATAATGAAAAAATATATATTTTCTATTTTACATTTTCCAAATTATAAATATTAAAAGTTGTGTACAATTTTTTTTTTTTTTGTTGGTTTTGGAAACACCAAAAAGTTTTTTCTTTTATTTTAAATTATACAGAATTTTCATTATAACCACCTTAAATATATTATTATTATATATATTGTTGGAAATTCACATTTAGTATAATAATATAATACTTATAATAATTTTCATAATTTTCTTCTCACAACCTGAAGTGCAATAATAACAATAGAAAAATACCCGATGTGCCATTGTCTGAAGGATTTTCTTTTCTTCTTTTAATTTTTTTTTGGAAAAACAATAAGAAAATAAAATTGAGTAGATAACGAAAGGAAACGTATTGTAAAGTATATATATTTTTTTTTTGTAGAAAGGAAAAACATAGAGAAAAAAAAATTAAAATTGTTTTAAAAGTAACACTTTAAATCCATTTTTATATATAAATTTCAAAAGTTAAATAAAAATAATTTTAAATTTAATGGTGGAAAAATATTCTTTCATTCATTTTATTCTTTGGTGGTAGAGTGAAAGGGTAAACATTACGTTTTTCTAAAAAAAAAAAAAAAGTTTTAAGGACGCACGTTAAGTGAATTGAAATGCTAAATTATTACAAGTTTTTTTTTAATTTTTTTTTTTTTTTTTTGTTATTTTCCTTTTCACTTTCATTCGCTATTTTTTTTTTTTTTTTTGTATTTTTATCAGTGAAACAACACAAATATTTCCCAAGTATATATACGGCCATAAAGCTTTTATTTCCAAAGAGTTAACCTCTCTTCTATTAAGATTCTTTTCATAAATAAAGTTTCAAGTGAAATTTAGGTTTTTTATATGAGGCGGGGAAGAAATTGAAAATTTCTAAGTAAAGATTGATTATGTGTAGAAATTATAAATTTTTTTCGATATTTTATTTGAATTTTTAATAGAATTTTTATTATGGATGAAAAAATATTAAACCAATTTTTTAACGCTTTTCCTAAAATAAACATTATGTGTTGAATGTGCAAATAAAACTGAAATAATAATATAAATTTTAAGGATATTTTCATAATTAGTTTCAGTTTAAATTCGCAATAAAAATTTTTTAAATCAATAAGGATTCTTTGGAGTATTCAATTTAGTTTTAAAATATTGTTTTGATAATGTGACTTTAAAAACTACAGAAAATATTATGCTAAAGGATTTTTTTTTAAAAATAATTTATAGCTCTTGAACTATTCAATTTTTCGCAATGGCGATATGGTTTAAAATTATGTCTTTAAATTGTTTTGTTTATGCTGTGCTTTTGTAATCAAGTTGTTTTGATTTATTTCCTTGATGTAACTTTTTTTGTAATGAAAGTTTTTATAATTTGATCCTTTTTTTTTTTTTTTTGAAAACATAAATTTAACAAATTTCAATAAAAAAATAAAATTGTATTTTTATGCCCAAATTTTGTATATAATTAAAAAACACAATAGGCGGGAATTTGATTTGTGATGATGGTCGAATTTAAAATAAAAAGGAGTTATATTTGTTTATAAGGATTACTAAGTATCTATATATATTGTATATAAAATTATGATATTTTCATATAGTAATTTAAAGTCTCATCTATTAGATAAGGTTTCCTCATACCGAAGCGTTTGTTTTGTTCACAATAGCAGCGTGAATTTTCGCGCAAATATCGCTTTTTGGAATTTCAATTATAAAAAAATGAAATTAAATTTAATAGGTAATAAAAATCGTGTTACAATATGTTGTTACACAATTAAAAAAATCACTACCAAAAAACGCTGTAAAATCGCTTATATTTTATTTAGGCAATTCTATAAACCACCATGTAAGTTTGGAAATAAAACGCTTGACTACCACTGCGAAATAAACGCAACAGTTTGAGTAATGTTCATTTATTCAAAATTTTAATAAATTGAGTTTAAAAACAAATCAGGCAACTAAAATATTTCTAATTAAAATTTATAAAAAAATAATTGTAAAAATTGTTTGATAAAATACTAATAAATAAATACTAAAAAAAAAAATCGACTTCAATTTGAAATATTGAAATATTAATTAATAACTTTTGTAATAAACATTGAACACTGGCAATTTTTTTTTCCTTCTCCAAACTACCAAAATATAATGTTTTTCACGATAAATTTATTTCAACAGAATAAATAAAGGTAACTAAAGTAAAATGAATAGTTCTGCGTAGATTTTGGTATCCAAGGATATTTTTTTAAAAGCAAAAAAAAAAAACTTTAACATTATTAAAAATATTTCTTTCTCCATCTATGATTTCATTTTTTTTTCTACATTTCCTAATTTCGCTGAATGTAAATTATGAAAAAATTATTTTTAAATTCAATATTTTTGTAGCTTTAAAATTAGTTTTAAAGCGCAAAATTGAAATTTCGAATAGATAATCTTCAATTTACATATTAAGCTAAAAAATTTAGGTTGAAATACAAATTTAATTTGATCAGACTGCAATAAATGTACTTTAAAAGATATAAATATTATATAAGAAAATTTTATAGCTAATTACTATGTGTAGATACCAAAAAAAAAAAATTACAATTCCATTTTTTTTTGTATTTCACTAAATTATATCATTAATATTAACATAATTTTATAGTAAACTAAATACAGTAGAAAAAAAAAACACCTGAACATTGTACTTACAAGGAAAATGGAAAATATTCATGTATACAAAACATAATCTAGTGATTGTTAACATAAATGTGTATATATCCTAAAATAAGAGAACGAGTAATTGTAACAAATGAATATTTTCTTTTGTGTGGGGAGGGGGGAAGGATAAAAATATTATATATAAATCCCAAAAGAAAATATATAACTATAGAAAATAACTATGGTAAGTCTCAAATGCACTCAAAAGAGGAAACCAAGTACAAATTATATGGTAAAAGAAACTAATTCCTATAGCATACATAATGTATTATTTTATATATAGTAATGTTTTTTTTATTTCTATTATTTTTAATTTAAATTCTGATGCACTAATTAAAGCTTTTGTTTCTGGTGTTGAGATTAGTTCCAAAAAGTAACTTTATTTTACAAAAAGAAAAACGTAAAATTATTTTCACTTGTTTTCTTTCAATATTTATTTAATATTCTAACATTTTTCTTTTTCAACTTTCAAATAAAAAGTATACGGAAAATTTTCTTTTTTTTGAAACAAGTTATGAATTAAAAATATTCACAAAATAAATTTTCGTCAAATTTTTTTTTTTATACAAACATAAAAAAAAAAAAAACAAAAAAAATGATTAATATCCTTTTGAAAATTGAAGATGATATATTAATATTAAATGGGAAAACGAAACCGAAGTGAATGTCAGAACAGAATGAATGATATCATATTTGCATGTATTACTTTTATGAGGAAAACTTTTTTTTTTTTATTATTATTATTTTACAATCCAATTTTTCCTGATGATAACAATAGGAAATGGAAGTTACTTTTATATTTGGATTCTTTCATTATAAATAAAATCAATTAATTTTCTTTCGCCAAATAACTCAAGTTTTTTTTGTTTTTTTAAATAAATAAAAAGATAACTTACTGCTGCGGAAAAACCAGAAAAAATAATATAAAATATGAAATTAGAATTAGAATTTTGTTTATTTAAAAGTTTGTGAATTAATGTTTTAGTAAAATTAATGCCACAATTCAGATTATTTGGAAAAAAAAAGAATTTAATTGAAGAAATTAATTAAAAAATTGATGTTAGACCAAGAAGTATTTGGTATTATAGTAAAAACATAAGATGGTTACGTTCGACAGACAAAACTCTGTATCTGTAATGATTAACTAGATGATAAATGGTCATTAAAAAATCATTAACCATAGATATTTTGCATGACATACACAACTCATAATGTTTGCATTTTATAATTGTTTTTTTTTTAAGTCGTTGTTTTTGCGCTGATTTCTAATTTTTCTGGGATTATTTCCAATTTTTCCAGAAAAGTTTCAACTAAGTATCATTACTGGTGATTTTTATACTGATTACGTTCTTAGTGAGATAAGGGGATAATGAAATGATGATGAATTAAGCAGTGCCAGTTCATTCATAAGTAAATGAAGAAATAAATTATTATTAAACATGGCAGACAAGACTTATAAGGTTAAGGGCATTACTGACTAATAAGACAGTTATGGCATTAACTGTCTTATTGGTAATTAAGAGTTTCGTTGGTCGAAATAATTATATTCAAATAATTGACCGGCGCGTATATCAAGGTGTGAAGTGACATATCTCTAAAATTAGTTACGCATAATATGCTCCCAGTAAAATGAAATTTTCACACAAATTTAACATATCGTGAAATATTAGACTAACCATTTAATTTTGGAGTTCGCTATTTCATCGTGAAATAATTTTCCTTGGAAAGATAAAAATAAAAATTAAGAAAAATTGTTATTATTTTTAATAAGAGAATTATTATTATTTTTAGTTAGAACTTTAAACATAATTTACTCAAAATAAAAATGTCACAATATCTCCTCTTCAAATTTAATCGACATTTCGATATACGAAGTACAATAAAATGATACAAATTTTATTTCATTTATGTAGAAATATTTTAATTAATTGTTAAAGCATAACTGCAATATCGGATTTGCTATATCTCAGCATAACCATTCAAAATGTTTAAATCCTATTGTTACATATTTACATTTATAATTATAACCCTGTTAATTTACGCAACAACAAAAAAAACCATATCATTTATTCAAATTTTAACAATATATTTTTAACTGAAATTAATATGTAAAATCATAATGATTAAAGTACATTTATTTACGTAAACAAAATATCTGAATAAATCAATAATTTGTTTCAATTACATTTTTAAAACAATCAAAATTAATTTTTAATTAATTTTATATGAAAGATTTCCAATTTTTATTTTGGTTTATATTTCAAAAAAAAAAAAAGAAGAGAAAATTAATGGCAAGTACTTTATATTTAATTAAAATTTTATGCAAAATGTATTTTTATGATTTTCGCTCTTCATAAACATTTGCCCAAAAAAAAAAACAGAATAAGAATAAAATGAAAAATTATTTACGGAAAATAAATAATATGGAAAAATACGAAAAAAAATAAAATTTCCCTTAAAATAAAAACATAAAAATATTTTTATATTATAACAGAGCATAAAATTAATATACATATAAGAATATTCTGATCCTGACAAACAATTTTTTTTTTTTCTGTTGAAACAATTAAATAATTTTATGTAATAAGGAAGAGGGTAGGAGGGTAACCATTATAGAAAGATCTAATTAAATCTAAGTTAAGTGAATAATAACATAAAATAATTTACTTTTAGTTTAAATTAATAGCAATATATTTATTTAGGCATAATTAAGCGGAGAATGGTCTTGAAATTATATGTAGTATATAGTTATAAATAAAATATTAAGCTATTTGAAGCAACTGAACTAAATGATGAAAATAGAATTTTATTTTGTTTTTTTGTTTTTTTTTTTGTTAAATTTAACTAAAAATGGTTTTTAATAAACTTGATAAATTTGTTCAAATAATTCACATGTTATACGTATCACAGTTTAATTTATCTAATTAATTCAATTTGTCAATTTAATTATAAATACAAAAGATCGTATAGTATGTATAGTATACATGTATATGGTTGTATTTTACCACAGGTGACATATTCAGTTGTTAAAGGTAAGCTTGTGAAATTATTCAATGAATATTTAATTATATTAGACATTATATATATATATATATTTTTTTTTATGTTTATTCAGTTAAATAATCTCATACTAAGAAATTGTATATAATTAAAATGTAATTATGTGTCAAACATTTTTGATATATTAATAGTATTAGTCTAAAATTAGAAATCATTATTTAATTTTAAAAAAAAATTTATACGATTTATTTACAGCATATTAAAATTTTTTTTTTGTTTAAAAAATAATAATAAAAAATAACGTACTTATTTTTAATTAGATAAAATATTACATAAATGATTTTATTTTTGAAAACTCTATTATTTTATGTAATATACAAAGTCTAAGGGCCGAATTAATAAATCAAACTTGAATTTAGTTGGACTTAAGTGTATGATTTCGTATTTATAAACAATACTTAAGAGCCACTTAAGTAATGACCATAGCACACTTAAGAGCCTCTTAAATTTCATTGGCAGTATTGTCAGCTTTAAATAATAAAATTTGACATCTGTAAATTGTCAAATTAAATTATTATCAAATAATTATAAATAATTGTCAAATAAAAAAAAAATAAAAATATTTGGCTAAATTAAATTTTTAAAACAATATATTTTTTATCTGAAATAATTTAATCACTTCTGCTGTCAATTTGTTTCGGTTATGACGGATTATTTTTTAGATTAGTGTTGTCAACATAAATAGAAAAATCATATTACCAACATTTCAATTTAAAATTATGTCAATACTACCAACAAAACTGAACAAAAATTCTACAATATAAGTGTGCTTTATTAATACGAAAAATAATCGCAAACTTATTCAAGTATTTACTTAAGTATTCACTTAAGTGTGATTTATTAATTCGGGCCATAGTTATGTATTTAAAAATATTCTTCTAAAAATTTCCTGTAGACCGCAATTTTTTCAATATTTTACTTAAAATTTAATATTGTACAAGAAATTTAACTTAGCCGCAAAGCTTCACAAAGTTTCAAGGTATATTATTAAAGTTTTTCTACATAATTAAAAGTTTTTAAATATCACTTAATATGATTAAAAACAGAATTTTCCCAATGGCAACTTTATTTAATTTTATGTTTAACATATATGAAGCGTATATAGTCAAATTATATTATTTCTACTATCTATACTTTTTTCTGAGTTTACAAAATCATATCAAAAAATTGTTTTTTTTTTTTAGGGACAGAAAAAAAAACTATGTCAAGTATCTCTTTTTTTATATGGTTTTTTTTATATAAAAATTTCATTCAGTCAAAAATATAAAATATAAATTAAATTCTCTAAATTGTGTATTAAATTCTATATTATATATAATTATTCAACAAGTATACAATTAATTGAAATTTGAAATTAAATAGAAAAATCTAGAATAATATTAATGTACTAAAAGAAACAAATATTAAAAAAAAAAATTATTTTGGCAGAATTTAATATGACAACTAATTAGTTCTTAGAAAACCAAAATGAATATAGGAGAGAGTTGTCGAAATTGTACCATTTCATAAATCGTATCATTGTTTGTATTCGACAGCTTTTTTATTCCTTGTGCACTCCACCAGGGATAACAAAGGCTCACGTACAGAATTATGTGTAACATTTTTATTACAATTTGAATCTATTAATTTTTATATGGATTCAAACTACGTTTCTTTAAAGTACAGAAACCTTTAATTGCACCAATCTAATAGCTTTTGTTATTTATTATTACATTAGGTTAATTTTAGGTTTACTATAATTTTTGTCGGATAATAGTTTTTATATGTACTATCCTAAAGAATTTAAAATTAAGCCAAGATTTAATTTTCTTACATAGTACACCAAGAGTATTAAATAAGTATTTAAAACTTATTCATTTACAAGACCTTCCATGTTATTGTTGTAAATCTAAACTTGAGTCTATTTGCTAAGTTAAACCGCTGTGTATTACCAATCTTTACAATTTAGATTGTACCATTTGGATTTTCTAAAATTTCAGTTTTCGAAAATACAATTTTTTACTTTTAGTCCTTCTAAGCAGAAAAAATACAAAATTTATATGTATTACATAATATATTTATTATTAAATAAAATATTTATTATTTAATATAAACCATTTTATTAATCATTTTTATACATAAATACCAGAATATTGAAAAGTTGAACAATGGAGGCGATTCTCCCCTATATATGATATTAAATTATATTAAATTTACTATTGAAAATGAAATTTCATTAAGAAAATTATAAAAAATTTCCTTTTATAACAAACAAATATATTATTTTACTGTTATGGTATTAGAAAATTTATGTTTTTAATATTATGGTTAAAACTTTATTTTGTATAAATTCGTAATTTTAGATATAGACATATATGTATAGCTATTCATTTTCTTAAATTTGTTATTGGATATTATATATGAATAAAGTTATACAAATGAGTCCTTGTACTGTTTTTTTTTTTTCCTTAAAAATCCTTGAAAGATTTCTTATTTTCAAAATGTTAAAAATATCTAAATAAATGAACTTTTGCCGTATTTAAACTCAGATCAAGTTGAAAAGATAATATAAATATTTTCAACGCGAACTACTATATTTTTTGTTTATTTGTTTTCGTTTACATAGGAAAAGTTATGATTTATATGTTGCAAAAAAAAAAATATTAATATTTTCTAACTTTTTAGCACAAATACTGTTCAAAATAGCACAAATATATTGTACATTTTTTTTTTCTAACTAAACTCACAATGATGACCTAGGGTTATTTCAAAACGTCATTATAAACTGTTTCCTTTTCTGTTTTTTGCTTATCGTTTTTATTCGGTTCAGTATTTTTTTTATATTATATTCCTTTTTTTTTCATATAAACTCATTTTTTGTAAGGAAAAAAAATATTATGAGAATTATTATACGATAAAAGTATTGTTTGTTATCAAAGAGATGAAAGTCAGTAAACAATCTTCATTATAATACATAAAATATATACATATATATATATTTATTGATATTTATACAGACCAAGCACACTTTTCACAAAAAAAAAGGATAACGAAGTGTATTTAGATAACAAAGAAATTGTCAAATTGTTATATGGCAAAAAAAAAAAAAAAATGAGATTTTAAACTTTACTTTCATTTCCGCCGTTGATGTTCCTTTGATAATCCAAACACATATAAGTAATAAAACATGTGAATATTTAAATTATATACAAAATAAAAAAAAAACATTAAGGAAAATGGTTATAAAAATTGGGGAAAAATAAAATATACAAATAAAATTTTATGGCAAAAAAAAAAAAAATATTTAATTGTATAGGACCATCTGAAGTTTATTAGGATTATTAAATTTTGTGAGAGGACAAATTTTTATTTTCAGAAAATTTTTAAAAAAGAAAAAAAAAGACCGAGTGTATACTTAATAATTTATATTATCGAATATCAAGAGTCAACGCAAAATAAAATTTCGGTTTCTGAATTTTATGTTGGTCACATTTTTCCTATAGGATATTAAAATATTTTTACAGTGCATTCGCAATAAATTGAATTTAATTAATGTCAAGTATGCAGTTTTTTTCCTATAGTAAAGAAGATTATTTAAATAATAAGTAATCTGCAAGAAAACTATGCAATAAAACACGGAAACACAACTGTAATGAACGTTTACCAAAATGTTAATTTAAGTGTGATTAGATAACTAGGGATAAGACCAAAAATTAGTGTAGCCACACATATAACAATAGCCAAATCTTCTTAAGGTCCTTAGCGTAACTTCAATTTTCAAGAAATTTCAAAATTGGTTTAGATTTTTCGAATTTGTTTAGATTATAATTAAAGCGACGAATTTGTTTAAATTATAATTAAGGTGGCAGTGGCCTATGATAAATCCTGTAAGAATTCGAGTCTAATTTCTTTAACGACTTATTTTTTCTTTACGACTTATTTTTTCGAGTTATATTTTCTTTATTAAAAGGAGAGATAAGAAGTTAGCAAAGAAAAGGGGTAATATTAAATTAGGGTAATATGAAAATGTTTTCTGAATCATTTCGCTATAATTTCGTGTGTTCCGTTACTTACATTATTATTTTTGCTGTCTATATCTTTTCGAACTTGGAACCAGTCTCATACCAGTTTAGAGTTTAGGGGTTATATAATATATTAGTAATTAAACCTCATTTATATATTATTAATTATTAATACACAATTTTATAGTATATTGATAGTTGCGTTTGCGTAAATATGCTGCTTTTTCGGAACGAAATCAAAGAAACAAAAAGTTATTATACATTATTTCGTGAGAAAACGCCAAGGGTTATATAGACTAAATCCAGGATATGAATTCCGAAAACCTAAAACAACGACATCTGGACTATTGAACTAAAACATTTTTTATTTTTGAAAATTTTCAGAAATTTTATGTAACTACTATTTCATAATTTTTTATATAAAATAATTCTCCTAATTTAACTTATCTGATATCGTATTAGTTCATATTTTTGTGATTACACTGTATTTATAATGATAAATAAATAATTTCCCTACAAATGTGAAAATGATTTAAATGATCTTAAATTTCATTTATTTTATAATCAAATCTATATATAATAACATATAAAACTAATTTATAATTTACAAATTTAATTATAATATATATATACATATTATTATAATTGATATCTTAAATTGAATAAAACATATTTTATTATATAACATAATAAAACAATTACTAAATTTGTTTGAAAGATAAATTTACACATGATTCTTTTTTGATAAATCATTTTGATGAAGATTCTGTAATAATTTATGTGATCGAACCTCAACAAACATAAAAGATAAAAATATAATCCTAAATCATATCATTACCCATTGCAAAAAGATTAATTGTTATGATAAAAAAATTTTTTAATGTGATATTCCGATGAAGCGTAAGATGCTGACAGGATACAAATGATTTTCATATAAAATATTAGAATTTGAATTTGTTATCTGGGTGTGATTTTTCATTATGAAATACATAAAAAAACATTTATTTTCTTTACAAAATCTAATATAAAAAAAATTTACAATTTAAATTCAATTCTTTGAAAATATCTGGATTGAGTAAATTAATTTTATTAAGATAATAATAGTATTTAATAAAATTTTTTTAATATATTTAAAAATAATTTTTAAAAATTTTCGTTACATAAATATTTAATTCAGCGGTAAGCCTGAAGATCTTATTAAAAGTGTGGGTTTCTTTTACAAAAATATACTATTTTTAGTGTACTGATACATTTCGTATTCAAGTATTTCTTCTTAAAAAAAACAATATTTGAACACTATTTTGGAGCATGTTTAATAAACAAGCATTTTTTTTTTAAATTTAAATATTTCAAAATTTTGACAAACTTTATTAAATACTGCTTGAGATATCGCAAAAAAAAACTAAACTAATTATAGAAATAAAAGTTTTAAGCAGGGATTTATTTACGCTCGAAGCAGCTCGTTTATAAAAATTATGGCAATACCAAAAAAAAGCTGAAAAACGGCGCAAAATTCGCGTAGGTTGTACGATTTTCTAAGCCAATATGGAATTAAATTTTGTAAATAAGTCGCTTTGCAAAAAGATCGCTTTGGCTTCACGAATATTTTATTCTATAAATAAAGAGGTTTATTTAACGTATAAAAAATATAGTAAAAAACGTGTAAAAAATATAGTAAAAAACTGACATGGAGAAAACACCATTAATATGTTTTTATTGGTCAGATATTCCAAACGAAGTATTTATTATGTTTTCGAGTTAGATCTATGCTAACATATATATGCAAAAAAAAATCACTTTAGTAATTTTTTTGTCCAGAATCAGATAAAATACATAGTAATCAGTGATTATCATATTTAAACCTGAATTATGGATAATTTATCTTTGGTGAAGCAGCCATTTGTAGAATTAAGTTACACATTGATATATATTCATCCTATCCAAAAATATTTATCCATATATACATCCATGTGATCCAAAAATTAGTGTTCCAAAATTTTCTCACATCTTGGATTTGCATCATCTAATTGAACCTAATCTAAGCTATTAAAAATGTAATATGCAAAAATAAAGAAAGTTGATTGGTTTATTAAAAAATTTAAAAGATATTTCAATAAGTACATAAAAAAACATATCATTATTTTAATCATAATGACATTGTTTTATATACAAATATATAAGTAATAAACACATACTTCATTTTCATAAACATAAAACTAAAATCTTATGCAAAAGAAAGCAGCACAAAAGAACAAAAAGAAAAAAAAAAAAAATGAAAATGAAAATAATATAATTTTATATAAAAATGAAACATCAAAAAGCACGTGACATAAAGCTAAATAAAATAAAATCAGGAAAATAATGTTCATACTCTTGTCATGTAGAAATCATAAAATGAAATCTGTCTTTGAGTTGCTGACACGTTTTATATGCTATTGCTTAGAATTTTTCCTCTTTTAGTCATTTTATCACCATGAATATTTTGTCATTTTAGTCTCGTTATCATACTATATAATATAGTATTATAATATGTATATATATATATATATTTGTGTTTTGCTCCTTTTCGTTGATTTTTTTTATCTTTCCAAGGAACTTTCAGGATATATTTTCAGATGTTTTTCTCTTTGAGTGAAAAATATAAAACACGTGATTATTGCGTACATCTGAACAAAAATAATAATAATAAAAAAAAAAAAAATAAAGAAAATAAAACTAAATCTAATATGTAAACATGAGATTTTGCACCTTTTCAATTATGTAATAAAATCAACATAAATACAAAGGTTCCGTATTTATGCTTCCACATATCAACATAATAATATTACATATAAAACTGCTTTGCTTTTTTTTTTTTTAAATAATCTTTTTCTTTGTTTATTTTTATTGTAAATATTTTAGGGAAAATATATTTTTCTTAACACTTTCAGGATATTTAGGAAAAAATAAAATAAAAAAAAAAACTTGAATTTCAAAGGAAAATCAATTCGTAATTTAATTTAGATTGTTTTGATACATATGTAAAATAAAATTGAATTTTGATTTGTTTTTTTTTTTTTTTTTTTTATGTTGGAAAAGTAAAATTGAACGAATAACTCATAATATTTTTTGTTTACCAAATATGCAAATATAAGAGATTCAACTTTATATTATTTACAATTTTAGAGATTTAGCTTGTCAACTTTAAATCTATAATATTGATTTAGTATTATTAAAATTTTAGTTATTTATTCTAACTTTTGTTGGAAATATGCTTTGCAATAGAATTACTCTGCAATAGTGTATAAACTTTGTACAAGCTTCCGGTTATACTCTTCATTACCTTTCTAATCCGTCATCTTCCAATATTTTTGGTGATTGTTTACTATTTGAAATTACATTTCAAGTGTAATATAATTTACGATATTTGGCCTTAGAATCTTTAATTTTAATATTAATTATAATTTAATACTACTTTAATACTTGGTGTTAGAACGAAGGTTCTAACACCCAGTTACAATTAATCATTTTAAATTATGCTTTAAAGTTATTCGCAGAAAAATATAGTTATTGACAGAATTAGCTATTTTATTGTACCTTTACCTTTCCAACGGGGAATTGTGCACAATCTTTACTATCGTAAATTTACATTTTTCAGTAAAAAAATACTTTTCGATAAAACATGAATTATGGCGCCTGCTTTTACAATAATTTTTATCTTTACTTTTTAGAAAATTCTTCAAGTTTTGCAACTAGTAATCTACTAACATTTTATGTGAAAATTTACACAATTTGAAAAGTTTACACACCAACAGACGGACAAACAGACATCAAAGTGCTAACATAAGGAATCTTTTGCTTAAATAAAAACGACCTAAAATGGAAAAAAAAATATTTATTAGATACAATAATAATATTTTTGTTAAAAAATATAATTTTTATTGGAAATCTTTTCAGTTTATTCTCTTTTATTTCCGATCAGCAGTTTTAATTTGGAACTTTTTTTTTAAAAAAAAAATAAAACTTTAATTCTGTGATAATAAATTAAGAACTAATATTTTAAAAATAATAAATTTTTCTGAACACTTTTTTTTAAAAAAAAAAAAAAGAAATACTTTTAAAATATATAAGTGCTAAATATGTTATTAAAGTTTCTTTTTGACTATATATATTTTAAGTAAAATTGAATGCATACACAAGAAACTTTTTACTGCTTAGAAAATATATATATATGTTTATATATATAGAATTCCCTAGCCTAGAAAAACAAAACCTTTTCGCTTTAAATCTAGAAAATTTAAAAAGTTTTCAACATAAAGTTTCTCGTGTAATTTTTTTTTCTTTGATATATAGTAGTTACATATTTTAAGTCAAAATCGAAAAGCTTAAACTTTTGTACAACTAAACAAAAAGATAATCACTAAGCAGTTTTTCTATTTTTGGGTTTTCTACCAAGAATATGTGTGGATTATTCTTGTCCTTATACACACAAAATAAAATAAAAAAATAGAAAATATCTAAAATCTTATAACTTTGATTTCAGTATGGAATAAATCAAATAAAAATAGTCAATGAAAAGATTTACTTTAATAAATCATAAGAAAGAATACCATTGAATTGATATATAAATTTCAGAGTAAAATTTTTTACAAAAACGAAATACTACATAGTAAAATAAAAAAATATCCTAGGAAATTTGTTAGTGTTAAGAAATTGTAAGAATCGATTTCAGAATTCGGAAAAATACTTGTTTTATACAAATATGGTAAGATTAACTATAAATATCTAAAAAATTTTGTAAACTTTGAATTTTTTATAATTAATTTTTCTAAAATGCCCTATATAAATGTAAGAAAATTATAAGAAATTTTAATTTATCACAAATTTCCTTTCATAAAATTATTATCAATTTTTGGTAGTTTTCAAAATTAAATTCGCTTTAATTTAATAATAAATTGTGAAGTAAATTGTTTTAATAAAATATTGTCACAATATAAATTTTCTGTCCTTAAAAAAAAACAATGAATATTAATTGGTTTTAAAAATTTACTATTTTGTAATATCTAGTATATTCATACAATTTACTATTTTGTAATATCTAGTATATTCATATAATTTCAAAAAATTATAAATTACCTGCTTACCTAAAATCATGAAAATAGCATTGTGTAACAAAAATCATTTAAATTTGCAACAATTTGGTATTAAATCTACAACAAATCCTACAAATTTCGTATTAAATCTACAACAAATTCTACAAATTTGGTATCAATCGACAGAGAATTTAATTTTCAATATCTTGGGTAAAATTTTCTTTAAAAAATATTGAAAGTTGTTGAAATATAGAAAAATACTAAATTTTGTAAAATCAACAGATATCGTAAGTGATTTTCTGTGCCCTCGAATCCTCTCAGTTTTTTTTAATAAGAATTATTTTTATTAATTATTACTCTACGAATAAAGAGCTTGAATTTGATGTATAAAACTTATTGCTTAGGGTAAAAATATGTGATAAATATAGCTTTATTAATTAGATATCGAAAAGAACCAATGTTTGGTTATCTGACTTTAACTTCTAAGCAGAAAAAAAAATTAAGATAAAGAAAGTGATTTTTCAAAATGGTCCAAACCCCATTGGCTTTGTTTTAGAAAAATAAAATAAAATTCAGATAACTGTAAAAAATCATATGTAAACTTATGAAATCAGAAAAACAATATCGTTAACACAAAAATGATTTTTTTATGTAAAAATAATAAATTTTTAAAAAACTTTATTATTTTTACTTAAAACCAAATCAAGCATATTAAATAGCAAAATAGTCGGAGCCTTTTAATTTAAATAAACTTGTGCAGGGTGTTGAAGCTTTTTTTTAAAAAAAATTACGTAAAACAGATTTATAAAGGATTTTTTATAGGCTCTAAAAATCATTAAAAACATTTTAATGATAATTTTTTTTTTTAAATTTTTATTTGGTACTGATTAATAAGTTAATTATTAGTATTTCAGATTTAGGTTATATGAAATTCATTATCAATATAAATATTGATTAATTATACAGGTCTGTGCATTTTTCCCATTTAATTAAATAAAAAATATAAATTTATGTACCAAACTTATAGATTGAATGATGTATATTAAAGTTGTCTGTTGAATTATGGTAAAAGTTCATAACATTTAAAATGAAATATTTTCTAGGAATGCTTCTGATTGACAGTTAATCAAAAAATTAATGAATTATTTCAAAAGAATTTTATATTTATATCTTCCAGCTGAATAATTTTAATTTTATAATTTATCATATCATAAAAACTTCCATATATGTAGTTATATGTAAATAATTTTTATCTTAAATCTATAAATTAATGTTTATTTTTATTTACAATTTTTATTTTTTATGAAGAACAGAAAACAACAAAATGATCTGGAATTTTATGTGGAATTTATATTCACAGCGTAAATTTGGTAAATTTTTTAGAATTATTTCTCTACTAACTGTCTAGACAAATAATTTTAAACCATTTATTATAAAGGTTAAATTAAAAGTTTATTGAAATTTCTCAGATATATATATATATTTATATTTGACAACTTATAAGCATACATATATATATTAAAGAATGAATTCCAATTTCAAAGAATTTATTGAAACTGAAATTTTGGGGTTGTTAAGAAAATTTCAACATAAAAAATAAAACATCAAATTATATTATAACAATTATAATGTATTTTCAAACCAATAACGTAATAATTTATTAAAATTTAATATTTTCAGTTTACTAAACTTTAATATATTATTCATATAAGTAAATTAGTTATTTTAACACTTTTCATTGCTGGATACTGCAGAATATTCAGTGAGGATAACGTCCTGTCATTTTTTACGTAAATTTGAAGGTCTATTTCAAATAAAATTACACCATTTCGGTCAGATATTCTTCGAACCGAAGGATATGACGAGCTTTAACCTAATTAGGAGCACTTACAATACGGCAATTATTAATCTGTGGATTATTTCTGGTCTAACCGTTTTTCCAACCTAACCCTATTTTAGAATTTAATCTGTCAAAAAAGCCTGCTTTTTTTCAATAAATAGCCACGGCTGTAACTGATATCCCATTTTACTCAATTAGATGTTGAGAAAAAAAAAGAAGTTTATGAGTCTCGACTAGGATGACATATGACGTCTTAGCCTCATGTGTGGCTGTTATTCAAATTTTGACATCCATATTTCGACAATTTTTACAATTTTATAAAATGACAGTACAAAATTATATATTACAGAATGTAAATTTAAAATCTGACTACAGCCACAGAAAAATCGAATAACAAACATGGCTAATATTTATTTATTGAATAATGTCTGTTATTCGATTTTTCTATGGCTTTGTATGAAAATTCGAGTATATTAGAAAATATGATTCAGGGCATGTTTTTTTTTCGTAAATTTACTCTTCGTATCTTGTAATTATCCGTCAAAGATTTTCGTTACACAATTTTCATATTTATAATGTTGAATTTAGGATTGAAATTAGTAATCAAATTTATATTTCTAATCTTTTCTGTTCAAATTTATGTTGTAAAAATATTAATCTTTACTATAATAGTTTCACACTTTCAATTACAAAAATACAAAATATATTATCTTAATCACTGTTAAGGACAAAAAATACTTGTATTTTAAATACGCCGAGAGGATATTTTGCTGATAAATATTAAATTTATACAGTGTATATTGATGAAAAAATAATGACTAGAATGAACTAACATATGCCACTAAAAAAATTTCAAAATATTGAAACATAATATGTATTTTTTTTTTTTTTTTTCAAATATATTAAAATAAATTCTTATCAAGTTTAATTAAATTCATATTGAACCAATTTATAACACAAGAAAGGATATTAATCTCATTATATTCGTAAATTCATATACAAAAGGAAATAATATTTTTTTTTTTTATTTAAGGATAATCATATTTATGTCATATTGATGTCTTAAGAAAATTTTCCAAAAAAAAACAAAATTTAATATCCTTTAAACACAATAGATTTTCTGTTAATCGTTATTATATGTACATATATGTATCTGTATCTATATAACAAAAAAAATATGTACAAAGGTTACATTGAATTGGAATTTTTTTTAATTTTTTTTTTTTTTCATTTTGCCTTCAAAAATTTTCCGATACAGCAAAATTTGTTTAATCAACCAAATAACAAAATGATTTTTCGTACCCCAGTAAGATGAAAAAAAGCAAAAAATGTCTATAAGTCATGTACCTTAACATAAATACAGCTTAAAAGATATTAAAATATTTTTTTTTATTTTATTTTTTATTGTTGTTGTTGTTGTTGTTATATTGATCGAAATTTATAATTCAAAAAAATCTATGCGTTTAAATAAAAAAATATAACAATTTTTTTTTTAGAATTTTTTAATGTATGTCACACACCAGCATAGAAAAATAAAAAAAAAAAAATACCATATTTAAGTCAAGCAGAAAATTTCGTGCTTGGAGTAACGAATTCATTGAACCGATTATTGGTCTTTCACATTTTAAAAAGATATTCTTAGTGGTCTCTCTCTCTGTATATTATATATAATAGACATATATGTTTTTTTTTTATATACGTACATTATGTACTGATAAATGGAAACAATAACCATCTGGATCACCAAAAAAAAAAAAAAATTATTATAAAAATTTCCTTTTTACACAAAAAATATCAACTTTAGAAAATGGTAAAGTTCAAAAGGTTGTCTACATGCTACAATATTCTATTTGGTTTCTAGCTTTATTGACAACAACAACAGCAACAACAAAAATTTTCGAAGGAAAAATCGATTGTTTCACTTTTTAACTATAGAAAATATATATATGTATACATACATAATAATAATAATAAAAAAAGTATTGGAAAAATTCTATAGCAATGATAATATGATGCTTGGTTAATTTCGTATGTGTATTTATGTAATAATTTTATATTTTTTTTTTTTTCTAATATACAGTATTTGAACATCACGAATTTAATATAAGATTGTATTATCCTTCTGTTTGACTATAATTTTTTTTTTTTTCCTTCATAATTCTGTATAGGAAATTATATTTTCTTTTGAATTCCGAATATCTGGGTATAATAAAGTGGAAAATTTTATATATATTGTATATATCATATGTAAGTAAATTTAAAATAATTTTTATTGGAAAATGTTTTATTGTTTTTTATGTACGGAATAAAAAAAAAAATTGTTATAAATTTATTATGTATAATATAAAAATTGTAAATATTGGATCGAATGAATAAAATAAAATAAAGTAAATGCTTTTACTTGAAGTAAAAATCAGATTTACGTGAATAAAGTAATAAATGAATATTTTGTTCAATATTATAAATAGAGAATTTACTATATCCTTTACTATTTTCCTTAAGGAAATACTAAAATCTAACATTTGCTAAAAACTTGAAATTTTCAAAGGTTTATTCATAAAAATTTAATAATAATATGCTTTTGAAATGTTTTTTTTTTTGTTACCAATTCACAAAGCCAAAGTAATATCATAAAAGAAGTCAAGATACCACAAACAATTTATAAAAAAAAATGATTCAAAAATGTAATATTTCTTGTGAGACAGTGAGGAAACAATGGATGGATTAGAAACATCTCAAGAGAGAATGACAGTCTTTCTAACATATTTCGCAAATTCTGGATTCAAAATTAGCCCTACTGATGGAAATAGGTATACATTGTTCTACAGTTTGCAGATTATAAAAAAATATATTGGAAAAATATTCCAAATTATATTGGAATAGTAAATTAAATTTGTTCAGACAATTGGAGCCCGACTTTACATAAAGTATTTCTACTTTTATGCTCAAGAACCCTGGATAAGATTACATGATTACACTAAAAAAATAAGGTTTTAAAAAAATAAGGTAATTTTAGTTGTTACTGTTGAGACTAATAATTTTATTACTTTAATAACACGTCATTTTCCATATTTTCGTTACCAATTTTGTTACTGGCACGACTTTTCGTATCACTTTGATCCATTTATATTATTACTTAAAAAAGTTTTTAAAACTATTTTTAAAATAAAATTTTAATTTCGGTAATTGAGGGAAATTAAAAAACTGAGATTTGTAAAAACTGAAGAAGTTATTAAGTTTTTATTTAGTTAGTACACTTGGTTGCATTGTTAATAAAATTATTTTTGGATTCACAACTTTTATATTCTATAGATAATGTAAATTTAATTTAGTTTACATAAAAAAACATATTTTGTCCAAAAATACTTTTTCACAGCTAGAGATATAATTTTCTTTTGACATTTACAGTGACAGCAAAAAATTCTGTTTGGCCCTTTAATTTTTTTTTTCATTAACAACAGTTTTATCTATATTACCCTAAATATATTTGAAATAAATTCGTAAATTTACTAAAACAAAAGCTATCAAATAAATATATAAAATTTTTTAGCATGTATATTTAAAATTATTTTTTTTTTATTTAAATTTAAATACTGACAAAGAAATAAACCGATTATTCATTTAATAGATATTTAACATAAAAATTATTTCTCTTCTTTTGATTTTCTTTGTAAACTATTAATTTAATTTTAATTAACATTATTTATTTAAAAATAATAATTGAAATGAACAACAAAACATTAGACATCCATATATATTTTATGTATTATGTATAACATAAAATTTTAATTTACACACATATACAAATTGTTTGACTTAAAAAAAAAATAATCGTTTCTGTTTGCCGAGAACTTGACTTTAATGGAAAATAAACTTAAAATTTATACCAAACATAAACATTTATGATAAAACACATTATGATACTTTATCACCGTGGAGCATAAATCAAATTACTGATGTATATTTTATATATATATATGTATATATATATATATGTACGAGTTCATATTATTGTCAGCCGACATCATAGATTGACATAATGTTGTGACGTTTTTCATTACTTCAATTTATATGCAAATTTTTTTTTTTTTTTTTTTTTTGTGTTATTTTACGATTTACGTAAATATGTAAACAGAAGTGGCAATCTGGGAGATTTTTCATGATATTAATGGGAAAAAAATAAAATTATAAATAAATATAAATTTAAATATAAAATGAAGGGACAAAGAATAAAACAGCAGGATTTTAGTATCCTGCGTAAATTTTTAATGAGATCAAATTTCTTTTGATTTAATTGATTTTCAAAAAAGAAAAATTATTTTTTTTTTCTGTGTACAATTTAATTATTATGGTATGAAAATTTTATGTAATATTTTTGTGTTGGTTAATGGGGTTAGAAATTATTTAAACTTACTAATTAAATAAAATTTGAATATTGCGTAGACGTATAAAAAAAAAATTAACGTTTTTTGGTTATATATTTGAAAAAAAAAAAGAAGAGGAATGAAAATATTTTGCAGACATAATAAAAGACATAAAGATAAAACTTTTTACATAATTAAACTTTCTATGTATATTTGGTTGTTACTTATTCTGGTGGCCTGATAACATGAATTTTTATATATATATATATAAGTTAATTATATTAGTATAATATTATTTTAATGCAGACACAATATAAACTGCGCCAACGTATAGTAACTTTTTTACTTATTATCTTTTACAGCACTTAGATACATATTTATATATTTTTTATTTTTTTTTTTGTTAATTTTATTTTCTGTTAAAATTTACTTTATGCTAAAAAACTTTACACATTTTTATACATAATTTACTTTATATTCTAAATAATTTACTAAAAGTCTGTTCATTGAGTTTAGTTTAGTTTCCTAAAATTAAATTTAAATAACCAACATAAAATAAAAATAAAAAAAAGTATAAATGGTTTTTAAAGAAATTTATTTCTGTATTCGTCTAGTAATTGTAAAAAGTAGCTTTATATGCAAAATTTGTATAACAAAATTAGATTTCTCTTTAATTTATTTGTGCAGATGTTTAATGTTACCATAAATTCTGTTGTATGATTTTTGTACGAATATCTAAAAAAAATAAAGCCCAGTAATAATGAACAACAAATTTTTGTCACATGGCTGAAATTTTGGATTGTAAAATCTATTTTTTTTTCTCTGTTTTTCCTTAAAAATAATATCCAGGTTAAGGCTTGTTTGTTATTTTTAATGTAACAAACTTATAAATAAAATAATAATAATAAAAAAAATTGTTATTTAAAATAAAATTATTTGTACACTGTTTTTTTTTTGAGTGAGTTTTTTTTTTTTGGCGCGAGCTATGTGAATTCATTTATATGTAAAATAACCAGGGAATTATGTGCGAGGATCCAGCATTTAATTTCCGGTATATTACGGAATGAAATGAAAAAAAAAAAAAATTAAAAATAAAAGCCAACAAAAATATTATTTATTGTAATGGTGGCTTTCCGTTTTTTGTTTAAAATAAATATCAAACAACATATACCTATATAAGGAAATATTATATATATATATAGTTTGTTGATAAAATAATTATTAAATATGCTGGGATTACTTACGCATACTGTAAAAAAATTTAAATATTATATACTATATTTTATTTTATGTTTTTTTTTTTTTTTTTTGAGGTTTTTCTTTAAAAATATTATAAAATATTAATTTTGTGTGTATTTTAATGCCAGTTTCTCCATTTTAAAACATAAATATTATTTGATTATTCGATCCATTCATTCAGATATGATATAAATATACGAGGCGATTTAACGGAGGGATGTATATATTATCAAAAAAATGCATTTTGATAGAATTACCTTCAAATTTTTTTTACAATTTTAATCTGATATCCAAAATAGAATTGTTTAAATTTAAATAAAATAACATATATACATATACATGTATTTTATTTTATTTATGTGTGAAAAAAATATTTTATTTTATTTATGTGTGAGATTTATTATATTTATTATTTTATGAATGGTATTTAATTGTAATAATTCATATTTTTAACAAAAAAAAAAACATAATTTTATGAAAAAAAAATAAAATATACAATTTTAAATCTAATTTATATATAATTTTTTTTTTTTATCAGTTTATTATTGCTAGAGACATTTATTATACAATAAATTGAAATATTCTCTTTATATAAATTTTAATTTAATTTTAAATACATTTTAATATTATTTATCTTTTAGATATTTTCCATAAAATTCTTATTTATTTCGTGATAAAAATTCTACCAATTTCCAAAATTTGCACAAAAAAAAAAAAAAATGAAATTAGTTAAATCAATTATTGTTAGAATTTTCATTTCCAATTTTCAATTAAATTGAAAAACTTAAAATTGTAATTTTTCGAAATATATTCACGATTTTATACCAGTAGTAATTATATAATAATAAAATCATAATGTGTTTTTAATTATAATAATCATTATTGTTTTAATCGTTTTATGGATTTAGATTCAAAGATAGGCTAAAATTGTAAAAATTAAATATGAAATTTAAAGTTATTGTATTACAAATAGTTTCAACTCATATATAAAGTTGAACACGTATTAAAAAGAACAAATTGTATTAAATATAAAGTTTATATGTTTAATCGTGTAGAATTAGTTTCTAGAAATCACGTTTACTAACAGTCAATACTAATTTCATATGTTATTTTCATAATAAGACTATAGAATGGTTGTATATATTCATTAGAAGGAAATATATTTTAGCTAAATATTATTATATATATACTGTATTTTTACTAGTTAAATTAAATAAAATTATTCTAGTCACAAAATATTTTGCTATCTCGTGTTACAAAATCTGAATCTTTTCTCTCTGTAGACAATTTTCTTTTTAGAATATATTTTCAAACTATTAAATTTTCCAAACTAAAGTCAAAACATAAGGAATATAATAAATATTAACTTTTATAATGTAAATTATTAAAATGAAAAATTAAGTAAAATTAGTGATAATTAACCCTTTGTTTCTGGCTGGTATAATATTTCGTATAACAATTATATAGAGTTTAATGAATAAATTGTCGTGAAGTATAAACGTTGCCTCGGGTATGTTGAGTTGTCGCATTTATCAATTCAATTTTCAAATCGTTAATTCATACAAATGATGGATAGGGATAAAGTAAAAATAATTATGAAATAAATAGTTATTTTGTATTGGTAGGTTACTAATTATATATAAAATTAAAATTAGATAAAAGTAATTTAACCTCTTAATGTCAGTGGTATAAACATTTAATTATTACAAAACTCGCAATAAATTTTTAATTAAATTGACTATCAATATTCTTTTCTCGCATGTAGATACGTACATAAATTATATTTATTTTCCTGTAAATAGAGGTTTTGTAAAAAAAAATTATAATTTTGATTTTAATAATTTTTCATAGTCGGTTATAGGGTTAAATGAATAAAATAATGAATATTGGATTGGAAAATGATAAAAAAAAAAAAATTAACCTCGAAATTGAATTTTATATACTAAACAAAAAATATATACATATTTTAATTAACTTAAAATTACAAAATACTTTATGTATTATTTATATAATATAGTACCTACACAAATTATTTTTACGAATTTATCAATATATAATTTTTTTTTTATTTCAATACAATCAAATGTTAATAAAGTTAATTATATTATGGTAATTTTTACGCAGGAAATGTCCAACATTTTATCTTAATTCACATAAAGTTACAATCAGCAATGAATATTTTACGATTACCACTATATATATATATATATATATATATAAGCATAAATAAAAATATATACTATCAAAGATTTTTCCGATATCTGATAATGAAAATTTTTATTTTTTGTCGGTTTTTTTTTCCGTTTTCCCTATTGAAAATTTTTCGTAAGCCTTTTTCCGTATTATATATATGTAATAAAATAAAATATGAATAATACAACATAAACAAATATACATATAAACATATATATAAGGAAATATATCGTATATATATATATATATGAATTTCATTAAATATTATTTTTATTTGTATATTTTTATATATTTGTATATAAACAATATGAAATCAATACCCTAAGGACATATTTGATTCATATGCAATAATATCCATTTATACATTTGAGAAAAATAAACAAAAATAAAATAGGTCCTGTAACTGCAAATTTATCTGAAAATAGTTGGATAAAAAAATATTATTATATATAATTCGTGAATATTATTTTGTGCTGGTAACTAATTTAATAAATAACTTGGTAAATAGCTTCAATATTATTAGTGTTATTATTGTTATTATTTGATATTTAATAAATAGATTCTCTTCCTTTTACTATATACAAATGATTTGGTCAACAATAAATGACACTAAGTGATTTTGGTAATACGATACGTATTAGTTAAATATCATAAAATATTATATATACCAATATTATATTTGTATATTACACTGAAAGAAATATTTTCATAACTAATTTTGAAAATGTATTTGAAAAAATGTGCGTAAATTATTATTTTATTACATAGAGATATTTATTTTTAAATTTTTTCAGTTTTAATTATTTAGATATTATTTATATACAAATTTAGGTAAAATTTACATAATTTATTAATTAAAGTAGCTTCAGAAGAACGAGAGTAAAACTAAATTTATATTGATTTTATAATATTATTTTAATTACACTGAAAAAAATACTAAGTGTTAAATTTGTTACTTAGTCTTTATGAAACTTCTATGGGCCAGATTAAGGTCTTTCAAAAAATATTATTCCAATTATTAATAATTTTGCACAAAAAAGATACTGAATATTGATCCAGGATGGGTTATTGGGAGCATAATCTGGTGCAGTGGCAGTGGTACTGCGTTGATTCCAGTTTGAGGCATGGATGTTGGCCTAATTTTAATCAGCTTTTGAGTACGAGTAATAAAATTACACTGGAATTGTAAGAAAAATTGTTCCAAGTTAATTCACTATGAAGATACGTGATTCGGAATACATATTAAATTAGTGTAACCAAAGAGGAATAAAAATATTTAGTATTTTCAAGTACAGAAAATTTTGCACTAATGGTTCACAAGTGAAAAAGGAAAAAAATAGGTTTAAAGAATAAGAATGCATCAAAATGTTGTTAAAATGCTGTACTTCAACTTAGATTCACTAAATTTAGACTAGCTGTAATTTTAATAATTATTATTCCTGTTAAATAAGTATCTGTATTAGTACGAATAATTAATTTTTTTAACCTTTTGCAAAAGTCGTAGTAGCAATAAATTCCACTGGAAAAAATAGTTATATTTAACAATTCTCCAGCTGCTAAGTTTCATAACTTTTTGTTTATTTGCTCCTACTTTCTTATTTATGTAACTCATTTTATATTACTCGAAGTGCACCACAGACGGTAGCACGCCGAAGTCGAAAATTCAAAAAACAGTTTTTCGGAATATTCCAATTGGAAGGCTCTGTCAACTGCACCACATATCTGAAGTTGTTATAAGATGGATTATACGAGGGCAGATTGATAATTACATGGACTACCTGTGATGATGAAAAACGAAATTCGTTTTTATCCATTTTTAAAAATTCACTGAGATTGACTTGTTTAAAAGACTGTTACACGTAAACTAATTAAGATATCGACTTGAAATTTTATATATAGTCTAGTAAATGATTTTAGAGGTAAAAAATACCTACTTCATACCTGTGCATTACCTGTATCACAATTATCAATCTGCCCTGGTATCATTAGTTCTTTTTATAATAGTGCCTTTTTTCAGTGTTTTTCTTGTTTCCTAAATTCTGTAATATTTTTGTTATGATAGCAGCGGTCATTTAATTCTGTTTAAGATAATATAAAAACATGATACAAAAAAGACTTATACTTATTATATATTTATATTGTATACATATATAATATTAATTTTACGTTATAATTAATTGAACCGTTTTGAGCAATAATTTTTTTGGAACATTCCTTGCGGACACATTTTCATTTATGATTCCAACAAAGATATAGGAGTTTCTAATGGCACCAGTTATAGCTTATTCTTTTTGATTTGATTCCTTCCTTTTTTTTATTTTTGTTTTTTTTTTTTGCGTATATAACATACAAACACACATAAATATATAAATATATATTTTCATATACATATATGGATTTATTATCAGTGTAAAAGGATTTTATGGAAAAAGGATTTTTACGACTGCTCAAGTTATAATTTTTTTTAATTTTCTACTACTTCTCATATTATATATATATATATACTGTATATATATATATGTATATATAAATGGTTTCCTAGTTTTAGTGTTCTTATATGTATATAAATATGGAAAGATCATAAATATTTAGTATGGTTAAGGATTCAGTTCATAATATAATATTTTTTATATGTATGTGTGGTAAATGGAAGATCCTTAGAAATTTATTACTTTTCTTCTGAAAATGTTGTTTTATATTATCCTTAATTTGCATTACATATATATATATATATTTCTATATATTTCTATCTATTTATTTTTATCAATTTCTATTTTTAGTGCTTTTGTCAGAAAGTTTAAGTAATTTTGTGGTTATAAATTTTCTTTTTCAAAATGTTTTTTAATATAAATTTAATTAATTTATTGATATTAAATGAGATTAGAAAATTAACAGAATATTTTGTACTTATAATCTTATTTTTATTTATATAAAATTTCTATTTTTAAAGCTTTTTTTTTTTTCTGGTTCTTAAATTTTATATAAAAGTTTTAATCATTAAAATTGAAATTCTTTTCCACTAAAACGCATAAAAAAATAATAATAATAATATAAGATTTTCCATGAATTTTCTACTTTTTTAAATTATTATAAAGAAAAAAAATCTCATGAACACCAAGAGTAAAAAAAAAAAATCAATAAAATCCAACTTGTTTTGGTTATCTTTGCTTCAATAAAAATTTATCTTAAGCACACATCAGTATTCATACCATTTGATATTTTCTCAACTTTTTTTTTTTTTTTTTACCTTTTGCGATTGAATGGTGTGAATTAACCATTAACACCGACTGTCTCAGCCAAAATATCCTCTCCATCCAGACATTACCCCAAAATCAAAAGAACAACACCATTCAATATGATCCTTTTGTATATCAGCTTTTACACATCACTTAACCTAATCGAAAATTTATAGCACCTCTTGGATCGTACTTTAAATGGTAAGACGAAAATTCTATAAAGGCAGGCAAAAAAAAAAAATTAAGATTTTGATTCATGTCTTCATTAATGCGATTTGTTTAGTATAGATTCTGTTTTTTTTTGTTCGTTTTGTTTTGTTGTGGTTGGTTATGTTTATGTATTTATGGAAATTGTTAATGGATCTAATATACACAGTTAAATTAAAACTAAATATTTTGTCAACACCAATACCGATTTATACATCAATATTAAAAGCGAATTGTTGACATAATATATTTTATTTAAAATATGTATAGTATATGTTGCAACATAAAAATAAATAAAAAAAAAAAAACAAAAAAAAAACCAAAACCTACAAAAATATTACTAATAACAGAAATTTTTGATATTTTTGCGGTGATAAGATTAGTTATGCTACATTCAGATGAGAAAAAAAAAAGATATTATATTGTAAACGTGTTAAAAATTCATTCTTTATATAATATTTTCTGACTATAGAGAAAAAAAAAATATGTCTTTGATGTCACAGAATGGATGACATAACAACTCATTAGCTATTTATGTAAACAGTTTTTTTTGAATGATTTTTTTTTTAACAGAATTTGTTTTTAGAAATAAAATTATTCAATGTTTATGTAAATGAAACATGTAGTTTACCTTTTTTTTTATATTAAACATAATGTTTATTTAGTGATCAACGTATAAAAATATTTTCTATGTTTCATTTACTGAGAGAATTCTTTGCACTTTAATGAAATAAATCTTTTATTTTTGGTGATGTTTTCATATAAATATTATAAAATATTTGTCGGACTTTCTATTTCAAATTTATAATTCTGAACTTTTCTTGAAATATTTAAAGGAAAATATTTCTTAATATAAATTTTTAAATACATATGAAAAAGCTTGAAAATTATTTTAAGTTTGAATTAAAACTGCTCTTTGGACGAACATTTAATTTACATTTATATCAACATATATTTTATATTATAATACATAATATTTTTGCTTTGAAATATATATAAATATTTGAAAAACTTAAATAAATTAATTTTTTAACATCAGGATATAAATGGTACTATACTGAAAAAACATATTTGCTTATTATTTTTTTAGTCATCGTATAAAATTTTTAAATACTACTGCTATATATCTATTCTATATATATATATATTTGTTTTACTAAAAACTTGCTATGCTACATTTATGAAAAGCCATAAAAATTCTAACTAAAGTTATTCAGTGAAGATTTTTATAAGATTTTTATAAGTTAACCTATATTAAATACATCATGCTTTAAAATAATTCAACATCGAGCAATAAAGAAAAAAAAATTTTTTCGTACAGTTTTTCTAAAATATTTTAAGTAAAAGGAGTAGAAACAAAAAAAAAAAATGTTTCTATATAATATTGTTTTAGTCAGTATTGTGAATTGGATAAACTAATATTACTCAATATACAACTATGTATAGTAGACTACATAATTGTTTACATGTTGCCATTCTAGTGTAGACAATAATAATTTGTACATGAGTGCAGATAATGTTCTGAGTGAACAAAATTCATATAAAATATTATGGAAATCAGAAAAAAACATAAATACAATTCGGTTAAATAAAAAAGTCTTTAAGCTGTTCATTAAATAAATACATAAATATATTTACAAAATTATTATCTACATTTAGATACATATGTAATGGTATCTTTTTAATTAAATCTAAGTTGGAACACTGGAAATTATTCTGATGTAAATTATATAAGTACAAACAAAAATGAATTCATTCAATATTATTATTTTAGTTTTTTGCGGTCTACTCTATCAGTATATTATGTTCTACATTGTAGACATTATACTCGACATTGTTTACATTGTTATATACTAAATTAATTTGTTAAAGATATTGTCTACATTATAAAAATTAACGAAAGTCTATGAACAACACTGGTTTTATTAAAATATATTTTATACTTGAATTTACCCTGTACAATGTAAACATATTACAATATTGTATGTAGCAATAGAATTATTTTACATAGATTGTTTTTTTTTTTTTTCAGTTTTATGAAACTTTAAAATTTACTCATAAAGATAATATTACACTTTTACAACATTATATATAAAAAAACTAATGCATTCAATTTTACTTATACTTTTTTTATGTGAAAACTAAAATGTTTAAAACTGACAAACAATATTTTATAGTTATATCAAAGTCAAACTATTAATATAATAAAGTTAGAAATGAATGATTGATAAACTTTGAAGTAGTTTGTTAAGAAGATGATTATAAAAATCCTTAACTTTTATAATAAGTAACATTTATTTTGCAATACTTAAAATTTGTTATCGTAAATTTGAAAAAAATATTCGTTAATTCAATCAATTTATTTTTAATTTCTTTTCATATTATTTTTTTTTTTTCAAAATTACATAAAATTCGCAAATAAGCGTATTTCATGGATATTTTCTCAAAACGCTTCACTAAAGTTATACATATATGATTATTAAATTTTCAATAATATTTGGCAGTAGATTGGTTTTTTTTTCTTTCTTAATTTATTATATTTATAAATCACTTTGATTTATAAACTTATTCTTTGGAAAATATGATTTAATTAAATCAAAAAGAGAAAATCGTAAATAAAAAAAAAACACATGTAATATTTTTTATGGAGTTTTAACTTTCCCTGATATGAACTAAAAAAAAAAATATTTTAGGCTTCTTCAAATGGACCGAAATAATATACATATGTATAATATGTATATATTTCTATACTATCGAATGAAAACGAATTATTATCCTTTTATTTTTCATAATGTTTTAAAGGGTCAAGGCAAAGGTTCTAGCTTGGAAAAATATTTGTAGGAAATTTTAAAAGAAAACAATATGAAAGTAATTCAATTACTTTCTTTTACAAAATACACTGAAATAATTTAATTTGAAAATATGACAAAATAGAATATAGAAATAGAAATATCATATGTGAACCAAAAATAATATTATATACAGACATATTACTTAAAATTTTAGTAATATTTACTACCATTATTTTAACCATTACTATATTTAAAAATATAATTTTTTTCCATATTAAATAATATGAGTTAAAAATAAGTGTACAATTCTGTTCAGTGTAATATATTATGGACTGTGAAAATTATATTGAAAGATGAATGTCCTTTCTTATCGTATTTTTTTTTTTTTTTATATATAATTTTATTATGTTATTTCCTTCATTAAACATTTTTTGTGGTATGCTGACCATACAATATTTATTCTTAAGGTTTACTACAATATTTTTTTGCTTTGTATAATAAGATTTTAAAGCTTATAAATTTATGCTGCCAAATAACTTAAATATAAGTTTTTGATTAAACTAATTAACTTTTTGGCAGAAATTCATATACAACTGGGTATTAAACAAATAATATAAATAAAAAAAAAAAAAATATTTAATAATTTATCCTTCCGATAGATTCAAGAATAAAGTTTATGTAAGGAAATAAGTTTACTGTCCCCAGAAAAAAGGTTATTGCGGTAAATGATTTGAATTAAGGGGTCTGTTAAGCAATTTTATTAATATTATTTGTAATAATAGATGAATTTTCTTTTATAACATAAAAGAAAATATATGTATATCTTAAATTTTGTTAACATTATAATATTTAAATTTAAATATTTTACTGAAAAAAATTTTCATTCTATATCAATTTTTTTAAATATTATATTTTATTTATTGCAAAATATTAAAATATTATAATATACTAACTGATATAATATCACATTTAACTAAATTCATTTATAATAATTTTGAATTAATAAATTAAATTTTAATATAGATTATTTATTTGAATTGCATATTTTAATTATGAATAAATTAAATAATTAATAATGTACTTTTAACTGATGCTATCTCATGCTTAATTTCAATAATCTAAAATATTGAATTTAATAGAAATATGTATACATAAGCAAATAATTTTATTAGTATATAATTATTTGTCCTTGTTTTCTGAATCGTAATGATCCAATCAATAGTTAACATAATTCCTTTTATATAAATCTTTACTTATATGTATATATAAAATCAATTTATATAGAATTATTAAATCATATTTAATGTATTTATGCTTTTGTATCAATTGAATTCAATTATTAAGTTAGCCATAAACTTTTATTAAATTGCTATCTAATAGAATTTTGATATTATAATATTTTCTATAATGAAATCAAAATGAATATAAAAAGTAATTATACTAATAAGTAACAACATATAATAATTTAGTATACGTAGATAAGAAAAATTATTACAATATTAAATACTTTTTTTTTTGCTTTGTAAATATTAAAATTCTTAATTACAGATAAAATATTATTTAAAATATAAATTTAATTTATAGTAATTTATGTATGTAATATGAAAATTCCTATTTTTCACCTTTAAAAAGTATTCAAAAATATATATTTTGTATAGTTTACGGAAATATTGTGGAGTACAATAGAAACTATATTTTTTCAAAAAGTTATTACCTAAAGTTTTCATCAAATTTAATTAAAGTGCAAGTAAAATATATAATGTGGACCACTAATAACTAAGAATTATTTAAATAAAATTAACTAAAAATATATTTATAATCTATGTGCTTCACTATGTATTCTTCCAGTTTATTTCTGCAATAAAGTATTAATAAAATTTAGAAATTTTATTAATAAACAAAAAAAAAAAATATTAGACCAACTATGTAGTACTTATGAGCATTTTTGTGTGCCAACAACATAGATCAAATTTATATAAATAAAGAAGCAATTATAAAGATAATTATGAAATTCGTAAAAAAAATGAAATTTCATTTTCGGGTGGTTGTTATACTACAGGCGCCGTACTGCGATAATAGTAATAATTTCTTTTCTAAATTTCCGAATTTTAATCTGGCTTTAGTAGCTAGTCTAAAATTTTGAAATAATTCCAACTTCACTGCGACTGATTTTTTTTGAATTTTGAACCATAAATTTAACAATTAAGCGCCTGTAGTAAGAAAACAAGAATTTCCCAAACTTATATCTTCATTAGCTTCCAAAGTATGAACTAAGGTATAATTTTTGGTGAAATAACTCCAGATCTAAAATTCTATTTGCGGTTTGAATACCACTTACCAAGTTATATTACATTTTACAGATTATTTTATAGACATAAATATATGTTTCGAAGTGACGAACGACAAAAATTTGAATTAACGATCATTTCTACTTTCTTTTACTTTTAACTAACTTCTAAATGAAGGATCTATTATTATCAGTTTTAGGAAATTCTATTAGAATTTATTATCAGTTTTGAAAACTGTCGTTTAGAATTAAATTATTTAAATGTAATGCAAAAAGCAAATAATGCCAGATTTTCCAATATTCTTGCTTCTATCTAGTAGAAAATTCTCCGACATTTTTAAGTATCAACAATTTATGTGTACATTTAATATAATATTCGAAAACAGTTTAATATACTTAAACAGTCTAAAACTTTTCGGATAAAAAAACCCTAAAATTTTTTTATATGATTACAAAATTTATTAAATCTTATGGGGTGCTGTTTAAGTATCTCAAGAATAATTAAATATTTAAAGTAAATATATTTTAATATGTGTAGATATAATTTTATATCTTAAATATATAATTAATTTTATACATAAATGAATACCATGAAACATACAAATAATTTTCCTAATCATAATAAAAGTTATATATAATATTAAATTAAAACTATCAAAAAACAACTTTTCAAATATATATACATAATATACCATTTACAATTTATCTGTAAAAATTAATTTTTACAGACCATACCCAAATTATTAAAATATATACATACATATATATTTTTTAACAGGGTTTTATATTTTTATATAAGCGGTTTTTTTTTTTAATTAACAATAAAATGTTCAGATGATATTAAATAATTTTGATCATAAAAGTTATTCTATATCATTTGTATATAAATTTTAACTAAAAAATTTCTTTTTCAACATAAATATACATATCTAAAAGTTATAGAATTTTAAATAGTTTTTGAGTAATTTGCCCAAATATATATTGTAGTAATATATGTATATACAATGTTAAGGCAAAATATAATTACATCGAAATTAGGTAACTTTAATTCCAAGTGTTCTTAATTTAATATTCAAAATCTTTATTATTACCCGTATTTTTTTTCGAGATCTTAGAAATTTTTTTTGGTAAGGATTTTAATATCTTTTACGATATATTTGATGATGTGAGATTATATGTTTTTTTTTTATGATATTAAATATAATATTTATTCAAAAAAAATATTTAATTTTGTATATTACATACATATACATATACATAAAAGTGAAATGTTTTACATTTTTTAACACAAAATTGATATATAGTCAAAGTTGAAAAAGAAATTGAATATTTCAAAAAAAAAATATTATTTTTCTGAAATTCATAAAAAAAATAATAATGAAAAATACGTCAATACAAAATTCATAAAATTCATCATAACATAGAACATTATTAATGAGCAGCTTTCAAGAACAAAATTAACCAAAATTTTTCATTTTTCGGTTTCGGTTTTAAATAACGAAATATCAACCAAAATAAATAAATACAAAAAAAAAAATGTTTTTTTTTTTTTTTTTTTTTCATTTTGTTGTTTATTCAAATAAGCCTTAAACTTAAGGTTTTTTGTTGTTGTTGTTGTTGTTGTTGTTATTTTGCATACATACATAAAAACATAATCGTTCACCACCATTTATTAGCATTTAATTTACATTTTTATGTGTTGCAGATAGGTTCATAAATTTAACCACAGTTACAGAGCATAAGGATGTTAGGATTTATAATTCAAACCATCAGCAAAAATATTTACTTTATTTCTTTAAAAAAAAAAAAAAAACAACAAAATAAATAAATAAAAAAAAAAATGGAGAAATAAAAAACTGTATAATTGTGTCTGCTATTTTACGTAGTATGGGTTGTTGTAATTTGTAGGGTGGTTCGGGGGTACAAAAAAAAAATTCTGTTTTTTTTTTTTACTGAAAGAACGAGAAATTATGCGTATTCAAATGTACAAAACAAATTTAATTTAGTTTATTATAAACGAACTGAAGAGGAAAAATATGTAAGTATTTTAATTTTGAAGCAAAAAAAAAAAAAAAAAATGAGAAACGAAATAAACAGAAGCAAAAAAAAAAAGCAAAAAAAAAAAGTAATGCTTTCCCTTGAGCTATATTGTATAGATACGTTTTTCTTGATTCCGCATAGCAATTTAGCACTTAATGGGACTTTTGTAGCAATTTAAGGATGTAATGATTCCAAAGGAAATTTCTTTTTCTTAAAAAATCTATATATATACATATTATTATTATTATTATTATTTTTTTTTAGGGAGACATTTTAACATAAATAAACTCTTATTTCCATTTCATTATAATATATATATATATATGTATATATAAATTAAAGACTACAAAAATAAAGAAAAATCTGTAATATTTCCAGTGCCCGACTCTAATGATCATTTTCATTATATATGTTTTTATATATATCCTTTCAACAAAACCTTAAGGATATATATGTCTCATCCCTAAGTTATATATCAACTGGTTAAATTTTAAATCGGCACGAAACTGAATCAAATAGGATCATGTACGTACATAAGTACAAATACGTTTTTATTTTTATTTTTTTTATTCTTCTCTTCTTTTGATTTAATTTTAACAAAATGTAAGATTGTATTTTATGGCAATGAAATCATACAAAAACTTGAGTGAAAACAGGCAAAAAAAGAAAAAAAATGAAAACAGTATAAAGTATGTATTATATTTTTCGTTCTACAAGTCGCCATTAAGCTAAAAGCACGTTCAAAAATGGAAAATTTTCATTTTCTTACTGAAAAAAAAAAATTAAACGAAAATCCAAAACCATATATAGTAAAATATATCGCCTAAGACATAAAAAGCTTCGTTTTTTTTTTTAGCGTTATTCGCATATAGCCTTTGGGGGTTAAATTTAAATCTTCCTCTATTAAATCTAAAGTGAAAGAAACTCTAGAAAAAATGAGACCATGAATTTATATTACTTTTAAAAAAAAAAAAGAACAGAAAATTTCATTTTTTTTTAAGTTCTTTAACCCGCAATCCAATCATACCCAAAATCTATCGATAACTATATTTATATTTAGCGTCCTTTTTCGTCCTTTCACTAATGTTATAGGTTTAAAATCTTCTTTTTAATATCAATATGTTTGATATCCTTTTGGATTTATAATAGACAAGATACTCTGATAATATTATGTTTAAGAACATTTATAATCGAAAGGATATTACAATAAGCCAAATGCTTATACAATACTATTGCCTTTCTTGATTAGAAACTTAGAACTAAGAAGTATATTTATTGTTTTAGTTTTACTGTCTTCTAAAAAGCTTGATAATATTTTGTGGCTGAAATTCAACATTTGAGAGATTTTATTGTAATTAAGGTAAACGAAATAAATATTTTAAAATTGAAATTCTTATTTTACAACGTTTTTAAAATACTGTCTTCGCTACCAGAATAAAAATTATTTATAGATTTTAAACATAAAGACAACATTTTTCAACCCTAAAATTTCATAAAAAAGATTTAATATCAAATATATACTTATTTTTTTTTACATTGACAAATTATTTGCAAAATTCAATATTTTCTATTCTGTAATAATATCGTATTTCATAAAACAGTTCAAAGTAATATATTTGAAATTATATTTTGACAATATTTTGCCGGAAATTAATTATGGATTTAGTAAAAAAAAAAAGAAATTTCAATTAAATCAACTTTTGTAAATTTACAAAGCCTAAATATGTAATTGTATATGTATTTATTTTTTTTTGAAAGAAAACCAGTCTATTAGATATAATCCCTTTTTCATAATATTCTATATCACAGAAAGACAATCCGAAAATTGTATATAAAATGAATATAAATTTCTATAACCAAAGTCATACAAAAAAATTTACATAAAAATTTTTTAACCATCTAAAATAAATTAGAATGTTGAGTGATTAAGATTTGTCTTTTATTTTTTTTTTTTTTTTTTGGTTGCCTATGTTTTTAATCTGATTTTGATATTTAAATCGTTAAAGGGTTCATAGGAATCAAAGTAGAAAAGAATGGCCTTCATATTGTTTGTCTGATGATTGTAGATAAATTTTCCAAAAACCTCCACTTTAATATACCCCTCTCTTAAAGAATTTAAAGGAAAAAATTTTTTATATAAAATGTCGTCTTTTCTAATTTGAAGAAATCAAAATCACAATATTCATTAAAGTTAAATAAAAGAGGATGAATCAAATTTTTATGTTAAATTAAATATTTCTTTGAAATAATTTAATAAAAAATCTATAAAAATCTATTGCTATGGTTAACAGATAAAGAAGAATAAATTGTTATTATATTTTTGGAGTGTAATTGTGTATTGATTGGCTTTATCAATTCTGTTTTATAATTGTAATTAATTTATTTACAATTTAATTAAAGAATATTGATGAATAATTATATATTGTTGGCCTAGTTTTAAAAGGCTTTCAACCCACAAAATTACAAATTTATTTTTATTACATTATTAGGTTTAATAATAATCACAAAAAATGTAATAATGATCGGGACTATATCTCTTAACCTTAAAATAATCTTCCAAATATTATTAAAATAACATTTAAATAAAAAAAGTAAATTTGGCGGCCGTTTCATACTAGAATAACGATAAGATTTCGTTTAATTTATTCCAGTTTAATATAAAATAAATTTCATTAACAAAATAATGTATTATAAGCAATTTTAATTCTGTTTTTGATACAAAAATGGCTTATGGTAGCAACATAGTAAAGGTGGATTTTGGCTGTACACCACTCGATGGAAACATTAACGAATTTATTATTAGGTTCAAGAGCAGTTGAAAATTAAAGAAGAGTTGCCAGGTGATATTATTTATCAAACAATATTCCATCAACTGTCCTTTTTTCCAAACAATAAGCAAACAAATTAAAATATACTATATATTCTCTAAAGTTGACGCCGTTTAACTCCAATTTAACCGTAGACTTACCTGAATAAAGGACTTTTGTAAACTTGTATAGGTAACTAATAAATGAATTTGAATTGTAATCTAATATTTTTTTAGCTATCAAAATATGATCATAAAAATTTAATTTTCAGTCATCTTAAGTTTTCTCTGCACTGGAGTTAAGATATTTATCTGGTTTAAGATATTAATATATTTTGTTATGAATTAAGATAGTACTCTTAACAAAATCTCACAACTACCTTCTGAATTCGAGCATTAATAATAAAAAAAATATACTAATATTTTAAAAGGATTTCCACAAATATATTTTTTGCTTTTAGTTCCTTTTAATTAATTTTATTTACATAAAGTATTTACATATAATTATTGGCACGCAAAAAGCTCATAATTATGAAACTATTCTACTGTAATTCTGCTATATTTAATATTTTAAATTATTGTTAGAAACTGTAATTTTTCCCATATTAAAAAACTTGAAAAAAGTTAATTAATTCTATTCACTTAAGAAAGTAATTTTATTCAATGCTTTCACCTTGCTGTGTACAGAAAAAATATTTGTGTGTTGATTAAAATGTTTACAAGTTATTTTAGTTTATAAGGTTTTTATCAAGACTGTAATATTTTCTAACGATCTTATATTATACATATTCATGTATCCAATGCAGACTCTATGTGGTAGCAGCAGGTTTTGTCGTTAATGCATTAACTTATAAGTAAAACGTTTCAATTCAGTTTCACAAGATATTTAATAATACTTTTTTTTATCAAATTTCTGTTTATAACATAAAAGATATTATGTAATTACATAATTTTTTTGTATATATGTATTGTACTAAGAAATAAAACCAATTCGTAAAAATCTTTTTACAATTTATTTTATTTTTGGTTTTTGTAAAACTGTCCATCCAATATCAATACATCAATGATTTATTTCATTTTTGAAAAGAAAATATAAAATAATAAATAAAATATTTTTTTAACAATTTTGTAACTTGGATTTAAAAACAAACCAAAAAAAAATATATATAAAAAAAATTCAATTGCCAAAAGTAAGGATACAAAAGCCAAGCTAATAAATTCATTGCCTCTTTTTAGGTTGTTCAATATAATTTCATTCAATTGGTGTACGTATATATTCTTTTTACTGTCCTTGTTTTGATAGTTTTCAATTTTATATATACAAAAAAAAAATTGGAAGTGTAAATTTCTTTTAAATTTAAAATATATATGTATATATACATATATATACATAAATATATATAGATATATTTCCGAAAAAAAGGTCAAGAGACAAACAACCGAGATAATTTTATTGATAGACGAAGAAATATTCTTATTATCGAGTTTTGTGGAAATATCACATTGATTGGGTAAATAAAGTTGGTAAAAGTATATACTTGTATAAAAAAAAAAAAATTGGGTAAAAAATTGGCATTATATTTGTATATACACTCATGTATGTCATAGATTTAAGAAATTGAAGATACTATATTTTTTTTTATTTGAGTAATCGATTTCCTTCGATGAAAAGATATTTTTTTTTTATGTTATTTCTTTTATTTTTTTTTTATACGGATTCTTGTGAACTACATATCTATGTATATATAATTTTATATTTTTTATTTTGTTTATTTATTTAGTACCTATATTTTTTTTTAAAAAAACATATTTGCCCGGAAACTATAAATAAATTTCTATATCCTAATAGGAAATTGATAAGTAAATATTTCTAATTTTTTTTTATTATTGTTAAAAACCGGAACTAATATTTAAAAAAAAAAAAGCATATAAAAAGATAAGAGTTTTCCTTTAAAATTTCCATTTTTTTATGTACATATACATATTTATTTAAATAAATTAACTCTACCATATGATTTGTTTTGACAATTTCGAAGAAATATTAAATTCCTGGTAAATACATAAAAAAATTTTATTAAATTTATTGGCTTCTATTATATTTTATGCAATTTTAATGACATTTTTATTTGAAAATTTTCAAATTCAAATTTCGGTTTTTTTTTTTACTAAACAAACATTTTAGTGTAAGTTCAAAAACTATCTGAAATATACCAATAAAAAATTGCTTTCGTAAACTAAAAAAATATATATATACTTAATATAATATATAAATTCTGTTGGTGTCAATAAAATAAAATCTAATAAAATAAAAATATCATGTTGGCATAAACCAATTCACCACCTTCTTATCAGCCTTTACACCTCACTTAAGTTAATCGAAAATTTATAGGCTCTTAGCTTTCGGTATATATACGTATATTTTTATACATCAAAGACGTATATATATATATATATATATTAATATGTGTGCTCATATAGAAAATTTTATTTTGGATAGTATGACTTATGTATGTATTATATATGTATAATATGATTTTTTGGTCAAACGGATATCATCCTGGAAATCTATTTTATTAAGATTTAGAAGTTATCTTTTTATATTCAAAAAAAAAAAAAAAGAATTTTTTTGAATAGTATTAAAATATTGATCTAAAGAATTAGGGATATTTTCAGGTAAATCAATTTTACTTGTTGCCATCTGAATATAAAAGTTTAAATTGTGAGAAATTTAAAGAATTAAGTTACTTAATAGCAACATTTTTCTGTCTTAACTAAGAATTTCATGATAGTTAGTTAAAATGTTTATTTCTTAATTTATATTTTCGATAGACGATAGTCCTCCATTAATTATATGATATTTGAGCACTAATTCTCATTAATATTTGCTATTTAAACTGATTGTGTTTTTACGCTGATTTCCAAATTGTTCGACTGATTTCCAAGTTTTTGTACTGTTTTCTAAGAATTTTTTCCACAATAGTTTCAACTACTTACCACTGAACGCACTAATTTCGGTAAATTTTTCATACTAAATACAGTCTGAGAACCCACATACAATTATGATCATTAACGACATTACGACACACTAGCCTCGCCTGTTGAAAAGAATGAGAATAGCATATTTTTCTTTCTATCATTGGCGCTACACTTCATGAAAAGCACGGACCTCCTCTTAAATATCTATTTGAATTTGGGCCTTAAAATTTTAGATGATTCCGCTTATGAACCATGTTTCTGGATAGTGAAGAATATTAAATAACAACAACGTATGTATTGACTTTCTTAAAGAGACATTTGATGCCTAATCTGATATCAGTCTTCCTAGTCTAAAAATTATCTTTTTTATTGTAATTTTATTACTGGTATTCATTTAAAACTAAGTAAACTTAGACCAACAATAATCGAACACAGTACCTGCTACCCTACAGCTGATTTAGTGATCTTTGATAACCACCGGTTTTTGATATACCATTTTGAAGTCGGTGTTTGTTGAGTTAAATTTTTCAGTTGAAATCGTCATTGCTCCGTATAGATTCTATTGATATAGGACGACTTTTATTTATTATATACTTAAATATCGACAATATTAAAGAAGAAAAACTCAAGATACTAATTGTGAAGATTAAATATTTTCAGGTGACATAAATCATTTTATTTATAACTGAAATTTGTATTTAGTTTTTCTATTCTAGTCTGACAACCGACACTAATATTATTTTACGTACAATCCTTAAATTGCGCCAAATTAATGAATATACATTTTTTTGTGTTAATAATTGAAGAAATTTTGAAATGCATACAAATTTAATAAAGAAAAAATAGAAATGTCTCATTCATTGAAAATATAATTTTTATGTTTTTGTAAAATGAGCAAAAAAAAACCAAATATCTATAATAACATCAAATATGCCGAATAAGCTTTATATATCTTGTCTTTCACATAACAAAACTACTACAATAGCACCCAGGTACTTTATATATTATTATATTTCTTGTTTTATTGATGAATGTGCAATAAAATGAATTGAAACGAGGACCTTTTATCCTTTTGCTGCACACATGAATATAATAAATTATTATTGTTAGTAGTAGTAGTAGTAGTACATAGTAGTATAGTTGTATATCTGAATTATGGAAAGCTGCTAATAAAAATCATGTCTGCAGCTTAAGGTTTTGTATGTTTTACAGTTATTGTGTGTGCATAATGATTTGTGCGATTTCGATGTTCATATAATAATTTTTTTTTTCCCAATATTATTAAGAACACCCCGTGAGACTCACATAGAACCCTAAACCATATTATATACATATATATATAATAATACATGAAAACACATATTTTTACTTAATGCCACTGACATTCTGATTTGAATATTTGCTGTCATCATCAAATATTCTTCAATAATTTATTTCAATATTATTCCTAGAATATTATCCTTAGTTATATATTTAAAAAAAAAAAATGAAAAGAAGTATAGTATTGGTTATAACGAATTTGTCTTTTTTATTTTAATTTTCTTTTTTTAATGAGTCGTATTATGCAATACGAATAAATCTTATAGTTTAAATATCGATATACCTTACCGTAAAAATGTATTAAGCGACAAAATTGTAAAAAACTACTTTATATTAGAAACTAATAGTTTATATGAAATGCCATTTATCACAACTACAACATAACAGGTCATGTTCACCTGTTATCAGTTTAGCATTATGTAAGAACCGCTGGAAATTTAGAATTAATCGATCTAATCGCCATCGTTCTAAAAATCAACATATTTAAAAATCAGCGGCAAATTCATAGATATATATCAGGATTGAAAAATCTAATTGGGGCCAAAATGGACCTATTGTGACACCCTAAAGATCATCTTTAATCTCACTTAAGAAAGTTTGGTTCTTAATAAACCTGAAGATTTTGCTAAAATAGATGGATGTAATATCCTCTGGTTTTAGGAACCCTGGTCTCTGCTGTTAGATTTTCACAGTCGTAGAGGATGTGAAGGGTCGTCGCATATTGAAGTGGTAAGTTAGTCGTTAGTCAGTTTGGAAGCAAACTTTTTTATTATTCAAATTTAGTAGCTAAACTGTTCTCTTTTTACATAAAGCATATAGGTCTGAAGTTTTTTGTCTTGTAAAATTATGAAAATGTCACTTAATATATTTACGTGGGAAGCGATATACTATATTATAGATATTTGATTATTTCAAATATTTTAATTGCAAATTTTATTAAATATAGAATATATTTTTTTTAATGATTTCGTTAATGCATAGCTAAGTCCATATTGAATATATTAAAATATATATATTTATATACAAATATTGAAATGAGAATTCAAATAGCACCATTATATCTGAATTCTAATATTTATCATTATAATCCATCGTATAGTATTCATTAACCTGAAACTGTACCACAAATCCACACAAATTATCTTCTCAAATGAGAATTCAATATTATAATATATAAGCAATAAAAATGTGAGCCGGGGAGTTTGTGGAGTCATTTTAAACCAAACAAAATATAAATATATATATATATATACATAACATATATACAAATAATTTTACGAAGCTTTCATTTATTATATATTTGCATAACTATTTAGGAATGAATTGATTTTTATAGATGGTAAAGAAGAATAAATTAAAAAAACATAAATTGCACTTTTTTTTTATGAATATTAAATAAATTTTAATGGACAGAATAATTATTGATATTTTTTTTTTGGTAACTTTAAAACTACTTAAATATAAATGCTTTAAGTTGCTTTACTAATTTATTTTTTTAAAGAATATTAAATTTTAATGGAAACGACAATTTTGTGATAAACCATCTTTTAAATATAATTTTATATTTTTTATTAGAATAGTTCAACTTGAAAAAGCGTCTGGAAAGGTTTGTTTTTTTTTCTTTTTGTAAATATCTTATCCGAAAATCTAAAATTAGCAAAAAAATTTGTCAGACATTGATAACTCCTCTAACATTGATTACTATCCTATAGTGTTTATTTTCGCGACTATAATAAAATAGAAAGCAAAATTTCAATTATTTTCACATTCAAAATTTATAAATCATTTATGATGTTGTTTCTTATAACTTACTATAGCAGTCACAAAGATATAAAACTCAATACTTATTTGCTCCCCTCTTATAATAATTTTTGGCACAATTCACACAATTTCCATTTCTCTCAAAAAATCAAAAGGTATTTTTTTTGTATTTTATTTTATTTAAGTTAGAATCTGCCTTTTAATGATTTTAGCAATTCGAATTCACAATTTCCATTCTTCAAAAAGTCAAAAGGTAACGTGTTCCTATAGGACGGCAGCAAAAAAAAAAAGAAAAAGAAAGAAAAAAACACTAAATATATACATATAAAAAAAAACCCAGCATTATTTTACAAACCTACAAAAATTTTTTTTTTTTTAAGATTGCGAACATAAAATTTTATCATAAAATTAAAATAAGGTCGAATGAACCAGATGATATATAAATGGTGTGGGCGTATCGAAATGATTTTATTCCATAGAGTTTTTTTTTTTTTGGGTTGATTTGTAAATTTGAGGGAAAGTCTCAGAGATATGGTTGCTCGGTAGGAGCAGTTTATATATATGTATATAGTAACAAAATGAACGGTAGGTGGATTTAGTATGAAACGTTTATCAGAATTCAAACGAGAAATAAATTTCGTGACCGGAAAATATTATGTTTCGTCAAATTGAAAAAGGAAAGATGATGATGAAAAAATATATAATTGTATATGGCAATGTAAAAATATAGAATGTTTATAAACATACTTAAATATACATATTTTTTTTTAGGGATTTTTTTGGAGAAAAAAATGCTTTATTTCTCGTACATCTGTCGTCTGTCGGAACGTTCGTGTGTAAACTTTTTCAAAGTGTGATTTGACATAGTAAATGTACATATCAAATTCTGCTCGATGACCCGTTGGCAAAAATGAATAATTGGTATAAGTAAAAATTATTATCCACAAGGTGGCGTAATTCATGGCGTAAAATGTGTTTTCTAATTAAAAATGCCAGTTTAAGATAATAAATATTTTCCAAAATTGATATTAGACACTTTCAGCATTTCTCCAAAATTGATAGTAGACACAATAGCACTTTCTTTTAATTGATATTTCTGTTAATAGCGGCTACTACCAAAAATGTGTTCATAATTCAAATTTTCCAGTTAATCATTTTTTTCCAGCACGATAATTCAAATATGGTCTTCGTATTTGGTGTTAGAGCTTTCGTTAAAAAGATAATAAAAATTGGAACTAAATACTAGTTGTTGTAATTCGAGCTTCGACGGTAAATTTTATTTGAAATTGTAATTTTATACAGTAATGACTACTTGACACGTTTGACGATAGTAGAATAAAATAAAAGCATGTATTCAAATACATATTAATATTTCCATTTTTAATACATTTCTTACAAATATTAGTATTACATTTTTCTAATTGATTTTACATTGTACATTTATTTACACACAAAAAATCCCAGACGTATAAAACTACTACACAGTCGCTCTGCTACGCTACATTTTTTTGTATATAAATATAAAGATTTGCGATTATGCTTTTGAACTTCGTTGCGGGAAATGTATTCAATTTAATTCGATGCTATATTTTTCAAATCAAATTTTGGTTACAAAATGACGATTTATTAAAATATAAAACGACAAACAAAATAATATCGAATTATATTTTCCACACTATTGAATATCCTTTATACATTTTGAATACAAATTTTTTTCATATTTTCGCTTTTTTTTTTCATCACGATAATTGTTGAAATATAACTTTATAAGCTTCTGAAAAAAAAAATTATTTAATCGATTTTTACTAACAAAACTTTTATTAAAAAAACAACCATTTTTTGTGTTTATATAAAAAAAAGATTTAAAAATTTAAAAGTTTATCTTAAAATTAAAGTGTTTGTCGGTGTTTTATTTATTTATTTTAAACTAATCAAATATTCAGACGAAATTTTCACTACTTTTAGCACTTTTTTTTTTTGTAGCTTTCTTTCTCCGTGCAATGTATATTTTTAATATATTTTGTAGATTTTATACAATATATATATTTACATCATAAAAATGTATTGTATACCGTAATACAAAAAAAATAAAATTGTATTCTAAACTTTAAGTGAAAATTTTAATTTTTAGATACAGAAATTTTTTGATTTCAATTCACGTACTTTAGAGTTGAATATTATTTTTAAAAAAATATCATAACAAATACACATATAAAATTGAATATGGACGGAAATGTTGAAATGGGTGATCAGTAATTATTGTAATGATAAGTAAATATTTTTAATGCTCACACCGAGAAAATTCTAATCAAAATTTCCCATAAAATATTGGGAAACAATATAAAAGGGGCTTCACGAGCGCCTAGGAGACGAAGAAAGACTTTTGCAATAAATAAAATTTAACAAACTATATGTATTTGCATGCAATTTATTTCTATTAAAAGCATTGTTTTAGGTCTTTTGTTGCAAATGAAATTTCTTTTCTCACAATTGTTGAAATATTTGTAGTAAAACTACTAAAATTAAGTTTGTAATAGACGAACATTTGCTTCAAAATAATTTACGTTTATGGTAAATTAAATAAATACGTTTTTTGCTCCAAAATAAAAGTTCGGTTGTTTAAAAATACATATAGGGTTAAAGTTATATTTTTATCAGTGTAGAAATTAAGACTAATATTCTATTAGTAATAAAATTGTAATTGGTTTTAAAATCAATTTCAAATTTTAATTTGAAATTTTTATTGTAAATACATATTTGGAATTGCAAAACGTACAACATTTTAGTAATGTGCCAAAATAATTCAGTTCTTTACCTGTTTTACTTTGATTTTATAATATTATATTATGATAAATAAATATATATGAAATTCTAAACTTTAAATAATTTTTTTTCCCAAAAAAAAAAAACTCTATAAAAAGTAAATAAATATTTTGTAGATTTAGCTCCTTTCTAAAAAGTTACCATAACCACTTCGTAATGGTACATAAAAATCTAACTAAAAAAAAATATTATAAAGAAAATTTCCAGCATTATTCATTTTGTTCCTTAACCTTTGAATATAAAAATCATATTAAAAAAAAAAAATTAATTGAAGAAAAAATTCTTTTGAAACATTTTTTTTTATACTATAGATATATTTATTGTACGAGTATGACTTAATTCAAACTTAACTCAATTACTAAATTTTATACTTTTTTTTTTTAAAATATATATATTATTTTACGTAAATTGAGATTCTTTTTTACGTATTATGTATCTCTCTATGATGGAAAGTTTATATTACATAATATAGGATATTATAAACTTTTGAGAATTTAAAATTTTTATTTTTAAATAAATTGTATTTTAAGTTTTAAAATTGTTATCAAAGGAATTGTAAGTTTTGAAAGTTTCTTCAAAAAAAATTATTTCTTTTTTTTTTAATATAAAAAAATTGTAGGAAACTCATAATTTTAAAAGGATTTATTTAGCTGTCTTTTTTAAAGTTATTCTTTATGTAAACTATCTTTAGTTGGTATATGAAATCAATAATGATATATATTACTTTACTAACTTGTATAATAAATATTGTTATTTTACAAAAAATCAATATTACAATAATTAATTAAAAAATAACAAGAATCAACTTCAAATGTAATATAAAATTCAATTAACATAAAATATTATGCATATTTTTAAACAAATAAACATTTAGTTTGCATAATGAAATCTATAAAATAATATTAAATATATTTATTTTGGAGTTACGCCATTTTATTTATACATATATATATAGTATTTTTATGAATTTTTAAAATACAAAATTTTTTTGGCTATGAAAATAATAAAAATGTTACCTAGTTGGCATAAGATTTTACTGAATGTTACAAAAAAAATATTATTAACTTTTCAGTATTAAATTAATAAAAAAAAAAAAAAAAACTAAATTCATTTTTATGTATAAAAGATATAATGTAAAAATTCTGATTTTTCTGTAACAAAAATAAAATCTAAAAAATTATATTACAGAAACGGATTACAATCAAAAAAACTTTTCAATAAATATGTAAGGGAAAAAAAAAACCATACAATTTATCTGATTAAACAAAATTTCTTTTTTTTTTTTTTTATGTTTTGGTAGTCAGAAAAAAAAGTAATATAAAAACAATTCTTAAAATTTCTATGCAAATTAATTTATATATCAAAAGCTAATTTTGAGGAAATTCATATCTAAAAAAAAAAAAATGTGAAAGAACTCAAAAATGAAAAATATTCATCAGATAAACGTGTAAAAAATAATCTGTAAAAAAAAATATATATAAACAGATGAAACCTAAATAAATGTTTTTAATTTAGCAAATCTTCTTTACGAATACTAATTTTATGTCGACAGAAAATAATAATATTTTCAATTTCTTTCCATATCCAAAAGATTTTCCGGAGATTCCAATGAAAAATTAAAAAAAAAAAAAAATAAATAAAAACAGAAAATTCTTAGGGCAAGAAAATTTATGATTTCTAATGTTTTGGTAGGTGTAATTTGATGTTGTTGTATATATATATATTTTTTTTTGTTCAGGAATTTAAGCTCAAATCAGATGAAATCACACAAAATAAGAAAAAAAAAACATTAGGTTTATATACTTGAAAACTTTTTTAAAGGCACCATGAAAGAGGTTATACATAAATATTTAAACCAATATTTTTATAATACTTTGAGCTTATTTTTATAATTTCTGGTTTTTGGTAGGTTTTTTTGTAAACTAAAAATGAAAAAAAAAAAAAAAAAAATTATTAAAATTTACAGGATTCTTTTATTGTTCACAAAGGCTCACTCATTTGCATTTAACACGACACGACAAAAATAAAATACATTGTAAAGGACAAGAACTCAACTACAACATCTTTATTTCTTTGGGACGTGATTTATGTTCACAATCTAAGGTTTTCCCGAAATAAAAAAAAATAAAAAAGCAATAATAACAACAAGACCAAAAATATAACATTCAAAAGACAGGAAGTTTACAATTTTTATTTCACAAGGCAAAAAAAAAAAAAAAACACAAAAATATACACAAAATTATGAAGATAAATTTACGTATATAAAATTTTCAGTTTTTCATATTTTTTTTTATAAATTCTACAAATAAAAGGACATTAAGGACTAAAAAAATAGCAATCAAACAAATATTAATTTTTTTTTTTAGGATAATTTTATTTAAGGCACCTAATCGTGTTTTTTTTTTGTTTTTGTTAAATAATTTAGCATAATTAGCATGTACTTTACAGGGATAAAATTTGATGAGCGACAAGTTTAATTAATTGGACAAAATAAATTAAAATGCACATAAATTTGATGAAATTTTTAAGCGATAATAATTTTTATGAACAAAAATTTAATAAAATGTGTTATATAAAAAATTATGATAAATTGATTTTTATTTTTATGGTCATTTTAATTTTGATAATTTAAAAAAAAAAAATATTTTTTAGTTTAAAATGATAAATTAATTCTTAAACAAATATGGATATAATTGAGGATGTATGAACATTCAAGAAATATTATTTATATGAAAGCACATAAAATCATCTCATTATTTAAATAATATTATATTAAAAGAGTACAAGAATAAGGAAAATCTTAAACACAATTTTTATTGAAATGATTCTGTGTTGCATTTCCAGAAATAATGTTGAATTCGATTCAGAAAACTATAGCTAAATGCCTGTTTTCTTCAAAAATTGGTATCGAATCGTTTTCAATATGTTTTGCTTTTTAAAATAAAAATTGTAAAATTATGTTTCTTTCAAAAAGTTTTTTATAGACGACATTAATGCAGGTTTTGGGCAAGATGGCTTGGTTACTGGCTTCGAACCCTCCAATCCTCCCAGTTGTAGGAAACTCATAATTATGGTAGATTATGATAGATTGCATGAATCATTGCCAGCTGACTGGATAGTATATTTAACTACCAAACTTGGAATGCACTTAACCGCGATATTTCATTGAGCTAGTTTGGATAAAGTCAATATTAGTTAGGAAAGCTTAGTGAGATTTGTTGCTTGCAGCATACCTAACCTAACAATATCTCGGATGAACGAATACAATCAGCTCTATTCATTTCAATTTTTCATTCCTTTTAAATATATTTTAAGAGACTTTTGAATATGAAAACTGGTCGGAAATATATGTTTCTAATTTAACACATTAATTTCTATGATTGTTCATTAAACTATCTGACACTTCTGTTCTATGAAATATTCAATCGTTTCATCAATAGTTATTCCATAAAGACGTTACTTTTAATTTATATTTATTTTTATATACATAAATGCTTCTGTAAAAATGGTATAGAAAAAGTCTTATTTATATATATATATATATATATATATATATATATAGGAAAGAAAAGTATGAGCATAGTTGATGTCCTCCGCAATTCAATAAAATATATATTTTTTTTATTAAATATAAATTTTTTATTTCCAGTCAAAAATAAGAAGAATAAAAAAATATATATATTTTTTAATGTACAAAAAATGAAAGAATCATCTTTGTAGTACAATTTTGATAAATTTCAATCGATTTATTATATTTTTTATGCATCAGTTAGCGACAAATTTACCAATAGCAAAAATGATTTTTCAAGCGTGTACTCCAATAAACTAAAAAGAATTTTATTATATAGAGAAAAAAAGTACTATTTTTTGTCCCATTTTTTTTTCTGTGCTTAAAAGTGAACTTTTTTCCTTTTTTTAAAAAAAAAGAATATTATATTTTATTGAACAAACGTTTAGGGAAAATGCAATAATATATAAATATCTTTTTTTTTTATCCATAAAAGATATTATTTGAAATTAATAAAGTGGACCACTTATGATTTGCTTTTGACAATTCAATTTATTATATAAAGATCTGACTATGGTCCAGAGATCATAAATTTTTATCTGATTTATTTTCAAAATTTATTCGTATAGTGTTTAACTTCCTTTTATGATTTGTGGAATTTTACAAATAGGAAATCTATAAAATATAGGGGAAAGTCGACCAAATTGGACCACGAAATGTTACTAAATCATACCATTGTTTGTATTTGGAAACGAAATAATTAATAAATTGGATAAATATCATTGATATATATTTATGGGAGATTGGGATAAAAGTGTTATAAATAAGTAAGATCAACATTAAAAGTTAATTAATCGCAAAAAATTAATACTATCACTTTAAGTTTTAGGTATAACAGATAATAGTTTTTATACGGGCATACTTAAGGATTTTTTAGGATGAAAATTTAAATATTACTTATTGTCTCCATTTTCTCTGAAAAATAGTCCTTTTTTTAAGTAGGAATTTTTTTTTAAATATTACCAAAATAAAAACCTTTTGTTGAGTATTTGAACACAAAAATACCGTACTACTGCAAAATTGATTTAGCCAACTTTCTCCTATTTTTCAATTGATCTTTTTTCTTTATAGTTAAAAGTTAATAAAATTATCTTCTTTTTTTTTGGAACTAAGCGTAATTAAATTACTTAGTTGTAACTCATGCTTTAGAAAATGATCTTTTTTTGACATCAATTTAGATCCTATTAACAGAAATTTTCCTGTAAATTCAAAATAATATTTTTTCCTTAATCCGACGTATTCACAAACAATAATGATTTTTATTGAAAGACAATAAAATAAACTCAATTACATGTTCTATTTAATATTTAGTTTTAAAATATTATGAAAAATATTGTATATAGTTCGATTAGCTGGTCCATTCTCGTTGGATGATTTATATTTACACACAATTTTCGTAAGCTATTATATTGTAAAATGAATTTTAATTTAGCAAAAAAATATGATAAATTGACATCTGTTGACTTTAGTTTGGTTTTGTTTGTTTTTTTTTTTATAAAATTTGTGGTTTTTATTAATAATACGTGACTAATAAAAATTAAAAATTTTAAAATATTCCATAACAATTATTAAATACAAAACAAAAACAGATAATCGTGTCCTTTTGTTAAACTTTTTTCATAAAAATATGTTTTAATTAATTAAATCTATAAAGTTTTTTCTACTTGTTTTCCAGTTTTTGATATTTTTTTTTGATGATATCCTGGGCTGTATTAATATTTAGATAGAAATATCAAAAACATATTTTACATGAGGTACTGACAAATTCTTTTTTATTATAGTTAAACTATTCAAAATCTTTTGATGTTCAATTGACATGGTATTTATAAATTAAGTGATTGATTCGGTCAATGATTTCTTTCTTTTCTCCAAATAAAATATATTTTTTCCTACCATGGTAAATATAATATTATCCGTCAGATTTATAATAAATAAATTGTGTAAATCTATCAAACATATTATTGAGGATATTTTGAAACACAAAATAACGCTTATATTAGAATTTTGACGGCCGTCTGGCCTTTTGTTCGTCGTGAGGTAACTTTTTACAATTATAATTTATTTTAATAAAATATTGTTGGACACCTCATTGAAAAGTTGAAGACTTATCTCTTTTCTTAAAAATTTTTTTAAAATTAAGGTAAAAATTACTTTAAGACAATCCGATAGATGGCTTAAATCACGTTTTGCAAAAATGTGTTATTTTTTTTATGAAAAATTAAATATAATAAATTAAGTAATTAATATAGTAAATATTTTTCAAAATTGATAATAGTTTGTTGGAAATTAGAAGTTAACTGAAATTTGTGTCGGTAGAAGCTTTCCTGTCAAAAATAGATTTATAATAATCTTTAATATGGTGTTCAAAAATAATAAGCCTTGAATAGAATGTTAATAAAGCGTAGAAATAAATACTAAATACTAGGTAGTATAATTCAAAATTATACAGTTAAATATATTGTGCCAGAAAATTTAATTTCATAATATTCTAAAAATTGTAGAAGATGACGTGTCTGAAAGGACATCAAGTGTAGACCAAAATAAAATGTTGTATTTATAGTGCAAAAACTCTTATCTGTATAAAACTACTTCACAGTAATAATGTAATTTTTAAAATTGGATGAAGATTGACTAACAGATTTTAGTTTATTATTTTTTCGTTAGTCAAACATAAATTAAATTATTATGAGATACTTTTATAATAATTTAGTTTTTTGAAATTTGCTATCAGGTGTAAAAATTTTTAGAATTTTTTTAAAAATTTATATTTAAGTACAATTTTAAAAACATTCTATTATCACCAATAAATATTTATTGCAGATTTCATAAGACAAACGATGAATTAATTTATAAAATAATTTTCTTACTTCAATCGGATACTAAAAGAATACAACAGCTAAGAATTATAACATTTTACTAAATCTATTTGCAATATTCGAACCGATTTTCAAACTAATAATTAGTTTGGCCTGTAGACATACGTAGTTTCATTTTTTTTTTTTTTTCATTTTGCTATAAATTTTCTTATATATTCTGATAAACGTAAGATGATTGTAGAAATCTTATTAGTAAACTTTTATTTTTTTTTTTTTTTACTTTCTATAGTCTCTAGGGTAGCTATTTTTATTTTTTTTGGTTTTTTTGTTATTATTGTTGAACGTGTCATTTGGTTAAAGCACGTAATTCTCTTACACCAAATGACTGACTACATTTTATATGGTTTTAGATTTCTACAACCACATTATATTCATATATAAAATAAATTAAATAAAAATAAACTTTCACAGTATACATAATAATCAATAATATGTTTCAAAAGTTTTCGTTATTCAAAGTTAGTTTTAACTTAACTAAATTTCTAAATAAAAAATAAAAAAAATTGTTATTTTATTTTTATTCGTACATATATATATACATATGTATAAGATTAAGTTTGAAAATTATATATTTTGCAATTTGTACTATAGTAATGCTATTTCTAAAAATTTATTTTTGAAATGTTATATAATATATACTTATGTATATATAAAAAAACCTATATAAACTATTAATATATTAACACTAATATAAAATTATATTGTATTGTATATATATATATATATTTATTTATATTTTGACATTTACACGTATATAGTCCTTGTGGCTATTTAAATTTTATAAGTATTTGATTTAGTTTTGAGCATTGAATAAGGATTCATGGTCTGATAAATATTCTTCAGTAAATTAATTTTATTAAGGAAAAAGGAATGAATATAAAATATATTATTTGAGACAAACTAAAAATTCAATATATAAAATATATAATAAATAATATGTATTAAAAAAAAAAAAAACTTTTTTAACATTATTATACATAAAATATTAAAGTTTTTATATTGTGAAACAAAATTCATTGCTTTTTATAATTTATTAAATATATGTATATTTTGCGACTAAATTTTTTTTTATTTAAATTAAAGAATTATAAGCATATTTTTTATTTATATATATTTATATATATATATATATATATATATATATATATAATTATATAAATAAATGTTTAGTTATTTAGATTAAAAAGAATTTTTCTTCATTTTTTACAGGGTGTACAAAAAATATATACATATATACAAGTTGACATATTTTTAATTTTTATTTACTAATATCCAAACATGATCCTTTGTTCATGATACCATTTATCACGTTTTCAATTTTATTGAATAATTTTAAAAAAATATATAATAAATGAACTGTCAAATAACAACAATATAATCATTTAGTATCTTATAGTTATTATGAAATAAAAGTTTTATATAAAATCTACTAAAAAATAAAACACACAACAACAATAATAACAACAACAAAAAAAAAAAAAGGACAACAACTACTATGATGAAAATCATCTCTTTTTGGTAATATAAACAACATAAAATAAATCTCTATTTAAATTGTCATAAAGATAGCAATCGTTGACAAGAAAAAGAAAATATTTTCATGTACATACGATTTATATTTATTCAGTAGTTTATATAAATATAACATATATTATATATATATATTTATAGTACATTATAAGATATAATACACCAGCAATTTAGAATTTTAGTTGGATATTTTAATAGATTTTTTCTTGGTCCTTGGGCTTTTCGGAGCCAATTTTATCTTAGTTGAATCATCATAAATAACTAAAAAAATAGGTGATAGCTGAATAAAACATTCCTAAGTATCTATTTTAATAGTTTGTTATTTATGTATTATTATGTAATTTTACACTTACATCAAAAAACAAAAATATAATTTGAAATTGTTATTATTTTTCTACAATTTGTTTTTGATTCAAAAACAAATTGTAGAAAAACAACGTTGAAAGATGAATGTTTAAATTAAAAATTATGATGAAAATTTATTTAAAAAAATTTATTTAACAATAGCCAAAAAAAAATTCAATTTATTTTATTAATTGTTCCAAGCATAATCCATAGAATAAGTAGCAATAGACGTAGCTATAAATATTTTGTATCATGCGAGAAATAATATGTCCAACATAGTAGTTCTCTTTCTATTATTCTCCGAAATGTCAAAGCCATTTTATGAAATATTAATTAAAAAAATCAAATTTCAAACAAAATTACATCAGAGAATTATGTGTTTTTAAAGAATTTTGAATTAAAATTTCATAATATCAACTGTCATCTATTATATATTTTCATAGTCTGTTTTGACAATTTGGAGACTAAATGAAATAATAAAATGCAGAAGGAAAGATGGCCAATTTTATTCCATTAAGGCGCTTCCATGGCTACTTATTCTACGATCTAATAATCAATTTAGAAAGATATATCTGGACTTAGAATAATATTCCGGATCTGTTCAGTGTTCACTTTAGTAAATTAGTGTTAATCCAGAATTTTAACGTGTTTCCTAATAAAATTAATAGAACTAATTTCTCTAGTTAGTACAACATCCAATACGCTTTTGACAAACTCTTCGCATTTATCATTTTTTTTTTTGTTATTAAAAAAAATGTTCATGATCATTTTGTGGTTTACGGACTACACGAAATCTAATTGAATATCCATTTTAATTGAATTTCGCTAAAAAAAATTATAATATAAAAATAAAATATTAAATTTAAAGAGATTTAAAAGGATTTTTTACTACAAACTGAGAAAGTTTTTTAACAGAAATTAAAGTTAAAAATTGATTTTTTAATTTAAATTTCATAATTTCATTTAATTGTACAACAAGCTCAAATGACTTGTTCAAAATTCGTGTATAAAAGTCGAAAATGTATACAAAGTAAGTTTTTAATTAGCACAAAAACTACCTTTTAAAAATTCTGTATCAATAATAATGTATATTAAAGTAAGTTTCAGTAAAACCACAAAAATAAAATGTTCATTTAATTATGCAATATTGCTATTGCGAAGTGAATTAAAAGCTAATTAAATTTAAAAATATAGTTTTATTTTTTTTCCTTTGTATGTGTTTTTTTTTTAATTAAACAGAAGTCAAAAATGAAAAAAAGTAGTTAAAAGAGCTATGTAATATTTAATGTTGAAGAATTGTTTGTAAAAACATCAATGACTTTTCTTATTTTTAACATATTTTCTGCAACAACAGAACTATATTTATATACATGCTATAAAATTTTCAAAATATAATATTTAAATTTTATATTAATATTAATTTTTTATAAATTATTTCAATTAACTGTGTTAATTTCGATGAAATAACAAAAAGTCCATAAAACTGATTTACATAATACTAAAAAATATTCATTGAACTGGAATTCTTAAATTATTACGAATGAAAAACATTTTCTTTATTGCTGTCAAAAATAAGAAATAATGTTTTATAATTTTAAAATTTATTGTCTTTATTCTTTATGGTTAAAATATGAACCATAAAATTGTTAATAATTTCCGATTTCATTTAAACTATATAATAATACCAATGACAAATTCCTGTAATTTAGGTTAAAATTAAATTCATATTCCAAATTACTTTGAAATTAAAAATATTATATAGTAGTAATATTTGGTATTTTAGAATTAAATTGAACTTAATGAAAAATTTAGAATTTAATAAAAACATAATAAAATATAATCAAATTATAAAAAAAAAAAAACATTATTCATTTAGTATTACTCAAAAATTACATTTTAAACTATTTTATTTTTTTTGTTTTTGTAATTATTTTTCTATTTCAAATTTTACACAAATTTTTTATTCATTTTTATGTTTTATTATTTATCAGTTCGTTCCTGTAAACTTTTGTCAATATATATATATATTATATCTTTATATGTATCTATTTTATTTTGAATAACATTATACCACTTTTATGGTTTTTATATTATTTATGAGCACTTAAAGGTGCTGTGCTGATTCGACACGTCTTTTCCATTACCAATCTATGTTTCTTAGAATAGAAAAAGTACAAATCTTTTTTTTTTTTCTGAAGTTTCACAAAAAAACAAATGATATGTTTTTTATATGTATATATATTTCTCAATAGTTTTAAATCAGAAAAAAAAAAATGAAAATGATGGTGTTATAATTTTCTTTCTAATATATTCTATAGAAAGGAAAGTAGATCAATGAATATTTCATAACCATGCTGGTCAAATTAGAGTAGATTTTCTTGTTTTGTGGGTGAAACTTACACCTAATTTTTTATAGTAGTAGTAGGGTCAATTTGAACACAACATTAAAACAAAAAATAACAATTAAAGATTACATTGAGATTTTTTTTAATAATATTTAAGGGATACGCTATGCTATACTTATGTATAAGAACTTTTTTTTTTAATTTCATTTTTGTGTTCAGATTATATTTTTAAAAAATCATTTTGTTCTATATTTCAAGATGAAAATCTTAATTTAGATAAACATTTACTCATTTAGTATACATACAATAAACGTTAGATTGGTAAATTTGGAAATATTTAGAAAAAATAACAAGATTTCTATGCTTTGGTATATAAATTTAATATAATTTATATATCATTGTATAATTAATTAAGAGAAATATTAATCTAAGTTTTAATATTTTCCCTAAAGCCATTTACTGAAATACAAAATTTTATTAGTTTAAATGCTAAATCTAAATTACGAAATTTTCAGAAAATATATTATTCGAAAAACTAAAAATGTCAGGAATTTTTATGAATATTTTAGATAAACTGAGCACAAATATAGATAAAGAAAAAAGTTTTTATAACAAAAAAAAAAAAAAAATAGAAAAATTAGAGACAAATTTATTTAACCGTCTAACGAATCAGCTTTAGATAAAAATCGTAGACAACTTAGAATAAAATTATTTGTTGGAAATAATTTTTTTTTTGTTTTTTTTTTTTTGGAATTATTTATATTTCTATGTAATTAAGATAAGCCCTTTTATATTTTGATTTTTGGACATTTTAAGAGTTTTACTAAAAATAATAAATATTATCAAAGTAAATAAGAAAAATGTAATTGCCTAAATTAAGTTCAAAATTATTATTCGAATTAATTGCTAATTAATTTGAATAATAAAAATGTTCACAATATAATTACAAAACTTTATTACATATAAGAAATAAATTTTATTGAAATTTTAAAGATATTTTAAACTATAGTATTATAATATTATAATTTAATAGGGGATAGTCGTAGAAATCATATAATTTTCGAAATCGTACTAATGCATGTATTCGGAAACTAAATAATATTATTGATATCTGTTGATAAGAGATTATAGAAAATTTTTAACAATTAAGTGATACCAACATTGAAAGTTAAGTGTGTTTTTATATTTTTGTAGATTTTTGAAAATTGCTATAATGGCCAATAAATTAAAATTTGATTTTATTATAAGGCCTTTTAATTAAATGCATATTACAGTAAATCTTAACTGGAGTCTAGTAGTATAAACGAAAGCAATGTACTATATGTTACCAATTCTCCTATATTACAATTAAGGATATAATTTTTAGAGGCTAATTTTGGTGATAAACCAGTTTTTTTAAATTGTATCATTTGAAATCTTTTTTATTTCGACTTTAAAAGTCTTGTAACTAGTAGAAACATTAAATTTTAGTTTATCTACAAAGTATATCTACAAAAAAATACTGGAACACTGAAAAGTGGTACGATTTACGCAACTCTCCCCTAATTACTATAAGTTATTTTTCGAATAGTAATTAATTTAAACTTTAAGGTGCCATATTTTTGAATATTATTATATCTATGTATGTTTGCGTATATATCATTTTTTATTTTAATATTCTTTTATATTTTTTTGGTCAAAGTGGATGTTCATTTTGTTCCTCTTAACCAAATTACCTTTGATAAAATGAAAATTTTTTTGCCCATAATATTATGGTGGATTGTCAATAGAATAATCAAATATTTACCATGCCCATATTTTCACATATTATATTTAAAACTCACGGAATGTAATGTTCAGTGGTAAAATCAATTTGATAATTCACAAGCATATATATATATATATATATATATAATAAGCATATAGGTATATAGAAGAAAAAACCTTTTGAACAATTCCTTCATATTCCATTGAAACAGTAGCACAAGTTTCATTAAAAGAATTATATATTATGTATATATATTTTAAGTATACACATGTATACATAGTTTTAGTTCTGTAGCAGTATAGTACTCGAAATAAAATCAACAAAAACATAATTTAAGCTTTATACATAATATACACGTATATAGTTTTGTTTTTGCAAATACAAAATTAAATATTTCATGTTTATATTAAAAAATATTTAATTATGATGGTTGATAGAAGCAAGAATAAATTGTGAAAAAGTGAAAGTGATGAAGTAAAAGAATAATAAAACATAAAAATTTCTAATTTTTATATATATATATTAATGTTATGGTTGGATAATTATTAAATGTTCTAATAACATAAGTTTCTGATAAAAATATTTTAAGAAAATTAAAAATTTGGTTTTAAAAATTTCAAATAAATTTTGAATTTGTCTGGAATAATTAAATATAATTTAATTTAATTTTTCTTAATTAATAAATTTAATATAAAATATTCATTAGGTATATTCTGTATATGTAAAATTCTAAAAGTAAACTTGAACTGGGACAACATTACCTAAAATATTATACACATAATTAAAAATCAATAGACTTGAGGCCTCTTTAGTAAGGATCAAAAAGGAAAATAAACTCACAACATTTGTATTTAATATATACTATATATGTGTATATATATATATTTTTTTAAAAAAATTATTCCTTTAAAACTTCTTAATTTGAGGATAAAAGATTGTTTCGATACATAAATTTTATACGCAGACAATTTTTTTTTTTGTTAGAGTGAATTATTTCAATGGAAATGTGTTTGTCAAATTGTTTTAATAAATTTCGTAAGTAATTTTATTTTTTTGTTTTTAATTAAAAAAATATACATACATATATTGTAAATTTTGTATAATAATACATTTTATTTCTTGAAGATAAATGTCTGAATGACATAGGAAGGTTACAAATTTCTACTTAAATAATAAAGAGTTATGAGAACGGATTATTAGCAAAACAATTCAAATACATAAATGTTATTCTTGGACTGTTGAACAAGAAGTAAAATTAAATATAAAAAAAAAATACAAAAAAAAAATTATATTATGGTATTTATTTAAGTAGTGACTAATCATAAATTGTTTATTATGGATATTTAACATCACCTTTTTGACTGACAAGATTAATGATAAAGTAAACAATTTATGCAAAAAGTATGAAATTGCAAAAAAAATTTTTGTTAGTTAAACTTAGAAAACTAAATTTCATTAATTTACTTCGTTAAAATTCTTAATGTGAATATACAATTTTTTATTTTTATGTAATACAGCATAACAATAATTATTATGCTAGACAGAAAGAGTTTTATATTTTTTTTTAAGAATAATAATATAATAAACATAAAATTTAAATTTTTGATCTTTAATTCAACTACAATATAAAATTGTCATATCATATTTCAATACAATTATTATTCTTTATATAATTTAAACTAACTTAAAAATACGAGTACATTGAAAAACCACTACAGATAATAAGCTAAATTTACGGATTTTGTAGATACATTTCTTTAACTAGAAATAAAATTATATTTGAAAAATATATTTACGTACCATTTCTAACATTTATATTTAATTTCCATATCATAAAAAGGAACTTAAAATATGTTTTTCTTTAATTATGTCATCCTTTAGAATATCAGGTATAAATTTTACAGGATATAAAATATGTTTTTACATCATAAAATGTGATACGTGTTGATAAAAAAAAAAGGGAAATTCTATTTTTACTATGAAATTTATATATGATTTTAGAAAAATAAAAAAATAAAATAAAATAACAACGTTGTCGTGTAATAGGAAAATTTATTTTTCTCTTCGAAAAAATTATATAAAATTTTATTCCAGTTTGGAGTTAGCAAAAATACCTCGAATTTTGTATGTAAAAAGCAACAAATAAATATAATTTTCAAAAATTATTAACATCAAGAATTTAAAAAAAAAAAAAACAATATGAACTTTAATGTGTTTTGGTATATGACAGTCAATTTATATTTTATTAAATCTAGTCACATTACTTGCGGTTTAGTATAGTGGAAAGCAAAAACCTACGTGACGATAGATTAAAAATATAGGGTCCTTACATAGGATTTTCAAAATTAGTTAGTTGGTATTGTTGGCTAATACTCAAGACCTTATCATTATTAATTAAATAAATAGGAAATAATATTGTTAATCGTTAACCGTTACCGTTTTATGGCTATTGTCAATATTTACTTTTGGTGGATTTCATTTGGTTTGGAAGTGGGCTCACTATAAAGAATATCAGATCTACTTTCCCATTGTAAACTCCATTTACTTTCAATCAAGTGATAAAACCTCGGCTCGATATTTGACTTAGCTAGCCATGCTCTTTGACGAATTTTGCTTCCTATTACAAACCTCTCGCTTCCGGTAGTTCATATGACAAGGATACGGACAATGCCACAGAAAATGATAACTCTACAATAGTTAACTTTTGTTTGTGGAATTTTGAACGTACGATTACCAAGTATTTTTAGTATCACTTGATAACCAGAGTTATCGATATGCTGTATCAATCGAACCTCTTCATATGTTGGTTAAATTGCCTTCATATGCTGTTTAATTTAACATTATTTATTAGTAGAAATCTGCTCGGAAACTAAATATCAATTTTGTATAACATCTAATTTTGATACGATAAATAGGGAGTTAAATGACGTAACATAATTGCGCAACTTACCAATCCAGTATTTCTATATCAGAAAATAATAATTCTAGGAAACATAAAAAAAAAAATCTGATTCCTTTTAAATAAAGTCAAATAAAATAATTTTCTAATATTTCACATAAATTATTTAGTTAATATATAACCAAACCATATTATTATTTATTACTCAATTTCTTTGATTTTATGGTATGGCAAAAATTTGTAATTATGAAAATTACTATTATGATGACAACGTCTGCCAAAAGTCGATATTAAATTATATACAATAATTGTTTAAATATATTAGAAAAGAATCAATATTAATAAATTTTCTTGGAAAATATAATTTTAGCTTATAGTATAGCTATGGCTTTATGATTCAATCACTTTTACACCAGAAACAAACAAACAAAAAAATTGAATTTCAACAAGTTGTGCTTAATTTAATTTTACTTTTAGTTGTTTCCATTTTTATTTATTTTAGCTATTCGAGTGATTTATTTTTTTCAAAGTCATTACATCCTTTTGAACAGAAAGTTTTCTTTTTATTGATATTTTTATTTGGTAATATGTACAATTTTATTTACGTATACGTTATATATGTACTTATGTATAAATTTTTTTTATTTTTTTTAATGGTGTTCAGCAAAAAAGTTTAGTATTTATGTGATTATTTGGTGTATACCTTGTGGAAAGGAACAAATATTAAATATTTTTTTATTCAAAAATCAATGACAATTCTAAATATCGTTATTATTTTGAATAAATATACGGTAACATTAAAGCAGTATTATTCGAAATACGAACATAGGTGGTACTAGAATTATCTCATTTTGGTTGAAATTATTTTCGACTTAAATTTTTTATAAATTACTTATTTATTTTGGGATACGTCTTCGGATGATTTGGGTAACGAAAAAATGTGTATAGTCAAATCTTACTAATTATATCATATATGGATATATCAAATTTGTGGATTTTCTGAAGAGCGAAATAATAGTTAATAAGAATTAATTTTTAGCGGGTTTATAATATTTAATTATCTTTCTAATACTAATTATTAAATCCGATTTTTGTAATAATTCCGGATATATCATTTTCAGATTAAATTTAACGTTTTTAAACACCAAAGTCAACTTTTTACATGTTAAATACATCCCTTTTCAAGTGAAATTCAAGTTACTCTTTCAAACCAATTATTAGTACGAACCCTTGAGAGTTGATAAATGATATATCAAATTAAAAAGCACAACGTTCTTAATATTACAAAAAAAAATTAACTAAATAATCTTTTTTCGGATATAATTTTGCTGAATTATTCATCTTTTATTTATCTATTTTTTTTTTAATCGACTTACGTTGTGTCGATTTACGTCGCACGTTGCAGAAACGGAAAAACGAAATACCATTTAAGTCAAGGATCGCCATTAGTTAATATTCTTCTCATGGAACCAAAACTTTATGTTTATCTATATTTTAAAACCTCCTTTTTTCTATTTAAATCGCCCTAAAAAATAATTAAATTTTATTCAACAATAATCAAATTTTAAATTTAAAATATAGTACAAAAGAGGGTAGGATTAGACACAATCAAAGAGCTGTGCTAATGTATACAACGAATTGACATTAAAAAAAAAAGACAGAAATGTAACGAACTACAGTTATTTAGCTGAGTTGTTGATGAAAGCACATCTTATTAAGATTATAAAATATTTAACATTTTCCGATATAATTTCGCATATTTTGTGTGAAATTATCTTCTTTAAAAAAAAAATCATTGTTATTTTCGAAATTCAAACGAGAAATCTTTCAACATATCGAAAAAAGTGAGAAATATTTAAAAATTGGAGATTAATTTGAAATTTACTACTCAATCTCCAACATTATAAATATTATTGTCAAATGTAAAGAAAATTTCATATTAACGCAAACTCAACGAAATAGTAAAATATAAATTTTTTTAAAGAGATTTCGCTCAATATTTGCGGATGTTCAGAATCATATTGCCTATTTTATAAAAAAAAAACAGAGCTTTTTCTTTGCGCTTTACACTAAAGATATAATTTTAATGTAATTGTATATATTTTCGTTAAATTATTTCTTCGTTTTGTTTTTTTACAATCAAAATTTTTATTATTGCTGTTCATTTTTCTCTATAAATTTCACATTTTTTTTTTTTATTTTGTATTTTTCTCAGTGTGTGTTTTTTGTTGTTGTTGTTTTTCTTTTTTTTTTGTTTTACTTTGGGATACATACAGGTGGGGTTCGTCCAGTATCCTTTAGAGATCTCCTTTAGTTTAGCCCGGACTTGTATATGAATCAGATGGATCCTTCTGTATTATTTAAAAATTTTGCATGCTTTCAAAATTTAAATAATATTATACTACCTGTCGAATGATATATATATTTTTTGTGAAAATTATAAATTCCAAAACTAAATAAATATAATTATTAAAAAATATTATCTTAATAATTTAAGTGAACAAAAATAATAATAAAAATAAGATATGAATATCATTAATTTGAAATAAAAAAAATTTCCAAATATACATATATATTGGTAAATAGTTAACATGTGTCACAAAAAATTAATTGTTGTACAGATTTCCGGTTGAAAAGAGATGAAAATAAAAAAAAAATGAAATTCATAATAAAAATATGTATTTATGTGTTTTGTGTAGTGAAAAATAAATAAATAAAATAAAATTCTTTTTCTTGTAAAAGAAATTCTAAATAAAATTTAAAATATATAATTAAAAAAAGAAGAAAAAATCTCTTTTTCATAATTTATCATTGAATATATAAATAAGTTTCTTGATTGAATTTATTCAAGCTTTTAATATTAAAGTTAAAAGTATCTATAATTTTAAAAAATATGTTACAAAAAAAAATTATTAAAATAATTTCAAAAATATATTTATGTATATGAAAAAAAAGTATTTTTTTTTTTTTGTAATTTAAATAAATTTAATATTCAAAACGAATGAGTGTTTTCTCAGAAAGTTCTTAAAAAAAAAAATAAGAAAAGTTTCCAATCAAAAATATAGGACCTGGCAACCAAAAAAAAAAAAAAAAAAAAATTTAATTTATTATTCACAAGAAAAGAAACATAATAAACTTCGCTTTGGCTTTTTTTGTTTACATAAGACCCAAATAATTAAAATGTAAAAATAATAAAAAAAAATGTTCTAACTTATTTATATAAAATTAATCGTATACAGGGTGATATAAAAACCAATTTTCTATTTATTTTACATAATTTTTTTGTTGTATTTTATTTATTTAAAGTGTAATAAAATTTATGTTTTTATGTAATTGAAATAAAAAAAAAAATTATTTTTTAATTATATTTATATGGAAATATTAAATAGGGAAGGATATAAATGCATTTAATAAAGTATACGTCATGGAGATGTTTATATGGATTACATTGTTCCTAGTTATCCAATTGGATTATACCGCTTGTGTTAAGGATGGTAAGTGTCATCAGCATAAAAAAAAAAAATTATATTCATTCCTAAAATAATATACTATATATACATATATATATATATATATATTTATATGTATAAAAGCATAAATTTTATGAAGAACTAAACAAATTTATTTGAAGAAAATTTCAAAAATTAATGATAAAATTTGTATATAAATGAAAAATGAATGAGATTATTTTAAATATATATATGTAGCTATATTCTGTTAAACTACATAAATATCCTGTTCGTTCAAAACATTGTTTTTTTTTTTTATGTTGTATAGTATATATGATACAAATTTTCTATTGTAATATATTTTAAGTCCTTGAATATCCTAGACCTAGATGGATATTGGTTTTGAGCTTTTAATGGTTAAAATATGTACAAGACTTATATTATATATATATACCGTATATTGTATATTGTATATTTATTTTGTACAACTCTCGAAAATGTATATTGCCGTTGAATTTTAGACATATCATAGATATATAGCTTCGGAAATATTGAGTAAAAAAAAAAAAAAAATTTATGAATTATTAATGAAAAAGTTTAGTCATGCATATAACAAAACATATGGATATATATTGGGCCCCATTAAAATACAAGGTATACATTGATATTATGGGTACATAAATATGGATTAGGATATTATAAGATATCGTAGTTTATTGAGATCAATATTTAAAGCCTTTTTTTTTTCTTCCTGTATTACAAAAGAATTTCCTTTGTTTGGTGGAAAAAAAAATACAACAAAAAAACATATCGATTATAAAAAAAAAAATGAAGTAAAAAAGAACAATAAATAAACACTTACGTTACGTACTTGTGGTGAAAATGTTTTTGTTGTCACTTTGAAACAATGTAAAAAAAAAGACCGTTTTTCTAAAAAAAAAAATTGTGAAGTATTTGATGTGCTTTTAAAAATATAAATATTTTAAGTTGTATTTTTCTCAAGAAATTGAAATTAAGTGATTATGAAAAATATTATTGGTTATTTCAAAATTATAAGTAAATTCTTAATTAAATTAATGAGCACGCATTCATGTGTATAAGAATTACTATTGAATAGTAGATTAATTAGCCTATAGTTTTATTACACTTCATTTTAGAATATCTGGTTACATTCCATGGTACTTGAAAATAAAATGAAATTTAGATTTACTCTTCATATAGAATTTATAAGATGAAATGTTGAACATGAAATTGAATTCTTTGCAGTTTCATATAACTAACATAAAATACCAATTTCAAGTAGAATTCAAGGTTTTCCAAGTAAATATAATCAGTTTTACAACTTAAATTTATCAATTTTCAAGTTAAATTCTTTATTTTTCAAGTGAAATTCGTCATCTTTCAATTGAAATTACGAATATAAAGAATTTAACTCAAAATATAACGAATTTATTATGAAAAATTACTAATTTGATTTTAAAATTAACGCATTTAACTTGAATATTGTATTATTTGCTTAGAAAATACGTAATTTTTCAGTTTTGTCATTAAAAAAAATTAAAATAATTAATAAGTGAAGCGAATAATAAGATGAAATGACGTATTTTCTTAACATATAATATCATTTGCAACATAAAATTTTTAATTTTAAATTCATAAATTTTCAAGTTAAATTCTTAATTTTTCAATTTATATTCGTTGTTTAAATTAAATTTGCAAGTTGTTAAGTTATATTGTAATACATTTGATCGAAATGCAATAGTAAATAAATTAATTTCAATTGAAAGATTGCGAACTTAAATTTTAATCCTTTAATTATTAATTTAAATTCAAATTTCTTATAAACAAATGTAAAGTTTTAATACTAATTTTACATTTCAAAACTATAAATACTCAAAAAGGAATATTGAAATGAATTTAAACTATAATTGAATGTTTTCTTTCTATGAAAGCTGATGTGGAATTTAACTTAGATATTAATTTTAATGTATATGGCGCCACAATTTGAAAAAATAGATGAACTGATATTTTCTTCTTTTTTTTTCTCAATTTACTATAAAAAAAATACGACAAATATGTATTATTAATGTTTTTTATTAAAAGTCATTATATAAATGGAATTTTTCTTTTTTTTTTTTAAATTCAATAGTTTTGGTTTCAAGAATTTTTCTTTATTTATAAAGAACTCTGTTGAGATCAATCAATCAAGCTAATAAAATTCTTCTAATTTTCTTTTTTATTTATTTTTTTCGTACATCCTGAAAATAAAGAAAAAAAATTGCATTTTATGGTGACGTTAACAAATCAATCATTCAAGATTCAACCACTATTCCATAAAAATGTATAAACTGACCAATAAAAAACCCTTATCAACTGTCACAATTCGAATTAATTTTATGAGAAAACTAAATTTTAGGCAAGAAAAGGCGTATTTCGGCAAAAAAAATTGCTATTTTGGAGTTTTTTTTTTTTTTGTATTTGTTGACTTTATATGTTAAGTGGGAAAAATTCGAAGTTAAATTTTAATTTGAAGATTTGTTACACTTTACTTAGACAAATTATTTATGATATTCAACAAACCTATAACTACTAAAATAAAACAGTAGTTTTTAAAAAGCATAAATGTTTTTTTTATTATTTTTTGGCATAATTCCAAATCTAATTTGTCTGCCATATAATAATCGACCGTCGGCAATCATACTTAAGCAAATACATTTCTACTGTTCTATAATTTTCTAAAGGATTACTTAAGTAAAGAGAAATTTTGTAAAACTAACAAAAGTTTAATACCTTATTATATGAAAGATTTATAAAATTTATGTTAGTTAGATCAAAAGTCTACTTTTACCGGAACCTATCTATAAGATATAACTTACCTAAAATTTAAAATTTATATAGAGAAACAGTGTGACATTATTTATTTACAATAAATTATTTTTCTTAAGAAAAAATTCAATATTAATGACAAGTAGTGGCTTTTGTTTTTCATTTTCATTTTTTTTTTAAAGAATTATGCTCCAATTTCTTCTAAGCATTAAATAATTAAAAAAAAACATAATTTATAGTCTTTTTTAAATTAAAATATTTTTCTTTTAGATTATAGATTTTATAACAAACGACGAACTCATTTCATTTCATTTCATTTTTTTTTAGCATAATAATTAAGTTCTTTGAGCTAAAAAAAAACAGAAACATAATTTATTACGATTCAAAAAAGTTATTTAATTTCTTATATAAAAAAAACTTTAGCCAAGTATAATTAATTAAAATTTAGTTGTTACGAATTTTAAAGGTCAAAAAAAAAAAAAAAAAGAATTAATTGATATTACTGTCACTATGACAATATTGGGTATAGATTTTAATTTAACTTGAAAATTTTTGTAACATAAAAGTATATTATTGTTAACAAAAAAAAAAATGAGAATTTGAAGAATTTTCTTCTTTTTTGTTTTTTACAATTTTACAAATAAAATAAAAAAATTATTTCAGGATATTTTTTACATTGGAATTTTCTTATTATATTTCAGAATTTGAAATTTACGTTTATTTTTTTAATGGTATTGTATTTACAAGAGATACAAAAAAATTAATGTAATAAGAAAATAATATTATATAAAAGATATTTCTTTACGGTTGATGCACAAATATGCAAAATATAATTCCTATTTTTTTTTTCATATCCTTTGTACATTCTAAAAAAAAAAAAAAACTTAATAATTTTTTTTTGGTAAATTTTCTTTTAACCTTCAAAAAATAACACAAATAAAAACGAAAAAAAAACACCACCCCCCAAAATAACAATTCTGACGTTTTTCCTTTCTTACCTCCACTAAAATAACATTGAACAAAAATTCTTAATGCGAGTATAAAAAAAAAAAAAAAAGATTTTCTTTTGGGGCCATCAGGACCACAAGAAAAGAAAATCTCTGCTATTTCAGACGTTTTGGTTTTAATTTTTTTTTTTGTGTTTTGTTGTGTTGTGTTGAGTATGAAAACCGCAGAAACTTTATTCACAAAAAATAAAAAAGAAAAATTTACAAAAAAAAATTTTATATAAAAAAGATTTTCTTTTGTCTATTATAGTTTATGTAACTATTGTCCTGGGGGTGTTTTTTCGCACAAATACACATTCACCATAGAGAATGTCCTTTTTCTGTTTCACAAACTAAAATAAATAAGGATGAGAAAAATAAAAAAAAAAAAAAAATTGTATTATTTTTTTTTTTTTTTTTGCTTATCTTCGCTTGGTTTCACTTGAACTTTTCCGAAAGAGAGAAAGAATTTTTCTAACCATATAGTTTTCCGTGCCCTTAATCCTCTGTTCATCCTTCTTGACAAAACAATACCGAATTGCTTTTATGGTATAAGACAGAAAATTTTCTTGTTTTGTTTTACTTTTTTTTTTTGTTGGTGTTTTTTTTTTTTGGATTTGAATGTTTGTGTGTTCTTAAGTTTGTATAGATTACAAAAAAATTTCTATTATTATTATATATGTATATATAAATATATGTATGTAGAATTGTTTGTTTTAGTGTTATATTTTTGGTGGTGTGGTGGATATATATGTGAGGATTATAATCAAAAATAATATAATATAAAAGCTTAGGAAAATGAAAGAATATTGTGCAGCTAACTGTAAAACATCAGAGATTAAAGATTTATTTATGAATCAAGGACGGGAAATTGAACGTGGAAATAAATTCTATATCTATATATATATATAAATATATATACATATAATATACCTTATATCTACATTCAACAAAATGAAAATATTTTCATTAGAACTTTTATTTTTTTTATTTAATATTACGTAAACATTGAAATTCAGAAATGAAAATATTTAATTTTTTTATTTTTAAAAATTTTTTGTGTGTTATTTCAGGAGTAAATTGAAAAGTCCAGGATGAAATATTAGTATATTACTAAAAGGTATAAGAAAAAAAAAAATCATAAAGTTTATTTGTATATCCTGCGCATAATTTGAGTTCTTGTTTTGAAAAAAAAAAAATTTTTTTTTAACGATAAAGTTATGAAAAAGATTAAAAAAAAATGGTTTAAATTAGCAAAAATTACGAATAATTTCTTAATTATGGTATACACCTGAAAATTTTCTTTTTTCTGCATATACTTCATATCATAGATAATTATATTATATACATTAAAACTTTCTGAATTTTCATTATTTGATAAAAAGATAAAATAGCTTTTAAATTTTTTTTTTCTAATCTTTAAGTCAAATTTTATTATTTATATTATATAATACCTGTTATACCTGTTTAGTATAATTTTAATTTAGATTAGATTTAAATCCAAAAATGAATTAAAAGTTGGAAATGCAATTTCTGTGATATCGGGATGTGTAAATTACAAATAATTAAAAAAAACCTGCACAAAAATTTTATTTATACAATTTGCAGAATGAAAAAGATAGCATAATATTATATTGCTTAGGATAAAATGTATAAAAAAAACTGCTATTCATTTCTACAATATTAAGTGTGTAACTTGATAATAATTTTTATATATTGCAGATATAATATATTCTGTTTAACCCTAAAATTTCGGTGTTTTCCGACACCATGGTCATAATTATATTCTATAGTATATATCTGATAAACTATATATACTTTGTTACTCAGCCATATATTATTAACGTAAGAAAATGTAATGGTCTATTTAAATGTAAAAATAAATTATAAAAATAGAGAAATTATTTTTTGCCTAAATTTTGCAGTTCAAAATCTTATGATTATTTATCGAATAATCTAATATTCGAAGAACTGATTTAGAATTTTATTGGTTTCTGTATAATTTGAATTAAGGACTATTAATTTTGGAAATTTTAATATAAAAAATTTATAATTCAAATTTAATAGCCGGTTTTTTTCTTGACTGGGAACTCTGCACTTAAAAATGCTACATTTTATCCTGATCATGAAATTCTGCATTCTTTTCATTTTTTTTATATTGTCAAAACTCAAACAACGTCGAAAAATACGATGCAGAAAATTCTACACTATTTTATTAAATGTAGAACTTTTAAAAAATGTTGAATGCAGTCATTCAACATTTTTTAAAAGTTCTACATTTAATAAAATAGTGTATTCATGTTTAGAAACTATTAAATATTAACTAATATCGAACCATGTCATGTTCAAAATAAATTATTATCTTTCAATTTGTTTTATTTTAATTAATATAGGTATATTTTTCATTTTTTTAAATTATATACATAATGATCAATATACATTAAAAAAGGCTAGTAAATATATTTTTAAACGATTATTTTTAATAATTAAATTATTAAATATTTTAAAATGACTAAAAATTTATGATTAAAATATCATTACTGAAATTTGAATAATTTTACCTGTATGCTTCCTTTTTCGTTAGAGTTAAATAATAATATATAATTATGTGGTCAATATGTTAACATTATAATTATTATTTTGCTGTAATACTGACGAATTATTAATGCAGAATTAATGTAACCTAAACAAAAAAATCTGCATATTGTAATGAAGGATTAATATTAAAAATACAAAATTTTAATCGATCCATATTTTAATAAAATCCAAAATGCAACCAAATTTCGGTGCAGAATCATATAATTCTACAACTTATAATGAAGTTACGAGTATTATCTGTATTAGGTAGATACATATTTGTGCATAATTTGAAATTATCAACTTTTTGGAATTATGGTTGAAAAAATTCGATAAAGTAGTTGCTAAAAGGGTTATAAATAAGTACTAGCTAATTGACCATACTTGTATGTATTTATTCTTTAATTGGTAGGAGTGTCAGACAATAGTGTTTATACTCTAAGCTAAGGGTTTTTTTAGAGTTACTACTAAGTAAATATTTTTTGTTTTATATTTTTCAAGGGCCAAAATTTTAAACTGTTATTTTAATTTTTTATTTCATTAAAACAGTTTGTAATTAAGTACTTACTGTAGTAAATCGTAAGTTGAGTCAAGTAGCGTAATTTGAACCACTGCATTTTGTATGCACCGCTTAGTATTGCAAATATTGCGTATAAATTGGATCACTGCGTATTAACTCGTTGTACCATTCGGAATCTTTCTATATAATTGTTTTAAGTTGGAAAAATTTCGATTTTAAGATTATTACAAAATATTAATGTTTTATTATCTTCCAATTTGTTTTATTTTAATTAATAAGTACCTATTTATATACATAAATACCGGATACGATGTAGGCGAGTTTTTTAATAATCAAATTACTCTCTGAAATGACAAACAGTATCTAATAATATTTATTAACGTTTTAAAGTTCAAAAATTACATAATTTTAATTCTCTTCACCACGTTTTCTGTGGTTTATTAGTAGTGTACTAAGCTGTGGTTCATTAGGTACTGTGTTCAACTTCCGTCCGATGTTGATCTAAGTTTATCAGCTTCAAATGAGTACCAGCAATAAAATGTAATTTAAGACTGGGAAAGAAGAATTATTTAAAAAGCTGATATTAAGGAATTAATATCAGCTTTTTAAATAATTCTAGTTGGCAAATTATTCAATATGGCCATTAACTGGTGCAAAACTCTTTAGACCAGTTAATGGCCAGTTTATAATAAGATTAAACAATCTTATTATAGTCATTATTTTTTTTTTAAATTTATTAGTTCCATTAATACTTACAATTTTCATAAAAATTCACTTCATTTGTTTCAGTTATAAAAAATTTTAATTTTGTTTTATATAGATTATACTAAATTTAATTACAATCAAAAAAACTTACAAACTTTTTTCAATAAATATTAAGTAGTCTGTAAATATAAGAGAAAAAATTATATAAAATTTTAAAATATAACTTGAAAATATTTTCAACTACCAAACAAACCTTCATGTGAAAATCCACTTAAATTTCAAATTATGCAGAGGTCATCTTTAAAAATTCTTTTATAAGAAACTGAAACAAGAAATATTTTTTTATATTTCAATATTAAAATATTTTTAAGTTTTACGAATAAAGTTTTAAGTTTTAATAGTTTCAAGTTTTTGTTATTACAACATATTTTTTCCTTTATTTTTAAAATTTTTGTTTTTGGAAACATTGCCTTTTTTTTTTTTAAATATGTCTTAAAAAATTATTAGTGTTTAGTTAGTTAAGAAGTCGAAAATATCAAAGTTTTTCTTTTTAAAATATCTTTGAACTAAATTTCATATAACGTTTCGCAAATATCTTAAAGATATTCCAAAATAAACATATATATATATATATATATATACGTGATTATGATATTTAAGTTTATTTTTGGTGGTCTTTTAAATTAGGATTATAAGTATTAGTTTTCGAGTTTTGTTTACTCTTAAAAATAAAACAAAAAGATACGAAAATACCACCCTACATGATATCTAACAGATACTATATCTAACAAATACTATACAAAAAAAAAAAAATAAACAATATGTATCTATATATATTCATAAATCTGAAACATATTGATTTTGGTATATTATTTTGGGCACAAAAAAATATATATAAAAATAAAATAAGTTAGATTTATTGGCTGACAAAACTTTCAAGAATATTATATAGTACTCAAAATCCCAGAAAGCAACATTTATTATCATGTTTAACGATGCCAAAGATAAAATATATCGTTCTGTAAAAAAAAAAAAAAAAATCCTGAAAGTTGAATGTGCTTTTGTATTAATGTTATATAATATATTTTTATTCAATCATGTTATTTCGTTGTTGTGCTTTTTTTTTTTTTGTTGGGGAGAAAAGTAAATTATTTCCAAAGTTTTTTGATTAAGGTGCTATTTTGTGTTATATCTTTGAGTTGTTTTATAACATTAAAATAATGTATATAAAAAATTGATCTTTTATTTAAAAAAAAAAAAAATTTTTTTTTAAAGTGTATTACGTTAAACTGGTCCATTCCTCAAAAACAAGATAAAATTGTTAATTTTTATGCTTGAACTAAAGAAAAAAAAAAAAAATTTATAAAAGTGAAAAGTTATGAAGGTATGATAATAATCAATTTATGATTATGAAGGTATGATAATCAATTTTAAAATATTACTTTTTTTATATATGTACTTTAGAATTTACGGAATATTTTAAAGTGTGCTTTTGTGTAAATTAATTTTTTTCAAAGTGTGAATTTAAAAGCTTATAGGGGAGAATTGTATAAACCGTACCATTTTTTAGTGTTCCAGTAAAATACTTTAAAAAAAACGTAATTTTTCTAATTTAGATCTACTATAACTAAAAAAAATTAAAAAAAGAATAAATTAAAAAAGAATAAATGTAGGCAAATGCAAATAAAAACCTAAAAATTTAATGTATTCACTACTTGTCTTATTTAAATTTTGGGCTAGTAGAATATAGTAAAATTGGAATTACATAAAAGTTCAATAGATTTCAGTTAATATTTACTACAATAAATATTTATTTAGAATACTCTTTGATGAAATATAAGTTGAAATTCAAAGTTTAATATATAATACGTATATATAAAAAATAAAATTTTAAGTCAAAGAAACCCTTAGAATAATACGTTCAAAAATAATTGACTAATCCACCTACATTTTAAAATGACAATAAATAAATATAAGTGTGGCTAATTAATTTTTGACGTAGGTATCACTTATTTATAACAACAGCCTTTTATCAATTGATATCAATAATATTATTTAGTTTCCGAACTGAACGATTTACGAAATGGTACGACTTCTGCAACTGACTACTATATAACTTTTACGACTTTAATAACTTCAAATTTAAAACCTGCGTCTAATATTTATGTAAGTTGTTCTTTTGACCCTTTTTTTAAGATAAATAATTAAAAAATCATATTTTTTATTTAATCTCATTTTTGTTAAATTATAATATAAATTTAAAAATTTTTCCAAATTGTAAATTAAAATTCTATTTCCATCATAAATTATAAATTACCACCATATATACTAAAGAATAACAATTCTAATGTAAAATACGTATATAAAATTTGATTATCAAAATTTTTATAAAAGTTATCTGAAAAAGTTTTATTCAAAAATAGTAAATAACCATGGAAAAATATTTTATTTCGATATAAATTAATTGAATTTATGAAAATATGCCAGATAAATTGCGATTTAACATTTTACGCAATTACGTATACTATTGTATATACTAAAAGTTTTCTTCTTTTTTACTTTTATATCTGAAATTATTAACATGTATTATTAAAATAAAAAATTATAATCAATACAGATAATTTTCATTTAAACTTTAATATTTATTCTCAACCCATTTAATAGTACACACAAAAAAAAATAATAATAAACCTTATATAATATTTTATATTCTTTAATTTTAACGAGGCATTCTGTTCTCAAGTATTATACTTGAAAATTAATAAGAAAAAAAATTTATATCTTCTTTCCTTGTTTTTTTTTTTGTTTTTTTGGAACACCTTAAGGATTTTCCCTTTTTAATTTACCTTGTACTTAAAAGCAAAAAAAAAAAAAAATACATTTTTCCCAATGTGACTTTATATTAAATATTAACAACTATGCCATACTGTGCTTAAAAAGCTAAAACTGATGACAATATTCATATCATCTCTTTATAAAGTCGGTGGGAGTTATTTTAACCCTTTTTATTTCAATTTTATACCAGTAAAAAAAAAAAAGTAAAAAAAAATACAACAACTCTTAAGTTCTATGATAGACTGGTTAAGATAGAACATGTTCAAACACTCATTATATTCTACGTAAAGTACGTATGGACTCTGTTTAAAGAGTGTATACCCAACATAACATCAGCTAATACATTTTTTTTTTTTTGGTACGGTATATACAACTCGTACAGAAATATTTCACTTAAATAGAGAAAAGCAAAACAAGGATAACCTAAAAAGGGAAACAAATCTTCAAGTGCATCCTCGCACACTTCTTTTAGTTCTCGTTTGTGTTTTTTTTTTTTTCTTGCTTTAATCCACACCTGTGAGCATTGTATAACATCTATGAAATATATATGTATATATATATATATATACATATATATATATGCTCTAAACTTGGTATAATTTTTCACAAGGCTATGTTCGTGTTCAGGTGGTACAGACATCGTGAAGCAAACAAAAACTTATACCAAAAATATAACGTGTACTTCTGTACAATAATTTTTTTTTAGTAAATCTAACATAATTTTTAAAGAACATATACAAACATATATATATATATATACAAATATAGTATGTATATTAACTAAGCTTTCTTCATTTTATATTCATTTTTTTTTTTTTTTTTTGGAATTTATTTTCTTCAATTTAGGTCCTTTAGTTGTTGTTATCATTTATTTATTTATTTTTACAATAGATTGTTTTACAGGATCTCCATAGTGTTTGAGACAGGATATAAAGATACCTAAAGCATGAAAAATATTCTGTAACAATATCAGCCAAAAATTGTACAATGAAAAAAAAAAATCAAATAGAAAATAGAAAATAAAAAAACTGAGCACAAACTAAAAAGGAAAAGAAAAAAAATCCATCAACGTTGAAGTTGGTAAAAGAAATTTCGTGAACTTAAATTGAAATTCACTTCCAACCAACATACTTTCGTCCAAAAAGAAAATTTATAGTACATATTTTGTATTTTTTTTTACAAAAAAAAAAAAAACTATATATCTTTCCAAAAAAAAAAAAAAATAAACGTTTTCACAGCTTTACAATACATAAAAATATGTTGTATATACAACTTCTGTGGAGTATTTCAATAAATTGAAATTTTTCTATACTTTTTTTTTGAAGAAGAAGTGGACGAACAATTGGACATATATAGTAAAGATATAAATTTTTTTAAATCTCAATAATTAAATAAGTTTCTATTTTCTTAATTAATTGATTTATATAAATAGGATATATTTACTGATAAATTTCCTGAAATCAGAAACATACTTATTATATTTATTATATGGTACATTTACGATTAATATGAAGCCAACAGCTTTACCATTTACAATCTTAAATTGTTCATAAATTTTATAAAATATTAAATAAATGACTACATATTTTCAATAGTAACTATAATTTAAATTTGTACAAATAATAAAATAGGATATTTTTTTCAATATTCATTTAATTCAAATCAATGATTATTATTTCGATATTTCACAGTTCACCGAAAGAAGAGATATTTTAGTAAAAGTCGAAATAAAAAAAATATTATCAATGGTAAAATTTAGAAAACTGGTTTAATAAATCGTAGCCTCTCAAAAACTGAATTGACAATTATCCTTAATTGTACTGGTACACAGTGGTCCAATTTAGGCAACTAGACTCATGTAATATTTACGATAATAAACATTTAAATACACGGCCTGTTAATACCATACAAGTTTAAAATAATAGATTAATATATTGGCAGTTGAAAAATATAATAAATAAAATTCTTTACTTAATTTTAAATCTAAACAACCTTTAAGATAGTCTGTATAAAACCTACACACTTAAAAATTAATTTAGCAATAACTAAATACAAGTGTAAAAGCAATTAATTTTTAATATTGTTATTACTTTTTTATAACACTTTTATTGCACTCTCCTATCAATGTTATTTAGTTTCCAATTTAGGAAATATTACGATTTCAGTTCCTACATTTTTATACAGATTCTAACATCTATAGTATTTAGTATACTATTAGTAAAAGAATCTTTTAGTATACTATTATTAATATTATTAGAAAACGAATCATTAACAAAATTTTAAATTATAAAAAAATTCGACAGTAAATTACATAAATTGACGCAAATACAGAAAATTTTATAGTTAAGTACCTGTATAATTAAAGGATTGTCCTCATTACGTAGTTTTCAAAGAAGAAATGTAAAATTTTATAAATTGTTGCAGTAATTAAATCAATATTGGCTTTTTATATAATTTATTCATTGAAAAATTCCATTAAAATTTAATTATCATTTTTAAACTTTTATTGCACTATATTTATGTAAGTCTCTTTTTTCTACATGATTTTCTAAATATTCTATGTTAATTGCCAACCTACAATGTATATTTTTAATTAGATTGCAGAACTAAAGTTTTCTTTCGTTTTCTTGCATAAAAATTGTGATTTCTTTGAATTTATCATTTTGTCCCTTTTCAAAAATGTATACAAATATTGTTTAAGGTTCATTGTGAATTAATTAAAATATTTTTAATACGATTTTAAGACATTTGTTCCAATATCCTTATCCATAATCTTTGATTTCATATTTATATAATATATATAAAATAATGAAATGAAAGATATTATCCCCCCACTTAAAGGATTTCATATAAATACTTTATGTGCCGCACCAGCTCACCAAACCACTTCAGAACTAAATCATGTCGCAAAAACTATTTAAACCACGTATACATCAAGATTATGAAATTAATTATTCGCAATCATTTTTACATTTTGATTTCGTAACATTTTATAAAATTGCATTTTTATGACCTGATTAATCGAATATACTTTGAAATCATTTTGACCCCTGCGTTATATGTTTTACTTTTAAAAAAAGTAGTTAAAGATGTAATAAAATATAAGTAACTCACCTATATTTATTTATTTTATAATAAAATTGTAAAATATGATACTCAAAACCTGTGCACATATAAATTGAAGCAATAAATATACGATTAATGATCAATCAATTCTTTGCATTGCATTTCGTTTATTCGTATTTTATCAAAAAATTTTATATATTCATGTAAAATTAATGCAAATTATCCTTACGGTTTAGCAATAAAAATTGTAAATAATACTGTAAAAAACCATATATACAAATAAATTCAGATAATAAATACTTTAAATATGCATCCATGCGGATAGGTCTTATTGTATTTGTAGAGATGTTGAAAACTTTAAATTATATAGTAATATAGTATATGTTTTGTGTTAAATGTAGTAAAACGTATTCTTAATAAAACTGACAGCAAAATATCAGCAAAACCTTAACATATTTAAGATATAAAATATTTCTTTAAAGTTTAAACCAATGTTATATGATATATAAAGTTGAATTTAGAGATATACTAATTCAGATCATAAAATATGGAAATTTATGATATTTTAAATCCTTGGAGAATATAAAACTTTGCACAAAACTTATTTTCCAATAACTTTAAGATAGATTAATTTCAATAGATCATAAAATTGATATTTTGAAGAATAATTTGAAATTTTTAAATACTATTTGAATATTTTAGTAAACCAAATACTGTATATACAGTATATTTAAAAGAAGTCGAATTAAATATAGTAATACTATGGACTCTAAAACAAATCCATCCATATTTAAATCGTTCGCCAAATAATTAGGTTTTATGATTACGTCTTGTTTGGTAATCAAATTAAATTTCTAACAATATTTTGCATTTTATTACAATTATTATTAAAATGTTCAAACTTAAAGTTTAAATATTATAAATTAAAGTTGATTTTTTAATATTAATATTAAAAATTAAAATATGTAAAGTTAAATTTTAAATTTGATATTTTAATAGAGTATATTCTGTATACATTATAAATGTTTCAAAATGAACACAGGTTTTCTTTTTTTTTTCTTTGTAACCACACTAAAAAAAAAAAAACTATACAACTCAATAAAAAGAATTTCTTATCTTTTGCTACATTTACGAATCACTTAAATAAATGGAAAAATGGTGGTTTTAAAAATAAAAAAAATGTATAAAAAACTAAACAAAAATAGTAAACCATTGCCAACTTTGAACAGAATATAGTTTTTAAATGAAGCAAATATTATTCAGTTTGGGCAACATGTAACATATATACACAGTTAAAAATAATATTATATTTATATTTGAATAAATTATGCAAATTTTATTTTTCATTCTTTTCTTTTTTTTTTGAATATATAGAGAAAAAGAAAACCAGATAAGATTTTCAATGAAAATTAATACAAGAACCTATATTACTCGTATATATATATCTACATTTTTTATATGTACATGTAGTTCGTTTTGCCACCGTTTGTTTTTTTTCCTTTTTTTTTCAAATTATGTATTTTAGAAATAAACCTAAACATAATTTTTAGTTCGTTACATATTTATACATATATGTACATTTATACATATATTTTGGAAAAATAAAATTGTTTATATAAATATTTAGTCAAAAGAATTTTATACCTAAATCTAGGAGAATGCTTCTATAAATGATTTCTCTTCAATATTTTTCTTTACTTTTAGATTTCAAAAAAAATTATTTTTTTCTTCATTAAGTTATACGTAAAAAAACATATACAAAAGTGAAATAATCTCCTATTTTTTTTTTGGTAAAAAAAAAATTATATATAATTTTAAAAAAAATGCTTTACAAATATACAAAAAAAAAAAAAAAAAAAATAGAAATCCTTAAAATAGTATAATCTTTAATGTTTGCTATTCAAAATAGTTAAAGGATATATTTTCACACTATCACCATGAATATAATACAAAATATCCTTATTTAGACTTTAAATTACTATATATATGAATATGAATATATTTTTTAAAGGGAAAAGAAATTTCTATAGCAAGGACCTGGGATTTTTTTTTAAAAGGATTCAGTATTTTTTTTCTTTTCTTTTTTTTTTTGCTGTAACAGGAAATGTTAATACATATATTAATTAAATAAACCTTTTGGGTTTTATCTTGATAAATATTAAGAACAAAATGTATGTTGACATATAGTTGAAACTTTAATTAAAGCTTTTTTTTTGTACCCAGGTAACGATATATATAATATATATATATATATATATATATATATATATATATATATATATATATATATATATATATGTATATATATGTATTTCAAACTTAACAAAATTTAATCCTTTGTAAAATTCAATAGATACCCCATATAATATTAGTTGAATTCATTATATAGTATAAATTATCTTATATACTTTTACTACATATTTTGCATTATTTAGCTATTTTTAAGCTTGATTTTGCCACGAAATTCGTTATTTGTCCAGTTAAAAAGTTAGTTTTTACATAACAATTAAAAAGTATATAATATATATATACTAGTCTATTGAAGAAATCGCCTTTACCAAAGGTTTAGTTATTATTAATTCAAATATATTTGCATTATGATCATTAGTGATAAAAATAGTTTAAAAGCCGAAAAGGTATTAACTTTAATTACGGTCTAATTGGAAAGATTTAAAATATATCCTGATAAATATGAACCTCTTTTTGTGACAAATAGTATTCATCAAAACTAAAACTAAAGATTATACACGTCAATGATCTTTCAAACTATTATTTTACAAAAAAAAAAGGAATTGATTTAAATAAGACTATTTATTCTAAAAATGTTGTGAGATTTTAATATTTTAATATTATATCATCCTTATTGGTTTTTTTTTTTTTGTGGATAAGATTTATATTTGAAAAATTATTGTTAATTGTGGATTATCCCCAAATAATTTATCTTCCAATTATACAAGTTTAAATTTAAAAAAAAAATTAATTAATGTGATAAGCATGAAATTATATAACTTCATTATAAATAATTTAAATTAAATTTATGTAAATTATATATGTATTTATTAATTTATTATAATTAGCTTTCAATATTTATATACATATTTATAAAGAAGGTTAATAAACAGTTTAATTAATAGACTTTGTTTTTTATTAAAATAATGTTTTCTCCTTTTTATAGAAAATTATGGTGTCGTTTTTTGGCAATTTTCTTCCAATCCTTTTATGTTCAGTTTCGATTTTTCATCTTCAAATTTACAAATACGTACTCAACACAAGAGAAATGGTGAAATTTGTCTGTGCAATTAATATATGTAATTTCAATACGCACCAATAATAAAATTAATTAAAGAATCATGTTCCACTGAGCATGATTTGGAAATAAATATCGTCGTATATATCATTTTAACAAAAAATATCGTTCTAAAAGATTTATATCGATTTTAATTACCTCAACACTCCACTGTTGTGTTAAAACTTCCAAAATTTTACAGATAAACTAAACGCAAACATATTTAAGTAAATCGATTCATCTTAAATAATGAAACTGATGTAATTTTGTTTTGAAAATTAAGAGCTCTAACTGCACTAATACTAGAGCTAATTAAAATGTTTTATTGAATATGACTTGGTAGTAGTTTTTTTGCAGAAAATTTCCACAGTCTTAATTTTTTTCAATCTAATTCGCTATTAGTTAGCATAGTCGAGATTTTGTCACTAGAGGCTATAGTAACTATTCACAAAAATTAGGTCAGAAAAATTATTAGAAAAATAATGAAGACTAGAATAAAAATAATAAAGACTAGAAAGAGCTGCAGCATGCATTCGAAAAATATATTTATAAATGTTGTAATTTGCGAATAAATTGCTATTATTTTCATATACTCAATATTCTCATAATGTATAACAGATAATTATTAAATAAGATTTGTATTGTTCGATAGTACTATTCAAAGATTCCTGACTCAAAATACCAACATTATCGTTTACAGTTCATAAAATCTTTATTAAACTCTATTTAATTTGTAGTCTACCTACATGTTATACTTCCCAGATATAAAGAGTTAAATATGTACAACATGTTAACAATTATTTTAAAATTCATCAGATCAACCCATTATGTTACGCAACATGTTTTAAATTATAATATAAATAAAAAGATATCTTTCAACAACACCTAAAAACACCAATATAAATATTATAATTAAATTATATTTTCTTTTTTAAATCTTATTTCCCAATAAAATATTAATTAATTTATAAAATTTATGACGCAGTTCCATCTAAATTACTCTTATTTATTTTTTGTTGTTATTCATTTCTTTATTTATTTATGTGTTAGTACGTCCTGTGAATGTATGTATATAGATAAAAATGAATGACTGAATTCCTATTATAATTCATTAGTATATATATATATATGTATATAGTATTGTAAACAATTTATAACAAAAAATATATACTTATACTATCTTTAACTTAAATTTCATTTACAAGCAATAATGAAAAGGCTAATATTCAATTTTCTCATTTTTCTCGTTCACATTTATTATTTTATTTATATATTATTTTCCACCTTTTTGCCTCCGGAAAATGAAGTACCAATTCACAAAATGGAAGCCCTGACCGGAGAAACCATTTATCTTCCATGTAATGTGAGCACACATGATGTCGGCGATGATATCGTTCTAATATTATGGTACAGGGAGGATAAAGGAACACCAATTTACAGGTGAGTTATATTTTCAAATATACAATTTAATAGATATAAATATATAACCATTTTTTTTTTTTGTTATGGTGGCGATGTTTTATATACAAATACAAATAAAATTTATATTTTATGTATTATTTATGTATTGGTTTTATATTTAAATGGTCCTTTGCGCCATATAATTCATTACATTTCTTTTATCATAAATTTTCTTTCATATATTTTCTTGTTTGTTTTTTTTTTGTTCTGGTAGATAATAAAAAAAATTGATAAATTTATTGATATAAAAAGAATGAGTTTGGTAGGTAGGCTATACGTGTATACCCAAAGTTTTGTTTACTTTTCTCTTGCATACCAAAAAAAAAAAAAAAATTGAATGAATTTTCATAATAAATAAAAGTTATTATGTGTGGACAAATTTTCTCTTCAATTTTGGGTATTTTTTTTCTGATATTTGAAAGATTGTTTCGTAAACAAAATTAAAAATACATATATTTTTTCCAATATAATTCAAAAAATTATGTTTTAAATATTAATAATATTTAAAAGGTAATATATAATCAATATTTGTAGGTTTCAGTAACATTAAAATAACATAATATTTATTTAATATATGAAATTGAAAAGTTCTGATAAGCGTGTGTTTACGAAATTTCGACATAAACAAAACAATATTTATATATGTATTACATAAATATTTTAAAATTATGTATATAAGTAAAAAAAAAAAATGGTAAAAAAAAATTGTTTTTTTTTTCTGAATTAGTAAAGCTTGATTTTAGTATATTAGAAGGGTTAATTTTTTGTTTTTTTCCTGTGTGTAAAAAGTACTTGAATATATATTAAGGGATTTATATTTAAAAATAGTGTAATTAAAAACTTTTTATAATTATATATTATATTAAAAAAAAATTGGCTTTTTTTTCATTTAAAAACTAAGGATTTTAAGTATTAAATATAAATAGGTAAGATTTTGTTAGTTTACCCAAAAAGAAAAAAGTTACCTAAAAATAGTTATGAAAATGAATTTGCATAATAAATGTTTTGGGATTTTCATGATAAAATTTTAATAAGTATACTATATTTATATATTTACATATATATATAATATGAAAAGGTAAAATTTTAATTTGATAAAAATTAACTTTAATTTAGTACTATATAGTTATAGTAATAGTTCAAATAGTAAACTAGTAGTAATAAAATGTCTTTTTGTTCCGACATTTCATATATTGAAGGAAATATTTTTATTAAAGTATATAATTTTTAAATTTACTTACTTCAAAAAATACTTTAAATATTCAATTATCATTCAAGTTAGACAAATTACATGCACCACTCTGAAAAATTTACAACGAAACAGCTGAAAACATCCGGTGTGAATGTAAAGATCTATCTATAAATAGAGTACACTTCGAGCCCTTTTACCGCGATCTTGTCGTTCATTAGTAACTTAATTTTCTTAATAGAACTCTACAGAGAAGAGAAGTGTATTTGAAGAGAAAAGAGACTTTGGGTTATTTGAAACCAACCCGACATTAATTATTTCAAACAAAATTGTCACAAAAAGTTAACTATAGCCATAGAGACTATTACACTTATTTGAATCAAATCCTTATAAATCAAACTCTTAATACAAGCTCTTCGGGAAGGGTACAAGCTATTGCAGCCAGCCCTATTAACACTGTCTGCAGATTCATAAGCGAGCTACCTTTCTTAAGAGAAGTTTAGATTTTAGAGTAACACAGCTGTAGCCAGAGTGACTATTGGGGTTATTCAAACGATAGTAAAACCAGTTTTAAACAGTTTTAAACAATTTACTATTTAAATTTGCAATTATTTGTTTCTGACTTTTTACTTATATTTTATGGTAAGGATAATCCTATACAAAAATTTAAATAATAATCTCAAATTAATTACACAGTTCTATTTTTATAATATAATATAAAATTGTGAAATATATATTCGGGTTATTTTTCACATAAATTTTCATAAAAGATATTTAAATTTTTATTTATTAAAACTTTAAATGAAATTAATTAAAATTATTCATTTTTTTATTCCAAAATATAAAAGTTATCTTTGGTATACAAATAAATCAGATTTAAAAATATTCTAATTAAAACCAAAAACCTTATTTTTAAACACAGAAAGAAATTTTTTGGATTAGTTTTTATTATTTATGGATAATAAAAATTATATATAATCTTATACATATATGTATATATTTTTGTTTATATTTCCCTTTAGCGTTGATATCCGTGGTGGTGATTCAAAAGCAGCCAAAAGATGGTCTGATGAAACAATATTTAGTAATAGAGCTTATTTTTTATTTGACAAAGATCCAGGTGAATTAGCTGTTCAAAGTACAAGAGAATCAGATAGCGGAATATATCGATGTCGTGTCGATTATAAAGTGGCACAAACAAGAAATAATATAGTTAATTTAACAATAATAAGTAAGTAATACTATATATTAAAATATAAATAATTTAATTGTTATATTTATAAATAAATCTCAAACGAAACCTAAAAATAGTTTCGGCTATAAATATGTGGTAAGGTAATACAATAAATCCTTGTAAACCATTTAATAATTATAGCATAAATTATACTTAAAGATCTGAAAGTTTCCTTTTTTCCAAATTTTTGGCTAATATAATATGTAAAATATTATTCCAAATCCGGGGAAAATTACAACATAAACTTCTGGGTGCTCAAAAAATCTTCAACGAGGTCGAAAAATGTAGTATTTATTAATATAGTAGAGTAATAGCACCGGATAAAACAAGAACAGTTGTAATTACTATTTCATCATTAATTTTAATTGCAAAATTCTTGATTATAAATATATGTTTTTAAATAGAAACCACCATTACTTACATACGCTTTTCGTGTCGACAAGGATTTTATTAAATAATGAATAGTCTGCGTGCAGGACATATGGATAAAAGTTTAATAAAAAAACAGTCTCAAATTATATAATTATTTTTCATATTAATTTATCATATCAATTTCTGTAACAAAAAATATTAATATCTTAATTTACTAAAAAAAAAATATATGTAATTTTTTTTAACCATCAAATTTATGGAATATATGATACAAAAAAAAAAAAAAAACCAATTTAAAATTAAAACTTTTGGATGACATGTCAACAAAATATGTGATGTTGTCTGGGTAAAAAGAAAAAAACCAAAAAAAAAAAAAATCCTTAAAGTTATAATGAGCAACATCGCACGGAATTCAGCTATTAATTTTCATTTGTGATGGAATGCGAAAAATTTTGTTGACAGTTACCAAAAAAAAAAAAAAAAAACACACAAAAAAATATTATTTATGAAAACTTTTTTTTTTCCATATTATATGTCAAAGTTTTAAACCACCTTGTATTAAAAACGCGCCCTTAAATCGCAACCCTCGCATATATTATTTAAGAAGCGGAAAGGATGGATGAGAAATTGTGTTGTCAGTAAACAGATTGGTCTTATTCGCTGTTGGGCTTATAATTTTTTATGGCAGACATTATTTTGTGCTTATCGTTTAATTATGAAATTCTGTGTATATGTTGTTTTTTTAACCACCATATTCACGATTGTTGTTACAACAGAATTGTTTTTTTTTTTTTTTTTATGTTATCAGTCTAAACTTTTGTATAATATTTTTTTTTTTTTTTGCTTTATTTATGCAATTTGAAACATATAAGTGAAAAAGTTTGAAAAAAAAAAATTATTTTAAATTAAATTGGTTTTCTTAATTGAGCCAAAGTATAGGGTTTTTCTTTTTTTTTTTATGAAGAAAATTTAAAATATTGAAAAATTTATGTTAAAGTAGTATATAACTTTTTTTTAATGTATTTCCAGAGTAATTTTAAACATGAAAAAACATTATAATTTTTTTTATATAAGTATATGTTTTATCTAGTAAAATTCATAAAATGAAAATCTGATTTTATCTTTAGTTAATTGGTTGACACGAACAAATAAAATGCCTGTCACAATTTGCACGCAAAGCAGATATAAAATATTGTTTCATTATTGTACATATATATATATATATGTATATATATGAGAAGAAATTTTCCAGTTAATATTATATATTTTTTTTTCTGACTTTTATATTGAAAATGTCACACATTAATTATGCATGGAAAAAAAAAATAAAATAAAAAGAAAAATAAGGATTTTTCTTTCAATTGCTTCTGGGCTTTGGGGAGTAAAATGCAAAATGAAAAAAAAAAAAAAAGAATTCAAACACAACTGAAAATAAATAAATAACAAATTCAAAATGAAATGCAGAAAGTTTTATTGCTGTGTAATTAATAATTATCATACAGGTAGTTTTAGTCATGCAATGCGACGAAGATTTTATTAATAGAAACCTTGGTATATATAAAAGTTTTTAGAACATAAATAAAAAGGGATTATGGATTTTATTAGGCAGTATTGTTTACAATTTTTTTTTTTTTTTTTTTGTTTTTAATGGCTAATTTTTTTATTGAGGTTTATGAACTTTTAGTAGTTAATTGTAGAAAATAATTGCTATGAATTAATAAAATGATCGTTATTTATGTGAATATATTCAAAACTATAATTTCACAATTTCCGGTGAAATTATTTCTAAAAAATAAAATTTTAACGATTAATTATAATAATTTAAGTTTTTCAATTTTTTTTATTAACTACATATATCGGAATTAGGCCACAAAAGAAAATATTGCGGTTATCAATAACGACAATATTTAATATTTTTAACAAAAAATGTACACGTAGATAACAAGGAATTATGATTGATTTATGTTATACTTCAAAAACCGTATGTGGGCACAGTAAAACCGAGTGATGCCAAATACTATTCTAACAAATAAATTATTATTAAGTTATTATAAAATAATTTATTTGCATTTAAATATATTTTATAAAATAATTTTTTTAATTAATTATCAACACCTTTCAGTGGAAATCTATTAAGCGATTTTTTTTTTACAAAATCTGAGAAAACGCAAGAAAAAAATTTTCTAATGTAAATTAATTGTTTTTGTCGCAAAAATCCATTAATTTTTATAGCACGATTGGCGTTAATTCTAAATTACAAGCGATAACATACAACATTGCTGGGAACAGAACGCTGATAATAAGTTAAAATGTCTTCTAACTTTTTTTTAATTGTGATAAGTGTTAGTTTATTATAAAAAGTAGTATTTGGAAATTTCGACGCTTAGTAGTTAGTACATCTTCGCAGAAAAGTGTCGATTATATTTTAATATCTTAAAAATTTAAATTTAATGTAAAAAAAAATGTTTTAAAGTTATTAGTTATAACGTGTGTAATAACTTTCGGTTAGAAATTTTGGGAAATATGCACTATTCTGCAATATTCGTAAAATACATTAAATAGATATCAATAAATTTCTAATATTAGTGATGGTCAGATGACAGATTTATAAAAAAATTGATGAAATTAAGATATTCACGCCTGAAGTTTAAATATTAATGGTCTGAAGAGTCCAAATTTAGTCTTTAGAGTCCACGGACCGATATCATCCAAAAACAGCTTATTCACGTGAAAACCTATAATTCGTGATTCGAAAATTCTCGAAAAATCAAATTGTTATGATAACTTATTTATCAAATATAAAATATAGTCAATTTTATGTTCTAGAGAAGACACCTTATACTCTTTTATTTTTATACATTACAGAAAATGATCCAAAAATTAATTCAATTGTACATCTATTTATGAATAGTATTGCCAGCAGAAATCTAAGTTTTCCCAACAGAATTCTTTTGCTTAAGATATAAAAATACATGGAAAATAATTTGACTATATATATATTATGTGTTTCAGTACCACGCAGGAAACTAAATCTTTTCTAATTGTTTTTATAATAAAATTAATTTACAAATTAAATAGTAATTTAAACTCAGTATACATCATGTATGTATATATTTTGTAAAAAATAAAATAAAACTCTTTAAATATAATAATCCAGCAATTTATGAACAAAAATTTATAAATTTTTCTATAAAAATTCAAAATAATATAAGAAAAAAAAAAATTATATATAAGAAAGGAAACTTATAAACATAAATTTTAAAAAGAAAATATCTGTGAACAATAATGTTGAATATTGTACGAAGGAAATATAGATTTTTATAACATAAAATTTTTTTTTTTTTGTACCCAAGCATATAGAAAAAGTTTTCCTAGAAAATAACCTTTTTTTTTTTGTTGTCTTGAAAATGTTAAATTATTGCTTCTTGTGTTCTTAACAATATTTTCTTGCCTTCGTATTATAATAATAAATATTTTCTAAAAGAAATTAATAACCATTAATTCTTATGACATTTTAGAATTTGTTGTTCTCATATGTGACTTATAAAATTTTTTTTTTTTTTTTGTTTCTCTTTTATGTTTACAAGTAACATATCCGTATACATACATACCACCCAAAAAAAAAAATAAAAAAGATATTCTTTGTTCAAATTTTCCACCTCTCGCGTATAAATAGTAATAATTTTGTTGGAAGGATACGTAATACTAACTTTTTTGTTTTTCTATATTTTTTTTTTTTTTTTTATTATTATTTTTATATAATATTTAATGTAAAAATAACTGTTATCATAATAAATAAAATAATATGTACATATATATAGAAATATGTATTTATAAAAAGGGCGATGCTGAACACATAGTACCAGCAATATTATGTAATGTTAAGGACATATGCGTAAGATATACATATATACGCAACTATGAAAGAATCACGTATACAACACCAGATTAACAAAATGTTTATTACCCCAAAAAAAAAAAAACATCTTAAAATCATAAACATGTTCTTAAATTCTTAAGAAATTTAGGATATATTTATATTATGTATGACAGTGTTAAAAACCATTCGCGCGTATTTTATTAGTTGAAAAAATAAAGCTAAAATATATATATTTTTTTTTTCAATACTTAAAATATTACCATATCTTTTTAATATCTTAACAAAAAAAAACATTTTTTCATCAAATTTAGTTTCCAAAGTTTATTTAAAATAATTACAAATATATACTCTCAAATATACATAATATGAACATAAAATTTAGTCATAAATTATAAATTTATTATTATTTTAGCACCCCCTGAAAGTATTAAAATACGAGATGATTCTGGTACTGAACGATCAATGTTAGTTGGACCATATAGTGAAGGAGATGTTGTATCCTTAAAATGTGAAGTTACTGGCGGTAAGTTAAAAAAATTATGTCCAATAAAAAAAAAAAAATTCAACTGTTTTCATAAAAAAAAGAAAAAAACATTGTTTTTATTATTTATTCCAGTCAGGATAAATTGTATAAAATATTTTATATACTTTGAGTTATATTCTACAAATCGTTTTAGTCCTTCAATTTACAAAAAAAAAAAAAAATTGGCTCGTGTAATAATATAAATTTATGACATTACATTATTTATTACACATTATTTTTTAAATCAAAATATTTATAAAAAAAAAAAATATTTTATATAACATTTGCTTTAATGCAAAGTGAACATTTTATATTTTTTATTGATATGTTAAAAAAAATATATTTGGATGAAGAATTAAATTATGTAATAAATAAAATATTTAAAATTTCTTTAAAAAAAATTTTCAAATTGACATAAACATTCTGATTGAGATTTTTTTTTTTAAAAACATTTCGTAATTGTTCACAAAGTGTAAAAGAATCTTTTTGATATGAGACCTTTTGGTTTAAGATATATGTGCATAGGGACAATAAGCAAAAGAACATTACACTTATACTTATCTGTTTTTTCGCAAAATAATATTTAGAATTTATTTTATTTATTTATTTTGCCATTATTAGGCAACAGAATATTATAAATTATAAAAATAAATTCCAAATTATACTTATTCCAATACAAGAACACAAATTCTGTGGATTTTTGCCAAAACACGATATCTACAGTTTTTGACATTTTCAAATTACAATAAAAAAATAACATTTTCAAATGTGTGTGATTTTGATTGCTAAACATTTAATCTTCATATTAACCAATATATGACAAATTTTTATTTGGTATAAACCAGCGAAAAATTGATAAATTCTAAAACCGATATTTTTATTTCTGCGGTGATTGACTTTGCTACCAAAACATGACAACTGAATCCACTTGACAAAATTTTGATTTAGAAAACAAAAACCAACAAGAAAATAAAAAAAAATATTCTAATCTCAATTGTTAGGTATTTCAACAGGATTTTATTATCCTGACAAGTTACGATCAAATTTCTTTAGATTTGGTCTGGTGAAAATTTGTACTTATGTACATATCATGTTTTGACAAAGTTGCACAGAATTTTACTTAATAATAAATTACTTAATACATAATACTAATAGTGACTTTAAATAATTTCCAAATTCCTGCTTGGAAATTATTTAAAATCAGTATTAGTATTATTAAGTAATTTAATTAACTAAATTTTAATTTAGTTACTAAAATTCTGTGAAACTTTGTCAAAACACGATATCTACATAATTACAAATTGAAAGAAACCGAAAGAAATTTGCTGGTGAAATGGTGATTTAAATACATTTTTAGAACTTGTGGTGTTGTAAAATTTGGAAAATGTATTAAATGCTCTAGGCTAGAGTCTAGAGTCTAGACTACAACATCTGTTCAATGGATCATTTACGCAATTATTTGATCTAAATTACTTTTGCAATAGCAATTAACGATTCCTTAAAATTCAAGTACTGGTATTTTTTAATTTGATATTTTAGCACGTGAAAAATATATTTTTTGCGTGAAAAATATAATTCTATTTCCTAGAAATATTATTTTCAATATTCTAAAAATATTATATTAATTTTTGGTATTAGATAGAGTGATTGACGGCGTGTGATGTTAAATTTGTACAGATTATATTATATTAGTTGACGTTTTTAGACTTCAAAAGGTTTAACTAATCTAATATAATCTATATATAAATTGAACACCAAACACTTTCAATCATTCTATCTAACTAATAACAAAAATTAATCATGACGTAAAATAGTACATAAAACAGGATACTGTTTTTAACACAAGCCATAAAAGCTATCTGTGTTATAGAAACAGTTATAAAAAAGTCCTTTTATAAAGTACTTTTTTTATAAATATTTCTACAACACAGATCCAAATTTTCAGTGAATACTTTCATAACAATACAAAATATACTACACGAAGACCGAAAAACCTACAAAGTTTCATTTAAAGATGAAACATAAAAACTAAAAGTAATAGTTTAGCTGATTTTCTTTGTATTGACAGTGTTAATTATTTAAATATTAAGAAAACATAATCATTTTTATGCATAAGTGATAAATTTGTGAACATGATTTGATAGACACAGTTTGTTAAACTTTATATTTTGATAAGTGGTATTCAGTCAAATAAGAATTGATGTTTAAGATTTTGCGAATAGATCCTAAACTTTTTTTTTTCTTTATTCAGGTAAACCAATGCCATCTATAAGCTGGTATCGAGATGGTATACCAATTATTTCAGAAACAAATAGTGTACCAGGATCACGATATGTACAAAATGAAATTTCATTAGGTCCTCTCAGCCGAGAGGATCTTAATTCAAGACTGACATGTAGAGCTAATAATCATCCAAGAGCAACACCATTAGAATCTGTTGTACAAATAGATATGAATTGTAAGTTAATATAATATAATTTTCCACAACACAAAAAAAAAAAAAAACTTATTATTACACAATATTATAAAATATCATAATAAATTTTATTACTTAAAATATCAATTTTAAATAATCTAAATAGAAAAATCTTTAGAAAATATATGTAAAAGAAAATTTATTGATTTACGAGGTGACCTTTATATTTTATTTGAGCCTAATACATAAAAAAAAAATGAAATGAAAAATAAGCAGGAGAAAATATAAATTGCTATTCATTTTTTTTTTTTTTTGTATATATAATTCAATGAAATTTCTCAGATTTAATAATATAATAATAATATAAAAAAAAATATATACAGAATCCCATTTTGACAGCCCATTCAACCTATCTCAAATAAAAGTTTATTAATGTAGCTGCTGATAGATAATATGTATTGTCAATTTGGCATTCATTTCATCTTTGTAAAATCAATCAAAAAAAAAAAAAAGAAAAGGCATGATTTTTTCTCCCGTGTGTATACATATGCATATTTATATATATGAATATATTTTGGTGATAATTGAGCAAACAGCCCATGATCACAATACTAAACTATACATAAATATAACTATAAAGATGAAAAAAAGCAATTCAGATAAATACACCAATAAATATAATTGCCGATGATTGCCCAACTATGACACACATCATTTAGATATCCCTTGTCTATAATTATTTACTTTGGAATATACATATAGGAGGGTGGTGGGGTATTTTTTTTATGATATATATACATGTACATATGTTGTATAATATTTATATTTATATTTTTTTTCAACATTTGAGATGGTATCATTAAATGGCTGTCTTGTCATCATTATAATATTTAATTTAATTACCTGGAGTTTTTAAAAAAAAATCTCTATGCTTTGATATGCTTCAAATATAAATTTAGTTTATTTAAACAAAATTTTAATAATTGGTTGTTTTTTTTTTTTTACAATTTCATATTTATGAAATTCATTTCATTTTTTTTTTGTTAGATTGGTCCCACTCATGGACCATTCCCAGAAAACAATAATATGTCATAAATTGTGTTACGTTATTTTTTTTTTAATCTCAATTTTTTATTATAAATTTTATTTTATTTTGCTTTCAATTCTATGGTGTGACTAGCTATTTACAATTTATTTTTTCTTTCTTTACTCCTGTGGGGATATGACAAGACGAGGTTATTTTCTTTACAATCATTTTTAACAAAATAAATTATATATATAAAAGTATCTTGGATAGGAAAAATAATATTAAATAAATGTCAGAATTTTTTTTTTATGTTGAAAAAAAGAAAAAGAAACAAAAAACAAAATATACAATTTTTTGTTAGTATAATTTCTTTTTTCGGTTTGGAAAAGTAATGTCGCATTTTAAAATCTCGAAATAAAAATCTCGTAAAATCTTGTAATTGAAAATGTAATCCAATTTATGACACATCTTTTAATTGAAAATTTGAAAACTTGATTATTAATATACAAACGTAATTAGTAGGTTTATAGTACGATAAAATGTTTCAATTTTAAAATTACAGTGATATAAAATCAGCACTCTATTTTAAAATAAAAATATTATTTTCCATATCTTCTGATATTTTACATACTATTTAATTAGATGGTACTATTTAAGGGTAGATGGGTCTTCCACAGATTGGACTATTTAAAGATCCGTAATTCCTTAAGTAGAATTATGCATCTTGTTGTCATTTTTAATTTAATCATTTATTATTTAAGTAAAATCTACCAATAGTACCCGGCCCAGTTGGAGATCATTGCGAAATTAACACATAAACAAACATATAACATAAAATATTAAATAAAAAAATAATTTTGAAATACTAATATCATTAGTGATGTGGTATGTCAATTATTAATGATTATTAATGGCCAAGTATAATATATTTAATAGTCTTTAAACAGTATCTGCTTTGCAAGGTATAATTTGGGATAATACATAGAAAACTATGTATTATCCCAAATTTTGGCATCCAAAATTATGCTATAATGTATTTTTTTTTGTTGTATTAAAATCAACAACTCCAATATTAAAATAAATAAAACAATGAATGCACTATTTTAGTACTTTTGAATTACTACTTATGAAATTTAAATAACAATTTTTTTTTTCTACGATATTTCGGATCTACGAGATTTTATTTTAGGATATTTCACAGCTATCCTTTTTTTTCTGAGTTCCTTTTATATGAAATTTCATGAATTTTGTTATAATATATATATTTTTAATATTTTTAGTTGCTCCATTAAATATTAGACTCTTGGGTTCACACCAACCATTATCAGCTGGACGTAGATACGATCTTTTATGTCAAAGTGCTGGTTCTCGACCCCCTGCTATTATAACATGGTGGAGAGATGGACAACGACTAGAAGAAACTAAAGAAACTGTAAGATAATTTTATATTATGACATTTTTTTTTTCTTTAATACTATACAATAATTTTAAATTGTAGTTTACGAAATATTAGGTTAATTTCTATATGAAATCATTATTAGTTTAAAATAGAATTATTAATTTACAATATTTTCGAAATAAAAAAAGAAATAAATATTTTTATTGAACAAATAAAAAATTAAAATTTTAAAATTTTAAAAATAAATTAAAATATTTGCCTAAATAAATTAAATTTTTGTTTCTCACATAAATTTTATATATTTTTCAATTTATTTATTTAATTTACCTGCAATTTTATCTAAGTAATAAAATTTTATATAAAAATTTGAATTTATTGGAAAAATATTTACGTTTCAACTTTAATTAATTGTATAAAAATGTAAATTCAATTTCAATGTACTGCATAAAAACTATCTGCAAATATACATATAGATATTTAAAAAAAAAAAAAAAAAATAAATATTAAAGCAAAAAAAACTATATATTAAATTTTTATTTAAAAAAAAAAAATTGGAACATGAACATAAAAAATTAGTGAAAATTTTTAATTATATTTTATTTTTCTTCTAAATTTTAAAATTTACAAAGACTTCAAGCGATGGAAATCAAACAACAAGTACTTTGTCAATAACACTTAGTAGATCGGATGCTGGAAAGTATTTATCTTGTAGAGCATATAATCAGGCTGTACCTTCTGATCCATTAGAAGACGGTTGGAGATTGGATATACAATGTAAGTTAATTTATAAAATTTAACTTTTGTGATATTTAACTATATATATAATACGATTCAATATGAAACAAAAACCAATTAGTTATAAATTTATATATTTATATACTTATATTGGTACGACCTTCATTTTATTTTTTTACACCCCCAGGAGAACCTTAATTCTGAATTGTTACTTTTTGTAAAAGTTTTAAACTGTCTATTTATATTTACATGGATTTAATTATTTCAGAATAACCCTTTTTTTTTGTAACAGAATACACAAAATATTCATAATTAATGTCGTTTATATAATAAAAATAAAGTATCTATATAATACCATCTACATAAATATTGTACATTATACATAATTGAATAAAATTTATTTTGTAAATTAAATAAACAATAATTTAAGACAAAAGTAATTTCAATATATTTTACCAGCATATTGATTTAATTATTAATTTATGCCACTTTATGCTTATGACTTTTTGTTTTATCGGATATCAGTCTAATTGTCTAATAAATACTTGAATAATTATGTGGTCTATATAGTTGTTCAATAATATTATTTAAATTACTGCGCATTCATCCATTTAAATTCATTTATATAATAATTATACATAATTTAAAAGGATAAATATTGTCGTGGTCAAATTAGTGCATTACTATTAAACAACAATTTATGATTTTTTTTTTTTGTGTAACAAACATTCTAGCGAATAATAACAAATAAAAATACCTGAAATATTCGAAAATTAAAGCTGAGATAGGGATTAGTTATTATTTTAAATTCAATGTTATATTTTTATTTAATTAGTATTAATCTAATTGTTTGGCATAATGGAACAATAAACTTTCATACTTAACTACTGTATAAAATTTGTTCGAATATAAATAGATTGGATAAAGTTTGGATAAAGATTGAATTATTTATAGATATCGATATCTGATCCGAGCGTGGCTTAGCATAATATATGTTCAGCCATTTTATCGATTTAGTCACAAATTTTACAATTCAATTGAACTATCTAATTTGTCCTGGTTGTAATTCCATCAACAATTGCATGTAAGATATGTTTGAGATTTTTATTTCGTAAGTGGAGAGATTAAAAATATGTCAAACTTTGGAGTAAAGCTTCTAATTTCCACATTCCTTAATATAGCACTTTTTACTTAACTTAAAGGAATCCAACCGAAAACTTATTTAATTTCTTGATCTCATTCTCATTTCTCTGAATGTTCTTTTCTCTGACACAAGTATAACTTTATTTTTATTGGGTAGTTCTTTTAGAATGTGAAGTCCGCCACATACCCTTCTAAAATTTATTAAATTTATTGATAGTTTATGTATTTCAGTCAAATAATTTGATACTATTTTGCATGCTTTCATAGTAAAAAAAAAATTTCTTTTAAAATATCATTAATAGATGTACCAGAAACATTTGTACGATTAGGAACATCTCTTGATCCTAATTCAATACGTGAAGGTACAGATGTATATTTCGATTGTTTAATAACAGCTCATCCAATTGTATATAAGGTGGAATGGCGGCACAATGTAAGTTTACTATAATTTTCTTTACTAAAAATAATATTTAAACACTAATATCTTTATTTTATATTTCTTAATTTGATGCTTTTAAAGACTTTAAATTTAAAATGTCAGAAAAATTGCATTGAAAATTTCAGTATATTTTTTTATACACTTGATAAAATCATAATTATATTAGAGAGAAAAAAACACAACTAAAGATAATTAAATTTTTCTCAAAAATTATAGTTTCCCTGTTTTATACCATAAACAAAAAAAACATCATAATATTTTTAAAAAAAAATTAAACATTTTCTTATTATCCTGAATTATGTTTTAAGTGAATATTTGGTTTTTGTTATGCTTTGTCATTGTATATATATTTTCTAAGTACATATATATAAATGAAAATAACAATAAACATAGTATAAACAATAATAATTTTTATATATGAAATGTACATACAAATAAATATCCTTGCTAAAGGAAAATGAAAAAAAAAATTTCTAATTGAATTTTTATTTTTTTTTTATATATAAAAAAAATTTAACATTCTTTCTTGTTTCTTTTAATAAATTTACGTGCTCTCCTAACTCTTTTTCTCTAGAGGATTTAAATGCAATGAAATTTTCCAGAGATTGCTCTTTAAATTAATTAAAAAATTTATTATTCCTGTTGCTCTACATTATTTTTTTTTTTTTTTTTTTTAACCTACATTCATAATAAATCCTTGCCAGACGGTGTGATAATAAAAATAAAACCTCGTAAATTAAAAATTTTCATTTTTTTTTTGGTTTAATTTCATAAATACATATATGTATATACTGTATATATATATATATTATTTTTGTATGTTTACCTTTTTTTTCTGGTTACCAATATAACATTTATATTTATGTACTTGAATGATGTAAACAGGGTCGTCCATTACCGCATAATATATCACAAGGTGTAATTATAAGTAATCACTCTCTAGTGTTGCAAGGTGTATCAAGGGCTACAGCCGGTAATTACTCATGTGTTGGTCATAATGCTGAAGGCGATGGTATAAGTCCACCATTTAAACTAAATATTTTATGTAAGTATAATATATGTACACATATATAGTCTCTAGTTGATATTTAATTATAAAATGATATTTATATAATAAATTCAAATCGTATATATATAGGGTAAAATGGGAATCGGTTTATTAAATTACTACTATATATACATTTTATGTATTACGATAAATTTTTATTATTCACTTAACTAGCCGTAGTGGGAGTGATTTTATTCTGATTCGTATATAATTTATATAAAAAAGTTTTATTTTTTCAATATAACTTTATTAACCTAAGGGTCATAGATTTTCTTGTTTGCCAAAAAACTTGGCTTTTTTGTTTTTAAAGCATTATTATGTGCAATATATAGTGTCCAACTTTCCCATATAACAATTTTCGTACAGCAACATATTTATATATATATTGAGAAAAGGGTACATACATAAAATTAATTAAGAAATTGGAAAGACAAGATAATTGTAATAATTTAATCTACAAAAAAGGGGGGTTTTTGTACTTTTTGAATATTAAAATAAATTAAATATGGTCAGATCATTTCATGGTTCAATTAATTATTGTTCGACCACACATTAAATATGCTGAATTGTTTTCCACTTATACATAATTTTAATATTTTTCCCCATAACTATTTTATATTATTTATAGATGCTCCTACTTGTATGCCAAATCAACCACGTATCTATGGTGTAGCTAAACAAGAGGATGGTAAAATAAAATGTGTTGTTGATGCAAATCCACCAGATGTAGATTTTAAATGGACCTTTAATAATTCAGCTGAAAGTATTGATGTTGCAACTAGCCATATAACTAGATCAGGTAAATATGATGCATAAATTAGATAATGTAATAAATATACACTTAATTTAATTACAAAAATTGACTAAACCTTTATGAAAAATCATTATAGATGTTGTATATCATATTACATCAATCATAAAATTTCTAATCATCAACATTGAAAATTCATTTAATTTACAAAATTGTTCTATATATTTTATTTAAAAATGCATACCTATCTCAATAATTTTTTTTTTTTTGTAAAATTTTCATAATTTTCTGTTTATCTAAAAAAAAAATTTTAATTGTAAACATTTACAGGTACAACATCAACAGTTACTTATACACCAATAACTGAACTAGATTATGGTACATTATTATGTATTGCATCAAATAAAATTGGTCGGCAAAAAGTCCCATGTGTATTTCACATAATTGCTGCTGGTATATATTATTATTATATTTTATATAAAATGTTATAAATCCTTTAAAAATTATTTTAAGATAAATATTTTTCTAAAACTTTTTAACATTTTATTTAAATATATTTTAAAATAAATTATCTCTTGGAATAAAATTTATAATTAAATTTGAAATACAATTTACAATTTAAAATAATTTATATATATACATATATATATATATAGGACGTCCAGATCAAGTACATAATTGCACTATGACCAACATATCAATGACATCCTTGACTGTCAAATGTACAGATGGATTTAATGGTGGTTTACCACAATCCTTTATGCTTGAAGTTAAGGATTTAAATTCTCATGTAAGGAATTATTTAAATTTGTAAATAGATTTATATATTCATATGTATATATCCATATGTATACATATATATATTTGAATAATTTTATATTTACATCTACATATATTTGTATTAATTTGCAATATTATTTTGCAAAAGGAAATTAAGGCCAACTATACATCACCAATTCCAAGATTTGCTGTATCTAGTTTGACACCTGGCAGTCTTTATATATTATCTGTATATGCATTTAATTCAAAGGGCAGATCAGATCCAACAACAGTAAATGCAGCTATGTTAAGAATGCCAGAAAAACAATTAACATCAGAACGAGGTAAATTATATTCATTTAACACTATTTAAAAAAAAAAATTCTACTCAATCAAATAAGGTTTTTTTTAATTATTATATATTCTAATCAAATAAGGTTTTTTTTAATTATTATATATTACTATATGTAAATTAATTTAAAGCTTTTTAAGATTTAGAATTAGAGTCCTTTAAATAGAGCCAATTTTGTACTCGACTATTTAGTAAATTTTTAATTAACATATACTATATCTAAGAGTCAATTATTACGTATTACTATTATGTAATTCTATTTAGAATTTTATCTCAGATATAACAAAATATAAAAAAATAACAATTTCAATTATTCCAAAATGCTTAACTATTTTTTAATGAAATTTAAGTTTCGATTAATTTTCTATTTTTTTTTTTCTATTTTTATTATTTTTAAATTACAGAAAAACCCCATCCAGCTTTATTATTATCACCAGTTTTATCTTTGACAATTGGTTTAACTTTAGCCGTAATGGTAGCCGGATTTGCTGTTATTTTGGCATTAAGAATACCATGTAAAAATACAAGAAGACGTAATCGAAAAGAACTTTCAACTGAAAATACATCAAGAGAAGGTTCACCAGGACCAAGTGATAAAAGTACGGGAAGTAAAGAAATTGATGGCAATGAAAGCGATGAAAAAAATCCTGATATTATACCGGAAACAATGGATTCTGATGATCAGGTATGTATATATAATGATTGTTAAGTCTATTCAAGAGGAATTATATGGGAAAAAAATTGTAATTAAAGTCTTTTATAGTTCATTTAACCGTTTAGAACTTTTTATATTAATTTTCCTCTTATCCTCTTCTTTATTTAACAAAATCTTTTTTCATTTTTCTTTTATACAGATCGACTATATACGACGACGTCAACATATATCAACTATTGATACTAGCAGTCCAACACGTGGACTATTATCTGGTACACCACCGCCTCAAAAATATAATTCATCTGGTATACCATTACACGCCTCTCATAATGCAATAGGTTATTGTACTCTTGCACGAAATGGCTCACAGCCTCCAACCTCAGTTGGCAGCATATCTATGGTAAGTGATAATATTTAATATGAATTACATTTTGGAAATACGAAAAAAAAAAAATTGAATTAGTGCCATTATTTTCCAAGTCATGGAAAGATATTTATATATGTGCACAGATAGATAATGATTATCTATATTCACACCCAAAATATATGCTGGAAACTTAGTACAGAAAAACCATTCAACCAAAAAAAAACATAATTCATTTAAAACAAAAGATACTGGGATACGTATTTGTAAATTCTAATTTATGAATTTACCAATAGTCTTTTGTGCTCTTTTAAAGTTGTAGTTATTATTTAATAAAAATTTAAATTTAAATTTAGACTCCTTTAAATACCTAGCAAAAATAAAAATATTGCATAACATAAATCAAATCGAACTACATATAAAATTAATTTATAAAGTTTTATGAAATATTAGATGGTCCATAATTAGAATTGAAATATTTTACAATAAAACTTCTTAAGTGAATTTATCCGGAATTAAAGGATTATTTGATTGCCTTAAGGAATTCTATACATATTAGATATTTAATTAATAGAATTTATTGAACTAAAATATTGTCAATCAAAAATACGACAAATTTGGCCGAAATAATTGATATAATAAACTAAATTTAATCCATTGCAATTTTGGAATATTAGCACATCTACACAAGAGTATATATAAACCTGAACCTTTTTCATAATAATGTAATTTAAATTAAATCTACTCGAAATAATTTTGTTATCGATTGTTTAGATCAAAAGCAATCTAAGTTAATTAAATTGTATAACTCAAATTGCTGGAAGCTGTTATGGTATTTTTGTAATTTTGGTCGCATTATTAGTAAACTGAAGCAATACTAATTACTTAAAACAAAGAGTTTAGTAAATGAGTAATTTCAAAATGAAAATATAATTACTTTTATTACAATCTATTAGCTGCACACAAAAGCTTATTTCAAAATAATTATTTTTTTAAAAATATATTTAGTTATACTGTCAGGATTCAGTCATTATAAAAAAAAAACACTAAACACTCTGTGTGTGTGTCGACAAACTTAGATTTTTAGATAAAACATTTTTTTTTATTGTGCACTTAAGAATTTTATTAGTTTTAAATTGTACGTCATGCTGAGTTTTAAGGAAGATTTGCGGTATCTAAAGCAAATTATTTTATCATTATTTCTCAAATGCTTCTAGCCAACACTGAAAAAATAAAAAAACAGCAACTGACTTTAAAATGGGGACAAGTAGAGTTGTTTATTCACAATTATATATATATAAATAAAAACAAAGAGTATAAATTAAAACATAAGAAAGATAGTAGAAAAACTCATTGATGTTGTTGTATAAAATTTTTTTTTTATATAAAAACCAAAAACTATATGAATTCTGCATTGCAGAATTTTTTCATATACTTTGAGAGATCAAATATATTTATATACATATATTTACTCAACGAAAGGTCGCAATTTATAAAACTAATGAGTTTTTTTTAAGGATTCCTTTTTATGAAATTACCATAATTATAGGATTTTTTTTTTTTTTTTTTTTTTAAGAATATCGCAAATACAATTTTTTTTAGTTAGTTCTACGATTTTGTCTAGAAAAGTTGATTTTATAAAATCTGAAAGTGTGTATATTCTAAAATTATATTTTTTTAATATAATACAGAATACAGCACCGCCAGCACATATTTATTCAAATTCAGTTGCCTCATGTACGTTACCTCGTCATGCTAATCATATGTGGCCAGCATACAGTGGTACAATATCTGGTGTAAGACATATGCAACCAATTCCAAGTCTTCATCAATTATCACAGCAACAACAGCAACAATGCCTTCAAACACAAAATCAACAGCAACATCATACGCAACAACAACAACAACAACAACAACAGCAACAACAACACCAAATAGATTTAACTACATCATTTCCACCGCCATCAACAATAGCAATGCAACACTTAGGTCAAAGTCAAAGAGCCCGAATATGTGTTGGAGTTGGTGGTATTGGTAATAATTCTGGTATGGGAAGTGGTATTATCAGTGCAAATGGTAGTGGTGGTATTGGTGCTAATATTGTTGGACTTAGTCCAGGTAGTAGTATTACTCTTGGTGGTGGTGGTGGTGGTGGTGGTGGTGGCATTAATGTTTGTGGTGCTGGTGGTCTAATAGCTAATGGAGTTAATGGTGGTGGATTATCTGAAGATAATTCACAAACACCTCTAATGATGAAACGTGAAAGTACTGTATGACTATAGGAGTCGCACGGGGTCGGTGACACGGCCCTGTGATAAATAAATTTAATTTAATTAGTTTGAAAAAAAATAATTATATTTTTTATTATTATTATTTTCAAAAAATAATAATTATAATATATAAATATAATTATATTATAATGATTTATTGATTATTTAAGTAATTTAAAATTAATTAATTATTTATATAAATATAATATAATATTGTTGATTTTATAGAATTTTATAGATTTTTCTAATGCAAACATATGAAAAATATTACTAAGATATTTTTTTGTTTATCTTTTGTTTTTTTTTTTGTAAAACATATTTACTTTTTTTTTTTAGTTGTTTTCAATATTGATATTATTAATTAACTATTTTAAGTAAATATAAATATATTATTAAAAAAATATAATTAAATTGAAAATAAAATAAATATAATATGGTATTAAAATAAATTAAATAATTTTGGGGCAATTATAATACGTATTGTTAAGAACACCCAATAATGATTGATGATCTAGTCCAAAATATTTAAAAAAATAACACACACAAAAAATGATAAACGAATTTTAAATATAATATTATAATTGAAAATATTATTTTCAAAAAAAAAAAGTATAATTATGAAAAAAAAACATAAATTTATAGGTAAAATAAAAAAAAAAAAAAAAATAGATATTGTGAAAATTTTTTTTTTTTTGTATAAAATTTTAGTGAAAAATATAATAATTTTATTAAAATATTTATAATAAATAAATCTGCCAAATTATAAGGACAATTAATACAAAACAAAAAAAAAACATAATTTCTAAAAAATATACAAAATAAATTTTGGGGAGTTTGGGTTTTTTAATTCGTTTTTAATTAATCTTTTGTTTAAATCAAATTTTCCATAAAAAAAAACATTATTTACCTTATTAATTCGCTTTCATAATAATGCAGGTTTAATTAAATTTCAATAATTTGCTTTCATAAAAATTAAATCATATCGTAAAAGTCGATTAGTGTATTTTTTTTTTTGTCAAAGCACATTAAAAATAATAACTAAATATTTAATGCAATAAATCGATCATCATTAAATAGAAAACTTTTAATATTTTTATAATTACATATACTACATTTGATTAAGTTTGAAAAATAGGGGTCAAATGCAGATATGATATTTCAGAGCTACTTGCAGAGTCATATTAAAAATTAGCTGCTTATTTTCACGAATATTATTAAATTAAATTACAGTCTGTTTTCTTAACTTAATCCAATTTATGTTTGTATTATTAAAACTATCCACGTGATAGTTTTAATGATTTCTATTAGCCGAGTAAAAAATAATATACGGAAAAAAATATATAGATCTACAAGTCCTATATGTTTTTCTTCTTCAATGGCGCAACAGCCCAAATCAAGCCTAGACCTCCCATTAAGGGTTTCTAAAGATTATATTGTAATTCGGACCTACTAATTTTATATGGATTCCGAAGCATAATTTCTTTATTGTGAAGAAACTTTCTAATTGCAACAAGCTAATGGCTTTTATTAGTGAGACATTTGTTGTTAGCAAATGGCCTCGACCGTTAGCATTTTCCCCAGTCTTAAATTATATTTTATTGTAATTCATTTAAAGCTTAGACCAACATCGATGTAAACTTAGACCAACATCGATGTCTCGGCCGGAAGTTATACCCAGTACCTAATGCACCACAGCTTTCACACTACCACTTAAGCCACCGCCGGTCAAGTCCAGAATCTACTGCTGTCAATAGAGCATTAAAATTTGTAATACATATTTGATCTTGGACTCAAAATTGAAACCAAAATATGCAAATTTTTATTAAACTACGGGTTCTGGTTTTCATGAAAACTGAAATCATACTGATTTTAAGAATCCGTTTTTTTATACAAATTGTACAAAGAGTTGTTGTGACATATTTTGTTTTGCCAGAATATTAACCGTAATCCTATTCAAATGATATTAGAATATGGTAGTTGTGAGATGTAAAATCGATAAACTTTAAACAAGTATCTATAACCATATTTTATGAAAAGTGTAACTCACACTCAGGGACTGAGTTAAAGAAACAGACTTGTATTTAAACTTTTGAGATACAATACATTATATTATTTGAAACAACTTTTTGAAAAAAAAAAGTCAATTACATCAACCGTGTAATAATTATTTTCATTAATTAACTTGTAATATGCATTTGATCTAAAAATTTCAATTTAGTATTTTTATATGCTATCACAACAGCTAATTAATCATTTTATATTAATTTAATTTAACATTATTTAATCATATTTTTCTACTGTCATTTTTATTTTGTTTTTAGCTGTCAAGCCTAAAAAAAAAATTCAATTAAAATTTTATGTTAAAAAAATATATTAATTGTGATAAAAACTAAGTAAATTTTAAAACTAACTATATTAAATTGTTTTAGAAAAAACAAACTTTGTTAAAATAATTTCATTTGGAATCTTAAGAAATATTATTTTTTTCCTGTAAATAAAAAATACCAACATAAAAAACTTTAATTGCTGATTTTATATTAAAAAAAAACATTAAAACATAAAATAATTCTGTTAATTAAAGATAAATCTAAAATCAACAGTGAACAACTAAATTATGAATTTAAAAAAACTGATGTGTAAATAATAAATCTAGTCCCTAATTATAGCAACAAATGAATTTTGTGAATAAAATATTTTAAAATGGAACCAAAATGATTGGCCAAAAACTTACAAAAAACAAAAAAAAAAAAAACATAAATTATTAAAAAAAAATATAAATCTTGTCTAGCTAGTAACTAGCTAAAATGTATGAAATTTTTAACAAATGGTAAAATATTTTTAAAAAATAATTAATGTTAAATTATGAACTATTCAATTAAACAAACAAAAAAAAAAAACTATATATATATATTTCAAAAAATTAAAAGCAATTTTTTTTCAAATTGCACCCACAATGAAATATTTCCAACATTACAAAAAAAAAAAAGAAAATGAAAAACAAACAGGGTTTAATATTTCCAACAAAAAAAAAAAAGAAACAATAAATTTAATTACATAATTGAAAGAGTAAAACAAACAAAATCCTTTTTTTTTTTTTTTTACAATATTTGTAAAAGAAAACATAAACTATAATAATTATATAATCAAAATCAATAATTAATTAATTAATGAAATTAATGCAAGTCAAAACAAAACATAAAAATAGAAAATCGAATTACATAAAAATAATAATAATAATAAAAAAAAAAAAACGAAACAATCGTTGTGTAAAAATATTGCAAATTATAGAATAACTGATTTGGTATACTAAAAACAAACAAACAAACAAAAAAAAACAACATAATATTATGTATTAATAAAAATGTTTAATATAAAAAAAAAAATTAAATTAAATTAATATTATAGATAAAAAAAAAAAACAAAATTAATTTAAAAATAAAAAATATTAAACGGAAATTTTATGCTCTTTGTATTTAATAAAAAAAATATTTGTACATAAATCAAATTAATATTAAAAAAAAAAAGAAATTAATTAATATGAAAAAAAAAAAATATATGGTAATAATAATTATATTAATATAAAAATTAAATAATGAAAATGAACAAACAAAATAATAAAAATTCCAAAAAAAAAATATTTGGTTTTTTACTTCACTAAATTTCAGTTATATGTATAATAAGCTAACCATTTTTTTTTAGGTAAGTAACTAATTGTATATATAGGGGGACAGTGGCCGAAATCATACCACTTCATAAACATTACTTGTTTTCAGATATTAAATTATATTTCGGGACGAATCTCTTTAAATTGTATTCGGGTGGGACAACCAAAAAATGTATAAGGCCGGAGTGGGAATACTAATAGTAAATACGAAGTAAACAAAATACGAATTGAAGAGGTTCGACCTGTATTGATTTCTATTGAGCGATTGTGCTAAATGTATTATACTTAAATTAGTTATACCAATAATAAAAACTAATACACCATACATTTGTATTTATTTATTATCACTTTCAGTTTTTGGTGTGTCGAACAACAGTTTTTATATGAACAATCATAGGGTTTTTTTGAGTTGTAAATAAGTGATGATTTAACGACCAACTAAAACGCATTTTTCAATTTAGGAAAAACATTAAAATTTTAATTTATTACAAAATTTTTAATCATTTATTAACAAATTTATTTCTATACAATTAAATACCAGAACAATGAAAAATGGTACGATTTAAGTGATTCCCCACTAATATGAAAAGGTATAAGAAAGTAAACCGTTTGTTGACAGAAATCATTATTTATTTTTTGCAATTTATATCAATTTTAAAATATACAAAAGTATCTTTCATAAATAAACAAACATAACAAAATATAACCAAAAAAAAAAACCTCCATATACAGTTTTATATTAATTTATCTCAACAAAGAAAAAAATCTAATTAAAAGTTTCAAATACTATTAATAATTTCTCCAACAAAACCATATGGTTTTTAAAATATCAAGTATACTAATATTTCATATTTACATGCACAGGTTTTTTCAATTCCAAATTTTATAATAAAACTTTCAAAATCAGAAATTCCTTTTTTAATATTCTTTTTGTGTTAAGATTTCAGATAATTTTAGGAGTTAAGAAACAATTTTTATATTTGGACTTTGTCGTATGTCCAGTTCGTCTATTCACCACATAATTGAAATATAATTATATATGACTAAATAATTCTAAAAATCTTTGATAATCTATAAAATATAATTTAACATAGTAAATTGTGTCCGTAACTAATATATAACATTGGTAAGATATAATAAATTAGTAGAATTAGTATAACTAATTGCAAGTATTATTTTACGTTAGAATAATTTGTCAGTTGCTTCTAAGTTATAACTAATATACACTTGAAAATGTAACTTATTATAATGTAACAAAATTCATCTAAAACGTTGCATTGTAAAATTAATGAAGATTAGAATAAAATAAAAGTAATTTAATTAAAAGTAGAATAAAATAAAAGTTTGTATAATTTTTGTTTCTCTCGCTTGGATTGTTGTATAATATATTTCTATTAATCTTATAATTTTTAATATGAATATTTTTGATATACTTTTAATTAATATTTCATATACAAAAAAAAATATTCGGATAATTATGAGACTAGTATTTTATCTACGCAATATTTTTATATATACAGATATCTAATATCTATAAATTAATAATTCACAAAAAAGGAATTATAATTAATTATCCGTATAGATCTTCTAAAAAAAAATTAGTAATCGGGCTTAAATTTTCCTGCATTTTAGTTTCATTTTTGTATCCATTCTATATTTCTAATTTAATATTTTATTTCGCACTTAAACTAAATATAAATCTAAATAAAAATACTTATTAATGAAAAATGTTTATAGATTAAGAATAATAACAAACAAAATAGTAATTAATCATTTAATACTGGCAAAATAATTCGTTTTTCTCCCGTTTATTTTAAAAGATTATTTATGGAAATTTATCTATTTAAAGTTTAATTAATTATAATTGCAAGTTTTATCAAAAATTATGAATTAAAGTAAAATTTGTAATTTTTCTGGTTATGGTCAAGTAAATTGAATTCTAAAAATCTTTTATTAAGGTAAATTGTATATAAATACTACATTCGAAAAGTCAATAAATTTATTAGAAACATTGATGTTGTTAAATTATGTAATTTAACATTAAATTTCAAATTTTAAATAAATTTATATATTTTTTTCTTAATTTTCAGGTTTTATTTAAAATTTAACTCTTAAAATGGTTTCTAATTTTTTTTATACATATAGTATAATTTTTTCCTTGAGCTTCACGCAAAAAAAAAAAAAAATTAAGATTAATTTTATTCCAAGAGACTTGATTGATGAAAGTTATTTAAGTTGTCGTGTTAAATCAAAATAAAAATAAGATTATATATAAATATATATATATATACATATATAAAAAGGAAACTAAACCCAAGTTATATATAAAGGAAAAAAATTAGGCATAAAAATAAATGACAGTTATCAAGTTAGGATTACTTTCACCTGATGATTTTCCTTAAAAAAGGACATTAATCTCTGATGATTTTTTTTCCGTCGTGTGCTTCTCTGTTAAGGTTTCAGTAATTCAACAAGAAAGTAAAACTTTAGGGCATTTCGTTGGGTTTCTGTTTTCGTTTTTTTTTTTATTGGTATTTTTTTTTATTATTATTATTTGATGCATTAATTTAAGTACTAAAACAACATAAATAAAGAGAAATTAAATTAAAAAATTACAATTTTTTTTTAACAATATTTGATTAATATTTGTAAGATAATGAGCTATGAATATTATTTTGAAAATAATTTTTATATGTAGACAGATTTTATTGATAGGTATAATATAAATTTAATTGTACGAACAATGTACAACAGTATCTTACAGATAGCTGTAATGTTGCAGATACAATAAAGTACGGTAGTTGTAAAAAAGAACTATTGTTATTTATAACTAAATTGAATAGGTTAGTGGATAAAAGTGTTAAGTGACAATTTAATTTTGAATAACTCATATTTAAAGTTCTCAGTTTAGTAGAAAACTAATATGTTTGCAACAAGTTCTTAATCTTAATACCTATATTTTAAACAAAAATATATTTTCTAAGGCAGCAAACATTCTAATTACAAAATAACGATTTTAATAACCATATATTAAATAATATTTTACCTATATCATTTTACAAACATATCAACACCTTTATCGAAAATTATTAAAAATTCACTGTGATAAATAAAATAAATTTTGAACTGTTTCTGCACAATTTCTTAAGAAACGTTTTTGGTATTTGATGCTTGATAGCATTTAAGCAGCTTAAAAGTTATACTTCGTTGGTATTGATTCAAGTCTGTTCTATCACGTTTCGTCCTAATAATGCATAACTAAAATGTCTGCTTCTTTAAATAATGACTGCTTCTTTAAGATTAACCGAACTTTAAAAGCTACAACCACCATCTGAAAGTTTTGTTGGAAATGTTAACCATTCATTTCAAATCGCAATAATTTAATTTTAATATACATAATTTATTATTATATAAAAATACTTTCTAATTTTTTTTTGCAAAAAATATGTTAAAAGTATGTCCTTACCATTAATAATTATTCTTGATATATAAATGCCAAAGACAAAATATAATAATATTAATATTATAATAATTTACGTTAAGAAAAAAAAAATGCTGAATCAACAGAAAATGAAACTCAATAAATTTTTTAACTTCTACTATATGACTGCAAATAACCAAGAATTTTTCTTTAGTAAAACGTGATATTTTCCAACGAGGCTAATAAAAATTTCATCTTTAATGAACCTGTCAATATCAGACTAACATCCATGACTTTTTAATATATATATATATTCTTGATATATATATATATATAAAACAAAAAAAGTATTTCCTTATAGATATTTATATATCTATATAAAAACAATCTATAACTGTAATATTTTATTTTTTTTATATAAAATTATTTGTATTAATTAAAGAATATGGTGGATTGGGTAAACTGTATCATGTATTATAAGATTTTGTATTAGAAATTATAAGGCTGTGTAACCCATCACAGATTTTTTCAATCATTCAAGGTTCTTTATTATTCTGAGAGTAGGATTATTATTATTAAGTATACAAGTTACTAAAAATTAATTTAACTTTAATTGAAATCTTAAATTAAAATCCAGATATTTTTTTAACGCCGTTAATCTTAATACCAGAATATTAAAATATATAATTACGCGAAAAAAATATATAATTACGCGAATTGAATAAAAAAAAAAAAAATCTTACAAATAAAGCACTCCCCAAACCAGTGCAATTTTTTTCTAGCGGCAGAAAACCGAATTATTAACAAATTTAAATTACATTGCGGTTTATAGAATTCCGCGGGATTTTGCAGTAATTAAGTTGACACCATATTTTCGCCGGAATTTAGGGCGATTTGCGTGACTATATTTAATTTAAGTCTTTTTTTTATTTTTAACATTCCAAAGCTAATTTCATAATTGTAAAAGAAAAATCGCTTCGATTCAGTTGTACTTAATTATTACAGAATTTTTAATTATATGTACATGATTTTATGCCGATCCCAAAAAAATATATATATATGTATATATATTTTAATTAACTGGCATTCATTAAAAGAAATATATATACATATGTATATAAAAAAGAGAAATTAAATATATTTGCAAATATAAATTATTTTATCATAATGTACTTATCAAAAATACCAACCCACACTATTCTCTGAACAAAAAAAAAAAATTTAACTTTTTAGGCTCTAATTCATTTTGCATTTACTTAAGTATATTTTAAATTTTTTCGTGGCGAAAGAAAGAAGAATTTAACGGAAACACAAAATTTATTTACAAAATTGAATGAATAAAATGGACTCTAAATATATATATACATTGTACTATACAAGAAGACCATAAATGGACAGAAAATTTTAAGAAAAATATCCCTCAATATACACATATATATATATATATATACATATATATAAATTTGTATAGATATATATAAAATATTAAAAATTCCAAAAGTTTTTGCAAAACTTTTTTAAGCTCTTTTTCTCAAGACAACCAAAAATATCTGAAATAAATGATATGGCAAAATAAAATATTGTAACTACACAAAGGATGTCGAGTACATTTTTTTTTGGGCAAATTCCCCCAAACGAAAATGTCCTTTTACGAAATAAAAAAAAAATGAAATTGTGTTAAATTGTTTTATTTTATTTCATTTTTTTTTCAGCTTTATTTTAAGGTATTTATGCCTAATTTTATATAAAAATGCAGCGCAGCACAACTACTGTATAGTAGTTTTCTACCTATGAGATTTTGTATTCTCACATGAATTTTATGAATTATAAAAATTTTACGCTTCTAGACAAAAAAACAGTTGCACAAACCTTTATTGTATTCTATTACCTTTCAAACATGTGATCTTACATGGTTTTTGGTGAATGTTTAATAATGTACTAATATACGTCTGTCTAGCCGTAGGATAATGTACGTCTCTATAATAATGTACGTCTTTCTAGCCGTAAGATTTTGAATTATACTAACTAAAATTAAGTTCTACCCTTTGTTATCGTTCTAACATAAGTCAGGAGCACTAAGTATGATGCAATTTACATTTTAAAGATTATTATAAATACATTTTTCACAATAGCGCTATAATTTACAGAAAGTGCTACTTTATTCCACTAATTTTTTGTAAAATATTTAGTATCTTAAATTGTCATTTTTCATTTAAAAATATGTTTTCGCAAAGAGTGGACTATGTGTTTACCGGATACTCATAAAATAATTTTTAGCTTCATCTGATTAAAAAATCCTTAAACTTTGACAATGCGAAACACAAATTTGGACATTTACTACGTCAAATAATAATTTCAAAATATTTTTTCATCGACGGACAGACGAACGGTAAACTGTTAAAATAAGCGATTTTGATTTTTCAAAAGTTGCAAAAAAAAGTATAAAATAGTGTTGTTTTTGGTGAATTTTCTGTTCCTTATTGTGGTCGGTCGAGAAAAGAATATTTAAACTTTTTAATAATTTCTCTTGTTTTTTTTTTTTTTAAAAGAAAAGTTTTATAATAAAAAGGCTTCTATTGTTTCGAGTAGATGGAAAGAATAAATTTAACTAGTTACAACAAGAGGAAAAATTTGTCAAAATGAAAATATAAGTTTAGAAGAATTTTCCATTATTCAATGCCTCAGCATATATTTTTTTTTTTTTTGGAACGTGATTTTAATTTTTATGCTATTTTACATTTTTATTTATTAAATTTTAAACAATAAAAAAAAGATTGTAATTTCCTAAAAGATTGTAATTGTTAAATTCAAAAAAAAAAAATATTTCAAAATAAAATAAGCTTTTTTTTTATTTTACTAAGTTCTTATATGGTCAAATTAATTACTTATTTAGGTTTCAATTCATATTATAGAATATTTTCTGGAAATATTTTTTAAATTTTTATTAGGAAATTTTATTAATAATGTTATGCTATTTTTGTTTCTTATAAATTTCCATTTCCATTAAATATTATAGTTAATTAATAATATTAATCATATGTACATTGTACAAAATCTTGAAAAGTTTTTAAGATAAAATCAATTTCCTTTCATCATACAGAGATTTTAATAAAATTAAATGAAGCCATTAAAGTAATTAATTTGAATGTCTTTATCCTAGTCAAAATTTTAAATAAAAATTTAAAATTAAGGATGTTTAAAATAATATATCCTTTTTATTTATGGAAAACTAATTATATCTAACTAATGTAACTATTTTGTTAATCTTTTTATTAATTATAAATAAACAATCACGAAGCATTAGAAATGTTAGAGCAGGGTTTCTTAAAGTGGGGTACGCGTACCCTGAAGGATACGGGTAAAAATATTAAGGGTACTTTAATAAAATAATATTCGAAAAAATATGTTTGCTAAGAAAATTGTAAATTCATGGAAAAATGGAAAAGTTAAATGAAATTACGAAGAATGTGATTTAATATGTAACGGGTAGGTTAAGAATATATAGATATTTTTTTAAATACATATATAAAATATTTTGTACTGATACGTCTTCATTGAACGTTTCTGCACGTTGAGTTTGCGTTAACAACTTCATTGCTGCGAAATAATATTAATAGTGCTTTCAAAAGTTTTTTGCAGAAAATATTACATATGGTGTGAATATTTGCTAACTTAATTATAATTCTAGGGGAATCACCAAAATTGTGACTGTTAATAAATATTGTTTGACATTTAACATTATTTTCATTCGTATTGTACCTACTGAATTGTGCAGTGAATTAAAAAAATATATCATTTCTTGGAGTTTTTTTTGGGATTTTTCCAGATCTACAAATAAACAAATATTATTTATTGCTGGTGATGACAATAGTAATTTTTTGAAAAATTTTCATAACAGTTTAAATTTAATAAAAATTTCGTTTTGTTTTTAAAAACTTTCATTTTAAAGTATAATTTTCTTTTTGAAATTTAATTGTGTATGGTTTTATATATTAGTATATGTATATTTTAAAAAACACACACACACAACGTGTATACAAAATAATTTTACTGAATTTACCTTTAAGCAACTGAAACTTTTCACTTTCACTAACCCTGTGAGGCTTCTAAATGTAAATGGGAAAAATTCAAGCAAAAAATGTTCAACATTTTCCAATTTTAATTCTAAACAAATTTTGTCGCCTGTGAGGCAAACAAATGAGGTAAAGGTAATGCATTACATTTAATTACAAGCAGAGTTACCACTCGACGTCTGCATTATTTGGAAAAATTATCTCTTTTCTATAAAATTGTAAATTGTAATTTACTCTATATAACATTCCCACGAAATTCGGTGTATTTATCAGATAAGCAATACTTAACTTTTTTTGAACATTACGGCTATGTAAAGTAAAATGTACCTTAATTAAACTTTAATTTGAATTATAAAAATTCCTTATCAAACGTGTACGCAATGAAAACTTATATTAATTTTATTATTTTTTAAATATCTTTATGAATTTTTTTTTTAAAAAAAAGTGTTCGTAAAATTAAATATCGTTGAATTATTATAAATTGAACATTTAACCTACAAGAAAGTAAAACACTTAAAAATAGTTATTTTACTTTAAAATAAAAAAAAAACTTAAACCCAAATCACGTAATTGTTAGCAAATTAAAACATACAAAAACAAAAGTCTGTTTTCAGGTTCAATTATGCACGAACAGATAAGTAGCTGATTAATTTAAAAACTACGTGAAAATTCCAACAAAAAATAAAATAAAATAAAACTGTACCAAAGTGAAAATTCTTACCAAGGCAGATTAAACCTGTCAATATTTTTACTTGAAAACCACAAGAATAATTATTATTGAGTATGACAAAATGATAAACATTATTTTATTTGGTTTTGACGCTTTTAATTCAACGACATTATTGTGGTTGGAATTAAAGTATAAAAAATTATTAATGAAATATTCATAAATTAAAATATTAAATAAGAAACCATAAAACGATCAGAACACGTTGTTAATTAATTATATTTTAATTTCTGGAAAAATATAGTTTTATTCTAAAAGAAAAAAGAGCGAATTACAGGGTAGATAAATATGTATTCTTGAAAATATTTATATTTGAAAAATCAACAGCTTGGATGTCAGATTTTTCTACATTTAACACTGAATTCTGTTTTTACAAGATTATTTTGTACACTCATTTAATTTAAAGGTTAATTTTTTTTTTACCAAAATTATTGTGTTTAACAAGGGTTACAAAAATTAAAGCCGTTAAAAAAGGACTACAAATTGGTAATAAATTAGGAAACTATTTCACGTAAAACGATTGCAACTTTTAACCAATTTCAATATAAGTATTTTAACAAATTGCAAGATACACGGTATTTATTTTAACAAAATCTTCTGCACTAAAAGGAGAATAAAGTGTATTTCAATTACCTAATAGGCATATCGAAAGAAAATGAACTTCCTACATTAGATAATTTACAAACGAAAAAAAAAACCAAAACGCTTTTTCCCTCAAATTTGTAATGTAACTCATACGTACTTTTTCTTATTTTCTTGGTTCACTCCATTTGGACCACAGTGGCTCAGCACAAAATTACCTTGTACATAAAGTTTCTTAAAATTTTTATTGCAGTTTCGATTTACTAATTTTATATGGATTCCGCACCATTTTTCTTTGTAGTAAAAGAAACTGTTAATTGGAAAAAATTAATTTATTTATAAGTTGTTGTTGGCAGATATCCTTTACCATTTTCCCAATCTTAAAATAACATTTTACTGTAATTTTATAGCTGGTACCTATTTAAAGGTGATAAACCATAGACTAGTATTAGGGCCTGAATATATCACACCACGACTAAGCTACTGCTTTATTCTCGTACATAATGGCCTTTATACTCGTACATAATGTCCTTTTTTTTTTGTTAACTTTTATGCTATAACCAAAATAATAAAATATAGTAAAGAAATTTAATACGTTAATTAAATTATTCGTACTCAATTTGAAGTAACAGGGTGTCTAAATTTTTCTCAAAAGATTTACAATATACATACATATTTCCAAACTTTATTTTTATAATATAGTTACAGTTCGTAAGGTAAATTTACTTGAATTATAACAAAAGTTTAATTCTAAATTAAATTTTTCCTTTATTGAGAATATTACTTAACATCATTAAATTCACATTACAATTCTCATTGGGGAATACAATATTCTAACAAAAACAAAAAAAAAAATAAAACTTTCTCGCAGTAAAACAAAAAGAAAAGTGTAAATCTTTTATAAAATACAACAACTTTTCTTTTAAAAAATTATTACACATAAAATTACATAAAAACAAAAGAATTGAAACGAACAAGTACTTTCATATTATTTTCATAATTTTTGTTGCAAGGATTGTTTGCAAAAAAAAAAAAACAGAAATAATGTGGCTCAGAATTATTATAACTTTATGAAATATATAAATTTTATATACAGTGATGTAGATACACTCTAAAGTTATAAAGATAGAACGCATTTTTCAATTTATTTTCCAATTTATTCTTTCCTTAGTAAGTTTTTTTATTTTTTTATGATTGAATTTTATTTTTTATATAAATTCATATATGTATATTTATTATTTTGTTCAATATTATAAAATGGATATATATTTAGATTTTCCATGTTATTATAGTATATATATTTATATAATACATATATATTTTTATTTATCCTGTATTGTACATTATATTTTGATAAATTCATCTTTTATATCTGTGTCATGATCATATCATGTTAAATCGATACCAGAAGATAATGGAGAAAAGTTTGACATCAAAAGAATACATTTATAACACGGTTTTCCCAAATGTCGTGCGATTTCTTTTCAAAAAAATTTTTATTTTTATATATATATATATCTTTAGCACATTATATAATATTTGAAAGTTCTTTTTTTCTGGGTACATAAATGTATAACGAAATTTCCCTTTAAATGAGCAGACAAAATAAATTTTATATAAAAAATATATAATAATAATAAGAGATCGTTTTTATTCTGGGTATCTTAATATTATTATATTTCTAAAAATTACTGATTTTATGAAAAAAAAAGTGAAATATATTTATATCAAGAATAGATTTTGACATATGTACATAAATATAAAGATTTTATTATAGAAAAAGCATAAAAGCTTCCAAGTATATGATTGCATCAAATATGAAATGAATTTATTTTTTATTGTTAAATTACTTTCCAGAACAATAAATTTAATTTTAAGTTAGTACATATTATGTTTATTTAACGGTTATAAAAAGGAAATATTTGACGGAAAAGTATTAAACAAAAAGTATTAAGCAAATTTCTGATATTAACACGGATTTAGAATGAATGCTTTTTTTTTTATCGCTATATGGAGAAAATTACAGTATGAAGTTGAAATAATATATTATTAAATTGTATTCAGATAATTACATAATTAATGCCTTAGTTTTGATGTAGTTTTTGATTAACATTTAACTTTTTCGATTTAGAAAGATTTAAATTTTTCACACTTTCGTTCATATTAAAAATTTTAAAAATTAAAGTAAATATTATAATTGTTTTTTGATCCTTAATATTATAGTATCGTTTAATTTGATTTATTTGATTGAGAAATTGTTGAATGTCCGTTTTTAGATCAAATTTAATAAAAAATAAAAAATTTGACAGTTCAGTTTATATATTATAGTATTTCTTTAGGATTCATTACCGAAGAATGTAATTTGATTGTGAAAAAAATTTGTTGATTCAGTTGTTAATCAGTTTTCAAATTTAACAAAATAAAACGTGAGTCGAAATTAGATTCATATTACACTAAATAAATTTGACACTAAATAAAAGATCAATTGGTATATTTTGGCCCATGCGATTTTGACACTAAATACCAATTTGGGCGACCAATTTGTTTTTATTGACAGAAGCAGATCGTGGGGGAACTTACCAAAACTTATTAAGATTTAATAGCAAATAAATGACGATTGCACTGAATAGACGATATTTAAAATGATTTAAAAAGTACATGGTTCATTGTGATTACTTAGAAAGCGTATAGAGAGCTTGCGCTACAAATCCAGTATTAAAAATTTATACAAAATTTTATGTAAATCAAATTACCAAAAACATAAAATTATCGAAATATTTTTTCAATTAATTACGAATTGATTTAGGTTAGAGGGAAAAAAACGAAAATAATAATCTTAAACCTTTTTATCAGATTCTTAAACACTTAATCTATCTTTATCACCAAAATTATTCAAATAACAACAACAACAAAAAAAATGTTTGTTTATTCTGAAAAGCATTGAAAATTTTTATACAATAGAATTGAAATCTCATAAATTATCATTTTTCCCGACTACATAAAAATAAAATAAAATAAAAAAAAAACCACAAAAACTTTAAGTAAAATTTTATATTTTTTTTTTTTTCTGTGTGTTATATACAAACACTATACTCAAATCTCTTTGGTACACTTTCAATTCTTAAAGAAAATTTTTTAGATTAAAATTCTTTGATCAAGATATAAATTCCAAATAAGGTTCAATAAATTTTTAACTTCCTTACAACTAAGTTTCCGCAATAAATTAGTTATAAATTTTCTTAGTTTGAACAATGTTCGATATGTAAAAAAGGAATTTTTGAACATTCAACGTATTTATAACCATAGATACATTCACTTAAATTATTACCTTCTTTTAACTAACCCTCTACCCTCTACCAATACCTTAAATTTTTGTACCATGCCAATTGATGTTCGTTCCGATAAAGTTTTCTACAAAATTACATTTTCATTTTCATTTCTATATATTTTTTTTTATCTTTCTTCGTAACATTAAACCTTAAGGTGTACACAATCCTTGAACCAATGAACAATGTGGATTATATTGTAGATTTTACTTGATTTCGTAAAGATATATATATATCTTTACATTTCTTTAACAGAAAAAAAGGTATTAATAGATACTTTTACACCCAGCAAATATAAACGTTTTTTTATTATTCTTTCAGATAATTTGATTTAAGTTTTCAAACTATTTTTAGTGTATTTATCGATGCACCATTGCCAAGGCATTTTTGTGCTTATTTCTTTTTCCAAAAAATTACACAGAAATTGAAATATTTTTAATATGTATAAGTTCTGGTTGCTTTTTTTGTTTGTGCTTTTTCGTGATAAATAATTTATGTTATGAAAAATATGGCAAAACTTTTAAGAAATTTTACAATTAAGAATCCAAAGATAACGAAATATTTTTAATGACTTCATAAATTTAATTGAATGAAAAAAGCTGTAAGTTTTATTTTTATTGGGTATATATGTAAATTGTTACTAAAAAAAATTTATAAATTCTGATATAAAGTTTTTTTTTGTACAAATTACAAAAATATTTACACAACAGGATCAAAATGGATTCAAATAACTTAGCTTAAGAAATTTGTAAGCTCAGTTGAAATTGAAGACTTTTCAAAAGAACAACAGAAGAGAAAATACTTTTGAAATTAATATTAATAAATTATTTGAATGATTTCTAGAATATATTCCTAGAAATATATCAAAATTGTTTAGTCAATTTGTACATTTATTATGATCTGTTTTTTGCCTGGCCATATTATTATGATCTGTTTTTGTCCGAAGCATAAAGATTTTAAGGATATCGGATTAAAGTTGTGTTTTGAATAAATTGATAAACCGATGACGTAGACTTTCGTTGTAGTAGTATACAAATATCGTAGCCATGACTTACAAAGTGAACGATTTATTACTTTTCATGGAAGTAGTGCCAAAAGAATTTAAGCATCAAGTTAGTCCTGCTTCAGGAATGACAATCAATTTTATCATTATTTTAATAGTTCTCCACTGTCACATATTGGGAAAATTTTTTTAAAAAAAACTACTGATATGTGACACATTGTCTCCATTTTTCATAGTAAACCTATTCGAAAAAAAGAAGCCAAACTTTTCTAAAGGGCACACTACTTTTAAATATTTTCACTAAGAGTCCAATTACTACAGCCGTTTGTATCTTTATTTACAATTTTGTAATTATTAATAAAGTACTATTTGATGATGAAACATTCCATATCTTTTAATCCCTATTACACTAAAATTTGGTACTATTTTTTACAAAAATTATACATGGCTTTACAATAAAAAGAAGAAAAAAATATTGTAATCAAAAATAATTTTTCATTGTCCATTTTCCACTTCAAATACTTCCCACATTTTCTCTTTAATAAATTATTTAAAACAAAATTTCATTAGTAAAGAACAGAAGAAAAAACACACCAAAAAAAATTTTTTTAAAAAGAACATTAACACAGAGGACCAAAAGACTTACAAAAATAGTCCTTAATTGCTGGACTACTTAAAAAGTTTTTTTTTATATATTTTGTTTTCAATTCCATTTTAATTACTTTAAATTTTTTTTTTGTACAAACTTATAAAGTTTTAGAAAATAGTTTTTAAATTCTTTTTTACATTATGCAATTTTTGTTGTTGTTGTTGTCTCAGTTTGTAAATTATTAATATTTATTTTTATTGTCCTTACAGGAAGCCACGTAATTTAAATATTTATAAGGCTGTAATAACAGAAACTGAAAATTAATTTATATTAAATTTAGATGCATTTAATTAAATGTAGAAAATTTTAAATATTTAATGGAAATAAATTTTTACCTATTCACTATTAGTTTTAAAGTATGTCTTTACAAATATGCATAGTAGTTAAAAGTTGTAGCTTGAATTATTTATACAGCTATAGTAAAGTAAAAGGCATTTAATAATTAAAACTTTGTCAATATTTCAATATTTCAAATTTAATTTTTAGTGAGATATTTATAACATCTGAAAATCAGTGGTGGTGCCGTTTCTAACTGGCGTAAAATGGCACAATTTTAAGGAAAACTGGGACAATAATTTAATTTTGAAGTCCTATTTAACAATTAAAAGTGTATTTTACAATTTGAAATAATATTTAAAAGACTAGAACATTATTTATGTAAGACATTTGCAAAATAATTGCATCAGTTTTATAAAAATGACTAATAGTTAATTGTATTTTCCACATTTGTCAAATATTAAATTTTGCGGGTATATTATCTACTGAGTAGTAAATCAAATGAAATGAACTCTAACCCTTCAAAATTTTGCTAAAACATTAAAATTACTTTTTGAAATAAACAGGAAATTTTTTTTATACCAAATAAAAACGTTTGTAAAATTTTAAAATTTGCATTTTGACAGTTAAATTCAAAACTTATTTCAAAGTATCAAAACGTAATTATCATCTTTTGGAAAATTTTCACATAATTAACATACATATGAACTTTAAAAACAATTTATTTATATTTAAAAAGAGACCGGCTAAAAAAACACAATTTTTTTGAGACTATGTTAAATACATATATTTACTAGCTATTTGATGGTCTTCTAATAAAAACATTCCAGCAGAATATGCTACAGAATATTTATTATCTGTACTATTATACTAAAAAATTAATTTGAAATTTTCCGATTAAATGAATTAAAAGAAGAAACTTAATGTAATTATTTTGCCAATAGCTCGTTAAGCCGAAATTATATTTTGTAAATCTCTTAAAGTTTACAATTAAATTTTTCAAAACAATCGATAAGTAATCGACCGATTTTTTTTTAATCATTTTGAATACTGGCTTCTTTTTATTTTGAAAAAAAACATAACAATTTAAAATTATATCTGAGGAAATTTTTAACGAAAAAAAAATTATTATTACATTTTTGGTTCTTCTCGGGTAAAATATTATACACCTCGGGGATTTACAAAAAAAAAAAAAAAAAATGAAACAAAAAATTTAACAACAAAAAAAGGGTCACTTATAAATGCTTGTGCAGATGATTTTTATGTCTACAACACCTTAAGGGAAGTGAAAAGTAACCCCAAAAAAAAAAAATATTTAATCTTTTTCTTCAGTTTTTTATGTGATGCTGTATAGTAGAAAAGCTGAAAATGAAAATGAAATATATAAAATATTATCATTATTATTATTATTGAGAAAATTTCAAGTCATCACAAAAAAAAAAATTCCATTTTTTTTTTTTGATTATATTTGTAACATTTTTTCGAAATAAATTTTTTCCCTTTAGGGTATATATCTAAAAAAAGTAAAATCGAAAAAAAAACACAACAAAACATATTTTTTTTAGGGGCACGTGCGTAAAGATTAATTGCTTTCCTAGATGGTTAGAAAAACATAGTTTATATAAAAAATTTTGACAGCTAAAATCAACACAGAATCTCTGTATTTGGTCATTCTTTTTAATGCTGCTGCAATTTTATCAAAATTGTTTAATTAAAAATTTTATTTATAAATCTAGATAATAAAAAATTTATGATATGCAGAATTAGTAAAATTTTTAAATTTGTACAACTGTCAAAATATATAAATTTTCTAAAATGATAATTAATGAACTTATAAAAAAAAATTACGCGGTATTAAAACAATAACCACAAAATATTTTACCACAAAAACATTTGACCTTAGTTAACAACATTTTTCATACCAAATACTTTTTTTAATCCTATTCATTATCAAATTGTTCTGGTTCACAAGCTTCAATAGATCCAAAAACCCAAAATTTTTCTACAAAGAATCAAACTTGTTCGTATACCGCGATTATTTGAATTAATTTTCACGTTTTCCCTTTTCTAGGATACTAATTTTTTTCCTGTTTAAAATAAATAAATAAAAATTAAGACTTAACAAAACCAAAATAAATTTCTGTTTTTTTTGTGGGATAAGTGGTTTCTAAATACTGAATTCCAGCGAAACTTTTTTACATTACATATATTCCTAGTTGACCACACACATTTGTTTTTCATTATAAATCGATAAAACACAAACAAGGATATTTACTGGCAAAAATAATCTATATATACATGTACATTTATATGTATTAAATGTAGTCAATATTGGTTCTATAGAAAATAGGGATTATAATTTAAGTCAATGAGGATTGCGGAGAAATGGATATGATCTTTACTATTTAGTCTACGAAATTTAAAAAAAAAATTATATATAAATGTTACTAGGGGATAGGTGTCGTAATCGTTCCACTTTCTAAATTATGCGGAAACTAAATAATATTATTATTTAGTATAAATAAGTTTACTACAAAATTAAAAAATAACTAACCTCACTTATAATTATTTATTGTAATTTTATATTTTAGGTGTGTCGGACGGCATTCCAAGTGCTTTTTTGGAATTAAAATTAGTAAAAAATATTTTTTATCTTTTTCAAAAGTCAATATTATAAACTACTACTTTAAACTTTTGCTTCATTAAAAGGCGTTGTAGTTAAATATTTATTTTAGTACAATATATCTTGCGTGCTGTGAGTGCCTAAATTTTATCTCTAATTAATTTCACATGCAATTTCAAATATAGTGTACCGATAGAATTAATGTAAATTGAAAATACCTTAAACTTTTGGGTATTAAGAAACTGAATTGTATAATTTGAATTTATTTTTTTATTTTTTTCGGATTTTGCGGAAATACTATTCATAGTTTTCGGTAAAAAAATTAATTTTCTAGGTAGGAAAATCATCAAAATTTAAATTTATTACAAAATATTTCTACACAAAAATACCAGAAAACTGAAGCACTGTCTGTCTATTCTTAAAACTTGAATTCCAAATACTCTTAGTCCGACACAATACTTTAAAATAGTTTGGAAAGTGGTATGATTTAATCAATTCTCCCCTATATCTTCTTTTTTAATAGAATGTATTCTGAAGTTTTGGTACGACACAAAATAAATTGGTTCTTATTATATATTTTTTCTATATTTATATTATTTTTTTTTATTTATAGTGTAAAAAACTTAATTGAGTTTTTTTTTCTGTTTCCAATTGATTATTTTGAGAACCAATATACAAATACTATATAACTTTTTTTTATGTATTTTAATACCAATAAGTTGATAAAATGAATTAAATTTAGATTTATAATAAATATTTGTATTCTGTTAATTTGATCATTATAAATATATTTACTTACCTTTTATTCCATCTGTCATAACTGACTATAAAATTGTCTTGCAAATACAAATTGTTATTTTTTTTTTTGTATTATAAACAAAAATATATCTTTTTACAAACAAATTGAATTTTTATCTTCAATTTTTCGAGAATTTTTTTTTTTTTTTCATTATAAATGTTATGTACGATATATTTAGCAATGACAATCTTGTCACGTAAGCTATATATGTTTAGTTTTAATAGCTCTAGATTTAAGATAAGGCATTTATTTCCTGGATTGTTTTGTACATTGTAAGAGAACACCTGACGCTCTGTCTATAAAGTTTTTTTTTTTATTTTTATTTTTGTTTTTTGAATTGTAAAAACTCTCAGTCCGACACTAACTTTTAAATAGTTTTATATATTTATAGAATGTTGTGATGTTGGTTCAGTGACAGGATAAAAATATACTTATGCCTACACATAATCTTAGTTGTCACCATCCTTAACAATTCTATAATGATTTCTTTTTTTTTTTTCTTGTGGAAAACGTTTATTTTGACTTTTTATTTATAGAACGCTAATAATCATAAATATAATATCTCTGTATATACATATAAATATTTACACTGTACTGTGTTGGCGTAAGTTTTGATGCATAAAATACACAAATACAATATATACTTTATGTAAAGTATAAGGTAGCTAACAGTATTGTACATAAATTTATATAATAATGTAATGGTAGAGTTGATATGTTTATAGGAAGAAGGATATTGACGAGATTTAATGAAGGATAAAGCTAAATGAGGGATTTCCGTCCAAATATAAAAACAAAACAAAAAACAAAAAAAAAATTAATATATTTTAATGATTCAGCACTTCAAAAATAAGGAACGATTTAATACCAATGTAAAATATAATTTATTTAGTAATATTTTATGCTTTTCAGTAATTATTCTGAATAAATTGCATAAAAAAAAAAAAGAAAAAAATAATTTATTTTAGGCGCTGGAATAATTTTATTTGATTATTAAAAATTTCTTAATTTTTGTTAAAGATATTAAAGTATATAATTATTGTAGTTATTTAGCATTTTAGTAATTTATATTTAAAAAATTACAATAAATGATATTTTGATTTTTAGGGCTTTTCTGCCATCCTTTATAAAAAAAAAAACTTTGTTGTTCGTCTGTTCATGAAAATTTTTAGATTATTATTTAGAAATAGTAATGCAAAATTATTGGTAGACCACTTGTTGAAAAGATTAAAGTTTTTTCTATGAGATAGAGGGGAAAAAAATATTGACGTACTTCTTTAAATAGCGTTATTCACTTTTTAGGAAAACTATTTTATTGAAAATTACACTTAACACTTTAAAATCCTGCCCAGTTTCAAGTCAGTTCCACCGCTTTCATATATTTGTGTATAAAAAACATATATATCTCTTAAATAGCAAGCAGCCTTAAATATAAGTCCCTATACTAGCAAAAAAAAAAGGTACGAAAGATCGTAAAAGTATTTTCCATAACGTTAATAAATAATCCTCATAATAAACAACAGACCCCATATTACAAAGTAAATTTCGAGTAGAATAAACCAATTATCGAATTTCAAAATTCAAGGGGTGCTAATTCGGAAAATATGTTTACAATAATCTTTAAAATGTAATTTAACATGGGTAATTTCACAGATTTCATAGTAAAAATAATAAAGATTAAAGCTAAATCTAAATTTGAAGTTTTTACATTCCAATTCGTAAATATATACCGCACTGTCACCTAAATACATTAAAAATTTAATTTATGCAACAAATATATTCAGTGATTTTCAAATTGTTGCGTTGGAAAGATAATTAAAGAAATATAAAATTCTTTGTAAAATATTCATAAGGTTTTCACAAGTGGAACTTATTTTAAATTAATTTTCAATTTACATAAAATGCATGTAAACTGTTAGCACGCAAAAAAGACCATATACATATTTCTTTTAATAAACTGAATGAATAATTATTTTAACACTATTATAGCATAACAAATATTATAAAATATGGGATACTCTAATAAATTCCGATAAGATTTTAAAATTTATATCGCATGATCAAAAACAAATCATGGTTTGTCCTAAATACCAAATATATCATTTGTATTGATATGCAACAGCAACAGTTTACAAAATATTTTCTTTGGTGAATTTAAAATATTTAATATGTATACAAAAAAAAAGTATTATTGAAAATGGTATAAAGTGTATTCAATTCTGGAAAACCATGTTTTTAAAAATTGAAAACAACTTAAAAACTTTATAACTTTATTTGCTTTCATATAAAAAATTGAAAAAAAGTATACCAATATAAACAAAACAAAAATATATGAAAAAAAAAATATGTTTATAAGTAAAAACACTTTGTTTTCACTCTCTTATATATAGAGAAGATTTCATTTTCAATTCCATCAGGATTTAAAGAGAAAATCAGAAAATCATCTCTATACATAACATAGCACACAAACCCAACTATGTTTTTTTTTTTTTATAAATAAATTTATATTTCAAACATTAAAGGAAAAAAAAAAACATAAAATAACTGCTAAACCAATGGAACAAGCACGTCTGATATTATCAGAAAATTCAAGAAAATATATAAAGTTTCATTTTTCTTAAATATTTATATATATATACATTAGAGACGAAGAAAATAAAATTTAATATTTATTATATTAGAATTTTTCCTTTTTATTAAAAAAAAAAAATATTATATTTTCTTGAATGCATTATGATTTGTGATATAATAAATGCATAATAACTTTTTATATACAACTAAATATATCTTAAAAATATTTAAATACATTCAATTAAACTAACATATATATATATATAGGACAGAATTTTTTAACTTTTCTTTTAAAATTTCTGTCAAGATTAATATCTTTTAAAAAAATGTGTCAATATTTTTTAGGGGTAGATACTATGCTTTATAAAAGGTTAAATATATAATAATTATTTTACTTAAAAATTTATTGGCCTATATAAATTTTGAAGACTAAAAACCATTAAAACATTTTTTAACCAAAATAACCTGATTTTTTTTTTTCTATTTTAAACCCCAAATAGATTAATAAAAAAAAATTCCAAAAGGTAAAATTCTAGGTAATTTTGTAAGTGAATAAATTCTCAGAAAAATCCTATAAATTTTATCATCTATTTTAATAGTCTTTTGCAATTATTATTGTTAAAATGTTGTTAAACATTTATATACAAAATGTAGTAGTCTATTTGTGTCGGTAATTATGAAAATGGTCTAACTCAGGAATCTAAAAATAATATTTGGGTTTTCATTTATTTTCCGTTCCAAATGAATACAACGTAAAATTAATTATATATAAATTTTTTTTTTAAATTCTTGACTTTTAATTCAACCACTTTCATTATTACCAGAGCATATTTATAAGATATTTTAATATTTCTAAGTACTTTTGTATATTAAAAATATTGTTATTTAAAAATGAAGAAACTAATACACGAAAATAGAGCCTGACTAAATGAGTATTATGTATTAGCTGTAGACTTTATAGGTAAGATATCGGAATTTGTATAATATTTCATTCACAATTCTAATTACATTCAAAACCCAATACCGCAAATATAAGATCTATTAATAATTTATTTTCTGCATCACTTTTAATCAATTTGAATAGAAAAACAATCAAAATGGTAGTAATTTTTCGTATTTGAATACCTATAGTCAACAGTTTGCAGCATATTTTGGATATCTAATTGAAATTCTTTTATGTAATCGAATTTCTAAATCAGTTTTCCAAGAACAAAATAAAAAAAAAATATTAATTCAATTTTACTCGTTGTATTTTTCGTAGAAAATGAAACCACAATACACCAAAAAATTACCCTTAAAATCTAATTATAATTATTTGGAAAATAAAAATATGTTTTTAATTGTTTTTTATGATTCTATTTAAATCCAAGAAGTTATTTTTATATTTTACATTAAGCAAGAATATAGGTTTATGGTAATTTTCATTTTAAAAATTTTTCAAAAAGACAATTCAAAATATTTAGCGAATATTACAAACTAATGAATACGTTTTTAAGGATTTGTTATACAAAAAAAAATATTCGGAAAAATACACAAATTAATAACCAGTTTCATATGACTAGAAAATTGCTTCTTATATGTCGTTAATAAAGACATTTAAATCTGGCAAGGAAAGTGAAATTACAAAGTTTTTTCAGTATAAATTTTCAACCAAATACTTGTTTTTCAACTTTAAATACCATAATCCTAAAGTAAACAATAATGCCCTATATCGAAATTTGCGCCAACTTTAAATTTAGCACACCTTGAACTCGACTAATGGTTAAGTGCCAAAATAAAAATGTAATTTTTAAACAAAAATGTTATTTATGATATAATCTTCCTTCTCTTCATTTCCGACGATCACAAATTACATATTACACTCTTAAAGTAAAAAAAACTTTACAATATTTTTAATGTTGTAAAATTAAAAACAAAATTTGAGTCCCAAAATATATTCCATGGTCAAAAGCTATCAAACTGAGAAAAATGAATTAAATGAATAAATAATAATTGTATATTTTCAATGATCTATTTCTAAATCCCTGGACAGGATACATAATTTTTATATATCTTTTTTCTATATATTTTAGGAAAAAATAATCTGACTCTGACTGTTTTGCTAAATTTAAAAGGATAGAATTGTAGAAATAAATAATTAATGTTATTCCTTTGTCGAATATTAAACTTACTACTGGAAAATATCAATTCGCAAAACAGAAACGAAATTAAATTCTATTTTATTTTAGGTTAATCGTAATTTTACCTAAGAAAATGCACAATAATCGTTTTTTATTAACAAAAGATTTTTTGTTAAGTATAACATGATTTAAAATAATATAAAGTATATTAAGGAAATTACCTTTGCACAGAGAAGGAACATGAAAATAGCTTTTTTCCTGAAGGAATAATGCAATTTTACTTTGTTTGTCCGATAACATGTATTTTAGGAAAGATCTTTTTATTTAATATATATTTTTTAAGATAACAAAACAACAATTTAATTGGTTTTTTATTTTAAATTCAATTTAGTTGGTTTTCTTTATAAATAAATTAAAGAAAAATTATAGACAATAAACGAACAGCGAACCAAAGGAAGAGGTATAAGGCATGCTTTATGAATTAGGGTAAAAATAGTAAAATTTGTAAGGATAACCAAGAATTGTACAATTTAGGTATTTGGTTGTACAAACAATATTATTTATGTTGTAATTTCCATTTTATTTATATATTTTACTTTATCCTTTTACTTTTACAATCGTAGAATTATTATAGTTAAAGGTTTAAAGTCCATTTTTAATTTTTAGTATAAAATAATTTCTTCATCAATGATTTCAATTTCAATATTTTAAATTTATATTGTTGAATTGATTAAAAAATTAAAGCCTAAGGCTAAAAATTCGAAATATTAAATTGGTGTATTTAAAATAAAGTTAATCAAATGTGAAGTCAGACAATAATATATAAAAATTTTATTATCTTAAAGTTTGAAACGTTATTTAAAAATATTTAATTAACAATTTTTTGTATAAAGGGTTCCCCAAACCGGCGTCTTTTATGGGCATTCAATCGATTTTTGTCCGGTGAATATCGCCTATCTTTTCATACCAAAGGAATTTCAATGTACTGAAAATATCAAACAACATTTTGGAAAAAAAAATTAAATTAACTTTACGCCGTGAAAAAATTACAATATTAATGGATCGACACAATTTCAATAAATAGTTAGGGAAAAAATGCCTGGACTTTATCTTGGTTCGAGTATTTCTATACGCTACCAAGTAATTAAAGTTAAAGATAAATAAGTTTGACGAGTCTTTTATACAAAAATTCTGAATTTAAAAACTTTTAAATACACATTCAAACGTTTAGTTTAACCATAACCATATTATATAGTTTGAGAATAATTTACTTTGCTCTTGTTGAGAAAAAATAACGACGATTTGGGGAGTGCTTTATATTTGAGAATTAATTTTAAAAATAACCATTACTATATATCTATAAAATGGATAGAATGTGGTATATTATAATTATATCAAATTTTTATTTTCAACATGTACAAGTAATTCCAATATTACTTATATAATATTGATTTAAGTATTTTTAAATTATTAAATATAAATTCTAATTTAATACCTTTCTGTCTGGATTCTACTAATTTGATAAATCCGAAATATAATTTAACTTTTCATAAATTAGTTTCCAAAGTTATATAGTATTTATAAATATATATATAGTTTAATTTAATAAATTTCATGAACCAGAAATGTCTTTAAATTTACACAAGTTAAATTTCAATATATATAGCATTTATGGTATTTATGGCATAATCTCAAAATTTACATCATTTTAATACTAATTTTACTGGATTTTATTTGACTTCTACTATCCTTTATTTTTATCTAATTTATTGGTATAAATTAGATTTAAACTAATTATTTCAAAAATGGTGCAAATAATAAAGTAAAAGTCTAAATAATTAAATAAACTATAAACATAACTTTGTATATAAACATAATTTTGTTATAAATTATCGAGGTATACTCTGTTCATCAAAATTTTATTACTTGATTGTTATTTTCTAAATAATACATTTACAATAATGCATTATGTTTAGGCGACGGAAGCTATTATCGAAACCGCTTACCATGGTTCTAATATAAAATAATATAATAAAACACTCTGCATGACTTTTATCGCGAAACTGTAAGATGAAGGCTATATGTATGCAACAGACATGGCGGTGAAAAATATGAAAAAAAAAATGAAAAACATAAACAAATCCGTAAACATAATTAAAAACGGGTTATCAAAAGAACTGTTGGAGGTAAATTTAATATTTTTTTTTCTCTATATTTTTATATTTATATATATAACCCGATGTCATTGTCAGACACGCAGCCTATTTACAGATTATTGTGAGTGTTTGTGATGTGACAGGATATTAAAGGATTGTGTGGATTTTTAGTTATAACAAAAAAATGTTTCATGTGTTAACAATCATATGAAAAAAAAAATATGTATGTATACATATACGTTTAAAAAGGAAATAAAATGCTTTCATTATTATTGTTATTACGTTTTGGTTTTGCTTTATATATAAATTAAGTATTTTATTCTTACGAGTTAACGAGTCGAAGAATGAAGTACCTTAATGTTTGCAATTATGCAATCAAATTTGATTATTATAAATTAATCAAAAAAAATTAGGAATAAAAAGAAAATAACTTTTGAAACATATTAAAATATTATTCACTAGTAATTCACGTATTAACGGGTACGTAATTAAAAGTAAAATTGTTGTCAAAATTGTTTGACATGTTAACATAATATCGCAACAATTTCCAGAAAACAGTCTTCAAAATATATCAACATTCATATTAATATTTCATATAAAATAAAATTACTATACCTTTAGACATTTTATGTAAGACATACAGTCTCTATGATTTATATTAGATATTTTTAAATTAGTTAAGTTAAAAATTTTTATACGAAATAATTAAATTCATTTTGATTGAATTTAATATCAACAGTTCATCTGGTAAAGTTAATTCTTGAATAAAGTTAATATGCTTACTAATAAATTTGTATTATCACTGGGCGTAAACCATTTCAGTAGTTGCTTCTGTTCAAAAATGTTAAAAAAATGGTGATATAAATTTTAATTTGCCATTTTATATAACTATACGCTGATTAAATTACAATTAAATATACAATGAATGAATAAAATGAATTTTAAAATTGCGTAAAGCATAATAAATTTATACCACAACTAAATTAAAATAGAAACATAAAACATTGCAAAATGGTTATTTACATAATGGAAAATAGTTATTTCGATGTGATTAAATATAATATACATATATTGGAATTTTTTGATATATAATATTGTAAAATTTACTAACACAAAACTGGTAAATTTAATATCAAATTTTCCATATTATTAATTTTTGAAACAAACTATTTATTAGCTCATTAAAAGTTTTATAATTGCAATTCAACCTAAAAAAAATTAAATTTAAATTTTTGAAAACTTTCAATGATTGCTTATCTAAAAGATTAGAATCAAAACTAATTAGCTAATTCATAAAATATGTGATTAATTAGCTAACTCATAAAACATTCGAGGACAAAAGAAACATATTAGAGTGTATTTTTTTCAAACCTTATCCAGAAAAAAAAGAGTTCAAACCATAATTTTTTTTATAGCGAAGAAACTTTAATTGTAACAAGCTAGGGGCTCGTTAAGAATATATTTTCCTTAAGAGGTACTGTCCACTATCTATAAACTTTGTCATCATAAGCATTTCACGCAAGTTTTAGTGATACTTATGATGACCTGTCATTCATATTGTTATTGAAAATCTTATTTTCTATTTCAATGTAAAGGTTCTTATGTTGAACGAACCCATAAAAACAGGAAAAAAAACCAAAAAACAACAAAAAGTTTTAACAAAAAATTAATTAAACGAGTGAAAATGTAATAAAATAATAATTATCAGATTCAAATTTTGAAATGAATTTTCCAAGTCAAGTATATTAATTTTTCTGTATATTATTAACCGAAAAAAAATCGTTATTTCGCATTTGAAATTTAGCAAGACTTATTTACTTATTAAATTCTTTAAAACGAATAGAAATTGTGAAATATGCTACAGCTTTTATAGATGATCTGACAATGAAATTAAAATAAAATTTTAATCTATCATAAATTTAAAAACGTGCTGATAGTGTGTGTGATATGTTATAGTTCTATATATTATTTTCCTACAACACTGCCTTAATAAAAGAATTAAATTATTAGCAATAATTTTTTTTAAAAATAAGTCAGTATTAAAATTACCCTTGAATTCCATAGTATCAGAAATAAATAAGTCAGAAATAAATTATTAAGACTAAAATTTGTAATTAAACTTTAAAATAAGTCAATATTAAACCATGAAACCTATATTTTCACTAACTCTCTCTTATATTAAATATATAATTTGAATGTTTTATAAAATAAATCCAATTATATATTCTGTAGAATAATGTCTATGATTAATACTTTTACTCTCTATCATTATTTCAATTAAATCCGAAAAGTTTACGCAAAATATTATGACTAAATAAACCACTTAGTTGAATTTAATGGACAATCTAATGATAAAACTGAACAAAAGCTATTTCCTTTTAATGTATTCTTACAAAATTACTAAATAAAAGATTCATTTATGACATATGGAATATCTTTATTTCAAATAAATTGCACAAATTTATATTTTATATTTCTATGCCTTGCATTTTGGTTGACCTCCACTGCTAGTTGGACTATCCATTTTGCATTTATTACTGCAGCAGTCTTCTTTATTTAGGCAATTTTCACCGTTGGCTAAACAATCGGCGAAACCTGATGCAACCATAGCCAAAAACATTACAAAGAACAAGAATATACGCATTTTGAATTTTTTGAATTCTAAAGGAAAATAAATTATTTATTAAAATATAATATAATTAGGAATATATTAGGACTTACTTACTGCTTTAATTATTGAAAGTGAATAAAAATTGTGAGATATGCTGCAGCTTTTATAGGTAATCTGACAATGAATTCTAATCTAAAACAAATTAAAAAACATGCTGAAGTGTGTGTCGTATGTATTGATTTTAGTTCTTTATATTTTAAGAAATTAAAAAATTAAAACAATAATTTTTTTAATTAAAATAAAGTTTAAAGTAAATCAATATTAAATTAGACTTGAATTCAATGTTGCCACTAACTCTCTCTTTGTTATATATTTAAAATATTGTATTTATTTAATAATATTAATATTTTATAAAATAAATACAATTTTTTATTCTATGTAGATTGTAGGACAATGGCAATTTTATGATTAAGACTTTTACTGATTTTTATTATAGTTTCAATTAAATGCCAAAAATTTTCGACAAAAGAATCATTAACAAGGAATAAATAATTCATATTCAGAATAATATGTTCACAATTCAAATCAATACTTTTTTGTAGAAATTGTGATGATGACATTTTAATATTTACAAATATTTCTGGTAATATTTTGAGTTAACGACATAGCATATTCTGAATTAGCTATTTTTAATACAATTTTATAATCGTTTCGATTAATTATTTGTAATTGTTCACACTACAATATTTAACAATGAGATTACTTATTAAACTTATTTACGACAAAATCTTTTTATTAAACAATATCATATAATGAAGAAAATTTAACTCCTTAAATTTAATCAAATTCTTGAAAATTATTAGAATTTGCAAGATGCAAGCCTAGCCAAAACCATTATACTTTAGAAAATTACATACATTTGGATATTGTTTGTTTTATAAACTGTAGAAATAGCTTCGAAGTCTTCAAATTTATTGTAGCTTGATATTGTATATTGTTCTCCAGATTTTCAACGTAATTACATAAAGAAATAACAATATATTAGATAGTTTAAAATAAATTTGAAAATATATAATAGTATTTTATTTTAGTGGCTTGTTGCTGGTTTCATTATCAAATAACAATTTTAAATCAACAACTGGGTTAATATTTAACATTATTTTAATTATTGTTTTCTTTAAATAAATTTCAAAATAAGTAAAAATTAAAATGGCCTTGAATTCCATGTTTATTTAGAATGTTTTATTTTTTTTACCTAAAATTGAAAAATGTAAATAATTTTAAAGTTAAATTAACAAAGTAAAAATACGTAAACAATGTGCATTAAAAATTTCCGGGGATTTGTGTGAAGCCTTGGTAAAACATTAAGTTAACTAGCTAACATTAATTAAACATTGGCATATAATTAGTTCATTAGAAAATGATTGGAATTATTTGTTATTAAGCCAAGTAAGAAATAATTCTAATCACTTTCTAATGAAGTAGTTTTTATAAAGCAATTTATTCTTGTGACGGTTTTCAGTCACGCCCACTAAATTATTTCGCCGGACATTTCTAAATAGATAGAATCGAACGTCAAGGTTTACGGCGGATGTGTAAATCCAGGTTCACCTATATGTTTATAAATTGTGCTCTAAAATTAAATTGGTTCATGCAAAAGCAGATCACTAATGTAGTATTCTTTTCTCAAATGATGAATATTGCAGTGATCAGTGTGCTATAGTATCGAAATTATATTCTTTTAGTTAGCATTCGTCATTATTTCAAATAAACTCTTCATATGCTATATAATAGCTATGCCATGTATATTGGACGACATTCACTCCTATTTCGCCATGCAATATATACTACAGCAACACTTTTCGGGAAAATTATAGTTAAAAACATTACAAAGAATTACAAAGAAGAAAAGTACATGCCATCTTGAAATTTATTAGCAATTTTATGATAATAACTAATTTCACAATTAAACTGAGACGAGATCTTTACCTAACACAAATTTAAGAACGCGCTGTTTTAATAAAAGAAAAAATTAAATTAATAATTTTTTTCTTTAAATACACTTTTAAATAAGTCAATATTAAAATTAACCTTGCATTCCATGTTTTCTTTCCAAATTTTGTTTATTGTTTCTATTAAATACAAAATTTTACGAAATAAATATAACCACACACAAATATTTTATGTACAATAAGTTTAGTTTATGATTAATATTTTTACTTGTTGCTATTATAATACTTTTTTCAATTAATGCAAAAATCATTGAAAGGGAATATACTTCATATTCATGATAAACATGTGCATGAATTCAATTTTTTGTTACATATTTTGTGACATTAGAAGTTTAATATGATATTTTTGAAAATATTTTAATTCACGAAATTGTACATATTTTCCATTAACCTTTCTTTTAAATATGATTTTACTTTCGTTTACCCAGTAAAAAAACTATTTTACTTTAACTTTTAATTCTAAGGCACAATTTGTGCAGAAATTATTATAATTATTAGCTTTAATTCACCCAATTATTAAATGTTATAATTCATTTAACTTAATAACTAAAAATATTTCTAAAATAGTATTAAAAAGAAGAAGTATATGTTTAATTTTATAAAAAATATTATGTTAATTATAATGTTAATTAGTTTTACAAAATTTTCATCAAATTTTATGGGCATCGCATAAGCCTCTCCAAAAATTTTCTTGTTAGTCTTTTTGTCCATCGGTTATCGTTTAGCGAGTTATATGAACTGCCCATTGCATTTTAACATCACGGAAGTTGATCAAGTTTGTTATACGATCTCTTGGTATACGTTGCATTCCATATATTTTCATAAGTGATCTTGCTATGGTTCTTCGGTTAACTTGTAGTTTACTGTTTAATTTAGAGAAAATGTTCCACGTTTGGGCGCCATATGTCATGAGCCATATTGAATAGAAGTTTTCCGCTGTTAGCCCTGTTTTTGAGCTCATGATATTATTTAGATTCCAGAATTGCTTCCAACTTTTTAATATTCTTCTGCCGACTTCTTTTTCGTATTTCATTTTAAAAGACATTAGTTAATTTTATCCCTTTTTTAATCTTCGCAGTATTGTAAGTCTTCATGTCCTAGCTTTATTTCTTCTTGTGTTGTGTTGGACATTATTTTTGTGTTAAATTTGGTTCGTCTCTAAACATACTTTTTGACATTCTTGAAGTAGCTTATTTATTACCGTTTCCATTTCTTTCACTGTCTCAATGAATAATGTTACGTCGTCTGCAAATGTGAGTATGTTCAACTTATCTCCATTTATATTTATGCCTAAATTTTCTAAATCAACGTTTCTAACTCTGTAGATACCTTAGCTGTGGAATTCTCATATATTTTCATAATTATCGATATGTATTTTCTACAGATTCCCCGAGTTTTTAATGCATTCCAAATTTCTATGTGTTCTATTGAATTAAAAGTTTTACAAAAATCTACATAAGCAACATACAGAGGTTTTTGGAATTCAGTTATTTTTTCGTATAATTGGTGTACAGCGTGAATATACTTTATTAAGTGTATCTTTTATTCTTTTAAGTAAACATTTTGATAAAACGGAATATATTTTTAACGGAATACTTATAGGTCTGTTATTATTAAGATTCGATTTATGCCCTTTTTTATAGCTTATTATGATTTTTGATTCTTTCCATTGCTTCGGAATTTGTTCCTGGATATTTCAGTAAATAAATCTGTTAGTGGTTCTATTAATTTCAGATTTTATTTGGTCACAATTTTTTAATTCACTAATAACTTGTTCAATTTCGGAGTTTAGAAATGGTAGGAAACTATCTTATGCAGAAATTAATAATTTTCAATAAAATAACTTTATTGCAAATTTAATAAAATATTTTAATCCGTGGCACACATATAGTTGTTGGAATCACAATTGACGATAACTGAGTAAATCGCAATTGGCTGGCGATAGTTACTCAATTGGGTGTCGGTCAACTGCGCGATAGAAAATGTTTGAACTACTTTTTATAAATAAATTATATTTGACGAAATTTACAAAATCTGTATTTTTAATATAAATACAAATTTCGAATCATTGATTAATTAACCAAATAATATAATAAGTATTACAGTAGAATTAGAAAAATATATTCCATAAAATGACAATAATTCAATCTGATTTCTTATGTCTTTACTAATTAAATCAACAATTTTTCTACATTTAATTTATTAAAAATCAGATAATTTTTTATCTTTTTTTTTTTTTAAATTAATAATAATTTTTTCAAGGATATAAAATAACAATTAAATGATTGAATGAATGATTGGGTTTAATAGCCCTATATATGTATATATAAAATATGAGTAAAAGAATTACCCTCTGATAAAAATGAACATTAAATATAACAAAGAAAAAATTATGAATTTATTATTTAAAATACGCAAGGAAAAACATCATCAACACTTAACACAGTTGATGCAGACTGAAAGATATACATAGTTGCTAAATATTACAATGAATGAAAACAAAATATATACATATACATCTATAAAAAAAAAATAAATGCACAAATAATAATAAAAAAAAAAGAAACCCATAACGTAAATGGCTCATTTACAGTACAAAGTATAATTTGAATGAATAATGTGCCTGAAAAGGATAAAAGCGATTCTTTTATTAAATTTGTTATATGAATGAAAAATGGAAATTTCGGTATATTCTTATTTCATTTACACTGAAAAATTTACATTTTTACAAGTTATGTTCGCAGTCATGGTTGACAAGGTCGGAAAATTTAGTTTAATAGACAAAGAAATTCTCAACCTTAGTTTTTTCATATAAAAAATAATCTGTAATAATTAGCTACTTTCTTTTAAGGCGTTTGTTTGTATAAATTTCAGTATTTTTTGATTTGATATAACACAAGAATTATCAATTATGGTAAAATAACAAATAACTTCTGTACAATCAAATTACACAAAGTAGCCAATAAAAAAACATTAAGAAACTTCAAGTATTTCTCTCCACTCTGCAGTTGAGGTCCTATGCTCCCCATTTTCCATACAAATTAATGATTTTGTTTTAAATGTGCATATTTCATTAATTTTCCATAAAATATCATTAATTTTGATGTGTTTTATGATAATGCGGGGATGTAGAGACAAATAAGGCAACAAAATTGAACAATTGTTTTCTCTTACAGCGTTATATTTATTCTATGCATAATATTAACTTTGTGATAATAAGTTTTTAAAAAAATGTTATTTGTATTTTTATGTCAAAGTTAAAGAGGTTTTTATAGTATGAACCCATGTTCCCAAATTAATTTTTGTGGTAGATTTTGTATGTAGTCTATTATCAATTGAACAAAAACTCTAAAACTAAAATTAAGTCAATACTTGTTTATATTTTAACATAATGATAAAATTTTATTTCATACTGATTTTTTCAGTGCAATTATTTCACTAACCATCAGAAAATAGATAGGAAAAATATTTGTTCAGGCCTTGGGTCAGTCATTTCTTTTAACGAATTACTTTTTTTTTTTTGTATTTATATATATTTAAGTTTACTTATCCAAATTAATTAGATGAGTTGTGGATAAAAACGTTTTTTTTTTTTTATATATAACTTAAATACCCTAAAAAATAATAGGTAGAAATTCAGAATTACAAAAGCTTCCTTTGCTGAATTTAGAGGATAATTTTAAATTTAATACCCGTGTTATATAAACTTTCATTAGACTTTTATAAAAAAAAAAAATTAAATCTTACTTATTTTTTCTGATTTACAAATAAATATAATTTGTTATGAAATAAAAACAATATTTAAGTTCATATTAGAAAATTGTAAAGAATTAAGTCTTGAAGTGAAACTGGAAACTTAAAGTATTATATGTAAAGTAGAGCATAATATTTTATTTATGTATATTTAAAAGATTTTATATAATATAATAATTTTCACTTTTGACTGTATGAAATATTTGTATATATATACAAAATTTATGCACACGACTGAATGTCTTCATCAAAATAATATTATTTTTTTGAAGTGAATTATATATAAAAAGTTTTTAAAATGTTTCATTTATGTTACATTTAATAATAATAATAATTTTTTTCTGTATATACATAACTATAAATTTATATCAAATTTAATACTCAGATTCAATAATATTCAAGGTAAAGAGATATTTAATTTATATTTACCACCATAATATATTCCTTTTAAAATATCTTTTATTTTTTATATAATACATAATATATAATAACTAAAATACATATATATTTAGAAATATATTTGTCTTACTTTGATAGATTGATAAGAAAAATAATCCAGGATTTATTATCTAAATAACAAAATAATAAATTAAGCAAACACAAAAGACCTAAAACAATAAAATAAAAGCAAAAAAACATAAATATTCTATTTCGAAATGTCGAAATTAATTATTGAATGAATCTGTATTGTAAAAGTGAGGATAATCTTGAGGAAGACTAAAAATATTTTGTTAGAAAAATAAAAACTATTAAAAGAAAACATATCTTTAAAGAAGTACATAACCAATAGAACCAACAAAATAAATTGTATAATGTCTTTTTTCCTAAATTATAAATGAGTTGTTCCTATATATGCCCTTTTTTTTATTACTAAAAGGAAAAAATTATCTTTAAAATAAATGTTATGATAAAGAAAAGATACAGGGGTAAAACAATATCAAAAGAATGGATATTATATATTTTTTTAAACTATTAAATATTTAAGGATATTATAAATATGAACGACACTAGATTCCTTATTATTAATGGTACGCGTTTTTATATAATAATCAAAATATCTTTAAATCAATTATATATGACAAAGTATATAATTGCGTAAAATCATAATTAAATTAAAATTATAAGAAAATTAAAATAAATTGGTACTTAACAATTATAATTTAATTAAATTAATTATAAAACTATATTATTTTTCATAAACAATTTGCTGATAATAAAAATTATACTGTTTAAACAAATTTGATTTTTTCGTCCAAAAATAAACACTTTATGTCAATGTAACAGGAATTATAAAAATATTGTAGAATAAGTTACTTGTGACAGGATTAAAAGATCAAATTTTCTCAGTTTACAATATAGCGCTCCCAGTGCAAAAACTAAAAAGTCTTTTATTTGGTTCTATTCTTCATTACCTTTCAAACGTGTCATCTTACATCGTGTATTGTATAATATAGCATTTCCAAGTATAATATACTTGGTGCCCTCTAACTTCATAATCTAGATTTATACTAGCTAGCATTTAGTTAGAATTATTATCTCATTTCCGAATACCATATTGAAGACTGAAACTAGCAGAAACTTTAATTAAAAAAAAATTATTCAAATTACAAAATTTACAAGAGACGATTACAAAATTTTATTAAATTTCTTTCAATGACAAAAGTTTCTCATGAAAGTTTTCTCATGAGAAAAATATCATGAGAAAGTTTTTTCTTTATGAAATCATTTAACAAAGAGTTTATAGTTTCAATGCAGACCACTCTAGCCTTGGCAATGTAAATAAATTTTCTAACCATTTTGTGTTATATCCGTTCTATTAACTAAATGTTATTAAATAACGCTGGATCATAATGTATAATTCAACAAGAAATTTAAAATTTATATATTTTTTAAATTTTAATATTTCCCAATTTACCGCAATTAAATCTTAGAAGCATATTCATATCATAATTTTTTTTTTTGAATATGTTATATTTTTAGAATTTAATAAGTTTTCACAAAAAAAAATTTATCAAAATTTAAAAATTACAAAATTTCATTCTCAGATTTTAATAAACGTCTTAAAAGTTTATTTATAAATTAAATCGTGTTTTTGTATACCGATTTTTGTTTTGTTTTTTTTTTTTCGTTTTTATTTTGTGTGGAAAAAGGATAATAAATGAAACATCAGGTGTTTTATTCAAAGTGAATAATTAATATAGAAGTCTCTTAAGTGCACCATTAAATTTGAAATAAACTTAAATTTATGTAAAAAAAAACACATTATTATGTTGTTGTTTTTTTTTTTTTGTTATTAAAATATAATCAGATTAAAAAATTATATGAATTTAATCTTTCCATTTAATCAAATATTCAGTAAAAAAATAAATAGTAAACAAGCATAGAAAATAATCATATATTTTATTTAACATATTATATAAAATAAGCTAATTTAGACTAATTTTTTGATTATAAATTGTAAAATAGGGAAATAAATCTAATTGCATATATATTTAAATTACACTATAGTTACATATTTTAGTATATAAAATTTTATTATAATTGAATCAGTGAAATAAATATTGATTAGTAAATGAATACTGGACTATATTTTATATACCAGTAATTGATTAAAATTATCAAATTCCCAAATTATTAGGAAATTATATTTGGGGAAAACAATAATAATAATAAAAAAAAAATAAAATAAAAGCCATCATTAATTTTATGCAAATTATTGTTTTATAACTTTAGTAATTATTAAAAATTATTCTCGGTATATTAATATACCAACGAAAATAAATCACTTTGTTAACTGAACCCATAAATATAATTCAATAAATTTAACCAAAAATATAAAAAAATATATATATATTTTTATAACCATTTCATGGTTGTCGTTGACGTCGTCGTAATAATCATCTCCATCGTTTGAATTACTTAATTAGGCATATCCCCATATTCTTTTGCAAAAAAATATTCAAATTCATTAAGGATTCAACGAAACGTTAAATATCTACAATTCATTTTAATATCTATTTCAGTTTGGTTTTGTTTAGTACAAAAAAATTTTCATTTTTCCTGTTGTCATCTTATAATCATTTATTCGGATATCTTCAACCGACCTCACACCAATTAAAATAAACTTTATAATTTTAGTTAACTTTTATTTTTTTATTAAAATAAATATAAATACATATATACATAATTATTTAGATTTAACTAATGGAAATTTTATTTACATATACATGTGCATTTATGGAATTCAAGGATCACCCAACGCGGCTTTAATCCAATTAAAATTAACTGCCCTTTTTAATTGCAAAAAAAAAATTATAAAAAAAAAAAAAACACTCCACAAAGACACAAAAATAAAATATAAACTTTTACACCAAGTTAAACTAAATTTCTGATTCAATTCCTTGTGAAGTTCCTCCTTTCTCTCTATATATATTTTTTTCATCTAATTAATGTCCTTTGGTTTTGCACAGCTTCAAATTTTTTAGAAATAAAATAAAAAACACAAAATCTTATTAAAATAAAAATAAACAATAACTGCCGCCAAAATAAATGAGCAAAAAAATATTTATATATTTTTTTAAATTGTGTTGATTTTTTTCTTGTTTCGATAGCAACACCGAACAAAATAATCTCAATATTGTTGCTATTAAAAAATGGTATAAATCTTAGGCAAAACATGAAAAAAGTCTAGAGAAAATCGGAAAAAAAAAGTGTTTGGCAGAATTTTTTCGCTTTCTGATTTTTGTTACATAAAAATCTGGAAATGTGGTCTTTAAATATGATAAAAAAAAAATATTCATTGTTTTTCTGTGTTATTACGTGAAATAAGTATGGAAAAGGGAATTTTTAAAGAACGTCTGTTTTTTTTTTTTTTTGGAGTAACAAACAAAAAAACAAGCTTTGCTCTGTGGTCCCTACTTTTTTTTTTTGTTTGGTTGATATTGTGTTTCCGTTTTAAAATTTTTACACATTATAATTTTTTTTTCCGTCTACATAGCATGTTTTCCTAATTTTCGTCTTGCGTAAAAATGGAAAAATTAGAAAATTGTTGGAAAAAAAAATTTAAATTAAATAACAATAAAAGAAAATTTGTATTAAATTAAAAATGACGTACATATTTATAAGTGTTTTTCACATTTTCTCGTTTTCCTTTATGACACAAAAAAAAAAAAAACTGTGTATATACTTAATTTTGATTAATATTAAAAATTTTATTCTAGCAGCAATTTTATCAAAAATTTAATGTTCAAAGTTGAATTGCAAAATTACAAATGTTCTTAGGACCATATACACTTGTTTTGTTATTAATAAAACATAAATATCATTAATTGTAAATTTTAATTTAATGTCTATAAAAGCATGTAATCTGCTACTATTAAGTTTATAACCATCGAAGAAAAAGGATTCTTTTAATTTGTTTTTGTTTGTTTAAGATTTTATCAGGATAATCAAATTTTGTATTCTCTCTAGCCAGTACTCACTGTAGTACTCTCACAAATTTTAATATAAACGTATATTTAGCAAATAATACAATTTAAAAATTGGGTAAATGCTAAGAGTACAGCTATTGTCTTACCACAGAGTCTTAATTAAATTACTAACTACATACAGAAAGAAAGTAGGATGAAGCAAAACATAGTATTTTATGTACAATATATCTAGTTTAGCATCAATTTATCATTATATAAATAAGAAAAGGTATTAATAACTGATTTAGATATAAAATTAAAATGCTATAAAACTTTTAGCTCTTTTTATAATAAGAAATAAAAAAGAAGATTGGCCAACTTTGAAGTCTTTGTTCTTTGGCCAACTTTGAAGTCTTTGTTAAGTGTCAATTATAAATTTCTTATTTTTAGTAGATTCGTTTAATTTGAATTATCTAGTTGTAAAATCGTCGGCTGACTATTATTTTGACCTATAAAATATAAATATAAGAGTTATGACTTATAGCTTATTTTTTAACTACTGTTAAAAAAATAATGTTTTACAACATCAAGTAAATGGTCCAAAATATAAACTTATTTAAAAAAAATTTAACTCGTTTTGTAGATTGCTTAAGAAATCAAATAATGAGTAGCTGAATAATAAGTAAAGATTCATTGTAAACAGAATATTATAAGAAAAGATTCATTGTAAACAGAATATTATTCCTTGTAATTACTGTAAATTTTTATAAACAATCTCCCAGATAAAATAATAAATCTTTGCTTTATCTTAAGCTTTACATTTTTATCAGATCAGCTATATTAGTCCAAAGTATAAAGCATATTTATTATTCGACATCTTGTTAATAAGTAAATTTTATCTTAAAAATAAAACAATGTTAAATCAAAATTTCCAAAATTAATTATTATTTCAGTTTAATGTATAATCAAAAAATTAGAAGAAGAAAAAATTGAATTCCGGTAGACATTTTATTTTTTTGTCTATATCTTTTGCGTACATCTATTTATTTAATTTACAATAAAATTATTTATTTTTCTATTCATATTTACTTGCTTTAATATTTTACAGAACGATGAAAGATATATATGTACATATTATATGTATATATAAATTGAAATCGCTTCAAACTTGAAATTGCCCTGGAGGACATACTTAAACAAAAGTTAAAGGGGGAGTTTTGGAATCAAATTATATATTTTAAAAAAAAAAATTGTATAAAATTGGAAAGGTTTATATATAATATATATATATATTTAAAGCATATCTATGTTATATTTTTCTTTCCTTGAAAGGCTCAAAAGTAATAAGAGAGCTCCTCAGAGTTGACCTTTTTGTAGCTCCAAGAAATACAAAATACAACAGAAAAAAAATATATAGTATATTTTTTTTAAAATTATTTTTTTTTTTACTTAAGATTTAGATTCCGAAACTATATATAAGCAAAAATATATGAAAAGGATCTAGGACGGTTTTTCATTACTAAAAGAAAAATCTTGGATTATTATTTTACATATTTTTTTTTTTGTTTGTCAAATCCTTTCAGTTATAAACTATAAACCGACCCCTAAAAAGACGTTTATCTCTTTATTCTTTAGAAATTCTTTCTGGACTTTATATATAAAAAGGAAAATTAAATCGATATTTTCGTACTTTTTCCGTTGTTTTATATGTTTCCTAATATATATTTATATATATATGTATAATAATCTGTATATATATACCGAAACATATATACAATATAACTTTATTTTTATTGCACTGAAACGTCCTATTTCATACCTTTAAATTTTTTATGATAAAAGCTTTATGTTGTTTTTTTTTTTTTTTGTTTGTTTGTTTCGTTTTTAGTTTTCCGATAAAGAAAAAAAAAAAAATGAAAGAAATTTTCTTAATCAATTTCACAATTTTAATTTTTTTTTTATAAGATATTTTTTTTTGGAAAAGTTTTTTCAGTCATCTATATGATGAAATGCTGCATTGCTTTGAGGCATTCAATTTTTAAAACTATAAAATATAACTTTAACTAAAAAGTTCAATAATTTCATAAAAAAAAATGCAATAAAAATATATTCCATATAATTCGGAAAATTGATCGGAATAAGTTAGTATACATTTTATTGAAATATTTATGTATATATTCCTTTTAAAATCATATTATCGAATATAACTGGTATTTATGTTTCTACTAATTTTTTAAATAAATGTTGAAATAAATAACTAGAAATGGTATTCACGTATTCACATGAATGAAATATATATAATATCTGATATATATAAACTAACTCTACTAAATAAAACGATAAACAGATTCATTTTATATTCCAAATTTATTTTAAATTTATTTAGCATATTTGTTTGTTTTAATCACTTCTTTTTTGTTGAATATTTATCTTCATTGATTAAATGATTAACAATGATCTAATATCTATTAAAATTGATTTATAAAGCTTATTTATCGCACAGATTCTACTCGAAATTAAATTTACAAATTAATTATAATTATAAATGTTTTATCGAATCTGTATTTTTAAAGATGTACTTAGATGGTTGGAAAATATTTGTATCTATTCATATAAAAAATATTATTGGATATTTACAAATTTTCTCAATGTCAGGATCATTACCAATTTGACATTAACAATTTTTTAATTGCGATATCACACAAGTTTATTTATAATAAAGAAATTTTTGGTATACAATAAAAAAATTAGTTGAGCATCTAGTTTCAAAGTAATTTCTGAAAATAAACCCTGAGTGGTAGAGAGTATAAAACACTCACTTAAACGTTAGTTAAAAGGGGTTTTATTAAGTTAGTGTAACTCAGTCTCAGATAGTATCGAGTTAGGGAAGAGTTGTCGCATTCCTATCACTCCGTAAATCTAAGCATTACTTGTATAATGACACAAAATCACAAAACGTCAAAGAAGATATGAACATTAAAAGTTAATTAAGAGCATAATTTTCAAATTACATCATTTATATTTTTATTTTTACGGAAATACAATTCTTTTCTTTTCGTAGAAAATAATTTTCCTAAGTAGAAAAGAATATATGTATATTTTTTATTAAGTATGTTTACACATAAATACTGGAATACTGAAATACTGAAAGTGGTATGATTTAGGCGACTCATTCCTACTTCTTCCTGAAGTTTTATAATAATTCTTAATATGTAATTAAATTTAATATATGTATTTAAGTATTTCTTTGAAAATTCAAAATCAATGAAAAATTCTATACAATTTTAGATTTAATTTGAAAAATAAGTTTTTCCAATAAAATATAATATACATATACATGAAAAGCTAGTAAATATCAAAGAAAAACATTTTTTTTTTACTTACAGATTTATTATTCTAAAAAGTTTTTGTGTTATTTATGTTTGTTGCAACAACAAAACAAAAAAAAAAACAATTTTTTTTGCATTTACCATTAATTTTGTTTCAGTTATAAACATTAAGCAAGTTAGTAAACTCTTGAAATATTTTCTTTTTTAATTTATAAATTTATTTGATTCAAATTTATTAGTAAACGAAATGATTTTTATCGTCTGTGTGACCTAGAATAGATATTGTATAAAATAAAAAACCAAATACAAGTATCTTTCTTAATCGTTTTTTTAATTTAAGTTTTATTTCAACAGTTTTTAAATTATTTTCACTTTTAAAATTTTTTTTTGTTTCACATATGGTTTATTAATTATATTCTAAAAGACAGAAGTATGTACGATAATTATATAAGAATTGTTAGTATTTTTTTACTTCTACTATATACCTTGTAATTAAATATGCGAAAATGTAAAAAGGAAAAATTTATTTTTCTGTGACCCTGAGATAAATGATCATTTGTTAAAAAAGAATCTCGTAGTAGAACTACTGTGCAGCAGTTTCATACATATCGGATTATGTATATTATATGCATTTTATGTAAATGTAAAATTAATTAAAATAATGTTTCCCGTGGTACTGTGTTAAAATATAAATATATTTTGTAATAATGCCGACTCTCCAATTATGCAAACTATATAGTACTTAGTTCAAATTTTTTCCAATAATGCCCCAAACATCAGAGACATCTCTACATGTTTTACACTAAAATAAACCAATAAATTTTTTTTACGCAAATGGTTTAATTTGAGTTAGAAATTATACATAGTTTACCAGATAGTTATGTACTTTTCGCCATGAGGTCCTTATATACCCCTATTTTAGGATAATATTTTAAGGATAGTTAACGCTGTTAAATACAAGTTCGAAGTAGCGCCCTCTTTAGTACAAATTGAATTAAGAATAATTGTTATTTTATTCAATACATGCCGAAATATTTTCAATGATTAATAGACTATAATTATCAATTTGATTATGCTTAATTCGAATTTCACATATTATTATTAAATTACTATTTTAACTCGGTGTGGTAGAAAACGAATAACGATCTAAAAGACTCTTTTCTGCCACCAATTTATGTGTACCTTTACTGTTGTATATAATTATTTGAAAAAGTTTACGAACAAGACAATCTGACAGACTGCAATATACTAATATCAAGTATTTTTAGTTCCAAAAAAAAAATCCATAAAAATAGTAAAAATACTTTTAAGTTGATGTAAGTATAGATACGATGTTTACAAACAAATTATTTATCCTTGAAACGATTCGTTCCTGAGAAAAATTATGAGAATTCTTAAGTAATTAAAATGGAATTAAACTGGGAGTTTGCTAAGTGATGCAGCAATTAAGTTTCTCATTTCATTAATTTTTACGTAATTTTTTTTTATTATATATACTATGTATAAGTAATTATATATACATATTTTTTTTTTAATTCGAGTAAAAGATTATACCTGAATATTAGTTAACATTTTATAATTGTGAACAGAGATAGATACACATTGAATTTGTAAACGACAGCAATAAAATTATTGTTGTATATATCTGAAAAAAAAAGTTTAACAATGTTAATTTCGCAAAATAATATATTTTTTGATAAACTTTAAAGTACAATATAATTTTCTATGAAAAACAAAATTAAATAATTTTAAAAGTCTACTATTTTATAAAGGTGTATTCAGTGGTGTGTTGGTGCTGTTTTGAGCCGCCGTAAAACATCGGCTCGATTTTTTATGCCGGTTCTTTCAACATAATTTAATTTTAAAGTCATTTTTTTTTTAAATAATGAATTTTACAATAAAAATAGAATTACAATAAATATTTCCAAGCTTGGACTTAAATGTTAAAAACTAGAAGTTGATTAACATATTTGGAACAGTATCCATCAGTTTAGGTTACGATCAGTGTATTTTCTGGATTATTTAAATATTATATTTTGGCGAGTTATAAATGAAAAGAACTGAAATTAATGTATAATATTGGACGTTAATGTATAATATTACACATTTTATTTCTAAATTAAAAATGAGGCGGCTAAAAAATATTTACATCTACACCACTGGCGAGTAATAATTGGTTTTGAATTCGACTCTAAAATAAGTAATCTGCTATTTAGTTTTGGGCTTAAAAAATTTTGATATTAATTTAGAAATATATTTATGGGAGATATTAAAATCTTGTAGTTACAAGAATATATCTTTTCATGAAAAGTATATAAATAATAAATTAATACAAAATTTTAAAACAAATTGGTTTTGCTTTATATTAAAAATGAATTTTCTGAACTATAAAAGTTAATTTTTAAGTTTTCAACTCAAATTATTGTAGTGATTTATATCGTTGAACCAGACTGAAATTTTTATATTTAGCAATTACTGATAGGAATTGTCACTAGTTCTCATAAAAGAATATCAGTTTGTGAAACTAAATGTACATATATGTATTTTACTGATATAAATGTTTCAACTTATCATAATATATAGTAACATATTTTCACCTTTGCTAATTAATACTATTTTTTTAAGCAAATTATTTCAATAGTATATTTGATTTACTTAATCTTTCTTCTCTGTCCGCAAGCTTTGCATAAAACAAATATTTTCAATTGAATAACCATAGTAAAAGTTAAAAAAAAAATAATTATTTTAAGAAATTTAGTTTTAATATAAATTTTTATGTTTTCAGATGCAAGTTTCACATAAATATATGTGAATACATATATGGATATTTATTTTTCAAAAGTTTTTTTTTAAAGAAAAATTCATCTAGGTATAATTAATGTACATCATTTTACCACAATTTATTAAAATTTTGGGAATTGTTAAAGTTTCTCTAAAACTTTCTAATCAGAATATAATTATGCCACAAAACTTTTCTCGACAAATAATAAAAAAATCTTATAATTCTTTTTATTTTTATAAAAATAAATATTTTACGTTTCATAGCATATATTCAAATAAAATAAAATAAAATAGACTAATAAATCTTTTTATTAAGGTTAGTACGCGGGTCAAGCATAGTGAATTTTTTCGTTGGGAAAATCAGATATTTCACCTAAGTAGTATGACTCACCATGAAAAATTTGTCAATTTTAGTAATTTGGAGACCTATAATTTCAGAAGTTTTGAATATTCTGATTTTAAAAACTATGTAATAGAGTATAATTTCGGTAATCCGGAATAATAAATGGAAGGGTTGATCAAAATCTTTGAATTTAAGGAGACATTACTGCATATATTTATTTTGAAACATAATATAATCAATTTTTAAACAAAATCATGTCTTAGTTTTTAATGTTAATGTCAACTGTCTATTTTTGATTTCTAATCTAGTTCACTTGAACACCATTTAAAAATTATACTACACTTGTAGTGAATACTATGCTCTAATCGTATAAGTTAATCACAATAAAATTATTTCAAGTAGCGTCCAAGTAATCGTAATCATAAATTCATTTAAAATTAGATAAATATTTATTATCATATTATATTTGCAAGTGAAATAAACTATAGGATTGAAACAAAATACTAATATTTCTTTTGAGATTTCAATAACTTTGTCTATTTTATGTAGGAGACAAATATTGATTTTTCAAATAATCTTTATTTAGTGCAATACCTTTAGATAATTTTTTTTTCAGTAGTCAGAAAAGCAAATAAATTATTTAATTACCTAAAATAATAAATCTTTATAAAAACCTCAAAGATTATTAAATATATTTTACCAAAAAAATTTTTTAAAAACTGAAGAAATAAAAATCTTAAAATTAAATAAATACATATTAAATATAAAAATATAATTCTTCCGTAATGTTTGAAGACAAAAAGTAATTTTCTATAAAATATTAAAGTTTATTAGTTCATCTTTATAATGCCTTATGTTTTAAGTTCTGATAAAATTATCATTCTTATGTAAATTTGACATTAAACATCTTATTATTTACATTTGATATTCAAATATTCGAATTTATATTTGCATGGACAACAAAAATAAAATATAATAGAATTTTAGATAAACCCTGATATATTTGGTTAAATTCAATTAATTGAACTCTCAAGAAATATGTAAATATCCTTTTATCCTTGTTGGTTAGTAAAAGAAGTTAAACAATACCAAAAAAAAAACTAATTTTCTTTTATGATTAAATAGAATAATTTGAAATTTTTGTTTATAATTGTTTTTTTTTCTTTGTAAAACAAGAGAATTTCCTAAAAGCTTTTCTACAAATTCATTTCAAATAATTATTTGTTTGTTAAAATGCTTTTACTACAAATCTGTTTAATATATTCAAAGATAATGGTTTTCCAACAAATTCATGATTAAAGTATACATATATCAAATAAACTGCCAATTTCAATTTGTAAACACTTTTTTTTTTTGTGAAAAACACCTAAGCTCTAATGCAGCTTGTATTATTAAAATTTTATTTAATTAAATTAATAAAATAAAAAAAAGTATGTATTACACAAATTAAATATAAACTTTTTAAATTCATAATCATTTATTTAAATAAAGCAATAAGTTTAACGCAAACCCTCAGCTTCTTTATGTGGCAAATCTCATATCCGTAAAAAAAAAAAAAAAAATTCTGAAAAAAAAAATAAATTCGTAGTTGTTTGCTTTTATAAATATTCAAACTAAAATGTTATTTTTCTGCTTTCCGGAGTGCAGCATTTTAAGTACTACATACTAACAATTTATATATTTTTTTTTAAAAAAAACACATTTTTTTTCGGTCTTTTGAAATATAACGTATAATATAGATTTTTATTTATGTTGCCGATTTACTTACTTTTATATTTAATTTTTCATACACTATCCAAAAAACAAAAAAAAAAAGGACACAACAGAAGTTTATGTACAAACGGACGAATTTTGAATATACTTTTACGGTTTCTTGTTGGAAAGAAAAAAAAAAACAACATAAATTTTATGTAAATTTTATGCGCATTTAATGAATAATAATTTTTTTGGATGAAAAATAATTAACTTTTAAATTAAAAGCGAACCAAACACAATTTATTTTTATGCTTTTGAATTTAATTCAAAAATATATATAAAAAATTACAAAAAAAAGAGGAAATTAATGATAAAACAAAATTAACGATTTTTATTCCTTTAAGTAATTTTGTGCAAAACTAAGTTTATTTTATAAATCGATTTTTTTATGGGGAAATTAATAAATAAAACTTTATGTACTAAAATTATTAGTCTAAGAAATTTGTTAGATTAAATAATTTCTCATACTGCAAAATATTCAACTTTGTTAGTTTTTTATCATTTTCCGCAAGAAAATAAACAAACACTTCTTAAGACAAACAAAAATTACATTTCATATTTTCTTATTTATTTTCCTGCAATAAATCATTTCACACACAAAAAAAAAATTATTTCCAAAATATGAAAATCTAACTCTTACCGACGATATGCGAATATAAAATTATAAAATTTTGAGTTATTGGATGAATTTTTGAATGTGCAGAAATATTTATCTTGTTAGGGGGATAGTCGTCGAAATGGTACCATTTAGTAAATCGTATTATTGTAAAAATTAAAGAAAATAATTGATATCTATTGAAAGGAGATTGTCCTAAAAGTATTAGAATTAGTATTAGTAATTAATACCAAGATTAAACAATTAATATCAACTTTAAAACTACATTTGCCACATTTGTATTTACTTTTTGTGACTGTAAAACTATTATTTGGAGTATTAGTTTTTTATGCCATATTCTAAGGATATTTTGGAAAGAAAATTAAATAAAGATATAATTTTTTTTATATTTTACAATGTCCAATATATTAAGCTGTTTTTTAAAGATTTATTTCATTAAAATTTATTGTAGTAAATCAGTTTATAATTAGTTGCATAAACTGGACAACTGTGTGTTACCAAATGTCCTATATTACCAAATGTGTTACCAAATGTCCTATAATTAAGCAACTAGTCAAAAACATTACATTTTTGCTGGTACGATGTAAGAAATATCGGAACACTGAGAATTAGTACGATTTACACCCACACTCACCTATAATCATATAAATTTAAATAATCAATTTTGTTTATAAATATAATTAAAATTGAAAATTTTTTTTTAAACAATTTAATTTAATTTCAGTTCGCTAATTATTGAAATCGGATTTATATTTTTCTTTAATTTTAATTATTTTATATAATTTTTAGTCAATTATTATTATTATTTTATACAATTTTTAATCAATTATTATAGTTTAAAATTCTGTTAAAGATTATTGTATAAAATACAATTATTTACTAAAAGAAGATACATTTACAGCATATGCATAAGCATTAAAGAGTAGAATATTTTAAAAAATTTAACCAATAAACCAACATCCAAAGTTGTTTGCTGTTGTGGTTTAGTTGGTGTAAATATTTTATATTTTCTATATAAAGAAAATTATAAAGTTTATATTAAAAATAGGAGTAAATTTTCAACTGATGTTTCACTTAATAAATAAATTTTAGTCAATGTTACATGTATGGTATTTTCATAAAAGCAGGAATCTTGCGTCATTAAAATATTTTGTTATAAATTTATGAATATTTTATAAAATATTGTATCGAATAATTCAATTTTTTTTATAGATTATTACAAGAAATAAAAATTCCTTATACATTAGCAGTTTACAGTCCATCTGTCTGTTTTTTTTTTCGATCTGTTTATAAACTTTTTCAAATTAAGATTTAACATAGTAAATGTATATAAAATGTTGCTAAATAATTTATTGCAAAAATTGAATAATTTCCTAAATAATATAAGGAAAAAAGATTTTGTCATAGTCCGTTAGATGGTGTAATTAACATATAATAAAAAATTTTTCCAAAATAGTTTTTTTAAATGAAAAATGATAATTTGAACACTTTCTCAATAGAGGTGCTATACCGAAATTTTTAACATACTAAATGCCTAATTAAACTTTTGCGGATTTCAACCCTAACAATCCAAATTAAAGGACAAGTAAATTTATAATAATTTTTTAATTTCATTAGTAAAAATCACATAAAACACTGCAAGATGATGCTTTTGAAAGGTCGTATATATAATACAAATAAAGTAAAATTAAATAAAGGATTATTTTTTATGATGCCATACTATTAAATATACTAATATACATATTTATCTTTTCATTTTTAATAAGGTTTTCACAAATGATTCTTATAATTAATTTTTTGACATGAACTGCATGTGTCATCAACCAAAAAATCTCATATGTATAAAACAATCACACATTAGTTCTACTGCGCGATATATTTTTAAATAATAATTTTAAAAAAATTCTTGTCGTTGATAATAAAATCTATATTTAAAATATATCCTTTAGTAACTAAAGTTTAGTCGATTGATAAATCTATAAATATAAAAATATTTAATTTTAAAAATCATTATTATTTAAATTTTATTATATTATTGGTCTGACTATTTATGCAGATTTATGCAGATAAAGATTTTTGTAATTTTATGTAAAGTAAGACAATTTTCTAGACACCATAAATTATTTTTTTCATATAATACAAAAAAAAAAAAAAACTCAAGAAGTGTAAATAATTAGGTCTTGAACATAAAAAATACTTAACGACTTGGAAAAATGCAAATAAAACAAACCAAAAATCATTTTAATGGAAATATTTCCTTTTATATATATATATATATTTTCTTGAATTAACTTTTTTTTCCTTTTGTTTTTTTTTTTCATATTTTTAACATTTTTCTTTTTCTCAACAGGACAAATTATTAGTATATATAGTTGCTTGAATTGGCGATAAGCAAGTAAAGTTAAATTAACTAGAAAATAATAACAAATTTTTTTTTTTTTCGTTGACAGTATTTTCACGGTAATAATATTTTTAATAAAAAAAAAAAGATTTTTTTTTTATTTAAACGAAAGGTAAATTGGAAAACTTATCAAACAAATTTAGTGGACAATTAAATTTATTGTTGTTTTTAAAAAGATATTTTATTTTTTTTTTTATGGTTTTTATTGAAAGTTTTTGTTTTTTTTTTCTAATATAATTTTAGTAGAAAAAAAGGAATTTATTTTTCTGTGGGATATATAATAATAATGCTGTAAAATTTTGTTGATCACAAAAACAAAAAAAAAAGTTAAATTCATTACCTATAAAATAAAGAGTTTCATTTTTTTTTACCGCATCGTAGACTCTAACAAATCCACATAACTTTCATCTCTCTATTCTATCTTATCGTTTTTGAACGAAAAATAACAACTACATTATAAATAAAACTATATTATTATATACAACATTATTATTTGAACGTGATAAATTTTCTACAAGAATTTCTATAACATTTAGAAATATATATATATATATATATATAAAAAAAACCAAATCCTATTTTAACAGGAAATTCTGCAGCATGTACATAATCAGTGTTACAAACCGATAGTATAAAACAGGAAAAAAGTTAATTATTTTTTAAGCTATAATGTCCTTTTTTTAAACGCAACAATTTTTATCATTTTAAACTAACTAAAGATATTAGAAACCGAAAAGAATTATTAGAATGATTTTATACAATGTTATAGTTTAGTTATATATGGAATATTGTGTTACAACTTTTTAATAATTTATTATGTTTTTCATGTTAAGTCGCCGGAAAATACATGAAGTTGTTTTGTTGTCTTTTGAAAACCATATATATACCAAAGGCCACAACAAAACATGAAACCAACATGTAAGCATAACTTTATGAGCTGGAAACAAGGTAAAGTCAATATATTACAGAAAATTTGTTTTTAGAAAGTTATTTTTTATTATTTTATTTTACTGTGTAAATATATCGCGTTATGGTCATCAAACATATTGATTAAACTAAATAAAAAAAAAAAAACTTTAATGTAAATCATTTTTATCAAAAGATTTCAATTATATATTGTTATATAAATTTTAATAAAAATTCACCTGGTTATTTAATTCTGAAATTAAATAAGATTATTAATTAGAACACAAAATTAAAAAAAAAATTTGAAATTATTTTTTTTTTTTTGTAAATAATGTTAAAATGTATACACAAATCAAAAGAAATAATAAAATTTACATTTTACCTTACCACAAAAAGTTTTCGAAACAATTGAAAAGTCCTGGTAGACGAAATGTCTGAAAGTAATTTAAATGAATTTAATTTTAATTATTTCAAGTGCATTCAACTGACGCAATGGAAATTATAACTAATTTTATTCTATTTCCCTAGAGAACATTTTTTGTCTACTAAATAGTTATATTTTACAACAAAATTTTATGAGAAAGGTATACTCTATATTTATATATAAATCGTTTATTATTCTTCATTATGCATTTACAAACTAAAAAAAAAAAAACAAAAAAAGGAAAATATTATTAAAATTATATATAAATTTCCCAAAAGATTATCATTTAGATTTACATAAAAAATATTATTGAAGGTAATTTTACTCATTGCTCAATGATTTAATCTTCTTTTTTTTCTACATTTTTATGTGAATGAAGCACAATTACATTTTATATTTTGAATACTTAAGTTTAAATCGTTTTGTTGTGAATGTCCCTAAACTAGTTTAATATTATCAAGTAGTTTATGGACATTAGACATTCACAGATATAACTTTTTTGTAGAGTTTATGAATGAGATTTTGTGTAAAAAAATATTGAAATTAGTTTAGTATAATGCTGAATTTATTATAAAAAATGATTGAAACTCTATTTTTTGATAAGGAATTAATATTAAGTTTATCTTTTTTCCTTTTTACCAATGCGGACTGTTGTGGGCATTAGTTACAATATACCTCCATTTACTTCCGTTATTTGCCAGAATTTTCTAACGCCACATATAATCATTTTCAACCCTGTCAATCGTTATTTTCATCAGTTTTGTCTCTTTTGCCCTCTTATCATTTCTCAGTGCTTTGCTTAATAGAGCAGTCTTATTTCCTCCATTCTTCACGGTAATATCAGCAGCCTAATATCCTCCAATCTTAATGGTAATTTAATTTCCTCCACAGCCTGGTTTCCTCAGTGACTTGCTTTAACCTTGTAATAATTTTGGTCATTTATAAATTTGATTATATCTTCAGAGTTGGAAGAAAAATTAACAAATATATATGCGGTCGTATTTGATCTCCACTGATTTTGGTCTATTCTGATTGCTGTATATATTTTTCTTAGTATTTTTCTTTAGAGATACATATATATAAATAAAGATGAAACTGTTTTTTTTTTATGTGTTTCCGGAATAAATACACACTTTCAGAAACGCTACAGGCTAGAGTGTTTAGATCACCCATGCTTGTATATATTAAATCCAAAATATGGGATATAAGCTAAATTAGATTTCTCTAAATGTTCCTCTAAGGGTGAAAAATTGCCTAAATATTACCTCATAGGCATGACAGGTACATCAGGTATCGTTAACTAATAAAAAAAATCATTTATGTTATTTTTAAAATTAAATTTCAATCAATATTTAAGCTTATAAGTTAATTTATTACTGACATTTTGTAAACTACAAATGATCGATTAAACTAAAGTATTTTATAGGATTATAATAAATTTTATGTAATTTCAATTGTATACTTTTTTTTGCTTATAATAAATCATGTTATTAATTATTTAATATTTTTAAATATTAATACAGTAATATGCTTTTTGTTAAAATATATTATAGATATTTTAATATTGCTATTTGATTATCCTATTAATTTTTTTTTTTAAATAAAAAATTGATTTAAATTATTCCACACGAAGTAATAGTTTTTCGTAAATATTAAATTATTATTTAATCATTTCTTTTTTATATAAATCTTAGATATATACGATAATTGCTTTCAATTGGAAATAAATTGGAAAGATAAATTTTACATAATATATCAAAGATATAAAATTGTACGTTAAATATTTTCTATTAGTTCTTCTGGGAACTTGTTTCCGGAGAAAAATTCCTTTAAATTAGCACACTGCCGTCCGTACGTACATTCAAACATTATCACATATTAATATTTAGCATATATGTAATACATAAATAGATATAAGGAGAGCTAAATTTGGAGGTTATGTGTCTGCTGTGTAAATTATATTACACTTGCTGATATAACTTTCTATAAGTACATATTCACCAATCACCAAAAATAATATAAGAATTACGTATTAGAATTGTAGAATAAATTATAATTTTGTGCAATTCTTCCTTTTAAAATATATTTATATTAAGAGCTCATAAATATGAAATGACTGCACAATCCGACATTTTATAAATATATACTCTATAATTTTTATGGTACGTACAGCATATTTAGCCAAAACGTTTTCTTTCAAATTAATAACCGCAAAACAAGACATTAAACTCAAGATTTATATAATAATTATATATATATATGTATACAATATGTTAATATTAATTTTCCCAAAACTTTATCTTTAGTAAAAAGAACATATATACATATGTATATATATATAAACAATAGGAAGCCAATACCAAAAATCTTTACACCTGACCTAGAAGGCTTTTATTTTCCAAATAAAATATCGATTTGTTTTTTTTTTATCTAATTATATCTGTCTTCTTATACGTTGGTTAGTAAAAACAAAAATTATTCAAATACTAAGCTAAAAAGTATATACAAAGAGTATACATGACCTGCCAACTTTAATTCTATAGTTCAAAATAAACTAAGATTATGGGGTATGAGAAAAATATTCGAAATTAGACCTAAAATGAATGGAATTATTTCGTGATTAATTAAACAGATTTAATTACGTCACGGAGACCATAATATAATTATGTAATTAGCAATTAGATGTTTGAGAGATAAAATATTTTATCATTCCTTCATTTAAGATTATAATTATTCAGAAGTATTTATATTGACTGGGTATATAGGTATATATAAGTAATTTCTAACAACTAAAACAAAATTTTTATTTTTTTTTGAAATTTTATTACCATAAGTTATATTTTGTTTTATGTTATTTGCCATTTTTTTTAGAATTATTGTTTAGTAAATTAAATAAAATGGTATGCCAAATTAACACAATTTTGTAATAATATACCGTGACTATAAATCATAATTATTTTGTATTAAGATACTTTTAATAATTTTGTTTTATGCAAATTAACATTAAATAATTTAATGATCGGAAGTGAATTTTCTTTTACTCAAATAAGAGAAATTAAATTTTTTCTTAAAAATTATTTTCAGTTTTCATAAAATATATATAAATTAATCGAATTAATTATATAGATATATTTTTTTTTTTTTATTTTCGAAAATGATTCGACATTATTTTTTTTATTAAAAATATAATTTACTTAATTTAAAGGTTCCATAATTTTTATGTTTTTATTTATTCTACTCATTCCAATAAAAATTTAAAATTTATTTTCTATGTATTATATTTAATCTGTCCAATTTATTTCTTTAATATGTTTATCTTTAATTTTCTTCTTTCATCATTTCAAAATATGCCAAATCATTTAATTTTTTATTTTTTATCACAGGGTGTTTGATATTTATACCTTAATTAAGCTAATTGTACTAAAAAAAAAAACACCTTTCAATGTCTTAATATATATATTTTAGATCTTATATTCTGACAATATTCTGTTAAATACACCATGGGATAAGGACAACCAGCTATGATATATACTTTTAGTTATATGCGCTGTGAGTTCAGAGTCCTTGAGAAAAATATAAAAACATATAAATAATAGCCCAACTAAGAAAAAAATTCTGAAAAAGGTGAAATTCAAACTGGCAGCACTGCAACATAAGAAAAATTATATTCTAACCTACTTTTTCTAAAATCTGAATTTTTATGAAAAAATTTATTATTTTGGATTAGTCAATCAACGATCGCGCTGATTCGCTAATAGAAAACAGCAAAATTTCAGGAAAACTGGAGTTTTTTTTTATATTTGTAGTATTATGAGCTTCAATTTATTCTTTCAAATTTTTATAAATGTCATAATAAAAGCGAGAATTTTTGTAAATTAAGGTTAATTTGATTTATTAATTATAGAAATATGTATCTGTTTAATATAAGCTAAATTTGTTACTATAAAATATAATATAATTTTTTGTAGTATTTGTACAAAAACAAAACGTCTAAAATGTCCACAAAATAAATTTATGAAGATGCATTTTTAATACCAATTATCCGACATGATAAAATGTATTATTAAAAACCAAGTTCCTAAATCAATGAGTAGTCTTACCATAATCAACAAAACACTACTTGACATCGAAAATAACAGAATTTCCGAAATATTTTCATGACATTAGTACGACTGATGTAAGTACTAACAAAAATCTAACAAATTACTTTAGTTCCAATATATACATATGTCAAAATCAAGTTTGTGGTAGGGGGTACAGTGCCGAATCATATAAGTTTGTTTTAGAATATGAGTTCAGAAATTATTGGAATCGAAAAGCAGTTAAGGAATTCACATACAATCATGCTCCAGAAATGTACCACCAAGAAATACTACATGACTAACAGCTGTCAAATTTTTTTTGGAATGGATTTTTGGCTACTGGAAAAAAATCGAAGCACTCTAAACGACGTCTTAAAAATTCATAACGACGACTGTTACAAAATATCGTGCATACCTTGTTTTTTTTTTTTATATAACATGGTTAAATACCAAATTTATTATATACTAAATTAAGTAAAAATCCTTAAGGATTTCTGAATTGAAAAAAAAAAACATTAGAATAAATAATTTTCTTGTAAAACCTTGACTAAATTTTTATATTTTTTTTTTGCTTATAACTCGATTTTTTCAACAAAAATAAAATAAAAAAAAAAGCATAATATTTCTTTATCCATGTTCAATTTATTTTGGTCAGAAACTGACAGAAAAGTTAACCTTTTATAAAATTGATCATCATTTTATATTGTTATTTATATATTATTTATGGACTAACGAATTAAATTTATTTTTTCTTGTACATATATATACATATTTTTATTTCTCATTTACATATTTTTACACAGTATTTTAAACATTTTAAAAATATAAACTTACACAAAAAACACATGTGAAAAATACAAAAAAGGATCTTTTTTCCATTATAGAAAGTTTTTATTTTGCAGTTTTTTCATGTTTTTCTTTTTTAAATATGTGCGTGATATAATATCCTTTTGTTTGCAAAAAAAAAAAAAAAAATTGTGACTTTGCAGTTTGTTTTTAGTCGTTTATAAATGAAATTATTAACATGTGAATTAAGTTTAGTATTTTTTTTTTTGAAAACTTTTATTTAGTATTTTTTCATTTAATTACTAAAAAATTTATAAAATATATTATATGTATGTAGAAATATAAGAAAGTTGAAACCAATTTATTAAAATTATTTAAATTAACTCTTCCTTATTTAAGGATATCCATATTAATTTCATTAATATGGATATTTTGGTAAAATTATAATAGTTTTGTTGCCTTCAGTACCAAAATAAACATATATATTTTAATTCTTTAATGAAATTTAATTTTTAATTAAAATTTTCTGAAAACCTAAATATTAACTATATCATAAACATATAACAATATTAATAAAAATGAAAATTCATCTTATTTATACTTGTCATTTTTATGATTCACCATACCTCCGTCGTATTATTCTATTCACATTTATGTAATCCAAAACTATAAATTATATAAATTCATTCCCTATTTTTTGTGTGTGTAAATTATGCATATAGATATAACCAAACCATTTATTTTAACAAAAAAAAATATTATGTACGTTAAAGAAAAAGTTAAACTAATATACAAAAATACGCAAGTATATTTCCTGATACATTATCCTATCATACCTGGAATCCTTTATACAGTCAAGGGGAAACATAAAATTACATTCATATATAATTCATTTAAGATTCGGATGAACTGTTTGTATAATCATAATTTAAACATTTTATGTTTTTTTTTTGGAAATTTTAACAAATTTTACCTCTATTGTATTTTATGATCAGTATGACATTATGGTTCTTCATTTTTTTTTAGTATATATACATATGTATATAATTTAATATTTACTTATGCTTAAATTTCATGTATAATTGTTCAATTATCATTTTACATAAATTTTAATGTATAATATATAATATTATATAATATATAAATACTTTAAGACATGACAGCATAATTTTAATTTAAACCATAAAATGGACATTTATGTAAAGGATGAATTGTTTTTTTTTTATACATATATAAAAGGATTGGTTTTTCTGGTATAAAAGAGGATATTATAATTTTATTCCATCATAATAGTAAATATAAAATTTAATGGACAACTTTAATGGAGAACTTTTCATATTAGAAAATATATAAATCGTTTTAAATGTCATATTTTGAAAATGACGGTTGAGGTCAAATAATTACGAATAATAATTTTTTTAAATTTATATTACGAGCAGATAATTAATTTTAGTAAAAATAATAAGAATTTTAATTAATAAATATCATAGCTTACTTTAATGAATATTATAGCGCCTATAATTTTTAGATGAAAACTAAAAAATAATAATTATTAATATTTTTTGAAAGTTTTATATTTAAATTTTATAATGTATAACCATGCTAATTATATCTAGATAGTCCGCCGGAATCACAAATAAATTCGAAATTGAGTAAACTTAAAATTTACTTGAACTGATCTAACTTGCTAAATTAATCAGCTGATTTTTATTGACAGTAAATACATAACAAATGGAAATTCAAAAATATTTTCAACAATTTTTATTTAAAATTACTTTAAATATTTTTCAGACAGTTATTTTGTTGCGGAAAAACTACATATATATAAAGTTTTCGTCGTAACTTTTACTAGAATTCAGGAAATCTCGATCGAAACATTTACTTAAAATAAACTCGACTAATTTATAAATTAGTAAAAATATATCTGAAATGACAAATAATTGCAAATAAATAAAACAGACTAAAAAACTAAAGTTAAAATACGAAAATAATATTGAATTTCAATCAAACTCGCACACTTTCAACTCAGTTATAGAAATAAATATAATTGAAAAGTTTAAATTTAAAATCATTTAAAAATAAAATATTAATTAGTAAAAGATAATTGAAAAAATTTGAATTTATTTTATTTAATAAATTTCTCAACTGTTATATATATATGACTATAAATATTGTTTCACTTTAATATTATAAAAGGATGAATAAAATTCTATTTAACTATAAAAAATATTCCACGCACTGTTTCTGTAATACTTTTTAATTATTTTATAAAAGCATTTTAGAAAGAATAAATGCATTTTCTACCAACATTTTTAATCCTCATCATCAAATTGTTGTATACTATTTCAATTACAAAATAAATGCATAAGCATACAAATTTTTTCTGTATTGTTGTGTGGTTGTGAATAAACAAACAAAATAAATACATACATAAATAACAACTTATTTTGAGTTAATACTTTACCTACTCAACCATTATTTACTACTGGTATTATATATACATTCGACATTCCTTCAGGTATTCTTATAATAAAAATTTGCAGTTGAATGTCAATAATAGGAATATCACATTTATTCTTGAATATTATAAAAACTTCTAAAAGCTTCATCCAGCTAAGTGTTGGAATGGTTAGAAGACATGGTTTCTAATCGGATCGGATCCAGTAAAAATGCATTTGAAATAAGTTCTTTCTGGATTTTCGAATTCGGCTTAGCTACGATTTGTCATCGGGTTTAAATTAATAAAAAAGAAGTATAAAGAAACCATAAATAAGTTACATAAAAACGGATGCAAGATGAAATAGCTCAAGAATGAATAATTCTGATATTATCTTTCCATTAGTTAACAAGATAGTATCCTTAATCATCACCTACTTAATCAACTTTTTCGCAAGGATGGACTGCAATTTCGCATTTGATTCATCCTAAAAACCCTTAATAGCTTAGAACATAATATATAGGACACCTTTTTGCATAAACGTTAATATAAAAAAAAAATTGATATACATATACTTTTACTATATCTATGAGGTCTATCATTTTTAGACTTCAATGTTGTGTAACAACGATAAGGGTGATTTACTGGTTTGAATAGAAGAGGAAATTCTTGTATAATACACCCTTATACGATTACCAAACAGCTATAAAATATATATTCGATATACGAGGGCAGATTGATAATTACGTGGACTACCTGTAATGCAGGTAATGCACAGATATTACGTAGGTATTTTTTACCTCTAAAATCATTTACTAGGCTATATATAAAATTTCAAGTCGATATCTTATTTAGTTTATGTGTCTTTTAAACAAGTCAATCTCAGTGAATTTTTAAAATGGATAAAAACGAATTTCGTGTGTTGATACCTATTTCATACCTGTCCATTACCTGCATCACATGTAGTCCACGTAATTATCAATCTGCTCTCGTATGTGGTATGTCTGATAGAGCGCGTGATATGACCAGCCTGATCCTACCTTGAACAAGTTGTTAATCATCTTTGTCGCAAGCATAAATTGCAATTTCGTATTTAATTCATTCTCCCTCTTCTTCTGCAGAACCAGTTGAAAAAACAATATTGTCTGAAAAATGTATATTATTCGAATTAATTGCATTCTACTGTATTTAGTTATATAGGACAAGAGCCCATATATAAAAAAACTTTTCTGTATTTTCCCTCTTTTATTTTTTCAAATAAGACAAAACAAGTAAACATAATTAAATAAACAAACTATAATAAATTTAAAAACGTTCAAATTTAATTATTTGAAATGATATTTTCTTAAAACAATTTTCTATTTTTTTATGTGTATATTTGAATGAAAAATCATAATTCTTTCGATGTTAACCTTTTATGAAATTTCTTCCGTCTTGAGTAAGTTTAAGAAAATAAAATTTTATCTATGATGAAATCTAAAGAAGAAACTTCTTAAATAAGTAATACTTTTTGTTATTGAAAGCTGAGTCATCAATATTCATAATATAATTGATTTAAATGAGAAGATAAAAGAAAATTTATATTAAAAATAATCAATGTTTATATAATATTAGCTTTCTTTGATAGATGACGATTTTCCCGCCGAAATATTGAATGCTCCAAAAATAGTCACAAATTTTCGATAGATGACGATTTTCTCAGGTTCTATATTTGAACAACAATATTATTTTCCTTATTCTTCCGTTTTTATGTGATAATTTATCTAAAATTGGATTATTTAAAAAAAAAACACTATAATTTAAGCTTTGTTCCAAAATAACTGAGTTGTGGCCTTTATTTTCTCCAACTTATTCATACAACAATTTTTAATTTATCCGCTTTTATTTTTTTTTTCTTCTCTTATATATAATATGTCCTTATTTTATACATATATTAAAAAAAGCCAAGTATCCTTATATAGAATCTTTTCTTTTCACTTTATTCTGTAAATATATTTACCGTAACAAATTATTTTCTCTAAAGGATTCTTTTTATAATGCATAAAAAAAATAAACTTACTATTTTAATTATATGTACATCCTTTTGTGATACATTATTAAAATTTGTATTATTCGTTAGTTATTTTAAGATTTTACTCTCTCTCTCTCTCTCTCTTCTCTACATATATATCAACAAGATATATCATCATCATCAACATTTTTATACAATATACAAACATTTAGTAACCTATTGTTGTTAAATGAAAAATTATTTTAAATGGAAATATAGTATATATAAGTACATAAAGAAGTACTGAAAAACATATATCATTTCACATCAGTTATTTGGATCCTTATACGATCTTTTATATAATACATCATTTTTTTTGTTTAAAGAGACTTGGAAATTTTTGGTTTTATATTTCAATGCGTTTTGTACAAAATTGTTTTCTTTTTTTTCACGTTTAGTTCACATTAAATGTGCTTTTCCACAAAACAAAAACAAAATTTCTATTTTGTTTACGAGAAAACGCTAGCAGAAATTATTTCTATTTTAGAAATAAGGTAAAAAAAAAACTATATTTTTTTTTACTGAAAAAATATCTGTTTTCCACCTGAAATTTTATTATTGTTTTATTAATCTCTGGGTGCAAAAATTTAATTGTAATTTGAACGTGTGTATAAAAATAAATGTTGTGCAGTCCAATTAATATTGACATAATTATAGATATAAAGTTAAATAAATTAACTGAAAATGTTTTATTCAATTTTTATTTACATTATTCTCACAAAATTATTAAAATTTAGAAGGAATAAATGAAATCCTTAGTAATGCAGAAATCCGTAACAGCAGCTACAATAATAACCAGTATTTAGAAAATATATAAACGAAATGGTGTTTTCCATTTTGGAGTATGTATTTGTAAGAATTTGTTTTTTTTTTTAAAATCATTTTCTCCCTGAATTATATTTATTGCATATTATGTAGACACCCAGTATATAAAAGTTTTGTATATCTTTTTAGCAAATTTATCCTTCAAATGAACGGATAAAGTGAATTTGAGTTTGTTGTTTTGTTTTGTATGCATATGCGACCAAAAAGTTTATTTTTTGTTTTTCCTTCAAATTTAACACACATGCATTTTGTATTTGTTTTTTTTTTATAAAGAATATATACTTATACATATATGTATTTTTATGCAATCACTCTATATTGCTTCTAATAAACTTCCATAGTATTCAAAAAAAAAAAAACTTTTCTTGTTATTCCATATGACCGCGTGTGAGAGTTTTAGTTTATATACAAAATTCAACCATATGAATAGCACAAAAATAAAAAAAATATTACCGACATCCTCATCAGTACAAAAAGTTAAGTGCAAAACAAAATAATAAAAACTACATCATTTGTTCTGAGGTTTTTTTTTTGTTTGACTCCTTATATTGTTTTTTTTTCAATTGCTGCACATACATATAACAGATTTCATATACAATTTTCTTAACTTATTTAGACTTCTTACACGATTTTTTGCAAATATTTTCACAAAGCAATAATTGTTTGTTGTTGTTGTTGTTGTTTTTTTAATAAAAGGACACGTAAAGCTATTGCAACGAAAAAGATTTTTTTTTTTTGCAATATTAAAGTATATTTTGTGTAACAAGAGAAGTTTAACAAAGTATATACAAAGTTTAATTTCAAATTACAATTCAAGCATAAGAAAAATATTTAGTTACTGCAAAAAATTATGACGTTTCAATTAAAATCTTTTCAAATAATCCGAAAAATAAAAATCAATTCTAAAAAGTTTTTTTTTGGAAAGAGAAGAAGATCTGACAAAATCGTTGCGTTTTTTCGCACCGGTAGCGAACCGAATTAATCGCGCAACTTTAATTACATGTCGAATGCTGCTAGAAAGAATTAAAAAAAAAGGAAAATCGTTACAATTTTAAAGAGTTTTTTGCACAAAGTTGTATGTATAATTTTTTTCGTGAAGCATATTTTCGTGAACTACAACATTTTATTTCTTTTTTACTGACAAGTTTCAATATGAATAAATTCCTTCGATCTGAACACATAGACAGTATTTGCGAGAAAAAATTCGTGGAGAAAAAATTTGCTTCGAATAAAGGAGTCCTTAAAATATATTTGTGTAACAAGAGAATTTAAATTTTGATTCTAAATTATTTTAAAACATGTGTAATTTGATTTTTTTAATTGATTTTTTAAATTTGTTTTTGATAAAATGGTATTGACATTTCGGAGATTAGTAGATAGACAACTATTAATTTTAGTTTGTAGAATTTTTCTGGAAAAAAAAATTTACGGCCCTTCAACATATTCTAGGGTAAAATAATTTACCCTTGTTCTAAGGGTAAATTATTTTACATTGCAATATGAGGATAAGAAAACTGTAAAGACAGTATAGTAATTGAAAATCAATGATGTTGTACATAAAATGTTTTCAAATATAAGTGGAAAATCAATTTCCCGAAAAATATTTAATTATTGTTTTGGAAAAGAATAACTAAGACAATTTCAATTTTTGAATTTACATATTAAATAATATCAATCTGTTACTGGAACAAAATCAATATGGTGTTTTTGTTAATACTTATAACCACATATAAAATCTATTATAAACTAAAGACTTTTTCATTTTACTTTATGTTATAACAATATTTATAGTTACGTCACTGAATACTTCATTAATCTTTTTTATTCTTCAATATTTAGTTTTATATAATATATATAATAAAGAAAATACAGAAAAAAAAAATTATTAAAGATTTCAATCACGTTCTCACACTTCTGTATTATGTGCACGTGTGACCTTCTTATAAAATTATATATAGGATAAAAAAAGGACTAAAACAAAATACTATTAAATTGTTTCATATATATAAATATATATATTATATTCCTACTTATCAAATATTAGTTAATATATTTTGTATTTCGTTTGTTCAAAATAATTTAAATTCATTTAATAGATCACCTAATAATAATTCTAAATACTTTCATCAAATATTAAAACTTTATTTAATTTATCACTGAAAATTAGATCCACAAAATTCTTCATTTAAATTTTAAAAATATTTTTGTTTGTTTTTTCTGCTTTTAAAAATAATTTCCAATTATGACATAATAGTATTAATCTCTTACTGTTTTTAAGCCACATAAATTAACGAGGTATGTACTTTAGAAATATGTAGTTAGGGAATATAAATTATATAGTTAATATATACTTATTAATAAAAGTAAAAATGTCATTTTTAAGTCCTTTCTTACATTGAAATATAATGGTAAGGAAACTAAAAAAAATTTCTGAGTTGAGTTATTCTAAGAATTTAATGTTTATAATTTTTGTTACCAAAGTGATTATGTTATATTTTTTACAAGCATCTTTCTCAGAAAATTTATTTTAGCTAAAAGTTATTTATTTGTTGTTTTGTGAATTTGTAACAATCGTAAATAAAAAAAAAAGGTCCTTACCCTCGTTCAAAACCTTTTTGTACAAACAAAAAAATTATGTTAATTTTTTTTTTTTTTTGGTTTTTTTCGGGCAAAAAAAGTGTGGGCCTACGTTAACACTTTACTGTCGGTCTGTTCGTCCGTAAGGTTTTCAAATTTAATATTTAATGAATAAGATAATTGTAAAAAATCATTATTCCCTTTTTACCAAAAACTCTTTTAGCTTTCAGCTATCGTAATTGCGAAATTTATAATAGATATCACTGGATAGGACATTAAGTGTACAAAAAATTTAAATTTTACTTAATTCAAATGTCTGCCTATGGAGAACTACTTCGTAAAATATAATATGTAGTGTAATATGTTATTTAAAATGGTAAATCTTGTTTACGCAAAAGGTCATATACTGAAAACCCAAAAACCAAAAAAGAAAAAAAAAGAACCAAGTTAGAAAGAAAGTACAGTGTAAAAACTCCATAAATAGGAAACTAATGCGTAGTAGTTCTCCAGTCCAGGTTTTTTTTTATATATTTTTATTTAATGAAATTATGACATACTGTAGTTTTAAAACATATTGTTAAAATTTTGAAAAATACGTGTTCAAGTATTTAAATTTTTTGAGTAATCTTTTGCAAAGTTAATTAAGGTTTATATGATTACAAAATTTTATTCACAAATCAATAATTACTACTGAAAACCCTTAAGCTTAGCCTGCTATCCGTCGTGAAATAAAATTTTCATAAAAACGCTGTGCCATCGTGAAATAATTTACTTTGCAAAGATAAAAGTTAAGAAAATTTTTCAGTGCAAACATTTTTCGCTAGTGAAATAATGTTCAAAAGATAAGTTCACGGCTGAATTTTGACATTTGATCATTTTGTTTGGTTAAGTTCGGTTCTTCGGTTCTAAAAAAAACTTCCAATGTGTTTTTTTTATTTTTCAATACTACTTAATGTTTTCTTCTCCATAAAATTTTTTCACAACATTTTCACAACTTTTACACGATAGTTTTCACGAGCGTGGAAAATTTCATTTCACGGTTGTCCGATAGTAAGCTTTAATTATTGTCTGCAGTACATAAAGCTTAAAATGGCAATAAACAAGTGTATGTACTTAACTAACTTTTAGTATTGATATCACATATTAAAATCTCACATAAATACATACATACCAACATTATTTTTTAGTTTCCGAATTTAAGCAATGGCATGATTTATGAAATAGACCGATTTTGGCGACTCTCTTCTATATACAATTTAATTATATATAAAACGATTATATTTGTTTTTAATTAAATATTTTAGAAAAAAATTTAAATTTTATTTTCCATCAAAACACTATTAAAATAGTTAATTTATAAATATGTTATGTATCATCTGTAAATTACATATTCAAAGTATATAATACTGTATCGGATAATCTTTCCGAGTATACAATATCTATAGGCCCTACCAAATAAAATAGCCCTAACCACAAAACTAAAGTCAACAAAGTTAACTTAATTTAATTATTAATCAAGTTAAATTATATTGACACATGATTAATATTTTATATCTTGCAATATTTCTAAACATATTTATTTGTATATTATATTGAAAATATAAAATTTAACTTAATTTAAATTTTGAAAAACATATTATGAAACATAAAGTCACGTGAAATGAAAACAATGTGTTTTCAATTATAGCCTAATAAATTTTTCCTTAACTGATGTTAGTAATTTTATTTTATTAGAACATTGCATAAAAATTATCTTCTAATTTTATTTTCCAGCGTATATATTTTTTTTTTTTGAAAAACCAGGTCAGTATATTATATATTATTTTTTCATTAAATTTATGCTCTTCAAAACAAACATAAAAAATATTTTATTGATGGGACAGATTTAAGTAGAAATTACCACATTGAATTAAATCATTAAGCATATACATACATACTATTAAATTTGATTAATTTGTATACACATAAAAAAAATTTGTCATTACGATACACCTATAAAATATATTTTAAATTTATGAAATAGTTTAAATTCTCAAAATTTCAACAAAATATGTACATAAATATTTACGTATTTTTGACTTTATTTCGGAAATATTTTAAGGAAAACAAAACTATACTAACATACATTATTATCTTTTTAAATGAATCCTCAAGGACTACATGAAAATAGTTCCACATAAATGAAAATACTTTGTTATTATGTCTTTTATATATAGTATATGTATATATATATATAAGGTAAAAGCGGTTGTAATTTTTTTTTATCTCCAACTCCTTAAAGGACAATATATGTATATAGATATGCTTACAAATTATTTAACCCTCAACTTTTTTTTATTTTTATTTTTTTTTATATTTTGTTAATTTTTTTTCTGTTTGTTATCTTCGCAAGAATAAAAGGAAATAGAAAAATAGAAAAAGTATTCGGGGAACAGAAAAATAATTGTATAAATATTATTCCTCATTAGAAAAATAATACCAAGTATAAAAAAAAAAATAGAAAAGATTTTTACAAGATTTTCATTTCGTTTGATAATTTTTTTATTTTTATTTTTGGTGGGGTTACAAAAGTGATTATAGCCCTTAGATTCCAAACATAAAAAAATGTTTATTTGAACGTTTGAGTACTTGTGTTACCAAGCTTACTATGTCGTACATTATTAACTATATATATATATATATATATATATATTTATATTATATATTAGAATAAGAATGAAACGATATCTTATAATAAAAACAGTAAGAAGTGAAAATTAGAAACGATATGCCGTTTATAAAGGTATTTTCATATTAAAGCTTTATTCCTTGATGATTTTTAAGAAAAAAAGTATGTTTTTTTTTTTTGAAAATTTTCAGAATGGGTAGGGTTTGGTCGGTCATAAATGTTCTGAGGCTTGTAGAACAAGTTGTTTAATTTTCTTTTCGTTTAAGTGAGAAAAAAATATATAAGTGTATAATAATAAGAACTTAAAATTGAACATCAACAATTTTTTACATCAGAATTTTTATTTTTATATGATAATATATATAAAAAAAAGCGTAACTTATATTTTCATTTTATTTATTTTTGGGGGGAATATGGTTCTTTTTTTTTTGGTAAAATGGAGAGAAAATTTGATTATAAGTTTATACTTTATTTTCTTGAAAAGTTAAACTTAATTTTATATAAAATGTTTTTAATTTAACAAAATAATTTATTGTAAATTACACAACAACCAAAAAAAAAAAAAAAATTCAAATAATTATCTTATAAAATATACTTCTGTTATTCATGTTTATGCTTTCAATTTTATACATATTTTGAATGAACATTTCCTTTTAAATTTGCTAAAATGTTATATTTAATATATAGATATTAATTTAAAATTCCAAAAGAACAAAAAAAAAATGCTCCTTTATTTAAGATGTTCACCACAAAATACACATTATTAGAGGTAACCATATATATTTAGAATTTAGCACAGATATTAATATGAAATTGTGTCATTTCAAGGCTTAATTTCATTTTTTTTTTTTTGCTGCTTTAAATTATAATTATTCTTGTCACATATGACTATTTCGAAAGTAATCGATTTGTCATTTATATTATACATATATACATATATATATATAATAACTATATAGTTATTATTACATAAAAAATATATTTTAGAGTTCCGGTAGCTATATATGAATTGGTGACCGGAATACGAAAAGAAATAAGAAATTTGTTATAAAAATTTGTTAAATGAATTTACTTATAGCTAACATCCTAAAAAAAAAAAAATTTATTCGAATAGTTTCCAATCAATTTCTTGTTGAATTAAATATATATTTGTCATAATATTTATATCATTCATTTCTATTCTTCCGGATGGATAATGAGGATAATCAGGAAGAATATAGTAAGGAAAATTATTTTAAAGTAATTATGGATAAATAAAAGATAGAATGTCCGTTATAGGTTCATGGTAGTGTGGGGCACTGGATTAAAATTCACTCTAGAATCGGTATTCATTTAAGCGTTTAATGACGGGGAGTAATAAAATACAATCATATGTTCATAAGCCTTGTTTCTTCATTATAAACAAATTTATGGTTCAGAATCCATATAAAAATTGAGAAGTTCAAAATGAAATAGTATGTTTAGAAATTCTTAGTCGGAAACGAAGGTTTGATTTCAATGTGATGAAAGTAGTTAAATAGAAATCAAAGCAATGGAATTGATATTAGAATTTTTCAATAATAAAATATGTAATATTTAATTAATTAGTAATTCAAAATTGATGATTAAATTATTTACTTAATGATTTTAATTTTACGAAAATTTTTGTTTTGTTTATATGTTTCAAAATAATTAAAAATAATTTATTTTAATAAGAAAACTTTCACAATTTCTTTATAAATATTTTTATATATCAAAAAAATATATCAATTTAAATTATTATTTTTATTATTATTATTATTATATTACAACTGAACCATCTGTGGGCATGAATTGGTATATAATAATATTTTCAATATCTAACAATTCAAGGGCTTATCTTTAACATATTATTATACCACTGAGGGATATCTACCCCATTTATGATATACCTTACAGTCTATCTCTCTCTAAGCAATTTTATACAATAATAAATTGAACAAGATGTACTGAATTGAAACATGGCAGATATAAAGCCCATCAGACAATATATAATATCCTTCCATAAAAGCACAAGATAATCCATTCAAGATCTTCTCCATTTTTTTTTTCTTTCTCAAAAAAAAAAAAAAAAAAACACAAATTTTCTTCGTTTTTTTTTTTTCATTTTATTTCAAGAAAAATAAAATTTATCCTTTATATTGTGTATATCTATAGGATGGTCCCTTAAGACGAAGTCCTTCTCTAATATTTACACAAAAATAAATCCGCATATATGTATATTCATTTATTCAATAAATATATGTATATATATGGTTAGTATATATTATAACGTAGAATAAAACGGAAATATGAAAAAAAAACCATTTTTTTTTTGTTTAAACTGATATCTTTACCTGTCTACTAGTATAATATACATATATTGGTATATATATATATATATACATTGGTATCCTTTCCCAATAAAGTAAATGATTAAAATATACTTATAGAGATTCCGTTCAAAAGGTTCCAATTAGCCACAACTTTCAAACCAAAATTAGAATTAACTAATTCTCAAAGAAAAAAAAAGTATTTATAAAGATTTTGAATCACTAAAAAAGGATTAAATGAATTTGTGATAAGAATTAGAACATCTTTAAAATTTTCAATCTTACCAAAAAATGTGAAAATGGTTTTTTTTTTATATATATATATATAATATATGCAAATTTACGGTTGTATATTTTATGTATAGACTATTTTTGCAATACCCTAATGTTTTATGAAAATATCCTGTGTATATCGATTTAAACAAAAAAAAAAAATACAACAACAACAAAAAAAACCAATGATATTTTTCTATATTGAGATCTGCAAGGACAAGGATACAAATATTTTGTATCCCTTATGGCATTGAATGATAGGTTGATAAACGAATTTTTAGTCCTTTAAAATGAATTCTATGAAAAAAATAAAAATAAATGATTGTTTTTGAATATTAATGTATTTGTTAGTTAATATGTATTATGAAACTGTTGTGTTCAAGTAACCTGAAGGATTCGAACTTTTTTTTTTGTAGTAAAAAACATATATTTTAAAATCAGTACTAGTTTTTTTTTTAAAATAAACAAAGTGATAACTAAATAAAATGTATAATTCGCAACTTGTGAATTGTGGTCAGTAGTATTGAACTACTAGTTGGAAAAGGACTTAAAGTTATATATATTTTTTGTAAACAAAATTATTATCGTTGAGTTTAATACAACAAAATAAAATAATATACTATAATATTTTATTTGCGCATGCTTTGTTTTTCACGCATTTACACAATATTTGAGGATAATTATGTGAAAGAAAGCTTTTTGGGAGAACGTGTTATTTATTGTTGTTTTTTTAATATTTATTATTATTATGATTCTTCAGTCAAAATATGAAAAAAAAAATTACTAAATAGCAGCTAAACAGTAGCTGATTTTTTTAAATGCGATAGAATTTTCAACAGATTCATCAAAAAAAATTTATTTATTTGAAATATTTAAATTATATTTTTCTGTATCATGTTAGTTTTCACAAAAAAAACTTTTAAAAAATTTATAAAACCTGAAAATATGAAATTTATAATAAAATATGATTTTAAATTGAATTGTAAAGTTATGTGGCCAACATAGCAACATATGAAAATATTTTACAATAAAACTTTAAAATTACCATATTTTTTATTAATTCATAAAAATATTCTGAAATTTATTAATTTTTTTTTTGTGTAGAAAAACTATTGACCGAATTATTAAATGCTCTTTTACCATAATACAATTTACAAGTGACTGAACACACTCAAAAAAAAAATGTCCAAATAACACGAAACAAATTAAGAATCTTTCATTGCTATATGCTTTTAAAGAGCCTTACAGGACATTGATATTATGATGATTATTATATTTTCATTATTATTAGTCTCATTATTATGAAAAAAGTCCTTATTTATATACATATAATTATTATTTTTCAAAATATATTTCATAACTTTGTATTATTTCAAAAGAATTTTTTTTCGGTCATAAAGATTAATTTTCACATGTAATTTTTCGGCTTAAGTAATTCATTCAATCAATTCATAAATATGGGGTTATTATGTCAACAAAGGTTGAAATTCCTTGATACTTCTTATATAATATGAAAGTATGCTTTGAATTTTTCATAATTTTCATTTTTTCCATAATCATACTAAAGACTAGAAAATTTATATAGAAAAATATTAAGTATAAGACAAATATATATAAAGCTGTGGACATGTACCTGTTTAGACATTTATTATTATGATTGTTTTTTCCCTATTACAAATAGTATTGTTTTTATGATTCAGGATTAGTTTTTATTATTTCTGAAGAAAGAAAACGTTTAAAGAAACTACCACGATTTTTCATTTTTATGTTAATATTTCTAGACTTAATATAGAATAAGATTGCACTTGTACATGAGATCTGTGACAAATATTTTCACTACAAATTAAAAATTAAATTGTACTTGTTGGTAACGCGACTGATTCGCGTAAATGGTGTCATTATTTCAACCTTCAAATATATATGGGTTCCGGACCATAAATTTTCTTATAATGAAAACATTTGTTAGTAAATGGGCTCGATTGTTTGCCAGTCTTAAAAGTATATTTTATTGAATTTTCCCAGTGAGGCATTTGCCATCGATTAAATGGAATCGATTAATTCATCAATAAACGGTTATAAACTTTGCAACGTGCGACCAAAATTTGAATAATTGATTATTATATAAATTCAATTATATATATGTTACTAATCAATTCCAATTATCATTGACTTAAAAGACCAATCAGATGTTTCAAAAAGAGGCTATCTCCTATGTAACAAAATAATTATTAAATGATTCCTTGATTACGGTATCAATTTTGTTTCAATTAATGTCGGGCTGGCTTTACTCGTTTAAAGATGAGTAAACTTACCGTAACATGCCTTATTATCTTTTCACTTGATCTAATGGTAGAATTATACTTCTTCCAAGAGTCCGATGGTACTTGTCGCGATAAAAACAACTTCCGTAAACTTAAAATGTACTTGACCAGACCTGAATTCATATGTTGATTTCGATCCGAACGTTTATTTCAATAGACAGGATTGTAATTTTTGTCAATAAAGTAGTTTAAATTTAAAATCCATTTATTGATATTTCCAGTTTTTTTCATTATTTAACAATCTGACATAATAAATAATTGTATATTTTCAGAAGAATAATTAATTTTTATGCCATCATACCTAAATATAGCCTATTTTATTATAAATGAGCTATAGTTTCTTAAAAAAAATTTCCATTTAATAATAATAATTTTTGTTTTTCCAAAAGCAAAAATATTAGATTTAAAAAAGAAAAATATTTAAATAATTTAATAAAATAAATCTTGAAATAATACAAAACGCTTGAATTGCTTATATACACGTTTTACAAAAAAAAAAAAAAAAAATGAAAAAGAAAATAAGTTATGAGTTTTCATGTTTTTGAATATTGTTTTTATGATTTTGTTAGTTGTTTTCGATATTATATTGGTAAAGATTATTTTCCATCACAACAAAATTTATTTTTGTAATGCAAAGCGCGATTTGAAATTTATCATCTTTACATTGTTATATTTTGTTATGAGAATATCATTTTGATATATCAATGTCTATTTTATTATTTTATATCATACATACTATAAATTATATATATACAAATATATGTATATACATATATGTATTTCTACAGTAAAGTATTTTTTTATCCACAATTTTCTTCTACATGTATGTACAAGGAAAATATTACATAAAATAATATAACTTATTTCATATCATCTCATCATATAAAGAATCTACTCAGAAATATTATACTACAATTGTTTTCATTTTAACATATATTTTTTTATTTCAAATTTATATTTCCAAAAAAAAAAAAAAATATTTTCAGATAATAAGGTACTCCGCATAATAGATTCGTTAAAAAGAATCTTTTTACTAAAATACAAGTTTTATATAAATTAAATTCTTTAATTTCAAAATTAAATTAAATTATTTGATTGATGAAGATATTTTAATGAAGATATTTTATGGAAAATTATGACTTTTTCATAAATATATTTAAAAATGTTGAAATTATAATTTGACCCGCTTAATAAATCAAACAGTTTCAATCAAACAGTTTTAAACCGCAAATATTTAAAAAAAAATATGCTTAAATTGCATAAACTAGAATATTGTCAGTGAAACAAAAGTTTATGAATTTGATATTGATTGGAAAAAAAAATAACAAAAAAAAAAAAAAAATTTAATCAGTTATGTTTATGCTTCTATATAATATAATATGTAAAAGAAAATATTATATTTTTTTCATATTTCGATAAATTTAAAATGATTATATTGAAAAATTGAATAAACAATGTTCATTTGAATAACAAATAATTGACAATGACGAGCTTTCAATATCATCTACTTAAACTGATCAAGGAATTTATAGACATTGTTGCAAAAAAATTTCAGGACAGAACTTGCCGAATAACTCAAGAAAATAAATATTAAGTGTCAATCTGAATATTGGTATTTATTCACATTGTTAGCAGCATAACATTGTTCGAATATTTATTTCTGTTTATATTTTTTGAATGTCCAAAATAGTGCTGTGACATAATGTGCTGGGAATTTATACCGGAATTGAGTTCGGAGATAAAGTCATGTTCATATTAAAAATTTGGTATATAATTTTTTGTGTATTTTATTTGGTTAATTTATGAAAGATGGTAGACTTTATTGCAACAATACATATTTGTTTGATCTTGGCTATAGAACTTAAATAAATGTATGTATTTAATTCTATATTTACTTAATTTATTCAACGACCGGTCAAATACCCGCTTTTAAACTTTAGTCAAAAATTTTAAAAATTTTAGTAGCTACGTTGTAAAGATTTATAAAGTTTTTTAAACCTTTGAAAAAATCTATATATGTATGCAATTTTTTATTAACAAGATTGTATATTAAGTTGCGACAAAATTTAATCGCTATCACATGCCAATAGTCAATTAGGTAAGACAATGGGAAAAACAAGGTATTCTGATAAGCAATATTTAAATATAAAGGTTTTTATATTTTAAATTAGTGACAGATTAGTGAATTGGTATTATTAATTTTTCACATTTATATGAATTTGTCAACGATTAATAATATAAATGTTTATTAATCGATGATATATTTTTCGAATTCGATATATTATTCGTTTACCAGATTACTGTTATTTCAGTGATAACAGAAATTACTTTTAATTATTTTTTATTATTGCATAGTTTATTACCTGAATAGATATTTTTTTTACATGATCATCATTTTACAAAAAAAAATTCTTGTGAATTTCATTACGTTGTTATAACGAGACAAAATAATTTGTATTAAAATATATTTTATTTCTAATATTTTGGTGGTGAACCTGAACATTAAACATATTTTTTCTGTTTTAATCTTGACAGTAGAAATTTCGTATCGTACGCCTAGCAAAATATATTTTTATAGTCAATACGAAACCGAAAAGAAATAAAAAATAGACGTTATATATGATAGAACTAGTAGAACATGGCTCATCTTCTTTAATTATGAAACTAATTCCCTTTTTTAAGCAACTTAATAATGGAAACCTATATCGGTTTTCACTCACCGAAAACTCGGCTGGTGTCATGCAAATTTTTTCAAATTTCACTCAAACGTATTTTATTGTAAAGCAAACCCTTTAAAAAAATTAAACTGCGGATTTTTTTACTTTAATTTTACAAATACCAATACAAAACCAATGCCAATAGATTATTTTCAAAATTAATAGGTGTAATTAGATCATGCAGTGCGCACTAACAATATTGAAAAATTCATGCTTTATTCAAAACAATACAAAAGGAGCTAGTTTTATCAATCAAATTCGCTATTAGTTTCGCAGTTTCATTCTGACATAAAGTTTTAGGGTTTATGTTTCAGCCATATCCAAAATATTTATATTGAAATTTTATATCATACCATATAAGATAATATCCCTAATCCATCGACGCTAATTCAAGAAAAGAGGACAAACGACAATGCGATACATTTAGGAGAACCAAAATATAGTTAAAAGTAATTTTACGTTGAAGCTATCAAAATTATTATTTTCTAATATTTCTAAATGAAAAGAGATTTGTGTTCAGCTTTTTTGGTCCTTTAAACTGGTATAGTTAGGAAATAAACTTGGCAACATTATGTAATAATTGTTATTATTACATAATGTTCGTAGAGAATAACAAAAGACGAACAAATTGGCATCAGAATCGCAATTTGGAATTATTCTTTACAAAGTTATAAACATTTAAATAACATTTTCTAATTAAAAATCTATAGAAATTTTAAAATATTCTGCAACAATACCTCAACCTTTAATATATTTTATTATATTGTTAAAATGTAACTATTCATAAAATTGAAAATTATCAAACTTCATATAAAACAAGATTTTCCACTAACTGACAAAAAAAATCTTTAAAATGGTCTCGTAATGTAATTTAAAAATAACTTTTTTTTTTATATTTTATAAACACATAAAAAAAAACCTTTCATATGCAATATTTTTTTAATAAATTAAAAATTATATTTGATTATTTGTTTGTATTTAATTTAAAAAGTTTGCTTTTAACTTTTGACTTTATTTTTACTATTAATATAAACTGGAGAAATATGCAGCAGTCATAGTTGAATTTATATTTTTCCTCACAACAGGATATGAAAGGGAACAAAGTAATTGAAACCGACATAACTTTTAGATTTACTTAATTATGTGTTAAAATAACTTTTTAATATTATTTATATATTTTGAGTATAACAGAAATAGATTTAAGTCAAGCTAGAAAAAAAATATATAAGTATATACATAAATAACTTTAAATTAATTTATGAATTTTCTGTGGTATTTATTTAACCATGTGAGTAATTATTCAAATTTGTGTCTATTATGGTCTTTCAAAAATAACAAATTTATTTAATATCAAAATATGTCACTATTGTATAATATTTAATGATACCAAAATTGTTTCATATATTTTTACTTTAAGAATAAATTTTGTAAAAAGTGCTGGACTATGAATATATTCAAGTTTATCTTTCAGTCTAATTTGACCATATTATAAAGTACTCCCCATACTGGTACTCCCCATATTGGAGAGTGCTAGTGAATTATTTGAAAACTTTAATTACGTTACATGACGGTTTATAGTAATTCTCAAATCAATGTAAATTTTACCCGATTTTGTATCGTTTTTTCGCAGCAAGTTATTGAATTGGGTCGACACAAGGTTTCTTCTGAATTTATGACAAATTTCGTGATTTGATAATTTAATATTTTATTCTGAAAAGCAATTTTCTTTTTTAATATACTTTTTCTAAGCAGAAATTTTTACTAACAGAATTTAACAAATGTGAGTAGAGTTAATATTAATACTAAAAAATCGTTATCTGCCACTCACTATAACAAAAAAAACACTCGAAGTCCTTAATTTTACATTAGATATTATTGAAAATAATTTAATTTAATTTAATAAAATACTTATTTTAAATTATTATACTTATACATATATATTTAAAAAAAAAATTGTCTAAGCAAAATAAATTATTTCACCGGAAAATTCAAATATAAAAAATATCCTTTTATATATATATATACATATGTATATTTATAGAATTTGAAAAGTTTTAAATCCAAAATAAACGTTTCAGTTGAATGTTTTTAACTATTTCATTTTCTTTAATCGGATTTAAAAAGAAAAGATTTTATTTTTATTAAAATTATTTCTATATTTTTGAATTCGTTATACTCGTATACATATATAAAATATTTGACTGCATTCAAAATTGTATATCCTAGTTTTATCTTTCAGCAAAAAAAAAAAAGTAAATAAAATATAAAATAAGAATTTCAATAAATTATTGTTATGCATGATAGAAAATTCAAATAAAATTTATAGAAAAATATTTTGCATAAAAGCAAGAGACGTTCTTTACTATTTAAAACATATATAGTGAATGGATATATGTATTTAAATATATATGTACACTAACACTGTATATATATTGAAATATAATAATATATTAAAATTGGATATTATCTAATTGTAAAGGATTAGTATACATTTTTTTCACTTGAATTAAAAGAATATAAATTTCAATAAATGAGCAATAGTTTAATATAATTTGATTAAATAATAAATTTCAAATTTAATGCGAAATTTACAATATTTCTTCTAAAATTTATATCTAATAAAAGTATAATATTTCAACTCCAAGAAAGTTTATCAATGCATATTATGTATAAACAAGTTATGTTAAAAAAAATAATCATAAGTGAGTAGTTTTGTCATTATTTTGAATGTTTTACTCGTGTCGATGAAACAGTAAACTATATAAAATCTAATCTAAAAAATTGTCATTTTATTACACCCCTAAAACCCATTTTTAGAGGAAGCAACCATTTTTCAATTCATAAACTTTTCTCACTACCGTATATCATTTAATTAGAAAAATTCAATACTTTAAAATTAAAATTAAATATGCAGTATTCAGAATTAAATGTCATTGCGAAAGAGCGTTTCAACTAAGCACCATTCTGCAATATTCCAATTAGAGCGGCCAAAGCAGCTATAAGCAAATTACATAATTAAGTCGGACTGTCACCAGTGGTTGCAGACATACCAAAGTGTTTATTACTTTCGAAGAAGAGAAATCTTAAAATTTAAAACAAATCAATTAGGTGCTTTAACTGGTTTCGTAAATGGACACTCTTTAAGACTTACAGTATACAATCTCATAAAAATGGTAAGTACGGCACAATGAGTGTATAGTAAGGAGAACGAATCGGTCAGTCACCGATTGAGATAATAATCTTGTCCAAACCTTGCTCTTAATTTAATCTAATCGAATAGGTTAAGTTGTAGCAATTAATTGTCTTAGTACATTAAAATTTATAAAACCAAATCATTTGAAAAGTTTTTTCTAGCCTTCAATCTTCTTTGAAAATTATTAAATTGAAAATTTATATATTATTATAAAGTTTTATTTAAAAATAATAAATAATTGCATTATTAATAATTGTCCTTGTTTGTTGAAAATATATTCACCAATATATTTTCAACAAACAAGGACAATTATTAATAATGCAATAGGTAATATGGAAAAAATATACACATTTTTTACCTTATCTAATGAATAACCTGGTGCAAAATCAACAGTTATTTAAACACTTGGAAAATAAATTATACCCTATACTTCATAAAGTTCAAATTCAGACATGATGTGATGTATACGGTATTACACTGACAATGTTTTACTCCAATTTCATTCTTCCCTAATTTACTATATAATTAAGGCTTAATTTAAATTTATGGCACATGTATTTTATATGTATACTAGTAAAGAAAAATATAATTTTAGTTTATGTATTTTTGAAGTTAAACATTTTTTTAGGTGAAGATTGTATAAATTTGTCATAAACATAAATTGTGGCACATAATTGAGGTATACCTTATTATACAATGTATATATTATTAATTATTTAAATTGTTTTACACCGACCTCAAGAATATGGAAGAGCCAGAAATGAATATATACAAAAAGCCTTTACTTTTGGATTCCTGCATTTAATTTTCGGATTATTGCATTTCCAGAAATTATAATGTAAATGTTGGTAAATGGCTTATAATGACAACCGATTAATTTCTTATATCCGAACTCATCGACTTTATATCCTGCCATAAAAAATAAAATATGATTTAAGTTTTAATCGAATACTAAAAAACATCAAAGTCATAAACGTTTGTCGAAATATTTAAAATTTCAAAAATAAGCAAAATACAGAGTTAATTAATTCTAAATCGTTTATCTTTCTTTTGTGGTGTTATTACTGCCTATGTTTTAAAAAAAAAGAAAAAATGTGTATCAACAAGGATATTTGTTTTACAAAGTTTATATTGTATATACATGTACATACATATACAGTTTTTATATTTTTGGTTATCAGCAAATCAGTTATCAGTTATATTTTTTCAAAAACTAAATAAAGAATATTAAATCCGACTTTATCAATTCATAAAATTGATGAAGGCGGATTTAATATTCTTTATTTATGATTCATTAATAACAAAACTGCATCAGTTAAATTTAAATTTTCCAAAGATAAACGAAATCGTTGCAATAAAACTGGTAAATTACAAAAATTAACATTTGCTTCTAAATTATATTTGATTAATACACTTATATTATTCAATCAAATGTTTTATAAATGTAAATGATAATTTCTCGCTACTTAAAAAATAAACCAACTTTAGTGAATTCTATTTATTTAGTGTCCAAATAAGACATTACAATAGATTTTAAAATTTTAGATTCTCATGCTCTGCCGAAAAACACATGTAAACTAAGCTTTCAAAAAAATTTCTTACGAATGTCAGAACTACATAATTTGCAACTGTGTCTCTATGTATCCTCATATGTTGCAATTGTATGACCAACAATATTATAGACTATTATATTTTGAAACTGTTGGAGGGTCTTTTATGTAATAACATATTTTTAAGATTTACGACACTTACGAATACTCAACGAATATATCAAAGTTAATATGTTAAAGGAACGTGAATGTAAGTTGAGTTTTTATTCTTTACAAAATAAGCAATTAACTGATAAAGAATTAACTGATAAATAAATACACACAATTCATATCAGAATACATTTATATTTTCTTTCAGTTTTTCATATCCTGTTCCCGCATACAAATCAACATCAGTACCATCTTGCGGAAAAAATATGAACATTTTTGGTTGACATAGAAACATCCGGTTTATGTACAACATTCGGATTATGTACAATATTTTCATAACTATGATGTTAGATGGCAGCACATATGTGCAATACCCAGCAAACTTTAAGACACGTTAAAACACACACTGCGAGATGTATATTTTTGCGGGAAGTACATTTAAGATCATTTTTGCTGGAAGGAATCGATATGTATCTTCCTTACTTCTGTAGTACACGCAAACTAAATATTTTAATGACCGACAAGCCCCTATTACGTGAAATAAAGTTTTGAACATTATTTTTACTAAATATTGACATTTAGTTATTTTTTTCGTTAGGTATTTATATTTTTTTTAAAATATCGCTATGGTTTCAATCAAAATATCTTTTCACTACTTTTAACACACCTTTGTTTATTTTGTACCTGTACAAATACTTTATTTTGTAAAATGTATAATTAAATTACATGTATATAGTGAATTCGAACGATTTGGCATTTACCTTAATAACATGTTTTTGTAAAAAACAAGGAATTTGACAATTTATAACATTTTATTAATTGTGATTTTAAAAGCCTACATTGCGAATAGTTGTCGAATTGAAAGCGATATTGTAACTCCTAGGTTAATCGCCTTAATTCAATCAGCCGTCACCAATGGTATCACGGTCTAGTGGGGTACCGGCAAACTGTCAATTTGACATTAATGTCATTTTGATTTATTATCAACATTTCAAATTTGCACATTGTGCAATTGTGCATATTTAAATTCGGAATTTATAAGTTATATAGCTAATTAATTATTTATAGCAAAATGGCAAATGATACTCTAATTGATTTAGTTGAAACTATTCATTTAAATGATGGTGCTGATGATTTCGTTGACCCATGGAATGTTAATAGTAAATCAGATGCTGGAATAGATTATGATAAATTGATAAGTATGATGCAATTTTTATACATTATTTCCCAAAGTGAATTACAAAAACAATATGTAATTATAAAATATATTTCAGAACGTTTTGGGTCATCAAAAATTGATGAGGAACTAATTCAACGTTTTGAAAAAATTAGTGGTAGAAAAATGCATCATTTAATTAAACGTGGCATATTTTTCTCACATCGGGATATGCATCAAATTCTAACCTTAAAAGAACAAGGTAAACCATTCTACCTTTACACAGGACGAGGTCCATCATCAGAGTCTTTGCATTTAGGTCATTTAATTCCTTTTTTAATAACAAAGTAATATATGAAAATAAATTATATTGACACGAATAATCAATATTTTAAACTTACAGATGGCTTCAGGAAGTATTTGATGTGCCGTTGGTGATTCAGTTGACCGATGATGAAAAAGTTTTATGGAAAGATTTGAAAATTGAAGATGCTATGAAATTGGCAAGGGAAAATGCCAAAGATATTATAGCAATGGGTTTCGATTACAATAAAACATTCATATTTTCAAATTTGGATTATATGGGCAAATGTCCAGCAATGTATCAAAATATTATTCGTATACAAAAATGTGTAACATTTAATCAAGTAAAGGGAATTTTTGGTTTTGGTGATTCAGATGTAATTGGAAAAATTGGTTTTCCAGCAGCTCAAGCTGCACCAGCTTTATCATCAACATTTCCATTTATTTTTGGTAATAAGAAAGTTCCTGTTTTAATTCCGTGTGCTATTGATCAAGATCCATATTTTCGTATGGCAAGAGATTGTGCTCCTCGACTAGGTTTTACTAAACCAGCTCTTATTCATTCCACATTTTTTCCTGCCTTACAAGGAGCAAAAACGAAAATGTCTGCTAGCGAACAAAATTCAGCAATATTTCTAACTGATACACCGAAACAAATTAAAAATAAAGTTAGTAATATCAATTCGGTTTAATTACTTTTAATATTGACGACAAAAATCTTTTCAGATAAATAAATATGCATATTCTGGTGGTAGAACAACGATCGAAGAGCATCGAAAATTAGGCGGCAATACTGAAATTGATGTTGCATATCAGTTACTTAAATTTTTCCTAGAAGATGATGAGAAATTAGAAGAAATAAGAGTATCGTACACTAAAGGAGAATTATTGACTGGGGAAATAAAAAAAATAGCTATTGGGGTATAACAGTTACATGTATATTAAAGTGTATGTATCAAAATGATATTTTTAGGTAATTACACCAATAGTCGAAGAGCATCAAAAAAAGAGAAAAGAAGTTACAGACGAAGTATTGGATAAATTTATGTCATTACGTAGTTTAACATTTTCAAGTTAAAGAAATTTAAAATAGTTAATAAATAGATATTCAAAAAATGCTGAACATTGTTGGTAATTGCTGAACATTGTTACGTGAACCTTTTATATATAATTTCATCGCGATACGTTTATTTATGATATTTAATTTTATATGCTTTCGATAAAAGTTAAATTTAATTTAGTTGAAAATTAAATGCATTTTTAATAAATTACTTTTATTTTAATAATTTATATTAATTTGTTTAATAGATTTTATCAATACGTAAGAACAAAATATGCGAAATATTTTTATTTTCTTTCTCCAATAAGTAACTTTGAAATTTTTTTGAAAAATTGAGTAAAAATTGTTACATTTTTTAGTAGTTTTTGAGATAACTTGAGATTATCTTTTATTTCCTATAAAATTATTTAATTTTTAATTTGCAGCAGTATGGATGGAATTCAAGTGAAAGAGTGGACGAACCAAAAGTCAACATTGAAAAACTTTTGTTAGGCTGCGAAACGGCTACGTTTATTGTAGATCCTTTCATACATTCAACTTTACTTTGACTTGAGATTATCTTTTATATAGAGAGCGAAAGAAAGCGTCGATTTTCGCTCTCTATACACAGAATGTAAGATGCAATGCAATATAAATAAAATGACAATTAAAATTAGCAGTTTTATATTACATTTGATTTTGTACCCAATAAGCAATTGTGACGTATTTCATTTGTTCCCCACATTATTATTTTTATTTCTTATAAATTTTTTATATTTTACATTTTATTACATACTTATTAGTTTTATTCCATCAGATCAAACTAATACGCTCCAACAGCAAAAAAAACAGAGCCACATCGACAAAAACAGTTTCTAAATTACATAACATTTAAAAACAACATTGTTATCATAATATTTTTTTATACAATTATTTGTAATTTTTACAAGCAACTAAATTGAGATGAAATTATTTAATTGTTCTATTAAAATTGAGTTAAAAATAAATATTCAAATCACTAATGTAATACTATAATAACATTTAAAATTTTTTTTTGTTTGGTCATTTAAAAAATTAGATACAAAATTAATATTCAAATTACTAATTGTTCGATATGTATTAAATAACCTGCGTCTTACCACTAAGCGTAAGAGTTTTGAATTAGGGAATAATATTTGTATATTAGGTCAACGAGTGGCACTGCAAAATGATACTTGATAAAGAAATGAGAACATTATATTTTTTCTTGTGTAATTATTTGCTATATGGGTAAATTTATTGACAAATTTGACTAAACAGATGATAATTTCTTCTAACTGCATGTAAAATAAATTTGTATTGAAGTTGAGATAAAAATAAATCAATTTGCCTATCACACAAAAATTCATGTGAATTAACACCAAATAATTAAAAAAACAAATTTTATAGCAGATTTAATATTGGAATTTTAAAAAATAATTTTATTATAAATTAATACATATTTATTTAACAAAACTTTGTCTTTTCTCAAATACTTAAATTAAAATTTGTATTTTTGTAATTTAGTAATAAAGCATTTTTCCAAAAAAAAGTCTTTGAAATCATGAACGTCCATGTCACATCTAAGAGGACGTCATGTGAACATCTATTATTTAATATGTTCATATTATTAACGTAATATTTTAATGAGAAGTATTTGACAAAAATTTTGCTAGAAGAATCAGAAATTGCCTGAAAATTTTTGTGGAAGAAACGAGAACAATTAGCCGGTTGCCAAACCAGGGGTTCAACAAAAGGGTTGTAGGCAGCGCCGGCTCTAGTGCTATGTGCGCCCAATGCAAGATTTTTTTAGCGCCCTCTATCCGGTTTAAAAATTAAATTTACATGAAAACTATGATTAATTCAGACTGAACGAAAATGGTGGAAGGAAAGTAAATAAATTTAAAGGTACAAAAGATAATTTTATACCTGTATAATATTTCAGTAATTTTTAATTTAAAAACAAAAAATAATTTCATAACAATAAGTTTAACATAATATATATAACATTTAATTTTTTATAATTATATCTATAATATGTGTAATATATATACAAGTATAATTAATTTTTATTTTACATTTTTATAATTTTATTTTCTTGCTTTCAAACTTGCAAACTCTTCAATTATTTCATTTGGATTGAATTTGAAAGATGTTGCTCATCCTTGTCTCGTATCCTTATCAGAAGTATTTACTTCATTTTCTTTATCAAGTTGCGCTACCTCTGCTTTTTTGAAAAATTTATTTACCTGACCTCGTAATTTCTGTGTTTCTTTCGCTGCTTTTCTTTTTCTATTTTCTGCTCCTGATTTCTTTTTTGATTTTATTCCACAATAAAAGTTTTTGTCTAATGTTAAAACCAACAATTTCACTAAAATAAATTGCGAATATTCGTAATATACTGGGCACACGATTAATTTAGGAAATATTGTTCCAACGTGTAGTATTTAAGAAACATATGTTGAGGAATAATAAAATATATTCAAAGTATAATTTGTACAGGAACATTTTGTACAATTTTCGATATTATGCCACAACAAAAGTTTTTGTCTAATGTTAAAACCAACAATTTCACTGAAATACATAGCGAATATTCGTAATATACTGTGCACAGGATAAATTTAGGAAATATTGTTCCAACGTGTAGTATTTAAGAAACATATGTTGAGGAATAATAAAATATATTCAAAGTATAATTTGTACAGGAACATTTTGTACAATTTTCGATATTATGCCACAACAAAAGTTTTTGTCTAATGTTAAAACCAACAATTTCACTGAAATACATAGCGAATATTCGTAATATACTGTGCACAGGATAAATTTAGGAAATATTGTTACAACATGTAGTATTTAAGAAACATATGTTGAGGAATAATAAAATATATTCAAAGTATAATTTGTACAGGAATATTTTGTACAATTTTCGATATTATGCCACAACAAAAGTTTTTGTCTAATGTTAAAACCAACAATTTCACTAAAATAAATTGCGAATATTCGTAATATACTGTGCACACGATAAATTTGGGAAATATTGTTCCAACATGTAGAATTTCAGAAGCATATGTTGAGGAATAATAAAATATATTCAAAGTATAATTTGTACAGGAACATTTTGTACAATTTTCGATATTATGCCACAACAAAAGTTTTTGTCTAATGTTAAAACCAAAAATTTCACTGAAATACATAGCGAATATTCGTAATATACTGTGCACAGGATAAATTTAGGAAATATTGTTACAACATGTAGTATGTATTTAAGAAACATAAGTTGAGGAATAATAAAATATATTCAAAGTATAATTTGTACAGGAACATTTTGTACAATTTTCGATATTATGCCACAACAAAAGTTTTTGTCTAATGTTAAAACCAACAATTTCACTGAAATACATAGCGAATATTCGTAATATACTGTGCACAGGATAAATTTAGGAAATATTGTTACAACATGTAGTATTTAAGAAACATATGTTGAGGAATAATAAAATATATTCAAAGTATAATTTGTACAGGAATATTTTGTACAATTTTCGATATTATGCCACAACAAAAGTTTTTGTCTAATGTTAAAACCAACAATTTCACTAAAATAAATTGCGAATATTCGTAATATACTGTGCACACGATAAATTTGGGAAATATTGTTCCAACATGTAGAATTTCAGAAGCATATGTTGAGGAATAATAAAATATATTCAAAGTATAATTTGTACAGGAACATTTTGTACAATTTTCGATATTATGCCACAACAAAAGTTTTTGTCTAATGTTAAAACCAACAATTTCACTGAAATACATAGCGAATATTCGTAATATACTGTGCACAGGATAAATTTAGGAAATATTGTTACAACATGTAGTATGTATTTAAGAAACATATGTTGAGGAATAATAAAATATATTCAAAGTATAATTTGTACAGGAACATTTTGTACAATTTTCGATATTATGCCACAACAAAAGTTTTTGTCTAATGTTAAAACCAAAAATTTCACTGAAATACATAGCGAATATTCGTAATATACTGTGCACAGGATAAATTTAGGAAATATTGTTCCAACGTGTAGTATTTAAGAAACATATGTTGAGGAATAATAAAATATATTCAAAGTATAATTTGTACAGGAACATTTTGTACAATTTTCGATATTATGACACAACAAAAGTTTTTGTCTAATGTTAAAACCAACAATTTCACTGAAATACATAGCGAATATTCGTAATATACTGTGCACAGGATAAATTTAGGAAATATTGTTACAACATGTAGTATTTAAGAAACATATGTTGAGGAATAATAAAATATATTCAAAGTATAATTTGTACAGGAATATTTTGTACAATTTTCGATATTATGCCACAACAAAAGTTTTTGTCTAATGTTAAAACCAACAATTTCACTAAAATAAATTGCGAATATTCGTAATATACTGTGCACACGATAAATTTGGGAAATATTGTTCCAACATGTAGAATTTCAGAAGCATATGTTGAGGAATAATAAAATATATTCAAAGTATAATTTGTACAGGAACATTTTGTACAATTTTCGATATTATGCCACAACAAAAGTTTTTGTCTAATGTTAAAACCAAAAATTTCACTGAAATACATAGCGAATATTCGTAATATACTGTGCACAGGATAAATTTAGGAAATATTGTTACAGCATGTAGTATGTATTTAAGAAACATATGTTGAGGAATAATAAAATATATTCAAAGTATAATTTGTACAGGAACATTTTGTACAATTTTCGATATTATGCCACAACAAAAGTTTTTGTCTAATGTTAAAACCAACAATTTCACTGAAATACATAGCGAATATTCGTAATATACTGTGCACACGATAAATTTAGGAAATATTGTTCCAACGTGTAGTATTTAAGAAACATATGTTGAGGAATAATAAAATATATTCAAAGTATAATTTGTACAGGAACATTTTGTACAATTTTCGATATTATGCCACAACAAAAGTTTTTGTCTAATGTTAAAACCAACAATTTCACTGTAATAATTGCGAATATTCGTAATATACTGTGCACACGATAAATTTAGGAAATATTGTTACAACATGTACTATTTAAGAAGCATATGTTGAGGAATAATAAAATATATTCAAAGTATAATTTGTACAGGAACATTTTGTACAATTTTCGATATTATGCCACAACAATAGTTTATGTCTAATGTTAAAACCAACAATTTCACTGAAATAATTGCGAATATTCGTAATATACTGTGCACACGATAAATTTAGGAAATATTGTTACAACATGTAGTATTTAAAAAGCATATGTTGAGGAATAATAAATTATATTCAAAGTATAATTTGTACAGGAACATTTTGTACAATATTCGATATTATGCCACAACAAAAGTTTATGTCTAATGTTAAAACCAACAATTTCACTGAAATAATTTCGAATATTCGTAATATACTGTGCACACGATAAATTTAGGAAATATTGTTACAACATGTAATATTTAAGAAGCATAATATGTTGAGGAATCATAAAATATATTCAAATTGTACATACAATTTTCGATATTGTGCCACAACAAAATTCGTGTCAAATGTTAAACCCAATAATTTCACATATATTTCGCATAATCTTATTTAACTGTGTTCATGATAAATTTAAGATATATTGTTACAACATGTAGTATTCACGAAACTTATGTTGAGGTATCTTAAACATCTTAAAATTATAATGTATTCAGGAACATTTTGTACAACTTTCGATATAGTCCCTCAACAAAAGTTCTTGTCTAATGTTAAAACTATATTATGCCTTGTACATGATAAAATTACGATAAAAAATTTAAATTAGGATATATTGTTATGTATACAAATGTTTTAATAAATATCGTTTAATGTATACAAATGTTTTAATAAATATCGTTTAAAGAAATGTTTAAAACAAATTTTTAGAGCAAATGCTAACAACAAATGTTTTAAAACAAAAGTTTTATATAAATATGTTTTACTAACAGATTTTAAAAACAAATGTTTAAAATCTTTCAATTCTACTCTACTTCATCTCTCAATTTATTCCAAACTAGCTTAAAAACGGTAACTCTGGCCCAAATTCAAAATTTTTATTACTAAAATGCAAAAAATTCCAATATATGCCGTTTATTATTTAGCTTATAATTTAAAATTAAAATATGAATTTTATCTAAAATTTAAAATATTCATTTATATAGATTATTTTTTATAATGTTGTGTTGTGTTAAAAAAATTAAAAAAATTGTGAAAGATTAATTGTAAATTGGTTTATTTAACAACATTATTTTCACATCAGTTCTCCTCTCATCTGGGCACATTTCAGTGTTACCATTTTTTTGTAGTAGAGTTTCGTTGCAATACTAGTTTACATTATAAAAAAAAAGCTTTTCAACGTAAGTAAAGAAATAAACATCACAATTTAGAGAGAAATATCATTAAAATGTTTGGAGATTTTTTTTTATAGTATTTAATTTTAGTACCACAACGATCTTTATACCGACAAGATTGCTAATAGAAAATTGGTCCGCGTTATTATCTGCGATATCTTAAATTAATATCGGTAAAATAGTTTTACTATATTTCACATATATGATTTTGTCCTTCTGTGACATAATGATAAATTACTAATAAAATGTAAACAAAAAATTAACCTCAATGTACAATCGGGAATGAGTTAATATTTAATAAAACATCTAAGAGATACACATATTTTTAGTTTGTATCTATTTCTATATATCTTTATACATATAAACATCACTCTGTGTCTATAACAAGCATATTGAATAAATATTCAAAATAAAAAAATAAAATAAAAAAAAATAAAAAAAAAAAAGCTCGTGCCAAACCAAAGTGATTTCGATTGGTCATGCTATATTTCATTTAAAAAGAAAAAATTATATTGCCTCCTGGTAATATTTAATACTATTGGGGCATTATACCAATATATAAATTATTAACGGGACGTTTTACGCGAAAACTTTGAAATCTTAACATTGTTTTGTTTCTACGGTGCCGCTCATCTTCATACCTCAAAACATTGGATAATTTGTGATAGATTTCATGTCAATTTTGATTGTCATGTAAACAAGTTAAAAAAGAATTATTTATAACTAATTAGATTTTTAGATGCCTATCAAAAAATTCTATATTTTTGAACATATAATTTGTTTAATTTATTTATAGTTTGTTTATATAAATATTTTTGTGGCTATCAATATTAATTCCATTATAAATTGTCTTATAAATAATGTGGAAGATATGTGAGAATATATTTAATAACACCGGCTCAATAATTGTGGTATTTTTTTTATTTTATAAGTAAATTAATATAATTATTCTAGTAAACATAATTATTGTGCAGTAAATTAAAAAAAAAAGGATAAAAATCATAAAATATGATTATATAAAAAAAATTTTTATTCTTAAATTTTGGTGCAAATATTATTCTGGTCAGTTTAATAACATAATAAATGAATTTTATTGTGTAGTGTATTAAAGCATTTTTATTTTATTAAAGTATTATGTATAAGCATAGTGAAAAAATTTAAAAAAAAAAAACTTGAAATTTATTAAAAAGCCAATATTTAAATAAAAAATCCATTACGCATAAAAAAATCCTGATTAAAAGTGCTTAAAAAAATCAATGTGAATAAATAATTCAGAATATATTTTATGAAGAATAAATTTGTATATTATATATTCAATCATTGATAAATATTTCTTAATATTTTTTTATTTTTTAAATGAATTTACTACTCAATGTCATAATACAAAATATATTTCTTTAAAAAAAGGTATATACTGGAAATTAACATCATCAATTATTAGTTTTTTTATGTTTTTTCACTGAAAACTATTTAACAAGAGATTTTTTTTTATTCTGAATAGTTTTCAAGATTATTGTTTTTTTTTTATTATTAATTTATGTCAACAATATTTTGGATTATGTATCGTTAGTTTTGCTACTACATATATATATATATATATATATATATATATATATATATATATATATATTTATATATTTATATATATTTATAATAAACAAATATTTTTGACAAGGTGAGTTATTTATTGTATTGTCTGAATAATAGCTTGTATTATTTAATATTATTTTTATTAATATCGACAGATTTGCGCGAACATGTATTTAAACGATAAAATTTTCAAAATTAGTTTTTAAACTAATTTAAACTAATAGTTTAGAATTTAAACTAATAGTTTTTAAACTAATTTAAACTAATAGTTTATTTTTTGGTCCAGATTTCATAGTTTTATCACAAATAGAAAAAAAGTTAGACGACATTTTAACTTTTTTCCAGTATTCTATTATTTGCGATTTGGTACGAACCGCTGTAAAATTAGAATTAATTAAAATTGTGTCTAAAAATAACATTACATAATGTTTTCTACAAAATCTTGATAATGTCGATTAAAACATTTAATATATTTTTTAAAGTAATTTTTATTTAAGCAACTTTATTTAAGCAACTTAGTAAATGAGGTGACATTTGTATTTTGACTACGTTTAAACTTCTTAGAATGTTACAAGTAAACTTCTTAGAATGTTACAAGTACTAAACATTTGAGGGCAGATAATTAATATCTGTATTTCAAAATATCACTTTTCTTAAGCGGAAAACCACCGTAACTAAAAACATATCAATTTTAGTATGTATTTAAAGCCTTCATATTTGGAATAATATCCTATTCTAAAAAAAAACCCCCTTAACACTGTCATCTAGCTCTGCATTTATTGTTTCAAAATTACTAATTTTATAAATGCAGAAGTTTGCCAATTTTCTTTTCCAATACTTTAAATTGGAAAAATATATTATTATAATAATAAATATCTTAAAAATACTTTTAATCATTAAAAATGCTTTTCAGTATATCATAAGCATACAAATAGCGATTTTGAAAGCAACTGCATAAATTATAACTTTAAAAATTTGTTTTCCATAAATTTTATTCCAATATTTGACAAATATTTTTGGAATTTTTTTCAGTAAAAACGATGTTCATGCCTATACTTAATTAAGTTTCTAAGATTAAAATTCCCCTTTAACTTTTTTTTTGTAAAGAAACCCACGTTATTACAAAATACTAGGTAAAAATCTTGTTTAATAAAAGTAAATTATAATACTAAAAAATTTGATAATTTAAAATTAATTTAGTTTCTGGAACTTATAAAATTATACAACATTAAGAACAAAAAAAATTATGAACCTTTTTTTCTTTTCTTTCTTTTATTTTCTATTCGAAATTCAATAAAATTACATTCCTTTTTTTTTATATTATCACCGAAATTTGGCCAAAATATCCCAAATGTATATTTAATTTCTACCATACTCTAATGTCTAATCAAAGATACAATACCATATTTAAATTTCTTTTAACTCTGACTTAATAACATTGAATTCTTCTATCATTTTCTTTGATTGTACATTGTGTACATTAAATTTGTTTGTGTAGAGAAACAAGCTGGTAAACATAATAATGCTAAGAAACTCTTTTCAAGGAGAAAAAAAAAGTTTTTAATATCTTTTACTAATAATATTTTGAGGCAACTATTTTTATAATATTTCTTTTTTTTTTTTGTTTTTGTGCTTCTTTAAACATACGCATGCTGTGTATTTGTTATTATCGTCGTGTATATTTATAATTCTGGAAAATTGCAAAAAAAAAAAAAACATGAAAAATTTGTAAGAACTCATCTAATAGAACATATACATTAGTATCTTGAAGATAACACAATAATATTCTATTTAATATTTATACACATACAACAATTTACACATTTACTAACAAACAATAAAAACGTGTCTAATGTGTTAAATTTTTGGGTTAACTTTTCTCGAAATATTCATGGGTATAATATTTAAAATATATTATGTATAATTTAGAATTTTAAGTTTTTCTTTTATTTTTTGTTTTTGTATTTTTGTGGTATAAGTGTAAAAATTTTCATGAAAATAGATAGATATTAGAGAGAAAATTATTTTGATTATATGATAGAAACTATTAAAACAATAACATAAGGTTTTTATATGAAATTGCATAAAATCTTTAAATTAATAAATACAATATTATTTTTTATTTTAATTACACAATAATGTTCAAAGTGTTATTAAGAAGATTTCACATTTTATAGAAAAAAAATGTTAATTAATAATTTTGTAGTTTAAAGTTTTACTATGTTTTTTTTGGACAGAACATTTTTTTAATAAAATTCATAATAGTACTCGTTTATGTATATATTCAAATGTAAAGAAAAATTGTGACTATCTTCTAAATTGATATCCAGTTTATATCGAAATCGAATATTTAATAACCATGTAGTAATAGCTAGTAAAAGATATATAATAAAGAAAAATGTATATTTAACAAGAATTTATTAATGTTTAATAAGCACTTTGTTTAATTAATTATTAATGCCTTGAATATTCTGAACTATGTTATTAGTTAGCATATACACAATTATTTTATTATATTACTACGTTACTATTTAATATATACACAATTACTTACATTAAATATACAAAATCATTTTTATTAATCTTCATTTATTAACAAAAAAATTAGTTAATAGATATAAAGTTAAACTGTAAATCAATGAACAAATGATAAAATTTAATATTTTTAATTAAAAAAAGTTAAAATTAGTAATATAATGAGTACAAGTTATTTAACTTTTATAAAATTATTATCGTATTAACTGGTTTTCGTCTATTTACGGAATATTTGTTTACATTTTACCTACCCAAAAAGCAAGTTAGGATTAGTATAAATATCTGGAAAATTTCAGATATAATAGGTGAGAGTTACTTAAATCGCACCATTTTTCAGTATTGTCGTATTTTTTTGTAGAAATACTTAAGAAGAGGTTTATACTTTATAATTAATTGTTTATCGAAAGAAGAGAGTAATAATTCCGTAAATAAGTCTAAACAAAAAAAAAGTTTCAAATACTATAGATTAAGCGACTTGTTTACTAAATTTTAGCACTGAAGAACTTAATGTGTAAATTATTGCGGTCGAATTTAGGTCCAGTTACTACAGTAAATTGTTGTGATCTAATATAGGTCTACTTTAATTACATACTCTTTGGATAGTGCAGTATACGATGTTCAATCTAAAACTTAAATTGAAAATAAATAAATACAAGTGTGGTAAATTTTAATGTTGGTATCTAATTTATTTTAACACATTTAGTGCAGTTTTCTTCTAATAAATATCCGAGGGAATAATTGTCAGAGGGTTAATTTTACAGAAGGTTATTATCCTGTGGATTTTGTCCGCAAGCTATTGCCCTAGAACCATCAATAGATAGATATTAATAATATTATTTAGTTCCCGAATACAAGAAATAATATGATTTACGAAGTGGTATAATTTCAGCGACTATACCCTATTTAAATAAAATAACAAATTTTCAACGAATATTTATTCAAAATAAATTATATATAAGCAATACTGTTTCAAACAATTTGATTTCAGTTTTATTACCTTCTTTTTAAAGAAAACATTATCAACTTTACAATCAAAATTTATTTAAAAACTTATTTAAAAAAAAAAAAAATTTGTAATTTTATTCCACAAATTCCATCCTTTCTGTAGCATAGTATATATACTTCTACGATTGTTATGTATATACCAAAAGTTTTATTTCATAACACATTTTATTTGAATTAATAAATCAATTTTTCTTTTTTTTTTTATATTACTGGCTATTAAAATAAATATTTATAAATAGAAAGTATTATATTAGGAAAATAATAAATATTGTAAAGGTCATAATAAAAAATTTACTTAAATATATATCTAAAACTAAATTTATTATATCATGAAAGTTTAGTGAAAGTTTTTCAATTTTATACAAAAAACAAAAAAAATAGAAAAATATAGTTTTATAATTTTTATACAAATTATAAAATTTTTTTACTTATGTATACCCATTATAACTAACCAGAAGAAAAATGATAAAAAAAAATTAAATTTAATTAGACACCAAAGTTTTACTGATTTTTCTATAATAAAATTTCATAAAAAACTTAGTAAAATAAAAATTTCATTTACTTTCTAAAAAAAAAATAAAATTATATTATTAATAATATAGTTTTAAAATAGATTTATATTCCTAATTAAAAGTGTTATAATGAAAAATAAACAAAGAAAACATTATATTTTTAAATATATGTATACATAGAACATAAGGATAATATCATTCAGTTTCAGTAATATTAATTAAAATTAGATTAAAATTTTAACTCACAACATTTTAGTTTACAATTTAACACTTAAATATTTATTCATAATCTAAATAATCTGAGTAATCTAAATAAAAAATATATACGGTATGTATGTATATATATATTACCGTATAGCTAGCTATTCATTCCGGAATATAATACTTTAAAATTACAAATTATGTTATATACAGTGATTTTCATTTTTTTTTTTTTATTTGTTGAATTTATATCTAAAAATATAAATGTTTATGTTAATATTCCAAAAAAAAAAAAAAAAAATTAACGGAAATCATCGATTTGAGATTTTCATACCCCCATATATATATTTATATAAATATTCTTTTAAGATGAAGAAATATACATAATGTTTTTTAAATTTATTTTTATTTCTTCTTATGAAATATAGATAACAAATCATTCGTATTTTTTTTATTTTTATTTTTTATTTTATTTTATTATTGAACCCACGTTTTTACGTATACGGATATTTTATTACAAAGAATATGAATTTCACACCTGATCTATATAACAATCGTTATTCAAAAAAAAAAAAATGGATTTATTAGTTTTTATTAAAAAAAAAAGCACCTTAAAGATAAAGTTTATTTATTTAGTAAATTTTATGTTTTATTGAAATAAATTTAGTCACACCAATCATTATAAGTAAAGATATAACTAACGAATATATATGAATTTATTTATATTGATTAGTAATATCATAAATAAATTATTTAAGTTAATTAAAATAATTTTATGTTTACTGAAATTTTAAGATACTTAATTATAAATTAATTATAAATTAATGTTTTTCTTTTTAAATTATTGTTTACAATTCGTTCTGCATTATAACAAAATAAATGATAATTTCACCCAAATTAACTCTTTTCAATTGATGGAAACAGAAATTTCGTAATAACTACTGTTTAACAAGAATGATTTTGAACAATTTATGAGTAGAAATATATTTATTTGGCGTTTTTTTTTATTAATATGTTAAAAAGATTATTCACAATACATATTACAGAAATATATGGTATATACTAGCATATTGATATACCCAAAAATCGAACATAATATGAAGAGTATCGTAAAGATTTGTGGTTTTCATTTCACTTTGTCACAATTTTATTTCTTCTTTGTTCAGTATTTTTGATAAGGGATTGATAGATCAACACTTACCTATAGAAATAAATCATTTATATATAAAAAAAAAAATATATAACCATTTTGTTTTATTTCCAAAAAACATATATACATATTTTAAATAAATTATCTAAAGTTGTATAAAATATTTTGGGTATTAGTCACCAAATCATTTACTAAGGAAATGTCAATAAAAACTTTTCATTTCTTAAAATATAAACATAAGTGTAAATGGTAAACTTGATATAAACAAGCATGTATATGACTTAATTATAAAAGGAATTATAGAAATGTTGTAGAAGTTGGGTGGTTAGTAGAAAAATTTAATCATATAATTGTTTTTATTATTATTACAATGAATAAAATTTCATTTGTATCTGAATAATCCTGAATATAAAATCCTTTATATTAGTGAATATATCATTCTATCAAACATATTGATACACATTTCTATTTTCTTTCTTTTTTATTATCAGAAAAATATATATATATATATATATATATAAACTAATGTATTTTTGTTGTAATTTTCATTTCAGATAATTATATGTTAATATAGCCAATCCATCAACTTTATTATTGGAATGGTGCGTTCATATATATTCTTATTTTGTATGAAGAGATGAAAAAAGCTAACTTATAGTAAAATAAATAAATAAATAAAAAATAATGTTAGCAAAAAAAAGAAAAGAAAATTACATTAACTTTCCCTTATATGATTAATTTAGAAAATAATTTTTATAGATAGACATATACAGTATATTTAATAACATAAATTAATTATAATTTGTTATAAGAAAAGGTTTTTTTTTTTTTTGGTTTTTTATTAGTTGATTGAAATTAAAGTCTTACGCTAAAAATCAACTTTGGATATTTTGAAATTATAGTAAACATTTTTTTTTTTGTAAAATTCTTATAATTAGCACATCAAAATATCAAAAGCTTTTAAATGACAAATATTTTATTGAAAATAATAATAACGATGGTGAATTAGTGACTTGTATAAAATAATATAAATTAGAATATAATTGCAAAACTTCTTAGTAGAATTGGCAGTTTTAATTTTCTTTCTAAAAGTGTTGTCTGTCAAGTTAATTTATTATATTTAATTAAATTTCTTAATAATTTTATTTTGTTATTTTTAATAAAAATATTCAAATTTTATAGTTTTTAAAGTATTTGTATTTTGAAATACAAGACCCGAAAAAAATCTAAATTTGTTGAATAAACATTAAAAATATAATAATATAATTTTACAACAAAATAAATAAAGTTACAATTTTTAAAGTTGAATTCAATATTTTTTTGTTTTTCAAATTAAGTTCTACATTTTTCAAGTTAAACACATTTTTGAAAACCAACATTAGCGGTAAGATCCGTTCTGTTTTACTTGAAAAATTAAAATTATACATCAATTTAAATCCTAGGACAACATCTTATTTAATATTCCAAAATAAAAATTACATTGACAACGGTTTTCCTTTTCTTAGAAAATTAATTTCTACGAAAATTCTAATTCCTTATAAAGTTATAATTTCTAATGAAAATGTGATGTCTGCAAAAGTATCTTATGGATTTAAATCAGTTACAGATATAATTATTTCCTTTCAAATAAAGTATGTTTTTCTCAATTACTTTTGGAAATATATAATCAATTTTTTTTCAAGAATTAGAAATAAATTAGAGAAATAAATATTTTTTAACACATTCGAAACGAGATATTTTTGACAACACTGTCCCCAGGACTGTTTTTGCTATTTTTTTGGCGAAATAAAAAGGGGCACATATTTTGTAAGATAGAAAATGAACATTTTATACGTTTTTGGTCTGTGTGTATCATTGGTTCCTCAGCAAATTTTTGTTTGTATCATACGCATAATACAGGACCCCGGACATTATTTAAAAAATTTAAATTAGATATATAATGTATTTGGGGATTACCAAGTATAGTTATATAAATATAAAATTATCAATTAAGTAAAGATAAAAACCTAGTTTTTTAATATTCCTTGCTAGAAACTAATTTTGTTTTTTAAAACTCGAAGTAATTTTATTTATATACATTCTTAATTCGACGTCTATTTTTTAAATACTAATTTTCTGTTTTTTGTTAAGTACGGTGTGACACAGTCGAATGTGGTAAACAAAAAAACTAATTTGTCAAAAAAAAAACTATTATTAATGTATTATTTTTGTAATGTTAAAAAGGCTATATGTACTCTAAAACTTTAATTTGATATATTATTTATTAACTGAAAATCAATTTGTTCCCACATCTAAATTGGTTTGAAAAATGCGTTAAATTTAATTTGTCAAATGTTGAATTTAAATTAAACAAAACTTTGAATTCAATTCCAAAAATGTTGAACATAACTCTTGAAAATAGTATATGTATATGGAAAGATTAGTTGTTAAAAAAGAGCTTTTTCTGGCAATTTCCTGCTATAAACAAAATTGAATGAATTAAGATTAAAATATTTCCATTTATTTATAGTGTTGTGTGAAAACATAACATCGTCATTATGTCATCTTAAAATTCCAAGTATATATCTTTATTTACACATTTATTTAATTCCAACACCTTTATTATGGTGCTACAAGTTACACGAACTGTTTGCAATTCAATTTAATTTTTTTTTTTAACAAAAAAAACAAGATATTCAAAAATTAAGATTTCTATTTGCCATTTAATATAATTTTCTTATATTTTATTTTATATACATATATTTAAATTAATTTTTCAATTAATTTGATTGGAAAAAAATTTGAAAACAATGTTATGTATTAGATTTTTTTTTAATTTTAAATTACTAAATTAAAATGTGATTTCATTTTTAATATAGTGTGAAAATATGTTCTAACATCTAGTTAATATGTGTGTTCAAATGTTGAAACACAATAATATTTAAATAAATTAAAACTTTTTTTTTTTGTGGTGATATAAAATGGAAAAATTGGAAAAAAATTATATAATAAAAAGAAATTCGTATAAATCATTTAATAAAACACGATTATTACTGTCACTTGATTTATCAACTTTTTATCTTTGGTGGTTATATGGAACATGTTTATTACTATTATCACAACATTCTAAATATATATTTGTTAGTGCAGCATATTCGGAGACTGATGAACTTATAATAGATTTGGATAGACCGGGTAAGTTGTTTAAAACAATTTTCATTTTTTATAATTAAATATTTTTTTAAAAAAAAATTTCACAACAAAATTTATTTTAAATTTTGTATTTTTGAAAATTAACATAAGTTATAAAATTTTTTCAAATAAATACATTATATTTGAAAATCTAAAATACAAATTTTAAACGTTAGTTAAAAACGTACTTTAAATTTTAGCAATTTACTAATTTGTTCTAATAAAGTATATTTTGATTACGAACAAAAATTAAAATTTATCAAATATTAGTACTGTAATACAGAATTTATGACAAACCGCACCCTTAATATGTGTCCAACTCTTTAACATATTTTATCTTGCATCCAGACATACTAAAAATAATCATTTATGATAAACCTTAAATCAATTGTATTTATAAAAATAAAATAAAATATCTCATCATATTTAAGGATTTCCAAGAAACCTCTAATCAGAACTTTTTACCCATCTTTCTTATTTACCGGATATGTGATCTTTTTTTAAATTCAAATATATATTTACATCACCTCATATCCGGTAATTAGAATAGGAATATAATAACATTTCCAAATATTAGTTAGGTGGATTGGGTATAAATATAAACTCTAATTAGAAGTTGTAGAAAATCATTAGAACTAAATGTGGAACTTGTCCAATTTTTACTATTGCTTTATATTCAAAATATTAAAAAAAAATTATTGTTATGGAGGAATACATTTTGATTCTGGAACTTATTGCGTATTATAATTTCTGTGGAAATACTAAATAAAGTCGATAAATAAAGTCGCTTCCGACATTGTATTTTAAATTAAAATGACTTAAAAGGCCGAATTGTGCATCCTAATTCTGACTTAGGTAACAAACTAATTTGCGTACATTTTATTAAAACCTTTCTGTTAAAGCTATATAATTTTTGATATTATTGATAGCATAATAATTCATATCTGATATAAATTAATAATATGTTGTTTAAATTGCCTTTAATAAATGTATGTAATTAAACCTATTATATCTATTTTTATTATATCCATTTTAAACGAAGGCATTATGCTTAAAAATAATAAATTACACACAAACATTAATCTATTTTAGAATAGATTATATATAAGTAAAACTGTATTTTATTACTAAAATCGGGTTGAACTTTGAAATTGGAAGAAATAGACAAAAAAAAAAGTAATAAATGCACTAGAGACTTATATAGTAGTATAGTAGGATATTTTCCAAATAGAAAAACTGCAATAATATATTTTATCAGTTTTCTTTATAGTAAAATATTTAAATATTATTATTGCAAGCATAATTAAAATAAAGTTTTGATAAGCATTTGAATTATATTCTCATCCTTAGCGTAGATATAAAAATATATTCTTATATCTACATCCTTAGTCATAATGTACCATAGTTAGTCTTTGCTGCATATGTTAGTCTTTGCTGCATATGTAATAAAATCTCATTCCAGTTATATTGCATGTACAATGTCATTCCAAATACGAATTTCGGTGTTTAAACACGATTTTATTTTGGTTGAATCTTCCATTTGTTGTAAAAAAGAAGTAAATTTAGCCTGGGTTTTCTTCGCTCGTAATTACCTCTTTCTTATAACAAATTCAGCCATGAAACCAAAGTTGTAACCTTAAAATTCTACTCTTAAAAACTTTCGTTTTTTGTCATTTTATTTTTAGATGGTTAACGTTCGTGCTCAGGCTAGAATACGCTAATATCGTTCTATCTATTCAATTAGATGTCTTAAAAACTTTCGTTCTACTATTAAAAACTTTCGTTTTTTGTCATTTTATTTTTAGATGGTTAACGTTCGTGCTCAGGCTAGAATACGCTAATATCGTTCTATCTATTCAATTAGATATAATGAAGGTTATAAGTGCATTTTTGAAAAATATTTAAAATTTGCTCTAACAAATTTACAATTTAACTCAGTCGTATTTAAATAGTGTCTTTTATTTTAATAAAATATTGAAAAACTCAATTACTGTTTGAGTTAATTTTGAGGACATTTGCCAAAACCTTATAAAGTCTCATATTTGTGATGTTTTTTTTATTGCTAAACATCCAAACTTCAGATTTTCCAAATTACGACCAGTTTTTATTTAGTACAAAGCAATGAAATGGGTTTTTTCTTTGGAAATACGAAGATTGGATGTTGAGCAATCAAATCAGAATTTATCTAAAAATATGAAAATTGTAGTTATCAGGTTTTTGGCAAATTTCCATTGTTCTGAAGTACCATCCTTCTTCGGTAACCATTTTGGCATTCAATTAAATTACGTTAGATTGTAAAAGTAATTTTACTAATAACAATATTGTAAAATTTATATTATGTACATTCAGATACAAATAAAATATAAATATTTTCTTTTGTATATGTTTTTTTATTGTATATATATTATTCTAAAGTATAATTATTTCTACAATTTATCTGAGGTAATTTTTCTAAAAACTTTAAAATATATGTTCAACATATATATATATATATATGCTTTAATATTAATGCGTATATATATATCTATATAATACATATAATATATTATACATAATTATACTATGTATAAATACAATGATATATCATAATCATTGTATATCCTGATTGGATAGAAAGATGTTCTTTCCCAAGAGGTTGTTATAGTATGCTAGAGGCTACAGATGTCTGACTGCATCCTGATGAAGTAGTGACACAAAGCTATATTGTAACCTTTTATTTTTACGGTTATCAGAAGAATAAATGTATAAAATAAAAATTCAAAGAAAACGTGACTTTTTTCCGGTAGAATACACAATTTACTTTGTTTCAGGCACGTTTTTTTTATATACATATATATATATATATATATATATATATATATACATACGTATTTAATATATATAGAAAAGTAAGTATAAATGCAGCTTTATATATTTTAATGCTAACTATAGCAATTGAAAGATATTTTTTAAGGTAAAAAAAAAAATTTTTCGTTCTGTATTTTTACGAAAGGATTATGTAACTGCGCATATATCTTGATCTTTCGGAAAATAAGAAAATGTGGGTAAAAAAAAAATATAAATTATATTCTATTTTTTTTTTTGCCATATTCATTGGTGTGATTTGGATTTTTCGTTTTTTTTTTTTTTTTTTTAACTATGTAAAGGTAGAAATGTAGATTTTTTTTGGTCTAGAATAAAATTGGAATAGATATACAAAAGTCAGTTTTAATACTAACAAAAAAAAAAAAAAAACACTTTTAAAATAATTAATTAAAAAGTTCCATTACATGAAAATCTTCTGTTTTTTTTTTTTTTTACTTAACAAATAGATGCATAATATCGTGTTTTCATTTTTTACGTTGAATGCCAAAACTAATTTCTACAATATTATACATTTTAAGATTTTGTTTAAATAAAATATCTTTTTTCTCTTCTTTTAGGTCATTTGAATACAAGTAAAAAAAAAAAAACAAACATAAATAAATACGAAAAAGAAGATCTTAATTATCGATAAAATATAAAAAACAATTAAAATTCTGTTTATATTTCAAAGATTTTTTTTTTTTTTTTTTTTTACTCTCTTTTATAAAACGTAACTCTGCAGAAATTTTCATTGCATTAGTATAATTCACAATATTTTTTTTTTTTTTTTGTTATGTCCCTGTAAAACATTTAAGGGTAATTGATTTTTTAATTCCTTTTAGTTTTATGTATATGTATATATATAAAAAAAAGTATATAATGAAGTTTTCTATAAAAGAGTAATTTAAACTTTTTAATTAGTAATGATATAAATATAATGACAATTTATTTTTATCAATAGAATTTTATACCCAATTATCAAGATTTATTTTTTTTTACTTTCAGCTCTTTTCTTAATTTATGATGTACATACTATATTCTTATTCAACCAAACTTAACTTACCCAATTTTTTTATCCATACAAAATGATTTTTTGTGGTAGCGATATGTAATTTATCACAAATTTTTTTTTTTTTGTTATTATGGTTTTAGTATATTTTGTATATGAATGGTTGTTAAATATATATTTTGCAATTTCTTCTTTTATTGTTTACATAAAGCTCTTAGATTGTATCTGAACTTTCTTTTTTTTTTTTTTTGTATGTATATAAATAATGGTCATAATATCAAATATAGAACATCTGAATATATCTTATGTTTGACATCTTAATAGAAACAAAAAAAAAAAATAAACTAGAAAGACTAATTTTAAATAAAGTTTACTGATAATATTTTCGATAAAATTATTCTGTAAGAATATGTTCAAGAAAATAAATATTGTTTAACCGGTAAGCAAAAAAAAAAAAACATTTTTCAATTAAAAATTACTTATAAAATATTCAAGTTAAATTTATAAGCCATTTTAATATCCATTTATGGGGCTGAATTTAAGAAAATGCACGATGATAATCTGTTAAAATTAATCTATTATGAAGGTCTATGATTTTAAATGACAAAGTGTATATATGTATTTTGCTAAATCTTAGATAAGAAGTCTTATAATATTACCTTATGGCATTTAATATTTATAATGATTACTTTGTTTTTCATTAAGATTTTTATCTTTTTAACTTATTTTCTTTCTTACCGTGAAAATGTATTAAGCGACAAATTTTTTAAAAACCACTTTTTATAATGAACTAATAGTCCGGTTGAAATGGTATGTTGTTGTTTAGTTTTTATGGTTCTATTACAACTAAAAACAAAGTTAGAGGACATATTCACCTGTTGTCTATATTTTATTCTCAGCGATTTTGTAATATCTTTGACAGACGTAAGTAAATGATACTGGACACGACTAATGATCTTTGTATTTAATAACTCTTTTATTAATTGATATTTCAAGAAATTGTTTTTGTAGTGACTTCCAATCTTTTTGTTATTATTTCCAAAATAATCTCTAATTTTTCAACAAAAGTTTCAACTATTTTAAACGTGTGCGTGTTAGAATCCTTAGATTCTTCATACTAAATACGTTTTGAGAACGTACTAAAAGTTATGATCATTAACGAGATAATGATGATAGAAGTATCATTAAATTTTAAAAAAATTAAATATATTTATGCGACAAAATGTATAAAAATAATACTATAGAAAATCTTGAATAGGAAATTATAAAAATGTCACTTATTACATTTTCGCGTGAGTGCGTTGATTTTATTATTTACTAATTATTAACAAATGATTTTTATATACAAATAAAATTAAAATTTTCAGTATAAAAATTCTATTATACAAATATTATTTTATTTGTATCAAAAAAAATATATATGTACATATATACAATATACAATATTTTTCATTTATATGTCATCATATTAATTTACACCGCATTTCACGTAATGTAAATGACTTTTATATTTACATATTAATGTATTATAAAACCAAGAAGAAGAAAAAAAAAAAATAATAATAAAATAATATAATATATATATAAAGAAGCTTTCTTTACACACGTACTTATTTATATCGTTCTAATAAAATTGCAAAACGTGACAAGTAAAAGAAATGATGTTACTTAGCTCTCATTAAAAAGGTAAAGCGTAAAAATATGATTGAATGTTATACAATAGAAAAATTTGTAAATTTATATATTTGCTACATTGACAAATAAAATGTAACAAAAAAATCAGAATAGCATAATTGATGCAATATGTATGTTAAATTATAAATATTGTGTGTATTTTGTTTAAAAACATTAAAATTAGTGAAATTGTATAAGGGAATAAAAGAAAAAATTAATAATTATTTTAGCTAGATCAGAGGTGGCTTAGTTTAAGTGTAATATGCTGTGGTATAGAGGTACTGGGGTTTAATTCCACCCCACTCAGTTTTAAATGAAATCAATAAAAATTATAATAATATGTAATTTTAAGAAATCTTCTTTTATTATAAAAATATATGGTTCGAAATGAATACCAGTAATAAATGTATATTCCGATGAAGTAATAAATACATCCTAATGAAATAAAATGTTATTCTAAAATTGCTAATGGTTGGGCCAGCTAGAGTGACGCAAAAATAAAAGCCATTACCTGGTTGTAATTACTACCTTCTTTCACTATTTATGGGGAATACATATGTAATTAGTACCAAATCCTAATTGGTATAAAATTTGAAAGAAATGTCCCATATAGATAAGTTTACACTGAGGCGCTATGCTTTCAACTGCTGTGCACAAGGAAAAAAAACACTAAGTTGGAAAAGTTCTGATAAAATAAACTTAGTTTAGTAAAAGGGTAGAGGAAAAATTTTTTTGTAATCAATCTTACTAATAAATAAATTCGCAATAGAAAAGGGCTATTTATTACTTACTATAAAATTTTAAAGTCTGTTTGGGAAACCTTAATAAACTTAATTGATGTAATATATTTGTTATTTTTTTTTTCTGTAAAGAAAAGCTTAACTCATCACAAGCACTTTTACTATCTTACCAAAAAAATTTTAATTAAATATCTTGAAAAACTAAGGTAAACAGAATACGAAAAGTTTCTATTACCTTTAAATATGCTATTATAGAACATTTCCAATGTGAAATATATATATATATATATATATACATATATATTAGATATATATCAACAATTTATGGGCACTAATCAAATAAAGAAGTAAACAAAACTAATTCGTAACACACACAACAGCAACAAAAATTTCATAATTTATTGTATCTTGGCATTTGAACAATAGACACACTGGTAATGAATATTCCATTTAAATCTATTAGAAGATTATTTTTGTTGACGAAGCTCATTCATTGTGTCTTCTTGCTTTATTTTGTTCTTAGTTATTTTTTTTTTTATTTTTATTATTTTTATAGTTTTTGTTGTAATGCTAGAAATTATATTTGTTATAACTAATCCGATCTGGCTTAAATGTTCGTTATACACGCAAAAAAATAATACCATGATAAAATCAACTTTGAATGATAAATTTTTTTTTTTTTTTAGGTAAATCACAGATATATTTATATCTAAAACTTTAGACCATCAGCTAAGAATTTTCTTTAGTATAAAAAATAATGTTTTTTTTTTTTTTTTGGCATTATATTCGTCTCGAAGCTATTCGATTTTTATATATGTATATTTATAGATGTAATAAAAGTGGTTATTTTTTTTAAGGATATTTTTGTTTTTTATTCATATCATTTCCATGTAGTGTGACTGACCATATTTGACAATGTTCACGATTAACCAAAAAAAAAAAAAAAAAGGAAATGTTAAAACAATGTTCGCGATTAAACGAAAAAGGAAACCAAATATTAATATAAAGAAAAATTAAAATCAATTTGTTAATTTATGTGATTTCATTTCAATATAATATATGTGTGTTAATCACTCAATATAGTTTTATAAAAAAAATTCACACACGATATTAATTAGTATAAAAGGATTGATAAAATAAATGTGCCAAAGTTCCAATATGACACGCAATTTTTTTCATTAGAATTAATCGTGGTTAAGCTTTTATGTTTGATGTTTAATTATATTCACCATTTCATATATTCAAAAAAAAAAAATTATGACGATAATATTTTGTATTTAATATCATTAGTCAATATGTATGAGTGAATCATTAGATAAGATTTTGTATGCAAATTTTTTTTGAAGATGCAAGTAAAAAATGTTAGTAAAATGGTGTTAATAAAAATTTGATTAGATTAGAAAATTTAAATTAAAGGTTTGGTATTTTTTACGATAATTTGAAATGTGATATATTTCGATTATTATCCTGCACATTTATATAAAATATTTTTAATTAAATTAAAGCAATCGGTGGTGGTAGTATATAATGATGTGGTTTAGTAAGGATTTACTATAGTTTAAATGACTATTCAATAATAAAATCGCATTTTAAGATTAGGAAAAATGTGGTTGATTGTATTATCTAAAAAAAATATCACACCAAAAAGTCTCTGGTTGCAATTAAAAAAATTCTGAACTATAAATAAATTTGTGGTTCGAAAACAGTATAAAATTAGTAAGTCCAAATTACTTGGCTACTTCGCAGAAGAGAAAAAGATTGCTAATTGAACTCACAAATTTTGTATTATATAATTTTTGATTTTGTCAAATTATTAGTGACTCCACTAAAAGTGTTCAGTGTTTTAAAATTAGATTCCCAAAAAAAAGAATAATTGTTTACATTTACCTTACACATTCAGAGTATTTTTAATCTTTAGATTTTCGACACACGACACAGATAAATTGTACCTTATGCACATCACGTTACAACTGTTATATGTTCAAAACTGAATGCTGCTATATTACTACAAATTTTTTATATGTATATTTCTTCGCATGCAAAGTTAAATTTTTTGAAAACAAAATTTATCTTGAAATTGAATTAATTTCCATCAAATTGTGTAATGTAAAAAAAAAAACGCTCACAAAGTTACAAATGAAGCTCACGGTTGGCTAACATGTTTATTATTATGTATAGATAGACATGTTACAGCAGATTTTCTGGTATTTGGGTTAAAGACAAATTAAAGATTCGAAGTGTCCATGGTCATTCGTTTGTAAAGAGAACAGATATATAATCTTATTTAGTCATATATGGTATATTTAATATTTTATTAAAAAAAAACATTATGAAAATTATACTGAAAAATTGTCAAAAAATTTTACAAATTTATACATTGTTATATTTGAAAAATTTAAACTATCAAATATAAAAAAAATTATTAATTTAATTCAGAAAAATTAAGTGAAAATGAATAACATAAATTTTAAAGTCTACTTATTCACGGTCAATTAATGAATTTAATAACTGGCAAATGTCTTCAACTTATTTTTTAATTAATATTTTATTCCAATTATAACAATTAATAAAACTAATTTTGTAATTATATTATCAGAGTATTTGAAATTTTAATTATATAATTATCTTTTTATTTTTTAGTATCTCTTACACCGGTGGAAGGTGTTTTAGGTCGTCAAGTAATGTTACCCTGCGACATAACACCAATGGAAAGAGACGATGCTGTTTATATGGTTCTGTGGTTTCGCGAAGGTGACGGAGAACCTTTATACAGGTAAATAATATTTAAAAATAAATAAATTATACAATTATTATTTTACAGAATTGTGACAAGTAATTATTTAATATAATGTAATTTTTATATCAAACTTTATTGTGGTTTACCACCATTATAAAGTAAAAATTGTGATACCGTATATAGTTTTTAGTTTACTATCTTAATAGTACTTAATAGTACTAGCAAAAGTTTAAGATAATATTTCTACCAAACTTACTAAAATTACCCTTTTTGATATTTAGTCGAAAAAAATAATGCGCCAAATATTTAGTAATAGTTCCTTCACGTATGCAGGTCCTTATCAATCTTAATATTAAACATAAAATACTAAGGATAAAAAAAAATTGTATTGATATATTTTCCCTAGCGTATCTTTATAATATAATACCTCGAAAAAATTTTAAAAATACTTCAAGAGGATATCTTCGAGACCCTCATTATGTAAAACATTATGGAATCCGTAACTTAGTAACAAACTAAATCCGAAACGCTAAAGTTCATATGCTTCTAGTATAAATTGAGAATATACCAGATTTCTATCAGACGAATACATTAATAAATTCCTCTAATTTAATTCTTCCCAACTATCTAATTAGATATCTTAGGTGTACACAACCAAGAATCATAACGTGCAAAAACTGATATGACATATTTAATTCCGATCTCTGTCTATACTATAGTGCGAAACTATGGAAATTTTCACGAATTTTTAAGAACACTCAATGGTAATAAAGAATAATTAATAATAAAATATTTGCTATTACATATTAATAAAAATATAAATAAAAACAAATATTCGCAAAATTGTAAGTTAAAATCAAATTTAAAGTAAAAATTCGGTAAAGAGATGTTGAAAATTCTGATTTTGACCAGTAGTTAAAGTGTTAAATATCTATTGTAATATTATTGAACCTTTAGTAGTTAAAAATTTGTTTACGTAATAAAACCAGATTTTGTAATTTTCCATAATTATAAAGTTACCATAAATAAACACCTTCATAAAATCAGGAACAAATATTTTATGAAATAAATTACATATTAGAAAAAAACATAATTTATGAAATAATTAATTTGCCTAAGAAAATTCATTGAAATTTTAAATCCATAAAATTATATTGAACCATTATTACAATTAAACTAAAATAAAATAATTAATTTAATTGTTTTGTTTGCAATTTCTAGAAAATTGGCAAAAATATAAATTCATATAAGCTTCTATAATACTATAAGCTCATTGAAAAATATCTCATTTATATTATATGTACTAAACAAAAGTAGATGAAGAACAAAAAATTTTGATGTTAATAAAATTATTTTTCGTAAATTAGTGCTAACAGGCTAAGAAGATAACAAATTGGGGGTTGTTTAACAAGAAATTTGCCGCACACCATAATATTTTGTGAAAATAAAATCTATATTCTTATGATATTCTTTATTTTTTCTGACTCAGGGATTATGCATATAAGCATATATATGTATTTTAATAAAATTTTGCTAAGATAATCAAAATATTTTGCGGCGGATGTCATTGATACTTTCTTTTTTTTTGGTGTGTGTTCATAAAATACGTAAATTATTTATTATTTGAAATATATTGGTTTGTAATTAGATCGAATATTTATAAATCAATAAGTAGAAATATTTACCTATATATGTGTATAAATAAGAAAATATTCTTTATCCTAAAACGTCTATAAGATAACTTATATGATTTGAAAACGTCTTAACATGAGATATAACTTATATGTCTATTTCAAAATAGCAAACATACAAAAAATATTTTATAAGAATTTAATTAGTTTTTTTCCTTAAACCAATTTTTATCCCAAAATAACAAAATTGGAAAAAAATCAGTATGTTATTTTTATTTTATGCCATCATACACTACGTTTCCCAGTGGACTTTAACTTCCTTATGTTATTTGTTAAACTGAACAAAATCTTTTTTAATCCAATTTCGTTATATTGGAGTTAACACATTAAATTAATTATACTATATTACTTAAACTTTATCCAATAATGGTTTATCCCTGACGTAAATAATTTCAAAAGTTAAATAAAAATTTATAAATAGGGGTTTTTTAAAGTTTTATTTATTACAGTTAACTTATATTTAATACTGTTAAAATTGTATATTAATTTTTATAATAGTTTTGATGTGAGAGGACGACAATTTGGTCAAGCGAAACTTTGGTCATCACCATCAGCTTTTGGTCCTCGTGCATATTTTAGTAGTACATCCCATCCAGCCCAATTGAAAATCGATACCATTAAATTAACAGATGAAGGAGTTTATAGATGCCGAGTAGATTTTCGTAATTCACCCACAAGAAACGTTAAAGTTAATTTGACAATAATTGGTATGTTATTCTATTTTTTACTTGTATATTTAGAAACTTATAAGTTTTGTTAAAATTGCAATCATTTAGAAACCAAGGGTCTAAATTCTAATAGTCATATGATTGTAGTCTATTGTAGTACCAGTGAAACTATTAAAATTTTTAAAAATTCTTTGCTATTTTTATTGAATATAAAATTAAAATTTCATAGAGAAAGCTTGACTATTTATTTGTAATAATATTATATTGTCTTTTACAACATATTTCCTTATAGTTATTTTAAATGAAAATTTTTATTTTTATAATAAATTGTTCAAAAAAATGTTTATAAAATTTAAATAATTTTTTTGTTGCAGTACCACCGGAAAGGCCTATAATTTATGATGGAAAACGACATGAAAAAGCAAAAATCGTTGAAACATATAATGAAGGCAGTAATGTAGTTCTAATTTGTGAGGTCACTGGTGGTAAATAATTTTCAAAAATATAATTTGACTGCATAATTTTTTTTTTTTTAGAATAATAAAATAAAAGTAAAGTTTAATATTATTCCATTATACGAGTAAAAGATTCAATTATGATATAATTTATGTAAATTACCTTATAAAGATAATTTTTTATAAATCCTTAATTATAATACCAAGTAAAATAATTCAAATTAAAAATATATATAAAATTAAATGTTCAATCAGACCAATAATAATTGTTGCTTAGATGTTTTTGTTTTATATAAGCTTAAGTTTTTCCATAAATCAATTCCGAACAATAAATTTGTTTTTCAAAAATTATTTTTTACGATAATCTAATATAACTATCCAAAGGCAAACATTTTTCAACAAAATCCTCCTTTTTTTTTTTTTGCTATATTATACAAATATTTCTTACTTTTATGCATCGTTAGTTACAGTTTTTCAATTTTCCAAAAAAAAAAAAAATGCAATGTGAATTTGTTATATTTTTAGTGGTATTTGCAGTCTTTTTGGGTATTTTTTTTTTTTTGGCTGAAACGAATCCAAAGTTTACATAAAAAAAAGAATAGTTTTTGTTATCTCTTACAAACAAGAAAATTTATGGAATTTTATGTAAACAATAACAATAGCTAAAATTGCAGAATTATTCAGGATTTCTAAAAAAAAAAACCAAAGAGAATTTATTTTATGCACGAATGGTTTTTGGTTGAATATCAAAGGAAAAAAAATACAATTATCGATCGAAAAAATTCGGTTTATTTTTTTTTTTGTATACCAAGCGATTTACGCTGAACTAAAATGGCAAATAAATTTAAAGATATATATTTTATATAAAATATAAATATAATATTAAACAAAAATTAAAATTACAAATTTTCACATTTATATAAATCAAATACCGTGAGATATTTTTAGATTGTATAATTCTTTGTTTATATGTATTATTTTTGTATAGGTCGACCTCGTCCTAATGTTACATGGTACTTAGACAATACTGTAATTGACGAATCATTTGAACAACGTCCAGATGGTATAACCGTCAATCATTTATCTTATCCAAATATTGGTCGACAGCATCTTGATGCACGCCTTATTTGCATGGCTAGTAATACAAATTTAACACCACCAAATAGTAAAGTTGTTATACTGGACGTAAACTGTAAGTTAAATAATTTATTTAAAAAAAAAAAAAACTTAAATGACATATTCATTAAAATGGTAACATTTTTTTATGGTTTTTACAGTAAAACCAATTGCAGTTTATATTTTAACAAAAGATAAATTTGTTTCGGCCGAAAGAACTTATGATGTTGAATGTAAGACTTCAGGATCAAAACCAGCTGCAGTAATAACATGGTGGAAAGGCAATAAACAAATTAAAAGGCTGGCTAAAAATGTTAGTTTTTAATTATTACGCTTTTAAAATATATTAGAAAATAGTTTTAATTTAATTAATTCCATTACAAATATAATTAATTCTACTACTACTGAATCTAATTAATTCAACCAAAAATTACTTCTTGAAAATTTAAAAATAATATGATAATTTTTGTATATTTTTAGTTTTCTGAATCTGACAATCAATCACTTAGCATTTTAACATTTAAACCGACTAAAGAAGATGATGGCAAGCAATTAACATGTCGTGCTGAAAACCAATTTATTCCAAATAGTGCAATAGATGATAAATGGCGATTAATTGTTCACTGTAAGTTAAATAATTTTTTTTTTTTTGAAATATTTGGTTATAAATATTTAATTGAAAAAAATTAAATATGTATATTTATCTGTTTGTCCAATTATATATTTGTCCAATTATATTTAAATATAATTGCATAGTTTATATATATTTTCTAAATTAATATAATTAATAACACTAAAAAACATTATGTCAATAAAATTTTCTAGTATGCATAGAGTATTAAAATTTTAAAACACTTATAAAATAAATATTTCCGATTTTCATTAGTACAATTTAAAAACTTTAATTTAAATTACAACTAAAATATTTTTAACAATATTGGTTAAAATTTTTGAACAATATTGGTGAAAATATTAACAAATTAAGATGTAAATTTTGAAGTAATGTGTTATTAAAATATAATATTTTTACAATATGGATTTTGTATGTATTGATGTGAAAAATTATTAATTTATTTAAACAAGGATTTATATTAATTTATTGTTCATTTTCTTAATTATTGGCTTGTGATGATATACAAAAATAAATAAATTCAACAATTTTACAATGATAAGAAAATTTTATTTTAATACAATTATAATAAAATTACGTTAACTGGAAAAAAAATTGACTTGAGTTTAAATTGCAAATGAAAATTATTAGTGAAATTAATTTTAATGTTGAATATTATGGGTGTCAAATCGTAATTTTATTATTCAAATTATGTTTTGTTTTAGTAAAACTTCAACAAATTAGATAAATTATTTTTTTTATCAAATTTGTAGAAATTATATATAAATTAATATCAATTTTAAAATAATTATTTTATTATTAAAAATATAAAATAAAAAAAATCCCCAAAAATCATAAATTCCATATTATATTTACTTAATTATTATTTTACATATTTTTAGACGTTTGTATCACACTATGAATTGTGTGGAAAATGTTGTAAACCATATAATAAAAATTATTAAATTAACATACATTCAGGTGACAATAATTCATTTATATTATGAAACAAATCATTTAATCTCAACCCCTGGAATGTATGCAACTCTATAAATATTTAATTTTGTTTCAACATGATCCATTTTTTTTAACGTGTCCTTAATTTTTTTTATAATAACTTGTTTGTTCATTCTATATTATCTGTTTAGACCAACCACTAGCTGTAATGAAAATGGGAACATCATTAAATCCCGAAGATATAAAAGAAGGTGACGATGTTTATTTTGAGTGTCATATTCATTCAAATCCACGTCCATATAAAATGTCCTGGTATCATAATGTAAGTATAATATTATGTATATTTATAATCATCAGAGTGTAGCTTATTCATATTCATAAATATTTTTGTATCATAAGAAAAAAGTTTAATTTGGATATACAAAAAGTTATGAAAAATATATGAATTTTAAATTATTCTATGCACTGTGTATATATAACATATTTCCCATTAGAAACTATTATCTGCTTAGTTTTTAGACCAACAACATTTATATTCATACATATAAAGCAAAAAAGTAATTAAGTAAATTAACCGCATATCATTTTAATATTTAATCATATCTTTAATGTTTAATTTCTTGATTGCGGTCTGGTTTTACCTTAAACATTTAATATTTTTCCACAAATTAAAAGATCATTTAATAAAAAAAATTAATGAAAATTGAAAAATATGATATTAGCAGATATTTTTTGTTAAATTTATTAAGAATATCATGCTTACACTTTATGTGTTTTACTCGTAAAACATAATAAAAAAAAAACATATTTAAAATTAAAAAATTTTTTCAATAGGGAAATGAACTGCATCATAATGTATCAGCTGGAATAATTCTTTCGGATCAATCACTAGTACTTCAGAGTGTGGTGAGAGCGTCAGCCGGTGATTATACATGTATGGCTGCGAATACAGAAGGAAAAGGAACAAGTAATCCAGTAACTTTAAGTGTTCGTTGTAAGTATAGCTGTTATATACTAAAATATTGTTTAAAAAATTTCTTTCACTTCGTTACACTTTTAAGAAATTTTTCAATGATTTCATTAATAAACCGAAATTATTTTGATTGAGTATCTTACCAATAAAGAAATAAATTTCTTAATTTAGTAAAACATCAATGAATACATTCTCTATAAAATTGTTTGAACAATTAGATCATTTTTGATATTTAGATAATATGCAAATATTGCTCATCTATCTATATTTACATTGTGTATCTTTATGATTAAATTTGATTTTGTTGTTAAATGTGAATAATTGTGTAAATTTGATAATGATGCTCAAATAATTAAAACGATTTAATTAATTATGAAAACCATAATGCATAAAAGGAATTTATGATGTATACATAACATATATAATCATACATAATTGAGTAATTTTAATTTTAATTATTAATATTTAACAAAATATTTTTAATAAAAATTATAGTGGTAAATTTTTATGGAACAATATTTTTTTTTTGTATTTTTCAGATGCACCAATTTGTTCGTTAGGACATGAAGAGCTTTTTGGTGCCTTAAAGCATGAAACCTTAATATTAAAATGTCAAGTAGATGCATCACCGCCAGCTGACACATTTCATTGGACATTCAATTCATCCGGTGAACAAACTGAATTGCCAGCAAAACTACATTCAAGTGAGGTAAGAGATTTTTTTTAAAATCAAATAAAGAGGAAAAAATGCTTTAAGCATGACTAGTGGCAAAAATATCAAATAAGTTTTAGTGAACATCACTGAACCACATACTTAGAATTTTGCACTAGTAAACTTTTGAAGTTTTAATGTTTTATTTTATTTATTTTTTTAGTTGTAATAAATATTTCAGAAGTCCATGTCTTTCAAAAATTATACAAAGTTTTTCTTTCAAATATATTATATGTGCTGCTTTATAGTTCAGCATGATTCAGCTTATTATTCATTTGAATTTGAGTTATTTTCGAATAAATTAATAATAATGACGCGCAGTAGGAATATTATGTAGTAGTTTTATAGTTATGGGCTTTCTTCGTGCCGGTATAAGACATTTCTGTAAATGTAAAATTAATTGAAAGTTAATTAACAAAGTTGTAAAATAAATAAATTAATTAATAATATAGCACCACTAGTCGCAAAAACAATTTTTATATTCTAGTCATAATTTGCTTTAAAATGTCAATGTTAAAACAATTACCAGTTTTAAGAAATATATTTACTATGTTAAATGCTTACTATGTTAAATATATTTACTATGTTAATATTTTTAAAAAAATCATATTTTTCGACGTACCGTTTTTAATATTTTTTCAATCATCTAACTGAAATAATAAAATTTTCAACCTCGTCAAATAGTCCAGCAATAATTTGTATACTGCGTCAAATATTAATAAAAAAAAGTTAACAAATGGTAAAGTGCTAACATCAAATTCTAAAAAATAGACATGAATATACAAGAAAAAACCTAAATTAAATTCCATATTATTAACACACATTGTTCCTATTTTATAAATTTTTATAATTCATTAATTAAAACTTATTATACAACACAAAACGAATAACTTTCAATTTTCAGACTGGTTATTCTCGTCTAAATTATACACCTACCTCTGATTTGGAATATGGTACAATATCATGTTGGGCTAGAAATTCAATTGGCATTCAAAAATCACCATGTATATTTCAAATTATTGCTGCAGGTAATTTAATACTTAATATATGATATAACAAAATGTATATAATATATAATTTATTTTTTATTTATGCTGAAAGGACGACCATTACCACTACAAAATTGTACTGTATCAAATCAATCAACAGATTCTATACAAGTTGAATGTATTGAAAATTTTGATGGAGGATTGCCTCAAGGCTTTATACTAGAAGTAATCGACATGCAAACACTTCGTTTAGTAAAAAATTTCACATTACCAGTAAGTTTTAGAAAAATAATTATTTTCGTCTTACTATATTATGATATTAAAGTTATTCATGTATTAATTTATTTAATTTTTTTTAAATTAAACTTTAGCGATCTCCGATTAATTTTTTTATTGAGAACTTACAACCTGGAACTTCATATAGAATTTTAGTGTTTGCAGTGAATGCTAAAGGACGATCAGAACCAATAATAATTGATGATGTTACATTTAAAGGTGTAGCAAAATTTACAGGTATGCATATATATAAATATATATTTTTCTTTTGGTAACATGAATAAAAATAGGAAATTGAAGGTTTATTAAATAAAAATTAGAAAAATAAAAAAATAGGAAATCTAAACAGTTGACTTTCTAAATACCAAAAAAAAATTGGTAATTTAATAAGCTTGTAAATTGACAGCATTCTATTTCTCTTAATACAAGGTTTAGAATACAAAAAAGCACAAAACTGTATAATTGTATACATACCCCATTCAATTTTTCATTTTAATAAAGTATAAAAGATATTTTTATTTTTTTTGCTACGAAGAACGATGAAAGCAAAAAAAAAAATACAAAAAAGCAGAAAGTTTTGTGGGAAGGAGACTTTTGTGATGAAGGACTCCTCCTATACAACTTTGAAAAAAAAAAAAAGAAAAACTGAATTGGCATTGTTTTCATGAATTAAACATGAGCTGTGCTTTTATTTCCCCTTTTTTTTCTTATGCTTTTGTTGTTGATTCTGTTTTTTTTTTTATAGTATTATTTGTGTTGTAGTACAAAAATACAAACTGAACTTGGTATATTAATAAAACTGAAAATAACCACAAAATTGGAAAAAGAACAATCTTACTTTTTTTATTATTATTATTATTTATTTAGTTTCTGTTTTATAACAATTTTTATATATTAAATTGGCTTAAATAATTACGAATAATTTTAATTCATTAATTTAATTTTTTTTTAATCCCATCTAGAAATCCTTTAGAATCCTTTAGAATATTTTTTTAACCATCCCTAAGTAGGTACAAATTTCCTCCCACAAAAAAAAAATAAATAGAATTTAATCCCTTAGTAATAATTATTTTGATTCTTTTACAACAACAACAAAAAATACTATTTTATGTTATAACAAGTTTTAAGCATAATAATCCTTTACTAATATTGCACTAAAGGGCAAATTTTTTACAAAAATTAAAAAAAACTGATTTGACTTTAGTGCAGATGATGTGTGCAAAGTAGAAAAGTTGCGACAAAAAAAAAAATTGTTATAGTAAATAATCTTAGAGTTCTTCTTCTTTTTTTTTTTTTTTATTTTTACATAAAATTTACAAACGTATTCATCGTACTCTCATATTTCAAAATTCTTATAAAATAAAAAAAAAAATTTACTATATAGAAACTAAGTCACAAAAAAAAAATCCTTAACAAAAAAAAATTCGAAAAATTACCAGGAGATAAGAGAATATGCTAATGGCGGACAAGAAGAAGAAGAAGACCGATAAAGGCACAATTGGCACATAAAAATCCTTCAATATAATAATATACAAGAATGTCGTGAATAATTTTCTATTGAAGTGGTTTTTTCGTTGTGTTATACACTCTAAATATCTGTGTATGTTTTTTTTTTAGTGTATTATTATATTTGTGGAAAAAAATGTATATATGTATATACATAAATATATATATTTATTTATTTTCTTATAACTTTTAAACACAAAATAGAATAATACTAGGATGCTATATTTATATATATTTAAATGTTCCTAAAAGGACCTTTATCAATGTATATATAAATATGCGTATACTTTATATCTAATATATATATATATATATTATATATATATATATTTTTTTTTGTTGTAAATGAAGATAGGTATACAAATTTAAAAAAAAAAAAACATTCGAATACATTATGAGGCAATATAAAATTTTATAGAAATATAAAAAATATTGAAATAATAATTCCGTGAATAAATTTCTTTTTAAAGGTTTTGTAAAACATTTTTCATCTAAATGTGCAAATTAAATGGGTTTTCTTTATATATATATATAGATATTTTTTTTTATATATATACAGATATATAAAAAAGATATATAATGTCTTAAGCTAAACAAGAGTTTTCTATCAGGCAATAAATAAATTTATATATGTATATGTAGAAAAAGAAAAATGTAAATTTCTTTTTTTTTTTTTTTTTTTTTGACTTTAATTGAATTTACAAGGACATAAATTTTTAAATGCATCTGTAAAAAAAACATATACATATATAATAATTTTAAATTAAAAAAAATTATACAATTTTTTTTAACAACATATCTTTAAAAGATCCTTAAAAATTAATAACTAATTATATTATTATTTTTATAAGAAGGAACACTCAATTTTTTTTGTAATCCATACATTATAATTAAAATCAAAATTCCCTTATAGATATCAATATATAACTAAATTTCTAGTAATTACAAAATTATATGAATTTTTCTTATAATTAAAGGTCCTTCAAATAGTCTTATGACTGTACCATTATCACCATTTTTAGCTGGTTTAACATTATTTGCAGCTCTACTATTTGCAATTGCTTGTATTATATTGGCAGCATTATATAGACGATATTCTAACAAGTAAGTATATATATTATTATTTTCCTATTACATCTATATAGATTCATAACCTATTAAATAAATATAAAAAAATTAACTTAATTTGTCATCTACACTATACAAATAAAAAACAATAATTTAATATCTGGTTACTTAATCGCACATTATTAATTGCAAACATAGTGTAATACGGCACTATACCCATAGAACTAAAAAAAAAAAATGAAAATCGAATAAAAGACAACAATGTATCCGACAAAATACATAAAATAACACCATGGAAATAAAATACAGGACAAAGTTTTTCATGAAATAAAACTTTGTCCAGCAATAAAAAATCTATAAATTAAATCAGATAACATTCTTTTTATCTATACATATTACACATAAAAAAAATATTATATACATTCGGTCTCTTTTTGGCATTACTAAATTGATAGTTGTTGTTGTTTTTTTTTTTTTTTTTGCCTTGTATCTTTATAGAATTTCATTATATGTTTATATGTATATATATATTTTTTTAAAATATATTTTGAATAATAGAAATACCGAAGCCAATATCAAGTCAGCAAAACATACACAACTGCCAATAATACCATCCAATTGTCAATTAGATCCACTTCAACCAACAATACCGCACCATAACCATCCTACAAATCATCACCAACAACAATTTCAACAACTTCAAAACCAACAACAATTGCATGGTAAAAATTGTAGTACAACATCAACAGTACCATTAACTGGAACAGATACACATCGTCAGAGTCCACAAATTATTAGTAACCCAACTGAAGCTGATGACACAGATCCAGATGTTATACCAAATCAATATGGTAAGAATAGCATATGAAATGCTGCACAATAAATTTTTTTGTAGCTAAAATCAGAAATTAGTTTTTTTTTAGAAAATAATTGTTTGCTTTTATTGAGACCTAATTAAAAAAAAATACAATTTGATATGGCAATGAAATTGAAAAAAAAAATGTAGGATTGGCTGTGAGGATTATTGAAATATGTTGTTAGAAAAATAATCTGTATTTGAAAAAGAAAAACATAAGGATTTTATTATTACACATAAATTCCACATAGTTAATGCTCAAAGTAGATAGAAATTTTAAGATATATTTAAGCTAATTATTGAAATGAAGGAATATAAATTTGAATTTACGATATCTTTATAAAATATCTAAAATTTATCTTAAATATATACTTTAAACTGATCGATCTTGAATTAATTTTACATTACGTGTTGATATTTATATATTAACCAATATATTATCAACCTAATGATTGCAGGAATTGTGATGCAGAAGTATATACAATTATTTTACCCCATATTCTAAATTATTGAACCGCAATTATGAAAATAAAACCATACCATTTTTCACAGTGTTTCTTGAAATTTGCATAGGAATAAAAATTATTTTTGGGTTACATAATATGTGTACATATTGAGAACAGAGTATGATTTCAATTGTATTATTTTCATAACATGTGTGTACCAATTTAATTTTTACTTTTCTATTTACCATACTATATTTTAATACAAATGAATCAAATATATCGACAAATAATTGATTAGATTACCTCAAAAAAAAAAATCGGGAAGGCTGTATTAATATTTATACTTTTTTTAATTTCTTTTAAAAACGCCATTTCTTTTAAAAACATATTTCACAAAACTGAAAACACTATATGTATGGCTGAAAAACTAATCGTTAACTCTGTCAAAAATTCTACTTACCATAATGAAAAATCGTTTCCTCCATAAGGGTAACTTTAAAAGAACCATTCAGTACGTCGTGTCCCAAGTATTGGTACGTGACATGTGCAAGTCTATTGTATCAAACACTAGGTATTCCAGCGTAAGATCTGTATTTACGTCCCCATAGCGACATATGGACCCCAGTGTAGGTAGCATGTTTACCGATCCAGCAGTGACCAGTAATAATTATGGACAGAACTCCAATTTTTCTTTCGGTAGTCGCGAAACTGAGGATATTGTTCCTAGGTGCCAATAACTATTTTGTTCGCAGCTATGCCGATTAAAAGTTTTGCTGACTCAATTGGACAGCTGACTTGAAAGTCAGCATCTCCAAGAGATAATTGGTGGTTATTTAGATCCAGCTGTCGAGTGCATATATTCTGAACTGTTTAAATTTGTAAAATTTAATTTAATTTAAACACTCTGTTTACCTCAATGGTTAATTAAATAATATGGTGTGAAAAAAACTATATACAACAAATAGCAATTGTTTTTATTATATAAATCTGTCGAGAAACTAAATAACTAAATTTTGCATAGTATTTGGACTGTTGACAAGCAAAAAAATACCTATTTCATTTCTAAAAACAAGTTATTCATTTTTTTTTTTCAATTTCATTGACAAGCCAGACATTTTGGTTATCTATTCATTAACATTAATTTATTTAAAATAATAATTTTTCGTTATTCAGTTAAAAAAAAGTTTGTGGTCCTTATTATGCTTTGAATAATTAAGTGCAGTTTTAAATTAAATTTTATTATGTTTAGAATTTAAATTGACTTTTTATGAACTATATATTTTGTGAATTTAAATTTAAATTAAAAAAAAAATTATTTAAAACTTGTTACATTTAAAATGTTTTATATTCGGGGCGGGTTGGGGCGGTTCAATATTATTTGTCATAGTAATAAAAAATAGTTTTAATATTCTATATTAATATCTAGTGTAGGATTAAAAACCAAAAGAATTTTAAGGGAATTTTAATTACTTCGAAGTTATATAAATGGATAAGACGTTCATTTCCAAAACGCACGTTGTCCATTTTCACCACAAAATTAGATAGTTAGTGATGGCAAATGGAAGTTTTTCAAAAACGTTGAATATAATGATTAAATTATCATTTCACCAAAATGTGTTTTTGAAAGAAAAAACTACATTTTACAATCTATAATAAATTGATAATAGAATCCACACTAGAAATGTATTGAATAGTGGAATAAAATAGCAATTTTTCTTAATTGAAATTTCTATCAATGGGAGCGCTGATTTAAAATTGGTAATTTTTAAAACAATTCGTTTGAAAGCCAATCAATTGTAAGTATGTATAGTATAAAATGATAATTTGTGCAAGTCTTGTTATTTTAAAATATACATTTATATCAATCATTTAATTTTGAACACGGATTTTACAAATAAAGTTACTATGTTTAACATCATTTTAAATTGAATTTACGTTTTCAAAAATTTCATGTGTACACATGCAAAAAACATAATTTATTTAAGAAAGTACTGAACAGTAGTTAGATGCTGTGCGTGATATCGTACTTTTTAACGTTTGTTATGGTTAATTTATACTTTAGTCTAAACAGATGTAATGAAAACACTAATCCAGACCTTTCTTAAAAATTCTTCCAACAAGAAATTTACATAATTTTAGGAATATATTCTATAGAGTTATTTAGAAAATACATGTGCGTTGTGTGACAACATAGAAAATTAAACTAAATATAAGCAGTATATTTTAAACGAGTTTAGAACGATTCATAAAAATTCTAGATATTACAATAATGATTGGTCTACTCTACAATATAATATTACTAAAATATGTTTTCGCCCAGTTCTTTGACGTCTTGAATTTTGAATAAATAAATATCTTTTCTATCCTAAAATATCTAAAAATTATATTTTATTTACTCCCACTTTAAAATGAGGTTTTACCAAATGGTTTTAAACTAAAAAAAAAATATATTTTTAAGAACAAATTTAAAGAATCACAATTTATGATAAAAGAATTCCATTTTTTAAAAATATACTATTCCTAAAAGATTCTTTCAACAAAGCGCTAATATCTTTTTCATATAAAAACTTTCTTTTTCTGACAGATTTCTTTTCTCTTGTTGTACATTATTTCTTCATTTGCTAAAACTTTTTCGATTTTATCCAAATTAGATACAAAAAGAACGACAATGTACTTTTTACGCCTTTTTTTTTTATAAAAAAAAAATTATATAATATATAAAGTTAAGGATTTTTTTCTCTACTTGCCGGTGCCACAATTATATACAATTTTTTCATGATTTCGCTTAATTTTACCATCTTCATTTTTTTTGTGGTTTTATAAATTTAAATATATTTTTATCTTGTTAAAGTATGTTAAAAAGTTAAAAATGAAAATCGAATTATTGAAAATTTTGTTTATATTTTTTTTTATGTTTATAAAAGTTTTGTCAATTTAAAAAAATTCAAATTTTTTTTTCTTATATTCTATATCGTTTTTTTTAGAGAAACGCCCATTGAAAACGCAACAGGGGCAGAATCCGATTTTTCGAAGTCCATCAGCTCGTCTAATACAAAGAGATAATGATGACATTTCAAATGGTATAAGAGGATGTAGTGGAGATGATGTTGTATCGAATTTGGGTACATTATTTGGTGCTGGAAATGAGGTACTCCATTATACTTTTAGACCAAGTAAACAAATTGTAAGTATTTTTGTAAATTGTCAATTAAATATTATAGTAGTTATTTATTATGTAAATTTTTCACTTTATTTGTTATGAAAGAAATTAGTTTCTAATTATTTTATTTTTTTGACAAGAAAACTGCGTTAATAAATAAGGCTGTAATCGCATCAGCTGTGTTTAGTTATCATTTAATATCATTGTATATTATTTTTAACTTTTTTTGAACTTTAATAAAATTTGTTAGTATCATAAAATATGGGTATATACTTAATTAATCTGCCTTGAATTTTATGTAAACTAATAAGAATTTCTACCACTAAAGTTATACATTGTGGATATACATTTTGGAAGATATACATTATTGAAAAGTTAAATTATAGTGGTATACCATGGTTAAAATGTCTTTATATGTCCAAATATTTATGACCACGTTATAAGAATTTTATAAGATCAAATGTTTTTTATGCAATACCGAATGCGGACTGTATCTACAATTTATGTAGGTCGACCACTAGTTTCTCTATTATCTATGATCGGAAATATTTAAATTGACTTTCTGCAAAAGATTAGAATTCGTTTTTATAATTAAAGAAGTTATTTCTTCTTACCTACTTCAAATTTTCTAACTTCTTGAAGGAGAAACGAGTATACTGTAATATTTATGATAAAATGATTTGATTATAAGCAAATACTGAGATTAACGAAATGCAATCATCCTGAAGAATATTATTATATAATAATTCACTTTGGTAGCATTTTCAATTCACGGAGTATTTTTTAATGCAGGTTAATAGCGAATTCTATTGAGAAAATTCGCTGTATACTAGTTTTCCTAAAAAAACTAATTGTTTTCAATTAAATATTATTTTTGAAGTTGCAATAATATTGTTGTGAAATTACACCTAATAATTTTCAAAACAAATTTCATTCAATTGAAACTGAAAGAATTTTTAATTTTTTTTAGACGACTAGATTTTTAATGAAACACGTTTGGTTTCCGTCTTTATCATTCCTATGTAAAGCGCAATAAAATGGGTGACATATGTATACTCATTATATTATGGATATATACTCACCCATATATATTTTACAAATTGCCGTATTAAAGACACAAAGGACATCATTGTTGCAATATGTTCATAACGAATTCTTTTCAGGTTGAACAGGAATTTGCGTACATGAATCTAGAGATTGTAATACATTATAGGTTACTTTTTATTATTGTTGCATTTCAATATTTCAATTCAATCTCAAACCAATCCCAGTGCATTATATACTAATAATGTTATAAATATTTAATATTTTTTTTTATATAATTATTCTGAGAATACTTGATTATGTAGATGGTACACATAGTGTTGGAGCAAACACTAAATATAGTCCAATGTTAAATTGAGGGCCAATAAGAAAACATATTTAGTATATGTTTATTATAATTTATTTATGATAGATTTTATTCAAAGTATATTTTTATTATATAATATAATTTATTTAATTGCTTTGAATTAAATTTTTTTTTGTAAATTTTATGAATGAATATAAAAAAAAAATAAATTATATATAAATTTATGTAAATGATATTGTATAAAATATCAATAATAAAACGTGTTTCATCATTTAGCATACCAGAAATATATTTAATAGACTGTATAAAAACGTTTTCATGATAGTATGGTATTTTTTATTAATATTATTTCGTGATTTGCTTAAGTCGAGAATAAATAATTGCGCATTTTTTTTGTAACAAGACTCCAGTTTCTATAGTCCACTCTATGAATGTATAAAACTCAACAACATATTATTCACCTTCAGTGATAATGGACAAAGGTTGCTATTTTTCCTTTATAAACAAATTCAGGCAAAAAAAAAGGATATTTGTAAAGAAAATGAAAGAAATTTGTTAATGGAAAAAATTAGACACGACATTATTTAGGGGAGATTTATTTTAATAAATTTTCGTTTGAGATAATAAAAAGAACCGCAATTCGCAATACATAAAACAAAATTAAGAAGAAAAATTGAATTACCTTTTTCTTTCTATACTTCTAAACTTTCTACTTTTTTAAATTAGTGACAACCTGAAAATATTATTTTGGGGATATATACGTTTTTTTTTGTAAATGAATATTAACGTCTTTTGTCAATTAGAGGTTTCTTTTTTTTAGTTGACATAGGCATAAACCATTTATTTCAATGCAAAGTTAATTTTGTAAATGATTTTAATAAGTTTATATTTTATTACTTCAAGCTTGTTTTGTTTTTTTAATAGTAATTCTTTTTGTTTTATTTTTAAGGCTTTTTTTTAGATAAAAAAATTCCTTACGTTAGAGCTTTGCCATCTGTCCGTAATTCTGCCCTTTTAAAATTATGATTTAACAAAGTAAATCTAATCATAAATTTAAAAATTTGATTTTGTAGGTAAAATTTATTTTAAGACCATCGGGTAGGTGGGATAATTTACGTTTTACGTAAAATTGCAATATAAAATAATAAATATTCTCCAAAATCCTCTCCACATTAAAAAAGTATTGAAAAGTAAAATATAATTGCAATTTTTCTTAATTGAAATTCTAAATAATCTTTACATTGTGATTAAACGTGGTAAATGGTGATCGAAATTGAAAGAAGAACCTTCCATAAAAAGATAATAGATAGCAAAGGTGAATTCCAATTAGTATTTTTCGAGTTCTATGTTCTATCACTAGAGGGCGTAAATTATATTAGACTTGAACATGTAATTTAATATTTTTTATTCAAGTATTTTCAATAAGAATTCAAAAAAACTTAAAATGAATAAAAATAATTATAAAACGTAAAAAAGCTTATAATTAAGAAACTATTGAATAAGTCAGCTGTTTTTATAAATTTTAGAATTTTACATTAAAATAATACATTTAAGTATGAATTAACATCAAATTTTTTGTTTATTAATTTTCATTTTCCAATTACATTTCTATATAGAGTTATACCACTCTTAACAAAGGCAATAGAGGAATAACAAGCTGTAGTCCTAATGATAACTCACAATTTAATTCACAATTACAACAACCTAGTCTAAGTCGAAATCCTCAGTCTGTAACATCATCATTAAGTGAATATCGATTTCGGCCCGAAGTTGTCACCACATCGAATCGAATACAGGAAAGTTGTATATAAAAATGATATAAAGTTAATTAGATAAAAAAAAAAATAGATTATATTTATTAAAAATAAATAATTTTATGTATTTATATAAAAAGAAAACAACTGTTGTATAGAGTAGTTTAATACTTAATTTATATAGCAATAATTAATTTTAAATAATATTATTCTTTAATCCATTTTATATTTTTTTTTTGCTACTTTGTATATTTAACTTCGTAAAAAAAATATATATAATTTAATGAACATATCACTATTAAACCATTTATTCCTATTATCTAATATACATAATAATAAAAAAAAAACAACAAATCAAAAAAGAATGAAAAAATACGGATGCGTACCGAGTATTTTTACGTTTTTGAAAAATTCAATTTTTCAATTTGAGATACTTTTATGTATAAAATAATACTTTTGGCATAAAATAGGATTATATAGCCCCATTAAAAACAATTTTTTTTTTTTATTGTATATACAATATAAAATAGTTTCTAAGTCCTTAAAATTTAAATAATGTATAATTATCCCATATTTCCATAAAATATATATTAGAAATAACATAAAATTTTTTTTGACTTAGATAGTGTTAGTTATATATTTGAGCTATTTTTATTTATGAAAATTTTTTTTTTTTTATGTTTTATTTTCTAAGCTAATTAAATCTCTTTTGATATATACGAGTTTATTAAAACATATTTTTCGATAACAAAAAAAAAAAGGAAATCATATAAAAATTTTCGAAATAAAATTGATTTATTTTTAATTTATTTTATAGAAGAAAAAAATGGCTCATATATAAAATTACCTATATATATATATACATATATATATGATATATATAAATAATTTTTAATCAAAATAATAAATTAACATAAATTTATATACATTATATAAATACACAAAATAAAAATGTTTAAAAAAAAACTTCCAATATATATATATATTTATAAAATTTCATATATATATATATATATATATATATATATATATATATATATATATATATATATATATATATATATATATATATATATATATATATATATATATATATATATATATATATATATATATATATATATATATATATATATATATATATATATATAAATATATATATATATATTAAATTAAAATTATAGCAAAATTCGGAAGAATTCCAAAAAGTATTCCAGTTTATAATTAAAAACAACAAAATTTTAAAAAAAAATCCTAAATTTTTTCTACACATAAATTATTTATATACAATTTGCCTAAATAATTAGGATTATAATATTATATATATATATATATATAAATTAAATTATAATTTTTCCAGTTTATAATAATTATTTCAATGATCATAATAATGTTGTATAATTCTTAAAACGTATATAAAACGATGAGACACGTAAAAATTAAAATACCGAATTATTGTTATACATTGGTCATTTAGAAATTATCTTTTAATTTTTCATTTAATTTATTATATATATGAAATTTTATAAATATGTATTAAAATTAAAATATATTTATTTTTGATTATGGTAGATAAATGTTAAAATAATTTTTTGCGGACAAAATAAAAATTAAAAAATATAATAAAATAAAAATAAAAAAACATATTAAAAATTTTTAGTTTGTAATTTTTATAAGAAATAAAAAATAAAAAAAATTAATTTTAATGAAAAAAAAAAAATAATACATAATAATAATTGTAAAATGATAAGGAAAACTATTTGTATTTACATGAACTAAAAACAATATAAAATGAAAATAAAATACTTATAAAAAAATTTATAAATAGGATTTTTTATTTGATTTTACAAAAAAAAACAAATTCTTCTCCTCCTCCATGATCCTTTTAAAGGGTCTCATAACATTTTATTACAATTTGAACCTAATAATTTAGTGCGGATTACGATAACCATAAATTTCTTTATAGTGAAGAAATTTTAATAGCAACAAGCTAATGGATTTTCATGTAGTGAGAGATATTTGAAATCTATTTGTTAGCAAATAGTCTTAAATTGTTAGTATTTTTCACAATCTTAAAATTACATTTTATTAAATTTACTGGTACTTATATAAAGCTGAGCTATACCGAAATTGATGCAAGATTTATTGAACCCAGTATTTCCGATAGTTTTTTAGTACTACTGCTGACACAAAGGTCAATAATATTTCTGGGGAACAAATAACGAATACATTATGATATATTTAAAATGTCTGAATATAATTATTTGAAACTCTGCGCGGGACAGCATTTATTTGAAATTCTCAATTTATACGAAACACTTAGTGAGAGGTCTTCGCTCTATTTGGACTGTTGCGCCAGTGAAGATGATGAAGAAAAAGAAAAAAATGTAATCACTTTTTTTGTTTCAATTATATATTAGTTACATCTAGTTAATTTAAATAGTGCAAAGTATTTTAACTAATTATACTAGTATGCAGTGCTCGTACATCCGAAAGTGTTATATCAAAAATAAAAGCAATCATTACATTCACAATCTAATACATCTCTAGAGGTGGTCATATAAGCAAAGGTAACGAATCGAATTAGAACATTAGATAGAATTTTAAAAATTAAAATATGTTGCAATATTAGTTGAAGTTTATGCAATAATATCACAATTGCTGTAAGTTCTAAAAATTTTAAAGGAGCTATACAAGCTCTCAAAAAATGGAATACTAAAATTTAATTTACTTGGTTCATAAATTTAAATTAATGGATTATAACTTTGTAGTAATACACATAAATTTATGCAGGTTACTAGTTATACTTTATTGAGTAAATTAAGGACAAAATTCGTATTTTTATTAACTTAAAATTAAACTAAAAAATGTTTATCCTGAATGGAAAAGCCTAACACGTCTATATATCTATTACGCATTTAATAAAACATTGTATTTTATGCCTAATAACCTAAACAAAATTTCAAATATACCTTTTTTTGGCATCGTTGATGCTTGATAAAACAAATTGAATTAAAAAATATTTAAATATCATTTTGTGGTGTGTTTAATTTGCAAACTAATCGTAAAGGTTAGACTCAGTAAAATAAATTGTAAAAAATTATATATTAAATTAAGGTACACATTGTAATGTATATTTATATATCTTTATAAACGATTTTTACATAGGGTAATGGGATCTATCATTACATTAACTTTTATTTACTCTAAATTTCCAAAGAGAAAATTATAGTGCAGGTATATTTAGTAGACTATTACTTTGTTCATTTAGGATTATAAAGAAAAAACTTTGAAGATTTGAATCCTAAATAAAAAGTTTTTTTTTTTGTTTAAAATTATGTTTTTATAATGTTTTTTATGTATCAAACAATTTACAAATTTTGTTTCTTTTGCAACAATCAACTTTTATAAAATTTAACAATTTTTTCTAGTTGATTAATCAAAATGAAAATAGATGCTATAATTTTACATTGTAAATTTTCTTCAACAAACCAAGATCAAATTTATGAACAAGTAATGTTTAATAAGTACATTTCCATATAAATTTTCCAATTTTTTTTTTTTTTAAACTTTTTTTTATTTTATAAATATCCTCCGTATAACATAAAATATATAATAATTTATACACAAAATATTTACATAAATAATGTGTCTTCCATCCTACGTATATGAAAAACATTATTTCTTTATAATAAAAACTTGGAAAATGAAAGATGAAAAATATTAGTAGATATATACGGTATATATACTCGTATATAACTCTCTTTTAAGTAATATTTTTATGATGAAATCAAGAAATCAAAGTGATTTTCCTTATATATATAATTTTAAAGTGTCTCAATGAAATATTTCAGAATATTAAATGTTTTAAGAAACAATTCAAGTGTAATATAATCATATTTTATCCAATATTATATGATATTTTAAATAATAAATCCTATTATTATTAAATTTTTTTTTTGTCTGTAGCTTTAGATATATAATTTGATTTTAGATTTCTACATAACAGATATTAATATTTTAGATCTTTAGTTTATCATATAGAGATAATAAAATCAATGTTCCTGAATTTATAATTTTGGATTTTAGTCTTGAAATAAAATATATACTTCGAATAAATAAATAATATTATTATAAACTAATAAAAAAAACTAATAAAAGCATACTATAAATAAATAAAATATATTGATGCGTGTAATCAGTGGTGTAGTCGTAAATATTTTCTATCAGATCCCTTTTTAATTTCGAAATAGAAATAAAAATCGTCGTTTTAGTTGGTCCTTTTTTAATAGAAGTAAAATGCCGTCAAATATCATTAAGTTAATTCCAGTTCATTTAATTTTAAATATTTATTATTCATAATATACCCGCCAAAAAATTATACATATTTTACTAATACGCCAATGTTACATAAATCTAGTTCTTGTTTTTCAATTTAAAACCAGACTTGAAAAACCTAAATTATAATATATATATTTTTTTGTTGAAAAAAATCCTTCAAAATTAAATTAAATTACCGATAGGAACCGGCACCACTACATTATTGTGTGTAACAAATACAAAGTAATTAAAATTAATCATATATCGTTAAATACCCATAAAATTTAATTATATAAGTATTTTCGTCACATGCTTTCAATAATGGACTTATTTTTTAAAATAAATAGTTAATTCATTAAAAGCTTATACCGTATTAGTATTTAGTTTATCTTGAAATATTTTTATTACATTTTAAATATAAAATAATTTACAAAACACATGATTTCATTAGATAAATATTAGAATAGAATAAAACTTTTTATTTTCTATTTTCATGAAAAAGTTTTCATTTTAGTTCTTATAATAATAAATATAGCTAGCGATACAATGAAAAAAAAATTATATAATCTGATAAGCTTAATGCATAAAAAACATACTTGACTGGATGATCTCCTTTTTTTCTCTCTTTTGGTCCACATATATTACCATGTACTTAGTAATTATTAAACATTAATTATTTCCACACAATGTATTATGCAAATTTATGTTCAATGCAATCTTAGCATAATCCCTGCAGTTTTTTTTATGGTTGCCTTATTTTGATTTGTTGATATTATAGCAGATTGAGGATCTTCTTTTAAATTTTTTTTGTATATATGTGGAATTGTAAAGAATTAAAATTTTGTACCAAAAATTTTCATATATAAAATATAGAAAATGTTTAACTATAAAAAATAAACAGGAATAATAAATTGCCAACAGATAAACGAAAAGTTTAAGACATTTCATAGTGAAACGAATATATAAATCAAATGAAATTAAAATCTGAAAATTCAACAATGCATGTCGTAAATTTTCTCAGTGAAGTAATCTTTTGAATATATTTTACTATGGTTAACTTTGGGTGAAAATTTTTGGAAGTACAAATAAATGTAATTAAATATTAATAACTATAATGTTATAGTCGTCAAAAAAGACATTTAATTTGTATTTTGAAAAAAAAAGTACAATTTAAATGGATCTTAAATATTAACAAATTATTTGAAACTTAAATGATTTACAATAATGTAGTCATTTCAGGAAATACATAGGTGGCTTTATTAGTTCTAATTATTCCTATAAAGCTTCAATTTGAATAGAGAATATAAAGAACTTCAAAAATTTAAAAAAGGATTTTTATTGTATAAATTATAAGAATTAAGCTGACAATTCTGAATATAATTTGATGAATTTGAGAACAATTTTTCAGAAAATGTATTTTATAATATTCAAAACACTGGTTTATAAGTTGGAAAAATTTATCAGGAATATTTTATCAGGAATGAACCCTTAACACTAGATTTACGTCTGTTGATTGTATACTTATTTATTCTAAAATGAATCGATTTAATTCATAACAGTAAAAATAGGTATAGCACAATGGAAAATACAAAATTAGAGGGAGAGATAATGAATTAACATTTGTATATATTTCATTATGTAATTGAAAACTACCATATGTTTTAAAAAAACAATAGTTAAGTTTTCTATATAAATAGGATTAAAATCTTGAATGAGTCAAATTCGCTAACTCTATAAATCCAATCCAATTAATGTTCCAAAAACATACTCACAGGACGTTCAAAATACTAACCCATAATTATTATTATATATCTGTTGTATAGTCGTATGTGTCCTAAAGCTGAGCTAAGTGTTAAAATTAAAAACCAAGAATAGGTAATAACACAAGAATAACTATGAGTTTTTTTTTTAAAGTTTCTTATATGGTATAAGAAAATTTAGACCAGCAGCAAAATGGAAGACAGAAATTTTACAAACTGAGAAAACACTTCTTTTAATTCTCTTTAAACAAATGAATATCCAAAAATATAAAATCAAATTATTTAACATTACGACCCGCCATACAAATGTTGTTGATAGTATTTTATATGTGATGTGATATTTTGAGTTTATACATTTTAAATATAAAAATAATCGATGATAATGATGATAATAATTACAAAAAATGAGGATAAACGATAAACTTAAGACACAGATTCAAATAATGCGGTTTATTTTAGAAAAAATTCAATGAAAACTTATACTCGAAATGGATTTTTTATATTCATAAGAAAAAAATTGGATTCTTTAGGTTTAAATCACATATTACGCTGATTGAGATTACATTAACGCACCGTGTTTTTTTTTTTTTTGGTACATGAAATAAATCGAATTTACTAAAATTTCCTTATTTTTTAAATTCTGAATATATACAACGGGCGAAATATGGTTTAAATCATATTACAATAGAAAGCACTTAAAAAAATATATTATTTGATAATAAATGAAATAAATTTATGAACAGGTAAACTGCATATAATATTTTAAGAAAAATTATATCGATTATAGTTTATAAGATTATGGAATATATGACATCGTAAAATATGCTGAATATTCAGTTTTTTTTTTTATAAAAAAAAAAAATAATTTAGTACAGACATATTATATCAATAAATAGAAAATTGAATATTTATATGCTACAAAAGATATAAATGTATTTTCTATGTATTTCTATCTAAGAATATAAAATATCTAAATAATATACATAAATATAAATAAATATATATAGTATGTATATTTATATTATTGTTCAATTTTTTTTTCTTAAATCTGACTACAAATATAAAAAAAAAACGGAAAAAAAAATGAGCAACATAAGAAATGGAAGAAACACAAGACTTGTCATCAGTCACCATTATTTCGGTACATAAATTTTATATTAAGGGAAAATTACTTGACCTCGTCGAAAACAAAATAGACAAAACAAATATAAATGATGGGCATCAAGTAACACAATAGATATACCCTCTATAAAAGTACCTTAGATATATCGTTAAATATATTCTCCACTTTTCGGTCATGTTTATTTCTTTTTATTTAGAGTATATATATTTTACAGTTACTCGTAAAAACGTAACAGGAGACAGTAAATTTATATTTTTTAAGATACATTCTCTTTTATATATAAATATAACTATATGGTAGGTATATATATATATATATAATATGAATATATATAAAGTTATAACTGTTTATCTAAAAGGAATTGAGGATAAAGTAAAGATGAAGATTGTCCCTATCATTTTCTTGTTATATTTAATTTATTACTTTTTTCCTTTTATATGTTTTCAAACATAGAGTACATTAAATTGGAAGGAAAGTAGATTTTGCGGTTAACAACAATTCTTTATTCGTCCTTTTTAAGGGCATTTCATTATCATTATTATTATTATTATTTTTATATACGATATCTTCTAAATACAAATAGATAAAAGAAATATATATTCTTATTCTTTTTTTTTTAATGGCGTTAAAAAGAATTATATTTGAGTTATTATAAATTGGTGTACTTTTAAATTGGGTCAGTACATAATTTTAAATTAGTATTTAACAGTTGTGATAGACAAGTAAATTTATATAAATAATATTTAAATGTTAAATGAAATAAACGTAAATAATAAAAAAAATAAGTATTTTACATAAAATTTGCTTATAATTTAACGTACTAAAAATTAAATAATAATTGTCATATTCGAATTTTAATATGAAGTCTCCAAATATAGGGTTAAAAATTAATTCCAAAAAAAAAATTGTCCGAAATATTTACAAAGACTGTTAATGATAACTTATCTTCGTCTATGAAAGTGGTCAAACTTTTACAAAATTGGCCACTTGCACAGAAAAGACAGATTATCATTAAGAGTTTTTTCTTAATTAGTATAAGTAAAATTGCGTATGTCATATAGAAAAAGCGTATAGAAAAAGCTATCTTTTCCAATTCCGCTTTTCGGGCTTTTTTACAAACAAAAAAAACTTTAAAAGCATAACATAAAAAAACATTTGTTTACTATCCATACATATTTAGGGAATTAAATTAAATATTTTAATAAAATCATAAATATTTTCGAATAAGAATTGTATACCACGTCACATAAATATGTTTTAAATTACAACAGAAAATATGATGAAATATAGTTCTAATTTACAACAGGCTGTTTAAATGATATTATTTTGACATAATTTTGAATTATATTTAGAAATACTTATTGAACTTTTGTGTAAATAAATCTGTACAATTTTTTAAACTTCACAAGTAAGTATCGCAATTTCATCCTTTAATTTCTGTATTAAATTTTTTTACTACCCTTCATTTTTTTTCTAAAAATTACTAAATTTAATATTTTACATTACTTTAAAAATTAGCCTCTCAAATATGATGATGAAGCATTTTTAATGACAATAATTAAGGGCTACCTATACGTTAAATGCTACCTTCAAAAGAGTTCCCTCATAGATAATATTAAATTTGTATGCAATCCACCCATTGTTAAAAATATAATGATTTTAAATGCCTATTAAAATATGTTTTTTTTTTATTTAGGCTGTTTTTTTACCTTAGAAAAGAAATATTTTTAGATATTTTTAGATATAGGTGTTAAATTCTTTTAGCAAACTTCACATACTTATAGGAAATTGCGAACTTTAAACGTGTTTTACTCAAAATGAAAATATTTTTACTTAACACCTTCTATGATCTCTAAACTTTTCAATTATAATAAGAAATAAATAATTGAAATCTATCTTATACATAAATTCATGTTTTTTTTTGTAGTTTTCTTATTCTATTTTCATTTAAAATTCAAAGAAATTTTAATTTATATAATAGTTTTTTTTCTTTAAAAACGATTGAAAAATTTATATTTCAACTAACCAATTAAAAATAACGATAGCATTTTCCTAATGAGAAAAAATAAAATAATGAAAATATATTTTAATTTAATTCTATAGATATATATGTATATATTAAAAATGTAAAAATAAATGAGAAATTGTGAAATATAATTTTACAGGAAAATTGGTATTACAATTATATTTCCATTTTGATTTGTTAAAATTTCTATTTATACGGAACAAGAATTTTATATACATATATACAGAAATTTAATTAGTTGGAATTTATATTAATTTCAATGATTATTCTAGAAAGGCTAGTTTAGTACCAAGTCAAGAGTCTTTCATTTTTAATTGATTTTTAAATGGAAAATAAATTTTGCGAAACGGATAATAATTATTGTCATAAGGAAATGAAAAAAAAAAACAATTTAAAAGAATATGGAAATATTTTACTATATAAAAGAAAATTAATTAATGGCATGAACATTACTACAACACCAATCGGTAATTTCAAGAATAATAATTTAAAGGATTTTTTTTTAAAACTATTTAAGTGTTATTAATTATTTTCAAACATGAAACTAATCTACAAATATTTATTTTTACTAATTAAAAACTGATATACATATATATATATATATATACCTTTAATTGGAACTTTATATCAAATAGAAATTAACATGCGATTTTAAAAGTCATATTATATAATTTGAACTAAAAAGAAATATTGTTAGAATAGGCATTAATAATTTTTATCTAATTAAGAAAGTTTGCTATAAATATCAAAATATATAGGGGAGAATTGTCTAAATACTTAATAAAAGATTTAAATTTAATAAATTTAAATTTCGATGTTTTAGAGCTGTGATTATATCAAGCTATTATTTTAAACTTTTATTTCATTAAAACGCCTTGTAAATAATTTTTCCTGATAAGAAAAATATTTTTTTTTGCCGAAATAAAAGAAATAAAGTATGTATTCCATAAAAGCTTAACTAAAAAAAGTTTCTAAGTGGTACAATTTAGAAAACTGGTCTCCTAAATCGTTCCACCAAAAAATTTAATATATTTTAAATTTCCTTTAATTTTTTCGCTATAAAGGAAGATTGAGTATACATAGTATTTAGGCAACCAGACTCAAAACGTACCACTATAAAAATTTAATTACAAGGCTTTTTAATGAAATAAATATATAAAATAATAGCTTTCTACATTCGCAGTTCTAAAATATTAAAAAAATATAAAAAAACTTTAGTGCGTTAAGAGCTAAAGTCTGAGTCTGACATACTTAAAACTAAAAATGATAATATATAAATAGAAATTTATTCGATTGAATTGCTTTACAAATATACAACCAATTAACTTTTAATATTGATGGTAATGACTTATTTATACCACAATCTAATCATCAATATAGATATCAGTAATAGTATTTAGTTTCCGAATACAAACAGTAGTACAATTTAGAAAATTATCCCCTATATAAAATTTAAGTAAATATTAAATTTGTTGAAAAATATATAATTAAGCAAGAAACTATAATATACAAATAAAAACAAAAATTATTTATGTAAAGAAGTATGTATATAATTCTAAAAAAAAATATATATAATAATTAATGAAACTGAAATAATGAATCTTTTAGTCTGGAAAACTGAAAAGAATATTTTTTTGTTTTGAGCGATTCTATACTGATTATATTAACTTATGAAACTTTTCTTTTTTTTTCAAATATAATTTTTTAATTAGCTTTGAAAGATTTTTTTTTTTTTTTTTGTAATTATATCTGCAGAGTTTATGATTGGTTTAAAAATATAATTTAAATCTCACCATCCTATTAAAATATCGCGAAGGAAATTATAAAGTTTTTTTTTGTAGTTAGATATTGACATAACTCTGATTATATATATATATATATTGTATATCTATATATAAAGTTAATAATGAACTTTGTATTAAAGAATATTATAGAACAGTTTGAACTTTAAAATCACTTTCATAACAAAATAGGAAAAATTTATGAAAAGAAATCTTCTTTAACTTTCAGTAGGATTTAATATGAAAATAAATATTGTATAACTTTATAAAAATAATTTAATTTTTCTAATTACGATATTAGAATAACAATTAAAGTCCAGACTAATCTCATACGAAAATGTTTTTATTTTGTGTCAAAATATCTTAGAAATTATAAAAACAATCCTGTAATTATTTCAATAGCTATATGTATATTTAAATTTTCTAAAAATAAACAATCTAAATATATACATACAACATTTATTTATAATTTATATATAAATTTAATGATTTATGAAAATATTTAAGGACCACTGTTATTGACATTATAATTTAAATTTATTTACAAAAAATTATAAGTCATTTTTCTAAAGAAGTTTTGTAAATAATTCAGATAGTTTATAAGAAAAGTTATTCGATTGCATTTCTTTATCTTATTTAGTAATTGTTCTGAGGTCATGGCAGAATTATTCATTTATAATTTATATTAATGTGTATATGTATATATCCTTTATCATATTTTCTTAACTTTACCACATTTCCTACCAAACTGAAATAACGTTTTCCTTAAACTTCATCGGAAGTCTTTATTTTTATTTTCTGTCATAATTTTTCAACATTATTTGTATTTCAAAGAAAACTAACTACAAGAGTTATCCGCTTATAAAACTTAACCTGATGGTTTCATAAATAATTTTACACTTCTTCATGGCATAATTATAAGAAATAATTGTGAGTTAAATTAGACAGTTATATACATGGAAACATTTTACACTTAATTTTAAATAAAAATAATATTATGAAATAAATTTTGGAAATTTTCAACAATAAAAATTATAAAGTTTACAATTATAAATTATCGAAAAGTTTTATGAATAAATCTGATACTTGAATATTATTTTCAGGTAAAATTAGTCGTTATTCATAATATTTTAATCATTTTTAAAAATTTTCATTAATTAAATTTAATACTGAGAAATTGAATTAAAGTTGCTAAATACGAGGACTATAGGTATATAGATGCTAAATATTAGATTGTGATAAAATTTTAATGTTTAATAATTCTGAACATTCTGAGAAGGTTTTTCATTTTATTGCTACAAATTCTGATGTTTTGTATTGAATCTCATTAAATTTCCATATTTTCCAGATTTCTCGGCCAATTTTGAATAGTTTTCGAAAAGGTCTCGGAAATGCGCTAGAAATTAAATTCCCTACACGGAAATACCAAATATGTGTAAATTGCTTTCAGTTTTAAGGGTTTTCATTTTTTTGCAACAAATTCTGATGTTTTGTATTGAATCTCATTAAATTTCCATATTTTCCCGATTTCTAGGGCAATTTTGAATATTTTTCGAAAAGGTCTTCGGAAATGCGCTAGAAATTTAATTCCCTACACGGAAATACCAAATATGTGGGGATTGCTTTCAGTTTTAAGGGTTTTCTTTTTTTTGCTACAAATTCTGATGTTTTGTATTGAATCTCATTAAATTTCCATATTTTCCCGATTTCTAGGGCAATTTTGAATATTTTTCGAAAAGGTCTTCGGAAATGCGCTAGAAATTAAATTCCCTACAGGAAATACCAAATATGTGGGGATTGCTTTCAGTTTTAAGGGTTTTCATTTTTTTGCTACAAATTCTGATGTTTTGTATTGAATCTCATTAAATTTCCATATTTTCCCGATTTCTCGGGCAATTTTGGATATTTTTCGAAAAGGTCTTCGGAAATCCGCTAGAAATAAAATTCCCTACACGGAAATACCAAATATGTGGGAATTTCTTTCAGTTTTAAGGGTTTTCATTTTTTTGCTACAAATTCTGATGCTTTGTATTGAATCTCATTAAATTTCGAAATTTTCCCGCTTTCTCGGGCAATTTTGAATATTTTTCGAAAAGGTCTTCGGAAATGCGCTAGAAATTAAATTCCCTACACGGAGATACTAAATATGTGGGGATTGCTTTCAGTTTTAATGGTTTTCATTTTTTTGCTGCAAATTCTGACGTTTTGTATTGAATCTCATTAAATTTCCATATTTTCCCGATTTCTCGGCCAATTTTAAATATTTTTCGAAAAGGTCTTCGGAAATGCGCTAGAAATTAAATTCCCTACAGGAAATACCAAATATGTGGGGATTGCTTTCAGTTTTAAGGGTTTTCATTTTTTTGCTACAAATTCTGATGTTTTGTATTGAATCTAATTAAATTTCCATATTTTCCCGATTTCTCGGGCAATTTTGAATATTTTTCGAAAAGGTCTTCGGAAATGCGCTAGAAATTAAATTCCCTACACGGAGATACCAAATATGTGGGAATTGCTTTCAGTTTTAAGGTTTTTCATTTTATTGCTACAAATTCTGACGTTTTGTATTGAATCTCATTAAATTTCCATATTTTCCCGATTTCTCGGCCAATTTTGAATATTTTTCGAAAAGGTCTTCGGAAATGCGCTAGAAATTAAATTCCCTACACGGAAATACCAAATATGTGGGGATTGCTTTCAGTTTTAAGGGTTTTCATTTTTTTGCTACAAATTCTGATGTTTTGTATTGAATCTCATTAAATTTCCATATTTTCCCGATTTCTAGGCCAATTTTCAATATTTTTCGAAAAGGTCTTCGGAAATGCGCTAGAAATTAAATTCCCTACAGGAAATACCAAATATGTGGGGATTGCTTTCAGTTTTAAGGGTTTTCATTTTTTTGCAACAAATTCTGATGTTTTGTATTGAATCTCATTAAATTTCCATATTTTCCCGATTTCTCGGCCAATTTTGAATATTTTTCGAAAAGGTCTTCGGAAATGCGCTAGAAATTAAATTCCCTACACGGAAATACCAAATATGTGGGGATTGCTTTCAGTTTTAAGGGTTTTCATTTTTTTGCTACAAATTCTGATGTTTTGTATTGAATCTCATTAAATTTCCAGATTTTCACTATTTCTAGGGCAATTTTGAATATTTTTCGAAAAGGTCTTCGGAAATGCGCTAGAAATTAAATTCCCTACAGGAAATACCAAATATGTGGGGATTGCTTTCAGTTTTAAGGGTTTTCATTTTTTTGCTACAAATTCTGATGTTTTGTATTGAATCTAATTAAATTTCCATATTTTCCCGATTTCTCGGGCAATTTTGAATATTTTTCGAAAAGGTCTTCGGAAATGCGCTAGAAATTAAATTCCCTACACGGAGATACCAAATATGTGGGGATTGCTTTCAGTTTTAAGGTTTTTCATTTTATTGCTGCAAATTCTGATGTTTTGTATTGAATCTCATTAAATTTCCATATTTTCCCGATTTCTCGGCCAATTTTGAATATTTTTCGAAAAGGTCTTCGGAAATGCGCTAGAAATTAAATTCCCTACACGGAAATACCAAATATGTGGGGATTGCTTTCAGTTTTAAGGGTTTTCATTTTTTTGCAACAAATTCTGATGTTTTGTATTGAATCTCATTAAATTTCCATATTTTCCCGATTTCTCGGCCAATTTTGAATATTTTTCGAAAAGGTCTTCGGAAATGCACTAGAAATTAAATTCCCTACACGGAAATACCAAATATGTCGGGATTGCTTTCAGTTTTAAGGGTTTTCATTTTTTTGCAACAAATTCTGATGTTTTGTATTGAATCTCATTAAATTTCCATATTTTCCCGATTTCTCGGCCAATTTTGAATATTTTTCGAAAAGGTCTTCGGAAATGCACTAGAAATTAAATTCCCTACACGGAAATACCAAATATGTGGGGATCGCTTTCAGTTTTAAGGGTTTTAATTTTTTTGCAACAAATTCTGATGTTTTGTATTGAATCTCATTAAATTTCCATATTTTCCCGATTTCTCGGCCAATTTTGAATATTTTTCGAAAAGGTCTTCGGAAATGCACTAGAAATTAAATTCCCTACACGGAAATACCAAATATGTGGGGATTGCTTTCAGTTTTAAGGTTTTTCATTTTATTGCTGCAAATTCTGATGTTTTGTATTGAATCTCATTAAATTTCCATATTTTCCCGATTTCTCGGGCAATTTTGAATATTTTTCGAAAAGGTCTTCGGAAATGCGCTAGAAATTAAATTCCCTACACGGAGATACCAAATATGTGGGAATTTCTTTCAGTTTTAAGGGTTTTCATTTTTTGCTACAAAATCTGATGCTTTGTATTGAATCTCATTAAATTTCCAAATTTTCCCGATTTCTCGGGCAATTTTGAATATTTTTCGAAAAGGTCTTCGGAAATGCGCTAGAAATTAAATTCCCTACACGGAGATACTAAATATGTGGGGATTGCTTTCAGTTTTAATGGTTTTCATTTTTTTGCTGCAAATTCTGATGTTTTGTATTGAATCTCATTAAATTTCCATATTTTCCCGATTTCTCGGCCAATTTTGAATATTTTTCGAAAAGGTCTTCGGAAATGCACTAGAAATTAAATTGCCTACACGGAAATACCAAATATGTGGGGATTGCTTTCAGTTTTAAGGGTTTTCATTTTTTTGCTACAAATTCTGATGTTTTGTATTGAATCTTATTAAATTTCCATATTTTCCCGATTTCTAGGGCAATTTTGAATATTTTTCGAAAAGGTCTTCGGAAATGCGCTAGAAATTAAATTCCCCACAGGAAATACCAAATATGTGGGGATTGCTTTCAGTTTTAAGGGTTTTCATTTTTTTGCTACAAATTCTGATGTTTTGTATTGAATCTCATTAAATTTCCATATTTTCCCGATTTCTCGGGAAATTTTGAATATTTTTCGAAAAGGTCTTCGGAAATGCGCTAGAAATTAAATTCCCTACAGGAAATACCAAATATGTGGGGATTACTTTCAGTTTTAAGGGTTTTCATTTTTTTGCTACAAATTCTGATGTTTTATATTGAATCTCATTAAATTTCCATATTTTCCCGATTTCTCGGGAAATTTTGAATATTTTTCGAAAAGGTCTTTGGAAATGCGCTAGAAATTAAATTCCCTACACGGAGATACCAAATATGTGGGGATTGCTTTCAGTTTTAAGGGTTTTCATTTTTTTGCTACAAATTCTGATGTTTTGTATTGAATCGCATTAAATTTCCATATTTTCCCGATTTCTCGAGTAATTTTGAATATTTTTCCCTACACGGAAATACCAAATATGTGGGGATTGCTTTCAGTTTTAAGGGTTTAAGGGTTAATTAAATTCCCTACACGGAAATACCAAATATGTGGGGATTGCTTTCAGTTTTAAGGGTTTTCATTTTTTTGCTACAAATTCTGATGTTTTGTATTGAATCGCATTAAATTTCCATATTTTCCCGATTTCTCGAGCAATTTTGAATATTTTTCGAAAAGGTCTTCGGAAATGCGCTAGAAATTAAATTCCCTACACGGAGATACCAAATATGTGGGGATTACTTTCAGTTTTAACCTCTTAACTGGTGTGAGTTTAAGCGTAAAGTTTAATCGGTAATGGTGGGAAAATGTTTGTGCTTGCGGATGTATTCGTCATGTGCATTATCTAAAAAAAATACTACCGTCATAACGAACGACTCATGTAAAGTACCGCACTATAAAATGCGTCACACAACGAACAAGCAAAAACAACTTTACACACACTTTGTATTATACTATAAAGTAACATACAAATTTCTACTATGCGAATATATCCGTCATAAGCGTTACCAAATGTAAACCCGTATGACGAATATATACGTCATAAGCACTTAAGAGGTTAAACAATAACAAAAGCGTAGAACTAAATGCTACGTAGTATAACTTCAGGAATCTTCAGTTAGAAGGCGTTAATTATATTACGAAATGCGAAATAGTAAACATTTCCCACAAACTATGTAAGATGGCATGTTTGTAACGCAATGAAGAATAAAATAAAATAAACTAATGTGGGTTTTCCCACTAGGGTTGTTTATACATTTAATAATATTATATAAAACTTATAAAAATCGAAAAATTATTCTATAAATACGTTAGGTATACAAAATCAACAAATATTTGATTTTTGTCTTAAATGCAATTGTGACAACATGTCTGTCTTAATAATAGATAATGTTCTGATATTAACTAATTTCAGTGCAGAATATCATGAATAAGAAGAGTGTTTTAAACTTATATTATATCATAATCTATAATAACTCAAATTGTACTTTAATGTTATGTAATAAATCTGTAAAAGTCATTTATAAAAAATCTACCTTAAATACTAGATAAAAAGATTGTTTAATACAGAATAATAATTTATATTTACTTGAAAAAGTTTTTAAGAAAAATTTGACAAGTCTGTGGTGCAAGCAAGAATTGAAGAAAAAATAATACGTATAAAGTGAAATATTATTTTTCTTTTTTTGGAAAATAAGTTTTTAAAATATATAATTCTGTACGTTCTAAAAATTAAGCAAATTACGGACAGGCGAAAAAAAAAATATAATTTCATTTAATCTTCATTATTTTATGTTTTTTTTATTCATATCTGCCATATTAAAGATTTGAGAAAATAAATTTAATTTAATTTTTGTAATAAATCGATAAGCATATAATGTATGTTTTTTTTCCAAAAACATAAGGGTAATTATCTAACTTTTAATTTTTAAAGTAATCAATTGCTTAATTAAATTTTAAGTATACGTATTTAAAAAATTTCCAATATTATTATAAGTGAAATTTTAATTTACATAATTTAAAGCCAATTAAATTAAACACACGAACTATATTTAAAAGTTTTTTTTCCAAAGTTTTGTGTTAATTATTAGTTTTACTACATTTATTAATATGTATTAGCTGGAATATTTAAATAGCCAAATGAAATAAAGGCTTATACAATTTTAAAAAAAATTCAATCAAATAATCTTCTATGTAAATAAAATAAATAAATAATGACTCATTTATTAACGGGTCACGTAACTAATCAAACTATGAGATATTGCGGACTAGAATTTTATTCCTTTCTGAATTAGAACGTGATCATTGGATAATTTACATTTCTCTTCATTCAAGTTATTTTCTTTGGCTATTAACTACAAAAAAAATAAGAATTTATTCTTGCATTTACTTCATTTGAATTAAAATAAAGATTCCCAAATATATTTATCATAATTTCTTCTTTTTTTCACTTAATTTATTATTTCTTAACTTGCAGAAAAAAATTCTATTTTTTAACTAAATTTGGACAATTTATTTTGTTATATGTTGAACATAAAATTAAAACATAAAGTTCACAGGTATATATTTTGGATGGATATAAGGATGTAAAATTTGATTTACAATATAATCTTTAACTATAGTGATTAAATTTATTTTGAATACCAAATCTAAAAACCCAAAACAATTAATCTTATAATTTTCCTTTTTTTTATTTTAACATCTCAGTTTTCTTTTAGTTGTTTGTCTACCTTCGCCGATCAGATACACCACAATAATTTCTTATCCCTTAGGTTCTGAAATATAATTCTTGTTTTGTAAGTGGCTGGGCTTTCAAAAAAAAAAAAAAATGATTATATCTATATATATATATTTATTGAGTTATTTTAGTTAGCGAAGGCCAAAGAAAAAGGTTAATTTTTACTACCAACCAATATTTCAAGTAATGATAAAATCAGGAAGAAAAGTTTTTTGTGATGTAGATGTTGTGCTTATTCAAAGTGTAAAAGAGGATAAAAATTTTTTTTGTAAAAAAATTTGTATTTTTTTGTAAAATGTCTGCTAAATTTTGAATTGTCAAAAATGAAAAATAATATGAAACAGCAGAAATATATATACAGTATAGTATCTTTCTACTCTATTTATTTAATTGTCATATGTTTAATTTAAATATTGTCATTAAAATTGGGGAATTTGAATTATCTTATGTTTTTGCAATAAATTAATAATAAAAATTTTATTTCATTTGAGGAATTATTGCCAGACTAGTCGGTAAAGACATCCAGGAAAGATAAGATTATAGGTTAGTTTATTTAAAATTTTATAATTGACTTTTCTCCTAAGGCACGTAAAATACTGAAATTCTTTACAAAAGATTAACAAATAGTAAAACGTACCATTGTAAAAATATTATGAATCACCCATTTATGTTCTATAATAACAATACATCTAATTACATATTCCTATACAAAAAAAGCCTGTACAAAATGTTTATAAATAATATAATATACAACAATAAAACTTAATGTATGTGTTTATGTTTCTTGAACAAAACTTTTCTACCAAAGTTTTATACAATATTGACCAGGTGGAAAACAAAAGCTACCTGAAAAGTACAATACTTACTTTATCATTCATCATTTACTACATAAAGTTTATATAAACTTTAAAGATCATCTACCAATTTTGGTTATAGGCTAGAAATAAAACATTTTCCAAGGACGAATAGTACGTAAAAAAATACCAGCTATAGAATTTTTTTTTGTCAGACTAACACTATTAAAAAATTAAGAATTGTAAATGTTAAAAAGTAATAATATATAAATATTATATGAAAATGAAGCTGTACCATTTATTCTAAACTTTAGCTTATTAGCATAAATATACAAAATAAATTTACTTCAATATTTTTTTTCTCATTTTAACACCCAATTCAAACTTAATTTAATGATAAAATATCCTTTTATACAGAAAAAATATATTTCACGTTTTTAGACTAAAACATTTGGTTTAAGAAAAGTAAAAAAAAAAATTATAGAAATGATTATTTTTAATAAACTGCCATATTAAGGCAATTAGGAATTTTGTGGGATAATTTTATATACCTACCTTTCGAAAGGTTATTTTTTTTATCACAAAACAATGAACACCATAGAGAAAGTAGTAAAAATGATTATATATTGTATAAAGTTTTATATAGAATCACTGTAATTTATTGCTTTATATAATATAGTATAATATATAAATATCCGTATATAATTTCGAGATAAATTGTATATTGGTAAGAAACATTATAAATAAAATTAAAACAGGTTTGAAAATTTTTTTTTTGTTAGGTAATAAATTGTTTTAACGATAAGCTGATAAGCTTTTCCTAAAGAAAATATACTTATATCTTTTATGTATATAATATAATTATTAAAAAAAAAAATAATAAGCATAAAATACCGTATAATACATAAATTGAATAAAAAAAATTCTTAAAAAATATTATTTTTGCCCCAATAATAATGAAAAAAACATTTAAAATATTATAATCGAAAATATTTCTATAATACAATAATTTCTATTAAATTCAATAAATTAAATTTTTTTGGCAGAATTACATATATACTACGTAAAAAATTTCATTTCAAAACTGTGTGTATACTTTAATTTGAAGTATCTATAGATATTTTATTTTGAACAATATTTCCAAAATCATAGAAAAGAATTTTCTACTCCATATGTCTTCATCTTAAGATTTGTTTTAAAGATTTTTTTATTACGAGTATGCGGAATAAACACGTTCCTGTATCATTGTCGTTTTGTACGTACAAATAATAACGTACGTATTAATAATATTTATTTTTCATTTTGACATAACTTTATAACTTTATAGCTACAATAGAATTTCATGTTCCCATCATAAAATGGGATAAGCTTGAAATCTTGCAAATTTTTAAATATATATTAGAAAATATGTTAAACTATTGAATTCAACGATAAAAGAAATGAATTATAATTTATAACTTAAATAGTTTTATCAAAAATTTTTTTTGACTTATATTGGATGGAGATTAGAGGTTTGCGTTTATTGGGATCAGATTTTCTGCATAATGAGAAAAATCGTTTTGAATGGGAAAGAATTTGGTTTATATATTATGTTCTGACTAATGAATAGAATATTCTGATCTGTAAAGTTTATGCTTGAGCTCTTTGCTTCTAAATCTGTTTTTACGTAAACCATTTTGCTTTATAGCGAGTGGTCAAGAAGAGACGGGATAATTTCCACTTTTTCTGTTATAATTTTGAACCCAATGACGAATGGTAGACCCGTATTGAAGATTCCACTCTTTACGCCTTTTTATTGGATTCGAGTATACACAACCTCCAAATTGGAACACTGAAATAAAAAACTTTTATCCCAAATATATTTTTAAACAGTCAAATTTTTATTTGCCGCAAAAGAACTTCATTTGGATGAAAGTAATAAAAAGGCAATAAAAAGAATTGCTTTTGCTAATGCAAATGAAGGCGATTATGATTGATTCACAGCACCGCATTATATATTTCTTTTTTTTCTAAATTTATTTAAATTCTCTTTTTATTTTCTTTGCTTGCAAATGGTCTCAACCGTTAACATTTTTCTCATACTTCTGCTAAAATTTTTTCACTTTAATTTTATTATTGGTACTCACACTAAAAGCTGAATAAACTTAGACCGAAATAAATCACATTATTTGGAAAACAGTTGGTTTACTGGTAATAAATCTCGTTTACTGCAAATGTCCTATTTTCTATAAAAAAAATTTCCCTGTGAAATAAACATGCTCTATGCAGAGTACTTTTTTAGCTGTTATAGTATATTTATTTATTTTTTGGATTAAAAATCAAGCAAAATTTATCTTTTTAGTGCTATTTTTCCTCAATTTTCTATATTTAATTATAGCTTATTAAAAATTTTATATTATGAAAATTTGTTGCTCTCTAAAGTGGTTTTCACAATTACCTTAACTATAATATTAAAATCACATAAAACGAATCCAATATATATATATACCAAATAAACATTGTACACCACTCTCATAAACCACAAAGTTGTGTTGTGATATATCCAAGGATATTTATTTATTTTTTTTATACATATTATGCTGGAAAAAAAAAATTGAAAATAAATAAAAATAAAACTAAACTATATCAAATGTTTTTAAAAAATTTACATTTATATAATGTTTATACAATAAAAGTTTAACGTAGAACTTAAATGTAGTACACACAGTCGATTAAATAAAATTGTTTTAAAATAATATTTAGTTTTTTTTTTTAAATAACTATTTGCAATATTTATTCAATATCTTGATATCTGGTGAAGGGGATATAATATAAATATTAAAATAAATAAATTCTTATCCATATTTTCAAATAAAAATTATATAATATTTTTGTTTGTTTTTTTTTTTTTATAAATTTCCTTATCATATTAAGATTTTGGTTTCTTTCAAAAATCATATTGCATACCAAAAAAAAAAAAAAAAAATCTAAAATAAAATTTTTTTTTATTCTTGATTTTGTGTCATGGTGATTTTGAAAACTCTTTGATAAGCACTTGGGCAGCAGGGGTTTAAATATCTCCTGCGGCACTAGTACTTAGAAAAGAATATTCGTAATTTTTTTTTGTCCTAGAAGATAAATTTTTTTTATGTTGTTTTACCAAAAAAAAAATGTATATTTTTCTTCTCTAGTCATACCTAAATTAAAAAAAAAAGTAAAGAATTCTTTAATGTAAACTTCTTTTAATGTGTTCTTTAACTATAATATATATATATATACTAAAATATATAAGTACAAGCTTATATATTTTAGTATATAGCGTAAGGATTTATGCAAATGATCAATTTAATTTATTTTCTTTTCAAATTTGAATTCATGACAAAATGAATGAAGGAAAGACAACTGCCATTATTTTAGAGACAACTGCCATTATTTTTTTTTGTGTATATAGTATATATATTTTTTTTTCTTCTGGGCTGATTTAATTTTAACTTTATTTACTTAATCTGCATATTTAATAATAGTACAATGATTTAGTTTCACAAAAAAAAATGTATTCTGATTTTTTTCAACATAAACTTGATTTTTTTTGTTGGTTATATTCGTAAAAAGAAAATGGAGTACAAGCTTATATAATTAATTAACTTATGATCTGAAATTAAAAATTATATAATTTTATTAGTAATTAAATAATATTTTCTTATAAATTGATAAAATACTAGAAAATATTATAAATTATTTACAGTAAGATAAATGAAAATGGAACGTTCATTATGCACATTATTATTGTTTTTCTTCATCATAAACTTAACCATAAACTGGATGATGACAATGAAATTAGAAATATTTTTATGACGATGACAAATAATTAAATAATTTGGTTATTTTATGAAGCTTTTAGAAAAATTTGTATTTAATGTTTTTGAAAATAATATATGAATAATAATAATATCATAGTTTAAGAGTTTGGTCAAATTATCATTCATTTAATTTTGATGCGAACGTAAAAGAAAAGGAAATAAATATGAACTTTAATTAATAAAATATTATAAATATGAAAAAAAAATTTTTATACAAGATTTTTCAAATTAACTATTAACAATTGTTATGTGAATACCACAAACCCAACCGTAACTACAAAATACTATACAAATATTTAAATATTGTTTTAATATTGCGGACAGCTGTCATCATTATTATTTGAATAATATAGTAATTAATAGTTTTTGTTTGAAAACAAAATATATAGTTAATTTTGATTATAGAATTTAAAAACATAAAAAATACCAACATTTTGAAAATTTTAACTATTAATGTCTTATTAAGATAGAATAACATTTCTCTGTTTTAGAAAGTTTGAGTTTTTAGTTTCCTTCCTACTCTTCAAATATATTAATTCATATCTCCTCTGACTCTGAGAAGGTCAAGATAGTAAGACAATTAAGATTTTTGAATTCTAATAGTCAAATTTATGTTTTTTTAGGAAACATATCCTGAAATATATAAAAGTGACATAACTAAACTACCAATTCCGATTTACAGTACTAAATATCAAAAGTAGATCAAATATAGATATTCAAGTTCGAAGATTAAACATAAATCTTCTTAAAAATTCGTATTTGCTAAAAAAAATGACAGACAGGCTTCTTGGTAAAAATGTTATTGTTACTAAGAATCTAATTTCTGGGTTTTTTTAAAAATAAAAGTCAAATTTGGTATGATAACTATATGTTTATAATGTAATGGTCGAAAAAAGCGTGAATTGGAAAAGGAGTAAAAAGCATTATAATTCATATAAATAATATAGATTGAAATTTAAATAAAATTTAAAGTTAAAATTGAAATATAAATTATATTTATGAAATATAATGTTTATGATATCTGTTTTTTTTTGCAAATATTCAAAAAATTACAAAAAATAGTTGAAATTCTTAAGAAAGTTCTAGTTAACTTAAAGAAAATGTCCCTAAACGTCCCTTGAAATTTTAGATATTTAATTTAAGAAATTATGAATTTATAATGTGAAAAATGTTGAATTTATATTGAAAATATGGTAACATAAAAACAACAAAAGTATTCTGTATAATTTCAGTTAAAATATCAAAATTATTATTAAAACAAAATTTCTATAACACATTTTATGAAATAAAAGCACCAATTATAATATTTAGTTACACTTATAATAATTATTTGGATATTTTAAAAAGAATTTATAAGCAATTTTGAAAAGAAAACTTTGAATTGGCCTTCCAAAGTTTATTCATTTTTTTTTGTCTAAAAAATCTTTATAAATTTTTTTTTTTTTATAATATTAAAGTACAGAAAAAAACGTTTGCAGTACCAGAATTTAAAATATAAATCAAAACTTTTATTTATATCTTTATAAATGCTGTAGCCTTAAGAAATTGTAAATAGAAGATTGTTTTATCCACTATTAGCGAAAGCAAAAAACAAACAAATACCACAGCTTTGTAGATCTGAAAAAAAAAATTATGTTTATTTTGTATTTATTATTAAAAAAATTAGTTTGTTTATTTTTTTTTTCTAATATTCCTTGTTTCCTTGTTTTTTCGTTGTATTTAATTTGCAACTGCCCTGATATTCCTTTTATTTTTTAATGAAAATGAAAAATTTGTTAAAAGGCAATTATTGATAATGAAAATATTTTGCATAGACGATAGTAGAGTAGAATATTTCAAGTATATTATTAAATTTTGAAAAATTAACAAACTTAACTATTCTTTAAAGCTTCCTTATGAACAAAATATTTTTAATAACTTTTTTTCAATTACTAAATGTTGAAATTTTAGAATATAAAATATCACAGGATGCTATAATAAGCAAATTATGTTTCTACGCAAAAAAAACTATGTTAATAAAAGAGATCCTTGGGAGAACTGTTCTCTCTACATTCAAATTTGCAGCATTGTCAATAAACTTCACTAAAACTATTATTACTTTAGTTTTTTTTGGTTTGTCTTTCAATTTAACCATGAAGCTTCTAATCTATACTTAGTCCTTTTTATATATAGTTCCATAGAAATTTGTTTTTACGAAATTTAGAAGAAGAAAAAATATTTGGGAAGCACGTAGCTTTTATGACCAGTATTAAAAAAAACTAAGAGATAGAAAAAAATATTATACCTAAGTTATTGGTATGAACTAAAATACATTTTGGTCATTTTCAGCATATTTAGAATGTTTTGTTAACATAAATATCCGTAATGACAAATATTACTTTGCGAAATTTATATTATAGCTAAATTTGTCAAAAGGCCTTTTTGCCTAATGTACAAAAGATTGTTCAATGCAAATATTCTATTAAGCCAAATTAAGCAAAAAGCTCACTTTATGAAATTAATAGTTTTTGATGTCTCTTGATTAAAAGAAATGTGTATTTCTAAATGTCCTTTGGACTAACTATACTATGTCCTACAAAGTGTCTTTATAGTTTATTTTTATTTAGCCACTAATTGTCAAACTAGCAGTTGATTGTCATTTTTAATTCTATTGTAAATTTTTTTTACGTACTTAAAAGTTGGGTTAAAATTGGGTTACAAAATGTATGTTAAATATTATATAAATATACAAAATATGAATAGGTCAAAATGGTTTCAGTCCTTGGTTACCTCTGTCTTTAAAACCATATTTAGTATCTGGAAAAATATAAATTCCAAAATATAATTTTTAGGAAAAGTTTTGTATTTATACATTTTAGAAATTATAGTTCAAAGTTCAAAGTCAAAATATAAATGGACTATATATTAGTCCATGCAAAACTGGCTCATGTCGCTGACAATTTTTCTATTTACAACATAACCAAGTTATGTTATACAATATTTGATTAGATCTTCATAGTAATCCTAATTGATTAAAGACAAATAAAAATGTAATAAATAAAAACTAAAATATGTATCTAACGCTAAGGAAGTCGTTATTAAACATAAAAAAAAATGTATACACATGTTTCACTAGAAATTTAGTTAAATTGAAGCAAAGAAGTACATGAAATTTTATTAAATTGAAGCAAAGAATATTTAGTTGATTTTTAAATTGAAATAAGAAAAGAAAATTGTTTTTCCGGTTTTAATTTACAATTATGGCTATGATTGCAAATTGCTTTGCCCTCTTAATAATAATTCAGAACACTCGAATAGAAAAAAAAAATATGTTGTAGATACAGATACATATGTATATTCATTAATAACAATTTAATTCTATTCAACCTAATATAAAAATCGCACAATATTTTAAATTCTCTTTAATAATTCTTTATAAAGTGTAAATTAAATAATAAAATAATAAATGTTGAAAAAAAAATCTAGTTTGATTTTATTTTATTATTTAATTTGTAGTTTTTTTTAAATTTTATTTTATTTATAAATTCATTTTTATTTTATATTCATATATTTGACGAGAACATAATTTGATATGAGAGAAAAATTCCATTACGAAATATAATATTTTTACTACCCTGATTCATCAATTTATTATATATGTATATATTCTTTTTAAGGCTTCAGAATATATTGAAAATTTCATATTGTTAGACTTGAAAAGCTTTTAAAAATAAATTACTTATGTATAGAGTCCATTGAATTGTTTTTTTTTTCATATATAGTTTTCCAACGTATATCATGCACTGATGTGAATTTATAAAAAAAAAAAAATTATAAGTTGTGAGTTCGGTTTATTAATTTCCCAAAGGTTCTAGGGGTCAAATTAATTTGATATAAAAAAACATGTGTCACACAAAGATGAAAGGGGAACACGGCTTTAATTAGTTTTTTTTTTTTTTTAATATATTCAAAAGGCAGTTAAATTAAACTAATAATAATTGGCGGACTATAAATTAATTTTTAGAAATTCACTTAATGTCTAAAATGGTAAATAGGTATAAGATATATTTTTTTAAAAAAAGATACAATGAAATATCTACACTTTGAAGTGACCAATTATAAATTTGAAATGGGTTTACATAAAAATGTTTTTTTTTTTTTTAATTTTTTTTAATTAAAGAAAATTCAATGGAAGTGTTTACGAATTAAAATTTAATTTAATTTATAGAACTGATTAACAAATTTTGATTTTCCTTATTAATATTCAAATTTCATGATTATATTAAATTTCATGTATTAATTTTAATTATTACATTTCATGTATTACATTTAAATTTCATGTATAATAATTTTCATTATTTCCAAAAAAAAAATATTTGATACGATATCATAAAATTTAAATATATGTACATACATAATTTCTTTGTTTATAATCAAATAATTTTACATTATTTAAAATGTAATTGTTGATTAATTATTCTGATATATTGTAATTTTAAAATTTTCATTTAGAGAATTGAATTTTCACTGATGTTGGGGGTAATTATGAAAATTAATAAATGAAATTTAAATGTAATACATTGCATTTATAACTGATGGTAATTTTTTAATTAAGGACTCTTTTAGCTTTTTGAATAAGATTAAATAAAATTTCAAATTGTGATAACTAACAAATAATTTTGATTATATGTAGATTAATTAGAGCATAAAGATGATATCAAATTTTATTTAAAATATATTAATAATATCAACAAAAAAATTGCATTTAAAATTAATTTTATTGGCATAAAATATTTTGTTATAAATCCTCAAAAATAATAATAAAATTGATTACCATATACGCAAAATTATTAAATCTATTTTAACTAGAAATTAATAAATTAAGTATTTTCATTGTAAATTAATTTTCTATTCACGTTTACTCAAAAAAAAAAATATTATTATTTGATTTATTATAATTATTAGCCATAATTAATATTATTCTTATTTTAAGAAATTGATTCTATTCTGAAATTACCATTATTGACTTTTTATTTTCTTAAAGGACAAATTTATTTTTGTTGGTAAAAAGAAAATAAGACCAATATTATTCGTGGTATTTTTTTTTATTTTTCAAAAAAAAAAAATAATGGAAAATAATAGCAGTACCAAACCAGGAACTATGTATTATAAAACCATACATCTTAAAAATATATATATATACATAATTCTTTTACGATAAAGTCATTACTAGCTTTATACATAAATATAAAAAAAAAGTCTCGTCTTTATGGCAATTTTTCTTCAATTTTTATGTTTTACATAAATAAAAAAAAAATTTGGAAACATTAGTTTTTTATTTTTCATTTTACAGGTAATATTGGTCGATATGAATATTTATGCTGTACATAGTATAGCCTTTGCAATGGGCAGAACTATAATTATACTAACTTACTTTATTTTTTTTTTTGGAAAAAAAAATCATAACGGCTTATACATACTACATATTAAGGTATGTTAACCAATATTTTTTTTTGGTTACTAGTATACATATATGCGGACAGGCAAAAGCGATTATAGTGATTACACAATCATGCATGCAAAACAGTATAAAGCTAAAGTGTTTGTGTCCTAACAAAAAAATATATATATATATATACATATATGTATATATAACAGAAAGGATAATAGACTGTGTATAGTTATGCAACAAATTCAAGTTATATTTTATGGAATAGAAAAGCTTTTAAAATTGAGTTAACTTACAAGATACTTTATTGCTTTAGGTCAGGTAAATTAATTAACCTTTTCAACGCTAATACAAAAACAAATAAAATATAACAGAAAGCAACAATAATATCTATATGGAAAAAAATAAAAAAAATTGGAAATTGGATGAATCTATAATGTATATAAGCGAAGAATTAATTAAGGGGGAGTAAATGTTGATTCGGTTGTTTAGATAAAAAATAAAAGTAATGTTTATTTTATGCAATGAATCAGGAAAGAGACATTATATTATATAAATAAAGAAGAGTTTTTTTTTTATTTTTATAAAAAAAATCATTAAACTTCTATTGTAATAAATATTCTGAATTTTTTAATTAGAAATATATTTTACTATAATTTGTAAAGTTACATCTATCATAAAATTTAATTATAGAAATATACTATTTCGTTATATAAAAAGTAGAACACGAAAATTAATCTTCTTTAGATTAGTCATATATATATATATTCAATTAAGCTAATTTTTTAATCAAATTTAGTAAATATTTCATTATAAATTTTTTTCATGAAAAACATATTTGCATACACTCACGAATTGTTCATGTGAATTTTATGAAAAAAAAATATTTGTAGATTGTTATCTTGGAGTGCCATAGAAACTAAGAAAAATAACAATTTTTTATAAGATTTATAATTAATACTACAATAAAATAGAATTATAAATTACATTTATTATATATTGTAACATTTTTAGGTTAAATTGAACGTTTTTCAAATTCAATTCAATGTGTAATATAAATTTGGTAAATGACATATATCAAATGTTAAATCAGTACAGCATTCTTAATATTTCTAAAAAACGTACCTTAATAATTGTATTTTTTATTGACGGATTAAAAATTTTTTCAGGTTCTCAGAACCTTAAAGAAAATTCGAATTCCTTTCAATAGATAATTTATCTGAAAAAGTATATTATGGATTCAAATATATTAAAGTTTACTTGGAAAGTGTGGTTGATTCTCTTAAATAAATTCTAGTTTTTCGAATCCATAAGAAAATTAGAGAAAATAGAATCATTCGTACCAATAATTTGGATGGAAAAGAACGTGGAATTCAAATTGGAAAACGTTGAATTTAATATGAAAAAATATGTTGGCTTCAATTTGCAAAATGATTAATAGTTTTTTCTATATTTTATAAAAGTGACGTATTTAACTTAACAAATGCCGAATTTAAGTTTTAAAAAAAGACATTGAATTTGATTATAAAAACATTGAATTTAACCTGAAAATTGTATAAATTTGCAATAAATTTTGATAAATACAACATTAATATTTATATATGAAATATTTCATAAATATATTTAATTATATTTTATATTTAAAATTATAATAAAATATGAAAAGTCATTTAGTTTAGATTAAAGTTTAATTTTATTCAAAATATTTTAAGTTATAACACAATTTAGCTACAAAATATGATTTTAATTTAGTAAATGTTTGAAGAAATTGCATACGTTTTAAGAAACTATTCATTAATAATTTATTATGTACATAATTTTATGATAAATATATTTACCCTGATTTTCTTCTGTTTTTAATCCACTTACTTTATAAAACAATAAATAATTATTTTAATTTATTAAAATTGCGAAAATATGCACAAAATAACATCAAATTTTTTTTTTATAGTTTTTAATATTTTCGTATATATGTACATGATTTTCTAGAAGTATAAAATATTATGTTGATATTACATTATAAATAAAAAAAAAAAAATTGCAAGATAACATAATCTTCAAAGGTCCTAACACCGCACCATAGTCTGATGATTATTATAGAATTTTTTATATATTTTTTATATATAAATTCTTATCAAAAATATTTTTTTAAAGTAAAAATTTTTATATAAACGTTTTTTTATCAATACGTAAAAAAAGTTGATTTTTAAAATTAAAAGTTTTGTATATAAATTTTTTTTGAGATTATTTATTATTATTATTATTTAGTATTTACTCCGGAACTCACAAATAATATTTAAGATGCTGTATGTTCATCTGACGAATGACCGCTGTTTACTGATCAAAAAATATTCTCATAACTGACCGTTATAGATCTTTTCCTTCAATTGAATTGAAACGACAAAAATTAATTTTATATAGTAATTTTTTTTTTCGTTCGTTCGTTCTTATTTAAATCTTTCTATAGAAATATATACAGAATTAAAATATCATATAATACTAACATAAAAAAGTTAAATTTAAATGGTTTCAAAAAAACATTAAAAAAAATGCCACTAAATATTATAAATTTGAAATTATATTTTTCATATTGTATTTATCTGTTGTTATTTTGTGATTGCTTGGTGTGTTACATACTTTAGTATTTGTGAGTTAATTTATATAAATTGGCAGTTTTTATTAAAAGAATTCTTTTCATGCATTATATTTAGCCCCCACATATATATATATATATAGATATATATATTTATTGTGTTATTTTTATTTTCAGTTCTTGTTGTTTAAGGGGTGCAGGCGTGTGTATGTTCCAATAATTGAAATAACGCAGTCAAAAACATAATAATAATGAAAAGATGAAATTATTTATGCTGACAACAAGTAACCCTCATATATTACTAACCATATACTCTTCATATTTGTGTGACTTATTCGATATTAATTTAATTATGACAAGGGGATGTAATAAAAAAAAAATTTAAATCAGTATAATATTATAAAGATATTTTAATAAAATATAATTTATATTTGATTTACTTAAAATAATAAAAAAAAAATTAAGGCGTTTTCTGAAATTTCTATATAAATGTATGTTAAAGGAACCGGGAAGAATAATTAAGAATATTACAATGTCCAGTTACATAAATTTAGATTAAAAATTAAAAATATTTATACTTAAGACAGTAATAAGTATAGAGTATTCTTGATTAAATTTATTAGTAATACATTTAAAATAATAATGCTGTACTAGATTTTAAGTACTCTATCTATAACATCTAGTGCTAACACCTAAATATATGTATGTATTTCAAAATAAATCAAGAAATTACAGCATATTGTATAGAATTTATATTTTATTTCAAGCTGTGAAATAAATCATGTAATACTGATAATGTGGAAAAAATGTAATTTTAAATTATATTTATGTACATAGTTATTGTAATATAATATATATACACAAACTCAATGTACTTACACGCTATTATGTTTAGAATTAATTTTATACTATAAGATGAAAGTTACTTTTAATTAAATATATTGCAAAGTTCTCAGAGAAATATAATTATGTAGATTTTAAAATATATGTAGACTATAATTTAAATTAATTAAAAATTTAATAAAAATATATTTAAGTATTTAAAAACGCACAAAGATTATGACTAAGAGGTCACATTAAAATATATTACCAAAATCAACACGACTTTTTACTGCGAATTTGGTTCGATTTTGCAAGCATTTTTCCGTAGCAATTTATTTTATGTTTAATTTTTTCGTGCGCTGTTTTTATTCTAATTATGAAATTAAATATTTTTTTAACACCTTTTTTATTTAACTGCCAGTTTAAGAACTAAAGCTTATGTTGTAAGTTTAAATTGTATTTCTATTGGATTTGACTCCTAAATGGTTGTGTAACATAACATTCTGTATATAAGGAATCTTTAAGTAATCCTTATTACTTCCGAGGAAAGATTGTCATTTGATGAGTATAGAGATCCATTCCGCGAGTATTCAGTTTCAAAAAATTATTTTATATTTTTAATCCGATTAAATTACTCGGTAGAAACTCTTAGGTGGTGTTATTTAACTGCCAGTTTAATTCAATGCAAAACAAGGACTTCGCTGCAGATGCGAAAGTACTCTCCGGTTTGCAGAGATTTTTATTATTGTTACTATTAATTTTATCAATTATTTTATACGTTTAAAAATTATTATTTGATTGAAATTTATATTCAAATATAATTTAAGACAAATATTATACATATATATCTATAATATTTGTGACAAATATTGTAAACTATAATTCTATTAAATTTTAATAGATTCAAAAATAGTGCTGATTTCCTATAAATATAATATAATATGTATAAACATAGTTATGAATAGAACTTACAAATATTCATTAAAACAACCAAAATAATTTCCTAGTCATTTGTCCAATATCGTTTTTATTATTGACTTCCCTTTACAATTTTCTATGCCTTTTTTGGATGATATAAATAATTATTATTACTATTTTTACGAGTATATAAAATGCATAAAATATGTATATATCTATATATATATATTTGCAAAAATATAAAATATTATTGAAATATTATAACTACATATATACATAAAATTCAATATCTAGGATATTATTCACGCTATGATTTTTGTATCGTGCTGTGTTATTCAACTATCTACGAGTATTTTGTATAATTTTAGAAAATTATTATAAATTGTGAGTTTATTTTGTTTTTTTTGTTTTTATTTTTTTTTTTTGGGGAAAACATTTTTACAATTGTACAAATTTATAGGATTAACATGAAAGAGAATGTCAACTGTTGACGTTACTATATTCATCTAAAATTATTAAAAAGTAATTATTAAAGTTGACAATGAGAAAATATCTATATTATTATAATTAGTAAAAAGTATTAATTATTTAATATATTTATTAAACTTATTGTACAATTACAATTTAATTAATTTTATATTTAAAAGGATTTTCTTTTAGGATCTTTTAATATTTACGATCTTACTGCATATTACAATTGCATTAATTTCTATGTAATAATATTTTTGGTACCTGTTTATTTTATACACAAATATTTGAAAATATATATTTTGTTAAAGTTACCAAAAAAATTTCTTTGAGCATTAGTGTAGAAAATTTAGTGGAATGATATTTTTCTAAATTAAACTAGTGTATATCGTATACTGTATATAAATTCCTTATAAAACCACTAAACTTATTTATATAAACGAGGTTGGAACCAAACAACCCTATATAAAAAGAAAATTTATATTTTGGAACTACAAGCGTAATATATCTGATTATTTTTGTGTATTGTGGTTAAATTTATACATTTAAATTCAGTTCACTACAGTATGTAATAGTTTCCTAAATTACTATATAATCATATTTATATATTAATATAGAAATAATTATATATACAAAGGAAGCATTTGCATCTATTCATTATTCGATATATAAATATGGGTCTACTGTAACACAACACGAAAAAAAAAATTTTTTAAATTTAATTTTGGTCTTTTATGGTTTTTCTAACTAAATACGAAAGTATGCTACTTGAAAAAAACATTATATGTAATCAAATTTATTGTCCTGATATTAAGAAAAAATAAGTAATTTGGAGAATTTTTCGTTGCATAAGAGTGATAATATTGTTTCAACATATTTAAAGCGAATTAAAGATAAACATTATTCTTAAAATAAAATTACATGTCGATGGTTTTTGGAAAACTAAAAAGAATTTAAAGAATATGTTTTTTGTCACTAGCCTAGCATATGACAGAATATAATGCAATCTTCCTAACAATATTATAGAGACGATCATTGGATTAAACTGGTACAATTGTTATAGTGCATTACAGAAATAGAATGACTCAGATGTGCTGGTAGCATAATTTCTTATCATTGATAGAATAGTGCAATAAACATTATTTTCACTTAGTTCGAGTGGATGAACGAAGGCAAAACTAATTAAAATTGAATGATGAACCTTTTACTTTGTATAACTAAACAATATACAATAGTTACAGATTCATCACTCATTTAATGTTTTGTGACAATATATTAGTAGTAAGTTTTAAATAATATGATTTTAGTTATTAATTTTGTTTCCATTATATTTATAAATTCAATCATATACTAATTTAATTTAATGCAATCATAAATAATATTTTGGATGAGTTAAATATTCAAATTTCGTACTACAGGGTCAGTCATCGCCCAGGCTCGACTTTATCTGTAGTATAGAAATTTTGTCATAATGTTTTTATATAAAGTAATATTCTTATCAATCTAGGTTCTATTACTATATTGGAAAATTGTATAGTAATAGAACCTAGATTGATAAGAATTTGATTCCTATTTCAAGCTTTAAAAATATTATTTCTGTAATTTTAAATCTATATACTAGTAATATAAATCATTTATATATTCAATTATAGGCAACATATCCGATTATATATACAATAATAAGACAATTTAATTCCAACACAATTTGTGTGAATATTTTTTTTTTGTGAAGAAGTTGAACACACAATTAGATTGCTCATCTGTTTCCTTATATTATTCAAAATATTTGCAAAAAGAATATAAAAACAAAACAAATATGACACAAGGTGGAATTAAAATATGATAAAAAATATGGTATATATGCAAGCAATTTCTGTATCTAAACACTCTTTACAATATCAAAATTAACATAAGAAATGCCATTTCACATTTTATCTAAAAACATAAAGTGTCTTTTATATATAGTCTTATAATCCAGAAGCAAATAGAAATTTTATATATGTTCATAGTGTGAGGAAATATTGCAGAAGTGTTGATTTATGTTTGGTATTTTTGTTTCTTTTAAAGATTTCAATTCTCCTTTCGTTTTTAGACAAAAACAAAAAAAAAAAAAAGGAAGACTTAAGAAATTGTATATGTATACATAATTTTTTGTAAAGGATGTAGACAAAAATTTTCATTTATTTCTAATTGTTGAGTATACACGGATGGTAAAGGAACGACTGAGTTATACTGAATATTAACATAAAATATAATTTTATATAATTGCTTTTAATATAGAATTTATATGATTTTAAACAAAGTAAATTTTTGAAATGGATTAATAAGGTCGAAATATTTAAGCTTTTCAGTTGATATACTTGAATATAAGAGTAGTATTAGAACATATTTTATTTTTTGTAGAGACATAAATATAAATTTGTCTGAAAATAGATATTAAAGATCTTATGATCTTCTCCTTCTACATTGATCACTGTTTACAAATTCATTGATATATATATGTTTGAAAAAAATTCATAAAACATTTTTTTTTTTTGGGTATGTTCAAAATATTTTATCACCTGAAAATATTTTCTCTACGTACGTAAACTTATACAAATCATATATAAAGATAATATTTTATTTGCTTGTCGTATTATATTATTGTAGCAGATGGTTATATAACTAGAAATATAGTCCCAAAAGTTTATATTTAATATATTTAAATAAAAAAAAAAAAAAAAAAATGGTAAATCTTATTTAAATGAACAACGTAGGTATATAATATAAAATTATGTTAAATAAATATTTAGTTAAATACGTGAAATTCAGCACGTATATTAAACAATATGCAATGTAATGAGTGACATAGATTAACATGTAAATTTACTTTTTAATATGTCACAAAAGTCAGAAACAAAAACTTATGTATATATCTACAATAATTTAATTTCTCATATATATATATATATATTTTAAGAATATATAGTACATAGTTCTTTATATTGTTCACATTTTCTTCTTGTATTTATTGTTCTATTTCACTAAAAAAAAAAAATTATGTACGATAGCTTGTAATGTTGAAATGTACACATAAATTGTTATTTTTTAGTAGAAATATGTGTTCCTTCATTTTTTTTTTGTTTTTTTTTTTTTTGGAGAAATGTATATATAAAATATTTTATTTAAACGAATTATGTATAAAGTTTTTAATACAAAGTTGTAAGGCCTTTTTATAGTCTATCATTTTAAACAATATGCAAAATGAATATTTCAAGAACGATAACTTTTCGTCCTTTTTTTTCCTATTTTATTTTAATTTTATTTTATTATGGTTGACGGAGGAAAAAAAAAAAGTTTAGATGAAATGACAAGATGATTATACTTGAAATGAGGTTTTATAATTTTATGAGGACATATTCATTAAACTATATATAAATTATATATATACATATATATATACAATATTACAAAAATTAAACGCGATTTATATTTTAATTTTATACACATTATTATATTTGAAACATCATTGTTTTTATGATATTGTACATGTAAAGAAATTTGAATTATAAAAGTTTTTCATTATTTTTTTTTAACGAATATTTAATATGCGATTAGAATAATATAAAAATATGTATAGTTTGAAAGTTTTTAGAGAAGAGCCACTAGAATAAAAAAAAAAATAATGTATATTATATTAGAATTTAATTTATGGAAATAAATTATTATATAAATATTATAAAAATTATATTTAATAAAACCATTTCAGGACGACTTTAGAAATCAAATAAATATTATTCAACTGAAATTATTATTAGATGAAATTAGATGTAATGTATATAATATTAATTTGTTACTTGTATCTTGTATTGAAATGTAAAATTTTAATAATAAACAAATTTTTTATGAAAAAATGAAAATATCACCTTTTTAATAATATCTTCTTTCATAGAATTTGTTACTAGTATACTATAATATTTATTTTTATAAGTGTAATATTAATTTCTATTGAGAATTTGTATATAAAAAGAAAAACCAATGAACTGAATTCCAAAAGTTTTTCTTATTAAAACAGCATACAAGTACAGCATAGAAAATAGTAAGTAATTCATATTTGAAGATGCGGGAGTGAGTGTCAAAAATATAAATAATGTTTTTCTTCTTGTTTTTTTTTTTTTTTTTGTTCATCATATTAATATAATACCCGCACAGTATATATAGTGACAAAAATAGTCAACAAAAAATAAACATGCATTATTAATTCAATGATATTCTGGTATACAATATTTTTGTATTTTCAATATAATATGCTATTCGTAATTTAATTAAATTCCATGTATAGTCTAAAATATTTACAATGTTCACTGAGTAGAAAAGGCTAGGTCAAAAGTCACTTTAAAAAAATAAATAAAAATAACAACAACATTTAGTTATATATATATACTCTTATATATTTTTTTGTAAATGTGAGCAACTGAAATTATGTTGAAACATAACGCTGATATGCGAGGAGTTAATTGCGTTTAAGCATAAATTGAATTAACCATCATAATTTTTGATAGATATAAGAGCAAAACTTGACTTTAATTAGATTCCTTTACAAGTATAAATTCATATTTATATAATATATTTCAAAATATTATGTATATATCTTTATCTATATAATTCTATTTAAAATTAATTTTCATCTTAGATATTTTGTAGATTTTTTTTAGGTATCTTACAAATTCTAATATTCTATCATGATATAAATTTTTTTTAAATATTTTTTTAAGATTTTTTTGAAACTGTTATAAGGAACCACTAAAATTTTATATTTTATATAATAAATGAACTACATCATATAAAATGTCATATAGGTTTAATAGGAAAATATAAAGGAATCTTTCACGACTTATGTCAACTAGATCTATTGAACAAATTCATTTGTTATTTATGTAATATATATTATTATATATATTAAAGTTACATAAATCGTAATGAATAAATATTATAAAGGAAAAATGAGGTATGTATATATATATATTTATATATACTTGAAAAATTAATTTAGCAGAGTGTTTTTGGTTTTTTATTTTCCTGTAACAAGGTTCATAGTCGCTATTAAAAAATATAAAATGAATTTAATGTTTGTATATATAATAGAAGAGAATTTATCTTTTAAATAATTTTTTTTTTTTGTGTAAAAGAAATACAATTACTATCGTTTATAATTAAGTAGTTCCTTTTGAAAAATTATTTTAATTTTTTGATACAAACAAGACCTGTAATACGATTTCATCAATTTATAATTCATAAATATATTGAAACTAGTACTTATGTGATATGAATTATTATTATATTAAGATAAAAAATCTAAATTGAAAACTTTGGAGATCTTGAGATTACTTATATGTTGCAACTAATGTATATTTTTTATTTATTTATATTGTTATAAGAAATCGGAAAGTTTTTCTGATACAAAGCCATAAGATGATACCATAAAATATGACAAATAATATAATATAAAAAAATTGTACTTAAATAAAATCCATTTTTCAGTTTCAATTCTAACAATTTCCCTATTTGTATTGGAATTCAATTTATATTTTCCATAAGAAAAATGTAAAAATACTAAAGTGTCATTTTGTGCAAATTATTATTTAGTCTGAAATAAATATAAAGTGTTATTCTACAATCACATTTTCTTGAACGGATTCTATAGTCCTTTAAATTTGAATCATGTTCAGACTATAAAATATTATATATAACATTTTGAATATTTCAGATTGAAGTAAATTTTGTACAGAATATGCCATAAGTATGAGCAGGTATATTTTTACGAATATAAATATTTTAAATTTTGCTCGAATATAAATTGAAAAATTTTACGAATTTTATGTGCTTTTTTTTCTTTATTTTTTTTTTTTTACAAATATCTGGGATATAATTTCCGCGAAAGTAAACATCCCTATGTGTTGTTAGACAGACTCGTTTTTTTTTTAAACTAAATCTCTAAGAATCTATTTATCAGAATAGAATGTTTGCAACGGGATAGAATTGACAGAATGGTTAGATGAAATTTTTCATCTTTCCATTTGAGTTTATGTTAGATACTGTTTTCATGGAATATATGGGCGTTTATTCTTCAGTTTATAAATAGGTATCATCAAATACAGCTATAATTAAATATGAAAAAAAATTCAGTACTTGTGTTAGGCGTTATTATTTTCAGTGTTAGGTTACCGAGGTTATTGGGGGTAATTTAGCCTTGTTAGAAATAACTTTTCGATTAATCTTGGGTGTTTTTTTTAAATTAAATATACTAAATAAAAATATATATATATATATAATATTTTGCTTAAAAGATGTAGTTTTGATCGTATATGAGTAGTCAACAAGATATATGTGAAACATGTGAAGATGAATCTTTAAAATTAATGTTTAGACCATTTTCTCTGCCAGTGTTCCTCTGTTCGGTAAAAAAGATTAAAAAATATCTGGGTCCTTGGTTCCAGATATTGACCTGTTTAATCTAATTATATATAATTCATCTAAAATAATTCATCTAAAATATTTGTGATAGTTTATAAAGTTTACTGTATAAATCAAGTGTCGAAATTAACTATATATGGCATTCGACTGTCTGCTGAACTTCCTTAAATATAAATGCAATACAAACACAATTTAGAAAATTAAAATAAACCATAGAAAATATTAAGATGTATTTACATTTTAATATTATCTATGGTTAGCAATTGTGAAATTTGTACTGTACATATAAAATAAATTATATTTATCCTTTTAAAATAAATATTTTGAATCTATTAAATACATAATTTACAAAAACGTACTTATTGTTATATGTAATATTAATAAAAAACATCAGATTTTTTTTATATATATTTTCTTGTAATTTTTACTTTAAAAAGGGATATTTTTATAGTATCTTTTGGGCTTGAGTAAATTATATTATGTGATCTTACATAGTTCCTTAAATTTTTCACTTTAATAATAATCATTTTCAAATAATTTCCTGCAAATAATATACATAAAAGTTAACACTTCCCAGTATTCCTCACATAGTATTTACAGATTATGATGTCAAAAAATTTCCTGGGTAGACATCAGAGAAAACGACAGAAATGAAAATAACAACAATACAAAAAATACAAATGAACGCATTAGGACAATCTTGGATTGAAAAATAATACAATACAGTCAAAACATCCCCTAAAATTAATTTAAATTTATTTATTTTTAAATATGTGTATTATAAAAAAGTATATATGCAAAATTACAAATCTGGTGTATTCTTAATATTATGATATTACATAAAAATATATACAAATTCGAAGTCGATAACATTTTGTCTCAAAATTTTAAGTTTTTTTTTGTCCCTGATGAATAGACTTTATAATAAAAACATTCGAATTGAAATTCCGGCTATCATTATTTTTTAAATCTTGTCATTTTGTAAAGACTATATCAAGAGGATAGAGGTTTTTATTCTTGAAAATGGTTTTAAAAATGATATAATAGGCCTTTTCATATATAATATTATTCAGAATATTAAACTAATTTTCAATTTCTAATATCTCTTTTATTATACAATATTCCGTGGATTATACATTATACATATATTTGAAATTTTTTAGTATCTTTATCTTTAAGGATTTTATTTATAAACAAATATATATATATATATACATATATTTATATATTAAAACTAACAAAATAAAAATAACAGAAGTATTTTGCAATTCCCATTTCGCCGAGACAAAAATTCTTTAGAGATAATCTAAAAGCAATTATAGCAAACTTTATAAAAGTTATGAATAAATTTACCCCTCGTATATATATATATATATATATATATATTTAATATATATAAATAAATATGCTCAATGTACATAAAAAATACTATAGGTGTACATATATACCTACATATCTAACTATATATATTCTACATTTTCCTTATTATTACTAGAAATTTATCATATTTGCAAAAGGATTTTATATAATAATCCGAAAAAAGCAACAGAATTTACCATATGGAATAATAAAATGGCAAAAAAAAAAAAAAACACCCGTCAGCATAAGTAACTTATCCCCAATAGAGAAAAAAAGTTACTTGTATTATTAAACAGAATATTTAGATGTAGCGTGTTTGCAGAGTTATTATTATACTAGTTGTTTAAATACATATCTATGTATATAAAAAAGTTTAAAAAATAAAACATAAGCGCAGTGTCAGCATCAAAATTAAATCAGTTGGCTATAAATATCAGGTTATAGGTTATAACTAAAGTTCAAAATTAGATATAAATTTTATGAATATATATATATATATATTTTTTTAGGTATACCTTAACTATGAATACAAATCTACTTTTTAATACATATTTATGAAGGTACATACATATCTAACTTTTTAAATAAATAGTTTTGTATAAGGAATAGGAAAATAAAAAAACTGGTTATGTTTCAATTATAAATTTTATTTTTTTTTCAGTTTACAAATTTTTAATTGTTGTAAATAATTATGCTACAAGTATAGTTTATTTTTTAAAATTGACTTAGTCCTTCAATTATATGAAACAATTGTTGGTATATGCTGGCGGTCATACATCTAAGGTATGAGAAATTTTTATAAACCAATTTTTAAATACCGAAATATGAACATTATAGCATCATTTTCACATACCATAGATACATCAAATTTATTGTTAAACTATATTAAGGATGACGTGAATTTAATTATGTTTTATTTTTCAGTAAACTGTAAAAAAAAATTTGTAAATAAAAAAAAAAAATTTTCTCCCTTGTCTGCATGTTTTTTTTTTTATTATTATTATTTATTCCTAATGTATTTTATATAAAATCTGTAGGTCTGTATCTCCCACTCGTTTCCATAAAAAAAAAAAAAAAATAGGCAAAAATAAAATATAAAATATTATATGGGTTTATAAAAATTGTTTTTAAAAATATTATAATATATAGTTTTTATAATACAAAATATGGTAGAGGATATGGGTTAAATATTAAAAGTCATTTTTTGGATGAAAGAATAAATTGGAAAACTTTTTTGCAAGTTTGAATTTTTTCAACAAAAAATTATGAGTGCATATAAGTTTATATGGGAAAAACTATAAAATAAAATAAAATAAAATAAAATAAAAAAAAACAACTTAAACCTTATATTGGATGGAAAATTCTGGCATATATGATGTATAGATCTTAATGCAATTTTATTATTATACCAAAATCCACTTGATATTTTTTTTGTTATTTTTGTTTTTATAATTGTTTAATGAATTTATAGTCTATTTTATTTATAAAAACATAAATTATAGTTTGAAATTATTCAAAATAATTCATTTTTCACCATAAAAGGAATTTTTTTTATTAAATCATTGATAATAATATATACAACAGTATAAGTAATTATTTTTTTGAATATATTTGAATACAATTGTAAAACAGGATAATTATATAGCAAAATTATTTCTAATCAGTTTTAGGCCACATTATTGTTATTTTACATAATATTGTCGTTAATACAATTTAGTAAAGGTAATTTAACTATAACATATTTATTAGTTTTAATTGTTGATCATTTCAATATTATAAATATCTAATAGATATCGTAATCTTGCCGCGAAAATGTAAGTGACAAAATTTTCAAAAACTAATTTTTATAATAAACTAATACTTTTGATGAGAAGTGATGTTTTAGTCCAGTTTTCATGTTTCTATCACAACTACAAAAAAAGTTAGAGGGAGTTATTTGTCATATTCAGCTGTTATCGTCCTTAAAATTAAATGTACCCGAAAAACTGTACAGAAATAATCAATTAATAGATAATAAAAAAAAACTGATTAGAATGTTGTTTTTTTTGCCTTTGTTGTAAAATTTGGAAAATGTCAGTTAAAACATTTTCGCGGGAGTAATAAAATTCAAAATTTCTTATTTATTTATTTAGATTTAAAGAATCAAATTTAAAAAACACAAGCACAACATTTTCTTTGTTTAAGAGTGATTATTAACAGTTAATCCGTATTAATTAATTTAATTAATCTCTTGTTAATTTAAATGTACTGTCAATTTTTTTATCTGATAGTTACTGAAAGGTCTTGAATTATTTAATTCTTGATATTGTTGACATTTATATTTATATCCTTTTAACGAAATACATTACACATATAAAAAAAAATTCTGCTTTTTTTAAATTATTCAATAATTAATGGTTCTCACTTCTGGATATTATAACAAATGTATGGATGGTTAACTCTGGTCGATAAATTTTTATATTAATGTTGAAGCTGTAATCTGTAATTGATGTAAATCCAAGTTAAATCATTATACAGTCTCTTATGAACATAATGTTGTATAACTCGTAACTGTTGAATATTTTGTAGTAACGTTTCATATCAAATAAAAATTTATGCATATTGTATTCAATTATATTATGTATATATTTCACAGAACATATAATTACCAATTAGATTACAAATAATTAATTTTATTATTTTAATCGCTTACAGTAATATGATTTTCAAATATTATTCAGATAATTAAATTTTAAATGATCTTGAATATTGATATTTCAGTATATATAAATTCTTATACTAAACATATTTACCATAAACTATATTATATTTTAATCGAATCGAATTTTCTATAGTGATAAATATGATTTCAAATAATTATCAGTTTAAATTTAAAACTAATATACACAATATTGTGTTCAGGGGTTTTAATTTAAATAATTTTTTTTTATTTATAGATACAAATTCAAATTGCATATCAATTTTAATCTAAATACTAAATATTTTGAGTTCATAAATATATTGAAATTTTAGAAATTGACTTTTAAAATAACATTTATAAGCTCTTCGAAAAATATAATTACTAAAACAAAATGAACTTGTTTCAAGTAGAATAACATATAAGTATGACTGAAATTATATGCGGACAGGATAGCCATCTGGTAAAATTTTATTGTTAATAATAGAATTGAAAAGCTTAAAATAAATGAATTTCACACTAATAAAAGAATCTTAGAAATTCATTTCAAAATTAGGTTTTTTTTTTTGTTTTGTAATTTAAAATTTCCTTCCAAAACAGCAGATTGTCAAATTTAATAAAAGAACTAGTTAAAACTAAAAACCAACCACAATAAAATATTATATAAATGTTGTGTTTTGTGTAGTTTTTTTTGTAGATATTCTAATAAAATTATTAATGCAATATAGTTCGAAATAGCAATTTACTTAAAAGCTTTCACCTTATAATATTATATATAGTATATATATACAGTTAAATATATATTTATATACATTCTTATTTATTTATTCAAGTATTTAATTTTTATATCTTTAGCGGTATGGGAATATCTTTACCCATTCCTTAAATCTTAAACAAATTGCATTAATAAAGTTTTGCAATCAAACTTTTCCATAAAACTAAAAAAAAAAAATTTTCGTTTTTTTTTTTTGTTTTTCTCTCTACAATAACTTTTTCCTATTATATATAGTTTAGTTAGGTTATCTTTATTTTCTATAAATTTAATTTTTAAGTGATTTAATTTTTTAAAGAAAATATATTATAAACTTTACACTTGGGTATTTTGTAAAATTTTTCATTTACATATATTGTATATATATTTAATTCTCATTAAAATAGAAAATGTTCACCCGTTGCATATAAGAGTTTTCATAACTTTTATTTATATAATTCAATGTAATGATAATTATTTTTATAACATAATAATAACTTAATTTGTTTTCATAAAATGAAATCACTTTTAAAACATTAAAAAAATATAGATTTATAAATCCACAAATTCTAATTTTTAAATATATATTATTTTAATTAAAATTTGTAATTATACTTGTTTTAAAGATATGTCTCCAATTATGGTTTTTTGCTGATAATCATTTATATAACATCATAATCTAAAATCTATATATATTTATGAATAAATGTAAATATAGAAAATACTAGGATTTATTCTCGTATCGAAACGAAAATAAATATTATATTCCATGTGTATATATTACATTATATTCCAAAAAAAAATATAAGAAAAAAAAAATGTATCTAACCAAAATGAATGTGTCATTAATTTTACAAGTTGCCTAATTATATTATGGACCCATTCCTTACTTAAATTAATACATGTATGTAAATATTATATATAAATATTTGGCAATATTTATATGTATCTATATTATAATACTTCATGCTTGATGATAGTAAATCCTTTCCTAAAGTGATTAATAATTGGAAAATTTTAAGAAGGCCAAAGAAGCCGTAAAATAGGATTGGGTTTTAAAGGACAATATAATTATTTATACATATATGTATGTATTATAATATTTAATTATATTACATATACATACATAGTAAAAAAAATATAAAAGTTTAAAAAATGATGGAATTTAGTTATTAGATATTAATATAGGTGAAGTCCCTTAAGTTTAAATAATATCAAAACTGTTAACCTAATATCAGTCTTTTATTTCTATTTAGACCTTTCAAAAGTAAAAACAAAAATATTTTAAATTTCCTAACCAGCTAGCTACTTGCATATATATGTACATAGAAAATATACAAAAGTCTGTAGTCTGTGAAACTGATTCATATCATATATACTCTAACTATATTATTTATAAATCGACAAGATGCCATCGTGTAAGCATAAAGCATTTATTATGATAAAAAAGCACTTTATGTGGAAAAAAGAATACCTTTATATAGCGCATTGATATCTGTCCGTCCGCAAACTTTTTGAAATCCTTGTCACACAGTAAATTGGAAACCATTTTAAATCTTTCTCTGACTTTCTTTTTTTTTACATAAGTTATATTTTTTTTTTATATAATATATATTTAAATTTTTTTTATATTATAATCTTGTGTCTGAACCTTTTTCCTGAATAAAATTAATACGATATTGAAAGTGTTCGTATTTTAATGCTTTTCGTAGACCATATAAAAAATATCTGAAAGATAAATTCAAAAAAAATATTTTTGCTACATTTCGAAATATATTTTATTTCGTATCCGGTACTGTAATGCTGCCAGCTATTTGAATAATTTCAAACTCAATTCTCTGAACATAATATTGCGCAAGAATTACATATATGGTTTTGATAAAAAAGACTAAACAACCGGCTGATTCTTTTCGCACAATTCTTCTTCCACAATTCTTCTCGGCAAATTCTTGTCGCAGGATTTTTCACAAGTTCTTCTCAAATTCTTCTAATTACGGTAAAATGATATATCTACGCAACCCAAATTGGTATCCAAAATAAATTTTATTTATATAAGTAAGTGTACAATTATGTATTATAATATAAATACTCTCCTATTTAATTATTATATACATATATAAGTTTAAAATAATTAAATATTGGCAGCTGTAAAATATAAACAAAATTAATTTTAACTTATGTACTTATTTTTTACACATATACTAGATATAGTCTATATATAAATTAATATACATATAAAGTGTATTAAAAAATTTAAAATTTTTGAAAAATATTCTATCAATTCTTTTTATATTTTATATTATTAATTTATAAATACATATGCATATAAATAAACATAGTGCATTTAAATATATGGTTACATCACATAGATTTCTCTTTTACTAAAAAATATTTAGATATACAAAATACATATACATATATTTTTTTTAAATTTATGTATAATAATGAATAAATTTGATTGAGAATAATTCTCGGAGAACAATTGCCTAACAAGCATTGTGGGAGAAGAATTGAATTAAGATGAAATGAGTTAATTGATTGATAAAATTGTGCTAGAAGAATTAGCCTACAACCGAAATATACATAAAAGATACTTCCTGTTAAAGTGAAAGTATAAAACCTATAACTGTAAAAACATTTTTATTTTTCAAAACGAATTGCACATAATCACATAGGTTTGTGTATAAGCAACAGCTTTGAGTTTCTAATGAAAAATTATCAAGAGATGACACTGTGTTAATTAAGTATTAAGGAAATAGTAACTGTAAGTAGGAAAATAGTGAAAATTTCAGAACCGCTTTTTTCCTAACATTTTTCTATAAAACAAATTTTGTAATTGAAATTTAATATATTTTTTTTTCTATAAAATATTTTTATGACCTTTTTTTTTTAAATTTTTTTTCTCAAAATCTCTACAGAATTTTAAGAAATTAACAGAAATAAACATTTTTTACAGGTTTTTTACAGATTTATAAAATTAACAGTTTTTCCAAGTCTAGACTCGAATCATGTATAAAAGCAACACAGTTTTTACAGATTTCAAAATGAAAGTTCACAATATTTCAGAAAGATGGATCAAAAATTTTTGTTTATAATTTTTGAATTCAATTTGATTGATTTTTAAAATTTCCAAAATATTTTCAATTTGGTGATGGCTAATTTTTGTTGTATAAAAAATAAATTTATTTTTAATTTGGTGGAAAAAACGTTTTAATTTAATCTGAAAATCTTTATTTTGGTTTTAAAGACGATGTATTTAACTTGAAAACCTTTAATTTTCTTTTAAAAATATTATGTTCAGCTTAAACACGTTTAGTTTAGTTTGAAAAATGTTGTATTTAACTAGAAAACGTTTAATTTGTTGAGAAAAATGCTGTACTATTTAACTTTAAAATTTTCAATTTCTTTGAGAAACTTTGTATACTTGAAAATCAAGTTGGTTTTAAATCATAAACTATGGATGTATAAATATGGTATTGTAATTTGTTTTATCAATTTGATGATCATTTTTATACACTGCGTGAAATACTTTTATTATTCTAATAAAGCCTAGTACTACTTTTTAAATCTGAAATCCCAAAGGTCCTTGGCACCCTATGATTTCATTAGAAACTGATAAATGATGACGCTGTCAGACACAGATAGCAAAGTTATCGTGCAAAATGAAGTATCCGATAAAATTAAGATAAAAAACGGCGTACAGCAAGGTGAGGTGCCGTATTATCTGTCACAATTTTCATGTTATTATGTTATGGTGCTGAAACCTGGCCAATGTCCACAGCAGATGAAAATAACTTGAGAATTTTCGAAAGAAAAATCCTTAGGAAAATTTATGGTCCTATTCAAAATCAGAATGGACAATACATACATAGAAATAATCAGGAACTGTTACAACTCATAGGTGGCGAAGACGTCGTCCGCTTCATAAAATCGCAGCGAATCAGATGGGCACGTTACTAGAATGGATACACATCGGCAACCAAAACAGCTACTAACACTAGTACCACCAGGCACCAGAGCAAGAGGTAGACCTCGTCTTCGCTGGCTAGATTGTGTTGAAAGTGACCTAAATAAAATTTTAGTGACAAACTGGAGGGCGACAGCCCAAGACGGAACACACTGGAGAGGAATAGTAAACCAGGCTAAGGCTCACACCGAGCTGTAATGCCATTTGATGATGATGATAATATAATTAGTACAAATATACTATATAATATAATATGTAGTTATATTATATTATTGTACATGATTAAATACAACTAGATCTTTAAGTTTTTTTTATATACTTGATGTAACAATTTAATATTGTGATATTTCTAAATTAAGTCCTATAATTGTATCGCTTGTATTAAGCTAAATAAAATAAATAAATAAATTTACTGATAATTTTATTATTCCCAATAATGGATGCCAAATCTGTTGCTGGGAATATTTATTTTTCCATCTACGTTCACGAGTGGTAATGATGACAGCTCAATTTGTAAATATAATTAATTAAACAAATGCTTCCTATATCGGAACCCTGTCTAAGAGTATATTTCCACTAAATTAGAACTCAACATATGCACAACTAAATAAGTGCATAAAAATTAATAGACATAGTCAAGATTTATATAAAAATAGAGTGATAGTATGTTTGTCAGAAATTTCGTTTAAAAATAATGTTGATTTGCAGCAGAAGCTAAAATTTTTTCAAAAACAATTTATCATCCTTTAATTAATATGTGTTATTCTGAATTAACTGTCATCCTTTGATAATTGATTTCACATTAAAGTTATGGGAATGAAGTCATAAAAGTCGTTAAATTAATTTGAATTTTAAAATAAAACACATTTATTACATCGTATTTTTTTTTTATCACAAAGGAATAAAAAGCATTTTTTACATAAACAGTTCACATATTTTTTGGTTATAGTATTTTTATTATTATTATTATTATTATTATATTAATTATCTTATACTATTTTTTTTTATTGTATATTAATGTCATTTAAAATCTTGTGAAAATCTCACGAAGAATGTAAAACTAAATTATGTATTTTTATTAGTTATATTCATTAAATTATTTGCATGATATTTATTTGTATTATACAATAATAATTTAAAAATATAAATTAACTATTATGTCCTGATTTACTATGTTGCTTTGAAATGTCACATGAAATGTATTTGTTTTCATTAAATATATATGTATATTTGATATGATTAACTAAAATAATGTTGTCTCAATATTTGGAAGTTTGATATTTAAATAAATTATTTTCTATAAAATTTTATACAAAACAAATATGTATTAAATAATTTAGTTATGTAAATAATATGGCAAATACGTATTATTATTATTTTTTTTGTAATTAATTATATAACTATACATGTAATTAAATAACAAAAACAACAATTACTTAAAATTAAGCTAAATTTTCTATACAATATTTATTTATTTTATTATTATTTGACTAAAATTATATTTCATTTATATTTTTATTTAGACTTAAATATAGGTTTAATTTTATGTATTTAAAAGTATCTAATTATTTATTGTGTAAATTGATAAATGTATATTAAATTAATATTTACAAAAGTGAATCTGAATTTGTTTTTTTTTTTTTTGTTCGTTTCTATGTATTATATCTTTTTATGCTTAAGTAAACATAATTTATGTTAGATTATTAAATGTTTTAGTTTTTGTTAATTATATTTTTTTTCCATGAACATATTACTCTCATATATTCACAATTCTGAATTTATTCTGGATTTGTTTTATAAAACAAAATATAGGGGGAAAGTTGCCTAAATTGCACCACTTTTCATTGTTGCGGGATTTTTTGTGTAGAAATCCTTCGTGACAATTTGCCTATAGTGACAAACCATAATTAAAGAAAAATTGGTAACACACATTGATCCAATTTAAACAACTAGAATTAAATTATTATCTATTACAGTAATTACAGGTCGTTTTAATGAAAAAAAACGTTTCAAAAAATAAATCAATATATTCATCACTATGACCATTTGCATTTTAATCATTATTTTAAATTATCAGCCCTAAAAATCAAGTTATTTTTCATATCGTACAATTTACCAGCAAAAAATATAAAGAATTTCTAAAAATTATGTATACCACATAATTATGTAGTGGAAAATTAGGTAAAATATTCCAAAAAACCGTAAAAAACTTCAAATGTCAATAAGAAAATCTGAATTCCAAAAAACCGTATAAAAGATAAAATGACAATAAGAAAATTGTCAAGCGCGACAAATTTATTAATAACCGTTTTACCATAATCTCTCATTAATAGATATCATTAATATTAATTACTTTTCGAATACAAGCAGTGAAATAATTGTGAAAGTACTATTTAGGCGACTGTTCTTAATTATTAATGTTGATTTATTTTGGAAAAACGAAAAAACTTTCGATTAAAAATTTGGAACAGAAATATTTTTGATTGATGCGCTTAAAAAAAAAAATATTTTATTACAAACTCCAAAATAATAAAAAAAGAGTTTTCCCCATGATAAAATCTCACATTTTTATCAAACTGGTATAATTTTTAATATCAAATCTAAATTAGAAAAAAAGATTTTCTTAATTTTAGGTATTTTTTTTGTTTTAATATATTTAAATTTTATGTTCATATGTGAACTTTATTATTTAGTATACAGTAACGTTATTATTATTATGTATAAATGGACCAGTCTTTAAGTTTTTTTTATTAAATTATAATTATACAAAATTTTGTTGATTCAACATTTAAAATAAAAAACAAAAAAAAACTACAGCTAAAAAAGAAATATTTTTAAACACAACTTTCAGGTCCTGGTAACGTATCTGTTATGATATGATTTCGACTTGAATTTATTGTTGTCGATTTATTGGTTATCGTTGTTGACATTGAATTATTAAGCCGTGGTAAAGTCACTTGTGAATTAACCAAACTAAAGTCAAGACTAGATGCTAAATAATCAGCCAATGATGCTAATTCAACAGATTTATTATGATGGCCATCTAATAAATTAATATTATTTTGCATATCAATAGAAGGTTGAATATTGCATGAATTGTAAATATTAATACGGCCACAAGAATCATATCTATCACCGGCAGTATTACTATTATTAATATCTGGCCGAGATCCTATAATATTATTTGATAGGGGAGCAAGGGGTGTTGGCATCCCCATTGTTGAATCACTCGGATGTAATGATGTGTGCAATAACTGTTTATTTTGTATAGTATCGTAAATTGAATTTTGTGGATTTTCATATGATTTTTGATAATTAATATCATCACGATTTTGGCTCAACGGTGATGAATTTTGTAGTTGTTTTATATCATTTCCATAGTTTAATGGTGGTGAATCCTAAAACATATAATTTTATTTTCTTAGTAAATAAGAACATTAAAAATTTTTATATTTTTGTTTACGTAATTCGATGATAAAAAGTTTGGTTTTGATAAGAAAAGTGCACTTGGACGATTATTTAGAGGCGATGTTGAATTAAGTCGAACCAGAGACGAATCGGATCCTTAAAAAAAATTGTTTACATAAAAACTTAATACTTAAAATAAATTTAATACCTTTCTGTGCATTTAAAATATCAGGTTGTTTTTCAACACCTTGTTTCAAAGTATACGCAACTACAAGTCGCTGATGTCCTGGTCCCGTTTCTAGTGGTGCAGTAAGAGTAACATCCATTCCTAAATTATAGAGAAAATAATTTTATTTTTATTATTTGATTAATAAATATCCAATAGCAAAACTGAAATATCAGTAATTCTTGAATCATACCTAAATGTTTATCTTTATCATCACATAAAATTCTGCTTGTTTGTTCTCTTCGTTTCCTTACAGCAACAACCACTACCAAAAGAACAGCAATACCAACAGTGAAAAGTGTTCCAGTTAAAAGCGCTGCAAGTGGTAATATTGACATTCCTATCGCAATATCTGCACAAAAAAAAAATATTATACATTTTTCATAAAATGAAAAACGTAATGGAAATTCTATGTAATAATTAATAATTAATGATGAGAATCTTATAAAGAGTATAAATTCGCAAAAACAGCTGAAGTAAATATAACATTACTGTATTAATGTTTTAAATATTTTTCATATATAAATTTAATATTAATATATTTTTTCAAACACCGAAAAGGTTTTCAAATATTAATATAAAGTACACGAATCCTTCAATTTAATTGTATTTAAAATGTATTAAATTTGAATCAGTATTTTGTTAAATACACTTCAATACCTTCAAACCAAATAAAAAAGATTTTCTTGTCATATTTTTGTTATTTTAACAAAAGTAGTTAATTTAAAAATATCTTAAAAAGAACTGAGGTGAAAATTCCACAAAATTAATTTGGAAAATTTTTGTTTTTTAAATGTGACAAAATAATTTAATTTATTTTAATATTTTTCTTCTGATTTAAATCAATAGGGAAATTATCCGTACATTAGATGGATGGACATGTAAAGTTGACAATATTTTATAATGGAATAAATAATTTAAAATCACAACAAAAATTTAAATAAGATAATGCTACAATAATAATAATAGTAATATACATACAGTAATCCCCCGATTTACGAAGGCTCGGTTTACGAAATTTCGCTATTACGAACAATTTCATAATGTTATAAAATTCGTTATACGAATGAAAAATTCGCTATTACGAACAATTTCATAATGTTATAAAATTCGTTATACGAATGAAAAATTGGCTATTTCGAACAATTTCATAATCATAATGTTATAAAATTCGTTATACGAATGAAAAATTCGCTATTACGAACAATTTAATTCAATTTGGAACTCCCCGAAAACAATAAATTAAGTTCTCTCATTTATTAAAAATTTCTTTAGTGTAATGCAATTTGTGTAATTTTATTTAGTGCGCAATTTGTGTAATATTTATTATATTTTTGAAATGAGTAAACTCTTTTTTCTTTTCTTTTCTAATCACTTTGTTTCAAATATTTCTAAAAATAGGATTTCGTTTAACGAAAATTTTGGGGACGCATCTACGTAGTTTTAACACAAACTTATACTAAAATGGATCTCGTTTTACGAATATTTTCGATCGCTGGAACGTATCTATTTATTTTAAATAGAATACCATACTAATATTGGGCTCGATATACGAATATTCGATATACGAACATTTTCACAGAACGTATCCTGTTCGTAAATCGGGGGATTACTGTAACTTAAAATTACAGTATACTCGCTTTATAGTGAAAATGCAAATGAAAGAATTTCTCAGTAAAGGAACACCAAATTTTTTACATTGACTAATCTAAACAGTGAATAAATCTGTATTAAGATAATGAAAAATAAATAGTGAAAAATAATTAAAAAATTATGTGGAAATAATTCATGTATCGTGAGACCTTAAAGATTTTAAATGTCACTTGAGAAAGTTAGAATGTTAATAAACCTGAAAATTTCCCTAAGCAAGCAGAATTTAATATACCTTGCATCGAATTTACTTCCCCGAACACCCTGTATGAGCTGATATGATAATATAACTTAAATAACTTGTAATAAAATAGATTGTAATACAATTTTTTAGTATTGTTGTAGTATAATTGTATAATGAAAAAAATTATGGTTCGATTTATAGTGCAAAAAATATATTGCAATATAATGAATCGATATATTTTACATACATATTTCGAAATAGTCTTTAACAATTAAATTAATTCCCTATATCGCGAGTGTACTGTATATTATTTTTTATCATTATTTAAAATATAGTATTACTTAAAAAATACCCGAACGAAATTGATTCTATTTAACAGCAAATCTAACAGATAACGAACTATTTAGTTAGAGTTTTCTCGACTTTAAATTTAACTAAATTAATCTTTTAAAATTTTGGAGAAATTATAAAACTAAAAAAAAAACTCATTTAATGATTTTTTTTCCGAAATCATTAGTGTGACTTCATTTTAAGAATTAAATCTAATAATTTCTTATTATCAAACAAACAATTTAACTAACTAAATGAAAGTAGTAGTGGTAGGTATAATATTTCCATCAAATTTACTAGAAAATTTATAAATATAAAATGTATATATTGTTATTTATAATATATATAGTATAACATGCAAGGAAAAATCCAATTTTTCGATTTCTTTGTTCAACCTCAATTGCCTTGTGCTGGCGTTAATCTAAAGCTGTTGAAAAAATTTATTGGATCTTGATAAGATTTTTATTTTATTTTTTTTTTTTCATTCGTCTATATACATATATATATATATATACATATTTATATAATAGCACCGAATACCTTTATTAATAATATATACATATACTACATAGTTATAAAAATATATATAATGTATCTATACATATATTATGCATAGTAAGGTCTTATCTGGTTTAGAAATACAATATTGTTCGAATTTAAAGCTATTAGAAAAAAAATACTGAATCTCAAATATAAGTATGTAACACATAAAATAGCTAACATTTTATAAAAAAAAAAAATATTGTTGGATAGAAATACCAAATTGGGTTGGAATGGAGATAGACTTTATTAAATATATATATATATATATATATATATATATATATATATATATATATATATATATATATATATATATATATATATATATATAATATGTACATATATATATATAATATATAGTGATTGTTGCTGTCGTATAGAAATTATTTTTGAGTAATTTATTATTAATTATTTTTTTTTTATTTGTGCAAATTAATGGAAAGTTCATATAAACTGTCATTATTTATATTATGCTTCAATATGTATAAAAGGCATTTTAAAATAATTTTTAGAATATGGTATAAAAATATTTAGAATTGTGTACTATATAAAAAATATTATTGATATCTATTTTATCAATATATTCTTTATAATATTTTATATAAAAATTTTTTTGAATAATTTATATATACACTTGTTAAAGTGCTAAACAATATTCGATGTCATAATTCGTTTGTATAACTTTGCTAGTGTGCTGAAAAAAGGTTTTAATACTTTTAATTTAGTCCTTACTTTTAAATTTTATGAATTATTTAATACGTAAAGTTGTTTTTTACAATTCTGTTCAATTTTTAATACAATAATAACTTTTTCTTGTACTTGAATAAGAAAATAACTTTTTGTTGTATAAGGGTTCATAAGGAACTGCCATTATATGAATATGAACATTTAACATATATTTTTTAAGTTTTATACCAATATAATCTTATTATTTACATGTTTGCATATTACATATTGCTTTATATAAACTGATAGAATTATTAAACCTTGTTATGGTTTTTTTATAAATAAATTGAACCTTGGAACAAATTATTAAAGCTTTTAAATATCAAACATGATGGTTAAACTATTCTGAAAATAATGTTATGATAAATTATAAAGAAAATTTACTTTGCAATTCAGAATTACATTCACAGAAATAGAAATTTTATAGTCAAACAACATTTTGAAATATTCTCTAGTTTACTACAATTTAATTTAGCTAATTTTTTTGTTGTTTGGCCAAACACTCTTTGAGAATAAAAATTATGTTCATAAAATGCTCCTTTTTTAAAATGGGACACTTCACAAAAAAGTGTTTCCTCAATATTCATATATCCAAAAAATTTTATTGCTGCCACAATTTACCAAACACTATTACTTTTAGTTAGTTTTTCTGTTTCCACTATTGAATTTAACCGTGGAGTTTTTGAGGATTTATTTTGTATATTTTGTTCTTTGTATATAGTACTTGAAAATTTGATATGGTTCCTTGAAAATTTTTATTTATGAAAACAATTTTTTTTTATAAAAACCATTTGTGAAGCACGTATAGCTTTTATGACAATATGCTGTTTTAGGCTGTTGTTGAACAAATATATGATAGGAGGCAGAATAAATATTATAAATTATTGTTTTTAACTAATGTATTTCGGATAATAATTTTGGGTATTTTGAATATATTTTGTGCTCGTGAATATCCGTAGTGACAAATATTATAGTTTGCGAAATGCATATTAGTTAAAAAATGTATTGTTCCAAATTCAAATACTCTTTTGTCCATTGTCCTTTTCATTAATTTACTCTGCCAAATGTCCCTTTCCAAAATGCTGTCGTACGTGTGTACGTCTCGTTAAGCTTGATTAGTTTCAAACTTGTTTGTCTGAAAAAGAACCAAAATCTAAATAAATATACTTCTATATACAAGTTTCTATATAGTGCGACGCATCTTTAAATTAAGACGAAAAAAAAATTAGCTTAATTAGGCGGATATTTAGGTAAAATGTGTATCGGCAAAATGTTTAAGTAATACCCTGAATTTTTTTGTAAATTCATAGAATATGTTTTAGTCAGGCGCCTTTTGAAGTTTTATTAATGATTTTGATTTTGCGGAAAATTTACAAGCTTATTTAAAGCAAATAGATGCACATTTTTGGCAAATAGAGTTATTAGATTTCAGTTTAAGTCATTTTTATTATTTTGGTACTTCTTTAATTTGAAATATTTTTAGAAGTCTTCACATTTTACAAATAAAATTATTTTCTGAAGCAAATATATTTTATTACAATTCTTGTAATAACTAATTTGCTGCATTGCAGCTATTAAAAATCATTTGCAAAACTTTATTAAATATAAAAATATTTACTTGAATTTTGTATCCAACTGTGTTTAGCTACTATATTTAATATTATCTCTATATATATTTATCTATCTCTGTACGTTTTATAACCAAAATCTACGGCTTCTGGGTTTTGTCCTATTAACGAATACTATTTTGAATTTTTATTTTTTTTTTTATTTCTATGAATAGTGTAAATTATTCCCTGTTTAGTGTTTTGCATAATGTTACGGCATTTTTATATTTTTAGCGGCAATAATACAAAAAAAAAAACGGATCGTTGTTTTTCTTTTTTTTTATGTATTAAATTGTTAAAATGTGATAAGTGTAAAATAAATGTTAGAAAAAAAAGAAATATTGAAATCATAGCATAAATAAGTAAAATTTCTATTTCTTGGTACTTTCTTATTAAATAACATACACACACAATGGGTGGTAGGCAGATAACGGGCTTAGGATAGTAAATGAATATAAAATAGATATTTTAACATAAATAAATCCTAAAAACTTACACAATTTTTGCAACGTGTAAATCTTATTTTTTTTTTACTTTTTTAGGGCGGTATACAATTAAATATTATAAATTTACATATGGAAATTTACATTACATTACACATTTTTTGTGTAGACAAAAAAAAAAATGAAAAAAAAAGTTCGATGTTAAAGCATTTTTAGAAGATTTATAATATAATGTACAATTTAAAATTTATTGATCCCGGAAAAAAATAATATATATAAATAATAAATAAACTTACTTAAATATAAAAGATAAGAAAATTTAAAATAAGGAAAGTTTTCCTTAACAATTCACAAAATATATATTCGAAGTTCATTATTACTTGCTAAAAATAGGAAAATATTAGATTTTATCTCAATTCATTTTGTTTCTTATTTTTTTTTTTTTTTTTTTGATACTATTCTTATTCAACATTATATAGAATAGAGTATATTAAAATATCTTCGAAATAAAAAAGATGACGTTGTAAACCGTCAAGATAAATATAAAATAGTTTGTATTTTTTTTTGCTACCCAAATATATACTAGAAAAAAAATATAAGAAATTACGAATATTGAGTAGTTTATTGGTGCCATAAAATCATATCCAAATACTAAACAAATCAAGTAATAAGAAAAACAACCAAAATCTAAATAAATATCCTTCCAATACAAGTTTATAGGGGAGAGTTGTCCGAATCGTATCAAATTTCAGTATTCTTGTGTGGATATACTCTGTAAAAGATTTATATTCTGTAATAAATTTACATTTTGTTGTTTTTCCTACTAAGAAAACTTATTTTTTTAGCAAAAAAAGTTGTAGTATTTCTGAAAGATGGATTATAAAAATATATTCGAATTAGTCCGATTTGCGAAACTTGTTTCCTAAATTTTAACCTAAAAACTTAATGTTTAGACAATTGTCCTATATTGTACATATAGCAAAATTGGTAACAAACAGCGATAAAATTTAGTAGAGTAAGACGCAAGTTAAAATTTACTGCAATAAATATTTAATTTTTTTTAATGAAATAAAATTTATATATAATAGATTAATATTGTCGACGTTGTAGAATATAAAAAATTAAATTTTTAATAAATTTTAACCTCAAAAAACCCTTAGGATACAGTTTTTTGAAGTTAGCTTTTAATGTTGATACCACATCCTTATGACCATTTTACCATAATCTCTTACCAATAAATATTAATAAAATTATTTAGTTTATTAAGTAATATGATTTTGGTAAGTGGTACGATTTCTTTGACTATCTCCTATATAGTATGTCCTTTTTTATATTAGGATGAAAAAAATACGATGTTTTGATGAATACTATTGATAATAGCAATCGATTGGGATTTCAGTAATACAAAACATCAAACCACATCTTTTATCTATTTATATTTTATTATGTATATGTATCTTAGTTGTAATTTAAGGAAATAGTATAGATTTATTTATATTGTTTTTTTTTTTTTATTATTTTACTTGCTTTTTTAGCTTTTGTCAGTTTTATATAAATTGAGAGATTATCCATTCCTCTTTTTTTGTCACAAAAGAGGTGTGTATCTTTATTAACTAAACATTGAAATTGTAATTTTACGATATTAAAGTACAAAAATATCATTTATACAAAATAAATTTTAGTTATAATAAAAGCGGGTATTATTTAATTGTGGGTAAAAGAAAATTTATTTAAAAAATAATTATAATAAATTGCGCGTAAGAACAAAATGATAAAAATAATCTATATATACATAGTTTCACAGTTCATTTTATCATTTATTTACATACATGTACATAGTATATATTATATGGGGGGTTGATTTTCTTCGGTTAACATAATAATTCTTTTATATATTTATAATTCATAAATACTATAGGTATATAATAAATTTATATCTGTATATAAATATTTCTACCCCTCTTCTTATATATTACGGTAATAGATTTTTATATCTGTTTTCTACCCATCGTATTTTTATTCCATTAATTTTTTTTTTTGGTACACACTCTCTATAGCTTTGTAGATGAAGCTACTCTTGGTGTACATTTGGTTTTTTTTTTTGGTTTTTTGCTCTATAGAGAGTTGGTTGACTGATTATGACATTATCGAAAAAAATATTTGGCAATAAAACCAATTTTAATCAATATTTTTCTTATTGGACGTTCAATTCTTCTCTTTTCCAAAAAAAAAAAAATTCATTTTTTTTTTTTGTTCGCTGATACCGTTGGTTATGGCTATAAATATTTTTAACATCATATATACATATATATATAGCTAAATATATATATTCGAATTTATGCTCTCTGGAGAAAATACAAAATGAATCATAAATAAATTTTTTTTTTCTGCAAAAACATATATTTTATAGTTTTCGATATATTTTTTTTTATCTAAAACCGTATTTATTACATAACTTTTTTTTATGCATAATATTACTTTTATCATTTCCCATAATTTATATTTGGTTTATTTTTTTTTTGTATATGTAATATTTTTAGTTGACAAGTTTTCATTACAGAAAAAAATATGTATATGTAGCTTATAAACGAAATTTTTTAAATGCTTGTATATATATGTAAATACCAAAAAGGATATAATAATATATTTTTCAAAATATAATTTTAACAATATTCAATTCAATTCTATGTAATATAATATAACAAACACATATAAGTACATTTTATGTTAGATCAAAGTTGGAGATAATTCGGAAAAGTAAATTGTATAAGATATTTACTTTTAAATAAAATGTACAAGATTATTATAGGTAGATATGATAGGAACACTATATTTATTTATTACATAAATGAATAATTTTATTCAAACATATAAAAATTATTCAAATATTATCTTTGAATATTCATTGTCAGATTCTAAATAAATGTCTTCGAAGAAATATAAAATGCAAGTATAGGTGATATTCACCTAAATCTGATCACTTTTAAATGTTCCAGTATTTGTGTATATTAATATGTACGTAATAAAAGGTTTATATTTTTTAATAAATTTAAAGTTTTATATTTTAATAAATTTAAAGTTTTATAATTATTTTTTGAAAAATAATTTATTTGCCGAAAGGAAGTCCTAGTATTTCCGTAAGAAAAAAAGCATTAATATTTTCCTAAATCATACAAACCTAAACATGTAATGTTTATAAAATTTGCCTGAATTCTATCATATAGGAATAGTGATAACACAGAATGGTGAAATTTGGCCCAGTCGACTCAATTTAAGATTTACTACAGTAAATATTTAATTAAGATATCTTCACTCTTGTAGAATATAAACAATAAAATATTTACTTAACTTTAAATTCAATAAATCTGTATTAAATATTGTCAGCCACATCTAAAACTTAAAGTGTCATTAAGTTAATACAACTGTAGTCTATTAATTTTTAATAATGATATTCACTTATTTATAACACTTTCACCCCAATCTCCCATTAATAATATCATTTAGTAAGCATTATTTAGGAAATAGTACGATTTCGACTACTCTCCCCTATGTACTAAATATATATATATACATTTACTAAAATAACTTTCAAAAGCTTAAAAAAAAAATATTTATTGATTTTTTGTTGATTCTGTTAGAAATTGCATTTCATTTTCATCAATAATGTTAATTTTAGTTGAGATGTACCAGTACTCAAATTTATCATAAAAGAAATATGAAAATATCATGGGATTAAATATAATTTTCAAAAACTAAATTCAATTAGCATTTAACAATTATTGAAAACAGTTTTTAATAATATTTTCTTCAGTCCTACTCAAGAATTCTCTAATGATCCTTCCTTCGTCTGCTATAAAAATTAATAACAAAATAAAAATATATTATAATTATTCTTGTGCAACCAAGAAACATTTTTATTTTAATAAAAAAAGTAGAAAAAAAATATATAAGTTATAAAAGAAATGTTGAAACATAAATTATTTCTAATGTATAAAATTTTTACCACCCCAAAATTAGCTTCCATCAAGTTGGCAAGGTCATTTCGTAAACCCGCCAACATCTTAAAATATTTTAAACGTAAAATAATTATATGTATAATTCAAATGGTAAAAGGATTAATAATAGATACATATTTAGATAAAGTATATTAGTTTATATATACGTCTATAAATTATCGTTTTTAATTTTGTTTCTAAAACATTGTTAGATAGAATTCTATTTTTAAGTACTCAACTAATCCTATATTTTGTAATAAAAACAATAATTGCTTACTTGCACGTTTGTCAGCCTCATTAATTGGGATATTTTCCAAGTAAATTGGATCAGATCGCCCTTTCTGATTAGCACTATATACAACTAAATGTAAAGCTGGACTAGTATCAGGATAATAATCCATTGGCAAAAGATCTATTGTAAATATAGAAAAAGAAATTAATATATATATATATTTAATATAAAACTGGCATATTAATTCTTGGTAAAAAACAACAAGGTTGTCTACCATATACGTACCCGATAATTCTATTCGAAATATTGGTATATCAGGATATATACTAGTCATATTTAATCTTAGCTTTTTTGTTTTTGAATCATACGCTTCAAGAATAAAATATTGTGGTAAACCACCATCATAGCCTGATAAACATTCTAATTCTATTGTTGAATATACTACATTATCATAATTTTCTTGACCATAGTTATTACTATTGCCAATTACATTGTATCCACCATTTGAAAATGATGATGATGTAAATGAAGATAAACTACCCGCACTGCCAGCAACTTCGCTATTTGATCCGAAATATGATGATGTATAATCGAATTTTAGGTATGCAAAATTTGGCACATTTTCTTCTTCATTCTTTTTATTAACTATATCTTTATTTTTGTCATTTTGCTTATCATCTTTCATATCATCCAAATGTGAATTTTTGTGAATAGACGCAAATAAATTTGTTATAACATTATTTTGGATAAGATTTTTTGATTTTTTATTATCATTCCTTGTATTTGTTTCTGATGTATCCATTTGGATAATTTGCTTACTCGTATCATTATTAGATTTTTTATGGAATTTATCACCATCATCATCATCATCATTAGGACTATTATCAACTGCAACAACAACATCAACCTTGTTCATGTTTGTTACACATGATTTATTATCAAATATTCTATCTGCACCATTGATTATAGTATTATGTGCATTAATATTACTGTTACTAATAATATGTTTATTTGTAAATGGGACAGCTACTGATGCTTGTCTCTTTGACATGCGTGTCATGTCAATTTTTCGTAACATTTTATTATTATTATTATTATTATTATTTTTATTACTATATGATAAATTTGATTTGTTACGACTTTTCAACTTTGATCCTGTAACTATTTTAGTTGAATATATATTTTCTTGTAATACATTTATTTTCATTGGAATTTTTAAATTACTTATATTATTATCATTTTTATTGATTGCAAAATATTTATGATTTTTATGACCAGTCATAAGATGATCATTTCTAATATAACGATTTTTTGTAGATGATGATATTAATAATGATGATTGTGGATATGATGATTCTATAGATTTTTTTTCTTTTGTAAAATTATTCAAATTTGACAAATTATTAGGAACTAATGATATTTGAATTTTATCATTTGTAATATTAACTATTTCCAATACTGTTAATGGTATATTTTTTAATAATGTTTCACGTTTTTTTATATGGTTACTATCATTAAAATATAATTTTGATATTTTTTGATTACTGGTCGATATTGTTGATATTTTTTTATTTATTGCTATATTTTTATAATGTGATATGTCACGTAAATACTCTAAACGAAGTGGATTATTATTATTATTATTATTATTATTATTATTATTATTATTATTATTATTATTGTATTCATTATATTGTTGATTGGTATGTATTGTTGTTTGATTTGATGAATTCAATGATGCTGATGTTGCCACGTATGGACGAAGTGTACAATTTTTTAATGGTGAAGGTTTTGCTTTTAAAATATAATAATAATAAAAAAAATATTAAATAAAAATATCGAAAGAAAATTTCATTCATATAAGAAAAAATATTAACAAAATTCACCTGCTGGTACAACTTGAAATAAACAAGGCTCTGATTGTTTACCAATTGAATTTTTACCCCAACACGCTAATGTTCCATAATCTTGTTCACGTTTTGGTGTATAGATCAGTTCGCTTACAGTTTCAACTGAAATTTAAATATCACAAATAACAGAAATGTATAATCTGCATTTATGTTAAAAATTATATTTTTCATGTATTCCAATAACACCTAAAATGGAGTATGTTACTTTGTATTTTATTGATAACGTATATTCGTGTAAATCTAGGATTATTTTCAGAATAATAACATTACTATCACAAATTAATTCACATGAACGATAAACTCTATTAGCGTTGATTTAATAAATTATATTATAACTATATAAAATATAATTCAATTCACTTACCATATGTTTCGATGTGTGTTTCATTTGATTCAATTATAGTACGATGTGTACCACTGGTCGTTGTGGCTTCTTGAACTGTTGCATAATGACCAGATGGTACTTCAAAGTGTTCCCCGCTACTGGAAAATGTCCATTCAAATTCAATTTCTGGTGGATCTGAATTAACTCGACATGGAATTGGTATAGATTCTTCAAGTGATGCACCTACTATACTAACTTGATTGACACTACAAGCTGGGGCATCTACAACAATAAATTCAATAGATATAAAATATTTTATATTTTTGTTAAATTCAAACTATATAAATATAGTGGGGTTCGCCTACTAACCGAGAAATCGATATTGATCTAATTTTAGCCAGCTTACTAAAAGTTAGAAAGAAATTTTAGGAGTGAAATTAATGGTTAAGAGAACATTTGCTAGCAATAAATGTTTCACTTAAGCCAATAGTTAGTTGTAATTAAAGTTTCTTTATTTATGATTCGGTATCTATATAAAATACGTAGATATATATCTTTAAAAAAAACTAACAAATATTTTAAAAAAATTGTAATTTTAGTGAAATACAATATAATGTGTTAAGGGCCAAATAGAATATGTCGCTGTCGTCTGTCTCGATCACCTTGCTAAGGAAACCCAGTGACAAATTTTCACAATTTCTCAACATTTTTATTTTCTTTTAATTTTATTAGATATTTTTTAAGTAAATGTTTTAAATTTTAATTTAAAAACACACCTAAGAGAGAAAATATAAAATATGTATGGAAATACGACAAACGAGAGCATCTTGATCGCATAACACGAAAAACTTCGCATAATACAACAAACGACAGTGACATATTCTGTTCGCACCTTAAGCCTAGAAATAAAATATATCAAAAAATAATTCCAAGAAAATGATTAAAATTTTTAATTTGTAAAATTACATATTAAATTTTCTTATATAAGAAAATTCAATATGTATCTAAAAAATATTTCTATCTATATTTATATATCATGTATTCTTAAATAATTATTACAAAATCATATCCACTTCATTTGTATTATAAACAAAACATATATTTAAATTTTCAAATCAAATGTAAAATTTTCAAATAGCATAAAATTTATTCAGTACATAAAAATGAAAATAAAATTTAATGGAATCGTTGTTATAAATAATTGAAAGAGAAATTGTAAGAATGAAAATAAAAATTTTTTTTATACATTTTCACAATATTTTGTAGCATTTCTAAATAAAGTGAAAATGTATAAAAATCATTTTAATTTAAAACATTTTTGATTTTTTCAAAAAAAACCATTTATATTTAACATATTTCTTAACATTATTAGACACATTTAAGAGTCTTTTTTATGAATATTAATTAAATTCAACATTTTTTGGAAAATTGGATATGTATTTTGATAATAAAATATATACACTGCACAATCAAAACAAATTTATATTCAATTAAGAAAAAAATTATCTCCTATAATAAATAAATATGTTGTTGTCTAATATAATGGATAGGATATTTTGATCTAAGTCATTTATCCTTACGCTGTTTTGAAATCCTTAAATATGCACCCCTTTTGCGATACCTCGATAGCACCTAAGGAGACACTACTTTTGTCATTAATTTGAGCTGAATTACGAATGGTAGCTACTATCCACAGAAAAGTAGAACATGGGACTTTTCAGTTTGAACCTGCTCTATCCACTGCAGTAATTAGCTGGTCAATAAATTTATCTAAATCTACAAATTTTCAAATTCAATGATAAGTAAAGTTGTACTGCCATTAGTTAATTTAATTCGTTAATTTAATTCGAATGGCATTTCTGGGAGTATGAGAAAAAGATCTATTTAGGCATTTTATTTGTCGAATTTGTATAGAAAAAGTATTTAGGTCGATTTCATGGCTAGTTATTCTATTATTTAATGTTGTTCTTATCATACAATCATTATAAAATATAAAAGTAATTTTAATAAACAAAAAAATTTATATTTCCTTATATATGCTAAATATAGTTTATATTTATAATTATAAATTACAAATATATTTATTTAGCTTTATATACTTACATCTTATTCGCAGATTAACTAAGGCACTTTGAGTTTCTCCTCTGTCATTTGCTGCCGCACAAGCATATAGTCCGGCATGTATACGAGCAATTTTTTGCAGCACCAAGGATCTTGTTGATATAATAACACCCCATGAAACATTTTGTGTAACTGGTATACCCTGATAAAAAAAAAATGTACATAAAAGCTTTTTCTATGTATACGTTTCTATAATTTATAATGTCAATTAATACTATATTTTTTTTATACAATTCTAATAATTTAATTTAAGTATTATTAATTGAATTCTCCTGTGATGAATAACGTTAACGAACATTTATAAAGTGTTGAATAGAATTTGTGTTTTTATTTTCATAATATTGTTTTTGGTAAAGTTTATGACATTCATATCTGTGTTACTTAATGTGTACGGTAATTGAGGTTTTTTGAGATAGAAAAGCAATATTTTTTTTTCATAAATATTTAATTATAACTAAAATATGTGTTTACATACGTATATGATATAAATATTGGAATAGATTTAATAGATTTGTCAGTAATAAAATTAAATAAATTCAATTAATGTAAAGAAAATTGCAATTTTAAATAGTTATAAAATCTTAAAATAACGCTAGACTGACCTAATTTCTTTGATCAAATAAATCAATAAGTTAACCAAAAGCTTTTCTACCCTAAGTCTTCTTTTCCTAATTGAATTTCTATTTTTATTTAAACACTAAGTAAAAGAACGTAAATAACAATTTATATGATTTCATTTTATAATCATAAATTAAAAAAAAAATCATTTTATTTTTAAAATTGCAGAATCATTTAACATCTAATATATTTTTCACCCTATAATTTTATTAGGATATAAACAAAAATTAAAAGGAAATAAGTTTTAGTTTTTTTTTTTGTGTGTTTTCAGTCCTTATAAATAAAGTTTGTAAACTTTATCACAAACAGGAAAAATTTAACTGAATTTATTTGTATATTTTTGGTTTTTGTTTCCATTTTTTTTTTCGTCTAGAAAATCAACCTAATGGAAGTTTCACTTTAATGAATAACATTTCTTTCGTGAAATTATAAATAACGAATAAGCTGCTGTATTTAATTTAAAATGATTTCGTAATTTTGCTTCCAATATTGGCAACAATTTTGCATTGTGGTTGGTGGTAGAGAATACTTTTTCATTTAAATTAATTTAATTATAACTGTAAAATGACACAATAAAAATAAAAAACTAATTAAAATAGGAATCGTGATTTCACTGTAAACTATTTATCCGTATATAATCAGAATTGTTTTTAAATTTATTTTCCAGTAACATATTTTCTCCACTAACTATAACATAAAATTAAAAAAATTAATAATACATAAATTATCACATTTAGGAAAATATAGGTTTTTACTTACATTGTGCGACCATGTGATTCGATGCTCTTTTGGGTTAGCTTTAATATGACATTCAAAATATACATCGTCTCCTTCCTTTATGTCATCCGGCTTCAATGTTGAACCCAACGATAAACTAACTGACGGTGGATCTAATAATTAAATAAATTAATTATTTAAAATATTTACATATACTTATGGGAATTTTTTTATTTTATTTTATGTTGAAAAACCATATTTTTCAGATAAAGAGGGTGAAAAATTGATGTAAATAATAATTTTTCTAATTATGTTATTCAATGAATTTTTTAGTCTGATATAAAAAAAATATTTTTTATATTAGAAAACGTGAAAGAATTTTCTATATAACTAAATCTTTCTAATTGACTAAGAAATTTTTAAATTTTCTTATAATTTCATTGGCACTTATAATTTTATTTTACCATAATTCTTTTTTTACCCATTGAATATTTCATGCTCTTACGAATTTTTTTCTTCGTTTATATGGCTCAACCTTTTGACATTTATTTAAGTTATTTGAGAGTAAAGTTTTTAATTATTATTCAAACTTTTTTAAGGAAATTAAAATTTATATATAGCCTAAAGTGAAAATTAAATTTGTTTGTGCTTTTGAAAGTTTTTTTTTTTTTAGCAGAAAAGGATAAAAATAAATTAAAAGTTATGCTTAAACTTTATAGATATTTTTGAGACCCTTTGATTATATATAAAAAAAAAAAAAATTTTGTAATCTAATTCGTAGTATAATATTTTTTAAATTAATTTTTTTTTTTTTAATTTCATAAATTGTAGTAGTAAATTTACTTTTTACATGTCATATTTATCTGCACGCAGATATAATTATAATAGTTCCAGATATCATATAATTTTATGACATATATTATGTTATGTAAAAAAAATGAAAAATCCGTATAATTTATTTTATAAAAAATAAATATAATAACTACAAAATAACTGTATAACAAATAACAAATTAATTAAAAGATCAATAATAAAAAAAGATAAGTAATAAATTGAAAAATGTAGAATTCAAATTTTTCTATTAAAACAATATATGCTGGATAATATTCTTTCAACTTGTTTTATTGTAAATTTCTATATTCTAAAAGGCATTAATAATTTTATATGTTAATAGTGCCATATTTATCGATTTATTCTTTTCACAAACATTAATATTAATTAAATATTATAATAGATTTATATTATCTGCTTAAGCATATTTAAAAAAATACAATTCATGTACTGACCAAATTTCTAATTAGATAAATCGTATTAGTTCCGATATTAATTGAAAATAAAAGTAAATTTAATTTAAAAACTATTACATATATTAAAATTAGTTAAATTGAATTTCATGTAAAAATTTCAATTTGTTATTAGGAAATGGTTTTAAATTAACTTTCAAAAAAAACTTCTTAAAATCATTTTTTTCGTCCACCCTGGTTTTGTATCATATATTATTATATTTATGTATTTTGATAAAATATTTTTCTAGCAGATTTAAACAAATTTCAAATATTTTACAGAATATGTTTGTTAAATATATTGTTTTTGTAGGAGTACGAGTCAAAAAATAAAAAAAAACACAATATGTCATCTACATAAATATTATTATTTAACATAATATTTTTTTCTCGCTACTGTACGCTGGCAAGAAAAACAAAATGATAAAGGACGTCGACATTCATATTTTTATATTAAAACCACCACAATTCATACTTATGCAAATATATCATACTTAATATTTTTTTTTACTTTTTTTTATATTTTTTTTATTAAACATTTTCTTTTTCCTTCATATTTTTATATACAAACATATATATATATATATATGTATATATATTTTCTATATACATATATATACTTCGAATTATTTTCTTTCCAGCTTTGTTACTATTTGTAAATATTTTTTTTGTTTTCCTATTATATTAATTGTAATGGGAACATTCTGGATAGTATATGTTTAAGCAATATTAAAAAATATTAATAAATATCACGCGTAAGAAGATTATTTTTAGGGTATAACCTTTCACATATCCATACACCGTCTCTCCCTCCACTAACAATAACTAAATATTTGGCAAGAAATCAGACAAAATAAGAATAATAAATAAAAATTAAATTTTTACTCCCTATGGAAAGTTTTATTGATCTTTAAATTCAACTTGAAATTTTCCAAAAAAAGGAAAAGGTTTTTTTTTTTAAGCATACGAAAAGTTTTATTCACAAAAAAAGAATTTATTATTATTATATATTTACAAAATTTATTTAAAAAAAAAAAAATAATAAAAAAAAAAAGTAACTATGTATATATTGCCAGTTTGTGCCAAAAACGTTTTAAATCTGCAAATCAAACTGAAAACTTTATCTTTTATGAAATGCTTTTGGTTGGTTGAATACATATATATAACAATAATTTTGTATATACATACACATATATATATATATATATATATATTACTCAAAAACATCAATTTTATTATTGATTATATTTGTATGTAACTCGTATATACATAAAACATAATTTAAGTTGAATTTAAAGATATTATATCTATATTTTGATATATATATATTGTAAAAATAAAAATAATTTTTTTTTGTATTATATAAATACATATTTATATGCACACAATCTTACACATGACATTTAATAGAATTGAATCATCTAGAGCTGAATGCTGAAGTAGAGCATTAGATCCTTCACATTTCAAAATTGTTCCGTCATCCTCAGGAAGTGGTCGAAATGTTAAAATTGAGGTTACAATACTGCCATTTTGTGATGAATGAATCTGTTTTGATAGAAAAGAAAATTTTACTTTTTATTTTTTTATGTTGTTGTTATTTTTCTAATATATACTTTTATAGTTTTATTATATCTATAAGATATAAGTATGTATATTTTTTTTATGGTTATGATAAATTAATTAGTTTTTTACTTTTTACATAAAAGAAAAAAGGATGTAATAAAAAAAATCTAAATAAATTGTAAAAGTTATTAGTTTTACAAAACTTATGTGTGTGGTTTTTTTTTTACCTTTTAATTACTATATTTTAAAATATTCACCACTCTTTCAAACTCCAAAAATACATACCATTCCCCTTTTAAATGGTCTATTATTTTGAGTCCATTTAACATCCGTTTCCGGTACGGATCCATCTACTATACATGATAAATTATACTCTGTTTCTGATATTAGAATTTTTGGTTTTTCTAAAATATTTACACGAATTGGTTTCACTGCAAAAAAAAAAAAAAAAAAAATGTTTATTAGAATTAAATCTTATAGATATTGCCGCATATATTCTTTACATAACATTTTTATTCGTATAGTCTTTTCAGCTGGTGGAACTAATTTTGTATTAGATGCTTGACATTTGTATGTACTATTCAGAGCACTTCTAGTTATATGTGAAACTTCTAAACGATTCACTGTTACATGTCTGCCCATTGAAACTCCACTACCACCTGACTTTATTTGTTCAGTACCATTAAACCATGTAACTGTTGGTTCAGGTCGACCTGTAAAATTAATATGTAAACAAATTAATTTCTATTCCAAAAATTTAATATAAATAAAGACATAAATTTTGATCTCATCATATACTTAATAATTTTTAAATTTTTGAAAACATAAATTTTATATATTTTAAAGTACTACGGTATATTAACATATTTCATTTTATTTCATACAATAATGATTTAACTAATTTTGTATGCTCATAATTTCTATTCATAAGTTTATTATTCACCAAAGATGATAGCGCAAGTTATTGACATGACAATCAAGGATTTTATATTATTTATATCCTTTAAGAAGATAAAAAAAAACGACTATATTCTGTCTGTATATACAAAATTTTTATTTAATAAAGTATTCTAACAAACAAAACTTTCTTTATAATATTTTTCAAAGATTAAGACTGGTAATAAGCTTCAGGACAATAGCTTGATGAGTTGTATTTTTTTTCCAGAAAATTTATATAAAATCATTATTTTCAATTTTTTATCTATATTTTTAATTAATTTATTTGATTTTTATTTTCTTTTACGTAATAACCACGAAAAATTGGGGATTCTAGGTGTATTTTTGATACATATTTACGCTTGCTAGATACGCGGTTTTTGGTTGTAATCTTGGTTGGCAACCGGAAGTAATAATTTGTTTAGAAATTTTATCGATTTGTTACGAATATCTAAAAAAAAACTATTGAAGTTATGTGAGAATCTAACAAATACAAATGATAAAATGTGCTAACAAAATTGTAAAATCTCGTTAATTTTTACTTCATTATTATACAAATATAATATTTAATATATAACATAACAAAACGTAACTACAGTAGATTCTAGAAAAAAATATTTAAAAAAATTCACCAAGAAATTTCTATCTCAAACTCTAGATAAGTAACAAGTATTCCAATGTGTTTTTAAAGAAAAATTAAACTTTATTCATGGTAATGCAAAAAATCATAATAATTCTTGAAGATATATATTAATTAAAAAATATTTTGAAAATTATTAATATAATCGGTTTTGAAGTAATCCAAAATGTTTTTACACATTACAAAATCAGTTCATACAGCAACAACGACAGTCTTTAGAAAAATATTTGTGTTTCCAATTTTCTTGTTAATTTATCCAGTTAATTTATAGAATTATGAATCTTTTAGAATTTAGAAGATTATTACAATTTTACTTATCACCTTTTACGTGCTCTTCATATATGTTATCTTTTAGAGCGTCTATTGTATTTGTGCAAACAGAATCAACTATGTATCGTAAAAGAAAATCGTGTGGTAACCCCACATTAATATTTCTATTTATTATAAAATGTAAATCTAAATTGTACATGAAAATTTGATAAAAAACCATATTATAATAGTAACAAAAATAATTATGATTTAAAATGGTTTTGTTCTTATCTATAATTTGTCTCTTGTTCAAGACTTTTCTTGTACAAAAAATTTAAATTATTAAAACAATTTTATGTAAAGTAACAAAAAAAAATTATGTACATAACTATCCACATGAATTTAACATATTTTAATCTTTTAGAATTAAACCGTCACCATCATATAAAGTTAACAGAAATTTTTTTTTGTTAATTTCCATTATATACTCGACAAAAAGTATTACATTCCATTGCAAAGTTTACAAAAAAAAATAATAATAATTTTATCTATTAGATATCTATATGCAAAATAATGCATTGCATAACAAGATTACTACCTTTATTATAATTATTATATTAAAACTATTCAAATTAAACAAGTTCTACCAAATTATTTAATGGAAAACTTTTATAAATTCAAATATTTAGTCATATATGTATAATATGTTATTTATTCATATTAGTTTAAAAAACTTGTTAAGAAATGATTTTATATAATTTATATAACATTCACTATAATTAGCTTAAGTGATTTTGTATAAAAAAAAAACTTTTCCTTCCAAATTTTGATCATTTCTTTTTGCATTACAAAAATTTACTTTTATAAAAAATATTCTTCAAAGTTGTTTATGTTTTTGTAAATTTATATTCAAATAGTAATTTTATGTCTTTACGATATGAAGTTTGATTGATTACGATATGAAGTTTGATATACAAAATAAATCTTTTTCTCGTTAGATTACACTTTAGAAAAGAAAAAAAAACTAAAATTCAAATGAGCACAAACTTAAATAAATAAATTTAAATTGTAGAAGAAAAATTTGCAGATACATACAAATTAAATATGCAACTCTCTGCTGAAACCATAATATAATTTTATATGTATATATAAATAAATGTACGTTTTTATATGTGCAAGAAGAACGTATTATTCATTTGGTAAGCAAAATAAGATAATGCAATGCGGGTTTAAAGTTTTCTACTTTTTTTTTGGATAATTTATAATATCAGAAATGATGGTGTAAATTTTTCTGGTTGCTGAAAATTTATATCTGTTTGCAGATAGTATAATTTTAAAGGTAAATTCAGCGAAAGATATTATTAAATATTTATGGCAAAATGTACTTTATTTACTTTTACTATAATATAATTGTCCTCTGCGAGAGCTTTTTGACCCAACTATATTTATTGTAAAATATCGATGATTTATTTTAATATTTGGTCAATGCACATCAATACAGAGATGGTAATAATTATGTTGGTTACATTCGGAGGAATATATTTTTGTAATGTTAAAGGTAACATTTATAAAATCATTTAAGTTAATTCGGGATTTAGTCCAGAGTAACATTAAAGTAAAATAATAGGGTATTTTCCTATCCCACTCAAGCCCTATTAGAAATTATTTAAATTTATTAAAGGCTACAATAGTTTATGGACTTAGTTCTTTTAATTTCCGAATTATAACTGAATGCGCAACTGTCTGAAATAAGTAAAAGAATCCTATTAGGAGGAGCCGGATAAGAAAATTGTCATTTTCTATTCTATCTGAAATCATCCTGATTTCCATGTTCAGACTTTATCTCAGTACTAGGTTTAGAATGCACATTTTAAGTAATTTTGTGTCAATAGATGAATTGTATATAAACGTTTTCGTTTTGCAAGATTTTCTGAATCTCACTGAGTTTATATATTTATATTACATAATATACTTTAAAATAATCGATTTTAAAATATAATTGGAAAATAGAATTATATATTTATCATCTGTGCAAAAGCTCAAATTAAGTATAAAAGTATGTATAGCAAAAAAAAATAGTTCATTTAAGTAAATTAATATGAAAAGTTTTCTGGGTGTTCTACTTTCATAATGAAAATGTTATATAATTTTATAAATATTTAACTTATTTAAGTTGTGAATTCGCTTGTTTAGATTTTTTGTTTTGTTTTACTAAAAACTAAAATCCAATAAATTTTACGCTAAAGCTTATATTTATATAAAATATTGTTTGTATTTAATTATTTTAGTTTCATATAACAATTTAATTAGGTAGTTTCTGGGTATTACAAAATAAGTAAACACCATATATTTTTTGATTATTGTATACCTGTAATTTTGTTGTTTTTTTTTTGCCATGAAATATTGTTAATGCACGTACTTTTATTCCATGTCATTTTAATTGACATAGTGACACCCAAATCGGGAAAAATGCAATTAATTTATCGTAAATTGACTTTCAGTTTTTTTTTTAATAAACTGACAAGTTCGTATACATATATGATTATTTACTGTTCGCCCACATCCCACATCTAATATATATATTTGAATGATGCCCAGATTTCATATTTTCTAGATATACTCGTACCAATTAGTAAAAACTTTAATAGAAAACACGAAATGATTTTGAATTTCAAAATAATAAAACAACAAATTTTTTTCATAAAAAATTATAAATAATATGATATCCAAAATGAACAAGACATTATTATTGAAGCCAGATATTCGACAAGATATATTGCACTCTGTTACTTCTAATTAATTAGTGTTTGAAATTTTTGATTAGATATAATAAAAGTAATGATACGTTTTCTTAAAATTGCTTTAGTTTATTGTGCACTAAATAGTGTAGTGTTGTCTCAAAAAGTTGAACTAAGACGGGATGAGCAAGTAATATAATTAAATATTATAAAAAATAAAAAATTTTTTAACGAATACATATTCTCTTTTGTAGTATCCTCCTCCAGAACTACTGAAAATTTTGAGACCAGTTCATGATGTGTGCGTTCAAAAAACAGGAGTAACTGAAGGTATATATAAGTTTTTAATAAAGACAATAACACTCAAAAGACATTATTATAGAAGCAATAAAAGAATTTAGTGATGGGGAAATACATGATGATGCAGCTCTTAAATGTTATATGTATTGTGTGTTTGAAGAAACCGATGTATTACATGAAGATGGTGAAGTTCATTTGGAGAAACTTTTAGATTCACTACCAGATTCTATGCACGTAATTGCCTTGCATATGGGTAAAAAATGTCTTTATCCAAAAGGTGAAAATTCATGTGAAAGAGCTTATTGGTTGCATAAATGTTGGAAGGAATCTGATCCAAAAGTATTTTATACATTTAAAATTCAATTAATTTAAATAAACTTAATTTGAAATTATATTTATTTATAGCACTATTTCTTAATATGATGATACAGAAATCCTACAATTTACGTAAAGGGATTTTGACTTCTTAAATTTTGAATTTTCTGTGTAGTTTAGTAATTTCACTAATGTAATAATAGTTTTTGGTGCAAATAAAAAATTTTGTTTAAAAACAAAACATAGTTTCTTTATTGAGTTATTTAGAATGACTATTTTGGGACAGTAAAGTAAGGCTTCATAAATTTCATAGTCTAAATATGTTGTAACTTGTACTTTTCAAGACAAAATAATGAAACTTGATATATTTACATATTATATAACTCTTAATATAATCACAGTTCCTTAATTAATTAAGTTTATGATATTACATTATGTTGCTAAATTTGTTCAAAAAGTAATTGAATATCCTTATTTGTCGTTTTGTAAAACTAATTTGTAGTATATTGTAGAATGAAATTAACAGAACCATTATAATTATTAATATGTTCTGTATATGCTGTAAATTAAAGTTTTAAAAAACGGTCCTTTCTCGATTTTTGGATATTCTTTTTGCATTGTATTTTATGGCCAATGTATCGATCCTTTAAATTTCTTTTGAAGTTCATGTAAAATATTAAATTCCTTAATAATATATGTATGACATGATATATATGACGTGAACAGAAAAGTATTTTAAACATCATATGTATGTATTATATTTATAAGATCAATAAAAACTATATATCACTCAACATCAAAGATGAATATGATATTTATTCCCAGTTGATTTTACCAAGAATTGTATACAATATCGAATAGTACATAATATCGAGTTTTGCATATTAATTTAGTCTTCTAAAACAATTTTCCCAAATTTTATATGAAACTATTTGAAAAATGAAAACATTATCTTAACATACTTCATTTTGTGATGTCCATTGGCCCGTACATTATTATATTGAATACAATAATTTATTATACATAAAAACCCTTTCTAACAAATAAATTGTTGTTGAAAGTAAATATACACAAAATTTTCCCCCTGAACAAATGTATAAATCCTCATGATTGAGAGAAAGTTTACTTATATTTATATATTTTAAAATTTAACTAATAAAAAAAAAGTTAATTGAATGTTTTTAATAAAATATTTGCTTTTAAAGAGTTTTCTAGCATTTTATACATAAAATTTTATGTTTAAAAAACTCTTGATTAAAAAAGAATATTATTTTTTATCAAGTGCTTGAGAATATATGAAGAGCGAAAATATTGTACGCAATACCCTCGAAACCTAAGTCTGCTTATATTATATTCTGTTAAATGTTGGGACTATTGGTTAGGAAGTGTGTAAAGTTGGTAAATCAGCCAAATGAATTTCATATAATATGGTGGACAGAGTATAAGTTTTTAGTAGTAGAAATGCACAGCCAAATACCGCGAACTACGAGGAGAGAAGCAGTTGAGGAAGATATATAAAATTTGGTCATAAAAAATTACCAGTCTACAGCTCTGGATCGTGAGCTTGCTGATGAGGCGAAAACTCGCTTAGGGTTGTGAAGCCACGAAGAACAAGAAGAAAATTTACCAAAAATTGGTATGACTATGTTAATTGTTATACAAATTTATAACTTCGGGTATGCTTTGCTTTGTATTTTTAAAAAACTCTTTGATAAAATTTGTCTAGGTAAACTAATAATACGGTGATACATATATATACATAAACATTGCTAAAGGAAGATGTTACGCAACGTAAATTGCAGCATTGCACCGTAAAATATTTCTGTATATAAATATAATAAATTTTAATCTTTAGCCCTTTTATATAGTATCCTTTAAAAACAATACACTTATTCAAAATTAATCTTCCTTTGACATTTTTTTAAAGAATATTGTTTCCTTGACTTTGTTTTCTTTATTATTATATATTAAATTTAAAAAGGGGTAAAAAAATAAAACTTTATATTTAATACTTAAATATACACTATACTTCTCATACACCTTTCTTTGGTTAAAAATAAAGTTTTTTTTAATGACTTCCTACTATGTTGTTTTTTTTTTTTTCTTTTTGTTTTTACATAATTTTTCCCTTGGAGCATCAATTTAATTAATACGCTCATAAATTGCAGACCATTGTTTTCGGCATATTTAATAAATGGTAAAAAATTAAGATTTTTTTTTTCTGTTCAAGGAAGTAGTAGAATAAGATAAGACCAACCACTATCACCACGGAAAAGATAGAAAAAAAAAAACAGAAAAAAAACGGGGACATAAATTATGTTGAAAAAACCTTTTATGTGACTAAACTTTCTTTTATCGTTTAGCAGCAAAAAAAAAAAAAAAATATTTTGTTATAACATAAGAGATTGTATAAAAAAAAAAAATATGAAACTTTTAAGGATATATAGGGAAAAGGCGGAAAAATCAAAACAATATACAAGAAAAAAAAAAAAATATTTTGGGTAAATGAAAAAGATATTTTTTTTATATATATAAATTTTGTAAATATTGTTTTAGTTAAGTTAAAAGAATTTTGAAGAAAAAATGGTAAAATAATGTATACTAAACAGTAGCATGTGTTTAATGCATTATAAATCATATTTTCTACACAATATAAGTACAATGTTATATTATACCATAACTAACGATATATACTTTTAGTATTATACTTTAATGTTTTGTTGTTGTTGTTTTTTTTTTTTTTTAATAAAAAAATTCGAACTTACCACCACGCACTTCACATGTAAGTACAATGTTGTCATTTTCTAACAACGGTCCTACAGCTCCGGCAACATCTCGTCCAGATGCATCATAAACCAATATTTGATGTGGAGGAACTAAAATAAAGAATATTTATAATTTGAAAAAAAAAAGGAAAAGGAAAAAAGGAAAGTTTTTTTTTAGCTGAATAAAAGCAAACAAATAACTGAGTTTGTGGGAAAAAAATTATGAAACTTTTAAGGATATTATATAGGGAAAAGCAATCTGAATTTAACAAACTTTTTTTTATTCAATAAGATTTAAGTAATGTTTAAAATCGAAACGGATATTTATTAAATTTGTTAAAAAATTTAAATTCTAAAAAAAAGTACATATAATTTTGAAATACTTTAGTCAACAAAACTTATCTTATTAGGTCAGTGCTTAAAATCAGCGAAACCTTATTTTTATTCAATATAATAAGCAATATTTTTTTTTATTCCAATTTCATTCACAGTTTGTTACATTGTACTTATTTAAAATTTTAATTATTATTAATGTATAATATTGATTTAAATATTTATTACTGTTCCCATTAAAATTATATCACCCTTTTTTATGTGAACTTAACTCATTTAATAAACATTTTTTTTGTGTTATAATTATTGTTGTTAAAAAAATTGAGTTTATATTATAATGTTTACTTATATAGTAAATGAACATAATGCTTTTTTTTTAACTCTGTACACAAAATTTTTAAATTATACACAGTTGAATTGCAATAAAATTGAAAAAGATTTTTTTTTTTTGTATTTATTTAATTTTAATTAAAAAATTGTTCATTTTTTTACGGAAAATATTGAGTAATTTTTGTTAAAAAAAATTTTTCAATTATTATGCTATAATAATTAAATATTTTTTTATTGTAATTACATCATTTTAATTCGGTAGAAAACACAATTATATCTACATATAATCTTAAAAATATGTAAAAAATTATAATATTTATCTTACCAATAACCGTTAAATTTATTCTATGATTTCTTGTAGGTGAATTTTGGAAATCTACACGACATCTGTAAACCTATACAGAAAAAATAATTATAGTTAATTAATTAAAATAATTTTAAAATAAATAAATAATCATACCCCTTCATCATCTAATTGAACATTATCTACAGATAATGTGGCTGGTAGAGAATTTGTTACAAAATATGCTCTGGGACCAAAAGCATTCGTATCTGACCAGTATAGAGCTTTTTCAAATGGCCGACCTCTCACATCAAAACTAAAGAAAATTTTATAATACAAATTAATTGTTTACTGAAATTATATTTGTTTTAAAAATGTTAAATTTATATTTTCAAAATATCTTTAATTTGGTACTTTCATTTCTAGAAGTATAGATTATAGAGTTTAAAATACTTTTAAAAGATTTAAATATTCTTAATTTTTCTGAATTGTGAATCAGAGCAATCCAAATATACATTTGTAAGTATTTATCATGCTATGCTGTTATGCTGAAATTATACTGGAGACAAAATTTGGCCAGACAACTTGAAATTGGGACAAAACAATTTCAAATTAGGACTAAACAATTTCAAATTGGAACTAAACAATTTCAAAATGGGAATAAATATTTTATTCAACAAGTATTATAGCAATTTTAAAGAAGAAGAATTACTTAATAATCACATACTAAGAATCGCATTATATAGTCCAATGTTAAATGCAATTGAATATGTTTAGTCAAACTTAAAAAGCTTTTTAACTATCGGGAATCCTAGCTGATGAAGGTAGATCAAATTTAATACAAACAGAGTTCCATCTACTACGACTAGAACATATAATTCGCGAAAACATAACTACGAAGATTACTGTTCCTAATTGTAAACGGCACGTCGCTCATATTCAAAAAGCGGCTTTCTTGACAAACTTAATGACCTAGTCAAGAAATAGTCACGGAAATGGTAGGATTCATGAAAGCCACGAGATAAATCTATTTACTATTAAAGCTTTAATTAAAACGGTTCACGATGAAGAGAGGTGGCAAAAAGATGTTACGGAGCCTTTTAATTGCTGATCGATATCTTCTATTTGACAAAATTATAATTTTTAATGAAGAAATATATTTAAAAAAATAATTATTGGAATTTAATAATAAACACAATAAATGTGTTAAATTTTTTAAAATTTTATACCATAATTCAATTACTATTACCATAATATACTATAATTCAATTTTATTTAATAATTCCTATTAGGTGATAGTAAATTAAAATTCTTTAAAGCTATTTATATTTCTTCCAAATCTTCATAATTGATAAAATTAGTAAAATGTATTTGCACAGCATATACTTTCGGCTTTTATCCTAAAACTCCTAATTGTTTGTATACAAACTTATGATGTTCTTCTTCTACAAAAACACACAAAAAATATTTAAAGAATAAATTCTCTAGTCAAATTGTTATATAAAATTAAAAATATGATCACTGACTTGGAAAATAAATCTACTTTAAATTTACTTTTTGAACTTGTCCGTTTGTTGTTGTTCTTTTTACGCCGTAATGAAAAAAAAAAGGAATAAGTAAAAAAAGCTCTCCGTGATGGCTTTATATATATTAAATTACTAAAATGGGATAACAAACAACAATACAAATATATCAAGGATATACGTAAATATAAATTACTGAAAAACAGCAACGATAAGTACTATCTATACATACATTTTATACAGAACACAGGCATAACAAACGATTTTGTTTAGTTACACACAGGACTAAAAAAAAAATGGAGATAGCCCATCTAGAACTTCTTTGAATCCTCAAGGTTTCATGGTAAATTAAAGATACTGATGTAACATCAACAGTAAATTCAAATCTTTAAATGGAATTTACATTCCGATTGTATTTTTAGTTTGATTGTATTTTGAAGAAAAAAAAAACATTATGCAAATTTTTACTGGGAACTGGATTCATAAAAAAAAAACATTTTTCTGTTTACTTAACAAAAAAACTTGAAATATACTTAAAAATTTACGAAAAACTGACTTCAGTACCAAATACATTTTTTATACAGTAGATTTGCAAAAAAAAAAAAGTCTTCATAGTTATTGTATTTTATTATATAAGATATTCAGAAATACTTATTAAAATTTATGGAAAATATTTATAAGTACGTTAATAGTGCTGGTAAAATTATATATTTATAAAATATTATATATACTTATGTATACATAACATTTACACTAATTTATTTGCAACTAAAAGGTGATAACAACGCGGAACCGAACGTGCCAGGACTTTTAAATGATATAAAAGTATATATATATATATATATATATATATATATATATATATATCTACCTATCTAAAAGAAAATATTAATTTCTTGAATTATGTTTATTTTTGTTCCCCTTACCTGTGATTATATTTATTAGATAGCAGAGTCCGTTGCTGTAACCAAACCCCCTCTAGTTACGATAAGAATTATTAATAAGGAAATAATGGAAGTAATCTTCCGGAACTGAACATAATTTTTAATGCTTGCGACACATTATTTTTTGGTTGTTTGTGTTTACATTAAACTCTGGTTAACTTTTACAACTCTTAGGTATGTATATACTGAGTTTAAGATTGCTCGATATACGAGTATTCATGGGTTTTGAATGATTTTACCTAAGTGCTTGTCCTTTTTTTTGTGGTAATTTAATAAAATTTCTTTGGTTGTAATAATTTAAAACATGAATACATATAATATACTATAATACTATATATCATCTGAGCTGAAAAATCATATAAATTAGTTTCAATTTGTATTTATACAAGGTTTGTTTCTTTTTTTTTGGGAAATTTTAATTTTTATTATTATGTATTATGTAGTTGTAGATAATTCAATTTTTTTTTTGTCAGTTATTATGGAAAATTTATGTGAAATTTAAAATTTAACTAATTGAACCCTTTTACTCGTTCCGTATTTATGATAATAATACTTATTGATTAAATATAAACTCATATAATTTAATAATATACAATAAATAATTTCAGCAACAAATTAGTATAAGTATTATGAGCTTAATAAAAAGTTTATGCATGGAAAAAATATTAGTTTATGAGAAAATAAATATATTTATGTATTATGTACAGTTTGTTCTTTTAACTATGTGTCCATTAATTTTTTTACTTCATCCAACATTTTTGTAAATTTATGTAAATTTTAATTTTATTAGCTCACGTTATTGATTCATTGATTCCTATTGGCTGAGTAAATATAACTTTAGAAAACAATTTAATCTTCTAATGGGACCTTATTCAACCATCTAATGAGACCTGTGAGTTTTAAAATTGCGATGCGAAATGATTTAAAATGATAAATTATCAACAGGAAACTTTAGTAATGTAATTGTTGCACTCACCTTCTTAAAATGGCAAATAAATGATTTTGGGATAATTTGACAGATAATTTAATAATAACACATGATGATGAATATGTACGCTTTTAAAATTTTTCCTGTATTTTCAAAAAACCGAATTATAATTTTATGAAAATGGTAGTTTTACTCACACTCTGGACTGAGTTAAAAATCAGATTGAATATTTGAATATTTTGTTTTTAAATATTTATGGTTAAATAAATTAATCAGAATTGCTTATTATGAAAAAAATGTTAAAAATATAACTAAATGTTTTTAACAATTAAAATATTTTACATACAAACAAAATTCTGAAAACAATTATGTAATATCCTTTTTTCCTTGTGCCATAATATTTATACATTTTAGTTAACCTTATTATTCTAAAACAGAAACCCATAATTTTTTTTTTGGTAGTCTTTGCATTTTAAAATATTTCTCGAGGCTACAATAATAAAAAATGAATAAGTTTTAATATTTAATATTAAGAGGAAAACCAAAAAACCTCAATACGTATTAAATTAACAACAAAATATTATCCAATGTTTTGAAAATTATCCTATTGATATCAAATTTATAAGATCAAAATAAAATGTTTGAAATTTACGAAACTACCAAAAAGATATTCCTGTAAATTTCTATTACATGTCAAAATAAAAAAAATATTTATTGCAAAAAATAAACATGTATAAAAATTATGTAATATGTAGAAAAGTTATTGTAAAAGGGGAAAAAAAAGAATGGAATATTTTTATTTGGTGTACGTTGTATATAAATTTGCAATTTTTATACACCTTTATAGTGTTATCAATAGCAAAATTGGGTGGAAAATTGTTTAAAAATATATGTATAATACCACCTTATTTTATAGAAAATTTTCAATCTTTTGGTTACAAATATTTTTTATTTTTTTTATTTTTTTAAGTCAAAGGACCTTAAGGAAGGTGGTGGAAAGGGTTCATTTTTTCATAATATATATAGATAAATATATATATATATTATTTTGTCATTGTTTCTTTCTTTTATTTAGCTATTTTCCAATCTGGTGTTCCGTAAAATTGAATTTTGACACTATTTTCATGGTCGTGACATTTTTGTTATATATTGAAAGCATAAGGAATTTTATGCTATCAAAGAAAATTTATTTATTTTCAAGTTATAAAGGCGCATACTACCTAAATAACTTTCATAAGTTTATGGAATTTATATTATAGAATATAGAACAAGCAATGTAAATATATTTATATATATATATATTTTGAAAATGTTATAAAACAGAAAAAGAAAAGGCAAAATAATATATTTTTATGGTATTATTGGCACATATTTTAATGAATATTTCAGATCATTTTCTTTATGCTTTAAGTTTTAATGGAAAAAAATTTATTGCAACAATGTGATGAGTTTTTTTTTTATGTACCATGAAGTAATTCACAATCATTTCTTTCGTTTTTTTTTTTTTATTCTTCTGTACTTTAATATTTTTTCACTTAGCCGGATAGAAAAAAAACATTTTTATTTAATGAAATGGAAAAAATAATATCGGAAAAAATATTATTATAAATGTAGTATGTAGAAAATATATATAAAAACTATCAATCTAAAAAAAAATTCAATATCATTTTTATTATTTATTCAACTTGCTGTTCTAATAGAATTATTCTTGGTAATTAATATAAATGGACGTAACCAACTTGTAAGGATACTCAATATTTGAAGCAAGATTTTAATAAGTTATTAGAGATTTAATGAACATGTTTGATTTCCCAATGGTATGAAAATATTTTTAAATTGTATTTAGCTATATATTAAACAATTTTTTTAACTGAATTTTATATTGTTTTGTTAATTTACCCTTTTATACTAGACCAATTTGCATAATATTTTTGATAAAAACAATCTGGTTAAATCTCCTTTATTTTTCTGTTGTAGCTATTTAGTGTTATATGCTAATTTTACCCTTTTTTTTTTCTTGCACATTCTGTATTTGAATAATTATTTATGTCCGTACAAGTTGGGTTCATCCCAAGGGTGCCCCATTCATATTAATTACAGCAATAATTTCGTCACGAAAATTGTTTTTTTTGTTTTTTTTTTTTAAATGGTAAATTTTTATACATCAGTTTTTATTAGTTTCCCTTTATAAAAATTCAGAATGGTGCTTCTACAAAATAATCAAATTTAAAAATATAAAATAAAAGTTAATTAAAATAATTTTCTCCCCAAATGCATAAAAGAATTATGTATTTATGTAAGATAACTAGATATAGCGCATTAAAGTTATATATCCGTATCATAGGAATAAAATTAATTTAGAACTCGGTTCTAGTATTTATATTGTCAATTCGTTGGTACTGCAATTTTAGGACACTGGTTAATTTTAACTGAATTGTACAGGAATGTTGATAAAATTTCAAGATAAATTATTAAAAATTCTTTAAACTCTTTCAGTAACTATTAAAATACTACAATTTTTTGTCATACCTGTAGAGTGGTTTTCCTGCACTCTCTCGAAACCATAGCACCATATATACTCTATCATCTTTAGCTTCTGGTTCTATATCGCATGGTAATGTTGCTGTTCGGCCTAAAACAGCTTCAACAGATACTGTAGATACTGTAGAAAAATAAGAAATTATGTTATGTATATAAAAGCTATAAGATTGTCAGTACAAAATAGTTAAGAACATAAAACATTGCGATAATATGCAGTAATTTAACTAAAAGCACATTTATAAAACTATATCATAATTCAGACAAAGTCTATATTTTGCTATTAAATTACAAGTATATTGGAAATATTTATTTATAATTCAATAACGAATAAGTAACAAGATAAATTTTTGCCTACAAGATACAATATAATTAAATTTAATGTAATATTTTAGCCATGTATAACAAATTTTGTACAACGTATATATATGTTTAAATACACTAAAATTTCGTAAATTATGTATCTATAACCTTTTGGGAAGAATTAGCCTAAAAAAGAAAAAAAATTATACACTTTTATGCACCTTAAAAAATAGATGTTATAAAAGTTATAAAAGTAGTTTATATATGTACTGTATCTAAAAAAAAATATCACAAATATAAGTAATATATATATATATAGATTGTGCTCATAGACTATTCACTGAACAATATATATGAACTTAAACAAACTTTTTATAACCTTTTACATATTATAGCCTGCCAAATTATCAACCCGTAAACTTTAAATTTTGGAAATGTGGTCATATCAGATTAAAAACTTATATACGATTGCAGTGGTCCAGAGAATAAAAAATATAGCTTGCAGATAAATATAGCTGTTATAGGACGTTACACAGCTGATAGTTTATAAGTTAAGAGTGGGTCGAATTTATATTATTTTATCTAAACTGGTTGAACTGCATTCAAATTGTATATATAATGGTATTCCAACATTAAATAATGTGATTGGTGTGATACTTTGGATGACATTTTGAACTAGAGCGTAAACTTTCATACCTCTTTATTTCGGAACCTTATCTAAATATATATATATGTATGGAACTGCTGGTATGCTGGTAGCCGTTTTCTATAATATCACTTTTACTTTAAAAATTCTTTCTTTTTAAATCTTAAAGTTAGGGAATTATTTAAATATTCATGCTAATATAATTTGATTTTATATACACTTATTTTATGCAGTGAAGTAAAAATTTTGAATTAAATTAAAATAAAAAATACTAAAATATTTGATTAGATAAAATAAAAAAATTCTTATATTTTTTTTTTTAGTTTTCAAAAGATATATATTTAGTAAAATGTCTTGTAATGCAAATAAATATTAAAGTTTATAGAAGTTATATTGCAAATAAATATTAATGTTTAGTTATATTATATTTCCTTTCTCCTTATATACGAATTTTTCTGAATAAGTAGTTTTATCTACAATCCAAATATTTATAAGCTATATGTGCTATACTCGCAAGATATACGGCATAAAACTAGATTGATATAAAATAAAAATTATTGTTTGAATTTCTTTTACCGATATTTCGGTATAGTACACTTTTCAAAAGGATAACTAAAAATTTCTTAAACAAATCTATATCTGAAAGTTCATTAAATAATTCATTTATTTTTTTTTATTCAAAAATTGTTAAATTCGGGATCGAAATTATGTTCTATAATATTTGATTTTTTATAATGTAATTTTGAATATTATAAATAAATATTATACGATATCTGTAAAACAGATATTATCTTTAATTCTTATTTTTCTACAGTATCTACAGGGAACTAAGTTAAAAAATTTAGAGTATAATTTAAATAAAACATAGCTAAAAGTATATAAATTATTTTACATAAATTTTAATTTTATATAGCTAACAATTTACAATAGTTTCTTCTGATCCTAATATAAGAAAACGTAACTTTTTGTAGGATGCAACCTTTCATTTTAACGAGGTAAAACAGGCCCTATAAGGAAGTAAAGTATTTCCTGAAGTTTTTGTTTATAAGCACTCTTGTTTATAAATTATATGTACATAGTATATATGAACATTTAATATCATGTGTATTATTTATATATGTAGTATATACGAATAATAATATATTTATATTTTTATTTTCTGAATGGCTTGTCATGATGGTTCCTTTATATTTTGCTTTTAAAGTGCTTTGATCTTAGTGTTTTTATTGTCCCAAAAGAAAATATGAGTTTTGAGAGAGAAAAACAAACGTTATTAGAAAATATAATTGTGATTTTGTCATATAAATATTGGCCCCTGTAGTATTTAGTGACCTCTCTATTCTATATACTAAATATACCAATAAAATCGATATGAAAATAGATTAATAATATGGCTGTTTGAAATAAACGCCTGAAACTATGAACTTAATGTAATTATGTTACACGCATGAAGAGTTATACATTTTTTAATTATTTTATTAAATATTACGTTGCATATAAACAGAAAAATTAATAATTAATTTACGAATTTTGATATAAATTATTATATTATAACATTATCAATTTATTTGCCAGTATGAATTTTTTTTTTAATGGTTGGAGACGCAATACTAAAAAAAAAAAAAGGTAAAAAAGAAATTATTTTTTTACTCATTAAATTAAAGATTTCACAAATTAAATAGCAAATTTTCCCTAATATAATAATCTGAAATTAATTAGTATGCATACATTTAGTATATCCGAAAAATTCCAGTAATCACAGTGAAATATTGAATTAGTGATTAATAATTAAAGTAAATTAAAATAACATTACAAAACATAAACTACTACAAAACTTAAAATATTAGTGTAATTTAGAAGTTTATTACTTAATCTGAATTTTACATAATTTGTTTTTAGGTTAGTTAAATTCATCAAGAAATGTAGAATCAGGTGATAATATTAGCAGTTTAGAAATAATTTTTTATTCTACACGACCAAGATTTCTATACTTTATCTCCAATGATCCTGTATATTCTATTAAATTTGTTATAAATAGCTAATATATATTAGTAAATTAGTGCTGGTGACTTTTAAAGGCATTGCATATCAACTTCTCAACAGAATTTAAATTTAATTTTAAATAATAACAGTCCATATTATCTGTACAGGCTTTAACACTTGTACAGAGTAAACTAAAATTAATCTAAATCGAGTTAAAGAAGGAAAACTAGAAACTGTATAATATTTTAATCGCAACAATTCTTTTTTCATAAACCTGATGAAAATTGTTTGGAAAATTACGTCTAATTTGGAGAATTTTACTCATTTGATAGCTTGTGAAATTGGGTCGATGAGGAAGCACTTTAATGTTCATTTAATTATTCAGCACATAAAATTACAGCAATTAATTTTAAAATTCACATAAAACTTTCATATTCGTAATTAAAGAAGTAAATAGATCAAATCTTTTACAGTTTTTTATATGACTGTATATATACACATCCCTTTTGGAAAAGTAAAATTTCAGATCTTCATTAATTTCAGAAGATTATAAGATTTGACGTATGTAAAATAGTAGTTAACTATATATTTTATTCTAAGTTAAAAAGGTATATAAGTGTGTACTATCAATTTAATTTGTTTTTTTGAGATTTTTGAGTACATTTTACTATATTTTCAATTTCAGTTAATATACATAGAGATATAAAGTGAATAAGTAGCGTCACTGTTCACATAAATTTATATTTTTTATTATATATGTATAATATACATTATATCAGTTTTAACAAATGGTCACCCATTAATCTAAAGAAGGTGATTACTTGAGGCTTTTATATATTACATTTATCTCTAATTGTTACTGTCGGCCATCACACTTTATAAATAGCGTTCAAATAATTATCCATTTTATATCTCTAAGTATTAAAGTAAACAGATACATTCTATAAGTAATTGAAATTATCATTGAGGATAAAAACAAAAACGTAGGGTGGTTAAAATAATATTAAAAAAGATAAATCAACAAAATTAACCATAATATCTTTGTTTTAAATGTTTAGCAGCATAAAATGATGAAGTGTTGGCTACAACTTTTGCGTTTTACAAATTTGGGTTTTACAGAAATTAATATAAATTTACATTTATGTATTTATATATATATATTATTATTTGAATTATGATATACACCGACCTTTAGGGTAGTATAATACTTCAAATTTTATTCATTAGTATTGGTATAAAAGAGGTAAGCAATCAAAAGATAAGCTTTCATTAAATGGTTTAACATAATTTTTAATTTACCAAACAAAAAAAAAAATTCGTAGTGCATTCATTTTGTAGAATAAATTATAATGTTGTGGCCTAAATTTATTTTACATAAAATAAATTATTTATTTTACATAAAATAAATTATGACCAGGATAAATTGAAAAGAAACGTAATTTATTTAACTGAAATTTTGAAGGAACAAGTTTTTAAAATCGAAATTTTACGTAAAATGCAATTTTTAAATAGAAACATTACATAAAGATTTTATATTGGTCAACTTTAAATCCTCTTTTTACTTTTCCTATAATATTAAAAAAAATATTTATGTAAATTCTAATGTACATTTTTATAATTCAACCATTGATAAATTCCTATTTTTTACATAATAAAATTTTTATTTAAACTTTTTTATTTAGAATGAAGTACTTCTGATTTGCACTTATGAATGTACATTCAATACTATATTCTATAGATTTTATTCCGCTTGAATTGTTTATTAAAATTATTATGGTAAATATTAATGCACTTCTAACTTCTGTATTGTTAGATTGAATTACGATAATATTGCTGCGACAGTGATAGGATATATAAACGAGGAATTCCACCAAAACTAATACTTGTTAAAATATTAACTGAAGCAGAGAATCAGTTTATAGTCAAGGTTTATTCAGTCATATTCAAATTCAAATTAAATGTTGGTAATTATGAATAGAAAAAGTTAATAAGAGTATATTCTGAATAAAAATTTTTATTATATTCCGCAATTGACAAATAATAATAAAAAATTTATAATTTTGTAGTTTAAAGTCAGTTTAAATATTTTCTAGTTTAAATACAGTATTCTTGCAGTGTCGCAGTATTTTAAAGTAATTTTAATTAATAAATTATCATGAAATATTATTATTTATAATGATCTTCTTAAAAGGTAGTTATTCTTATAGTTAAATGTATAAATTGTTAGTTTTCTTTAATTCCTATTAAATTAGTTTATGTATAATAAATATGTATAGGGGAGAATTGACTAAATTGTACAACTTTTCAGTATGTCTGTATTTTCTTGTAGAAATACTAATTTATATTTTGTAATAAATTGAAATATTGATGTATCTCTTTTTGTAGAATAATTATATTTTACCAAAAAAAGAAGAGTATTTCCTGAAACGCCGAAATAAATTTAGAAAATTTGTTTCCTAAATCGTACCATTGAAAAACTTCATGTTTGGACAATTTGCCTGAATTATACAATTAAAATATAAGATAAGATATACTACAATAAAATTGCAAGGACTTTTTAACACAATTTGCCATATCACTAATATTATTCAGTTTCCTATTAACAGCACTAGTACAAATTAGAAAGTGATACGATTTCGGCAACTGCCCCCTATAATAAAAAATATCATAGTTTGTTAAATGGCATAAATTATTATATTCATAAATATTCAATGAGTGAAAAATGTAATTTTTTTTTATATATACATTTTTGCATTATTTTTCAGAGCAATTTCTGATTTTATTATTAAGGAGATGAAAATCTCCTTTTTCGCATATTTTAAAATTAAATAAATAATATAAATAATGATTAAGTATCTTTAAAAAATGTCAATTTTCATTTATATACTCTGTCATTGATATAAATTTAATTTTTTAATTTTTCATGCAATTATAGACTAATTTAACGCAACATTAATTAATAATTTTTAAACTATATTTAACCAAATAATATATATATGTATATATTATATATATATTTTGTATTCATTTAAGATTATAATATAATAATTATTCAAAAATAATCACATCTTGTTGCATTTTATGTTTGTACATCAATTAATTTTATAACAATTTCTGAATAAAAAATAATAAATAAAAAATGAATTTTTTAAAAAATTGAATTTGAATTGGGAATCAGTTGTACATAACAATTGAACATATACAGATATTTGTCAAAAAAAATATAAAAATATTGTTATTAATATTTTATTTACTGGTTTATTGAAAATACGGATATGTCTGAACATAACAACATAATTTTTTTTTAAATTAAATTTTTATATGTCGTGGTCAGGGGCTTATAAGCATGGATAAATAGGGAATTGAAAATTCTTTATTACTGGGTTTCAATAAAAAAATACATATATTGAAATATTAATAAGAAGGTAAAAAATATGAGTTGTTTTAATAGATGGAAAGTTATAACATATATAACTCAAAAATTAATAATAACATTATAAATATTTTTGTTATTTAAAAAAGCCAAATAATTTTAAAAACATTATTCTTAAACGGTTTACGAAGTTTCGTTAATTAATAATTTAAAAGAAGAAAACAATGATTAAACTTCTATATAATCTCTTATTTACTTAATTTATAATAAATCAACAATTCACAATTTCTACCTTAATTTCTAATGTCAAATGGTCGGTTGATTTATAACTGACAAATAAATTCCAGACATTGCCTTCAATTTAATTGCTAATCTTGTTAAGTTTTTTATTTATTATATGCTTTAAAGTTTAAACGGTGTTATTCTTTACAAAAAATAGGAGAAAAAAGCACATCGATATGTTTTCTTTTAAATAAAAAAAGTAATCTTTTTTGCATAAAAAATGCAATTTTTATTTAGCTATTAGACTCACCATAAGATTTTATCTATATATATATATACTTCTAAACAGTATTATACCCTTGAGTAAAAAAGAAGTATAAATTGCTCGATATATCCTGATTAGCCTTTTAAAATATATTATCTAAAAAGCTTTTTATATAATTGCAACATGAATATGAATGCATTTTTTTTTTTGTAAAAATGAATACGTTAATGTTCAAAGTAAATGGAAAATTTACCATTTTTATGGTCAGAGAAATCTTTTACATGTTTGATTTGATTCTTGAAGATATAGAAGATATAGTGATATAACAAAAATAATGACTTTTGTCACAGTTTTATTAAATATACATATAATAACATATATACATATGTTTAAAGGTATATTATGTAGAAATAGATTTATGTGTTTTTTATATTATTGTCAACATAACTTAGAGATTAAGAATCAATATCACACAAATATTAATTCATTAAAAATCTATAATTTACATATATTTACAATAAAAATTCATAATTCGCACCACAAATACAAGACTGCCCCATTTCAAAATTTGCAGTTTTGCAAAAATCGAGTTCAAAATTATGTTAAATTTTGTATTGTATATATAGACAATTTTTGGGGCCACTATAATTACTTTTTGGGTAATAATAGTGGGCCCCAAAAATTGTATATGGAATTGAAAATTATCGATATGGATGTAAAAATTAATAAAAAAATATAATTAGTTTAAAAGGATATAGCTTTAATGATCAAACTTGTACCACCTTAGTTGTTGAAATTTGAAATTATTCACTAGATTTAAATGGTTTAAAGGTGAGCTACCGAGAAAACTGTAGAAATATTCCATTTTATTTACCACAAAATAAATAACGCAAAATTTAGGTTTATTGAACTGTGCCGCTCTTTTATTAGCGGAGCTAATTATGTGTTAAGATACATGATTTTAATTTGTATTTGTATATTAATTAAACCAATAAAACCATTTACCTAAGACGCCTAAAAAATAGTATAAAAGAAACTACCACTCTAATTAAAAAAACAAATTGAACAGGTCTCTATTTAATTTTACGAAAAATTTTATATACTTTTTTTACGGTTCGATAAGTAACATTTTCACCAAAAAATATATTTCTTTTCTTACAGACGTATAGTAATTTTATTAATATGGCAAATATTATAAAAGTGACCTAGGTTAAAAGTAAAAAAGAAAAATGTATTTATTACTTACTTAACCCTTAACGGTCGAAAGGCTCCGTAAAAGTTATGCCAAAAAAAATATATATGTATATACAGTGTAATTTTGAGTTTTGAAAATAACAAAGTGTTATTATATTATTGATTATATCCTGCCGGTCAGTTCATCTGAATATATTATTAAATATTACTTATTGTACCGTAAAAGTTAGAAATCAATAATATTCACACTTTGTAATTTTCAAATCTTAAAATTACGATATTACAGAAGTACTGAACGGATATATTTATGAAAGGCACCTCTTATATTTTTAATTTAAAAATGTTAATTAAATTTTTTATAAACTAATTAAACCTAATTAATTGTTGTTTTTTTTTTTTTGGTACATATATGAATATATTTATGTTATTTTAAATTAAATCAATAAATTTCTTAAATTTAATAATTTAACGTATATAAATATTATTACAAAAATTTATCTGATTATTAAATACATTTGTATGATTTGTACGGTGTCAGTAACACAAAGTATGAATAAATATTTTTTATATATTTTTTATAATAATAACATTCAAAACTGGAAACCCTTTTTCAAATGAATTTTATATTATTTTGTAATAGAACGAACAAATTGAAATCAAAACCATCTCAAGTTAGTTCATCTAGAAATCTACCAAGTGTAAAAATTTTAACGATTGACGTAAATGTATATACCTTATATAGAAATGTACGATACAGTTTCATATATGGCATAAATGTAACTTTGATCTAAAAAAAAAAGGAGCAAGAAAAACACAATAAGCCCATTCTTTCATAAAATACATATATACATATATATACAATTCTTTTATATTTATTTTTGCAGGACTTGAATTCGCGAACAATAATAATGTTATAGGTAAAAAAAAAATATATAAATTTATACATATTTATTTATATGTTTATATATATTTATTTATATGTGTTATGTCGATATATATATATATAATATACCATACACATATATTATATTTATACTTTGAGATATTTATTCTTAGAAAACTTTTTCATTTTCATAAATCAAAAAGAGATTTTTCAGCCCTGTCGGATACAGAAGTACTTTGATGCTTTGATGATGGATTTGGATTAAAAGTACGTATACACATACACAGAGAGCATACAACCAATGCCGAATAAGCAAACAGAACAACAGATATTTTCAGTTGCTAAATTTTTTTTTTTTTTTTTTTTTATTTACATTATTTTATGCTCAAAAAAACAAAAAAAAAAAATTATTATATATATTCACGTTTTTCACGAAAATGTTTATTCACAGAGTCTTGTGTTATTTTAAAGAAAACTTTTTACGATAACCATTCTTCAATTTTGTAATTCTTATATATGTATTGTATATAAAACGCAAGCTTCTTATACAAAATAAAATACAAATAAAAGCGTTTTTAAATAAATGTTTTTTTAAAATTATTTAATTTTTCTTTTTTTAACTTGTACTTTTACAAAAATTTAATATAAAATAAACTACATAATTACAATTAACGGGGCAGCTCAATAAAAATCTTTGAACTTTTGTGGTAGGTTTTTACCGATCGTTACATATTTACATAATAGGGTGATTTGTTGTCATACCAAGTTTTAATTTTCGAGATTTTTACACGTTACTTTTGGTATAGATTTATAAATCAGAATTGCTAGTTTACTTCTGTATTTGACCAATTATATTTCGAAAATTACTTAGTTATTTTTTTTAAATTATAATTTTTAAATGATGGCATCTGTCCGTAATATTTAACTAATAATTTCTTTGTTAAATAATATATATATTGTTTAAGTTTTTAAATTTCTTTTAGTAACAGTCAGTTTTGTGGCGGAAACATTAGATTTTTTTATTACTATATTGGTTTGGGTATTATATTTTAAATATTTCAATAATTTTTAAAAACAGCGCTTGTAGAAATCACGAAAAAATCATTTTTAAAACAATAACAATATTCAGGGGGTGAAATAATTTCGTACAGAAAATATGAGACATTAAGTGAAAAATAAGAAAATTATTAAATTGGAAAATGACTGTCATTCATTAATATTTCCATATTTTTGTAAGGCACGGATTTTTTTTTTTTTTTTTGTGTCAAATTAACTCAGAAAATATTTTCCATTATTTTCTACTGTACTAAATAATATTGTGACATTGTATATAATTGTGAATAACTTAACTTGTGAATAATAAATTGATTAAAATTATAATATAATTATATTATGTCATAAATGTTATTAGTTTAGAAATATACAGCAACAAAAATTTTAAAATTTTCTATTTTATTTAAAATAGAAATAAAAGTACATTGATATATATTTGTAAAATGTTTTAAAATTTACATATAATATGTATAAAGCATATATAGATATGTATACAATGAATGAATTTATATATATTTTGTAAATGAATAAATAAATATTATTTGTTACATATAATATCATAAAATGTAAATAACGTGATAATAAAAATAATTGAGAATATTTTTCATTTTATTCTTTTCGGTTTACCATAAAAAATGATGCCAAAATAAAATGACATTTGAATTTGTACGTATTTCATAGGAATCGTTTTTATTATACTTAACTCAATTCACACAAGTGCGTGAATAAGTTAGTTTGTTTGCCTATCACATAATATATCCTTATATATATATATCTTGTTGTAAGGCAACTCAACTGTTTTTTTTTTTTTATTTTTTACCATTTCCTCACCCTCATATTATTCATTTTTCGTATGGATAATTTACGATATATTCCTATATATAAAAAAAATAAAAAAATTCGTTAAATTTAAAAATTTGCATAAGACATAATATCTCTGCCGACATATAACTTAAAGAAGTAAAGTAAAAAAAAATATACTTTTATACCACGTTTTTTTTTTATTTTATGTTATTTTATTTATATATATTGTATTTTTGTGAAAAGTGGAATTTTATTTTATTTGTTGGAGTATAAATTTTTGTTTTTTTTATTTTACCTTTATGTGAATATTCTTATAAAATTTAGTATATATATTATAATTTTTTTTTATATACCGTATATGTAACTTAAGAAAATATCTATACATTTTTGTTTTGATACGTGTATGTGATATACAAACTTGAATAGTTTCCGATATATGATATATTTGAAATCAAATCAAAAATATTATATTTGGTTTAATCAAATATATACGACCCAAATAATTTTCAAAAAAAAAAAAAAATAATCTGAAAAAGGAAATATATTTTTTGTTATGGTCAAACAATCATTTTACCTTTTAACCCAAAAATAGCCTTCCCGAAATAATTGGAAAAAAAAAATTGTCTAGTCATTTGGACATAAATTAAGTTAAAATATGAAATGATTTTTGGTTTCATAAATTTATTATTTTTTATCTATATGAGAAATATACATTTATTAAGTTTGGAAAGTGAGAAACTATGATATTTTCCTTCATTGTTTTCTTATAAATACTTTTATGTTTGTTGAAAATCCTTTCGATTATGCTTTATTTTTTTTTGTTGTTAGTCTCATCTTCAACATTTAACATTTATTGATTTAAAATACTTACAGCTTTTTTCTTTAAAAAAAAAAAAATAATCTCGCGTATTTGTAAGATTTAACATGATTTTCAATTCATAATAAAAATAAATTTTTAGAGAAATAAATAAATTTTTTATTTTTTTTTTGTATCGTGACAGAAGACTGTGGTATATAATAATAATAAATATGTCAGAAATATAACTTTTATTTTCTAAGAAAAAAAAAGAAGAAAAATTTGTATAAAATATATCTTACATGGTATTTGGATAAATATATAAAAATTGTATAAAAAGAAAATATTTGAATAACAAAAAAAAAAAAAATATTATTAATTTCTGTATTAAAACTTATAGATCTCATTCCTAATTGTAATATTTCAGAATTTATAAAACTTTTAATGTGAGTAAATTAGTAAATATGTATATAAATATGATAAATGGTATCAAAAGAATTATTTCAAAGAAAAAAAAATCTTATGTTTGCCGTGCGTTAACTTTTTTTAAATCTGTGTGTTAACTTTTTAATATTATGATTTAACATATAAAAAGTTATTTGATGATTCGTAGCACAAATTGAAGGATTTTCTAACAGATACAGATAAAAATATTTGTAATTAAGCGAATCAACCCTCAATCCTAAAACGTGTTTTTAATGGAATTTAAGCTAGTAAATATTCCCCGAAATTGAAATTGGACCCAAGCTATTAAGAATTAAATGATATAGCTCTTTTTTTGATTTGGAAATATAATTAAATAGTATACGCTGTTGAAGCCTTCCTTAGAACGATCATAAAGGTAGAGCCAAATTCTAGTTTATATAATACAACGTTCTATGACTAGAGGCTACAAATAATATTGCCCTTAAAACTGTAATTTAATTAAAATGCAAATATAATTTCTCCTAAAAAGCTTAAGACGTTTAATTAATTTTAATTAATTGGAAAGATCTTTCAAAAAAGTTCTGATAAAATCTATAAACTTTATATAAATTAGTAAACCAGCATATTTTCTAGATGAGAATTATAAAAAAAAAATTATTGTTGGTTTATATATTATAAATACTTGCTTTTAGCTCTAATTTTCTCAACCATACCACTGAATTATTATCTGCCTAAATCTAGATTTCATTTCTTATTCAATTAAACTTCAAAATAATCTTATCGAGCATTGAACTTTATTTTAATTAAGTTCTTGACATTTTTATTATAATATATAACTAAAATTCAACGAGGATAAAATTTATTATCCGCATTCATCAAATTTTAAATAAACTGAAAACCAAAAACCAAGATAATGATATGTGTATATCGTACGTGTTTTATTAAAATTAAATATTTGTAACTACTTTAAATATATATCATTTTTTTTAAAATTTTTCGTCTTAAATCACTGTACTATATGAAATTTTTGTATATCATAAATAATAAGCATATAGCTACATTTAATACAATAGATTCTTTTCACTAACCGAACTTGTTTTACTTATTTTTACATTAGCCTGTTATATATACTTTAGATCCACCAACTTTGATATGTAAAATAAAAAATCTATTTTTACTATAAAAAAAAATGTCATCATAAACTGGAACTGGAACATGTACATATATTATGTAAGTTGCTGCCAAGTGATATAAATAAACGCAAAAAATTATTAAAATAATAAAAAAAAAAATTTTTTTAACCATTGAGATTTAATCAAAAATTCAAGATAGAGCAGAGCAACACACCTTTTTCAATCTATTTTGCTGTCAAGCATCTTTATTTGTATTTAATGCCATGTACAAAAGTATATTATTAATTCTGGCATCCTTGTAATCAGATACCATATATACTCACTGTAGTAAAACAAATATTTTACATATCTCTGGGTATGTATATATATATATATATATTTCACACAGTCAAATAACAATAATAATAACATTAATGATTAAAATAATTGATTAAGGTTTTACTTATTCTAATTCTAATTCCAGCTAAAAATCAAAATCAAGTTAGATTTGAAAAACACGGAATAACTAGAAAATTATTATAGGAAAATTTGTTAAAAATAAAGAAAGGTTTTCATCAGAAAATTGAAGAAAAAAAACTTGGCTCTAAAACATAAGTAAAATAATAAAAAAATATTTTTGATCAAAGAAAAAATATTTTTGTTGAGAATGTCACAAGAACGAAAAAAAAAATATATAACACAGCAATATGAGTGTTTCTAATGGAATCACGTTTTTTCTTTATATACATTTTATATATAGATCAGAAGGTGGTGATATTTTAGGAAGAATAAAATTTGTCAAAGGTTGTAATGCTTTTTATTCTCCAGATTATAATTCAGAAATTATTAAAATTGCTTTAATACACTAAGATATAAAATTGTGAATAAATATTTTGTTATTCTAATTACAGATTAAAATGATTTTAAAAAATTACTTAAAATGCTACTACATTATGCATATTAATTTTAATTTTCTTAAATTTATAAACAACTAAGAGCATTTTCCAACCTACCATACCTGTATTTCGCTGCGAAACGTGTTAGTGCAATTCAATGCAAACATTTCAGAGAAATTTTGGACCAAGCAACTGTAATAATCAAAGATATATTTAGTACAAGTATAAAGGATTCAAAAACAGCCTTAATTTTTAATTTTTTATATGTACAACTATAAAAATATTTATTTGGTATTTTAATTTTGTCGCGTAGTGTAATTTCTAAAACATTAGATTAAAATATACTTGTTTACTCTTTAGAACACGAAATATGGTTAATGTAAAAAATAAAAAGGGAAGAATATTTTTTCATGATCCCAATCACATTTAAGAATTTCTTCTTTTTTTTTTTGTTGTTCATAATATTAAATCCTTATTTAAGAAAATGTGAACGTACACCTTTCAATAAAGAAAAAAAATGGTAATTTAGTTAAATTTAATGTATAAAAATTTAAAATTACTCAAATATCAAATAAAATTTTTCACTTTTACCCTCTTTATGTTTTACCGCAAATCAAAGGTACGTTATTCATAATTTTTTTTTTATTATTATTATTTCAAATTTCGTCCAAATGGCAACAGAAAATGTAATAAGACGATAAAAGTGAATTTTTTGATTCAGGAGAAAATCTTCTAAAAATTTTACTTTAAATTTAATAATGGTAACGAATTTGCTTAACTATAAATTTATTTTTTTGAACACACAGTAAAAGTTTTCTTTTTTTTTTGGATTTTTTTTTCAAAAAGCGTGTACGGAAGGTGCAAGGTAATTCATTGGATTTTCAGAAGGGGATTAATCATAATATTCTCTTGTCTGGATATAAGATTTTTTTTTTTTATTCTTTTAGTACGCTGATATAATTTTACTACTAATTTTAGTAAAAATTCTGCAGTAAATCAGTTGAATAAATTTTTTTTTTGATATTCGGAAAATAATTTATTTTAGGGTATCTTTCGTTCCATTTCTTTGTATAAAAATTATTTCAGTAGAGCAATATTAATCCTGGTATTATATTTAACATAATATATTCATAAATTTTGAAATTTCTAAAAGCATAATGAATTTAACTTTATAGCATTTCTTGTAATTTAATTAAAATCAAACGGTTTAAAAAATAAATGTATATATAGTGTTAACGACATTGTGAAAATGAAATTATATTTTTGTAATATTATGAAATTTCAGAAAATAAATACATAAAAGAATTTCGTTAAAAAATTATAGTTAAAATAATATTTAATATAATAGTTTCACAATAGCAATTTAAACTTTTATTGTATTCAAATATTCAAAAACCTTAGGTTTGATATTCGAATTAAAATTTTCTTCAACTCACATTTTAAAAACAAATAAAAGTCGCTGGGGATACTAGGTATTGAATTTATGGTGTATGATCAACTTGAGTGAAGCTATTTTAAATTTTAACAATACGGATATAACTACTAAAAAAACTACCACTACAAACATTACGGACTAAGAGTATATTCCTTTTTTTAATTTTACCTAGAAGTATATAGGTAAAATTAAAAAGAGAGGTATGCACGGATGTAAACCAACCTAGATAATAAATTGAAAAATCAAATCCGCATATACATCTGTTTATTTTCAATAAAATACAAATTCAAACAAATTAGAATTATATTTAAATTAATTTTTACTATCTCATCTCAGTTGATTCATTTTGAATCACAATAACATTATTTTCTATTTGTAATTCATTAATTCATATTGTCCAGTTCAAGTTAATTGAGAAAAATGATAACTGTGAAACCAAATGAGTTTAAATTAGGGTAAACTAAATGTTCAGTTTCGATAAACTTAATTTTAAACTCTCACTGTAAAACCGGACATAGATATGCAACTCATATAGTAGAAAAATAAAAACTCTGAAAAAAAACGAACGGCTTGAAAGCGTCATATAAAATAATAAGACTTATTTTTATGCACTAAATATTTTAGTATTTCCATTTTTAACATTATTATGTGAAGCACACTATAAATTCATTTCAGAGAAATATATGGTAATTAAGTCACTATGTCGCCTTAAATATTTATCTTTACTTGCGTGTTTTCTGGACTATAGTTAACTAATCTGTTAATTAGTAGAATATACCTTTCAGTGTACATCATATCATATGCTTGTAATATATTACTTAAATCAACTACAATAACAAATATGTCCAATGCGCAATTAGTACAAAATTACAATATTATCATACTAAATTTGAAATAAAATATATACCAATCCAATTGAATTCAAATTTATGATAGTATTTAAAACTTAATGTACTGAAGAAGTCTTTACAATGATAATATTTGAAACATATTCATTTTTTTTTTCTAACAGAAGAAATTATTTGCTTTTATTATGATTATATGTACAAGAACACAAAAACATAAATATATAAATATATGTATATCCTTATTCTTTGACTAAATGCTTACTTAACAAGATTGAGTTATTTAGTTCACTATTATACGGTGAGTGTGTATAGATACATTATAATGCTGCATAAGTTTCTAGACAGTCTGCAATAAATATATATGTATATATAGTATAATATAATCCATGTATACTGAAATGGTGTCATACTTTGCTACCAGAAATATATAATACTATTGTATGTAATAAGGATGAATGAAATAAAATATATATATATGTATATATTGGTATTATTCCGCCTGCACTATAAATACTAAAATCAGCCTTAGCGAAGGTATCATTTTTGATAGTGTAAGTTTTTCACTATATATGGCTGTTTTTTTTTTTATCAGCCTGAAATCATATATGTTTATGTATATTTATGTATACATATCTGATATATGATGCCAATGTAATTCACAAAAGTTACGAAATATGCTTACCTTTAATAGATCCTTTAATAGCAGTATAAATACATATATGTGAATCTGAATTTACTTTTTTTTTATGTTTTGTTTAAAGGTGAAATACTATGTACTTCTATGGGAATTTTGCTAATTTTCTTTATGTCAAACATGGTAAACGTGACTTTTATTTAGTTTCTTAGTTAATCTGATTGCTGCTACAAATAATTTTTGTTTGGAATATGTACAAAAAAAAAATGAAGGTAAAATAAGCTTAACCAATACAATCATTTTTCTATTGAATGAAAGTCATATTTTGAATTAAGAATAAGTAAGATAAAACATAATAATTCTATATATTATAAGCTAAAACTTACGAAAAATTTATTATTAATTTCTTATGAGTTTTTATAAAAGTAAGTTTATTTAAATATTGCTGAGAAAATTTATTCATTATCAAAAAAATTATATATTACAGGTACAAGCTAAAATGATTCCGAATACATTATTTTATTAATTTATATATAGTTATTTTAAATATATTCAGAAAAAAACCAATATTGCTTTTAAAAATTAATGTATACATACATAGAACATAAGAAAATATCTATAAAAGTATAAAACTAGTCAAAAGTATTTATGCTGGCAGCATTTTTTTTTTCAGAGATTTAATGGTCCATTTACCAATTTATATATTAGTCGGTTTTTCTTTTTCAACCCGAAATAAAAAAAGAAAAAACTGTATATTGTCAAGAAAAGAACGATACAATATTTCTAACAACTTATTACATTAAAAAGTTTGACTTCTAATATTCATTTCCATAATGTGAGAGAAAGTTTAGAATTCGCTTATATAGTTATCGAAAATAGTTTTCTTGCTTTGATGGCGAAATAAAAGCAATTTCTATTTTTTTTTTTTTCGTATATATTTACAATTCATAACACGAAAAGGAAATAACATGTTTGAAAATCCATGAAAATTAAATAAATTACCTTTGACTTTATCACGTATTTTTATGATTTTTTGGTTTTTTATTGGCACATGAATTAACATTTCATATATGTATATATCCAAATTATTTTTCTTGGTCAATATTTACGTTTTAATAAGAATTTTATAAAATATTAGTCATTTTATTTTATTTTTTTTTTTTATGAAAGAAAATTATTTGTTAAGAATATATTATTAAAACACGAAAAGCCCTTACCACAAATAGATAACATTAATGTTTCATTGTATATATAATCAAATATCACTAATGTTATCTATATATTTTTCATGAGAATAAAAATTTCTAGAATAGCTAAAACAAAATTATTCACATCCAATTAAAACTGATTTAAGTATACTGGCTATTACCATTTTTTTATTCGAGATTATTGTAATATTTTCAGGGTATTTTGAAAGAAAAAAAATACTTTGACGTCGTCCGTCTTTGGTCATTCGTCTGTCCGTCGTTGTATAAATTTTTTCAAATTATGATTTAACATAGTATTAAATGTACCTACAAAATATTACTGGACACCACAATACTAGAGTAGAAGAATTTGTTATCAGATGTAGGTAAAAATACTTTAAGACCATCCGGTAGGTACCGTAATTTGCACAATTTGCGAAAACGTATTTTTTTTAATAAAAAAAATAGTAATTTTAATAGTAAATATTCGCCAAAATTTATAGTAGATATATTGAAGTGAAACAGAAGCGCCACTCTCTTTTAATTGAAATTTCTGACGCACTAGCTACTGCAAAAAATAATTTTATATAGTTGTAACTGGAGTATTCTTTAAAATGGCAACAAAGTTTAGAACTAAATTCTAAATAGTATAATTCAAGATTCTGTTGTTAGAGGGCGCAAATTGGCCAACATTATAGGAGAAGATTTTTATAGATTTTTATAGTTGATTTTGCATTGTTATAAAATACATATATGAATATGTATATGCAAGCAAGAAATCTCATACGTATTAAACTACTACACAGTAGTTCTGCTGCATGACATTTATTTTATATGTTTGGTACGATTACAAAAATAGTAATTCAAAATTAGATAAAAAGAAATATCAATAAAATATAAATGAGGCGATAAAATTTATTTTCATAATAAATACATTATGAACATAATAATAACTATTTTCGTATTATTATTTGTTTTAAAAATGCTTTATATTATATATATGAACATTTTATATATGTATATGAATAATATTTGATTACCAAATTTTTTTTTTTAGGATAAACATTATAACATCTGTTTTGATTCTCTTTTATTAATGTTATATTAAAATAAAATCAGATATTATTCTTATTGTTTATAATGGATAACAAGCAAACTAAACATAAACATAGAATATAATAGAAACGGATCAGACATTTCGATTGCCAGAACTTGTTGTGAATAATAAACACACTTAACGATCTGATTATTAGCATCTCTTTTTTTTTTTTTATATATATTTTTCTATTAAAAGTTATATGTTAAATAATAACAATTAACTATGAAAAATTTATATTTAATTTGCAACTATAAATTTAGATTTGTGTATAGGTTTAAATTATTAAAAAAATATAATTACTTTATCGAATTTGAGATATGAAAACTTTTCGCAATCCCTCAATATTGTATAGATTAAAAATCTACAAAAATACCACGATTTCGTTTTTTTTTTTGTAAATTTATTTTAAAGTAGATATGCTTAACGCTTTTTCTTCGAGTGGCATTATATTTCTATCGCTACAAAAAATACGATTTAACGAATTGATTTTTAAGCATAAACAATAATGGTAGGTGCCTCGGGTCTGTTAAATAGTACCGTCTATCAATCCAAATGTTAGTTAGCATTTATCAGAAATATCGTGCAATGCATTTGTGATTTATAACCCCAGTAATCCAAAGAGTGGAGATAAAATAAAGGAATTGTTAAAATTATAGTAATTTTGTTTACTGGCGGGTAAGCTAGTTATTATTTTAATAAAAAAAAAAAAAAAGAACTAGAATATTTTACATGAAAATTGGAAAAAAAAGTAATTGGAATTTCTTTGAAGTGGTTAAATTTTTATACCACTTTGAGATCAATATTCTTGTTGGTTAGAAATAAAATGAAATTGAATTATGAAAATGAGGTAGGAAGTATTTCGAGCACTTTTTCATTAAATATCGTGAATTCCTTCAAATTCTTTTGCTGGAAATAAAGTTAGATTAGCAATACGATTTAATTGGTTCCAATAGAATATAGCGAATTCGTCCTAAAACTACAACTAATTCGAATTTTTGTACTATTGGTATAATCACATAACCAACACATTCTACTACAAAAAGATGTATATATGTTGTAGCTCTAAAGCATATCATTGGCGCGCATAACAACCACAACCAATGATTCCACTATGCATCAAACAATAAAATTTTGTTTGAATATCATAAAGTTTAATGAATAGTTGGTATGACCACCGCAAATCTCTCAATATATTTTTAACAAATGATATTTCAATATTATTTTTCTGAATATGTTTAGATTTTTGTTATAAATAAAGTTAAATTATTTCTAATATTTAGACGGCTTTAAAAGCTATTCAAATATTCTTCATTTACCACTCCTTCTCCAGTAAGTATAGTATTTTACTAAACTTTGTATCTCAAAAGAAATTTAATTTAATAATTTTATTATAACCCACTTATAATAAAATAATTTTTTCAAATCCTTTTCTGAATTCCAAAAAAAAGCTTTTACACTATTGTTCAGCAAAAAAACCTAAAACTTTGAAATAATTCATGCTTAAGGCTCAAAAAACATCTTATCTGTTCGCGCTATTTAATTTAATTTGAGAATTAATGTAATTAAAAAAATGTGTCAACCGTGTACAAATATTGCTAAAAGTTAAAAAAAAATCTATTGTATGTATATTTTATGTATAGTATGAAAATTATTTAGCAAAACAAGTTAGATAAAAAAAAGTATATATTTCCATATGCGTCAAAGTAGAAAATGGTTTTTATTTGTTTTCAAAATACAAAAAAAAATTCTTTCTTCTTTTTTATGAACACCAAAGAATCTTTTTTTTTTTTCTATACGTAATATTTTAGTCCATTTAATGGGATCCATATATTCATAATAATACAGTATGATATGACATGTATTATATAATATATTCTTTAAATATTTATCTAAAAACAAAAAAAAAAAAAAAAAAGGTTTCAGTTCACCAAGTTTAACATTTAAACCAAAGTAATTATATATGTAAATCTTAACACGGGTTAAAAAAAAAAATACAATATATAATTTAAAAATTTATTCCATTTTGCTTCGGAAACTATTTATTTGCAATTTGCTTTTGTAACATAGATAGTGATAAAGAACCCTCTTATGATCCATTGTTTTCTTGATTGTTCTACATAATGGGGTGCAGAAATAGGTAAAAAAAAACACACAGAAAAGAAACAAACAATAGACATATACAGGTAAACTTAACAGTTTACATACCATAGTTATATAGATATATATATATTCATAAGCAGAATAACAAGAGAAAAGTATAGAATTTTTTTTTATAGTGGAAAAAGAAAACAGTAAATATGTAAACAAAATATTTTAAGTGTAAACTTTTAAGGATGTGTTTACACCAGTTGAAGTGGCCATTATAATTTTAGAAATGTTTTGCAAGATGAATTTTTGTTTAAAAAAAAAAAAATGAAAGAAAGAAAACAAATTCCATGATGTTGCAAGTTCTTTCAATTTTCTCTTCAAGAGTTTTTTTTTTTCTGTTTATTTTTCTATTCTATTGTGACAATTTGCTCAAATTAATTTCAGTGTTTATTATTTTATGTACATATACGTATTTATAATTTATTTATGTTTTATTATGTAATTATGTAAACTTTACGTAAAACTGATATAATTTATAATTACTATATATTTTTTATACGTATATTTATAATTTTCTCATTACAGAGTCATTGACATATAAATATAATTATGTGACATAAATCAAATAATAAAAAATATTAGAATAATAAAAAATATTAGATATACAAATGTTGAATAATTTAGAAAAAATTTCTGGAAGAAAACATGAAAGAAAAATAATCTCTGGATGAAAAATTTTAAGGTAAAAGAAAGCTGTAATTTTAACAATTTATTTGATATATCATTTTTCATTTATAAAGTCATAATCAAGTTTTCGTACCACTAATTGGTTTGAAAACTGCACTTATCTTGAATAATTTTGGTTTTTAAAAAAGGAAATTTAACCTGAAAACTGTATAATTGTTATCGCAAAGATAATTAAATAGTAGACATTAAATTTTAGTGTTATTAGTTATTACTAGTGTATAGTCCTATTAATGTATAGTCCTGATTTTGAAAAAAATCCACAATTTTGCTATATAATTAGTTAGATTCAAATTGTACACTTTTGAAAAATCTGGAAAGAAATCTTGTATATCCACAGTTTGGAAAATTGACACGTGTTGGAAAATCTATAATATATTAATATAGTCTTATAGTATTAATCGGGAAATGATTTACTTTTATTCGGGCTATTTTTGTTTCTAACGAAATCGTGTGAATACGTATCTAAAAACAAGTAAGTAATTAAAAACCAAAACGTAACTCAAAATGACATAAGTCGAGAACAGCCTTTATTAGTTAACAATTATATCCTTTTATGACCCCAAAATTAACAAAACTTAAACAAAACCAACGAACATTAAAGATTTAAGATAAAAAATAATAATGTAAAGAAAATTTACTAAACAATAATTTTTGTGATAACTTCAACAATGAAGCAATGTGATTTTTGGAAAATAAACTAAAAAAAAAAAAATTAACTCACCTGGATCATCATCATCATCCCAATCTATTTGGCCGGAAGTAACAACAGCATAGAATGCTAGCAATATAAAAAATACTGCAGACAGCCGGAAAATTAATGCCAATCGTAAAATCATCCTTGTGGTCGGCATTTAAAATATATTTATATAGAAAAATGAGTAGAAAAATATAAAAAAAAAAATATTGTTCTTCTTATGCCTTCTCTACTCTTCTATATATATATATATATATATTTATATATATATATATGTATATATAAATTATATTCAAATATTTGTATATATTTAAAATGCTATTGCAAACAGGATAAAAACGAAAAAATTATTATTTTTTTTTATTATTTTTTAACTTGGTGTGATATTCTTTAAATTTTTGAAAAAGTCAGGAAATATGGGGCTGATTCCTGGCAACAACAAAAAAAATAAAAATAAAACTGAAGTAGAACTTTTTTTTTCTCAATTATTTCACTTTTTCACTTAATATTTATTTTAGAATAAAGAGATTCGCAATTGTCGAAAAAAATTTTTTTTATTTTTTTATTTACTTTTTAAATGTTTTTACATAAGAATTTTATACAAAAAAAAAAAAAATTAAAAAAAAAAAAACAAAAAAAAAATTTCTTTCATTTCCTTCATTGCGGAGCACTTATTATGCAATCCCGGTATTAAAAGAGATATTTGCACAATCATTTTATTAATTCATGAAAACGTTTAAATGTTTTTTGTTTACACATATTTTAAAAGTATACCAGAAAATATATTTTTTTTATAATTTTTTTTTGTTTGTTTGTGAATAAGAACCATTCTTCTCCGTTTGGGGTTACTAAGCTTTGAATAGACTTAGAATCTGAAATAATAAAGAGGAATATATTAATCAACAATAATTATCAGTTTTAAGATTATTAGATTATTTAGATTTTAGATTTACAAATAAATTAACTGGTCCTTGACCTATACTGAAACATATAGGGGACAGTAGGGAGAAATCGTATCGTATAATGAAATTAAATAATATTATTGATATTGATTGACGGGATATTGTGGTAGAAGTGTTATGAATACATGATATCAACATTAAAAGTTAATTAGCCCGATTTGTATTTATTTCTTGTCACTTTAAGTTGTAGGTGTTTCGGACACAATAGTTTTTAAATAAAGGCTTTTTTGGAGTTAAGTAAAGATTTAATTATTAGTATTTTGCCGTGGGAAATATATTAACAATTAAATTATTATTTTAACCTTTTAATCCGTTAACAAGGCAGTGTAGTTAAATACTTATTATAGTAAATTGGATCGCTTTCCAATTTTTTTTATATTTTACCGATATAACATTGGTAAGTTTCCAAAATATTAACAATTTGGTTATATGATTTAAGAAACCGATTTTGTAGAATAGTCTGGAAGCAGTCTAAGGGGAAAAAATTGTTAAACTTTCCTTATATTTGTCTCTTTCATTTATTCCCGAAATTCTCAAAACAATAACATCAACATCAAAGATGAAATTAGAATTCTGTAGTATTAACATACATCATCTGTTATTTAATTTTTTTTTTAAATTTGCTTTTTTTAATTCGTATTTCATAAAATGGCATTGGCATTTCGGATAATACTAGAATGAGGACTTCTATATCTAAGGTTCGACATGTTGCATACGGAATTTGTAAGAAAAAATATTTATGTTGCTTCCATTCTATGCAAAATATTAATTAAGTATGTATTTATTCATGCTATGCAAAATATATATTCATTCTATGCTAAATATTAATTAAATATTACAAAAGTCTAAGAAACACCCCGGAACATTGAAAAGTAATAGGATTTCGGCAATTATTCCGTAAATCAAATATTAATAAAATTAGAATTAGTAACAAATAATCTACAATTACTTCATTATTTCCACAGCAAATCAAATTAATATATTATATATATATTTGTTCTTGCCAGATGTAACACTATAATCGTGTTTTTTTCACCAATTGTAAATAAAACTACCAAAATAATCTAACGTCTGCTACTATAAATGAAAGAAATAACATTTGGTATTTGATATTATTTTGTAATAAAGATCAAATAAATATAATTTTACGAGTGTAATGATAATATACTAAATATAATATATATCTTCTACAATAATATGTTAGTAAATATTGACTTAATTGTCTCCATTTTATACAGAAAAAATATATATATATATATATATATACTTATTATGTGATTTATTTAATTATAATTATCATGAAATAAATTAGCAATAGCATTAATTTATATCCAAATATCTATTAAATTATAAAAAATAACAAAGGAAAATTAAGTGAAGACAATAATTGAAATATGTCATAAATTTCAAAAAAAAAAAACAACAATGTTATACAGCCTAGCATAAAGATATCAATTGTTATAGTTATATAATAGTTTTATTATATTTCATAATTAATGTTCAACATACTATATTATAATAAATTAGCATAAATATATATTTTTTTAATTAGTAGCCTTTCCATCATAATTTGGAAATAATTATTTAATTATTTTGTTATTATTTTTTTTTATATCAATTCAATTCAATTGTCAATAAATAACCAATAAATAATTTTATAAAAATATTTAAACAAAAATCTATTTTAGATTTTTTTCCTTTATTTAAAAATATGCTAAATAATAAATAAAAAAAACAGTGTTATTCTCATAAATATTTTTAACGAATTTTTTTTTTTTTAGTAGCTCGGGAATTTCTAAAAAAAAAAAATTTTTTTTTTATATATCCTTTTTAATATATATATAAAAATCCATTTATCCCTTTTAAAAAACAAAAGAACTATATATTGAAAATTGTAATATAGTCAATAATAATTGCCTCCAATCTGTTCAAGATCTAAACCAGAATTTTTTTTTTTTTTTTTTTTGCAAATTTTTAAAGAATTTTACACCAAACGACCTTAGTTCCTTATTCCTAAGGCTATTTAAAAAACAAAAAAGAGTCATAAAAACTTAATATAAAAATGTTTTAAGACAAAACAAAAAAAATACAATCCTTGAACACAAAATAAAATTTTTGTTTTGTCAGCATAAAATTTTCTAGTCAAAAACCATATTAAAAGTTTTTTTTTTTTATGAATTTTATTTTCTGATATAAAAATATGTGTGTATCTTATATACCACAAATACGTCAACAACAACAAAAAATTACATAGCACAGATATTGGTTAAGTTTACTGTATAAAATTTGAATATTAGAATTTATTTGATGAGAATATATAGTACGAACAAAAATATTTTCCTACTATCACTTTCAAATAAATTCTGATAATAAAAATTTTTATATACACATATATATGTAGGATTGAATTGAAATATGTTTAGTCTTTATTATTCTAAAATTATGCTTCAGATAGAATTATTTTTTTTTTTTATTGCAAAACAATCTTTAGTTTTGAATATTATAAGAAATTTGAGAATGCTCATGTGCACGGTTGTATAAAATTTTACTAATGAAAATTTAATATTAATATTTCTAATATCTGTCAAATGTTAATGTTATAACGTGGAAAATTATTTATGTTTATAAAGTGTAATAATTAAATATTGACATTTAAATACAACAGAAAGGAAGTTGCAATAAATTCTAGCGAAAAAAAAGAGAGTAGTGGAGTAGCTGTCGGCAACGTTAATATTGTACTATTTTCTTATTTTCTTTTTTTTTTTTTACAAAATAAAATATGTACAAGAAATTTTCTTTATTGCTATATTTATTTTATCTTGATTTTGCAATTATTGATTTTATTTTATGTTTCACAGTATTCAACATTTTTTTATTATAAGCTAACATCCTAAGTAATTGACTTTATTTACAAAATCTAATCGTGTTGTATATATTTTATTTGCACACTTTTTGAGAATCGTTAAAGTTATCAAAATTATAAATTTAACACTAGCGCTACCAAGTGCTCAAAAATTAGATTTGTTTACAAAGTTTTTACTTTCAATTTGAAATTATATTTTCTGATAAAATAATGATGTATGTATATTAATAATATTAAGTATAATTTTATTGCTTCATAAACCAAAAAATACTAATATCAATTTAGAAATATGAAAAAATATCATGTAATATTAAAAATATAAATTTTTTTATATGAAGATTCTTTAGCTTACTATATGATTTGCATTATTTGGCTCTTTATATTTTGTTTTGAACTAAATATCAAAAAAGGATATTTTTATCACATTGGTAGAAATAGATATAATCTGAATTGCTGGTAGTTCTAGTGTTCAAACACTATAGTTCTAATAGTGTTTGTATTCGAAACACTATTTAGAACTATTTCTAAAAAAACTGATTTTGTGTTTATTAAACTTTTAAATATGGAACAAGGTTTAGAAAAATATATTAAGAGACTATCATAATATGAAAAATATTAAATTTATTATTAATTTGGTACTCAATCTTTAATATAAATAGAAGACTTAATTAATTATTATATTTCTCGATAAATCTTGTTTAAAAGTTGGTAATTGTGCTTTTAAGAATTTCAAATATTTTAAAAAACGATTCATTATCGAATATATTTAATAAATAAAAAATCTTTCGACTTTTCTTATAAAATTAACTTTGGTATCAAGGACAGAAGAAATATGCAATGGGGAATTTTATATTTTTATCAATCATTTTACAATTATGATTTATCAAATTTATTAACGTGGGTTAAGAAGACAACCCTCGTTAATAAATTAATCAAAATTTTACTTGTTTTCTAATTTGTAGTTAAAAATAAAATTTAAAAAAATTAAAATTGTATCAAATTCAATTAAAAATTTTTTAATTAATATAAATTAGAAATAAATTCAAAAATATTGAAATAATGTATAGTGTCTGTCCACAAGTTTCGGTGAGACAATTTTAATTAATATTTTTTTTTCAATTTCAAAGTATTATCTAGACTATATTGTATTTAATTAAAATTTGATTAAATTAATTTTAAAATTTAATTATTATTTAATATATAATAACAAAAGCTCTTCGTGTGACATACTAAGGTGAATTTTCTTATTTTGACCTTTATTTATATTAAAATAAAGTTGTAAAATTGCTGACATTTAATTTTTTATAAATTAAATTAATGGTACACAAAAATTGGTGAAAGATTACCTCTAATTTAGAAAATAATATTTACTAAAATTCTATAATTCAAACAACTTTTAATAATTTTTAAAAAAACATTCCGAATATACTTGAAGATTAGACATTATCATTTTGCATGACATTATCATTTTATGTAAATCACGTTTAAAGTTTTCTACAAGTACGTAAAAATTTAACACATTTTGGAAAAATATAATTTCTAATGTAGGAACCTTACCGTAACTAAATTTTACAGCCTTAATTTTTATGACAAAAATATCATTTTACAAAAAATGTAACTTAACACCTTCACACAATAAACTCTTCAGTTATTACACGTAGCTATTAATTATTAAATATATTTGTAAGCTTAAAAAAACTTTGAAAAGTTTTTGAAGAAAAACGATTAATTTATTCTGGAAATAGTTACGAAATTGACAAAATTAATTTGTGGTTTTATTCGTTGCTGTTAAAAGACGAAAAACTGATGTGCAAAAATTCCATTAAAAATTTATTATAAAAACATTTGACTTTACTTAAATATATATAAATATATTTCTTAAATTTTATTTTATAGCATGACATATAAATAAAATATATATAGTAATAAAAAAAAATTGTGTATTTAAAATTATATTATTTATATAACAAATTTTGAGATTTCACCTAAGCCGTTTGAACATAAATATAGATATATGTACCATGTTGATTATTGAATCTGAATAAAAAACAATATTTTATATGTTCTTATATTTTAAGTAGCACAGTTATAATTGTAGATTTTTTTTTTTAGAATATGAAAAATTTACCAACATTATTTTCTCTTTGAAAATATAAATTTTTTTTTCAACGATGTTTAATTAACAAAGTTTTTAAAATTAAAATAAACAATTATAGTATTAAAGTTGAAATTCTTATAATTGAGAAAATAAAATATAATTTGAATTTTGCAATGAAACCTTCAAAAAAAAATTCTGTTTTTTTTTTTTTTTTTGTTGGAATGAGAAAAACGACACATAGCTATTTTTGAATGAAAATATATACATATAAAAAAATATATAAAGAAATTAAATTTTCAAAAAGTTTTCTAATTACTTTGTCATTAAAAAAGGAAACGGTAGCAAGAAAGGAACGGCAGAAAGTCAGCCTGCCAATGCACATCTGTTACATGAAAGGTAGAATGAATTTTATGAAATATATATATATAAATGTATACGTATTACGAAAATAAGATGAAATTTTTTTCAACAGTTTCCGAAATATTAAAATTTTGGTTAATTAAATATTCTATTATTTAGTTTTAAATTCATAATAATTAGTGTATTTTTTATTTTAGATTCCAATAAATATAATTATTTTTATGTATAATAGTGAAATATTTTGATAATATCCTATCATCATGATAATTTGAAATATATAATAAATATTTATAAAAGGATATTAAGAATTTTCAAATTTTTTATATATCTAGAATAGATTGACATAATAGTTTTATATTATTATTAGATTTTATTGCATACAAATGATTGAAAAAAGAATATGAATTAAATATTTAATTTTTAATAACCGACGGACCGGAATATTGTTGAAAACTTTTTAATTACTATATATTTCAAAAATTAATGGAAAATTTTGATTATTTTTGTATAGTTATGAATTGAAATTTATAAAATTAATAGAATACAGTTTGTCTGAATATTTGAATGATAAATATTAATACATGCCCGTGAAAATCTATTAAACATCATTTTCAAAATTTTACAGGAAATGCACAAAACTTATTATTCAGTTTTATCTGTATTTTGTTATTATATTTAATAATAAATTGATTATTTTTGTACATTTTTTCGAATAATTGCATTTATTGTTAAGAAAGTGATCGTTAAATTTCCAGGGGTTCTTACAAACTCCCTGGAAATAGTATACTGGGAACATGTCGTCCAAGTAATTTTTTGGATGTGATACAAACAACCATAAAACCTGTACTAAAATAAAGCTTTTCTACAAAATTATTAGTTTTTTAATTATTAGTTTTTGAAAATTTGGCAGTTAATTAGTACATTTTCGAGGGAAGGTATCTTTAGTATAAAAACAGTAATATTGAATAAAGAAACTAGTAATTTTTATGAAAGATTTGTTCTAATTCAATAAAAACTGTGCATATTATATGAGAAATAACCAACAGAGATATAAAAATATATTAAATTTATTCAAATTACCGCCAAAATTTAAATAAATATTATCAAATGGAAATCTAACTGAAATTTTTTTACTCAAATCTAATACATTTTAAATATTTAAAGTTAAGTTTCGAAAACCTAATTTGAACTGAATTATTTTAAGCATTTTTGATTTAATTAAATTTTAGTATTTAAAGTTTTTAATTTCTGATATATTAGCTTGATAAACCTTAAACTAGTTTATATCTATTGGTAAACTGGTGTAGTGATTGTATAATATATGAGTTATAAATTCCGTGGTATAAAAAATATAAATAATAATTTCTATTAAAATAACTAAGTGGCAAATTTATAAATTGTAGTAATGTGGCCGTAAATTATAAAAATTATTAACTATTATTAGTATTAGTCATTTGGTGAATAAAATATATTCGATTTAAAAAAAATATTTATAATTACCGAAATGATATACTCAATTCAAAGTTTATATAAATTAAACTACAATATCGGTTTTAGAATTGATTAAGTGTACAGTCAGACAATAATATAACAAATGATTTGCAAATTTTATTAAATAAAATGTTGATTGATTTAAATTTTACTGTGTAAAAAAAAAAAACAATAAATAAATACTGTCATTTGGAGACCTGGACTAAAGTATATACAAATTGTTTCAGTAATATTTCTAAAATAGTATAGTCAGAATATAATGACTCAACATTATATATTATATTTTTTAGAACAATTTAACTGACAAATTTAATTTTACTATTATATATATTTTGAAACATTAAAATAAAATTCAAGTCACCATCATCACTATAAGATCAGGTGTATTGTATTATATCCGGTTTATTTGTATATTTATTTTATTTTTACAATAAGTCTCCTGTTTCAACAATTAACATTATTGTATATATATATCTATAAAATATATTATTATATATAAGTATTAAACATATTTTACCATTTCGTTAGTGCTGTTGTGAATACTGATTTATTTTTTATATATATTATAATTTATATACATTTATACAAATCCAAATATTTGTGCACGGTACACCAAATTCAGTATTGTATTAATTTCCGTTGACAAACACGATAAATAATATTTATATGCAAAACCGAATTATATATATATACATATAGTAGAATAACATACTTAAACATCAACTTATTTTTTATTCACATAAATATATACATTATGTATATATATATATATGTTGGTCTGTATATTCCATATATGTTTCTCCGGAACTTATATTTATATATTTTTTCAAATGTATAATTTATACGCTTCAGTTTACATGAAATATATATTCCTAACGAGTATTAGGAGCGTTTACGTTCAAAGGGTGATAATTATCCCAAGAATACAAAAAAAAAAAAAAATTCGCACATTTTTTTTTCTTCCTTTTTTGTTGTTAATTTATTCTTTCTCTATTTTTTTTTATAATTTACACACGCATAGCTGCAGATCGTACAACATAAAGCAATAGCAACAAATAGTTTATGGAAATGCGTTAAACCAACGAACAACAAGACAACAGAAAAAATTTTAAATTAAATTTGAAAATAAAAAAAAGGATATCAAATAGAGTAGTTTTTTTTTTTTCTAAACAAATATATATAATTTTATTAACTCAAAATAATAACTTATTTACATTTATTTCACGATTACATTGAAAGGATTAATATATCACATTAAATACAATTACACTTTTGAATTATATTTTTTCATGTTTAATTGCAATTTGTAAGTAAAACTTTTATATATATATATATATATATATATATATATATGTGTATGTATATTTTTTGTTGTACAATTATTAGTACAAAAAAAAAAATTTCCTTTCTAAAATAGCAAAAGGATGGTTTTATATTTCTCTATTGCTCAGTTTTTTCTTTTTTTTTTTATCAATTTTAATTTTTTATACACGTAACCGTTAAACATTAAAATAAATTTATAATAAAATATATATATATAAATTTTCAAACACTATCGAATGTGTTATACACGTAAAAATAACATATCACGAAACAATTATTTATTTACTATAATTTTTTTTTTTTTTTTTTTATGAAATTGAAATATGATAGCCTTCAGTTGTTTTTAGCCTTGCTTCAAATATATAATAAATTACAAGAATATATTCTCAAAAAAAATAAAATATATAACAGACTAGGTCAATTTTTTATTTATAATATTTTTTATATAAAAACATAAAATTAAAAATTTTAAAATTATCTTATTATTTTCACTTATTTATATTTCATAAAATTGTAAAATTTAATCTAAAATCTAGGAAATTTTTTTGATAAAATTGTTTTTAAATTTATAAACAATTTAATTAGACCGAAATTTTGCACAAATTTTTCTATAAAAAAAAAAAAAGTATTTATATTTCAGTTATCAGTATAATTATAGAGATATGTCAGTTTCTTTATTTTTTTAATATACGAAAGGATATCGCGAACGAAAATCCAAACTGCACGTTCAACATCGTTTGCGAAACTGAGAAGTATATTCATTAAAAGCTCTCTGTTCAGCCTTGGTTATAGCAAAAAAATTTCATAATTCAAATTGTTAATGGATTTTGTTTTTTTTTTTTTTTTTGTTGGTTTCTTCTCAATTTGATTGGAACAAATGAAAATGGAAATTTTTGTAAAATAATGAGTAAATTAAGCTTAGGAATAGATTTTAAGGATAACTTTTAAGGAGAAAATATTATTTCAAAATTGCTGAATTATAGAAAAAATAAAATGGCGCATGCGAATATTTAAGAGAAATTATCCTTGTAGGAAATGTAATTTTCATTCAAAAAATTTTTTAGATCCTTTTTATATATACATATACATGTAGAAATATGTTTCTATATGTATTTATATTATATATAATGTTAAACGTGTGAAGAGTTTAATTTAATTGAAATTAAATTCCTCAACTGTTTGAAAATAAAAAAATTAAATATGTTTTGTCTGCTTATTTTCATACTTGATACATAGGATACTTATTAAATTATTCTAATAAATAATATTTAAAAACTATTTCCATAATTAATCAGATCATAATATTAGTTTAGATATGCAAAAGTTAATTTGAATTTCATATTTTATTAGATATATATCTTATTTTATTAGATTCTCGTATAGTAAATACATTTATACAATCGAAAGTATGTAAGCAATTCAATGGAATTTTGAGAGCTGTAATTGTTATCTTTAAAAGGACAACGAATGTAAGTTTGATTTAAAATGAATATTTGTTTAATTTTTTATAGCCCATATGTATTTCTGAATACGACAAGTTAAAGAATATAGGGCAGACTTCCATATATCGTACCACTTTTAATAATATTTATTTATTTTGTGTAGAAACACTTAATAAAGGTTTTATATTTTGTAGCATCATTTAACATTATTTTTTACTAAAATAAAATAGAATACCTACAAAAGCCAATATAAAATAGATTTCAGTTAAAAAACTAGTTTCCTAAATCCTAAATGCTAAAACCAAAACTTTAATATTTGATTAGTAACATTTGAAACGTTACAACCTCTATTGCACAGGTAAAATACAAAAAACTTTGTAACACACAGCGATCCAATTTGAGCAACTGAACTCATATTTAAATTTACTATAAATATGTAATTATAAAGCATCTTAATGAAATAAAAATTTTATATATTGTAAAACATAAAAAATATTAAACCTTTGCTTCTAAAACTATAAATGAATTAAGTTTACAAGCAATGGTATAAAACGATATAAAAGTGGTACAGTAGCCGTGACTGTCCCCTACGTTAGTACGCATCTTTAACAGTTTTCTAACAACTTCTATTGCTAACAATTAATGTCATTAGAACTTTTACTATCTCTTTAGCCACTTTTTAGTTAGTTCTATCACTTCAGTATTAATTATTTTATTATCCATATTTGACTTGTATTGCATTACATTTTAATTGAGAATAAAATGATTTTATACATAGAAATCATTCTACATAAAAAGACACAGAATGGAATTAAACCAAAAATCATATTGCCCACTTATAACAATAAGGCATTTTATTTTTAATACTGTAAGATACATAAAATATAAAATGTAATACAAAAGTTTGGAATTGCAGAATCTTTCACCACAAAATGAACTACTTTTCAAAACTTTTTGGGAAAAAAATATTAGAAAAAATCTAATATCTATTCCAACCTAATATAATTTTATAATGTGCATACGTACAGTAAATTTGTAAAAATATATTTGGCAACATAAAATAACAAAATAAAATTAATTATATACAAATGATTAAGATATTATTAAGGGAATAATATAATGCAATACAAAATTTATAAATTATATTTAATTAAAGAAACGTTGCTATAGTTTTTATAAATTATTTACTTCTTTGTACATAACAAAGAGAAATACAAATCCACCGTCGATATTTGTCGCTAGCGGTAGAATAAATTTTATACAAAATGTAATAATTAATCTCTCTATGTGCTGCAGTTATAACTTTGATTAAAAACATAAATATTAAAAAAACTCATTCTAGCTCCAGAATGTCTTTTTTTCTTGAAATTTTAATTAATTATTAAGACCGAAAGAAGCTTATTGATATTGTGCAAAGCTGTCGTATGGTTACTGGTTGCAATTTTTGACCAACTCCTAACGTTTAATCATATTTGTAACAACAAATGTCTCTCCAAATCCTAACGTTTAATCATATTTGTAACAACAAATGTCTCAGTAATAAAACCAGTAGTTTATTACAATTAAAGCATGTTCAGTATAAACAAGTTATATGTAATTGTAATTGAATTATACAATAGTAATTACAACTTAGAGCTATTATATCTTTAGGTACTAATTTTATATAATCTATAAAATTAGAGGTTCAAATTATACTTAGACCTTTTATGGGAGGCCGAAGCTCTTCACGAGCTATAGCCCCGAATTGTAGAAATAATTTATTATTAGAATATTTATAAAAATTATATAGCAATAGTTCATATAAGCTTTTCTTCTACAATTCAAAACGATTTATGTTATTATTATTCGAGCTGTTTTTTATATGTCACGGTAGTAAGTTTCAAAAATAATATCACTGAAATTTATATCGTTGCATAGGTATAATTGTGTATACATTTCAAAACACAAAATTAATACACCAAAAAATCTTTTATTTTTTATTTAGGTTAAGTAAATCTTCTGTATCTTACGTTACCTTCTTTATTTTATTTTCCGATAACAAAATCCATATTTTGAAATACAATATTCGACTACCTAAATCCCTGCCAGTGTAATATACCTAACACTACTATTTCACTCCTTACAACATATACATATATATTGTACATACATTTTGATTTAAGAGCTTTATTTCGTACCATATATACATGTTGTTTTTTGTGTTGTAAAAATTTAATAAAATTCTTTGACTATTAACCTTTGGTATTGTTTGTAGCTAAATTTTCTTAAAGTATATTTCAATAACCAAAAATATTATTTTTTGGATCGATATACGCATTTTTCATTATTTTTGTGTATTTACTAACAAAAAAAAAAATAGTAATATTTTCTAAATATTATAAGATACACATGTTTTTAATGAAAATTTACCAGCATATATTAACATCAAATGAACTTATTTGAAAAATTTCTAAATTTAAAATAGATTATTTTATTTTTATAAGTAGCATAATTATTTTGTATACCTTTCTAATTATACTAACAGTTACAATTCTAAGAAAAAACTTTTGTTACACGTTAAGAACTGAAATAGTAGTATATTAGGTATATTTCTAAAACCAAGTATATCTTAAATACTTTTTAAGTATTCGTTAACATTTATATAAATCTAACTAAGTTGCACATATTATTTTATCTAGAGACTTAAAATCCAATTTACGCCATATATTCTAACTTTCAGCGACATAAAAGCCAAAGTTAAATAAAATTTGTTTTGATAAAAAAACCGTTTAAATCGATTTTTTCTATCAGCTATTTTTTCTTACGATAATGGATTATTAGAATAAACGATACCAATGGGTATTCCCACTAATAGTACAACACGAACAACAACAACAAACAACCAAAAAAAAAAAAAAAAAACAAGAAGAATATCAAAAAGATTTTTTCCAAGTCAACAGATGTATTTTTCTATTCGAAAACACATGGATCTCTTTTTTTTTTCTTTTTTTTTGTATCTTGTTGTTGTATTTCCATCACAACACACCCACTACCCACCACCATTTACCGACATACATATAATATATCTCAGTCCATGCCAAAGTATGTGAAAATTAATGTATTTTCATGGGATATGAAAAGATATAACTTTCAGTAAAAATGTTTAACAAAAAGTTGTGTGTCCGCAAGGAATTCATGCATAAAGATAAACTTTCTAGCGAAAAAAAAAAGTATATAACAGTTTTTCTAAGAAATTAAATAGAAAAATATGCAAATTCAGATTCCAAATACAGTTAAGTCACATCGTTTTGTAATTTGAAATTCACATTTTGGTAAAAATTAAAGAGAACAACAATTTACAATATATTTTATGGAGAATTTCGTAATCAAATTCATATATACATATACTTTATATAATCATAAATATATATGTATATTGTATATATATATTTTTATGTACATATTGTGTATTCAGTTATTATAAAATAAATTTTATTTCGAGGGGAAAAAGGTATGCTAAAAAATGTCCTTTTAGAAATATTAAATTTTTTGGAATTCGTTAGAACAACTTGTTGGAAATATCAAAAAAAAAAAAAATTTTTTTTTTTTTTTTTTGGTACAAAACATTTTAAATAACTAAGCGATTGAAAAAACTAAGCTTGAAATAAATAATTTGATATTATCACATAATTGTTTATATTACTTTGGCGACGGAAATAAATCATTACTGTACACATTTATTAGATAGCAATCATTTGGAAGCACAAAAACTAAGTGACAATCAAATTTATTGTTATAGGAAACAAAATAATTTATATATAAGAAGAAAATTCAGTATATTTATTACAGGTATATTCTTGCTGACTTTAAATAGAAATTTTAAATAATATAAAATGTTCTTACAAAAATTTACTAGTTGATTACAAATTAGTAAATTTTTTAAGAACATTTTTACAAAATAAATTCCAATAGATTTATGTCATCTGATAAAATGTAAATTAAGAAATAACTAAATAGGAAAATATTTTAAAATTATGTACACTTTCTACAATTTATTTTCATTATTTCCTCATTAATAATTTTAGTCATTTCTTCAGTCTGTAATATACTTGAAATACTTTAAGAATTTTACAATTTACTAATTATACAGTGAAGAAAATGTTGTTTTTATAAATAACTTTCGTTCAATTTTATGCCCATATAGTTAATATGTTAGTATCACACTTTAAATATCTTGTATAATTCATTTTAGACTTTAATTTAAAACAATGTAAGAATTTAAAACGACATACAAAGTGATAAATAAATGTTTATCATTTATTTAAAAGAAAAGTAATTTAAAATTTAAGTAAGTAATGCTCAGAAATCGAATTTAGCTTTGATAATCTTAAACATTGTAACTTCAGCAGTCATAAACAATTCTTAATATAATCTTCTTCTAATATTTCTGATTATGTATAGACAGCTAAAAAAATATATAAATTAATTAAAAAGTAATATTTAAAAAAAATATCAAATATTAAAAAAATATCAAATCGATTAAAAGTGTTATACAAATAATATAGTAATATAATATTTAACCGAATAATGTGAGATTTCTTTATGAATTTAAAAAAAAAACTTTCTCAATTAAGAATACGATTAAATTAAAATTAGGTTGCTGTTTTGAGTTCGAGCATTAAAATTCAAAAATTATAATTCTATATATAAAAAATTACTAGTTGATTAATGAAACAAAAATCATTATAGTTGTTTATTAAAAATAATTAATAAAGATAATAACATTTAAAACAATAATTTGAAATTATTAATTCCAGCGCCACTGTTTCTTCCAGAAAGATAGCAGTACCATTTACTAACCTAATTTGGATATACCACTCATTTGGATATAACACATTGATTATTTAGTTGTAATAAATCATTTAATTTCGGTATAATTCCAATGTTTGAAAAAAAAACCAATGGTAATATTATGATGCTTTCTTTGTTTGTTATTATTTTCAAATAAATCTTCACTAATTTTTGAAATATGTATTTAGTCAATCGAACAATTTACTTTATTAAACTCTACAATTCTATATTACATCACCTCGAAATTAATTATTTGTTACAAATACATATTATGTTTATTATTTTTAACATATATTTTTAAATAAGTCGTGCACTATAAGAAATTCTGTATTTATAACAATATGTGTATATTAATCATCCAATTGCATTTATGGTAGAAAGTAGTGCTGAAATTTCGTTTAAAATATATATTATACATATATTATTTATGATTTGTGAAAAGTTTAATTGTTTTACCACTGGGTCAACTTTTTTCCAACATTGATGGAACCACCATGCTTTATGACAAAGTGTATCTCCTTCTGGATGAATACAATCTTTGGCCATATTCATGAAAATTTCTTTAATTGATTCCGGAATTTTCCCGTATAAAGTATCTAAATGAACATCGCCATTATCATCAACAACTTCAACAGCATGGAATATACAATTCATATAACATTTAAGTGCTTCGTCGTCATGAATTTCACCATCACTAAATTCCTTAATTGACTCTTAAACGATATATATGTATACATCATTAAGAATTCCATATTTTACTATAATTTAGTTATATATTTACCTTCAGTTACTCCGGTTTCAGTAACACATGATTTATGAAATGGTTTTAGTCTTTCTAATATATCCTTTGGAGGATACTATAACGTTAAAAATTCTACATAAATTCTATATACATAGTATTTTTATTGTGAAAATTATACTTACATCATCATCACGACGCGGACTCTGACAAAAACATTTTTCTAATAAAGCAATTAATAAGAGACAAATTAAAACTTTTGAATTCATAATTATTACTAGTGTTACTGCAATTTTCTGAAACAAATGTGATGAAAGATTCATTAAAACCGTATTTTTATATTGATTTCTGAGCTTCAATTATAATGTAACAGCAAGATATTTATTTTAACTACATTCATGTTATAATAATTATATATTTTTTCAAATTACTAGCATTTTAAACAATGATCTAACTTCTAACATAAAGTAATTAATTCAATGAATGAATGAATGACAACCTACGATTAACTTGTAAAGTAAATTATAATTGCATTTTTTTTTTAAAGAAATCTTAAATTATATGTTTCTAAAACGAACAATGGAATAAAAATTATTAAATATATAATTAATAATACTATCAATTTAAAGTCGATTGCATATAAGTATATTAAAAGTAATTTTGCATTATTGTTAAACTATTGAATCTTATTATTATTATTCCGTAAATATGCAATTACAAGCTTTTTTATTTTTTAAATCATAAGTATGTATTTAAGTAATTAGAAATAGTGATATTATGCAGTCAACCTTTTTTATTATCGTTCGCCATTAAATACAACATTAAAACTTATTAAATTTATTATTTTAACTAGACAAAAATAATTTATTAGCATATCTAAAAATTAAATATTATCTAAATGAACTACGAAACAAATTAAAACCAAAATTTTTTTGATGAACACGCAAACGATTAATTGAATTGATGTTAAACAAATTAGTAATTTCCGATAATAAAAATGAATAAACAAAATTATGTTTTTCTTGGTTCATTTTCTTTTCATTAAAGTTTATATTACTAAAATATTGATTATGAATAACAAAAATGAAATTATAGGTGTAAAAAGACTTTGTGAACATTTAATTAACTTATAACTTTCATTTGAAAATATCTACACTTATATATTAATGATAAATGGAATAGGATTTTCCTGCTTTTCCTTCTTAAAGTACAAAAAAAATATTAATTTAATTCTTAAAATTATATTTAATAACTGTTCAGTATTCAGAAGTATTCTAAAGATTTAATTTTTGGTCCTTTTTTATGAATTAATACCAATAATTATTTTCATATATTAGCTACTAAATACTATTACATTATTAAAAAGAAATTGTTTAAAAATATTTAAAGAGTTGAAAATCAATTATATTGTTTAGTGATATTGTGTTCGCTAATTACACTTTGACATCCCATTGCTCGTCCGTCATTAAACTTTTATAAATTAATATTTAACCCAGTAAATGTATACAGAAATTGTCACTCGTTGTAAATGTTGATAAATTTTCTATCGCATAGAAGTTAAAAACGAATAAAAAGGACTATTCGCTAAGGGTGTTATTCAGTTTTTTCGAAAATATGTTGTGAACCGCACATTGGAGAGGTAATTAAGTGGTGAAAAAAATAGAAATTAAAAAAATACATATATTTTTAATAATCTTTGCAAGTAAATTAACAAGGTAAATGATTTTTTATGTTATAACCATTGGATAGATTGTAAAATTTTTATTAATCATTTAATTTAGAATAACCATTTCGAATTTTTTGATTCAAAAATGTTTAGTTTTAATGATTTTAAAAGCTAAGTTTTGTTAATAAGATAAATTTATTGTAAAATATAATAATATAAATGCAGTTTGTCGATTAAATTCAATTTAATAATCTGTATAAATACTACGATACACCATCTAATTAAAATTAATATGTACTTAATATTTAAAACATATTTTATTTATAACTAATTACAAAATATAAATACTCCATAATTAATTCACAAAAATTATTTTAATTATTTCTAAAGCAATCAAAAATTAATTGCGAAATTGTGAGGTTAAATTCTCACTTAACATATTTGTTTGAAATTCTGAATATTCGACAGTTTTTCAGCCACTATACGAAATTGTAACTTTTCTTTATATACAATTTTTATCAGACTCATATTTCCGTGGTCTTTCATATAAAATTTTCACCCCTTATTCAATTTCAAGTATTTTGTAAAAAAATAAAAGTGGAAGAAATTGAAATATAAAATAAAACTTTCATAATGATATGAAGATATTTTTAAATTATGATGTAAATGAAAATTTTAGTTCTTTGCTCCTTAAATCAAACAACTTCCTTCTTAAAGTACTTAAAAATACATTAGGCTAAATAATAATTTTTTATTTAAATGTTTATACAAAAATTTAACTAACAATCTGTAAAATAATAAAAAGTACAATTTCTTTTAATTTGATACAAATTATTTTTTCTCTTCAAGATAAATGCAACAAATTTTGCCCTAAAGATAAAATATATTTAGAAATTTTATCTAAGTAAGTAGATACTCCCAGGGGGAGAATATTTCTGCATGAACTTTTACAACAACTAAAAAAAACTATTTTTAAAAATGAGTGTTCCGAGTTGAATAAAAGAATGTTTTTTAAAAAAAAGTGACAATAACAAAATACTCGTAGATTAAACTTTTAATGTAAATAATTTCACCAAAGAAAATTTTAAACTAAAAAGAAGTTTAATATTACAAAATAATGTCATCGTCATCCTGCTGATTTTTTTTGTAAATACTTGGATGAATTAATTGTTACAGTGATACCTGAGCTCCTACAACGAGAAACAAACTTAATAATGGATAAAACTATAAACCACAAAATGAAAAAGAAAGAATATCATAGTCAAAGAATTATTTAAATATGGTTTACATATAGAATACCAAAGCACAGGTAAAATTCTATGCCGGAATGACAGTATAAAATTGTTTTGCAATTATCTAATTTTTGTTATTAAGATTTTATTTAAAATCTCTTTAATGTTCCAGAAATACATATATGTTTTTACATAAAAAAAAATATTTTAAATATATAATGTCATTTCATATAAATTAAAAAGACCAATTTGATTTTGATTTATAAAAAGATCAATTCGATATGGGAAAATACCAAATTGAAAAAATGAAGGAAGATTCTGACATGAAAATATTATATTTATATATTATACATATATACTTATACTTTAGCAAAATATTGTACTGTTTATGATGAAGAATACTTAAATTAAGATTAGTTGAATAATTTATTCCTCGACCTTCATTCCAAATAGAAAGATGGAAAGTATTTATTTTATTGTCAGAAACATTTAGTTAATAGCTAACAAATTATCCAATAAAATATGTATAATAATTTAATATTTAAAAATAATATATATATACTATATATAAACTGTGAAGATTTTCAAGATATTAATAAATATATTATTTATACAATATTTAATTGACTTTATTATAATATTTATATTTTATATTATTGTATTTTATGTTTTTTTTTTCTTTTAGTTCCGAAAAAAATTTAATATTGCTTGAATCTAAAATATACAACTAAGGATTTACGAGATAAATAAAATTATTTTTCAATGTAATAATAAATTTTGTAAAGATTAAAAAATATAATATGTTATTTAAAAAAAGATTTTGTTAACCATATGGTTTCTATATATCATTGGTATACTAAAAACTATAATAGTATATTTGCATATAATTTATTTTAAATTTTACTCATGAGAGCACTTAAATTACATTATAATATAGAATTTGGTAATAATTTATAAAATATATTATTTTCTATCTAAAATAAATATAAAAAATAAATACATTATTTTATAAATAACAAAACTATTTAAAACTATGACACTAATAGTCTTATTTAGTGAAACAACGCCCTTGAGCTTATTATTGATTAACGAGACAATAAAAATAAAAATTACAATTTCAAATACTATTTATAAATAATGAATACATTAAATATGTAATAATACAATTTATCTAATAAAAATAAATAATATTTTTATGACATCAACATTTTTAAATATTTTATATCTCATAATTTCTTAAATAATTTTTTTAAAAGTTATATATACTTGAATATTACACACATAAATGTTAACACTTTTCAAATTGAATAATGAGAAAATATACTTGAAAATATTTCATTCAGGATACAAGATTATTGAAAATTAAATCTTCAAGTATATGAATATTAAAATTATATATATATATAATATGCACAAGTCTGGAAATAAGCTTTTGTTTACAACATTTCATATAAACTTTAGATACAAGGATAATGTTAATAACATCGAATGGTGCTTATAACTATAAATAACTTGCATATTAAAATATGATTACATAGTAGATTCAAAAATATTGCATAAGTAGTAATAGGATATTTAACATAATAAATTGCAAACTAACTTTAGATTTAAATAAATATTATATATTTATTTATAATTACATTATTGATTTCTATAAACGAAGTCATTCTTTATATTAAAACTAATTTTTTAAAGAAATCTTTAAAGATACCCTTTTTATATAACAATTTATCCAAATTTCTTAGCTGCAACCTATATTTTAATATATAAAATATGCAAACTTGAATTAATTTATAAGCCAAAAACAAATTTATAAATTATAGTATACATATATATAAATATATGTATATGTATCTTGATAGATATAGATACCTGTTGTCTTATGTTTTGAATATTTAATGTAAAAAATCTATGAATATTAAATTTTATTATTCTGTTTTTAATTACTCTTCTTTCGATGCTATAGAAGAATATTTTCCTGGTACACAAAAAAAAAATACATAGCATAAGTTTTTTTTAAAAAAAACTTTTAAAGTAATCTGTTGCAGAATTTTGTTATTTACTTTTATTTTTTATTTAATAAAAAAAAATGAGATCAACGAGGACATAAGGATTTTTTTTATTATGTATTTTGTAAAAATTAAGTTTTATAAATTTTTTTTTGTCTTTTAATATAAATATTATTAAAAAATAATTTGCAAATTTTAAAAGATTTATAAAATACTTGGAAACTTACAAAATTTATAATATTTCTTATGATACGTTTTGTAATTATTATCCATTTAAAAGTTGGGAAAATTAATAAATATTAGACAACAAATTAAAAATTAATGTCCAAAACAAAATTATGCTGAGTGTTTTAACCAAAATGCCGGACAGTAATCTTGTAATTGTAATAATTATTAAAAGCAAATTGCACCAACTACTTGTGAAATGCGTGTTATAATTTAAAAGTGTTTTTTACAAGCAGTTATATTTTACAGCAACAAGGATTGCATAACCTTTAATTTAATTCTACTTTTAAATCTGACGAATATGACATCATTTTGGGAGAATACTAACTAACATTTACATAGTCCAATTCTTCTTTACGTTACCAATATCATTTTCAACATAAGTTTTACCATAAAACATTATTATAAACATATTTTGTGAGCGAAAGGCCCTGTTTTCAGAAATTTTAATCAAGAATAATTGCTAGTTTAGGCTGTATTTTAATTTTAAACATTTACCGGCTATGCAAGGTTTCTATAGTAAAAGATATAGTATTTTATATTTTGCATTTGAAAAATAGATTGACGTGGGGAAATAGATTGGCCTTGGGAAATAGATTGTCCTTGGAATTTGAAAAATGGTTGGCCTTGGCAAATTTTATTTTCTTGATTGGGTAAAATGTCATAAGTTGAAAACATATGGAAATGTCATAATATAATTAAAATGTTTCTAGTAGTCTCAATAATATTAAAAACAAAGAGCTATAATTAATATATACTTATATATTTTTAAAAACACTACTTTTATCAAATGACTGTTAAAATTATGCTGCCATGCTAATAAGCTTCCTTATTTTAAAAAATACATACATATATGTATCTCGACATAATTCCAAATTTTGCACATTATAACTAATTTGATACTTAGTTAGCTTTCCAATGTCTTCAAATTGATAATAATTTGAGAAATGTTTACTATCTGAAATTGCAACATTTAATTCAAAAATATGTTACAAACGAATAAATCCCCCTAGTAGTACACAATTGTTTTGTATGTCTATATGGTCTGGTCTAGCAGCAATTATCTGTACATTTTATATTATTAAATAATAATTTGAAAATGCTTTCGGACGTAACAGTTTACGGACGTCTAATCTAATCCTAACATAATAGATTTTTTGGTCTCATAAAAAACCATAAAAACTAAATAATAAACTTTCTCCACTATTTTAATAATAAACCATACTTTAATAAATACATATATGTTAAAAAAATCTAGCGGACCTAGTCATTAGTCATAATTATTCGAGATAAATAAAAACATATTTACAATGAGAATATATATATAGTAGAATATAAAAATATACTTAATTTTCCTTTATTCAATTTTCTGGATTACCAGAGTTCATCCCCTTTGAGTGAATTTAATCATATAAAATATACAATATTGGCTCTTCGAAAATAGCAAAAAATAATAATAATAATAATAACATTTAAACATTCGTTGTTAATAACAGAATCCTTACTCCGCACAGTATTACTATAATATAATAAATGAAATATTGATTTTCAAAAACAGAAAGTTTTATAACTTTGTTTCTGGTTTTGGAACCAGAGCCAGAGGATAAATGGTATGTTACTTGATTATTATTACTATTATGATTTCTTGTATATTATGTATTTATGTATATGTATATTTATTTATTTCAAATCTGTAGAAAATTTCTACCCATTTTCGACTATATACCAGATAAATTCTTTTTATTAGTATTTCATTTATTTTCACATTGTTTGCACAAATAAAATACACATCAGGGAATTAATATTTGTTCATTTTTTTTCTCTCTCTTTTACGTTGCTTTCTTTATTTAGTTAACTATTCCATCATTATGATAATAGTTAATTTGATTAATATTGGTAAATAACAATATTATTTACTTTTATTCAATTAACGTTGTAGTCATAATTTACAAATCTCTTTCTCAACTTTTCATCAAATTCGTAGGACTTTTGTTCTTGCTTTTCAAAAGTAAGCAGTTGAACATTTTTTACAGTTTTAAATCCTTCATTGCGTCTACATTTTTTATTTTATTACTACCTCAAATAATAGCAAAATCAGAAATAACAAAATAATTCTGTGGAAATTTCTGAAATCACATTGTAGATTATCTGAATATCTGACATATATATCATATATTATCTACTATATTAGACCAATTAAAGTAAAAATTCAGATAACTTTCTGTTTATTTACAATTTATTCATATTTTCCAAAAATTTAATATTTTAACAATGAGTGAAAGCAAATGAATATTCTTATAAGGTATTTAAATTACATATAAATATCGTAACATGTAAAGTATTATTTACATAAAATACTTGAGTGATTAGCAGTATATATATATATATATCTTTGGGATTATGCAATGAACTCAATTTAATTTTGCTTAAAATTTACTTAAATCAATTTCAGCCTTCAAAAGTTATTTTGATGTTATCATTATATTTGCACAAATAAAATACTTATTTAAGAATTTTTTTTTTTCAAAATAAGAGAGCAGTTAATTCTTAATAAAAGTAATTACTACTATAAATAATTACTACTAAATATTAATATTTTGTATTTAATCAATTAAATACCGTTTGTATAACAAATTATTTCTAATTATGTCCTAAATTATGTCCTGAAATTTTTGATATATGAATTATATATATATATATATGCTTTACATAAGATTTATTAATTAATTTTAGTTACATTAAAATTTCTGACCATAACCAGGAAAACCAAAACCAAAAATATTTCATTAAAAACCCAAATGCATTTTATAACTTAAAAATTTATTATTATATTTAGTTCCAGATATATTCATATAGTATTATAGATATATTTTTGATATTTCTACTAATTTTTCAATCTTTCAACTAACCTAATTACAATATAAATACATACTAATTTAAATTTATCTAAAAATATTTAAACTTTTCTAAAAATAGAACGGAATGTTTTAGAGAAAGTAAGAAATAAGTCTATAATATGAAATTAATCGAGTTGGACATGGAACTGTATGTTATAAATTGCAATAACTTAATTTAACAAAGAGGTTTTTAAAATTAAATGGTTTTTTTTTATATTCAAAGCGACAGATGTGCTAATAAATTATAAGCGTAGCAGAAGTACGGTGTACTCGTTTCATACTTATTAGCTTTTTTACTTGTTTACACATTTTATTCAATTCTAAAATTAATTAAAAGTATTGTCGTTTGTTGTAAAATCAGCTTCGTATTTTAAGATTTACATAAATATATTTTATAATGCAACGCGTCCTAGTCGTGAAACCAGACAAACTTTTAATTTACTGTTTATTATATTTTTTTCTATGTTTTATCTTACAACCTTTTTCATCAATATTTATTATGTTTAATTATACTTTGAAAAATAATCAGTTGATACTTTGTACTAATGCAGAAGTTTTGTCAAATTACAGTTTAAAGATTATTCCCCCGAAATTGCTTTTTTTATTAACTTTTTAATCCTATTATCAATCTGGGAGAGTAATTATTTGATAAATTATATGTAGTATAGGCAACATAAATAATCCCCTTTCTGTAAAACAATACACTAATATTTTTCCATATAACCCTCTAGACTAGAAGCATATTAACACCACTAGAACGTAAATATAACTTTATATATAATATGTCATAAAATATTAAATTTGTTTCTGCTAATACAATTAATTTTAATGTAATATCCAAAATTCTTAAAATGTGAAAACTTTTAATTAATAACAATTAAATAAATTACAGGATATATTTTTTTTATCCATAAATATTTTTATTTTTTTAACAATTATATCCGGAATATTATACAAAAAATCAAAATAAAATAATACAATTGAAACATGATCTACAACAGCATGTTACAAATTAAAAGTTACATATCTGAGTACATATATGTGAGTTCAATTAATAATACTGCATTTTGACTATAAATTTTTCATTGAAAATTTGACTATAATTTAAAAACGTTTCAAAAAAAAATTCTTTAAAAATATTTTCCAGAATATACGTTAAGTACGCAAACTATGTGCCGCGGCATATTAGTGTGCCGTAAAAGAATTAAAAATGTGGCGATAATGCGAAAATATTTAGTACGAAAATATTTTTCTTTAGTTATTATAGCATTTTGCAGCGCAATTCGTCTTCTTTTCTGAATTTCGCCTTTTTTTTCTAAATTTCGTCTAAAATTGCTTTACATTTTCCATAGTAGGCCTTGCTCTTTTTCTTTGAAATTTTTAATACTATGATTGGAATAAAGTCCAGAAAAGGACTTGCCAGAATTTTGGATATTCGTAAAAAATCAATATCCTGATTTAAGTATAAAAGCCATCAAGTCTTTGCTGCTATTTCGATCCTCATATCTGTGCGAATTTGGTTCTCTGCACTCACAGAGATTAAATCTAAAAAGAGAGAGCGATTGCTAATGTTGGATGATGAGCTGTGAGTTTGTTTAACAAAAATCGAACCACGTTTAGAATTTATTTGCGCCAAAAAACAAGCGCACTCATCCCATTAAATAAAATATATATGTACAAATATGTAATTTCATTTTATTAAAAAAATTCTATATAAAAGATACTTTCTTTCTATTTCTGCCTTGACTTTTTTTTTCTATTTTGTGCCGGGAGGTAAAACGTTTGCGTACCACTGCGTTAAAGCAACGAAAAATTTTTTTTTAATTTTCACTTTTGTTTATATGAATATTTTCTTATATTATTTTCGCAATAAGAATTTTATATAAACCAGCCACAAGATACATATATTTTTTTCAGTAGCATTTAAATATTGGTCATTATCTAATTTCGGTGACAATAAAAACTTAATTGAAATTAATATTAATTTATTTAAAAAGCAATGAATACTGTCAACATGTTAAAAATACAGCAAAACTTTTAATTTAATTAGTAAAAAGAATTTTCCTTATTTCTTGATATTATGTTAAAATATAGTCAGTTAAGATGATATTGTTTGTGGATAGGATGCTTAATAGAATTATAATTATAGGGGATACTCGGGGAAATCGGACCACTTTCTAAATTATACCATTACTTGTATTAGGAAAGTAAATTATATTATTTATATATTTTAATTGAAGATTATGGTAAAATCGAAATAAAAAGGTTAAATATTAAAAGTTAATTGTGCCAAACTTGTATTCATTTATTTTTAGTATAAGTCAGACAATAGTTTTTATACGGACTATCCAAAGAGTTTTTTTTAAGTAAAGAATTAAGTAAAGATTTGATTTCTTTTACATTGTAAAAAGGATATTTTATCAAACTATGATTTCATTAAACGGGCTTGTAATTAAATATTTATTATAGTATATTTTAACTTACGACTAAAATTGCACCGCTTATGTATCCCTAATTGTGGCGGTAAAATTCAGGCAAATTTTCAAAATATGAAGTTATTACTAAATTGTCCTATTTGGAATCTTTATTTGTTTATTTTTCGGTAAAAAACGAATTTTTCGATAATAAAATTTTCAGTAATAAAAATTTAAATTTATTACGAAAAATAAAACTTTTCTGAAGTATATTTTACCAAATTACTAGAAAGTCCAATTTAGGAAATTCTCTCCTAAATTTTAAATTACTACGTTATGCTCATAAGTAATTTAATAAGTAATTTTTAATAATTTCTTAATAATATGCCATAAAAACTTTTATTTACAATTATTAAAGTCTTAAAACTTTAAAATTGAATTAATATTGTAAATGAAAAATAAATTGTCGAATTTTCTACTAACCATCAGCAAAATATAATAATTTTCTTATCTTTTGGATATCATTAAAGAGTTAATGACATTTACAATTCAATAACAAACAAAAAAATTAAGTCCTTAATTACCAATATATACTTTAACCAGGAGCTTTAGCTTTTTTTCTAATAATAATAACATATATACTATAGTATAAAAAAAGTAAAATATATTTTCTATATTATACATTTATAGATTTAATCCCCATGATCAAAAAATTTCTAATCTTTTCTTTATATATGTAAAAAAAAAAATGGTTTTTTTTTTGTCCTTTTATAAATTTTAATACTCACCAAGGAATCATTAATCACATTGAAATTGAGCACAAAAAAATATAAATTAAGTAGTAACACTATCATCATGGCAGTTGGCAAATAAGAAGATATTCGCTGTATGTGATATTATATATTATAATAGGACAGACAACCATGATGTCCGTAACATAAGAAAAAATTTTAATTTTTTTAGCTACGTAATATTTTTCTTCTATACACTTTTACCAAGATAAAAATACTCCAATTCTTCTTTTTTTTTCATACTACTTTTCATAATAGAATTGCAACTAAGCAGCAGAGTATTTATATTAGTGGTATAAAAATAAATTTATATTGAAAAAAAAAAAAAAAACGTAACTAACTTGTTGTTAATTTGTGTAAGCGTGTATATGGCAGATTGGTTTTGGTTATATAGTATTCTATTTTTACTTTTATTGAAATTTGATTGGTCATAGGTTTTCTTCACAATATATATGTATAATGAAATTGTTAAAAAAAAAAAACAACATTATTTCCAAAAAATAGTAATATTCTGAATCGATTTTAATATAAATCCAATTATGTAATAAAATAAAAAGTTTAATTTTATGCTTATCAGAGCATATATATTTTTATCCGTTTATTACAAAAAACAAAAAAAATAAAAAATAAAGTTGATTATTTTCTGTTTCCTTTCCTGCCATGACTATACCAGATTTTTGTAATTTAAACAATAACTAAAATTCGAATTACATTTTATTGACAATTATTAAATTATTAAATTAAAAATATTAATATCCTTTCTGTATAAATAATTTAATTTAATAGAATATTTTTTAAGCTATTCAATTTCCAAAATTTACTAAAAAAAAAAAAATATCATTATTTATTTACCACCTAATTCCACAATGAACAACCTTAAAACCAAACAGTATTAATAGCACCTATTATAAAAGCGAAACACACTTAATCCCCATGATGGACAAATTATGGACTGTGATGGACTGTATTCTCCACAAAAATTTACATATATATATATACCCACATATACAATGATGCCCTTGCCTAAACCAACAATATTACAGTCGTATTATTTTTCGCAATTTTATTTTGTTGTTGTTGTTGTTGGTGTTGTGTACTTTCATCCCTTAAAATAATATTTATTACAGTATTTCACTTTATGAAAAATTGAAAAAAATTTAATTGAAGCAAAGAAGGACCTGGATGTTGATGATGAGGCGAAGCTAAATATAAATTTTAATGATATCGGTCCCTTTCCAACAGAAATGAAAATACAAAATTGAAATATATTACAAAGGTATATTTAATATTGTTAAGACCATTAAAATAAAAAAAAGGCCCCATCCAGCTTAAATTAAATCTTTGAAATTTAATTTAAATATTTCATAGTCACTGGTTAAATCACCATTAAAAATTATTTATTTATAAATTAAATTAACAGCCAAGAAATACCAGAAGTTATAAAATAAGTTAATTTTGTGATAGGTTATATTATAATTTGATTAGATGTTATATTAGTTAATGAGCTAACGTCTTCACTATAATTTCACTTTCAAAATAAACGGTTTATGTTTTAAAGGATGAGTCGAGCGATGATCCGCAAGCACTTTCGTCTCGTTAAGATGAGCCTATTGTACCCTCCAGTTGATCACTCTCTCATCGGTACAACGAGTTGCCCCCATACCTTTAATTCTTTAAAGGATTTTTATGTTATCTAGACCGAGGGGCAATCCCAAATAAGATGTATCGTAGATTCCTCCAAGTAACCTCAACATTTCGATGTTGTTGATAGTCCTAGTCTTGTTGCATATTTATATTCTGTATAATAATAAGTTAATTAATAAATTCATATCGATATTTATTTTATTGGTAACAAAGTATATTGTAAAAAGAAAATTAATTCCTTAAAAAAAAGGAAAAATAAAGTTCGTTTTTTTTTTAGTAGCAAATGGCAAGTTTAATAAATTTCTTTAAAGGTTTCGTCAAAAATTGTAATCAAAATTTCTTTGTACATTTTCTAGTACATATATACGTATACATTTACAAAAAAAATTGTTTAATTTAAATTTTATGCCACAGTCATAAAATGTTTTAAAAGTTTTTCATTAAAATTCTACGATATTGTTTTTGGTATTATAACATTTTTTTTTATGGTCTTTGATATATCATCATAAAAACTATTTCTAGAAAAGTTATATTGTCTTTTTTGATAGTTTCGTATACATATACTAAATAAATAATAAAATTTCAATACAAAATCAAGTTTACATGAGATTTAATTTTTAAATGATATTTTCATATTAAATTTTTTTAAACGTATGTTAGCTATAAAAATATTAACCTTTAATAATAAAATATTTTACTTATTATATGTATTACATAAATCAATATCTTTCAACTTATATTTATAAAAATTTTTTTTTTTCTCGCTACCTAAAATTATTATTCTTTACAATTTTCAATTTAGGAACAAATCCAAAAAAAAAAAAAAAAACGAATTCATTATTAAATTTATTGAATGAAAATAAAAAAAAAATAAAGTATTTTGACAGTCAATGGGTCCAAATTGAGCTAGTCATCGCTAAACCCAAGTTACACAATAATTGAAAAAAAAAAAATTTAAAAGAACATCAATCTAATTCACTCAATTACATTTAATACAAAGTTTTCTAACACAAGTTGACTTGATTTTTTTTTTTTTTTTTTTTTGGTATTTTTCTTAATTTTATTTTACTCATTTATGCTGTATTTTCAGTTTATTCATCCAGTCAATAATTTTTCATACAATTCTCGATAAACAACAACAAATAAAATATATATATATATATATATATACAGTATATAAACATATATATCTTTTTTAAAAAAAATCTTGCTTTTTGGATCATTTGTTGCGTCTTTCACCCTAATAACAAATCGAGCATCACATTTAATGGTTAGTCCAATTTCCAGTCTCGCTTTTTCTCTCATCTAAAAAGCAAACTTTTATTTTTTTCTTGTTTTTTTTTTTTTTGGTTAATTTATTACTGAGGACTAAAATTGTTTTTGGCAATAAATTTTATTCTTATTCAATATAAATACGATGAAATGGAAAAATAATAATTATTATTAACCCAAAAAAAAATAATATCATATAAATATTTTATATATATATAAGAGTAAATTATGCAGTAGATGTGGAATTCGTTTATACATTTTTATTTTCGATTTATTAAGTTCATAAATTTTATTTATTTCTGTTTTTTTTTTTTTTTTGTTCCACGAATTATTATGTATTTTTGGGGGGATGAGAGGGTCTGGTTATATAGATTTTTTTTTCGCTTCAATGGTAGCAGATGGTAAAATAATGATTCGGCACAAAATCAAAATAAAATTAATTTAACAATATTTTTTTTTTCGAGAAAAAAAGAAAAACATATTTAATTATTAGTAAATTGTAAGATACATAATTTTTATTGTAGTTCAATGAATTAAAAATTTGAAGAAAAGCATCGGGTAATTGATTTTGATATTTGGACAAGTATGATAATTTTTATTTTCATAAGAAGTTTCTCGATTTTTCAATTATCCATATGTATCTATTGTATGAGCCGGAAAAATAAAACATTTTTTCGCTATAAATATCATCATTTTCTGAAACATTAATTTTATTTTAATTATATTTTTTTAGTAACAATATTAATTATTTACACATTAATTAAAAATATTGCAGGAATATATGGTGATATTTTTAATAAAAATTCGTAATTATATTATAGATATTTTGGTGAAACGCAATTTTAGTATATTAGAATATATCTGAATTAATTAAAGCATTTTCTTCATATTTATCTCAATTATGATTTTTATGTAAATTATGTATTCGGTTATTAATTTTTGTGATAAATTGTCACAAATTCACCAATTATAACTTTCATAACCTAAAAAACTACTAAAGCTTTAATTCTATCAAATTGTAGTTTTTTCAAAAATAATTAATTTGACAATAATGTTTAATTCTCTTTTGTTAAAAGTAAATTATAATTCAATAAACTTTATGCATGATATAACATATCAGTGATAGTTACAGAAACTAAATACTATTATTGATAATCGATTTATTACAAATTGTGGTCGAATCAGAGATATCAACATTGAACGTTAATTTTTATTTATTTAACAAAACCGATGTAAACTATCAAATTTTTTTAGTACTCAAGGTTGCCCTGCTCACTTAAGGATACTTTTGATTCTTTGCCAAATCTTAAGTTGTACCTAAATTTTAATCATTTGAAAACTTTTTTTTTATTCTTTAGATAAAAATAATTTTTCTAAGTAAGTGTTTATGCACAAAAATACCAGAACCCTGAAATCTATTACAATTTAAACGACTGTCCCCTATATAAAATTTAACACCATTTACGATATTATCCAAAAAAAAAAAACCTATTGGCTTCTTATAAGTAAAAATATTCATTAAAATGCAATTAAATAAATAAAATTAAATTTACAGAAATCAACATTTTAATATTATTAAAATTTTGTTTATTTTAATTGAATATTTTTCAGTAAAGGACAAAAAAAACAAAAAAAAAAAAAAAACAATTTTCCCTAATTTATTTTTTTTTACCCTCGGTTTTTAGTGAATTAAAAAAATATTTCGTTCATCTTCTAACTCACAAATGTAAATATATACATATATACGTAACTAAAAATCTTAGATCCTTTACAAAATAATAAATTCCAAAAATAACATCCTAATCTTAATTAATTATATCAGCATACAATTAAAAATAAATATAGGCTAGGCAAAAAAAAAAAAAAAAAAAAGATTTGAATGTGAAGTAAATTACACTAATTATTTTCCACTTATCTTAATTTATTAGGAAATCAGTTAATTCAATTTCTTTTATAATAATATAGTAGAAATTTTCTAAATAATTGAAACTATATAATTATGTCAAACACGGAAATAATTCGTATAATATTTTTAAACCACCCTTTTTGCATTAATTTTTCCTTTTTTCTTTTTTTTTTTGGATTTTAATCAAATTATATATTTTATTATAATATTGATATTCTTGTATACTGTTTGTTTTAAAAGAATTTAATGGGTTTTATTGCAAAATTATTATACATATACCAAAAATAAAAAATAAAATAATCCTTTTTTTTTATGCTTTCACAAGAAAAGAAAAAAAAAAGTATATTTTTGATTATTTTTGTTTTTTAAAAATAAGTTGCTTTTCAAAACATTTGTAAATAAAGATAAATAAATAAACCAAAAAACAATTTTGACATTTTTTGTTAAAATTTCTTCTTATTTTTTTTTTTTTTTGTTATTTTTCAATAAAACTTTTTACTTAGATCAACAATCAAGCCCTACCTTTTTATGTTTACTCACGAAAAAAAAAAAAAAATAACAAACTCCAAATCAGTAGAAGCATTTTTCTTCTCCTGAATTTATATTTTAACCATATTTTAAGAAAAAAAAAAATAAATTTTTTCTTTAAAAACAAAAAAAATTATTAAATTTTTTTATTAAATATGGATTATTATCTTTTTTGTTAAATTTAATTAAATTTTGTTGCCATTATGAATTCAAACAAGTGTCATATGTTAAGAATATATGTATAATATAATATTTTGTATGTGTACAACATACTCTAAACATATATTAATAAATTTGATTAGTTAAAACAAAAAAATTTTTTTGTGATTTAATAGCACTTTTGAATGCATGTTGTTCGACTATAGAGAAAATTTAATTTTGCTTCTCTAATTGTATACATATTACTTATAGTTTAAAATACTATTTGAATATATGTAGTAATGTATTGTTATAGAAATGACATGAATATAGCTAGAAATGTATCTCTATTAAATCTCATAAATCAATATGACAACATCATATAACATGTTTATGATAGAAATAATTAATTGGATAATATTAAGATTTCCTTACATTTTTGAAAGAGTTGTGTTTCTTGTGAAAGGATATATAGAAAATAAATTAGAGTATATAATTACATATTTAATATATATTAGTATATTTATTAATATTATTATAGAGTAATAAGCATCAATAATGGTATTCATTTCGAACTTCAAGAATTTACATATACCTACATAATATTTATTTAGGTAAATAATTCAATGGTTGTTTTTTTTTGAAAGATTTTAGTTTTTAAGAGTGGTTTTTGTTTCCAGTTGGATACATATTATTTTTATAAAAATGGATTCACAATATATGCTTTGTGTCACTCGCTATACGGTGAAGCTGCCAACATTTAGATATGAAATTAATATACTATATAAAAAATTGTGTCAAAATAATTACAATTAAAACTGTTGTTTCGCAGCTTTGACAAACAGCCGCACAGTAAGAACGACTGTGGAATAGTTTTATACAAATTCAATTTTTCGCTGTACTATAATTTCTGATGTAAGCCGTATTAAAGATTAGAAGAATAATATTTTTATATTTTTGAATGTAGTTTTACAACTCTACACAACTCTTTAATACCTTGCCAACATGGTTTTTAAATAATTTTTTCCTTCATTTTTTGCTTCAAATTCTTCAACGTTTTCAATTAAGTATCTGAGGTCCATATCGGATTAAATCATAATTTCAACAAATTTATACATGGACAGAAGACGGACTGCCAATATATGGAATCTCTGTTTTCTCAAAAAAAATCCTAAAAATAAAAAACGCGTTAAGTGTTTAATCAAATATAAAAATTAAAAAATTGAAAGTATTTATTGTAATTTTTTTTTATCCTATTAGCATCGTGTTATTGGAATTATTTTTGCTCATACCCAATTTTCGTATTTAGAAGCATATTAGGGAGACAAATCTGAAAAAGTTATTAATTTAATATTTTCATTCTAGCCACTGCTTAAAATTTAGGAAAATCACTTTTCACAAAATTAAGTTTATTATGGCGTATCCCAGCTAGACATTAATTAAAACAAAATTGATACTAAACTGATTCCATAATCATACCAGGTTTTTGAACCATCTAATTGATCTAAGTCTGAAATTGATTTTTAACTTCTAAATAATTGATTTTATATTAAATAATTGCTTTTATATTAAGTTTATAAAAAGTTTATTGATGAATTTATGATTCTCTGGAATTGATACAAAATGTCTGTAAATTTAAATTTATTTTCGAATTTTTCAAAACTCAAAGTGACTACTTTTTTTGTACGCTCCGTAATACCGCGAATAGAAATCGAAATAAAAACGTTCATTATAAAACCAGTATAACACAATTAATAAAAAATATTTTAAAGTATTTAAATGGCAGTTCTGACAGTAATTAAATGAATTCATTTAATTATATCCATAATTTTATTCACGAAAAAATAATCACTAAGTGAAATTTTATTTGATAGATTATGAAACTTTTGAAATATACATATTTTTTATTAACTCTAATTGTAAAATTTACAGAATCCATTTAAACTTTGAAAAATTATTATTGTTAAGTTTACAATAATTAAGAACTGTATAAATTTGATTTAAAAGCATTAGTTTGGAAAAAGTAATATTTTTAAACTGTCAAACTAAATAAAAAAAAAGTTTTCATAAAAACAATAAAAAATAACAATTTATTAGTTTATTCAGTTTATTAGTTTATTCAGTAAAAATTATGCATTTTGAATAAACAATGACACTATCAGAAATGCTTAATATAAGCAATAAAAATGTTATGTTTATATACAAACAATGTAAGAAAAACTTTTCGATGTCCATAATAATTTTACTCTTTGTTTTTTTTTTTTTTTGGATGGTCCATATTAACTCTAGTTTTTTAGTATACAGAAGAATAAAAAAAACAAAATAGTTTTCATCAGTTATTATGCAGATTCCAATTTAGCGAGCAATGAAAAATTTAAACAAACTAAAATCTTTTTTTGTTTTTCTATTTACAAACATAAAACATAAATGCTATGAAATTGGTTATTTTTGTTTATTTTACAGTAAAATATTTATTCTTGGTAAGGAATGACATTAAAGATTGAATACTATAAATAGCACTATAAAATATTTTGGTCACGTAAAAAAATATGATCGGTTTTCAAAAATTTATTACATAGTTAAATACATAAATCCAATTACAATGCTTTAATAAATGAATTTGTTATATCAATTAATAAATTAATAATTATCCTTATAATTTGTATGATTGCGTGAAAATTTCAAATCCGTATCATATTAGTTTAATTTGAATTCATAAACTTTTAATATCGAAACATAGTTTATGTAACTTAATTATTTACAATGCTGAAAAGTTTAAAACAGAAAATTAATACTTATTCCATTTGAAAATATATATGTATAGAGAATGTCCAGAAAATAATTTTTCGTTTTTTACTTTTCTATTTATTTTATTTCCCTTTTCTTATTGAAGGAAACTCCTTTTTTGTCACTTAACACATTTTTCATGACAAAAAAAAAATAAAATTTTCGTTACATTTTGTCATGAAAAATGTGTTAACTGACAAATGCAAGACATTTTAATTAATTTTATCTTAAAGATATAATCATTAGAAGAAAAAAAAATAACAGAAAATAAAATTACATTTCATCAGTAAAATGAAAATTTACCACACAATATTTAAAAGTATATTTAAAATTGGAAAAAAAGAAAAAAAGTGGTGATGGAACAATTAAAAATATTGAAATTCAATTTCTAAAGACAAAGATATAAATTTTTTAATGTTTTTTTTTTTAAAGATAAAATTTTCGAGCAAACGAAGTTTAAATTTAAATTGTTTATAAATAATTAAGTATTTTACATTAATTCAGATTAGATTGGGTAATATCTGCAGATACTTTGGCGAACTGCAGCATAAAAGTTGTTGTGAATCTTTGAGGAAACAGTAATTTTCTTTCATAGTTTCGAAGAAGTTACAATCAGCGCAATACTGATACATCTCAAATATATGGAAATATTTCGACCAATTCGAAAATACGTAAACAAACGCCCTCATTACCCAGAGGTCATTAAGAATCTGGTGTGATTTATATAGACAGCAAAGCGACTATCTTAACCTCGCCTAAATATAATTTATTTCTTCTTTGCTGGTTATATAATTTTTTTTTTAAAACTTTATAAAAAAAAAAATAATAGCTGAAGCTATAAAAATTGTTTTTATAAAAGTTATATTTTTTTTATTAATTTTTACAAACGAAAATTTATATTCAAAGACAAAATATATAAAAAAAAAAAAGTTCGCCATCATTTATGTGGTATTAAAGAGCAAAGATACATTATTCTCCAGCATAAAACAAGCATGGCATCTATATGGATTTAAAATTTCAGGACATTTAATATAATTTATTATATCTCACAAGCTTTTGTTTTATTTTATTTTATTTTTTTCGTTCATAAGTTCTGTGTGCCAAAATATTTTGTACCTGTGATATTTACTGTAATACTACAATATATATATAGGTATGTTTATACATATTGACAAACTTAAATATAAAGTTGAATTTCATTCCCTAAATCCTTATATATAAATAATATATAAATGTATATGTATACCGTATATAAAATCACAAATTATTTTTATTCTGTAATATTTTTGTGTCTGTACCAATAACTTTTATTGTATCATAAAGAAAGGATTGAGAATAAATTACATGATTTTGGTGGAAACGTCTTTAACGAACAAAACCCAAAAAAACAAGAAAAACAAGAAAAATAAAATTTTATATAATTAACTCATTCAATTGCTAAATATTTACCGCACACAGGACTCTAAAAAAAATATAAATTTCTTTTTTTTGTTTTATATCTCCTGCTGCTACAACACAAATTAAAACCAAAAAGTAGTTCAATTTAATATCATAAAAAATAATATTTTTCACTTTTTATTTTTTTGGATTTTCAGTTTAATGCCAAAAAATATTTCCATTTAACGAAAAGAAAATATGTCTTATTTTTCCCCCCTGTAATTTTATTTCTAATACATAATTTTAATGTATATGTATATAAATTTGGTATATTATACAATTGGTAAGGAAAAAAAATTAATTTAGATAAATTTCAGCTGCACAGTGGGTAACATATTTACTATTATATTTGAAAAAAAAATTTTTAATTGTTAGATTAAAATGAGCATCTTGGAATATTGCTTAGACTTTATTTCATCTACAACCAATTGGTTATATTTGTTTCAATTACAATATCTTTGTTTTAAGTTTCAGTACATTTTTGTTTCAATCCAATATCTTTCCAACATTAATATTGACTGACGTTTATTTTCAATTCGTATAATAATTTTTATAAATAATTGAATAAATTTCTGCTCTAATTTGATCAATTTCAGATTAATAACTATATTTATATACAAAAAAGTATAACCAAATAATTTTTCAAATTAATATTTAGCATAATTTTATATCTTCATATACCAGTGTGCACCAGAACTGATTAGAGATATCATTTAGCTGTGGTCCATCTAAATCCGCATTAACTTAAAACCACTAAACAGTATCTATCTATATGTTGTGTTAAATCTTTTTCCATATATATATATATATATATATTTATATACATATAATTTCATTAAGCTGAAACAAGAAAAATACTTTCCACTGTTCTAAATTTTAAATTTTCGTTACTCTCGATAATATTAAACTAAAATAATAATAATAAAAAAAAAACCGAAAAAGTTATCCACGGCATCTCTTATAATGTCATAATATTTTTTAATTGCCTACCGTGAATTTGTGTTCAAGATAAATTTTTCAAATTACGAATAATAACGTATAGAAAGAAATTCAGATGAATCCACGATCTATGTGATGATGGTGATGAGATACAAATTAAATTACGATGACGGAAGCTCAAAGTGTTTTTGATAAGCCAGAATAAGATAAAATTATGTATATACATGTATAATAAAGTAAATATAATGTTGAAAGGTTATATGATTGTTATATATATACCCCTGTAAACAAATTTAATTAGTATAATTAAATTAGTCTATTCTTTATCTTCTCTATATTAAATTAATTAGAATATCTTATTTTTGTGTTGAACTTTATAAAAGAACCAAAAAAATTTAAAATCTGGTATTTATTTCATTGAGTCATAATATTTATATATTGTTAATATATACAAATCAGACAATTTCATTAAATATCTAACAATAGAAAATCGCGAATTTACTTGCAAGGTTGGATTATATTTAATATAAAATGATATTTTCTCTTTTTTTCTATAGAATTTTCTATGAAAATTCTATTGTAAAGATAATTGCATTATGAAATACAATAAAATGGTTTGAATTGTGTAGAAAAATGATGGAGTTAATATTAAACTTAATAATATAGTAATTAACCACAAAAATTAGCTTTTGAATTGCAGGAGTATTAATTAAAAATAACATCTTTAAGCAATCATAATTAATGTTCTATGCTATTATATTATAATTAATATATCATAAGTATCTTTAATAAATAAAAAAAAATTTCATAACAGAAAATATAAATAAAATGAAAATTTTCTGGAAATTTTTATGTAGTAACTTTTTAGTTTTTCATTATTTTATTTCAAATTTTTTGCTGTAAGCTTTAACAACGTAAATATTACAAGCGCTATGAAATTATTATTTTTTCAATTTCTCTTTATCATAAATTGTATTTGTCAACAACCAAGAAGAGACAATGATGTAATTATTATTAAAAAAAAACTTATTCATCAGTTTATTATAAAAATACAATTATCATTTAGTATCCTCCGAAGGAAATCCTTGAAATAATGAAACCTGTTCACAATATTTGTGTTGATAAAACTGGAGTAACTGAAGGTAAATATATATATTTTTTAAATAAATCAATATTGCAATAAGAAATTAATAATATAAAATGTTATACTTTGTATTTTTTTTATCCACGGTTAGAGGCAATTAAAGAGTTTAGTGACGGAGAAATACATGAAGATGAAGCATTAAAATGTTACATGAATTGTATATTTCATGAAGTTTTTGTTGTTGATGATAATGGTGATGTGCACTTAGAGAAATTGTTTAATATAATTCCAGATACATTAAAAGATATTGCATTAAATATGGGAATAGGTTGTATGCATCCGGAAGGAGACACATTATGTCATAAAGCATGGTGGTTTCATCAATGTTGGAAAAAAGCTGATCCAGTTGTAAAAAAAATAAATATTTATTTTTATTATAAATTTCAACTAAGTTTTTAAATATTTTTAGCATTACTTTTTGGTTTAAATATGAATGGAAGTATATTGGTGCTATTTAAGGACATAGAAAAATCCAAATATTTAGTGACAGTTAATGTGAATTATATTTTGTATTTGTTGGTTTGAAATATATAATATGAATCTGAATTCTACTAGACAATTCAAAATTTTCTTATTAATTTGGAATACAATATATTTTAATTAAAAAATTTCCCCCAAAACTTAGGGGTAGGCTTCATGTGCACTTAGAGAAATTGTTTCAGAAATTAACAAAATCTAATGATGAGATAAAGGGTTATTAATTTTGTATTAAGTATTATTTTTATAAGTTTAAAATTTTCGTGGAAAATTCTTTCTCGATTTGTTGTGCAATTAGAGTCTTACTGAAATAGTCAAGCCAAAAAGAAAAGTTTCTTTTGAGAAACTTTCAAATTTGAGGAATTCCTTAATGTTCAGTTCCATTTACTTCGAACAATAAATATTAATTAATAACCTACCCACAATTTATTTAAAAATAAATATAATTACTACAAAATTCTGTATAAAAAATATAAACACTTAAATAATTTCTAAAGATTTCGAAAATAAATTTTAATTTTTAAGGATAAACTTCGTTTGACTTATTACATTTTATTTCAATTGATTATCTTTTATAAGGTAAAAAAAAAACGATATTTTATAGAAACATAAAAAGAAACATAATTTATAGAAACATAATAAATATGTTGGTTTTATATTTTATAGAAACAACAAATTTATTTATTCCTAGTATTTTAATTAACCACGAAGATTATTATTAAATATTATTAAAATGAATTAGTTTATTTAGTAAATTATATTTTTCAAAGTTTGATAATTTTTGTATGAAAAAAATTGTTGTTTTTAATAAAAAAGATATTAAAAAATGAAATTATAAGTCTATATCGATAGATAAAGACTTATAAAATGAACTAAGTTTAATTCAAAATTTAGTTATTGATATATCGTTATTTGGATATTCGTTATGAAGTAAATTTTGTATATCCTTGTTGGAAATTTAATTTCCAGCCCATTCCGGAATAGCTTTTTGAAAAAAAGATCTTCGAAAATTGTCGGAGAAATTGGCAAAATACATAAGTTTTATCTAAATCCATACAAACCTTCAGGATTTTCGCAAAAAATTGAAAAAAGTTAAAACAAAAGCAATCCCCACATATTTGGTATCTCCGTGTTGGAAATTTAATTTCCAAGACGAAAAATATTCAAAAATTGTCGGAGAAATTGCCAAAATACATAAGCTTTGTCAAAATCAATTCAAACCGTCAGGTTTTTTCGCAAAAAATTGAAAAAGTTTAAAACAAGCAATCCCTTCATATTTTGTATATCCCTTTTGGAAATTTAATTTCATGTCCATTTTCGAAAATTCTTTTGTTTTTCTTGGCACTCAAATCTTTAGCATTGAATTTCCAACATGTAATTTAATGCCAAATGGCAAGGCAATGTCTAAAATACGATATCTATTTACTTATTTAGTAAAATTAATGTATTAAATTATTAGTAGGTGGGTTGGAAAGTAGGAAGGTCCTACTGACTATTTCGTCAGATACCTCATGAATGTGTACAACTGCGACCGTTTTATTCTGCTGCCTAGAACGGCTCGGCCAAAAAATGTTATATCAAACTTTTATGGCGGGGGAGTGGCAGAGTAGTTCAAATAATCTTAAAATACATAGTAATTAACTATAAGATAGTTATTCGGAGTAATAGAAGAATATAACTAGTATTCTTTTAATTCTGTTTTATCTATTTATCTAAAAGGCCTACTGAAAGTTTGATTACATTTTTTTTTATGTTGGCTACAGCTTGGTAAATGTCTATTGCCAATAGCTTGGAAAATATAAAATTAAATATGTATCACAATAATTAATTCGTAATATTTCTGAAATATAAATGCATCATTATATGTACTGAAAAAGAAATAATTGGAGATATGTGCATTATAGATAGAATGCATAATTTTCACAGCTTCAGAAATTAACAAAATCTAAAAAAAAAAATGTTTATCTTTTCAGAAACTTTTTAATTCTAAAATCTTATAAAACTCTCACAGATTAATAATGCATAAATAAAATGGTGTATATTTTCGTGCAGCAATTTACCTACCTGAGTTCTAGAAAATGTTTCCTGAGGCAAAACAAAAAAATTCAAAAAACAAAGCAATCACAAAAACTAAAATGAATCGAGTCAAAATCCTTTACAAAATCATATGAAATTAAAATGCTGTTCCAATTTTTATATCTGCAACAAAAAAAAAAAAATAAGGAAAACATATAACTTTACTGAATTTTATATATTGGGTATATATAGTATATATGCCTGATACTCAGTATTATATTTCTTCTCGGAAAATTTTAGAGGAAAAATAAACAACAAATTATACTTTTTTTTTAATATATTACTCCTTTATGCATCTGTGGTCCTGACACGGTTCTTGACTTTTTTCCTTTATCCTGCTGGTGTTGTTGTTGTTTTTATGTTAAAGAAGAAGAAGAAAAAAAATGAATAAAACTGAGAAAAAAAAAAATTTATATTTCAGTGAAGTTAAATAAAAACTAAAGAAAAGCATACAAACTAACGAATCTAGCAACGCGAAGGATCGTTGAATAAAAATGCCATTAAGGCGAATCTATGGAAGAATAAAATAATTGTTTTTAGTTGATTTTTTTTTTAAAGTGAATTTCCACTAAGAATCCTTTTTCATTATTTCGGGTATATATATGCTATCTATACTTATATATATTTTTCGCGTACAACACTATGTCAGTGTATAAATATACTAGAGGCAGTTATTTCTTTCCTTTTTTTTTATTTTAATAAATTTAAAGAGGAAGTAAAACTTTTCGATTATCCGGCATAGTAAAACTAAAAAATAACTATTTTAAAGTTATCAAAAACAAAACTTACATTTGCATATAGAGTGTATTAAGTTAAAATTTTATTAATTTATTAAAGGTCAGTAATGCCTCTCTGAATAATAAAACTGAGGTTTAGTATTACAAATATTTTAAAATTATTTTTAATTTAATTAGTAATTGGAAAGTTTATATTATGGTTGTCCTACTTTTTTAATAACTAATGTTGGATTTATCGTTATTTCGGGCAAACATATGAAAAGCTATTTACTTATATGTAACAGAGATGACTTACTCGATAAACGACTGGATATTATGTTGAATTGCAATAAATTACTAATTGAGAAATTACCAAATTCTTTCAAAGAAAATTCTTTCTATTCTGAGCATTCTATTATTAAATAATTATATAATTTAAAAATATGTAATTTAATTTCAAATTTATATTGACTAGTTTTAGCTTTAGTCATTGTTTTTGTGTTTCTTAATGCAATTTATGTGCAATTTTCTAACTACTTTTTCCATTAATTTAATTTTAATAATATGAATATAATAATTTTTTAAAATTTGGTCTTTCAAAATATCATTTCACTAAAAACTTATTATATTTAGCTACATAATAAATGAATTGGAATTTTAGAGAAACTTTATCGTAATGAATCTATTTTTTCTCATTATTTGAATAGTTTAATAATTTGTTATTAGTTTTTAAAAATTTCAAATCAAATAAATGTGCAATAAATTAAACTAAAATTTGAAAACTTTTAATTTTTTTTCTATGTAATTTTCTACGTTTTAAAAGTTGAATTTTTACTTAGTTTTAAAATGTCATATGCTGTTTAATTTAATTTTAATTCATTTATAATCAAATGAAGCAAAATATGTATTTCAGTAAGTTATTACATAGTTCAAAACGATTTAATTGATTATTAGAAATATGTGTTTTATTGGATAATACAAATTAATTGAAGATTTTCCACAAATTATTCCAAAACTTATATACTTAATATTATTTAACAAATTTAAAAAAATATTTTAATATTTCCAACGTTTTCTGTACAAATTATTTACAATAGTAAAGCAGAACATTTATTGTTGTGATATGCTGCAAATTTGAACTATTTATGTAAAATAAATATATAATATCAAATTTGCGTCTGAACTATATTTAATATCGAATTTTATAATACCTCTCTGCTTTTATTTTAAATAAAAATTAACCCTCAACATTAATTTGAATAGGAAAAAATATTCTTAACTTTTAGTTCCTACTTTCATTATTTATGTAAACTTCACTTCCGACAAACTAAATCAATACTAACAACACTAAACGAGAATATTCAAAAATTTCCTTTTCTATGAAAAATATTATGAAAGTTAAAAGTTATTTGAAATAAGTTTTTGCGCAAGTTCCCGAAAACGGAATGAATTACGGAATGAATTCTCTCTTCAGCATTTTCCCTATAAAACCATTTTTCGAAATAAATGTAAAAAAAAAATACGAAATAAAAAAATATTTTGGAAGTTAAATATTTATTTTATGGCAAATAGTGTTATAGTATTTAAAATTAACTGAATAAAAACCAAATTAATTGTTATTATTTGAAAAAACAAATCTTCTGAAAATTAAATAGCGGTTGAAAATAAAAAGCTTATAGTAATTAAGCCAGTAATTAAACCTAGTTCTAAAATTTATTAAATTAATTATTTTCTTACTTATTTTGATTTTCGTCGGATATATATGTTTAGATTTATTTCTAATTTTATGACAGTTTAATGAAAAAATTATTTATTTAAAATATTCTATATTTTTTATTATACTTACCTGCACTATAATATTATCTGTAATGTGACAGACAATATTTTCTACCAATTAAATGATGCATTTAACAAATAAATTCTTACAATTAAATAAACTAATTACTTTCAATATTTCCTCACAGCGCTTAAATTACATAATTTTATTATTATGCGGTATATGAAATTTATTATTGTTTGGTATAGTCCAGTCCGAAATATATGAACTGAAAGTAGAATTTTAAATTATAACAATTTACAATTGAAATATCAGAATTTATAACAATTGAATTATTTTTTAGTATCTAATTCATTCTTATATTTTTGTCGAAATATTTGTTTCGGAAAAATTAGATAGAAAAAAATATGTAATAAAAATTCATATTTCCTTTTTTTATGACATTAATAATTGTAGCTTATTTTAAAAGTTAGGGCAAACATCAAATTTAATTTTATATAAAAAAAATTTAAACATAAGAAAAATAATATTAATAAAAATTTAATAATACATAATATAAATAATTTTATAAAGAGTTTTCATTGAAACTTTATTGTTACTCTATGATTTTATTTTCTAAAAGTCAAATATTGTAGTAAAATCATACAAAATTAGTTTATTCTTTGCAAATACAAAAAAATTTCTTTTTGAGCGTACGGAAAATATTTTATAAAAAAAAAATATAGTACTCATACATGGTAAGTATTTAGAAATATATTATATATCTAAAGTAGGTTGAAAACATGCCTAGGAAGATACTACTAATATTACATTAAATAACTCTATATTGAAGGAAAAACTGAATTTTTATTTTTTTGCCAATCCTTATTAATTTCCTGTTCCACCTTTAATTTAATGAAATTAAAACGGTTATATGAAACTTCTGAGTATATAAATTTTGCCTTTTCAAAAGTTCATTTTAAATTTAGTATTAGTTTATATTCTATATCTATAGATACTAATACTGTGTAAGCCATTAATTATAATTTTAGTCTTTTGTTTATTACAATAGGTGTACATATATGATAACTATTTTTTTTTTTTTTTGGTAAATAATGTTTATAACATATTTTAAAATTATATAATCATTTAGCCTACCTGATAGTTTATTTAAAGTTAATATTATTATTAGTACATAATATTATGTACTAATAATAATGTGCAACAATATAGTAAATTTTTAAAAAAAAACTATACCTATATTGTTTTTTTAATCAAATATTTACTACACCATATCTGTTTAATATGAATTAATTTAAATTCGATATTGATTTAATTTACAATGGTTTACAAAATATTTTCCATATTAAATTTTGGACATAAAATCAAGAAAATAAGAAAAAAAAACATTTTCTTGAAAAACCAAATTACCTAAAAATCAATTAGGGTTTAAGTTTGCCTGAAGATATTTTGATAACACATTCAAAAAACATTTTTTTTTTTTTACAAACTGATAGGCATATATTTACCTATTTTATACACATACTCCCCATTCTATGTCAACAAAAAAAAAAATTTACATAATCAAAAAATCCAACACAAAATCTTTTCCACATTTTATTTATTTATTTAATTTTTTTTTTCCTGCTTGAATTTTCATTTAAAAAGATGAAAAGTATTAAATAGGATAAGGGTTTTTTTTTCCTTTTGAATACAAATACTTTGAATATAGAATCTGTATAGTGATTGTATTTAAATCCTCTATTTTTCTTTGATATTTTTGTTTGCGCTTTTACGAAAAATAGATTGTCGGAGATGTTGTTAAGGGTAGGCGAAATAATAATAATAATAATAAAAAAAAAAAATAGACTAAAATGGGATAAGTATGTAAAGAAGAAGCTTATAGAGGCTGCCTGAAGTGTATATAAGGTTAGGTACCATTTTTGATATTACATATAAATAATATGAAAAAAAAAAAAAAATTACTTTGAAGATTTACACTCGACCTTGGAAAATAGAAAATAAGTTAATTTTATTTTGAATAGCGACTGTTTATTTCAACAAGTGTATGACTGTTTATTTATTTCAATTATAGAATTTTTATAAGAGTATATTTTTTTTTTATTTGTAACTAATATTTAATACTAGTGTACTTAAAGGAGTGAATAAACTTAGAATTATTTTTTGTAAAGCGAGTATTTATGGTATTGTTAAAGGAAATTAATCAAATACTAAGAATTTTAATTATAACTTTTCTATTGGGGAGAGTTGTCTAAATTGTACCACGTTTCAGTATTCCCAAATTTTTTCTCGGCTTAATAAAGATTTATGTGCTGTAATAAATTTAAATTTTAATGTTGTCCCTACTTAGAATAATTATTTTGTACTAAAAGAGAAGAGTAATATTTCCGTAAAAATTGTCATAAAAAAGACTGCAAATATGTAGTACAATTTAGAAAAGTGGTTTATAGCACCGAAAAATTTATACCACCGAAATACTGAATATAATTTAAATTTGCCTTAATTGTACCGGTACAATATTGGAATACACTGCGGTCCAATTTTGGCAACTAGAATTAAGTGAAGTTTTACTACAATAAATATTTAACTTCACGGTCTTTTTATCCTTATTCTCCTGGTAGGGTACATTTTTTTAATTTACAGCTTTTTGCTATTTATTTAGCCTATATTTTTGTTCAGATTGCAATTATGGGGCTGCACCTTTGTGATATCTTCAAATCCGATAAGTCGTATATTTAAAACGGATGGTCAGATAATGTTTCAGACTCCTAAAATCTTTGGGCGGTCAAAAACGTCCCATACATTTCTTACAACCATAAAGAGGTATAATTCTACGAGAATTAGTGTTAATGATATAAAATCTTTAAAAATATTGGCTGTTGTAAAATATAAAAAATGACTTAACTTTAACTCCAAAAACCCTTAGAATAGTCCAATATTAAAACTATTGTCGGACACAATTAAACCATAAAATGACAATAAAGTGTGACCAATTTAAATTTTATATTGAAAACATTTTTTTACAACACTTTCAACGCAATAGTCATCAATTAATTATATATTATTTCCCAATTCAAGTAATGATACAATTTATTAAGTGGTATAATTTGGGCGACTGTCTCCTATATTATCCTGATTATTAAAATAATAATTTTGACAAACTATTTCATTGCTAATAAAACTGTATTGTTTTTGTTTTTTTTCAAAAATACCATATAAATCTGAATATAAAATCTGCTCAAATTCATATGATTAATGATTATTACCAGAAAGTTGATTTTTACAAAAGATTATGTATATATTATTTAGTTTTAATTACGAAATAATTCATTGTAGATTATAATTGATTTGTTATTCACGCAAATCGGATAATTAAACGATTATAATTTACTGTATAATAGTTATTTTAAAACACAGTCCCTAAATTATAGAAAGGACCTAATTTGCCAATTTAATATCCGTTTTTCATAATTTAATTAAATTAATGTTATTTTAATATACATATATAATTGATTAGTTAGAAATTTTAGATAATAATTATTACTATCTTATAAAATAATATTTTATATAGATGGTATACATAATATTCATTAAAATAGCCTACATAAATATTAAGAGATACTTTATAATATGTATCTTTAAAAAATACAACATAATTATAATCTGTCTAAAATTTACTACATTAATTTTCTTTTGCCATTCTTATTTTATATACCAAATAAGCACCCCAAATCGCATTAGGATTTTTTACTTATTGAATTTATTTCACATATACATATAGGTGGTAGAAAACATTGGCTAAAGGTCTAAATGTTTGAGTAATCAACACTCCTCTATATATGTATTCATATTTTCTTATATATTATATATTTAGTAAAAATAATCGTAATACAAAAAAAAATAAATAAACGAACACATATTATACAAAATGTTAATGGCAGTTGTGTATAATTTTTGTTATTTTTTTTGTTATTTTGACTACCAAAAAACAAAAATGTTTGATAAGTATTTCAAAAAGGTGTGTCAGTTTGTCACAAATTTTGAAAATGTTATCATTAATAAACCGCTCAGAAGAATGAAAATAGCAATTTACTACGGTTATTATATCGTTAATAATATACATTTAATAGATTATATAAAAAAAAAACATGTTATTACCATTTATAGGAAATCATTTATATAATTTTATATACAACATATTTGTATTATAAATGCTAGAAACTTTATATACATTTATGTATAAAAGAAAATGATCTCATATTCCTTATACTAATTAGTTCATTTATATTTAACTATTTAAATTATTTACTTTTGTAATTAAATCTGTACAATCTGTGAAAATATAATATAATTTTTTTGAAATTACATCAATTTTAACTTAGTCATTATCATAATATAAAAATTTCAGTTTTAAATTCCTTTTTCTTTGTCCTTTGCATATATATATATACATATTAATATATTCATAATATTAAAATGAATATTGTACCCAATAAAATATGGTAAAAAGTATTTGTACGTGATATGGCAACGCGTTTAATATTCGATCTGGACATGCCATTCAATTAAATAGAGTCACGTTTCGTAAATTGGTGATATCAAAAAAATATCAATTTATTAAACTTGTAAAGGTCACATTTTTAAAACATAGAGTACATATTCATATAGTATGGATGATTTAGATCTAGTAAAGTTTTGATCCTTAAGCATAAGGTATAATGGAAAAGGATATATGTATATAATAAAAAAAATGTACTTCTTTCCTATCAACTGCTAAAGTCACTGTTGTTTCAAAAAAGTTGAAAAAAAATTTTTTTAACACAATCTTACATACAGACCGGAAAGAATAATAATGCATATACGGGAAGTATATTGCACAAGAAATTACTATCATATTCAATTCAACTTTCGGAATCTTCTTTTCTTTTTTGCAATAAATCGTGACATTTTTATAAATGTACACTTTTGTTTTAGAAAATCAAATTATCTAAAAATGAATATTGGAATAACTAATAATTGTTTCATTTTGTGTAAACTTTTTAATAACGTACAAATTAATAAAGTGTTCCGGATTCTTTTTTGATTCATTATTTTATAAAAATTTTGTAATAAAATAGAAGATTTTTTATGGAGGCAAAACTTTACAGAAGACCATCACTTTTATGTTTATTATTTACAATATAAAACAGATTCAAATTTTAAATAAGTGCATTTAGGTTTTCCAGTGATAGATTTTCTATTTGCGATGACAACAACTAACTGACCCAGTATTTTCCAATAAATTTCTATCTAATCCAAAAGTAATATTGATGGTTTTTTAAAACAATTTCGTAATCACTTTATATTATATTCGTGATAGTAATTAATGTTTCTAAATTTCAATGTTATTTATTTTTAGAAAAGAAGGTAAAATCGGTAGAATTCAATACTTTTTTTAAATTATGTGATGCAGAACATATCGATAGGATTTGCAAAAATGTATTAAGCGAAAACAATTTTTAAAAAAAAACCGTTTTTATAATAAACTAGTAGTTTGCATGAATTTGAAACGATATGTTTGGTCCAGTTTTTATAGTTCTATCACAATTACAAAAAAAGTTCTGTAAGAACCGCTGGAAATTTAGAATACAGGTTAATTTGCTCAAAAATAATTACAATTAGATCTATTTACAATCCTGGATAAAACTGGAAACTATGGCTAAAAAAATCAAGCAATGTTTCCCGGCAAGAGTCATGTGTTTTGTTTGAGTTTTGTGAATTTTGGCAGTAATGCAAATATGTAAACTATAGGTTTTTTTTAAATTGATATTATTTGTTTATTAAATTTATTTAAACAGGCAAAATGAGATATATTGATGATACTATTGAATATTTTAAATCTTATATTATAGAAGCAACAAATGTTGATTTACTTAATAAAATTCGGTCAGCATTGCCAGTGACACATACTTATTTTTGTTATTTCACATAGTTGGCAATATTATTTGTTGATTTTTAGCTTTTAGTCAATGCTGAAATCGAGATTAGTTGCCTATTTTAGCTATAGCTTTTATGCAACAAAATGGATTTATGTACAGAAGAAAATTATGCATAAAAATAATTAATTTTTAGTAATATATGAAAAAACTGAATAAGAAGTTTTTGTATTTCCTTTCAAAATTTGGATAAAACTCCGAGTTTTTCTGTTGTACTACTACCGAGTTTTTCTGTTGTAATACTTGAAAGTAGTGGCAATAAAATTTGGTCGCCATTAAAAATAAAACTTACATTACTTTTAGTAACTTTATTATATTTTATAATTATAACTTATTTCCTTAATTCACAAAATGTTCCACCTTACAATTTATAAAATTTCTAGCAAGCCTTTATGTACAATGTATACACAAACTTTAATATAAAACCATATAATCTTTAAAATCTAAATATTATACTTTACATGTCCTTGAGAGTAATTCCGTTTGCCTTCAAGAAACATGAAACATGAATAATATTGAATACAAAGTTAACTTAACTCTTAATATAATGTACAACAATATACATAATATTTAGAACAAATTTTTATTTATTTATTTTTTATTAAATATTATAATCAAATTTATTAGCTGTAATAATATTGTAGTATATATAACCTATTGCATTGTTGACAATTTAATAAAAATCATATTCCTTAAATATTTTCTTATGCCACTTCAAATTTGTAATTCAAATTCATGAAAAATGACAATCATAATAATTCTAATGAATTTAAATTATTATATTCTTTATATATCACAGAATTGGAATTATTTAAAAATATATTCTCCACAATAAATGTATACATTTATTAATGGAAGACCAACAAATAAATAATAATGTCTAATTCTTGATTTAAGTTGTTTCGATGTCAATTGTAATTTATTTGGTGTTTTATTTATTATTATTTTTTTTTGCCCGACAAATAAATTTCCCCGTAAACTATAAAAATGAATAAATAAATAATGATATAATTAATTTATTTGAAGAAAATTAAATATAAAAACTGTCATTTGATAGCTATTGCTCTTTTATATTTTACCTCAATATTCAGGATATTCGAAATTATTTATAACTATATATATATATAATATTATTTTCTTTACATTTCGTCTAAAGACAATAAATTATTTATATCCCCTTGATAGCATTTAGCACTTCATCACTAAATGATCAAAAAAAAAAATGAAAAAGAAGAAAAAATCTTTTGGGAATTATTGCTTATACTAGTATCGTCAAACCAAGGATTTCTCTATAATTAATTTTATTTTCATTTTTTAATGAATATTTTACTATTAATCTGGTTGCCAGAAATTATTTTCACAATGAGTTCACATGAATACAAATTTTGTTGAAAACTTTATTCTTCTTTCTACAAAAAATAATTGTGAAGGGAAAAACTTTTCTGCCGAATTGAATAAAGTTGAAGTCAAAAAAAAAAAAAAAACCAAAAAATTCTTCATCATGTTGGATATATGTTTATATAGCTATTAAAAGATTAGTAAGCACGCACGATTTTTTTATTTTATTTTAAATACGGTATAAGTTATATAGTATAATAAAGTTTGTAGAAGCATATAGAACCGATGAACTTCAACCCCTCCAGTGATCAATAATGCAATTTTCAACACTGTTTTCATTCTCATTATACTGATTGACTTTGTAACGAGTTTGTTTTTATTACCAGTACGAATTAAATAGGAAAATCTCTTGTGAAAAATATCGAAGTTTTCACTTCATTTTCAAATAAGTAGAAAATTTATATATATACCGTACTAGAATATAATTTCATTTTAACTTTATATTGACTTGTTGCAATCGCCACAGCTTACTCAATTTCATTTCATCTAAAAATAAACATATATGCAGATATATAGTTTCCGATTGTTTATTATGTCTTAATATAAAAAAAAATCGTAAATTATAGAAGCAAAAGTTTTTATATAGTGAATGATAAATAAGTGAATATCCTTAATGCAATTATGTAATTGGGACGAACAAGTTAAATAGAAGTGATTTAAACTTTATATTTTTTTTGCTCTATAATTCTCATAATTACATTATAGGTATATTTAAAAGCAACACGAAACAACAATTTCATTTTAAAATCACTTTTATAAATAAAATGGATGAAGTTTGAAGTATTATTTTTTTTTCAAAAAATTTTTTAATTACATATATATTTAAACTGATAGTTAAACTATTCATTTAAAATTTTATATCCATTTTATAAATTAAATATACCCCTATCCTATATATACTCATAATTATTAATCAAATCAAATATAATTTAGACAACAAAAATTTTGTATCCCAAAAAAAATAATTAATGCCATTATTATTTAACAGATGTGTTTTATTTTTCACCAAAAATAACAAAATAATGACAATATATCACACCTGTTGTATCACAAAAAAAAAATATTATATAATATATAGTATATCAACAAGAAATATTTTTGCTTTTTTGACTTTACGAATAACAATATTATATCCTGATCCTGTCATGTTACAAACAACAAGAGTTTATGCTTGTTAGATTCATAAATATAATTTTATATAATATATATAGATATTTTTTTTTGCTGTAAAAGGAATATACAATTCAACCCAAAACATAATGACCACATTTATTTTAAAATATTCAATTTTGAAAACATTTGAGGGTAAATATTTTTTTCTGTTTTTATTATTTGGATACGGTTACGGTGGTATTCAAGAAAAATTACTTAAAATGATATTAATTTTACATAACAATATTAAGTATGCAGTTATAATACTTATAGATATTAAGAATAATTTTTATTATATGTAATACAGTTTAATTTCTAAATTTAAATTACAAGATCATAAAAATATAAATACGATATAAATTTCAATATTTAAAATAATTATTTTTGAAAAGATTTATGTTATAAAATATATTTTTTAAATATGTAATTAATATGCTTTTCCTGTATCCTTTTTACAACTGAAATTCTCTACATATTTTTATATGTTTAATTCTGGATAAAATTTTGTAAAATTACAAATTTCAATTAACACATAAAATTAAAAAATACTTATACATTGTTTCTAAATTTTAATAATTGATGAGTTACGTAAGATTAGTTGTTAAGTAAAATTTTCATAAGGTTGTAAATATGAAAATTTTAAAAATGCATACTAAAATATGTATGTTTTTAGTTATGTTGTTTTCTACTTTGCAAAAGGGATATTTTTAAAGAAAATGAAAATATCACTTAACATTTTAATCTTCTGAACTTCAAAAGCATTTAATCAAGATATTTTTATTTATAATTTTATAATTTACAAAATATTTGTTATAAATTAATTTAGTGAATAAGCTTAAACTAATTGAAAAAGATTCTAAACTTTTACAAAGTGTGCCAAATAATTTTGAATATTATTTTTGATTACAAAAGTTTGAGATACTTTACATTTTCATTACAAAGTTAAAATAATAAGATTTAAAAAGAAATTTGAAAAAAAGGAGTTGCACAAATGTCCCTGCGGATATTATTAAATGTTATTTAATGTGTAATGGAAAAAAGTTATTGTCAGGAAATTTTTTTACATTTTTCTTTGGTAAATGTATAATTTTTTATTAAATCAGCGAAAATATATAATATAGTTTCCGATGTAGAGTCAAATGTTAATAATTAGTTTATATGTCCATATAACGTTTTAAAGTTCAGATTACGAATTAAATTTTAGTATAAATATATTTTTAATTATAAGATCCTTGAGTATTTTATGAATATATGATTTACAATTTATAATTTAAGCTTAATTATCATATTTTGGGTATTTTGTAAATATTAATAAAAAAAATTCTGAATTAACAAAAAAAATTCCAAATTTCTATCGATAAATGTCATTGCTAATTTATGAAAAAAAAATATTAGAAAATATTAACTTAATTTATTAAATAAATATTTGTATAACATATTTGATATTTGTCATACAATTTCATAAACATAAATTATAAAGAGGTAAACATCATTAATGTTTTTAAAATATAACAACTGTATAATAATTTTTTTCATATATACAATTTTCAATCGATACTTTTGCTAATTGTATACAAAATCAATTGTGTGTTATAATAAAAATAGAATCTTTTAAACCTATTTTTTTTTACATAACAATTCCAATGAAATTTGATTTACTCAAAAATGCTGAGATATAAAAAATTTGTATTTTAATAATTTAAAGAAATATAAAAAAGCCCTAAAAAAATATAACATATTAAATTTATATTTCTGAATTTTTTTTCCGAGAATTTATAGAATAAAACCCGACAAACAAAACGTAACCGGACGGTTACATTTATTCCCTCTGTGACCAAATTGTGAAATGTGCCCGAAAAAAATACTACTAATTTTTATAAAAAATTTACGAACTTATACGATATGCTACCGAAACAACATAAAAAAAAAAGAAAAAAAAAAGTCGCCATAATTTTTTTTTTCAATTACTTCGCATTTTCTCGCCCGCACGTTGTTAATTTTTACTTTAGTTTTGTAATCCAAAGTGAAAACTAGTGAAAAAAATAGTGTTTATAAAAAAATAAAAAAGTGTGGTAAAATTTAAAACCATTTATAGTAATTACAAAAAGGTAAGTTAAAATTTTAATTTTTATTACAATAAATAGTTTTAAGGCATTTTTTCTTAAAAGAAAATTAGGTTTCTACTTAATAAATATTATTTGTACAAGTCGGACACAAATACTTGAAAGTTACCGAAAAAAAATTTAAAAATTAGTTTCGTATAATTCTAATTCTCAATTAACATTAGTATTTAGAACATATTTTTTCATCAATATCTAAATGTTAATTATTATAAAATTCGCATTTATTCTTTAACAAAATAAGGTTTTTACTCAACAAATATTATTTGTATAGTGGTTACAAGTCGGACACAAATCCTTGAAAGTTACCGAAAAAAAATTTAAAAATTAGTTTCGTATAATTCTAATTCTCAATTAACATTAGTATTTAGAACATATTTTTTCATCAATATCTAAATGTTCATTATTATAAAATTCGCATTTATTCTTTAACAAAATAAGGTTTTTACTCAACAAATATTATTTGTATAGTGGTTACAAGTCGGACACAAATCCTTGAAAGTTACCGAAAAAAAATTTAAAAATTAGTTTCGTATAATTCTAATTCTCAATTAACATTAGTATTTAGAACATATTTTTTCATCAATATCTAAATGTTCATTATTATAAAATTCGCATTTCTTTCTTAACAGCAATAGGAAAATAGGGTTTTTAATACAGCAATGCCAAAATATAAAAGTGTATTAAACCTTTCTAAGCGGTCCATTAGACGACATTTGTTTCAAGATGCTCAAAATATATTGCGTTCTGAAAATAGAGAAGACAGAACTATTTCTGAAATGGAGGATGGTAACGAAAGTTGCATTATAACTGATAGAAGTGGAGAAGATGTTGAAGAATTTCCTTCTAATTTGGAAAGTGAAGGAGATAATTTAAATAATAATCAATTCGATACCAATTTCGGATATGGAAGTAATATTTTAGAATTTCTTCAACTATGGGCAACTAGAAATAATATTAAATCAAACGCAGTAAATGAACTTTTGTTTGCATTGAGATTAAATGGTTTCGATAATCTACCGAAAGATAGTAGAACTCTCCTGAGCACTCCATCGTCTAGAGAACAGTTGTCGAATTAATGGAATTTAATAATGATTTGCAGGACAATCATTTTATAGATCAAATGGTAGTGTATTTCCGTTTTAACTAATTGACCTCTTACAATATTTTATATTGTATTTTATCTTTCAGACATTAAGATTATATAAGTATAAAAGTACTTCATTAAATAAAACTATAAAACAAATGCTTGAACATTTATTTTCCTATGAGCTGATTAGGAAATATACGTGGACAGGTCAATCCGGATTAAGAAGCACAGACAAAGGTAATAAAAATCCAACAATATGATTTTGTTTTACCTAAAATAAATTATTTTTCGACTTATTAGCTATTACGAAACGAGTTTTTTCTGAGAACAAAAATATTGTGCTATTGACAACAAATGTTGTCAACTACATGAGTAAAGACCAACCTACTACTGAGGAATATGTCAAGAAGGGGATTCAGGAGTTTCTCAAGAGGTCTTCAATTAGAGTTGAGAGAATGAAAAATAGGTAAAAAAATGTGATATATTTTGGGATCAAAATTAACAAGAATTATTTTAACTTCAGGACTAGTGATATAAACTCTGTGCAATAAGGTTAAAAGCAAACACCTTATTATATAAAATTTTATTATGCAGTAATTTAAATAAAACATTAAATTTATTCTCAAATTTGAAAGTCATAAAAAAAGTATACATGTTATATATTATATACAAAAACACAACAAAATATTAAATATTATTAAATAAAAATTTGTAATAATTTAAATTTAAATTAATTAACTATAAAAAAAACAATATAACAATATACAAAAAAAATGTCTTTAACAATATAAAAAAAAAAATTTAAGTTATATTTTTGAATTCTTTTTTGATTCTTTTTTTAAATGAAATAACAATTTTAAAATTTATTTTTTTATATTTATGTATATTATATATGTACGAAATATAAATAAACATATTTAACTTAAATTCAAATATAAGTGATTTTTTTCTTATTTTCCTAAATTAAGAACAACATACAAAAAATTAAATAAATTTAAATGAATTGGATCCAAACACAAACTGAATGAAAACAACAGCTTTTACCCGATTGTGTCCAATAATAAACTGGATAATAGTACCGGTTAATTACTGTATTGTGTCCAATAATAAACTGGATAATAGTACTAGATTGTGCCTGAATTGTGTCCAATAATAAACTGGATAATAGTACTAGATTGTGCCTGAATTGTGTCCAATAATAAACTGGATAAGAGTACCAATTTGTAACCGAAATATGCCTTAATAAAGTAAAGAAGCATAAACAGTCTTCGTTCATTAACATGTTACTGAAAAGTTACCGAACAGTCTTCGTTCATTAACATGTTACTGAAAAGTTACCGAACAGTCTTCGTTCGTCAACATGTGACGAGGCGTTGTTTGACCAAAATGCGTACTTTTTTTGGTTACGTGTCTACTTGTTGCCGATGCGGTCCCCGAACACAATTCAGTTTTTTTTTGTCTACAAAAGTAGAAATTGTTTGTCGGGAAAAATACATACTATATTTATTACATGAATGAGTTCTTTATTAAAATCCTACGTATATCTTTACATAATTATTTATAATATACAAATTAAGTGTCAAGCTAAGTTATTATTCAATTGATTATGTCCATACCAGATTAGGAGAAATTTTGATCGTCGTTCCACATATACCAAATCTTTCCGCGTTTAGATTACACGAAAAGCCAGATACGAATTATAATAGATAAGAGAAGAAGATAAATTTCTGCCTGACATTTGGGGTAAATAGTTATTATATAGAATGCGAAACTGATAAAATTTTGATACAATTACTCATAAGTTAATTTTTGAAAATATATAGTATTTAAATTTGAGATAAATTAATTTCTTATTTATTACAGCATAAAAATTTAAATTGTTAATTATATACACGACATGTATATAATTATTTTTCATATTTATTAAATTTTTGATATTACTATATCACATTCAATTAAAAAATTGTATGATATTGTATTCATTTATATTACAACAATTTCTTAAACTGAAATTATCACTACAAAATAAAAATGTAACACTAAAGAAAATAATAAAAAAATGTTTAGAAAATCTAAAGCAATTTACGTGGTTTTCAAATCAATAGCAGATTTCTAAGAAAATTTATTATGGCAATAAAAAAGTAGAAAAAAAAAACTATCTACTTTATAAATTTTTAACCATTGATGAAATTAAACCCCAACTAAAAGGATACAAAAAAAAAAAACTTAATTGAAATTTGTCTGATATAATAGTGTAAATATATCTTCCACATAGTTAGAAATTCTTTTCGTACAATCAAAAGTTGAATATAACAGAAAGAACAACCAATATATATATATATATATGTACATATATGTATATAAAACGCACATGACACATGTTTTTTTTTCTATTTTATTTAAACAAAATTATATAAACTAGGGAAAATTCTTTGTTCAACAACTTGAAATGATGAAGGTATATAACTAAAATTGTATGTTCTTTTATGCTACAAAGTTGATATCCTTTTATCCAAAAGGACGCATCGTTTGTCATGGGAATGGCAATTTACTCCTCAAACTTTTCTAAAAACTTTATACTCAATAGCAAATCAGAGAAATATATATATAGATATGTATGTACTACAAATATGGAAACACAAAGCACTATTCTAACAATTTAAATAAATATTCTTTTGTACAAAAAAAAAAAAAAAAGAAATAAAAAAAAAACTAGAAAATAAAACGTAAATAAGGATACCGATTGTGTTTCTGTATTTACACTTTGAAGGAATATGTGCTTCCTTTTTTTGAATTTTTTCAATAAACTAAATAATTGTATATGTATATACTTTTGCATATTATTTCGGCTATTGTATCATGAATGTATTATAGATATATAAGTAAATTTAATTAACTCTTGAGTATAAATCAGATATTTGGGATTCCAATGTGGCTGTTCTTTTTATTCGTGAAACAACCAAAAAAGAGAAAATATTTCATTAGTATATTTTATTTACTTTTCTACTTGGATATTAATGACTCTAACCGATTAGTTAAATAAATTGAAAAAATATTGAGTTTACTTTGGAAAATTTTACACTCCCCAATCTTGTTTGATTTCGTCTTATTTCCTGAACTCATCTAACAGCATATGACATTACTAAAACTCTGCGACCTAACTCAATTATTTGCTAGAAGCTTGATCTCTTTTCATGACTTCCATTGCCATTTCTTTCCAAATCAATTGCAAATTCCAGCCTCTTTAATGTCTTGCCAATCCATCTATATTTCCGGATATTTTATTTCCTTCTCTATTGATTCTTAATGGCATCCTGTCTGGAATTTGATATTTGAAATAGTATTCGGGCACCATATATCTTTAGAAATTGACGCAAACAACTAAGCTTTATATCTTGTCCAGCAAAAGAACCATAAACCAGAATAGATTTCACATTTGAATATGCAAATACATATACAAAATTATTAAATTTTTATTCAGGACATTTGCAATTTTTTCAAGTAGTTTGCATTGGAAAGCTATTTGATCCAGAACTACATACCTAAATACAAAAAAATATTTTATGATAATAAAAATTTTTGGAAATAAAAACTTTTTGAAAACTTAAACTAGATTTGCTTTTATAAACGAAGTTCCAAAAAAAAATAAAAATTACATAACAGTGGCCCACAACAAAGAAAAATAATTTTCGTTCGACTCATTTAACTCATGTTAGTAAAATAAGATATTCGAAAAACAATTCTATTATAATGTTTATTAAGTTTATTAGTCCACATAGCTTTCATTCTAAAAATAATCTCTTAAATAAAATTTTATGTTCTCATCATAACACGCAACTTGAAATATCCTTGGCATAACTAATTCCTCTTATTAAGACCTTTTTGCTGCTCGAAACCCAAACACGTTTTACTTAAATTATATTCATATTTAGTTTCCGAATATATATAAAATTTATTAAGATTTTTCATTTACCTATGATAATAAATTAATTAATTGTTTGAAATAAATTTAAATTGCTTTACAAAATTTGAAGTATATTGTATATAATTTTTATGAAATACATTTTCGATATTTCACATTATATCTATACATTTCAGATATATTAAATCACATCTATAGTATAAAGAAACTTTCTATTATTTCCATTGAATTTGTTAATTTTTTTTTTACCTTTTGTAATAGAAATGATATAGGAAAATATTCCAATTCGTCGTGAAAAAAGGACAAATCGTGTGTGGTAAAAGTAATAACATTTTAAGGTACAAATCCTTTTATATTACCATAGGTCACGCTATTTCTAAATGTCTTCAAAATATTGTTATTATTATTTTTATGTAAATTTTATTGCCATTTCTTTTAAGAAACATTATATTATGATATATATACATAATATTAATACTAAAAAACTGTTAATTTTTGTAGCTAACATAAAGCATATTTCAGTGTAGTTTTTACGTATATATAGGTTAATAAATTACAATAATAAAAATGAAAAAAAAAAAACCAAAAATAAATTCATTCAGTCAATTGTTGTGATTACTAAACGTGAATTCATTAAGGAGTGTAAATGTTAATTAATTTTAATATTTTGTAAAAAAAAATAATAATAATAATAAAAAATTTTATAGTGTTTAGATCATTCTACTAAATAAATTAATGTCTAATAAGAATCAAATAATAGTTAAATTTGCTTAGATATTTTTTTTTTTGATTGAACTACGAGAATAATTTCTAGATTTCCTAATGTATTTTGTCCGTCTTATCCTATTTTTTATTAAATAAATGTATTGTATCGTAAATAATATTTATTAATATCTCATTTAATTGACTATATATTTTCAAAACTCTAAAATAAATATGATAGAATTTAGTAAATTCAGGAAATATCTCATTTATCTTCACAAGATTTGTCAAGGGTAGTTATACAAGAAATATATGAAATATTCTTTATCTGACTGAAAATTATGTATCATATTGATTTTTGATATTTCATACATTTATTTCAAAATAACGTAAATTTAACGTATAACCTTTGGAAAAATGAAAAATATTCCAAACAAATTTTATAACATAAAATTAAATTTTAAATATATATGCCACAAAATATAATATTTAATAAATTCAATATTTAATTAACTTGGATTATCTTCTCTATTACGACAATTTATAATTTCTTTTGTCTGCTTGAGAAGAAATAAAACTGTTAGAAGGCAAGCACATCATTAGATTTTATAAGATAATATTAGCTTATACATATAATTAGATTTCTTATTATTATTCTGGATAGAATTGCTGTACTAATTGTGTTTGAGTTTAAATAGTTTGTGTAAAAACTTATTTACAAAAACAAAATTTAACGATTATTTTAATATCTGAAGTGAAATTTTACACATTACATTTATTAAATATTGATTTAAAATAAACAATAACCTTTAATTAATATTCTATTTCATACTATACACTTAAAAGTCAGAAACAGTATTTCAAAAATTCGGTATTATTAACTGCGGTATTGATATAATTCGGTATTGTTAACAACAAAAATTTTAATCTTAATCTTTAACACATATTAAGAGTTTTGTAACCCCCTAGTACTCCAATGATGTAAATATGAAAAATTATATTATTTGCATTATCCTTTGTTCTTAAAAAGGAGTTCTTTGTATTATTCTATTTTCTTTGATGGTTAAAAAAATGTTAAAAATAATTATTATGCAAATATGCATGAAACGCTTTTTACAGGATTATATCCTCAATACCTGATTATATCATAAATCGGAAATCGTTGGAAAACGATGTTCCTGTAATAATAATAAGTAATGTTTTAAACTAAACAACTTTTGTTTGACACTGGTGACTGGACAGAGGGTAAAGTTTAAAAAAATATATAGAATCTTTATAATTTCCAGTCAAAATAATTTATTTACAATACTCTTCCAGAATTTCAGTTCTTAGTTTAAATACATTTAAAATTTAAAATTAAACCGTAATATCATATTACACAAAATATACCAAACAATTAACCTATTCAAGTTGACATTTTTAAGAAATAAATATCTACAAAATCTTTCGAAATTAATTTAAATTATTCTCGTCTTAAACCTTTCTTGATTTGTATACATAAAAGTACTTTATGTAGCAGTGATAGAAATAAAACGAAGAAATATTATAATCTATTATTTTTTTTTTTGTTAGAAATTAATTGAATTTAATAAAAATGCCGCGTTTAGTGTACGTGAGGGAAATCAAAAATGCAGTAAAATGAAAATGGTTTTTTATTGCCACTTTATTTCTATATAAAGTATTTTCATTTTTAGTCCTTTGAGCTTAATCAATAAACACTGGAATAATAATAAAATATCAGATATACTCGAAATTTATAAGAATTATCTTAGATTTTTATTTATACGAATTTTAATATAATATATAGTTTACAAACAATAAATTAAAGCTTTTTTGTTAAATATGTATATATAATAATTTTTTTTTTAGTCTATTTTGCAATTTAAATTGGCAAAAAATTGATGAAAAAAAGAAAACTACACCACAAATAAATTACCGTGTACCATCATTACAAATATAACATCAAAAATATTAACATACAAAAAGGATAAAAAAAAAAACACTAAAAAAAAACAAATATTGCTTTAAGCATTGCCGTCTTGGAAAAATACACTTTATAACGACAAAAAGTTCATTCCGGAACATTTGTTTCATTTTCGTTCTTGTGATTTTTTTTTCTCATTTTAAAAGTTTCACATGGTACCCCCAGCCAAACAAGGAATATCTTCTGTAATTTTTTATTTTTTTAGTCATAATTCAAGCAAAAGACGATTTCTATTGAATAAAAATGCTTTACGATGACAGTTTTTCTTTATTTTATTTTTCAATTTCCTGTGATTTCCTTACATACTAGGTTATATATACTTGAAAAGAGATGCTTGTTTGATTGAAAATTTTTATTATACATAAGTTTGGAAATTTATATTTCTTATTTTTATTTTTTATTTTTATTTTTGTTGTTGTATTTCCGCAATTGTATCCTTATTACATGAAATAGAAAGATTTTAGGAAACAAAAAGAAAAAAGAATTCGATTGAATTTATTTGAATTGAATAGGACATAATGTAAATATTTGTATAATTTATTATTATGTATGCAAAATCATTTATTTCATCAGGTGTGCGATTAAAATTTGTATAAAAGATAAATTTTGATTCAGTTTCAATTTTATTGAATCAATCTTTCGAAATTGATTTTATTTCTATTTTCTAATATATGTAATTTAATCAATTACCATTTACAGTCAATTTTTAAAGAAATTAAATTTATGTTTAAATAAAAAATCTGTATATTTATTTTGTACAATTTAACTTACAATAAACGTTTAATTTTAGATTTTTGTAGAATCGAAAATTAGTGATTAGAATAAAAGAATAGTAATTAGAATCAAAAATTTGTAATTAGAAAAATTAGGGAAAACTTAAATTAAAAAAAACTGAAATATTAGATTTTCATTATAAAGTTATACCGAAAAGGTTATTGAAAATATTTATTTCTATCTTGTTTATTATTTTTATGTTAAGCCAAATTTTTACGGTTTAGCAAAAAATCACGTTTAAAGTTTTTCTAAGACAGTTTAAAAAAATTGGTAAAATCTAAAACAAGATAGAAATAAATTTAGTTTTATTTTATTTTATTAAATTCATAAATTCCATAAAATGTTTTTTTTTAAATTTAATATACCTAACACACTGAAAAAAGCAAATTTTTGTTACAAAATATAAAGTGATTTTTCTCCAATTCTTCTTTTTATTTCCTGAGCCTGAAATATTTTTATTAAAAACATTAACCAAGAAATATTTTTGTTTAAATTTTAGAATAATAGTACGTTAATTAAGGCCATTATTGATTTAAATTTAGAAACTATTGATTTAAATTTACAGAATATCTTAATTAGTTAAAAATCATGCAATAATGCATATTAATGCATTATTGCTAATAATGCATATTAATGCATTATTAGTATATCAAAAATTAATCCTTGTAGATATCATAATTCTGACATAGTTTTAATAGATTAACTATTATTCTGTCGTTATTTAATTTAAACTCATTCTTTACTTAATTATAAAAAGTAAGTTTAATTACAGTTAAAAGCCAGAGCCCCATGTGATTATTTATGTAGGCTTAAGCTATTTTTTTTAGAATAAATACGTCGATTTGAAGAAATTCAATATTTCATTTTAGCATTATAAACTAATCCGAAGGTTCCCATTTAATTCTATTATATTTTGCTTCTGTATTTCTCCATATTAATTTTTCTATTTTCCATCTTGATTAATCATCCAGCAGTGGCTTCAATAATAATTATTACTAACCACAATTACATAATTCCATTAAAAATATAACGAATGAAAAATTCTCTCATCAATTAAAAAACTTCGCCATACAAATTCAGTTGGTTACACCAAGAGTATAACTACAGAAAACACAAAATATACCAAAAAAAAAAAAAACCTCACAGCTTTGTTATCGTCATTTCATTGACTCATAAAATAAATTTATGTCCTTCTAAGCAGCTTGTTACGCATTGTTCGATGTAATTTAACTTTTTTTGTGAAGTGATTAGGAACGTCCAAATGGCAGGATAGAAATTGCTTTTATATATATTTATTTTTCTTAGTTTTTTTTTTCTTCGTCCTTCTTTTATTACTACTTTGACTGTTGCTTATGTATTTATATATTATATAAATCGTTATTTTTTTTCCTCAAGATAAGATAAAAAAAAAAAAGAATCCTTTATTTTTATTATACATAATATCGAAAAACTTTTTTTTTTGTGAAAAATATGAAGGAATTACAATTTAATTGGTTTATTTAATGTACAGTACAAAAATTTATGATACAAATATAATTTTATATGGAAGTTTATAAAAATATTGTTTAATGATTGTTCCAAACATTCATGATGTGTTATAAACGAAGATTTAGAATTTTATAGATACATATTTTGAAAAATTATTTTAGAAGTAATTTTAACGAAAATATATTAATCTATATATAGTAACAGAAATATAAATATAAAATTCTTGTGGGTAGAGATTTATTTAAAACGATCTAAATTTAATTTAATAGTCTACCTCTACAATCTACAATATTATTGTTTATGATTAAATGAAATAAAATTAATGCTATTGTTATACTTCATAAAGTAATGCTCAAATTCAGAAATCGCACTTAGCTGACAGATTGTCTTATGCATTTTATTTCATTTCATAAACAATTCTTAACTAAATATGTAAGACGATCTTAGGGTCTAGTAAAGGGTAGATTTAAGACAGCGTTTTTGGAATTTTTTAATTATTAAAAAAATGTTGCCATATAAAATTATTTTAATAAAAATCAAAATTTAAATTACAACTTTTGATTTTATTTTCTAACTTTTTCATAAATTAATTATTTTAAATTCTTGGAACAGCGATGAACTTTAAAAAAAAATACACCTTCTCAGCTGATTCTGTGATTAAACTAAAGTTATTGCGTTTAAATTCCGTTTCTGAAATTAAGTAACCAAATAAATGAATATCATTAAATTGGAATTATTTCTCACAATCTTTGGTAAATATCATTTGGTAATATTTAAATGTAAACATTTACTAAAATTAAAATGTAAAACTATTTTTATAACAAATCAATGTTTCTATTCCAAAACTGTCAAAATCAGATCTATAAAGAGTCTTTAAAAAGAATTTATTATAATAAAAGTTTAACCATATTTTTGAATTCTTCATATTTCTAAAAAAAAGATACTTTTTAAAATAGTATAATAATTTTTGTACCTTAATTAAATGAAAATAAAAAAAATAATAAAGGAATATATCTGCTTATAATTAAGAAACCAACAAAAAAAAAAGGAATATGGCCTCAAGCTAAGGAATTTCCAAATACTAATTTTTTTTAATGTTTTTTATTCCCTTTCGGTTCAACATCTGTTTATTTTTCTGTTAACAACGCAAAAAAAACGATAAAATAACTCGGTTTGTTATTCTATTTATACATTTTTTTCAAAAACAAAAAAAAAACATATTCAAAAATCATATTTTCATATTTCCATCCAAATAAATTTATCTTTTAATAATTATTCTCAATGTTTTATTTTTAGATCATAATAATCAAAATTTTGGAATATACAATTTTATGTTGTTATGTGCCACAATGGTGGGTTTTTCTTCTGCGAATCAGAATCTGTCATTTAAGGTATAATTAAAAGGCGAGTTAGCGAGAAAGAGCGGAAAGCCTCCAACTAACATTGAAATAAATGTCAGTTGATCAATCGAAATTCTGGCAGCGATACAAGCAGTTAATGCAGAAAATTATCTTTAATGCTACCAAACAGTTTGTAAAATTTTTTAGACATTATCGGTCTATGCGTGATCGGTTAGAATGGTATACAATACACCTAGGAGTATAAAGAATATATCGCGATTTTGCACATTTATTGGGTAATGTTATTTTCGAAGACTTATCGGCATTTGCTGATATACTTCTAAGGAAGATTAAACTTTTAATAGAGAATTTAAATGACAAATACAAGCACAAATAGTGTTATTTGTGAGTTTGTATGCTTTTTGGGCAGCATGAACAAAGATACCTCAATGGATCTATCGGGACCATCGAGAATTATTGGTTGTTGCACATCCTTCTACACCTAACCTAACGTGCTCCCCTCAAAAAAAAAAAAAAAAAAAAAAAAACCTAACGTAACATAACCTTTGATATATACCGCTTTATAACACCCACAAGACCTTGAATATTTGGAAAATTTTGAATATAGCTTAAGTATTTCAATAATTAAATCTATAATATTTTAGTAAAATTATATATTTGTACTATACATATGTATCGAAAATGTTTTGGAAAATAATGATTTTGATGATTGCTATTTTTCTACATCTTATATGATGGTATTTAAAAAGATAGAAAAATTATAATGATCAAAGAATACAATTGTAAATAAAATTTATTTGTGAAGTTCGATTCCGATATTTTATTTTTTATTGTTTAATGAAGTAAAAATGAATAAATCACTTTAATTTCTCTACACTTTTCTTCAGTATTACTAAAGCCCCAATAGCAAATTAGTTCTATTTCACTTACTTTAAAAGACAATTTATTTACAAAATCTATTTTATGTATATATTATAAAATACTGTATTTATACATATTTATTATAAATATGTATTTATATTTGTAAAATTGCCTGAAGAAAATGATTTTGCAGTGATGATAGTGAACATTTATGTACATGCATATATTACAGATTTTCCTTTATCTATTTCGGCATTGCAGATAATTTTCGGAACTTTCTACTTTATAAAAATATACAATATTGCTTCTAACAAAATTTGTAATAATAATCTAAAAATATTTAGATATTTTATTTTATTTTTTTTTTTTTTTGTTTTTACAGAGCATCTGTAACAATTTTATTTTAAATAAAACTTTATAAATTTACAATTTAAAAGCTCACAATAAATTCATAAATTTACCAAAAAAAAAAAAAAAAAGAGAAAAGTATTGCCAATCATAAATTTATATTTTAATCCTCAGGGGCCAGTTTAGGTTATAAAATTCATAATTTTGTTTATTAAATTTTTACGAGTATCAACGGTATAGTAAAAAAAAATGTTTTTTAATTTATTAATTTATTTATATTTAGTTAAACTAAGGCCCCAAACGATATTTAAAATGTTTTTGTTGTTTTTTTTTTTTCATTTTTGACAAAGAAAATATTCACCCTTGGAAAATCTGTTCCCATTGGATTACTTTCGAAATCCAAAGCTAAACAAAGAATAAATGTTTTTTTTTATCCCCAAAAAAAAAAATATGAATTTTTATTTTATTCTTAATATTATTATTATTGTTAATATTATTATCATGGTCAAAGTGATAACAACTTTATAATCTTTTGAGCTAAAATAAAAGAAAAGAAACAATCTTTTTCATAACACGATAAATTTATATTCGTTTACGCATAAAAAAAAAAAACTTTATTTTAATATTTTCAGCGATAAAAATTTTAATTGAAAATTCTATTTTACCACACCAAACAATTTGGTTATTATTACAAAGATAAAATTAAATAAAATTAATTTTCTTTTGGTTGGTTTTCTTTTTATCGTTTTTATATATGTGGTTTTTTTTTTATATGCCTAAAATAAAAATGTCAGTCAAAATTAAAAATTGCAGAAAAATCATGTCAATGTCAAGATGTTAGAATCTAGAATTCATAAAAAGCTCGTCTTTTTTTTTAAATACATATATATTTGTCAGTTTCGAGAATCCTATTTTTTATTAACTTAAAAAGGTAATACTCAATTGATTAAATTAAATAGGGGAAAGTGGAGTGGACTTTTCAATGTTGCCGTATTTATATGTAGAGAAATATGTACTTAATAAAATATTTATATTTTGTAATAACCGAGTTTTTTACCAAAATTTTCTTTGAAATATTTTCCCAAAAGCTGATTGATTAACTTAGGAAACTAGTTTCGTATATCCTACCATCAAAAAACTTAATATTGTCTGACACATCTAAAACTTAAAATAAAAATAAATAAATACAATTTTGGTCACATAACTTGTAATGTTGATAGCACTTATTTCGAACCCTTTCAACACAATTTTCCATCAAAACATATCAAATACATATATATTTTTTAAGTTCCGAATACAATTAATGCTACGATTTAGCAAGTGGTCCAATTCCGGCGACTGTACCCTATGTATTTATCGCTTTATATGTAAAAATATTTTTCAGTTCCATATAATTAATTTTTCATATGTTTACATTGAAAATTCAATTTCCATTTTTAATTTGATTAAATATTATGAAATATAAATGTTTATGCCTCGTATCGAAATTTCTACAAAATTACAAATAAAAAATCCTATTAATAAATTAATTTTTACTGCAAAAAGTATGACAAGTTATCAAAATAGAAATATGTATATGTAGTTAATATCATTATTTTTACACCCAGAAAATCAAACTTATTTGAAATTATTAATACTATATATTTTAAATCTATCTATAAATTTAAAGTTATACAACGCAAATTCTATATACCAGACGTGATTCTCATTAAATTAAGCTATTTTAAAATATACTATACATTATTGAATTCAATAATCAAGGTTTTCCAATATCGTAAAATTAATATATACGAATTTCACAAAATTTTATTTTATAATTCAGAATAAAGCGGAAAAAAATTACAACAAAATTGGACAACAAAAATAAAAACCAACTATAGTATAAAATGATTGCAACAAAAATTGAAATAATTACAGTCTTTGCATACCATTAATTTTTGGCATCCAATTTAATTTTCAACTCGAAAACTATTGTAAAATTACCAACAGCAACAGTTTATATTAATATAATTGCAAAAGATTAAATTTGTATAGTTAATTGAAATTTCTTAACTAAATGTTATTAATTAACTTTTAAAAATTTCTAATGATTCAAGTTTTTTTTTTATGAATGTAATGCAGAAATTTTTTCAAGGATATTATTGTAATCTAAATTTAATTAGGTTCATATTCAATTATGTATATTGTTAGTATAATATTTATTGGATAACAATTTTATTTTTTGTTTTTATTAAATTTCTTATTTGAATTTAAATTATAATTATGTAAATATATAATAATATGTAAATATTGATAATTAATTATTAAATTATAATTTTAAATATGTGTAATCAGGATAAAATCAATTAGGTCACAATATAAATGCATACATATTACAATTATTAAAAACAATATTTCGCTACAAATTTTGTGAGGGGAAGGACTTGAGTCTAGATCGAAAATGTGCTCATATTTCTCGTAAGGATACCTGTGTTCTTGTAAGAAACTTTGATATTTACCGCACAACAGACCATGATAGATCATGTTTTTTCAAATAATTTAAATTTTTTCCAAGTAGGTATTTTATCAATTGAAGTAATTTATTAATTTAATAAGCAAAAAAACCTGATAAATATATTAGCTGTTCGCGATGAAAAATTATTTATTTTCAGTAGAAAAAAATAATGAAACTAAATATTCTATATTATTTTTGCATAATGGGGTTTTTGAAACTTTACTGTTAACACTGTTGTTTTGATCAACATGGGTGTCGAAAAGTCATCATAAAAAATATTTTTTTCAGTATTTTATTCGTTTGTAGTTAGTCGGTTACGAACAATAATAATACGAATATTAAAAATAATCAGCAGATTTTTAATTATTTTTAATTGAATTATGGTTTTCCCTTGTTCACCCCATTGTGGAGCATAGAGCTCCAAGTACCTCTGCACTTGAAGTGATAAACATTTTATATTGCAATTTGAACCTACTAATTTTATATGGATTCCGAACAGTTTCTTTATAGTGAAGAAACTTTTAATTGGAACAAGCTAATGGCTTTATTAGTGAGACATTTGTTGTTAGCAAATGGCCTCGACTGCTAGCATTTTTCCCAGTCTTAAATTACATTTTATTGTAATTTTATCACTGGTACTCATTTAAAGCTGAGTAAACTTAGACCAACATCGATGTCTCGGACTGGAGTTGAACCCAATGCACCAAAGCTAATCGCACTACCGCTTAAGCCACCGTCGGTCTAATTAAATTATAAAAGTTCGTAATTGAATTATAAGTTCGTAATTGAATTATAAGAGATAAATTCGATTTATATTTATAAATCGAACTTATCTCTTAGATTGTCCTAAGCTTTATATCTCAATTCATAGGTAATTCAATTGCGAAACGATTGCGAAAAGTAGAACTTAACAGTCTTATTTTTTCTAAGTATGTTTTCACAGCTAAAATGCATTTCAACTAATTTTTCCATTAAATTAAACTTAGGTGACATTTTTGAACACAAACTTCGCTAAAAATTCAATGTATAATTATAAATATATCGATGCAAAAAATTATTTTGAATAAGTAAAATTAATAAATTACTAAAATACGATTTCAATTTCACTACAGAAATCTTTAAGCATTAATATTATGATTTATGACCTAATTTAACCTACTTATCAGATTCAATTATAGATTACGTGAAGATATATATATTTTTTATAGGTATGTTAACCTTTCATTATGAATTCTCCATTATAGAAATTAAAATGCATTTATAGTTACAAAAAGTACTTAAAATATTATTACTTTTATAACAACATACAAAATTTTCAAAAAATATAAATTTTTGTATAATTAGTACTTTTTAAAACTTTTCAAAAAATAATAAATTTTTATCATAATAAATCACGTATTTAAAAATAAATTAAATAACTTTTAGTATTTATGTTTTTTTAGTAATATTATAAAATTTTTTGATGGATAAAATTCATCTTTTAAATATTTTACCATATAATAAGGTGTTGATGGGATTAACTGCTAAATGAGTATAATAAAAAAAATATTATTTGATAGCAGTAAATGAGTTCTGGTCAATTATAATTCCATAAAATGGTTATAAATGGTTAATAGTGAAAATATAAACAATGTTTGTACCAAAACATTTGGAATAAGTTATTAGTACAAAATATAATATTATTACACAATATAAAAGTAATAAAAATATTTATGAGTTTATTAAATTCTGCAAAAGTTAATTTTGATGTGTAAAATTCTCACCACCCATTATCATAGTTTTTATTTGGTTTGTTCTGTGGTAGTTAATAGATATTCTCGCTTATGTTTAATATATATAAAATATAATATTTATTACAAAATATTAGAAAATATATTATTCCATATATCTGTATAGGAATCTTTAATGTTGGCAATAAAAATTGTTTTATTTTATTCCAAGACTTTAGTTAAATCAATTTTCTTAGCATGTAATTTATTTATCATAATATTTGTCTAATAATTTGTGGACGAACTTATTTTAATCTTATTATTAGCAACGACTTTTTTATTTTTAGATTTTTAGAGTTATTTGCGATTTGAACTCTATTATTTAAAAAACCCAATTCAATACCTATTTCTTTCACCAGCCAAAGAAACTCCTCAAGGATAATTTCAAAATTATATTCTAGGCCTTTGGATTTGGTAATATATATCGCAAGGGATCATCGATCGAAATTAATGTTAATATTGTATCTCACGGTAATCTGAAACCACAGGAAATCTACCTATATTAATAGCATAATTTTTATACCACATTTAACGACTGAAGCTATTTACACAATAATTAAACTAATTAAAAAGATTGTGAAAACATTTATAAAAATTTACACTATGAAATTAGAAACAGGCTGTTTCATTTTCAATTAACAAAAATATAAATTGAAATTAAGTCTAAAATCATTATTTATACTTTCGAAATCATACTTTCGAAAAATATCTGGTATTACCACTTAAAAACACCGCATTTGCCGGATAAAACACGGAATAAAAAGCATCTCAAGAGAGGAACAAGTCAGATATTAATACCAATTTAATGAGGCGTCATTAACTATTATGACTTATTGATGATTTTTTTTTTAAAACACCAGGTTTTCTTTTTAAAAAAAATTTTTTAATAGAAATCCTGGTTATTTTCAGAAGAATCAATAAGCGTACTTAATATTATACGAAATAAAATAAAATCGAGTAAATATAAAATAAAATTTAGCCACCGAATTCGGTTTTTCCATGATTTTAAAAATGTGAAATAGAGCAAATAATAAAAGATTTCATTTTCATTAATTAGTAATATTTGACATTTTTAATCCCACTACAAAACAACAACAAAAAGTGAAGGTGGAGGGTGAAAAAATCATTGTGTTCTATTTCCATTTTTTAAAAAAATGGTAAAATAGGTTTTCTTTAACAAAAATATATCTCATCAAAAGAAATTTTGTTTTCTTTTATTATTTTTTTTGTTAATTTAAAAATATATATATACATAAAAAAATAAAAAAAAAGAACTCTTTATCCTACCTACCGGAAAGGTTAATTTCTTATTCAAATTATCTTCTTTTACTTTTAGTTATTTCTTCGCCAAAAGAAAACAAAAAAAAAAATTATTCCTACCCAACTTTTATAATAACCCTTTTCATTTGATATCTTGTTTTTTTTTCAACTTTTTTTTTTTTGAAAAAAAAAAGATGAGAAAGTGGGAAGATATTGTAATTTAAATTGAAATCGAGATTGAAATGAAAGACATTTAAGGTAATAAAGATTGCTACGGTAATGCAAACAAATAAAGTAGGGCGTTGAATTTCAAAAATTTCAAGATAAGGTGTAAAAAAAGGCATCTAAAAATATGATAATTAACTCGTAAAAGTTAGAAATTCAAAAATAAAAATTACCTTCATCTTGGGCTAGGGTGTATACTTTGATAATTTTCAAGATTGTTGTAATATTTATTAGAATCGTATTGTTTATAACTATAAAATTTAATTTATTGAATTTCATGAAAAATGATAAAAATAATAAAAATTAAAAATATATTTACCAGAAGATATGATAAGAACCAAAAATGAATTAATAACCATATGAAATAAATCATTTTGAAAATTTAGTCCGAAAAATGTAATCTTATACAATTATATTTAAAATATTTATGAGTGTTATTTAAAAAAAAAAAGGTATATAATTTCATTGAAACTTGGAAATCGAAACAAAATGATAATTTTTAACTGCATTTCTATCAATTTTCACTAAATTTTCAGCTATTATACATAAAATATCTGATAGGTTAATAAATATAGTAGGGGGTAGGATATTTTAATTAATTTCTTTATTATTAAAGTTTAGGGAGGAAACAAGTCTGACCCATGTTTTTCCTTCCTGTATTGTGTAGAGGTATTTTATGCCAACAGCTTTTTAATCATTATATAATCATCCTTCCATCATTTATAATATCTACCTACAATTCAAAATCCTTGTAAAACAGTGTCAGACGTTATGTACGTCGCTAAAGGTTGTTATATGAGCAGCCTATATTCATTTTTGTGCTTCTGTTCCAATATCTATAAAGTTTGTTCCGCCTCTTAACTCGTTATTCTTTATGTTCGTCTGCCTTATCGTATCCTTTATTCTTAAGTTCCTAAGTTTGTGGTTTCGTAATCCCTGATGCTGCTTCTCTTGAGACTGTGCTAGCTGAGGCTGCTTCTCTTGAGACTGTGCTAGCTGCCAGAATATGTTAATGTCAAAATATATAACTAAATTTATATTTTTGATTGACAAGTAATTAAAATTTATTATTTAAAATATAAAATTTAAAATGTTGTTCTTGATTTCAATTTTCCAAATAATTTAAAGGATTCTTTTTTTATTTTAACATATATTATAAAGCAACCTCATTTTATGAAATTGTATGGTAAAATTATAATTTCAAAAGAATTTCCTATTTAAATACATATAATACATACATATATGTATAAATTTTAAATACGATATTCAAATTAAATATTACAACATGTCTTTCTTTTTATATTTTATATAGGAAATAATTTGTTTAAAATACTAAAAAACAAAAAAAAAAAATTATTATTCAGGCCTCCACTGTTAACAATATTGTTTGTTTTTATTTTTATCCTGGAACTATTAAATTTAATTTACACGATGTCGGTTTTTAAGAGAATGTAAATATACTATGTACATAATATATTTTTATTTATATATATGCCATACAATGAAACATCAAACAGACCGGGACAATGCATATATTTTAATGACCTTCATTTGCATAAAACACGGTGAAAATTGCATGATACCTTTCAAAAGATACAAACGAGAACATTGCAAATTATTTAAAACAGAAAAAAAAAATGTTGTAAAAATAATACAAAATAAAAAAAAAAATACTAAATGGGGTTAAAAATTAAAAAAAAACTTTTCACTCATGTTTTTAGAAAGATACGTGTTTCCGGAATATTTTAATGTTTCTAGTTTAGTTAAATATAATATGCAAAATATACAAATCACGATTATTTTTTAAAAATTAAAGATTCTGATTTTTTCTTTTGTAAATTTGAAAATAATTACATGGAATAGTTTTCATTATAGAATGAAACAGGCATACCAAAATGAAAAATTAAGATCACTTCATCAAATTTTATAATTAATATATTTTTTTAAATAAAATATGTGTTTATTAATTAAATTGTATTACTAATGAACTTTTAATTTATAATTTACAAATATTTAATTAACAAAACTAATCAAACTAATAATTTTTCTAAATATATATTTCAGAATATTTTATATTATTGAGTTCAAATCCGACCTAAATTATTGCTAAATTACTCTAATAAAATATATACTAAATACAGAATAACATACAATTTATTATATTTCTGTTTTGCCCTTAAGTACAATTAAATAAAATTAGAATCATAGTTCAAATATCAATTTCAACCATTTACAAATTATTTGCAAAACTTATATCAATATGTTGGCCTTTATATAAATACTTCAAACCTAAATATTTCAGTTAACAATGTTATATTACATACATTGTTTTATATGAAATTATATTTCCAAAATAATTACACTGTTTTATTGTCAATTAATGGAAAATCGAAAAACATCAATTTTAAAACATTCGAACCAAAATAACAATAAATATATATATATATATATAAATTAAATTGAATTTAGTGCAGTTAATTTTTATCATTCTTAAAAATATAAACTCATATATAGATATTCATTTTGTAGATACAGAAATAACATCTTAAAAATTTATTTATTACAATAATTAAAGACGGCAAAAAAACACATAATCAATTTCTACCGGAATTAATGCAACACTCAAAAAAAAAAAAAAAAACACCGATCTTCCGTCCTTTTAGTTGCCTTAAAAGTTATTCAATTGGCAAACAAGCGAACATAGCAAAAATATTTATTTATATAAACAAGAATAAAAGTTTTCATAGAAACTTAATTGAGATGCTTAATTTATTGTCTGACTTAAAAGCATTTTTTTTTCTTCATTCCTTTTGTGAACAAAAACATAAAAAAAAAAATATACATAGATATTTTCACTCTCATTTTATCTTAATTGGAAAGTTGTTTTTCAGTTGCCAGAATAAAATTGAGTTTATTCTTTTCTACCTATTTCACTTAAGTTAATTTCAAAATGTATTTTTTTTTGGAAAAATGGCTGGCTATTTATTTTGTTAAGAATTTTTATGTATTGTACCCTTTGGTGGCATAAGTTTGAATATATATAAATTATAGTAAGGATCTTTGTACGTGTATATAAATTCATATTAGAATATAGGGGACAGTCATATAAATTGTACTATTTTCTATATATCATAACATTACTTGTATTCGGAAACTAAATTATATTATTGATATCTGTTGATTGTGGTACAAATGTTACAAATAAGTGATACCAACATTAAAACTTAATTAAAAGCAATTTATGTTTGTTGATAAATAAATAAATAAATAATTAAATATATATTTTAGTAAGACCTAACTTGCCTAAATTTAAATCTAGTTGCCTAAATTGTACCTAATTGATCTGTAACAAATTTTTCTATATAATTGTCAAAACATTCAGTTTTTGGATTGTACGGAATTGCAGATTTTACATAAATTCTACTCCTTTGTTTCGTTAAAACATTTAAAAGGTTTATATTTTTAAACTTATTTATTTTGTATTTCTACACATAAATACCGTAACATTGAAAAGTAGTATGATTTACACGATTCTCCCCTATATAGAATCCGAAAATATATATATTTTATAAGATAAATGGTCAAAAAAAAAAATGTGTATTCCCATTGTTAATTATTTACATTATTAGGTTAACTATACTTGCGGCAATTCTATAAAATTTCTAATGTTATATAAAATTAATTTATATAATTATTACTAATATGATGAGATAATTTAAAATATTTAATTATAAATTATATAACAATATATATGTTAAAATAAATATCCCAAAATATTGGTAACTCAAATGTCGTCTTTAATACATTAACCAAAAAAAAAATATATATATACAAAAATAAAATTTTATGAGATATTTGTTTGTATATACCGACTAACTTTATCCCAAAAAAAAAAACCTAGAGCTATTAATCTAAATCTAGTGGTTTGGAAAAACTTTCAAATAAAATATTTTCACCACCAAACCAAAAAAAAATGAGCGTAAATTTTTTTTTTGTGAAAATATTTGGGCATACCATAATGTCTGTTTAAATACCCCAACAACAACAGTAAAAAAAAAATATTATAGGATGAACGGCCATCATCATCAATCATGTGTTGAGCTATAAGCAGAATGGTTTATTAAACATTGTTATGCTATTGATATCATATAACATTCTGTGTACGGTGCGATGTACATAATAAAGTGATGTAAATCACAATGTCTTTTTTTACAGCACCGTATATATTTTTTCCACAATAATAATATAAATATATATTTTCATAATTGAAAAAATTACAATTTTAAGTTCATTTACAAACTATGAAGTCTAATTTAAATTGTTAGCGATGATTAAATATATTTTATTTCCTGTAAATTATATTTAAATTTGAATTTAATGAAATTTATTGATTAATATCAATTAATGTTATCAGAGTATAATATAATCTTACAAACATTTCAACATAGTCTAATTAAAAAATATATATAAGCTATTTTTTAGTACATCTATTAAACTAAATCAAACAACAACATTCAAAGACTAAATGTATGTTATTTTAATTAATTTTATTTTGCTAAAATTTCTTGGAGCGATAACGAACCAAAAAAAAAAAATTGATACTCTGAAATAATATCAGCTTAGCTTAGCAGAACTAATGTGGAGTAGTTTCATCTTTATTAGCTTTTTAGCTTTCGGATACAAAGATTAATTCATCAAGTCATAAGTCCACACTTGAAACATTGGAATTATGACTCATTTAGTGGTACATAATTCCATAATTTTGAAAATTTAAAAGTGTGGAATTATATGCGACTAAATAACAAAATAGATGGTCCAAATATAACTCATTTTTACAATCTATTTCTATATTTTCAAATTACATATATGCCAAACAGTGCGCGGGTGGTTTCTGTGGGTTTATAAATATTTGTAGAAGTGCGCTCCCACTGCAACGAGCTATAATTCTATAAACTTGGAAATTGCAAACTGGGGAGTTATGTCGCACTAAATGGGACATAGTGTGCTAAGCAGTAATGCATTAGGTTCTGGGTTCAACTCCCGAGACATCGATGTTGGTCTAAGTTTACTCAGCTTTAAATGAGTACCAGTTATAAAATTACAATAAAATGTAATTTAAGACTGGAGAAAATGCTAACGGTAGAGGCCATTTGCTAACAACAAAGGTCTCACTAATAAAGCCATTACCTTGTTGCAATTAAAAAGTTTCTTCACTATAAAGAAATTTATGATTCGGAATCCATATAAAAAATAGTAGGTTCAAATTGCAATACCAAAATGTTAAAAAGAAACTTCAAGTGCAAGTAATTCGGTACTGGGAGCCCTATGCTCCCTAGTGGAGTGAACAAGGAAAAAAAAAATGGGGCATAATTCTTTGTATTCTTATATTTCGATTGTGGAGTTATGACTTGTGAAGTTAGGTCCCACTAAATGGGTTATAATCCCATTGTTAAATTATGTGGAATTATGTGCTTGCATCTCAAATTACATGAGTATTCTTATATTTAGAAGCCCTGGACATTAATTTGAGTTGAAAAATTACTATTTTTTATACTTCTTATTAGCTACCCAATATAATATAAACTTTATATTCAATAAGTTTTGTTTTTATTGAAGGAAAACGATTAACGCCGTCTAAAGGACGAAATTTATAATTTTCTATTTCTATCTATGACTTACCAACAATTTATGTTTACATCTCTATTTTTATCTATCTGAGATTGGTGCACCAACATACTGTATTATATATTACTGTATTATATATTAATTTGAAAAGTTTACGAAGTAACAGACGGATAGACTTAAGAAAAATAGCTAACATAATAAATATGTTATTCGTACAAAAAGACCTTAAAAAAAAATATTAGATAAACACAAATTTAATTTTAAATTTTATAAAACAAAACATATATGATATTTTTTTATCTATAACCTCTTACAGTTGACAAAATATTTCAGGTGATAATTACTTATATAAACATAATTTAATCTGAGAAATTCTCTGTTTAGAATTTGTTATTTTTTATATATATAAATATATGTATCAAATGAAAAATATATTAAATTGTTATTCCATGCATGTTTAAACCTCAAAGATAAAATCATAATCGAATTAGACAACATAATAATCAATGGATTGCATAAAAGATTACATTTAACTTCATACTAAAGATAGAATAGCATATATATATATATATATATATATATATATATATGTTGCTATCATTATTATTTTTATTATTATTATTATTTTAATATTTATATAAGAATGTAATATGGAAATGATGCTGCAAAATAATAAAAGTATTAAAATTGTATATTTAGTATAATTAAATTATGGAAAATAAAATTAATAAATTATGTAATCAAAGAATAAATTATTAAATAAAATAAACATAAATTTACGATTAACTTATTGGTTAAAAATAACAAAAATTGGTTTGTATATAAATTACACATTGTGGGTCTAACAAATTGATCCGATTATATAATATTTAATATTATTTAAATATTTAAACTTTAAGAAAAAAAATGATACTTTCCTTTAATTAAGAAACCGCCACAAGGTTGTCAGATTAATTGAACGAAAAAGAAAAGATACTCTAAGAAAAAAAATATCTTTTTATTATTTGTTTTGTCTCGTCTTAAAATTCTTAAATAAAATAATAGCGAATATCATTTTGGTTTTTTTTTTGTTGGCGTACAAAATAATATTAAAGAGATTATAAGTAAATTGACTAATAAGCCATGATATAACATAAAGACCTTTTTTTCTTCATATAATTTTAATCGTATTTTCTTTTATTATTTCTTACTGAAAGTGTTATGAATATAAAAACAATATTTATGGTATTTATTTCTATTTGATTTGAAACCCTCAATCCGAAATAATTAATCAATTTTTTTTATTAAATGCTCAATAAGGCAAGACCTTAGTCAATTTCAAATCACTAATTATTAATCGAATTTTAATTTTGGATCAGTTACTCATGTATTCTTTCTAAAAACAATTAAAAGAAAATTAAGTGATTAATGTCTTTCACACGATTTTCTTCTTTTTTTTAAAAAAAAAAAAAAAAACAATAAAACGATCATAATTTTGAGTGATTAAGTTAGTTTTGGGATAATATTGAAAGATTAAACATGAAAAACTAATGAAAATTTTTTATTATTTTGCTTCCTAATTACAGGACTAGCAAACCATATAGTTTCAGTATTTAGGGATTTAGTTGGAAAATGTTATCAGCAAAAGTCGTCAAAACAAAAAAATTATTTATAATATTTTGATAGATTAGCTGCTAATCATGTAATCAAAAGTAATGCCAAATTTTTCACTAGTTTGTGAAAAAAATTTTAGAGAATATATTTTTTTAAAAATTAAACAAGTAAAAATGTAATTTTTTGCGAGAATATAAAACATGACTAGAATTTCCTGGCCTCACATTTCTACAAACTCATAGTAGACAATATACTTCCTCATTCACACTTGATTTTTACTTCTATTTTAACACTACAATAATTTTGTTTAAAAAAAATAATAATTTCATAATTAGATAAAAAGTTAAATTAAATGTTGGCGGTAACAAAAATCAACCTAAATTCGTGCGACCAGTTGATGTCGACACAAATTAAATAAATTGCTGCAAAATCGTGAGAAATATACGGTAATTTGGAAATTTCTATAAGCTACTATTTACCTGTAGTTTGCCAATAATAATTCGCTCCAGTTTTGAGAATATTTAAATATCACTATATATATTTAATATTTAGCTACATTTTAATTCAAATTTCAAATTTATAGTTTTAAGATATTTTTTATGGAAAAAAATATCTGTTAAATCTGATTTTATAACTATATATAAGAAGGACATATCCGTTAAATTTTATTGTTTATTCCAAATAAACAAATATTATATGTAAAATTTTTGTAAATAAAAATATAATATTCAAGAAAAATCAAAGAGTTACCAAAAAATATATAAAAAAATCTCAATATATAAATTATATATATATATATATAATTCTTAAACATACATTATATACATATATTTGGTTACACAAAAGAATGAAATAAAATCAACAAAACAAAAAGGACCCGAATTTAATGGGTGAAAGCTTTTAGTCCATAGCAATTTTGTAGTACAAAATAGCGACATTGACAAAATAAAAAAAAGAAATAAATGTGTATATGTATATATAAATATATATATAAAAGTTATTATATATACATATATATATGTAACGTAACAACTATATATTTATAGATATATATCCTTCCTAAGCATAAATTCAAAAAAACCGGATGGGTCCAATGAATATGTCATACAAGAAGGTACGTAAAATTCACATATACGTAGATATATATATATATATTTCTGTGAGCATAATATTGTATAATAAAAAAGGATTAGGGATATTTGTATCCCTAATTTTTTTCTATACAATTCCCCTTATACCTTATAGTATAGTGGGTATATGATTTTCTTCGACCATAGAATAAATTTATAGCTGATCAAATATCCGGAAATAAAGATATGAAGGTCCTAACGGAAAAAAATGTAATTTGCACATTTTTAGTTTAGCTTCAAAAAAAAAAATTTTTTTTTTTTTGTGTGTTGTGTGTATTTATGTATTACTTTGATAAATTCGAATAATGTAATATCTTTTTTTTTTTTTTTGTTGTAGAATATTTGAATAAGCAGGATTCTATTGTGATTGTAAGGATATTTTTTTTATTTTTAATTCTTATTATGTAAAAATTCTATACAGTTACTTCATATCTTGTTATAAAAAAAAAAGTCTGTATTCATTTTTGTTGTTAAACTAATTTATTTAAATTCAATAAACATAAAATTTAAATGAAAAAATTCACAGAACGGATTGAAAACAAAAAAAAAAAAAAATCTATCATTTCAATTAAAAATTACTATGTAAATTTTTACATTTTTCACAATTTTTCTGTGAACAGAAATATTCATTTTTCTATAGTAAAATGTTCAACGCAAAAAAAAAATAACCACATTTTTTGATGTTAACTTCGTTTAAAAACGATAAAAAAAATTGTTATTAAAATTCAGTTATTATTGTGGTATATGATAGGAAAAAAACAAGAGTAACTATCAATTTCTAACAGAACCATTTCGATCTCAACAAAGCTCTAAACTATCTTATTGAACAAAATTATTAATATTCATCATTTTTTATAATAACTTAATAAAATTTTAAAATTTTTTTTTGATAAACAAACATTCAACTAAAACAAATTATTCTAAGTCCACAATCTATAGACTATTATTTTTTTTAATTTTCACTATAAAATTTTTTATCCAGTTTCCTTAATTGATATTGAATTGAAAGTAAAACCACAAAAACCTTTTTATCAAATATACCTATATTATATACATATATATATATATATTATAAAAAAAATTTGTGTAATTTCGATTTGCGGATTATAGTATGGTTAACAATTCTCAATTCAAATAAATTGATATACCAATGTAAATCTCTTAATCGTATTTTCCTATCGATATTAATTGTACTTTTGTAGCTAATAGAATATAAGTATAGCTATTTATATTTCACAGTATTACTTTGTTTAAAATTCTTTCTATATAACCATTTGAAGTTCACCATCACGAAAAATGTCTGATATAATTATATTAAAAATTCTATCCTGTTTGGTTATTGAAAACAAAATATAAAATATTTCTGATTCTTAACAGAATACAGTGTATTCTTACATATGAGAAACAATGAATAGATATTTTATAATTGACTTAAGAGGATTTGGAGTTAAATTTCAAATCGTGGTAAATTCAATAAATATGAGTATTTTCTTAATGCTGCTAAAAAATGTATATTAATTTACATTGGTAAAACGTTTATTAAAATTTTTTTACTGAAATTTCTAGTTAAAGTCTAGTTAAAGCTCAAATTTTTTGTAAATTTTAACTAAATTTCTATATACATCTAATAGGATTATTTATCAACCATTAATAATTACTTATTTAATTTAACTGAAAATTCTGTAAGAATCCAATTAAACGAAAATTTATATTATAAAACTAATTAAAGCTTACTTTGACTTATTTTGAGTATGTTGCCTAGATAGAGCATATAAAAACAAGACATTCACAAAGTAAACATGGAAATTTTCAGTAATCAAATCATAAATGTCAAAACTGTGTTTTGTGTCTAAAAAAGAGACAAGCAGTTCTAGTCATACCTTGACACTGAATCTTAATAAATTGTGTGTTCTAATTGGTTAAAAAGCCAATAAGACAATAGTCGGAAGGCACAAGCCATAATTGAAAAACATGCATTATCTAGACTAGACTATTTAGCCAAAACATATATAACAAATTAATAATATAGTGTCAGGAAAATTAAATTTATTTAGAATAAATTTATATCCAAAAAATTATATTTATTCTAAGGATAAAGGTATCCTATATTTTAGTAATAATTCAATTTTATTCAACACAATAACTGACAAAAAAAAATATACATATTTTTATTACCAAAAATTTGGTGCTAAAATGTACAAAATTTATTGATTTTATTCAAAACATCGCGCAGAAAAATACATTGCCATATTTGAAAAAGACACAAAAATTATGAATATATACTTTCTAAAAATTGAAAATGGAAAAACAATGAAAATACAAATAGAAAACATATTTTTATTACATTGAAAAAAAAAAAAAAAAAAAAAAATTACCTTCTACAGAAAAACACTTCAGAAAATAAGAAAATAATCAGACATCTTGTCTAATGCATTCAAGTGGAAAAACAGCATAAGGTTTTTCTACAAAAAACAGAAAAAAATTTTATTTGAAAATTAACTTAAAATAAAGTATAACTTCCGATTTTTTTTCTTTAGGAATGTTTCCTTTTTTTTTTCTATTTTTGGCAAATTGTAAAATATAATTTGGAAAATCAATTAAGGTAAATACTAGAATTATCATTACTATATTAAAATATGTTAAAATTTAATTAAAATTCATCAATTTTTTTATATTTGTTTACCCTAAATCAGGTAACATTTATATTAAATTATTTGACAAAATACATTTTCATTCAATTTCTGTCACAAATTTACCTTTTTTTTTTTACTTATTAAATAACAAATTTTATCAAGTGTACCAAATAAAAAATAAAATACATTATTTTTTTTTTACATTTTTAAGGAGGTGTAGTAATAAAATCAAAAAATCTCCTTCTGTTCCTTTTCTTTCCTCCGTTCACCGAATACATAAAAATGTATATAAAAAAAAAAATTCTAGAAATTCTTAAGTGAAAAGAAAAAATTGAAAAAAAAAAAAAACGATGGCGGAAAATTACAAAAGGTAAATAAAAAAAAAACTCAAGCGAATGTCCTTTCCAGCATAAAATCTAATAGAGAATATTACAACGGTTGACTAAAGTTTAATGGGGGAAATGGTGTAAAAAATATTGGAATTCCATAAAACACTTATGGTGTGAGAAATTCTTTATTTTTTTTAAAAAAAAAGTTTTCTTATTTTATCCCAAGATCTGTATATATACATGTATAGTGAGTGTGTATAGTTATTTGATAAGTGTACTTTAAACAAACAATTTTTTTTTTAATGAATTTTCCAACTTAGATAAAAGAATCCGAGTTCAAACAACTATGAGAAATGAAATTAAAAACTTAAACAAAAAATGATGTAACAAAATATCATTATAAAAACTATAATTAAAATTTATGCTTTTTATGCTATCTTTATAAGATTTTTACATAAGTATATATAAATAAAAACTTAACAAGAAATAATCTAACTTTTAATTCAAATTAAAATAATCTTAGCAATTTTATTCTATATTAAAAATAATTTGTAAAAACAAAAAACCAAGTACAATTTTATTAAATTGTTATGAGAATATCTACATAGAATATTATTTTTGTCAAAATTTCAATTTGAATTTTTTCCCCTAGAAAAAATTTATTTTAAGCGACAACAATTTTCTATTTAAACATAAAAAAAAAGACTGGTTTTTTTTTTTATTTAATGAAAAATGAACATAAATTGAAAAAGGTCGAATTTACTAGGAAAATAATTTATGGTACATTATGATATTTTTTAAAAAATATGATTGTTTAAAAAAAAAATTGTACTAGTATTAAAACAATTTATCTTTTATTTATATTCTGCCATAATAAAATTTAACTTGAAATTTTAACATTTTATTTTAGAAAATCCACTTTAAAATTATTAAAAAATATTTTATACAAAATGAAAAAAAAAATATTATGTCAAGGATAATTTAATATTTTTTTTTTTATATTTATAAATTATTAATTCAACCCACGCAAAGATGACGGTGCCAAATCAAGGTGATAATTCTATCAGTAATTCTAAAAAAAAAATTATCTTTTACTTCATTTTTCTGTTATACAAAAGGAAAACCATGGACCCTCATATTATATTTATTATGACAAAAAAAAAAAGGAAAATATGTTTCGCGTATAACAAACACAAAAAAAAAGCACAAACTTTTTATATAATGACATTTTCATTTTTTAAATCTTTTGCTTGGCAGGCTATGTCATCACCATAATTTTATTATCACAAAAAGCTCGCGGGATTGAAACTTTTCATTTCTTTAGTTTGAATTTATTTTGTATAAAATAAACACAGAATTATATAGGGGACTGTTGTCCAAATTGTACCATTGTTTGCATTAGGAAACTAAATAATATTTTTCATATCCATTGAGGAAAAATTGTGGTAAAAATGTTAAAAATAAGTGATAACAACAATAAAAGCTAATAGACCACACTGGTATTTATTTATTGTAACTTTAAGTTTTAGGTATATCGTACGATACTTTTGATATGGACTAAGAGTTTTTTGGATTTGGATTTTCAGTAAAAATTTATTTATTTATATATATTCCAGCGGTCAATGTATTAAACTATTCTTTTAAGCTTTCATTTTATTAAAAAACTTATTATAGTAAGTAAATAATTATTGCAGTAAGTTTTAACTTAAATGTAGTCCTAAAACGACCCGTTGTATATTAATAATTTTATTAATAATTTTAAAGTGGATTTTCTAAATAAAATGTTAAAATTTTATCATTTGGAAAAATTTTCTATTTATGGCTTTTAAGGATGTACTTCTTTCGGTCAAAAATTGTCTTAAATTGGAAATACAGTACAACAAATATTGAAATTTCTTAAAATATATAAACCTTTTTCTTGCACACGAATATCGAAATACTGAAAAACGGTATGATTTAAACTACTCTCTGCTACAATATTTTTTTGTGTTAACAAATTTGGGCTCAAAAGTTAAAACTATATATCTAAAAATTTATGATCAATTCCCGCATCCTTCTAATAGTAATAAGTATACATATATGTACATATAATGTATTTTAATTTTGACTTTTATCTAACTTAAAACTTAAAGACAACCTAGAAGTTATGTAGTAGAAAACTTAGAAAATTTTGAAAATTGTAAGACATAAATTTCTAATAATATAAATTTATATTTCATGTCATGTATAATTATAATTTCCCGAAAAATTTGTTAAAATTTTTATTCAAAATATATACATATACATATATGTATATATATAAATTTTTTACTTTTAGGGGCCTTGTGGGATAATACATTTTAACGATAAAATATGTTGACATAAAATTTATACAATAAGCCCATACAAGTAATCATTAGAAATAAACTAAAATAACTATAAGAAGATATCTCTCTACACATATGTTTAATTGGGTTAATATCTCCTTATATAGCCTTATATTTCTGTATATATAATATTTAAAATTAAATCATACAAGAGGATATAATTGTATATGAAAAATATGTACGTCGGTGAGTGTCAGAATATTTAAATCAAACCGCAGGCTTATTTTTTATAAGAGTACATCATAAGACAAGATAATTTTAACATATTCACATAGTAATTTCGTTAACATTTAATAATAATAGTTTTAATATATACCATACGCATATAAACATATATGTATATATATGGTTTTAACATTTTTAGGATTCTGTGATTTTACACCCTCAAAAATTTAACACAAATATGACATAATGTTAAATAATTTCATTTTTTTAAACTGGATATTTTATGGTAAATTTGTATTCCTTTATGAATATTACGTAATCCTTTATATAGTAAGTTCTTTACCAGAAAATATTTGTAAAAATTTATAATTGAGAATATATTAATAATAATTATATAAATAAAACAATGTCCACGTTTTTTTATTAAACTAATTAAAAAAATATATAATAAAAAAAATTTAATAGTTCAACTTTTATATGTGTAGGATTATTAAATATTAATATATAAACAAAAAAAAGGATATAAACTGAAAGAATATAAACAAAAAAAATAGATATTCTTCATTTTTGTTTTTGTATTTTTCATCTTTTCCACTATTATGTTGTAATGTGTTTAGCTCAAATTGGGTATTAAACTTTTATGAAATTATATTCAATATTAGTATACAGCCGCAGTAATACTCTATACAGAAATTTCATCCGAACGCTTTATCACTTTTCCTGGAATTAGTAGAAACAAATTTTTTTAACGATTAAATGAGCTCTTAGAATGTTGAGTGGAGAATAAACTGCACTCAAGTATCTGATTTCTTTATAAAAAATCAATTTTATGTAGAAAAAAATAAATCCACTTTTTATACAACTACGACCCCTATAGTACACACAAATCCTACCCTTGACTTACAAAGTGTAAGATTTATCACTTTTCCTGGAAATAGTAAAAACAAATTTTTAAAGTTTCAAGTGAGCCCTTGGAAAGTGTAGGACTAGTAATACTGTAGAAGAATCATCTGGTTACCGAAGTATTTCTATATCACAAATTTTATATAAAAAAAATAGTTTAAATTTTCATAAAAAATAATCAGTTATGTTTAAAGGATAAAAATTATAGTTATAACTGGTGTTTCTTTGTTACTTTTTAATAAATAATGTCACAGAAATTTTAACAAATATTTCCACCGAAAAATTTAACAAGTCAGCTGATATGTGCCACATTAACTGAATTTTTCGTACTATACATCCATGCTAAAAAATACAAATAAAATAAACTTTTGAAACATTTCGTAAGTGAAAAATTTCAAATTGTACTGTGATTTACATACTCCTAGAAAACGTTTAATTTTGTTACACCATTTTTTTTGTTTTTTGTTTATTTATAATTTTTATAATCATTTACAAATTTCTTTTCTTATTAATAATAAAAATGAATTATGATGTTCAGTCAGAAGTAAAACAAGACAATCTAATTAAGAAAACAATCTATACTAAAGTTATTTGAGGGTAAAAAAATTGTATTAAAAAAAAACAAGGAAGGAAAATATTTATGTTGGACTTCTGAGAAGAAAGTAGTCGAATTGTAATTGTTTAGAAAAGCTTCATTAAAATAATTAAATAAACAATAAAAACATTTTCTCTTTAACACAAAAGAAAGAAAAAAATAGGCTTCTGTGATACCAAAACATATAGATATAGATTCAAAATACATAATATTTTTTTGGGGAATCTCAATTATAGCTTAGCAATGGTAATGATTCACTAATTCACATACCTCCTGGGCTATTAAATTGGAGTGATATATTGAGATAAATTAGTTGGTACAGTTTGAGATCGTAAAACCACTTCAGCCATAATGGGCCTATTATGAGACTCTAATTTGTAAAGAAACTCGTAAGCAGGAAGCGATATTCTCAAGCTTAGCCAACATTTATCGTAAAAATCGAACCAGAATAAGTCCATTTTACTCGTATAGAATGTGATCGGTTCTTTCTTCTATATCTTCATAAATTCTACAGTTCACGGCAATCTATTTCTAATATATTTCTAATATAAATTTCAAATATGTAGTAAGAACTAAGATTCTTGAATCAAAAATTATTTAAAAGTTTTGAATATAAAATCGCTAAATATTTTATATCAAGGAAAATTATTTACGTAACAAATCTTACTTTAAAGCATTCGGATTTACCTGTCCAAGTTAGCGAAATGTGAAGGATTTATATTTTTCTTTTTGAAGCTTTTAAACATGTTTTTATTTAAATTCCTTTTAAAATAAACAATACATTTAAAATATCTTTATACAAAGAAATAAGTAATGATATAATTTAGAATTACACAATAACCAATTTATGTCATTCAGATAATATCAATTCTATATTACCAATATAATAATAAAGATAATTATTAATTTCAACCATTGGTCATAAAGTATGGTGAAAACTAGTCATAATAATAATTCCATAAGCTTTATGGTTTCACAAAATTTCACTATATCGTTTTACCTTGTGAAACAATATTGAATTATTTCGATCATAAATTATATTCAGGGTTTCTTTTTTTATCAGGGACGGCAGCTCACCAACCAGGCGATTAAATATTAAATAAACTTTCATATGATTTTTTTTTTGTCTACATAGATTTAGATATTTTTATATATTGTATATGTACATCGTAAAAATAATCAAAATTTAGCTAACAAGTTGCACATTGAAAATTTCTTTGGTTATACGTATAATGTACATTTAAAATATGTTCTTTCGTAAAATAAAATATAATATTAGCTATAGCAGATAAATCTTTTCAATATAAATTAAACATAACTTTTATCTTATAATAAAATATATATTTTATTTGAAAAATATGTCAATTTTCATTTAATTAAGAGAAGAAATCCTGCAGACATTGATATTATATATAAAATCATTAATTATTTATGAAAAAAAAAACTGATTTTTATAAAACGAGCAAAGTTTTAAGATGTTTCAGAAATTGCAGAGATTTGAATTAAAAACGTTGATAATATAAAAGTACTAAGAAAGATTTAATAATATGAAGTAGGTGATAAAGTTTGATTCTGTCTTAGGCACTCGTTATTCCTAGTTCTTAAATCTTTCTCGTTACAAAACCGGATGCTGTCTGTGCTCCATTTCGGGGATTAGCATAATAAATTCCAAAATAAAATTGCCTGGTTCGTATACATTATACTACTAAAGACCAGCCCTGGCTAATGTATACAATGTAAATTGATTAATTTATACACATTTTAATCACAAAATATTATTAATAACAACAATCAAACTAACAACTACATAATAATAATAATAATGATATAATTTTCAATTATCTATATAATACATACATATATTTAAATTATTAACACAGATAACGAGTGTTAAAATATTTCAATTTCCAACAAAATTATTTATTGATTTTAATATAAAATTTATGTTCACCGCTAAATCAATATATAATATTTTTTTGTAGATAATTATAAAGCTAACATATATGTATATTACCAAAATTACAATCAATTCAATAAAAAGGAATAATTTCTCAAGCATGAAAAAAAAAAATGAACAGAATTAAATATTCAATTTAATTGTATACAGTTTAATATTAAATCATTTTTGTTTTTTTTAAATAGTAACAATCTATAGCCATAGTAGATGTTTACTAAAATTCATTTTCAATTACATATTAACGAATTTTCTTAAATGTTTTCAGTTTTATAATCTTAATAATATATAATATTTAATGTGAAGAATTTACTTTAATTGCAAGAAAATGAACCAAAAAGAAAATTTTCTTCTAAAGCTGACTTAATGAAATTAATGAGCGTCAATTTTAAATTTATCTTTCTGTAAAAAAAAATGATGAACGTAATAAAAAAAAAAAACTTAAATATTTGTTCTAAAAAAAAATTCTCACACAGAAAAAAAAAACCAACATTTAATTTCTTAACATTATTTTCACTTTACCGTGAATATAAAAATTAATTTCATCTAATTTATTACAACTTGTTTTCTTTCGGTTTCTCGCAGATGATTAATATTAATGTTTTTCTTTTTGTATATAAATTAGATATTAGATATAAATATAATATATATATATATATGTATAAATTAATTGATTTCATTAGTTATTTTTTGATAATAATAGAATTTGTTATATTTTAAGGATCAAGGAGTAAATACTTTGGATATATTTACAAGAAAATCTGCAATATTAAATATAATGATTTGATAATTAAGTAACTCATTCCGTATTCCTTTATCCTTACAAATTATTGCGGTTATTACTAAAATATATTTGTGTTTTTATTACTAAGAAAAATTATATATAACTCCCCAGTTTATATTTCATCTACTATTTATGTAGATTTTGATTTGTTTTATTATATTATTTACATTATGCATATTACATTTAAATACATTTAAGACGATAATTATATTTAATTTTAAATAGGTTTACAAAATGTAATAAAATTATATTTGTTTACAAAGTGCTAATATATGTAAATGGAAAAATACCCCCCAAAGAGAAGAATTCATATGAAATAGTTACAAACGTATTGGGCGTTTTTTATGTCACAAATTTTTATACATGCACTTTATGTAAATATGTAAAAGCAATTAAAAATATGTTAAACTATGTACTTTTGGATTTTATATTAGAAACGGGTTGGTTGGTTTGAGAATGGGGGACCGGAGCGACCGGTCCGGGTGCCTAGACCTACTGGTCCATTCTACCCCCTTACGAAACGTTTACTACTCTATTCCCAACGAATCGTACCACCCCACTTCTTTTATAAATCTTTCGCCATTTAGAAACGGTTTAATATAAGGATAATTAATTAAGCTGTGTTAATTATATTTTTAATAACAAAACAGCGGTCCTAGTGGAAAATCCGGTCTTACACTAATTTTTATTTCTTTCTAATATAAGGCTGGTCCCTATATTACATTCTAACATTAAGAGCTTAAAAATCCGGTCTTACACTAATTACATTTAACTAACATTTAGTTCAATTTTTTATTACCTTGTCAATAAAGCCTCTAACAATTAAGATTAATGTAAATATAATTTGCGGATTAGCGAACCCATTGACAAAAATTTTAATTAAGAAAAAATTATATTATATTCCAATTTTAATTGTTTTCCAATTTGTGGCCAATTAAGAATCTTTGAAAATAATTGTTACTATTTTAATTTATGTTTTCACCAAAAACAAAAAACCACCTAGCGTACGAAATTAAATTTTTATCTCTATTACAACCGAGTAGTAGTCTACGAAGAATTTATATGAATATCTACTACTTTAAACTACGTAAAGACAATCAAATTTAGCTAGTACTGCAAAATGCAAATTTTTTTTTCGCGAAAAATACTTTTAAATTGAAATAATACAAAAAAGTAAAAAATATTTTCAATGCAGATTTCAAAGATATTTTCTATAATAGCATTTAGCTTATAAAACAATTTTTTTTTTCTGTTATTCCACCATCAACTTTTTTCAAATATTTATTTGATTTGGTTACATCCATTTGATTTCACTTCAATATCATTGAATGCATTGATCGGAATATTATTAATTGATTACAAATTCTTTTTAATAGATTATATGTATCTCTGATTTACGCGATGAAATGTCAAAATATGCATTTTTTTATCTATAGATTTTTTTTCGCCCAAAATCAGATTTTATTAAAAAAAAATGATAAAAATGATTTTGAAAATGTGTTGACACTAAAATTAATTTTAAAAAATGACATCGTAAAGAGAGTTCATCTAGTGCCGGGTGATTCATTAACTTCTCAATAAATCAAATTCTTTATTCTGTTAACCCACGTAGTCTTTTTGTGACAACCCTGTATAATACTAATACATTCTAATAATATACCACAAATTTTAGTAATATCTTTAAGAATTTCCATTTTTTTTTTATGTTTTATTAAATGGTATAATTTATACTTTAAATTTTCCCAGTAAATATTTCTGAAGATAGCTATTTTCATTTTTACTTACCTTATCTGTGTTTCCCCAGTGTAATGTGGTTTCACAAAAAAAAAAAATTGAAACACCAGATTAAAAAAAAATTATTTTCTGTTTTTTTTTAATATGCATCAACAACATGCTAAGGAAAATTGTATATATTTTTTTTTAATAAAAATAAACATTGAATATCGCATTAAAAATTTCCATTAAATTGAAAATGGTTCATCACGCGATTTGCTTTTCATAAATATACATTTACACAATGTCTGGTGCAATTTGATATTTCAGAAGAAAATTTCACAAAACAAAAAAATAATTGGAAAAATTCTTAGCTTCAATGGGTATATATATATAAAAAAAAATATGAGATATAAACCAAAAAAAAAAAGGAAAAAGATATTTCATAAATTTGCATTTTATGTTGCAAAAATGTACAGAAAAAATTGAAAAGTTTCTTATAACAAAATGTTTTTTTTTGATTTTATATGTAATATATAATTTTTTTCAAAATTATATTCATCGATATCTATCATATGGTAAATTTGAAATTCTGAAACCTTACAATTTTTAAACACTTCCTTCACTGTTGAAAATTTTAATATTATTATTGTTTTATAATATTACACCTACTTAGTTTTCTTGAGCTAAATATGATTTCTTGGAAATTTTTATGTACATGCTAAGGAATTTTTAACAGGTACCATATTTATTAGTATTTTTTTTTAAAAATATATTTCAGCATTTAAAGAAAAATAGTAAATTTATTATATATTATGTAGGTAAATTAAAATCTATTTGAAAGTTGTGCAAGTATAACCAATAGAAAGTCATTCTACTTATATAAATTTAAAATTTAAATAAAACTGAAGTTTGAGAATTGCAATTTGATTACTTTTCATATAATATATTTAAGAACGGAATTCTACGAAACTAACACCCTTACTACTACTAGTAGTACTCCTTGGGAGCTACTGATAGATGTCTCTTAAATTGAGCAGCCAAAGACAGCGGACTTTCCTTCTTAAAGGGTCTGATAACAGTCTATTACAATTTGGAGCTACTAATACGAATTCCAAACCATACCTACCGCAACACAGCTTACCTAATAAGTACTATGACCAGTTTAACAATATTCAAGTTATCCCATAAATATGTAATATTCATAAAAAAAAAAATCTTTTATCGATATATTATTTATTTACTTTGTCAAATTTTCCAACCTAAATTGACCTTTTCCAGTCAATTTTCTAGAAATTTAATGTAATCTAGATAATAAGTTCAATTTTTCATGTTCTATTAAATAAATTTAGATTCACCTATAAGATAAATTAGGATTTATTTTTTTTTTAAATATATAGGTATATTATCCTCTAGTTTTTTTTTTTTCAAAATATTCTGGCCACACTCAAATTTATAAGCTCATATATTTATGAAATAATCTTTCGTCGCATGAAGTTATTTTTTTGTAACAATTTTATATACATATGCATACGTATACAGTTTTTTTTCCCATGTAATATAGAATATCGAATATTATGGTTCTATATATTCATTTCTAATAATATGCTGTTACATACATCTATTTTCTCAAGGATATATATATATATTGTTACCAATAAACCATGTTTCTTTCCTTAGCCATATTTTTCGTGAATATAAATTAAGATAATTTCATGCATTTTTATACTTATTCAAAAAAATAAAAATAAAAAATATAATAATATAAAATATTATATTAAACGATACATATAAGAAGATAAATTTTCCTACGTGCCGACAACATAATAACAAAATCAATATTGTTAAAAACGCTATAAAATATATAAATTTAGGTATTATATATATTTCGATTATATAGACATTACATTAAAAACTAATATAAGCTTTTATTCATAATAGCATTTATTCAACAAAAAAAAAATATCTTATATTATATTTTTAAACCTTTTAAATTTTTGTAAAACTATACATAATTTAAATATATATTAAATTTTCATTTAAAAAAATCATTTTTTTTTTTTTTTTTAAATTAAATTACTATCTGAAATTTTAAAAAATAATGTAAAACTTGATCTGTTTTCTTCAAAGGCAAAAATTAAGTTTTGTAGGTTTGTCTTTTTTTTTTTAATGTTTAAAAGTAAATTAAAATCTTTGTCGTAAAATTTTTTTTTTTTTTTTTGTGAAAAACTTTACTTTAATTTCCATTTTATCTTTTTCCAAAAATTTCCTTTTAATACTTTATTAAAATAAAATTAGAAAGTCTGTAAAGCTGATAAGAACCACATAGTAAAGAGACCAATTGTAAATACAATTTCTATGTAATATGTTATCTATCTATATTTTATTGTACTACTTTATAGTGCACTTACATGAAAGTAAATATTATGGAGAAATAGAGAGGCTATAAAAAGACATCTTAATTTTACTTATCATTCCCTAAACTCCAAAATAATAAAGAAACCATTCGTCACATAAGAAATATCACGTGGCCAAGTCACAATTTCTTAACCTAAAATACATTACATTATATACATCAATTGGTAACCAAAAGTTTTAGTTAAAATCGTTATAGTTTACTGTTAAATAATATAGATGAAGAAGATTTACTAAAAAAAAAAAAAAAAGAGAAAAAAAAAACAAGGTGATAAATCACTTAAGTACGTCCAAACGTTTATACGGATGCTAAAAAATATAAGAAAAATTTGTTGTCTTAAATAGTATTAGAAAAGGATTACATGAGGATTTTGCTACAACGTTCAAACAGATTAGAATTTTTGTTTATTTTCTGATGTATGTATATGGTATACATATAAAGTCTGGTATGTGTAAACACATATAAGTATTTTGACATTATAGTTAAATATAAAACAAATAATTGTTAACATAAAATAGATAGATTATTTAAACTAATATCAGACTTTAATTAACTAATTTACACATTCAAAAATTAATGAAAGAATTATCTTTTACAAAATAATAATAATTATAATAAAAAAAAAATTAATGAAATTATTTAATTATTTATAGTAACTTTGACAAAAAGGATAATTAACAAGTAAAATAATATATTTAATTATCATATATATTTATTTACAAATCATAAAATATTTAAATTTATTATTATGTTTAAAATAAAAGTAATAATTTTCTAATAATTATCATTTACACCTAAAGCGTATATCCGTTGGAAAAAAATAATATAATATATTTTTTCATTAAATCAAAGGTAAAATATATATTAGAGTGTGTTAAATATTTATATACCGATCCTTGATATTTCCGTAACATTTTCCACAAAAACTTATAAATGTATTTTTTAAAATTAATTCCTAGCCATTTAACATTATCTAGAAAAATGTTCCTTTTCCGCCCAATAACTAAACCAAAAAAAAAAAGAAAACAATACTTTTTGTTTTTCCTTTATGATAAAATATGCTATCAAAATCTTTTCCTAAACTGTATCCATTATTATTTATATTTATGTATTGTATATATCTTTCATCACTTCGAAACCAAACAAAATCCTTTTAGTACTTAAAATATTAGCAAATATGAAAGATTCATGAAGTAATAGTGGTATTTAGTGGTAGGGAGATGATAAATATATAAAAGAATCAATTCCCTCTAACAAATAATAAGGAAGATACCATACATATGTAAGATATATTTTTAAATAAAATAAAAATATACTTTGTTGAAAGAAATCTATAATAATACAAAAAAAAAAAAATTAAAAAATTTGTTTTATATATATATATATATATATATGTGAGATACAAAAATGTACGGAAAAAGTGATGATAGGAAAAAAAAAAATAAAAACCCTATTCTAAGGGTTGAACTGCATAATAATGAGTCCCAAGAGAAAGGTTTTCCTGTCCCATTTACAATCATTATTTATAATTTTCTATGAGTTTATGTTTGTCAATGACATTTTATCCTTTAACTGGCATATAAATGCGAAAAGGACGTTTGGTGTTAAGAATATGTATATACCTTTTAGTATAATGTATATATATCAATATATAATATATAAATATAAATTTATATAAAGATATATTCTTGAATATATATACATATATAATATATTTAGTTAACGATAAGGATAACAAATGATTATTTTTTCAGTGTTCTTATTAATTTTGCATAACGTCGTAATAATATTTTTTTTTAATATTATATGTAGAAAAAATTACTCAAAAACATATTATATTTTTATATGAAATTAAATTGGAATATTTTATATAAAATAAGATTTAATTTGAATTTAATTTAATGTATAATTATTATTTTTAGGATTTTTTTTGAATAGTCAAAATCCATTTAATATAAACTTTTCAATTTGCCTGTGTACAACCACTTATTGAAATTGTCATTTAGTATTTTTTTTCAACTATGATTATTACAAATAGTCAATAAAACTGATTTTATAAGTGTTTATAGACAACTATATTGTAAAACCGAAATATTCGATAAATTTTCAATCAACGGTAATTTTCGCTTTGTATGTATAAATTGTGTAAATAATCAACTTTATAGTAAATCAAAACTCATTAACGTCTATTGACATAAATATGTTATGTAAAATGTACCTGCATATACATTTATATCTACGAATTAAATATATTTTGATTGGACCTTCCATAAATAAATTAATTAATTTCACATAGTACTACGTATATATTTTTCATATGTTTAAAATAGCATCATCTCCTATTCGCCTTATTTTTCTTTTTTAAGTTAAAATAATTTACGATAATTCTGAAGTGTAATTTATATGTATTAAAATTAGTTATAGTCTGTATTGTGCTATTGATTTCTTAGTCCAAATAGTAACAAGCAAGCAATAGATTTTCCTATTGCGTTTGAATAAAGTAAAAAATGTACTAATTTAGTTTCATTTGTAATTTTTGTAAAATTGGAATTGTTCATTTAAAAGTCAATAGAATATCATCATTTTTTTGATTGTTAAATCAGCAGAAATATATATATATATATATATATATATATATATATATATATATTCCCTAATAGCTTAGTAAGCAATTTGCGTGAAGAAAAAAAATATTAAACGTTGATTAGTGTTTTTTTTTGCCAAAGTTCTATTATTTTCTTTTTTTTCTTGTTAAAATTTTCTTTTTTTTTACTAACGATTTCCAATTACTAACGATATTTGACACATTCTTCGGACAATGAAAGGAAAGAATTAAAAGTGATGAACTTATATGCTTGTATATTTGTAAGTGGTCAAAAGTAAATTATAAGTGGAAAGAGATGTGAACATTTTCAATCAACGTCAAAGGACAAATATAAAACTGTGGTTAAAAAAGGAAACATAAGAATAAAAATAACATAACTTTTATTTTCTGTCGTTATAATCAAATAAAAACTAAAATGAAATAATCTTTAAAGTAATTTATATTAAATTTTATTATATATTATTTAATTTGATATCCTAGATTATATTTTACAATATTACAGGATATTTTCTAATTCAAATTCACAAGTAATGGACTAATTCAGAAATAATCGAACCAAGAAATGTAACTAACTAGATTTAAATAATATTCAGCTGCATACCCCAAATATTTATATACAACTACAAATTAAAATTTAAACATATATATATATATATTTATGTATATACCAGCTACATATGTTGAAAATTAAAAATTTCTCCATTTTCCTGTGTCATTTTATTTCTATTTCATTTCGAAATTTCTCCTTCAATTTATCACTCAATTTGATTTGTTTCATTTCATACCATATTCTTTTAATTCAGATACTCAGCTATACAAGGAGAGAAACTGTAATATAATAAAAATATATTTTCTTTCACATTTTTAGCATAGAATAAAATCATACCAAAAATTTATAAATACGATTTGTTTTTTTTTTTTGTATCTATGTCAAGCCTAGCTAGCCTGTAGGATGAATATAGGAAATATTTCATAATATTCTCATAAAAGGATTTACTAGGATCTTTAAAAAAAAAAATTCTTTAGAAATTCTATTTAAAGTGTCATAAAAATATAACAATAAAATAAAATCACCAAAATAATAGGAAAAACAACTGGAAAGCTTTATTAAAAATGAAAAGTTAACTAAAGATTTCATTTGAGATTTAATATTGTTTACTACAAAATGTGCGTATATTTTAAGTCAGTAGAAAAATAAAATAGAAAACGTTTTTAACTGCCAATTATTTGAAATATTGTTCAAAAATTCAAAATTTTTAAAAAAAATATGTGTTCAAAATTTCGAATTCAAATATAAAATTCAAAATAAATACTTTTTTATATAAATATAATATATTGTCATTTGAAATTATAAAATTAAATTTTACCAAACTGAATATCCAGAATTTTAGATTGCCATAATTACAAAATTCAAAAACGTGAATTCAAATAACAATTTTTTTTTTTTTAATTTGACAGCACAGTTCCCATTATGTCAAATTGTCATTTTAAATTAAACATCAGAGAGTATTAAAAAAAAAAAATACAAACAAACAGAGAAACAGTTTGTTCTCGTAATTATATACATAAATTCTTTACCAAAACATATGCTAAATAAAAATGATATAAATATACAGAATTTAAGTATTGTTATTATTACTGGAGTCTTCAAAGTCCTTGAGAAATTAAAATTTTTCTACATATACTATACGGTATATATAATATTTATATCTATATTAAATAATACCACCGTCGTTTTAATAATAAACTCTTACTCCTTAAATTTCACCCACTCTGCATTTTCCAATTCATGTTGTTATACTTCACATTTTTCTTATTTTTTTTTTTTTTTTGTTGAAATGTACTTACATATGTTTGTGTTTTCTCTGTTTATCCCAACATATGTATTAATGTATTTGTAAAATAATTTTTTTTCTTATTTTAAATATACCATGTATATATAATATATATATATATATATATGTAATATATAATTTTCCTGCGGATGGCAAGAAGTGTAAATTTGTTCCCCATTTGAATGTACTTTACTGTTTTTCAATAAATTGTGTGACATATTTTCGCTATATATTATCCTTCTAATACGTATACCCTATTATATTTTTATAGGATACATATGTATATAATTAATTTAAAACAAGAACTAATTAGTTGGGATGTCTTTCTGTTATGTGACAATAACTCAATTATATAACAACATTTTAATGAATTAATTAGTTCTCATTATTCATATAAATTTTTTGAAAGGAAACAAAACATAATATAGAACACACAAAAAACATAAAAAAAATATTATGATACAAATTGCATAACTTTTAAATTTTAATGCAAAATAAAATGTTATAATTATAAATTTTTTGATTCCAATTTGATGTACTAAAAGTAAATTTAATTAGGAAAAACTGGTTAATCCATTTTTGAACAGAAATTATAATTTATATATATTATTGTATATATAATTTGTCACACATAATTTTATTAAATTTCAAATATATACAAATATGAAAATTAAATCAAATCATTATTGAAATTAACCACACAAAAATAAATTGTGTTAATGTAATTACTTTTATAAATTTATGAACATTTAAATTTATTATAAACTAGGTATATAAAAATATTTTTGCAAATATGAAGAAAATTAACATCACAAACTTTAAAACATTATTTTTTTTTTGGATGTGTATAATTGGTCGAAAGATATTTCGCCGTACATTTTACAAATATATTCTACTTAGTAAATTATGTATTTATGGTCAACTATTATTATTTTCGTATAAAATTTTTTACTTGCCAATAAATATTATTTTCTGAAATCTATATTTGTTTGGCCCTGATCTGCTTTAAACTAAAAATGCGTTATAGTTATAGTTCGTTTTAATAATCGACAATCAAAAACAATAATTTGGCTTCTTTGCCTCAGTAATAACAAATTAGCATGATGAGAAAACACTTATTCCAGTGCGAATTCTTTCGTTATTTAAACAGATTTATTTTGGGCACAACAGATTTTTTGTAACTAAAACTTTTGATAGTTGACATTGTCCACAGCTTTCTTACATAGATTCTACGAAAAAAATATATCTGTTTTAGACATTTAACTAATGTTTATTAATTTTTTTGGGAAAGATTGAACGTTGTTTAAACTTTGCATAAAAAAAATAGAACTTTTCTTAAACATAAAAGTTCAGTTTTTATGGTATTTTACCTAATAAACTAAATAAACTACAAATTTTGTTTTTTAATAATTTTTTTTAATAAAATGACATTATCTTGTTTCAAAATTGATACAAATATAGTTTTATATTATAGTACATAATCCTTATATATATGCATTTCCTTAGATAAATTGTAATTTAAACATTTTACATAATATTTATTGGAAACATAAATAGTATCCAATATATAGAAAGTATATACGTTTATATATTAAATTATTGTCTATAGTCTATACAATTAATATATGTTTTGGGGTTTAATTGATGAGGTTTAACATGCAAATATGTGTAGAAATAATTTTTCCAACCATCATATTGTTATCTAGAAACAAGAATGTGATTCACAAAAAATTCAATAATTATATTAACATAAATATAGTGTTAAATTTCGTAGTTATATTATAGTTAGGACATTCAGGTTGTTAACTGCTGCACTCAATTATTAGAACAACATAGTATAAAATGTAGAATAATGGAACCGATGCCAAAATAATAATAATTATTAAATAAAGATACATTTATAAATGTACATAATATAACAAGACCTTTATACCACTAAATAGATATAATAATATATATTTAGTTGAAATATTTCTCTATCTATATAATAGAATCAAGAACTACTCTCATAATATGTAATTTAAATTTATAGAATTTTACAAATAGGCGAATAGTACAACTATATATAAACTCTAGTTTAAACTATTAAAATAATATATTCAATAAACCGCAACATTAGAACCTTACAACATTGATAAAACTCTTATTAACTATATAACCAAAGTTAACTAACATTATTAAGTATACAAATATTAAATGAACATTATAATATAGTAACGACTTCCGATATCAACCAAATCAATGCTGAAAAGACCAGTAGAGGTCTTATAGTTTTGTTGTAATATATAAAAATATGTATATCTATTTAGTATGAATTTAGTATATTTAAATATATATATGCCTTTAAAAAAAAAAAAACTTAAATATGTATAGATATAGTCTCTAAAAAATATAAATGTTATGTGGCGGGAACTTTCTATCCAATATCCTTCCCATAAAGTTTGGTCTCAATAATGCCAATTAAAGTATACAAGATATTACACACACAAAAAAAAAAGAAGAAAATAACAGAAAAAAATAAAAAATAATTCTTGGAATGTTCAAATTGCATATTTGCCATAGAGAATTTAAATTCAATTTAATAAAAATCAAAAGAAACATCATCCCTTGTGTGGGTGAAGTACCATAGGAAATGCAATGAATTAAATAGTTTTCCAGATGAAACTTACATTATATACTTTTTACTATGCATTTGTAAATAACTTAACAAACATATATTTCAAAAATTTACAATGATATGCTTTTATAGGAATATATCATCATATTTGTAAAAGGAAACATACTTCCTATAAAGTTTTTTTTAATTTTTTTTTTTTTTTTGGTATAGAAAATTATCTTTTCAGTTATATTTTGGTTCTTTGCAATAAACAGTTTATATATTATAGAGATGTGTGACAAACATTTTGTCAACATGCTTATGCTTTTACTGACTTCACTTACAAAATAAAAAAAAAAATTTTTACATAATATTTATATCAGTAATGAAATTTTTATATTAGTTTTTTTAAGTCATAATTGTTTGAAGTTTTATTAGAAAAGAATATTGATTATTTTACATTGAAAAGATAATTTCTAAAATATAAATTATCTTTATTTTTTGATGTTAAATATTTATCAATTTTCAATTTCTATCAATATCATTTTGATATAATAACTTTTTTACAATTCTAATGTATATAACGATAACATAAATATTATTTACCTTTGATATATTTTAATTTAATTCATAATTGAAAAATATTTCCAAAAAATTTTACAAAATATTTTCGATACAATAAATTTTTGTTATATTTTTAAGTACGACATTAAGATATAAATATAATAAATGTAAAGAAAACGGTTTTAACATATTTCATTATTCGTTAATTCAATTTATTTATTTAAGAATTAATTAAACAGAATAAAATATATTGGAAATATTCCATCAATTATTTAAAAGTTTAAGCCCCAAAAATTTATTTATCTTCCCAAAGGGTAAAAGATCTTATGCAGACTTAAGTGCTTTAACTATTTTTATTTTTTGAGAAACTTAATAGTAAACTATTTTTTCGTCCAACACTCGTTGGAATATCTTTGCCTAAAAAGAAATTATAGCAATTTAAAATATAGATTAACCTATTAATGTAATATGATGCTTAAGTTTTAAAAAGACTTATCTGAAAAACTATCAGAAACTACTTAAAATGCTACCTTTGTAGAATTTGTAAATACATTATATATTTTTTATTATATTATTTTTCTTCAAATACATAAGGTAAACATATCATAAATATTTACGAATTATTTTGAATTATCATTTAAAAATCATTATTATAAAAACGTTATATATTAAATCAGCCTTTGAAAATATAAATAAATACAACAAATTGTATTATAGAATTTCCAAATTTTCTATAAAACCTGAACTACAATCTACCTTTGCAATTAAATTTCAAAAAATTTTCTTAGCAGTAACCAGTAATTAACTTCAAAATTATTTTATATAATTAATAAAAAAATATTTTTTTTTTAGAATTAAATAATCCGAAATTACTTGAACAATTTCAATATTATATTGAATGCTGACGCATTTCAATAAGAATAATAAAGTCCTGAGAGTACATAAAGTCCTGAGAGTACATAAAGTCCTGAGAGTACATAATTTTTATTTTAGATTTCAATTAATTCCTAACAAATTTTTTAGTTTCTTATTTTTTTTTTTCATGTTGATTTTATAGTGTTTCATAATCACAAAAAATTCAGGTTTAACATGCAATAGCAATTCTGAACGATGTGGAAATACAAGCAATATAATTTCTTTACTAGCTTATACATATTACATACATACATTATATCTTGAACAGAAAGCATATTTTTACATTAATTTATTTATTAATTAGTAAAACCGAAATTTGATTACCTTTTATTTAGTATTGTACATTTAATCTATATTTTGGACATTTAATATATAATCTATACCTGAATATGGTATGTTATTTAATAGTTTTCTTATTTAACTTATTTAGATAACATATCCACTGATCATTACTAACACATAAAGCTGATGATAGGTATTCGATTACAACCGATTATAATAAAGTTAGAAACATCATTACAAAGAAAAGTAAATGCATTTTCGATAATTAAAGCCTTAAAAATAAGTTTAAAGTTTTAGTTATTTCCAAGATTTTTTGAAATTTGCTTACAAGTGTAGATTGTGCGTCAGGTTTTATAGCAAATTTGAAAATTCTATTCTTTTGTTATTTATGTTTTGAAAAGCTGTGTTAATATATATATAATTTTTTTATAATAATTATTATATTAAAATGACAATTCAAAATAATTTTCACAGCAACAATTTTAGTTTTCGAATATTTCTAATGAACATTCGTTAGTTCATTTGGTAATCTTTAAGAAAATATTAGTGTATAATGAAATTAGATTAATTTAAATTCTTAGAAATATATATACATAAAGATAGTAATAATTGTAACCTACCACCATTAGAATAATCCAATGATGCCAAAACCTTTCATAGGGAAAGATTAGAAAATAATATTTAAAAAAAAAACAATATTAAAAGAAACCATGTGAGTAGGGTGGAGACTTTGCTTTTCTAACAGACACTCAAATGCAAGCAAAAATCAATGATCTAAAATACTAGTCAGACAAACGTGGTCTTACAAACAACACCACTAAAACTAAGCCAATGAAAGTAAATGCTACAGCATTCCATTGTTTTACAATCGACTATATCTATCAACATAGACCAAGTCGACAATTCCACCTACCTTGCAGTTTTATAAACGGCTGACGTAGATGTTGTAGATAGAATAAATAAAGGCAAATCTGCTTTTATTGAATTACATAAAATATGGAGTTCCTCATTCCTGTCTACGCAAGAACATGAGAATTTACAATTCTAAAATCCAATCTACGGCTGCGAATTCTGGTAGGCAACGAAAATACTCTGCAGCGATGGATAGGTAATACTTTTAGAAAAGATTCTTAGAAACTATGAAGAGTACCATAGGATTGGAACCTCAAGTTTCTAGAAAATATAGACGGCCGAAGAACAGCTGGAGAAGAACCCTTCATAAAGAACTCACTTCAGTCGAAAAATCATAACGATAAGTCAAAAGAATGTGTCAGATCGGTCAGATTTTAAAAGTTTCACTGAATCCCTATACTGCAACAGGGTATATAGAAGAAAATGATTATCGTGGTAGGACAAAGAATAAAAGTAACTAACAAAAAGTAAACAAATTAATATGACGGAAATGTTTAGTGTTGATAATAAATTACGGATAAATACTAAAACACATCGAACAAGACAGTAGGAATAAATATATATGTCAGACAGTCTTTTAGAATTAAATAGTAAATGACAGTACTGCTTCGAGTAATTACTTATTAACAAACACGAAATTCAATTTATTAAATTTTTGATATACTTATGAAATAATCTGTATTTTAACAGAGCAAAATTTAAATATTTTGTTCAACATTATTCTATTTTCATTTTATCTATAAAAGTTGATTCTACTATTTATCTAAGATATTATTGGATTTTATCTGAATAATTAATATAAGCCATTCATTATCCAGTATTTAATTTATATATAATTTTACATAAAACAATTTTTATAATTTGATGCCATATTTGTATTAAATACAAATATTTTTTAAATTATTCAAATTTTATTTATTATATATACCTAATTTATTTATTCATGCGCACGTGTTAATTGTTAATTTATACAAATATAAAAAAACAATTAATAGGTGCAAAGGTATTTAAATGTTTTTTTATCAATTATGCAAAAAACAACAAAAAGTAAAATTATTATATTCCAACAGCATTTAAAACAAACTTACTGATAAATATAATAATTTTTTTTAATAAAATAATTTAAAAAATATTTTTAAAATAACTGATAGATGTACTGTTTGGTGTGGTGTTATGGTTGATAAAGTTATCGGTCCATATTTTTTTTAAAATGAGGAGGGTCAACCAGAAATCGTTAACGGGGCTCTGTATAGGATAATGATTGAAAAATTTTTGCGTCCGGAAGTTGAGAATAATCCGAATATATGGTCCCAGCAAGACGGAGCCACTGCGCATACAGCAAGAGCGTCAATGGAACTTCTTCGTAACATTTTTGGTGAACGAATAATTTCAATGAATTTAGATTTTGCTTGGCTTCCTCGTTCACCGGATTTAACTGCTCCTGACGACTTTTTTTTATGGGGCTATTTCAAAGGGCTGGTGTATGTCAATAAACCTCAAACAATTGAACAGATTAAGCAGAACATTCATGCCGAAATAAGAAACTTGGAGCCAGAAACTTTACAGTCAGTAATGGAAAATGCTCTTGAAAGATCCAATATTTGCCAGCAAGAAAATTTGCAAGATGTCATATTTCTTACTTAGTTGTAAATTGATTATTTTAAGAAATAAAAAATAAAAACAAAAAAGATACAGTTACTTTTAACCCTTCCGACTTATTTGGACCACCCTGTATTTCAACTCACATTTTTTATATTAATTTCGAAATAATAAACAATTGAAAATAAATCTAATTTTATAGTTGAAAATAAGTCCATCAGATATAATTTTAATTTTTTGGTTTTAAAGGCTTATGCTTGGTATATCAGCTATAAATATGTATCAATTTTGTACCAATTAATTTCAAATAAGTTAATTTTTGATAATTTAAGTCTTGTGATAGGTTTATAAATATTTACACATTGTTTTTATCCTATTTGAAGTTGAACTGGTTGAAAATTTATACCATTTTTTTTATTATTAAGCTTTAAATTTTTAATCCAGTTGTTAAGTTCTAAATACATAAAATATGACTCAAAATTATTATTTTTTATTATTTTTCATATTTAGCTGAATGAATTTCTTCATATCTAAAAACTCACTTGCAATGTTTAGATTTTTAATCTGAATTATTTTAAATTAATTTAATATTTCAACCATAGAGGTTGAAAACATATCGAAAATATATTTTTTTAAATCAGAATAATTGGATGACATTGAAAAATTAAACTTCAATTTCGAATCGTGTATTGAATAGGGCTTAAAGTTACACTAAATTCCAGTTAACGCTTTGAGTTTTTAATATTCGTTTCGTTTAATAATACTTAAAATGTATAAAAAATATTAAAATTACAATTCAATTAATCGTCATCTTCAGTATAAGCGCACATTCGCGATGGTACATTAAAACCACCCCATCTTATACACTTCTTGTTACAACAATCAGAATTCACATGACACCTATGACCTTTTCCATAGCATGCCATTACTCCCGATGCTACTACAGCCAATGATATCAGAACGAAGAAAAGTAAACGCATTTTCGATTATTTAATTCTAAAAAAAAATCTTTTTTCATTAATTATAAAAAATAATTTTAAAGTTACTTACTGCCACGAGTTTTGAAATGTAATTACAAAGGTCGATTGTGCATCAGGTTTTATAGCAAATTGGGAAATTCTATTTCTTTGTTCTCTATATTTGTCTAAATAATTATTGTTTTGTTTTGAAAAGCTGTTTTAATATTTAACTTTTTAGGAATTTTGGTTTTTTTAATCCTTTATATTAGCGCTTTGTCGTTCATCCGTTTGTCTGTCCGTCTGTACGTCGGTCCATGTGTAAACTTTTTCAGAATAAAATATAACATAGTAAATGTACACATAAAATATTTCGAGACCTCTCATTGAACAGTTCAACAATTTCATATTAGATGTAAGTAAAAACGTATATTGCAAAAAAGTATATTTTAATGAAAAATATCAATTTTAGATAGTAAATATACTCTATATAAAATTGATAACTGATCCCACGTTGTAAAGGTATTGAAGATTAGAATAAAATAGCACTTTCTTTTAATTGGGATTTCTTCCAATAGAGGCAGTGCAGTGAAAAATGTATTTATAATAAACTTTAAAATGTAATTTAACATGGTAAATGGTTTCCGTAACTTATATTAGAGCCTTCATTAGAAAGATAATAAAGAGTAGAAATATATTCTACATAGTATAACTAAATATTCTACGACTGGAGAGTGCAATTTGTATTACAATAATGCGATTTTACACAATAAACATTACGCAAAAACGATGTAATTTGAATTCCTGAAAAGCATTGGTAAATATTTAGTGTTAATATATAATATACTATAACACATCGTATTATTGGAAATATATATCACAGACGGTAGGTATGTAGGGCAGACAGTCTTGTAAAATTAAATAATAAATGACAGTACTTTTGCGAGTAAATCTTGATTACTGATAACAAACAAGAAATTCAATTTACTAAATTTTTTATATATCTTTTTGAAATAATTTATATTTTAGCAGTGCAAAACTTAAATGTTTTGTGCACTGTTTCTATATTCTCATTTTTTCTATAACTATTTATCTAAGAAATTATTGAATTATATCCATTATTTATTTATATATTATTTTACATAAAATTATAAAAATATGACGCCATATTTAATACAAATATTTTTTAAATTATTCAAATTTTATTTATTATATATACCTAATTTATTTATTCATGCGCACGTGTCAAATGTTAATTCATACAAATATAAAAAAAACAATTAATAGGTACAAAGATATTTAAATGTTTTTTATCAATTATGCAAAAAACCAAATTAAAATTATATATTCACACAGCATTTAAATTTAAAACAAATTTAATGATAAATGTAATAATTTTTTTTAATAAAAATAAAATATTCCAGAATTTGAAACAGTAAGTATGTATTTTTAAAATAACTTTTTTATTAAAATAAAAAATTAAGAAAAGTTCTTATTATTTCCTTTTTTTTTATAATAATAAATTGTTTATTGTTGTGAATTTTGTCGCATAAATACATTTATTTTTGATGGCACTTATTTTTAAATTCCCAGCGGTTCTTACAAAATCACTGCAAATAGAATACTAATAACATTTGAAAATGTTTTCTAACTTTTTTATAGTTGTGAGAGCACAAAAACCTGGCTTTTCATCCAAAGTATTGGTCTATATCAAAAAGTGGTTTTTTTTTTAAATTTTGTTACTTAATAAATTTTCTTGGGTAGAAAATTAAATATGCCCGTTTTACAAATTTATTTGAAATATAATTCATTTTATTAAATTTTCGTTTAATTTTGGGTTTAGAAATAGTATATTGTATATATATGTAATAAAAATGTGAAAAAGTTATAAAAACGTGTTCTCAAAATTCAAAAATCTACAGGTATGATACATACTAATACTTTTAATAAAAATTTAAATGTAAAATAATTCTGAACTGAAACTGGCAAAAACAAGCAGTTTCCAACTAATCAACAAGCAATGTCACTTTCCTGTATTATTTACTTATTGGATATATCTATATTTATTTACTATATTCAATTACATTTTGAAGCAGAATATAATATGTGCAGTCTAGCACAGAATATTGCTAACTAGAATTCAGTTAAACTCTTTAATTCCAATATTTCAATTCTAATTTTATTTTTTTTAAATTCCAATAGCAATTTTGCAAAATATTGATTCGTTTAATTTGAAATATTTTCATTTTCATATGCCAATTTTATACTGCGAACGGTTTTTACCTGTACATAATTTATCTGATAGAAAATTTTTAAACCTTTCCAACAAGTCCTTTAACAAAAAATTACTAGTAATTACATATCAAAAGTAAATATTGAATTTTAAATTCTCAAAATATAAATTCAAGTATTCACATTATTTTATTGTATATAAAAGACATGAGATATTTATACGACTTTCAATCTAATATTCGTACATCTTTTATAAAAATATAGGTTTGGGATTGCCACAATTATTTTCTAGCAATTGAGTTGAAATAGATATAGAAGAAAATTGTTTCATTGGTTATGGGATAGATTGCAATTTTGAGAAATAACTTAAATTTTCTAATTAATTAAAATTATTATAAACATTATTTGTTTTTATATTCTTGTACAAAATGCATCAATCAAAATGTACAAATATATAAAATAATAATATTTGTCGAAAAATATACATATATTACCACATAGTATATGTTTCGAGAAAATCTTTTCATCTTCTGTTTAATAATTCGTACAAAATTTGTCAAATATTAGGCGGTATATTTATATATATACATATATATCACATATTGTATGAATATGTAGTATCTTTATTTGTTTTTATATAATGATAACAAGGTTTCCACACAAATTCCATGTTTACAAGTCACTTTATATAAGTAACCAGAATGTCGATTGCGCAAAATAATTGTTTACATTAAAAGTGTTTTGTGTAATAATTTCATTACAGCTATAGGTACATATAATGAATTTTATATTTAGTAATAATGAAATTTATTTAGAAATATTAAATTAAATAACATATAATATAAGGAATAATAATAATTCATGACAAGGATACAGTAATTTAACTTCTGAATAAATTAAAATTTATTGACATAATAATAAAACAAGTGTAAAATTATGGTTCTATTAATTTTGTATGATTTTTTTTAAATTAATAAATATCAATCTGAAAGAAAAATATTTACATTTATAATTACGTAATTAAGTCTGCACAATATTAAAAAAAAATAAAGTTCTATTATACGTATACCTTATTACTTTTAAAATATGCAGCTCTGACCAGGATAGAAAATAGTATTATTTTATTAATATAGTATTAAACCAAACAACCATTATTAGGTTTAGAAGAGTTGAAGAATCAATCCCACATTTTACTATATAATAAATCAAATTAGGAAAAAAAATTATTTTTTCTTAATATTTTTTATATTTAATATTTGGCAGTTTCTAAAGACAAAATATATTTTTAAGAAAATGAAATCAATTTATGGTTACAACTTCTCATAAATATATGTACTATAAACTGTTAGGTTATATTTATTTCTTTAGCAATCAGAAAAATTATATAAAATCCCTACTGGGAGCAATAACTAACAACACTTTATTAAAATTGTATAGTGAGTTTTTTATTATTTAAAAGACATATATCTATGTTTTCTATCGCATACAAGACAAATATCAATATATTTGTACTATAAACCTACATAAAATAACAATAGATATTTTCTGTAATATTGCCGATAGCAATTATGTTGTCATTTAAAATTTTAAGATTAATTAAATGTTTTATCTCAAAAATATTGATATTTTATTTGTACAATTTCAGTTATAATAGTTATATTTTAATTGTAGAATTCTCCTTTTATGGAAATTTAAATTCAATCATTCGATATACAAGAATTTTCTGGTCAAATTGGTCTCTTTTACAATTTAATTGGTTCTTTTTACTAATTAAATTGATCTCTTTAATTTAAATTGCACATATATTTTAAATATAAATATTTAAGTTAAAACATATTATTATTATCTTTTTACAGACAAAATATAAATACAAAATTATAAAACATATTACAAAATAAAAAGTATAATGATATGTTAAAAGTACATTTTAAAAAATGTGTAAATTTACCTTGTAATGTGTACATAATGTAATAATGTAAGTAATTCAAAATAAATGTTAAACTAATTTGTAACTAATAAAAATGTTTAATTGAAAAGCAATTGAAAATATTCTAATTAAAATTAATTGTAACATTAAAAATATTACATATTACAAATTTTATAATCTTAATTTTTGGTTCTACCTATAATTCTTTTATTATTAAGATATTTGGTAACACTTAAAATTTTAGATAATAATACATATAAGAAAAGAAAAACAAATCTAAAAGGGTTTGACTTAAATAATACATATTATTTAATGTTAATTAAAAAGAGCATGCTTAATTAAATTAGATCAATTTTATTTATATGAAGGCCAAACTGAATTGAAAAAGGACCAAAATAGAAATTCTGTGTAATCTTTAAAAAAAACTTTTATTTTTTGTTTAAAAAAATGAACAATTATAGTTTATAAATTTGATAAAACTGGATGTAATGCAAAATATGTACATAATACAGAAACCTATGTTTAGAATGGTTAAATTAAAACTTGTTAAATAAAAGTCATTTTTTTTACCCTGCTTCGATAGCACAATTTTCAAAAACTTCAAATGAAATTCGTATTTTTTTTTTATAATTCACTTTCACAATAGAAGACTGCTCTATTTAAAAACTTAAATAGAGCAGTCTTCTATAATAGAACTAATATTAGATAAAAATAATAGAACTAATATTAGATAACATAAATAAACTGAGATTTCCACAGAATTTTCTCAGGCACAGTAATCGCTACGTTTAAATCTGGCGTAGAAATTTAAATTTCAATACTTAAGATATTTCAATACGTTTATGGAGTTATGTTCTCTAACCGTTTTAAACCAAATAATAGTTCTATTATTTTTCTTATTAAACTATGATACTTACAAGGCTATAAAATCAATTATAGTGTCGCAACCCGAAAATTTGCTATTTTCGATTTCACATATATGTATATATTACGCAATTGTTTAATTCAATTTTCGGAAACTATATTTGGTATCTACAAATTTTCAGATATGACAGTCTTCTTTTAGGGGTGAAAAAAATCTGCTTTTATTCTTATATTGGTGAACCTTGTATTATTAAAAACTCATATTCGTTATGGAATTTATGAGAAATAATAATAAAAGTCAATTTAAAATATAAAATTAAAGCAATTAATTATACACATTTATTTTCGCATTTTTTTTTTTAAATTTAATTTCCGATTGCAATCAGGCTCATGCTTTAAGTGTCTTATTACGATTTAATAATAATTTAGAAAATGAAATTTTATTATGAATTTGGGTAATAAAAATCTAAAAAAATGGTTAATTTACTAATATAATTTTGAATTTTTATGTATTTTGTAGTTTGAATAAAATATGTTTCTTAATTTTCGTAATTATATATAAATATTAAAATTTACATTTTCCTAATTATAATAAAAAAAAAAAAATTAAATACTATGACGAAAAAAAAATATAACTTTTGAATTTTACTTTTTGTTTCATTGATACCAAAAAAAATTATATTTTAATAAATTAATACTAAACTTTTCATTACGAATGAAAATTTTATATTGTAGACCGCCATATACCAATTTATATATAATTTTTTATTTACATTAAATTTTCCATTATCAAAAATTATAAATTTCTTCAATGTTATATACAGTAAAGTATATATAAAAATAAAATCTACCTACAATAATAATTGAACGAACCAGCATGAAGTTTTATTTATTTTATTTTATTTAAATTAAAACACATAATTTATTAATTCATAAAATATAATGAATTTTATCAAATTAAAATGCGTCCATTAGTAGACAACTATATTTTTAATTACTACATTTATTTATTGTAAAAATTGAATGAAATTTAAAAAAGTTTGTTAAATAAAAATTTAATGAAAATTTTATCCAATAACAAATATATATACATATAATATATATATATAGTTTTTGGTTTCTGAAAACACCTAAATTTATGCAAAGAAATAATACAGATAAAAAAAAATCTATGCCAGGTGAGCTTTCAGAGATGTTTTTGATTCTCAAGAAAAAGAGAAAAAATGGGTATACATTAATTAAAATCTTGATATTGCGTCAGTGATTGATGTTTATTAGAGAAAAATGAACACTAACAAACTATGGTACACAACAAAATCAATTACAATTTTAATCTACAAAAAAAAAATAACAACAAATAAATAATTAAATATTCTGAATAAAATGTTATACATATAACCATGAACTATTAATTTCTAGAGAATCTGAAAATATTAATTATAAATATTAGCAATTTCTTATCAGAGTAGTCTGGGTACTGTGCAGTATTTTTACACTTATGAGGGTTTTTTACTTGAAGAAAATTACCATAAACTTTATAGAACAAATGAAAAGTAAACTTATGCAATCTGCATTAAAAATTAATTTAATTATATTTTACAATACATCTCCCCTAGTGGCAGAAACAAGACCATCAGAACCCTTAATTTTATTATGACTTCGTTAGCTTCCAATGCGTTTAGTGTCGTGGGAACAATTACTCCTCATATCGTGGAGAAATGTGAGAAATTACTAAAACTTGTGTAACTTGGACTAACAGTTAACAAAAGCCTACTATATCTTGAATAGTACAGAAAAACTTGGCAAGATTTGTTACTCCTGGGGAAACCTCAAATCAATTCAATGCTTGTTCAACTTCAACATTGGCCTACATAATTTATAATTGAATTTTATTTTGAACACACCCATTTATATACATATAAATTATAATTTTACAAGTTACAACTCCTTTAATAAAAATTTTGTTTACAATGAGTTAACTCCTTTTATGGTAATTTTCAAAAAGATTGAGTAATTAATCTACTGGTTTTAAGTTCAGAGCAGAAAACGGTATTAATACCCGCCAGGCATTAATGCTTGGGGTAAAAACAGGTCCTGACGCTAAAGTGTTAATTGTGTTAAATTACTTGTGTTAAATATATATTGCAATATATGTGAAGGCCTCCACCCTCCAGTGACAGAAGTTTCAAATTATACTAACTACTATTGAATTTTCCATGTAAATTTACATGTACTAAGGTTTTTTAAAATACAAGTTTGACCATTGACTAAAAATAAACAAATAATAATTATGCCATCTCTTAACATTTTGGCGCAATTTTATTCAATTTTCCTTTTATAAAAATTTTGTTTACAATAAGAATTATCTTCGAATGATAGGGGAATATATACTTTTATGAAATTAAATTTTTATTACAAAAACATGTTTTGGTAAAAAATCTATAAATGCCGCCTAAAGAATATTCTTTAAATTTATTTAATCTCTTCAAATAATTCTTTGGCCCACGCCAGTAATTCGGGTATATGTACTAGGTTCAATGTTAATTTGAAAAAAAATATTTCGGTAAGATTCATAGACGAATGGCCGGCAAGATTCTAAGATATGGTGTTTTATTGCTCTGTTCGGCGCTAATAAATACTATATTTCGATTATGATACATATTGCTGTTTAATTTCACTTTAAACTAATTTTATTAATCCATTAATATTTTGTTTTTAGTCTAATTTTCTTTTATCCTTTATCAATTATACGGTAATACAAGAAAATATCTTTCTAACCAAACCAACGTATTCTGCACCATTATTGTTAAAAAATTTATAAATTTCTCATTAATTAATTATTTTAATTATTTCATATTTTACCATATTTTTTTCCCCAACCACATATAGTTTATTTTTAGAATAAAATAAAAACTGTATATTTTTTCAGATAAATTTATGGTTTTTTATGTACCTCATCTTGCTTGAAGAATTGTTAATGATTCCTGGTGTGGACTTAAGTACATTTATTCGAAGAATAATTTGATTATTTAACAACATTACCAATAAAAGCCAATTAAAAATTTTAATTTTAATTATATAAATTTCTTGAGAAAAAAATTAAATATATATAATTACTTAAATTGTATGTTTAAAAAATATATAATAAATATCTATTTTTAAATATATTTACCCATTTTTTATATACAATATTTTTTTTATTTTTTATTTATGTTGAAAAAAATTTTAATTAATTTTTTATACACAAGAAAAAAACCAACAAAAAAATGTAACAATTTTCTGTTCTAGATATTTAAAAATATTTTTTTTTTGCAAATAAAATAAAATAACCGCTTAAAAATTCACTATAATTTCAGTTAAAGCGATGTGGTTTTTCAATTAATTCGTTTTTAATCATTTAATTACTATATAAAATAAACCATCATCCAAAAAAAAAAAAAAGAAATCTGAACTGAAATAAAATTTGGATTTAAATTGAATTCAATTGTTTTGATTTCGAAATTAAGAGCTATTCACATTATTGAAACCATAAAAAATATATACATAAAATTGTAGATAGTTTATTATTTGAATTGTAAACCAATTTTATTTTTTTTTAATTAAAAACAATTCAATATTGGTCAAGTCGCATGTTTTATTATTATTAATATTATATATTATATATATATATATATACATTTGAAGAGTTTAGAGGATAAAGGTGTTAAGTGACATTTTCATTTTGAGTAAATTACATTTAAATTTCCTGATGTGCTATAAGTATATATGACTTTTGCTACAATATCACTCGCCATTTTACAGGGAAAATTTATTAAGCTATAAAATTTTCAAAATTCACTTTTTATAACAATGTACATAATAATTTGTAAGAAATATCATCTTTTCTTGCATACGCTTCTATCACATCTACAAATGTTAGACAACATTTTCAAATGTTATCGGTTCGGTATTGTCTTCACAGCAATTTTGTAAAAAAACCACTGCGAATTGCACAAGCTTCACAAAAATAAATAATTTATTACGATACTTAATACAGAAAAATTCGAATATCAATTTTTTTGGATTTTCTGTAAAAATTTGAAATTTATCGCTTAATACATTTTCGCGGGAAGGTGGCGACACATATTTGTTTTCTAAAGCAGGAACTAAAAACATATTTTCGTATGCATTTAAAATGTTCACATTTACAAAAATATATTATTTTACAATAATGTGACTTAACACCTTCATCCACTAAGCTCTTCATTTATCTTCGAGGACAATATACTTCACTGATTTCTATAACTTTAATTTATTATGTATATAATCTTTATTTTAAATTTTCTTTGTAATATTAACAAAAAATGAAATAACAATAATAAATTAAAAGTAAATTAATCTTTAAGTGAAAATTTTCGCAGTTTTCTCCAAAGTAGATAAAATATACATTTCAAATTTATAATTACACAAAAAAAAAAAAAAGTAACAGAAAAAATTCAGTCTTAAATATATTAAAGTTGATTATTTATTTACGAAATCCCAAACGTTTTAGTGCCTTGAGGTCTACGTCACCGTAGTAATCCTCACTAAAAGAATAATTAAAAAAAACATATATAACAGTGAAATATTAGTATATAAAGTATATTTTTTTTTATAATTTTGTATTCCTTTTAATGTTGTATTTATTTTGTTTATTATATTTTGAAAAATAAAGAACATAAAGATGAAAATTATGAAACACTGAAAGAAATTTTTTTATATTATTGTGTATATAGTAGATACTTTGAACTTTTAGTTAATATATCCATATTTGTCAAGAAAATTGTTTTAAGAAAATTAATAACAGTTTTGATCAGTAGTAGTAAAGCACTTAAAAACATTAAAATTAATATAATACATTTTTTTTTTTGAGAAATTCCTTACACAAACTTTGATTTTTTTTTCGTCAACATAAATTTTTACATAAACATCTGAGTATTCCGGAAAATAGAAGTAAGTATATTTCGGAAAATTTACCATAAACATAAAATTGTGTATGAACGAACATATGTTAAAAACTGTGTTTAGAAATATTTATTTAATTTTAGGAAAAATGTTTATAAACATTAAGCTGGATACATTGACAAAACAATCTTTATTATTGGTATACGTATTCCAAAAAATTTACCATAAACAGAAAATTTTCTAAATTTAACCAGGAAACATTTACAAATCTTGTGTTTTCAGGAAAGTACAAGTAACTATTTCGGAATATTTACCATAAAATTGTGTTTCAAAATTTTTGTTCAAATTTCGGAGAAATGTTTATAAACATTAACCAGGACTATATTGTTACACAAAGTTTTGTGTTTTCCGGAAAATACAAGTAAGTATTTTGGATAATTTACCATGAATATAAAATATTTATATATTGTTTAGTAATTTTTGTTGTTAATTTTAGTTTAATTTGCGGAGAAATGTTTATAAACTTTAACCAGGAAAATTGTATTTAGCAAATTCTGAGAAATGTTTATAAACATATCAAACTTAATCATCGGCGATATGAAAAATTTTCCGTTTCAATAAATAGTAGTAAAAAATTTCTCATAATATTTTAAGTGTTCTGAAAAGAAAAATAATTTGATTAGCAATCAATAATAAGAACAACCACCAAAACATGGTGAAAAGTTATTCATTTTTTTTTTTTGTATATAAAATATTTATGTGAGTTATAGACAGTGATTTACGAAATATTGAAAAATAATGTTTGTTAGTTCCAATGAATAATAAAATCAAAAAAAAAAAATGAAAATTATTAAAAAATCATTTTATTATGTTTTCCTCTTTTTTTTTTTGTTAAATTAATTTTTATTTATGTTTTTTTTCCTGTTTTTTTTTTTTTTTTAATTTTATACATTCAAGTGAATTTCTGTGAATTTTCTTAAAATTTAGAAAAAATTAAAAAACAAAATGTTTTGTTTTGTTTATAATGTTTAGTTATTTGGTATCTGGGATGATATGAATATTTTAAATGTTTTTGGAAATTCCGGAAAAATGTATTTGTTTGTTCTATAAAATTCGTAACTTCTTATTAATTATTAATAATATCTTTTTGTTTTTAAAAAAAAAAGAAGTATTTAGTGTATTTTTAACTAAAATAAATTCTCAATTCAATAAATTTTTTTTTTTTAATATTTTTTTATTCGGCAGTCTCTCAGTTGTTATTTAAAAAAAGATTTTTTTTTTTTTTTAATTTATAATGTAACAAAAAAATTAATTACAATTTGCTTAACTTTACTAAAACTTAATTTCTCCTTGTTTTGTTTTTTTTTTTTTTTTTTTTTTTTATCTACATTTAACACGTTTTTATGTTTTACAAAAAAAATGTTTTTTTCAGAAAATATAATATTTATTATTATATAAAGCAATGTGAAATTTAGAATTTTTTATGGAATTATTAATTTTTTTTTTTTTTTTGTAGTTATATCCAAACTTAACAATCTTAAATATGAAAAAAAAAATATTTAACGTGTTTTTTTTTTTTAGCCTGAATTTTCCAAAAAAAAAAAAAAAAAAATAAACTACACAATAAAATAAAATTTTTTTTTTTCTGATATTTTTTTTGAAAATATTTATGTATAAAAAAATTTTTAAAAGTTTATATAAGTTTTTACGCTTCCTTGGCTGGTACGACCTTTTTCGTATGTTTAGGACGATTACTATCTTCTTTATGAAGTCCAGCTAAAAGTTCACTTTTACGAATGCTCTTCAAATCCAAATCACCATAGTAGTCTTCACTGTAATTGAATTAGTTGGGTTTTTTTTTTTTTCGAATTGAGATGTTGATTTTATTTTATATTTTTTTTTTTTTTTACATATTATTATGTTGTATAAAACAAAACAAAAAAAAAGGTAATTGTGTGTGTGTATATATTTGTCTTTTAAATATTAACATATTCATGTTTTGCATATTATACACTTAAAAATAATATTTTTTTTTTTTAATTTATGTACAAAAATTTTATTTTTTTTTAAAACTTATTAATTTTGTAGATTAATAATAAAAAAAAAAATAAAATAAAGAAGATAAAATTGGAAAAAAAAAAATAAGACAGAATGTCACAAAACATCACCATATAGGAGAATATATTAATATTACAAAAAAAAAAAAAAAATTATAAGAAAATAGTTTAAATATATTAAAAAAAAAATGGTATAAGAAGACATGCACACATAAAATATTGTTGTTCAATAATTAAATTTTTTACATAATATATATTTAAAAAAAAAAAAACAAAATAGAAACTTACCATCCGGGAACATCTTCTGGATCTTCACAGTTTCCAGTACCATCACCATCACCAATTTTGAATACTGTACCAATTGGACAACCATATTCACGTGCAACACCTTCTAAACAAATATAATATTTACGGCAATCTTCTGGATGGGCATGTCGTGAAAATGAACCAGCATTTGAAATTTCACCTGGAGCAGGACAAGCAAATCCATTTGCTACTTCTAAATATTTCCGACAAAAACAAAAAATTAAATAAATTCATTAATTATATAAATTTTATATAAATACAATTGCATATATATTTTTATGTATTTTATTTACCTTCATTTCTACATTCTGGTACTTGATCAGCCCACATACATACTCGTGCATCACGATCATATGCTAAACCGGGTGAACATTGATATCTAGATGCTTCACCATTCCAACAATTCCAGAATACATCACATTTACCTGTATCAGCAAAAATACCATATAAACGTTCACAATGTGGTGTTGAAATTGGTTCCTCTTTTTTTTAAAAAATAAATTAAATAATTAATAATTTATTATTATGGTTTTTTGTTTTGATTTTCAGTAGAATTTACCAAGTTTTGCACGATCTCCACATTCAACATTATGTAAATAATCACAATTTTCAGCTAAATATTTTTCATCAGTTGCGTCAAATGCTAAACCATTACCGCATGTTTTTAATTCAGCAACACCATTGTCACATTTCCAATATTTATCACAAGATACTGAATGTGGATAAAATCCGAAATCATCGGGACATTTAAATGAATCTTGCGCAATAGCTACAATTAATAGAAATTGTATAAATATTTAGTAAAATTTATATTAAAAATCATTAAAAAAAATCTAATCAAAATATAACCGAAGAAAGGCAGTTAAATAAAACAAACTTTATGAAAAAATCACCAAATTTATGAAATGTATATTTTTGATTTGAAAAGTAATAAAAAAGTTTTTGTGGGAGAAATTTAATCTATACGAATATTATCTATTCTAAAAGCAAGGCAGCAAAAAAAAAATGTCATAAAATATTTAATCAAAGCTACTAGGGTTATTCGCTCTAGGCTAATTTAATACTCGAAATATTTGAAAAATTAGTTTTACAATACAGAAATTGTACAAATATTCTAAGAACTGCTTCACATAATTATGTGAACCAGAAATGTAAGTTATGTAATTACCTATCTTACATTTTTTTTAGAGAAATAATTCCAATTCTAATTAATTTTACCCAGTCTATAAATATGTGATTATTATAAAAGACACTATTAGTTCACACACCTAATTTTACTGAATGAATTCGATATTAGAAGAGTACCGACTATTTGGAAAAATACTTTATCTAAAAACTTGTACAATCTTCCTAAAACTATCAAGAAATTACAAAATTAATTACAAATTTAATCGCCAATCCAGTCATATTAGACATTACGCAAAATTGCCTTTAGCATGAATACCTTATTAGAAAAGTAGCGATCATTTACAAAAATATTGAAAAATTTTGTACAACTTTTTTTAAGAAATTGCAAAATTAATTAAAATTATCGACATTCCAATCATATTAGACATTATTACGCAAATTGTCCTATTATTTTATTTCAAAAAGTAAACTGAAATTTCAATATTTGTCAGATTTAAGCCCATTAATATATATTATAATAAAACTATTATAACAATTGTTATTTATCTCCACCTTAAATAATTCATTTACATTATTAAATATTGCGCGAAAAATATAGAAATTCAATAAAATTTTATAAATACATAATACCGTAGCAAAAACAAAAAAATTATATCGAAAGTTTTCATTTCTTGCAACATAAAATAATTTCCATATCAATTATTCACGAATTTTACGGTCTTATAGAAAAGCATTTGTTAAAAAAAAAAATTCAACAAAAAAAACCAAAAATTTCCTATAAAATTATTTCCTTTAGTATGTAATATTTTTTTCTTTAAATTCAAATAATGTAATATTATTTTTTTTACAAAAATTTATATATATAGCTATATAATATTTTAGATACCACACCTTAGTACTCGTATTTTTGTACAATTTTTTGTATAAAATGGCGTACATAAATTTTTAAACATTAAATTTATAGAAAAATTATCGCAACGGGTTTTTATAAAATAACTTGGCAAACGTTTGAATATGTCGCGAGCAATTGTCTAGTGATCAAAATTATTAAAATATTTAAAAGTCAGCCAACCATAATATTCATTTATTTAATTAAAAGTATACAAAATAATATTTTACATTTATTAGGGTTTTCTATCTGAAAAAAATTTTTACTAATAAAATAGGCAAAAATATAATTAAATTTATATTAAAAAAAAATTATTATAATTAAACCATAACAATTCTTAAAATGTAGGTCAAATAAAACCAAAGTTTATTCAGTTTTATATTATCAATAAAACAATTTAATTATAGTAATAGATACTTTTAATGCCACAATAAAATATTATCATAAATATACATTGATCAATTTACACCTAGAATTAGATTAATAATAAAATATCTAATTAATATATTTAGAATTTAGCTTAACATAAATAAGTATACATATAACATACAATTAATTTTAATTTCACTTTTATGAAAATTATGAAATCAATTGAAATGGAAAATAAAAAGCAAAAACCACGAGTTGCTAATTTAAAACTATTTTTTTTTCAAGAAGCATGTGTGTTATTATAGCTGCTGTTTTATGTAAACAAGACCATCAATTAAAACAAGTTTATAATATTCAACTAACTTAAAAGATGTGTATCCAACTTAGCGTAATCGATTTTTTTTTTTTGAAAGAAAAGAAATACGAAAAAAATGTGCCACCAATAAAACCGCAAAACTTGTAGAACTTGTTTAAATCTTTTTTTTTTTAATAAAAAAAAAGATATTTTAAAAGTCATAACTTATATGTAAAAAAAAAAATATATTTTTAAACCCATCAGCAAAAATTATTTATGTAACAGTTATTATTTGATTCATATTATGTACATATATTTTTTTTACATAAATTCAAGGTATTCTACTCATCAGAAATGCCTGAAATGGTTTATAATAGATTTATGATATTTTATATTATTATTTCTTTTTTGAGCCAATGTCGAAATAATTTTACTTCTCGACAGTAAATTCTATAACATAAATTACCCCCTTTTACATTGTCTATAAAATAGTCTTGATCAATATTGAAGGATACATAAATATTAAGATTCCTTGTTTTTTTTTTTTATTTTTCTTGTGCATTTTTTATTTATTTTTTTTTAACAAGGATATCCAAGAAAATGAAGTGGAAAATATTGATCAAAATCAAACTTGATTTCATTGACCTAAAAAAAAAAAAAAACTTAAATCCCTTACTTTCAAAACTTAATATTGTTTTTTATTTTTGCTTATAATATGATCTCATCTTATAAGTAGTTTGATGATACTTTTAAGAATCTTACCACAAAAAAAATTTTTTTACAAGATTACCTTGTTACAGTTTTTCAATAATAATTATACTCGTTATATATATTTATTCTTAACAAAAAAAAAACATAAATTATTATAAAAATTTTCATAAACTTGAATAAATTTCGCAAACAAAAAAAAAAAAGCAAAGTATTATTTACAATTTTTTTTTTATATTCAAATTATATTCAAAATACACCTAGTCAACATAATACATATTTAACTTACTAACCTTGAAATATTCAAATAACCAAAAACATTTTTTTTTTGTTTTTTTTTATCACATTCTTGTTGTCAGGTTAATATTTCACTAATTCATATCAACCACAGGAAAAAAAAAGTCGTAAATCGTGTTTTTTTTTTTTTTGGACTATAATTGTCTTAATTTCATTTAAAATATATCTGAATATTTTAAAATTATTTACTAATAATTTTAAAAGAGTTAGGTTTTATTTGTTAATTTATTTATTACATAAGTAATTTCGAAAAACAAATGAGGTCCACTTTTTGTCGAAATTTTAAATATAATATTAAATTTCGAAAATATAACTTTGTTATCCTATTCATTAACAATTTAAGGAAAAAAAAATATGCAAGTTTTTTTGGTATTCAAAAAAAAAATACATAATATGAAACATAGTTATTTCATATATAAATATTAAAATTTATTTGTTTCAATTAATTTTCATTATACATACATATATATATATATGTATAAATTTTCTAACAAAATTAACCTACATTATAAAAACCTAATGAATATTTTAATAAACCAAAATAAAATTGTTTATATTTTTCAAACTTTTTAATTATATAATTTTTATAGAAAGTGAAAGTATTATGATAAAATAAAATTTTAGGATTTTGAGGTAACAAAACCTTCACAATAACTACTAAACCTATACATATGTATATATTATATTATAAGTAAAACTCATTAGTTAAATACAAAATATTATCAGCATTTGTACGTAAAATCAACAATTTAAAATTTAACAAAATATAAAATATGTATATAAACCGTATAAACAAAAAGGTAAAACTCGTTTACGTATAAGATTATACTGTAAAATACATATTTTTTTTTACCTGTTTCTATATAGTATAACTAAAAATTAACACAAAAGCATGGAATTACTTTATATGTGTATCTGATAGTAATGCTTGAAATAATGTTTAAAAAAAAACGAAATTATTATGTTAGCGCGACATATAGTAAATGTTGTTGAAAAAATAATTTCAATTTTAAATTTTTGGTAAAAAAAAAATAGCATAATATAAATGTTTATACTGTTGCAGCCACACCTTAAGCTCGTATTAGTTAAATAACTTTTCAAAACAAGAAATACCAAAATTGATGCGTTAAAATTCCAATAACACATGTGTTATATAGCCGGTATAAATAACTAATTATGATGATTTTAAGAAAGTTTATTTAGTATCTTTTGCAAATTTTCAGTTAAATTTATAATATTTTAATGATAATTTTTTTTTTATAAATTTATTATTATTAGTATTCCACATGGTATAACAAGAATATATATCATGGTAATTATGCGAATGGGTCAGGTAATATTGTTTTATTTTTGGTACATAAAACAATAATTGATTAGTATCATTATAACAAAAATAAAAGTTATATAACCAGAGAAAGTTTTTATTTCACTTTATTTGAAATTATCTTTTTTATATTTTGAACTTTTAAAGATTTTAAATTTTAACTAATTTAGGAATCTTGTATAAAACTTATCTACATAATAATAGTTATTTTTGTAATAATCACAAACTTATGTATAGGTTTAATAGTCAGAATTGAACTCTAAAATTATATAATATATAAAAAATTGAAAATTGTAAAAATAATAAAAAGCAATTAATAATTTCTAAGAAAATATAATTTTATAATTTTAATTTAATAACACATTACATTAGAATATTTATTTTGATCTTACAACAACAGAATTCGTAAAATAAGAAAAGAGAAGGGATATTTCTTTTTTTTTTTAAATCTAAATTTTAACTTATTAAATTCAAGGTAATAAGAAAATAATAGGATTAATTAATTTAATTGTGAATAATTGTTGTATTAGATAATTGTCTAAATCCATAAAAATTGCTTAAGGTTTTATTTAAGATTTTGACATTTATAATTTAAATAATAAGCATAAGTTTGTATAACATTCAGCGTAAATTCAAACTTTAATATATAAAATTTTAAAGAATTTTTTTTTTCCAACCTTGTAAGGTATATCATATCAGTAGTATTACTAGAAAAGATACAATAAATAATCATAAAATTAAATTACTTGAGAAAATTTTCTTAGTATACCAAAAAAATTGTATACTATGGCTATACTATGTCTATGACTTTATAGCTGGTTTCTTTAAAAAAAGAAAAAAAATATTGAATGAAGTAAAATAGAATGTAAATCTTCAAATAAGTCAGTAGTATTTAACAGACAATATTTATGGAAAAGTAGATAAACATGTTTTATATATATGTATATTTTATTAAAAGTATATTTTACCAGGGAATGGGAAAAGTTTATAATTACATTTAATATTATTATATAGTAAAGAAATAAAAGTTTTTACCATCAGGTATAAAGATAAACAAATTTCTATAAGGTATATAAATACATAAAAAAAATTTACTCATCTTTCAAGTAATATTTTTTTTTTTACTTTCCAATTACAATAACAATGAATGGAAAAAAAGCGAACTTTTCTGCTCAAGTCTACGAAAAATTTTATTTTAACAAACTTAAAAAAAAAAAAAAATTTATGTTTTTTTTTCCTTTTTTTTCTTTAATAATATTTTTCATAATTTCTTGAAAACTTACAGCATAAAAAAAAAATAAGAAAAAAAATAAAATCATCAAGTTTATAGAAAAATTGTAATTTTAAAATTCTAGATATTTTTTAAGTTAATTCTTTAACTACATATTACTTTTTTTTTTTTTTGCTTTCTCCTTTCTTTCCTTTTATGTTTTTATGTATTTTTAATAGAAAATATTTGTTAAAAGCAATTTATATAAAAGCTTAAAATTCGTTGCACATATGTGAACGAAGAACGACAAAAAAAAAAAAAAGGAATTACTATATTTTTCTGTAAAGAGCTTTTTATTATTCTTTGTCACTAGGCTTTCAGCTAAGGCAATATTTTATCACAAAATAAAATAATTTTCAAAAGTATTATTGTGATGTTGACAGCAAAAAAATATTATTATTCCTTCTGTTTTTCAATGCTTCAAGTGTTAAAAAAAAAAAAAAAGAGAAGAAATACGTAAAAATGACAACTATACTATACAGATGTTGGCTGCACCAAAATACAATATTCTTTATATTATACATATGTATAGGTGTATATTTCTAATGTGTAACACGTAATGCTTTGAAATAGAATGCATATATAGTATATATGTATCTATTAGATACTTAAAAGACATATGAACATAATTATGTACTAAATGTTCCAGTTTATTATTTTTTATATATTACTTTTGCATATAATATGAAGTTTTGTTCAGCTGCATTTTTATGAAGGTATTTGCGAAAAAAAAAAACGTATGAGAACTGAAAATCCGATAAACAAATAGATTACTACTATTTATTATTTTTAAAATAATAAAAATTTGTGATATATTATATAAATATGTATATTATAGTAAAAAAAGTTATATAATATGTATAACCAAACATTGTAAGTGCATTTCAACTATTTTTAAAATTTTTTATTTTTTGTTTTTTGGTTTATATAAAAGCTTACGAATAATAACAAGAAATCATGACTAAAACATATATACATTTAAAAAAAAAATTTTGCATAAAAAATCATAAGCTTAAAACGTTCCAGAATAAAATGACAAGAAAAAAAAAATTATAACTTTTTTTGTTTGTTTTGAATGCTTTTTCTTCAAATGCTTTTTATAACTAATAGCATTTTTGTGTACTATATATATTTTAATTTTAAATTATATATTATTGTACTTACATATATGAAATATTATTAAATTAAATAAAAATTACAACTTTTTAATGTATAACAAAACAACATTAAAACATTTAGTTTTATTTTCTTATAGTGTTGAAAAAAAAATGTCAACTTCTATGAGTTTCATTTAAAAAAAAAAAAACAACATAATTAAATTTCCCACATCACTATAAAAAGTAAATTTTATGAAGTGAAGTTCATGTGAGGCGTATACTAAAAAGCTATTTGCAAGATTTTTGAGAAGACTTTTTCTATTACAATACAGCATACAAAAAAAAAAAATTTTATAAAAATTTTATGTAAATTTCTTGGCACTATTTTAATGTCACATTAAAATTAAAATAAAGTAAATAAAATTTATATTTAGATAGTCAAAGCATATTTTATTGGTCCTACAATATTTGAAAAGCTTAAGATGATATACAATTTTATCCTTTAAGCTCTTCAAATAACATCTTCAAATGTTGTGAGCTATTGTTGGAAATATGAAAGTTTTAAGTGCATGCTAAATTATGTAGGTTTTAAATGACAGTGTTTTCTAATTTAGAATTGAATTATTTTGAAATATAGGTGTTAAGTTCTACAAACTTCACGTATATGTGAAAAGTTTAAATGTAATATACTAAACACGTCATTTATTTAATAGTTTTTAACAAGTTTCAGAAAATATTAAGATTATAATCTAATAATCATATGCTGTATTCATTTAAAAAAAAAAAAACTAAAATATGAAATTTTATTGAAAAGTGTACAATTTTCTACTAAGATCCGGTAATAACCATTCACCTAAGTTAATAAAGAAAATAATAATTAATAATTATACTATGTCCTTAATCAATTGTAATAATACTATGTCCAAATACTACGTCCTTAATCAATTTTCCTTTAAAAATAATGATCTAAATGAACTAATAATTCCAAGATCAAGAAATAAATCCGTAGTAAAAAGGATATTAAATTAATGTAATAACATTTCTTTTTTTTTTTCTTTTTTGAAAACATACAATTTTACAATAATTTTCATTTTATAGAAAATAAATTTTGTATACAAAAACTATAAAAATAACATAAATTAAATATTTATGTATTATAGTAAAATTATTCATGAAAGCATAAAATATTTAATTAATTTCATTTTATGTAAATAACAAAACTAACTGAACATGAAAATTGCAAAAAAAAAGAAAAATTAATAAAAAAAAAGCGAAAGTAATTATTCAATGTATAGTAATATAAAATCTGGTATGCATTTCGACAAGTCAAGTTCATTTTAAACTAAGGCATAACCATAATTATTTTTTATTCATGTTATTTTGCTTTTCATTTGAACTTGTGCTAGCGGTAAAACCGAAGTAAAAGTTATAATTAACTGAATTGTGTGAGTAAAGTAAAGTGAAAAAAATAAAAATAAATATTAAACTGAACTGAAATTTTTTACTTGTAATTTATATACAAAGAAAGTTTTATGTAGCATAATCAAAGATCAATTTTTTATTTTTTTTCTTTAATATCATAAATTTTATGTAGATCACCGTGAAAGTTTTTTAAAAATTTATAATATACAAATATTTTACATTTTCTACAAATATAATTATACATAATTGTTATATTAATTTATTAAGATTTTTTGTATCTTTTGTATTTATAGTTCTTTTATTTATTTTTTTTTCAAAAGTTCCTTTCCCCTAAAAAAAAAAGTGATTTTTCATAAAATGATTTATTTCGATTATTCATTAAAAAAAATACACACCTTAAAATATCATTAATATTTTATGTGCACAGACATTTTTCTTACAAAAAAATAAAATAAAATTATGCTTCAAGTTTTATGCACATAATAACAAAAAAAGGGAATTTGAAAATGTTAGTAACAAAAGATAATTAATACATCCAAAAAAAAATTTTAAAAATAAAAGAGATTTTTAGTGAAATGGTTAAACTAAAAGATTACTTAATCAAATTTCAATTTTCACAGCTTAATAACATTTCTACCTAAATTTAATCCTCAAAAGTTCAGCATAAATATTTCCAAAAAAAAAAATTATAAATTATGAATCAAAAAAAATGTACAGAAATGACTATAAAAATAAAATAGCACTTTTTTTTGCAAATTCGTATTAAAAAGTTATTAATCAAAAAGCACTTTTCTAAATATCCTTTTTTTTTTTTAGATATTATAGTAATTTTTTCAAGATAAATTTGATACTTTTTTTTCCACATTAAACACAATATTGTAAGCAAATTTTTTTCATTGAAAAAAAAAACTAAAACATTAATGCACTATAATTTGTAAAAAAACCAAAAAAAAAAAAAAATAATAAATTCTCCTGGATTTATGCCAATATTCATAATTATCCTTTTTGTAAAACACATTATCCATTTTTTTTTTTGTAGTTTCTTTTTTTTTTTGTCATGGTATTAAAAAAAAAAAAAAAAGTAGAAATAATTATGTTCTAATATTACATTCCATAAATTTGGTGACAGGAACATTTTTTTTGGTAATTGAAAATAATTAATGATATTGAAATTATACATACCGGCTCCACAAACGGCAACAATAATAATCATACACTTTATCATTATGGTATTAAATGTTTTTTTTTTTTTTTTAAATATTATTATATTATTATTATTATTTCTATATATTTAATTAACAGGATATTATTATCAATATATATATAGTATATATATATATATATTTTTTTTTATATATATATATTAAATTTAAACCACGAATATGAAATTATTCTGTCCTATCAACAATAAACTTTTAGGCCGACTGTGTGTGGTTTGAGCTCTTACATTGTCTTTTTATACCCATAACGTGTTAAAAAAAAATGGTGGAGGATTTTTTCGTATAATTCTTTATTTTTATATTATTATTATTATTTTTTTTTGCTGCTTTAAAAAAATTTTTAAAATTTTTAATATTAAAAGGTGGTATATAAATGGTATACAAAAAAAAATATTATATTTAAAAAAAAATACCAAAAACAGTGGTAGTAAATATAGTAGGGGGAGAGATAATCGTACAGAAAAAAAAATAAATAAAAAAAAACTAGTTAGCCGCAAAATCTTTATATTTACTAGTCTGGTAACAGCCGCTTTACTACCGCCACACCGTAACACCATGAAAAAAAAAAAAAAATAAACCAAAACCAGTAAACAAGAGCCTACAAAACTTAAAAGAGTATTAATTTTAAATAAGTATTATATTATATCAAAGCACACCATTACCAATGCTCATGATGAATGTGATGTGATGAATGCAAAAGAAATGGTGAAGTAAAAATTTTTTTTTTGAAAAGAAAAAAAAAATTTTAAATTATTATATGTATAAAACATATAAATCTATATCTTATAAATATATTTTATAAAAATTTTATATTTTACAGTGTCTTTTATTTTTAGTTTTATTTAATTTAATTTAGCTGAAAATTTAAGGTTAAATTTATATGTTATATAATTCTTTGTTTTAATAATAAAAATATTAAATAAACTAGTTTTTATGACTCAAAACAAGAATATTTAGGATATTATTTTCATTGCTGGCTGGAGAACCTTTTTTTATATTTTTCTAAAGTGGGAGAGTTTTATTTGGTAAGGGTAGGGCTATACTTACGTTTTTAATTGAATAGAAATAATGATTAATTTTATTGGATAATTAATTTCAGTATTGGTTACAATTTAATTGATATAAATTCTTAATAATTATTATATACATTTATAAAGGTATATGTAAATGATTTAAGTAATTATTAAAAATAGTTTATAAGATAGTTTTGAAAAAAAAAAAAAATCACTAATCTTCAATCTGGCATCACAAATTGTTTCTATATGCGGCATTATTCATATATCTACTATTTATTATGAAGAAAAAAAATGCCTGTAGAAATTATTTTAGACAAATTGGAAAACTATAAAATTAAATACTTTCTATAGAGTCTTGTTTTAAGCATAATTAAAATGAAAACAGGCTTTGAATTAATTACTAAAAACCACTAATAAATAACAAAATAATTTAAATTTCTAATAAATATTTCGTGTTATTGCGTAAAGTAATAAGTTCAGTTTTTTAATTATGAATTTCACGATTTAAGGTCAATTCCATTAGAACAATTGCACTAGACGTACTTCCTCTTAAGAACAATTTGAGGAGCATTATTTAAGCCTTGGTATTCAAACTCAGTTATGGGGTTATTGAGTACAGGATTTATCTTAAATGCATTTGAACATCCAAATATATATTATTATACATTCAAATTCAATAATTCACTAGAAAGTATGATTTCAAAAACCAAATAAATGCACTAAATAACATGCACTAAATTTTCTATTAATATACCTACATATATTCTGTTAATATACACGTTGTTAGTAATTACACCATCTGCAATTTTTTTTCGCCATTAGTATCTTTGCCGTTTTTTTTTTCTTCAAAGATATTCATATATCCATCATTTAAAATTGCTTCTTTTCCTTTTCAAGTTTTGTTATTTTTTTATAAGTGCTATCAATAGCAGGTATAGTATTTATTTTATGAATGAATTAGGTTAAATATTTGAAAATAAAAAAAAAAAAACAACTTTCGAAAGCAAGGAAAAAATAATAGTTAACGAAAAAATAAAAGTCTATGTAAATTAAATATTTCGTAAAAAAAAATTATAATTAAAATTAAAAATTAAATGAAATATTGTGCAACTGAAATTGTTCCAAAATTGAAATTGTTCTAAGGTAAATTGGTCAGTGATCAAAATTTTACTAATGTATATTTAATATACTTTCAAAAGCATTGAAATTCATTGAAAATTGTAATATGCGATTGATGTATACTAATAAGTTAATATTTACTTTTATGTATTAAATTATTATTTATGTATTAAATTATCTTTTTTTTTACAGAATCTAATTTCTATTGCAACCATGAAAGTAATTTCCGTCGTAAATAAAGTTATTTTTTAATTAACATAATTTTATATATAGTACATATATATATTTAACCAAAATTGTATTTGTATTTAGTTTCCAAATATACATATTTATGTCATTCAATTGAAACATTCTTAAAATATTTTTTTTTTAAACGTTAATATTTTATTATTAATATACATAATTACTTATAGACTTATATAATATCTTATATGGAATATAAATTTACATTACGAGATTATAGGACACCTTGAAAAAAACTTTACTAGTTCAGTTTTAAATATAATGTTTAATAAAAAAACATATATTTAAATCCATAAATAACACAATTTCTTTTTTGGTATAATTTTTAATTGTAATTTTATTTTTTCATTTTTTATGTATTTATGTATATAAAAAAAAAATTATGTATAATACTGGTTAAACATATTATTCATATTTAAATGTACAATCACGTCAAAGACTTATACCGCCGGCATTTTATAAAATTCTACCTTATAGTTGTATATCTTTAATATATAATCTGTCTGAAAAATTATATTTTGTAAAATAAAAACTGCAATTTTTATATAAAATATTCTCATTATGAACATTTCAAAATATATATATATATATATATATGTATACCTATATATACTTTATTATTTTTTATTCTAAATGCACCGCACATTTTGTAAATATGCAAAAATACGAAGTGTATATTTTGAATTTTGATTTCTTAAATCTTATATATACATAATGTCGGTCGTATATTATTTTTGTATTTGATAGAAGCATATAAATAATTTTACATAATTTCTTGAAAATTTATTTGAGGTGTTCAGATTATACTTTTAAATTTATGTTTTAAATTTATTTATAAGATATTTTCTTACAATTTTTAAGTTTTTTAAGAAATGACAAGTGGCGTTGCATTGACTTAGGGCTAATGGCTTAAGCTGTTGTATGATAAATACTGATTAAGACCCCTCTCCAATCATTGATTTCGGTACAAGTTTATTTGCTTTAGATTAATACCAATAAAATTTCAATAATATATAATTTGAGACTGGGAACAGTCGAAACCAATTGTTAACACAAAATATCTCACTAATAAAGCCATTAATTTGTTGCAATTTGCTAACCAACTGACTAATAAAACAAGTAGCTGGTTGCAATTAAAATTTCTTCACAATAAATAAATTTATGGTTTAAAATTCATATAATAGTTAGTACATCTAAATTGTAATAGAATGTTTCTGGATACTTTAAAAGAGGCCTATGTTCATCAAGAGCTGTGAAGGTGAAGAAGAAGTTTTTCCAAACTGTACCAAGATGTTCATCAAGAGCTGTGAAGGAGAAGAAGAAGTTTTTCCAAACTGTAACATTTTCAAAATTACATTAAATGTAATTTAAAAAAATATTTAGTATTTAATGAAATTTTTTATACATAATATTATTGAAAATTATAATTAAGTAGATTTCAAGATACTAATTACCATTTTACAATTTTCGAAACGATATTTTTTTTTTTTTATGAATAGATAGTTTAGGAATATTTTAAACTATCTATTAAAAAGTTTATATTAATAACATATAGAATATAAACTTAAATACATTTACACACTTTTAAATATGCTTTACCTCATTTCATAAAAATTCTCATATTTTATGTATAAAAAATATATAATACAGTTTCAATAAACAAATAGAGTTTGAATTATTATTGATTTTTCAACAAAAAAAATATATATATTATTTCATACATACATAAATATCTATTTTCTATGTTGGCTGGAAAATTAGTAATTTTTTTTTTTATGATTTTATGTTTGTGAATTTATATAAAATAATATATGTATATAAATTTTAAATGTACATTAAATATTATATAGGAGTAGATTTTTAGCGTTTTAAGTTGAACGTGATTCAAGGTTTCGGTATGCAGGAAGACAGTGTGATATTTTTATACACATATGTATAAATGATATATTATTGATAAACTAAATATACTATATTGTATATAAAGATAAATGTTTCATATGAATTTATAATTATTCCTGTTTTATATATTTTCATTTAATACAAAAAAAAAAACAAATTAAAATATGTTCTAACCAAAACATTATATTTTCGGATATGCTGGGTGATATTAATAAATTCTTTTTTTATGTAAATTATAAATTTTACTATTTTAAAAGTTTAATTTAACTTATGGAATTTTTAATTCACCATTTTTTTAAAAATATAACTGGATATTTAGACACGTGGATATTAGAATACTACATAATTTACAGATTAACTTACAAAAAAAAAAAAATATAGTACAAATTAATTTTTAATACTAAACATTATATTTTAATTATTTCATTTTCATATATTTTTAACTATGAGAAGATATATTTTTTTTAATTATTATTAAAAGGGGTTGTTCACCTTAAAGTGTAGCCAAAAATGAAATAACTTAAAATTATTGACCATGACAATTGAGAGATCATTACCATTCAAATTTATATATATATACATATACATGAAATAAAACAAAATAAAATTTTTAATTAATTATGTCTCTATCTGTATACCTATGTTTATGTATTTATATGTATTTTGTAGATAGTATTTAAATTTCTTCTTTTAATTAGATGTAATAGAAAGCATAAAATGTTATAGTCATCTTTTTTTACTTAATCATGCTTCTCTCTATTTTTTTTTTTTATTATTATAATGTACTTTCTATTAGTTCAATTGAAATTTATCAGCCTCAAGAAATCAATTTTTTTTTTTTGGAAATTATAACACGATAACTTTTTCATAACATAATTCTTTCAAAGTATTCCAAAAAAAAAAAAAAAAAAAACCTTAATAATTTTGAATTAAAATTAATGATTTATAATTTTATTTTTTTACTTCTGCATTGAATTCATTGACAAATATAATTTAGTATAATGATTAACTTATGATTTATTTTTAATGTATATCTTCAGGTTAACTCTCATCAGAAAACAATTATAAAAGATGCTTTTTTAAACATTTTATCTACACAAAATTGAAAAAAAAAACAAAAGATATGATTTTGAAAATGTTTTGTATTTGAAAAAGTTTTATGTTTGACAATGAATTTAAAAGATACATATTTTTAATGTTATATTTATTTTTTTGCATATTATATTTTACTCTAGTCAACAATTTTAATTAAGGTTAACTCTCAATCTTATCAAGTCTTAAAGCGTATTTATGATTAAAATTTATTTTGATTAAAAGTTGTAATAAATGTATATTGAATTTATAGTATTTATTATTTACCTTGAGGATTACACTTGAAATTCAAAGATTTTTTTTTTTTTAAAAAAACCTGCAGCTAGATTTATAAACTGACATTGCAGATTTATTTTCTGTTTGTTTTTTTTTTTTTAAGTATAGTAGCATAATATTTAAATTTATTATAAAAACATAATATTTACAATATATATTTCCTATAAGGCAGGTTTTTATTTTATTAAAGTGCTCTTATAAAATTTTTGTGTTAAAATTTAATTTAATTTCTTATAATATATATATATATATATATATATATATACATATATAAAACAAAACTGGAAGTAGAAAATCTGGATTATAATTATTAATTATAGTAAATTATGTTTATTCTTGAAAATATTTACATAAAAGAAAAAAAAAATTAACTAAAAGATATGAAATTTTTTTATGAAATATACAAATTTCTTTATTTGTATTAAATAAATAAAAACTATAAGATAGAGAAATTCAAACAACAACAAAAAAATCCAACCTACGTTCATTGATCTTCAAATTAATCACTGTAAAAAAATTCATTTCTTTATAATATTATGGAAAGTTATGGCGAAATATTATGTCACAAATTAAATGTTTTTTTTTTTTATTTTGGTTTTATATTTCGTTTCGGTTATCTGAACTGAAAGCAAAATTATAACAAAATTTAAATTTTAAATTGAATTTTACCATCATAATTTCTGGTGATCATTTATTAAAAGAATGTGCAATCAAAGATGCAAAAAAAAATATATAAGATTATTTATTGGAAATGTCTATTCTAATATAATTTCTTTATTTTTTTAATAATTGCTATTTAAAGCTCTAGATATCTTTAGATTTTAGATAATTTTTTACAAATAATCGTGCTCAAAAGTATCTTCCGAAACGAAATGTAATATGTAATAATAATAATGAAGTTTCTGGAAAAACTATTATAAAATAAAATCTAGATAAAATTTTAGATTTAAAATTAAAGTTTTTAAATCTAAATTATATATTTACGAATTTTTAAGACCATATATTCAGACCTAGTTTACATAAAATATCTTGGAATAACTGGTCTTTTATTGTCTTTTACATCCTTCTCCAACATGAAAAGATTTTAAATTCAATAAAAAAAAAAAATATGAAATTTACAAATATATTTTCTATGGTTTCTCATCATTGTGATAAATTATTTCTATTTTGAGCATCCACTAATTAAATCAGTATATATATAATTAAAATTAAAATTTATATTTACTAGTTTTAAGGTTGGTTGTTTTGTTAATAAAAGAATTTAAATTGTAGATTATTTTAGTTTGAAATTTAAAAAAAAATAATTTTAATTTGAAAATTTAAAAAAATAGCAATTTTTTTAATATAAAATTAAATATTCTTTTTTTTTTTCTTCAATTTGAAGAAATTTTAACAATACAGTGTTTTGTTAAATAAAAATTGAAATTAAAGTATTTTATTTAGAGAATTAAATAGAATCTAATTAGAAAAAAATACTAGATTAAATTTTAACTATCAATTAAAAGCAACAAAATTAGTAAAATATTATGTCACAAAAATTTAAGAATAAATTAAATTTTTTCGTAAATATTTTATTTCTATTTAATTTTAATATTTAAAAACTTATAACAATTTTCAAATCAGGTTCAATAATGCGTTATTCGATCTCTGAAAATATAAAATTCTTCTAAAAATAAATAATTTTTCATTTTTTTAACGTGAAAAAAAACAAAAATTAATTTATATGTAAAGCATAATATAATTGTTTATACCTCGTTAGCCAAATAGTATTCAATAAACCTCATACCATTTGTACACATCTCATAAAATTTATTCATATAAATTTGCACATAATATATATAGATACTTTCATTCTCATATTCAGGAGAGAGAAATAGAAAAATCAAGCATCATAAATTTATAAACAAAATATTCGTTTTATATATGTACTCTATTATATATATTTTTTATTTTATTTAATATTGATTGGCAATTTATATATATTTTTTTTAAATATAAATAAAAGGAAAGGTTTGATAGGAAGTAAAAGTGTGTAGATGATTGATATTGGTTCATTACTGAAATTTTTTATTTAAAAAAAAAAATTGTCACATATATACATCCTTAGCAATAAAAAAGCTACAATTATTGAGTAATATTGAAAATAGAAAATTAATTATATTTTGTTATGAAATTTTTATAATTTAACATAAAACATTACATTCAAATTTAAGGACTGTATTAATTTAAAAAACTGAAAAAAAAATTCTACAATTTCCTTTACAATTTATTAGATTTAAACACTTTACATAATATGTTACGGAAAATTATTAATTAGTTCAACAATTTTATGTTTTATTAGTAATATTTTCTTTTGAAAACCACAATTCATAAAAATAGAATTATATTAAAAATGTGTTACAATGATCCACTTTTTCGGTTAAATATATTTTAAGTTTATAAGCTAATAAATTTATGTATCTTTTCTTTTCATTTTGATATTATCAATAATTGTAGGTAATTCAGATTAATATCAGCGAATATTTATGATACCTGTAGGCAATTGTCGCTAAATATTTAGGAAAAAAATATATAATGTAGGATTTAAAAAGATTACAATATACTTGATAACTTTAAAATAATATTTTTATAGTACTACATAAAAGTATGATATTATGATGAACTTTAGTTGGGGGCGCCGTTGTTATTGAAATTGAAATAATTGTGATAATTATATTTATATATGTCAGTTATTTATGGTGTCATCGGGAAGGTTGATTTTGGAATAACTACACATTATTTATTTATATAAATAATATAAATAAAATAAAAAACATAAATTTGTTTAAAGCATAATATTCTAAGATTTTAATATTGCATATTAAATTGAATTTTATTGAAAATTTCATCTGTGATTATCAAGTTGAAATAATTTTTTATAAATTTTAACTATAAGTACAACAGCACAAACCAAGCCTAATCCACCTACTAAACTTTTCGGAAAAAAAAAATTCGTTTTCTATACTCTTTTTTTTTATTTTATTTGCAATTTGTATTGAATAATTTCATATGAATTCCGAAACATACATTTTTTTTTGTAGTAAAGAAACTTATTAGTCAAGTATCTCAAATTCTATTCCAAGCTGCTTAATATAGAAATATTTTCTCCTTAAGGATTCATAGTTTTAGTAAATAATATATTTTAATTGCATGTCTTAATCTTTACACCCTAAAACATATAATTTTTTTATATTCGGTATTACATAATTTCCAACTAAAAAAAAATAAACGATTTTCTAAAATCTCATTAACCTTCAGTATTCGAAAAAAAAAAGAAATCAATTTTTTTATTATCTAAACTTAAATAAATTCCTAGAACATCATTAATCTATTTTAATTTTTTTTTTTTACTTTATTTTGCTTTTACGTTTTGCTGAATTGTGAAAATACAATTTTTGTTTTCTATTCATTCAGTCATTGCCAAAATTTAGGAAAAATCTCTTTTAGAAAAATTTTATTGACATGCGATGTCATTTAAATAAGAGAAAAAGTTCCTTATTCGCAAAAAAAAAAGAGATAAGGAAATAAAAAATATATATAAATAAATTTTTTCATAAATTTGGTTGTTTTTTTTTTTTTTAGTTATGTATCTTGAAGACGACAATCCAGAATTTAAATAAACTTTTTTCATCATTCAAATCTATTTTATTATTCTGATTAATAAACTCACGATAAATATACATCTAGTTCTAGACATATATAATACATATAAATATATATCATCCTTTAGCAAACTCATCTTAGTATCACGTTGAAATTAGCTAGACGTGGGAATTCATAGATATTATCTTTCATGTCGGTCGTCGTCCTAGATCTTTAATCATGTACAAATCAATGGCGGGGAAGACACTCAACTAAATAACAAGATTAATGGCTCAAGTCAAAGATCTATTTTTTTTTTTCATCAATGTCAACTTTTTTTTTTTTGCTTCTCTCGTAGCTTAACTCGTCTTTTCTTTTTGTTTTGTATTTCTATTCTTTCTTTCTTTTTATGGTTAAAACTTTAATACCATATGAATCTATTTTATATTAACTGAGAAAAATAGTAAAATAATATAAATAAAATATTTTGTAGGAATTTAAAATATTTGATCATTAATAATATTTTAAGTCTAATAATTTTAATTCTTTCAATGAATTTTAATAATTTAATCGAAGTATAATAGCATTTTCATATTAGGCCTAATAACATGTTATTAAGCAATAATGTATAATTTGTTTGCTATAATCTATTTACAAAATACTATGGAATGCATTTTTAATAACATGTTACTAAATTCATTCTAATATTAAGAGGATATAAGACATTTTAGTTTAATTGTGGGTTTTTTTAAAATAAACTGACCTTAAGAAATTCATAATTTATGAACTAATATTATATTTTCATTCATATGCAATTCGTATTCCAATATATAAGTCTAATATACATTATAACTTAACAAGAAAATTCAATTACATTAAATATTTCTTTTCAAAGTATAATATTATTTACAGATTTTTTATTATAATTTTTAAAAATTGTTTATATTTAAAAAAAAAAAAAATGCTTAATTTACTATTAAACTATGTCAACAATATTTATTTGTCGATGATATATACTTGATGTGTGGTGCTACATTAATTATTATTATTTTCGTAAATATTTAGAAAGCACAATATTTCAAATATAGAATGGTTTCAAAGCAAAAAAAATTTAATTATCTTGCGTAGTTTTCTGTTATTATTTATAAATTATGAAAAAATACGAATAATAAACACCAAGCATTAAGTTTCAGAATACTAATTAGAAATGACTCATAAAATTGTTGATGAAGTAATTGATATAAATTCAATTAACTTTAAATTTTTGACATCCGAAAAATTATAAAAATATTCAAAATTTAATATAATTATATACTCCACCTAAACATACCTCAAAAATATAATCTATGCTATTTTATTGTGTAAATATTACACAAATGCTACTCCACCTTACCAGTAAAAAAAAAAAAAAAAATTTAATTATAGTTAAATTTCTCAAGAGCAAATCTAATAATTTAAATAAAAGTGATTTTATAATTTAACTTACAATCAAATGTCAGTATTAATTACTTTAAATGAAGTTTTATTACTTCCTGTAAATTCATTATACGGAAATTTTATCATTTATAGAGAGTAAAACTTTTACAAAATTGTGTATTGTACGGATATAATACATAACACCAATGTTTCCTATTTTTATGTAAAGAATGTCTATTTCACTTTCTATTCTTACACTTTGCAATCAAGAATTTATATGTAAAAATTCGGAATGAAGTTCTTGTCGTGTAATACACAGAGAAAATGTTTGTGAAAATAGCACATTTATAGTAAACGAGATTTATTAGTAGTAAGCAAACTGTATTTCCATTGAAACAATGTAATTTATTTCTCTTAAAAGTGTTTGCTTTTTCAGACACTTTTACTGCAAATGAAATTTGTTTTCTCATAACATTTAACCCAGTAAAATTAGTAAATTATTAATTTGCAGTAAACGAAATTTCATTAACGTCAAAAGAATATTCGTTTAAGATCAATTAACAAATAATTGATGCATACATTCAATTGATTTATCTATCGTAATTTATCTTTCTTTGGATGACTTAGGAGTAATGCACTCTGCTGTAATAGCTTAAAACTAATGTAATATGTCATCATACTGGGATCAATTTAACCCTGGTACATCGCTGTCGGTTTAAGTTAACATAACTTTAACTCTAAGTATCAATAATAAAATTATATTCAAATATTTCATTTGTAAGCTGAGAAAAATGCTAACAGGTGAAAAGATGCCATTTGCAAACATATAATAAAACGATTTACATAAATTTAAATAAAAAAATACTGTATTTTTCCTGCAAAGGAATCATAATCGCATTCATTTGCAGCAACAGCAATTATTTTTCATTAAATATTTATTTTTTTCTTTCAAAAAAAGTTCTTTTGCGGCAAATAAAAGTTCAACAATATAAAAATACATTTGTAGTAAAAGTCTGTATTTCTAATATAGTGTCTATTTGTCTCAGTGTAAAAAATAGACACAATTAAAAATTTAATTATAATTACTATTCCAATATATACTTTTTTCTGTTCTATAAATTTTATTTTGCAATTTTATTATTAACTCATAAAAATTCAATTTGATATTTTGAAGGTTGTATTAGCTACAAACAATCATTTTACAGAGAAAACTCAAAATATTAATTATTTACGATTTTCCAATAAAATTTACGTATCTTTTTAATTGAAATTGTGTAATTTGATGGAAATTATTGTTTCTATTGAAAAACAATGACAATTATTAATTTTTAATATGAGAATGAATTCTAACAACACTTACATTATCAAAGTAAAACAGATCTAATAAAATGAAAGTGAATAATCATAATAAAATATGAAAAAAAATTATTAAATTTAATTTATCTCAATTTAAATGTATATAAAAAAAATTATCTATACTATTTTTAAATATAATAATATTATATAATCTTTAGTAACAAATTAATGGCCACTATTCCAATCTTATATTTTTCTTATTTTGTAAAATAATCGCAAAATAAATTTCGAAGGTTTTTATGCAAATCTAAAAATAAAAAATATTTTTAGTGACTAAAAATATATACTTTTTTTGTTTTTGAAGATACTCTATGGAGACGCAATGAATTCAAAAAAAAAAAAAAAAAATAATGTGGTAATACGTGAGTGAACAAATAATAGCTATCTCGAGTATTCCATTAGGTAAAAAAATAAAAAAAAAAATTGATTGTTAAATTATGCGAGATTGACATTTCAAAGTTTTATTTAATTTTTTTTTTAACAAACAGGTAAGTATGTTGTATGCATTTTATATAAGGTGACAACAAGAAAACATTATGTTTATTCATAATATATACAGTATATATATTCCTAAACAACATACAAAACAACAATCACAAGAGATTTTTTAAAGATGGAATAATTGTCGGGCACAACTTTATTTTTATTAGCTTTTAATATATATCTACATACTAGTTATATATATATATGTATTATATAATTTTGAAAAAAAAAAATCAATTTCTTTATTTTTTAAACACTATTTTTTATAGCCTCTTCTTTTTTTTTTTATTTTCAATTTTGCTTCATAGATTTTAATAACTATTGAGAATTGGTATGCAACAATCGTTAAAGATATTTTTTTAAAACGTATTTAAACATAAAAATAATACAATTGCAAAAAAAAAGCTACTTTTTTTTTGTTTTTTAATTTTTTTTTTTTGGTTGTTACTTTAACAATCGAGGCAACAAACAAATATTATTCCTCAATGTAGGAGTTTCCTTATGAATTTCAAATTATATGGGAGCAGTGCATCTTTTACAAAATATATTTAATATATTATTTGATTAACTAATTAACATATATTGTGTAGTTATTTTAGGAAAATAAAAATTTTAAAAAATGAAAAAATATTGTTTGTTATAGTTGAAGATTAGTTAAAAAAAAAATTTCTACAAATAATAAATAAATACATATTGGAATGATAAATTTTCATAAAAAAAAAAAAAATTACTAAAAAGTAATTTTACAAATTCAGTAAACAAATTTTAATATACCGCATCTTAATTTTCTTATCTATATATTGCATTTAAATCATTATAATATATATTGCGGCAAAGTATATAGTATACCCGGATACATAGTTGGTATTCTGACAGGACCATATTAGACAAGGTAGCAAAGAGATTGGTTCTCACAACAATAGACCTCTGTCGAGCAAGCTAATATATTCCAGCAGCAGATGATCTTTGTAAGACATAAGGTCTTATATCTTCCTACTCCTGTCTTGGCTGAACAGAAGCAGTCGTAAAATACTAGGAAATCATCGAGTTAAAGAATTGGAAGAAGTTGAGGAAATACCTGGAAGGTTTCTGGATTCAAAACTATGTAGTTTGAGTTTCCTAACATTACTAAAATACCCATTACAACTGAATCAATTAATTTTCTAGTTTTAACAAAGATGTTAGATTAATTTTGAAACACATATAGTTAAAACTTTTTTTTAAAAAAAGCTTAAAAATTAGTCATACGAACTTCTTGGCTGTTCTTGAGTTGGCACGAATTTAGGATTTCATAAAAATGCTGAAGAAAATACAAAATACACAAATAATTTTTTTTTAAATAGGACATTAGCCGCAAGCAATCTGTATTTGTGTATCTAAGATTGCACTGTGAACAGCTCAATAATACAATTCTCGTCAATTATGAAAATATAAATTGTATTTGCTGTGAATCATAATTTGCTGTGAATCATAATTTGCTGTGAATCATTTATAGCGAAACAATTCTTTTTCATTAGAAGTACATATTATACTTTTTTGTTCCAAAAGAATTATTCTTTTGCCGCAAATAAAAATTTTAAAAAATATATTTGGGTTAAAATTTTTTCAGTGTACAACTATGAAGAAAGAAAAAACCGTCTTCTAGATATTTACTACAATTATCTACATCTTAAAATTTTATGGCGAATGATAATCGCTTTAAGCCGAAGAAGATTAAACTGCGGAAAATTTATAACTTAAAAGATTTAAATAAAGCAACAAATGGATTCGTTGAATATCAAATGGTTTCATCGAAATTGTTAGGATAAAATTTGAAAATTTTATCTTTTTTCTACATTAAAAACATTGAATAATAGACGTTTAAATATAAATGTATTTGCTTATCGTTTAAAGTAGTTATTCGATTTTCAGTCTAGCTTTAATTTATTTTATACTTTAACATAAGAATAGGTAATATAAGAATTACTTCATAGAATAACAATTTATTATTAGATAGAATTTTAACATAATTAGTACGCTACTAAAGTATTGTAGAGAAGTTTCATAATTATGATTTTTTTTTTCGTGGCTCAATTTAATTTAAGGTACAAATTTTCAGTAAAAAATACATATTTTGGGGTAAAAATAATAACTTAGATGTAACAAAAATTAAATAACAGATTTTCTTTTACATCTATCAGATAGCAGATTCTTCAACTTTTCCAACGAGTTATCTAGCAACAATGTATATGTACATTTATTATGTTAAATTTAATTGCTTCATAATTAATGACTTTCTTTTACTTGTACCAATTTGCGTATGAGAAAGTCAGTCAATTTTAAACGAATAAGATTTTATGTTGTAAACATGAATATTAACAACTTAAAATTAACCCCAAAAAACCCTGACTAATGTTTCAGTAAATTCATTTTATATTTCGGATATCGATTTTCTAAATATATGTACTATATAATATTATATTAAAATTTTTGAGTACGTTTTAAATTTTTGCATAAGATGAGAAATATTAAAAGACGGGCGCGTTTTTATTATCACTTCACTAGATACTCAAGCAACAGTGTACCACATCACACAGTCTTCATTAATAACACATACTTTACTCACTATTCCGCTACTTTTTTACTATAGCATAAATTAAACAATAATTTCATAAATTAAAAATCTTATTTATGTATTTTCCAACGCAAGTACATATGTAATGGAAATTTTTACTATTGCAATAAATAAATTTTTAATTATTAGTATTGCATATTTATGAAAATTAAAAATCATTGATAATTAATAGATGTAAAATTTCAAAAAAAAATTGTATAATGTACACTTTTGATAAAAAAAAATATAGTTATGCTAATGTTGTTCAAGTAAAAGTCTATGGTAATGAACATAATTTCCAATATACAAAAAATACTAAAAGTATTTATTTATTGATATAATTTCGACCTGAAATATTAATAATCTACTTATTAGTACAAGTATGTATAATAATGAATAATTTCGCTTCTTATTCAAATTTTTGGTCAAAAATCTACAGACATAAAACCTCCACATTATATATACTAATCCAAATAGAACTGTAGATTATTTAAATACATAAAATGTTATTAAAAAAAATATAACTTTAACTATAAATTCTAAAATTTTTTGATAATATTCCATTAATACTAAATCGGATATGAAATTTGTGATAAAATTGTCCATAAATAAAACAGTAAAACCACCATCCAATTTGCTAGACTAGATTATAAGTCCTGCCTTTACTTGCTCTTAAAATTTATATATATGTACACATTGTTATTTTAGAGATGTAACAATTTGTAGATAGAGGAAATTAATTTGGTTACCGAAAAATCTGTATTTGCTAATATATACATATGTATGAAATAATTTTATATGTATATATATATATATGATTATTATATGGTTTTTCTATACAACATATTATCGCTTATCTATATACATTATAATATAAAATTGTAATTTCAAAAGCTTTGTGGTTTTTTCAATTAGCTGATAATTTGTCTATTACACTATGCAGATATCCATATAGTATGTATCTATTTTTTGGAGGGCTTATATATTTTATATTATTTTTTTTTTAAAAAAAAGGATATGTGAATGTGGTTTTTAAACCTGAAACAATTTTTTTTTCAATTAAAACACTATACATATATGTAATTAAAATATTGTGGAATAAAATTTTAAAAGTTTAGTGTTTTTATTAAAAGTCGACAAATTAAATAGAACATCACCGCAACATAAAATGATCAACAACATATAAAAAGTAATTTATTTACAATTTAACCAATAAACTTTGATTTTTATATAATAGAAAGATCAACATTAGAGTACATTATTGCTGAAATTTATAATATACAATGAAATATGTATTTACAATTTATTGATAAAATTGACATACAATTTTGTGTACATCAACTAAATCTAAACTCTAATTTTCATACCAAATACAATCTAAACTAATTCAGTAGAGATTAATTGAAATAATGTATAATTAGCACAATTTTTTGTTACACTTTTGCATAAATAAATCAAATGTTCAGTTTTGTACCGAAAACTTTTGGTTATTTCTGAAGTGCTGAATTTAATGCAAAATAAAATAATGTCTGACTATAGTTTATATCTATCAACATAAATAATTAAATGTATGAGAGAAATCAGTAATGGAATAAAGCATTATTTATAGTATAAATTTTATAATATATATTATATATAATTACAATTTAACTGTTTTCTATACAAAACATAACTGCACTATATGACCAAAAACAACACTGTCTAACCATAAAAAAAAAACGATTAAATTAAAAATTTTGTAAACAAGTTCTATTAAAAATTTTAATTATAGGTAAAGATACCCAACTTTAATAAATTTATTTTAGATACACATATATCATAATATTTTCCAACTGTTCCTAAGAATCAGTGAAATTATTTAATTCTATAAATTGCGTGCAATGACTTTAAAATTATATTTTCACCTTAAAATTGTATACACAATAAAATTTTCTATTATTAATAAAAAAAAAAAAAAATTAATTAAATAAGTTTATACAAAAACTAAAGGAAATTATGAAAATGTAAAAAATTTTTTTTTAAATAATTGTGTTTGGAATGTCAATGCTAACAAGTTTATTAGTCTAACTTAGCTCTTTTATATGTTTGGAATTTAACATATATACACAAATTTATAAACCTGATATGTACATAAATAATTATATATTATTATTATTATTATATGTGCATATATATATATATATAGTTAAGTTGGTAAGAGTAATAACAATTCAGAATTTCACAAGTTCAATCAGACATTGTAAACATATTTCTGTTACACAAGAAATTAATTGGTCTGACTTATGAAATGAAATTATTTATTCTTCATATGCTTTTCATCTCCATACCTATATATATATATATCTACACTAGTAAACCATACTATAAATTATTTTATTTGGTCATTTTATGCTTCTACGTTTTTTGTTTTATCTTAACATGGCCGGTATGCGGTATTCGAAATATATATTAGTATCAAACCAAAAAGGATTAAATTTTATTAAAGTTTATTTATAACAAAAAAGTATTTAAATTTCAATCAATTTTATAATCCCCTATTGCATCCTTCGAAGACTGCAAAAAATTGTGGGTCAATACTTCTAATACATGTAATTACATAAGTTTAGAATTTAATAATAAAAATGGACCTGAAAACAATTTTTTTTTAAACTATGTTTTAAATTTTTATATACCACTTTATCAAGATTTTGCAATTAAAGAAATCATAAAAATTCTGTCAAGTTTATTAAAAAAAATATGTAAAAATTATGAATAAAATATGTTTATCAAGGATATTACAGTTTCTATGCACTATACTACGTTGTTTTTTTTTTTTTGTTAAGCAACTAAAAAATTTTTTATATAATTTTCCCTAAAAAACAAAAATAAAAACCTGATTCATAAAAAATAAAATTATGTTAAATTTTCTACGAAATCCAAAGCCATAGTAAAGTATATAAAAATAGCATAAATTAAGATATTTTTAATATTATTATAATAAGCGTGTGTATATTAAACGAATTTTATAATTCTAGCCTTAAAAAATAGAAAAAAAAAATTATTATTATATACATTATAACAAACTATATGAGATAATTTTATTTTTTATTTCATAATCTTCTTCCTAAAGGATATGATTAAAAAAAAAAAGAAACCTGGAACTAGAACCTAGAATTACAGTACAACATAATCACAAAAAAAAAAAATTATCCATTTTCTTTTGAAAAAAGAAAATAAATTAAAAATAAATTTATCCATTTCTTTTTAACATAATTGCTGTCATCTCTGTCTACCCAGACTAGACCAAAATATGTTCTTGTTTCTTTTTGATTTTTCTATGGAAACCAGTAATATACATTTGCTAAAAAAAATATAAAAACATAAAAAAAAAAAAATTTCTCCCAAAAGCATAATATATATTTTTTTTACGTAGAAAAATAAAAGTTGGGAAGTTATTTCTGTGGTGTGCATGTAGCAAACACTAAACCAAATTTTAAATTATTGCTATATAGTTTTCCGGGTATATGCTAGAGCTGTAAACTGTATATTGGAAATCCAGAAACATGCTTAACAAAAATTGTAAAAAAAAATATCATAAATTAAATTTAAAACAAAATATTTATCTTTAATTTGCAGTACAATGTAAAATGTAATATGTAATTCAAAATTATACCAAGTTTGCATTAATTCGCTTTGATCCAGTCTCATAAAATAAACGTGTCGGAAAAACTATAAAAACTAATATTTCAGTGCCAAAAAAACAAAAAAAATTAAATTGAAAACAATTTTAATTTCAACCATAAAAACGTAAAATGTCCTAATTCTAACCAGGCATAGCATTTTTTTTTTCAAGAGTGCAGTATGTGTATAGTAGCGGAATTGCATATTACGATTTCTTTTTTTAATTAGTTTATTCAAACCGGAAATGTTTGCCACTCACTAGGACTGAACTACGAATATTCCTAAAATTATGATTAAAATTTACATACACATTTACACAAAATGTGGAATCGAAATTTTTTCATATACATACATATACATATACAAAAAATGAAGATTTTTTATTCCTAGTTATGCTACTAGCTAAAGTCTTTAGATACATTTATGTTTCACAAAAAAATAAAACCAAATTTATTTATAATTTTTTTCCTTCTTTTCTTTTTTTTTTTTTGGACACAAATACCATGTACGGTTTTAGCTTTTACCCTTTAACTAACAGCTATAATGTATTCATAGTGTTTTTAAAAAAGTTTATTTTATATACTTTTTTTGTTTTTTCTTAAAAAAAAACAAAATTCTGTGGATACAAATAATACGTAAATTTTTAGTGGGACTACTGAATAGAAAATTCCTAAAAAAAAAAAGACTATACACAGTTGAAGGAAAGAAATTTTACAAAACATTAAAATATCTGAACACTTTTAAAAGTTTAGTTTTTTATTTTGTTTTAAAAGGTTGTGTCTTTTATTGTCTTCTTTTTTTTTATATATTTTAAACCTGATTATATAGTTTGGTTTCATGTTTTTATTTTGCATTTTCCTGAAATAACCTGAACATCCACTCAAAATTTTGTTACCTTTTAGAAGACAAAAAAAAATAATATTATTATGCAAATAAAATGCTTAAAAATTATTGAGTATTTTATTTATATTATGAATAAACAACCAAAAAAAAAACTTTTAAATTGGAATTAAAACATCGTTGATATATACATAAATAACACAAACTTGTATTTTCCTCTTGTCTGTACAAGGATTAAAAATTTCAACTAAATGTTTTAGTTTTTGTATAACCGAAAGCTAAATGCAGATTTAATTTGAAATTCTGATATCAAGTCATGACAGAAAAAAAGGCTAATATGAGGTATGCCAACTGAAAGTTGAAAATAAAAAGAATAAATTGTACATTTTCAACAGGATAATATTGTGAATTTTTCAAGGTAATCTACTATATAATTTACTACTTTTATACAATATTTAATAAAAATATATATAGGTAGGATTGCATAAAAAGTGTGTATTATTTCCTCATTTGAGAGTAGGATTTAATGAATACTCGAAAAAATTACTTCTTTTTTCGAGAATATCATTTTTAACGGACCAATGATACTGTCAAATTCAAATCAAATTGAAAACCTGCGAGTATTCTAAGGACCTAAGCCTATTTGCTGAAATAATTCTGATTTTTTTTAGCAAGTCATTCGCGTTTCGGATGTTGGAGGCCTTAATAATGTTCTGGGAATTATCTTTTTTAGGAACAAACAAACATATGTGCACAAAATAGACATAGCTCGTGAGTGTTAGTAGCTTGTGTGTAATTAAGATATGTATTTTAAAATAAAATTGTTTGTCCTTTTTGTATTGATATCAACTAAATTCTAGTTATTAAACTATCTCTCTCAATTTTTTTAGATATCTCTCACGTTATACTTAAGGGTTTACCTACCTCAAAGCTAAGTACACTCTTAATTTGAGAAAAAATTTGAGATAGCCTGAAACAAGTATTTGACGAAACTAAACGAACATAATTTTTATAATACAATTTAATGGAGCACTGCCAAATTGCACTGCCAATATACTAATCATCAAACCCTAATTTTTGCAATCCACCCATTATCTATCAACAAATTATACATTATAAACTTAAATAAATTTCTAATTAAGCAGTCCATTATGTATACTAAAAATATTTCCTATTAAATTTTAATATCAAATTAAAGAGTTATCCGCATAAATTTTGATACGTTCACTGTTTGTACACATAAACATTTCTTTCTAATATTGTTATCCTTGCAACAAATACAACCATAAAAAAAAATCATTTTATTTTTTTATTTTTATTGAATTATAGAAGAAAATAGAGAAAAATGAATATATATAGTTTATAAGAAGGATAACAGAAGCCAGCCACCATGAAAAGAATTCATTGGGTGTAACTCTAACTTTGAATAGACATTCTTAATTTTAGCATTTTCGAAATACTATTTTCTTAAATTGAAAAAAAAAAATTTTTTTTATTACACTGTCAAAATAGTGTTTTAGAAAAATTTGTATTTTTTCATTTCAATTAAGAATATTAATTTTAATATAATTTTCCAAAATATGTTTTAAAATTTTTAAAGTACAAAAAGGTAATACTATCTTATGTTTTTTTTTTTTTGTTAAATATATTTGAAGATATTGAAATAAATATTTAATTATATTAAAATTTTACGGTGAAATTTATGTTACCAGAACCAAAAAAAAAAAAAAAAATAAAAAAATAAAAAAATATTAAAGTAAATTCATTGACGCGATGAAATAAGGAAGAAAATTGCCAGTTTGTAGACATTTTTCCATGCTGATAGCGTAACAAACTAAAAGAAGAAGAAGAAGAAGAAAAAAAATAGAAAATAAATGAAATTAAATTTTCTTCTCTTCAGTATTTTTTTTTTATTCTAGTTTTTTTTTTTTTATTACGTAAACGATAGACATTTCGACAATACAGCAACGAAAAAATTTCCAAAAAATATATAATGAAAAAAAAGAAAATACAAGTCAAAGTATAGGTTTTTTTTTTTATTTTATCTTGTCCTTTTTTTTTTTGCAGAGCTTTTCCATAAGTTTAAGAAAAACTTTTTTTACCAGTTTTTCTTTAAAAAAAAAAAATAGAAAATAGAAAATTCACTGCGTTTTCTGATATAATAAACAATTTTTCATTTTATTATATTTATTAATATATGTACATATTTCTATTTTTTATTGAAAAATATTTTTTTTTTTTTCAGTACAAACGTTATTATATTTGTCACAGTTTTTTTTTTAGTTTGGCCAGTCAGTACCATCATTTATGTTAATGTATCTTTTTTGTTTTTTTTTTGGGTATTTTTTTTTTTTTTTTGTGGAGGGTTTTGGTATTCTGATGGAAACAATGATTGAAAAAAATTGCTTATAATTCAATTGTTTTTGCTGGAAAAAAAAAGTAATAACTTTATAAAAGTTTTTTAACTAATTTTGTAATTGTTTTATTTGGTAAAAAAAAAAACGAAGTTAAAAGTAAAAATTATTATGTATTTGCTGTTGTTTTTATTTTGGATTGTTTTATAACAGAAAATTTTATCAGTGCAAAACAGAAAAAGTTTTTGCAGCAAAAATAAACTTTAATACATTTTTTTTTTTATTATTATTATTATTATTATTATTATTTTCATGGTAAAGGAAGTAATTAAATTTTGGTTTATCAGATTAAAAGTTTTATATTTTTAGATCATATAATTATGTAGTAGATACTTAAGTTTATGTACACACGAATGAGATTTATCTGACACTAAGTAAAACTTATAAAAAAAAATAAAAATAAACAGTTTGTGAATGAAACTAAAGAAAATAATAAAAAAAAAAAAAAAAATCAAACCATTTAATTGAAACATAACATTTTACATTAGAAAATTTGTTCTAATTTTGTTTACCACCTACATTAATATATAGTAATTATTTTCAACAAAACTTGGTATTCGTGTATGTATCGATTAAGTATATTATTTTTGTTAAGTAAAATGTTTACGTATTTGTATAATAATATTTTGTAAAGATACGACTTAATCTTTTCTTAAAATTTCATTTTTATAATAATAATGTTTAAAGTTAATTTGTCACAATCATAAACATTCAACATCATAAACAGCAATGTAATATTATGTTGTGTGTGTGTGAATCCTTATCACAAAAACCTAAAAATAAACACGTGTATATAAGAAAGAATTAATTTCATTGTGTTTATATGTTTTAATTTTTATATACATTTTTTTTTTTTTTTTTGTTCTTTAGCACATTAGCTCCGTTATATTATATTGTGCACATATTTTTGGATTCTCAATAGACAAATAATCTTGGAAGCATATCACGTAAAACCAATTCACAATATTAGAATCTACACAAAAAAAAAATATATATAATTATAATTCTGGACGAATAAAATCTTAATTCTTTTTATATACCAAAAAAAATATTCTCCCTTTAAGAATATTGAATTAATAGAAATAATACTAAATAATTTATATAAAATTTAAAACCGGTAAGTTAATAAAATTATTTACAGGAAATTGGTTTAACGGTAAGAAATCAACTGAAAAATAAATAAAAGATTAACATTCACAATATTTTGGCTTTCTTTTTCAACTAATTAAATAAGGTCGTCCCAGTCGAATCGAATTATCGTAGAGTTATATATGGACATGCACTTTATATAATATGTAAAAGTACGTTTTAATATGTACTAATGGTGTGACCCTATCCTAGTGCCACAAACTACAATACAATAACTTTTATGTACATTTTTACTCTATTTTACTAAATTTAGCCTTTTAAAATTAATAGGGAGCCGATGGTTACAAATTTTCAAAATAATTTCAAATTTATTTATTGGAAATAAAACACCGGCGTTATAGACTGACCTGTTTAATTTTTTTAAACGACTAGCTTTATCAGTTTTGTACCAGTTTTCTGTCAATATTAGGTATAAGGCGGACATATTCACACCAGAGCAGTTTTTAATGAAAGGAAAATGTCATAAGTTACTATTTTTCAGGTACTTTATATAGGACATCAGGTAGTAACAAACCCTAGAATTATACCAACTAACATTCAATTCTAGTATTTATTACCTTTTATGCGAGAATTTTAACATCATTGTTTTTTTTAATGAAAATCTTCAAATATTTTATCATAAATATCTTATTATCAGATAATAATATTTTCGACAAAAAAAAAGTGTCGTTACCAACTGAAGTGTGACGTAATTGATGAAATATAAAATAACCCTATAAACAGTCAGCTTATTTTACTTTTTATTATTATTATTTTTTTCCCAAAAAGGGATCTAATGTTTAACAAAAACTTGAAAAAGCTTACAACGACGGATTTACACATCATTGACATAAAAAAATAAACAAACATAGTTCCAAAATATTGTAAGATTAACATAATATTACGTCACATTGTGTCAAGTGTTTAATACTAGTAAATAACAGAATAATTTAATGAAATTAGGAAACAATAAAAAAAAAAACATACAAATCCAATGTTCGATATAAAGATAGAATTGAAAAGTTAACTGTATTTAGTAAGAATCAATTGAAATTTAAAAAAAAAATTTATTTGGATACCAGAAATTTAATTTCAGTATATCCAAAGTTAAAAGCGTATTTAATAAATTTAATAAAATATATGATAATACAGCCAGGTATTTTTAGATTATATAGAAAATGATTTGTATTTTTACTAATTTAACAATTAGCTCTATGCTACACAATAATCTGTACATAAAACTAATAAATTGCAAAGAACTACAGTATTGTTTTCTTATGAGAATTTAAGTATGTTTTTGTCAAGAACTAGATAAAATTTTAATTAATTATTAACTATTTTTTACTACAATTAGTATTTAATTTTATCCCAAAAAAAAAATTTACAATTTATTTTTATGTATAATAAACAATTCTTCTAATTTATTACTATCAATTTATTTTACATACTTAAAGTTAACATTACCAGCCAACAATTCAATTATCATTTGTTTTCCTTTTTATTATCGTACGTTTACCAGAATTTTTATATTATACATTATACATAGTAGAATATCTTTCCCTTATTTCAAATTCCTCTTGTGTATATAACAGATGAGTTCTCATTAGCAATGGAAAATATATAAATAAAACGCGGCTATAATTTATTCAAAAAATAAAAAAAAAAAACATAAAATTATGGTGAAGAGAAAACGTGTCGTATATTCTGCTCAATTTTAAATTCTTTTGTTTATGAGAGTTACGTTTTTTTTTTTTGTAAATTATAGTAAAAAGGTATTTAAATTAACTATAAAAACCAAAATATATACATATATATATTTTAAAATTTGCCATAATCGAAATAAGGAATATTTAGGTATATTTGATAGTTCCTCATTAATATAATTTATAAAATTAAATAAGCTATACTAACAACTAACTATTTCCTTTTTGAATTAATTTGTTTTATACCTTTCCTCACAATATTTGATGTTATTAAATCTAAAAAAAATATGTAAGGCTTCGAAACTTAATTAAGTACTTTTATGGTTTTACCATGACAATTAACCATGACAATAAGTTATGGCCTTATAATAAAAAATTTTCAAATTCTCATATTTTAAAAAATTATACATATATACTAATTAATAATTGTAATTTAGTTAAAAAAAAAAAAAACAAACATAATTTTATCTTAATGTACATAAGTTGAATTTTGTATTTTAATCTTAGGAAAAAAAACTTAAATTTATTTTTAATTTCTTTTAACCCATTTTTCACTTTGTTAAATATTTGTTACACTTATGTGCTACAAAAAAAAACTTATGATTATTTATATGCAAATTTATCACGTGATTAAATTAATGTTGTAATAACGAACCCACAGCGTAAAGAGGCTTTAAAATACTCTTTATTATTCGATAACATATTGCTTGTTTAACAGGATGTGGCGTAAATCTGGAGTCAGTGTTAAAAATCTGTTATTCGATCAAACACCCTCTAGCAATTTCCCAGTAAACTCTAAGTGTGATGTTGTTGCTCATGTACGTATTTTCAAAAAATTAGACGCAGATCAAATTAAGAAGTTTATTTTGAAGAAATACAATATATGGATTCGTATGAAGTAATTTGTATTACCAACTTTCATATTACGCTGCGGCTGAGTTAACCTGTTTGTTCGGAGCACAGGAATCGAAAATTTTAAAATCTATTGAAATGACTTATTTGAACACTAAATAAACAGAATTTAGTAAAAGTGTGTTTATTTTTCAAAGTGGCGAAAAATGGGTTAAGCTAATTTTTTAGAATTGAATAGTCGTAGGAAGTGTTTTAAACAACAGCGTCCTCAAATGCGACCATGATAATTTTCTTTTACGAAAAATTAAAATTGTGAATAAATAAATACAAATTTTTTGAAAATATTATAAAAACCTTTAAAATCTTACTTAAATTATTTTGAAATATAAATGTAAATTTTAATAATTATTTTTCTTAAATTTATTTTTTTGATATTGACAGAGAATATTTTATACTTTGATATTGAAACCATAATGTTCAATTACACACAACGACCAGAAGCAGAAGTATTATCTATACATAAATATTATAATAACTTTATTGTACATATTTATTTATTTTTTTTTTCCACTGCAATAAAAATTATAATTACAAATTTAACCTACAGGCTCACCAAATATCAAATTTATTAATTAAATTTCAACCGCATATATATAATATCGTAATATTATTCCAGTTTTGTGGTAATTCTTATATAATTTAATATTAATTTACCCAACAACAATTAAAACTTTGATTTATTTGTATAGAACTTTTTTTTTTAATTTGAACCTGAAGAATATTATTACATCTGATTTATTAAAATAAATAGAATTACTTTCTATTTATTTTAATAAATGTGAAATATATATATATATATATATGTATATACATATTATCTACAAAAATAAATATCTTAAAAAATTATTGTTTTTATTTTAAGCTTATATAAAATCTTAAAATATTAAAAACCCTCTTTGTTGATATAAAAAAAAAATAATTTGTTTGGTTAATAAATTGGTAATTTAATCTTTGTATAAAATTAGGGCAACTTATAACATCAGATTTTACCTACGCCATATAACATATTTCAATTATATAATTTAATATAATATATAATAGATAAATATTTTCTATATATTTACAAATATCTATCGGACCGGAAAAACCTTCTAAAACGGTTTAAATGTCAAACGGTTGTATATATATATCCAGGCAGATTAATTTTTTTATAATAGAATATTAATTCCAAACGTAAAAATGTTCAAGGGATTTTTTCAAGGAATATTTGAATGTAAAACCTATTTAAAAGCCCTCCTCATATTATTTTCTATGTGCGTTCAATCATAAATAGAAAAAAACTTTATGTATTTATTCTTGTATATGAAAATATGAACTTTATAAATCATTTTTAGTGCAAATCTAATAGGGGATAATCGGCAAAATCTTTCCACTGCGTAAATCCGATCATTTTAATATTCGAATTCACGAAATTTATTGAACTTAATTAACCACACTTGTATGTATTTATTTACAGCCATTTTAAATTTTCTTTGTGACAGACTATACCTTTTATACGGACTATCCTAGGGAATGTTTATAGTTAAATTAAGTAATCTTTTTTATATATGTATTTTACTGCGGGCGATATATTAAACTATTATTCTAAACTTTAATTTCATTAAAAGGTCTGATAATTAAATATTAATTCTAGTAAATGAGTTGCCTAAATTGGACTATTGTGTGTTACCAATTGTCCTTTTTCGTACCAGACAACAAGATTATTTAAATTTATTACAAAATATAAAATTTTCGCACAAAAATATTGCAAAATTTAAAAGTGATACTATTTAGGCAAATCTCTCCTATATTTTATATTTGACACTGGGTTAAAGAAGTAAACTTGGTCAAGGTTTTTTTGATAGCGACAGTATTGTTTAAGGGGAAATACAAGTACGAATTATAAATAATACAATTGGTTTTTTATTTATGAATAGTCAAAATATTTTTTTAATGATTTCTGAAAGAAAATTTACATTAATTTTACTCTCAGTTTACAGAAAAACAAAAATATAAAAAGTACATTAGTTTAACATACAATAAATTATCCACTTAAATACTTAAAAATAACCACAAATTTGTTACAATTTCAAGTGTAAGATTTACCATGTCATTTAATATTTAATTTCACATTTTTGTAAGAAACATTTATTACAATTATTTTTCGTATATCTGCTAAAAGTACTATAGTATTTGTCATTGACTGTATATATATATACATATACATATATATATATAATCTATGTTTAATCTATATGAAATTGGAATGCATTAATGGTTATCATTTTCTTCTTTTCATTTGTAATTATTATCATCAATTGCATTCTTTGACTCCAATTAAACGAGAGTAATTATGCTTTTGTTCTAAGAAAAAAAAAATAAAACAATTTAATTTTATAATCATTGCCGACTTGAATTAATATAATAGTAAAGATAATTGCAGAATGATCACAATAGACCTCAATTATTTTATAATAATAGGCCAAGAACCCAAATATTGACTCAAGGAATTTTTATCATTCAAAAAATTGAAAAAAAAAAATAAAAAAATCATTATCCCCCAGAATTTCAAAATAATTATTATGCGGAAATTTATAGTATTAATTTATATGTTAAGTATATACATCTACCAGTATAACAACATTGATATTTTAGTAAAATTTGGTGCAAGAATTTAATAAATGTTTTATAAATTAGATGGTATGTTACTAATACAGCAATAAGTAATTATAAATCATTTATAAAATCTCAGAATAATAAAATGTTTTAACAATGAGAAAAAATAAATGAAATTCCAATTATTTTAGTTTTAATTACATTCCACATATGTAATTTAGAGGATGCGTGCTATTTTTATGTTAACTTATTACAAGAAAATTTATACGTTCATAATAGTTTCATAATTAATTTATACTTGCAAAATGTAAATTTTATTAATTTATATTTACTTGAAGACAATCTTTAAACCAAAATCCTTAATCACCTATTACTGTCAAAACGTATTTGTCATTGACTGTCTAAAATTTAAAAAAAAATAAGAGAATTTTGACCTTTTTGTCAAAAATTAGATTATCTTTCAATTCAATTCTTTTTCGTTTTATCTAATATATTTTTTTATGAAAAATTTTAATTTTACCATCCATGAAAGTAGCATAGATGATAAAAGAAAATTAAATTAATGAAGAAGATGACAGAACATTAGTAATTATAAATAGAAAAGATTTTTGATCCAAATCGAATATTTTAACTATCAGCATTGAAATCAGCATTAAAGCAAAACGAATAAAAGTAGACAATTTTTTTTTATTAATGTGGTGTCGTTGCAACTTATAACAAAACAATTTAATTTTTTATTCCAAACCGTCATTATAACCATTTTAAAGTTATAATAATTTAAATAAAAATGTATGCACATTTCAAAAACAAAATTGTAATCCACACCATATATACTCAAAAAAAAAAAACTTTTAATGGTAATTGCATCCATCTTTTAGATTTATTTGTCCAAAAGCTCGGCACACAAATGACAGGATTGGATGTGTAAAATTTTAATGCCACCCTAATATTCTTGACATTGCATAATACCACGAACACCAACTTTTGTATCCTGCGGTCAAATAATTTGAATGATATTCATAAGTTCTTAATGTTAAATATTATCTCAAACACAATTATTTACCTGTTCCAAATATATAATCTCATTTTGCTTATGGCTTGGTATAAAATTGAAAAATTATCAATATTTTTACTATTCTTAGTAAATTATGGGAAAAAAATAATAATTTCCCTTAAAAAAAATATCCAAAATTAAAGTTAATAAATTCAAAAATATTAAAAACATAGTCGATTTTATTTTGTTCTTTTTTTCCAATTTTAAACACATTATTCAGATAATAGAATTGTCTACCTACATACATCAATTTATAATAAGTGAGAAAACATTCAATACCAACTTTCTCTTCCTTAAAATTTAAATAAAAAAATAATGTAGCAAACTTTTTAAATCTATCACAATTAAATTACAATTAATCCTTTGAGGTCGTGTAGATAGAAATTTTCTACAAGATATATATATATATAAATAATAAAATGTCATGTAGGTAGAAATTGTAAACGTGCACTTCTTACATAAACGTGCTTATATAAACGTGCACTTTTACAATTTTATGTAATTACATAAATATACATATGTTCTAAGTTTGATCTCATCATTACATTTGATCTGATCATTAGTATGCTATATACGTAAGATTTAAATGTGTACATAAACAAAGAATTTCATGCTATAACTTTATTTAACAGGTTATAATATAAATTTTTCTAGATGTATTTGTAAAATGAAAAAGAATTAAATGTTTTTTTTCATTATATTATTCTGTAGCAAAAATTATATGTGACCTCTACTTCTATTCGAGTATTTAAAATTTTTTTAAACGTAGTATAATTTTAAAATATTTATATACATATATATATATATATATATATATATATATATATATATATATATTGAATAGATAATTTTTTAAAGAGAACTTTATTAGTTTTATGATTTTTTTTTCAAGTGATATGTCTTAAATTTTAAATAAAGCAATATTATCAAAAAGATATTCATATTCAGTACTTATAACTATTAAGAAACACAAAACTATTAAAGAATATAAAATATTTCTACATATTTTAAATTTAAACGTAATTAAAATTTAAAACTATAAAATAGTTAATTTTTATAACCAATTTTATTTTATCTAAAAGATTGAGGTCTTATAAAGATTTAAGATTATCTATAATTCTTTTGGTCAAATAAAAACAATATTAAATTTCCTAATTTATTTATACAAAACCGCTTATTTTATTATTATACAATATATAAATAAAAAATTTTAATTTAAGAACAAACAGATTTAACCAATATTCTTAAATAAACCTAAATTTATAATAATTATATTACCATATAAAGAAAATTGATTCCGAAAAACGACCAAATTATTTAAGAAAATTACCAATTTTACCAAAAATCTTTTATACTAATTGTATTTAAACTTTTATTTATATATAGTATAGTTCTATGGTTTTTCTACATTTATAATATTTTATTATGATTATATGAAAATGTTGTACAACAGAAATAAAAATGTTTACAGCATAATTAAGTAATTGAAAAGTTTTATAAGAATAGTCAACTGAAATTAACCATTATTGTAATAGTAAATTGTAGTTACCAAAATATTATTTTGTATCTTTTTTTTAACATATTTTTTAATAAATATTTAACCAAGACTGTCAAAATTCCAAATATAGATTCTTTTTAATTTTAAATGAATAAAATGAATAAAAACAATTTAAAATGAATAAAAACAATAAATAAAATGGAATTACATAATTTAATAAATAATAATAATTTTTTTTTTGTTATTTCTTTTAATATTCATTATAACATATTATACATGGTTTGCCAAAAGATTTAAATAAAATTAACATAAAAATTAAATAGCAACTTAAATTTTTTCAACATAACTTTTTTTTTTTCATAAATTATTTTTTCGTTTCTTAATATCTATAATAATCTCAACTGCAGTAATAAAATAATTTCTTACACGCACAACATTAGCATGAAATAAACTAAAGGAATGGATAAAATTCTTTGTGATAACCGTCCACGTGGGTGATTCATTGTAACCAAAGTAACTTTACTAGCTTCTTATTTTTATCATAACAAGTTAAATTGTGCAAATTAAATTATTCCCATGTGGAAGTGTACCAAGTGGTTTTGTCACCGTATGATAAATAATAATCGGCTAAGTGAAATTTGTGTATTTTTTGGAATACCAAATAGGCCCAAAATCATTATAGTTCTGCTTTTTAATTTTTGGTTTCTATAACAATGTGAGCTTTTCTTCTTTATGACCTTTGTCGTTTTATATTATGTACTATATTAACTTTAATTATTGAAATATTTTCGCAAATGTTATAAAAAAAAAATTAAATTTGCAAATTTTAGATAAATAGTTTAATGTAAATTTTAATAATTTTGTAATCATAGAATGTACTTTGGTAAAAAAAAATAATAAGAAATTATAGTTATAACTTTTTCCTTGTTTTGCAAAATTTTACTATAGTTTACTATAAACTTTTACTATAGTTTACTACAAGAATTTCAATAGAAGTTGAAATTTTAATATTTTTATTATAGTTTAGAAATATTGACTTAATTTTATATCTAAAATGGATTAAGAACAAAATTTGGAATTATTTTTATGAAATATTAAATAAGGAACGTATTCTATGATGACTATGGCAAAATTTTGTCTGGAACTTATTTTATTTTTATAGAATATTTAAAATCAATTAAAGAAAAATAGATTAAGAAAAATATAGTTTATTTGGTACACATATCAAAATTATAGTAGGCCACAGTCGTGTAAATCGTACCACAGTTTGTAACTAATTTTTTAATATGTGTTGATGGGAAAGTTTGGTAAAAATGTTATATATATCAATATTCAAACACAATTAGCCACACGTGTATTTAATTATTTTCATTTTAAGTTATAAGTGTGTTAGACGTTTGAGAGGTGTTTTTTTTTATTTAAAATGAAATCTTGTAATGAAACATTTATTGTGGTAAATCTTGCCCATTTGTTCTAATATTGCAGGCGGTACAATTAAGGCAAACATTAAGTTTGTGAGCGGTATGATTTAGGAAAGTAGTTTCTTAAATTGTATTTAGAATCCTTTTCAATTTTTGCTTTTGCGGTAAAATTACTCTTTTCTTTCGGTAAAAATTATTTTTTTTTAAATTATATTTCTATTTCTATACAAAAATACCGCAATACTGAAAAGAGGTATGATTTAGTCAAATCTCCCTTATACATTTTTTTTTTCAAAAATAAGAATATACTTTAAAAAAAAAATTTAATAAATAGTGGTATATTTTCAAATTAGTTAATTGATATGCGAGTAAACTTAACAATATTTTGATTAAAATAATTTTTATAAATTTATATATCAGAACCATTTAAAATGTACAAAAATGTATAGGTAAGAAAAATAATTTATTTCAGGACTAGTTAACAAAAAACAGTAATCTTTCTATTTCGTATAAAAAACCTTTCTATTTATTCTATTTTTTTTTTCTTTTTTAAATATGTTGCTATTTTTGTTATTGTTCTTTTTTTTCAGAAATAATATCTACTCTCAGGTTGTATTATCAAGGACGAATATAATGGAATGAAAACAAAAATATAATGTGAATCTTATACTTAAACATATAATTTTATTGAAAGTATAAAAGGAAAGTTTCAGAATATTCGATTATTTTTTTTTTTTTTTTCGTTTTCTGTTATAAGTATGCTTGTTCAATGAGGGAAAAAAGGATAAATTAAATTTTATACGAATGAACAAATTTCTTATGAAAACCATCTAAAAGGATTAAAGAGCATATTTCAAGAAGAAGAGAAAAAAAAATTAATGTATATAAATGTTTTATTGGATGTGACTTGAATTTGTTTTACCTTCGTCCAATCTTTTAACTGCAAAAATCAAAGTAGAGTAAAATATTTTTAATCATATTTTTATTTTATTTTTTAAGTATTATTTGAACTTGTAAAATCATTTCATTTTAATAATTTAATATTGGATCATCATTCGAAAATAATTTAATAATATTTTACTGATAAACTGAATTTAATTTTGAATTTATTCTGAAGGAATTTTAGTGAAAATGCATTAATTTTTTTGATATATTCGAATATAATATAGTAAACGAAAATTCAGGTAACATGAATTTAGTTTAATTCTTGCACTTGTATTTGTATCTTCATAAAATACCCTAACCTTTACTATATTTATTCCAGCTAAATCGGGAATATTAAAAAAATACTTGAAGAGTCCATTTTTAATTTCATAGTAGTTGTAGTGTTAAAAGAAAAATTGCGTGATTTGTCATGGTAAATCCGGGTCATTAAAAGTTAAATTAATATCCCTTTAATATTCCACTACAAACTAACTATTTTTGAACATTCATGAATTGATTTATTTGCTATTTAAATATATAATTTAAACAATTTTTAAAGTTTCATTATTGTCGCGATATAGCTTTCTTATACGCAAAAAGGAATTTCAATTATGAAGTTATATTTGTTAGTCGAGATATAAATGCCGCAATATATTTTTGAATTTCCTTTTTGTGGAAAATCCATCTAATAAGAATTTTCTTTTTTTGAATATTTACAATTACTTTCAAGGGGGTATGTATTAATTTAACTTGACTTTAATTCTTGGAAAGTTCAAATTATCCAAGTTTTTAAGTTTTTAAGTAGAATTAAGTCTAACTACAAACACCCAGTGGAATTGTGCTAGATCAATTGTCCAATCACCATTTAATCAAATTGTAAAAATAACAAAAAATTATTTTTCTTCATTTTAAGTATCTTTTACAGTGAAACATTATTTTACTGTGTAATTTTAATTGTAAAAAAAAAAACTCAATAACATTTTACTAACGAAAACTTTTAATAAAACTCAGTAAAAAGTTTTATAAAAGTCTTATTTCTATGTAACAAAAAATTTACATTTTAAAATAAGATACTTTTGATAAGAAAATAAAATATCCATATATCTTCTTATGCAATACTCAATAAATATGTATAATTCTTTTCTTTAATTTTCTTCTTTTTTTTTTTTCATTTTTACAAAATTCATACATAAAAATACATACTTAAAAAGTGAATTGTAGGAAAAACTATTTCCAATGAATATTTATGCGCTTTTCCATTTTTATTTTTAAAAACGAAAAGAAAACTGAAAACCTTAAGGACGACTATCGACTATATAGGCACATTAGTGGTAAATGTTAAAAAAAAAAATATATTTCTTGGTGAATCCTTATACAATCCTGATTATATTATCTACTTCTATTTAAGTAATATATACATATACCAGGACATAAAAAATTATTTTAGTAAGTTTGAATATGCACCTCAATAACAAAAAAAAAAAAAAAAAAAAAAAACTTTACTTTTATGTGAAGGATAAATTCAAAACTTTTCCTATTACGGCTTAACATGAACTTAAAATTTAGTTGACTTTTATCCCCGAAGAAAGTTTTGCTGCGGGTAAACTGTACTTTCTTCTGATTCTGTGTAATAATTTTTTTTTTTTATTTTATTTTTTTTTTATGTTCACTGAATTCTGTTGTAAGTTTATGTTTATGAAAAAGATTGTAGTATACTATATACATGTATATAAAAAAAACGAAACTTTTATTATATTATTTATATTTTAGTTTTTATATAAACAGATTTTAGGGAGTTTTTTTCCATTCTTCTTTGGACCAAAAAAAAAAAACTTTGTATTTTCTTTTTTTTTTTCTTAGATATAAGAAAATTTTGTAGATTTGCGGTTTTACTTTTTTTCTTATTTCGTTTTTCTTATTTTTAAGAATGAAAACAAAAAAAAAATTAAAACTTGAAAAGCGTAAAAACCTGTTGTGCGGTTTTTCAAAATATATATACGTACATATTTTACTTTATATACATATATATATTATAAAAAAAAAAATTTTAGATTTATTTTTCACTCTCTTGATTATGTTTGCTATTTTTGTTGTTGTTTTTTTTTTTTTTTTTGTGGTATTATAACTTTTTGGGAAACTTTTCTTTTTTTTTTTAAGGAATTTGTATTTTCTTTTAGAGTTTATTTTGCAGTCCTTTAATGATAGACCAAGGACTATAAGACAAAATAAAAAAACAAACAACAAACTATTAATGGACATATATATATATATATAAAGTACAAAGTGGTTAAAAGCTTTTTGCTCCAAAATTGAAATTAGCTCTTAAATAAAAATTTATTTATTCAGAAGAATTTCACTTGAAAACTAAATAGCTGAGAGACAAATCTTTTAAAGAAATTTATCAAACATAAAAAAAATGTATATATGTATATAGAAAACATGATAAATAAATTACAATTTTCTTTTTGATATTTTATTATATTGAATAGATATTTTTATTTAAAAAATTCTATCTATAAGATAATCTTTATCTATAAGATACTCTTTATCTATAAGATAGATTCAACTCATTTAATTATAATTTGAATAGTTAAATTTAGTTAACATAAATAAATTAATTAATATATGCCTAAAAATATTTATATATCCTTAAATACTGCTGGCTATTTGAAGGTTCGTTAAAGTATTTATTAATAACAATTTTTTTAATTTAAATAACATTTATATAATTATATATTGAAATTAATTTTAATGAAATACTACCTAAATATTTAAATTAAAACATTTAAATAAATAAAGTTATTATCAGAATATGTATTTAGATTTAGAAAATTAAATTTTTAATTAATTGTATTTAGAAATTTTTCTCTAGAGATTTTATATATCTAATTAATAAATCAAATAACCCTTAAAGAACCATATAAACATTTAAGATAATTTAAATTGAAAATTTTATCATTTTCGTAAAAAAAAAATCACACAAAATATAGAAAATTCATTAACAAAATCTTAAACGCCTCCAAACATAAAATACCAATCCTTTTTTTTTTTTTGTATCATAAAATCTATACAATTTCAATATATAAATAGAAAACTATACAAATAAATACAAAGTCTATTTTTAAAAATATCAAACCTTTACCTTTAATATATTAACACTACTATTACTTCACCTAAAAAATTGAATAGAAATAAAAACACGCAACTGGTATTTTCTTTCCTAAAAATGTTTTCTTTTATATTTACGTTTTAAAAATTATGAAATAATAAATATAAATGACGTGGATGAAGGTATTAAGTGATATTTTCAGTTTGAGTAAATCATGTTTAAAGTTATCAATTTGCTAAAAGTACTAATCATTCGCGAAAAATTAAGAATACCTGTACTTAAAAATAACTTTTTCCTAAAGTAGAAAACAACCTAACTACAAAATATCAATTTTAGTGTGCATATTTTTTTCGCCTTCTTCAATAAGCTAATATCATTATTATGGAAACATTTGTTGTGAACATTTGTAGTAATGATCTCGACCGTTACCTTTCGTCTTAGTCTTAAACTATATTTTTATACTAATTACTGATACTCATTTAAAACTGGTCAAACTTAAACCAATATAAGAGTTTATATTTACAATAACATCTCACTTTACAAGAAATCACTTAACACCTTCATCGAGTAAGCCATTTAAATATCAAAGAAATTGTTTCGAAAATCATTAAAAGGTAGAAAATAAAATTAAACTATAATTTTCACTTTTAAAAAAAATATAAATCTTAAATTTTTTACATGTAAAAGATGATATAAATTATGGAATTGCTTTAAAAAAAAAATCTTTTAATCATATTTAAGAATTCGTAAAATGTTTTTAAAAACCCCAAAGTTTCATATGATTGAAATTTATAAACAAAATTTTACATATAAATTTTTATATAGAGAATATTGGGTTAGAAAATCATTTAAGCCCATATATAAAGTTATTATAGAAAAACAAAGTTTCATTTATTTTAACTTTGGTATATATTCAGATTTATCCCCCTTTTTTAGTTCTTTGCTAAATAATCTTTATTAAAAGATGGAGAGAATGTGTGTATTTTTTTTTGTGAAACTCATGACAAGTTCTTTTACCAGTAATATGTATAGTATTTCAATAACATTGGGGCGTAATATTATATTAATTATTCATACCCATTGCGTGCCACCTAACTAAATTAACTTTTTAAATGTGTAGTAAAAGAACTAACTGAGAATTGTATATAGGTGAGACTTGTCTAAATCGTAACAATTTTCAATTTTTTAAAATACTTTTATATTTAGTAATAAATTTAATTTAATTTCCCAAAATCTTTCCAAAAATCCGAATTAAAGAAAGATTTCAAATAGTATAATGTAGAAAACAAATTTGTTAAGTCGTACGATCTAAAAACTTAATTTGTGTTAATTTACCTTCATTTATGGGTCCAAGTTAGATAATTAGAGTTAAATTGGGATTTACTACAATAAATATTTAATTAATGAAATAAAAGTTTAAAATAATTGTTTAATATATTAGTCATTGAAAAAGTTAAGATTTATAATTGTTTCCTTAATTTTAACTCCAAAAAGGCTATAGTTAAAAATACTTAAAATGACAATAAGTAAATACAGGTGTGGCCAATTCCAATTAAAGTTTAATTGGAATTGGCCAACACTTTTGTATTATTTATTTTCCGAATACTAGCAATAGTCCGATTTAGGAAGCGGTACAATTTTGACGACTATTCACTATATATATATAGGATGGACTCAAAAAAATTTGTATATTTATTTATACAGTATATATTTTTTATTATGCAAAAACAATTTTTTGAGTCGATGCTACACGGTTGATTATTCCGCCGGAGAAAATCATGTTTTTTATAACTACAGTAAATCTAGTAATTTGATCACAAAATGGATTCCTCGACGATAACTATACTCTTGCTGCATTTTTTTGAAAATTGATTTCAAATGAGAAAGATTGTTACCTAACACAAGAGGACAACTTATTGTTACCCAACGTACACAAAGAATAATGTTCACAGCTATTTTTGGAATTCGGAAAACTTCCCATGTATTATATACCCTAAGATCTATTATTTTTTTATTCTATTCTATTTTCATGTTTGCCAGCCAATGTTATGTGTTTCTTGTTTTGTGTAAGTCATATGTGAATGAAATACTGAAAACATTAGAAATTGAGGTAAATTGCTCGTTATGTTTAGTCATAGAGAAAAAAAAATCCTTTTTAAATTGGTCAAAACATTTCCCAAAAATAATGTTCTTCTGTTTCTATAAATTTTGTACTAAAGAGCTCAAAGGTGTGGCTCATTTCCCCATTATTATTTATTTTTTGCTGAAAAATTAAGAGATAAAAAAAATTGTTTTTAGTAAATTGTTTATACACGAATAAAATAGAACCAATTTTATTAAACCAGTTTGAAAAGCATTGTTAAATATTAAAAGTTTATTAATTTTCAAATCTATATATTTAATATAATCAAATTTTCAACACCTTTTTTTTTAATGTGATAAATACCATATTTTATTTTGAAATTTATGTAATGTAGGTGATTGATATATTGATTATACCATAAGCTAGTAATTTTTTTTATATTAAATCTTCCTTATTAAGATCCATTTTTTTTATATTCATAATTTAATTGGTTTTCGAACTATTTTACCAATATTATTTTACAATAAGCAAGAAAACAATCTTAACAACAATTTTTCCTTATTTTATGAACGTTTTGATAACATTTTTATAAAAATGTTCACCAAAAAGGAAAATGCGAATCCTAAACACATAAATTATTATTTCTCTTGTGTGTGACAAAAGAAAATAATAGTTTAAGCTCTGTGCCATTCGATTCTAGATAATTCCACCTAGAGCAACTGAATGCATCATACTATTCGGTTCTGTAGAATGCTGTTGCTCCCGAAGAAGATATAGAGATTAAAAGCCAAAACTGAAGTTCCGTCGGAGGATTCCTACAAATTTTTTATAGCATGTAAATTTAAAAATGCACTCTTCCGTATACGTAATATGTATACATATAATATACGTACGAAATATTTACTAAATTTGCTTACGTACTAAATATTTACTAAAGAAATCATATATGCTTAATAATTCATTACATTAAATTGTCTAATACCATAGTATTTAATTTCGTATTTTTATTATTTCAAAATTTACTTATTTATTTATAAATAAACTTTCAACGTATCCTAAATGAAAATATATATAGTATACTATAATTAAAATAACTGACAACTATTTAGAAAACTCCATTTAACAAGAATTAATCTACAAACTTTCTCTCGACTTTTTTTAATCCCAATTTAACACTTTAATATAAAATAAAATATAAAAACCATATTCCACCATTATTTCATTTTTATGAACACATAATACATACCAAAAAAAAAAAAAAAACCAAAAAATTTAATTTTTTTTTCTATCATAAAAAATCTTATTATTATTTGGTTTTATAGTAACTAAATACATATTAATTATATAGCAAAATATATTTTCTTTTATTAGCACTCACACAAACTCAATTTACCCTAAAAATGATTTTATTCTGTTTTTAGCATAGATTCATAATAACAAAATTAGGGTGTTTATATGTACTACTAACAGAATATCAAAAGGATCTATACATTCATTTTATGGTGTACAATAGTAATCAAAGTTAAAAAGAAAACAAAAACAAACAAAAAAAACAAAAACTTTCATTTGTTTTTTTTTGTTTTTATGGTTATTTGGAAAATAATATGCCTTCCACAATCATTAAAAGAGAAATAGTATATACATATATGTATATATATAAATCGTTGAAGAAAATTTTGTAGGTGCCTGTTTCCGCTTTTATTACAATGACCGGAAGATCCTATCATATTATATAATATATGTTTGATGGATAATATATAACATTTTCAGGTCAAATTGGTCCTTTTTCTATTCAATTTGGTCTTTTTACAAATCAAATTAGTCTTTTTATAGTTCAAATTGATCTTTTTAATTTATAATACAAGTTTAAACCAAATTACATACATATATATTTTCAAATTGTTATTTAAGGAAGAACATAATAAGCGAATATTTTGAATGACGTGACATTTTTTGGTTTAATTTTCATGGTTCAGTTATAAATAGAAAATTTTGCCCTGTTATCAGTTCTAGCGATTTTGTAAGATCTGCTGGATATTTAAAATTAATCACCATCGACTTCAAAATAAATGTGTTTATGCGACAAAATTATGTTACAAAAATAATTACTTTATTATAAAGTTTTTTTTCCGTTTCCTTCTCAGTTTTATCATCACGTACTCAGGCATTACAAGACTGAGTTATCATCATGCACTCAGGATTTACAATACTGAGCTTCCGTTGCCGGTAGTTCAGTTATGAAATCTTGGTAATGAAAAACGTAACCGGTTTTTCCGTTTTTGATAGTTATACATATGTAGATGTACTTTATATAAATGGGAAATAAATTAATGACATGTTATAGTATTGAGTTGTGAATAACGAATTCAAAAAAGAAAGATTTATATTAAACGCCCGTATTTTTTCTCGCTTCATTACCTTTCCTACATAACTTTTTATGAATATTCAATATTACCAAAATCTCTATTACATTTTAAACATAATTGTTAAAATATATTTCAAAGTAGGGTCTCTATTTACCAAAAATTGAACAACAAAATTTTTGGTGTATGGCCCCTATACAATGTTTATACAATTGAAATTTTCATTAAAATAAAACAAGTTTCTGTGAGAACTGAATAACGCCAATTTAGTTGCTAGCAATCTGTCCAATTAATGGTATAAAAACAATTTATGGTAAAATTTACCATGTTACATTAATGTGGAAAAGTTTACCAACCGAAGATTATACTGATGAACAGCAAATTGTGGAAAAAATTCGAATTTTGATGGCAAGGAACGATCTAGAAATCCATAATATTTTGTAATATGTAATACCTTTTAATATGCATTCATTTTTATTATGCTTCTTTTCAATATTCAATAACAATAATTTAGTAAATTTAATTAACTCCAAATTCCTTGAATTAAAAATTTAATTTGTACTTTTTCATAATATACATAAATTGTACTATTATACACATTTTGCATTAAAAAATATTTCAAACTGTTTGTTTTTACTCAAACAACATATTTGGAATATGTGTGCCATTTAATATAAATTGAGACCAATTTGATTTGAAAAAAGGACAATTTAAAAAAAGACAAACTTGACTTGAAAATTCTTTAGATACCATATAGCATATACTTTAATACAATACTTACATTAAAAGGATAATAGTTTTTTTTTTGTCTATAAAAAAAGTCTGAAGTAGTAAAGTAAATAGGTTGGCAATAGAAACCAAAACACAATAACATCAATTTCATGTATAATACGAATTTTCATATAAAATAGGAAATGTTTTACATGTGTTAAAAATGGCTTTGAAGTTTCTTATTTATTTACATTTAAGTAGTAAACCTTTTACTGCCTCATTCTTACCAAAAACCAAACAAAATTTCATTTAAACAATAAAAAAATTTTGTTCAATCAAATTTCTCACACTGTGTCCTTTATGTATATAAAGATTTAATATTTTATGTTTAAATCCTACTCCTGTTTAATCGAATAACATAAAAAAAATCTCTTAAACTAATTCTTAACCAAGTTGAATAAAAACATAACTTTCCCCTATATAAGGACATGACTTTCGCATAAAATTCATCATACAATAAATTTCATATACAAGAGCACTTATTAAATTGTACAAAAAAAAAAAATAAATAAAATAAATAGATATTTACATCAAAAAAAGGAAAGGAAGTTATAAAAGGAACCTTGAAATGTTTCTTTACTTTGTCTTAACAACAGCTCTTATTCACAATTTTGTATACTGATCTCATATGTTAAATACATTTCTTTCATATATATATATATATATATTATATGAAACATATATACTATTTCTATTTTTAATATTTTATTTTTTATTTGTTATTTAAGGATACTTTTGATATTTTGGTAACCTTAAAAATCTTCAAAACTTCAATACTTTTTATGAATACATACATTTTTATTTATATAAAATTTATATGTATTAGATTTTCCTATTTAGTATTATATTCATATTTGCATTAAACCACTTAATATTATCCTTGATTAAACTAAAATAAAATTTTGAAAAATTGCAAACACTGAAGTGTTTAAGTAAAAATAAATTAGTTTCAATTGCAGAAAACCTCCAGCTTAACAATTATTTATTTAATTTAACAAATTACCTATTTAATATAATAAAGATTTTTGTAAAATTCGATTTTACACTTTTTCAAAAGTATTTAATTAATTAATAAATAATATAATCAAAATCACTATGGAATTCACATAAAATTTCATTAGTCCCAAATGTCTGAAATAATTTTTTGAATCAAATATAAATTAATTGTGAAATTCCATTCAATATTATTTCTCATTTTAATTTTATTTATACCCTAATTTTTGTATATACATATTATTGTATTAAAATCTGTAAAGTAGATTTTTAGGAATACCTTTTCAACTATTAATAGCTTAATCTAAATATTATAACAATTTCAGTATATATGATTTTATTATGTATATACCTGATTAGTTAATGAAAATAGCAAAAAACCTTCACAAATTTAATTTAAAATTTGTTTTATGTTTATTAATTTATTTTATTTTCCTATTCTTAATTTAGACTCTATTAAAATAAAATTAATACTAAATTTATAATTAACGTTTTCATTTCACTTTTTTATGCAGCCAACGAGAAGAATAGTTCCAATTTCCAATGTAATTATTAAATAAAATAAAATTTTATTTCCTGAATTCAATTTAATTGAATATGCCTATTATGTAGCATCTATTTGATTTTCTCAATAGTGACTTTTTGAAATTTTAAGCAGTGATTTCGACATAAGCGTAGTGTCAGTTAATAAGTTTTACATACTTATCCCAAGATGAAAAATGCTTATATACGTATCAAAAAACATGAAAAATGCTTATATATCAAAATAACAGTCACAACTGGAAAATTGAAACTAAATAATGCTACTTAAAATTATAAAAAATATTACAATAAGGTACTTTGATTTTCTTAATTTTGTAATATGGTGTGGCAATTCAACGGGTTTATTAATAATTATCTAAATCAACCCCATTTTAGTAGTAAAAACGTTTACCAACGAATTTATAATTGCCTGGAATTGATGGTAAATGTTCCTGCTTATACGGAGCCAACTGAAATCATTGATTATAAAAGATTAAAAGAAAATGTATATATTATAATTGCAAACGTATAATGCTCTTCTAAAATATTATTTAATTAGCCTGTGAATTGCGTTTGATTTTTAATTTCCCAGTTTAATATAATGTGTCAAATTGGAAAGTAGAAAAATATTTAATATATGGCAAAAAATCCGTCACCAAAATAGAAACGAAAATATATGTGAACAACAGTATATTTTTTAACAATACTCAATGTCCTTCGAGTATAACAATTTATACGTTTTTTACGAAATAACAAGCAGAGATAATCTTCTGACTAAGAAAATCAGTGTAACAAGCAGAGATAATCTTCTGACTAAGAAAATCAGTGGTGTGAAATTTGGCAAAATTATTTATCAAAGATTTAAAATTGACGAAAACTATATAATTTATAAGGTGGTTAGTTTTTCAACCATATACGACATTACATTCTTCCAATTATCATTCAACTATACAAAGGACATTGATTTATGTAAATTATAAAAAATATTATACTAATTATTAAAAATTATACCAATTTAAAAACAAAAATTTATTCATAAATTTTTACATATTTCAAATACTGTATTATAAAATTATATATAATTCTTATCATTCAGATATCTATAAATTATCATATTTAAAAACTAAAAAACTTAAAAACACTGTTTTAAATTTTCGTTTGATATTTATTATATTCATTTTTCTTATAATTTTCTATAATAAAATATAGTAGTACATATCCATATCTATATATTTTTGTTATGTTTTCAATGCTTTATTCAAAAAAGAGTAATATAAAAAAAATAATAACAAACATTAAAATCCAAACTAAATTGAAGTCACTTTATGCAAGGATTTTTCCTTTTATATAAGTATTTCATGCATTTAAATGGAAAAAATATTTTAAAATATACTAAAATATATTTTTATTTTTACTTATCTGATGTCATTAAATGAAAATATTTTCACAATCTTAAGTACCACAAAAAAAAAAGGTATTTTTTAAAGCAAATATTTAGATAATTTTCTAAAGATTCCAAAAACATCATAGATTAAGTAGAAAATTTTGTTTTAAAAAAAAAAATAATATTTCAACATAAATTTTATAGATTATTCTTTTAAAGATCCATTGCTTATAAAATTCGATTTTATCAACTTAAAGTTTAGTTGCCTAATAAATAATTTCAAATTATAAAGATGTATATTTACAAAAAGAATATTAGTTTTTTTTTGTTGTACATAAAAGGACGAAATTCATTGAATATAATATATTCCATATTTTTTTTATTTATTAGGTAAAAATAATTCATGGAAAAAAAAATGTAGTAAAAATTTTGTGGTCGTTTTGTGCAATCGTTAACATTTTAATGCTAATGCAAATTTTGGTATTTTAAATTAATATATTTTAATTTTGATGGTGTAGTATGAGAAAGAAAATGTAGTAGAAAATAAGCTGAGATTTTCGCTTTGTTCATTTTGTTTCTTTGTATTAAATTGTATTACATACAAGAAAAGGTATGAGAAAATTTTGTAGGTTTTTTTGAAAAATACTACTTCCACATACTTAGTTAAAATATTTGTACAATTCAAAAATATGTATATGTAATAGTAAAATTTGTAAGTTCCATAAAAGGTTCCGTATATATTTCCGGAGTAACCCAAAATGAGATGGTTAAAGAATAAATTTAAATAAATGCTGGTCTTGGGATTTTTATCCATGCTTTTTTTTTTTTATATAGCCGCATAACAAATATTCTAGTGGTTTTTACTTTTGTAACAAAATTTTCTTTTAGGAAAATAGTTTTATTTCCTTTTTTTTTGTGTGTAAAATCACACAGTTAAATAGAATTTATAAATTTGAATTTTCAAAAACGGAAGTTAGTAAAATTCAAATTTAAATTGTTATAAGAAGTTCAGGATTAATACTAATAACTGAATAGTATAAGTTAAATTAATAAAACTTTTAAAAAACTTTTAAAAATGAAATACTGTTCATTTTGAAAGTTAGCAATTATGTAATTCCAAGATACTTACATAGAATTTATACGGTTGTAGTACGTGCCAATTTCTATAGAATCGTATTAGACATTTTTAATAATTTTTCAAATATTAGGAGTAACTTGTAGCTATAAATCGATTAAATATAAAAAGCTCAAAATAATTTTATCATTATTTTAATTATTAATTTTAATAAATTATTTACTCAATAAATTCCAAAATGTGAAAACAAACTTAAATATCATAATAAAATATAAAATCTCTACCCCAAAAATTCCACAATATTTTTAAAATTCTTTACCTTATAAAATTAAACTTTTAAATAGTTAACTGGCATTCTATTATGTATTATATTAAAATTAAAAAGGAAATAATATAAATTTATTTTTTGAACTGTGTATTTAAAAAAAAAAAAATGAAAAGAGCATAGTATTCTCGAACTATTATAGAAATGCATTTTTCTTGTTTTATATCCGACTTCGTACTATATATTTCGTGTAAGTTTTAACTTCTAGTATAAATGTGACTAAAGGGAAAAAAAAAATATAATAATATCCTTTTCATAAATGGTATGCAATCTAGTTATACTAGTTATATGGATATCTCTATATACATGTAAATCTTATATGAGACATAATATGCAAAAGGAAATATATGTAAATATTTCGAGAATGTAGCTTCTTACATATATAAATATATATATAAAAATACAAAGAATAGAATTTTTTATTACACTACTTGATAAAAATATGCAGAAATAATTTCGGAAATATAAATACAGATATATATAAAAGGCTTAGGAAACCACAAAATTTCTTACTAAATGCATACATTTTATTATTATATAATAAAAAAAAGTGTTGCTATATGTATTATTATTATTATTATTTTTTTCCCAGCTGATTCAGGACATTTCGAAAAATATTTTAAGGTTGTACATATTTTTATTTTTTTAGTGTTAATTTAAAAAAAAAAATTTAATTTTATATTACTTGGATCGCCAGCCTCTAAATCTCATTTTCAATTTCTGAATTTGCGTGACTTTTTCCGTACGAATATAATATTATTGGAGTAACTATATATATGGTATGCATTTAAATTATTATTTTTTTATTTCTTCTCTGGTTTCCTTTACATTTTGATAATAGGAAACATTGTCGGGTTAATTTTAAATTTAATTGACTTGGTCCCAATGTTAAGAATTATAAGAATACGACAAAATAAATTATAAAGATTTAAAAAAAAAATTCAAAACATTTAAAAAGACATTTTAATTATGAAATGATAACAATTTAGTAGAAAATTATTTAATTTTTAATTTTTGCAATTAATAATATTATGGAAAATATCAAATTTATTAACCTCAACTCAAACCTATACTAAATTAAAAATATTTAATATTATGTATTATGATCTAATTTACATTTTATTACATTCTAGCGATTAAAAAACCAATTTAAAACTACATGATTTTTGTACAAAATTTTATGAATTTTTTTTTAAATTTGAACAAGTTGTTTTATTTTCAATGTAATAAAACTATTTTCCTAAAAGAAATGTTTAATAGAGAGCCAAACTAGTGCACTATATATTTTTTCAGTTGGTACCGAAATACATATATATAAATTAAATACTGTAGTCGGTAATAATAATGTAATTCAACTACTAAATAAAAATATTATAAAGTACAAAACGGATTCCAAATTATGCAATAAGGAAATTATGGAATGAAGTTATTGCATAGGATGTTCTCAATTTCTGTGTATGTTTCATTTTCTAACTAAATGAAATTGCGAGTTTATAGTAGTAAATAGCCTTGAGCATCTAAATATCCTCATATTGAGCAATTATTTGTTAAACAAAAACCAAAAATAAATTATAACAAAATGAGTACACAAAAAAAATTAATTTGTAGGGAACATTACCACATAAGATACATATATAGTTAATTAAATTAGTCATATGTTGAGTATTAATTTTTTTTCTACAAAAAAAATAATTTAAAATTTTTGCACAGAATTTTCACAACTTGCAAAAATGGATATATTTTGCACATAATAATCTTATGCAGCAATTAATTTCATCTGGCTTGAAAATACTTAGTTCGGTTAGAATCGAAAAGTGGCAATTAAGTTACATGTAAATTAGCTTTGTGGATAGCTTTCAAAATATTCTGTAAATTTATCCAGTAAAGTTTCTTTGCGTTAACCATCTAATAATACGGAAATGGTGCTTTTATAAAATAAAAACAAGACTGTGTACATGCACATGCAGAGAAAGACCTTTAGTAAAACGCAATATAAGCTTTACTAAAGGTCTTTCTCTGCATGTGCATGTACACAGTCTTGTTTTTATTTTGCACCATTTCCGTATTATTAGATGGTTAACGCAAAGAAACCAAGGGTTTTTTTGTAACTTAGAAGAATTTAAAACTAATCTGACAAATGGTCTTCAAAGGCATTTCGAATTCTTTCTATTTTCTATAAGATTCCATATGTAGCGAGGATAATAAATTAAATTTGAGATGATTTGAAATTATAAAATTATTTCATATTTCAAGAAATAACTCTTAATTGAAATCAGGATGACTTTTTCATTAAATAACGAATAACATAATTATAATAAGATTGACAAAAATTAGAAAAAATATTTAAAATGTTTATTATTCAATAATAATACATTTGTATTGTACAAAATGCAGATTTTAGATTTTAGGCATAAAATAAATACAACGTTTTATTTAACATAAAAAAACTTATTTGGTAAAATAATTTCGATTATCTTCCCAAATTTCGTCTAAAATATCATCAATTTTAGTATCAGGAAAACGATCTACCCACGATTTAATATAACCTTCATGATTTGCATCGTATGTTAACAAATTTACTTTACCATCGACAATTTCTGTATTTGATTGAACCAATATAATACGTGGTTTTTTATGTAATAAAATTATATCACGCCATTTTGCCCAAGGATGTTCACCCTCACAATTAACATCAGAATAATGTTCATACATTTTTTTCGCTGCTTCAATATCAGCTGTTGATTTATATACTTGTAATTTTAATAGAAAATTTTGTATAGCTTTTCGTCCAACTGTATCAATTTTTGTACGGTCAACAGTTAAAAGTAAATTTTTACCAGGTTCTGTTTCTTTAATTTGTACAAATCCTTCACCAGCTTCAACTAAAACTCTCATTATAACAAATCGAGCACGACTATGTGCTTGCATCCATTGTTTTGATTGTGGATTAAACATTTCCAAAGCAACACCAACACCATTCCATATTAAATTTAACCAATTAATAAAAATTATATCTTCTTGTTCTTGTGGATCAGTATAACCGAAAATCTCTAAAATTGGTTTATTTAAACTCAAATATAAACCAACAGCTTCTGCTCGACATTCTTCATATGATGAACTTAACGCACCAAATTTTGTATCATATGTTTCACCAGGATTATACCATTTTGTAATTGGTTCATTTGATAATGGATTTATAACATTATCTTTATCGAAATTAAATTTACCATTTTCATCAATACGAAATAGTTTTCCGCTACCGTGACCAAGAAGCTCATGCAAACCAACTTGTACCTTAGCACAATAGAAAAAATTAATACGATTTTTAATATACAATTAAATATTTAATCACCTCAAATGATTTTACTTTGTATTTCTTCATTAATGCTTGATGATCTTCTGTTAAAAATGGAATACTTTCTTTAACATTGTAACTTGACACTACATTACCTAATGAAACATTTTTAAAACCTTCATTTTGGCGTATATCATCATCTATAAAAAATAAAATATGATGAAAACTTTAAGTTATACAAAAACGTTTAAGTTTTTTCTTACAATTTGGAATATTAATTCCAGCTGGTACACCACTACCAGCAAATGATAAAACATCTAAGGAAGTAAAATCAGGTTTTAAATATGAATCTTTTTCAAATTCTGATTTCCATGGCAAAAGTACTAATAGTTTTTCGGCATCAGTAACAAGTTTCGTAAATTTTGCAGATGATTCTTTATTAACCATTGCTACAAAACCTTCAAATTCAGCACGTGATCCAGCTGGATCACGATAATTTTCAATAAAACCAATATATGTTTCAATTACTGGTCCTTTATCTTTAATCCACCATCTTGAACCTTCTTTATGATCATCTAAACAACCTTGGGTAAAACTTTTAATATAATTTTCAATCATATTTTCCTGATTAGTATTTGCTGAATATTTTTTAGCCATTGATAAATTTTCTGTACATCTTGCCAATAGTTTGGAATAATCACCGCGTGTAATACGGAAATAATTACCCTTATACATTTCCTCGCTTATTGTTATTCCATCTTTATTATTTTTCTCAACTGAACCCAATTTTATATCATAAATAATTTTACCGTCCTCTTCAATTTTAAATGTACGACTAATCCATGATTCAATACGTTTAAATGTTAACCATTCATCAACAATAACTGAATCTTCTTTGGTACAATTAGATGACCAATATGTTGTAATACCTTTCGGTGGAAAACCTAAAACTTCGTTGGAATTATTCAAATCATAAATTGAATCTATGACTTTATCCAAAATATCTTTAACATCACAATATGCTTTAGATTGTTTAACAATAGATTCAAATTGAACTTTTGGTAAATTTGGAATTATTTTGCTATCACCCATGCCTTTATAATTTCCAGCATTAGCAAAAACTCCACAAGTATAAACTAAGAAAGCCTATGAAAAATTTCATTAAAATTAAAATAGGCAAGAAAATTATTTGAAAAAAATAGTTACAGTAAATTCATCCGGCGTAATTGACGAATTTTGTGCTTTTGTTTTAAGTTCATCGATAGATTCGGTCTTGAATATACGATGTAGTAATGAAAAAATTAATGGTGATTCAGGACTTGATTGAACTAATGCTATTAGTCCACCATTCCATGATCCCTTACTAAAATAATGTGAATATAATTTTTCCTTTTCTGTTAAATTTTCGAATGCCGCTTTACAATTTAAATCAGCTATTGGTTGATTATTTGGCAATACAAAATGTGATGAATCTCCGGACATCTTTCTTAGCTAAATGTTTATATTTTAAAGAGAAAATTATAATTTGAGAATGGAATTTCATAAAACCAAAACATAAAAAAATATTTATGTATACGATAAAAATTAAAATACTAAATTTGACGCTAAGGGAACGAAATAATATATAATTACATTATTAAGCAGATATGTTGTTCGTTTAATAGTAAAAAATGCACTTGTTGATCGATCCCAAAAAGTTTTCTGAAGAGTTCGGCATATTTGCAGCATCGTGTATTTTATATTATTACCTAACAACAGTAATTTAAAAATATAATTTATAGAATCGCAAATCTAGTTAAAAGGAAGGTTGTTATAAGTATATTCTTTTGAATTCTAGTTTGAATAAATTTGTGTCATGTTCTTAAATCAAAAATACTATTTAAACACAGTTAGTAAAATTTTATAATTTATAATAACTAAATGGATGTAAAATATAAATAACTGATAAATAATACTTTCTCGCTTGACTCAAATTGACTCCAGTTTTTTCTTGGTTATTTTTTGATGAAGCAAACTGGTACAAAATTTATAGGAATTATTTAAGATGTTTCGTTCAAACGAAATACATACTTTAAAAATTCTATTTAAAAAAAAAAATAACATTTTTAAAAAACATTTTTAAGTAAAGTGAACGATTCAGGTTTAAGATCCAGTAAAAAGTCCTAAAAACTCGATATTTTCGAAGTCAACTTAAAAGTAAATACAATTCATCATTGGGCTCAAATTTGGCTTTTGTGTTGCAATTGGGGTAACAAAATATTTTTAGTTAAAAATAGATTTATAAGCAAATAACTCAAGGATAAGAAATTCAGGTCAATACATCTCATATCCATCAGTCAACAACTTTTAAAAAAATATCATTTGGAAAATTATATATTTACAATCCATATAAAAATATGTAATTTTAATAGTGGTATATCAATAAAATAAAATACGTAGCAAATAATTTAATTAAACTCAATATATAAAATGATTAATCCTTTGAAATAACCAAATCTATTTTGGCTTTCTACATCATAATGTAAATCTTAACGTAAATCTTATTTTTTTTATTATCACCTTCCTTTAATTGATATTGCTATTCAGCCGGTTAAGGTTAGGTTTGCCTCTCCAATAAATAGGTACAATGTCTTCTAATAAATTTAATTCTTTTCAATTACAAAAATTATATATCGTATAAACTTCCAATAAAATCATTAAATTTTTACAGAAATATACTTTTTTTGCTGACGAAATCAGAAAATTTAAAATCACATGAATGACATTTGTTTTACACCCCGGGTTCCGTCCGACCAATTTCTAATTGTAACTTTTATATTTTTATTTGACTTACCAGTATTGAATTCGACAGCAAAAAAATAGTTTTTAATGGAAGTATCCAAAAAAAAATATATTTAAATTAATTATAATGAAGACAAAAATATAAATTCAATTTGGATTGGATGACATGTAACTTTTGAAATTCACTTTATTATTTCCGTTGTACTCTAAATAGAGTAGTAAATACTCTGTTTTATACCTAAATCTACTCTTTCGATTTAATCAATTATCATCGATACAAAAACTGTCAAGTGCAAGTCCTCTTGGAATAAATTTAATTATTGGCCCCGTTCACATCTGAAACTTCTGAAACTTCTAAAATTGCTAAACTTTCTTCAATTCTGTTATAATATCAATGTAATAAAAAAACAATTCAATTCAACACCAGCAATAGAGATATACTGTTTTTGCTTAAGTTCAACTTTTTTGTAACCAAACTTTCTAGTTATAGATAACCAACATTGGAAAAAGATATCTAGAATAGAAATATTTGAAATAAATATTTCTAGCAAAGTAAGAAATTTAAATATGACTTCGTCAAAATGAAAATGTTACTTATCAGCTTTGTCACTTCTCACTAAACTCGAATTTCATTATTTCGACGCAGAATTGCAAAAATGTAGCAGAATTGCCAAAATGCTTTAATTGTTTAACAATAGATTGAAATTGAACTTTTGGTAAATTTGGAATTATTTTGCTATCACCCATGCCTTTATAATTTCCAGCATTAGCAAAAACTCCACAAGTATAAACTAAGAAAGCCTAAGAAAAATTTCATTAAAACTAAAATAGGCAAGAAAATTATTTGAAAAAATAGTTACAGTAAATTCAGCCGGCGTAATTGACGAATTTTGTGCTTTTGTTTTAAGTTCATCGATAGATTCGGAGTTTTCATCAGATTAAAGAAAACGCTTGAACGAAACACAAATAAATAAAAGTTTCTTAATAAATAACTGTTGCAATAATTAAAACAACAAATAACAAAGCTGTGCATAATCGCATTTCAAAAATTGTATTATTCGGTAATAATGTATTCAGAAAATATCTTAAATTTCTATAATTTTATTTAATAAAATGTACTAATTACAATTACTTAAAAAGTATAAAATAGAGCTGCTTTATAAATTAAATATATAACTACCACCAAATTACTTAAAATTGGTTGTTTAAATTTTGTTTTAAATGAAAAAAAAAATATTATTATTATAGCTGTTCCGCCTTTTTTATTTCTCAATTACATTTTTAATCCAGTTTAAATTACATTTTAATTCAGTTTGTGTTTTATTTTTTTTGTATTTATAAACGAAATAAGAGAATATATTAAATAAAATATGTTATACGTTCATAAGTAAGTTATATACATTATAATTTATATAATATATATTTAAAATTTCGTATTTTTCTGTCAACAATTCCACTGGTAAGTTGTATTATGAAACTAACTCCAAGAAAAGATTGATAATTAATCAGAATTTTTTTGTATTGCAGGGCAAACTTGATAGTGGATTTTAATAATGCGTAATTTCCTAGTGTTTGGTTTATAGGGAAGCTATCAGTGAATTTTGGCGCGTTAAGACTTAGTGTCAAAAAGTTTTTTTTCTCTTCAAACAATTTTCAAAAATTATTAAAATTTATGGGATAAAATTTATGGGAGTGTTTTCTTTATATTAAAAAGTGAATCCTTTTTTTTTTGGTATTTTTCGTTTGCTTTTTTTTATATGCAATCAAAAATAAATGTATTTAAGTGAATTTTAAAAGTGAAGATGGAAATGTGTTGTCGAAATTTGAAAATATACATTTTAAAATTTGAAAAAAAAAAATATGGTTATACATATTCTTATATTATGTGAAATAACTGTTAACAATTTAAGTGTTTATTTGGATTTGTTCCAAAATTTTAAGAATATAATATCCATTCTTCAAAGAAAATATGTATTCTACAAAGCAATTAATTTGAGCTTTCGCGGAGTTTTTGAAAAGACAATGGCGCGTTATTAAAAATTGACGCTTATTAGAATAAATGATGTATTATTTATGAAGAAGACTTAAATTTTCCTTGTAAATATTGTGTTATATTGCTGAATTCAAAAGGTACCTGTCTCATAAATTTCAAATTTAAATTTAAATTAAAAAAGTATATTTAAAATTTTTAAAATATTTTAAATTGTCTGATATACGAATGTGTCCACAAAGAATTTCTATCTTTAAAAAATGAACCAAATTCATAATTTTTTCAAAAAAAAGGCAATATCTATCAAAATAATACTTGTTAATAATAAAATTCAAACAAAAAAAATCCTTATACCATAAATCATTCAGTAACTTTTAATTAAATTTATTTATATAATTAAAATTTTGAGTTATGCACTTTTAATTTAATTTATTAATATTCTTATAACAATATTATAAAGTACAAAACAGAAAAATACTAATTATTTTTAACCTAACTGAGGTTGTAGGTGCACTATAAATATTAGATTAGAATGAATTCATATTAGTTTCTATTGAAATTCTTAGTTTAATTAAAAATTTCATTTTTAATTAAATTTAATGCTTTAAATATGTAACCATAGGATGCTTACTTTTTATTGGTTTCTGTTGAAATTGCTAGTTCAATTAAAAATTTCATTTTCAATTAAATTTAATGCTTTAAATATGTAACCATAGGATGGATTGTAATTACCAAGATATTTTTGTGTGGTGTCTGATGTGGTTGTGGTTGGTATGGATGCAATATTAGCATTCATTTCTGCAATCTTTGATTTCCATCTAAATAAAGATCTTGAATCTGTAACACAAGAAAAACAAAAATAAAATATGCATTTTTCTTCATATTGAAATATAATACCTAATTCAGCTAAAGTTCTTAACATCTCTCTAATTTGTGCATCTTGTTTCTCTAATCTAAATGCCATTTCTGCTATTGTTTCTTTAAGATATATTTTTTCTTCTAAGGATGCTTCTTCTTTTTTTACTTCCTTATTAGCTTGTCTAATAGGTAATTGAATTTTAATTTATATAATTTATAACTTAAACCGTACCTTATATATTCATATATTAATAAACCAGCACCAATTGAAAATATTATAAATTCTCCTAAAAGATTTGCTCCCAATTCAATTGCCATAGCATCATTTAATTTGGGGACGCTTACCGGTTTTCCTAAATTCATTGCCCACATTTTTGTTTTAATCTCAACCCAATTATAAACTAAAATAGTAAATAAAATTTAGTGTATTTGTTATTTATTTACAAATAATTATGCAATAAATCTTACGAACAAATATAAATAATACTTACATTGGGCCGGTGGCCTACAAATATATTTACTAAAAAATGGATTTTTCTTCGCACGATCTTTGATGATATTAGCTAGTGGTTTACTAATTTGTTTAATAGCTAAAACACCTAGTTTAGCAGCCGGAAATGCACCAACAACCATTTCTTTTTATTTGATTATTCTGTAATATGATAATATGATGAAAATTATTATTTTTTCTTTCTTTGCCTTGAGGCAATGGTATTAAAATGAGGAGAACGTCAAAAATCAATTATTTAACAGAACAGCTGTTTGGCAAATTGTATACACCAATACCTCGCTATACGGCCGCTCTTTTTACGGCTTTTCGCTATAACGGCCTACTTTAATTGCGGCAATTTTTCGATTTACGGCCCAAAATGTTTCGTTATACGGCCCAAAAAAAGAACAAATGGAGAAAAAAATATGTACATATTTTAATGCGTTGCCGCTGCAGTATATAATAGTCACATAAAAGTTAATATTCTCGTAAGTAGAAGTGTTTATATACATATTTGTTTGCGATTCGTTATACGGCTTTTCGCTTTGCGGCCAACTTTCCCGGAACGTATCTAGGCCGTAAAGCGAGGTATTGGTGTATATATAATAAAAATATAGACAGTGTGTACACCTCTCAAATATATTACTGCTTCAGTAACCGTTTATTTTGCTTTGCATATAACAAAATTTTGTTAGAAGCCAATGCAATTTGGCATGAGGATGATGATTAGAATGGAAAAACTATTCAAATTTAGAAAATATTATTTTCGAAAATTGCCGAATTAAAATATAGCATAAAAATAAAAATTATTATGTAGAAAGAAATTATAAAAATACAAAGTTTAGCTATATGGTCACCTTAAAACTTTTGGGTTGAGGAGCTTTTATAGCAAAGAAAAACAAAAATATCCTAGATATATTATTTAAATTTCTGTATTTATTTATTGTAGTTTCATTTTCTTTTCTGGTGGTGGTTTCATATCAACACCAGTACTATTCGATTCAATTTTCGGTTCAATTGAATTATTCATTGCCATTGTCGGGCTGGCTGGATTAATACTATTATTCGGTGTATTATTTTCAATTGGTTCTTGCTTAATTTGTTGTTGTTGATCTTGTAAATGTGATTCAGTTTTAATTTGATTAGTGTTTATATTCTGTTGTTGCTGTTGCTGTTGTTGAGCTTGTTGTTGTTGTTGCATTTGTGGTGGCATTGGTGGGGGAAATTTTCTTAAAAGATCACCTAATAACATATCAACTCTTTGCCTTTGAAATAACGAACCAGGCTCTTCACGTATATTTGATAAATCTTTTTTCGTTGCTGCTTTTGATTTATCAGATACTAAATATAAAAATTAATAACAAAAAAAGTGATAATAATTAAGATATTTTACAAGCTTTATTTGATGTAAAATCCCAAGAATATCCTTTATTTGGATTATATCTTGAATATTGACTGGCTTCTTCAAAAGCGGATTGTAAATGTGTAACGGCAGATAGCTAAAATTTAAAAAAAATGTGTAATATTTTTATAATTCATATTAAAATAATTAAAATAAACAGTGTATTACTATTCTTGAGTTAAAAACATTTGCTAAATCTGGTGCTTGATATACAATACCAGCAATAATATAATAATCAGCAATAGGAATAGTTTCATTCATATTATGCCGATGCTGTTTTCGAATAACATATAATATTGGTTCGTGGACATGTAAAAGTATGTATTCAATCCCAACCATATTTCTAAATAAAAATACTAATTAAAATTTATTTACACAACGATAAAATATAAAATATTACTTTAATTGATCTAAACTCATACGTTGCATCATAACTGTTTCATTATTACATGTACGATCATAAAATGGATTTGATTTTTGTGAAAAATAATCCATAACATTAGCTGGATTTAATATTGGTATCCATGCTGAATCATGCCATGATAACCATAATTTATTCTCTTGAGAAATTGGTGTTCTTGTCGGCAACATTTTATGGTTCAAGTACAAGTTTCTGTTTTATTAAGAAATTAATTTATAAACAAAAAAATTTTATTTAAAATTGCTGTTATTAAAGTTCTGCAATGACGCCTTTTTTTTGTTTTTCTTTTGTTTAATTTTTAAGATTTATTTTAAGATTTAGTTTTGATTGACCGTGATACTATATTTAAATAAAATTACGATTTTTAAATTTAAGGGTCAATGTTGGTATTTATTTATTTTCATTTAAATTTGAAGAATTTGTGAATATAATATAATAAAAAACAAATGTGTTGATTTTTTTTTTGCCAAATTTATATTGTTGAAACAATAATTAGAAGTTCTAGACACGCTTAATTTTTAGCCGGGTTTTTTTGATTTAGTGAAGAAATTAATAAATATAAAAATTTACAATAAAAAAATTATTAACTACAATTTAAATTGAAATAATAGCAATATTTTATAGACAATAAAATAGCGTTAAAAATACTTTCGCTTGCTTTGTATTTAATTTAATGTCAAAATGTGAATGCTGTCAAATTTTCAAAAGCTATCTTTTAACCCTCTGAACTTACGTGAAATAAATATGGTAGCGAAACACTATTTCACAATGAGTATCCGTGCATACACGTACACCCCGCCTCTCTGTGCGGCGTACTATATATTTAGGAGAAAGCGTACGATATAAGTAAAGATGAAAAATGTTTCAATTATTCTTAAAATTATATATTGTAAAAATTTAACATTTATTTTGATAAAGTCATTAACAATTCATTCATAAATGTTTATGCGACCAATAATTTAGAGTCAGTCGCGGTACGCCTTACGCCTACATTACATATGTACTTGTCAGTGCGGTACTCAAACACATCTTTTTTTATGTTCTGATTGTTTAAAATATAAAGATCGCGTCGCAAAGAGAAAACTACGTAAGCGATTACTTATGTTTATGACAGCTAACCAACTGCTTATGTATTTTTTTTTAAAAAATACATGTGCTGTATTATAGTTTTTTTTAAATAAATGTGCTGTAATATATTAACTGCAAAAAAATATCTTATCAATTTCGAAAAAGATAAAATTATTTTATTACCATCGAATTCATCTTTGAAGTTTTATATTCCGAAATTTTCTTATTTAAAAAAAAACTCAGAACTTTAATCTTACAAAAGGAAAATTATCAAATTATTAATTTTGCTTGCAAGAGAATAATATGACTTGCAAATGTAGCTTTCGCACATAGAATAATTTTACATAAGAATGAATTCAATTATATCTCTTCCTAAAAATAGGGATTTTTTTACAATATAACTCAACATAATTTGCAGCTATTAGCCTTGTAATTAATTTCAGTTGTATAACAATTTTCACAAACTTATTTGACAAATGACGATTAAAGATATAAAAGCCACGTCAACTTAAAATAGCTGAAATTTCTAAAATTCTGCTATTTTTACAGCGTTTTGATTGGCTAGAAACAATAACAGAATTTTAGAAATATTTATGCTCTGGGGCATTTTTATTTTATAATTTTGCTGTTACCAGGCTCAACATTTTTGTTGAGTCTGGTAACATATTAAACAAAAATTAAAAAATTGCTACCATTTAAACAAAAATTAAAAAATTAAATTTTTAAATATATACTATACATCAAAAATAACAGAATTTCAAAAATTTTAACAAATTTAAGATACTCAAAAGAAAAAACACATTAAGAAGTAGTAAAAAAATGTTTTGTTTTAATTGGATGCAATATAAAAAATGAAAATTTCCCCATTCTTAATCTCTTAAGTAGTTATGACGTATATATTCGTCATACGGGTTTGCATTAGGTAACGCTTATGACGGATATATTCGCATAGTAGAAATTTATATGTAACTTTATAGTTTAGACGAATATATCCTCAAGCTATTTTTAGTAGTTCCCTTATACTATAATACAAAGTGTGTGTAAAATTGTTTTACGTTATGACCGTAGTTTTTTTTTTTATATAATGCACATGACGAATATTTTCGCAGGCACAAAAATTTTACCGCCATTACCGGAAACACTTTGCGCTTAAACTCACAGCAGTTAAGAGGTTAAATTATATTTAAAAACTAAATATTGGCTTGCTGGGATGATTTAGTTAGGAAATTCATGAATGAAATAAAGCTTAAAAAGCTGACCCCAAACATCAATTTTGACATTCACATTTATTTATTTTAGACAAATCGTGATATTGTGACTTTTTTTGTATTATTAATAATGTAAATTTCTAAATTTAGATCCACAATTATTATTAAAATTAATACTTAAAAAAAAAAGTTTAAAGTAAAAATAAAAAATAGGAGGCTTTAGTTCTATTTATTTTTGTGGTAGAGTTAGTAATAATCGTGAAGATAGAATGAAAATTATGGTAAGTAAAAAATAAATAAATATTCTCTAATTAAATTTTGTGTGTTTTTTGTTTAAACAATTTTTATTTAATTGGCGCCAATTGTAAATTTATTTTTATATATGTATGTAATTTAAATGTTTAAAATAATAGTTATTTCTTGAAATCAGCAAATAAATATTTAATTAATTTCTTTTTCAAATACTTTGATTTATCAATACGAATATACGTACATATAATCTAAATTTATCAAGGTCGATTTAATTCTTATGCAATGTAATTTGAGCTGGATTTCTATAAAACCACAAAAAATCTTCTAAATAATCATTTCCTTTCATTTAAATGTTTTAATTCTTAATAAATCATAACAAAAATGTTAATTGTAGCAAGTACAGTGGAATAATTTAATTTTACAAATGTTTTGTATTTTGTTATATTTTCTTGTTTAAAGCACACTTTTTCAATAAATCTCAAAATAAATTTATATTTAATTCTCATATTTTTTTAACTATATTTCCTCTTCTTAGACTATGTTTGAAGGCTTTAAACTATATATTTACTTAAATTGTGGAGAAATAAAATATAATTATAAAATAAATTCAATATTTTCGAAAAATAAATAAAGAATGAAATATAGAAGACCAGAACCATATTACGAGGTACACAAAATAAACTTCTGTTGAATATAAAAAAAAAATAATATAAATATCAATATACTTTAAATATTGTTTTATTAATATTTATTAGGGTCTTCCACCATTTAATGAATCTGGTAGTCCGTTTAATGTAGTTCCAATACATTATTATCCAGAATTAATACAAGACTGTTGTAATCTTATAAATTCTGAATGGCCCAGAAGTGATGCTGCACGTATACGGTCATTAGAATCATCATGTGATACACTGCCAGTTAGTCTTATATTAACAACAGATGGTCTACGACGTGTTATTGGACATTGTAAATTAAGTCCAATACCAAGTAAAAAGAAATCATGTTTTATTGAATCTGTTGTAATTGATAGTAATTGTCGTGGCCAAGGTTTAGGTAAATTAATAATGAAATGTGCTGAAGATTATTGCCGTGCTGTATTAAATTTAAAAATACTTTATTTGTCAACCATTGATCAAGAAGGTTTTTATGAACGAATTGGTTATGAATATTGTGCACCAATAACAATGTATGGACCACGTAGTTGTGAATTACCAAGTATGGATAATAATAAAAAAAAATATATGCAAAAAATTTTAGAAGATGATTGAAATAATTTAAAACTAACATAAAAATTATAAGATTCCATTTAAAAAATTAATATTAAAACATAAAACTTTTAAAATATATCATTTTTCTATTTTTATTCTAAGCCAATTTCTTTATTGGTAAATCGACAAATGTAATAATAAAAGAAATAATAAAATGTAGAGAAAATATTTATATAAAAGTATTTAGAAAACATATCTAAAATAAAAATAATTAATTAAGATTTATTGCAAATTTTTTGTTTGTTAAATAATATAATTATATGAAATTTATGTTATGTTTAATATTTTTGATGTATAAAATCTTAAAAATTCTTTAAATTAAATTTTTTCTAATTTTGTAATTTTTCTGTATACTTTTTGATTTATTCAATTTATAACGATTAGAAAACTTGTCAAACTCTGTAATCTATATATAAGTATATAAATCTATAATTAATATAAAAAAAATTAATTTATTTTTGTAGAAAAGATTTACAAAATTTATAGATTAAAATAACTCTAGTAATATACTGCTTTTCAGACTTTTATTATTTTAAAGTTAAAGAACTGTCCATTATTTAAATAAATAATTTAAAAAATATTAATTTGTATTTTTATTTAAATTTCTACTTTGGAAAAGAGATATTTTTAAATGTTAATACCGTACATAGTTAATATATAATAGTATAAACATGTAATTAACTATTTAGTACTTACTTGTGCTAAAATGAGATCTTTAACAGTAACTCCAAATAAAAATGTTCTTTAACTCTTTCATCACATATTTCAATTTCTTTCGATATTCAATTTTAATATATTTAAAAGGACAATTTTAAAATATTTGAAAAATAAATTTTTAATTTTATATAGTAAAGTTAAAAAAAAGATGTGAATTAAATAAGTTATAAAGTAAATTATATATTAACAGTGACATATTTATTTTATGTAAATTACATTTAAATTTCTGTTGCCTACAAGTGCGTTAAGTTTCATATAAGAACTTAACATACATATCTATATTTCAAAATAATATCTTTCTAGTCTAGAGGACTAGACAATATCTAATTTTATAAAATTGTTGGTTAACATATTTTTCCTCTGAACGCTTCAATTATAATAAATTTCAGATTATATAAAAGTAAAGAGAAAATTACAGTTATTTTTATTATAACAATAAAAAAAAATTTTAACATGCTCAAATAAAAATTGAAATTAATTCTTTTTTGTCAGAATGTGTGAAATAATTCAAGATCAAGATCAGACCAAAAAGAAACATCAAATTTAGTATATTATAAACTAAATAATAATAAATAATAAAAAATTTAAAATTGTTGAGATTCTTGGCAGAAATACCGTTCAAAATTTTCATATCTTATTTAATAGAATAAATGCAAACTATTTAATGCATTTGCACAGCAGAAGCATAAAAATAATTCAATGTGTTTTTTCGTCAGCCAAAAAAAACTTTATAAATAATATATTTTTTTTTTTTTTTCCTATTGGTTTGTTGACGTGTTCTTTTATAGAAACTCGTGTGGCTAGTAAACAAAATTACTGTTGGCAAGGGATACCAGGAAACGGAAATCAGGTATTAATAAAATATGTTCATGGTTTTTTATTTACCAAAATTTAATAATTTTATAATAGAAAAAAATCTTCAATATTTTTAAAAATCATTTCATATCCAAATATTGTAATTACATATTTAATTGTTTTTATTGTGATTTCTTTGCTATACCACATACTTTACCATAATGTTCATTTAGTTCCAAACTATCAACAATAAATTTAGCCAAATCTAATTTTGGCACAATACGTCCAGGTGATGAATCATGAAGAATTTGAATTTCTGTTGATGGTTCATCCGAAATATGTGGTGGTAATATAGCAATAAATTCTAATCCAGATGTTTTTATTATTTCTAACATTTTTTTATGTTCATTATTAATATTTATATATTGTTTTGGTAATTTCTCTTCATCCCAAAATAAAAATGAAGACATAACAATAGATATTTTTGATAAACCAATGGATTTCATAGCTTTAACAATATTTTGTGTCCCATTTGATAAATCTGTTGTTGGTTCAAGATTATTTCTAGTACCCAAAATTACGCAAACACCATCAACATCTTTAAGTAAATTTTTACAGTCATCTAATTTTGTTGCATCACCATGAATAAGTTCAACTTTAGATTTAAATGATTCTGGAACAGTAGCTTCATTACGGTAAAGTAATTTAACCTTTATTCCTAAAAAAAATCTTATTTGAAAAGTTCTTATTGTATTCAATCTGAAATACCTTTTTTGAGAGCGTAATCGACAACACATTGACCGGTCATTCCTAATATATAAAAATGACAAATAGAGGATTTTAGTTATTATCGGCAAACAATATATAATTTATAATCTTACCGGTACCCCCAACAACTGCAATTCTTTGCATTTTTATATCAAATTTTACAGACTATAAAATATGACTTGCAAAAAGGCACGTATTACCAAAACTAATTAAATATAATAAATAAAATAATCAAATCACTAAACTAAATCCAAAAAATTTCTACTGGAGAGAGACTGAAGCTTTTTAGTTTGTTATTTGGCTGTTCTTCCTTCTTATCTTATCAAAAATATCTTTTGTTTTGACACTCCGTTAGAGTTGCCAGTTAAAAATATATTTTTTTATTCTTATGGGGTGAGCAGAATTAAAGCTTATATTCCAACATTTTGAAAATCAATGGAATTTTTGAACAATAAACGCAACATAAAAATTGTACATCATGAGGTAACAGGTAAAAATAAGTTTTTATTCTTTTAAAGAAGAATTTTGAAATAATATTTTATATAATGTTAACAGGAAACCAAATGTATTCTAATCCATCACTAATCCGATATTCTCCAATAATAAAATGTATGAACTGTGATAATCTATTTAGTAATCTGGAATTTATATATCATGTTTGTGATTATGATTCTAATAAGAAATTAATTGTGTTAGATGATAACAATCAAGATACTGAATCAAGATATGAAAAGAACATTACCCATATGAATAATAATATCTGTATAATAAAATCATTTAGTAATCATCGGAAGAAACCATTACGTCGCCTATACTTATGTGAAATTTGTGGCAAATTTTTAAACACACTAAAATTACATATAGCATATCATCGTAATGAGAAATTATTTCATTGCAAAGAACAATTTTGTGATAAAAAATTTAATATTCGGCAAGATTTAAATGATCATATACGTAAATGTCATACTGGTGAAAGACCTTATCATTGTTTAGTTTGTAATAAACGATTTATTACTCGATCAGTTTTCTCTCAACATCAACAGATTCATAAAGGTCAACGTCGATATGGTTGTGATAAATGTGGTAAACGTTTCTACCGGAATAGTGCTTTAAGGAATCACTTAAAAATCCATAGCGAAGAAAAACCATTTCAATGTATTATTTGTTCACATAAATTTCGTCAAAAATATCATATTAAAAGTCATATTCGTAAATTGCATCCAAACGTAAATGAAAATACTGGATATAGTTTAATTAAGGCTACTACAAAAACTGCTATTCAAAATATTTAAGAAAAAAAATTAAGAATTAAAATTTATAATAAGCAAAATGATAGAAAAAATTGTTTCTCAACATTTTAAATATAAAGTTTATTTCAAAAATTGTATAATGTTTATTCTTTATGATTCGTAAATGAGTTTTATTACTCCTTATAATTCAGGATAATAATAAATGAGTATTATTTTGTAGTCTGAAAACCTTTTTTTTTTGTAGACAATTATAAAGTATAGTAAATCCCATGTTCTTATATTGTTGAAATTAAAATAATACTTCATGTCAATATATTTAATTTTAACTTTACGCAACTATAATTTTATATATATTCGCGCTATAAATTTGTAAATGCAATGCTTTGCATGTAATATCGGTTTTCAGTAGCTTTGGATATGTATCAGTAATAAACTTTTAAACCAATACTCACCCCTGAAAAAAAAACTTAAATGATTCAAGTCGAAATATTGCGTTTTCTTAATTCTGTAAAAATTATTTTTTGCAAAATGATGTAGCAGTTTTTCGCCATCTTTAATTTAAATTTGAGTTCCTAGGTAATATAGTGAATTTAATTTGCTACTTTTATAATGGTATCTAATAAATAATTTTTTCCAGCCTACTTTAGGTTTTTTGTAAATTTTAAGTGTTTTACAAATAAGTTGTAAAAATTAATATAATTGAAATATGCATTTTTCGTCTGAAGAATTTCAGCATGATGAAGTATGGCTTGCTGAGAAAATCTTTTTACAATTAAAAGAATTTAATTCAACATTAATAGCAAAAAAAGAATGTGGCAGGAAAAATAATAATATATATTCTCTGCCATCATCAGAGAATATTATTAATACAAAATTAAGAAATAATTCTGGTAAGTTTGAAGGAAATAATGTTTTATTTGAAATTGATAATTTCAGACAAAAAACTTGTAATGATAATAAATTACTGATGAAAATGGAAAATGTAAATAAACAAATTTCTAGTAAATGATGATACAACACCAACAGAACTTTTAGAAAATCCTTCATATGATGGAACTAATAATAGATGTGAAATGATTAAATCAGAAAAGAAGGGTTATAAAACTGCAATGTCAATACTTTCGAGACGATATATTATATATCATTTTCTTAATAATTTTAAAATGACACAAGTTCTGTGGTATACGGTATACCCCACCACTCTGTAAGAAACATCAAAATTTCAAACCGGACAATTATTTTTGTTTTTGTCCGGAATACGTTTTAAGCATCAGAAACTAAAAATATTTTAAAAAATTTAAATACTTCCTACTTAAAAATCAATTATTGGTCGTGTGGTATAAATCAATATATACACAATTTTTCATTAATTAAGTAAAAAATTTAAATATATTAAAAAACAAATTTAAATATGTATTACTTTTTAAAATATTTAATTTAAACTTTAATTTTTCAACATAAATAGAAAATATAACTTCATCAATATTATCTGTTCCACACTGATTAATAATAAAATTTTATGTATGAACTGTGATTTGATGTTTGATGATAATGCATTTATGCAACATATATGTGATCTCCTGCTTTCTGCATTGTGCTGCTAGGTTTGGTGATCTTGCCATAACTGGAAAAGGTCATGTGACCTTTGACTTTTTAATGATTTTTTGAAAACGGTATACCCGACAACGGTAGGACGTAGGTGTTGCAATTAATATTAATTAATTTCGGTTGGTTTGACAATCATAAATGAGCTACATTTCCGCTGTTACTTTTTATATTTTTTTAATTCGATCGATCTACTGAGTATTCGGATTAATGAATAGTCGGATTATTGAGCGGAAACTATATATCATTTACGAATAATACCGGTTTTATAATGGGGTTCGGTTTTATTAATTAGTAATTACAAAATCGGTATCTGTAATAAATTTTGAAATTAATACTCATCCGGCATCCCTGAAAAATAAAACAAATGAAAAACGTTTCAGCTGTCAACTATTTCAAAATTTTCCATTTTTTTTTTTTTTTGGGGAAATGTGGAAAATGATGTGCCGCTGTTTTTCTACATCTTTAATTTAAATTATATAATTAATCTATTAACTGCTAATTCATTAATGGTGTATATGTTTAAATCATTTTTTCAGCATAGTTTCTGTTATTTGTTAATTTTATGTTTTTTTAACTTTTTCATACTTTGTGTTTTTTTATAAAAATAGTAGTTTTCGTCAATTTTATGTTTTTTATAAAGTTATAAATATTAATATTTTAAATTGTAAATCCAAATAACATTTTTCGCAATTTGTTATTAATACGTTTAAACAAAATGGAATTTTCTGCTGAAGAATTTCAGCATGATGAAGTATGGCTGGCTGAGAAAATCTTTTCACAATTAAAAGAATTTAATTCAACTGATGAACCACCAATACGAGAGAAAGAATGTGATACGAAGAATAATAATTTATCAATAACTGATGATTCTAATTCTAGTCATGATCAAATATTGGATTTATCTTCTGTAGCATCATCTGAGAATATTAATAATACAAAATTAACAAATAATTCTGAGAAGTTTGACGAAAATAATAATAATATTTTATTTGAAATTGATAATTTAAAACAAGAAATTTGTAATGATAATAAATTACTAATGAAAATGGAAAATATAAATCAACAAATTTCACAAATTCAAGTAAATGATGACACAGCACCAACAGAGCATATAGAAAATTCTTCATATAATGGACCTGATAATAGAGGTGAAATGATTATATCAGAAAAGAAGGGTTGCTATGAAATTGCAATGTCCATACCTCAAGACATATATCCGGGTTTGTACAATTCTTAAATATTAATTTAAATTTTTTGTTTCAAAAAATTCGAATGTTTTAATATTATTAGAGTAAATTGCTCTAGACTAATAAGTTAACTCGTATTTACATGTAAATTAACCAAAATAAGCCAATTGCAGTTTGAAATTAATAAAAAAATGATATATTTTTTCTCTGCTCATTTTTTATTATTAATTTTTAAAATGACATCAAGTTCTGACTATGTAAAAAACACTCTATTTGTTGTGTCTGGAATACCTTTTAAGCATCGGAACATATTTTAAAAAATTGAAATGTTTCCAACTTAAAGGATCCAAAGCGAGACGGTTTTTCGCAGGTGAAGCTAAGTTAAATATAATTTAAAACTTATTTTCTAATTATATTTAAATAATGTTAAATTATTTAATTTAAAACTTATCACATTGTCTCAACTTCATCAGATAAAGAAGATCCAATTATGAACTTTTGATTTTAGCTTCAAAATCAATGTTTTCATTATGGTTAATGTCCATAATGAAAACAATGTTTACATTATGGTTAGTTTGTACAGTCCATGTCCAATAAAAATTAAATTAAATGGAGTACGATGTTCGCGCGAAAAATAATATTACTATTTGAAAAATCGGTGCGAAAAACGGGAGATCCTTAAAAATCAAGGTCTAGCATAAGTTAATTTTTACATAATTTTATAGTTAAGGTACAAATTTCAATATAACTTTTCTTAAATATATGGTTTAATTTTTCAATGTAAATAGAGAATATAATGAATATGCATGAATATGCACCAAATTCCTCAATATCTTCTGTCGCACACTCACCAATAATAAAATGTATGAACTGTGATCAGATGTTTGATGATAATGCATTTATGCAACATATTTGTGATTATGATGCAAGCAAAAATTTAATAATATTAGATAAAGACGAAGGATTTCCAAATAATATTGATAATATTTATCCAAAAACATTGGAACAAAAAGCAATACTTGAAAAACTTACAGAATTTTTAATAGAACCGCCATGTGTTCGGCAATTACGTGAAAACAACGGTCGTATACGAAAATTTCTTAAGGATGAATTAAAAATTGATTTAGGTGGACCAGCCGCCAAAAAAGATGGTCCACATGAATGTACATTATGTGAACGTAAATTTGTTCACGCATCCGGTTTAGCCCGACATATGGAAAAACATGCTATGGATTTAATACCATCAACAAATTCAAATTTAACGGAAAATAAAACACGTTTAAGAGTAGTTGTAAAATGTTTAGTATGTGGTAGAATATTTTTTGTATCTAAAGATGCATTAACGCATTTATTTGAAAAGCATCAAAAAACTTTGGATACTGAAAATTCTGAAAATACTGAAGAATTAGAAAATAGTACAGATGATGAACAGGAACCACCATCTGAAAGTATGATTCAAGCTACAATTGATTTTATAGATAAAAAGGTTAATAGCAAAAAAAACGTAATAAACTTAGTTTTCTAAATAACATTTTTATTTCATTCTTTATGTTATGTATTCAGCATATTGATGTGAAAACTGAAATTAATGATGTTTCAAAAGAAAATCCATTTTTAAAAGTCATTATACTTAGTTGTGTATTGCAGTGTGAATTTTGTGATTATATGTTTGCTGATGCTGCTAATTTATTATTACATTCTTGTGCACATAATCCATTACGTGGGTTTGAATGTTTTGGTTGTGAGATTTATGTACCTACATCCAAGGAAATGTTTTTACATTGGCAGGCTGAATGCCCGTTTTCAAGAGAACTACTTCGCAAAAATTGTAATTTACAAAAATATTATGTTTGTAATGTATGCGAAAATAAATTTACAACACTGGAGCAATTATTTGATCACAGGTAGAAAATTAATTAAAATTTCAATAACTTTATTTCTACCAGACTTACTTCAGTGATATATTTTCAAAGCTTAAACTTAATTAATTTTATTTTTAAAACTATATTATTATTATTTACATATTTAACTTTTAACAGATATTCTTCTCTTCATTTATTTCCACGTTTCAATAAAAATCTGAGTATCATGCAAATATGTTGTGAATATTGTGGTTCAATTTATGATACAGCTGCAGATATTCTACGACATCATGAAGAAAAGCATTTCAAAAAATTACCAAAAAAAGAAAGTACACCAGCTACAACAACTACAACACCATCAGCTATAAAATATCGGCAATATTTATGCGATGTGTGTGGTAAATCTTATACACAATCATCACATTTATGGCAACATTTACGTTTCCATCGTGGTGTAAAACCATTCGCATGTAAAGAACCTGGATGTAATCGTCGCTTTACAATACGACCAGATTTAAATGATCATATACGTAAATGTCATACTGGCGAACGACCATATCATTGTTTAGTATGTGGTAAACGTTTTCTAACAGGATCTGTATTTTATCAACATCGTTTAATACATAGAGGTGAACGTCGTTATGGTTGTGAAGAATGTGGTAAACGTTTTTATCGTGCCGATGCATTAAAAAATCATCAAAGGATTCATACTGGTGAAAAACCATATGCATGTATGTATTGTTCAAAGAATTTCCGTCAGAGAGGGGATCGTGATAAACATATTCGTGCAAGACATTCAAATTTAGATGAAAATGCTAGAAATATATTAGCTTCTATGAAAAATGCTGGTAGTATGAGTGCGGGATTAATAAATAAAACAATACCACCACCAATTTTAACACAATCACCTGGATTTCAATCAACAACACAAGGTCGTTCATTAGGTTTAATTGAAAATGACGGAGTAGTTTTTGTTGGTAATGTACCATTCCCAGCTAGTATGTTTAAACCAATGATTAGTGATATTGATGATGTTGGACAAAATTAATTAAGAGATGTGTTTTCTTGCAAAATTTAATTTAAATACTTTAACTTTTTTCATTAGATTTAAGAATTTTATTTTAATTAGATTCAAAAACTCCCAAGAACAAAAATAATTTAATTGTGTAATGTACAATTAAATAATGATATTTTTTTTTAATAATTTAATTTAAAAGTTAGTTTAAGAATGTTGCTATATGCAGAAAAACACATTAACAATATTTTAAATTAATATTTCCGTTTCTAGTTACTAGTCCAGATATAACAGGCAATTGACGATTTACGTTGTTCAGAAATTATACTCAAATGTCTTAGCATTGTGATTTTACCTTGAATCTTTTTATCAATTAATCGATTTAATTTCCTAGCTAAATCGGCTTGTGTTATAAATTTTTGATCTAAAAAGAGGAGAAAAAGAGAAAATATTTTAATTATTTTAATAAATATTTTTAAAATTAAATTTTTATTTACTTGGAAATAGTGATGTTTGTTCTTTATACATATTCCATATTTGTAATTCATTAGATGTTTTCTTAATAAAATCTCTTTTTTTATTAATTAATTGGTATTTTTCAACAAAACATGGAATTAGACTACCATCTAGAAAGTTAATTAAATCATCTAATGTGTCACGTCCACGCATATATCTTAAAAAATATAAATTGCATTAACTGTATTAACTGTATATTCAATGATTTACTTTGGTATTCCATTAAACATTTCTACAGTAATTCTTGCATCAAAATCAAAAAATTGTAATGACATTGGTTGTATTTTCGATGGAACAAATGGACTATTTTCATAATCTGAGAAATACATTTGTGGTGTATTACGCTGAAAGATGAAATATTTTTAATAAATAAACTTATTATTTTTATAAATATGTATATATAAAATTTACCTGATTTTTATACAGTTTTACAGCTAATGGTGTCATTTGACTTAATTGGGATGGTTTTTTAACAGAGCGTATTTCAATTATAGCTTCTTTTTTACGTTCTTTGATTATTTCAATTAATTTAAGCATAACAGACTGCTGATTTCTCATTCTATTCATAAGTTGTTTATATTGTTGGAATGATTTTGTATGTTCTTCTTCAAAAATTTTATTACTTTCCATAACGATGTCTTCGGTCTTATCAGTTTTACTTTTTAATTCTTTCAAATTTGGTAGTATAGTTTGTCGACGTAAATGAAGACTCACATATTCTTCAAGTATTATACATTTTTGAAGAATATCTGACATATTTTCAATAAGATTTTCCATTATTTAATCTATTTTAGGAATAGGCAATTATTTTTTTTATTTTAAATTTATTTTAAATTAAGCTGTCAGAGTACGATAGTTGCATAAAATATTACCAGAGGTCAGGACAGATTATTAATTGGTTTTTATTTCACCATTGTAATGTATGCCATATAAAAATAATAAGACTATTTTCCAACCGAGTTCAATTGGTAGTGTTGAATAAGAAATGTAGATTATTACTCTACACTACACAGAATCCATATTGAATTAATACTATTTATTAGATTAATTCTTAGTTTAAATTCCAGAAAATGCTATTATTAAACATGTCTTTATGTTAAAGATCGGAAATTATATCCATTTTCTGCGAATAGGTGCAGTTGCAATAAGTTGAATATTTAGAAATTTAATACCTAACGATTTTACTTCTTTTTGTCAATTTACTTGAGGTGCTTTGCAGTGTTCATAAATGTCGCCATACTGAGGTGCTTTGCAGTGTTCATAAATGTCATCGTATTGAATATGTATAATGGAGACTATTTACCCATAAGCTTACCTATATATGCAATGATTATTTATTATTTCATACAATTTCGATGCATGACATACTTTTTTGCTCTAATTTTACTTAAAAATATTTAATTTTATTTTCATTTTTGTTATTTTGTCTTTAAGATAAATTTACGCATTGAAATTAGAAATTGTAGTAACAAAGACTGTTGAGGACATGATATGATGAGTAACCGGTCGAAAAATTTATGAGGTAATTTTCTGATATGTTCAGTTGTTATTTAAGGATATAGAAAAGTTTAGCTATGGTTAATTTCAGAAGGTATTCAATGCGGGAGATCGCATAGAACAATCTATTTGACACGAAATTGCTAAAAGCATACGGAATATTGCTTTAAAATTATTTTATTAAAAAATTCGGTTCGTAAAACTAAATATGCTAAATTCTTGTAAATATTTATATTTATACTGAAATTTCAAAACCATCTCGATAATAATTAGAACACATTATAAATTTATTAAGAAATATTTTTTGGGCTCACATTGTACATTTAGGGAATGAAAAAACATAATTTTATAAACTATCCTACACAAATTTTTCGTTTTGCCTAAAACACTATAGTTAGAATTAAATTCAGTGCGTCAGTGTGAACTTAGCGCTGTCAGTTGTGTAAAGTACAGAGGTTTATACCTATAATTACATCGTTGACGGTGAAGGAACGCTGGAGTAGAAAAATTTATATTTTCAACGCTGAAATACTACTTTGGCAGCAAAACGTTGTGTTACTCGGATTGTAGTAGAACATATCTTTAAATTAAAGAATAATAGTGATCATTGGATTTTCATTGAAATATAATATATTAAAATTTTAAAATAATAAAAAAAAAATTTACTTTTATTAAACTGGTATTTCATTTAAATTTCTTTATATTTAATGTTATATGTTGTTATTTAACAATGTTTGTTAAGCGTAATAGAAGAATTTATTTTTATTATGACTTTTAGCAGTTTTTACAGGATTCGGATAAATACATTAATTACCGATTTTGATGATTTCAGTTCTGCATGATTTCTATACGTGGACACAAAAAGCCCCATTTTTTTTGAAATTATACCAATGTTGCCGTGTAAATAAATCGTTTCTACTGTAACAATCTACTTGACAACAAAATTAAAAGGCAGTAATACTACAATATAATAATAAATTTAGAATCACAATACGACACGATATTATAATTCTAAATTCAAGGTCAACGTTAATTTGATTCCAAGTTGGCGGGGACGCATGAATATAATTCCAGCTTATTTCTCGTGCAACATTTTGTGCCGCACTATTTATATTCTGTTTACAAATGGAATACAACGGTAAGTCTGATGTTATTCACCACGTCTAAAACTTACCGCCATCTTTCTCTTTTCGTTTCCAAAGTGAATGAATTAACATGGGTTTTGCAAATCTTTGGTATTCTCATCCTAGAAAATATGGTCAAGGATCCCGGCAATGGTAAATAATTATTTATAAAAAGATTTCCTATATTTTGTACTCATTATTATGGGAAGTTGATGTAGAATATTAGAAATATTTAAATTATTCTTAATTAGAAAATGTGAACACGCGGTAGTGGTAACCTGACATTTGCAAATGACGAATACATAAGAATGAAAATGCCTGGAGAAGAGATGAAATAATTTATTATTTTATTTGATCTTGTAAAAAGGCCAGAAAAACATTGTTTCTTATCACTCCACGGAATTGCTGTACAAATTATGTACTTTAGTTCCACTAAAAAGACTCAACAAACTATTTTATGCGTAAAATTAGATGGTACAGTTAGAAGATTAATTTTCTAAGTTTACCATGTAATTTTAACTGTTTGGCAGTTCAGTACATCTGTAATGCCTAGAGAAGGGATTAAATATTTTACTATTTTATTTAATCTTGTAAAAGGGCTAGAAAAACATTGTTTCTTTATCACTCCACGGAGTTGCTGTACAAATATTGTACTTTAGTTCCACTAAAAAGAATCAACAAACTATTTTATGCGTAAAATTAGATGGTACAGTTAGAAGATTAATTTTCTAAGTTTACCATCTAGTTTTAACTGTTTCTCAGGTCAGTATATTTGTAATGCCTAGAGAAGGGATTAAATATTTTACAGTTTTATTTGATCTTGTAAAAGGGCTAGAAAAACATTGTTTCTTTATCACTCCACGGAATTCCTGTACAAATATTGTACTTTAGTTCCACTAAAAAGAATCTACAAATTATCTTATACATCAGCTCAAGTTTAATTTTCCGCGTATATTATCTAAATCTAACTATTTGTCATCTAGTATGCCTGGAGAAGGGATTAAATATTTCATTATTTTACTTGATCTCGTAAAAGGGCTAGAAAAACAATGTTTCTTTATCACTCCACGGAATCGTACGAAGTTCTAATGTATTTTGATTTCACTAATAAGAATCGACAATTTCTCCAGATAATCAAAATTTAGGGTTAAAAAATTTTGCCACCCCGTTGAGTACGGATTTAGTAATATATTAATTGGCTAAATCTTTAATAAACGGTGGCAAGATCAACTGTTTTCTATCACTCCACGGAATCGTTGTACAATAATATTAATGTACTTTGAATTCCACTAAAAGAAAACCACAAAAAATCGAAAATCTTTTGTTTCTATTTCTATAATCATTTAATTTCATGAAAACTACATAAGATATATATTTGAATTTTCAGCCGGTCCTGCTCAAACAGGCACGGTCTTATCCGAAAATATGGATTAAATATTTGCCGTCAATGTTTCAGAGAATATGCTAATGATATTGGTTTCAAAAAGGTATAACAAAAATATGTCTTTATGTTAAAACAAAATATAGCTTAAAAATACTTCTTTTTTTTGTCAATTACAGCTTGATTAGGTCGTTCTTGTGAATCTAAAACTGATTGTTTTGACAAGCTGGAAATCAAAATGAATTTTTTCTGAATATATTTTGTTTAAACAATTTGTTCAAATAAAAAAAAAGTTTAATTTTAATTTATAAAAATCAGAAAACTTATTCTTGTATTATTATTGCCCCAATATTATTTACACACTAAGGAAAATATTTCAACATATGAAATTAAAGAATACACACAGTTTAAGGGTAATTAAAATTATATATTGAAATAATAAAGACGAATTAAATCTAATTTCGAGTAAATCTGCTTGAATGTATGTCTGACTGGATATTTATTTTTATAAGTTACAAGCTGTAAAATTTATTCAAGATTAATACATTTTATTGAATTGGATCAATTCGTATAATGATTAGAGACATAGTGCACAAAATTATACTTAGTACATTAATATTCTTATTTTAGTTGTAACTATATATTTTCACCATAATTAATACTATACAATTTTTTTCTTATTTCAATGATTTATAAATTATTCAGTTTAGATAAATAATTCACTGTAATTTAATCCTGATTCCGAAATATTTTCTTTTACAGAACTTGGAACAAGTATAAATGGTTTTAGTAAGAAATTAGTTTTCCATAAATAGTGTTACAAGCATGCTTCCTACATTTAACGTATCTTAATTATGCTACTTGTGTTAATATCTCTGCCTACACAACGCACTAACACTAGAACATTCTTAATCATTTAAAATATAGAAGATATAATTAGCAATTATTTAAACTAAAATATTTTTATAAAAATAAATTTATATTTACAAAATAAAGAAAGAAAATATACAATTTAATTATAAAGTTATTAACTATAATATTAAAAATTTAATTTTTATCTGATTACTAAATTATTAGTCAGCCTTTTAATTAAGCCGGTATTTAAAAAATTTGCCATAAATGTTAAAACTGATTTTTTTGGTGGTCTACAATTTTTTTTACCATCTTCCTGGCAACAAACATTTGGAAAGCAATCAAATGTTGTACTACATGATTTTGGATGTAAATCAAATATAGGTGGGGGTGGTGGGGTACATTCTAAATATTCTGAAACTAGAGAAATAAAAAAAGCACTAAAAATGATATATAATTATTAATTATACTCAAAAACTAACAATATGCTAATGGTCGACCAAATTGAAATGGAACAGATTCATATTCTGGTGATGATGTTCTACAATATTTATTTCGACCATCTGGACAACAAACACGTGGCCAACAATCTTCATCAGTTTCACATGTTTTTAAATCCCACCAAAGTTCAGCTAATGGATTTTGGGGACATTTATGTGGTATCAAGCCAAGAATTGCTATTAATAATAATAATTATATTTTACAAATATAAATTATAATATATAAAATTTTACGTTTATGAGTTTGTTCTTCTAAGGGTTTTGGTACACCACGATGACAATTTCGACTATTAAATAATGTACAACAACGATTCTCTTTATTCCATGACGTGCAATCACGATTTGTTTTACATGGTAAAGCAAATAAATTAAATGTAGCTTGGGTTTCTTTTGGACAAACTAAAGTATCAGATGGTGGAGCTAATTTTAGAGATTTAGGTAATGTTATTTTTGTTGGACCTCTAGTTGTAATTTGTTGCTGTTGTACAGGTTTCACAGTTGTCGAAGATATATATTTTTTTGGTACTTGTTTTTTACGGTCTGTTGTTGAAACCGTTGTCAATAAAGATGATTTTGTTGGTTTTGGTTGGGTTTGTAGATTTTCATCAGGTTTGAGTACAGCTGAAATAAAAAATTTTAAATGAAATAGAAATTTTTCAATAAACTTGTTGGATTATTTAATGTTAAAGTATTTTTACTATTTAAGATTCTAAAATAAGAAATTCAAAATTAATTAAATTTTTTATCAAATACATTTATGTTATTAAAAAATAAATTGAAATTGTACGTTTAAAACTAGAAATACTTGGAAATAATTAATCACAGAAATTATTAAATTAATTTAATTAATTAAATAATTAATACTATAATTTATTTTCTTATATCAAAAATCCGAAGTGTAGCTGCATATTTTTATCTAAAGATAAATAATTTGCGTAAAATAGAGATATTTTAGTTGATTTTCCAATGTCATTACATCAATTATTTTATTTCTAAATAACTATTTGCCATAAATAATGTATTTACCAAACTTATAAATTCAAATTATAAATTATTAATTTCAAATGCTAAAATTTATGCAAATTGCTTACTGATCGTTCGTTACTAGTAATATTTTACTAATCGGCTTCTGGTAATAAAAAGTAACAAACAGTCTGTCTGTCGGTCGGTCTTACTTTGGACACTTAACGTGCAAAGTAAATTTGGTTAAACCGATTTTTAACAAAATTCATATTTAAGCTTCGGAATAATATCTCAATTTGATCAATTATTGTTATAGATATGTCATTCGGAATTGGTAGTTAGTTATATAACTTTAATGTATTTTAAGAATATTATACTAACAGACAAAAATTTCCAAAAATGCTTTGCTATACCCGTTAAAAAACTTGCTATACCCGTTTTACCTAACAACTTTTATTTAAGACATTTTTTTGATACGACTGAATAATTGCAATTTTCTAAATTTTTTTTTATCATTTATAAAATATATATAAATAAAAAACATTAAATTTATTATAATTTCTCTGTTAGGTAATATTTTATTTAACTATTTTGTAGTGACAGTCGGTTTCGTAGTGCCCACATCAGATTTTGTTAAATTAAATAAATTAGTATCGTTTAAAACATATTTTTTAATGATTTTACATGTAAAATTTTAAAATATTAGCACAAAGCTTAATTAAGTGCTCAGTTACTAGCACATAATATAAATTCTTAATTGTATTTATATACAATTACGAATCACTCAATAAATGACTTAAATGTTAAATGTCATATAGGTCTTTCAATGATAAATCGTAATTAATTTTTTGAGCTCTTTCAATGATACTTAATTAAGACTGTTCCAAGGTTTGTAGAAGCTGTTTTTTAAGCGATACTAATTCTCAAGGCATATCACGTATTTAATTTAGTGTATTGTTAAATGGAATTGATTTGCAGAAAAAATTAATTTGCGAACTGTTCTAATTTTGTTTTACATACTAATTTAAATGTTCTCCTCTGCTAATTATGTGACTACGATTTTAAATTTCTAACTCGGTAATAAAGTAATTAATTCCGAGAGCAAGTTAATAGATAAATTACATGTTAAAATCTTAAGAAATTAATATAACTTACGGCTAATTTATTTTTTAATAATTATATTACAGAAATTACAGATACGTATTTCTAAATAAAATAAAATATATAAATAATTTTCGAAAAAAATTATTTCAAAGATAAACAAACAAAAATAAATTTGTAAAAATTATTTAGTTTAATATTTACAGAAAATATTAAGAAACAAAATATATTTCTTATGTCTAAATTATTTTTCAGGTAAATAAAATAATTTACTACAAAACATATTTTAGGCTTGAAATTACTAAATTTTAATTTATAAACAATGTAAAATTGTAATTCAACCATCAATAAAATGTTTAATAGAGGAAAACACGCAAGTGTAAAATTTAAAACAAAAAAATTTATTTAACACTTGATTGAAAATTATAAATTAAACAAAAAAGTAAAGTAAAATTTGTTGATTTTTTCCTAGAAAATTCTTTTTGTTAAATTAAATATTTTTTTGGTTTTTTTGTGAAATATTTTCTATTACAATATTTTTAATAATAAAATATAATTGCATAGAAAAATTCATTGAAAATCTATGTTATTTTTATTTTAAAATATGGAAAATTTGTAATTATTTTTAATTTAAAGTTATTTAATAATTAATAGTGAAAAACCGCAAATTATTTTTTTGATATTTTGTAGTAATTAAAAATAAATAATTATAATGTTGAAATATGTAGCTAGATATAAAAAAAACACTTAGTGGCTCATTAGAATTCATTTTAATTTTTACATTTTTAATTAAATAAGTTTAATTTACTGCCATTTATAGTAAATTAGTATATATTTTTGGCTTGATTTATGAAATTATTTACTAAGTTTTGAAATTCATTTCAAATATAAGTTTAAATAATTTGTTTCAAATGAAAATATAAATACAAATCCGGTGCCCAAAAATGGCACAAAGAATCTATTTGCAAATGTTTCATAAAAATCTTTGCAATAGTTCGATTTTTTAAAATAACAAATGCATAAATAAATGCTAGATTTCAAAATTTTTAAACACTCATTTTCCGAAAAAAAAATCAGTTAAATGATTTTGTTTATATGTATGTAGAAATATGCATGTAGTAATATGTATTTAGAACAAATCAATTTAATTTAATAATAATTACATATTTTCTTCTAAAAGTTGGCTATCTATAATTAAAAAATGAATATGAAATTACCCAAGTATATTAGTATATACATGTTTTTTGGTACACATTATAACACTTTTCGCAGTTAATGACTTTTTATATTGATGTAAATAATAAATAATCTATGATGATGGAAGCTAGGTCATTGTCAAATAATTTAAAGAAAATTTTATTTTTATAGATTTATATTTATATGAATATTTACAACATTTTTAGGCCTATTTAGGTATTGAGATTTAATATTATTTGGTTATTATGTTATTAACATAAATCTTGAATAAAGTGAAATGTTTTTTTTTTTATTTTGTTGTTGCATAACCTTGTCATTAGATGCACTTTTGTTATGTTTATTTTATTTCGTTGGCACTGATAATATTATTTTTAATTAAATCAATTATTTGAGAAAACACTTTACCAAATTAAAACGTTTCGACTCAGAACAGAAATATATAGAAAATAAAATACTATTCATTTAGTATCTATTAAGATCAGCAAAAACGCTAATTGGCTAAATATAGTAGAGCTAAAACAGCTAAACATTACAGCTTTCTTGTAATAAAGAAAATACATGACTATTTCTGAACATCAAAAGAAATCAGATTCGAATCCTTACAGGATTTCTTACGGGCCACTGTTGCTTTAATTCTAATCTAAAAAAATTGATAAATCTATTGTTAAGTTATAAAGAGGGGATTATCTGCTACATATTTTTTTTTTTGTGAACTGTAGAGCTGAAGGCTCCACAAATTCTCTACAATCGAGCATATCCTATCCGAATACAGAAGACTAGCTCGAACTAGATTTTGATTTCTCAAAAAAATATCTGGAAATTGTTGAAAATTTTAGTTTCTTTAAGGATGTTTAGTTGTTTATGGGACACAATCTGACCAATCCCTTTATCTATCTAATAATCTGTTATTATAATTTTCTGGTTTTTGAAGGTTAATACATAATAAAAAATTTTAGTCGAAAAATTATAGTAAGCGAATTATGACATCTTTTATAAGTTTTGATTTAAAACATTAAACCATTTCTTTTCTTACTAATTACGTTCATAAATATTGACCTCCTTAATAAAATTACCTTAATAATAAAATAATCAACTAAAAACAAAATTAACTACAAGACCTTAAAAAAATTGTTAATATATATTTATAATTTTATAAAAATATATTACAAAACCTACTTTTACAAAAATCTAGAAAGAAAAAAAAAACTATATCAAGGATTGGTGGTAATTTAAATTGGATTATTAAGTAATTTTTTTTTTAAAGTTGTATTACCAGTTATTGCAGTATTTACTGGAACAGATGTCTTTAATCCAAATTGCATATTTATATCATATCTGTCTGTATTATAAAATTGACTTTTACTATTCAGTGCAACATTTTCTTCAGTATTTATATCCAAATTATTAAAATTTGATTTTCTACTAAGATTTTTATTTCTTGTAACAGTTGCAGTTGTTGCAGGTCGTATTGTTGTAGGTCGTGATAAAAATGTATTTGTATTAATATTTGTTGTATTTATTGTTTTTGATGTTGTTGTTTCTGAAATTATTTTGTTGGATGATGACGATGAACGGGCTGTTTTTATTATATAAATATTTAAGAATATTAAATAACAAGTGATGATTACTTTCATTTTTATTCGTTTTTATTTTCTTCTTATCACTTTTAATTTCATTTATTAGAATTATAATTTCTTTAAATAATATTTTATGATATTTATCACAATTATTTTTTTTTTTAAATCATTTTGTTTAATTTTTTTTTTTTTAATATATCACATAATTTTATTTTTTATATAAATTTTAGATTGCATTTTCAGTTACAAAAAAAAAAAACAACAACAAACAAATTTTAACTCTAACAACTTTTTAAATCAAGTTAAAACTAGTAGTTATAAAAATATTTAATAAAATTACTATAAGATCTGAATCCGCGCAAGTCTTAATACCAAATAAATATTTTGTTGTAAACTTATACCATAATCAAATAAAATAAGACTTAGCTTAAGTTTTAAAGCTTTATTTTGTGTTAAATGGAGTGAGTCAGTATTATAAAAAATCATACTATATATACTCTAATATTGAAATAATCAAAATATAGTAGATATATGATTGAGTTAGGATGGTTCGTTAAAATATTTTTAATTTAAATTCAAATTGTTATAAGTATTAAATATTTTGGTTGATGATATAATCTATAAGTTCGAAAAAACTTGTGTTAGTGTTGAGTTCTGGTGCTGCAGTTTTTGGGTTTGAATTTTTAAACACTTATTTAATATTAGGGATTTATTAAATAAGTGTTTAAAAATTCATTTAAACGATTTTGAATAGAAATATGTATTTAGAACAAATCAATTTAGTTTTATTACGCACATTTTGGAAGGAATAATTGAAATTAGGTAAAATAATATTTACAGAATGTAAACTAATATTTATATACTCATGCGAGGCATCAATTTCGTCTAAATTTATTCAGCCTTAAATGAGTCGTAAAATTACAATAAAATAATTGTTTAAGACTGGGAAAAATACAAGGGTTGGGTTGGGACATATCCGAACAAAAAATATCTGACTAAATAAAGCCATTAGATTGCTTCACTATAAAGATTGTTTGGGAATCTGTATAAAATTAGTATAGGTCCAAATTGGAATATAATCTGTAGAAACTTTTTTTTTTACTGGCAGACTAAGGGCTCGACTTGGACGGTAGCACTATCAGAAGAAGAACAAGAAAAGCGTTTGACTAAATTTTTCATAAATTTACTTTATATGGTAGTGAAGATTGTATTAAAACTTGTTTACAAATCTTGGAATATCTAATCTATATGAAAGGATTAAAATTGGTATTAAAAGCATCAGAAATGAATTTTACAATATATTTTTATATCAAAATAGATCATTTATGAAATTATATTATAGTAGATTTAAACACATTTAACAGATAAATTAGCTAAAGAAAATTAAAAATTATGATTAAATCAAATAAAATATATTACAAACCACCCTAATAAACATACTTCTCTCATATTTATATTTACCATTATAGTGACACTATACCTTTCGCTTAATTTTGGTCACACTTTTATTGTTTTTCTTGCAATATTTTATCGTCTTGTATTTTGTATACTAAATATTACAAATTTTCTGGCCAAACATTAAATTTAATATTAAAAAAAAAAACCAAATATAATATTATAAAAATTTAAATTTGTATAAAAAACTACATATTTCTTAAAAAAATTTAAAAATGAATATTTATAAATGAATATATTTAAATAAATAAATTCAGAAGTACCAAAAAAAGAGCCTTTTTATATCGTTGCTCTAATTTTGATCAAAATGAAACTTTAATTATAATAAAATTTATATTTACAGATAAATCATTAAAGTAAAAGAAAATTTAAAAAATTTTTATTTATATAATTCGTACACGTGGGTGAGGTAGAGGACGTTTCCGATATATTAGAAATTTGTATTTTAAATTACCTAATAAGGGGGCACGGCAATTTAATTTTAATGTTTGTAAACATTTACAATACATATTACCATTTTTTTTGAATGATTTAAATGAATTTATGAAAATATATTTATAGTTTATATTTTGCCACCTTGACAGATATATCAAAAGTCTTGAAAATATATAATGTTCAAATTGAAAACTCATACAATAAATCCCTAATATTGAGTAAAAATTTACCTTGTGCTTAATTTCTTCGCACGTTCCACTTAATCTATACAACGATGGAAATGCATTTTTCTTATTTATGTCGCTAAATTTTAAATTTTTACTTTGCTATAAATAATTTTTGATTTTTTTAAATTAGGAAATTTAAAAAACTTAAAACTAGATCAAATACATAAATTTATTATTAAAACATCTGTCAACTATAAGAAAGGAAAAAGTGATACATGAATTTTAAGTGTTAGTTTAAAATTAAATATTTTACAGATTTTTATTGTAAAACCTTAAAAAAAAAACAAGATAATTGCAATATTTAATTGCAGTAAGTATTTAATTGCAGTAAGTAGATAATTACAGTAAGTAGACAATAACTGCCTTAATTTTTTACCAGTAAATTCTGGGTATTTGTATTGCAATATTATTGTGCAATCATATTTTTGGTGAATTAATTTTGTATTTTAATAGAACAATTATTGGCGTTACATAATAATTTATAAATCAAATTTTTGCTTCAATAATATTTTAGTTACAATTTAATTGTAAAAATATTTTAGAAGTTAAATGTTTTTTTTTTGATAATTTCGCTTATATTCTACGTTTTTCAAAAACTAAGTCACTAAGCGACAAGTAGTTAAAATATTTATTAAAATTATACTCACTACATATATTCAGTTATGTAACTCTCTTCATCTTAACTAAATTAAAAATAAAAGATTTTTGAAATAAAATGATTATTACATTAATAATTCTCTACTACAAAAAAAAAATCTTCATTTTTGCTTCCCTATTTTTCGTATGGTTCGTATCTAATTATGTGCAAGCTTTTTTTTGTTACTTTATCCATAAATTGTTCATTATTGCTGTCAAAAGTTTTATAGAAACCTGTGCAAGGAAGTACTAAAATATATATAAAAAAAATCAATGAAAATATTGAAGATAAAACAAGTTTACTTCATTGCTGAGTCACAAATATGGTACACTACTGTGTCTTAGAAATACAAAAAAAAAAGAAATATTTATTATATATTACCATGTGGTTCATTTCCTGCTGCAATGGAATACTTTCACTTTACTGTCTATGCAAGTACTTTTAATATTTGGGAAAAAAAACAAGTGTCTTTCTTGTTCAATGTTAATGGCATTAATAAAATATATAATTAAGATTTGTTTTTCGAATAGTCAAAGTTTTTAATTTCATTTTCGTTTTTTGAATCTATATTTGTAGATTTAAATTCGAATATATAGTATGTAATATACTATGTAATACATAGTATATTTTGTAATTTTTTATCATATAAAATAGGCTATTTTTTTTTTTTTTAATTTATGTTATCAAGATAGTTAATTAGTTTTAAATTAGAATCACGTAAAAATTTTTATACGGTAGATAGAAAAGTTTAATAGGAAATTTATAATAATTTTTTATTCATTGTAATTGCAATTTATTTCATTTATTATGCAATTAATTATTCCTATAAATTAAGATTATTTAAATTAAGCAAAGCTTAGAAATATATGTGAATATTTCTAAAAATAGAACTTTTTAATATCAACTTTTTTATTTAGCAATTTTATTTAATTTAACTGAATTTTAAGTGTCACTTGTATTATTGAGTATTTATTAAAAATTTTACTTCACTCAATTTTAGTAAAAATTTTTGTCGAATTTGCCTTTTGACAAACTTTGTGGGATGATGTTTTAAATTTCGTGATTCCGTAATTTATAAAAAATGAACCAAAAACTGTGATTACAAAATTGTTTTCTAAACGCTTTTTTTATTTTTTAAATGTTGTATAAAACAACTAGCGCATTCTATGTTTTCGTTTTGCAAACTAAAAAATGTAAACTAAAAATATTATATACATTAACCAATTTATATTAGATACACGAACCAGTATGTAATTGGGCATAAAATATCTTTTAAAGTATATTAGTTTCGCTAGAATATGTTAGGTAGAGCTCTTTCTAATTATACTAGATATTGTTAGATAGACCTATTTCAAAAAATGATCCAAAGTAAAAATGTGTAATTTTTCATTATAAAAAAAATAGCCAATAACGTGATTGAATTATTTTATTTGCTTGTACATAAATGTGGAGTCACATTTGAAAAAAAGGAAAAAAAAATTGTATCAGCAGCTCCAACTGTATCAGCAGTATCAGCTAGTTTTGGAGAAAAAATATATAATAAATGTATGTAATATATTTTTCATATATTTAATATAAAAATATATTAAAAATAAATATAAAAATATATTACATTGGTTCGAAATATGAGGGCCCATTGGATTTATTTTTGCATTCAAAATAAAACAAAATTTCTAATTGGAAAATTGTTTCATAAAAACCTTGCAAAAAAGGATTTTTAAAATTTTCTTTCACTTTTCATTTTATTCGGAAACTAATAAAATTTTAAATGTTGAACAAAAATTATGGATATGCAAAAAAAATAAATGTTTCTATGATTAAGAATTATATGAAAATTTTAATAGAAACACTTTACAAATTTTGTCAATTCTGTATACTAATAATAATGAAAAGTATTTAATGGTACAATTCAATAACTTTTAATATTAATTGAACAAATAATCATAATTATTTCTTAGAAATTACAGCAGAAAATGAACCACCATTACATTATTTGGCGCTTTCTTTCCAGGATTTCATTAAAGTTAAAATCAGTAATGATTGATATACAGAAAGCAGTTCAGTGAAGATTCATTACTAAATTGATATGCTTGTAAATTATTGCAAATTCTAATTTTTTTTTTCGAAACGATCAATTAGTTTATAATATAGGTTTAGCTTAAATAATAACTTTGTAGACATATATTAATAAGTTTTTTTCTTTAGCATATGTTTTTAAAAATATCATCCATTTTTCGTTATTTAAATAATTTTTGTTTGTGGTCAAAACTAAGAATTAGCGAGGCGTTAACATGTCCAAATAAAATATTTCTAGACACCTTAAATAAAGTGATAAAATTTTAGTTTACATTTTGTTTATAATTCGTTATCGCAAAAATAATCAAAATTGGACTAAACTAATTAACTAACGTCAAACTTCCACCTGCAATAAATTAATTCAAATTTTATTTCCAGTTTTATTAAAATATTCTACTTTCTATAGATCTAATTTATCTATTCTGGATCAGTATTAGAAAAAATATTATTTAAAAAAAAATAAAATAAAGGAAATTCTTAGAAAAAGGGAATTCAAATTAATAAAGTAACTTTTAAAAAATTATCATAATAAAAACACCTTTTCTCATTTGTATTTTTGATTTCTTAATTTTGACTAAGCAAAGAAAGCAAGGAATTTAATAAATATTTTATTTTTTATGACTGAAAAAAGTGATCAAATTTCATATCTCCTCACGTTAATACAAATAAAACAAGTCCGGGAAAATTTTTAGTAAAATACTTTATTGAAGTTTGAAAAATGTTTTCCAGATATTTTTTAATGACGATAATTAATTTTAAATCACTGGGGCGAACAATATTATGAATACTTATACAGGAAGCCCTCAAATAACACAATTAATTGGATTCTTGAAAATAAAATATGTTTTCGAAACTAGGATTTTTGAATATAAAATATGTTTTAAATAGATAAGATCTTCATTTCTCCTACTCCAAAAAAAAATGTACTGCAAATTTTCACCGTGCTATTCGAAACTTCGTGTTATTCAAACCGTGTTCAACGGCTTCCTGTACTTACATTTACAGTAAAATATACAAGTTTATTAATTTCGGTTATAATTTTCAAAACAATGTTTAATTTTATAATTACAACCGGAAAATTTATCAATAATTTTATGCTAGTCGCCAAAATCATATCCCCTTGCTCGTAACTTCGTTTATATTCTGAAACTAAATAATGTTGATGGGAGATTGTGCTAAAAGTGTTATAAATAAGTGATATCAACATTAAAAGTTAATCAGCTGTGTAAATAATATTTTTTTAAGCAAAATGCTAAGGGTTTTTTGGACTTAAAATTAAGTAAAGATTTAATTTTTTAAATATTTTACAAAGTCTTGTTAATAAACAATTATTTGAAATTTGTATTTGAGGTAAATTGTCTAAATCTAAACGTTACATGTTCGAGTGGTACGGTACATTTTATGCATTTGAAATTTATTTTTATTTTGATTTTGCGAAAATTCTGCAAAGAAAATTTTAGTACAATTAGTTTTTCACAATTTAATATAAATTTATTACAAAATATAAATCATTTATGAAGTATTTCTGTGCATAAATTTCGAAAAACGATTTAGGGAACCTCATATATATTTGTGCCTCTGGTCACACCATGAATTAATTGCAAAATGACCTTAAATAATCAATAATTTTATTCATATTTGTATTTTAATATTAACCAGAATTTATAAAATACATCTAATTTTACATCATAATCTAAATAACTTAAAATAATTATACAAAAAAAGAAAACATTTTTTTTTTTACAAAATTTTGTTTATTTTGTTTCAAATATCACAATAATTATAAAAACAGTGGTGGCGCCAATGTCAGAATTGATATTTTTTTTTTTTTTGTTTAAATTTAAATACTCTGTTTCTCTGTCTTACCAAAACAATTCTTAGTGGCTCCATAAAATTTCCTTGATTTCGGATAAGTAAATATTCAAAAATTTCAATCTTAATTAAAGATATGAGATTTCAATAACAAAAAAAAAAAAATTTTTTTTTTTTTATGTTTTTATAGAAAAATATCATATCGCATCGATAAAAATGTGTCGAAAAAAAAAACACAAATTATTTCTTTCTTATATAAAAATTGGTATAATTTTTCGTTGATTGTAAACATCATTATATCGGATAAGTTATTGTTTTGTAAATATAATTATTGTATATAATTGATGAAGAATTCATGTTCCAATTAACTACGAAAAATAAATACATATTTATATATTTTCTTCCCTCCTTTAAAATTTCCATTATAACAGAGCATTTTTAATGATTGGTATTTGAAAAATTTAATTTAATATTTAAGTCTGGTAAATTTTTTTTTATATGTATGTATATTAAAATTGGATTTTAAATTTACACATGCTGCAATGGAATACTTTCACTTTACTGTCTATGCAATAGGCTAGAATAAATTCTAATCAATTAAAAAAAAATTTAAAAAAGAAGGTATCCTTGTAACATACAGTACTATGAAACTAGATTTATAATAACACTTTCTTTTCGCTCTCCAATATGGTAAAATAACGTTGATATATATGAATTGTGTTGAGATAAGTACAATTAATGCTGTAGTTTCGCACCTATATATGACAATATTTATTAAATATTACTGTTTTAGGTTTAGGTACTCGTTGAAGTTTCAAATCATATTAATTTAATTAATTAATTTAACGTTTATTTCATTATTTTCTCCAATTTAAATTTTTACAGATTTTTAAATGTAGATATATTAATACTAACCTTTGCAACAGTATTTTGATTATCTAGAATACATATAATTAATATAGTTTTATAATTCAATTTTGAAGTAAATATATCAAAAACTTAAATTAAAACTTAAAAGTAAATCTTAAAACTAATATGTATATAAAAGCTTATTAAATCAAAAAAAAGTTTTTGCAAACTTAAAGTATTTAAATTATTCTTTGTAGGATCGTTTATTTTGAATTAGTTGTGAAATTGTCACCTGAATTTTATTTTCGCCCACTAGCCATTTTAGTGTTTTTTTAATTTAGAAAGAAATCCAGGAGCTATAATTTCGAAATTGGAACTCCAAACTTATTAATAGGTTAATTTGTAACTACTACTTAAAATAGGAAAAACGTTGCGTTTCCAAAAATTGCATTTATTAGACGAAATTTATGTTTATTTAAAAATTACAAGGTTCATTATTAATACCCTTTTCATAAACTATGTGAAAGCGTTTATTGAAATAAAAGCGTTCATTGTACATAATGTATTATCTGAATTCTTTATTTTCGGTTTCAAAGCCCAACGTTTGAAACCAACGAACAATTTATTTATAAAATTCAAATTTTTGATTATTTATACACAAAAATTAACAAATATTTTTTTTAAAATTATTTTATCAGAAATGTACATACATCTTCTAAATTTACCTCAGTTTTTCAAACAAAATATCTATATTTGAGTATACGATGCGTAACATAAATTTTCTTTATTTTCTGCGTAAAAATTTAAAATAAACAAAAATTTACGTGTCCGATTGATTTATGTCATTGAATTTGTAATTTATGGCAAAAAAAATAACCAAAAACCAAAATGATTTTACAGTCAAACTACGACACACTACAGAATCAAGCTAAATGTTTGGAGAACAATTTTTTTTTTTACCAGTAGCATATAACATAAAACTATAACAATTGCGGCTTCTTCTGTTCCCCCATTTAAGGATGAGCAGAAAAAAAAAATTGATAATAAAATAAGATTTGCATCCTTTTGCATACATTTTAAACACAAAAAAAAATCGTTATCTTTTTTTAAAGATTTCCAATTTTTAGTTCACATTAAACTCGGCAATAGGAGAGAGACATGATTGTTTTTAGAAGTTAAATTGTTGTTTTTTGTTGCTGTTTTGGCGAATTTTGTTTTACTTGCGATATTTTTTTTTAATATGCTTTAACTGAAAAAAAGAATTCAATTATTTTGGTATGCAAATTTTTATTTAGTTTCCACTTATGACAATTGTTTTCTATCTGTTCAACTTTTTTATTGTTAATGACATTTTTTTAATTGCATAATTGATCTTATTTTTTCGGTTTTAATATTAGAAATTACAAGAAATTATTTAAATATATCAAGTTCAAGTTAAATTCAATATTTTTAGTAAGTTTCAAGATCAATAAGTCTTCTTTCACAGTAAATTCAATTAAAAAATGCTAAATTTTTTTTAAAAATGACGAATTTAACTTGAAAAACATTGAATTTAATTTAAAGAGGGTATATATAATTTCAAGGAAGTTATTCTTATAGTATTTGAAAAGTAAAATTAATTTTAGAATTATAATTGATATTACTAAATGATAAAAAAATGTAAAACGAATCTCGTTTATGGTTACTTTAAAAATTATCATATTGGAGCTTCTGTTCTTTTCCCTTTGAACTTTTTATTGACTTATAGTTAAATTTCACTTTTTGAAGATGATGATGATCACAGTGAAAACAATGAAAAATTCTAAGGAAATTGAAATGATCCCAAAAAAAAAATATTGCTTGTTTTTATAACATTGAAGTTAATATATAATATTTTTGTTTTCTTAATTTACTTTTATTTTGTGAACAATATGCCGGCTGTTGTCATTATAGAATTCTTTTTTTTTTTTTGTTTATCTAAAATAAACAAGGACATATCTTGCTGTGAAGGATAAGATTGTTTTTATAATATATAAGAAATCATTATCTCAAGATGTTAATATACATAAATATCATATTCCTTATTTATATTAGCTAAAAAATTTATAAGAATATAATATGAGAAAGGTTAGTGTTACTAAAATTTCTAAAATTTTCTTATTTTTATAAATAAATAAAAAAAAAATAATAATTTGACAAAATTTTATTACTTTTCTCTAAGAGAAAATATTTTTACCGCAAAATATTTTCAGATTATATTAAAAAAAAAATTAATTATCTTAAGGATATCGAAAAAGGATATAGTTACGGGTGGGCTTTAAAAGAAATTGAAAAAAAATTATATTACAAACTATTTTTGGAATATAATTTTTTTTCTTGTATAAATGAATGACAAATTATAAATTTTGTTTACATAAAAACATAAAGAACTTAGATAGAAACTAAATATTTCTGAACTACATCGCAGAAATATTATGGTAGTCAGTTCAAAATTTAAATATAAACTGAATTTTATTTAACCTGGGTTACTTTTATTTAACTGAATAAAAGTCTGTTTTTTTTTCAATTATTTAATAATAAAATCTTTTATGATGGTCTTAAAGGTGTGTATAGTTGGTGGAAAAAGTAAGAGTGATATTATAATATGATTATGAATTCATAAACCGCATTCAATGAACTCACAAAAATTACAATCTTTTTATTTTTTTATAGACATAATTTTTTTTTTGTTATTGTAACTTGTAGATACGTAATCGTGAACCGTAATATTATTTACGAACATTGAACTTTATATAAATAGCTTTTGCACGCATAACATAATAGCTTTTTTGCTAAGCTTACCAAATTTATAGTATGCGATTACCGTGCCTATGCTAACGTAAAAGAAATCATAAACTGAAGAGAAATAAAAATGTATTCCAAGGTACAATACAATAACTAAATTAATGGTCAAGATCAAAAAGCTAATATTTCAAAGAGATAGAAGATATATGATTTGTTTTATCTGAATTAATATGCGAAAACTTTTTAACTATAATAGAAGAGCGGTATGTAAAATAAAATATGTTATTTTTATAGATTTAGGCTTTAGTGAAATTAACAAAAAAAAAATTTTTAATAAGAAATTAGAGATTTCAGAAATAATTTTATCAACTTTAGGTTCTCAATTTCTTTTCAAAGTTTTAGGTTTTCAGAGTATCTTAACTGACACTGCATAGACCCAAATATATGCATAGGATAAGGAAACATTTTTGTTGCTAGAAATTGATTGTAATTGGAATTAAGTTTGAAACTAGATTTATGTACACTTTGTTTTTAACTAATTATAAGTTCTAATTAAATTTCATTTTATCTAGGTCTTCTAAGTAGTGAGTTTGTGTTATTGGTATTTATTTTTGGACTTACATATTTCGTTTTACTTATTTTTTATATACACTTCCATAGTTGATGTTTCATTTAACCTTAAAATTTCTGTTTAATTTGAACTACATTTTTTTAAAATTTTGCAAATTGTAAAGCTAATTGCTTACAGATTAAAAAAGAAAATTAATTGTCATTCATTAAAATACCATAGTTCTTTTCTATGATTTATAAGAAACATAAAACATTACTTTTTAATTTTGTTTTGAACCTTTCCACTGATTGCGCAATTTTATATAATAATATTTTTTTTATGTCTATACAGTTATATATACATATTTCCGGAGACTGGGCTTCCTAATATAAACTATATATTGTTACAGATTCTTTATTAACTGGAACTGGCAAAATAAAGTAAATGGTCAAAACCTTTCAACATTTCTTAAATCTTTTTTTTTTTTGCTTTCATTTTATTCAATCATTTTTTTTTTAATCGCATGCAATAAAACAAAAAAAAGTCTTTCACTTTTCTTATATCAAGTGCAATTTTGTTTTACATTATTTACCACCAATTCTTTCTTTTTTCTTTTTTGGGCTTTAAGTTACTAATGTATAATACTTTTGCTTTTTTCCCTACTAAGTGAAATGTTTCGAAAAGAGAGAAATGAAAGAAATTGCATCACAAGTTAAATTTTTTGAAATTAATTTTATTTTTAATCTGATATAAATACAAGACAGGGATAGAGTAACATTATCATTACAGTTCCGAATTTACACAAAGTTTAAAGTGAAATAAATAAATTTTCTAAAACAACTTGTAATCCTAATAAACTTATTAACAATGAACAAAATTGTAAGAATTTATTTTTTAATTAAACAAATTATTATTAATTTAATAACTAATAATTTTTATATAAAAAAAAATATATATTTCTTTATTTTCATCAAAGGCAATTATCAATATTCTGATGGTGATTATTAATTTAGCAGCTGGTTCTCATCATGTTGAAATTGGTCATGATGTTGAAACAACTCATACAGAAGTATCTAAACCATATCCAGTACAGGTTGTTGAAAAAATTGGTTTACCAATTCCACATCCAGTTCCTGTAGCTGTACCTAATTATGTAAAAATAAATATTCCACATCCTTATGCTGTTCATGTACCAATCGAAGAAAAAGTTGAGGTACCCGTATATAAAGTTGTGCCAGATTATTTTGAAAGGAAAATACCATATACGGTTGAAAAACATTATCCCGTAGAAGTACAAAAACCATATCCAGTTGAGGTTATTAAAAAAATTGAAATACCAATTCCAAAGCCTTATCCAGTTCCGGTAACAATTTACAAGCACGTACTTGCAGAAGAGAAACGAGGCTGGCATTATTAAATTTGATTGTTTTTCGTTTTTTTTAGATTTTTTAATTTTTTTTTTTAAAATTGATTAGTTTCAGTTTAAAGCCAAATTTTGTTTATCAAAAAATCATTCTTAAAACAATCTCATTTAATATTAAGTATACATATTTGTTTTTATGTTCATAATTGTATGATTGCTATGTTTGTTGTTTAATTTTAAGAATAAAAACAAGTTGTTTTGAAAATTTTTAATAATAAATTTATATTTTAAGATTGAAAAAAATTTTTTTTTGTGTTTTTATATTTTATTTCTCAATATTATATTTGTCAATCGTTTTTTAAACAGTTGGTCATGCAAAAAAGTCCCCAAAAACTAGTGGGTAGGCAACACAAAAGCTCATAAAGCGAAAAAATGTATCTAATGATCCTAAAAAAAGAAATGTAAAAGGTAGGAAGTTACTTACGTTATCAATATTTACAAAGTATTGAAGCAAGTTCATCCAGATACTGCTAGTTCTTCAACTGCCAGTATCTGGATAATGAGTAATACCTTAAAACTTAAACAATCTTATGACAGCTTAGTGAATATGTTTAATTTGTGGTATACAGAATTTCAGATTTTGGACATATACATAATTTCAAATTTGACATACAGTGACGATAAATATGAACTGTTTTATAAAATTTGAAAAAACTCCCATTTCTATACTTAAAAATATACACTTTTCAGTAAATATAGTCTACTAAATTTAAAATTTCACTACATTCTTTAATTATGTACCACGATTTTTTATATTCAACTGATTAGCATCTTATTCATACGCAGCATAAAGATTTTTTGCTTATTTACATTCAGAATTGTACTACTAACTTGACTAAATATCGAATAACCGTCAACGCACAGAGTTTGATAAATCTTTTACAAGTATTCTTTATTTTACTGATATATTGCAAATAATCAGATAAATGCTGCTTGGATATTGGCGGCATTTTTTGATAAAAGAAAAATTTAGAAATCGGTTTATATACAAAACCTAACACAGCATTAATTATATCATTATCCTTCATCTGACGATATATCTTTTCAAGTTTTTTTTTGCTATATAATACGAAATAAAGAATTTGTAACAGAAGAGAACTATTTGAGTTCAACAAAGTTATTCTGGTAGCAAAAAAATTTACATTGCATATTTAGAATAACATATAATATTTAACTAACGCTGATTTTATAAATCCTAGAAATTTGAAAAAAATAATCTAAATCTAAATAATTTTTTTTTACGTACATGGAATTAAGCATCATGTTAACTGCGATATTTTAGAGTTAAATTTTCTTCATTGCACTTCTTAGTCATATGTAATGTGGATAATTCAAGCAATAAAAATTTGTGCAGATGTAATTCTGTAAATTTTAGTCCGGAACTGACTAATGGCTGCTAATTCCACAAAAATTATTATTTAACTATAATATCCGCGCATAAAATTCCAGTTTTACCTTAAGTTGAGGATATTATGTCACCAACATATCTAAATGGAACTGTATTATACGTTATCCACAATTTTATCGATAGCATTTCCCGAAATTCAAAAACTATAAACAAAGAATAGTATGTATATATAATATGTTTATATGCATATTATTTTTGACATTATTATTCAAATTTTTGTTATTTTTTCAATTTATCTTGTTTTGCAACTATTCTGTTTATTTAACGTTGAAATATTTTTGAAAAACAATGCAATATAGTTTATATCTGTTATGCTTGTAATGCCAAAAATGTATTGTTAGTCTTGTCAACTAAATAATAATGAATATCATTGATATGTTTTAATTCTATAAAGTTTTACATAAAAAGTATTCTTTCTTTTAGAATTTTCGCCGAAAATCATAATATAGCAATTTTTAACTTATAGCTTAAAATTTACATAAAGATTGTACATAAATCATATAAAATTTAAAATAATTTAAATTCATAAAATAAAATATACCACTTTGAGATTTAGTTAAATTTTTAATTAAATTTTTTTATAGATTATAAAAATTATAAAATGGAAGCTATTATTGGAAAGGATTTAAATTTATTTATGTTATGAGTTTGGTTTGCATTTAACTTTTTTATCTGAATACAATATTAATTATATACATCAATCCGCAGTAAGTGTTTTACGTGACAAAGTGACTAACTATGAGATATTTTGCTATAAAATACTTTTTGCCTATGACATTAAAAATTTTCTTTTACTAAAACTACATACATTACTTATGCAAAATATTGTGGATGGCCTACTTGCACTACAGAATGATATTTCCTTAAAAAGGATTACTTTATATTCTCTAACCAATAGGCGCCACTATTTTGCATATGCGACCATAATTTTTTTAGTTTTTTTGGTATGTAATTTTTGAATACTTCTTCCTGGTGTATTGTTCGACTATTTATTTTTTTCCAAAATAGAAACATTTTTGAATTTAAGTGAATTTTCCACTTGTTTATAAATATTTAAAAAATTTTCGTTAGAAATTTTTCGCATATTATTATCGTGTTTGTTGCCATTTATACTAAAAATTGCTTACAGCTATTTGTACTATTTGGACTTACATATATATCAAATTTATATAACAGAATATTTGAATGTCCAAAAATATTAAACAAACTTATATTATTATCTTTAACAAATTCTACTTAAATATTCATTTATACAAATTTTATTTTTAAATTATTTCAATCAAAATTTGACTTGAAAATGTCAAACGTTTATCTTATATTTTACAAAACAATCAAAATCCCCAAAAAAAGATATTTTATAAATTATCATCTTTATTTTACTGTTTTTTTTGGATATATCAAGGATAGTCGTGTATTAGCTATCTTTGTTTATAAAACAAATTTGACAAGAAAGGATATAAAGTACCGGGAAAGAGTAAAATATATTTATTCGAATTTTTGGTTATAAAAATTCGCGTCTTTTCTATAAAGATTGATGTTTTAGTATGGGCGAATAAAATGACGATGAATTGCTTTTTCAATCTTAATATACTGTTGATCCTAATAAAAAAAATAAAAAGATTATACAACAATTCTGTCGAATTCAATTTATGTCATTCTCTTTAGACTTTGTTTTATATGCAAGAATCTTTTAAATTCTCCCCAGAGAATTTTTAATATTTTATTTTTATATACCTTTTAACTATGCCCAGGTCCTTGTATGAATATATATTTTTTATGGTTTTAAATTTAATAGGATCATCACATAGCTCCAATGAAAAAGAAAAAAGATTTTTGGGCATTTGAAATGAGCTGTTTTTTTTTTTTAACCAATTTCGCATTAAGGTGTTTTTTTAGTAATCCAATTCTGTCTATTATAATGTCCTTTTTTTTTTTTGGTATCAGGAAAATTGAAATTTTATATACATAAAATATAAGACAATTTCCAAAGTATATCTTTATACATATACATAATAATTGTTTATGTTGTATACATTTGGTTGATGCGATTTTGATTGACTGATGGTTTTTGTGAAATTTTGTCAGACTTTTTTTTTATATATTTTAAATGAAATTGGACAAGATTTTTAACATGTCGTATTTTGTTTTTCACTTTATTTATTATATATATTTTTTTTGAGTATGATTTGTTAATAATAATGTTATTTGACTTCTTTTTTTTCTGAAATTGATGGGAAAATTATGTGGCGCTAAAATGTTTGTTAAATATACATTTTGATGAGGATTTAAAATGATTTGTGGGATATTTTTTATAATGGAAGAAAAGTGACATTTAACAAAATATAAAGAAATATATTATATTTATTAAACAAACATTTTAATAGGTATAAATATAAATATGCCTAAATTTTTGAGAAGATCATAGCCCTGGGTATTTTAATGAATAATAATAATTTTAGATTGTTAATGAAAGCATATTTAATTATTTAAGAAGAATATAATAAAAGAAATTCATATCCAATAAAACTTTGGTTATTATTTCATTTAAAATTATTTTAAAATTTGATTTCCAGATATTCGCAAAATTACTTTTTATAGTTTCCTTAGAAATTTATGTGAAGTATATATAATTATAATTACGGCTCTAAATCTTAATTTTCGAATTATAACGAAACCATTTACATATATTAGAAAAATAAATCAATGGTCCAAATTGCAGTACAAAAATGTTAAAGAAACTTCAAGTGCAGATAACGCGGTATTTGGAGCTTTATGAACCCCAGTGGAGTGAACAAGGAAAAAAAAAGAAATTAATTGCTATGCATTTGGCTATATTGATTATAGAAAGGAGTCGTCAAATAAGAATATTGTGGACAAATGTTTACTTTTATCAATTTCATCCCAAAATCTATTTTGCTTTAAAATAATTATTTTTGATATAATTTTCATAAAAAACCCGAAATTTTTAAATATAAATATAAATATTAAAACAAATTAATTAATTTTATTTTCTTATTATTTTAATATCTAAAATCTGAAGCTCAAGAAATTACCGAATATATAATTTGAAGATATTAAAATTTTCTATTCAAATTTTTAAAATATGTACTATTTTTAAATACAAATCTAATATCCTTATTAATTTCCTGTAAATTTTATATTACCAAAAATTAAAAATACTTTTGAAATCACTGTAAAGATTAATATTTAATTTGTATAAACGAATTTCAAATGATATTTCATGAAAAAAAAAATCTACAATACTCACATTTTCATACAATATTTATTACAAAAAATATTGAGTCACTTATTAGATTCATATTTATATCCTGGCAAAGGAAATGAAATATATCTCCGGTTTGCATATGGACATATCCGTACCAAAAAAAAAAAAAAATATCTTCTCTATTGATGACGGTCTGTAAATCGTTATTCTGAAAATATCCCATTTTTTTCCTACATTAGTATTGTTGCAATTTTACATTTCATTTGATTCAAATCAGTTGAAAAAGATTAAGTATAAAAATAGTAAATTATGGTGGGCGAGAGATTGAAGTCCTTTTGTAATAAATAATGAATTCTGTATTTTCAATATTTTTTTTATTGAACAATAATTTTTGTATATAAATACAATTTTTTGAAATTCTATCAAACTTATGCCACCATGTAGATATTTCAATCCCAGATTATAGATATAAAATACAAGATTAAGATTGTAATGTTAAAAATAAAAAAATTTTTATAAAAAATGTCAAAACTGCAAAATGATATTATGTTTTTTTTATATAAAAGTTTATTTTCATTAATTATCTTTTTTAATCAAAAATTTTACCAATCAGGACATTATGACATAAATAAAGTGAAATATTTTTTTATTTTGTGTAAATTTACTTCGAACAAGAATACTGGTAACGTGTATAAGGATAATTAGGAAAAATGTTTTTAATTAACCAAAAACATTAAAAATACAAAACTTTTTAATAATAAGTTTTAAAATTTTAAATGTTTTAACATAAGAGAAAATATTTGACGAGTTTTTTTTTTTAAAAAAAGGCACGTAGGTAATTTAAAATGGTTACACACTGAAAAAATTTCTATAAAATTCTCTTATTAAGTAAGATAATTTAATTTTTCTGCTGCCAAATTATTGAACTAAGCTTTACAAATTTAAATTATTAATTTCGTAAATTAATTTTCAATATTGGAAATCTAATGTTCTAACAAAAAATCTATAAACTATTTTCTCGGACTCTATTCGATTTGCTAACGTCGATTAGATGAAAGCTATTAATTATCTTTTATGTAATCGATTAATTAAAAATCCTAAAAATTTAATCGCTTAAAATCATTAAAGTAAACCAATAAATATTATTGTATAACTTTTAAAGATTCTTAAAAATAATTTATAACAAAATTTATTTTTGCAGTGTTAACTTATTCGCTGGATTTTTCATTAAAGGATATTGTGTAGATTGAAAATTTGCACAAAGGCGTGTTGTATTGGTATTTCTTTTTTATCTTTTAAAATTTTGTTGACATGTTTCTACCCATTCACAAAAATTTTAACCAAAAAAAAAAAACCAGCAGAAAACAGCAAAACTTAAATATTGTATTTTAGTTTTCTTCAGATGTTTTTGTCTCGTTCAACATAAAATGTAAAAGATAAATACAACAAAACCAAAAAAAAAAAAAAAAACCAAGTAGTTTTGTTTAATAAAACATTTATGCTGTATATACGAACGTTCTTTGAAATATATTCAAGAAATGAAATGGATGCTTGTTAATTATCAATCAATCGCTAATTATCGATTCCAACGCGATGCGGTATTTTGTAGAATATTTTTTTTTTCAAAAACTATATTATTTTCGAATAACACATTTTATACGATCTAGATTGGTAAAGAGAGAAAATGATGGTATAAACAACAATGTACAAATCCTACTTACTGATACCTATAGTTAGTATTAATACCGCACCTGTAAATGTCGATTCATTATAATATGGAGAACTCTGAAAGTAATTAGTGTTTATTATTTAGAGAATTTTTTTTTTTACTAATTAGCCAGACGAGTAAATTTAAATAAGTTCTATGTCACAAAAACGAATTTAGAAAAAAAAATTGTTATAGATATTTATATAAATATAAATTGGTAAAGAAAATCAAAGTTGCACAATTTGTGGTTGACAGTATATTTAGAAAATATAAAAATTAAATTAATTGTATAAAAATGTCTAATGAATTTGTGATACGAAAAGGAAATGGCTGTCAAGTTAATTGAATTCTATATATTACCATTAAAAATGATTTATTATTTATTGCAAATACAAAATAATGTAATTGCAGTAATTTGTATTTGAAGTTAAAACTTGAAAATATTGTTAATGAAATAATATTTAATTAATTACCTATATTAGTTAACTGAGAAACTAATTAGAGGATGAAAGGAATCATTTAGCTTTTTTAATTTTGTTCTATTTTCTCAATAAATTAAGTTTTACTAGGAATAAGGAAGATATTGTAGTAAGGGGTACTAACTTTGCTTAATGTTTATTTTGGATACTAAAGTTAAATTTGTTAATGATTAGCAAATTTAAGTACTAATGAATTACTTCAAAATTCTATCAAGTACCTACTTCCCAAATCGCAGCATTGCTTGTATTCAGAAACTAAATAAATAATATTTGATACACATCATGGGAATTTATTGATGGGAATTTATGCTGAAAGGGTTATAATTTACAAATAAATGAAATCAGCATTAAAAGTAAATTGGTCACACTTATTTATAATAATTTTAAGTTTTAGGTATTGTGAACGAATTGTTTTTATACGGACTAGAGTAAGTATGTTTTGGAACTGTAACTAAACATTTTTTTTATATATTTAAAGCGGCTAGGATATTTATGAATAATTAAAAATTTCAATCAAAGGTCCTGTAATTAATTAAATATTTCTTGTAGGATATCTTAATTTGGCTCTAGTGCTATAAATGGGATAGCTGTGTGTTACCAAAATTCCTCGGATACGTTAGGCTATATTTCGAGCCACAATTTTTACTCAATTTGTCAATACATTAAGTTTTTAGCTGGTTGAATGAAGAAAACTAGTTTTCTAAATTGTACTCTTTCGTATTAAATGATAAATTAGCTTCATAACTTTTATTTACTTCGGCCAAAATAAAAATCAAAACCTTTGATTAAATATTTCTAACTATTTTGGAAATAAATCTAAACAAATTAATGTTCTTAAGATTTTTGCGGAAATAATAGAAATTAATAATATTATATCCCTTTTGAATTTATTCCAAATTAACCTAAAAGTTTTCTATGATTTCCTCAAAGAAAATACGCTATAAACTTTAACGTTATCTAATAAGTTTAATTAGTAACTTCTTCCATCAAACTGATTTTACTTTTCTTTTGTAACAAAAATCGTGAACCAATTGTGAAACAAAAATTTAATCAAATTTCTTGAGGTGTACTACCACACAAGTGTCTGAATAAGAAAAATTCTTACTCAGAAACTTGTGGGGTAATACACCACAGTAAGAAAATTTAGACAAAAATATCATTTGGCGGTTTTATTGAATTAATGTACAATTTCCACAGTTTTTCGGTTAATATAAATTTCGACTAGTCAACTATTTTAGAGATGATCATAACCTTTTTTCTCATATATGGTATGATCAGTGAATTTTAGAAGTTATTAAACTAATTTATCATTTAAAAGTATATATATTGAATAATTTTGATCATTAATAAATTCAAAATATATTTAAAAGCAATGAATTGTTAAAAGGAATCGATAATATTATAAATTTAAATTAAATTTCCTTTTTATTTTTGTCTGCCTTCTAAAGATCAGAGGATTAAAATTTAAAAATAAATTCTAAAATTGTAAGTAGATCCTAATTAATTTCATAAATAAACAAGTCTCAACTAAGTGGATTACAATTAAAAATTTTCATTCGTTAATGATAAAAATCAATATATATATATACAAAAATATAATAATTCTAGCTTGCTATTTATATAGTAGATGTACATAATTTCTATAGATCTACAAAAGTAATTCAAAATTTACAAAAAAAAATATATGTAATCATCATCATAGCAATTTAATATGGAAAACCAAAAAAAAAAAATATAAAAAATAAAAAATCAAATTATATTTTCATGTTAAAATTTATTCAACGTTTAATAAACAAGATCTCATGTTGATTGCATCAAAATTAATGATATAAATTATCATTGGAAAAAAAAATAAAAATATTTTTGTTTTTTTTTCTGTGGTTAAGCGCCTCTGTAATATAATTTTATTTTTTCCGTTTCCACGGATTTTCAATTTTTTTTATATATAATTCTACTTACATATTTATAAAGTTAAATCCAAAAATAAAAATTAACAAAAAAAAAATACTTATTTTGCCGACCAATGCCGTCCTACCCGCAATATAAGCAACCCAACAATGATTAATTTATTGCTTTTTGTTAATTGCTTGCAATGTATTTTTTTTTTCATGATGTTAAGGAAGAATTTTTGCAAAAAGCTTTGGAAAATAAAATAATAATAATAAAAAAAAATAATCAACAACAAAATTTCAAATATTAATTGATATAAAATGTTTTAATAGTAAAGTATAACATGCCAACAAGGAAAATTGAAAATTATTTAATAAACAGTTTCTCATTTAGTTTTGGTATTTATAGAATTTAGTAAGACTTTAGTAAGAATTGATTGACTATATACAAGAATTACTATTAATCCTTTTTTTTTTTTTGTAACAATTTTATAAATTAATAAATTTTAAGAAAATCCATGTGTCCAGTCAAAATATGTAATTTTCTTAAGACAAAACTGTTTTTTACACCTTTTAAAAAAGTTCATTGATAGCCGTCGTTTAAAAGATTAATAATCTTGTATGTTGAATAAGTCTTATATAAGAAAATTTATGTTCAAAAATGTAATTGAAACTTTGTATAATTACAAAACGAGAAAGAAAAGTTATAATAATTGCTATTAGCTGCAAATGAGGTAAGTTAGTAAGTTAAAAATAAATTAATAACAGAATTGAAATACGTATAATGGTTTTAAAATTTTTAACTGGTTTTCAGTCATTTAAGTAGAATTAGTTTATTGGCTTGATAATCCTTAAGTTTTTAATTAGAATTATTTGTATAAATGTATAATTTTGTGAATTTACTATTGGATATTGAACTTGTCCTTTGCATATATCGATAAAGATAATAATTGTTTACATAGTTGTCTGCCACTGTGACTGTCCAGCACTCGTAACAATGATATTAAAAGTTTAAGGTCAACATTCTTTACGGACGGACTTATAGAAGCTCGGGCGGACTTTTAGAATTGAGATTTACAAAATTCGGAAACGTTTGTACTTCTGGAAAACATTTCTGTACTTCTGGAAAAAAATTTCTAATAAAAAGAGGCCCTGCCAGGGGATATAAATCATCCGCGAGTATAAGTATCGCATACTCGGTATCGTTAATTACCCTCTATGATATGTACTAGGCTCAAACTTGAGTTGTAAGTTAATCTTAGCTAATTCTTTTGGTAATGAAATTGATGTAGTTCAATCAAACAGTATTCTTCGTTTGTCAGATATTTGGTTAGCTCTACTATTGTCAAGTTAATTGATAAATGGTTAAATATCTGTTAAGGTTTTAATACATTCCTGTGTGTAAAATAATGATTTTATTAAATTAACGATGAAAAGAACGTTTTGTAAAATATTTTATTAAATAATTTAGTTTTGCGGAAACATGAGTAAATTAGGAAAAGAATTTACTATTTTCCATTATCGATTTAGAATTGTTGTTCCTAGCACTCAAATTATCACTAAACATTAAATTTATCACTAAAATGAACAAAAACAACCAGGAACAATACTTCTAGAATAAAGGAATTGATCTTTACTAAGATTTATCTATATTTTTCTTGAATTAAAAAGGTCTTAAACTTTCTAACAGCCTTTAAATAAAATTCGTGATTTCATTTGATGGTGATCAAAAAATATTTAACAAAACGCGCGCACACAAATCTTTAAAATATCGTAAATCGACAGCAAATTAATTCAAATTCCTGTATTCAATATTAACTTCTTAGGTATGTAAAAATATCGATATATATATATATATGTCTATACAAAACTAAATTATAAACTGCGCGTAAAATTTACATACATAGATCCCAGTTAATCGTTCTGAATTTCTTATGTGACTCTAATCTTTGATTTTTTTTTTGGTTTTTGGTTACCCTTCGCTTAAAGGCAATTAAAAATTTAAACAAAAAAAAAATGAACATGAAAGTGAATAACAAAAGTCCTATTAGTATCGATATTATGTCGTGTTGATTGCATTGATTAATAAATGGAAACTAATTTTATTTTCTGTTGTATACTTTGACCAGATTTCGACAAGAAATTATAATGAAATCAAAAAATTTAGTGTAAAATAAATTTTAGATTTGAATTTAATAAAAATTATAGTTTTAAAAACTAATTTTTTAATTTATTTCAAAATTTTTATAAGATTTATAAACTGAACTTTATTAAATTTAATTGATTTAATAAATTTTAAAACGTTATACAATAATTTTGATGCAAAAAAAATATATATATAAAATTGAAGATAATATATTAAATATTTATTATAGTAATAATAATAATAATATTAAAGTCAAATTTCAATCAAAGAGAAAACTTTATAAGACACGATTTTCAATGAAAATTTATGAAAACTACTGAAACGTGTAATAAATTTCTTACCATATTTATGTACATTATAAATATTTTTTTCTTAAAAATCAAATATATTTGTACAATTTCAAAAATCTTCAAAATTATATTATGGTCTTTTGATGCAAAAAATTATGTTCAAAATTTTGACTAATATTTATATCCAAAATTTTTATTTCATATTTACTAATTCTATTTTTAATTGTTAGATGTACAGTTCGCATAAAAAAACACTTTGTACTTGGAAAAATTGGTAATTTTCCATAGTTTCAATCGGTTTTAAGGAAATTATACCCCATGTTATTAACTGTTTTAATCTTTATAACCGTGGAACTTTGTAAAAGTGGTATTGAGCTTATTTTACTAGATCGCGTTAAATCGAAATCGTGTAAAAATGTATCGTGTTGAATGGTTGTTTGGAGGTAGCGGAGAAAAAACTGTCGTACTAGCTATGCCAAGTATAGGCTAGCTGTACAAGTTCTGACGGTTGTTAAATAAATGAACGTCGTTACTTTCTTAACGAATAATTGCAATTTGATCTGCAAGTGTCCAAATTATTGTTAAAACATATGTATTATTTTAAAGAAATATTAAAATTTTAATTATGGTTTTTCAACATTTCGGATTATTCTTCGTACCCGAAATTATTCTAAATGAATTAGCCTTAAATTCACTTTGCATATGTAGCTTTAAAATGACATGCTACTTTATCGTTTCTACCAAATTTTTAAAAATGATAAAATTGAAAATTGTCGTCATTCATACTAAGGAGAAATACAGTTCGATCTTTGCATTGTCATATACCTGATACAGTATGAACAATTTAGTATATTTCATTCTATTTCAATATCAAAATGCATTAAATTACAATATAGATTTATAAATTTTTGATCCCTACAAAACAACAAAAAAAACTTTATCCAAAATAGATATTATGTATAACCAGAACCCAGTAGCATATCCTGATTTTTTTTTAAACAAAAGAACATTAGACATTATTATATAAAAAAAATGCGCGCGGTATTATCACAACAAAAGTCACCAGTAAATATTTGCATGTCGGAAAAAAAATTATTGGATGAAAGGAATCTTCAAAACATTTTCCGTCTTGTTTGCTTTATAAAAAATGTAATATCCATTGATTGTGTATATTGATTTCTTTTCAGACAATTCATACTCAAATCTGGTAGATATTTTAGGTCTTTTTAATATATATTATCGTAAACTTTAGCATGATCGGCGTAATATTTATAGATATCGAAAAATTTGAATATACGACTTTACTTCATAGGTAAAAAATATACTCCCGCAATAAAAAAAAACGGCTTTGAAGTTTTCAATTTTTTTTTGGTTTTTGGTAGATCAACATTTTTTATGTCGCGAACATCATTTGAATATTTCATCAGAAAATTTTGTTCACAACAAAAGAAATGGTGAATGTTTTTTTTTTCATCTGGATTTGTGAATTTCTTAGGAAATGAAAAAAAAAAACTAAAGAAAATTAAGTTTTTATAACCATTTTTTCGAGAAGATAAATGTTATTATTTGAAAATATCAGACTTTATTTATATTAGCAGGTTCTTATTGGGAACTTTTATTTATTGTATGCAAATATTTTGAAGGTTAATAGCTTCAACGAATTTAAGTTATAGTATGAACTTATTGGAAAAAGTTAGAATTGATTTTGTTAAAATATTGTCTGTCGTTATTATTTTTGAAAAATATCAATATTGAAATTTACGTTGGCATATTAAACTTCTATGATTAATAATCATGTGAAGATCATTGTACAAATCATTATGCAAGTTTTAGATTGTGATACAAATTAAGTAGCACAACTAGTTTTAAAATATGATGACTTTAGTAAAAAGTCTTCAAAATAATTTTTAAATAACTGAGAAGTAGGGAAAATGTTAGTAATTTTTTCAGCTGGCAAGATTGCAGCAACTTTTTTTTCGGATGTTTCTGGTATAATCTTTATTGATTACTTATAATAATGGGAAAGACAATATGGATCATTATTGAACCATTTGAATGACGTACCAGTCACACGTCACCAATTGCATTAGCCAAACTATTGGAGCTATACAAGGAAATGATGCCTGATCCAACGTATTTTCCAGATTTGGTCTCTTCAAATATAGAAGTTATCAATAATACAAATGGATATTTTCAAAGGTTAGGTAAGTATAATTATATGAACTTTGACTAAGTCTATCAAGCTAAATGGGATTATGTTGAAATATAAAATTAAAACTTGCTGAGAAAATGATATGTTCATTATTTTCTATCAGACATTTCGATCTGTATAATAAGTCTGCTGGTATAACTATAACTTTGATTGGGCGGTATTTTAAATTTACAGAGAATTTATACTATTTTTTATGTCTAGAAAATTATGAAGCCATAGTTTTATATAGTGTATATGAAATATTTTCCTATTAAATTAACAGAATTGAATTAATCTTCAAATATTTTATTAATTTGAGTAAAGTCCAACTCTTACTTTAAAAAAATCGGATTACCAGCCCACTAAATGAATATATCAGAACAGAAACGATTTATATAAAGATTAATGTTCTTGACCAGGTTTTGAATATGAATTATTATAATCAAAATCTGTTAACTAATCTAATTAGTTAACTTTCATTTCACTAAAAGTTTTGATATAATTTTCCGCCATATTATTCATAATATTTCTAATTTTTTTTAAATATAAATTTTCTGATCATTTAAATTCTAATTTTAAATTATTTAATATACATTTTTCTTTCATCAGAACGCTTCAAAAATGTATATCTAGTCTTTTACCAACCCATAACATGACTATTCAACTAAATTAACCCTAAACTCTGAGCTATTCGCCAATAAATTATAATTATTGAAAAAAAAAAAATATATAATAAAATATATGATTTTGCATATTATTAATAAAAGAAAATATTAAAAAAAAATAATGAAAATGCCCATAAGGTAAATCTTTGAAATATAAATAATTTCCACACAAAAAAAAAATAAAAATTAGTATAATAAAAAAAAAAAAGAAATAACAAATAACAAAATGAATCGAAAAACGACAAATTTATATCGAATTTGCAATTAAATTCGCTGCAGGCGATTTTTAGATTTAGCTTGGCAATCGCGCGAGACATAATTCTTATTATTTTTTCCATTTTTACCCATCTATGCAAAAAAAAAAAAAACACAAGGCACACAGGAATTAAATTATTATTATTATATTATTACATTATTATGGATTTCATATTTTTTTTTTTGTATAATATACGATTTTAAACCATAATCTACTGTCGCTGCTGTGCCGCATAATTTAAAGAAATTTTTAGTGAATTACAAAATAATGCTTCGATTTTTTTTTCTCCTATGCATATTTCAAGTTTGACCATATGGACTATATATATATATTATATGTATCTATAGATTCAATATTATATACATCCATGAGGTTGGTTTAAAAGACCCATTTTTATAATGGATTTTTCTTGAAGTGGAACGAAAATATTCACGTTTTTTTTTGCATATAACAATAATACAACTTTTGTAGTTTTAAAGTATCATTCTATAAGATTATGAAAAGCCAAAAAAAAATATTATTTAAATTTCAACCTGCAAATATCTATATGTATATATAATATATAAATAATCAAAAGCAATAATAATGTAAAATTCCATTTATTTTATAAATGCATAAAAAAAAAATTGTAACATAATTTCCAAGTTTGAATTTTTATACAATAATAATAATAATAATAATAATAAAAAAATAATGATGAAAAAAATTTAAATTGGCAAATGATAATAATACAAAAATAAATGAAAAACAACACGAAAAAAAAAACATACCCTTAGACCTCATGCTTCGCCATCTTATCATTTTAACTTTTTTTTTATATATAGAACCCCTTGGGTGATACTCAGTCTTTTCACCTTGGCCAACCTCCTCTGACTATATACGACTATAAAAGATTCATTTTCTAGATCTTCTTCGCTTATATATATACAATCATATCTTAGAGAGTATCACCAAAAATGCATTATACAACAACATGGTATAAAAAGGAGCAACAAAAACTATATTTTCAGATAAATATAAAAAAAATACTGTTTTTTTTTACCTGTTTTTAATTTGAATTACAATGAAAACCAATTCAATTGAAAATATTTATAACAAAGTATTTTCCTTCTTTTTTTTTTTGTTGTACATTACATTTTGCCGCGAAATGATCCTGATGATGATGATGATCGCGATATGAATTGGACGACTTCTGTAAAGCTTCGCGCGCGACATGACTGTTTTTTTTTCTTCTGAGGTCTTGTTGTTATTATAGTGTTTCCTTACTGGTTATAAAGGAATACGTTGCTTTTTTTTTTAATGTTGTTCAAAATTGGAATTGTTGGTTGCTGTTTTGTTTTTTTTTTTGGGGGAAGCACTTTCAATTTGAAAAATGGTTTACTTGTATATTTTTCATGTAATTTTTTATTTAAGATATATTTTTGTTGTTTAGGTTTTTTTTGTTTTTCAATTCACTTTTCCTTATTAATGTGATATAAAAAAAAATATGTAGGTATATACATATTCTGAGGAAGTATAAAGGATATTATGGTGTACTGAAAGTATCTTGTGAAATTCGGTAGCTATTTTAGATTTTTCTTGTGATTTCATAAAAAAAAAAACAGACTTAAAAAATAAAGATTTCGTATTTAAAAAAATAAAATGTGAATTTTAAAAAGTGATGTTGTAAATTGGAATAAAGAATATTGCATAATATGTATATGCGCAATCGTTTTATTTTAAAGTTAATTAATCTTAATATAATTTTTAAGAAAAAGATTTATTGAACCACTGTTCAATAAAATTATATACCAATAAGAAATTCAAATTATTGTATAATTTATAAGTTATATAATAAATTATGTTATTTATGCTATATTTATATTGAGAGAACATAGGGTCAGCGTAAAACATTAATTTAATAATTTTAATTACTGTACGATTTAACACCCTCAAAAAAAATGAACTAAGTCCCAACGATATTCTATAGAAATTTGAACATTAGTCCACATTACCTAAAGCTCAATATTATGCGCCTTAATTCCAAATTTTTGGAATTAAGGCGCATAATATTTCAAATGCTTGTTTCCAAATATAAAAGATTTTCAGCTTCCAAGTTTTTAAAGCTCTTACAAAAACCTAATATGTTGATGTTTTGTTTATAAACAATAAAAGACATTGTCAAAACCTAAGCTTTATTTTAGTAAATGATATATAGTTTTATGATTTAAAGGATTTAACAAATTTTTAGATATCTGTTCCATCTGAATCTAAATCTGTTAGATTAATTTAAGTTTTTTTTTAACAGTTAATTTAATATTCACTATTAACGATAATGATCAAATCAGTATGCTACTTTCAAAACTCACAGCTCCATGTTTAGTGATTTATGGAAAATTTATTTTTGCTAATTTATTTTAATTTGAAATTTATAAATGGATCTTCACGTTTGAAAAAAGATATGAAACTAAACTAATCAATTACAATTAAAGATCTTAGAGGAAAAAGCTACTATTGACATTTCTTTCAAATGAGCTATTTTTGGAAAGACGAATATAGGTTTTAAATGCTTACTAAACATTTTGAATATAATAGTTCCAGGGTTTCTTCTTTAGTGAAGCGATATTTTCATATATAGAAGTGAAGTTTGACTTGTATACTTGTAGAAAACTGAGAACTTTAAAAATGATTTATAATTAAAATGAAAATGTCATTAAACACTTTTCTTCAATTATTAATTAAATTAAGATTAATTTATTATTAATTTAAACTAGTATACTCGGTATTACCTTAAAAATAGAATTAATTTAAATATTTCGATATAAAAAAAATGGAATCTTTATATCAATATTGCAACTTTTCACTATTTATGATTAATCATCTATTATTTAAATATAGTATATTAATAAAAATTGTAATTACATTATTTTCAGCATAATTGTTAAATAAATAAAATTACTATATATATATATATATATATATATATTTTCCATATATTTTAACAATCAAATAGCCTAAAGCATAAATCTATAAAACAATTTTAACAAATAATAAATCAATTTTTCAATATAATAAATTTTATGTGCGCGGCCACGAAAAAAAAAACATAAAACATCAAAAAAAAAAATAATATTTATATTTTTTTTTTTTATTTTTTTGTATATTTTCCTAATTTTTTAAACAATTTTTAACAACTTTATTTTTTTTTTTTTGGTTGTGAAAAATTGTCTTCCCCATTGTTGATTGTATGGTGGGTGCGCGCATATATATCATTTGTGGGTATATCTATAGATTAAAATATCTGATAGATATAAAACTATTTAGAATTTAAATTTATATTCTTTTCCTTTATTATTTTGTGTTTTTTTTTTTTTTTTTATAAATTTTTTTGCGGGATACCGTTTTCATTTTACTCACTTAAAAACTCATAAATTTTATAGAAAAATACCTGTTGATCATTTTGAGGATTGCATTAATTTATACTTTTTTTTTTTTTTTGTTTTTGTGGTATCTTTAATATACCTGCGTGAATTTTTATATTCATGATAAACAATTTGTATTTTTATTTTGAATTTGTGAAAAATTATGCTATTAAAAATGTGGTCTAATAATTTATTATTATTAGTTATGTTAGAGAGGGAAAGTTGGGTCTAAAAAAAAAAACAAATCATTTTATTAATTTCTTTGAATTATTATAATTGGATGAATGAACATTGGTTCACCTGTTGATTTTGCAAACAAATTACTTTCTTTTACTGTGAATTTCGATAAGGTGGAGTAAATATTTATCAATGTCTACATTTTCTTTAGGATTATCCACAGAAGTCAAAATTATAAAATTTTGAATCGTGTGGATATAATTTATAAAATTTTATTTATTGTGGATTTCACTTTAATTTTTTCTATAAGATAGAAAATGTTCAGAAAATTGTAAATTTTTTGTTGCACAGATCATTTTACACTAAAGTTTGTTTTCAAAAAATCGATATGAAAAAAAGACTTTTAATATGTAAACTTTAATTATATTAAATTATATAATTGTGTAAGTCAACCAACTTTTGAAAAAAAAAATAAATAAAAATGATATAAAAGTATACAATAAATTGTCTCCTAGAAATTTTTTTTCCAAAGGAATTAGTTGATAAATTTTATGGTTAAATTTTATTTATTATGCGGGTAAGGTCACAATTTATAATTAAAGTTTACATATTTGCTGCAATATATTTTTGTAGAGCAGACGATATGTGTGACATTTCGGCTGAATAATTAAAATCGTTAAAATCATTTAAAATTACTTACGAATTCAATTATTACTACTGGTTAATTCATAATCAGAAACAGCAATTTTGAATGACCTAACCAAACCAACAACAAAATCCAGATTTAATAATTTGTTTTGTAGCTTATTTTCAGTTAATGCGATAACTGCAAGGGCTGCATTAATTTCTGAATTTTAATCCACCACACTTTGGCAATTCGTCTGAATTTTCGACCTATTTCAAATTTTTCTTCTTTGACTTTTCCTCTTTTATGTTTTAAGTTTTTCTTAACAATATATCAGAATTTTAATTGTAATCGTTAATATTAATTTTCCAACGAAAATTTATTTTTCCATGTCAGAAAGGAAGTTGTTAAATAAGATGTAAAAAAATTTATTTGAAAAATATAAAAAACAAATACCAATATCTGGTACAAGATAAACCGCTGTTGCACGATTGCACGAATTTATATTATGCTCATGGAAATTAACAACTATTTAGCGTACAAAACTTATCCAATTATGACACGACGACGTTCATGTAATAAATTATTAGTACGCAAGCACACCATCAATTTAGCTTAAAGGCATTCTATAAAATAATCATAAAAAGAAACACAACATATTTTTTTTTAACTTATGATATGTTTTTTTTTTTAATCGAAATCAGTTCGGTACTTTTCTAGACACTATCATTTTAATGCAGTAAATCATTAAAATTTACAAAAAAAAAAACGAATATAAAAACAAAAAAAATTATGTTAATAAAACATAACTATATGTATACAACGATTATTTTATTTTGTTGACTATAATCTATATAAGTGTAGTTTAGCGAGACAAATAAAATCTGTAATAATGAATCAATAGATTTTTCTTTTTAGCGGGGTTTTTTTTTTAAAGCAAAAAACTGGAAGTTGTTAAAATTTATATTTATTAATTAATTTTTATATTTTATTTTTATTGCTTTTGTGTATAAATAGTTAGTTTTGGGGCGAAACTTTTTTTTATTATTTGTTTAACAGATTGTTGTATATATATGAAATGCCACCATTGATATGAGCACATGCGATTTATGATTTTCCGCCATCAAGTTAAAACCATGGCGCTGAAAATGTCATAAATTATTCTATATAAATATATTCATAAAAATTTATGTTGTCGGTATAATTATAGAATTGAATTTTTTTTTTTTCTGGTGTTTTGAGTACAATATTTTATAAAAAATAAAAAGTCAGAATTGTAATTAACAAGTTTTAATAGTTTGTATAATTTTATGACTGGCGAGATTTTGAATAAAACACATAAATTATTAATATATTTAGATTGTTTATTATTTTATGAATGAAAATTAGAATAATTTTATGAATTTGTTGACATAATTTGAATTTAATATAATTTTATTTAATTATTTGGGTTTTATATATAAATTTATGTATAAATATGTGCTTATTATAATTGGATCAAAATATTTTGATTACGAAAACTTGATAATTATTTTAGTAAATAAATTCTTATATTCCCTTGTATCGCTAATGTGTTTTTTTTGAATTTCACGTATACGATTAGTTAAATAAAATTGGTTGAATAAATTTAGTTTTTAATTAAATTATGTTTTCAAATTATATAATCAAAAATGCTTTACTAAATTTCAAAATAAAAAACAATTTCATCCATACTCCAAACAGACCTTGCTATTAATTATGCGTATATTGCATACAGATACTGCCAGATCATCAATAAAAAATTTAGCGCATGACATTATAATCGCAGATCAGCAATAAAGAATTTAGCGCATGACATAATAATCCACCTTATGTCTTTCCGTAAAATGGTTCTATTGGGAATGCCAATTGTTTCATGCACAAAATTTCAATTAGCTTTTATACAGATATAATTTCTGTACATAAAATCATATATAATAAATCGGTACTACTACTCCAAACCTGGACCTGTATATGAGAACTATGAAATCGCTCCACTTCCATTTTTTAGCAAAAGAAAAAAGTATCTCTTCAACTGAAATTACGGAAGCTGTAACGATAACTTGCTTTAATTATGCTTTTGTACAATATTGGAATTTTTTTAATTCTTTGGATGTAATCAAAGCGGTCTTAAAGTTAAGATTTAAAATATTTTTCTGTAAATCGCAAAAAAGTTACTGTTCGAAAAACTTAAAACTTCTTACTTTAAAACTTCCTTAAAATCGTCTAATAATTGTACAACACTGCAGCATAATTAAAGCAAATTTGAACTTAAAATTGTAATTATAATTCTTTTCATATATTTTATGTCTAATAATTTTAATGTCGTACTCAATTATATCAAATTATATCATAGCATAAAAATCATTAAAAATTATGAAGAGAAATAGTATAATTATATTAGTTCTTACTTGAAAACCATGATTAGTTAAAATTATTCGACCTAAATAAATTACTAAATTACAAAAAAAAAATATAATATATGTTTTTTAATTTATTCTTCAATCACCAAGGATTATTGCACATGCAAATAATTGTGAAGGTATATGTTTTTTTGTAAATCGCAAAAAAAAACTGATATGAAAAACTCGTATGTCCTCATTTTCAAAACTTCATTAATAAAAGTTAGTGCATGCCTGAACATATTGAAAAATATTTGGTAAACCCTTTTTGCCACTTACATAAAAATAACTAAATGTGTTTTTTTTTTAATAATGGCATATTTTCATATTTACAAAAACAATTTTCCATTTTTTAGTCTTATTTATTTCTTAAAAATTATAATACAAAAGTTTTTTGTTTTTCTTCGTGTCATGTTTGTCGTCTGTTTTTCCATCGACTCAATTGCGCGAATCAAATAAAAATCCGCCATTACCATATATTCTAATATGGCATCGGATCAATTCATTTTTATTATATATATAATACTGTTGCAATGAAACTCTTTTATTTGTATTTCAATTAGAGGGTTGGGGGGTCTGTCGTGCACTTAATTGTATGAAAATTTGTTGATTTTGGTTGATAAGAAACATACACAAATAAAATAACACAACAAAAAAAACTTATGTGCTGTTTTTATTTGTGCTAAGAAGTAAGTAAGTTTCGCGGGCTACTGGGTAAAATGCACTGGTAAAATGCAGTGGCTAGGTAGAAACAATAAAAACTCTTGTACTTGTATTAAACTTAATAAAAAAAAAAATCAATACTAAGTACTCTGAATAATTTAACTACATAAGTACGTATGGCGGCGGCATCTTATGAAATCCTTTCCGCTATATGCTATTATTTTTTTTTTATTGTATGGTTCAATGTCGTATTCTTTATATTAGCTCGTTATGCAAGACGCTTTGATGTTTTTAATTTTTTGTTTGTGCTCCACCATATTCAGAGCTGAAAAAAAAGAAAAGCTTTTTCTTAGTAAATATGAATTGGAAAATTGGTTTTTCGCTACTGGGTTTATAAAATAAGAACGGATACTTCATTCTTTTGAATTTAAGTATAAAACGATGGAATCAATCGAAATTTTATTGTTTTTTTTTTTGGAGTCAATGATCATAAGAAAAATAAGGGCTATTTTTAAGTACTTATAACATTGTTAAACATTGTTTTTTTTTTTTTGAAAGAAAGACCAAAATGTCGAAAATGTCACCATTTGAGGGAGAGTAATTTCGGAATTTTTCAAAAAAAAAAAAATTGGCAACAATTGCCAGTCGGACATGTCTTATTGTCTTCTTTTCGGTAAAGATAACAACTCTTTTTTGATTTTATTTATTAGTATTTATTATATCCTTTTGAGGAAGAATAAATTTAGATTTATATATTTAAGTTTTTGGAATTTTACATGCATAAATGACCTTCAAAAAAAAAACTCCGACAAAGGATTTTCTGGGTATATATAAAATATAATATATAACATTAATTTATCAGTAATTTAATTGTCCAATTGCAAGGATAATTTGGTTTATGATTAATTAAGTTCAACAAGGAAGATTAAAAAAACATGAATTTTGGTAATGAAAAACAAATAGACTAGTTAGTGCACTATGATATATATTTCATCATTTTAAATAAAATTAGAATCGAAAATCTTTCAGAAAAACCACGTTTAAATTCAAACTCAAAACTACGTAACTATAAATTTAATTATATAACTTAAACTATCGTATCCACATTTAGTTAAAATTGAGCTGTTTAAATAATCAGTTTGAAAAGTTTAAAAGGTCAATGTTTCCAACCAGCCTATATTTTACATATTTACGCAGAGAATGATTTTAGAGAAATAAAGGAAATTTGCAGCAGGCGAGATTTATTAGTAGTAAACAAACTGTATTTGTAACCAATGTGATTTATTTCTCTTAAAAGTGCGTTTCAAAGAAACTTCTGGTCTCATAATCTTTGATTTATTTGTAGTAGGAATAGTAAAAAGTTAGATTGCAGTAAACGAAAATTTACATTTACAGCAAAAGAACACTGGTTTGTTAAATTAAGAAATAATTTTTGTTATCGATCGGAAATTAATCTTTCCTTGAATTTTTGGTAAGCACGTGTAGATTAAAAATAAATATGTTTCTATTGTGATTGTATCATAATCACCGTCATTTGCAGCAAAATGTTATTATTTTTCATTGCGTATTTACTATTTTCCTCCAAAAGATGTTCCCTTTAATTCATTTCTGGGAAAGCGGTAATTATTCTACAAAAATCGTGCCAAATTTTCTAAATTACAAAATATTCTGCTTCTGAGCTCGAATTTATATTTCATCAAAATCAAATACATAATAAATAAAAATTAATTTCGCTAAAATAGCCATGAAAAATTCTAATATTTTTTACGTAAAATTGCAATCAATAAATATGCTTTCATGGGCAAGTAAATCTGAAATTAATATTGAAAATGATATTTAAATAACATCTCATAATTTTTTTGTTTTATTGATTCGGTTACGTTTTTTTCTTAGCTACTATACTTCAATTTTTTTCTTTATCAATCTTCAAAAAGCGTCGATTGTTTCTTTAGGAAAACAACCGCCATCTCTATATAATATTTCCTACAATAAACTTTTTCTTATGGTCATCCATTGAATGATGAAGATTTATGGGCATACTTGGATATTACAATGAACCATTTTACAATTGTACAATTGCTTTTTGTATATACTTGTATGTATATAGAAAAAAAAACTTGAAAATATCTTTCGCTTCTAGATTACAATTGTGTATTTCAAGTAGCTAAATTTTCTGACGAATCAGAGATTTGTAAAAAAATTTATAAATAAACTATATGAATACGGAATATTTCGATTGATCTTTTTGAAACATGGAATCTATAAGGTTTATTTTTTATTATATAAAAAAAATTGCTTTTAAATTTAATGGATTCTATTGAATTTTTAATTCTAATACATAATGAATGGCATTGTAATACATAAAGATGATATAGAAGAGAAAAATGAAAAAAAAATCTTGAAATATATTTTGTACCATAGATACGCATAAATAATTTATGTTTTGTTGCTAAACAATCGACCATTAAAAATAGATAAACTTTTTTATTATCTAGGTAAAAAAAATTATTTTATATATTTACAAAAATATATTGGAGCAGTCATTTAAATTGATTGGTCATCATATTATGAACTGACCGTGAGAACCAGTAATATTTATTCATGTTTAAATATATATAATGAAACTTGTATGTAAAAAATCTGAATTTAGCCGGAGGATATTGAGGTATATATCCAAAGTTCATGGAAATTACAACTTTAAAATTGTAATTATATTTATTTAATTATTTATTCATGGACATTTCAACTTTAAAATTGTAATTAGTTATTTAAAATACATACATATAGGGGACAGTTGGAAAAATCTTACCATCACTTTTTAAATCGTATTATTGCTTATATTCGGAAACGAAATAATATTATTTAAATCTGTTGATGTCCTAAAAATATTATAAATTAATGACAAGTACTTTAAAAACTGACTGGTCACAAGTGTACTTATTTATTGTCACTTTAAATATATCAGGCAATTGGTTTTTGTAAGAATTGTCTTAAGGTTTTTCTGAAGTTCCAATTAAGTGAACATTTAATTTTATATATTTTATAAACGTCAGTATATTTAGCTATTATTAAAACTTTTAGAAAGCTCTATAATTAAATGTTTATACAGTAAATTATAACTTGAGTCTAGTTGACTAAATTGGACCGCTCTGTGTTACAATTTTTGTATATTATACCAATACAATTAAGTCAAACTGTCAAACTATTGAGTTTTTGGGTGGTTTGATTAAAGAAAGCTGATGTTTCAAAAATTGTATTCTTTTAAATCTTTTTTTTATTGCGAATTTTACGGAAACACTAATTCTTTCTTTTGCTAAAATATAATTTTTCAAAGTAAGTAAAACATGAAAATTTAAATTTATTAGAAAATTAAAATATAAACCCTTTATTAAGTATTTCTACAAAAAGATATCGCAACACTGAAAAATGGTACAATTTAGGAAAATATCCCCTTTTTCTTTTAATTGAAATTAAATAATTAATATAAAAGTTGACAATTTATTATAATAATTGTGAATAGTAAAAAGTAATTTCAATCATACTATAATATTAAATTATATTTAATTTATTATAGAAGAAAAAATAAACTTCGAAGTCCAAAGTTAATTAATACTTCAAAAATATTTTGATAGCATAATTAATTGCAACAAATTTGTTATATTTTTCAGAAATTATATAAAATTAATATTCAAAGAATTATAATTCGGAATAATTTAATAAATTATATTCAAGTTATTTTCATAAATATGAATTTAATTAATATTTTTACGTAGTTTTTTTTACCAAATTTAATAACTTTTAGCAGTAATTTAACAACTTTCATTAAAAAAAAGTTTTTTGAAAATATTTAGTATAAGTTTTAATAATTTCACATAAAATTTGGAATTGTATTAAATATTATAAATTATTTTCAAAAAAAGAAACAATTTTTTCTGCATTTTCCTTCAATAAAACTTACCTCAAATCTAAAGGCAAAAAAATTAAATTCCAAAACATAACATAAAAAGTAAAAATAATTTTCATTAAAATAAATTGTTACCGCCTTTTCTGTCATTATATGACAGGCCAATCATATGTCAGGCCATATTGAAAAGTAGGCGGAAACTATCTGTGCGCATATCATATCATTCAATTGAGTTCGTCTAGTGGCCGGTAAAAGCGCTTTGATCGTTTTGTAGATAAAATTGACGGCCGGCATAATAAGATTGATTTTTGCTTAGTTTTTTTTGTTCTCCAAATTTGGATTTATATGAACATACTTTGGTATATAAATATATACCTTGGGTAAGGATTTGCAATATAATATTTTGTCGTAATGGTTTTTTTTTTTGTTATTATCTGTCGTCCTTCTGAATATAGTTTGCTGTCAGACAAGTTCTGTGTGGATATAAAAAAAAAAAAGTTGATGCGAAATGGAAAAAAAAGTTCTTGTTAAATTGACAATTGTATTGCGACAATAAATTTACTGTCAATGGTTTTTTTTTTTCGTCATTGTATATAAGGAGTTAAGATTTAACAAGAAGAAATATTAGTCTTCAAATAAGCCGACTTTTTTACTTATATTTATTAGTAGGGTAAATTTCAGAGAAATATTTTTCTTTAAGTTCTAATATAATTAAAAATAAATCTTTAAAAATATTTCAACTATTTTAGAACATTATTTTTGTAGACTGATCGTGATATTACATAAATGATAAATTTAACAGGACCAAGTATTTTACATTTGATAGTTAATATTAGTTAAGAAATAATGAATAAAGAAATAACTAATCTTAACTAATATTAGGAAATAATGAATTAATTAACAATATTGAATGCAATAATAATTTAATTTTTTATAAAACATTTTTTAAAGACATGAAAAGATTGTTGATTTTTTAGGATAAAAAGTTTTAATTAAATATTTAAACTGCAAATTTTCTAAAACATAATACTTTCTTTTATAATATCAAATAAGATCTTTTTTAAAATAAAATGTTTGGCAATCCAATCCAGAAGTTATCTAAAAATGTAATTATCAGATTTTGAGAAATTTGCATAAAATGTTCCGACATATTATATAATTATTACAAAATATCATATATATCATGTACTTTTTTAAGATTACGATTCATTTTAATTTATTTTGAGTTTTTTCAATAATTTTATATATATATATACTTAAAGATATTAATATATACTAGACTAAAAATAAGTATGTAAAGTATGGTCTACAATTCTGCTTATGAAATATTAATAGCTAAGTAATAAATTATATTAAATTTGCTTAATTCTCTCTAACTAGATTTTGCACCCGAAATCTTAATTATTATTTTTACTGATGGCTGAAACATAGAGGACATTCAAAGGATCAATGCCCTTGTATTGTATAAATGTCAATCCATTTAAAATAAAATCGGATTGAAAATAAATATAATAATAAACCAACTTAAATGTTTTAGGGCTAAGATGATTGAATTCTTGTCAAAATGAACTAAATTTTGAAAACCTTTTTCAAATCTTTCATGTAGCAATAAAATTGTTACTTGGTTTATAAAATTGTTACTGTTCACAGTAATTGCAGCAATGCCGCACAATATTACATTTTCTTCTTTTACTTTTTATTTCCCTGATCTAAAGTCATCTAAAGCAATTAGGTTTGCTGCAATTAACTGCTTGCAATGTTTATTGAGTAAATGCAGTGTCTTGTGTTGCGACGATCCCGGTTATAACCAAATATTCTCTTAAACTACCTTCTAGGACTTATTTAGTTGCTACATTAAAGTCAAAGGAATAAACTTTGACTTATTATTTTTAAAAAAAATTAAAAACTTTTTCAAGGAATTTTAAAAGTTTTATGCAATAAAAATCTTTTTAATTTTAATCTATTTTGTCATAAATAGTAATTGCATTGAAAATTTTAACTGATATTAGTAAATTGCTTTAAAATGCTAATATTAAAAACATTAGTTATATTTTGCAAGCATAGATGAGCAATATTTGTGACTTTTTAATGTTTTAGTTACTTTGTATATTCGTAGTAAAAACGATTTAAATTTGTTCTTTTACGCTATTATTATAAATAAAAAAAAAAATCTTAAAAAAAATGCAATAAGTCTAAAACATTATTTAAACATATTTTTTTTTACATATAAAATGCAATAATTGTGAAAAGAAAAAAAACAAATTATTGTATAAAATGTCAAAATGCACTTTGCATGAGAAACAGTAGTTTTAGTTGAATAAATTTTACCAGTTTTGAATTTTTAATTTGAAACATGCAAAATAGCTAGGCAAAAAATAAAAAAAAAGCAGCAACGAAAAAAACGTTTGTTACAAAGTGCAATTCTGTAGTGTTTCTTTTGCAATAAATAGAAAATATTGTAATGTTATTGCAAATGTTAAGTTTACACGCAACAATGATTTTTTTTTTTCCGTATATATTTGTTATTTTACAACAACAAAAAATGTACATAGTCAAAAGTTAGATATTTATTTTTGATATATTTAATAGGTTTTCCTATTTTTTTTTATTATTATTATGCTATAGGTATAGAGTTTAACTAGAAATTTTCCATTTATGGAATTCATTAAAAATAATATATATAAAGTTTTTTTTTGTTGTATAAAAAGAGTGCTGTTTATTGCATGATGATAATTTAGAATTGTTGTATATATTTCTAAATAATAATAATTTTATATGTCATTTATGATTTTAACTAATTAACTACTAAGTCAAAGTCACTAAAGAGAAAATTACAAAATATATATGAAATTAAATTTATTATAGAATTATGTTCTGCATATGTGCATTTGTAAGATTTTCATTGGTTATTTTCTTTACTTTAGTTGATTATATAAAAAAAATATAAAATATAATACAAAATGGTAGCGCTTTGAATTATTAAAAATAATAATTATACTTGCCTTAAAATAATGAATAAAGTTTCAATATATTATTTCTATACTAATACCTCACAAAAGTAAAATTGCATAACTATCATTTTATAACATTTATAGTTTTATCATGACATGCAATGACTGAATGGTAATGTTGTGGTGCCTTACTGTGTTTAACTTCTGTTCGAGATATCGATGTTGGTCTAAGTTTACTCAGCTTTAAATGAGTACCACTAATAAACTTATAATAAATTATAAAGTCAGATTGGGAGGCCATTTGCTAACAACAAATATCTCACTAATAAAGCCATTAGTTTGTTGCGATTATAGTTTTTCCACTATAAAAAAATTATGGTTCAGAATCTATATAACGAAACCTTTAAGGAAGTTCAGGCTAGTCATAAGCCTGGACTCTTCACGAGCTGTAGCGACAAGGCGAAAAGAAGAAGAAGGTTTTATCAGACCCTGGTTTTTTTCAGTGCATTGAGATATATTTTCAAAGTAAATGTCGCAGTGAAGGTAATAAAAACAGGAATTTTTGAGTAAATACTCAGTACAATCCAAAAGAAGGTTAAACAAAGGTTTAAATAAAACTTCCTTTGCAGTTACATTAAATAAGGAAATTTAAAGGGTGAAAAAATCAGTAAAAGAATTTTCTGCTTACTCTTAAGAAAGTGTTTAAAATTAACTATAATTTAGGTCCTTCTCAAAGCAGTATAAAACCCAACTGTAATTTAGAAAGAATGTAAAATGTTATTCAGAGACAAAAAATATATTCTTTCGAAAAACGTGGTTCAATAAAATAATAATGTCTTTTATCGCTTATTCAGTTTTGCTTTCATAGTGAATGATGTTTAGTTGCGCGGACTTCACTTAATCCGAATTCTCCTTGCGTCGTCATTTGACAACAGAAACTACTTTTATTAAATTGGATGCAATACAGTTATTCTTTCCAAAAAAAAATATAGTTTTTGCATATAAGTTTTAGTATAGAAAATTTATGATTTCTTCATAAATCTACTAAATGAGTTGCTAAATTTAGTATAGAAAATTTATGATTTCTTCATAAATCTACTAAATGAGTTGCCAGAAATCTACTAACTAAATTTCATAAAAATTTGGATATTTTTGTTCTAATTCCGGAGAAAATGGGTAAATTTATTCAGATAAACAAAATTCCAATTTTCGTAATTTTTAATGTTACTTAAAATGTCAGTAACAGATCTTAGTGTTCATCTTAATTAATATTTAGAAATTCTATTTGTCTTTCTTTTTATAGCTAAGATTGTTTCGGTTCCACACTACCAATTCTAAGGATTCATTTTTGTAAATTTTTTACTTGCAATAATAAAATCATGTTATTAAATTAGCATAACAATAAAAATACATTCTGTTAAATTAAAAGAATTACTTTAAAAATAATCTTTTTTTGTGTTAAAGCATTAAATGATTTTTTTATGCCAAATCTTAAAAATATTATTAAACCATAACGAACTTTCTAAACTATTATTGTTTAATTTAATTTTCCAAAAAAAAAAAAACACAAAAAAAACTGTTTATTTTTACTATAAAAATTAATCTAAACATCTATCATTCATAAAATTTCTATTTAAAATAAAATTTCTCAAATAAAATGTTTTGGTTGAAAACATGGCGTCCATCATATTTAAATAAATTTATTAAAAAATAAAATTCATTATTCATTTAAATCAAAAATTTCTTAATTATAAATTTTCCATAATCTCTTTTTTTTAAAAATCTTTTTAATAAAATTATTTTAAAATTATTAACTTTATGATTTATTCCAAATTCTTCCAAAAAAGAATAATAAATGCGGTATTTACCTGAAAAAACTATATATTTTCTTCAAATATCATCTGCAAAAAATAATATTTTTACCAAAAATCTAAATAATTTTCTTTAATCTTTCAGTTTTAAAAAGAAATACATAAAAATTATATTTCCATTTTTTTTTTCATTTACGAGAAATTTATAAGCTGTTAGGTTAGGTGTAACTGGTATGTTAAAATCATGTAATATCTTCGTTTTTTTTTAGGATATTATCTCTTTAGGGATCAGCCCCTTTGGTAATTTTAAGTTTTTCTTTTTTTTTTTGGTAAGTTCCAAAACTTATGTTTTTGTATATATATGTCTATATAGCTATACATTATTATTTTTTTTTAAAAATAAATATTATAAAAGCCTACATTTTATAATATTTGAAATGGCTGGAAACATTTATATATGTAATAATATTTAAAATGTATATATAAGAAATGAAAAAAAAATTATTAACTAAAAGTTTCAAATAAATAAACGTAAAAAAAAAGCAAATGAAAAAAAAAAAATGAAATATAAAAAAATAACAGAGTATAAAACAAGCAAGCAAGCGTTTATATCTCAAGTCAAAATGTCAGTCAAATTAACTGACAGCTCCAACCGAGTGCTTTGGATAAATTTATATCAGCGCGCCAGTGTTGCTTATATAAAAATATTTTTATTATTTTTTTTTTTACATTTCTATTTTATTTAACTTTTATATTATTTTGGAATTTAGAAAGAGATAAAAATAATATTATAAAAATTTTCATATATCCGATTTTATTTATTTATTTTATACGTAAAACGGATGTTCCTTAAAGCATATATATGTATATATGTAAGAAAGAAAGTTTATGGTTAATGCATATTTCGAAAAAAAAAAACTGAAACAATATAAACAAATTGTAGTAAATAAATAAATATGTACATATTAGGAAATTTTTTCAAAATAAAATAAAATTATATATTTAAAATATTTAAAACTACAAAATTTTATAGTAATCAGATAATATGGAAAATTTGAGTATAATAATAATTCATTATAATTAAATTTTACTATATAGGTATATGTAGTAACATAACATTTCATTATAATTATGCTACAGAGCATAATTAAAATTTTGTTATAGTAAAATTCTAACTTTTGTATTCAAGTTGCATTACTTAATAGGGGAGAGTCATCTAAATCGTATCACTTTTTAGTTTTACAATATTTTGATGTAAAAATACTAAATAAATGGTTTATTCTTCTTCTTCTCCTTAGGGTTAGAGCTCCTGAAACGTTATTGCAATTTGAATAACTTTCTATTTGGACTTACTAAATTTTATGTAGATCCCGACCATACATTTCTTTATAATGAACAAACTTTAATCGCAACAAGCTTATTCCTTTTCATTTGTGATATATTTGTTGTTAACAAATGGCCTCGACCGTCAGCATTTTTCCCCAGTCTTCAATTTCATTTTATTGTAATTGTATTAATCGTAGTAATTTAAAGTAAACTTAGACCAATATCGATATCTCGGACGGGAGTTAAACCTAGTAACGCACCCCAGTAACGGGGTAGTAGCTTAGTACACTACCACATCGCTTTATTAATAATAAAATTACGGTCAAATTATTCATTTATGAAGGTCTCGAAACATGATATTAATAAAAAAGATAATTGTAATTTTTGGCACTCATTTTCATCAAAAGAATTATAATTTATTTTCCGGAAAATGATTGCCAAAAATTACGTTTATCGATTTTACACTAGCCGCATTTTCCTTAACTAATTACTATTTTTCCTCCAAATAAATATCGGAACTTTTGTTGCAAGAGAATTGTAGCTGATTGGTTTTTTTTTATCAGTGTGATACTATTTCGTCAGCTGTCCCCTATTAAGTTTATGGAAATTGATAGCATAATTTAAAAAATCCATTAAAAGTTTAATTTTGAAATATATCTAAAACAAAAGAAAAAAGAGGAGGATTGCATAAAAAAGCATAAATTGACATTTTTATGGAAAATTTAAATATATTTGAAATATGATGTTTACTTTTTAAAAGTATGAAAAGAACTATTCAAATATTTTTAAGCTTTTTATTATGAAAAGAGTTCGTAATTTTTTAAAACTATAATAAAATTTTCCAATATATTTTCATTTTTGTTCGAGCTATATTACCATATTTTCTTTTGACATTGCAAAAAAGTTTTTTTTTTTTATATAAAATTAAATTGCACAATTTGAATGTGATAATAGTGAAAAATAGTAATTTATTTAAATAATTTTAAATTTATTCGTATACAAAAGAAAATTTCAATTGAAAAATTAGCTTGACAGGTAAATAAGCAAAACGTTGTTTTTATTTAACTATGATAATAATGAAAATTCTATTTACAATTTTTTAACTATAGAAGAAAAAATCTAGGAATATTTTAAACAGCAATTACAATTGCTTTTAGTTCTCAGAGGACATTAATAATTTATATAGTAAAGTACTTTGTCATTTTAATGAATACATTAAAGCATTATTTAATTATGTGATAATAAATTTTTAATTTTTTGATTTTTCTCTTTTAATTTTTCATTTAATTTTTAATTTTTAATTACGAGTTTAATGAAATCCTTTTAAAAAGTTACTCTCTTTTATTTTTTTAAAATTAATTATTCTCAAAATGTATACATAATTATTAATTATTTTAGCTGTTTTTGATTATTATGAAATATTTATTTTTTTAGAAAGTTTGTACAACAGATGTATTCCAAATTTCTTAATCAGCTCAAGAATTTTTTATTCCAAAATTCTTATTAAATGCCTTTTGAAGTAATAAAGGTACCAGTATACTTATTAAAAATTCTTTTGTAATTATAGCAGTATTATTGCAGTATTCTTTTTGGTTTAATATACTACTTTGAACAAGACTTTCGCAATCATACTTTGAATGCCATTATATTGACTGCATGAAAGATTGTAAATCGGATGGCAGATAGCTTGTAATTTCCTAAAAAGAACCTGAAAAAATATACACGTATTGTAACATTTAAATTTGTAGAAGTCTGTTTTTTACCCATCTAAACCCCTAATAATATACAATGCAAAATAAAAATTAAAATTCTACGATTTTGCTAACACCTTTTTAAACAAATTCTTATAACATATTTTATTATATTTAAGTTATTTTAGAAATTAAAATAAATTTTATTAAATCAATAAATAATTTACCGGTAAATAACTAAATATTTATTTAACAAATTTGAATATATATTTTTATTTTCGACATTTATATCTATAATGAACTTCTGATTCTGTTTCACCTTAAAACTTGTTAAACATTTAAATCAAATCTGAAAATAAAACGTATACAAAAAAAAACACTTTTTCATAATATTTCTTATTAACATAAATTAATTTTACATGCAAAAAAAAATATAAATAATATAATTTATAATATTAAATTAAATTTAAAAAAAAAAGAGTTAATAAACAATAAACTATAATTATGACAATCTAAATGACATTAATTAAAAAAACGTATTTTCGACAGAAAAACATATATATTTTTTTTTAATTCTATAAAATATTCTGATGGTAAATTAAAAAATTTCTGTACAATTTTTTTTTTTTTAAACATTTAAATGATTTGCAATGGTCATTCGTATAATCAGAAAAGAAGAACTGAACACACACTAAAAAACTTGTACAAAAATTATAAAATCACATAAGTCCTTTTTTTTTAAAAAAAAAATCTCATCAGACCAAAAGAAATGTTTCTGTTATTGCAAAAAAAAAAAAAAAATAATAATATAAAGAATATTATTAAAAAAAAAAATACAAACCCAAAAGAACCATCGAAAATTGTAATTTGTGCCCGCGACTGACACTTATGCCCCATAAATTTGTATTTTTATTGAGCCCCCGGTTGAAGTTTATCACTTACAATTCTCTCATATATTTAAAATATTTCTTGTTGATAATTTTCATTTTTTTTTTGTGTAATTCTATATAAAAAAATGGTGGTTTCACGAGGTCTCCATAATTTTATATTTTTTTTTTTGCAATATGTTTTGGAGAATACCTTTTAGATTATCATTATAGAAATGATACTTTTGTGTACCAGAGATCATATAGCATAAAAGATTAATAAAAAAAATGAAATCTAAATTGGAATTATCATGGGAGATCCTCTTTTTATTTTTTGGAAATTTGCAAAAAAAAAAATAATATAATATAGTATCCAAGGATGTTGCGAAGTTACAAATTTGTGTACCAAATATTCATTATATAGAATAAATACATATTTATGATGAATTCCTGCTGGTAATCTCTGCACGATAATGGTCAATGAAAATAATCCCAAGTTTTTTTTTTTGTTTGCTGTTTGCACGATTGCAAAAATTATTGTATTAAAATAAAATTAAAATTAACATTAAAAATAATTAAAAATGTGATAATTTAAAAAATGAAATGAATTTTTTAAGTGTATAGGCTGCGGTATATATTTTATCTAATTAGTTTTTATTTTATTATGAAAACAGAAATATAACAGTTGATAAAAAGTATTTAAAGAGGGTTTGGTCGACGTATTTTTGAAGTAAAGTTAATCAAAAAGCATAGTAATTTGAAAATAAATTTTCCGTGCTCTTACATCATTTCAATTAAAATACAAAAATTGAATTTTTTTTTTTGGTAATTTAAATAAATAACTTTTAATCATTATTTTCATACTCAATTTTTAGGTCAATTTCAAAATAACTTTAAATCCTAAAATTGGGTCGTTTTTCGAATCCATTAGACTTACCCTAAATATTTTTATTTTCATCTTTGATTCTTTAGAGAGTTCTCTGAATTGTTCTCATTCAAATTGAAGTAGCATTTGTTGCCCTAGAATTCTATCAAATTTGAAGTGTTTAACATTACTAGATTAAATGGGCAAATTTTTCTTCTTAGTATTACTGAAACTAGTGTGATTTTTTCACAGGTGCAGCAAAGCGAATTATCTCAAAGTTTAATTAAATGGCGGGTTATAGAAATGGTAAAACTAATCTATAGGTGATATTTTTTCGAAAAACTCATTCATAGACGATATTATATCGAAAAAACATGTCAAATCTTTTTATGTATAAAAGCATAAAATAGAATAATGTAATAGTTTAATAATTATCAGCTGTTTTAGTAGTACACTTGGAAAAAACTAGTACACTTGGAAAAAATATATGTGCGAATTACAAAACCAAAATGGCCTTATTATTCAATTGAAAAACATTAATTTAAACAACAACTTTGAAATTATATTTCCAATTATTTAAGTTAATATTCGGTATGTAATTTTAATTAAACAGAAAGCGTATTTTAAATTATTATTTATGAGGTATATCTCAAATTTCATTAATTTAATTCTGCACCAATAATTAATACCAATTTTCTTAAACAATTTTTTTTTTTATCGAAATCGCACTGTAATATTATTTTCTTTAAATTTTCTTTAATTGAGTCAATTAAAAATGAAAATTAAAATGATTAAAGATATTCGATACAAGAAAAAAGAAATTACCTTAATTACTTAATCAGTTTTTAAAAAAATATATAAAATTTCCTGTTTATATCAAACGAAAGCAGTAATTTTGATTATCGATTTGCTCACATATTGCAATAATAATCAACAGCAAAATAACGATTTAAATTTATATACAACTTTAATACATATTTTTTTAATGAGTTCTCATAAAAATTTATGAACTTCGAAAATAGCAGCAATATATATATTTAAAAAAAATAAATTAGTCATAAAGACACAATAAAAAACGAACATCATAAACATTTTATTGATCGCCAACAAAAAAAAAAAAAAAATAACGAAAAGTTATTCAAAAGTTCATAAATTTTATTTTGTAAAAGAAAAAAAAAAGATACAGCAAAAAAAAAACCTAAAACTATTCATATTCGTCCTCAGACTGGTAAATATCCTTTTGCTTAGTGTTAATCAATATTAGTTGTTTTGTTAACTGCAGAATATAATCTTTATTTTCGATATTCTTTTTCTTATTATATACTTTTCAGACAATTCACCAAGTAAGATGGACATTCGATCTGATATTTTACCACAATTTAAAAGTTTTAGTGATTTTGTTGTTTGTTTTCGTAGAATTGGTTACAGTCAACATTTTATAGTTATATTCAAAACCTAAACAATAATATAAGAGATCAATAAACTATAATATAGTTAATGAGATATATTTTTTATCATTTAAAATTATTGGTCAAATGAAGCAGAATTAAAAATTTAATGGAGTTGAATAAAGATTTGATTAAGTATTAGAATATTGTTAAATTAATAATTAAAATTGTGAGTTTAATTTATTATTATTAGTTTATTGCAGTATTTTCCCTTTACTTGAATATTTAATTTCAAAATTTCAATATTTATGCACTAAAATATTGTGAAAATAATTATTGACATATATTACTCCAATGACGTGAAAACTCGGGGCTTTTCAGTTAATGTTACGAAATATTCTATTGCAATTTGAACCTTATTGTAACTCTTATTACTGGTACTCTTATCAACTTAAACCTCCATCGCCATCAATGCTTCCGACAAGAATCGAAACTAGTACGATGGTCAAAAATAGTATAGACCGCCACGAATCCACCGCCGGTGTTAATTATTAGCATATTATATAATCATTATTTTAACTTTCTTAAGTGGCATTAATGTAATATTTCATTATTATCCTCGTGAAATATTTTTGTATAGGCTACTATTATTCCAACTTATATAATCATTATTCGTTGAGACAACTAGCTTCGTGATAGTTTTATGAGAAAACTGCCACCGAATCATTTTCAATAAAATATGATTTTTAATTTTCCATTAATAGTATAGTGCGCTTTGAAAATATATCTTCTTTTAATTTTCAAAACAAATTTCAATCAATTGGTATCTGTTGAACTCAAGATTTTCTTCTGAAAATAAAACAAGTGCAAAAAAAATGGCGGAAACATTTCAGAAATTTATTTTTTTACGACAACTTAATTTTCAATAAAACAACATTTGGGTTAAGTTTTCTATTAAAATTTGATATAAAGACGAAAATTTGTCATAACACTAGTACAACTTTTAATCAATTAAAATTGATATTAGAAACACGCTAATTTATGAATATTAATATACGACATAGCAATGTTGAGAAACCTAGTACAAAGATACTATACGGATAAAATGTTGTTCTTTTGCTTAGTTTTAAACTCTATGCTCGGTAGAAGTATTTGACGTATTTCACAGCTACTTATCAACAATTCCTAAAAGATGGTGAACAATAGAAACTCATTAGAATATATTACTCTATTACTCTAATAATTCCAGCATAAATAATCCAACAAAGTATATTGTATACTAAAAATTTTCTAACGATAAGAAATCTAAAATGAAATTTCATAAAAATTTGAATTTGAATTAATTATTTCAAAAAAGATAAAAATAATTATTCTGAATTTAATTTTTAAATAAACAAATCGCTAAACTTTAAAAGACAATTTCTAGACAAAAATAATATAAATACTTTTTTTTTTTTTTTTGACTAATGAACAAACATAACAACCAAATATGAACTGTAATCATGTAGCTCTTATACTCATTCGGCATAATAAAATATTTATTACAATTATTATTATTATACTTTAATTTTATGATTACATATTTTTATTTTTTTTTGAAATTCATAAAAGCAAACAAATTGCATTTTATGCTAAGCACTACTGCGCATTATATTTAAACGTGTGCACAGTGTACTAATTTTAAATATCTATTTTTTGTTTTATTTTTAATATTTTGACTAAGTATATACAATAAAAAATATGAAATCATGAAAATCATGATTTAAAAACTTATAGCATAACTTTGCCGGCTGGATTCCTTTTTAACAAATATAATTTTTTTTTTATCTAATAAAGAGAAAATTAAACAAAAAAAAAAAATTATATTTATGAAAATGCAAATTAAAATAAGATAAAAAAAATATATATGAAAAATTAAAGAAAATATTTATATTAAAATAATAAACAATAAAGTTATAAATAAAATATAATCTCGTTTAGATTTCATAGTTTTTTTTGTTTTTTGGTTTTGAAATAAAATTTTTTTGAATTAACAAGCTTATAGGTATGGCAGTTTAGTAGCTACTGTTTGGCATATTAAAGTAATATAATTTTAAGACAAACTTTAAATACAAAAATCTTAATAATAATAATAATGATAATATTTTTTTTTTTTTAATGTTAAATAAATAAAAATTTTACATGAATTTTCTTTATAATTTTAAAAATTATAAATAAATACTTTTTTATAATAAATACTTTTGTGCACATTATGAATAAATTTTATAGAATATGATTATATATGTAAGTACAAACATAGAAAAATTATGATGCAATTGGATTTGTTGGTTTCTAAAAAGATGAATGTACTATTCGTATATTAAAGTTTTATGCTCTGGTTTTTTTTTTAAAACATGAAAATAATATTGTAAATGAGATTTTGCCGACATAAAAAAAAAAAAACAAAACAGTTTATTATGGTTGGACGAGCTAATATTAAATGACTTGTAGAACATTTTTATTATATTTAAATTAATTTTATAAAAATTAATTGATGTCACAATTATTTAAGAAGCACCCGTAAAAATTAATTTGTCATAATAAGTTTAAACAAAACTGTATAAATTTGTATCTTTAATTTGCCATTAGTTTTTAAAAGTAATTTATTCGAGTAGCGTAGTCGTATTTTTCTGAAAAAAGTACATACATATATAAATTTAAAACAATTTGGTATAATTTTTGTTAAAAATTGATTGTAAACTTTCATGTTTTATTTGTGTTTGATAGATTTTATTCCTAAATCTAAGATATTAATTATGGTAAGTTTTAAATATTTTCTAAAATTTTGAATACATAATTTGAAATCCGGTTAGAAGAATTAGTGAATTAAAGCACAAAAATGTGCAGATAAATTTTTTTCCCAAGAATAGAAAAGAAGTGCTTAGATAAAAGTTTAAAGTGTTAACCAAAATTGTTGTAAAATAAGATATTGTTACAGGTTTATTGTTAAAAATTATAAATCCATACTAAAGTTCTAGTTATGGTGTTTGCTGCTTTAGAAAATAAATATTTTGAAATATTGATGTTAAATTCACGTAGACAATGTTACGTATTCGTAGCATAGTGGAAACTTAAAACATGATTTACTCAAAATGGAGATATCACTTCACACAATCATTCTGCAACTTTGAAATTCTACAGTTTTGATGTTGGTTCAACATATTCTTAGTATTTTTTGTTACCTGAGCACATTTATTGTGACTATAAGAATCTGTCGAGGATTTATAGACGACTTCACATTGAATGTGGATCAAAAGAACCATTAGATGATTAGGAAATCCTAAAATACATTAGCAAATCGTAAATTTCTTTACTTGCGTTATTTATTTACTTGGGTTATATTACAAATAGGTGTTGGTTAGGGTACACTTTTACTACCACACTGTTACTCATGCTGTTTGACTCTTTACAGTTTCTACTTTTCCATAGTTAAATTAAACTTGATTCGAACTTATATATTAACTGTCTATAATTATTTATAACTAATTTTCTTATATTTTAAAATATGTTTCTTTTCAAATTGTCTGAAATTTAAGAAACCATAGTAAATTCAAGTCAAAGTGTTAATTTTTTTTTTGTTATTTCAAAATGTATTCTATTCAACTATAATTTTATCAATATATAAATTATGATTTTTCAACAAGATAATTTAAAACTTTATATTATTATGTATATATGATCTGTTTTACCACCCATAAAATTCTGTTTATATATACGTATATATATAATATAATTCCTTCGTCCTTGTACATGTGAATTATCATAAAATGTACAAAAAAAATTTTTTTTTTTACAAAACCATAGCGAGAATATAAATTAAATGTGACATGTCGATTTGATTGTACTTTATATAGTATTTTTTTTTATATGTTTGCTGTTTATCCAGACTTTGGCTTATATGTCTCAATCGCCTTCGAATTTTAATATTACACATAAGTAAATTTCAGTTTGTTACAATAAAAAAAAAAAAATTCATCTGCGGAACTTGCAAATATTTTATATGTCGCGGTAGCTTTAAATACAAGGAGGTCATTCGTGGGTTGGTTTTTTTTTGTTGTTATTATAGCAATATCTGTTTTTTTTTTTTGCCTGTCCTTTTACGTGGCTTACCTGTTTTTCTTTTAACAAAAAAAATAAAATATAAAAAAAGACACTAAACAGAAGAAAACACATATTATCGATCTTGGTATATAATACCACCAGTGCTCAACATTATTACACACACTTTGGGTGTAGTACTTTTCTCAAATAGAGATAAATTGTACATGGACGGCTTTAACAGTGCATCTGTACTACATTTAATGTACGTAAAAAAAAAAAAATAATATATAAGTAATCTTAACGAAAATATATAAAGTGAATTATGATCATTGAAAAAATTTTATTTTCACAACTCTTATATTATAATTTAATAATATATATATGATAAAAAAAAAATGAAAATTTTCTGTTGTATGTGATTTTTCAATTTCGAAATGTACAAGCTCTTTTTTTTTTTTTTTTGTAAGCTCTTGTAGATTTCCGGATAAATATTCGATATAGAGGCCACCTACAGAGTAAATTTTAAATATAGTGATGGAAAATTCATGTTGTAAATTTTAAAAAAATTATTGAAAATTTATTTAAACAAGTAAAATTGTGCAAAAAATAAAATATATAAAAATTAGCAAATAAATACAATGTTTTTCCCAATGTTAAATAGTAGTGTAATTGGAAATATGAGTAACGCAGTATATGCTGCATATATAATATTAGTTAATAAATTATGACTATTTAAGAAATATAATTTTCTTATTTACTTATATTTTATAAAAAATATTAATAATAATTGATTTAAAAGAAAAATAAAGATAAATTTAAATGACATTGAATATTATAATTGAATAAGAAAAATATGTTGTGTTTTTTTTTTGCAACTCTGTCAAATGATTATGATGTGTATAGCAATGTTATTTATTTAAAAATATTAATTTTATGCTCATTAGAATTAAATTTTTGTATTTTTATTCATTAAAACGCATATATTTACAATTTCTTTCAAAACATAATTAATTAAAGAATTTTTTTTAAATATTAATTGGCTTATAACAACTTCATTTAGTAAATCGAATACAAATTTTAAAAATAAAAAATTGTTTGAAAATTAATTATGAAACATAAAAAATTAGTTTCTAATTAGAGTTTGTCAAATATTAATTAATAAGCTTTAAAAAATTTGAAATATATTTTTTATGTGAGCTTTTTTTACATATCCCACTGTTTTGGAAAGATTTATAATAGAATTCAATAGTAGTTTTTTAAAAAAAAAAGTTCCTTGTTAATCCAAAAAAAGATTATCGGTAAATTAATATTTGTAGTAGTCTAAATATTTTCCTGAATTAATATCCGTCGGTTTTTTAAAATTATAGTAAACTTAAAAGATATAAAAAATTGAGTTGTATTGATTCTAAGGAGGCTAAAAATTTCATTAATTGTATGTAATATACTTGGTTAATAATTCTAATTAAGGCGGTAAGTTTTTTTAACACACTCATTAATAATGGCTGGTTTTGTATACATTTGTCTCACGTGTATCTTCTGGACAAAATATACTGGAACAAAAGGCTTATTCTAGACAAAAAGGTCTAAAATAATAATTTATGGCAAACATAAATATGCTGCGACATATTTATATTTTCCAAGGATTAAAGATTTAATTTTTTTGTTTATGTAATAAAAAATCGCACAATTCTGATCTATTTGTATTGTGACTTAAAAACTTGTTTTCAGGCACTTTTAAACTTTCAGGCTTTTAATAAGTCAGTGAGTATGCCTTTGTTTCTGTGGGCAATATTAATGTGCTCTTCGATATTTTCCCTACGAAACTAATAAGATTATTATGAAGTTAATAAAATTTTATGAAATATTATAATTGTTATTAATAAAAATAATAAAATTCAGTGTTCGTATCCTCCTTCTGACAAAATCTACAAATCAGGCTTTCTTCTGTAAGTCCGCGTGTTTTTAGATCTTTCTTGAGTACGCAATACCCTGAAAGGAAGTTTATTTTAATTCTCGTTTTCTTCCTGGAATACTTTTTGTTCATTTAACCAAAAGTAATTTAAAATTTCTTTAAGTATATAAAATTGTGTGTTTTAAAATTTTCCACTTAAATGAAATTATAATTATCCATAATTTCAATATCATAATACCATTAAAAAAAAATCTTATAAATTTTACCCATTATAATAAAATACAAAAAAAGCAAAATGTTTGGAAACCAAAATTTCGAAAAAAACATACAATTTTTCTACAAAAAAAAAGTTTTGAAATCCCACGACGAGAACGTGTTAATTGACATTTTACACACACTCCACACGATGTTAAGGTATTTCAAAATCTAAAAAAAAAAATACACACAACAAAAATGAATAAAATTCTAATTAATGATAAATAATTTCCAATAAATCAGTTAAACAATTTTTTTTTTTATGTTATTTTTTTGTTATCCAATTTAAAATTCACCAAAGAAATCTTTGTTGTTATATTATTGTATATATATAGAAGATTTTTTGTAACCAACCCTCAGTTTGAATTATTGTTATTTTCGATTGACCATCAAATTGATATTATGGTATTGGTTAGATATAATCCTTGTCCCCACTTCTGCCCTAATACAGATAAATATCTTAAACTTAGGTTCAAAAGTTTAATTCTTGTCTTGATTAATATGCAAATTAATTTTTCTGGCTGATATTAAATGCCGCGCAATATGACCATATAACCAATTTTATATTCTTTAAATATTGTCCCGGGTATATGGAAAATAAAATAAAAACTGTTTTTTTTTTTGTTATGTAGAAGTATGCAGATAGGAGGATTAAAAAAATTTGTCTTTTTGTACCAAAGATACAAGATTGTAAGAGTTTTTTTTTTGTTATTTAATTTTTCTTTTTTTTTCGTGAATTTAATGTATTATAATGTTTTAGTGATTGTCGTGTTCACGATGGTTACACACTAAAAAAAAAAAAGAGTCAATTTAAGTAACACTGAATGGTGAATATAGACAGAATAGATTAGTTATATTGTGATTATGGTGACCATAACCGTGTATCTTTTATGTTTAAGGTCATATTATGTGAAACTATTAACGAATTTTTTGGACCAACTGCTGAGAAAAGTTACCATTCTAAGTGACAAAACTAAATGAATTGATTTAAGAGAATATTCCTAGAATAAGACTTACCTATTGAGGTCAAATGTATAAGGCGTTATGTTATCTTTAAAGGATTTTTAATTTGTTTGCGCTCTTTTAAACTAATAATTTTTCGATTGTATTTTTATTTAAGATTTAAAGAAGAAATGGGCTTATTAATTTTATATTTTGTCATAACATAACCAGAATAAAACATATTTCATAAAATAAGTTGATTACAAGATATCAATAGTGGAATAAATATACCAGAATATAATGTTCGTTGGTAAACTGTTAAGTTTGGAAAATTCGTACACCAGAACGAAATGATTATCTGTACTATTTACCCATCAATTGTAATAAAATTTAACTATAGCTTACTCCAGGTTTTCTCGTAACATGTCTCATCTCAACTCATCTTTTTCTTAGTTTCTGTTATTATTTTTCCTTATCATAGAACGGATTACGATTACCACGTGTAATTTCTTATTGTAGCACATAATTTAATAACATTTTTCAATAACAAATACATATAATTAATTAACTAAATTTATAAGTTGTTTTTTATATATAAGCTTTAAGGATATTTCTAATCTGTAAATAATTTTGGATCTGAATAATAAATCAATGAAAACATAATTGGACAATATTTCTTTATTTATTGTTTTTTAATTTATATTTTTATTAAAATTTCGTCACAAACTAATGATTTTTGTTATACAATCTATAGTAATAAAAATTCAGTGATTTAGAAATATTTTTGTACTAAAGTTTAACTGAAATATTCAATCTCAAACTTTAGTAATATAATTGTAAAACTAAATGTTTGATGTTAATTCAGGATTAATTAAAAATTGTAAACAATTAATCTTTCATGTATTTAAATTTTTACCAAAACTTGATCTAAATTGGATTAGATTAGATTAAAAAGAATGGATTGAACCATATACTTGTTTTTTAATCTAAGTTCTGGCAACTGTTTAATCTAATATATAAGATTAAACAGTTGCCAGAACTTAGATTAAAAAACAAGTATATGGTTCAATCCATTCTTTTTAATCTAATCTAATCCAATTTAGTACTGCAATAAGTAAATTACTGATGCCAGTAATTTACTTATTGCAATACTTGTATTTAGTAAAACTTTTTTAACAAAGTCAAAAGTATCCTTGATTGAATATGATCTGATATCCTTGGATCTTAAGAAGATTTCACAAAATTTTGAGGTAGACTTTTATAAACAATATATCAGGCTGATTCGTTATTTTGCATATTTTGCAGGTACAGCGCGTTTTTAAAATTTTTTTTAAAATAGAATTCTAAGCGATTATAGTAAGACATTTTTCTCAAAATCTCATATAAAATTTTAATTTTACTTCAATTTCTATTTTAAAGAAATTGTATTAGGTATTGAAAACAAACCCCTTAAAAAACTAAAATTTCTTTTATCTTTTCCTTTATTACATATAATAATAGTTCATCCCTGTTTGTGTCACATTCAACAGGTTCCTTTTACCAAAATTACCAAAAAAAAAATAAAATATAATAAAAATAAATATAAAATGAATTTCATTGTTGAAACATTTTCAATCTTTTAATATCGATTACTAAATGAAATTTTGGACGGCTATATAGACTTCATTAAAAATTCAAATATCTTTCAAATGGCTTTTAGTTATTCTTGTTTTTATTTTTTTGTGTTATCAATTCGTTATGATGTTTTGTTTGGACTTTCTATATTATTGACACTTAACTAATGTTTAACTTCATTTTAAAATTATTAGTATTTATAATATTGGTTGTTTAGTTCAGTTCAGAGATTGTTTTTTTAATGGAATTAATTATTTATGAGGTAAATTAAAGTTTTTTAGTATATATTTTGTTTTTGTTTTTTTTGAACTGGATACACGATGAATTGATTTATTGTATCAAAATGTGATTTAATTAGTTTTAGATTTTCTAAGTTTTTTTTTTTGTAGGATTAAACTGCTTTATTTTGTTTTAATATTTAATAATTTTTTGTTATTTTTTTTTGTATCATTTTGGAATATTTTAATAATTTGATTATATTTTGTTAAGTTGTTAATTTAATATTAAACTTATGGATAGTAATTTTTCATAATTTTATATTTAAATTTTAATGAAATGATTATGTAATTATTGTTAGGCAGAAGTTTTAAGTTATAATGTGATGATGTTCTTTTTTTTTCTTGAAAAAAAATATTATTTAATTGACTTTGAACTTTTAATTAATTTTATGAACTGGGTTAATATATTATAAACATTTCATTGGCAAGTGTTGATATTTTGTGGTGGACAGAAGCATATTAGCTTAACTCACATTTGAATCATAAATTAAGCTAAAATTACACTATTTCTTATCGTAATATACTTCGTTTAAAAAAGTATTATACTTCCTAAATTCCTACATTTCTTTTATTTGGTAATAAATAACATTATTGAGATCCATTAATAGGAGATTAAGGTAAAAGTCTTATAAATAATATCAACATTAAAAGCTAAATAGTTAAAACACGTGTATTTATTTATTGTCATTTTAAGTGTTAAGCTTGTAAAGCAATAGTTTTTATACGGAGTTTCTTAATGATTTTGTGGATTTAAAATTAAGTAAACATTTAATTTTTTTTTAATTTTACGACGGCAAATATATTAAATTATTATTTTAAACTTTTATTTTATTAAAAAAACTTTGTAATTAAATATTTATTGTAGTAAATTGTAAATTGAGTTTAGTTAACTAAATTGTACCGCTGCGTCGTTCAGTTTCCTAAAATGTACCACTCGTAATATTTTTTAATTCGCGTTTTGGAGAAATAGTACTTTTTTCTTTCGCGTTTTGGAGAAATAGTACTTTTTTCGGTAAAAAATAATTTTCCTAATTAGAAAAAAATAAAAATTTTAAATTTATTAGAACAAATACAAAATTTAAATTTATTAAAAAATTAAGTATTTCTGTACAAAAATACCGGAATACTGAAAAATTGTTCGATTTAAGCAACTTTCTTCTACAATTATTTCATTATCCTTTTTTAATATAGAACTATGAATTCATTGTTTTGTGTTATTAAGCGAAATGTATGAAGCCGGAGGCAGAGAAAAGAAATATAACCGAAATAGAAATATAACCGTGTGTAGAATTTACACCGGGACGGTATTGATTTTGATTGAAGCTAAAAAATTTTTTTTGAATTTCCTTTATGAATTTTACTTAACATATTTTCAAATTATTTCAATATCATGAATTTTTTAATGTAATGCTAAAATTATTAATCAATTTTAATGGACAATTATTATACTTTATTATATCTGTTATTAAAAAAAAATGAATTCATTAACGATACCTCAATTAATTTTAACATAAAATCAATTAACTAAAAATGTATTATTTATTGTATAGAAATATATTTTTTTTTACACTTTAAATATATTTTTGGGTTCAAAGCTATTAGATATTTATCACCTATTTAAAATGTATATAGTTTAAAAAGCTTTAAATTCAAAATCAAATCAAATTCTAATGGATCAAAAAAAAACTTTCTAAAGAGTTTATAAAATATATTTATTATTAAATAATATAACACAATATAAAAAAAAGAGTCCATTAAAATGATTTTTATTTTAATATTTTTTTTTTTTTATTTAACACCTTTTGTTATCATCTAACACCACTTCCATTAGATTTTCTCAAGAATCCACTTGAGATAAATTCACTTATTTTTTTTTTGCCTTTCTTTCAATTTCAAAATTTCAAATCTTTTTTTTTGTGTTCACAAAAAAAAAATACAAATTCAATAAATTGATTTCGTAAAAAGATATAAGCGCAATAAATGTCAGATATTATGAAGACCGAACAATATTATCATGATGATGATCATCATCATCATTCTTATTGGATTTACGAATATTTTCAACAACAACAATAATAATAATAAAAAAACTATATGAAATTTTTATGATTTAAACTAAAAGTTATGCACTTTAAGTTAATTTTTTCAAATTTTTTTTTTTTTTTTTTTGTGAAAAGGATTTAAACAATATCTCAACAAAAATATTACATGAAGCATTAAATCGCCCAGTTAGTCAGCATCAAAAAAAGATCCATCAAAATCAATCGAAGTTTAAAAAAAGAAAAAAAATATTAAATCATTTTTTTAATTAAATCTAGTGAAGAAGAATATGAAGAAAAAGTTAACCAGTTAAGGGAACATCTTTTGACAACTTTACTTTCTTATTCATTTTAAACTGACAACCATGGAAAAATTGAATTTTATTTAATTTTTTTTTTTTGTTATTCTGAAATTTCTTAAAGGGAAATTATTTAAGATTTTTAATATTTAAGAAAAATTAGAAATATATTTATAAAAAAAAAAAAATTAATATATATTAATTTTGAATGCTGTAAAAGATTATTTCCGAAAAGGTCCTCTGAAGATTTTCTATTTCAATGTATACCTACAATTTAGATGCATTGATAAATAAATAAAAAAAACCTATAAATTTTGTTGTGGTAAACAGATTCTACTCTATAGTTAAAGTAGAAATATAAATTTTCGGCATTTAAAACTGGTGTGACTTGATTATTTGTAATAGACCCAAACAAAACACTAACTACAAAGGATATACAGAAAAAATATAAAATTAGTTTAGGTAAGGTAAAAATAAGAATAGTAAACGAAAGAAGTGCAATATAAGAGCATATGTGTGGTGTTTTTAAAGTAAAACTAGATCAAACCATAGATTACCTTTGTACAGATTACAGTGATGAATTCAGGAATTTTATTTAGGGACTTTACAAACCGGAACATTTTTCAATCGAATATCGCCTATGTAGTTCATACCGAACCAATTTATTCGCATTGAAAATATCAAACAGTATTTTGACTTTGAATATTGTGAAACAAATGTCAAAAACAATTTCATAACTAGAAATAAAAAAATAAATTAAAAGCATTCGTCCTAAATTCGGGCCAAAAATTTTTATCTACACAATTCAAATAAATGGCTGCGAAAACCATTGTAAAATCGAGCAGAATTAGCGTTGGTTTGGGAAATTTATCCGATATGTAAATAAAGTTTGTAATAATTTTCTTCGCTGCTGGTGGGAAAAAATCCTGCCGGTTTTCGGAGTCCCGAAATATAATTTTCGAAATATTGTAAAATATTAAACGACTCCTTTTATTGTTTGTCAATTATAAAATAAATTTCGTACTTTTCGTGGGATATACAGGAGTAGGGACTGCTAATTCTGCAGGCCTATATTGTGCACCAGAATCTAAAGTCTTTAGCAAATTAATTACGTTGTCTTTATGGGTAATAAAATGGAAATTATTCCTAACTATAATAATTTATTTTTTTGTTTTTGTGAAAATTAAATCTTTAATTTAAATGATTCATTGAACCATTCCATTAATTATTAAGTAATATTTATACCGGATCCTTTTATGTTTATTATATTTTTTTCATGTTTTACAAAAATTTGAGAAATTTTCAAAAAAAAAAAAAAATATTTTATATTTGCATGATTTATTACAAAAAATAAATAATCACCTCCACACATAACTTTCTCTTCAGCTCTTCAGTTGACCATACCTAATTCCATCCCTGAAAATTATACACTTTGTAATACATTTTTAAAAAACATAATTTTTTTTTTATTTAATTTAAATGCAAAAGAAAAAATAAAAGATTTTTACAAACCAAAAAAAAAGAAAAATTAAGTTAATGCCGGTATAGACGACTATGCGGGATACTTCAACCCCTGCTGTGATTGATGCATATAAGTTTGAACCCCTGGTGATGCGATTTTTTTTTTTGTTTTATAACTTTGTTGCTGTTTCAGATAAGGTCAAGTCGTCACGCCAGTCGCGGTCATCTCTCTTCTTATAAATTTTTATATGGATGGATTTCTTTAATTTTTGTATATTTTTTTTTGTTTTTAGTATAAAACTATGTAAGTTAAAACATTTCCATCTAAAAAAAACAAATATGTTCATTTGCAAAGCTCGAAAGACAAAAAGAATAATATTATAAGCAGGTATCTGTAAAAGATCTTGTCTTTAAATCTTATTGTAGTGTAGATTGTTTTTTAGTTTTTCAGTTCATTTTATCAACATCCCAGTATTTGCCGTTTTAAATAGTCAAAAAGTGGTACATAAGATTAGAGTTTTGTAGAAAACAATGTGTAATTTACAATAGTTTTGAAATAATATCGGACCATTGTTTTTGTTTTTAATGTTGGAAAAGCGTGTAAATTGTGTGGTTTAATTTTTAGTTATGGTCTAGTATTTTTTTTTTCATTTTTATATATTTTTCGCTTAATTTGAAGATGTTCTTTGTTTAGATATGATAAATGCAATCTGTGCTCATAAAGAACCACCCAGAGATAAGATATTGAGGAAAATGTAAATTATGTTTTCTGCCAAAATTGAGAATATTTTATACTGCAATTGAATACACTTTTAGGTTACGTAAATGTCAAATTAGCAAGTTTACTTACTTAAGCCAAGAGAATTTAGTACAATAATTAAAATTTACAAAGATTTGAAAACAAGATCTTAGTGTAATTTATTGGACACAGAAATATGAACAATTATAATATATATTTCTTGATAATAATTGGTAAATTAGTTTTGAATCGTTAAGAAGATAAAACGACGAACTCAAAATTTATGAAGTAAGGAAGAGTTGGTAAAATTGTATCACTTCTTAAATGGTATCATTGGATGTATTCGGCAACTAAAATAATATTATTGATAATCTATTTCTATTGATTAGAGATTGCGCTAAAAAGACTATAAATAAGTTATGTTTACTCTAAAATTTAATTGCCCACAGCTGTATTTTTTTATTGGTACTTTAAGTTGTAGATTGGTAGGACAACAGTTTTAAACACATTATCACAAGTGCTTCTTAGAGGAATAATTAAGTAAAGATTTAACTTTTTATTGCATTGAAACTTCTTGTAATGAGATATTGATTGCACTAAGTCTTTTAAATGTATTACGAAATATAAAATATTTATTAAGTATTTTTACAAACAAATACCAGAATACTTGACAGAGGTTTGATTTTCCTAATCACTTTGGCGGGGTAGGAACAGATTTTTAAAATAATTAAAAATACCTTAAGATTTAAATTTTTAACAACTCTTTATTAAATATTAAAATTATTAAATAAAGTGCAAACTTTCTGGTAGTCACCAAGTATTTTATTATTTTGCATATCCTTCAGGATATAATCTAACAACAAAATGGTTTTATAAATTTCTTTTCGTCAAAAATGGACAGCGATAATGATTTATATTTATAGCTTAAAGTGATATAACAATTTTTATTTTCTTAAGTTTTGACAATTATTTTTTTTATTATTATTTTAACATAAGATATAACTAACAAGATTGCTAAAATTACATATTTTATTTTCATTAGTAATATCCGATTCAACCTGGTTTGAAAACTAAACCAAAGAGAATTTCTCAGAGGTTATATATACATATAACATAATATAAATAATCATAAAATAGTATGTTGTAAAAATATGATAAATATAACAATTTATGAACAAACTATAAAGTATTAACTTGATTTTAAAAATGCAACAACTTTGAACCAAAACTATATATACACAAAAAAAATATACAGAAAACCAAAAAAAAAAAACTTATGTTTTCCATCATAATTGTCTGTTTTATAGAGCCAAGAAATTGTTATCTGTTTGGTTACATCTCACCTGGAGATTATCTTAACTAGAAAACATATTCAGTGGCCAAAAAGATACACTGTTTTATATAAATTGTATATAAAATGAACAAGGGAGTATCTGAGATATTAAAAACAATTTCAATTTCAATTTTTTTTATTTTTTTAGTATAACAATATTTTATATAGTTTTTTTCTTTTATTTCAATTTTATTTTTTAATATACAATTCCAAGCATTTTTTACATATGATTCTTTTAAGATATTCTTTGATTACGAATTATACTCCTTAATCAGCAAAGTAAAAAGGATGATGTAAACAAGAAGAAATTAAAAAAAAAAACCAGAAGAACTTTTAATATGTTATTTTATGAATATTATCCGAACCAGTTAGAATGTATACTTTTTAATGATTAAACTTAATTTCGAAAATGCTGATTAAAATTTGGAATCTTTATCTAAAATTGTGACAACTTATATGAATTTATGATTAAAAGATTAATATTTTTGAATTTTTTTTTTTAATTTAAAATTTACTTTAATATTTTATTTTATTTATACTTAAGAGTTTTGTTATGATAATGATTTTATATTTATGAGCCATTAGGAGACAAGTTTAATTGATATTTTTTGTCAAGTTAATAAGTATTTTTATTTAATAAAAGTTTGTTGATAAACAAAAATGTAGTATTCTCATTTTTGTTTTAACCAGTTTGGTAAATTTAGAAATTTAACTTAGATTTTAATTTTTTGGATATATTATCCGACAAATATCTAATTTGACTTTTACAAAATACCAATTGTAGACATACAAGGATATATTTTATTAATTACTCAGTTAACTCAATTATTATTTTAATACAAGAAAAATTACTTACGATAGTAGTTATAATACTCATAAAAGGTGCATGGCTTCATTCAATTAAATATAATACTCAAAATTTAAATATACTCGAAGCAAAAAATTCATATAATTACAATAGAAAGAATTATGTTAATTTATATCCTTAATAAATTCATGTATACCTACAACAATCAATCAGAAATTTATTGTTTCGAAATTGAGATGTTAAATTTTTTAATATTAAAATATGTTAAAAAGCAGGTTTCACCTGTTCGAATATTTAGAAGAATATTTATTTGGTAATATCTTTAATATGTTGCCGTGAAAAATTTGATATCAACTTAATTTGAATACAGGGTTGGGTTTAATCAAATTTAGTCAAAAATCTAAATTATATTTGGCACTTGTCCTTTAAAATTTTGATTTTAGTTATATTTCATTTAAAATATAATAATTTTAATTTAAAAAAAGGCAGCTGTGAAGAAATCAGATTTTTTTTTGTAAAAAGATTTAAAATTTTATCCTTGACTCATAAAGTCAAGTTTCCGTAGGTACAGCAATTTTGTTTAAGGATCAAGTATATAGCTTATATTATGTTCGTACTGGCAATAAAAAGAAACCGACTTTCCTGGGAGGGTTTATCTTAGTTAGTTTTGGTATTATTCGATATAATCGTATTAGGTTTACCACATATTATAGGAATATAAAGTAATTTGCATATTAATTAATTGACGGCCAGTGACATAGCAAATCAGGTACTTTGATAATTACACTAAATATTGCCAATTCTGTTATCTGTATTTATATAGATTCTAAATTTTTACTAAGTGTTAGTTTTTTTGTTTATTTTCATTAAAAAATATTAACATTCTAATAAAAAAAATTAAATACCCAGGTGCTTTAAAAGGATTATCTATAAAGGGTGCATTCAATAAATCACTTAATGTCAATACAATGTCCAAATTTATATTTTATTGCTTTAATGTCCGAATATTTGTGTCATTGGTATTTTTATACTTTTTTTTTTAAAACAGAAAAGGTGTTTTTGATCTCATAAAAGTTAGTAGCGCCCAACAAAAAAAAAACGAAGTGTTTTAAAACAATTCTGCTATAAAAAAATCGCTCACAAACAAATATATTGAGGGTGAATTTCTGGGTTAGCAAAAAATTTTTTTTATTTAAACTTTTATGACAAAAAAAAAATAACAGCGGTAAAAAACATAAGATGTTTACGAGATGGAAAAATTATTACTCTGACATATTTGCGTTTTTTTTTTTGTTTCTGGGTGACGACACCGCTATCTTACTGTTTAACAAAACGTCTGTTTTTCTACCTTATATAATATCCTAAATGTTTTTGAATTGGTCTACTTTTAGCCGATGTCAAAAGTTCATTACAAATGCCATTTATTATATTGGATTCTCTGTTTTGTATATTCTTGTTTTTTTGTTTTGTTTTTTGTCATGTTAAAGTCATAAATGTTCACCTGTTTGCGCATCAGTGTTATTTTTTCAGTTCATTGCGTCGGTGATATAGTGCTAAAAATATAAAAAAAAATGTACTTTAATATATTTTAAAAATATTGTAGTAATGCTGAATAGTATTTTCAGCGACTTTATATAAAATTTAATTTAGTATAATGTGTAATCGGTTAAGAAGAAAACTGTTTGCATTTTGTTTCCGAATAAGAGTAAATATAATATATATTATTATTATATTTTCTCTTGGATTGATTAATTAATCTTTAGCCATAGCCCTATTGATCAAGCCCAATGCCGTTTTTTATTGACTAAAAAACTGCACTGGTGTTGTGCGAACTGCACTGGTGTTGTGTTCTACCGTGTATAGAAAATTTTGGACAGAAGCTGAACCAACTCGTATTTTTTTTAAAACTGAGTCACCTAAACAAATGAAAGTGGTGCAATTTTTCCGCAATTGTTTTGCAGTATGGTCTTATTTTCAGTGTAGTTTTTTTTGGCCCATTACTTTACATTAGAAATAGTGTGCACTGGAATTACACCTTATCAATCTTCAAATTAATTTGATACCGCAATAAAACAAATGTCAGTTATTGAAATTTAATTTGAAGATTAATAAGGTGTAATTTCAGTGCACACTAATTCTAATGCAAAATTCAAAAATTATGTTTTATTGGAAACGATTCAAAATAAGAAGTGAAACTTTCAAATTAAATATTATTTTGATTAAGATTTTTGCCAGGGTTATGAATAATTATTGAAGTTTTTGATGAAACACAGCAAATATTTGGATAAATTTCACGATTCTGAATCATTTTTATATAAATATATTTTACATATACATTTCTGTAAGTAAATCACCTGAATTAATACTGACCTTAATATTACTCAACTCGTTATAATATGAAAAATTGTACGTGTTTTAATTTCAATGGCACGGTATTTGGCACTGTATAATATGCACATAATATCACATAATATTTAAATTTAATGTTATCTTTTATTACTAAATTAATGTAGCCAAATATATAAATTTAAGTTGAATCATTAATTGATCTTAAGTTAAATATTTACAAATATTAAATATATTTACTTGAATAAATAAAATTTACTACAATTTGGTCAATATTGCAATTGTTGCTTAAATTCTATTTTGGAGTACAAATTTTGTGGTTCAAAAAATGATTTATAATATTTATACAATATTATCTTTTATTAACCACACTAAAATTTTGCCCTTTACCGCAACAAAGTTTTCTTAAACTTGTAACTTTGTACTTTAAAGATTATTTTATGCGTGTATTTTTTTTTATAAACTACAATAATAATAAGCTGAGGGTTAATTGTTAGTTTTGATAAATTTCATTCAAACCATAATTGTAGGTTATTGTAAATTGCGTTAAACTAATTTTCAAGCACATCGATTGGGCATTAAAACAATTTTCAGATATAACAACATAATTATAATGTTATGTAGTTTTTTAATAGAGTAAAGTTTTTCCTTTTTTTTGTTAAACCTATCATTATTTTTATTTGCTCTCACTTTTTTTTTCAGGTTGGAAAAAATGGATTCAGGTTTTATGGTATGTTTTTGGTTGGATGAGACTTGGAAAGTAAGATCTGTTTAAAACAAATTACGAACAAATAAAAATTAGTTGAGTACTATTGCAAATTGTTATCTTAATCGGAAAATTATTAGTAATTGCAAATTGGAACTATTGGCACATAAAAAACATCAGCGAACCTTAATTTTATATTTTGGCAAAACAATATGACAGCGAATAAAATTATTATTTAATCAAGACAAAGTCTGATGTCAATTTAAATTATTAAGTACCAAAAAATTTAGTTACTAAATATCAGGACAGTAATTTCACAGTTGGAAGGATTATGAAAAAAAAAAATTTAATATTAAAATTTGAATTTTCCTATATAACTGTACTGACCAATTCTAGTTAAGTAATTCAGCAAAAAAGGTGTTTACCTTTGGATTTAACCTCTTTTGATTGAATTTTAGTAAATTTTTACAATATGCACAAATATTTCTTAAAATTTTAGAAATATAATAAAGGAGGATATTGACATACTAAAATAATAATTTTAAATCATATATTTCACATTTAAAATTATTATTTTTTGTCATTATACTTTACCCACCTGCATCTAAACAATATTTTTAAATCTTAATATTTTTCCCAAAAATCTAAAGACCAATTTTTTTTGTTTAAATATTTTTCAATTATTTTTTTTTTTGTCTTCATGCTGTGATAATCCTGTTTCACAATTTACAAGGATTTAAAATTAAATCCAAAAAAGTCAAATGTTTCTTTATTCAAAAAAAAAAAAAAAAATATATTTCTAATTTAACTTATGATTTTTTATTTCTGTACATTAATATAAAATTTTGTAAAATCAACTAACCGCAAAAGAGTTGTGAAAAAAAAAATAACAAAATCTTTTTTTTTTCTTCAAAATGCATCAAAAACCATCACTAAAACCAAAGAAAAACCCCAGCATCTTTCATAATTAGAATTCTATCAGATATTTATATACCATCTACCAAAAATAAACCAATGGTAAACAAAAAATGCAAGAAGAGAAAAGTTAATCGGATTATTTCCCACATACAGAAAAACATACCAAAAAAGGAAAAAAAAAGTAACCTTCGTTGGCACGCACATGTCATACTCCTGTGGGAACAGTTTCTATAGAGAATTTTATGTTAAATGAAAATATTGTCCAGTATTTTTGTGAACTTTACATGTCGCATACCTTATATGTCATGTTGCAATAATAAGTTTTATAGGAATATTTTTTTTTGTCTTTTTGAAAATTCTGCATGTACTTAAGATTTTGAAAACAAATCAAGAAAATTACCTTTATATAACTAATTGTGTATATATTTTCTTTGCAGTTAAAATAATTTAATGTAAATTATTTTTTGCAACTACATATTTGATTTGTTCATACATTAATGAAAATAATAAAGATATGTAAATAAATATTGTATAAAAGACTTAGACATTGGACTATAACTTAGACATTGTACTGTAATTTATAAAACGATTAGGTTAGCTTATAAAGTGAATAAATTTTTTTTAGATTATACAGATTATTCAGAATTATTTTCACTGATGCAAATATTGACTATACATATTTATCTAATCATAAATGTCAAAATCGATAAAGTCAAATCTAGAATATTCGCTAATATTTCCAGTAAATTAATTCTAGTATGAGGGATCTCTTCTCAATAAATTCTAGTATGATGGATCCTAAAAATGACCTTTCCATCATTAGAAATATTACTTAGATTGATAATATACACATATTTTTTAGTAAGTTGTATGAATCCCTAGTTTAGTGTATGTAATTCATTTTATTTATGGTAAATTGTGTTTTTATATGGCTTTTATACCTTTTTTATTTGCCTACATGTTGTGATAATCTTGTGATAATCATTTTGGCATTTAAATAATTTTCGAAATTTGTGTGAATCTAATAGATAATTAATATTATAGAAAAATGGTAAGAAGAAAACACTTTTGAATGCTATTCAACCTAATAAACTCAAAGAATTTATTAAAATTCAGTACAGAAAGCAACGTTTGCTCAAATTTCTCTATTTTTAAACGTAATCATTATTTTAAGTATGATCGCTTATCTATTTCAATTTTTTATATTTTATACTTCCAAAAATTATAAAACATTGTAGTACATAATAAAATATTGACTTTTTAACCTTAAAATCCAATGCCAAACACGAGTTGAACTACAATTTACTTTATTTTATTTTTATTATAAAAATGTTGACCTAAAAGTGCATAAACTTGGCACGCACTAATACTGCGCACGGGCCTTAAAAGAATAAAAGTGAAAAAATATATAGTATATATACATTAATTTTTAATTTTTTATATATGTACAATTTCTTCCTGATGAAACTGACAGACTACAAAAAAAAAATTAAAATAAATGAAAAATCTTTTCCGTTTATATTTAATAATAATAAAAATACATAAACTTTTTTTTTGTACCTTTTATTTATAATTGATTAGCAGAAGTAAATTATGCTTGTACACAAACCGATCATGGTTAAATGTAAATCAATCATTTAATTTCATTTAATATTACATGAAATTATGTTTCTTTGGTGTTTTTTTTTATTATTATTATTTCTTTACTTCTTAGTGGTATATAAAAGTTTAATTTTAACCAAAAAAAAAACGAAAATATATACAAAAAAAAATCAATTACTTTTGGAAAGATTAAAATTTATGAATAATATTTCGCACCTTTTTTTTTATCGATTACCATTATGGTTACAAGGAGGTCGGTCATCGTGGGCCAACGAATAACAAAAATTTAAAAAAAAAATGGAAATATTAAAAAAAAAAATATTGCGATCCATTAATGTGTACGTTTTGACTTTATCATGGCCAGAGAAAAGTTAGTTAAGTATAACTGAGCTGAAAACCATTGTAAAACACAAAATGGTTTCGCAAATAAATTTGAACTAGAAATTATTAAATAGATACTATTGTACAGTAGTTGTCTCGATATTCGTCTAATTTTACTCAGTTTTAATGAGTACCAGTAATAAAAAAAATAGGTAAATGTAAGTTTAAGACTGGCAGAAATTCTAACAACACTGTCTGAGTACTAAATACATTAGATTTGTTGCAATATTAAACGTCAATTTTTTGGTCCGAATGTATATAAAATTAGTAGGTACAAATGGCCATAAAAAATGTTTATAAACAATGGATAATTCTGCATTGAGGTCCTAAGCTCCGACGGGAGTTAGCAGAGAAACACAGATAGGGTAAATGTTCTATCTAAATGGTTCAAATACACAAAGATTTAATGTTAAGATACCGCCGGATAATTGTCAAATTACTGAAGAAAATTTTATGCAATTATTATGTTCAATTCAAAATTTAAATAATTTAGCATTAAAATCATAAGCATGGGTTAGCATTTCTGAATATTATTTAAATATTCAAATTATATTTTTTTATAATTTCATTTTTTTTTTTCTGATTATGGCCACTAAAGAAACTCCTATTTTTATACCGAAAATGATATTTTATTGGATTTTAGATATATTTTTTTCCACTTTAGTAACAAACTACAATTAAGTGAAAAAAAATTCAAGCAAAGTCATTTTATTTCAATGTATATATGATTGCGATAACTTTGGGGATATTTGCCGATTAACCTTTTATACTCCTCCAGTCCATCAAAAATATTGATATATAAAAGGAATGGTTAAAAAGTATGTATAGTACAATCTGAAAAATATCATAAATTCCTTATACTTTAAATGCATTTTGCACAAAAAAAAACTAAAAAGATTTTTTTAAAATATTTTTGTTCCGATCTGATCAAAAGTTTTAAATATCATTTTAAAAAATGTAAGAAATTAAAGATTGCAATTTTTGATGAACACAGTTTAAAAGGTTAATTGGAAAAATGATTTTTTACTTTTTCAATTTCATAAAACGTTTATTTTTTTTTTTTTGGAAAATTAATGAAATATTTGTTAGGTTTTTTTTTATAACTTCATCATAATTTAGACATTATAGATAAAATTAATTTAAATAAATTTAAATTGTAATATACTATAAAACACAATTAAGTTTACTACTGTCGTACTTCGATTATTAATTATACAAAAAAAAAAATTGAAAAAAAAATATGTTTATGAAAAACTACTAAGACGGTACATAAAAAAGGTTAAATTACAAATAATTAATCATTTTTCCAACAATACGTAATTAAAATAATAAATTTTTATATTAAATTTATTTTAATTTAGTTTGTATTGCTTATATAAATTTTTTATTCAATTTTATGTTTGCGTGAATGAATTAAATTTGTATTATTTTAAGAATTCAAAAAATTATTCATTTTTTTAGATTATTTAATTTTACAATGAATTATTATAATTGAAACAATTTGAATTTAACAAGTATTATTATTTATTTAATTATTATTTTGTATGTACTAGAAGTTGTTTTCTACTCATATAATATAAACTTGGAAATTTCTTATCAAAAAACATTAATTTAATTGAAGAAATTAATTGAAGCACGTAATTTTTTATATAAAAATGCATGTTTTTCTGGTTTTTCTAGTTCTCTTTTTTAAAAAAATAGAAATATTTAAACTTTAGGATAGAAAATTAATATAAATTAAATATTTAAATGACTTTTACAAAAAAATGCATTTAAATATTTTATTTATTAATTTTTGTAAAATTATATTCAAGTTTTTCTTTTTTCTTTTTTTTCAAAATTTTTCAAAGTTCTAGAAAAAAAAATGGTTAAAATATGAAATTGTCAACGAATTAGAAATACATATATAAGGAAAGAGCATAAGTTAAAAATATGCGGATATAATTGCCTTCTTTCTAGCAATTCAAATTGCCATATTGTTAAATTGAAATTTCAACGGCATGCGAATTATATAAAATCAGTTTTTTGAGTTTAAATTTTATTTACTTTTGTCAAATATCCTAAGAAACTTTTTATGGTCCTTCAAAATTTATAATTTAGATAAACGGGTCTGGAGATTCTTGTTACAAGTTGAGCCCATTTAATGATACAAACATGTTGTATTCGAATAAATTTAATATTTTTCTTTTCTAAGAAATTTGTAATTTTCGTTATTTGTCATTTGGCAATCTTTATAAAATAATTAGTAAACAAAAAATAATTTTCAATTTAATACTAAAAATATTTTATATATTTTAGGATTCATGAAAATACAGTAGGCAATACTGTAATCCACAATATTAGAAAATGATGTTAAAAATGGTTTTTAGGTTAAAAATTATGTTTTAGCCCTGGTACCCACCAAAATAGTAGCTTCATAAACACTTTTTAGGTAAAATTTTTCAATGACAGATAGGTACAATATTTATGTTCCTTCCATATATTTTTAATTCATTGGAAACTATGATCCTGAAAGTTTTTTCTAATTTTCTATAATTTTGAAAAATATAAAATTTTTATAATTGAAATTAGTAAAATATTTATGTTGTTCATAATTACACCAGTAATAAAATTTATAAATTTATGCTATCTTTAATTAGAAATTATTTTCACCACTATTTTGACAGCAATTTATAATTGCACGAATTTTTTGTTATAAAAACATTATTAATAGTCTTAAATTGTAAATTTTTTTTATGAAACTATTTTTAGTTAATTACATAAATATTAAATTTAATTTCATTAAAATTTCAATAACAAGTTTCTATTTTTTTCAGCTTTATATAATTTATGAAATAATTTTAATCGATTTATTAATACATATAATAAAATTGATATTCCTTAATTAGTATATTTAATTTTAAATTAATGTTCACCTGTTTATCAATATCACAAAAAAGTTAAAGAACTTAATTTTGCGTAATGATAATTAATTAGTTATAATATATTTTTTTTGTAAATATTCTAAATTGGTGTATTTTATACAAACAATTTTTAACATATTTTAACTTAAAACATTTAACATATTTTTAACATATATTTTTTTTTCAGGTTATAAATTTCATTATTATTGTCGCCAATTAGTTTCTATTCAAATAACTTCCATTGTATCTCTGTATACTATTTTTTTTTTTTGGTAATGCATCTGATCAAATAAAAGTTTGCTTCCAAGAACAACAAAAAAAAAAGACTTATATAAAAAACAGGATACGAAATAATAGCTTAATCCGATTATATTGTGTTTGTTAAACTTTTACAAATAATATAAGTCAATGGGGCGATTAGTTGAATCAACTTTAATTTTCATCCGGTCTTTATGATATCATATTTTTCAAAAAAAAAAAAAACAACCTTAAAACTGCTTATTTCGAAAAAAATATACAATTTGCCTTTAATTTTCTTCGCTTTTCCATAATAATAAAATAAAATATATAGAAAACCGTCACATATCCTGGCGAATAATTTAAGGAAATATTATAGACTTAACTTTCTATATACACACATAAATAAAAAAATAATCGTACTTTGGTAAAAGAAAATTATGTATAAAAAAAACCCCTCCATAACTAAAAATATTCATTAGGTCGGATAAAAGGTTGTCTGTGTATTAAAACAGGATAAAAATTTCATACGCCAATAGTTAGTTTTTTTTTTTAACATATTATTATTTATTCTTTTTAAATAAATGTAATTTAACATTAGCTATGTTCATATTTGTTGTTGTTTAATATTTCTTATAACCATTAATGCGTTGACTATAATAATCATATTGCCTCTCTCTTTATGTCCTTTATAGATATACACCAGTCTTATAAATATAAAAATATACCGATACCGAATATAAATGAATGTATGTGTATTCCAAATGTCAAACGTCAACTTTTGACATGCGTGTGACATATCAGTGACAGCTTGCATTAATCAAATTCTCAAAAGAATGGCGTAAATTTGTACGCCTTTTGTAGATATGCCATTTCTTTATTATTTTTTCCTTTTTTTTTTTTGGTTTATTTGTTATAAATTTAGTTTTAGGAATTTTTTGGTGTTTTACAAAAACAAAAAAAAAATCAAAACCGGTGAAATATTTTGGAAATTTTTTTAGTTTAAATAAATGAAAGTCAAATAAACAAGAAGGATTTGACTTTAATATGATTAGATTATATGAACCACAAAAATTACAACTGATTTTTTTTTATAATGTTATCTGTTCAATTTTTAATTTAAGTATAGCTTAAGTGTGACAAAATTGGTATTTAGGTTTTGAAAGATATATATAAAAAGGATTCGGTTATGGAATTAGAAATTATTTGAAATATTAATTAGATTTTATTATAATTGATGGAAAAATAAATTAACTTTAAATTAGAAAACTTGTAAAATATTGTATTATAAGGATAATTATTTGGATCATTGTTCCATACGGATGTACAGAAAATATGACTAGTTTAAACAGTATCGAGAAATATGTTTTACAAATTATATTCTAGGTTAAGATCAGAATTGATTTTATGAATCCTTATGAGTATATATTATTTAAATATGTGCTTTGTCAGAGAATGTCAAAATAATGAACAATTAAAGCCTCAGATCTACTTATATATACCAAAACAAAAAACAACCGAGTGCGTGGAGGCAGATTGTTGTGGATACTAGAAACTGGTCCAAACTTAGATAACCGGTATCCAAAACCGAGACTAGAGGTCATTTGTGCTCTAAGGGTGCGAGAAGAAGGAACAAATGGACTGACTACTGAGCCATGAAGTTTATGGGTTATTAAAATAAGTCGAACGGCTACAGTAATTTGGATAGCAATTGTTTCCTTTTGAAACAATTGCTATCCAAACTTCGAAAAATATTAGGTTGACAAAAATTATATAGGCATAATAACCCAAATTTCTTTAATTTGTCACTCAGTCTGTTGGAATTCATAGCTAGGGTATTTGCCTTATATACAGGTTTAGAATAGGGTATTTGTGTATAAAAAGTTTTGAACCAACTAATGTTTATTTTCGCTACTTGTAGTACTGAAAATAAACATAGTTAAAATTAGAAAATTGATCACCAAAATTTCAGCGTGGCATAAAAACTATATTATTTATTTTTATTTCAAAATGGGTATTCCTGATTTATTTCCTGAATATTCTTTACAAGGAAAAAAAATTCAAATAAATCAGTTATAAGGTTTTGAAATTTGTTAAAAGTACATCTGTGTGACAATTATTGGTTTAATTGTTTGTTGCCCGTCAATTGATATTATTTGTTGTTATTTTTTTTTTCATCTTTTTTCTAATAATACGGAGGGTATCAAATATTCTGTCAAAAAATTGACAACTACAAAAAAATTTATCTACAAAAAAAAATTTGTTACAAAATTACGCACAAAAAGCTTCTCTTTTTATACTCATTTATATTACTACGTACAGAAAATGTTTTAATATTACAAAACAGGGATGAAAAATCCTTAACAATTGTACATTAATGGTATTATATGAATATAAATTTGGTATGTTGTTTGTTATTCTATAATATTTTTTTCTGTTATTCCAATGTTGTTATATATACAGAATATTGTGCAGGATGTCATGAAGTCATGTTAGCACTTCCATTCGATTGACCTTATGAATTTTTCATGTAACAATTTCTAGATGCCAAAATGTTACAAAATTGGATGGATTTATATAACAAAAAATTTAGAAAGGATGAGGGTGGGTTTTTAAGAATTTATATACAGGATTGTTTTTTTTTATTATTACATTTTTCTGAATCTCGAAAAAAAAATGAAAATAATTTGTTAATGCAGTTGTTTGTCATTATGTATAAGGAAAATAGGGAGATAAGAAGATATTTATTTATAATATTCATTTATTTAAGAAGGGATGAATATACAGTAAAGTAAAAAAAAAAAAATTTTGTTGAATTTGTTTTTTTATATCAATTTTCTCTTATATTTTGTACCAAAAGGATCGAAGCGATAATGGATTTCTCATGTGTTGCTCAATTCCATAGAGGATCTTTTACATAGTATAACTCTTAAGCAAAATGATGGAAAATAAAATATATATTTGCCCTTCGTTAGTTTTATATTTTTTTTCTAAAAAAAAAAAAGGGGGATTAGAAAATGTGTTAATATATAATATGGATTTCAATTTATATTTATTTATGAATATATAAAGAGAGAGAGGTATTTCTCCTCATAAGGACCATCATTATAATTGACGGGACAAATAAGGATGAGAAAATGCAATATTCTTCAGTTTGATTGATTAGTATTTTCTTTATTAAAATAATTATAGATTTTTAGATTTATTTATTTTTTTATTTTTAAGAAATTGGATAGTTAAATATATTGGTGCTGTTTTATTTTTAATTCAATCTTAATTGGAATAATTAATTCATAGAATTTAGTAGTTTTGTAAATTTAATTTTGAAATTATTAATTAAATAAATCTTATGATAGACATGCTTTGAAATTAAGAATATAAGGGAAAGTTGGCCTAAATTAAACTACTTTTCAGTAAATTCTGGTGGTTTTTTTTGTGTAGAAATTCTGAATAAATGGTTTAAATTTTGTAATAAATTTAAATTTCGATGTTTCTTCTACATAGAAAAATTATTTTTTACCGAAAGAAAAGTGTAGTATTTGCTATAATTATTATTTTTTATCGAATGAACGCAATATTTTCGTACAATCCGAACTAAAAAATAATCCAAAATGTAACTTTTTCGTGTACAATATCACGAAAATTGGTATCACAAAGTGGTCTAGACTCAAATTAAGATTTACCTAGTGGTCTAGACTAAAATTAAGATTTAGATTTTTCAAATTAAGGTTGTTTAATAAAATAGAAGTTTAAAATAATGTTATAAAACTGGGTATCGAAAAATATAAAAAAAATGGGATCTTTGCTCAATTTTTATTCCAAAAAATCCTTAGAATTAGTATACATAAAAACTATTGTCGGATAGTTAAAATGAGTAAGTGCAAATGTGGTCAATCAACAATTAATTTTTAATGTTGATATCACTTATTTATAACTCTTTTAACACAACCTCCCATTATATAATTTAGTCTCTGTATACAAGCAATGGTACGATTTAGGAAGTGGTTCAAATTCGGCGACTGTCCCCTATAAGATTAAATTATAAAATTAAAATAATTATTCAACAATTTAAAAATAAATTCCAAAATAGTTTTAAAAATTATTGATGGAAAAGAAATATGTATTATTAATTATTTTGATCTTATGCTTATACAGATCATTTATTTTTATGTTAAAAGTTTGTTTTTGATATCAAAAGAAAGTTTATTTTAAGATTTTCTATTTCATTTACATATATATTTAAATTTACTTTGAACTTAAATTATAAATTATAAAAAAATCTTTTATACTTGTCTTAATTTGTTATATAAATTTAAATTTTTCATATTTTGAGAATAACTTTTTCATTTTATTAGCGTTAATTTTTTTTTTCGATCCATTATTTGGCCTAAATGTTTAAATCTATTGAACTTTATTTTCCCTGTTATTTCATCTTAACAATTTAATGACTGATTACCAATTAATCAAATGATAAATGTTGTATTTTTTTTTCTTCTTATTTTACATTAGCAAAACAATATTTTATAAGAATTGCTGCCGGTTTATAACATTTTTCTTGTCATGTTTACAAACATTCTTTTGATGTCAAAAATTCTTCACGCCAACCACCTAACAAAAAAAAAATGAATATAAACAAAAATATATATTACTATAATTTCTCCAAATTATTTAGCTCTAGTTTAAAATAATTTACAGAATCTGTGCAAACATTAGAAACGCTTTTCTGACAACAGACAAATTGAATGTTTTTAAGAGGTACATTTTTTATTTCTAATTTTTGAAATTTGAAAAGCGAACAAATATGAATGATATTGTGGTATAGTTGTGATTGATCGTCAAAGAATAATAGTATTAATTATCTTTGTAATAGAGGTTTCAGGAAGCTTTAAAGTTTAATATTCAATTATATATTTTCTATTTATTGATTATGGTGATCTACGTATTAACCGACGGGAGCTTAGTATGGAAAGCGGTAGTGTACTTATGGTGCAGTAGGTGCTGAGTTCAATTCACGTCCCAGGTATCGATGTTGATCTAATATTAAAGATTACGCAACAGTAATAAAAAGAAATGTTGTTTAAAGTTTGGAAAAAAGGCTTACAGTATCCGACTATAAAAATTATGGTTTGGAATTCATATAAAATTAGAATTCATATAAAAATAAGCTACGCTTCTTACGGGTTGTAGAGCGATGACAGAGTAGGAGAAGGAAGAATATTTGCATGTGGTGATAACTATTTCTTATGATATAAGGTTTCGAAACATGATATTTCAACAACAAAAGGTATAAGTATATTTGTTTTTATGTTCGAATCTTACACCTCTTTATAGTAAAGAAACTAAAAGTTTAAAGTATTTCACAGCTTAAAATTAGTACTGCAAATATTGATGGCAGGTTTGGAGGGAAAAATTATTTCTTAAATCAAATGTAGTCAATTTAAAAAAAAAGTTGATACATATCTGGCATATATATAGTTATTTATTTTGAAATTATTGGCAAGTAATCGCTTTTATGACTAATCGGGCATTAAAAATTTTCTGATAATATTACTGAGAAGACCTACGTCAACTAATTGTATCCAAGTGCATAATTTTGGTTATTACCGATTTTGTAAATATAAATTTTTTACTTTATGCCTGTAATCACAAAAACTTATTATAGCTCATATTATGTTGCATAGAATCAGTGGTTATTCCAGTTTATAAAAATACATTTAATCACAAAATTTTTGTATACTTATTATATTCCTCTTTAAATCTTTATTAAAATTTCATTTGATCTTGTCGTAGTATTTACGAGTATTTGGTTACAGATTTTTTTTTAAATTTTGTATTTTGTTTATATTGAAATAATTTATAGCTAACTCAATAAATTAAATCATTACCCAGTTTTATCGTTTTTACGTTCTATACTTTTATTATTATTTTTTTTTTTTAAATTTTCGTGTTTTTATATACTTTATACAATGATTTGAAAATTTATGGCACCCAAACAAAGTTTGAACATGGGTTATACACTTATATTAAATATATGTTAATATTATTAGCATATCCTTTAACACCATTTAACAACATTTAAACTTTTTCGAAGATTTTCTTGAATAAAAAATTAAAACGAATGAATAATAAATTTTATAAATTTTGTGGTGATGAATAGTTTCTACAATTTATTTTGAAATTATATTTAACTTGAACTAAGATAAATTAATATTATGGTAAAAAGTGATTTAATGATATTTTCAATAAATATCTTATTTAAAATTTTGTATCTTTGGGATTTTTTTTATAGTTAAATTATTTAATCCTTTTAAAGTTAAAAACTAAAATTGTTTTAATAAATTAAATGTCATTTCTTTTTTTTCCAGGTTTTAATTCGATTTTATTAAGAAATTATTCTGTAAAATCAAATTTGGTCTTCTGGTGACTTTCACAGAATACTTGAAGTGAATTAAATGACTTGCAGAGCAATGACGTAGGAGTTGCATTAGTAAGTTTTCTTTTCTATTTATTTCACTAAAATTAACTTAAATTAACAACATAATTTAAGTAATTAACAATTAAACTATCTAAAATTTAAAATTAACCATAACTTTCCTAAAAACATTAAAATTTATGTTAATTTGACTTTAATTTATTAACGTTTTTTTTATTTTCCTTTCATATTAAAAGTGTGACACGTAATAAAAATTAATGATTTTTCTATTCAATTAGTACAAAAAAAAATTTTATGATCTCCTATAAAAAAAATGATTTCACGCAATGCTAATTGTTTTCCCAAGCAAATTATTATAATAAATATCCTATATCATTTCAGTATTATCAGTGAGTGGGCTATTAACAAAATCATAATCTTTAATAATTCCATAGACAATTTATTTCTAATTATAACTTTCACAAGATTATATACAAAAAAATTCTGTAAATCATTAGGCTATCAACAATTTACTCACATCATTCCAAATTAACCTGCAAAGATTTTATATTAAAAAAAAAAAAAAAACCGAAAATCCTAATTTCATTTGTAAAACATAATTTTTTTTTATTTCTTGTTTTCACAAAAATTTCACATCATCAGCCAAAAAGGCACCCATTGAGTTGCACTATCTGGTTTATTTACCTTCCCTTCTAAATATAAATATTTTATATTATTATATTGAAAAATCTATCTGTGATGGGCGCTCTGTGATATAGTATAATAAATCATCGAACTTCTTTTTTTTAGATCATAAATAAACCCACTATATCATCATCATAGTCATCATTATCATCATGGAGGTACATAGTTGTAAAACTTTGAAGTCATATTGTAAATAGTTACATTATACAGAGCATTAAATAATGTTTACACTAAAATCAAGTATAATCGGTAGCTTTTTGATTTTGAGTTTGTTTTTTTTGGGATGTTTCTAATTTTAGTGATCCAAAAAAAATTTTTTTTATTACATCATTAAATTTACTTTGAAATAGTTTACTTTTTAATAGAATTAGTATACTTTTGCACTAATAAAAATAATGATGGAATTTTTGGAGGTTGTTGAAATTGTAGATTACATTACAATTAGTTAGTTAATTGAAAATGCTATGTAGCTATGACAGTAACATCAGTCTACCTAATTTTATATTGAAAAATTATATTTAAAAAAACAGTCGATTTTTTTTTTTTTTTGAATAATAAAAACTGACTTTATCGAGATTGTAGCGCTTTTATCTAAAATTTGGATAAGCTTAGTGGCTGTTAAATTGAAATTTTAAATCTCCAAAGATGACCTTATATACTTTTATTACGAAATAATAAAAATCTCTTTTTTTCATATGCCAAAAGTTCAGTCAATTTATAATTCTTATTTGATAATGACAGAATAATTTAACTTAAACTAATAAGTATATTTCTGTTTTGGTTTGAATTTCATTCAAATTGTTACTAATTTAATAAAAGGTGGATATATCTTCAAAAAAAAAAAAAAACATTATTTTCTTAATACAATTGATGAGCCACGCGGAAACTAGATGGGCTGAACCTGTAAGGAAATGTAATTTTTTTTTTCATTTATTTATTTTATTATTTATTATATTCACATAAGTCATCCTGAAACTACTTAAATTACTTGAATATGTTTTATATAAATATATGTATATATGTTTTTATTTATTTCCGAAAATGAAAAATGACAAACTGACGTCACGTAGAGTGTGTAAACGATGTGTCATGTCATGATCTCGTGTCAAAATGATGATGATAATAATAATGATTATGATGATGACTTGCAGTCCATATTATATATAAAATTATATAAAATGTTGTTTTGCTCTTGTTTTATTTATTTTTCCTTCTATATATACATAAATAGATGTTATTTTTTTTTTTTTTGTGTACAAACTATAAAATATATCCATCACAAAAAAAAAAAAAAAAAGGAAACAAAACATAAATACTAAAATTATGTTATAGTTGGTTTAATAATATAATATGCTCAGTGGTTTACATAAAAGATGATCTTCAAGAATCTAGAGAGTTTGACCAATTCAATTATCAGACCATTATTCTATTAAAAAAAAAATTATATAGTATAGAAATGAGAGTTGTAGATACATATTATACAGAATGAAAAAAAAAAAAATTAGTTTGTTGTCATTCAAACAATTACCAGAAGTCTATATAAAATAATTTTTTTATTATTATGACACACCACAAGAATAAATAATATAAATTTTATGGCATATATATATATGTACTTATATGTTTTATTGAAAATATGTTTATAGAGATATAAAACAGATTATTTATTATAGTAATTGTTCAAAAGTGAATTGATGAATTTTTTTTTTTTTTTTTTGGTAATTTTATTAATGGTATATCATTTTTCAAATATGTATTATATAGCTGGGAAAAATGATTTCTTTCCTAAATAACATTTTGATTTACAATTACAAATTTTGATTTAAATAAATAATAGTTTAGATATTTTAGTAGTTTTTGGTCTTGTTTACTTGAAAAAGTTTGTCAACATTTAAAAATTATATCGACAATATGTTGTTTTAGGTAAAATAATGAAAAAAAAACTATTCAAATCTTGCCACTATGAAGATTTGAATAATTTTTTAATCAATTTATAAATTCCATTTAGTTTAGGTTAGATTATATAATAAAATTGGGTTGGGCAAAATTTTTATCCAATCATTAGCGTACTTTAGATTTAAAAAAATGCCTAAGGTGGTCTTTTTGTTTTCTTCCCTTGTTCATCCCATTGTGGAGTATAGGGCTCCAAGTACCGAGTTATCTGCACTTGAAGTATTGATATTTTGTATTGCTATTTGGATCAACTAATTTTTTTTTTATATGGACTCCGAACCATAAATTTCTTTATAGTGAAGCCACCATCGGTCTTAGGTCAGAATCTGACTGGTACTAATAATACATTACTGAACCGTCGAAATCTGCTGTGAAGTAAAACTATCACATTTATATAATATGTACCAATTGGATTCTTCCAACGTCTGCAATTTGTGACCTGTTCATGTTATCGTGTTAATTTATTTATTTATTCAATTTTTTAATATTTAATTAAATTCACTTTTTTATACTGAGTAGTTGTATCTTATTATAAAATATTTATTATCCTTGTTTGTGTCTAACACTGAAACATTAGAGTTCAGTCTACAGTGGATAGTACAATTTTTTTCAGGATGTGAAAAGAGTTCAAGAGTATAAGCTTAACCTTTTATTTTATTGTCTAATATTATCTTCGTATTTTGTTTGAAATCTTCAATGTTAATAGACAACATACTAACAATATATCTCCTTCGCTGATCCAAACTAATCATTCCCATTTCCTGAATATGAAATTGTGGCGCGTACGTTTGATTTTGATTAGGATTACATACTGAATTCCTAATTTTTATAGTTAAATATATTAATATGAACCAAATATCTTTACTTCCTCATCTGTAAATTATACTAAATTTGCATAAGAACAAACATTATTTAGCTAATTTAATTACAGCTAACTTAACAACACCTCAAAATATGTCTATGAACAATATCTTTCACAAAATTCAATTTATCATAATAAATTCAACCCTAAAAAAATATTCTCTCAATAGTCCTTGACATAATACTTAAAAAAAAAAATTATCCTTATCTTTTATTTCAAATCATTTCAAAATAAAAATTAAAATTCATGTCAGTGTTAACTTAATTAGATAAGTGTTAATTTAGATCTTTGAAAAAAAAACCATTATTATATCAGAAATATTTTTTTTTCAGTTGTGCCCCACAGAAAAGAAAATATATGACATCATTAAAATATAATATTGTACGCACCTGAAAATCATTATTTATATAGCAATATTCATTTTTTATAAACATTATTTGATTAATTATAATTATATACCTCACGTCATGCCTCTTTATTACCGCATATTTGACATTTCAGGACTAATATATTTTTGAAATTTAGATGAAACAAACTCAAAAGTTCATCACGAAATGTCAGTTTGAAAGAGTTATAATTATTAATTTTTTTTTTGGTTATAGTGTTGAAACCGGCAAGGATTAATGTCAAATTTGAAATTTTGACAAATTTTCTTTATTTGATATTCTTTTTATATAAAAAGTTTTTAATTTATTGTTTTTTTTTTTATTTTCAAGTTCATCCCGATTGAACATAACTTATGCTATGGTATTAATCATGTTTTTCTATTTAAAATATTAAAGATAATAAATAATAAAAAAAAAACTATTACAAGAATTATTTAAACATTTTTTGATATGTCAATTATCCTTACCAAAAAAAAAATGACATTAATAATTTAATAAGTTTGTGATCTTGAATTTTGTTGGCGGTAAAGGGTAAAAATATAAATGCATTTCGAATTATAATTTTAATTTTGTGGTTTAATTTTATTATATATTTGTAAGCACTGACAGAGGAATATAAATTTTAGTGAGATACAATTTTGATTACAAGGATTTAAAGACAATCTTGTTACGAGAAAAAATAGACAGAATCATTTCTTATAATTTACATATAGGATTTAGACTAGAAAAATTTAATTATATTTATTTAGTGTCATTAACTTGTAAATTAATAGAAATTTTATGAGATTAAACTAAGAAAAATATTTTAAAGTAAAGGCTTCAACTTAAACTTAGAAACATATTTAAAACTGTAAGGTTCAACTTAAACTTAATGTAGTTTTTAAAGCATAACGTTTTTCGACCTTTTTAAAGTAATTGCCTATATAGGTTAAAATTAAAAACATTATTTTTAGTACATCATTTTTAGACAAGATCTAATAGTTTATCAATTTCATTTAAATTTTAGACAATTAATCAAAGTTTTGCAATTTACGTTTACAAAAACTTACTAACTACTATATACATCTAGTATCATGAAATCAGTATTACGTTCAAATAAAACATCAGTTTAAAGTTTTCATAATTGGAGTAAATTTCTATAAACTTAAGTTTCGATTGTCAGAAGGTCTAATCAACTAATTTTCATTTAGAGATATCTACGTAAGTGAATTCTTAATTGCAAATACTTTATAAAGAGACTAAATCTTAATAAAGTATTTGCAATAAGGAGTTCAGTTGACAAATAACTTCCTTTCTTCATTTATGCCATTTTAACATACATTATTTCTGTCGATATAGTATGGTTAATTTAAATTATAACGAATAACATTAATTTTATCAATTTATAGCCTCATCATCATAACACCTAGCTCTCAATAATATTCATCATTTGTAAAAACATATATATATATATTTTTTCTTCTAAAACTATGTGATTCTCTTTGTCAGAGCAATAAATTTCTTGCTATTTAATGACTTCTATTTCTTTTTTTTTCATCGTTGTAACCACACGTTTGTCTCACATCGATATACAGAAAAAAAAAGTTTATTATTATTATTGTTAGTAGCGATCGTAAATATTTTTAATTTGACATTTACTGATCATGGTTGAAAGAATATCAATTAAGTGATAAAATTTTTTAAAAAACTCTCATTTTCATTTGAATTTTTTTTTTTGGATAATTTAGAAAAACAAAAAAAAGACCTAAATTTTATTCAATACTTCTTTAGTAGTTCTTCAGCTAGTTGAATAATTCAATTTAATTTCGGTAAAAATTATTTCTAAGAATTAAATTAATAACAAACATACCATAACTTTTTCTTGTTATTATGGATAAGTATGTTTTTACAGAATTTCTTATTTATAATTAAAAAACTAAAAAAAAAAATTCCAAGCACAATCTCACGAATCCTTCCATGTCAGCGAGATATTACATAATAATTTCTTGTTTTTTTTTCTTTTTGAGTTATAAATGTTGAATGTTTTAGTAGCCCATCTGTGATTATAGAATATCTAAAATCATGGAAACTAATAGATGTATCTTTTTTTTTTTTTGAAACTAAAATGATTATATTTTCCAAAAAGGAATGTAATATTTTCATATATATTTTTCGGTATACCTTCTTTTAAATAAATTGAAAAAGATTCCAATTTGATTACATCAAAAATTATTGAAACACTTGTGATTGTACCGCGTTTGTTGTTTTTTGTTGTTGCTTTGTATTTCTTTGGAGGATTAAGGTTTTAGTTTAAAAGAAATTTTAGTTTCCAATTAAATGAGGGAGTTTTCCTAAAGAATTTAGAGCTAGAAATTGGTTTTAATGTATTTTTACGAATATAATTTAAGTAGTTTATAGTAATTTCTAAGTTTCGGACGTCGGTTAGTTCGTCCAATGTTAAAATTTTGGTTTATAGATAAAAAGTTTGTGATACAATTCTTATTTATGTTGTCGTATGAAATACATAAATAAAACGCATTTTTCAGAATTAAATACAATTATAAAATTTATTTATTTATTTAATCTAACAAATTCGATATATTTTACTTAAATAATAATTAACGATTAAAACTTAATTAGAAAATAATGGATTTTAACTTAATTAACTACCTTATTCTTATATCCAATCATTCGACTTTTAAGAAGAACTTCCCGAACCGATGTTCTTCCTTTGAACTTTACTATCAACTTAACTTTTACTTTTGTATAGTTAATTATTTATGCCGATGGTTTTTCCAAAATATCGCATGCGATATTTGGAAAAACCAATCAGCGATCAAAGTTATTTTCTATTTCACACTGAATTTAAGTAATATTAAATTACTTAAGTTGACTGTCTCTGCGTGTCCCTGAAAATATCCGTAATCGGACACCGCAGGTAATGACTTTGAATTTAAAAAATAATTTTGGTCTCGTAAGCTTAATAATCATATTTTAATTTAATTTAAATAAAAAAAAAATTAGAAATTGCATTAGAAATTGCAGGTTAGAAGTCTGTATATCAACCAAGTAAAAGAAGATAGATTTGTTTGACTATATTACAATAATTGGAAACTATCCCATAGATGCCAAAATATTCTTATTAATTCTTTTAATATTTAATTTTTTTGTTTGTCCAATTTTAATTTTTTAGGATTGTTAATTTAAATCGATGTGCCATGACGATTTTAAACAGCCATACACCTTAGCGTAGCTAACAAATATCTAAACCAAAAATACCTAAAATACAGAAAAAAAAAACAACAACTGGAATATCCTCCATAACACTCATCTCCTGAAATTATCATAATTTATTTGAAAATGTAAAGAAATTTAAAATGATGAAAAAATATAAATAAATTTAAAAAAAAAACACCGAAATATGTTTTTTTTTTAAAAAAAAAAATTGTTAATCTCCCTCTCCTTAAATTCATTTCTTCATTTTTTTTTTTTGTGTATCCAAATATCGAGGGTCTTAAAAAACATGAAAACAAAAATATAAAATTATGATCGCGTTCATATTCCAAGAACTTCTTCTTAATCCTAATACGGGTATCTGAATCGAAATGTCGGACTTTTTTTTTTCTTCTTCTTATTTTAATATTTTTTTTTTGCTTCTACTTTATTTCAATTTAAGAAATTTCTTTGATTTCAGATACAGTCAATAAATGGATGGAGTTTAAAAAAAAATAATAATACAAGAATATATCTTTTACAAGGTCCAAAAAAACCAAAAAAAAATTATTATTATTATTATTATGCTGACTGACCAAAAAAAAAAAAATGTTATAATAAAGATCATAAATGCTTACACGTTTGCTCACCTGTGTGAATAAAATGAAATTTTAAAAAAAAAAATGAAATAAGAGGTTATCATTTAAAATGTAAAATATAAAAATTTAAATATAAAATTAGATGGATGATGTGTGTTGCATCACATAATGTTAAATGGGTAAGAAGTTATAATATAATTTTTTTTTTAAAAAGATATTTCTTTTGGTTTTTGGGACTATATTAAAATTTAAATTTACTAAAAGAAATCTTTTATATACTTTGTAATTTTGGATGGTCAAATTGACTAAATGTTTTGGTATATAGGCTATTTTGGTAACAAAAAAAAAATACTTTTTTTTCTTTCTTAAATTTTTATTGTCGTTTTAAAAGCCTTGATCACGAATACTAAAAAGAAATCATGAAAATTTAAGGTTATTTTCTTGTTTTTTTTTTTTTTATGTTTGGTTTTTGGTTTGATGGATTTCTACAATAAAAATTTAATATTTTTGTATATTAGATTTTTTATATATTTTTATTTCATTTTTGTAGCACGACATAAAAGTATTAGAAACTTTAAGTTAGAATTAGTTTACAGGAGGTCCGTAGTAATGAATATGAAATTATAAAGAAATTGAATATTATTTGGTAATATAGGTAAAATGCTAAAACATTAAAGCCTGTTATTCTTCTAGCAACTAATGATTCATATATAGATTCAGAATCTAACATCATTTTATTATTTTCAACCTAAAATCATTACAATTAAAGAAATACTTTAACATAAGCCAGGCAACATTGATATTTCACGATTGATTAGAGTTTACAACTTTCTTAGATTATTGTCTATGGTTGACTGATATTATTGACTAGTTTATTGTACAAGTTCGTCTCATTGATATTTCTAAGAGATATTTGGTATGCTCCTGACTTCGTTTTGAATTATTAAATTATTTGAAATGGAACGTATTCCATGTTCCTCATCAAATCAATGACTATGATTTAAAATTATTTTTCAAAATTAAACTTTTATCTAAAACTTAGACTAAATCTGGACGGTTTATAAATTGCATGTTTTATGCTATTAATTTATGACCTACGCTACTAATTCCTCCATAATTAATTTATTTTATTTGTCCAACTTTATTAAAATCTAATTCAATCTTAAATTTAATTCAATCTGAAACTAAAATCAAAAAAAAAAAATTTCAGTTTTATGATCAAAAAACATGATTCGTTTTATCCCAAAATAATAAATATAATTACAATATTTTTGACACTATAAACTCTTCGGTGGTCATCTAAGACCGCCAACACAATTTTTTTTTTATAATCTTAAAAAAAAATATTTTTTAAAAGAAACAAAATTCCTATACTTTAGAATCCATTTTAAAAGTGATTTATTAGGTGAGTTTTTTATTTTAATGTCCATTTGTGTAAAACTATTAAAAAAAAAGTTTTTTTTTTCTGTGTTTCCTTCTGACTTTGCGAGACGATTTGTCGCGTTTAACAGGTCTACCAAAAAAACTTTTAAAAAAATATATATTAATTTACCGAAACAATTTTTGCTGTTCATTTGTAATGAATGATAATTGACTATAGTGTTTTAAAGTAAATGATGGGATTATGATGATGAGATTTTATATTTAATTTTAACAAGAAAATTTTGTCTTTTTATTAAAATACACCTGTACAAAAAAGCGGTCTAATTATTGACTTAAAATTTACTAGCAAACTTTCTTTATTTAGTATACCTTAGTCCAACCCGATTTTGATTGCCTTTTAGCTTTAAATAAATGTTCTATTATATTGAATCACGCAAAGCTAGAAAATTATAAATGGATAATTATTTAAAATAGAATTTTCTATATTTAATATTTATTTTTTTTAGCCATTCTTTTAATGGCGATATAGAAATACTAAAAGTCGACAGTTAAAATGAGTAAATTGACACGATTTTTAATATAAATATAAAAAAAATTCCATATTACAAAATAAAATTTGCATATCATAAAATTCTAACAACAAAAATAAAAAAAATGTACGTATACTTATAAACCAAATGGGAAAATTTTTTAATTGAGATGTAAATGATTTGATAAGGAAAATTATGTTTTTTCTTAACGAAAATAAAAAAACCAAAAACAAAAAAAATTATAATTAAAACTAAGGTTGGGTTAAATTTAATTACTTGGAAAATATTTAATCATATTACCGGCAATTATTTATTTTTCTACATATATACAATCTGTAAAATTTATTATTAAACATTTTTTTTTAGTCAATTTTCATAAATAAGAAATGAAAAAAAAATCCGCTAAATTTTTATCTGAATTGTCAAATTCCATCATAAATGAATGAGAAATTTTATATTTATTTTTTGTCTTTTCCTGAAAATATGTAATAAATTTTAAATTGACAGAAAAATATCATCACTAAACAAACAAATATAGAAAAAAATAAATAAATATGTTCATTGATCGGAAAGAAAATGTATAGCAATAAATTTTAATCCTTCAATAGAAATGAGATCTCCTGTCTTCTGATGATGATGATTCTTGCGAGACCCTCTCTATACATAACAAGAATTATGTGTTATTTTTTTTTTTTGGAAATCAAGATTTGAAGTTTTTTTTTCCATTTTGTATTAATAATGATCTAAGTGAGATTACCTCATCAAGTCTACGTATATAAGAAATTCCCATAAATAACCGAACAAAAAAAAAATTATAAATAAATTTTAGAAATCCTAAGGGACAAGTTTAAAGAAGAAAAAAATCATGAAAAGTTTTTTTTTGTATGTTGATAATTTGATGTAGTTTTGATAATGTTTGTTTACTTCAGATTTAAATATATGTACTTCCTTATTTGCAAAACAGGCTTGTAGTTCTTCAGTTTGTATTGCTAAATAAAGTAAACAATAATTTGGTGAATCGTCAGGCACTAGATTAAGTAGAATGGCAATCTAATCAGAGTTTAAAATATTTCAATAACAAATGGAAAATGTTGTTGGTATTTACAAACCACAAGCTACCCCACTGCACCAATCGATTATCAATTTCTTTAATAAACTCGACGTACTTACCGACTTAATGTAAACCGCTTCATTAACATTTGTCATAAAGTGCGATTCCTAAATCTGCAATTTTCAAAGCTCTGTAATCTTGCAGGGCAATGTAATAGGACGTGCTCGGAAAAGGACATTTCTAAATTAAATATCTATGCTCCATATGTAAATTGAAAATAATATTTATAAATTAAATATTGATACTGGTTACAGGACATTTTATGTTGAAAAAGCACGGTACGTTTACCATCAATCTCGCTATCCAGATATATCAGGGCTGTCAAAATGTTAACGATCATTGATACAGTGGAATGAGGAGCAAACATTGATACAGTGGAATGAGGAGCAAACATTTTTTTTTGAGCTGCAGAACCGACCTATAACTGGCTTTTTGCCAACAATCAACAACAGGAGTTGCATTTAAAGAATATATCCACTGGAAGATTTCATCGATTTTATGAATTTATTGAAAAGTTTGGAGTTTTCAATGAAAATTTCTTAAAAATATAAAATTGATTAGAAACAAGATTTAATTTTTTTTTGTCTGATACATTTTTGTATATTTTTCTTTATAACCTCAAATTACACCTGCAATAGAAAAATTACTCCAAATCGAATATGTAATCCTATTTATTATATATTGAGTATTTAAGAACGACCGTTTTACTATTAAATCGATTTTTTTTAAATATTCTAAATCGGCTAACGATCAGTTAACATAAATTTTTCTAACAATATTAAAAATATCCTCATCTGATGATTCTTTTTCTTTAGGACCTTATAATACTTTCAATTTATCCAAATAACAATACGTAAAAAAAAAACCAAGGAAAAAAAAATTCAATCCCGAAAGGTATTTTTAGTTATTATTTTCTTCAGTTAAAATCCTCTAGAATTGTATCCTTTTTGGGTATTTATAATATTTTTTTTTTTTGCTGCTTTCTGTCATTTATATTATTGTGTCGGGAGTTTTTCCTTTATCACCAATACACAACAAGATTTCGAGGATTTATTGTCAAAAAGTCAATTTGCTTTTGTGTAAAATAAATTGAAGATTTTTTTTTTTTTGGTCACCATCCATTTTTTTTTTCAGTTTTATTTTGTTTGGAGTTAAAAGTATTAAAGTTTTTTTGTTTTTTTTTGGTTGAATTTAACTTTTTTTTTGTAGCCTGGGGTGGGATATCAAAATTGGATTTTTGGGTATTTTTTTTTCTGCTGTTGTTGTTATATTTATAATATTTAATTTAAAAAAATTGGATGGTACAAAAAAAATGAATAAAATAAAATTATATTTATATTTTTCAATTCAGAAAAATGTCGCAGTTCTCTATTTATGAGAAGATCAGGTTTAACAAAAAAAATAAAAATATAATCAAATAAAAGAAGATTTAAGGTGAGGAATTGTTGATCAAATATTTATGGTTTTTCAATATTTTCTTTTGTATATTTTACCAAAAAAAAAAAACGAAACTAAAAATTATTAATATGCGCTTGCATTAATATTAAAATTAAGAGGAACGAAAACACCTACACTTTAATAATAATATATTATTTTTGATTTAATCCATTTTGCGGTATCCAATTTCCAAGGTTGGTATCCATAAAAAGAACATTTTCAGTATGGTGTTCATTGGTCAATGAGAACAATTGATTTTAATCGCTTGAACATTAATAATTATTATTATTTTTATTTTATTTTATTTTTTGGTAAAACAATTAAATTTTATTAGATTTATAAAATATTAATGTTTTTTTTGGTTCTTTTAAAATATTGACTTTAAGACGAATTTAATTTCAGTAAAATAATTTTAGTAAAAACTATGAGGACTGTTGCTAACTATTAAATAATGGTGACATTGATTCTTTTTATTATTATTATCATTATTTTAACTTTATTTACAGTGCATTTTATAAATTTTAACAAGTTTTTATAATTTTGATTTATATTATTATAATATTAATTTATATAAACCATTTTAATTTATATTTGAATTTTCAATTTAAGTTCGATTCGTAAATGAATGCTTAAAGTTATTTTAATTCATTATTACGTTATTTTTATTTTTAAGTCATAATTATTGTAATTTTCAATTATTTATTTTAATAATTATTATTGGGTTGTAAACCACCACCAACTTGAATTTGGTTTGAAGCTAGCCTCCAATTCCTATAAAAAGCATGCAGATCATCCTTCCAGCGTTTGTTTTGTTTTCGTAATTTTCCGTAAACGTCTCTAGAACGCCACTTCGTTAATGTTCTTTCCATCCTTCGCTGACTCTTTTTTCATTTTTTCCGAAAGATTCGATTGGTTCTTTATTCACTATAGTAAATAATCTGATTGCGCAAATAATTTTGAACTACGTAGTTAAGTATTAAAGATAAAATTGAGTTAATTTAGTTACAATAACTTTTAATGACATTTGATTTAAAAAAAATTCCCATTTTTTATATAAGAATCGACAGTTTTCGTCCGATTTTTATTGTAAATAATTAGAAAGCTTAATTATGACTAACACTGAAATTTCCAGGAAATGATTTAAAATGTATTTTTGTTTAAATCAAATATCCGGGTTCAAAATTCTCTCAGCTATAATCAAATAATCTAATCCATTAAAGAGTTTTTCAGCTATTTTTAAGAATGTCAAAACAAAAAATTGAAAAAATAAATCTAAAGAAAATTCACAAAAATAACTGAAAAAAAATTTAAATAAAAAACAATAAATTTAACATTTAAAAAATCACACTTGATTATGTCATCATCATTACAATATCCGCTATTAAAGCACCTGTTATTAGCCTTTTATAAAAATCACAGAATTATTTTTTTTCAACTGTCACTACTTTATTGCCTATATTTATAAATACAGTATATGAAAAATTTCATATCCCAAACGAAATTTGAACAATAATTGTTTGGCTACAGAAATTTGTCATCTTGACAAAAATGAATTAATCCTGACTGAAATGATAAATATATTAAATAAAAGAAGAAAAAACAAACTTAACCAAAAATTTCTAAGATGTGCCAGACAACTTCAAGACAGAAATAATATAATATATAAAAATGTTTCCTTGATTCGGCACGACCATAATGATGACAATCCAAAATATTTTCAACAAAAAAACAATACATCAAATAAATGTATATATATTTACAAATTTATACATATATATATAACGTACGTACTCACTTTAATATGTCCCCGACAATCGACATAGTTTAAATGTCAAAATAAACTTTTAAAACTGTCATCACCAAAAAAGAAAACTTATTTCTAGTCATAAATCTAAGCTCATCATAGTCAGAGAGTGTGAGCAACAAGTGAAGACATTATACCAAAAATCAAAGAAAAATATATAAAAATTGGGCTAATAACGAAAATGAACAAAAAAAAAACAAACAACAGAAACAAAACACAAAACTTTTTGACATTTCATTTGACATCAAGAATGAAGAATTGGTTTTTTTTTTCATCGGTTTTTGGTCGGTTGTGCTGGTCAACCGACCAAAAACCGATGAAAAGGGTAAACGTTTAGACTTTTATGGGATATAAAATGACTGATAGAAGAAGATACGCTAAATGATTAGATATTTTACAGGTAATAGAAAATTATGCAATATGACAATATTCCCGTGAATTTAATAACTTAATAAACATCAGACCATAATTCAAATATAATAAAAGATGATATGATAAATTATTGCTCTATATGTAAACGTAATATAAGTGTTTATTAAAATAGCTTATCGTATCATTTATTAATTTTGAACTATATAAGGCAATAAATGTTAGTTTTATTTTATATTAATATTGAATACAATTTAAGCTTAATTATGAATATTAACCGTATAAGTTTATAAGAAGGTCATTACATATGTTTTTTAGTATAATAGAAAGTTGTTATCTTATGTTAATAGAAGTTATCATATTATTTTCCAGTAAAAAATCACTATAAATTTATTGAATAATTATGATTTACCCGGCTATATGAAAAGGTTGTTATAAGCAAATTTTTTCGAGTACAAATTTTCGAGCAAAAGTGGCTTTACAATGGAAAATTGATAGTACTGACTCCATATTTTATTAAATTATATTATACAGTTTGCAAATGATAATATATTAGCTTCCTCCTCCTTGGCACTGGAGATCCCATAAAGAATGTCTTAAGATTATATTGCAATTTGGACCTGATAATATTATATGGATGCCGAACCATAAATTTTAGTTGCAATAAGCTAAAAAGTGAGAAATTTCTAGTTGGCAAATGGTTTTGACCGTTAAAATTTTTTCCAGACTTAAATTATATTTTATTATAATTTGACTACTGGTACTCATTTAAAGCTGATGCCTCCGATATAAGTGGGAGTTTATCTAAGTAAAATTCCCAATCGAAGTAAAATTGACATTTCTGTTTTGCTTTTACAGTAATATAATTAAACGAGTTTGTGAAAAGATAATCAATTCCTTTTGTGCAAAGAATCTCATTACCCCGGAGAAGAAAATGCAATGAGTATGATGAAACCGCTCCATACATATTGTGCGCATGTTTTGGTTTACCGGATTTCATTACCGGATTCAACCTTTTAAACTGTGACTTTTATGCTTAGAACCAGAACATATTGCATCCAGTCCTCTCAAAAATATTCTTCGGTTTATTAATAAACACTAATATCAAGGGAGTGCCAATACTTTAGGGCTCGGATAGAAAAACTATTGAGGGCATTGTGGTATTTTCGGATACCCATGACCAACCATTTTTAAGTATTCTATTTTATTCTAACTAAGTCGAAACTAACTTTCTATTTACTGAATAAAAATATATTTTTCTAATCTAATGAATTATTTATGGTTATATTAACCGAAAGTACCGCGAAATATATTTCTAATAAAAACATATTAAAATAATTTTTTTTTATATTATGTTAAAATCAATATGGAAAAAAAGGAAAATATAACAAAAATGTGACAATTTTATGTTCTAATTGACTGACAAGTGTTGTCATTCTCACACAAAAATACAAAAAAAATTTTTTTTACCTCAGTCATTAGACAAACAAGTAAATATAACTAATTTTTTTTTATATATATATATAAAAAGGTGAAAAGGGTTTGATTAGCCGTGAATGTATAATTTATTTTTTAAAAGCGATTTTTAGATGACAAATAATAATAATAATAATAATAACAGCAGCAAAAATTCCACCCTTGTCAATGTGTAAATCTTTTTTTTAGTGAACATATTTAAATATTTTATAATGCTTTTAAGAAAGGAATATTCAGGAAATCTTCAATAATTGATATTGATTAGCAATATAATATTATTTCAAATATTTTCGTAGATTTATAAAATTATTTTTATAATGCATACATGACGCAAAACTGTTTTTAATTATATACAAAATTAAGGTTAATATGTCGGTATTGAGGTACAAATAGTCCTGAATTTAAAATATACTTTAGTAAAATCAAAAAAAGTGAAAAAAAATTATACTCTGGAGAAAAGTAATACATATTTACTTTCTACATAGTTACTTATTAGAAACTACGTAAACTTTACTGCAAGTACTGTCACATCTTAATAGATAGCGCAGACAATTTTACAATTTACTCTATCATTATTCAATTTAGTTATTAATCATTTAAAGATTGTTCAAATAAAATTGAACAATCTTTAAATGATTAATTTTATTTTAGATATCTTTTAAATTTACTGTTTTTATAATCTAATGCTTGCGTTTAATATCGCTTTGAAGATGAAGTACATCGCTCAAAAATGGATGTAAAATAATAGTCACACTGAACCTTGTAATTTTTAAATAATTTTGAATTTCGTCTATTCAGTGTACTTTTCTATTTGATTTTAGGAAACTTTTCCTTGGCAGTTGTTATTAATTAAGCTATAACCTCAAATAATAAGTTTTAAAAACTAGCACCAACATCTGCTTGTAAGGCACAAAAATACACGAAATTGGCGTGTAGGACAAAATTGTAGGCAGCTGACGTTTTCGCTATTAAATTATTTGAATAAAACGATACTACTAAAAACACTTTGATTTTTAAAATTTTTAATATTATTTGATACGAAAAAGCTAAAAGTTAATAATTCTTTTGGAACACCGAAACTATAGCGTTAATTTTTTAGTTATATAAATACATAATCTGGGTTTATTTAACTTTCAGGTTTGATTATAGGGGATTTGTATATTAACAAATGGAAAACATTATTTTATGACTTTTTTCAGATTGAACTAAAATAAGACTAAAAATTTAATTAATTATAATTTATTGTTCCTTGCAAACATTATTAATACCAATCCGTTTATTAACAAATATTTATCTTATGTATCAATTAATAATGACATTGAACAAACAAAATTTAACAAAATTACAAAAAAAAAAAGAAAATCGTCAGTCATGTCGTAAAGAAAATTATAATCACTACTATTTTACACGACATAATATATACAGGAAAAAATGTCAAAATATTAAAAATTTATAAAATACCAGAGATAAAGGTGATCCCTAGACACCTTCTGAGAATTACAAAAAAAAAAATAGTATTATATATATGTGTAAGGTTCAAAATGAACATTTATTTCTTTAGATCGAAGACGATACACATTATCTTAACAACTTTGATATATTAAAAATTTATGTCTCGATATTTTATACATACAATTGTGTCAAATGATACAATTTTGTATTTTTTTTTTTTAGTAAGAATATCTTTCTAATTTTCTAGACATGAAATAGTAGGATGTTAAATACTTTTGTTATATTAAAAATGTATATAAAATAAAATATAAGATAGATTCCAATGCTTTTAAACATTTATTAAGGATATTATGTAATATGTGCAATGTATATAGTTGTTATATGTATAGTTTCAATGTGAAAATATTTTATGGTACACATGTAATCCCAAAGGGAATTTGACTAAAAAAAAAATTATTTTATATAAGATGTCTGAAAGGGAAACTAGCTGTTTCCTTTCAATTCAAGGGTGTTGTTCAATTGGATGACTTTAATTCTCAGTATGATAATTTTTTTTTTTTCATGTATAGTCAAAGACTATAGGGAATTTTAGTGAACCAAAAGAAAAAAATATTAGTTTTAAATGTAAAATACATTTCATTTTTTTTTAAGTAATTTCTCTAGTGAGCATTAGTTTTACTTATAAGTTAAATATAAATAATATTTGTATGGTATTGTAGTTCCAATAATGATTTGAAGATCTTGAATAATCAAATTAAAATTTAAATACCAGAAAAAAACACTAATTTCATTTGTGCAAGCTACGAAATAGTTTAACAGTTGACTTAAATAGTAACTAGGAAAAAAAATAGATTGTAATATTTCGAGAGTTTAACTTTTTTGCAGTTGTTGACGACTAATGGATAAATAACACCTATTTTAGTTTTAATAAATTGGAAAATTAAATACGAAGTAAGCAAGCACGAAAACTGCATTTAATAGAAAAACAATAATTTAAGTATATAGGTCAGGATGTAAACCCAAGGGAAATATCAAAATTATTATACATAACATTTCTATATATTATTATAATTTTCAATCAAAAAATTATCTTTCTTTGATCATACCCTCCACCTTAGAATGGAATTTATTTTCTTTGTTTTTTTTTTTTTGACTGATTTTAATATGCGGAAAATATTTTCATAATTGAATTAGTTCCGCTCAGTTTAAATCGTGCGAAAATTTACATTAAATATTTTTAAGAAAAAAAAATGACGTTCTTGAAATTCTTTTTGAAAAAAAAAAAATTAATAACGTCCGACAATAAAAGTAATTTTATACTATCGCGTATCGTTCACATCAAAAGTGTGTACGCTTGTTTAATCATTCATATTAATATTAAAAAAAAATAATATATAAATCCTTCAAATATTTCATAGCAAATAAAAAAGTTTCTTATGGCAAATAATCATTTTATGCAACAATAATTTCAGATCTTATATGTATGTATATAAAAATGTTTTACTTTATGATGAAATCATAGAATTTTGTTTCGATCCAAAGATATTTCAATATATAACTAAAATATATACAAGACAACGTATAACAGATAAGATAAATTTATTTAACTTTAAGATGCTATATGGTAAGGTTATGGGCGCTGAAATTTGATCTGTTTATTTAAGATATAAATACACGTTTAAGGTATTGCATTAAGGCGAGACCTGAGTATAAAAAAAATGGTAATATTATTAGTCATGGCGACAAATAATAATAATTCACATTACTCAACATTATTTTTATGGCAAAATTTAATAAAATTTGATTTGACTTTATAGTTTATTGGTAAAATAAAATTATGGAGAAATTAATAAATTTCTTCAGGAATTATAATTTAACAGGAAGAAACAACTTTTTCTATAACTAAAATCTATTCAATTACTTCTCTAATTCTTCAATATGTTTTTAACTTTTTGACTTTGTTATAAAATAATCATATATAACTTTTTATTTCAGATTTATTTGCATTTAATTAATTAGCCTAGAGTTGTATTTCATAGTTCGGTTTCTAATAATTCCATTATAATATGTGAAAAAAAAAATTAAACCGTATACTTCAAAGGATATTAAACCCTTTTACATCAAATAAACTTTACAGAATAGTTCTTTATGTGTTATATTCAATTTTTCGTAATTGTTAAAAATGAGAAATTGTGAATAATCACATAAAGAATTTATAATGAACTATTTATTTAGGCAATAGAATATTACAAAATATTAGGCAATAGAATATTACAAAATATATAAAAAACTAATTAAATGTTATTAAATTTTATTTAAAAATTATACAAATATAATATGAAATTTAGTGAAATTCCTAGAGAATACTAATATAGTACTACTATGGTTGTAGTGTTCTAAGATGTCACCTTTAAATGGGTGCTTAGAAATTGTGGTATTGTTAGTATTTAGAAAATTGATTGAATATGTATAATATATACATTTCTTCTTAGAAGGTTCATTAGTGCAGAAATTTTACCTAAATTTTCTTTCCAATTTCTCAAATTCCTAGGCAAGTATTTTTTCACATATGTCTTCAGAATTTATGTAATTATTAATGTTGTCGAAAGTATTAGAGACTTAAATATTATCTCAAGCTTATATAAAATTCAATTGTTCTAAACATATAAACTTGAGACGTATTTTATTTATATCGGCAGACCAATTTATCCTATTCTCCGTAATAAGCGTAAACTTAAACCATATAAAATTCTGGACTTTCACACTGATGTCACCAACTAATACAGGATCTTCTTCCACTTGACATTGAATTATCCAGAGTCAAAAACCTCTAAGCCAAAAAACAATCTTATTGTTTTCAATTTTCTTGCCTACAACAAAAAATAAATAAACAGAAATACTTATTTTATAGTGCTATTCCATTCAAAACATTACATAAAAAAAAAAATTCAAAAATCTCAGAAAATGTAATTTTCGTTGTTTTTCAAAATCCCGAAAAAAAGAGATCTCAACATACGATATCAATACAAGAAATTGGTTTATTCGATTATTTTTTCAGACCATTACAGTGGCCAGCCGCTGTTGCTGTTCATAATTTCGTTTTTTTTTTGTTGCTGGTATCACTCTCTAAAACACAGAATATTCTTTTTGTTTTGTATAGACTTTTTTAAGATTTCTAATAACGCAACATAGATTGTTGTCGTCCTTATTGTAAGAGACGGTATTTATAAAAGGGATTTTTACAACAAAAGATTCTCTTCGAAAGCAGATCGATCAAGTTCATATTTCCCTGTGTGTAAATAGGAGACAAAATAACATTTATAAACAAAACAAAAAAAATTGCTAACACAATGAACATAGGACATTCACTTATCAAAAAAGAAGAAAAAAATGAAACCCAGAAATGATGCTCCCAAAAAATCAAAAAACCAAAAAAAAAAATATTTCTTCCCAGAGAAATCAAAATTTTTTTTACGTTTGGCTTAAAAGCGTATAAAAAGTTGTCGTTTTTTTTTGTGAATTTTTTTGTAACAAAAAACTGAAATAACCATATGTAATGGGATACAAAAAAAATATTTTCACTGGAAAAGGATAAGTTTTATCTGTCGTATATTGTTTTTTTTTTTTGGTTCTTGTTCATACTTAGATGGATTGTGTCCTTTAAATTCTTCTTGTAGAAGAAAACAAAAGAATCAACGGGCAAAAATTTTCTGATCATGTCAATCGAATCATTATATATTTACCAAAAGGATTTTTTTTTAAATTCTGCGTATTCAGAATTATGATCATGGTATTCGTTGTTTTTTGTGTTAAAAAATCAAATAATGAGAAAGATAAAATATTCTTTGAAGATCGATTTGCGCAGATGTCCTTTTTTTGTTAAAAGAAAATACAGTTTATTTTTGTTATTGTCTTAAATACCAAATTAAGTAAATCTGATAAATATATTTAAAAATCTTTTTACATAGTTTTAGAATTTCAAGCCAAATTCTAATTTGGATCAATACAGTTTTTTTTTTTGGGAAAATATTTTAAATGAAATTTTTAGTGGAGACTTTGTGAAAATTTGTGACAAAATTATTGACTGAGAATTTTAGTTCAAATAACTTAAGTTTAAAATTAGAATTGTAATGATATATTCTGAAGGATAAATAAAACATATTTGATGATTCGAGAAGGGTACGTGAAGGATTACTTAAAAGATGCTTAATTAGATATTTTGAGTATAACTAAACTAGCACGAAACCTATTTTAATTAATAAAATATTCTTCTTTTTCTATGTTCACTCCCAAGTGGAGAATTATCTGTTCTTGAAGTTTCTGAACATTTTTTTTGTTGAAATTTGGAACTACAATCTGTATATGGATTCTGAACCAAAAATTTCTTTATAATTGCTACAAGCTAATGGTTTTTAATTATTTAATCATTATTATTACCAGATGACATCAAAATATTTTATTGTCACTGGATTACAGGTACTCATTCGAAGCTGAGTAAACTTCGACCAACATATCTCGGAGTGGTATTGAACCCAGTACCTACAGCACCACAGAAAAGTAAGCCATCAATGGCTAAATTTTTATTTTAAATAGCAAATTGATAAATTATTTAAAATCTTTGTATACTAATGATTTTAAATAATTTATCAATTTCCTATTAAAAATTTAAATTTATCCTCGAATTTGATGCTAAATTTGACCAGGCTTTTTTATTCTAATAAAAAAAGTAAAAAATTCTGCAGTTGTGTTTTTTTTTAAATGTTATTTTCTCCGTATTTTGGAGTTATTTATGACCGGAACATATTTATATTGACATTTTATAGACGCTGCTGTAAAGTCTATTACTTTTCCGCATTATATCAAACTCAAGGATTGTAAATTTCTTATGTGATCAACTGGACATAAATTCACGTTGTTTTATTTTAGATAAACAAAAAACAAAAAAAAAAAACAGAAAAAATCAACAAAGTAAATTAAAGAAGGATCAAAACACTGAATGAATTATATATACATATATTTTTTTTTTATGATTTTATTGAGATTCTTTTTTTTTTTTTGAAATGGTCAAAAGTAGCACGATGCACGTTTTATTGTGTATATATGTCTCTCTAAAACACGATTAAGACACCAAACAAAAACACCATAAATGTACACCAAAATAATATACAAAAAAAAAAAAAAATATAACCAGTAAAGAAATAAACAACAACAGAGAATCATTTTACTTGATGCATGGATGATGGGCTTTGGTGTCAAGTATAAAATAGGATGAACATTCAGATGAAGATTTATGATGATGAAGAAGAAAATTGTTAAAGAGTTTATTGTGGACCTCATTGAAGTTCCACCAACTGAGAAATACATGATTATTATTATTATTATTATCGTGAATAGCAATATGGTTTTGATGGTAAAAATTGTTTCTTTTCTTTATTTTTTTTAATATATATTTTGTGTGAAATACCAAACAGTGTGGTCAATTGATATGTAATGCTTCTGGGTTATAAATTAAGGGAAAAAGTTATAAAGTTACTGATTTAACTATATAACTAAAAAAAAAAAGAAGAGTATATAAACTGCCAAGTTAATAAAAAAAATATATATGAAAAGGATTTTATAATAAAAATTTGGTGTTTTTTAAAAAAAAATTTTTGAGGTGATACAATGGAAAATTTTATAGATTGTTTTAGGTGCAAAAGTTAATAAATTTATTTTTAACTGCTTTTGTAGATTTAGCCATGGTAGTTGGTTTTGATGGTGGCGCTCAAGTTGATTATTATTATTTTTTTAAAATAATTTCAAGGTATATATAGAAATTATGTATAATTGAAAAAGGAAAAACAATTTATGATTTTTAAAAAGGAATATATTATGATTAATTTATATTTATAATAAATTGTTGTCCGGAACAAAATTTTTAATTACTACATAAATATTTTCTTTTAATTATTTTTAAAATAATGTTTGAAAAATTATAGTCCAAGACTAAAGTGCGTAAATTATCTTAAACATGTTAGTTAAAGACTATTTAAAGATTAACACTTAAATATAGTTGAAGAACAATATGACTTGTTATAAAAATTTACTACACTTTTTTTTTTGTAATATTTTTCTATACTGAATACTTCATCACAAATAAAACTGCCGACGGTTTAAGTCTAAAGGATAAAATTAAAATAGTCTTCAGAAGTAAAAGTTGCTTGATAGTACAACCTAATTTTTTACAAATTTTAATTGTAAAGTTATAAAATTCTTTCCAGTTTTCGGATACTATTAAAGAATTATTGTTATGATCAAACAATTTTCGAAGATAATTATAAGTTTGTCTTTTAATCAAGAGTTTTAAACCTTATAAGTTCATATATAATATAAATATAAGCCTAATTTCATTTAACAAATATTCTGAAATAATTTTTTTGCTTTAAAAGTTCATTGACTAGACAACAATCTGAATATAATTCGTATTCAAATTTTTTCGTGCAATTACCTATTTTACATGGAAAGTTTATTGCTACAAAACCAAAGTTGTAAAATTTATCTTAATTACTTAATAACATAATCTAATTATTTACAAATATTTACTATTTATTTAATTTTTGTAAATTGTTTCTTTCGAAAAAGGAATCAATTCTACCTAAATTTATTGACAATTAAAAGGTTTATTGCGGTAAATAATGGATTTCTAATTTAATTGACTTTTTATCTTGTCATTAATGAATATTGAAGGGTTGACTAAATCAACATTATTCATAAAAACTCCTATTAGCTGTATTTGTTTAAAAATAATATATAAGTATAATATAGAAATTAGCTTTTTAAAATTTCGAGTTTCTAAAATTTGGCGTCGTCATTTATTATTTACAATTCAAGGGTTTTTTTATTATGAAGAAATATTTATTAATTTTTAACCTTTATTTCTTGCCATTTTATCGTATTGTCAAGAAACATTTATGTTTTGAGTTGAAATGAATTTGAAAATTGTTAATAATAATTAAAAATATTTGAATAATTTAGTTTTTATATTTATAGATCATATAATTGTCTAGGATTATTAACAAGTTTTGGGTCTAAATTTTATTACAAAATAAAAAATTTTACACTTTTACCGGGACATTTTATATACCTTATATAAACGTTTAGTTCTTAAAAACATTTAATAATTTTTAAATACTATCTTAAAAACAATTTTCCCACATTAAATTATATCTAATTTTAATAAATTTCTTATACTATTTTTTAGTTTGATTGAGCAAAGGCCTTCGAAAAAAGAAAAATGCTAAAAAAATGTTAGTGTTAAAATTCCTATATATTTACCCAAAATATAATATTATAAAACATTTTATATACAAAACAGGACTAAAAAAAAAAAAAATACAAACATTCCCAAGATTAAAAATTAAAATTCTTTTGAAACTAACAAGGATTATTTCAATATAAAAGTCACTTTGACTGTGAATGCATTAAAAAGGACACACAGGTATATCTTCAAATATAACAATTTTTTCAAACAAATCAAAGCAATATGCCATATTGCCATGTATATATAAATAAAATTTTCTATCCTTTTTCAATGCTATACAAATGAAAAGGACAAAATTGTTTTTGTTTTTATGTTTTATTTGGAAGTGGTATAGTAGAAAAAAGGACACAGTAAAGGTAAAAAATATATATATTTATCAATAAGTTACAATAAATCCAGATATTCGAACTTAAATATATAATTTTTCTTTTTACCTTTTCAGGATTTCTTATTCTTTTGATGTATTTCTTTTGAAACAAACGAAACGAAAAAAAAAATGATTTATGAGTATCATTTTCAGAGTCGTCCTTTTTTTTTTGTTTTTGGTTGTTCCATTTTGAATTTGATATGTATATATGTATATGTCAGTTGAATTGTTTCTCATATTTTTATTTTGTTACAAAAAAAAAAAAAATGAAGCCAAAAAATTTGACTTTATTTGACTTTATATTATAAAACTTAGACTTAGATCATTGTAATATCATTTCTAAGGATATTATTTGTCGTTTGTGATGTGGAAAAGGATTTTTATGTTTTTATAATTGAATTTTTTTTTCAAGATAATATAAAAAAAGGTACAAAAAAAATTATAAAAAATAAGTGGCTTTCTTTTAATATATTTGTAAAATTATTGACCGTAAAAAAGGTGCAAAATAATCTTGACTATTTTTACTTGTTTTTTTTTTTTTATGGTGAAATGACAATTTATAATTAATGCAAAGTAGCAAGGAAAATCTTGAAAAATATATATTTCATCTAATTCTAATAATATCACGTGGAAAATTTTAATGATTATATCCGATTAACTAAAAAAAAAAATTGAAACGTGCGTCTGATATGAATAAAAGTATATATTTTTTCGTTACATTTGAATGACTTAATATATTAATGAAATATTTTGATATTTTGACTTTTTATAAGAATTGGCATAAGATCTAGGATAATTAAGAAGGACAATTGAAAATTTCGTTGATCATAAATCATTTAAAGGTCTTGACTTTTTATAAAAAGAAAAGGACATTGTTTGTTGAAAACGAATAAGTTAATTTACGAGAAAAACAAAATTGTATATCTTTCAATATTTTAATTAACTTTGATATCAAGTCAAAGTATAATTAGAAATATAATGATTTTTATGACATTTTTAACATAATACGACGGTGAAGCAAGCAGACTTTCATTTTACCTTTAATATTTAAATTTATTATACTATCATTTGTAAACTATGTTTTTTATAAAGCATATTTTTTATTAGACAAATTTGTCGTATTATTTTATTTGTCAGATACTTTTAAGGATTTAAAAAATTTAACACCATTTTTTATTTAAAACGCAAAAAAAAAATCCAACTTGTAATCAAATTTCTTTTAAATGTTTTTCTTATACAAATATTTTTTAAAATCTGAGAGTAAATATCCAAATTTTATATACCAATTTTTAAATTACCATCCACAATAACTATGAACTGAATAAAAATGTACATGAGCTGAAAAAAATAAAAAATAAATATGTAATGAAATAAAAATAAAAATTAATTTTGTTACATTTTTAAACGTATTTTACAATTCCTTATAGGAAAACATGCTTTTAATTACCACGGCAAGTAACTTGTCACCTCTGTTTGCATGACAAACAGTTAAAATGTTCAAACATTATATAGAAAATTTAAATATTGTACTTAAAAAAAGAAGGAAAATTCAATAGTAGTTTTAGTGTAAAGAAGTAATAGTTTCGCGATATAATAAATTTAGTAGAATATTTCATTGTGAACCATTCATTCAGAGCAATTTCTGATAGTAATTTTAATTCATATAGAATTAAAATTATTTTAAAATATTAGAAAAACCTAGATTTCTAAAAAGATATCTCCGAGGACATTTTTCGGGATATTATATTGAGAAAAAGTAATAAAATGCTGATGAAAATTTGGAGGCAGAAGAATTATCTTATAAATTGATATATGAATTAATAAACAAATATATAAAAGTCATATTTGTCTCTGTTTAACTATAATTAATCTGAGTTACATAAATTTCTTAGATATTTTGTTGATACGACTTACAGATCTCTAAATTAGTTGAATTTCTTTTAATATTATTAATTGTTCAAATAGAATATACTCTATAAAAAAAAACTTGGTGTTTATCATGAAATTACATTTATTTTTATGCTTAAAGATGCTGTGTTGTTACAAAAGTTCAGTACTTAAACAGACTCTTAAATTCTTTACAGTCTTATTCCTTATTTGTTATTTTGTATTTTATTTTTTCTCACAAAATTTGTCTTTTTTTTTGTACCATTAATTATATATAATATAGGTTTTTTTTTTGCGTCTGAGTGTCTACCATATGTAAAATGATCATATGGTATTATTTATTTTGTGTACTATACTCAACTTTGAAATTTTCTACTTGTGAAAAAAAGAAAAATGCAATAAGATCTTTTTGCCTTCCCTATATATATGTTTTTTTTTTATGAACAAATGATCCGAATTGAAAATATGTATAAGATACATGTTATAAATGAAATTTGGTTCACCCGCGTTTTATCCTTGAATGGCGCAAAAAAAGATACACGCGTTAATGAGATGCGCTTGCTTGGCATTTAATTTTTATAATATCGTTTAAGAAGAAAATGTGGTATAATTTCAGTTTTTTTTTTTTTCGTTGTCGACCAGATTGCTGTCGAATGTTCACGAGATACGCGACATTACACACAACACTCAATAAATATTTGTATATATATATATATTTATTTGTATCTAAGAAAATATTTAAATATAGAATTTTATCTCAACATCTTTAAGAAATTTTATATATATTTTATTTGAATTATTCAATAATTTCATAAATGATTGTAATATAAAGTTATTTATGTTAAATAGAAAAAGTTGTGTAATTTTGTTATTTAATTTAAAAAATTAGTAATTAAATATTTATAAAAATATGTTGAAAAACTTTGAATATAAATGAGAATTAGGTTAATGGATATTCTGCGAATAAAACAAGTTAATTAATAAATTCAATTTATTCCAGAAAATTTAGAAAATTTTTCTAAAAATAGGATATTTGCAGTAAGCGAAATTTATTTTTATCTAATTAAACGCTAATAAAAAAATTTATATTTTACAAAAATTGTCTACAAATGAAACTTCTTTTCAGATAATTGCCTTTTATTTATGACAATTTTAAGTTTCTTTTTTTCGTAAAGTTGAATCTTTTGAGCCAAATTGAAATTTAGATAGTTAAAATACAATATTATTGATCGTAATTATTTACTTTTCTCCGTATACTTGACTTTATGAATTAATTGATCTACTAACGATAACTCGACAAATCTACTAACGATAACTCGACGCCACAAGAAATGGAGCGGTATTAAAAATTATTTATTTCAACTACAAATTTCTTTGCTATAAAGTATAATTTATATTGTGTAAAGTGTACTTCTTATAAAGTTTGTTAATTTAAATTGGAGTAGAAAGTCAAGGAACTGCTTTACTAGAGAAGACTTATATACTCAGTAGAGTTGTTGAGTCTGACAACAATATTTTCTAATCATTCTAATAAAATCTAAGTTCTAGAATGTTTATTTTTCTAAATTTTAATTTAATATCAACATTTTGACGCAATCAACGCAGTTGGAAAAGCATTCGTTTCGCCAAAATCTGTGTTTTTCATTTGTCGTTTTCTAAGCAAAATGTTGCTATTTCCATATTATATTTATTAAATACTTGAATAATTTACTGTCATTAGGTTAATTTATGAAAAATGTGGAAATTAACAGGTTTTGATCTACAATACATATGTTAATAATAATAATATTTTTTGTAAAACAAATTTGTTTTACTTATAATATGCGTTCCAGCAATTCGATGGCGGTCTAACTTTATTCGATTGTGACAATTAATAAAAATTGTAGAAATATATGTAATTTTAAGACTGCGAGATATACAAACCATTACAATGATCTTCTTACAACAATGTCTCTTTAATAAAGCAATTAGCTTTTGTAAATAAAAATTTATTCACTATATAGGAATTTATAGCTCGGAATCCATATAAAATTAATTTGTCCAAATTGCAATAAATGTTCAGAAACTTCAACGTACATATATTTGTGCTCGGGTAGTAAAAACGGAATTAATAAATGCTTTTCACTTCAAAACAACATTTTTGAAATCACCATCTTTTAAACTCAAATGATTATAAATAAAACAATATTTAATAAGTAAATATATTTGCATACTCATTTTATTCTCAAATAAATATATATTACATTTCATTTATGATTAATAATTACATTCTATTTATTATTAAAATATAATTATTATACAAGTAATGAACTAATTCAAATTTTAAATAATTCTTTAATTTAAATTTACATAATTCTTGGTAACAGTATCAAAATAACTCTACAGAAATTAATAATTAATTTCAAATTTTATTTAAAGTTTTTAAAATATATTTGAATATTAATAAATAGTAAATTAAAATAAGTTATAGTTAATCTTCAACATTTATTTCTATATTTTATTACTACAAAAGTTATTATTTAACATATTCAATTTTAATACCGAAAGTAAAAATTAATTATTAAAGTAACTTATGAATCATTATTTTATATTTTCATAAAATTATTTTAGGTTCTTTTTATCTAAATAATCTTCAGTTGTTGATTTATTGAATTTTAGTATAAATATTTTTTGTAATATTTAAACATTTAAAGATCTTTTTATATATATTATTTTTAAAATTTCTTATAAAATGACATTAATAAATGATTATACAAAAATATTTACTTTCTTAATTCCAGGAACTATGAAATTTTGTTTATTAAAAATATAGTAAGTATAAATCATATTATAAAAGAGTAAATATTATATTTTTAAATCTTATCATCTACTCTAAAAAATATTATGTTGATTTAAATATATTTACAATTTAAAAAAATATTTGGAACTGTTGTAATATTATTGAGTGTGAAGATGATTCAAAAACTTTTTTTAATCGCAATTGTATAAAAAGAAGTTTTTGTTTTAAATCTAAAATTGAATGAAAAAATTCTAAAAATTGTTGTATTTTATGTAAATATAACTTTCTTATATTTACTAGAAAGTTTATCATAAATTCGTCAACATTACGAAGGCAACTTATATATTTATTATATTCAAATTCATTGTCATTACTCTCAAATATAAATTTAATCATTAATTTTTTACAAAATTAATCTGGAATTTGGCGTATTTAATCATTAATTTTTTCAAAATGAATCTTGAATTTGGATAAAATTTCTAAAATTTAGATTGATCTGTGACAAAAATCAATTTTAAATAAAATCTGTAAAATAATTAATTTAACTTAAGAAGCTTTAATATTTCATTATTGTTTGCAGATTTTACTTAATCTATAAAGAATGATGATAGGATGAAATATGTAAACAATAATGAAACATTAAAGCGTCTTAAATTAAATTAACTTTTTCTTGTAAACACTTTTAGAATTTCCTGATTTGACCAATGTATACATAATTAAACAAATTTCCTAAATCATATATAATTGTAACTCCATAAATTTTAAAATATAATTTATTATATTGCATTTAATTGGTATTATTTTTTTAAATTTATTATAACTTACTTAATTAGAATTATTGAATCTGATAAATATTTAAAAATCATATACAAAACATATATTAACAATCCCTAAGTAAAAATAAATTAATTTTTATTAAGAATACAAATTTTTAAACATAATATTAATTACAAAAATTTTACAAATCAACAGGTTAAATCAGCGTTTATCCTTAAAAACTATTTCTCACCACATAAATAAATTTAGAATTTCAATCCCACTTCAAAATGACAAATATTTTCTCACAATATTTCACAAAAAAAAAAAGATTCCCATTAATTTTTGTAGTTTTACCTTTGGCTTTATGTACCTAAATGCTCCAGATTCATATACAATTTTTTTTTTGTAAAAAGAAAATCTAATATTAAAAACCATGAAAAAAATATAAAATAAATTTTAAAACTAATATAACAACACTCGAAACAAAAAAATAATGGCCTTTTCCATTTGACAAAAATTTAAAACAAAAATTAAATGTAAAATCCAAGGACGATACGCAATATCAGCGCATATAAAAATGAAATATACCAAAAACTTTCACTTCATTGGGATTTTTTTTGTATAAAGATTTGTTTGTACTTATCGTCCTTTGAATCCTATATATTCAATAAAATATAAAAATAATTTTGAAAATATTTTACCAGCTTCCAAAAAAAAAAAAACAATATTAACAAATATTTATGTGTGTATAAATTTTGCCTTTTTTGCCTGGCCGCACATAAATTTTCAGTTTTGCAGGGTGACAAGAAAAATTGCTTGTTATGGCATCCTCGTCACATTTTCAAAATTCATTAAAATGCCGTAAAAATTTGTAACCCTGGAATTTATGTGCTTGACTACTAAATATAATTTGACAAAATAAAAAAAAATATATATGTATATATATATTTTTTTCTGTTTCAATAATTCAAAAGAAATCTTCTATAAGGACATTTAGAAAGAATAACAAAACATGAGAAAGATATATAGTATTCATCTAAATTTTGGAAACATTTCAAAACACTTTTCAATATATCAAATTTATGATAATAATTCAAAACTAAAGTAAAATGATTGCAGTTAGAATGCACCCTTTTTTTTATATATATGTCTAAAACTATTGAAAAACTCAAATCTTTTTTTCAGTATAAAAAAAAGGATACAATATAGTTATTTATTTGGTATATCAGTGACGACAAAAATCCAATTTACAGCCATTTTAATTTGATATCCTGTTGACGCTACCAAACGACAAAAAAAGCAGGGACATTAAATTGCATTTTCATTACATTTTATTGCTTTTTTTTATCAAGGATAATTTCAATCCTGATGATTTTTCTCCAAAAAAAAAAAATATAAAATTTCTCTAGAGATGCAATATTTGGTTTAAAAGTTTTGGAGGAGTAAAAAAAATTATGAAATTTTTTTTATATAATTTTTGGATAAACTCTCAATGCGCATCCTTTTTGCATCCTTAATAAATCTAAAAAGAAAAAATTTCAAGAGACAACAATAAAATGAAGAAAATCAGGGGTAAATCAATCTTACTTTGTAACAAAAAACAATTTGAGAAAAATGCTTTCGTCAGACAAAATATATACCTACGTTTTTTTTTATGAAATTTTCTTATGAGTATTATAATCAGTCAAAGAAAGGCAACCATATGTTTTTGATTTATTGCTGACCCTGTTTTATAGCCAGCCCCTCATAAATAATGCGAAATATTCTACATTTATCTCATATAAAGTAAAAAAAAGGAATCTTCCTTTTAGGATCTAAAACAATGTTTTTTTTCCAGTTGAAGAAGTTTCAATTATTAGGGTTGTTTTTTTTCATAACATTCTGTTGCAATAGCATAATAAATGCACAAAGTATCTAACAACACCAATAATAATGATGAATGTGAATATAAAGATAAAATAAAAAATATATATCTGTTTCATTTTAACATTCGGCCATTATTCTTTTTTAAACACAGTTCAAAAAACATTAATTTTAATGAGTGCAACAACTGCGAGCAAAATCCACAATACATATTTAGTAGATATTATTTTACCATTTTGTGTACGATTATTGGTCAATATTAATGTAGTAAGTGAAAATTAATTTAAATTTTTTTTATTTTTTGATATTTATTTCTCCTACTTGAAGATTTGTGTAGAGATGATGTGTGAGTGTGTGTGAATGTGTAGATAGATTTTTTTTTGATGAGATTAAAATTGTGAGAAAATAGTTGATGTTGATGATTTTATGATGAGAGAACATAAATTTTATTTTTTAACAGAAAACCTGACATTTATTTTATTGATATATAGCTGTCCTTTTTATGGGCACATTTTTTTAAATATAATTTGGTTCTAACTCAATGGGTAATTTTGAGTTAAATATTATGAGTTTATACCAAATAAATTTTGAGTTATTAATTTTTAATTTAATTTTTTTAAATTCATTCATGAAGTTCTTTAGTTAAATGTTTTTTGAAGCACATTTCACAATATTTATAATTAAATAAATCAAAAAATTGTCAATAATTTATGAATTTAATTAATTACATATATTTATTATAAAATATTTTTAGATTTTCTATGTTTAAATTGTAAAAAATTGTAGTTGTAGATCATAAAATATTTCTAGATTATATTCCAATTGTATTTAAGCTACAGAAATATCTAAAATTTTCATAAACGCAATAACAAATTATTGGTTTTAACATAAATCTAAAATTGAAGTCGATTGTGACTATAAATGCACTTAATTTTGAAATATGAACAGATTATGTCTAATGATATTGTATAATATCCTGAAATCTTTTTTATTAATTTGATGAAATTCAGGAAAAAGAAACTGTTTATTTTTCAATTTAGGAATAAAATTATTAACATATTGCTTCTATCAGTTTTATATAAATTTTAATTTTGGTCCCATTTATTTTACCTTAATTATAAGTTTTATGTTTCAATAATTAAGAAAATATGTATAGTTGATGTGTATAAACTATACAAATTTCATACTGATTTAATAAACTGAAATTACTGAAAACATTTAAACTACGAAATGAATTTAATTTATAACATTAATATTTTATGGTTATACAGTTTTCGTATCACGTTAAAGTAAAATTATTAATGTTTTGCAGATGAATAAAATTTTAATTTTAATTAAGAAGAATTTTCAAAAAAAAATTCTGTGTATCCGTCGGAAATCTAATGTTAATTATAATATGTAATAATATTTTATTTTACTTGGTAGATCATTAAGATTTGTAATGAAAACTTAACTAAATTTATAATATTAAGATATACTTCATTAACAATATTCTTACATATACTAATTTTTAATATTCCAAAAACTTCAATCATTATTGAAGAAGGAGACAAATTCAAATAAATAAATTGGGTATGTTACAAATTTTAATATAAATCATAAATATAAATGATGAATGATAACAACAGATTTAAATCCTTTTTGACTATAAATTAATAAATTAAAGTAAATTATTCTTCTTATAATAGTACTCAATTATCAAAGGAAATGAAATATGAAAATTCATTTCCAATTTAAAAGCAGTTGTATAATATCCAAATAAATTGTTCACCTATTTTAAAAATAGTGACATAACTTATAATCATTTTATTCTATAGGATTCTTATTTAGTTAATCATATATTTTGTGATAATATGATTTAAAAGAACATTGAATATTAATTAACTTTGAAACAAATATAGAATTTTTATTTGTTTAGAAGTTAGGATCGTGGGATTTGATAATTTTGGAAGCAGTATAATAAAATACCAAACATGTAATTTTTAGTGACTTAATTATACTTTCAGCTAATTTGTTGATTTATAAAAATTAAACCTTACTAATATTAATATTAAACTACACAATAAATCACTAATATTTGCAATAAATTAAACCTGAAATAAATATCTCCTTAAACTAAAATTTCATAACCATTTATTATCAAACATTTTTGATAGTCATTCATTACTAAATACTCTCTCATATAATAACATAAATTCCACAAAAAAAAAAGAACATAATTTCGAAAGTCAAAACAAACCTTAAAACAAATTATTACACTTTAACATATAATTTTTACCAATTCATTATTAAAGTAATATTATATAACTATATTATAATAAATATTTATTTGTAAATATACGTAAAAAAAATCAATGTTCAATAAAAACCTAAAAACTTAAACAAATAAATAAAAATTTACCACAAAAACGGAAGGTTAAAGTACCAAAAGAGAAACCATCCAGAAAACAAATACAAAAATTTCTACCAACAAAAAAAAAAAATTGTAATAATCAAAACCATATTCTATTCTCAAAAAAGAAGAAAAAAGTGATTCCCGTCGTCATTTCTGTCAGTCATTATCATTATAGGGTAAGTGATATTCAACAGCATCACACCATCATATTATAATCATCATCATCATCATCAATAATATATATATATATATATAATCATATCTGTGCCAGACCACAAAGATAATATATATTTTATAATAAATATATGTACGAAAAAAGGGCCCACCATTATCATCATCAATTTTTAGAAGCTCACACCACAGATATAACAAAATGAACCTAAAAAAAAAAAGAAAAACATTTTTTTTTTTAGGTATATACATAGAGTATTTATTAATAAAAATCATCGACGGCGAGACATGCCCCATAAGCAATAATCCAGAAATTTATGAATTTCCGCCTATTTAACTTCCGAAAATAAAAACAATTTTCAAAAAAATTATACATATATATAAGCATATTTATAAATACTGGAAAACATGTAATTTTTGTAAACGTATAATAATTTTTTTTTTTTTTTTTTAGTTTTTAGAGGTTTTCTTAATAATAATTTTTTTTTCCATTTCGGTTTGGGAAAATGATGATAAAAAATATTGGTGTTGATGATGAGGAAATCATATTTTTTTTTTTCATCTTCTTCTTCTATAGGGTGAATAAAAGTTTATAATAAAAATTAAATTAAATAAATATAAAAAAAAATGGGGGTTAAATAAAGTTGTATATTTAATGCAATAAAAAGGATTATTTAGGATCAAAAATAATTTTTAATACAATTTTAAATATTTATTTTGGGTAATAATTTATATATATATATATATATATATATGTGTGTTTGATAAAAAAAGGATATATAAATGAAACTTAAATAAAAATTAAAATTCAATAAAAAATTGTAATTCCAATTTATTAATTTAATCCATAATTTTTTTTTTTTAAAATTTTAATAATATCAATTTATATTGTACTAATTTTACAGAAATTTTAATAATAACTCCATAAATAAAATTGATTAACCCAAAAACAAGGTAATTTTTTTTTTTTGTAATATTTTCAAGGATAAAATATAATAAATCAAAAGAAATTCGAACACGTTTTATAATTTTTTCTTATAAAAATAATAATAATATAAAAAAAACCTAATTTCATCAGGTAACACAGGTTTTTAATTTCGTCCTTAATTTATGATATTATTTAGAGAGCACAAAACTATTTCATTTTCTTAAACCTTTTTTACACAAAAAAAAAGGACATTAATAACGTCTCTTTCAACTTATAAGGAAAATTCTTCTCAATTTTATATTTATTCATATAAGGAGAACCAGAGAGTATTAATTATAAATTACTCAAATAAAAATATTTTTTTCTCTCTCTACTCTTTCTCTGATTTTCTCAGGAAAATTTACTAGAATAAACAATAACTATATTCTCTCACACATAAATCACTTTGGAAATAAAAGCTAGGATGATATAAAAAAAAAAACTAATACAATAAAATAAATTCTTTCTTTAATCGCACTCTCCCTTTCATTTACACTATGATTGATAGCGTATTGCGGTTTGACGCTGTCTCATTTTATTCATCAAAAATTCAGAGTTTTTATTTTTATGTAATTTTTTTTGTTTTTTTTTTATTTACTACCCCAATCATCAAAATCATCATCCATCCCATATTTTTTTTTGTATTGTTGAAACATTTTTTTTTTTTGCGAAATAATCGCGCACTAATACCGTGTAATAATTAACAAAAAAAAAAGAAAGAAATTTACTCAAAAACGATCGTCCGTCACGTCTAACACATATGAGTGTATGCGGAAAACTACTTAAAATGTTGGTAATTTTTTTTAACAGGTTTTTTTTCTTGTTATAAATAGTATATTTTGTAAAAAATCATTTTTAGATTTTATTCTTATTTGAAATTTTATATGACAGCCAGACACACTTATACTAACACTTTGAATATCAAAATAAATTTTATATGCGCATAGATATCCCCTTTTTTTTATTGCACTCATACATTCATGTAAAATATATACCAGCCCCAAAGTTTTATATATAACTTTTTCATTCTTTAATTATTATATTTGTCTCGTTCATTTTTCCCAAAAAGGAGAAAACTATAAAAATAAAAAATAAAAAAAATATAGTGTAATGAAAATTTTTGAAAACAAACCATAAAACCAAAAGAGCCGAACCACGTGCGTGTATATAGTAAAAAAAAAAAAGAATTGAAAACAAGAAAATTCTGACATTTGAAATAGTATTGTAAAAAAAATGTATATATCATTCTTTAGTAGTGTATAAGGATAATTTGATAAAAAAGGATTTTCCGAAAAAAAAATTATAAAGTATTAGTAAAAGATTTTCATTTTTGAGTGTAAATATAAAATTTGCGGCGGTTAATTTTTCCTGAATGATTTTTTTTGTATTTTAAATTTAGATTGGAAAATTTAATTTAATTATTTGTTTATAATAATATATGTTGAAAGGTTTAAGTTTTCATTACAGGATATTAATTGGCGTTTATTAGCTTAGTACATATTTGAATCAATTGAAGAAATTTTACAAATTCTAGAAATATTTTACAAATTATGTAGTTTTAAATTTAAATTTAGTAAATTAATAATAAATTTGGAGAAAATGCATTTTTTTAAATTTAATTAATGTTGATTTAATTTGTCGTTTTAAGACAACAGAGCTGTTTATCAGTTGTTAGGACAAATATATTGCAATATATTTAAAAGTAATTCAGTTACTTAAAAGTGAGTAGGTTTGGTGAGATGGAAATTTACTACAATTTACATTATTTACTGGCCATTCAACTATATACAATCGTTAAAAAGTCATAATTTTTACATTCTAATCAATATTACAGTGATCTAAATTACTATGAAAATTATTCTATAAAAAAATTTAATGGACCATTTCTGATTAATTTCAAAATATAAGAATCTTTATTCGTACTAACCTAAGTTTAATTCATTTGATTACATTATCATCAGAATATCATTTTTGCTACAAAATTCTAAAAGATAAAATAACCAAACCTCCCGAAAAATTTACTACAATCCGTATTACACAACAAAAAAAAAAACATATAATAATATATCTCTTTCCATCAAATTTAATTTTGATAAAAAAAACCTATATACGCGCAGGTGTTTTATATTACATTTGATTTTTATAATAATATTTTCATCTTCAAAATGAAAAATCTTTTTATAAAACTAGAGCACACAATATAGAGCCCCACTAATATAAATTCTACTCAGTTTTGAACTCAAAAACACCAAAAAAATATACTATATTCAATCCTGTATATATATACAAAAATTTCATCAGTCCGCTTTTGAGAGAAATCATTTATAATTCGACAATGTTTTTTTTTCCTTCTTATATATATATATATATTTTTTTTATTTATTTTATCCAAAAAGGCGTTACCTAAATGCGCAATGGCCCCCAAACCCGTCATCCATAAATATATATAAATATAAAAATACTCGACACATAAAAACGTATCCATCGAGTAACGATATCTATTCCGATCCGACATCGAATGTATAATAATAATAATAATAATTTTTGTGTGATTTTTTATTTTGTTATTTTGGGTACCAAATATATAACAAGAGCACAAACAACACTACATAGAAATGGTAAAAAAAAAACAAAAAAAATATAATAAATGGGTTTGGTTTTGCGACCTCACACACATCCAAAAATACATCTAAACTTTATGCTGTGAAACAGAAAAACAAAATTGACTACATACAATCATATATTTCTCTATATATCATCGTCAATATTAAAACATTTTCTTCTAGTTGGGACCATCCATAAAACGCAAGCTCCCCCGAAGAATTTTACTCTGTACAAGCACATGGATTTTTTTTTTTTTTTTTTTTAAATGAAAATTTTTTGACAGCAAAAATTTTTTGTATTTAAATGAAAAAATACATTTTTTTTGCCGAACTATATTTATCAGTGTAGAAGTGTGTGGATCGGTTTTTAAATAATACACATTCATTTTCATTTTGTCGGTTTTTCACCAAGAAAAACTGATGACGACACAAAAACAACAAAATCAACACACGACAAGACAATTATTTGACTGAGAGGCGTTCTATCAAATCAGTCATTCCTTCTTTTATTTTTCCCCACTGAAAATCAACACAAACACTTATTTTCTTGCATTAGTGTTTGTTTTTTTTTTCGTACTAACACTAGTGAAAATAATTTCTATTTCCAAAACAAAACCCATACTAAAACACAAAAATTTCAACAACAAAATTCTGAGTGTGCGTGTTGATCTTACTGTTCCATACAGAATATTATTTTGACATTTTTTAGGAAAATTCATTTTTAAATGTGTGCGTTAAAAATTGAAAATTTTTGATTGAGAATGTATTAATATTTTTGAAGTAAAAAAGCTTCAAATATATTTTCATGTTTGGTTTTGTTAAGTGTGGGTATGTGAGTTTTGTGTAAATTTTATAAAATACTCTCATAAACAATTTGTAAATATACATTCAAGTATTTTTTATTTTTAATGAATTACTCATACAATTTTAAGCACAAAAATTCTTTGATATATTTTCTGTTTTGATCGTTTGTCGTGTTTGTGTTTGTATTTTTTTGAAATATACTACAGAAAAATATTCAAAAATATTTGTATATGTATTATTATATTTTTTTGTGTATACGTATAAAGATATGTTGTGTTGTTTTTTTTGTTTTTAGTGAATAAAGAAAAATCATTTTTCTTTTTACCCCCGCCAAGTTTAGTTTTCACATTGATTGACAAGCCCAGTGTGTATTTGCCTTCGAAACGCGTACGACGTGTGTAGAACACAATAATAATAAAAATTAAAATTTATATTTAAAAAAAAATATATTATTTTATTATTTTTTTTTTTTTATTTCTCTTAAAAATATTAAATTTATTATCACCACAAAAAAAAAAAAAAAATTTGTTTAATCAAAACAACATATTTTTTTTTGAAAATATAATAAAAAAAAAAATAAAAAGTATTATAATTTTTCTTTTTGAAATTATAAAGTTTTTCCAATTTTCTTGCACCGAACATAACCTAAAAAAAAAAAATTTTTTTATTTTTAAAAAAGGAAAATTTTTTCGAAAAGAAAAACTACAAAAATTTGTTTGAAACCAGAAAACAATAAAGTGTGCTTTCGTTAATTGGAAAATTTTAATTTTAATAAAAAAAAAAATGTTTGTTTTAATTTTTTGACATTTGACATTTTCGTTACATAACGTCGGGAAAATATTATAATTAAAGTAATTTTTAAATTTGGAAAATTGTGCGGTGGTTAAATATATACAAAAAAAAACAAAAAAACAAAAAAACTTATACTTTATTTCGGGTAATAAACTCTTATTAAACAAAATTGTATACGGAACTATAATAATAATAATAATAATTTAAAAAATATATATATTTATAAATTTAATATATTTAATAAAAATATTTGTTAAATGTGCTTTTAATATTTAATATAAAAAAAAAAATTAATAGTATTACCAAAATTGTATTATCACAAAAAAAGGGAAATATAAATTTTATGTGAAAAAGTGATTTATTAAATTATCCTTGTGACTACATAAAATACGAACTGTTATACGATTTCCATGTATACTTAAAACTTTACTTACACAAAATATCGTCGGGTGATCATCAATCAAATGTTTTTGAAATAAATTGTTTTTTTTTTTATTTTTTATTTTTTTTTTTTGATATTTTACATTGATCCTTGTATACGTAAATAAGAAAAGGACTTAAATATATACAATAAATAAACAAAAAAAAAAAAATTGTTCGTTTTATTATCAAAAAAAAAAAATTTTTGCGGATTTAATATTATTATTATTTTTTGTAAATAAGAAAATACATTTTTTTATATATATATATATATTTATATAAATAATAAATAAAAGAAATCAGCTGGAAAAAATGGCGGAATATGACGTTTACGTATAACAGATATATTTATAAGATAATAATTATTGCGCCAAAAATTTTCATATCCTCTTAATTAAATTATTATTATTATTTAAAATATTTAAAACGTAAATTTTTTTTTATAAAACATTATTTACAAAAAAAAAAAAAAAAAAATACAAGAAAGGATATTTTCTGTTTGTTCTACACTTATATTTAAATTTAAAGGATTCGTGTTTTACGTTCAAATCGCTTAATTCGGTTCGGTATAAAAAATATTATTTTTACGTCTATGTTTTCGTGTTTTCTAAAATGTTTAAAAAGGATATTTTAAAAATGACTCGACATAAATGATATATTACAAATTAAAAAGAAACTTTTAATATTTTTTTTAAAAGAAACAAGATAAAAAAAAAAAGGATTCTTAAAATCCTTTTTTTTTAATATTTAATTTTTAGTTTTATTTTTTGTTGGTTTTTATTGGTAGTATTTTATTTTTATGAAAAATACCATTATAAAAATAAAATTGTAATTGTGAATGTGCCTAAATATATTTATAAAAAAAAAAAAATTATGAATTAAATTTAAATAAATTATGACATAAAATAAAATGATCTGCTTAAATATATCCTTGCAGAACACAAAAAGAGTGTTTTTTTTTATAAAATTTATTTTAGTATTATTTTAAGTGGTTTTTTTTTTTTTTAAACAAAAAATTATTAAAGTGTTTATATATATATATATAGAAATTAAAAAAAAAAAGGATATAAATAAAATATTGTGAATATTTTATATAAGTAATTTTCAAATAAAGTTTTTGTGATTTGTAAAAGGAAAATAAAAAATTAAAATTGAATTTAAATAAGAAATAAAAAATTATTTTATTTAAATAAATTATTTTAATTTGTTTCATTTAAAAAAGAAAAATATATATATTATTTTTTTTTTTTTCCAACTAAGAAATATTTTACTTAATTAATTAATTTTTTGTTGTGAATTTTGTGTGCTTTTGCAAAAGTGGCACAAGTCGGGCTAGAAATCGCTCCTAGAGCATTGATGGCTCAACCTAGGGTAAGTTTTATAGAAAATTGTTTAATTTAACTTGTATGTTGTATATTGTTCTATAAGATAGAACATTGTTAGGAATTTTTAATATAAGGATATAGATTTAACGAATTATATTAGGGAACTAATTAAATTACGCATACTAGAAAACAGCTGGACAGTTTTATAAGTAGTACACGGGTTATTAGGTATAAACTTAATCGATAGAGTATTACAATAAGCCGAACGACTGCAGTTATATTGGACAGCAGTTATATTGTTGTCCTTCGTGATTACAAACTTAGAAGTTACACCCGTAGTGGAGATATTTACAATGATTTGTAATTATGAAATTTTAATAAAGTTAGTCAACATTTTAGTGAGAATGAAGATTCACTTTATTTGTTAAAAATTTTAGAATATATTAGAATAAAGCAAAGGATAATAAATAAGAGGATAATAGTTGATAATTCAATGATTTGATAATTAAATGAAAATTGAGGAAAATTGTAAACTCCATATGTTTTAAATATTAACAAAGATCGCCAATATTTTAATGAGACTGTGTAGAAAAATGAGACTGAGTACTAAAATTACACTGTAGAATATATTGTTTAAGTAAATTACGACAATTATATTTTCAAATTGTGATTTAGTTAAATTGATTTTCAAATAGAGAATTAAGCTGCTATGAATTTTCCAATATTCACAAAATTTCTAATATAATCTTTAGTCTAAGAAAAATTCCACTTTCCTTAATATTATTGAGATAATTTCAACTAAGAGAAGTTTTGTTAACTGATTTGTCAGCATTTATGTAATTCGAATAATATATTAGAAAATAATTTTAAATTAAATTTCCGAATTGCTTCCATGTGACCATAGAATCATTAACTTTATACAATGTCCTGTCAATAATTAATTATATTATTATTACTATTATAATATTTGTAAAAAAAAACCAACTCATGGTACCTAATTGTGGTGAATATGAAAGAATACTTAAATAATTTTTGTGGTAATTTATTTTTTTAAAATTTGTTTTTTCATATACAAATAAGAACACCACAATTATTTTTTTAATATTCACAAATTTTCTATTCTTCGTGTTAAATATTTATTTATTTTATATTTCTAAATTTATCCACAAAAAATTTATATATTTTTTTTATATATAAAACTTCAAATTATTTTTGGTAGACCACAATGGCCGACGGCGTCAAATAGTGTGGTTGGTACAAATATTTATTTTAATTACCCCCCAAAATTTTTGTATGTTTTTTTTTACCTGACCAAAAATGTAAATAAATATTGGTTTTTATTTTCGAATGACCGCACAAAATGAAAATTTAGTTTAGATTTTTATTTTATTTGTATTTTTCTGTTAAAATTAGAAAATACTCAGAATAAAATTAAAAAATTTTTAAATTCCTAGATATATTTTTAAATAGGGTGAATTGGGGATATAATTGATAATTAGAAATTTCTATTTATTTATCTACTTTACAGGGAAGGTATTTTTTTTATAAAAATTTTCATAACATTTTTGTTTTAATTGAAAATTGAACAATTGATTTTTAATTATTTTCATTTGTATATCTTGTAAATATATTTGTGTCGAATTTATGTTCAAATATTTGTTTAATAATATTAATTTAGTTTATTCTTGATTTGAAATATTTTAACAAACAAAAAATATTTTTAAGAATGTTTTTAAAAGAATTTGTTTATCAAAAAATAAAAAATTATAGATTTAACAGAAATCAAAATAAAATAAAAAAATCGAATTAAATATTTTTTTTTTTCAAAAAAAAAGTTTATATTGCATAAAAAATGAGCTTTTCTTTAGCGGACCTTGGGGGCAAAACATGGATTTATATTTATTTATTTATTTTTGTGTGTATGTATTGTTTTTTATTCAACACCAAATTGGAGTTAATTCCAAGAAAGATTTAACAACAGAAATAACAAAAAAAAAATTATATTTAATCCGATTTTTAGTATGATTATTGTATCTTTTATTAGATATTATGTCAAAGATATATTTTTTGATGGTTACAGAGAAGTGAAGAGAAGCAAGCGACGGTTATAGTCTGAGTAAAATTAGGTATAATATTATTTTTTGGTAATTTTAGAAATTTAAATAAAAAAATCACTTTATATTACATTTTTATAGTGTAAGTTTAAGTTAGTACCTTTATTTGAAAATCAAGACTGTGCAACATTTTAATAAACCACAAATTTTTTTTCTGCAGTAATATTAAGTATAACTGGAAATAAGTTACTTTTTTGGTTAGTGTTGCAAAATCTTAAACTAGCGATATATTTTGTAATGACTTTTAAAGCATAACTAAACTTTTACTTCATTACTATGACTTTGAATACGATAATTGAGGAGTTAAAAATCGTATTACAGACATTTTGGTCCTTAATTTAGAAAAATTTACTTTATTACTAAGTACATATAGTCAAGTAAATTCCATGTAAATTTAATCTAAAAAAAAAAAATAGATTAAATTTTCTTAAACTAATTTTATTTTAAAACTTTGTTAAATTTTGTTTATAATTATCAGCAGAAATTTCTTTAGCTTTTTATTTTACCATTTTTATCAGTTTTTAAATTACTTTCAATATTAACTTGTATTGTAAAATTCAATTTTCCACATTTTTAACTTAAATAAATGTAAATTTTCATTTACCTATTTTGTACAAAATTAAAATAATTTAAAAATTATACTTAATTTTGTTTTTTTTATATAATTTTCATGTTTACTACTGTAAAACAAAATTTTTTTTGTAGCTAATCTGAGTTTCAATTGTGTTTTTTTATGTGCTAAAATTCCCAATCATAAAAAAATTATTAAAAACACTTGAAACTTTTATATATTTATTTACAATTTTCGATTTTTTTTTTGGTAATTATAAAAAAAAACAAAATTTATGACATAAAAAATTACGATTAATTTATTTAATCATATCTTTTTTTGAAATATTGTATGTATATATACTAGTGTAGTAAAATGATGATAAAAAAAAAATATCACTTAGTTAAGATCTGTAAAAAAAAAAAAAAATAATTTAGATTTTTATTATAGGGTTTTAGAAATCAGTAATAGATAAGTTTATTTTTAAAATTTATTGATTTAAATTTCATTTAATTTATTAATAAAAATTTATATATTATTATTTTTTTTAATTTTATAGTTTTATTTCAGTTTTCAGTCTTGATTACAATTTAAAAGCTAAATTTAAAAAAAAAAATTATGATTAAATATTTAATGATATATTTGTACGTAGAAAAATTTTATTCTAATTAGTTTTAATATTCTTTACAAATTTATTCAGAAAATATTTTCTAAACATTTTAAAAAAAAAATCAAGTTTTAGTTTCTTTTTAAAAGATAAGATATGAACTAAAATGAACTAAGATATCAACTTAAATAAATTATGTATAAAAATTTTTAGATTAATAATTATAGTAAATTTTAAAATTTCCTTATTACATTGTATTAGAGTTTCTTAATACGAATTAAAACTGTCTTTTGATATTTGTCCCACAGCTATTATTTAAATCTAGACGATTTTTAGTTAGAAAATATTAGAAATACTTTAATATAATTTTTGCCATCTGCTCTAAACTGTTAACAAAAATATGGGATTCTAGAGCATATATGTAAATCGTATTAAAAGAAGTTTTAAATCCTATTTTTCTTTGAAATAACGTTCAAAAAATGTTGTAGATGTAAATTTATTTTGTCTGGAAGTTGTGGTCTCTAGCAACCAAATTATAATTTCATGCAACATGCAACAATTTTTTTTTTTTTTTACATATATATCAGTTATTTTTTTAATATAAATATATAACTTTTTGTACCCGAATTTATGATATTTCTCGCACGATATTAATTTTATCCCATATATATAGACAATATGGATCACAAAATTATTAAAGTCATTTTCCACTGTTTTTAGTTTTTTATAATTATTTTTTAATTTAAACATTTTGTAAAACACTCAATATTTAATATAATTTTTTACACACAAAAAAAGTCAAGAATATTATTAAAAAACTGCAAAAAAACAGACCCTCATAATTGGAAAATTGCCCCTGAAAAAAGTAAAAAAAAAATCTTCCAGATAATGACAAAAAAAAAAATAAAAGTTTAAGTACATACATTTAATAGCTCGATATTATAGTTCCAAAATATAACCAAAAAAAAAACAAAAACTTTATTAAATATTAAATTGTAACTTTAATCCGGATATCCACATTATTTATTAAAAGGTTTTTAAACTTGATTACTTTGCTCACGGACTGAAAATAATTTCTTAAAATTTATCAGCCGCCGCCGAAACATTATTACATATTATTGAATACCCGACGGCTTAACAAAATAAGTAGATAATACTTTTTTTTTTGCCTGCTAAAGATTGTATGTTAAATTAAAAGTTTTTTGCTTATTTATTTTAATAATTTTTCGGTGTTTTTTTTTCTACAATTTATTTCGATTAATTTTAAAATTCTATAATTATAAAAAAAAAATGTTTTAAAAAATGTTTATCGAGTTTAAATGAAACTCTTTTTACTATTTTTTTTTTTTAAATTTTTGTTTGCGTGTTAGCGAGTAATTTAACAAAAACTAATTTTATAAAAAAAAAAAACAAATCAAATAAAACAATTTTTAAGAAAAATTTCTATTAAAAACATAAATTGTCAGAGAAATTTAAAAGTATAAATTGTTGGTTTTTTGTTTCTTCACGAGATTTTTGAAATATTTTCAATTAAAAAAGCTGTGAAAATTGATTAAAATTCTTTTCTTTTTTTTTTTTAAATAAAAAATATGACGTCAGTAAGAAATATTCTTGTTTAGTTTATAATTTAAAATATTTAAATTAATTTTTAAATATTTTATTTTAAGTTTATCTCAGCATGTATGATGAAAATTTAATGAAAATGAATAGTATTCGGTGAAAAAACTATTTCAAATAAAAAATATATTTACAATTTTTGTTTTTTAATATGAACCGATCTAGTCTTTTGCAACATAAATATTGATATTTAAATTTTTATAATTATTTTTTATGATACTACTATGAGAAATCTTGCCAATTAATAAAGTTTTTTAGAATCCAATTTTGTCAGTTTCCTTTATTTTTTTAAGAGAGTTGAGCAGCGGAAATAAGGATATGGAAATTTTTTTAATAAGTTATTTTTACAAAACTCTAAACTAAAGAAATCGGATTCGAGTATTTACAGGATATCTTATAGGCCACTGCTGTTTTAACTGCTGCATTAACTATAATCTAAACAAATTTGACAGATCGATTGCTGCGTACTGTAGAATTTCGAAGACCGCTCGCGCCCGATCCTCTGCAAATACATGGGATGTGTTCCAGCACAAATGTTCGCTAAGCTTAAAGATATCAAAATTCTGGAGTTTCTTAGAAATCTAATTTTCTTTAATGGCCTGTAGAAAATTAGAGTATCACACTGCGCTCAGCGTAGCCCGAAGTGATAGGCTCAATCAACTTTAGCCAGCCTTGTTTTCTAGCTATTTATCTATCTATTAATAGTTCATTAATTTTCTTTAACATTGTTTATTACCAATCATTTACTTTCAAAAAATTTTCCAAAAAATATTAAAGAAAAACATACTCTTTATTTATAAAAATATTTAATTTAATATTTGGAGTTATTCCAATAAATTTTTTTAATTTCTAAATAAAAGGTACTTAAATTATTATTTTTAAAAAATTGAACATAATTATAATTTCGTTTTTAAAATCTATATTACTGAATTGCTAAAAATTATTATATTACCAAAATATTTTAATATTCAAATTCATCGGAGGTCAATATTCGAAAATTTTCGCAAAAGAATATAAATTATTTTAAAAAATACAAAATTTATTTCAAGAAATAAAAAATAATTCAAAAAAAAATAAAATAAAACATATTCTATTCAGTTAATAAATGTGGCTTTTTGGAAATAAAATATCTTAGAAATTTTCTTTTTAAATTTAATTTATTTCATAAAACTTTTTAAAAATTAAATAAATAAATAAATTTGTTAAAAAAAAAAAATATTTATAGACTCTGAGACATAAAATAAAATACTATGGTGTACAATATATATAAAAAAGTTATAAATTTTTCACAACTGTCAACTGTTGACATCATTTTGACGTAAAATTTTTATGTACCAGAATTCTTTTTTATATATTTTTTTAAAAAATTTGCTTTTTTTTGATATATTGTATTGGTTAGCATATAAATTTTTAAGAATATAATTAAATTTAGGTTTTTAGAACAAATTTATAAAAAAAAAATCCTTAAAATTCATAATAACTTTATATTAAATTATATGAAAAATACATTATTTCTTCTTAGAAATATAAATATAAATTATTTCACTGTTGATTTATATATTTTTTTTTTGAATTTGTTATAATTCTTTTTGCTCATTTGTTAATTATTTGTTATAATTCTTTTTTTAATAATTAAATTTTTTGAATAATTTTCAAATTATTCAAAAAATTTAATTATTAAAATTTATTAGTTTACAATTAGATAATATATAAACTTATTATGAAATTAATAAATATTTTAGTTATAATTTTTATTTTTATAAAAAAAAAAAAGAAATCATTTATTATTTTGAATAATAGTCTAGACTTTTTTAATAAATAATGACTACGTATTTGGGATAATTACAATTTTTCTATAATATCTTATATCTTATAAAATTTTATTAATTTTTCAAAAAAATTTATGAGAAATATACAAAATGGCCGTCGGGTTGTATATAAATAAAATATTTATTGAAATATGTTTATCAAATATTGTAAAATTTGAAAAAATTATAATGAAATTATACTAGGCTTACACTATTAAATATTATTGTAAAAAATTTTGAAAAAATTGTACATTTTCTGTAAATTTTTCTAAACTATTTTTAATATTTAAGTCCTTAATATGTCTTAATAAAGTCTTAGTTAATAATCTTAGTTAATAAGTCTTTTGAGTCTATAAATATTTATATCTTTAATGGTATAATTTAAAACATATTATCAATTTCTAGTTGAAATTTTAATAATATGTAATATTATGATCGTACTGGCAAAAAAAATTTAAGTTTAAAAAACATATAACTAGACTTGTTCTAAAAAATTTTTCATCTGTTTTTCGAAAAATTACTTTTCTTGGAGGGTTCAGTTTCAATACTTTCGATATTATTCGATATAATCAACATTATTTTAATAATTTTTGTTAGTCCTACGAAATATTTGTCAATTATTGTCAATAAATGGCTATTACATTAATGAATTTCGATATATTTATTTATATTTATTTATTTATTACATCCTTGTTACATGTCACATTATGCAATTAAAATATGTAAGCGATCAAATCAGAAAACAATCCTTACAACTCAAGTAATATATTGTTTTTGTAAAAACTGAGTTAATTAAGATAAAAGTTATTAAGGAAAAATTTATAAAAACCTCTTGAGTGATTAATTAAAACTTATTAACTGAACTTGAACATAATTAAAACTGATTAAACATAAAAATGTTTAGATATATACATGCACCATATAATGACTTAAATGAATTAAATAAATTACAGCTTTTTATATAGTATAAATGACTCTTTTCGAATCTATTTTATTTTATGGGTTTTTGGGTATAGCCTGTAATATTAATTCTTTCCAAGTTTAAAAGAATTCCACGTTTTCCATTATTCAGAATTTAGCTTTTTTTAACCTATAATAACCTTTAAAATCTTTATATATATATTTAAATATATATTTCTAAAATATATAGTTTCACAATTTATATACATATAAATTTAATAACCGAGAAAAAACCAATAATATAACACTCACTTTTGTTTTCAACACAAAATATATTAATTTAAAACAATATATAAATAACTATAATATCTGAAATAGTTTTTCTACGACTATGTATATACATAATTGTATAATAAAATTCATTGAATATTTTTGTTTTTAAATATATGTATAAATATGTATATAAAATGTCACCCGCAATTTCATTTGTAATAGGACATAACCTAAAACTAAATAGTCCGTAATCGATAAACAAAAACCAAAAAAAAAAAAAATAACTAAATATACATATATATATATATATTTGTGAAAACTATTATACAAATACATTTATATATAAATATTTATTTAAAAAAAAAACTAATACACAATCATAAACACCCACACAATTGATAATGCAAAAAAAAAAAACTTAAATTTAGGTTTTTTTCTGTTTAGAGACATTCACAGACAATATTGTGTGTTTTAGTAAATAAAATCAAGTTACTAACACCCGCAACCATTAATAAAAATAAATGGACCTAAACTCTTCATCAAAATAACTAGAAAGATATAGTTTAAAAATATACAATATATATTTTTTTATAAATCAACATAGAAATATATATACATATTTTGATATAGTTTTTATGTGTAAAAAGGATATTCAGTTTTATTCTATCTAAATTTTAAATAAATAAATGTCCTTTCGATACAAAAATCTATATAGAAGAAAAAAAATGCATTTAATTTTAGGTATAGTTGCAATTACAACTGCCAACGAAATATAAAACGAGTGCATTCAAATATTAGAGATCGTTTTCACTAAAAATAACACAGTTTTAAAGGATCAAAAAGTTTTTTTTTTAAATAAAGATTCATTTACAATATTTTAAACAAAAATAATTTTTAAAGTTTTGTTACTAACAATTTTTTATGCTTTTTTTTCATTTTATTTTTTATCCTTTTACACGTAACTGAATTTAATATTCTAAAAAATCGATACGAAAATATCCTTTATTTTGGTTGTTGTTTTATGTACGGTCGGGTTAAAAAAAAATAAAATGAAGTTATATATTGTAAATTATATATATATATAAAAATATTTCGTATATATATGTTGGACAATATATAACCTTAAGCCTAAATGAATTGCATATTTTACCCTTATTTAATATGTATTGGTTATATACTTATAGTTTTATAGAAGTCATGGACGATGTCATGGACGTAGACATTAAAAATGTGTTGTGTTTTTTTTTTTTTTGTTAGTCTAGTTTATTAATAAACCTAAAAAAATAGTTATTTTAGTTTCAGTTTAACAAATTTTTATTTTATTTAAAATATTTAATTTTAAAGGATATAAATGAAAGTATAGGAAATTTTTTAGTTTTACTGATCAAGAATGTACAAATACATATTAGGAAATTTAAATTATTTTTTTTTTGTGTGGTATTTTTCATAAATATATAAGTTAATAGTATAAATTAAATATAAAACTAAAATAATATACTTTAACATAGAATTTATATAAATATCCTTTTTATGTATTTGTTTGTAATTCATCGATTTTTAGCTTAAAACAATGTCATTGTCTCTTTTAAAAGTATTAGTGCATTTTACATATAGAATTTATAATATATACTTATATGTATAAATTTTTGTTTTAAAATTGTCAAAATATAGAATATCGTCACGAAATTATTAGAAAATTTATTGTTACTATTTTTATATAATTTTATAAACTAAACATGACTATGTGTATTTATCGAATTTATGTATACACAAGGATTTTATAAACAAAATATTAAATATTAAAAAGTAATAATAGCATTGTTGTACGAAATGGGTGTTAGATCTGGGTAAGAAATGGGGAGCCTTAAAAGAAATTATTTTATATATAAATACAATTAATTGTCTCGAATATTTTGTTTGGAATTTTTGTTTCTTCCGGGTTTGATATAATATACATTTTCAGTTAGTAGCACGCATACAAATAAATTATATTATGTAAATATATCAACGCAATCATAACATATATTTTTAACTATATATAAGATATATAGTTTTGTTTTGATGACGTATAGAATGTGTATTTAATTATGTAAAGTTAAGCAAATTAAAATTTTGAATATTATATTATGGTAAATTATTCTAAAACATAATTAAAAATATTTAATTACATATTTGTAAAACATTTTTAAAAAAAGGGGCTATATGGACAAATCATTTAAATATTAATGTTTGTGGTATTAATAAGACTTTATTTATGAAAAAGAATTCTATTTTATGTAAAATTGTCATAGAGTAGCATAGATTTTGAAAATTCTAATAGCACATAATAGATATATGTAAATACAAACCGTCGGTCTACAAAAACATAAAAAATTTTATACTTTAATTCAAAACCAACAAATTTTTATAAGTAAAAACAGAAAATTAAATTGGATAATTCGTAAATTTCTGTACATAGAACGCGTATAATTAACCATAATTTTTAAATTTATTAAAATTGACAGGAAATTTAAGCTTTTGAATGATATTATGTCGAAAATTGGTCAAGTTTAAAAATCTGACAACATATTTATGCTTTTGTATAATAAAATATCGAAAATTTGTCAGTTTTAAAGATTTGTGTCCAGTGATTGTCTAGCAAATTTTTTAAACTATAAACTATGATTTTTTTTTGGCGTAATTTCAAGATATTTCTTAAATATTTAGTAAATATTATCAGAAATTTAAATTGAAAATAAAATATAATTTGTTGACGAATTATTTTAACTGTAATTATACCTTTAATTGCTGATAAAGGTTTGTTACTTTCACTCACTATCACTGACTCTACTCTTCAGGTCAAAGTTTTCTTATTGTAGTACATAGTGTAGTTAAATATTTCAGCTTCGAAATTAATAGATACACAATGTCTACAACAATTAATTTTTTATTCAAATTAAATCATATTTTCCACTAATCTGAATTAGTTTTTAAGTCCTTCTTTAATATATCTACAAAAAAATATAGAAAATTACGAAATTATTTTAATTTTTTAATCATTTGACTGGTATTTATTTTAATTGGTAAGCAAATTTTTCAACTATACAAAAATTATTCATTTAAAAAAATATAATTTTCTGAAAATTTAACCAACCAAAATATTTTCTCAAAAAAAAAAGTAGTAAATTTAACTATATTTAAATTTTTATAGAAAATTAACTGGGAATTTTACAATTTTACTTTTTTTTTGTAAAATTTAAATAATTATTTCTCTTCCTACAAAATTTTTTTTTGTTATGGTGTCCGCCTAGTTATTTAAAGATTTTTTTTTTTCTAAATATATTTTTGGGTAATTAATTGGGTAGTTGTTTTCTTGGCAATCTACAAAAAAAAAATATAACTACAAGGTAAATTTTTTTTTCACGTTAGCATAATTTTAAACTATGATTTTTTTTCACAACCGTTCAAAAAAAAGTGAATTCTTCGTTTTCTTTTGGGTGGAGGGAGGTAAAGGCGTTTATTTTATTTTTTTATTTTTTTTTTTTGATAGAAAAACTACTACAGTATTTTTCATTGTCGATTTGTCGAAAAAAAATTAAATTTACTTAGGGAAATAAGGTTTATAGTTAAAAAAAAAAAGAGTTTTTGCCTTATTTTTTTTTGGTTGGGTTTTTTTTTGTCCAGTCATTGTACTGCAAACGAGGATGGATGAGTTTTTTCTTTCTTTAAGACGGGAAACGTTAATAAAAGGTTAATGTCGAAAATTGGTTATATATATATATATATGTAATAGGAGGGCAAAAACTTTTAAAATCTTACCATAGACATTATAAATAGAAAAGTGTAAAATTTAAATTTTTTATGCTTGAGAAAATTAACAATTTTTTTTTTTTGAGCTGCAAATGAGGTTTTTTTTTTCTTATAATTAAATAATAAAAAAATAGAAAAAAATTATTTTCAAATTGGATTTTAAAGAAGGGTGAACTCGAGAAAATTGGATTTAGATAAAGATAAAGCTTAGGAAAACCTAAAATAATACAAATCTTTCATTAATTTATAATGAAAATATGGAATGTTTTTATAACAATCTTCTAATCCGATGTATTTATGCCAATCTCCTTCCAATTGAGATATACTAACAATATCCCTCCGAAAACTTGCTATCGCTGATCCAAACAAATCATCGGTATCTTTCCAGAGATTTTTACACAACAAAGTAAATTTTTCTAATAGAATAAATCATTTTTGTAGACAGTTAAATATTGTCTAAAAAAAGCAATTATTTCAAGGCGAAATTACTGTAAAAAAATTGAAATTGTCTCAAAATATTAAATGCATTATCTATCACTACTATGCTCTTAAAACTCTAAGAATTTTCCCTAAAACTATTTCCAAATTATTAAAGAAAACAATTTAAGAACACTTTAAATTATAAACACACTTTCCATAAAGTTTTATCAATTCCATATCTTTTTGAGTGCTCCTCCAAAATAAAAAAGGTCAAGAATTTTCTTAAAGTCCTTTTTTTTCCAATCACTATCATAAATTATATAAAAAATATTAATTTTACCCCATCGTAATATGTATTAAAAAAAATTTGTTCAATATGACATAAAAATTTTTTTCCAATATATTTATGCTCTTTTACTGATATCAAAAATCAATCCAAAAAAATACTTTCTACTACAAAAAAAAAAAACAAGTAACAAACCCCCTTCAGTCTGTCTCTAGTCACTGAAAATAATCAAAAAACTATACTACATATATATATAATAAAAAACCATTAGACAGAATCAAAAATATAAAATAAAAAACCTCTTCGAAATTTTCTACAAAATTTTGATTGATGATCGTGCATCTATTTACTCATCTATAGATACCCTAAAAAAAAAAACGATATATAACGCGGCGCGTAAATATACAGAAAAAAAAAAAAAACTGAAAATCTTCTATAAAAAATATATTTCTATCTAAAAAAAAAAAAATTTATATATTTTATTATTATTTATAATGTTCTTTTATCCTTTTACTATATATATAATAATAATATTTTTTTTTGTGACCTGGTAATGCCATCTCTGTCTACGCCGCCATTATTTCATTCAACCGAATCTGAAACATAATTTTTGTTATTTTTTTGTTATGCTGATATTTTCTCCTAGTGCCGGGGTTTTAGAGTTTTGGGAACAAAAAAAAAAAGACATGGTAAAAAAATGATGAAATATACCAAATGGAAATAAAAGAATTTATAGAATTTTACTATATAGCTACGTATCTATACATAAAAAAAAAATTATTTAAACAAAAAAAATATAATATTGTATATAAAAATGAATAAATATGTTAAAAAAAATATATATGATTTTTTTTTCTGAAGGTTTTTGGAAAAACAAAAAAAAAATTATGCGCCCTACCAAAGAAAAAAAAAAACCATGGAAAAAATGAACATTTTTTTTTAGGGAAAAATATGATATCGAAAATTCTATAATTTTTTTTTGTATATTATTTCTATATATATTTATTTATTTAAATATAAATATTTATATGGAGATTATTTTCCACGCGGAAATAACGAAATGGAAAATTATATTATTTGGAAAATATTTTTTTTTTTTTGTATTAATATTTATTTTTCCTTCATATTTTTGTTGTTTTTTTTTTTGGTATATTTTTGTTTTATGGTTGATTGTGCTTTATGGAAAATATAAAGCTTAGATTATGTGGAAAATTATTAAATATGAAAGATAAAAAAAATTGTATAACATTTTCCTTTTTTTTTTTTGGGTAAAGGGAGAATTACACTGTAATGAATAATTTTGAACCATATTTTAATTATAATTTAAAATTAGGAATTTCTTATTTTAAGATTTTCCTAACGTATTTTTTCAAGTTCAGCTTACACTTTTTACACGTTGTATAGAATTCATTTATAATTGGTTGTATCTATAATTCACGTCAAACTGATCCTCACCAACTGTAAATTTTTTTTGATATTATGTAGTTCTATTGAAGATAATGTGATCAATAAACTTCATTTTTAATCTACGTGGACATGTCCATTTGGATTAGGTTATTTAATAGTACTAATGATTCTGATTAGGCTTCTGATATAATTCAAGTTTTCAATTGGACATTAATATTCTTGTGCACATGAAAGCGTCAATAAAAACGTCATTAACTAAGAACGTATAATATATTTGAATGATCATAAAATTCTGCCTTAAACGGATAAGAAGAACATGAGAGACCTCTACTGGTGTGGCGAAATGAGGAGACCGCACTAGAATATCTAGTGTGCAAATGTGACAGCATGACGGAAGCTATAGTTACAAATACTTGGGTAATAATATTTTAGAAGATCGACACTATCATACTCTCCACACTATCATAGCGAAGAACAGAATTTTTAATGACTAATAGAATAAACAGATGTAGCAAAATGGCAGCAGCTGTAGGTTTTTGGAAATATTTCTAAATCTAACCTAACCTAAGAATAACTTACAATTAGCTCATTACTCCTAATTAAACTTACCATATATTGCATAACATTTATAGAAAATAACTTATATTCTTAATCATTACACAAATTTTCTTACTAAATTTCTGACTAATTTAAATTAATCAAATCCCTTTTCCAAAAAAATAATCAGTTCAATTTATTTTCCTAACAAAAAAACCTTAAACTTTAATACAATTTTAAAATATAATTATAATTATGAGTCTCCCAAAAAAAGAAAAAAAAACCATTATTATATGTATATACACAATTTTTCATAGATATATATAATTTTTCATAAAATATCTTTCAGATACATTTAATTCTTTTGTGTTCTCTTTTTTTGTGTATTGTATTATTTTTTATTCATAAAAATAGTTTAAGATTAAAAATATGTAAATTCATTTTTTTTTTTTGTAATTTTATTATTCTCTCTGTACACTTAAACACCTGATGCACATTATTTAGCATAAAAAAAAAAACAGAAAAGATTTTTGTATTCTGTTTTTTTTTTTATTTATATATATTGAGTCGCGTATCTTCATCATCAAATTGATGATGGCGGGCGGATAATTTGAAGTCAAAAAAAAAAGTCAGAGCACAATGATTATGATGCAGATGATGATGATGATTTAAATTTTATGTTTGAACAGGAAAAAAAAAACAACAGAATCATAAAATCTCAGAGCATAATATGAATAATATAATGCGGTAAATATACTTTAATGCTTTTATTTATTTGTTGAGGTTTTAAGCGCCATTTATCCCCCTTTTATTATTATTATATTTTAACCGCAAAATTTTACACACATACCAAAAAACTTTAAAAAATTAACCCCGAACTCTTATATCCAATATAAATACAAATTGACATAATGTAAAAATATATCTTTTAGATATGGTATAATATAAAAAAAATCAATCCTTCCGGATATTAAATCTTTCATTTCAATCGCATAATTTTAATTGACATTATTTCCTCTTAAAAAAAAAAATGAACAAATCTTCAGTTTTCCGCATTTTTATTTAGTTTTTTTTTTGATATTAGTTTTTTTTTCAGATAAAACTAATAAAAAAAAACTCTTGCATATCTTATTGTCTTGTTGTCATCAATTCTTTTCATAAAAAAAAAAATAGCTTAGCATAAATAAAAATTTACATATATCTTTTTCTATTCTCATGGGAGATTTTCTGTGTTAAGACGGTGTTTTTTTTGTGTTCAAGAACAACGAAAATCACTTCTTTTTATCCTAATTTTTTGTTGTTGATTTCTATGAGAAGTTTGTTTGAAAAAAAACTAATGTGATTTTTTTTTTCTGATGTTATGCTTTTTACGATTTTTTTTTATTTTGTTACAAAGATTTTATCTTATTTCTTAAACTGTACTTAAAGAAAGATTGTTATCAAAATAACAGAAAAAAAAATATATTAGAAGAAAATTATGTCAACAGGATGAGAGAAAAATTTGTATCTTAACATAACATTTATGTTATTGTTTTGAAATTTTTCGGGATTTTTTTTGTTGAAATTGTACAGCATAATAGGAGAGGGAAATTGCTGGAAGACAAAATGATTATTTAGGAAATATATTATCGCTATACCAAAATAAACAAATTTCAACACCTTACAGAATCAAAAAACCAAAGAAAAACAGTGTGAAAAATGCCTTAAAGTAAATTGAGGAAGTTTGGTTAAAGAATCTTTTTTTATGATATTTTAAAAAGAAGTTTTGTAGATTAGAGATTATATTAATAAAAGGAATTACTTGTTTTATCAGCTTTTATCTATAAAAGACTTAACGATTTTATTACAACTAATTTAAGAGGCGATGATTTAGTAATATGTATTTACCAGTAATTTCACGAAATTATCAACTGTAATTATCAATTATTATTTTTATTTATATTTACATATAAATAAAAATAGTAATTTTTTATGTATTAATAGCGTTCATCATAATATCGTTTAGTTTAGATAGAAGCTAATTGAATACAGTTTGAAATAATTGTAACAATGCCGCCATCTCGCTCCTTCTGCTTCCAGAAGGAGCGAGATGGCGGCATTGTTACTCTCAATAAGAATATCATGGAAATTGTCAATCCATCTAAATTTATCCTAACCCTTTTCCTTCCTAAAAGTTTTCTTTGAATAAGAGACAATTTTCAATTTTCAAATGATATATGTTTTTTAAAGACAATTCTAATATCATTCACAATGCCCTTTAAAAGGTGTAGATAGGTGAATTATTAAAACTTAAATACATTTAAAAATTATGAACAGTTTAACATATATGAATTGTTAATTTTTCTTAATTCATATTCATTTTGGATAATTACTTCGAAGAACTTCCAAAAATTCTTGGACAGAATTAATCTTCTTTTTTAAACGGCACTTTTTGTCCTATAAACAAAAATTTAATCCTGAAGATATTGATGTTTATAAAAAAATTATCAATAAATTTCACAATTTTTTTAAATATTTGTCTATTTAATCTCATATAAAATTCATTATATTTGTTCACAATTTTGTCAACCATCATTTAAGAAGTTCTTTTTTACATTACAAAACAAACAAAAAAATTAAATTTAAATTCATTTTACTTTTATTTTTTTCATGTTTATATTTCTTGTATCTTTCAATTTGTATAAATTCTGAAAAAAAAAAAATGTATATATACCTGAACATTTATTTTTTGTTTTGGTGGAGAGAGACATGTCGGTATCAGTTTAGTCTTCATCAGGTATGCGACAGGTGACTTGTCTACCCCAAAAAAATATGAAACTTTATCTTCTAAATTTTTTTCTCTTTAGGTAAAATTTCTGTTTATATTATTTTTACCTTTATTTTGTTTGACTTTAAGTCGACAAAATTGCAGAAACAAAAATGATTGTTTTGGTAAAAAATAATAAAAAAAAGTTTTTAAATTCTGTTTTTTTTTCTGTGTCTGATCATTTTTCGATTGAAAAAATATTTTATAAAATTGGTTAAAAACTTCAAATCAATTTTTATTTCACATTCAAAAGAATTTCAATTTTAAATATTTCAAATCTGTTTTTATTTCAATTTTCGTTGCAATATTAAAGTCTACCTGGGATAACTTTGAATATTTTATGATTCCTACTATTGGAACAATGTTAAACAAAAACTGAAATTTGATTATTTCTTCGTTTGGTTACGAGAATAGTTGAAAATTTTTACACATTAGTATATATTTAGTATACATTAGTATATATCCTTGGTATATAAAATTTAAATTTGTTTCACTGAATTGTGTATTTTTTTTTGTGCGCTAGTAAAATGATTGTTTCTGTCTAGGAAATGTGACAGTTTTAATTTAATTCGACAATTAATGACAATTTCCCGATTTCAAAATATAATACATATTTCAGTATATATAAGAAAAATGCAAAAAGTATATTTTTTCGTAATTTATTATTTTTAAGAAAAATATATCTTTTGTGCACTTATATTATTTGTCATAAGCTTTCAATGTTAAACATGACAGGAGTAAATAAACGTAGTGATTATGTGGTCATTCAACTTGTTTACGCGATAAGAAAAAGTGAATTTTGTTGCCATAGGTTCTATAATAAGTTTTTGTAAATTTAAATTTGGAAATGAATATTATATTATATGACATTTTGACATACTTTATATGCAAATTTGACAAGTGTCAGATATTTTGAGTGAAAGACAAAATTAGATTGACATAAATTGAAAGTATTTTGTTAAGAAAATAAATTCGAAGCAATTATACTGAAATAATTAAAATTTAAAAAAAAAATTTATAAGCTTGAAAATTTTCAGACAAGGATAATACTTAAAATTTTAAATATTTTTAATTATAATTATAGTTTAATCACAAATAAGTAATCGAAAGTTTTAGTTAAAATTAAAATTACTATTAACATTTCAAGTTCTTTTCAATGATATCTGTCAAAATCAATTGAAATAAAAATTTATAAAATTTCTCTATAAATAGATTAAAATTTTATAATCATAAGAAATGATTATTTTTTATAAAATATAAACATTCATAATTCGATTTTCTAACCCTTTAAATACACATATAAGAAAATGACCTCCTACTTTCATGTTTTGGTCTCCACCTATCTTGTTAAAAAATAAAAATTATCTTTTTATAAATTTTACTTTTCCTATTTAATAATAATAATAAAAAAAACTATTAATAATACAAAATAATTTCAACTTCAAATAACATTCAGTTTTTTTTTTTTTTTTTTTTGAACGGTTATGTTATTTTCCTCATGAGTTAACATTTTAATTGCGTTCATAACCTATAATACACCCCACCTTTTAGACCAACAGAAAATATATATAAATTTTTTTGTATACTATTCAAAAGTTTAGGGGGCTCAACTTTCTGTCAGGGTCATAATAATAACTTCACTTATATATCTTGTTTTAAATAGAAAAAATATCTAAGTATATATAAAACTATATTTAATAGTTAAAGATTGTATATAATTTAGTTAAACTGCAAAATAAAAATATTTGTGCACATAACATTTTTGTAAAAAATTTTTTATAGGTATGCATGAAAAATTCACAATAGATAAATATTTTTTAGTACATTTTTTTTTGTAAATATCCGTCAGTATTGAAGATAGACTATGTAGTAACAAAATACTCAGTGCCTTAATTAGTATTTATAAGCTTCTGGTATTTTTAATCGATATCAAAGTTATCTGATTTATGAAAATATAGTAAATATATAGAACTTTGGCCTTCGATAGATAAATGAATAGAAATTAGAATTTAAAAACGTATTTTACTTATAATTTTACTCATTGAAATTTTTGTTTTTAGAAATGAAGAAAAGTTTAATTCAATTATTAAGATCTTTTTCGCATTTTCACCTACCAATATTATATGGATTCTGAATCATGTTTCGTCAAGAAACCTTTAATTGAATTTAATTACAACAAGTTAATGGCGTTTGTTCGTTAATAAATGTTGTTAGTGATGTCCTGATCCATTACCACTCCATTTTACTGTACAGTAAATGCACATTTTACTATATTTTTATTACTGGTATTCATTTTAAGCTGAGTTAACTCAGACCTACCTCAATGCCGCTTTTGCCTATTAAGGGAAAACACTTTCATCATTTTCAAATATATGATTGAATCCCAATTTCATTGTGAATTACAAAATCAAAATGATACTTAGAAATTTAATTTTTAGAAATCATTGGACTACAAAATTTTTGCCAGTCAATCTTATATTAAATTACTATATAAAAATTAAATTAATATGTTGACTGAATCATTGCACTAAGCATTTATTAACTAGAAAAATATAACAAGCGCACAAATAAAAAAATAAAAAAATTATTATCGTTTTTGTACATCTTCTCTGCTTAAATTATAGGCAATTAACATTAGGAATGTTAGACTTATAATGAAAAATATATTAGAAATAAATGAAATCATTGACATCTTAATAAAAAAAAATAAAGAAAATTCCAATACTCAATGCCATTAAATTCAAGTTTTTTTTTATTATTACTTCTAAACTAAAGTTGTTTTATTTATATAAATTATTAATGTGTATTTTTGCAAGAAGTTTAAAAAAATGTAAATTAAATTCTAAATTTAATTAATTTAATTTATTTCATTTTTTTTATAGTATGATGATGGCCTGCATGGCTATATGGATTCTGGTGCAGCAGCAGCCGCTATGTATGATCCACATGCTGGACATCGGCCGCCTGGATTACAAGGCCTACCACCACATCATTCACCACATATGAGTCATGCTACAGCTGCAGCAACAGTTGGTATGCATGGTTACCATTCTGGACACGGTACACCTAGTCATGTATCACCGGTTGCTAATCATTTAATGGGAGCAATACCAGAAGTACATAAACGTGATAAGGATGCTATTTATGAGTGAGTAAAAAAAACTGATTAATTAATAAATTTTCTTATAATTTACAATTAATTTCTAATTAAGTAATTATTTTTGTTTCACAATAACAAAAGTCTTTTTGGTTTGTATAAAACTGTGAACATTAAAAACTAAACTGTTAACTTGATAATAATAGGTTGTTACCACCGAAAAATAAAATATATTTTAGATGCAAATTTTAAAATTATACAATCCAGAAAGACCCTATAATTAAGTATTTATTCTGTCATTTAATTAAATTTTAAGTTAAACATTTACAAAAATATATTTTTTCCACCCGCTTCTAAATATAATTCATATAAATTTAAGGACCCATGACCTTTTTTACCAAAAAAAAAAGAAATTAATAATTAGGTTCTTATTAAGCTGTATTCCTATTGTTATTTACTCTCTGTTTCATCACATAAATGGAAAGTGTTATTATGAATGATTGCATTTATAATATTTTGTTATATATTACATTTTACTGTACCAAGAGGGAGATTCTAATCTTTCAAATTCATATTTTTTTAAAGTTGTATTGATAATTTTATACCCGACTTAATGTCTAACCAATTTCGCTGAAGATATCACGCTACTAACACAAAAATAAAACAAAACTTGCTTTTGTTGTTGTCCCTGGCCTCAGTTCAATTTGCCTTTTTTGGATGATCATCTATACATCGTTTTATATTACTCTAAAATAATAATGACACGAATTGTATATAAATTGTGATCAAACTTACTAAAAAAAAACTGTGTGAGATCACAAAAATAACAAAAATTATATTCAAACTCAGATCACATGCGCGCAAGTCTTTCTATAATAATAATAAAAAAAAAACGTTTTACACGAATGAATATTAATAGTAACTTTAAAGACTTAATCGCCTTAATGCCTGGTTTAACTCTTAAATGAGTCTATAATTTTATTTTTAAACAAAGATGACTGCTGTCGTCCCCCGTCAATTTAAAAAAAAAAATATTAATAATAAAAAAAAAAGTACTTTTTAAGTAAATTATATAGAAATGAAGGTTTTTTTTCCAATTCTATATTTTGGTAGGGGAATTTTCATTAAAGAAATTGATATTTTAAGAAAATTTAATTAAGTAAAAATTACTATTATTAAAATTGCACCTACGTAAAAATTAAAAATTCCCCCTTAAAATTAGATATATCAAAACTATTAACAGAAATGAATGACCATGGTTTATCTTGAAATATTTGACTTTGTATAAATATTGCTTTTTTTGCAGTTATAAATTCAGTGCAGTAGGTTTTTTTTCTTACTTTTAGACTTCATTAATATGATCTTTGTTTTTTTATTTCAGAAAAAAAAAATTGAAATATTACTTAAGAGGGGTTGTAATAGTTTCCTTTTCAAGACTATCCCTAAAAGAATCTGCTACTTTTACAAAAACATTTAAAGACTAAATTGAAAAATACAGCTAAGAAAAAAAATTTAGGGATGATTTAGCAGTAAAAGAATTAGTGGGGCTTTTAAAAATGCATTTTCTTCTTAAATGGACAAAAATTGTGTGCATCATCGCCTATTTTGAGACATTCTTTACTATACAAACAGTGAGGAATTACAAAAATTTATATATTCTTTTTGTACGTTTAAAGATGTTGTTAAGTGAATAAGGGATGATCGTCAAAAATGTTTTTTTTTTTTTTAAATTTATATAAATGTATGTATAGATGAAATGCATCAAAAGAAATTAACCAGCTGGAAACATCTGCCATTTATATATGCGAAGAATAAAAATATTTTTCGTTGTCTGTATTTGATGATGAATTATTTGTTGTTATTATTTGGAACAAAGATATTAAAACAGCAAAAAAAAATATTACAGAGAATTATTTTTGTAATATCAAAAATAATAATGTTGATTTTAAAAAATTATATATTCCAAATGGATTTTTGTAAATATATATTATTTAAATTTAGAAAGATTTATTGAAGTAACTTTTATATTGAAATCAAAATCAACCGAACAAGACAAATTCTTAATTAAAATCATCATTTGTGTGATTCAGTCATTTTGGTTGAAAACTATGATACAGTAATTCATTAGAAACTAAAAAAGTATACTAACTCCTTCAGTTTATCCAGTATAATATGAAGCAGATGGTTTCAACCATTGTCATGTTTCCCAATCGTTAAATTGCATTTTACTCTATTTTTATTACTCGTATTCATTTAAAGTTGAGTAAACCTAGGCCAACATAAATCTCCGGATTGAAATCGAAGCCAGCGCCTACTGCACCACAGAATAGTAGAATGCAACTACAGGCTACATTATTTATGACTCTGTTAGTGGCAAAACACTGCCAGCTACATTGTGTATGACTATTATTGCAATTAAGATTTACATATTTTAATAAATTCAACGGAATTATATTTAATATTCAAAAAATACCTAAATTAAGCAATTTTTCAACTAATCTGCTTAACTATTTCTCCTCTATTGAATTAGGGCAAAAATTTCCTCTACATCTACCAAAATAAAAAATATATATACATTATCAATTTTTAATGTCATCAACCTGTTCAAAAAAACAAAAAAAATGCATTAATATATTCAAAATTTCAAAAAAGCAACTAAAAAAAATATATACCCAATTGACAGATAACAAATTGTTACATGATCCTTTGCCCAAATTATTGACCCCTTTATATTCTATCTTTAAATATATTAAACCCTTTTCTTCAGCTTTACAAACTCTAATACATAAAAAAAACTCCCCCAAAAAAATAAAAAACAGAAACCATGTCCTTAACAAATTATAATTTAATTTTAAATTTTAATAAAATTATTTCCTAAAAATGTTTCCACTCTGCATTGAGTCGTTTACAATCTTTTTTTATATAATATTTATTAATGCAATCGCATAATTAAGATCTAATTTTTCAATTAGAATTTCAAATGTCCATCATTGAATTTCCATCTATGTTTTTGCCTTTTTATTATAAACTAAAAGGTTTTTAATTTTGTTCTGGTCAAAAATTGCTCAAAAAAAAAGAAAGGAAAATTAGGACTAACAACAAAAATAACACATTTTTTTCGAAAAAGTTTTTATTACAAAATTTTTGAATTTTATGCGTTTTAGCGTATTAGCGAACAGTTGTTAATTTAATTCATTTATTACGACGACAACAGCAGTAGAAATGCCTTGTATTATTTTTTTTCTTCGTTTTGAAGGGTCATGTTTTATAGTGAGATAAAGTTTTATCAGGAGGTGCTGCATTTAATATTATTTTATAATGTTTCATTTAAAAAAAATATTACATTTTTCGTTTAAAATAACAAGAACCGAAAAAACTGTCGAATTTCATTTCATGGTCTCTTGATCGACAACGCGACATTATAATATAAAAATCGTGGTACACCAAATTTCTAAACAAAAAAACGTAAAAAATTTATGTTCAAATTGATCGTACCGCGTCTGTTTGTCTAGAATTAGATATACGTGTTTTTTTTTTTGGGATTCTTAATTTTTGGATTAGCACAAACCAAAAAAAAAAAATGTGAAAATGATGGATGGGTTTTATATTTAAAAGAATTATTTCAGTGTTGTTTTCTGTGGATTTTAAAATGTGCACAAAAATTCTTATTATTAGCTGAAATTTTTGTATTTTTCGGTTTTGAGTTTCAATAAAATATTAGGGAATTTTCGTATTAATTTTTCGTCTTTCTGGTTTTTTTTTGTTGGGGGAATTAGAAATTTTTATTAGAGGGTTGGACAAGGTGTTTAAGATACCCTGTTATTATATAATTTAATTTTTAATTTCATTACGGTTTATTTTTTTTTTGTGCTAAACAGCACGCTCAGCTGGAACTACTGAGAGTTAATTTTAGTTTGAAAAAAAAAATGGTGTTAATTTTATGACAGAATAACATGAATTTAAAATAAAGTATATAGGAAATGATATAATCTCGAATTAATTATGAAATTTTATTACATTTTAGTTTTATTTTTTGGTTATTATTGAAATTTTTGGTATAATTTCGAACCAGTGGTGAAAATATTCTCACTGTGAACTTTCTGAGTAATTTCGTATTATTTAAGTAGACTTAATAGTAAAATATTTGTTTGAATAATCTACAGTGGTCTACAATAATATATTTATTCTTGCACGTCATCTCATATTGGTTATTTACAAAACATTTGATAATACACCAAACCAAATTGTATTTTTGAGTTTATGTATATGATTTTCTTAATTCTAATGTTGCCTGTGGCCACCGAATTATTATGATTGTCAGTCGACGATAAATGGTACCAGTACAATTTGAATGCAGAATTTAATGTAGTTTAATTTTTGGAAACAATTTATAATATTTCTCATACAATCTTATTAATAAACCTACAAATTCAGTTTGAATTTTAAAGAAACTATGTTCCGAAATTTTGTTCTTTCGAAATAGCAACGAAAATAATCTAATATTTGGTACAAATTTCGGAACATATTTTTTTGATAATTCAATAACTTTGTCATATTGTATTTAGGTATATTTTCAAGAAATTTTTCCAAAACATATTCAACTGAAAATAAATTCTAATAAAACAGAAATTATAATTTGTTAGGTTGAATATAATCATAAAAATAACAAAAAAAAAAAATGTTAAAGATATGTTCACAAATTTTCAAAAATCAAAAAAAAAAAAATAATAACGAAAAAAAGCAGACTAGTAAAACCTGATTGATCAGATTAATAAAAAAAAATTCTATCAAATAAAATTATTATATTTTTTAATATGCACATAATAATAATTCCTCCATTTTTACCCTTCAGATCATAAATTTATTAAGGTAAAATTTATTAATTTTTTTTTTTCTTCTTCAAAATGAATAATTCAAAAATATAAAAAAAAACTATATAAATTTGATCATTGAAAAAAAAAGGTTTTTGTTGAAGAAATCATAAAATAACAGCACCACAACAACAACAACAAAATATGAGAGAAGATATTTATGACTAGATATAATAGACTAAATAGAAATTTTATATCTAAATATTATTTAAGATTCATGTATCTATTAGTGTGGTTAATATCTGTTATAAAAATTAAAAAAAAAAAAATGTTTAAATTGGAGGTCGTATGGTGACTTTTAATAAATTATATTAGTTTCCCTTGATTAAGACGAATATTTTTTTGAATTTAATTGGAGGTGAAAGATGTAATTTTTGTGGTGATTCAGAGTTAAAGTTTATTAAAATGTCATAATAAAATTGAAAACTACCATGTTAATCTTTCTAAGGTCAAATTAAACCTACCAGATTTGACTTAGTTCTTCTAAATGCATAGAACTTTAAACTTAGTTTATAAAGTAGGTTGATTTGATTAAGTTATTAAAACTACTAGAAAGTGCACTTGAACTGCCACAAGCATGTAGTCTGTTTGATTCTATATACTAAGACTATGTCTTCAGACTTAGGGTAGACATATTTGGAGGAGTTTGCTTGAAACTACTACTACTAGAACTTCACAAAATACTTAACTGCAATTGAACTACCAGAACGAAATGTTTCACAAGACGAATAATTTATTTACTAAACCATAATCATGATTGAAAAAGTACAATAATCAACGAACAGTCGGAAAATATAATAACGATTCATGTAGCAAAAAATTTGTATTACTTCTAAATAAATTTTTCGGAAACTTCGTAACAAACCCCCTTCTGTTAAGTTTCATAACAATATTTTATTAGATAAAAATAAATACTAAATCATTATAGTAGATTGTAAAAGTCATGATTTTATAACACACAAAATTAAATTATAAATAGTAATTTCCATTTTGTCACTATTTTAAAATATTTTATGAAAAGTCAACGCTTTTACCAAAAAAAAAAACAAAAAATTGATTTACATTGGGAATATTTTTGCCATCATAATTTAAATATAATTTTTTTAAACTTAATGTTTTATCTTCTATGTAATTTTTTTTTTTGTAATAAAATATCATCAAAAAATATTTAGATATCAGAGGCATTATGATTATTATTATTATTATTGGCTGTTTAATGTGTCAAAATCTTAAAAAAAAAAACAGAAAAAATGGCATAAAAAACTTTATTTATAATACAACATAACAAAAAAAACCAAAAGTTTTTTTTTTTAAATTAACATTTGTATTTTTATTTATTGAATTATTAAAAAATTAAAAAAAAAAGGGGGACCAGTCATATAAATTTTATTTTAGGTGTGACTATATTGCTTTTAAATTTGACATTTTAACAATTTTCGACAGAAAATACAAAATACAACAAAAAAAAAATCTAATGAATTTATAGTTTTTTTTTTTCATATTGTATATTTGTACTATTACTATTCATAGATAGAATTGAGGAACGCGCGTGAGTTGATTGAGAAATCGAACTGTACAATCATATAGACAACAACAGCAACAACATAAATGAAAATAATCATATATAAATGTTTTTTTTTTCAATGATCAATGTTTATGCTTACAAATTGTCACATTTATTTATTGTATTTATGGTAATTATCAATTTACCGAAACGTGATCAATTTAAAGTAATGTTTTTTTTACATCATTCGTACAATTTATTTTGTTTTTCTTAGTGTTTTCTTTTTGTTGTCGAGATGGTATCGAAATATACTTTCGATTTTGATACAGTTCATTTCATAAAAGGAGATAAGATTTGGATTTTTGTAAAGGACCATAGATTGTTACCTGACTATAAATGTTACTAATGGTATGACTCACAAGTGAATGAGTCAGATTTCTGTTAGAGATAATCTTCGAATGCAATGTAATGCACACAGTTAAATGTAAGTGACGCTAACGAAATAACCTGATAAATATTTTATACTTCAGTATTAAATATATATTTTGGTTTAGTCTATCCTCCTTCACGATTTTAAAGGGTGTCCTAACATTCTATTGAAATTTGGACCTACTAACTAATATGGACTCTTAATTGCAACAAGCTAATGTCCTTTATTAGAATATTAGCCTATTTTCAAGTTTCTTAATACCAGTTTGCCTCTTAATCTTGAGCTTAGTAATCTATCTAAATTTGTACGAGATATTGTGCTTCTGCAATAGATCTATGTAAGGCTGGCTCTATTGATATTAATAGATAAATTCTTTCTATATTCTGTATTCGACTATGTTAGTATTAGACCTTTTTAGGTCAAAGAACTTTGTCATTAATGAATAAATTAAAAACAAGTAAAGCAGCTTTTTAATTGTCAATTAATTTCTAATCTGAATAAAATACCTCAAAATGTAATTTGGATTATTGTCAATATCACAAGCTATAAGTCAAGTAATTTTAATTTTTGCCTCTCTGTACATAAATTTTGAAATAGTTAATAAGCTTTAAGTTTAATTTTAGTCCGTAGCGCCATAAATAGAAGGTGAAAAATTTAACAAATCGATAAGCCAATTTTAAATATATATAATACTTAATGCTGCGGCAGATTTATCTATATAGATATAACCATAATTATTTACCATCATAAATATTACAAATAAAAAAAACTTAAAATTTTTATCTCAAATATGTTAATCAAAATTTCTAACCTCATAACATTTCTTTTTTTTATTAGACAAAAATAGATTTAAATTTAAATACACATTCCACCAAAAATTTAAAATGATGGCGCCCATATTTCTTATATTGAAACACTTCATTTCATCCTATAAATTTTAATTTCCATCACAGAAATTAATCAAAAATCATATAATACATATACATAAAAAAAATTAACAAAATTTTTACATAAATTTAATATGCTACATAGAGAAAAAAAAAATTATTAATCAACGAAGATTGCTAATTTAAAAAAAAAAAAATTATATATTATTTTGCAACATAATAATTATTATGCGCAAAAATTATTAAAGGTAAAAAACTCCTATTATTTAAACAAGCTTTTCATATGATTAAAAACCAGTTTTTTTTGTTTTTTTTTTTTTGTGAAGCTTTGTATCTTTTTTTAAAAACAAATGATATGTTAAACATGTGCGTTTTTTTTCGCTGCTGTTGATTTGATATTTGGCCACATAAAAAATATATACGCTAATATATAACTTAAAATCATAGTTAAAAATAAGGCGACAATAGTAAAAAAAAAAATGTTTTTTTGTTTTGCAAAAAAAAAAATATATGTGGAAATTTGAAGTTTTTTTTCTATAGATATTTTTTTTTTGACTGATTTATATTCAAATTGATTCAAATTTTCAAGTTAGAAAAATTATTTTAATTTGAATTCTTTGTCCCATAAAATATTTCCATTTTCAAAATAACATTTTAGCAGTGGGTTTTAATGTTTTAAAAGAAAAAAATATATTTTTGTTCGTGTTTTATTCCTTTAAAAGCTTAATTTATTAGTTGCTAGTTCTGTCTGGTGATAGTTTAAAATTAATTTTTTTTTTGTAAAATTCCGAAAACTTGACTATAATCAGTCAAAAATGTAAATCTGTGTTAATTCTTAAAATTTAAATAAATTAAATTTTTATGTGCGACGCATATATTTTTTTGGTTATTTAAAAAAAAAACAATTTCTTAACACATATGCGACAATGCGTACCAATATGCGTTTCTAAACATATATTTGTATTTGATTCTTTTCAATATACATATATCTATTTTATTTATTCAGAGTTATTTTAATACTATGTGTTCAACACAAAATGGCCAATAAAAATCCAAATAGCGGGTTAACTAATTATTATATTATATTAGCTTATAGAAAAGATTTTCAAAAATATTTGAATAAATATGTTGTTTTTTTGCGATTTTATATTTAAACTTCAATTTATTCATTCATTAAGAAGGCGGACAAGCAGGATTAACTATTTTTATTGTTAACATGGTTCATCAAAAACTATGAATACCAAAAGATCTTTTTACCAAAATACTATAATGCTATTATGTAATTGTATGTATAGCCTAGGAAATATATGAAAATTATATTAATAATTCTGTAATGAATAGACAAATAAAAATCTGCTAAATTTTACGCTAAATCATTATTATTAATTTCCGGTTTCAAATTGCAAATTTACAATAAAAAAAAAAAACGAAATATTTCCGAAAAAATAAATCTTTTAATAAAAATTTTCAATGTCAAGTTAATATTTTCCTCCCTGCTTTTGCTTCTAAAAAAAACTTTTCTATTTAATATTTACATAAAAACATAAAAACGTATACTTCTTTTTGATTTTCCAAAATAAAAACACACACAAAAAAAACAGGACATCTTAGAACATAAAATTTGTGTTTATGCTTCCGATTATGTTTGACTTTTATGTACTAAAAATTATTAAATACGACAGTAAATTTTATGTCATTTTTGTATAATAGTCAAAATAGTATGTACAGTATGATACACATTGACAGAAATATGTATATATAATATTTTTATACACATACGTGAATACTGACGACGACTCAACTAGTGAGTATTATGAGGGATTTGAGGGGTGGTAATTTATTTTTATAGAATATAAATGGATATAGATGTAATTTTTTTTTATGGTTTTCAGATGAAGGGTTATCAAGATGAAATGGATTTTTATGGGAAATAATATTTATTGGATAAATTAAAGTCACGATAAGTATAATAAGCAAATGAAGTTTAAAGAATTGTTATTTTTTGTGTTAGTGATTTTAAACAGATTGTAAAGTTTTTTATTTTTATTATTTAGCAGAATTTAAAGGACTATTTAGTAATATTTGAAGGAACTCTCAACAAAAAAATTTTTGAATCATATCAATTTGAAATTAGTAAATTTTGTGTGAGATTAACCGGAATTTTTATCTCACATAGACTGTGAGATGAAATCCACCGCTTAGAATACAAATTTGTCTTTAACGACATTTCAAATTAAATTATTCAGCATTTCGTCATGATTTTCGACAAGATTTCATAATTTACGTTATAATTTACGATGCGTTTCATAATTTACGTTATTTTTACTAGTGTAGATAGTCGAGTTTATTATCTATTGCCAACATTATTTAAAATGAAAGTAAAAATTATGAGGTAACATAACTAAAAATCTACCAGCGTATTAACTGAACCGAAACTGAGAAAATTTTATTTTGAATTAGCCTTGAATAATAAAGACTTAATATACTTTTGAAAATAATTAAAAATTTCTAATTATGTAAATTCTTCTATAGATTGAATATCATAAATCTAATTATTATAAAATTATTACGCAAACACATTATTTCATTAAAATCACACTTTCATAAATTTTCAATATATTTTCTTAAATATTTGTTTTTTTCAACAATTTCCTCCTCTTCTTTCTTGTTTTTAATGTTCGGAATAAAAACTTGTAATCCGCATTTTAAGATCTTTTTAAATATCCGCAAAAATATCATAAAATTTTGAAAAAAAAATCCCAAAAGTAATAAACACACTTAAAGTATCTCACTTCAAATTCATTATCTAAACGAAAAAAAAATGGTTTTTTTTTTATTTTATAGATTTTTTCAATTTTTTCAAAAATGTTATTTTTACCATAATTTTAAAAATAGATACAGGAAAAAAAAATAATAATAATAAAAATTAATTTTTAAATTTATTAAAAAATTTAATTCTTGCACTTTTGGTTTTTTGGCTGTCATCATAATCATATTTTCTTCTTTTTTTGTGTTACCGAATTTTTTTTTTTTTTTTTTTATATTAAAAAATATGTAAACATTATGATTGCTTTGCTATGCTTTTGCAATATGTGGCAAGGTTTTCTTCCACTTCTTAATGTTTTTTTTTTCTAAATTTTCTAAAAGAAAAATTCTTTTTAAAATTAAGGTAGCTAAAAACTGAAATTTAAATTACTAAGGAAGCAAGAAAAAAAATATAAATATTTTTGTATATAACCGAAGCATATATATGCTTTTTAGATTTTGAGCTAGAAGATGGAATTGCGCCAAAAAATAATTAACTGTAATATTTATATGCAAAACTAAAAAAAAAAAAGAAAAACTTTGAAAATCTAAAAAGATCTTAAATTAAATATTTGTGAAAGAAAAATAGCAAACGGAAAAAAAAAATTATAATTACGATTTTGAAATAATCATTGTAACAAAAATAGATTTTAATATTTTTTTTTTTTTTTAAAAAAAATAATTTAAAAATATTTTAGTTTAGAGTTCATAATTTGTACAAACATTATATTAAAATAATTGGTTAAATACATTAAAGAGCTAAATTGTTTTGAAAAGTACTAATTAAAATGAAAACTAGCTATTTTTCAAATCCTCAGTAATGAAATTGAAGTTATTACGGAAAATACTTAGATTACAATGTAAAAGATTTTTAATAAATGCGTATAAACTAGTCTTCTTATAATTTATACCTCATTAAAAAATTTAAACAATTTTGGCAATTTAGAAACAGCTGAATGTCGATTAAATTTAATGATTAACAAACTGCCAGAGCATATTATTGCCAAATAGGAAAGGATTGAGATAAAAGGAATACCAAATCCTTCTACTGTCTGGTTTTACATCCCTTCGTCTAGGCGAAAAAAATTGCTCAGTTGAAATTCGCTTCTTTTCATTTCATTCCGACTTATTTGGTTTCTATTTTGGATTCCTGATTGTCTCAGGTCCAGTTTCATAGTTTCTTCCGGGCTTCCAAACAGGATTCGTTTTCTTTCTTTGTTCTCCATTCTGTCAACGAGGAGTGGTTTTTCCTTGTTGAAGGTTTTTACAGCTTACAGGGTCGTAGATTGTTCGGAGAATCTTTCGTTCGAAACAAAAAACGGTTTGTTCTAGTTACACTGTTAATGTTCAGGCCTCACTTCCATATATCGCAACTTAAATAATTATGTTTTTGTATAGAATTAACTTTTTCAAGGATTAAGATTCTTCTCCAGAAATTGGAAAGTACATACGCTAGGACCGTTTTAATCTTCTGATGTTAGGACATTTGCTGCTTATAGTTTGACTCCCATAGTAGGTGTGAATCACATAATTCGTATAAATGATCATAGTAAAATGTAATATAATAATTTCTAAGTATAGTAATATAAACATGTGCACTAATGTTACGTGTAGAAGCTTCATTTTTTTTTTTATATGACGACTAGCTACGTCTTCATAAAACAGCTTTGTATTAAAAAAATAATATCAATAATTACCACACAAAAAAAAATTTTGTATAAAAAGAACACACAGACTTTTTTTTAATGAAAATTCATTCTTCTTCCCATTGTCGAATTGTGGGCAATAAACTTGTGAGCATTTAATTTTTTTTTTTTTTTTGTGTTGATTTGAAATGCCATAATTTTTATGATTTCTTTCAATTTAATAACATTTTTTTTTTTGGTATTTTGTGGTTAAAATTTTAACGATTTAGCATGTTTCTAAACAAAAAAAAAAACATATTATGTATTTAGGGAGTTAAATAACCTGCTAACTTTATATTATAAAAAATAAAATACTTAAAAAAAAAAATACGGTATATAGGACCTTTTGGTACTATACATATAAAAATTATGCTCACATGAAATTTTATGACAGATATCATTTTTTTTTTTATTATTATTAATTTTTATAAATGCCAAAACAAAAGTAAACAAACAACACACAAAAAACAAAAAAAAAAAGAATGTTATGACTTTTATGATAATAAATGGCATTTAAATGTTGACAAACAAATCGTTACAGTTTATTACACCATAATTTTATTTTATTTTTTTTATTAGTATTTTTTTTGATATTAATTTAATTTTGAATATTTTTTTTTTATTTACTATTTGTTTATTTTTTTTTTTATTTTCTTTGCAGACATCCACTTTTTCCATTGTTGGCGCTTATATTTGAAAAATGTGAATTAGCCACATGTACGCCCAGAGATCCATCTATGAATGGTGGTGATGTATGTTCGTCAGAATCATTTAATGAGGATATAGCAATGTTCAGTAAACAGGTGAGTCGTTTATTTTGACGTTATTTATATTTTACTATGCACATAAAAAAAAATAATTTACTTACATATACATATATGATATTAAAATTAAATATAACGCAGAAATTATGCTTTAAGGATTTTGTATAAATTTTTTTTTACAGAAAAATATTTCTTTAATTTGATTTAAAATAATTGCATCCACTTAAATATGAATTATTTGAAATTTTATTTTGTTATACGTTTAATATAATGTATATACTATATGTATATAAAAAAAAACGTATAATAATAAAACTTGTTGATAACTTAAAGGCATTTCTCACGTTATAAACTTTCGCATTAATTTTTATATTCTAAATGAAATGTAATTTTTACAAATGTTTTATATTAATTTGGGTTATTGTGCCAAATGAATGAGCCATATAGTAATAGAGTAGAATTATATGGGTGAAATTGTTTAAGTAAAGTAAAATTTCAGTTTTTTTTATTAACAAAAAGTAGCTAAACATTTCAAAGTTTTCATAACATTCAACAATAAGTTACGTTAAAAAACCACTTTTTATAATAAAAATTAAAGTAATAGTTTGGATTTAATGCTATGTTTTGGTCCAGCTTGCATGGTTCTATCAAACCTACAACAAAAAATTAGAGGAAATTTGCACCTGGTATATAGGAAACGCTGGAAATTTAGAATTAATCGCCATTCTAAAGGATTTTTGCGACAAAATGCAAGGATTTGTAAAAAATTTTCAATTTTATAATTTACATTCATGTGTGCCTTACATTCTGGCAGGAAACCGTAGATATAGTTATAAATAGACTTCCATTTTGGTATTTTAAATGTTTAAAAAAGACTCTAATAAGCTGTTCTTGCAATTTGTCATTCTTACAACTAAATTAACTAAAAATTAGTGGATTAGATATTAAATTACACATTAATCTGATTAATTGGTAAAATTGAAATTATATACAAATCTACCAACGTTAGAGCTGGATACCATCTTTAATCATATAACTGAATATATCTTGGTATACGTACTAATTACTAAAAGTATTTATGCAAAACAATTTTTTTTAATTCTTTGTACGCAATTGATAACTCAAAATCATCTTTTGGAATTCAACTTAGTCCTGACTCGTACCACACTTAAACAAATATTATATATTATAGCTTTCAACAATTATTAATAAATTTACCATCTTTAATATCATTTTAATAATAACCTGAATTATTTATTTTTATTTCAACAAAAAAAAAAAACAGTCTTAAAGTATTGTTTTGATTGCGTGTTTCATTGCAACTCTTTATCTTTTTTACTAGTATAAAATTCATATTTGGTATATCGTTTGGAACGCTTTTGCTGTTTTTTTTTTAATCCATTAATGTGAATATTTCATGAAGAAAATATTTCTTTTTACATAATTTACGAGATGCAATTTTCCAACAGAAAAATACACAAATTTAATGTTTTATTATTTTTTATTTTTGGTCATGACATTGGTATAAAAATTATTAATAATCTGTTAGAGTATATAATGCTTTAGGTGCTTTACAATTATTTTATTTTTTGAAAAATAAAAATAAAAAAATTATATATTTAAATAATGAAAGTGAAAATTTGGAAAAGATTTTTTATATATTTTTTTTTTTTTTGGAATAAGAGTAAAACATATTTTTATACATATTTATCTTTAATGAAGTTATTTTCTAAAGATAAAAAAAATCTGTAAATGGGATAAAGAAAATTAATTTAAATTCATGATAATCCCGAGAAATATTACACCACAGATCAGTGACCTTATATATTTTAATTTTTTTATTTTTGATAAATTCTTTAAAAAAATTTTTTTCTGGGATGGTAAATTTTCTGAATTTTCTTGATGAATATCAAATTACATTAAAAAAAAAAATTGAAATTGTGTATGGTTTATAATTTTTCATAAAAATCTGAAAAAAAAAACTAAAAATCTTTTCTACCAGATGTGACAAATGTGACAGAAGTTATTTTTTAATTGACGGTATATGTATGTACTTTTTTTTTAGGGGCATCAATATTAAATAATATTATATTATTTTAGATCCTTTTTTTATTGTTGTTAAGTTGGTTGTGTTCTTAAAAAATTGGTGAAATTTAAAAGAAATTATTGTATTCATTTCAAAACTTATTCAGTTTAATAATTTCAAGAAGTCAGTATAAGGGTACAGAATTTCAGATAAAAAACCAGATACTATGTTTTTCTTAATTTAAATTTCTGTTAAATATGAATGCATATTTTATGAACACATTTTGTCAGATTTAAACCATGGAAATTTCATTTTTTTTTTCGTTTTTGGTTCATTTTATAGAAATTAAGAAGTGCGAGATCAGTTTTTTTTTTGCTTGTCGAGGGTTTTTTTTTTATTTGAGAAGCAATAAAAAAATATGGTAGTTTTTTGTTGTATTCTTAGATGGGTATGATTAAATATGCCAACAAGAAAGATATATGAACTTGATGATACTTAAACCAACTTCATTCAGAAAAGTTATACCAAAAAAAAAAACCAAAGATATATTTTTTTTTTTGGATAATTTATGGTTGTTTTAACGCGAGTTTTGTGGTTGTTATTATGCTAAATGATCCAAGGATCATAAGTAAATAGAGGATATGATTTTATTTTTAAAATTTAACATTCCATTCTATATAGAAAATAACTATGACTAAAAAGGAATTTTTTAATTAAATATATTCCGGAAAAGGGATGGAATTCATTAAATGAATTTATTTAAAAATTAAGGTTTTAGAATTTTTATGAAGAATTTTGTTATTTTTTATATTTAAATTTAAGTAAAATTTTGAAAATTTACTGAATTAAGAATAACTTTTTGCCCTAAAACCATCCAACATTATTTAAATTATTCTATTGAAAATTTTCTCATATTCTTTAATGTCTAATTCTCACACTGTTGCTAATTAGATTCATTTTAATCAAAACAAGTCGAAATAAAAAAAATCGAATTCATTAATTTTCTTTTTTTTTTTTTGTAAAATGCATGTCTCCTAATTTAAATTCTTCTTAAACGCTACGAACAAAAAAAAAACACCATTCTCCATCACTAAACAATTCCCCAAATGGAAAACAAGACGTGTTTAAAGAGGGTGTTTAATTCATTTTAAACCAGAAAAAAAAACACAAGAAACTGAAATGTAAATTTATTTTGGGTTGTTTTCAAACACATTTTATCAACTAATTTTCTTCTTTTTTTTCGTGTCGCGTTGATCACGCATTTTTATAAATAATTTTAGCATAGCATATTTTTTTTTTTTTATAACAACTGCGTAAACATTTTTTTATAAAAAAAAACCCCATATTAATGCAATGCCAATTTTTTAAAAGCCAGTTAGTCAAGTCAACAGTAAAATGTATATTTTTCAGGACTAGTATACAATAACAATATAACAAAATCAACATATTATTTTTAATTTAAAAAAAAAAGAAGAGAAATTAAAATGTCATTAAAATGTCACAAATCCGCGCACATAATAAACAATCTTCTGTCTTATGCAAAACATATGATATAGTCGAAATGCAATAATGATAATGATGATCTTGTTTTTATTTTTTTATTTTTGGTACATAAATGAATTTGCATTTTGCTGGCTGTAAAATTGGTTTAGATCATAATAAATTGTATATATTTTTTTTTACTGTATTTAGAGTAGATCTGGCAAAAGAAATATAATATAATTTCTGTTCATGGCTTTTTAATGGTAGTCAGTGTCGAGTTCAGTAAAAAAAATTTTTTATATATATATATATATATTTTGGAATTTACGAAGATGAATAATATATCATTCATTTGTTTATGGTTCAAAGTCAAGAAGTAAGGCATTAACTTAAGTTTTTATTTTATATTTTAATAGAAAATGACTTCTGTTGAAGCACAAAATTTAAATTTTTCATTTAAGAAATTATTTATGAAGAATTAAAATTAGGGTAGTGTTAAAAATAATTTTCAGATATTTTAAAGTATATATACATACTTAAATAATTTAAACATTATGTTAAAATCATGCGTATTAAGTAATATTGCAGTAAATTATTTTATCAATTTCGAATTTTTCACAATTTTTAAGACCTAATGTAAACTTTCGATGAATTCTTCAGGACTTATTAATTATATATTGAACATTTTCAGAACATAAATAGGGATTTAAACCCTTAATGGTAGTGGTAGTGCTATATTAATTGAAATTAAGCAATTTTAAAACTATTGAAATAACTATCAACATTTTGTCGACAAAAACTGTCATAAATTACTTGAAACCATAGAATCAGTAACACTGGAAGCGCCCTTAAGCAATAAAATTTTCTAATTGTCCTTTTATATTAATCTTTTTTCATATACTCCTGAAATAATAAAAAAAATCGACATATATAGATGACAGTTAATATTTTCAAATTTGAATTGTAAATTATATTTTAAAAACACATATTTTGTCAAGTAATTTTGTTTTAAAATTGATAGTTTTAATTAATATTTCATACATAGACATTGACATATCGGAAAGAAGTAGAAAGAGAAATACAAACTATAGTGCAATCTGTATTTAAGGCACTTGCATGGCTACTTATTCTATGTTTGAAACAAACTAAAATTGATCTAATTTTCAAGATAAAATATATTACAAAAATTACACCACAGTTATAATATGTATTTATTAATTTAAATAATGTTTTGTTAAAAACCATATCCTTATATTTAATCAACGTACTTTCTTAGTATTAAAAATTAAATTTTCGTCTCATTAAATAAAGTAAAATACTTTTCTATTTGCAACATTTTTTCTTATTCAAATTTACTATATTAGAGGGCATGAGTGACAAAAATATTTGAATATTTAAAATCATTACGCATGCTTACTAAATTTTTATAAATTTAGATATGAATGACATTCTAAAAATATTCCTGTAGATGAAAAATATGTAAAGAAAAAAAAAAATTTGTTTAAGAAGAATTTTCAGTTTTTTTTCCTCGAAAATAAACCTTTAAATAAAAAGAAAATAAATGTTTTACTATAAAATTCCAAAATGTTAACGAAAAATCACAAAAATTTTATTGTAGAAAGGAAAATTTTTTATTTGTGGCCCACAAAAAACAACAAATTTATTTAGTATTATGAAAATAATTTTATATTTTACATTTTTTTATTTATGGTGCATTAAATTTTTAAACTTGGGGTTTAAAGTAAAAATGCTTGTACAGAATGAAAAATAAAAATAAATAAAAGTAAATTAAAAAAAAAAAATGTTTTTTTTTTAAAGAAAAATGATTAATGAAGTGCGGGATGATGATGCCGTTTTTTATGGTTGTCTGATGAATCTTTTTTTTTTTGCACATCATAAACATGTTTTTTTTTTTGTTGTTTGTTGGTTATAATATCAAAACTATTCATAATATTAAGAGAAGAGAAATATATGTTATGATGATGCTATTTTATTTGTATAGTTTATACATGTAAATTATATGATCATATGGGTCTCAAAAAGAAATTTTTGTTTGTAGCGAAAACAAACAATGTTTTTTCTTTATACATGCATATTTTTGTAGAGCAAGAGGTCAGTTTTGAAATATATCAGAGTATTTTCATGTTGAACTTGTAAATTATGTCTGGAAATTTGGAAAATTACAAGCTGTACATGTATAAACTATACAAATATAATTGCATGCTTAAAATTTCTCATTAAGACATGCAATTTTGGAATGGCGGGAGAAAATTCAATCTTAGCGTATAGTAGCCAGGTTTTGAAAATCTAATGCTGCTCTATAAGATCTATCCAAAAAGGGCAAGTTCTATAAAATTTGTTTCAAGAGATTACCTGTAATATTTAAGCTAATAAATTTCACATTAAGTCATACAATTATGGAACGGCGAGAGAAAATTCAAAATTTATAATTAAAGTATAGCCAAGTTTTCAAAATTTAACATTGCTTATAAAATTAAATTTTGCTAATAAATTGTTAAGAATTATAAAATTTAAAATATATTGACATTAATTTAATATTTGTTCCCTAAATCTAAATAAACATTTTCGTAATTTTGGATCATAATTCTTTAACATATATTTCACTAAACTTCCTTATTTCTTTTATTATTATTTTTTATATTTTCTAATCCATTACAGCTGGTACCTTAATATAGAATATTTTTGTTTATCTTTATATTTTTATTTATTTATTTCGAAATGGTGAATTTAACCTAAAACTTATAAAAACTGAAAATAGATAGAATATGTTTTCGTTATGTCTCATTAATTTTGTCACATCATTGCCACCACTATCATAGTAAATATATATATGCAACAGGAATTATATTTATATTTAAAAAATATTTTAATTGAAAATTAAAATTTACTTTTTAATATGTTATTTAGGAAAAACTGCATTTTTGCTTAAATCAGTTTTGTTTTTGAAAAATATTATTTTTTACCAGGATGAATTAGATTTCTTTTTCTGTCAACTATTATAACTTTAATAAATTTTTATTTAAAAGGATTTTTTTTATTTTTATGTTTTACGTTTTGGTTAATAAATTTTCAAATTTATTAGTTTTGCAAAAAAAATTTACATATACATATTAAGATTTTCTATAAAATACAAGCAAATATTTAGTGAATTTCAATATAAAAAAAAAATGTTATGTAGACATTGCAAAATAAAAACATGTATAATTAATTTTGTGTAATTAAAATGTAATTTTTTATATAAAAGTCAAATTATTTGAAGTTAATTGAAATTTTTCTTTTTCTTATTTACAATCTGTGACAAGCATAATTAATTTCCACGCTTTTTTATAATATTTTATATAAAAATCAGTTTTTTCTACTGTAAAATATATACAGTATTAATGGCGTTGATCCCTAAATACAAGCTAATAAAAATATAAAATATTTTTAAATTTATAGTTATTTAAAATCAGGTGTTAAATATTCATAAAAAAAATAATAAAAATTAATAATTGAAATGCGCAAAAAGATTTATTTATTATTGTGTCTAGGGTGGGATGTGTAAAAAGGATTTATATTTTTAATTCTCCTATAGAAATTGCAATGCGTAATCAGCTTCTTTTGAAAAAAAAAATTGTTTCATTGTTTTCATGTGCACCCTTTTACTTCCACAAAATCCTTTTTTTTTTGTATGTTATGTTTTGTCAGAACATAAAAATAAAGAATCCTTTTTACCCTTTCCTTTGTACACAGCCTCCAGAAATAAATTACAAAAAAAAAAAATATGAAAAATTATTCAAAAGAATTTCTCTACAAAAAAAAAAAAAAATATTAAATAAATAAAATTGATTATAAGAAGTTTCAGGTATCTTTCAAGGATAAAGGAATTTTTCTACCTTCTATTTGAAAAAAAAAACTGCATTGATTTTGTGCACACGATTAAAAAATACTGGTTAACTAAAAGGACATAATAATAATAATCGTAAAGTAAAATAAGTAAAAATACATAAAAAACCATAAAAAGGAAAAAATCCTTTCTTTTATGATCATAACAACACAATTTAAATATTAATATAATTTTGTCCTCCTCTTACTTATTATTTTTCTAACTTAATAATTATTTGTCTTTTTCTAACTTATTGACAATAAATAAAACATCAATTTTTTTTTTTAGTCAATAGTTTCAACTGAATCCGTTGTCGTCCTCTAAGGTACCTTTATTTTCTCAGAGCAAGGACACAACATAATAGTAAAAAAAAAAAAAAATTCAATTTTTAAACAAAAGGCCCTTTTTCCTTTTCAAGAAACGCAAAAACAAAAATATCTTCCCCGGAAAAAAGATGGTTTTATATTTCAACGTTTCAGCAGGAAAAAAAAGTACTGAAATCTTTCTTTTGTATTGACAAAAATTCACGCTCTAACAAAGGATTTCACGAAATACATTGAAAAAATAATAAATTTTTATACCTCAAGGTTCATGAAGACAAAACTTTTTTTTATAAATTGAATAATTGTTTAAAAGTGAATGCTCTTTTTGTTGGGAATGTAGCTTCTATACATTTTTTTCCATCGAAATTCATTTTTCCTTGCCCGTGTACCTTGAAAAATTTGTTTTTTTTTTTTTTATAAAAAAATCGGAATATCCTTGCTAAGAATTTATACACAAAAATTTTACATTCACTAATACTATGACAAGAATTTAAAAAAAATATTCTATTTGGTTGAGTTAGTTGCGCACACTTTTAAATATGAAATTAATTTTTTTTTGTCTGCTGGCATCCTTATTTTATTTTATGTATATATACGCAGTCAAAATGAGCAACAAGGATATTTGGTGTCTTTTGTAGAAACAGCATGCATAGTTTTCGTTTTAGTTTTTTTTATTGTTGTTGGTTATTTGGTTAACTTGATACTGATTGCGCCTGCAGAGAGTAGAAAATATAGAAAAAAGGATGGATTTATATATTTTTTTTTACCCTGGATAACAAAACGACGATTAACAAGGCAGATTTTTTTTTGTATTCTTTTTAAAAAAAAAATTCTGTTTAAAACCAAAATGTTTGTAAATTTTTTCAATTATAAATTTCTTTTGCTGTTGTTTTTTGAAAATCAACAGGATTTTTATAAAGACCCCGGGAGAAAAATACTAAAATGAACATCATCAAGGTGGGCTATAGTATAGTGCACTTTTTAGTCTTTATTTGAACACAGTTGGAGATTTTAGTGAGATAATTGCAAAAAAAATAAATAAAAAGAATTAAGGGTTTTTTAAAGGGAAGAAATTAAGGGTAAAGTTAATTGGTAGACAATGTAGTTAAAGTAGCAAATGTATATAATTATATTGTTGTAATTGTAAGTAATGTTTCTGTTGGGATCCTAGAAAAATCTGGGTTACATTGTTTCAATTATAAATTTCTTAGTTAAGAGGTTAAGAAAATAACGAACTTTGCTAAAATAATTCTGCAGATTAGATGAAGAAAAACCAGGCTACAGGACATTGGAGACTCAACGAATACCTACACACCTTAGAACCATGTTCAAGACCGGGTGTACCAATGTGATACTGAAACGGCGAAATATATCCTATTTGAATGTGGGTCCTGGTATCATGTTGCCTATGGACTTATAGGAAATGTCATTGAAACAGCTCAACAAGTTCATTGAAATTTCAGGCTTAATTTTGTCAGAAAACTGGAAATCGACCTGACCGAAAACAGAACTTTCTGTAATTCTGACTTGTGTCAGAATTACAGAAAGCTCTGTAATTCTGATCACTCACTAACTCTTTTAATCGAATTTTACTTTTAGCATGTAAATGAAATACAGATCATCAAATAAAAACATGTCGAAAAATAAAAACATGACGAAAATCATTGAAAATTTAATTTTATTATAATTATTTTTAGAATATGCACGTGTTTTCTTTCTAATTTCCAACGCAATTTAATGGAAAATAAAAAAAGAATTTGTCACAAAAATACAAGAAATTTTTAATGTTTACACATTTTGGTGTCTTGAAAATCTAATAGAAAATATGTTGTATTATTTTTTCTGTTGGAATATATGTATCTAAAATATTTCCTCCTTTTCTATTTATGTTTCGACATGTTATTACAAAATTAAAACTAATAAAAATTATGAAAATTATCTAAAAAATAAAGTATTTTTCATTATAAAATTTGCAAAATAAATATTTTTATATTAAAAAGCTATGTTTTTATATTGTATTTGAATAAGATTCTTAGAAATTCCGTCAAATTTAGAATATAATTTTTTTTTTAAAAGGTTTTTCTTATTTATTTAATATATAATGTTTTTTATTTTGTTTTTAGAAATGTTTTAATCAAAACACTCTTTAAAAATGTTATGGATTTTTGAGTTTTGTTTATATTTCCATTAAATTGCGATCAGCCGCCGCCACAAACACTGCACGCCACAATAATTAAAGCATTGCGAGATTTCCAATTTATTATTTTTACGTTTTTGGCTTATATTATTATTAGTTTTTTGTTGTTTTTTTGGCTAAATGGCAAATGAGGAAAAGTGTAATTTCAAAAGATTTGTTATTTTAGATATCGCATTCGGTGCAGAATTTTTTAAATTAACAAAAAAAAAAAAAACAGAAATTTAGATTATTTATTCTACAATTTTAATTGATCTTATAGACACATACGCTATATAAATGATATTGTATGTTGTTGTTGTGTTAATGTTTAGATTAACGTGTGCCCCTAAAGATCGAAAATATTCCGCCTTTTTCTTTTTTTGCTTTAACACTGATTATTATTTTTGTTTTGTTTTTGCCATTGATCGATCCATTTTGGCGCCTTCTTGATTTTTTTGTATTTTAGTTGTGCCAAAAATTAAAACTTAATTCAAAAATAAAAATGAAAATCTTTCATAATTTATATTTTTATTGATTTCGAAAATTTTGATTGAATAAATAAATTCAATTTTATTGAATGTCTTTCGATGATATTATTTGTATGTTTATATTGTTTTTTTGGTTCAATGTTTTTTTTTGGTGATAAAAGATTAAAATATGTGATTGCACTTATGAAAATTTTTGATTAATGAAGTCTAGTCATTGGTATGTCAAAAAAAAAAAAATTATAAACGTATTAGTTAATGTACTATTTTTTAGAATTAAAATATATTCCAGTAAGTTATATTGAAATTACTTTGATACTTTCAAATATTTATCTTGATTTTAATTCGTTTAAATAATTAATATTTTAAAGTCCACAAATTAAAAATAAATTATTTGCAGGGAGTTTTAACTGATCAAATGTGGGTCTTATTTAATCAAAAATTGTAAAAATTCAATAAACATCCTGTACGAAATTACCCACATTGAATTTCCAAATTTTATATTTCAAATGTTCTGTTTCAGTGGAAACTAATACTTTTTTGAATTTCATTATTTTTATTTATTTACTGTCAATAAAATCAGCTGATTAATTCATAAATTTAGCGCGGAAATTCAGTAATTCAGAAATTTAGTGTGGGAAATTTAAACTTTATTGAATTTGGAATTTCTTTCATTGTGGTATATCCTGCAGGACTTGGTTTTATATCTAACTATTACACATACTTTTAAAATTAGTCAAATATTGTCATTATTCGACTTTGAATCTATTTTTCAATTTGAAGTTATTTTGAAATTAATCTTCGATAAATTCAAAATAATTTGTGGAACATGTTTTCTTTTTAATTTGTCTGATATTATTTTTTTTATCCATTATTAAATTTTTAAATTTATCTCAAGTTTTCTTGTCATCATTACGTCACTACAATGTATTTTCCACCTACACAGAGCCTAGTTTTTTTTCTTTTTAATTTTTTTTTTATAAAACATAAAAAATCTTGTTTTCTTTTTTTGAAAAAAAAAACTTTTGCCAACCTTAAAATATTTTTAATAACAAAAATAAAATTTCCAAAAAAAAAAAAAACAGAAGAAATTATTGAAATTTTTATAGTTATGTCTACGTTGAAAATTTTGTGTTTCCTTATTTTTTGTTTTTTTAAATAAAATTAAATTGTCATTTAGATTTTTTAGATGAAATTTTCTTTTTAATATTTAATAATATTAATTCTTTGAAATACAAAATACAATATTTTATAATCTAAAAATATAAAATTAATAGATTAAAACTTGAAACATAATTTGTATCTCAATCCTTTCTGTTGCGTCAGCAGAAAGTGATTCTATTTAACAACAAATTTTCCATTTAAAAATATGTTTAAAGATACAGGAATAGTAAATGTTAATTTTCACACTTTTGATATTGTAACATAAGAAAAACTTTTATTATGTTTTAAATTTTCTATTTGGTTGGTATTGTTTAGTTTTGGAAAATATACCAAAAATAAATTTTCCAAAAAAAGATTTTTTTACTCCCCGTCTAATACAATGATACGATGAATAAGGTAACCCCAATATTAATTTATTTTCCTAATTCAAGGAAAATTCTTTTCAATTTCATTTGAAAAACATATATGATATTAATAGTATAGACAGGAAAATATTTATTAATAGAGCAAAAAAAAAATATTTTCTTAAAAATTTTCAAATTTATAAAATATTTCTTTAAAAATATTGACATAACTTTTATTGTGTTAGTTTATTTAAAAAAAAATTTTGTGTTTTAAAGTAAATGGTGACAAATAGTTTTTCACTAAATATTTTGGTATTGGTATACGTTTAATGCTGACGCAATGTTATCTCCTTCACAAAGTCAATATTTCAGTGATTTTTTTCTAAAAACGTATAAAATTTATTATTATTTATAGACAAGTTTTTTTTTGAAGGGAAAATTTTATTTTTGGTCTTTTTTTTTCTGGAGGAAAAATTAAAAAAACAAAAAAGAAAATGGAATTAATTTTATAATAAATTTTCATAGTTTCTTTGTTGTAAAAGTGTTATAAATAAATTGCCACTTACTTATAGAAAAATTAATTAAAAATAAAAAAAAAAATGAATAAGAAAAAATATTGCCTGACAAATATATATTTTGTTAAAATTCATTAGAATTTTGTAGATTTTTAAGTAAATCTTGATTTTGTGTTAGATGTGGAAAAAGGGGAAAATAAATTTATTACTAAAATGAAATATTTAATTTTTGTTGTTAATGAATTATTTATATTTTTATTAGAAATTATATTATTCTTGATACTACAGAATCTAGAGAATAATATTTTAACACATTTCCGTAGCTTCATTAATTAATTTTATTGATAGACTTATAAAGTATGAGAAAAACTACATTAGACTTTAAAATTATGTTTTTCAATTAAAAAATTTTCATCTTACATTTTCTTAGAGTGTAAATATATTTTTTACAGTGTATATATAGAAATTATAGAGTGAAGAAAGGTGCATTCTCTATCTAGTTTAGTGTACCTTTTAAAATTATGTTTTCTTTTTTACCAAAAAATCAAATTTTTTATTTAGATTTTTGTATAAAAAAAAAGATAAAAAAAATAAAATTTCCAAAAAAAAAAATGTTTTAAAAGTGCGATAAAAAACCTAAATAACATAAAAAAAATCTGGTTTTTTCTAATTTGTTTTTATTTATGTTTATTTCTAGATAATAACAAAAAATTTAAAAAAAAAAAACTTTTTTTTTCTTCTATTTTGTAAATGCGTAAAAAAATGCATCCAGAGAGAAACGGATTCATTATAACATTTTACCACAATGTAAATTTGTTTAGGTTATTTTTTGTAATCCAGTTTTTTGTTGTTTCCCTTCAAGGTGTTTTTATGATTTTGTTCATTTGGATTTTATTTATCCCTGATATGTTTTTTTCTATTTTCCCGGAACACATACAAAAAAAAATTTCGATATAATTTAATTACAGTCAAAGTATGTACACATGTATATACGATTAGATTAGTTTTGTGTTGCACAGAATTGAAAAAAATGTCAAATTTATGTAAAATGTGTCCAAACGCACAAAATTATTTCTTTTCTTTTTAAGTATGTAATATTTGGATGACATTTTGACACTGTCACATTACACAGATTAGTAAAAAAACCAAAATAGAAAAGTGTATATTTTGACATTTGTAATATATTACCAATTCATAATTTGCAATTCTGTCACACATTGATCAGTTCTATCCTAAAATATACCAGGCATAAAACTATGAGTATAGTCAGCCAACATTCATTTACAGATTAGTCTGTCTCAATACGAATTATAATCATCCCTTCAACAAAAAAAAAAAAAATAGAAAGTTCTTCAATTTAAATGTTTTTTCTTATCATTTTCTAGTTTTTTTTTTGTACACATGCCATAAAACTCTGACATTCTACTAAAAACAGTGGCGACAACATATTTCCAATATGACATTTCTTTGTGTACAATAAGGTAGCTGAGCTAGACATTAAAACAAATATTGAGAATCTTTATGTTGTTGTACGTATCTTTTTTTTTTGTAATAGAATAAAAACTAATTTTATGACAAACAAAAAACTGTATACCGTATATAAAAAAAAAAAGATTATTTTTATATTTTTCAAAGGCTCTAGTTTTATATTTAATTATAGTTTTTTAATGCGGTATATTTAATACCGCACAGAGAGTGACTCATATAAAGAATTTATATTGTGTTAAACTATGCGACACAAGGCTAAAAAAAGAAACCTCTTTAAGTTTGTTTTTCTTTTTTTTTTTTTGCTGATTAAAGTAACAAAAAGTCAATAAAAATTATAATACTAAAAAAAAAGAAATGTAGGTGAGAAAAATATGAGATCGTAAAAACAAAAAATTTACTTTTTTAGTAGATAATTTTTTAGTTTTTTTTTTTAAGTTTAATGATTATGAAAGGAGAAAAAGTGTTAAAGGTATTTATTTTCTTATGTTTATATGGTTCACGTTCTCAGTTATAATGATGTAAAAATATTTAGGGCATATTAGCTAGTGAAAATTTCTTAAATGATTATAGGAAATTACTGTAGATCAAGTGTTTAGCTTGAATTCAGGTTTATGTAAAAGTTATATCCTAAAAATATTCTATAAAAACAACAACATAAAAAAGTAATATTGATAATTTTATTAGAAATATTTTAGTTTATAAAACTTTATATATATAATGAGATTTGTTCTTTTAGATTACAATTTCTGGGTTATCAACTATAAATATGTTTCAATATGTTAAGAGAAATATTATATAATTTTGCATATATAGCTTGCTAAAGATTAAAAAAATTTATATTGTACCGGTGTATCTATTATTAATTTTTCCGGTTGTTGTTTTTATTTAGATAAAAATTTAATTATAAATAATTTCTGTAGTAAAATTATTTATTTAATTATTTTTAATATTCATATTGAAATTTAGATTACAAATATAATTAAATATCATAAAAATTATATTTTTTTATATTTTTCTATGATTTCATAATTCTATATGTAAAAATAATTATAATTTTAGTTAAATGTATACGCAGTTATGTGAAGAAAATTAGTAAATATCAGTGTTGTATAAGGGGTATTCGTCCGAGTGTTTGAAAAACTGTTTTTAAATATTTATAAAATTCGGTAAAGCGTATAGCTAAGTTAATCTCCGAAGTCTTAGCCACTTGAAATTTAAGATGATACATATACCACCAAGCCTAAGTACAGAATACCCTTTGTTCCCTCATTAATTATAACCAACAAACCAACCAAATATTTTTAGAAGCTTAAACATTCCTCACAATTAATTATTTATGATATTTATAGTGTTTTTATACTTTTGCCGACTATAAAGTTCAGTATTAAAGAATTATTTGAGACTTTCTTCAAGAAAATTTAAGGATTTTAAGCCAAAACTCGCACATAAAAGTCTAGTCCCGCTCTCTTACTTATAATCATTTACAAAAATTTAATTTTCTACTTAATTTGAAATTAATGTGCGACAATATTGACTGAAACCTTTTAGGAAAAATTAAAGTTACAGTCGTTGAAACTGAATTTAAATTTGTTTGTAAGATTGCACAATAAAAAAAAAATTGCTTAAGTAAAATAAGATTTTAGAATAATTAGCTATACGAAATAAAAGTTGGTATAATATTTGAAAAAATCATATTTGTAATTGAGAAAAATGCAAGCAAAAATCTTCTCAATAATTCTCATTAGTTTATATGTTAATTAGTATAATTAAAATTCAACAAAAAATTATACCAATTTAATGACCGAATATAATTGGATTCATCATAAAATATTAATATTTGAATTGAATTAATAAACAAACAGTTTTACTTATCAAAAATACAATTTTCTCATCACGCTAATTGTACGCGTAAATTTTTCAAAAAAAAAAAGTATCTTTCATAGTATAAACATAATATTATATATTCTTAAAATCTTAACATTTTTTATTTTATTATACAATAATTTAAAATAAAATAAAGTATTTACTGTATAAAAAAATATATTATTTTATGACTTTAATTTTTATTTGTTGTAGAACTGTACATAAAGATACAGTAGTAGATTATATTGCTTGCGATAATCTCATATCTTCGTAAGTCGTAATACTCTATTTAAAAAAAAAAAAGACTGTGGGTTCTTGACTCGATTTAAAATTGTACAAAGAAAAAACTAAAATTTCTGATATAATTAACTAAAGAAACAACATACAACAAAACCTAATTTATCTGAACCAACAAAAAAAAAACATATATTTTGTTGGTAATAAAAAATCGTCATTTTTATTACTTTTTTTTTTTTTGTGATGGATTCACAATTTGCCATACATTTATTTTTTATCGAGTTTTTTTTGTCGAAAAATTCGATTGTTTTCGGTTGTCACCTTCGAAAATTAGTTAATTAACAAGTACGAGCAATGAATTTAACACTAATATTTTTTTTTTCAAATTTACGTAGTAATTATAATTTAATCTCAGATATAAATGAAAATTTTATGACTTTTTGGATTTTTATGTATTTTTTTTTGACTTTATGGTGGATTTATTTATTATTTTAGTTGAACAGAGTAACAGAGGGAATTTCTACAAGTGGTTTATATTATATGTTAAAATTTTATGAGTTTTTCATTTATTAATTTTATATTATTATATATTTAGAAGCAGATTGAAAAGATTGAGAACTAAAAAAACGTCATAATTAATGTTATTTCAAGATTATACATATAACCGAAAAAAAAAATAAAGAACTTTTTTGTGTCAAAAAATTATAATTTATTTTGTCGTGTACAAATGATAAGAAAATATTTATAAGTTTATTTCTCACTATTTTAAGTATATTTTATTTGATAATTAATAGCTGAGGAAATTTTTTTGATTGATGTGATTTTTTATTACTTTACTAGGTTTGGGGTTTTTTTTTTCCTGACTTTTATGGCTTTCAGCGATATAAACTTTTGAGACTTTTTTAAGGTTTAGATTAGAACAAATTTATTTTTGTTGAACAGTAGTTTTATTACTTCAATTAAAATTAGAGTAAAAATATATGAGAAATAAAAAACAGATATATTATATTGAATTTTGATAGATGCGATTTGATTAATGTGACAAAGTCATAAAAGTATGAAAATCGTTTTTTTTTAGTTAATTTTATTTAATAACATAAAAAAGATAAATTTTGATTTTGATTAATTAAATGTGGGAATATTAGGGAATTTATTCAAATTTCTATAAGAAATATTTTAATTTATTATCAATATTTTAACCCATATGTGCCAATATTATTGTATGAGCATGATTTTTAATTGATTAAGGGTTTGAATATCACATAACTTAAAATTTAAAAATCTACTTATATTTTTATAAAAATAGTTTATTAATAATTTTATTATTAATTAAATTACATTAAATATTTGATATATTTAAGTATCTGGAATTTATTACAGTCAAAGTCAAAATTAGCTTGTAAATTTTCGAATTCAGTCATTTATTGTTGTATCGTAATTCCTCCGCGTTTCTACACACAAATGAAATATTTCCGATTTAACAAAATGAAATGAATAACTCTAGTCAATTTAATTCTTAATTCTATTCAATTTTACCTATTTTACAATCTGCAGACTAAAAGTGTGACCATAATTCAATTGTCTGTTTGCTTAAAAACAATACAACACAGTCTAATATTGAATATTTCTGATAAAACAGTCCACTTATACTATACCAAAAATTAGTGTATAATAAATGTTCCACCTTTTTTATAAATATGTAAACAAACACAAAATAAAAACATAGAATAAATAAAACTCACCCATTGAGTAACAAAATATAAAAACATTACTTGTGATCAATGTTTCTAAACACCATATTCATGTCACATTAGTTAGAGGACTATAATATATATTATTTTTTTTTTCAAATTAATAATAAATTTTCAATGAAATTTATTTTATAATTTATTTTTATTCAGATAACATAAAAAAAAAAATGAAATATGTAAATCTACGAACAGACAACATTCATCTTATAATACCTTCTAACCTAACCTACAAATTATTTCTGTTAAATGTCTGACATATTGCATATATATAGTATAGTAAGATTTAGCGCCTTCTTCTCTTGTACGCACACATTTTTTTTTAAAGTCTAACATTCATAAATTTTCTTTTAAAAGAATTTTAATAAAAATTTATTTTACTATAATCAAAATAAATAAATTTTCTGTTGATCAAAAAAAAAAAAAACTTAAAAGGAGTTCAATATTTATATTAGAGCAAAACGAAATAAAAATAGTGGTTGGTTGACATGATTCTCAACATTTTGCTTTATTCGCCCACATATTATTATACTTATAGTAAAAAAAAATTTCATTTTCAAATCGAAAACAATTTTAAAATCTAAATTTTTATAGTAAAACGTCAAAAAAAAAAAAAAATCAAATTAAATGCAATTACACATTTTATAGCAACAAAATTACAAAAAAAAATTCTTCTTTATAATATCAAAAATCCATTATTTTTGCATATTTGTTTTGTGTATCTAAAAGATACAATTTATGCTCGCCTACAAGAATGAATGTTTTTTTTAGGCTCTCTTGTCTTTGTAATTGTATTTCTTCTTAGGAAAAAAAATTTTTAAGACAACAAAAATTTCTATAAAAAAAAATCTTTAAGATAGAAATGAACGAAATATTTCAATTTTTTTTTTTTTTTCATTTTTGATTCGTTTTTCATATTTTTATTTATAGCGCCTTGTCTCATGCTGTGAATTTACTTGTTACCATGATTTATAAGACCAGATACTATTTAATGGATAATTTAAATATAAAGTTTATAATTTTTATATATTTTTTTTTGTTTGGGTAAATTTTTTTTTGAAAATGAAACATTGAAAAATAGAATCTAATTTTCAGTTTTGTTAAATAGATTCTTGCGCGCTTTTAAAAAAAAATTTAAAATGAACATAAAAACATTTAACAAAAAAAAAATATAAAAATATTTAATTAGCATTTCAATGAGGGCGATAATTACAACAGAAATTAAATATATAATTTTGTATCTTTAAAAAAAAATATTATATATACAGAAAAATCAATCATTTTGTGTGCCGTTTTAATGAAAAATCAGCAGGAGTTCTTCAAAAAAAATTAAATCAATTTTCTTTGAAATGGCTGATGAGATTAATTGATTGATATTTCTAATTAATTCTTTGGTTTAAAATACTTTAAATTTTAATATTTTTAATTTTGGTTAGAAGAATAGTTCATATTTGATCTGCAATTTAGTTGAAAGTTATTTCTAGTAAAACAATACTATTAGTTTTATTGGAGTACAAAAAATATTTTTCTATCACTTACTTCTAGCGCATAATTTGAATTATTTCATTTAATTGTTTCTTTATTTGCGGAGTACATAAATCAAAATTTCAAAATTACGTAAGTGAGCTTAATTTAACTTGTCGCTGCAAATTACCTTAGATAGTGACACAAAAACGTTTTAACAAGTGCTTATTATTAAGTTTACAAAATTATAAAATATAATCAATCAACTTTATGGGGAGTTGCAGATAGTCCTCCCTCTAGCCCATTTATTGCTTCTATTTTTACTGTGATTCAAAAATTTTGAATTAATTATACCTCGCTAGTCTGTTTATTCATCTACATTAATAGTTCACTTAAATTTAATAAATTAACTTTGATCATTTCTAATATTTCGATCAAGAAAACTTTTCCAGGTTAATGGTTCAGTTATAAAATAATAGTTAACAATAATGATTTTTATACAAATTAAATAAATTATACGTATATCCTTGTTTAATTTATTTATAAGTTTAATCAATTATCCAATCAAATTTGATTGGCTTTTTATATGTGTGGTTAAAAGCATTACCAAAAAAAAAGTAGTAACAAAAAAAAGGATATTCAAAAATCAAAAGTTCATTGATGTGTATACATATTATATTTGTATGTGGTACGTAGACTGCTAGTAAAAAAAACAACAAATTTTCCGGATAATATTTTTCCAGTTCTATGAATTTTAAATTCTGTTTGTTGCAGATAAAAGTTTTTTGTTTTTTAGAAAATCATAACAGAAATATTGTAATATTAAATTTTATTATCTTCTATCGGTCTAAATAATTGAAAAATTTACTAATTTTCTATTATTTTTATTTTTTTGGGAAATTTTTTGAACTATAAATGTTCATTGAATTAAATGATTAACAATTTTCAAAAATCTAATTATATTTTAATATAAAAATTTATTTTATTAAATAATAGAAAACTTCAAAATTCAAAAGAAGTGTTAATATTTTTAATTTGACAATTTTTTAGAGGTTCCGTCGTACAGAAAAACCATATAATAATTGTAATTTATAAAAATTGGATAAAATCTATTATTATTCTATTTGACTTAAAAGTTAAACCAGCCATAAAAAATTGTTGGATCATCCTTTTTTCTTACTTTAACCAAAAATTGCATTCAACTGTGACGAATATATTTTTTGACTGGTCGTTTTGGTAAAAAAAGAAAAACCTCTTCATAACAAAGTAGTAGCTTTTTAATTTTTTTTTTAGTCTTGTTAATGAGTTTTAAAATACTATGTAGACAAAATTGTTTGGGTACCACCCTATAATCATTTATGTTTCTTGTGTTTCTGACAAAATGATTGATGTTTCGATCTTCATTTCGTTTAAATTTCATCTTTTTTTTGTAAAAAAAAAAACAACAAAGCAGAAAAAAGACAGTATTTTTGGTTGCTATTTTATAGTATCTAAATGCTAAAAATGATTAACATCAAGAAATAAGTTTTTTTTTGTGGAATCCAGAAAAAATAAGATTTTCATTGACGAAAGTTACAAATTAATTTACAAAAAATAAAAAAAACTGAATTAAAGATTAATGGGTCAAAAGTTATTAAAATTCTTTTTAGTGACTCGTGCCTTCCTTTATAAATATATATTTATTTTTGTGTAGACAATTTAAAGATTGTCTTATAATTAATAAAGTCTAAAAATTTTATTTGAAAAAATTCATTGAACTAATTTAGAAAATTTTCACTTCATGAATTAGTATATTCTAAAAAATTATGAACCAGTCTTAAGCTGAATATTTTCAATTCACTTGTAAGATTGACTTCAATTTTATATTTATCTATAATTGCTTTCATACGTTTCAGGTAGAAATATAAATATAAATTTTCTTCCCCAACAAATTAACCATTGAAATGACAAACAAAAAATTAGAATTTTATATAATATTTAAAAATACTACCTGCTGTTTCCAGGTAAAAATTAATTTTTATCAATAATTCTTAATATGTATAATCATGTCCTTCCAACAAACAAAATATATATAAGTATATATAAATTGTTAAGTCAATTTTTTAGTACCTGATTGTAATAAGATCACAATTTTAAAATTCTTGTTTTATGATCTTAAAGATATAAAAATTTTAGGAAAATATTTTACACCTAAATCATACAAATATTGTTTTTCTTTTTTTTAAAATGCCTTTAAGAATATTCAACATAAAAAATTAAAGTGACATTTTTTAAAAATACTATAAGTTGTAATGTTCTAGGATCTAGGTATTAGTGTAACACAGGTTTTATTTTATCTACAATTACGAAAAAGACCTTTCTGTTTTTTTTTTCAAATATTTTATATTTTATTTGTAAAAAGTTAAAAAGTTAACCTCGAAACTGTCATAAAAATTCCGTAAATTATTATTGATTTTTTTTTTTATTTTTGGTTTAGTAATAAAAATCAAAATATTGTTGTCAAGATCATTAAAATATCCTTCATTTTTATTCTCTGCCTAAGATTTTTGCATAAATTTTTTTATAGTTTATCATAAAATAATAAAAAAAAAAATGTATAGTAAATGGAAAAAGGACGAAGTGAATATTTACAATTTATTTACAAATATATACCAGCTATTAAAATTTATTATCATGCATATTTTTTTATTTTTAGTTTTTCGTTGACAAATAAAGTAAAATTTAAAGGTTTTTGAGTTTTGTCGTCAGAAAATATTTCATTATTTATCCAACAATTAAAGAAAGGTTGGAAAAATTGAATTTAACAGTCCTTTTACGTTTTAATATCACATAAAATTTTATTAGAAAAGATTGTAAATTTTTTTATGGAGGGTGGTTTTCTTTTTTTAAAGTTTGTGTTTGGCTGTGTGGTCGACTTAAGGGGTGATTTTTGTTTTTTAGAAAAACTAATTTAATAAGGAAGGTTCTATATTTGCAAATGCATAAATATTATTTAGTAAACTACTTAAATTACGTAAAATTACGTAAAGATTTGGACTTGGTCAAATACGAAATAAAAGGATATTTAGCAATGTTTTAAAATAGGTAATTGAAACCTTTAACAAAAATATATAATTTTTGGGAAAATAAACAAACTTGAATTGTAATTTTGATGATCGTATAATTTAAATATATTTAATATTATTTCTGCCAGTAATATATTTACTAAACAAACAAAATATTCTTTAACCTAAAATCTTCATAATTTTTTTTTAAATACCAAACAATATCAATTTTCTTTTAGTTTACAACAGGATTTCCGAAGAAAATTATTGTATATGTACAATGAAAAGTTAAATATAAGCAAAACAAAGAAAGCAAAACGTGTCTTGTCGTATCATTGAAGTGACATTTTAGCATAATATGAAAAAGAATATAGTCCATATTTTTGCAATTTTATCAATCTTATATTAGTAACTAAAAAAATTCTCTTTATGTGAATGTCAATAGCAGAAATTTTTAAAGGTGTGCTTACACTTTAACTAAAATTTATTTTAAACTGAATATTTTACTTTTCATTTGAAATTATTATTATTCTACTCGCTTTTATAGCCTAAGATAATTTTTGACCTAATTATTTTCAATATATTTTTTAATATAAATTTCCAATTAGTAATCAATCACAATTAATGTTTTAGTTCTTGTTAATTTTTAATACCTTGTGGAATATATTGAAAAGTAAATTTAAAAAAAAAAAAAACTTTCATATACTAATTTTGTGTATTTGTTGTTGTTGTTTGATATCCCACAGGGTACCAAAAAAAAAAAAAATGACTGTTGAAAAGTTATATTTTTTTTTTTTGATTCATTGTTAGATATTCAAAATATTTTTTTTTCTCAAATCACTTATATGAACTGCCATAGTTTCTTATAAATACCATCGAATAATAACATAAAAAAAAAAGGGTGGAGTGAACCAAAATAGCTCTTGTGTCTCTAAACCATTATGCAAAACATATTTTTTTTTTTGTTATTTTTCTAACCAGACATATTTTAAATGGTTTCGATGGGTATGCAAATTTTGTTTTATATCTGAAGCAGATAATAATTTTGATAATTGCCTTAAAGGTATTTAATAACCATCATCCACAATCCTTTTTTTTTTTAGTATATACTTTAAACGATTATTGCATATGATGCCATTTTATATTATATAAAATTACACCATCTCTGGAAAAAAATGTACATATTTTTTTTTTTTAACCGAAATTATGGGGTATGCTGTGCGTATTTAAAAGGTGTGCTCATACCAAAATTGTTAATATTTTTTTTTACATATTTTTTTTTTTTTGGAATTATATAAACCTTAACGTAGCATAATCAATGAGATATAATCATTTATATACTGCGTGCATTAACCAAAAAAAAAAAAAAACCACGAATTTTAAGTGTCATTAAACTGTGAATGGTTGCGAATCAAAGGGAGAACATATTATTATTTTTTCTTGTATGTTGTGTATATCATGATAATTGCGGAGACTATGTGGGGAACCCCATCATTATATTTTGTTTATTATTACCATAACAATGATTAAATTTATGAAAAATATATAGATATATAAATATTGGAAGGTTGTTAAGGTATGATTATTTATTTTGAAATAAACTTTTGCAGGATTGGTTCATTTTGGCTTTATAAATATTTTGATATTTTTTTTTTTTTTTTGGTGCTTTATTATTAATAGTTTTGCAGACACAAACTTATATACATAATAATACACAGTTTTTCTGCTTTTTAATGAAATAAAAATTAAGACGAAAATAAAAAGATATTAAAAAAATTACCCGAAAAATATCATGCTGAGAGCCACAAATTAAAGAGACTCGTTTTAAATTTTTCTTACTTCAAAATATTATGGAATATTTTTCTTCGTTTTTTTTTGTTTTTTTGTTTTTTCATTATTTAGAGAATTCTAGTTAGGCCCTTGTGGTTTTTTCGTCGAAAAAAAAGAATAATTTAAAATTTTTATTTAAAAAGGTTTTGTTTTTTTTTAAAAAAAATTAAACTTTAATAAGGAATATTTAATTAAAAATTTTTTTAATAGAATTAATATTAAAATTTAATAATTGATTTTTTAATTACAGATACGATCAGAAAAACCCTACTATACAGCGGATCCCGAAGTAGATTCACTTGTAAGTTAATTTTAAATATATTCTATTTTGATTCAATATATATGCAGCAACATAATTTATTAAAAAAAATATGAAAAATATTACTAAAACGACTATTCAACATAGAGTTTTAATTCTAGATAATTACTTGTTTTAATTACAGATAATTGATTATGCCTTTTTTATAGATTTTTATTCTGAACTTCGTATTAAGATAGCTAAAACCAACTTAGTATTAATATATTTTTTTTAATTGAATATATTATCGGTGTGCAGCAAAACATATTTAAGTTCATTTTTTTTTTGCTAATCAAAGTAATTATTATTATAATTGGACTAAAATAAAAATTTTCTTATTATTGTAAAGTTCTTGAATTTATCTAAGTTTTGTCAGAAACTCCAAGATTAAGTATATTGAATATTTTCATTTTCAGATGGATTTTTAAAAAAACCATCCTCCAAGTTATATATTTTATAACATTAACATCATTGTTGACATAAAAACTACTTTTAAATTAACTCCTTCAGAGTTTTTACTTATAAAATCAAATCTTACAGAAAATTTATTTACTTATTTGGTTGCTCATATTTAGTTAAATGTCATTAAATTTATATTTATTACAATTTTTGCAAATTTTCACACGCTATAAATTTTAAAATTTTTTGTTATAATAAATACTCGACCTCCCATTTAATCGCCCCCATTTTCACAAAAAAAAAAAACCATTTGGAAAAATAACAAAAACACTGAAAAAAACAAACTCAATATCTTAGCACCTTTAAAAATTATAATTAAATATTTTGTTTTTCAAAAATAAGCAAAAAATGTCTCATTAAATATTCTCAACAATAGTCATTAAAAATATATTTAATATTAATTTTTAAATAGCCTTTGTTTTACTACTTAAATAAATGTATTACATAAATTTTGTGCTACTTCGGTTAAAAATTTTGTTTTTCTTTTTTTTGTTAAAGGAAAATATACATAAATTCCAATGTTAAGGGACATAAATTTTTAAGTTATGCTACCGTGAACATTATAATAAGTTACTCGTATATTGTTATTATTAATATGATTTTCCATAAATTCCATTATTATGATTCTAAATACTATATACTCCTATAATATAATAATGTTTGTATGTAAATTGTATATTTAATGCTTGCACATATATAACAAAAATTATTATTATTATTGTTATTATTGCTATTTAGTGTTCCATGCTCATTGATGGAACCACCTTTAAAGTCAAAGAATTATTTATAGTTTTATAAAAACTAATTGTGAATGTTATATACATATATGCGACCACAGTGGGTGCAAAATTTAAATTTTTTAAATAGTACACAGAAAAAAATATTCAAGTGTCAACTAATAAAAGTGAAATTAAAAATTATAGCTTTGGAAAGATATTAAAGTTTATGTTGAATAAAGTTATATAAAAGCGTTTTTAAAGAATCACTTTTTGAAATTTTTAGTTTTGAATTTTTATATAATATATATTTTTGTGAGCTGTCAAAATTTGCACAAAAGTATTTATATCTATGTCAACTATTTAAATCTTTAGTATGAACATGTTTGTTATATAAATGTATTTATGCAACAAAATACATATAGATAATTTATTTATTACTATATTTACATAATAGAGCATAAAATTTGAATTGATAATTTTTTTCGTTTAAGTAACATTTTTAAAATGTTACTTAATACAGTTTCGCGGGAATATGTCGATATGAATTCAAAAACTAATTTTTAATTTCAACCAATAATTTAAAAACGCTTTATTATAGTTATTAGTAGGTGGGCTAGTGGATTACTGAACTTAGGTTATACCTGACACGAAGAATTATACGAAATAGTTTAGAATAAGAAATATAGTCAACTTTTGTCTATAGTTAAGTTTTCAATAAAAATTGGTATATATCAAAAAGGTACTTTTAAATCGGACCAGGGTACGTGAAATCAAAGATTGACTACTTTTTGTTAGTTCTACCTCAACTAAAATCCAGCACATGGAAACATGCTAATAGATTGATCAAAATTTCACTTTGTATTGTCGCACTTATGAATTGAACCAAACATTTATTCTTAGTGCAAAATTTAAAAATGTTTTAATCGATTATCGCAAAGAACCAAACCAATGTTATTATTAAAGTATTTTAATCGTTGCGTAGCAAATTACCATGTTTTTTTTTGCATAAATTTTCTTTAGTATATTGCCTACCTAGTTGTTGTGTAAAAGATTTGTTAACTTCAATATTTTTTACTTTAGTAAATTTTTTGCCGACACAAAAAAACTCAAAAGCCATAAACTAAAATTACTTTTGACATTTCTCAAAAAAAAAAAAATAATTAACAAAAATAGTTTTTTTTGTACCATTTCAACTATTTTGTTTCGTAATTTTTATGATAATTTTATTGGTGCTTGAAAAACTCTTAAATTTCTGTGTCGGAAAAATAAAATAAAAAGTCTTATGAACTTTAAGAATACAATAATTGAAATTAGATTGCTTGACGTATGGTATTAGACGTATGTAAATTTTTCTAATTATGTAATTAAAAATATGCCATTGAGAAAATTCAGTTGATTATAAAAAATTATTTTATGGTAAAATCAATTACCTAAATTTTTGAGGAAATGTTTTTAAGTTCATACTATACATATTTTTCTTATTAGCAAGAAATATTTATTAACTTTCCAAACGAACATTTTCATAACAAATCACTTGATTTGTCATAAACTTTAACTACAACAGTTAAACATATTATTGTTCGTTCTACTGTCATAAATTATATTAACCATATAATATTTAAATATTAGTGACATTTACGATTACAAGTTCATACAAACCATATTCCAAAAAAAAAAAAAATGTTCTCAAGAAATGACAGTGGTACAGCAACAATGAGTAAAATTTCCATGATTCCCAAAACTATCTTTACAGAAATATATTTACAGAAATAAAAATATAAACAATTTCCGTTTCACATTATTTTCATTTTGTAATTTTACATCAGGTTTTTGTGGTCATAACTTTTGGTATTTCCATATTTTTTTTTTAATGTATATTTTGTACAAAATTCTGTCTTTTAAGTTTATGCCACAAATAAATTTAATTTCATTCATCAATATTTTTCTGAGCGCTACGACAAAAAATCGAAATATTATCATAATCTTCTGCTAATGAAAACCAACAGAAAAAAAACTCTTTTGAACACAAAGATCTGAGCTACTTTTGGTGTTATTTTTTATGTGCGACAATTTTTTTTTATTATTTGGTTGTTGGATCTGATGGTGTGGTAAGACTATAAAAATTGCAGTCGTTAAATAAATGAAATTGCAATCCTAAAACTCTGTTTTTTTTTAGGTTTTTTTTAATGATTTTTTTTTTCTTTCTGTATTTACGTTTCATTTGACGTCTTAATTATCGAGTCGAGATAATCAACAAGTTTTATTAGCTTTTATGAAAATGAAAATTTAATATTGAGTATATGAGGAATATTTTTGTTAATAGAATTATTATATGACCACAAAAAGATATTCAATGGTTTTAAAAAAGATACACGGACATTCATTGGTAATATAAAAATTTTGTTAAATTTTTTATTAATAATTTGAAAGTAGTTTAGAATAATTAACGTATGTAAGCCAATTTCTGATGAGTTGATTTGCATTTTTTAAAAGTCATTTCATTTGAATACTGATTATAATCTTATTGAAAAAAAGGAGGTTTAGTTTTTAACAAAACGTAGCCGAAATTAGTTAAAACAAGAATATAAGAATTTTTGGAATTTTTTACCTGCTTGATTATAGAATTGTAACCAAAAATGTGTATTTAAAGGAAAATGGAAAAAAGTTATTTTATTTTTATTATAAAAACGGAAATTTTTTAAATTTATTAGTTTATTTTGAAATTGTAAAAAATATTATGGAAACTTAAGGGCGAGGAATGTTTCAGGTTATAGATTTATCCAAAAAAGACAGCTAATAATAATTTACAAATAGTTCATACTTTTCTTAACCTCGGATACGTTTAGTCTCATTCACTATTGTCATACAATTTAGGTTAAAGTTACTGATTAATGCCAGCACTATAACGAAACATGAGTCTTAAATGTCAACAATACATTATTGAAGATATCGAAAACGTACACATATCAGAATTTATTGTTATACAACAATGATCTGTAATTTTTTACAACTGGTGTGTTGATTTTTTTAATGCCCGGTTTACTCACTTTTCACTACAGCAATACAAAAAAACTTCATCCGATGGGACTTATTACGAAGAAAGTTTGTAGGATCAAAAATTTTGAAGAAGAGACAATCAAACACATTCTCCGTGAGTGAGGTTTGTCCAGATCCACATCCACACTGATCATTCGGTCTAGGAAATCTTAAATTTCTTTCCTTGTCCAAATCCCAAAAATAGATTTAAATTTAAGATTATATCACAGCAGGTCAAATCTGCTACGGATTTTAAGGTACAGAGTTACCAAGACCTCTATAACTAATTCTGTTCTAAGATTTATTTTAATATTCTAAGTTGCTGTAGCTATTTATAACTACAAATTGTCTTGATCATTTCTTTGATATTATTGTAATGAAGACCTCTCTAAAATCTCTCATTATAGCTAGATTTTACTTCTTCATATGACACTTATTTCTAATAAAGATGCTATTTTCCTTCATTAAAATATCTGCCTCTTCATTAAATTTTTGCTGCCGTTTATCGATGCTTATTTAAACGTAGTGTTAAACAAATTTTATAAGACCGACGGTGGCTTAAGTGGTAGTGTGCTAAGCTGTGGTGCATTAGGTACTGGGTTCGACGCCCGTCCGAGACATCGATGTTGGTCTAAGTTTACTCAGCTTTAAATGAGTACCAGTAATAAAATTATAATAAAATGTAATTTAAGACTGGGAAAAATGCTAACGGCAGAGACCATTTGCTAACAACAAATGTCTCACTAATAAAAACCATTAGCTTGTTGCAATTAATAGTTTCTTCGCTATAAAGAAATTTATGGTTCGGAATCCATATAAAAATTAGTAGGTCCAAATTGAAATAAAATGTTACAGAAACCCTTTAAGGGAGGCCTAGGCTCGCATCGAGCTGTAGCGCCAAAAGTGTGTGTGTGTGTGTGTTAAACAAATTTTATACTCAAAAATTTTTAAATTTTTTTTTATAGCTTTCTTTAATTTTTTTTACTTTAAAAAATATAAATATTTCTCATCTGGACATTATTAAAATGACATTAAAAAAAATACTGGCAGAAGTATAGAAAAAAAAAAATTTTACAAAACACTTAAAAAATTCAATGGGGGGCTATTAAATAAAACTGCAAAGTCATTTAAAATATTAATGAATATAATACACAGAAGAAGAATTGCCCAAAAAAAAAAATAACAAAACGTACCTTTGGATATAGCATAGTATAGAGGAAATTTAAGGATATTAAAATTCAATTTAAATGAGATTTTTTTTTTACATAACTAAAAAAAAAAAAATAAAATATTTTTAAAATGTGTATGTTAATGAAGATAAACCAATCAATATTACAATTCGTTTTTTTTTGAATATTTTTGATGATTATAAAAAGTTTGGTATTTTTTTACAAATTAATTACTTTTGATTAAAACGATAAAATTTATTTTGTCTGTGATGCAAATTTTTTTAATTTTTCTTCTCTGTGTATATTTTTTTTTTGTGACAATATAATAAAATTTATTTACATATTTTTTTATAAAATTTATTTAATTTTTAAATTAATTAATGTTTTTTTTTTTTCAGATGGTGCAAGCAATACAAGTACTTCGGTTTCACCTTTTAGAATTAGAAAAAGTGAGTGGAAATTTATTTATAAAAATTAATTTTTTTAAATTTTCTGATGGCATACAAAACAACACGACGCAGAAAAACCGCAATAGCTTTATATTTATGGAATATTCTGCTTACAGACAAATTACTTGTTAATGTGAAATTAAGTATAAAATGTTTTGCTATAAGGACATGCTAAAGCAGAATTAAAGTTTAAAGGATTTGTTATTTGTATAGTTTACAATGTAGCGACCCTATTGGTAAAAATTAGAAGTTCCACAAACTTTTATTTTACTCGTCATTATCTTTCAAACATCTCATTTTTGGTGAATGTTTACTTTATATGAACTTGAAGACGAATGGCAAAGCGCTAACATTAGGAAAAAAATCTGTAGAAAGGATTTTCTTTAATATATATTTTTTTTAACATATTTGTCATCATAATTAGAATTTCTTTTTTTGGTAAATTTTTGTGTGGGTGTTTCAAAGTAACCTCAAAACAATACCAAAAAAAAATATATAATATTAATTTTCTATAATATTTTAATGAAGTCAACCTTAAATTCTTAACATAATTTGCATGGTTGAATGCTTTGCTAATACAAAATTCTTGTATACCGTATTTTTAAAAACTCCCAACTGGAATTATTTTTAGACTTTTTTATTCATGTCAAAAAATATAAAAATTTGTGGTGTTTTCAGTTTTTTTTTTTTGCTGTGTATTGTGGAAAATTGTATTCGTATTATAGTAAATTACGGAGGCGTTCTTTAATGTCAATTTAAATTTTTTTTTTTTTTTTTAAATTATTTTTAGACTAAAAGACAATGGGGATTTTTTTTTTCTTGTGGTAATTAATGTGTTAATACGAATACAATTCTTTTTTTTTTGTTTGTAGAATTTTAAAATTAATTGTGTGATTTATAAGTCACCATCACTAGATTTTAAAACGAAAATGAATTTAAAACAAAAGTTTAATAAATTTAAGAAATGTTGACGTCAATATGATTTAAATAGTTATAAAATGGTGACTGTAAGACGATTGTGAATGTAGTGGTTGGAAAGAAAATTAAATCTTTTTAATATCCAAGAAGTCTGGGTTTGAATCTACTTCGTTGCAAATATGATTATAACTTAGGTCTTGTAAGGTCACCGAAAACTAGAAATTAGAGTTTGGAGAGCCAAGTTACAAATATTATTACTTCAGAAACCAGAATTTTAAAGTTTCAGAACCGTTCTTCGTTTCCTGTGTGCACAGCAAAAGTTAATAACTGAATTTTTATAATTCTGCTAAACATTTTTACTTGAAACAATATTCCAGGTTTTAGAATTTTTGGGATATAGATATTTTCGCAAATAATTGTTATAAACATAATTTGTCCCACTTTCTATTTACTTTTTCTTTTCAATTAAAATAATTATTTTTCATTTCCATTGAAATAAAATTAATTAATATCACTAAATTTCTAAATATAAATTCTACATAAATTTTTCCTCCTTCACAGTAATAAATTAATTGAAATTGACAAACCTGTCAATATGGTTGTCAAAAAAAAAACTACAACTAATTAACTCTAAACCAAATAAATATCCGCACAATCAATAAAAGTTTTTCTTTTTTTTTCATTACAGTAATTATTTAAATATATGCAAAAAAAAATTGATATAAAAAATGATTTATTATTTTACCATTGAAGTTTTCCTTTTCAAAAAATATTAATGAATTATTTATTTCCAATCCGGACTAAGCTAATCAAATTAAATCATGTACGAAAAAATTTATCAAAATAAAATTTTTGCAATTGGAAAATTTTCATTCATAGTTTTTTTTTTGTCTACACAAAAAAGCATAGAAAAAAAAAAATAATGGTTAAAATATTTAAATAAATAAAAATTATTAATATTTTGTTGAACGTCAATCATTTTATATAATAACAAAACAGCAACAGCAGCAATAGTAGCATATAATACATAAAATTATATATAAATAACATTTTTACACCAAACTAGAAAACCGCTCAGCAATTATTTCATTAAAACGATATAACCGTCAACTGCACAGACTATTTTTTATAATTTATGACATTTTTTGTTATTTATTAATTTTACGTTGCGAACTTTATAGTTTTGTTTTGTTTTTATATTGTTGGAAAATTAACCTCCACATTTTCAGAACACCCCAAAATGAATGAAAAACATAACTTTTCATTATTAAAAAAGGATATATTATTTATGTATGTGTTGCTGTGCGTAAATATAAATACACATTTGTAGACAGTTTTATGTTACAGGTAAAAGAAAAAAAACGAAAAATATAAATGTTATACCTACTATTAAAAATTTAGGGTTACATAGATTTTTGCAATATTTTAATAGGGTAACACAAAATATTCGTCATGACCATTGAACATTCATATACATATATTTTATATATATACAAAGAAATTGAAACAATTTTACATATGTACAACTCAAGTAGGTATACCAGAAAAAAAAATATTAATGTTTTGAATAGTGAATAAAAAAAAAAAAATGAAGAAAAATTATGATTTTATGATTATGTATGCGCATGTTTAAAATCATGTTTTTATTATGGGGATCAAAGAGGCGATTTATATTGTTATTTTGGTTTTTTTTTTTTGGTGGTTATTAATTTAATTTAGTAGTTTTATTTGAATTTTGTAGAAATATTAAATCTTGATAGTTTTTTGTTGTTTTTTTTTTTTTTTTTTGGTATTTTAGAAAAAATTTCAACACGCAGCATTAAAATTTATGATTACAAAGAATGTTTGAACATGGGTCAAATTTAAAGGTATTTTTATTCAATATTTTAGAAAGGACTAACAAAAGTTTATTTTTGAATAATTTAATGTCACACAAAAACACAACATTTATATTAGTCGAATTTTTAATAAGAATTATTTTAATTTAGCAAAAAAAATTTAAACTTTTGTTTAGAATGTCTCAAACAGTGTCAAATTAATTGATTGAATGAAATATTATAATTTCCAACTATTTTAAATGACGTTTTAACAGAGTTACGTAAAAATATTCCTAGAAATTTAGAATTATACTTAAATATTCTTAGAAATTTAGGAAAAATATAAGTAAATAGGTTGTTTATACCGTGAAGTATGGAATATAAACTGTGAATTTTTTATTTAGCTTTTAGCTTTTTTTTTGTAATCAAAGCATAAAAAAAAACTTCTCATAACATTTGTATTTTTATATACTTTAATGGAGTTAAATTTTAAATATACATATAGTAATATTGAAGAATTTATACCCGGATATAATATTTGAATCATTATGTTTCTACAAATATACATAAATATGCACATTACAAAGATTTAGATTTTTAAAAATTTTTTTTTTTTTGAATTGTACTGCATTGTTTTCATAGATTTTGACCTTGATGATGATTAAGCATTTTGAGAGATATTCATTTTTTTATGTACTATTTTAGTGAATATGAGAAAAATATTTGAAAGTCTATTTTAACATTGTCATCAAAAGTCGTTATAACTGAGAAAGTCGAATGTTTTGGAAAGTTAGATTTCCTTTTGAGAAATGTTAATTGTCTAGAAAATTGATGTTATGCATCGTTACAGGATTGTGTAATATTTTTAATAGTGTAGGACTAGAACAGTGTAAACCGACATTTTGTTAGATGTAATCCTAATATAAATTAAATATCAGAAATATTCCTTCAATTATAAAACTATTAAAAAAAATAGTAGAATTTTGTTTTTAACACTTTCTCTACCAGCATTTACATATGTGTTACGCAACCCTTTGTTAGGAGTGTCAGATTTCACCTGTATTTTACAAGTTATGTTTTTCAGTTACATATTGAAACTCGTTGTACTCTGAAAACAATTGTTAAGTACTGTAAAATATATAAAGGAAGTGCTAGGTTTGATGTTATATTTAGAGCTTGTATGTCAGTGCAACTGGACGGTCTTTAAAGTTTATATGATCACAAAAAGGATTTCTGGGCTGTGGTAGAAGTTTTGCCTGCAAGATGTTTTTCTAAAAGAATTAATCTAAACCAGTCAATCTAAATCTTTCCAATCTAAATCTCTTTGAATAATAAAAATGATTCAAAATAATATTCATTAATAGCAGCACCCAAAATCAATCCTAATATATTATTAGTAACTTACATGTTCCTTGTTACGCTCATCTCAGACACCGACTTTTTCTTCTACGTTTTTTTTGTCAAAAAAACTACATAATACCAAAATATCATCAAAACGTTGATAATGCTGTTTTTTTTTTGTTGTATTTGATTCACTATTGATTCCGCGCCTTCAAATCTTTTTCTGTTAGTCGCAAACCGGTTTTTCGGCATTCAAATCTCGATATCAATGATATTTTTTCAGAGGTTTTGTCGGTTTTAAAAAAAAAATTTTTTTTTACTTGCTTGGTGCTTGTTGTTATTGTTTTGTCTTATTATTATTGTATCGAAAATGCTTTTTAAATTTCTGGTGAACCAAAAGAGTGGAATTTTGTCGATTGTTATTTATTTTGTGTTTTTTTTTTTGTTATGTTGTTGCACATTGTCTTGTTTTTTGAGGACAATTTTTTTTATTTTTAGTTTGTTCTTGCTGTCTCATAGTCACAAAATATTCACATGTTTCGAAAATGACCAAAAAAAAAAAAAATGTGAAAAAAAATATCAAACGATTATGAAAAAAAAAAATAATCAAAAATAATATTTTTTGATTTTTTGTCAGCGTGCAAAATTGTTTTTAATTTTTGTTTTTAATTTTATTATGATCTTCAAAAAACGACTTAAAAATACATAAAGATTAAAAATTTTTTTTTTTTATAAAAATAAATCGACTTTCAGAAGATTAAATACAAGCAAATTTAAAGCAAAAACTGATTATCAAATTAATGATGATCTTCTTATAATTTTTTTTTTTAATTTTACCAAAAAGTTGATTTTAATTAAAGATTTTTGTTTGATTTTTATTTTCGAAAAAAAAGTGTGATTTAAATATCAAATGATTTTTATAACCTTGTAATTTAAAAAAAAAAAAATTAACGAAATCAGGTAAATAATTATGAAAAATGGTGGGAGATTTATACTTTGATTAAATTTTGCATTAAATTTTGGATATTATATATAGTATATTTATGATTATGTTTTAGAAAATTAATCGATCTACATAATTATGTGTTAATTTTATGGTTAGGATGTTTGGTTAACTGAGGTCAATCTAAATTTATGTTTACTACTGGTTACTATTTTGCTTTTTAAAAAATTTTTAATTTTCAAAATTCATATTTATATCTTATTAAAAAGTTAATCAAGTACAACTTCTATTATTTATTTAGTTTATAATAAAAAATTAAATAATATTGTCATGAATTTTCAAAATATAATCAAAGTTTTCATCCGAGCTGCAGTAAAAACGTGGTATATTAGTTTTATGCACGTTTTTAATGCATGTTTAAAAAAAAACTCTATATATATATTAAAATACTATTAAATATAATTATTAAATTACTTTTTAAAACTAGAATTGTTGAAACATTAAATATTTTATTGAGAATAATTTGTTGTGCAATTAGAATTTATTTTACATATGAATAGACAATAATATTAGGTGTAAGGTTAAGGTGATTAACATTTTATTTTAATTCAAATTTTGTTCTGAAAAAATCACATTATTCAAATTAATCTTTTAACTGACATTAGTATCTAATAATATACATATATTCATTAATAATTATACAATTACAATCAAAGCATCTAATTATTCATTTTTATGAAGTTTTTAAAATCATTTTTTTTTAATCCTATATCTTTAAATTACATAAATGTTTAAGTTGCCTGCTCAAAAAAAAACTGTTTAGAAAGTATAATTTGTTAGTGTTTGCATTTTCTTTTTAGTAGTTCATCCAAAAAGATTGTAGATATTTCCAAATATGGTTTAACTTATTAAGTAAACACCGCGCACACAAAATTACTTATTTGTTGCAATTTCAAAATGTGTTGTTTTTCATGTTGTATTTCCGTACATATAAATTTTAAGTTCATTTTATGTTGTTATTATTATTAGAATGTTTGTTACAATCTTAATTAACACAACTTGTCTTCCATTTTTTTTTATTTGGTTTTTATATATGATTTTTGTAGCATTTATATACCAATAACACCATGTTAAGAAAAATAATATTCGCACTTAAGCGACAAGTTCAATTCACGAAAGTACGTCTTGTCGGCGACAAAAAAAAATGAAAAAAGTCAGAATAAAAATTCCTTATTTTTATGTTGTTGTTGAGATTTTCAGTGTACAATTTTTATATTTTTTACAAATGCAAACCTAAATTAACAATTATTTATTTGTGACTATAAGACTCCTCCTTATTTTTTCACTTCTTCTATTTATGGAACTCTGTTTATACGATCGTATTATCTGTTAATTTTTTTTTTTATGATATTGGTTTATTTTTTGGTTTTGTGTAATCGTCACTAATGATCGTGGCGATCGTGCACCAAATACCATAACAATTTTAACTACAAATAATAATATAAGGAAGTAATGTGTAATATATAAATATTATCTTTTTTTTTTTTGTGAAATTAAGCAAAAGTTGAAGTCCAACATAGAATAAAAATATTAACCAGTTTTTTTAAAATATATTTAATATCACAATTATGGATATAATCAATTTTGGATATGATATCATAAAAAAAGATCTTTACGTTTACCAATATAATTTATTAGAATTAGATATAATCTTGTTTTGGAAACTGAGAAAAATATATTTGCAATTAATTAATGTCCATATTTATTATTATATATATATGTATATATATATATTTATTTCGGTTGAATGGAATTTTAAATGCAGATTTATTATGGCATATTTACTTAGATTATAAAAATATAAAAAAAATCCTGGACTGGTTTTGATGTCATTTGGTTAGTTTTAATCTTTGATTAATTATATAGTTACTTATAGATATTGTTTAATATATAACAACATAATTTACCCCAAAATTTTACTCAATATTTGTTATAGGGGACAGTCGCCTAAATCATACTACTCCCTCAATCGTACCATTGTTTATATGTATTCTGAAACTAAATAATATTATTGATTGTTGAAAGATTGTGGTAAAGGTGTTATAAAGAAGTGATATCAACATTAAAAGTTCAATAGCCACATTTGCATTTCTTTTATTGTTAGGTTAAGTTTTAAGTGTGACAGGGTATAGTTTTTATCGTAAGGATTTTTGGGATTAAAAATTAATTAAAAATTTATATTTTGTAGGTTTTATAACGGTCGACAACTATTAAATATTTCATCTAATTAAATATTTATTAAATCTTAAACTGAGTCTAGTTGCCAAAACCACTGTGTATTCCCAATTGTCCAATATTCTACCGGCAAATTTAAAATACAATTTTTGGGTAGTAAAATTTAGGAAATGAGCTTCGTAACTTATAACAGATGGATTCCTTTTTTATTTAGAATTTTACGGAAATATTACTCCTTTCTTTCGGTAAAAAATAATTCTTACAAAATATTAACCTATTATTATGTATTTTTACACAAAGCAATACGGAAAAATGGGACTAATTAGGTAACTATCCCCTATATTTAATTATAAACAAAACCAATTTAACGAATGTGAATGTTTTTTTAAATTTTCAATGATTTTTTATTAATCCATCTCTTACAATTCGATTTAAATCTAGTATCTTTCTACTGTTTTCATTACTAAATTATGACCTATACACAGTATTTATAATTTCTTCTTCGAGGCTAAAGATTTGTAAACGATTAAAAAATTTGTTTTAATAATAATCATACCCAGGAAGTTTCTTGATGTCTTATTAGATATGAATGGCAATGAAATTTCAATTCATCTTATAAAGCTAGCAAATTTTACGGTTCACTTAATAACACAAAAAAAAAATCGTCATCCAAAAAAAACAATAATTTCATTTCAAAATCTTCGTATTTTAGAGCCAAGATATTTTTTTATATGAATTTAAATAATTCCATTACAAAGTTACTCCAATTGGCGGCAAAAATCTTTATGTTATTGTATCTCATATTATCGTGTCAATAATTCTAATTTCTTTATTCACTTTACAAGAAAATGAAATAAAAAATCATCTTACCAAATAACTACACTCCCTTTTCAATAAAATATTCAAAATATTTTTTCGTATCAGTTTTAAAGTGCACATTATGATATTTTATTTTTTTTATCATTTTTATAATATCAGTGAAAATTTATAAATTTGCGTTTTTTTATGTTTCGTATATATTTACGCTTGGATTGGCATGGATCACGCTGAAAAAGTGCAAGCGGTTTTTGTTCAAATTAATGTCAAATCGAAGAAGCAAAAATAAAAATGAAGAAAAACAATAATTTTGTGTATTTTTTTTATATGCAAAAAGAGAAAAAAGAAACGGAATAAACATATAAATGCGGTTTAGATACGAGTTTATATTACATTTGTACAGATGAATATACTCTACAAATAAATATGCATTTAAAAAAAAATAATCAAAATGGCTGCATAATCGCGATTTTAGTATAATAGTATAACGGTGTATATAGTTAACTCGGGCGAGCATATGTACATAATGTACATATATAGAAACAAAAATTTAAAGGTTGCGCACCAGAAAAGATAATCATTGAAATAAAGAATATAAAAATATTTCAAGTGAAGTTAAAGAAAATAAAATTTTAAATAAAAGTGCGACAAATGAATAAATTAAAAACATCTTGAGTAAAAATTGAAATTCCAATAAAAATAATGAAAATGGTTTTATTTGCAATGAAGGAACATTTTTTTTCCATTCTTTTATCTTTTTTGAGTTTACAAATCCACGTAAGAAAATTAAAATATCAATATTGCAATAAATTTGACAAGAAATTATTGTTAAGGACAAGGATATTAGTACAATGTAACAAGTTTTCTAGTTTAGGGAAAAAGCAAACTCACTGAGGAAATATTTCTAGATCCTATTTTTCAATATCTTAGTTTTATTTGAAACTATTGTTCGGAATCCAGAAGATTTGTTGGATTTTCCTAAATAGTCAGCCAGATTAATATCGTGCGTTAAGGAAGAAGGGTGCTCTATATGCTGTAGGGATTAGAATCAGTGATCTACTGAAGGGTGAAGTGGACATATCCTCCTTTAAAATCAATCAACCAATCATTGTTAGGAAACACTTCTTCTGGATAATGCACGTCGAACAAGCAAAATTCAGAATCTATTTTGAGGCGTCTATTTCCAAAACGCATATTCCTAGTGATATACAAAGCTAATGGTTCCGCTTTACTATCTTAAATTTATATAGGACAACGATTAATTGTAAAGGATATTTATATTCACGATATTCAAGGTAATGAAAAGCTACCATTTGCCATAAATATTTTCCATATTATTGTGTAGAATGTAGAATGATAATAAAGACAATAGAAATATTTAAAATTTTGTTTCTGACTATTTTTATATACTTGAAATTACAAATTGGTTTCACAGTCATACGTTTTCATCGTAATTTCAATAACATGTCCACTATAAGGTCCCTCTTGATATATGGTATTTTATATTTGTACAATTCAGGCTTCGACATTACGTTCCTTTTACTAAAATTACTGGTTAATTAGTTTACCCGACTATTACACACGTGATCTTCCATTAGCATATTTAAGAAGTATGTTTATATAATTTCTGTCCATCCAAAAATCTAGGAGAAATTATCCTTTCACTGCAATTTAAAATATAACCCATCTTCGTTTAAATTTACTTTTACGTATCCATGCCTTTTTTTTAAAATTTATAATTAGAAGTGAGGGAAAGAAAAGAACCTACCAAACAACATAACCAACTGAAGCATAAACAAAAAAACCTAAACATCCAGTTTTACTCAAACAAATTTTTTTTGTTTTTTATTTTGTTGGAATTCCAAAAAGGTACAAAACGAGTATGTATGGCGGCTGGTGTTGCAGCTACTTCTGAGGTCTCTGAAAAAAAAATTGAATTGAATTTTTGTGTCTTTTTTCGAAATTGAACAAAAAAAAAAAACAAAAACAGCACAAAACCAGACTTTACTATGCAAATTTTATGCAAATCGCCGTTATATTGCGATGCCATTTATATCTATAGACTTTTATATTATAATGTAGAAGTCAAGTTAAATGTAAAATAACGAGTTTTTTCAGTTTTTTATTTAAATGTTTTTTTTTTTTTTTTGGGAAGATTGTACGTCCACTCTGTGGTGTTTACCCAATGTCTTACTGGTTGCTCTAGGGCATTGAAAGTGTGTAAACGTAAATTTGTCCTCCAAAGAGTTTACGTTTGGTAGGGTAGAGAATATAATTTTTGGGTGCATAATTAATAATAATATGGTAGAGAAATTTATAAAATAGCTTTTTTGTTGTTGGCTATAATTATGTTTTCAGGCAATAAAATGACTTAGAAACAAGTATATTTCGATTTTCTTTTTTGTTTTTGCCAAAATGGTTGAATCAATTATTGGTACATATTAATTTGACCAAAAATTATTGTCCCAAAAATTTAATTTCATATTTTTTATATTAAAATTTTTATCATTTTTTTTTTATTTTAAATATTTAAGCAGAATTTTGACAGTTACCGAACTCTTTAATCAATTTAATATAATTTATAGTGCAGTTGATTCGATAGATTTATTGACAGAATTTTTAAGCTAAAATATGCTAATAAACAAATACTTATATATTTGTATATTATGCTGTCAAATTATGAATATAAATAATGAAGACTGTCTTTCGAAAATAATTGTTATTATATATGTATCTTCTTTTTAATTTAATTTAATTTTATATAATTCGCTGACATATTTCTGGTATACACTTAATAATTTAAACCCAGATATTAATTACTTTTATTTAAAAAATTCCTTTTAATATACACATTTTTTTTAGACATCTTCCCTAATTTTATGCACTTGACATATTTTAATATGCGAACATTATTATTACAGCAAATTCTTTTTTTTTTTGAACAGGATTTTTCTTTAACCGATTACAATCTATTTTTATGGCAAGTTACAGAATATTTTTTTTTTATTCCTACACTCATATTATTTATGTATCAACAAAAATAAAAAAAATAAAAAATCATAAAAAGAAAACAATTTACTTGTGAGCATTATTTTATGTAGTTCGCACATGTTTTGAATTCTTTGTGCAGAAAAAAAAAACAAAATAGTTAAACAATAACATAAACAAAGAAACAGAAACAAATTTTACAATAATAAATTTTATATTTATGTAGATCAGACCTTTTAAACATAGTTTTTTTTTTTAAAAAGTGTTTGTTAGATATATGAGAGTACAATTTTTGTTGTTTTTGTTATTTTTATTTCAACTACGACAAGATTTTAAATCACTGGAAAAACCTAAATTGTTCAAGAAAAACTTTAATATTATTAAGAAGTCTATATATATACAAATGAAATTAAGTAAATTTGCTATATGTTTCTGTTAAAAAAAAAAAAATGTTGTAAGAAAATTTGCATTTAACATGCACTTAGAAAAATGCAAATTATTTATATCTTTGCAAAGACAAAAAAAAACAGAAAAAAATGATTTAGATTTAAAATAAGTAACTAAATGACCGGATGAATTAATTGTGTTGACTTTTACTAAGTTTCTTTTTTTTATTATATTAGGTAAATTCTGTGAGAAATGAAATATTTAACAAATGTCTGTAAGTTTTCAAAAATGTAATAATTGTAAAATTGAAATTCTGGTCAAAGTTTGGAAACATTTAAATGAATCTACCTATATAGATACTTAAAAATTAGCCTGTCACCAGACATGAAATAATGATAAAAATCGCTATTCAGCTTGAATAAAAAAAAAAAAAAACAGCATACATTTTAAATGCACCATCAGTCGCGCAAATTCTTTATAGTATTTTGACTGTGCAAGGTGACGTTAAATTTTTGAGTCTAAAATTATATTAAGTTAAGATTATAAATTGCCAAAAAAAAAAAAAAAAATTAATATGTAATTCGAAATTATGTAAATTTTTATTGAAATTTTTGCAACCACAGAATTAAGAGTTCAACGAATGAACTTTTAAAGTAATTTGTTTAAAAAATGACAAGGCTACGTTGTGTTATAACTAGAGATATCACTTGAATGACTCTTTTTGGGAAATTAATATCATATATTCCATTTATAATTGAACTGTTCGAAGGATATTGAGAGCAGCTAGGATATATAGTAAGCATAGTGTTGAAGAGCTGTACAAACTCAGTTTCACATAATAATATCAAGAAGAGAGTACAACTAATCGGATTTTTTTTTAAAATTAATTCCATAAAAGTAGTCGATACTTCCTCAAAAATTCAAAGTATGTATTTTGATAAATTATTAGACCGGATTTCACTTTATTGAACTAATTATTCTTGGACGATTGCCAGAATAAAACCATATAATAAATCTTCAAATTATTTCTTAACCTAACACTACCAAAGTGAATTTGAATGACCTGCTAAATATTTTGAGTATAAAATATTTTAGTTTGATCAAATTTATACAAAATGACAATAACATAAAAATTCCATAAAAACTGAATTGAAAACAATTGAAATTATCTGTGCTACTAAAACTGCAAACTGAAAACCCACTATCAAATATTACGGTGCCGTTCAACTTTTCTTATTACTTTATTTTGTTGTTGTTATCAAATCACCTGAAAATATCCAAAAACTTGTTATGAAAATTTTTATATTCGTTTTTGGTCTTCAATCTTGAAGAAATCTTTTTTTTTTAATGTTTTTGGCATATATTCACCGTTGTTTCAGTTTCATTTTATAGATCGGATCTAAATAATAAAGAAAAAGCAGGACAGCTTTTAATATAATTCGTTTTTTTATTTGAGGGGGCTATTTTGTAATACATTTTTCTGCTGCTTTGCACGACGATACCTCTTTTAAATGAAATCACAAGTGATCGATATGTATTACTGCTATTGCTATCCATGATGTTTATATGAAAAATTTAATATTTTTAGAAAATTTATTTTAATTTTTCTTTTGGTTTTTTTTTTGTACAAATTTATGTTAACCGAAACGGTAAAAAAAATTTGTCTCATAATATTTCACGATTTTGATCATGAATAGAAGATCTGACGTCGAGATCAGAAATCCTGTCTGAAGTAAAATTCACATTGTAAATTATTATATAAATAGTTTTTATTATGAAGGAATTATTGATGATATTTTTTTGAGTAATACAATGTCTGTTGATCAGGGCTGGGAAAGCCGTTTATTGGGGACAAGCGCATTAGTTTTAATCAGCTTTAATTAATAATAATTTAACGATATATTAGGAAATAGTTCCAAAGTTTTCCTTTTTCGTTTTAATAATTTTAATAGTTAAACCCAGTATCTACCGCTCTAGATACTGGGTTTAACCCCCGCCCTTCAAGACATCCAGATTGGTCTAAGTTTATTCATCCTTACATACCAGTAAGAAAATTACAATAAAAATAATGTTAAAGACTGGGAAAAATGCTAACGGTCGTTTACATATCCGAACAAAACATATCTCACTAAATAAAGCTATTACTTGCAATTAAAAGCTTCTTCACTATAAAAAAATTTGTGATTGGAATCTATGGTAAAGTTTAGTTGGTCCAAATTGTAATATTAGCGAACCTATTAAAGAAGGCCCCTTTTTCATGAGCTACGGAAAATAAGAATAATTTAAATCATTTTAACTTGGCTTAAAAAAAATTCTGTACATTTTTGAGCTGTATTTAAAGTTTATAGAACACTGACTTTATACAGAGCACTGACTTTATCCTTGCAGCATGTATTTGTACAACATTCCTTTTGATAATTTATGCTGACAATTATTCTATTACATTATCTGTTAGTCTTAATTGTTTTTCTAGCCCTGAAAATCAACAAATTATAATAAAATATTTTTGTATAGACAGACTTAAGGATATTTTTTTTCTGTATACAATCCTGGTTGAACAAATATGTATGCAGGTGATGATAAATAAAAACAAAACAGAACAAAAAAAAAACACATATAACATGAATGTGTAAATTTTTGCACAATGTCTGCAATTGCGTTACTTATTATACGCATTCAGGCAAAACGTAATATTTGTATTGTATAGTGATGTTTTTGACAGCTAACATGCGGATGATTCAATTTAATATTAAAAATATTAAATATTAAATTGAGAATTCTGCTTTTTTTTAATGTAATATTTTTAAATTATTTCCTGTGACTTTTTGTAAAGGATTAAAGGTTTGTTATAACTGGTTTTTATTTTATGTTTCACCAGTATCGTGAATTCTTTCCGTTTTTTATTAATTTTATTGATAATTTAAACCATTTTCTTATCAATTTATCTTTTGATATTGAATATGTAATCAGTCCTTGCGATATTATTTAAGATAAATACTATTTTAAAAAATCCTTACGTTTTTTTGTATGTCATCCTTAAAGTACAATTATTGTTTATATTATGAAAACACATATATATTTTTAATTTAAAATTACATAAATTTATTTTTAATTTTCTTTTACGAAAATTCTATTTCACAGGTACATGAATTATGCGATAATTTCTGTCATCGATATATATCATGTTTAAAGGGTAAAATGCCAATAGATTTAGTGATTGACGAACGGGACACCACCAAACCACCAGAATTAAATAATTCAGCGAATGGTGAAGGACGTAGTAATGCTGATTCAACATCACACACCGATGGAGCTAGTACACCAGACGTTGTGAGTACCCCCTTCGCGGGAGCACATGGTCCCATATTGGCGAGCTACAATGCGGTGGTGCACCCATGTTCGTAGTACGATACTGACCTTCTTGCAAAAACGAAGCGGGTGCTCACAATGCCCTGGGATTAAATAAAAAAAAAAAATTTAAAAAAAAAAACTTAATAAAAAAAACAATTAAAACAAAAAAGTATTTTAAAAAAGAAAAGTTACACAGATCCTAAAAAAAAAACTCAATACTAAAAATAAAAACCAACAATAAAAAGAAATTTTTTTAAAAAAAAAAATAATTTACCAAAAAAATCAAAAAATTAAATTTTCTTATTATAATTTAACCCTAATGGGGTTTATTATCGAATGGGTTAACAATGAAAAAATTTAATTTTTTTTTTTCAAAAGTAAAAAATTAAAAACATGAAAATATTGTTTACACGTATAGAAAAAGAAGGATAATTTTTTTTTTTAAACGAAAGTGCAAATTAAATGAAATGGTAACATACACAAACATAAACCAGCAAAAAAAAAAAAATAAAATCACACATTTACATATTTAGACAAAATACACTTAAAAACAATCTTTTTTTTTTATTTAATTTTAAATACTGATTCACACAGTATTATTTCTGGTGGAAGGTCCTTTTTAAGGATTTAAAAAAAAAAAAAAAACTTAAACAAAAATATTTAAATTTAAAATTTTTAATTAAATTTTCATTATTATTTTTAAATTTAGTTTTTTAAATAATAAAATTTTTATTTATTTATTTTTTTTTGCTTTTAATTCTAACTCTATACGTGAAACGCAATAATTTCTGTTACTTTTCCAATAAAAAAAAAATTAAAAATAAAAAAAATTACAAAATTTAAGAAAGAAAATTTTTAATTTTTTTTTTTTAATTATATTTTTTTAATTTAATTTCTTTAAAAATTGTTTGTTTTTCTTTTTCCAAAAAAAAAAAAAAATTCAAAAAAAGATAATTCAAAATATTAAAAAAATTCAAAAAAATTTTTTTTTTTTAAAAAAAAAACAGTATTTAATCCTCTAAAAATTGTGTACAAAATAATATAAAAAAATTGCAAATATATTTTTTGTAAAATAAAAATATATTTGTTAATATAAAATTTTATTTTAATAAATTGTCAAATTTCTAATTTTAATTTAAGAGAACAAGAAAATTTGAAATTAAAACTTTAAAAAAATTCAAATCATAAAAAAATCTTAAGATTTTTACAAAAGTAATTTATATTTAAACAAAAAATTAATTAAAAAAACCTGAAAAAAATATTTTAAATATTTAAAAAAAAAAAAAACAAATTAAAAAAAATTTTTAAATTTTTTTTACAAAATATGAAAAAAAAAAAGAACAGAATTATGATAACTTCGTTTTTGCAAGAGGCCCATATAGCTCGCCAATAACTTTTTTTTAATTAAAAAAAAAAATAATTTAAAAAAATTAATTAAAAAAAAATTTAAATAAATAAAAAAATATTTTTAACAACAAAAGTGTATTTTTTTTAATGCTTTCCTTAATTACATTTTTTTTTTTTGTAAAAAATAATAATTAAACTAAAAATAATTTTAGTTTTTTTTTTTATAAAAATTTAAATTAAAAATCTGACCAGACAAAAAAAAAAATCAAAATTAAATTTAATTAATAAAAAAATATTTTCTTTTTTCAGAAAACACTTAAAAAAATTGTTGTTAAAAATAGCCTTTTTTAATTATTTATTTTTTTTTTTATATTTTTTTTTGTTTATAAATATTTTCCTTATTTAGTTTTTTTGTTTATTTTTTTTTTTTTTGCATGATTATTTAGTATTAAAATGTCAAGCGGTTAGAAATTTTATTTAATTATATAATTAAACGCTCTGCGGAATATTTAGACAGGATAGTTAGGATAAATTGTTTGCTGTAAAAAAAAAACTATGACAAAGTCATTTGATGTAGTATAACATGGTACTGCCATCTACATAAGTATCTTTTGACTTTTGACATTTTGACAGTAGTCAGCGAAGTGCAACATAAAATTTGAGACACGATCCTACCAATTTTACAATTATTGGTAGGACAGTTGTCAAATTGAAAGGATACTTCTTAAATATTTCAGAAAACTTGTTAAAATATTAACAAATTTGTGAAATTTTTGAGAAAATTTGTCAAATGTTAAGAATATTTATTGAAATGCTAAGTTAGTTGGAAAATTTTTACGCATATTACTAAATTTTTAAATATATTTTATCAAAATTTTAAGTAGTATATTATATTTTAATATAATTTTTTATAATTACTAAATGAAATTTGTTTATAATATGTAAAATTTTACTAAATTATGTCACATTTAAATGACAAATGTCATTTAAATCTCAAATAATATTAATTTAAATGACAATTGTGAGATTTTAATTATTTTTTTTTATGGCTAATTACTTATTACGGTCAAATTTTTAGGTGTATAACTAAAACTCTCGCTTGACATGATATGCCAAAAATGTCATTTTCTTAGCATATAACATAAAACATTATCTAATTTTATATATATATATATTTTTTTTTTATAATTTCTAATAACAAATTCTTCTAAACTGCTAAAGTGTAAATTTTATAAATAAAATTAGGTATTTTTCTCTGCTCTTTAAATTGTAAGAAATTTTTCCACTAAAAAAAAAATATGTAAATAAAAATCTGCTAATTATATAATATTAAATAAATTTAAATACATATATATATATAATTTTTAAATTACCAGAAATCTATCTAAAAAATACTTAAAATAAATTTATACAAATAATTTATGGTGATTGTGTATCTTCGTTTTAAACTAATAATATCGGTTGATTATTGACAATTTTTTTTTTAGATTAAATTTATGTATTATGACTTAATTGGGTACTTAATTATTATTATTATTAAACAAAAAAAATTGGTATACTACTCTAAAAAAAAAAAAGAAACTCTTAAAACAATAATTAAAAAAAAAATGAAAATTCCTAAATTTTTTTTAATTAAATACTTAGGACAAAATTTGAAAAAAAAAAAAAAAAAAAGATATGGTGAAAAGTAAAACGATATACGTAAATTTTAATAATGACTGATAATAAGAAAAATTTGTAAAAAATTAAAAAAATTAATAATTTAAAAACTAAAAAATAAATTAATATAATTAAAAATATTTACAAGAAATTTATATGTATACATTTAATAAATAAATTTAATTATAAATAAATTAATATTTAAAAAATTCTATATTAAAGATAATAAAATCCTTAAAAAAAATATATACGTAAATACAAATTTTTTTTTTAATTAGGTATATTTAAAAAGTTAAAAATAAAATAATTAATTTTTTTAGTTTTTAGGTTTTTAAATAAATTTTTTATTTTTTTTTTAATTAAATTAATTTCTCTTTATTGTTTAAATTTTTTTTTTTTAATTTGTTTTAATTTTATTAATTAGATTAAATTATTAGAAATATGTACTAAAAAAAAAACTTAATTTGTTTTAATTGTTTTTATAATTTATATAGGTAATTAATTTTAAAGTTTTATTTTAATAATAAATTTTATTAAAATATAAATAAATAATATTAGATTTTTTTTATTTTTTTGTATAATTTTGTTTTAAAGCTAAAACAAAATTATTTAAAAAATAATAAAAATAATTGTATACGAATTAATTATAAAATTTTAAAATAATGTTTTTTGTTTTGTCAAAATTGTTTATTAGCAAAAGATAAGAAATTTTTTTTGATAGAAATTTTTTAATTTTTTAAAAATATAAGATAAAAAAGTAAAAAAAAAAAAACACGCGATAAAATATCTTGCCAAATTATATGTTTTAAAATGAAATTGTGTATTTTTATTAAAAGTAAAATTTTAACTTAAATATTTAAGCCAAAGAAATTTGTACTTAAATATTAAGTTTTATGATTCTTTTTTAAACAACAAACAAGAAACCTTCAATTATTACAAGGACTTTAAGAAAAATTGAGAAATTTCTGTTTAATTTCAAGGATGTAGTCTAATATTTTGAGAAACTATTAAAATCTTTAAGTAAAGTAGAGTTTTAAAACTACAAGAAAATATGCCACAATGTGTAGTATATTGATTTACTATGTTTTACAAAAATGTAATACAAAAATTTTCAAATTTTAATAGAGTATTAATAGAGCATTTATGAAATAGAAATGCTTTTAATTTTTATATAAACTATTGATGTGTTCGTACACTGGTGGTAGATAATTTTTTAAAACTATAAATCTCTAAGTTCTAAAAGTTTTTCTAATTATGTACTATACTACTTTAGGCCATTTTACTTAGTGAAATAGTCTATTTCATTATATTCTCTTGTAGATTTTCTCATAGAATAACAATTATATTTCAAAATAATTTGATGCCCACCTGTCAATTAATGAAGAATCCTTCTCTTTTTTAAATTTACACAATTTCAACAAAAACTATATATATATATATATAAAAAAAAGGAATTAAAATCAACCAAACAACTTAGGTTCAAATAAAATGTATACGAGCAACATTAAAACAAAAATATAAAACGAATAAAAAAAAAATATACGTAAAATAATAAAAAAAAAAAATCAACAATAAAAACAAAAGTTATACGAAAAAAAAAAAACACAAATTAAACATAAAAATTTATAAAGGTAAAAACTATTATTACAAAAGAAAACAAAATTGATTTTTCAAAATTATTTACAAAATCATTAATTTAAAAAAAAAAAAATGACAGTAAATTTTCCAAAAAAAAAATTATGTCAATTTACTGGTTAAAAGAAAATTAAATAATTTTTAGGAAAATTCTTTGTTTTTAACAAATATTTAATTTCTACAACAATTCAAAAATTAAATTTTATTAAATTTGCTTTAATTTGTAAAGCTATATGGGCATTTAAATAATTTTCATGAAAAATAAAAAAAATTTAAATAAAATATTAAAAATTTTTTTTTTAGTATTTAAGTAAAATAAATTAAAAGTTCAATTTGTTAATTTTTAAGTTTTTTGTTTTTATATTTAAGTTTTTTATTAAATTTTTTTTTTTTTTTTTAATAATTTTTTTTAAAAAAAATATCCTTTTTTTATTTTTTTAAAAATATTAATAATTATAAAAAAAAAATTTAATTAATTAATTATTATTATTGAATAAGCTTAAATGTTGCTTTTTTGTTATTGATTGTAAATATTGTATTACTCGTAAATTACTACTAAAAAAAAATATATATATATAAATAATAAATGAAAATATTCTAATTTACATAAAAAAAAATTTAAAAAAATTTTAAAAAAAACTGAGAGAAATGCAGAAAAATATATTAAAAAAAACAAAAAAAAAAAAAGTATATAAAATGAAAAAAACGAAATACGTAATTTTTTTAGTGATAAATAAAAAAAAACTTATTTAATTATAACAAATAATACAAAATATAAATAATTAAAAATTAATATAATTATTAATTTAATATAAAATATATATAAAAAAAAAAAAAACAAAAAAATGAAAAGTTGTAAAATTTAAAAACAAAAACAAAAAAAAAAACTATAAATATACATAATTTTATCTATGAAAAATAAATTAATGGATAAATTTAATTAAAAAGAAAATAATTTTTATTTTTTTTTTTCAAATTCTTTTAACAATTGAAGAGTTTAAATGATAAAGATATTAAGTGATATTCACATTTTGAGTAAATCGAGTTTTAAAGTTTTTAGTTTGTTACAAAACTCTAGAAAACACTGTAACTAAACATATACATATTTTAGTATAAATTTAAAACCTTTATTATTTGTAATATCTTATTTTACTTAACATGTTTATCCGCTAAGCTCTTCAATTATCTTTACGAAAATAGAGAAAAAAATTGTATAAGAGAAGATATTATTTAGAGAAAGAGCATAAAACTATTAAAATATGAAAAACAAAATGGCAGATTACTTCAAAATCGTAAAAATGGCTGATTAGGATATGTTGCTGCTAATGAAGAAGCTGGAAATAAAATTGTTCATAATAATAAGGTGACAATTTCGGAACTCTACATACATATAGATGCAATTTTACTGTACATGAGATTGGATGGCCGAAAAATAATTCACCGTCTTAAATGATGAAATTCATTCAAAATAGGTTTCTAATGGGTGATTAAACGTAATGCAATGAAAAATCTTGATGACAATTTGGAAATGAGTAATTCTTTAAATGAAAAACTTTGGATTCGTAATTATAGTGACGTGTATCTAGAATTTTTGTTTTAAAAATGGTGTTGCATTTGCGACTTTTAATACGGAATAAAGTCTTCAAAAAATTGATCCATATATCTTGATATATTTGTCAAGCGAATATGATCAGTAATTAATTACTGGACGTTAATTTCATATACTTTTAACCAAAAATTAAATTAAACAATTAACAGCATAAACATTATATAGTAAAATGTAAAACAAAAATTGTAATTAGAAATAATAGTCTTGAGTGGAAACTACTAAAATTATAAGTACATATTTTTTAAAAAAAATAATTTAGAGTTTTAACAAAATACTAGGTTTTATACTTTGCCAGTTTTAATTTTATATAAACTCGGATTGAATCTGAAAGAGAAATTCCTTTAAATAATTAATTTAGTTCAAAATTGATTGCATTTTTTATATAAAATAAATCTAGAAAGTTTTTTTTTTCTTTTTTTTTGTACAAATCAATTACCCTTTTTTTTAAAAAAAACAGAAATTCAATATCCTTTTATTAACCTAAACCTAAAGTAATCATTTTTTTTTTGTTATTTTTAAAACCACATTTTCTTGGCTTAAATTAAATATAGTAAATGTGAAATAAAAAAAAATTATAGTACTTTGTCCTTTGATATTTGATCTTAAAGCAATTGAATGTGAAATTTCATCGATAAAAAAAGGGTTAATCGTTTTTCACAAGTAATTTCCAATAATGAGGGAGAATTGTATTTTTTTTTGTATATTTTCGTTGTATAGTTTTCAGTAATTACATTTATCGTACACATATTTTTTTTTCTAGAATGTTGAAACTCTTCAAATTGAATGTTGAACTTTACCGTACAATGTTAATTATAGTTTAATTAAATATCCTGTCCGAAAATCAACATATTATTTTAAGAATTTGCGAAAAAATTGTATTTGAATAATAGATTAACTTTAAATAGGGTCGACTATTTAAGCTAAACCTGAAAATTCAAAATTTATAAAAGCACTAATGTGTCTTAAATGTATTTTTTTTACTTCTAGCATACGCATATGTTTCGTTAAAAATGCATTATGTTGTACAAATTACAAAAATACAAACATTATTATGTATACTTAAAATATTAACAAATTTACATTACCCTGGTTTCTATTATAACATTAAATATCTTTACATAATTAATGCAAATCTTTCTTTTGCATTATTTTTTTTTTCTTTTCTACATTAAGTTTTATCAGTAAAAGAATTATTTTTAAAATTATCATTTTTATTATAATTCTATGGCTTCTAAAGAAGGATAATGGGGCAAACAGGTGTAGGCTGTAATTTACTTAATATAAGAAGCTTTTTTAAATGACTTAAAATGCAGCAGCAAAAAAATTGTTAGTGAAACCATTTAAAAGTTTTTAAATTATATTTAATTTACTATACTATCGAGTGTAAATGCATCGAATTAAAGCATTAAGGGTGTTAAAAAAATGTTAGAAAAAAAAAAAAGAAAATAGCTAAATATTATATTTAAAAATCGCCGACAAATTGTAAATTTTTAGCTTTGATATTGGAGAGTGTTAAGATAGAAAATAAAAGTAAAACAAATAGAAATTCGATTAAAACGATTGTAAAATAGAAAATTAGTTTATGCGTTTATGGTATTCCGGAAATTGTTTTAGTAGGGAATGTCAATTTCAATTAGAAAGAAATTAAAGTGTTTTATTTTTATTTAGTAAAATTTCAAAATTATGTAGTTTTTTTTTTCTAAACATATACTTTGTATATTTTATTACATTTATTATAAATATTTTTAAATATAGAAACATTTTTTCTTCCTATTTTTTTATTTATAGATCACGGATCGATATTATGAAATTACCAAACATGTAAGTTTTCAATATTCAATTATATTCTATATTTCAATTTTAAATACCTTTATTAACGTCCATAAAGGACAATAATATTTGTCAATAAATGGAATTTCTATTCTAGACAGTCCTGGACTGTAAAAAACTATAAACATATTACAAAAAATTTATAATAAAAATATTTTCTGTAACTTCTCAGAATTTTGAAATATTAAGAAGATCTTTTCTAAAAAAAGAAAAAATAAATTTAAAAAGAAAAAAAATTAAAAATTTAGTTAAAAGAATCCTTAAAATATTTTTCGCGGTTTTATTGACGGTTTCATATTTAATGTGTTCTAAAAAAAAATAAAAATGAAATTATTATGATTATGGTCAAAGAAGACAAGCTGTCTGCGCAGATATTTCCTATAAAAATCTGTTGAAACATATTAATAAGGATTTTATATTTCTGTTTTTTTGCTTGAAATGAACATTGAAAAATATTTTTATAATTTGTTTGATTAATTTTTCAAAATCAGAAAATTTTATTTAAAAAAGAAAAAAATTTTTGTATTTAAAAATGTGGAATGTTTTCATTTTTTTGGTTTGAATTCTTGATGAGCGAACAAAGAAATTTCTGACAGAAATTATGATTTACTTATTTTTTTTGTGATTTAAAAGCATAATAAAATCTGACATAAATGGACCATTAAAATGTCGCCTTAAGGGTAATTTGTTGACTTTATTGTATGTACAAAATAATATATAAAGAGAGAATATAAATATCAATTCATTTAAATGGTAATTATTTTCATGTAATGTACGTACATTAGTTTTGATACTTTAATAGTTTTTAAAAGATCAGTGTAGTTTATTATGTGAAACTTAATAGCACAGTTGTAATATTAGTATGTATTAGAGTATATAATATGGGGGTCATTGTAATGTATAAAAATTCTGATTATAATTTGAAATTTTATCTCGATTTAGGAGATAGTAATTATTTATTATAGTTCATTACAATTTCGTACAAATAAATTGTCGTTAGACTTGTTGCATAATATTTGTAAGTCAGTAATATTTGTTAAACAAAGAGAGGCCTAATTGACGCGAACTTTATATAGGTGCTAATATAATTTGAATTATCTGCATACTCGTTAGATTGAAAACAAATTTTATCCGCCGTAACTACTAACTTATAAATAAATGGTGCTGGTAAAATATATTTTGGAAATAAAGGATATTGCACTTGAACCATCTTAAAAAACTCATTAGTCATGATAGTAGAATAAATAGATTGTGTAGAATTTATACTCATAACTATATTCTCAATTTAATTTAGTGCATAACCATTTAGTTATTCACTTGTTTTTCAAGTAAATTGATGTCTTTACTTCCAAACCATAATGTTTCTAAAAAATCATCAATAACAATATAAAAAAAGACCTGTGATAAAAACATAAAAAGAAAATTTTTATATTTCCATTCCTTTTTGCCACTTCATCGGCCCTCAACAACATATTTTTTTTTTTGAATACTTGAAATTTAATGGCTATAAACAATTATTAATTTTTTTTTTCTTATGCTGTCATTAAAAAGTTCACAAAAAATAAAAGAAAGAAAAGAGATTTCATTATTTTTTTGATACTTTAAGAAGATTTTAGTCTTAATGAATTCTTTTTTTTTTTTTACAATAAAATACAATGTCAAATTATGTTATTGTTGGTAACATTAAAAAAAAAAAAATTCCACTATACCACAAAATTTTTTCTACATAATACCGTACCACAAAAAAAAATCGAACATTAACAGATGATTTGCATTTTTTATGCTTTTAAGTGGATTATTATTATCTAACACAATTGAAAGAGCATAAAAAAAGCAAAGAACACCTAAATTTTTATATATTTTTTAACACCATAATGTGTTATGTTTTAATTTAATTCACGAAAAAAATAAAAAAAAAATTGTTCAAAACAATATTTTTTTTTTATTCAACGTCATTCTAATTAATTCATTCTATCGAAACATAAAAAAAATTGAGTTATAAAAATATATATATATGTATATAACAAAAAAAAAACATAATTTTCATCTTAAATGTTCCAAGCTTCACACCTTAAAAAGCAATTTACAAAAAAAAAAAAATTATTTATACATATATATAAAAAAAAACTTAACTTTTCTTTAGAATATCAAATGTTACCTCCTCCTGTCTCATTAAAGAATATTGTGATGACTTTTAAGGGCCTATTTACCATCCCTGATCAAAAAATTTTTTTATTTTGGTTATGTTATACCACGTAGAAGAATATTTTTTTTTTTTTTTTGTTTAAGGGTTCATAATTTTTTATTCCTTTTCTGTTCAATTTTTTAATGAAATGACCGATTAAAGAAGAGGCACGCCTTTATCGCGGTCACGCAAATTATTTGTAATGATGGGGTATATTTTTTTCATATTTCCCGCCTCCCTGTTTAACTATTGTGTGGTTTTTGAATAATAACAAAAATTTATGAAATAATTTTTTAATATAATTTTTTTATGTATTATTAAAATTATATCATAATTTTTTTAGTTGTGGGGGTTTTATACCATTGCTATAGTATAATCATAATTAAAATTAGACTATACTATATTATTTGTGTCGTCATACAAGGAAACTAAAAAAATTCCCAAAAAATATATAACAAATTTGACTTGAAATTTAAGAGGTGATGACCTGGTAATAATAAGTATAAAAATCTAACACGTATCCTTAATGAACCAAAGTAAAATTTGAAATATATCCTACCCTAATTTGAAAATTGACTATTTTGGAAGAACATTTTTTAGAATTTTTCGTTTTTTTTTTTTTGGTGTGGCAATTACTTATTTTATGCTCGAAATTATTTTCTTGTTTTTTTAGTATTATCATGTAATTTAACCACAGGGATTTGGTTTTTTTATGGTTATAATATTAAGGTTTAACAACTAAATTTTAAGAAAAATTTATTAGATACATTTTTAGTCTTTTGATTGATAAATTTTGATGTAGAAATAGTAGTCTAGCATGTAATTCAAGTACATATCATGTAAAATTTTATTAATAAAAGTACGGTATAACAATATTCTAAATACAACAATTGTGAATTGAATGAATTGGATAAATTCTTTGATAAATTTGTAAAATATCAAACGATTTGGTTAAGAATCTAATAGTTTCTATTGTTACAATTTATGCTATTTATGTCAAGGTATTTTTATGTCAAGGTATAATTTGCCAATCCAATTTGGATAGTCCAGAGAACGTAGAATCAAGAATATTTTCCTGCTTTGCTGTTCTTCATTGAAACTACTATTGAATTACAAAGTACAAACTATTATGCGTAAATTATAAATGAACTAATCAAATTAATATTTTTTATGCTAAATTTTAATAATCATTGGTAATACTATTAGAATTCTGTTCTGTGTTGATCAAATTGCATAATAAAAATGTGTCATATCTGAAAATTGGTAATATGATATTATGATTTCAATTTCAATTCATGGGGTGTATTTCACTATACACAATGACAACCAAAACTTTGTGAAATCAGATGAAATTCTACCAATAATTTTTTATCACTAGTAAATTTTTTTTAAAATAATTCTGATTTTTGCGAATTTTTTTTTTTTTTCATAATAAAAAATACAAATTTTTATTTGTCATTTTTCTTTTTAAATTTAATCCCAAGAGAAATTTATAAATCCATAAATAATAATTTCTAAAATAAGAACTTATATAAGTAATCCATTTTCCCATTATCCTTTTTCTAACAAATAAATCTTCTAGACATATAAACCGGAAGTTATTAGTTTTACAAACCATTCAATTTTTTTTTTCATTTTCTTCTTCTCAAATCTCTACATGTTCCTTATAAACAAATCAAAAGTTTCATCCCTATATATTGGGGCACAATCCCCCTTTCACACACCGAAAAAAATAATAATAAAGATTTTCTTCAAATATGAAGTCCAACTGGGCAGGAAAATGATTTTCCTCGGCAAAACAAAAAAAAATGCCAAAAATATATTTATTTATATGATGAAAACAAAAACTGAAAATAACATCCCCTAATTTTCCTTGTATATTTTTTTTCCTTTATTTTTGGTCCATTTTTGTCTTTATTGCTCACAGTATGTGAAATTTTTATGTCCTTCTGTACATTGTATATGTATGTATATGTAACGTAAATTGTTTCAGAGAAAGAGAGCTGCAATAAATCTAATTGAAATCAAAACAATAAACCGTCGTCGTCTGAAATGGTTTTTTTTTCCTTTATTTTAACAGAAAAACTAAAAGGAAAAACAATTTTCAAAAAAAAAATATACTTTTTACTCAGTTTTTCATTTCATGCGTGGGATGAGCATATTTAGGTCGATTTTCCTCTAATAAAGAAATAAAAATATAAAAAAAAAACGAAATGGAACAAATCCTTATGGTAATAAATCACTTCAGCTTTGTCTGTAACATTAGACAGAATTTTTTTTATGTATATATGTAATATTTGCTATTTTTTTTATTTGAAAAATTGAACCTTAAAAGTCGTTTTAATGTTCCACAAATAAAGGGAGACTATGGAGATTTTATTGTGAAGGAATTTCTGAAAAATATCAAATTTTTTATAGAAAATTTAAGTAATTTAAAGCATATTTTGTTTAAAACTTTCAGTAATTTGCAAAAAAATAAAAACATATTAACATTAATTTTTGTTTCATTTTAAAATGGTATGAGTCTCCTATGACTACGGATTTAGTTTCCTACTATTAGATTTTAAATTATTTAAAAAGATATTTAAATAAAAAATATTCAAATACTGGCACCCTCATTAAATAAAAATACAATAGAAATTACCCTACTACATACAATTCCCAATTGGCACCACACCAATGTAGAAAAAAAAGTTACAGTTTCGTTTTTTGTGGTAATTGACGTCAATTTCGTTATTAGATATTTTCGCACTTACCTATCCTGTTTTTTTTTTTTGTTTGTTGCCTTACCAAAGATTGCATTTACAATTTTATCTCGCAAACAAAATGCGAGTAAGTTTTTATAGATTTTTATTTAAAGGTTTTTTTTTGGTAATCAGAGAAAGTTCACTATAATAATCCTATACAAAATATATAAATCCCTTTTCTCTAATATTCATCTATAAAGGATATGAATTCCTTTAACGATAAAGTAACGTAATATTGAAACTACATAGTCCAAAACATATTAAATTATAAGAAGATATAGGATTTAGTTCTATTAGAGAAATGATGAATTAAGGGCGCAATCTAATTTTTTTTTTTGAAATGGGAGTATCATATTTCATTTATTAGTCTAAACTTAAACAAATAAGAGGGTGTATAATTCAAATTTCCACAATAAAAAAAATTGAAAATTGCTATTTTCTTTTCAATACCCAAAAATTGGGTATTAAATTTGAGTTTTTTTTTCTTCTGTTCTGTAAAATTCCCTTGTAAGATATTGGAAAAATTTTTTATCATCCATACCAAAAAAAAATCGTCCTTAAAATTTTTCGAGACCGAAAACTAAAGATCCCAAGAGACCCAAACCAAAAAAATAATATATAAAACAACCATCGAAATTGAATATAAAGGATATTAAAAATAAAAATAATATTTAGTTCTTAATATTATTTGTGTAGAGGGTTGGAAATTTTAGTAAAAAGAAAAGAACATACGAAAATTCTTAATACTTGTAAATAGATAGATTTATATTTTTTTTTCATTTTTATAATATATTTACATTTGTGTGTTTGGTTTCTGGTGGTGATGAATGATGCAACACCACTAGTCAAACAATAGAATCACGCAATAAACCAAAAAAAAACCCACCCTTTTTAACTTTCTATTGTGATGGGGGATGATAATGCACTTAACTCTCTCCCTCTGACATACACAGAAACAAACACTTTACATAGAATTCATCGTTATTCGAATCTTATAACATGCTCTTGACTTTTGTAAAAATATTCTTTATATGTTATTAGCAAGATTTTAAACATAGCTTTTAAAATTCTTATAGGTTTAAAAGGGTAAAAATATTTTAAGATTGTTTTGATTCTTTTTAAATATTAATTATAAGTACGTATAACACAAATTATAATTTTCTTTTGTGTATATAAAAAATATGTTGTTTTATAAAATTATTTTTTAAGAATTTTCAACCCACTTACCAACCAACCAACCACCATCATTCACGCCATTACCAGAGTTATTGCAACCCTCTACGAGAAAAAAAAAATTAATTTGCATCCTTATACTATATTTTTGTTTAAGACTATAGAAGATGTTGATTTAATTTCAAAATAATATTAATTTCCCTACAGAAAACAACTTTTTTTTTTGGTATTGTTGGTAAAATTTTCTAAAGGGTACTTGATAACTTTTTTTTACCTAAACATTAAAAACACAACCATCACACCTTATTGTTTCTGTAAAATTTTGTGTTTGTTTTAATTTTTTCAACTGAAAAAATACACTTTTAAAAAATCATTTCCAACCCATCACCTTAATTCAAAAAATATTTTCAGTGGCAAAAAAAATTGAAAATCTCATTTATGTAAACTTTTAAATTAAAAAACATAAAATAATGACTTTTGTTGTGTAAATGGAGGAGGGATGTTAATTTAAGGATTTTGTGTATATGGTTTTATTATAAAAGGGTAATTAACGTTTACGTTAATGGGATTTATATAAACGTACTTACCACCCCTGAAAACAAAATTTGTTAGAAGTATTTTGCCACTTGCAGTGGAACAATTTTTTTTAGAGAAACACCAGGAAAGGTTGTTTTTTAGAAAGAGTAAAAGGGTTAAAATATTTTGATTTTTTTGTATATAGTGATGCAATTTTTATTTTATAAATATATATGTAAAAGTTAGTTATAGAAAAAGGGGGTTGCAAATTTCGAAAATAATTTAAGTGAATGTGGGATTATGTGGGAAATATTAGAGAAAAGTTAAAATGTTTTTAATTAAATTTTAAAAATAAAATGGTAGAAAATTGAAATATCTTAAAATATATGGCAGAATAATATAATAATTAATAGTAGAATAAGAATTTATTTTATATACAATATTGACAAATTTTGTCATTAGTTAAATTGACATTTGTCGCGGTCACAATTAAATAGATTCAGCCTGCAGAATTTACAAAAAAATTAAATTTTTTAATTTTTTTAATGTTTCAGAGTTTTTTTTAAATAGTTTTAGTGTTCGTCGATTCTAATCTTAAATAGACTTTCGACAATTTCGACGGCTACTTCTAGGTAAATGAATTTAGATGCAAATTACATGCTCCGGTGTTTTGTCCTTCTCCAAACAAATTTCATACTCAGCTACTACTGATTTGCCAATTTTTTATAGATATCTAAGAAACAAATGTCCTGTGAATAGACCTATAATACCACTGATGTACTAAGTGCGAAATCTCTTTAGCCTTCTAGTAGAAACTTCTTCTCTTGTCCTATTTTCATCATATTTATTCACAATGAATTTTTCGTAATTTTCCATTAAAAAATATATTTAGTTCAACATTAATATTATTATAATAGTTTATTAAAATTAAATGATGATACAGCATCTCAGTGTCTCCTAAATTTGAATTTTAATTTACACCAATTTTTTTTCTCTATTTTATCTATATATATAAATATTATACGCAATTTACTTAATATATCAATGAATGTGTCAACTTAAATAATTTTACATTAAAAATTCAACATTGGTATACTAAAAGTATTTCGTATTTTTTTTTCTGTTTTTTTTTTTTGTGCATAAATACTGTATCTTTTCACATAAGCTTTCTATGCTTGAATCTTTCTTGTATCTGCTCTATGTTCATACATTTGTTCGCACTCGAAAAGATTATAATTTTTTTCATATTTTTTTGTAGATATTATAAAATGTGAAATTTATGTACGTTAAATTCTCTCTTGATAAGCTGAATTTTTTTTTTTTTTTAGCATAATAAAATATATAAAATATAAGCAATATAATATATATATATATAAACTTATCTATATGTATATACAAGTATATTCAAGTCCAAGTCAAACAATTATCCTGAATAATTTGGCTGCAATTAACAATTTGACGTTGGGTTATATTTTCTTACAGTTTATATGCACGCAAAGTATTCAAAAAAAAACAACAACCCAGAACGCATGCAAGCGACCAAAATCTTATTATTTTTTTTTGTTGTGGTTTTAACTTGTAAAAAAATTTAAATATCTGAAAATATTTATTTTTGTTTTTATTTTATTCTGATGACATTTGCCAGCCATAATCTTCATTTACTGTCCCGGTAGAAGTTGTTCCTCAGCAAGAACAGCAACAACCAAAAAAAATATGTTATTTTCACTTAAAGTAATATTTTATAAAAGCAAACTACACGAAAAAAGAGCATAAGATACCAAATATCTATGAATTTATATATTGCTTATAAAAGTGTAAAAGATATTTTTAGTTTATAATATAAAACATATGAGTTTGAAGATTTAGTTAATTTTTTTTTTAAAATAAAATGTTCGACTTGAATAGATTAGGGACTTGTGGGTATAATTTTTTAATGCGGATAGCACTTTAGATTTTTAAAGATACTTGTAATTTCATTGATTCAATTATTCTCTTACTAGTATTATATTTACTAAATGGTATAAATAGAATTATTTCCAAAATCTGACCTTAATTACAAAATATAAATATTAAGCTTGACGATCAGTGAAAAAAATTCGGCAACAGATCTTTGGGAAATTTCCCTAAAAATTAAGATTATGACTAAATCAGTTGGAATGTTATGCTCTCTGATACTATGGTTGTTCCATGTTCAAAACTAGTTTTATGGCAGACTGTAAAAACTAGTTTTTATATATTTGCTTAAATAAAAATTGCAATCTGCCCAGAATTTATGCTTCTTCACTAAACTGATCCAAATTATGAATCATCACAGATAACAAATTTCTAGAAATTAAACTTATTCTAATAATAAAACATTAAATCCATTAAAATCTCAACAATTATATTAAGACAACCATTTAAATCTGTCAACGATATTCATGAAAATTAAAAACAAATATTTAAGTTTTTCGTCGCGGTAAATAAAAAAAAAATATGCAACGAAACCAAAGTTATTTAAATTAATCCAATAAAATCTAAAATATTTTGTTATTTCGTAGATTTTTGTTGTACAATAAATCTAATTTCTTAAAGAAAAAAAAATTTTTTAAATCTTACCGCACCCAATAATTTAGGTGTCTACTATTTGGTCCCCTTTAATTATAATATGAGTCTGGCCACTTTACATCATGTAAAGTTTACGGCACAAATTCGTATATTTATTTTTTTATTATTATTATTTCTATGTGACAATCATGAAATTTTATTGCAATTTATCTGCTAGATTTTTTTTTCATCTTTAATTTCTTGTTATGTTGTTGTCATTGTCGCGACCATATTAATTCCAAAAGAAAAAAACATATAAAGTGTCTCGCAATTTTTATCCTATTTAGGTTGATATGATATTTTATGGTGGTGGTGGATATGCGCTAAGGAATTAAGCATGACTTACAGATTTATATTTTTTAAAAAAAAAACGAAAGAACAAAAAATTGCATTTGCAGAAAAGACGAATTAAGAAAAATTGCAAATTTTATATTAGATTGGAAAATTCATTGCATAGTTTAACTGGAGAATTAAAGAATTTATATGCAAAATAAATAAATGTACATTCCAATTAAATCTATTATTGTGACATTTTCATAATAAAAAATAAAAAGAGTTGGAAAAATTTTTTTTTTTGCTGTTGTGAAGAATTTTTTAAGATTAAAAATATAATTTATTAATTTTGGAAAATATTTTTACTAATTAATTAATGATTTCATTATTATACATAGAATCTAAAGTTTAAATTAAATCATTTGAGTTAAATCTCCAAATTTTTTAAGTTCAGTTTCATAGTCGGAGTTTAAACTTTTGACAAAGTTTTGAACTACAGATACAAGTCGGTTTTTAAAGTAACCTTCCGTTTTGAAATCAAATTTTACTGGTAGCTGATTCATTTTGAATCAAAATAATATTATTTTTTAATAATATTCAAATAAAGCTTTAAATCAGTTCTATCATTCGTACTGACTCAATTCATTCCACAACCGTTTTTCATTGCAATTCCATAATAATATAATAATTCTTTTTACCGTGTACGATAAAATAAGCACAAATCAATTAATTCAACAATTTCTGGCGATCATATCTCGAATATACAATTTTTGATTACATTTAAAATACAAATAATATTATAGATTTAACTATGCTGCATTTAAATATTATCGTCAATAATAATGTGCGCCTCTATTATGTATAAATCTTTTAATTTATAAAACTATATTTAGAATTTATATTTTTTTTTTCTTCATGGCTAACTTTTCAAAGTGTTCCAATAGCATAGCATCAACAAAGCACATAGGCAAACACATTAATTTATTGAATAAGTAGCTATATATAAATATATATATGTACATTATATGTACATATATAAAAAAATATCTCGCGACATAAAACATATATATAATAATTTTGATTGTCGATTTGATGCCAGAGTGAGTGTGAATGCATGTTGCAATTTAACCTTATGACATAGAAACAAACATTAGTGTCTTTACGGACTATAATATTTATCACCACCTAATGAAAATGATAGCTAAATGGGAGGTTTACTTCATTATCCTCTATAATATATCTCTGTTGTATCTATATATAATACAGAAATTGCATAGTTTTCACTTTTGTTTTTGTATTTTGGCTACCGTAAGATATATTCAACTTAAAGTGAACAAAAAAAGTACAAACTAAAAAATTTCTAAAATTAAATTTTGAAATAATTTAAATTATTTATAAAATACATGCTGTAAAAAGAATTTTTGTTGAGTTTTTTATTGATACTTTCGGCAGGTAATTAAAATTATATGACATTAAATGAATTTTAGTTTTTTTTGTGTAGTTTTTTGTTTATAAAGAATTTGAAAAAGGCATGAGTGATGATAAGATTAAATGAAAAGTCCAAAAATATAATACGTATTTAGGTTAATAGATATTATAATAAGTGAATAGGAGTTTACGTGGAAAATTTCCTTAAATTTAAGCCAAAAAAAAAATTTAATGCTTTTAATTCTAAGTGGAATTTTGAGAAATATGTATCTGATTATGTGAATTGCTTTTAATTGAGTAATTTATGAATCGGAATCCAAATACCTTCTTAAATCCTTGCACAGTAGTATTTATACAGTTTATTAGCAACAGACAATTTTGGTATTAATTTTATTTTTTGGTAGAGTATAGATTTAAACTTGTAACCGGTCAGTTTGTGTCCGGTTTTAAAATGAATTTACAATCTTGGTGAAATGGAAACTATTTATAAAACATTCTTTGTCCACTATCCTTGCTTGCAACATTGTACAAACATTAAAAATATTATGCAGACATTGTAAGTTATTCGCTGAATGATCTTAACAAAAGTAGGACAAAATACCGGCATTATATCGTTCATTAAAATTTCAATTTTTCAAATTATTGATATGCTCAATTTGAAAGTATTCAATTTTCCAGCTCTCATATAGTATGTTAGATGCAAAATTTAAAATGTATAGTCAAATAAATGTTGACAAATTAAAGTTATCTTTAAATTAAAATCATGAAAATTATATTTTTTTTCTGCATTACATTATAAATTGTAACTAATTCAATTACAACAAGAAATTTAGTAAAAAAAAAAAAAAAAACTTTTGCAGTTTGAATTTTCTTCATGTTTGTTTTCTATCTATTGAAAATTATTTTTCTGGTATTTTAGGTGAAATTGAAAATGTTAAAAGTCTAATCATTTCAATTTTTTTTTATTTGTAAATATAAACATGATGTTCGATCACACTCCCTTATATTAAAATCTACAAATAACAAAAAAAAATTGAGTTTTTTTAATGCAAAAACCAAAAAAAAAAAAAAAAACATAAATATCTTACAGATATTTTTCTATTCTAAGGAGAGTAGCATTTATATATCTTTAGCATATACCGTATATACTTAATGTAAATAGTTTACCGTCGTGTATTTTAATTTTTTTTTTATTTATATAAGAAAATTTTACTGTGCTGATTTCATTTATATTTATTTTATTTTGCATTAATTGTATGGCAAATTGGTTTTTTGTTGATGGCGTCAATGAACAAAATGCTCTGTTCACGATTATTTTACTATATATACATCTATATCTATATTTTCTATATATCATGAATTTTCACGACTTTTAAGTTTTTCTTCTTAAAATAAATACAAAAAAAAAAAAACTTAACAAGATGAACTATTTTAAGTTTTTTTTTTGTTGTTAAAATTTTAATGTTTTGAGCGGGGACATAAACTAATATTGTTATTTTGAGTAAAAAAAAACACCCATTGACGTATGTTCAAGGAAATTTTATTCGTTTTTCATTTTTTTTTAAAAATATAAGTATTATACAAAAATCTTCATCTAAAAATTTAGTATTTTTTATAATGAAAAGTTATATTTTTCTGATTAACTTCAAAATCAATGATGTCCTACATATTTAGATTAAAGAAGTGAGTATCGGAGACAAGGGTAATTTTATTTTAAACATTATATTAATTTTTTTTTTTTGTATATATTTATTTACTTACAAATTTATAAAATCAAATGAAGAAACAAGAAAACTAAAATATCTACGAAAAAAAGAACAGAACATACATCTTGCATAAAGAAATCTCCGAAAAATCTTTTTCACAGCAGGAGATTTTCAAAAAAAAAAAAACCAAAAAAATCTGAGACTGAATGATGTTCCTTTCATTTGGTTTTTTTTTCGGTTGTATATATGTCCTCAATATTAAGAGAGATTGTATTTAATATGATGAAAAATATAAAAAAATAAAGATTCTTTTACAAGTTTTCAAAAAAAAAAAAAAAAAACAATATTTTGAAAATGAAAAATTCAAAAAATATAATTTGTATTTCAAAGATATTTTATATGTTGTTATTGAAATCCCAAATTTGATGTTTAGTTTTCCTATAAATCTTTCAAAATTTTTGGTATTTGAAATATAAGTATCAAATATATTTGAAGTAATTTTTTGTGCATAGTTAGTAAAATTATGCTATGAACATTAATTTTGCGAAATCACAAAGTTTTGTTAAATGAATATTAGAGTGATTATTATTTAAATATTGATAAACCCTACAACTAAAATATTTTTTCTCCCATTTTAATCAAAGTACAAAATTAGATTTTACAATTCGCCTAAGTTAATCAACTTAAACTGGTCTATGGTTCCTTAAAATTTAATTTTTATATTTAACAAAACAACAGAATTTTCTTAAAAATTTCTTGCTTTCGATGTGAAAGTAATATGATATTTTCTTTATTTTTCCCGAAAAAAAATATTCTCTGATTTAATAAAATAAATATTTTTAAAGTTTTTTTTATTTTATTTTTCGTTAATATTAATTTGATTTTTAATTTAAACGAAAGGTTTCAATTACGATTCTTCATCTTTTAAATCTCCAAAAACCAAAAGTAACAATAATTTTTTTTATTTAAAAAAAAAAAGGTTATTGATCGATGTAGAAATCATGTTTTTTTTTTAATTTTATTTTAAAGATGCATCTAAAAAAATTTCTGGTGAAAATTACAATTGATATCTTTAAGAAACACATGGTTTATAAAGTTATGTTATTTTTTTGTACATATATAAAATTTAAGAGAAAGACCACAAAAACCACAAATAATACTATTAACAAAATATCCACAAAAAAAAATATCTTTTCTTTATTTACCATTTAAGATCATCCAAAAAAAAAAATAAAGATTTTAATTTCCATTCAATATTTTTTCATCAACAATGTCAATGTCAATCATTTAAAAAATAAATTTCATAATATGCCTGACCATATATGTAGACCATATTTTTATTCAAATTTTTAGTTTAAAATAAAAATCACAATCAATTTTAATTTATAGAAATTGAAAAAATAAAGATTTTACTCAATTGAATCAGATATGATTTAATCTTTTTTTTTTGTTGGTAACTTAAGGTAATTTGACCAAAAAAAAAAAAAAAAAAAAACATAATTTTCATCTGATTTCATAAATTTCGATTGCAATGTCTATATAGACAACTGTCAGTAATGTTTTTATTTTGTGGTCAAAGTCGAGGTCGATCGTTCAGACTAAAAAAAAAAAAAAAAACAAAAAGAAAATCATTAACCAGGCAGGAAAAAAAAAATATGCTGCAAGACAACCTGTATCATATTTTCAGTTACAATGTATGATAAACTGAAGAAATTATCTATATATTTTTTTGGGGCAAAAGAATTGTATATATAGTATGTTAATATTATGTCAAACCAGATGTTTTGATGGATTTTTGAATAGATAAAATGATAATTTAATTTAATAAATAATGTAATTTTTCTGTTGAGTTAATTTATTTTAAATTAAATAAAAAAACAAAAATATGATGAGAATAATTTAATTTTTAAGATATATTTATTTTTTAATGCTTTTTTTATTGTATGTATTATATATGTTTTTTGTTGTTGTTGTTAATGAAGTTTTTAAATGAAGATTCAGACTTTGAACAGGTGGTGTTAAATTGATAAACTACGATTCACATAAGAGAAGAACTATGGGGGTAAATTAATATAATTGAGAAAATTAGGGTTTTATTTTTTTGTTCTTAATATAATTTGATTGATTGTTCCAATAAAATGATTGAAGATAAATATATATAGTTATAAATGAAAAAAGTAGAAATAAGGACTAAATTTTATAACAAAAGATATTACAGGTGATATTTAAGTAATTGATAAGTTTTAATAATAATTATATAGTTTTAGTATTCTATTCAATTATTTCCGTAATTTATGGAGGATACAGGAAACTTAAATAAGTGGAGATAATATTATTTTTGAATTAAATGGTTTGTAAATGGAACAGTTTAGCATTTAAATACTTAAATATACATAAACTATTTAAACTATATACAGAAATATTCTATGTTAGATTTAATTGGAAAATGAACTAATAAAATTAATTGTTTGTGCCAACATAGAACTTGTGTTTATTAACATTACAGTAGATGGAATTTTAAAGTTGCAGTTGTTTGGTGGGAATTTTAAAAGTTTTACAATATAAAACGAACTTAGATTTTTTTTACATTAATGCTATTTTAATAAATTATAATATTTAATTTTAATTGCTATAAAAATACTTAACTTAGCTTATATTTCTGCTTATAAAATTGCTTTAATACTCTAATATAATGATTATATGTTTTGAAAGTATTTCAAATTAAAATACCATTATTAGATAGTTATGTTAATTTAATTAAATAATTATCATATTTTAATGAATTTAAATTGTAATTGATAAATAAATTAATTAAAATCTATTTTTATTAAATTTCATGAAAATAATTCAATATTAACAAGTTAAATAATTTTATTATTTTTATGTAAATGAAATTTATTTTGTAATTTAATTTTATAAAATTATTGATTATGGTAATCAATGTACAGGGTTAATTAAGTATTTTTAAGTAAATATTTAAATTCAATTTTAGAATTAATACTTTAATTCCAAATTAAATCGTGCATCATTTTTTATGCAAGAAGGATATTTATATAGTGCAGTTTTTAATCATGAGGATAGAGTTACTTTTTTTTTTAAATTCAATTTTGTTTCGAAAGCCTTTGATTTTTCCTGAGGATTTTAAAATATTTTTTTTTATATTTTGCACCATTAATATTATTTATAAAATATATTTTCATATTTTGCACCGTTAAGACTGCTTAGGGTATAAAACTTTAGAATTTTTCATTTTCTTCGCCAGAATACGACATAGAGATGAATGAGTCTTAAAAAATGTTGGAAATTCGATGTTTATTTGTTACTATTTATTTGTCCAGTTTTCAAAAAAAAATTTCAATTAAATTTCGATTTTTAATTAATTCATATGCCAAAAATTGTAATCATCCTGTATAAAATTTTATTCACAATTTTATTTAGAAATAGTATATAATACTAAATAAAAATTATTTAAAAATAAAGATAAATATTTTTTTGTTATAACAATTTAATAAAATATAAAATTTCCGTAATTCTACAACTTTATAAATGAAAAAAAGCAAACACACGCTTTTTATATTAAATTTTAATTTTTTTTTTCATTTTGTACTTGTTTATTTAAAAATTTATATAATACATTCCAACATATATGGTACTTTTTTTTTTTTTTTATATCCTAATATGGAATAAATTTATGACAGATCACATGCCGAGCTTTTAATACCGACATAACGTAAAAAAAATACGCAAACAAAAAAAAAACACTATACAAAATAATAACGATATAATAATTAATATATTTACCTGAATTCATATTGACCGCCAGTCATACTACTGTACAACAAACAGCAATAACAACAAAAAAAAAACAATCTTACAAAAATGCAATCATTTCGCATTTAATGTTAAATGTTTTTTTTTTTTTTGTGTGTTGCGGTACGTTCGTAACGTAAAGCGCGCAAATAACAACAATTTTTTACGCTAACGTTTATGTTATTTTGTAGATTATATAAAAATACGTTTATATAAAAAAATTTTAGGTATTTTTTTTTCTTACGTTTATGCTTTTTCTTAAAAAAAAAAAAAATATTATATTTATTGATCAGATTTTTTTTTTCTTATTTAGCCTTTTTGGAGTCAACATACCTCCTGCTGTGACACCTTATACATAATTTAGTATGTTAAGATGTATAGTTGTAATGTAATGTTGGTTTTTTTTTTTTTTTTCAAAAATTTAATGATTAAGAGAACATTAAAATTAACAGTACTTATCAAAACGCTAGAGGTTTTTTTTTGAATTGGTATATAAAACATGTTTATATAATTACAATTTTATATTTTAGAATTATTGTTGATTTTTTGTTATAACATATTTATAGACTACCAGTTAAGAGCAGCCACTACTAAAATAAAATCCACCCTCTTTCTTATTGATATTTTAACTATTATACGTATGTCATTATCCAACTGAGTTCAACTAAATATATAACATATTTACCAATAAGTAATTTGACATTTATTTGAAATGCGTTACAAATATGTTTTTAAGAATTTATAGATTTTATTGATCCAGAGCAACAGAGAGTAGTTTAAATAGTTTTGCTACTGGTCACTTGGGACCTCTTATATATTATATATATATATATTTTTTTTATTTCTAATTAAATCGGTTTTTTTTATATGTATATACAATTATTTTTGTTTACCTGTGCCAGCAATAATTGTATATAAAATATAATTTGTGTTGTTTTTTTTTTACCTGTAATGATAAAAATCTAAGAAAAATAATTATAATTGAAAAAATATTATTAAAAAAATAATAAAAAAAAAAGAAAAATATTTAATGTTAGACAGCAATTCTAACCTCAACTACAGTAGAAAAAAAATATATTGCCTATCTTTTTTTTATTTTTACAATAATACTTCATGGATTTTGACATTTTTATTGGAAATATATTTGTGAGTTGCATTCGACGTTGTTTTTCTGTGTGGTGCATAAATCGTGTAGTACAGAAAATTATGGGAAAAGTGTTCACTGGGGAAATGTTGATTTTTATTATTATATTTAGTTTAAGTTTTGTTATGGATTTTATTGACAAATAATAGTAAATTTAAATGGAAATTGCAAAAAAAAAAAAAAAAGAAAGCTACTTGAAAATATAAATAAATAAAAAATTAATTTATTATTAGTTTTATTTTGATTTTAATTTTGAGGTTATATTAAGATTAATTAAATTCTGGTTAGTTTTCATTCATAAGTTTTTATTTTGTTTAATTATAAAATATTGCATTAAGTGAATAGAAATTTGAAATTAACAGGATATATAAATTTTGTATTATTGATATTGTAAAAAAATATTTTATTATTTTTGTAGTTAATTCATGTGCGTTTTGATTGACTATTGGCAAATGTTAATATTTATGATTTTTAGTTCATTCAATACTGTAATTATGGATCGGTTTTCATGCTATTTTATTGTACTTAATCATATCATCTGTCAAAATAAGAAGATTTCAACCACAATCAATAATTAACTGTTTCCTAAAATAGAATTAAAAATACTTTTCCTTACTCCATTAGTAGCCACACTGAAGTTTTCGCGAAAATATATTAAGCGACATTTACAAAATTTTACATGAAATGTAAAAACCTCCAATAATAGTTTTTGTGGGTATAATATTAAGTATATATTAATAATAAATGATTATTTTTGTAAATTTAGTCGCATAAATATTTGTAAATATACATTTATTTTCGAGCACGAGGGCACTTAATTATATATTCGATCGTTTCTCGTAAAATCTCTGGGTTCTATTTCCAGCGATTTTACCTACAGATAACTGAAACTGGACCAAAATATGATATTTCTTTCAAACTTTGTTTATTTTAAAAATATGTTAATTCGATTAAAGATGTTTTTTTTTAATTCGCTTAATTTTCGAGGAAGTTAACAATATTGATTCGATTTCCTATATTTCGGATTTTAATTACAATGACTGCCATTTTTAATTTCTGCAAATTATACTAGTTTCTGAAAAAGAATTCCTAGATATAAAATTATATAAAATCCTAAATTTAATTAATTTTCATAAATGTTATGTATATAAATTTAACTAATTGATTTGAAATTATTTTTATTTACTTACTAGTAAAGTTATACAATCAAATTTTTATATTAAAATTAAAGTTTAATGAACTTATATTTTTACTATACCAATGAATAAATAAAATTTTTTAGAATCAATTTTATTTCTTAAATAAATAAATATTTATTCAAATTTATTCAATTTTAAAGCGTAATATTAAATATTTTATTTTTTATTAAAAGAATAATCTAATAATTCTTTATTGACATTTTTTTATAATAATAAATTTTTATTTTATTTAAAATCTAAAATAAATAAATTTTATTATTCATCTTGTCTAATATTATCATAAAAATAATATGAATATTTTAAAATCATAAAAAAAAAAGAGTTAAGTGTGAAAAAGTTCTTTAATTACCCTAAAATAATATAAAATAAAATCTAAATTTAATTTTATTTTGTATATATAATAGATAATAATATAATTTTTCTATCATGTACGCGTAAACTCATTACAATTCAAGACTGTGATTCAATTACAAAATAAACTGACTCAAATCACTCATAATAATAAAACTTTGTTGTATCTTCTTTTTTTTTTTATATTATTATTATTTATTCTATGTTTTTGGTTATCTTTTTTCATCCCCAATAATATAAACGTGCCACTGTATATAAATCATCCCTTAACAACAAAAACAACAACAACAAAAAAAGACCATCCCTTAAATTACTTTTCTGTACATAAATGTTTTTATAATTTGTTTATAGGGTAGATTTATTAAGCGATTTTCCACAATAACAACAACATAAAAATATCATATATATATTATATACAACCAACCGACATACAGTAAAAATGAATTTTATGTATATTTCATTTTTTTAACCATTTTATGGCCATTATAGAAATTTAATTGTAGAAATATTTATAATCAAATTTAAATTTTTTTTTTTGTATCCCTTCTCAACATTAAAGATAGAAGACAAAAAAAAAAATTAATTTCAAATTCAGCCCCAATATTTTTAAGTTAAAACAATTTTTTATCTACCTGATTTTGGATTTGTGGAGATCAGTTTTATATTTATGCTGAGCTAAAGAGAGATAGAATTTATGGAAATTGTTAATCAATTTTCTTTTTAGGGCAACAAAACATCATCCGGAAATTCTATTTATATAAAGTTTTGAATTCAAAAAAAAAAAAAAAAATTTGTCCTGGTTGAAAATTTTATTAAGGGTAGTTGATACTACAAAAAAAAAAAATTTCATATTCTTTCATAAAATACATAAAATATACGATATTTATGATTAGAAAGATAGCCCTTAAACATTAGATAGTATTCGTCATAGTTTATCTGTATATATTTTGATGAATTGCGTAGCCTGGAATATGACGCATCCGTTTTTTGTTTATATATTTATATTTCAAGGCTGTCTTTTATTTATACCAGCCTTGTTCAGTAAAATAGAAAATTAGAGTTTACTTTACTTTTTTTTTTTATCCTCTCTGTTGATAAAAATCGTACACGACATCCGACCAAACGAAAGTCATCAGTCAAAATTATTTTATCTCTTTAAGGTTGTATTTTTTTTTTTGTGTCCTCCTAGACATTACTTGGTATAAGGATGACAGTAGTAATGGCGAAGGCAAATTCATTTTTATTCTTCATTGAACTATGGTATAGTAGTGTTGTGCACGTTGTATGTTAATTTACAATACGATCGTTATCAAAATAAAAAGCTTATACATGTATATATAGCTAAAAATGTTAATGTTTATTTTAATGTGTTTTGAATATAATTTTTATGACGTGTTTTGAATATTATATTTATTTTATATTTGAATGTAATAAAAACAATTTTGTGGACTTTACTATGGCGGTAGTGTAATTACAGATTTAAAATATATGATTTAAATGAATTTGTAATAAAATAGATATAACAAAATTGATTACAAGTCCTTTTTATACATATTAGATTTGATTCATTTAATAAAGTTATCGTTATTATTTAGTTAAAATTAATTTTTTTTAAATTAATTAATTCCTCTGAAGAGATTTCATTTGGTTTAAAAAGATAATGAAATATTCAAATTGTTCTGGTTAAAAATTTTTAAGAACTTTCATAATTATTTTATATTTGAGGGAGAAAGCAGGTGTTAGATTAGGCAAGCATAGGTTCAATTAGGGAAATATAAATATGATTTTATCAAAAACATAAAATTAAATAATGAATTTTTAATTTATTTTTAAATTATACTTTTGAAAGCTTGTTTCATAATTAATACAATTTAAAATTCATTAATATCTTCAAAATTGAAACCTATGACTAAAAAAACCTTTCCTGCAACAACATTTAGCATTCACCAAAAATGTAAAAATTTTAAATTACAAACTTATACTCTTTTCATTAACACATATTACAAAGCACAAAAAAAAACATAAAATTATGCTAAATGAAACTAAGATTTGCGACATTAATCGCGTATAATAATTAATTTGATGCATGTATGCAAAGTATTTCGTGTTACATGTCATACGAATTTTTATCAGATTATTTCGTCGCCTTCGTATACGATAACAAAAATCTGTTTTTCTTTTTTTTTATTTCCAAACTTATTTCATTTAAATCTTTGCACGAATCTCTGGAAGGATTTTTGTTGTCTTATAACATTTTACCTTGTCCAATATATATATATATATATATATTCAGTTTATTTTCCTTGACTTTATGTCGTTTTTTTCGGTCATCACTATTTAAATGTGAATCATACAAATCTATATAAATGTCTATATATACAGTATAAATATATAGTCAAAAATCTTTTCTTTCTTAAAACATTGGTGCATCAGTTTACTTATAGTATATAAATCCAGTTTACAAGGTACATATATTCATGGCCTCTGATTAGATATATGTATATAAACAAATATGATCTTACAATGGCGTCTCCTTACTCGGATAAGATTATAAAATATATATAAGTTACATAAAATAATGAATCACTTTCATACATTAAATTGAAAAGCGACAATAAATTTGTTTGTTATTTTGTAATTTCAAGATATTTTTACGATGTTAATTTTTTTGTATTTCTGTGTTTTGATTTTTGTAAGATTTGTCCAAACAAATTTCATGTTTTTTTTTAACTTTCTGTTTGTATGTTTTTTATGTGACACCTTTCTAAAATGTAGCTCTATTTAAATCTAGTTTTCTTTATAAAATTGTAAAAAATAGAATTATATATTCAAATCAATCTTTTTTTTTAAATATAGGAGACAGTCGCCTCAATTCTACCATTACCTCGTACCACTAGTTGCATTCGGAAACTAAATATTATTAATATCTATTAATGAGAGATTGTAGTTAAAAGTGTTATAATAACTGATATCAAAATTAAAAATTAATTGGCCACATTTGTATTTATTTTTTATCATTTTAAGTTTTAAGTGTGTCATACTATGGTTTTTTTGGATTTAAAATTAAATAAAGATTTATATTTTTTTATATTTTACAACTGCCAATATATTAAACTATAATTTTAAAATTTCATTTAATTTAAAGGCCTTGTAATTCAATAGTTATTTCAGTAAATTTTAACTTGAGTCTAGTTGCCTAATTTGGACCGCTGTGTATTCCCAATTGTCCTATATTGTACAGGTACAATTAAAGGAAATCGTCAAAATATAAGTTTTTGTATGATCCAATTTAGAAAAACCAGATTATAGCATTTGGATTGTATCATTTGAAATACTGTCCTCTTTTTCGGTAAAAAAATAATTTGGTGAAGTATGATAAAAGCCAAATTTTAATTTATAACAAAATACTTAACTTTTATTAAGTTTTTCTTCACAACAATACTGGAATACTTAAAGCTGGTACAATTTAGACCGCTTTCCCATAAATTTCAAAATTTTGATTCTTACATTAACTGGAAAAGTGTTAGGAAAATTTTATTTTAAAAGAGCATGTTTTATTGACATTTTAAAGAATATTTTATATAAATATATGTACATATTAGAATTAAATTTCTATATTTGCTAAATCTTATAATATATAATTTATATTTCGTATTTGACAAGTAGAAAAACCACATATAATTACAAATAATAATAGTATATATAGAATTTATAATATTGCGAAAAAAAAGTATATCTGATGGTGGTCTTGACAATATTATAAACTGTTGTTCCTGTCAGTCAAAAAGGATTTGTTTCTCTTGTTATAGAAATTTATAGTAGTATATACCCTCCAAAAAAAGAAAAAAAAAACACCAAAATATAAATAAATATATATTATTTGAAGTGAAAATCTAGTTATATGTACATATACATAAATATTTATAAATATAAATTTTGATTTTGAGAAATACTTAAGTGTTGTTTTTTTTTTATATAATAAATTGAAAATTTGTTGAAAATTAATTACCTTTCAGTCAAAACATTTAACCAACTTGAAAATAGATTATTAAATTACTAAATTATTATGGTTTTGTGTAATTTGTTAATTCATGTTACGCTTTTTGTTTGTCTAATTTGAACTAATATTTTTTTAAAAAATAATTGTATATTTTCTTGATATTTTATTAGACAATTTAATTTAATTTAAAATTTGTCTCAATTTATTTTAATTAATTATTTGTGAATCAACATTTTCTTTGTTTTTTTTTTTGCTGAACTTATCACTTTCTTTCACCTGTTCAAAATATATTTTATTTAAAAATAAACGTATAATATAAGATTATGTTTCTTTTTTTTTTTATCAATATTGTAATCAATAAACCAGAAGCCATTGATAATAAAGAATAATTGAAATTTTAATACCAAAAAAAAAAAAAACATACGTACATATATATATATGTATCTATAAAAAAATGAAAGCTACTGAACAAATAAATAAATGAAAATAAAAAAAATATTACTGTCATATGTTTTACAATTATGTTTTTATACGGTGGTCCTCAATTTTTTTTCCAATATCAAAATTTACCAAAAAAAAAAAATATTAAAAATTAGGTGATAAGAATTTTGTTTTTTTTCATATATATTTAGAGACAAGTAAATCACGTGATAGTAGAGATTGGGTCTGTAGAAGAGTTTAGCTAAAAATAAAATAAAATATGGGACTAATTTAGAGTTAGTATAGTTAGTTATTTATACAACATTTAGATATCAAAATAACTTTGAAATATAATTAATATGTATTAATTGGTTGTAACTACCAATTAATACACATTAATTATACTATTAGCTACTAAATATACTAGTAGTATGAAATCTTTTAGATAATTTTGATGCAATTTAATAACGGAAACAAAATCAATAAAAATTTAATAAAATTCAAATGGGAAACTAAAATCAAAGTAATCTTTTCTGATAAATATTATATAATAATAAATAAATACATAATTTTGTTTAATTTTTTTGGTATTTTGAATGAAAAATTTTATTATCACTTCCAAAAAATGATAAAAATTATGATAAAAAAAAGAAATACAGAAGCTTTTCGAAATATTACATAAAAAATTATATTAAATCACCGAAATTTCTATATTTTTGGAGGCGCTTATCAATTTATTATTATACTTAAAAAAAACTTAAATAAATAGATTTTCTCTTGTTTAGAAATGAGTAAATAAATAGTAGAATTGGGTCAGATACAAATAATGTTGTATATTTAAAATACGTAATTTATGCGTTAATTTGTTAAAAATATCTATGAATATTTTAAGACTTCAATTACAATTTAAATTTATTGAAATTTAATACATAAAATTTTAATATTTATTGAACAATTACTTTTAAAATATAATTTCTTATCTTTGCATTGTAGCGTAGTTTCATAATTGTTACTACAAATCTAATTAAAAATATGATCTGAATTATTATAATTAACTTGTTTTTTAAAAGTATTTAATTGAATTATTAGAATTAAATCTGAATTATTAGAGTTAAACTGTATTTATAAAAGTATTTAAGTTGCTTTAAATATAATTTAAGCGATTTTTAAATAATTACTTAGCTTTTCATCGTAATAATTCCCAACTCTGAAGATTAAAGCGATTATTATTAGATACGAAAAAATTTAGGCGCACATTTCATTCACCATTAAATGCAAACAATGAAATGTAAATACAAATATTGATTTGGTCCCCCAAAAAAAAAATTAATATACATATATACTATATATAAAAAATAAAAATGATAAAAAATTAAAATTATATTTTGAAACAAAATTAACAGGAAGAAGACCCATAAAAAATAAACATATTTTATGTTATCTATTATTTGACAAAACACCCAAAATATTTTCGAATTGATAATTTTTATCATATAACTTGAAAAAAAATAGTAATTTAATTTAAATTTACCTACTGAATCAAAATTCAGTAAGTATTATTTTACTTACATTTTTTTTTTAAACAAAACTCCTAATTTATTTTTTGAAAAATTTTTACCCTCACACATAATATAAGCAAAGGAGAAAATTATTTGCCTAAAGACTGAAAGAAAAGAAATCTGTCAAAAACAGAAAATTTTCCAAATTTTCACAACACACACATAAAAAAAAAAAACTTTAATATAATAATCGACCCTTTATTAAAGGAAAAATCAAATTCTCCAATGAAGGATATAATATATAATAAATTTCTTTTTCTCATACCAATTTAAATCAAAAATAATTATTATTAACAACAGCAATTATTCACCCTTTCTGTATAAATCGGAAATTATATTTTGTGTACTTTAAATTTAAAAGAAAATTTTTATAATTATTAAATTTTCTTTGATACGTTATTTACTAAAAAAAATTCTATATAACAACTATTAAAATGGTTTTTGAATTTAAAAGATTTTCCATACTATTTTCAAAAAAAAATTAAGTAATTTATTATTAAAGACTGCGATAATTTCCTTTTAAAAAATTGTTTTTTTCTTAATATGTAATTATAAATTTATTCGATTGATTAATTGAATTTATTGATTGACAAGTAAACTGAAAGAAAACGTATAGTTTATATTGAATTTATTTATTATTAAAAAGTTCCTTTTAAATAAACTAGTAAAGCTGAAATTTTCCCAGGAATAAAACATATTTCTGCCATTTTTTTTTTTTTATAAAAAGGTGATTAAATTTTAATATAGATTTCTATGTTTTGGTAAACACACTTAATTGTATAGAGTCAGTTGTTATATCCGTTGAAATTATAGAGAACTAGTATTTATATATATTTATATTTGGTTTAAGGATTTAACCACAAAATTCAAATTGAAACCAGTACTTTTACTATTAAATACGCATGCACATAGTAAATAAATAATATTTTCGTTATATATACTGTGAATTGAAAATAAATTTTCCCTATTTTTGTTTTTGGACACAAAACAATTAAGTTAACTATACACAATTTAATCCTGACAGTAGACAAACAATCAAAATATTGTAAATATGATCCTTTATATATATATTATAAGAGAAATTGAACGCGGTATTTAATCTTTGCCTTAAGTAATGTGTTCTTGAAAGACTTGGAAACCTCAATAAAACAACACAAAAAAAAAAGAACAGAAAAAAAAACTTATGTTTTTGTAAATCCTTGTGAAAATAGCTTTAGGGTGTAGTTGTGTACTAGGTTTTAATTTTACTGATTTATTTTACTGATCATACTTGTAAATATTCGATATAAAAATCTAGTTTTATATATTTACTAAAAAGGACATGAGAATTTTCTTTTATTCTATTGATTATTGTTTGTGTAAAAGTTTATATACATGTATATATATATTATTTATGTCTATTTTAATATTTACTTTCGATAATAATTGTAATTTTATTTGTTTTATTTGATTTTGACAAGCACACCCTGTATATTTAGATAAGAAATTTTCAATTATATGTGTTTATGATTTTGTTTGAATTGCTTTGGTTTAATGTAAATAAAATTTATAGTATTTTATTTAGAAATAGAAAAATAATTGTTATACAATACGTGTGAATGAACCTTTTTATTCGGTAATTTCTTAGTTTTATAAAGTTTTAATTTGTAGCTATAAATTCCACAAAAAAATATATATTATTAACAAAATTTATAGTAAGGAAATTTTCTCGAAAATTGCAGTCAATTTAAGAATTAAATTCAAGTGGCGCTAAAATGTCCTTGTATTTCAATCCAAATTATTATTGAATTGATAATTTGAATTGATTTTAATAATTTGTTCAATTAATAATGTATTCTTGACGCATAACTAATTCTGAACAATTTTTTCTATGACTTTTTTCATTCCAAATTACTCAAAAATAACTTCCAAGAAATAGTCAGTAGTTATTTAAAAACAATAGGATATTATTTGTTAATAAGTTATTTTAATTTTTTGACATTATTTCTGCAGAATTAATAGTCGTCCATTTCAAAAATGCACGTTATTTGCTCCAACTCATTTCAAGTCTGTTTGTGGTTTTGTGGACTCATATATAAAGTGTTCCTCCCAAATATTTATATCGAACACCAATTTGTTTTAAAGCTTATTTTTACTCCCGATGAAAAGCCATCATTATACAAACTTTTGTAACTCAATTAGGCAATATTATTTTTTTTTCCATGAATTATTTCTATCGTTTTCTAATGCTTTCAATAAATTTTATAATATTTAGTAGTAGACAACATAATTTTAGCTGATCAGAATGTCCTAAATAAAATATTGATTAAATTTTTTTTATTCTATTTTGGTTATAAAGCAATTTTCTATATTAATACATGGTAAAAATGTCTATTTTCATTACTTTAAAAAAAAACTATAATCAATTTACAAAATCGAATATAAAATAAACATACAAAGTCATCATTTTCTTAAAAACAAATATAATATATGTATGTACTAACAAAAAAAAAAGGAACACAATTTTATTTTTTTATATACAAATTCATCAGACACCCTGTCTGCAATTTTTGGCGTCATGAATTTACAAAAAAAAAATATTTAGATTTTAGAATAATTCTTTTTTTATTTCAGGTCATCTCCATTACCCTTTTTGTCCCCCTCGTTCCATAAAAAATCGTTTTTAACAATAAAATTAAAATTTTTTTTTTTTTGTGTATAAATGACTAAGCAAAAGTCCATAAATTTATTTCAATTCACAGAGTAAAAATATAAGGTTATGAACTTTATGTATGGAAAAAAAACCTGCTTAAGGATATTACCTTATATTCTACTGATTTGTATATTATTTAAGTTTTGTCATTTTGCAGAGTTAGTATACTATAAAAAAAAAAAGTATATTTTATTTTTTTGCTGGTCATAGTCTACTTTTTTTTTTTTATTTCTTATGAATATCCTTATTTATTTTTTTTTCTGTCCAATATAATAAAACACTCCCAAAAAATATAAAATCGACAAACTAAAATATATATACTAAATTGCAATTCACAAAGGATGATAATGCAATTTTATGTAAAACTTATGTTTTACTTTTATCAGTTTCGTAAATATCTAATGAAAAAAAAAAAAAATACGAAACCCCAAAAAAAAAATTTGTTTTTACGTATCTAATATTTTGATCATGTAAAAATGGTTGTAATTGTAATAATAAAGCATGTACAACAATATTTTTGCCCTCCCGATATATATTTTTTTTTTGAAAAATTCAAGGTTTTTTTTTTTTGTTAACTTTTATAAAAATTTAGTTCATTTTTGTAGAGTCATCTATCGGTTTTTATGCCAAATATAATCTTGTTTTAATATGAAAATTTTTGTTTTTAGATGCATTTTTGATAAACCTCATCGTTTTTTTTTTTTTTTTCAGTTTTTCTTTTTTTGGTAGAATGTTAATAAAAATTATTACTTGCAGTTAAAAGAAGTATATTTTGATCCCTTCATATATGTATATATAGTATAGAAAATCTTTAGCAAGCATGAGTTTTCAAATAAAACAAAAATTTTCTACCTAAATTTTAGGGTTCCACCTTGTATAGGGCAAAAAAAAAAAAAACTAAATTGTATTTTCATCCAGGAAAAAAAAAACATTTTACGACTTAAAAGGTGTTTTAACATAGAAAAAAATTGGAAATTTTAAATAAGTACTAAAAAAAATGTCTAATGTTTTTTTTTATTATTATTTTAATGAGATTTCGATTAATAGATTATGATTATTCCATATATACATTAACATACCACGCGCTTCTATAATTAATTTATTAAAAAAATAATTTTTTAATTTTTTTAGACTTAAAAAAAAAGTTAACTATATTTTATTATACATAATAATCTTTGAAATCCCAAAAAAAAAAAAAAATATTGTAATTGTAGTTTTAATGGATTTTAGTTACCCAAATAAAAAAAAACTTAATACCGTATAATAATTCGAGAAATTTAATTAAAAATTATATGTAATTAAATTGACTGAGTATGCAATTTTTACATAAAACTTGTTAAGAATTTTGTAATATTTTTGTTAGAAAATTATTTTGAAATAAGATATTTAATTTTATGATAATACGAGATAAAGTAAATTTGATGTAAAGATAATAGTTTATTTATTAATTTAGTCTCATTACTTATAAAAAATTTATTGTTAATAAAATTTATTATTTTAATGCTTTAAAGTTTCATGACTTGCTAATTCATTGAACCATCTAATTAATTTATATTTCTTCTTTTTTTTATATATAAAATAATAATTAAATTAATTTAATAAAATTAAAATTATGACCATGAAAATATTACAAATCTATAAAAAAATAAGTTTTATACGATTTTCTTTTATACGATTTTAGTTTAATAAAAAGAACTTAAAAAAAAAACGGTAAAAATTATGTTGGTTTTGCGAAAACCTACTTTCCATATTTCAATACTTTTGATATTATTCAATATAATTAAAACAATATTTTAATAATAATTTTTAGCCCTACAAAATATTAAATAATATAATAAATTGATTCTGTCTATTAATATTGTATAAAAGCTTGCTATCACAAATAAATTTAAAAAAAAGAATATATCGAATAATATCTAGAGTATCGAAATTTCTTCGACCGAAATCGATAATAATTGCCAGTGGGAAGATAGCTAAATTTACACCAAATTTAAAATAAAATTTTAGACAAATATATATTATTTCGATTATATTAAATAAGATTCCTTCTCATTTATTTTAAATCTAAATTTAATAGACCCATACTTGAATCTTAACAACAAAAATAGTTATCAACCTTCATCCATTCCCTAAATATTCTGATTATTTTATTCCGTTTAATATAAATTTAATATCATCTACTTAAAATAATAGTTTCATATTTCCAATAATTTCCAAATGAATGTACAAATCCGGATTATTGGTCAATCTTTTTCAATATCTATTCTATTCTATCTTCCAATTATAATTGATATGAAATATTCTCAAAAAATAATTTCCCATGAAAAACAGCTTAAATTAAAAATTGTCCCCCATAAAAGAAAAGAAAATTATTCACTTGAATTGCAATTAAGTTTTGCTATTCTACATTCCATAAAAACAAAATCAGTCTAATTATTACAAATAAATATTGAGATAGAATAATTTCATATTATTACTTTTTTAAAAATTTGATATGTAAAGCGTGTAAGTGTGTAATTAGGAAAAGATAAATAAAAATCTATCTTGTACAAATAACACATACATATCAAAACATGACAATTACACCTACATAACATAATAATTACAAGATCAAAATATTCTAAATGAAAATATTTTTTTTTTTTGTTGGTACTTTAATCTATGATTATTATTATTATGAATCCTTGATGTCAAATTTGTTTTTCCCCTTTTTTTTGTGTGTGAAATACAGTTATTATATCTAAGGTGTATAGACAAATTCGTCCTTTTTGATCAAATTATATTAGTTTATATCCTTTAAGAAAAAAGAAACAGCTTGTATTTATTAGCTTCAAAAAGAGTATTTTCCACATCCTGATACTGTACACAAAAACAACAAAAACATTTACTTTGTTAAATTCTCAAGGGGTCAAAACAGACGTTAGACACGTATAGTCAAAAATTTACTAATCACTATAATCAAAAAAAAATTATTCAAACTTAACAATCAATCTCCTCAACCAACATAAAAAAAAAAGAATAACAACAGAAATACTATGCCATAAGCACACAAAATAAGTTTTATGCCGGAAAGAAAGAAGGTGTGGTGGACCTCTTTTTAGGCACGCGTTCAAGAGGGTGACAGCCACACGTCCTTATTTAGTGCTGCAAAAATAAAAACAAAATAAAATAAAATAAAAACCAAATGATTAGAAAGGAACACAAATAAAATATGAAAATTTCAATAAAATAGAAACAATCAAAATGTCACCTTACAAGGATATGCCAGGAATATAATAGTGTTTGTCTAATATAAGTATATGTAATTCAAAAAGTTTCAAATTACTATTAATACGAGAGAAGGATAATTGCAGATCTTATGCATTATCCCAAGAGAAAAAAGATTCATAAAAGAAAACATTTCAATTTAATTGGAGCCCTTTTTTTTTGTGTATGCGAATCCTAATTTTCTGCTATATTTAATTCTGTTTTTCGCATTGTTTTCTATCAAACCTCAAATTAGCAATACTATTCTACGTATTGTGTATACGTAAGAATAATCTTAAATAATTGGGGTAATATCTTTAGTCCTTGCAGTTTGAATTAAACAAAACAATTTTGAAAAGAAATGCCACCTAAAAAAAATACTTCATAGAAATTATTCTGGATTTCAAGTACTTAAACATTCCGTCAACATTTCCGGTAACATGTATTCCTTTTGTAAAAAATTTTCCTTGAAAAAAAAAATATCTATTATTATTTATGAAATATTTTTGGAATTCATTTCATCAACATTGCCATATCCAAAATTGTTCCTGTTCAAGGGGTGAAATGCTATTGAAAACAAAAAAAAATATGTTTGAGAATCAAATAATTTTATAAATTTTTTGGGGGCTTCTGAGTCTTTTTCGTTGCAACATTCCACATAGGAATTTCTAAAATTCTATTATCACTTGTCTATATTTTTGAGAAAAAAAAATTCGATATATTCAGAAGGGTATAACAAAGTACATGTACATGCATTGAGGATGCCAATTAGAATTATAAATAGAAATATTTTTTTCTTGGGGATTTTCAAAATATTACAATTCTAAATAGAGTTTTGTCAAGGATTCGAAGAATAATACATTATTCTTCGTTTTTTTGTTGTTGTGGAAAATTTTTTTTAAGTGAATTCGCACAAAATTCTAAAGGGCCAGACAAACAATAATAAATAAAAGATGAAAAAAAATATTATGTACGACATCATGTAAAAGGATTTAAAATATTATTTTGTTTTTGTATATAGATGGATTTTTATTGTTTAATTTTTGAAGGAAAATTGTTTTTCTAATTTTTCGTTGTTGGGAATTTTCTGGGGTGTTGACGAATAACAAAAGAAGTAGATGCAAAAAAAAAAAAAGTAATTGAACTAATGGTTAGCCATTAAGAATGGAATTCAATCATGTTGAAAATTTAAATAGGAAATCACTTTAGTTGTATGGGTTTTTAGTGGCAATTAATGATAATTTTGGAGATGGAACCCAATTTTATGTAGCTACAATTTTCTTAGAATACAGAATTTCAGTAAATCTTAAGATTTCACCATTCATGCTTTTATACGTTTAATTGTTGCTTTGATTTTATCTCTGAAACATAACTGTGCTTTTTTGGTGAATGTATTAAAAATATGGACTGAAATTAAACCAATTTACAGTTTAATTTCAGTCCATATTTTTGTGTTACAGTTCAGACGACTAGATTTTGAATAAAACAGGATTGGGTTCATTTTCTGTTTGGTATAAAGAGAGAAAATTCGCATGATACAAGCTCAGTTTTTGGTCAATAAACAATGATTTAAGTCGGCTGACTTTCTAGAATACGTCAATTTTAGAATTAAAAAAAATTATATCTGTCGAAAAAACTATAGTATTTTTAGGTTTTTCTGGTAATTTTTATGTTTTCGCTCATATATCCTTTCATTAACTTTCTATTTTAATGATTTCTCGTTGCAATAATTCGAATAATTTAATATTTTTAGGCTGCAGCATTGAAAACCCGTAATTTAAAAATTAAATATCACTTTGGTACAATTTGTTTTCATATTTTTGCATAAATGATTATTAAATAATTATAATATGAACCAATATAATTTTTTTAATAAGATTTTATTAAAATTTACCAATTTTTTCAATTTTATTTGTGGTTTAAATTTAATTTATATTAAATAGTTCAGTTTTTTTTTTCATTTTACGAAAAAATATTTTACTATAAATTTTAAATGGCAATAATAAGAAATTATAATTTATAAATTTATTTATTTTTATGATTAAAACGTTTTCTTTTTTTCTAAATAAGGAAGAAATATCCTTAATAAGATATGTATTTTAATATAAAATGACATTACAATATTTACTATTTCATATTAAATTTTCTATTATAATGTAAAATAATATCTTGTTTATAAAATATTTATATTTATTTACAAGGATATATTATAAGAAAAATGTCTACTAACTTATGACCCCCATACACACAATATAACTAGGACACTTTTTTTTTGTATCCGATAAGGACTATTTTCAATGCACACGCACACGCATAATTTAATATAATAATGTTTTACATGTAAAAAATAAATTTTATGCATACAAGGATTCAGAAAAAAAAACCGAATTTAATTTACTAATAAATATAATTTTTGTGGTTAGGTTTGGTTTCGTTTTTTTTTTTGTAACAAAATGTCAAGTGTCCTTTTTTAAGCTTTTTATAATAAGATTTTTTTTTTTAAATAAAAGCCAAAAAGGACGAAAAAAATAATAATATATTCGTTTAAGGTTTTTAAACAATTTTTTTTTGTATATGTATTGATCCTTTTCACCACACTACAAACTAAAAACATCCCTTTATAATTTGCCATTTGGGGTTGTTTATTTCATATACAGAAAACCAAGTAATTTTTTTTGGGCAACATTTGTTTATTGTCTATATTCTATAAAACATACTCTTTAGTATAATATCCTTGTTGGGGATATATAATATTTATATATTTAACAAGGATACGTTCATGGTACACGAGATACACAAAAAAATATATAACAAACTTTTGAATATTTAATGTTGTTAAACGCACAAAACAATCATCCATTTTAGCACAACTCCTCCTAGGAATACTGAAACTTCCAAGGCAAAACAGCAACCTCTATCATATAACCCCAACTCTTATAGCTTAATATCAAAAATTGAAAATACCTCTATTTAAGATCCAAAAAAACAGGAATAAAGGGGGTTGTGAAAAAATGTGAAAAAAAAATATATTTTTGTTCACAAGAAAATATAATAGAAAATTATCAAGGGAAAATTGAAAATGCATAAGAAGGAAAAATCGTCGTGATGGCATGGCAAAAAAAAAATCATTTTAAGGAATAAATATAAGGAAAATATTGCCTCAAAATTTGGTTGGTTAGATTTTTTTATTTCGTTGGTGTGAGATCTATTTAAGTGAAAGGACAATGTAGCCAACAAACAAACAACCAAAAAAATGGTAAAGAACACGAACAACACTAAATCCTTATGGGACACGCTATAAGAAGAATATTCTTAAAATTTTTTTTTTTTTTTTTTAGTATTTTCTTTAATAATTTTTGTTACCGTTTATCGTATAAATAATTGAGAATAACCGAAATTGTTTCTTGATCACTTGAGGATACCCGAGTGGAATATTATTTTTAGGCCAAAAAAAAAAGTAAAAAATAAAAAAAACATTCTGGTGCGTAATGGAAAATTATACTTATCCTTCTTTTTTCACCTTTTCTTCATTTGTATATAAAAGTCAGAAAATATTTTCCATGACTTTAGGGAATAAATTTGTTGGGCGGTAATAGTATTTTTTTTTTGGTATAACTTAAGAAAAATATTCACCGGTTGTTTATTTTTATATGTCAGGTATTTATTTTTAATTTATATTTAGGATATTCTAAATATCCTTGAATTGTATACGAAGAAAATATATAAAGATATAGTTATATCCATTCAATTACTTTGCAAATTAAATATACATAATTTTTTTTTTTTTAATACGATTATATAAATATATAAAAAATATTGTCTAATTAGGAAAAAGGATATTTTGTGAAATTTTGAAAAAAAAAAAAATTATTTTAAATATAGTTAAAATAAAATATCATTGTTTATGGGATGAACAGATGAAATTCAATATCCTTTATTAAATTAAATTTCCTACAAAAAAAAAAAAACGGATAAAAAAATATTAAGAAAATTAAGGAAATAATAAGGATATTTTAAGAGACAGAACTTAACAGTAAAAATTAATAAAATAAATAGATTAACGCACGTTATTTAAACATTGTAGATTATTATCCTTAAAAATATATTTCAAATAATTTGAAAATTAAATAAATTTTATAGAAAATGTCAGATAAAAAAAATTTTCTTTGGCATGTATCGAAATTATCCTTTTAAATATTTAATCTGTTCATAAATTCTTTTAAATTATTTGTACAATTTCCGTCGTTATTATTTTGTGTAATAACAATGTTATCGTGAGCAACTCGATTTCTATCATGATGGGATGGTTTTCTAAATATTTATATAATACATATGTATTACGAAAATTTTGTTATGTTTAGCAGATATTATAGAGTCCTTGTTTGTGTTTTTTAATGTCTTTTGACTGGTACCATAAAATTATAAGTCAATTTTCTTTTGTTATTGAAATTTTTATATGTTTTTTTTACTTGTTGTTAAATATCCTTTTTCTATTGTTTTTAACTTTACCAGTTAACAAGGAAATTTGATGCTTTTAAAAATGTACCATTTTTATTGTCTCATTTTATAATAATCTTTATGTAAATTTATTTATCTATCTTTCTGCTTGCTATATTTAAAGTGTAACAAACACGCCATTTTTTTTTTGTTTAGTATTGTTTTGTTTTGTGTATAATAAATCACCAGGACAAATTTAATTACCAACGTAACGTAACGTGCAGTATATATATATATGATTTTTAAATGATGATGACGAGAAGCATAGAAATTATATTTTTTTGATGATTTTGTATTGGATAAGATATTATATATAATAATGCCGCGTGATACAAACACACCATTAAAAAAAAATGATAATTTTGATATACAAGGATTAACAGGAATGTTAATTTTTTTTTTTTTTTATTTATTTATTTTGCTTTCTATGTTTTATGTAAATGTGTTTGTTTCGCGCGAGAATAATGACTGTACTTAGTACATATATAATGTAGTTGATTTTTTGTGATATTTCTGTTCCTTATTTTTGAATTTGTTTTTTTTTTTTTAGAAAAGATAATGAAATTTTTTTGGGAGCTTTACAGGAGCGTTTAGTATTATTATTATACACTTTTTTCTGTTGCTGTTATTTTTGTTGATAAATTAAAAGATGTGAATTTTATGTTTACGTGTACACAAAATATTAAGGATTATGTACGTTAAAACATAAAGGATAATTTAAAAAAAAAAATAAAAATTGTTATTTTTTTTTTGAATATATAGAGAAAAATTTATGTATAGTATTTTGTATGCTAAGTATGTGCCATTTTAATGGTGTTAGAAACATTTTAGGTTATATCTTTTAATGAGAAATATTTTAGATTTTTAATCAAAATTATTTATTTTTCGTTGACTTTTTGACACACCTATATTAAATAAAGAAAAGCGATATAAAAATATATAAATATATATACGTCAATTCTATATTTAAAATTTAAATTTTGTATAAAACTGTCAGTGTTTAATTTCATTATTAGCAAAATGACTTTATTTCATTCAATTTTAATATTTTACTTTCAAAAATTAACACTATACTATAAACTAAACTAGTCTCCAAGTGAGAAAACTGGTACCTTGATTTGTTTATTTCCTTAAATCAGTGCTGTAAAATAAATCTTATCTTATGCAGACATTTTGACATATTAAAATCGAAAATTATTGCAAGGATCTTATTACTATCATACAGCAAATAACAAAAAAAAAAATATTCCATGTCAGACAATAAACTTACACCACATTCGAGACTCAAATTACAGTCTGGTCAAACATTAAAAATTATTTTTTTTTTGTATAAGAAATACATAAATAAAATATTTAGACAGCATACCAATTTGACAAATAAAATAAATGTAATTGTACTTTCTTTTTTTTTTTTCATATAACTAACAATTTTCCTTAAATATATTTTATATTTTAAAATAAAAATTATATTTTGTAAGAAGGACATGAAACTGACATTTTAATGAGAATATATACGTTGTTATTTATTTACACTATTTATGGAAATATGTCCAATTTTAGTATGTTTAACTATTTTGTACGTGCTTCACAAGATATCATTATGTATATTATTCAATATAATAAATTTTCAAATACTCATTTGTGAACTTCTAAATATTTTCATCAAAACTTTATTATATAGATATATATCCATCATCAAAAGAAAAATCTTAATCATTGGCAACATCATCAATTTATGATCATTTAAAGTTTTTTTTTGTTTTATTACAGATTAGTATGGTTTTATTGGTGGCTGGATACTTCAAAGTTTCTTTGTTATATATTTATACTTCTGTACTTTGTTTTCAACGAAAAAAAAGAATTACGTGTTGTTTTTTTGTAGATTTTCAATCAAAACCGGTCATTTGAGTTAATCATTTAATAGTCCTTTAAATAATAAACCTGACTATTAAAGTATTTAATAGTTTTATAAATTATCTCGCTCCCTGTCCATTTCAGAGTATATATGTTTTTTGTAGATGTTAATTACAGTAAATAATTTGTAAAGCTGAAGGTATACGTATTGAAATCGTATTTAATGAGCATTTTCAAATTATAAGGTAGTTTGCTTCTTGAATTAAGTATAAAGATTTTTAGAGAATCATTAATAAACTTTTAATGACATTTCAAAAATTGTTGATTTATCGCTGATTAACTCTAACTACAACTTGAAATTTTTGGTTTTTTTATCAATCGAAAAAACGTAAAACAAAATTTGAATAAATTTTAAATTGAATTAATGAAAATTACAGTAATATTTATACATAAAATTTAATTAATCATTTATTTCGTATACAAAATTTTGGAAAATTTGTTTATGCTCTGAGTTTACTTGTGGTTATAAAGTTTATATTTAGTTCAGATCAACATAAAAAATTATATCTTTTAAATTGATTTTAAATTGCTATCGAAATTTTTTCTCCCCAAAAAAAAAAAGTCTACTGTTTCCAAATATACTTTATTTCCGTAAATTCTTTCATCAAACTATAAAATTTGAAGCACATAATGTCTGGACAATGTTTTACTAGTTCATTTCACCAAAAAAAAAAAACGAAAAACGATATAAATTTTTTTTAGTAGTTCCCTAACATAAATTAATTCTGTTTAGACTTTCACAATAAATTTTACTGCCTTTAGCATTAAGGCTGCTCCTGTCCTCCAACCTAAAAACTAAAAAAAAAAAAATACCATCTTCAGCTTAAATCGTGCCGCACTATTACACTATTTCTCACACACAATATAATATATATATATTTTTTTTAATACTGTACATAATAGAATATATTTTTTTTATTAGCACTAGACAAGAATCAAGTGTTAAATGCCCATAAAATAAAAGATAATTAAATTTACGATCGCATCGCGTACTATTTCCATAAAGATACAATTTTTTCCTATTATATTATAATACATATTTATATAAATTTTGATTCTTTTGCGCGGGTTCTTTTATCGGGGGCCTTTTATATTAAAGATTTTGGTTTCAGTAGTGGTAAATAGTGATGTATATACTATAAATATTGATAGGTCTGTGTGAATTTTTTTTTCCGTCTTTTAAGGAGTTGTCTTTAATGTGGCTGGTATATTGAAGTAGTTTTTAAAAAGTTATATTGAGTGGATTTTTTTTCATTCCTATATTTTTTTTTTATGATGCTTTTAATGATTATAAAGTAATTAATATTATATAGTTTATGTTAACGATGAGAGAAATGAGGGATGGAAAATAGGGTTGAACTTATATATTGGTTTTTTGTGTGTAAAAAGAAATTAAGTTAAAGTATAGGATGTATTTTTGGTCTGTGAAAAGTGAAAGAAAACTACTTATAATTTTTGTAGAGCAGTAAAAAATGGAAATCAATATTTTTTTTTTTATTGCGGCGACATAGAAGAAAATAGATCAATTTTTGATTATGAAAATTTATTCGTATATTTTGGTATTTTTATGATGCAAAAATATTTTGTAGAGAAGTGTTTAAAAACTAATTATTTGGGCATAAAAATTTTATTTATCTGATAAACAATAAAAAAAAATATATAATATTAATTAATATTATTCATAGTTTAGTGGTTGGATGAATTTAGTGGTTGGATGAAGTAGAATAGATTTTGGAAGAACATTTTTAATTGGAGAACATTTTGTTGAATTAAAATCAAGAAAATTTTGTAATATATTTTTGTTTAAATATACTATGTAAAATTACAATCAAATTATAATTTTAATTAAGTATTTAAATATTTATAGTTTATTGGTTGGGTGAATTTTAGAATGGTGTGTGAGGAATTTATTTTAGTAAATCTTAATTGGAGAACATTTTTTTTAAATAATATCATCAAATTTTAATAATATACTGTATTTTATGTCAAAATGAAATTCAATTAACAATTTTCGGTTTATTATGAAATTTTATATTGTATAATTAATACAATATTAAATTTGTTATGGTATTTTGAACATCATTTAATTATTCTATTTAAAATAAATTTCTTTTTACTTTTTCTGAATTAATGTTGGAAATAAATTTATTTTTCTCAACAAAAAAATATATATATGTACATATGTATATATTTATATAACAAAAAAAAAAATATTCATAGCACGCAATAAAATGTCGTGTCTAGCAATTTCAGTTGTTTCACACGATTTTTAATTTAAATACTCTCTTAACAAAAACAAAATAACATAAATTTTTCAAAGATTTTTTTTTTTAGTATTTTATTTAATATTTATAACTTCTTCTTTAATTGCTTCATTCTAAAAAAAAAAAAAAAACTAAATTCAAATCTCCAGAGTGTCCAAAAATTACTAAAAACTATAATTCTTCATGTCAAATATATTTTACCGAAACATTTATTAACTCTGAAAATGTAAAACGAAGACAACAAACCAAAAAAAAAAAAAAATTAAGTAAAAAAACACAGAAAATCATAGAAAAATCAACATTTTTGTAAATCTTAAAATCCCCAGACATTTAATATTTAAATTATAACTTTTTTTTCATTTGTTGTTTTATATTATTTGTCGTACATATTTAAATTAACATTAAATATATTATTTCTTAAAAAAAAAAAATAAGAAATAAATTCCAATTTTTTATTTTTATATGAAATTAAATAAAAATTAAATGCAACTTTTTAAATCATTCTATGAATTTATTATTATATCTTATTATTAATTCAAAATTCGTTCAAAATTGCAATCAATGATAAAAGAAACAAAAATTATTAGTACGTTTTTAATTTTACTAAAAATTTATACAAATAATATCTTGGATTCTTACTAAAAAAACAATGTTTTAAAATTATATTTTTTATCTAAAAAAAAAAAATATATAAAATCGAATTAATATCAAAACAAAAGTCGCATAATAATTTCATATGTTTATATTTTTTAAAGTTTAGATTGTTGTAGACAGACAATTTGACCGACACTGATCTAAGGATATTGTTTAAAATATTATTAGTCTTATTATGATGATGAGAAAATAACTTTTTTTCTTTTTTTTTTGGTTGTTGAATAAAATTAAATAATAATTGTATATGCAAAAACGTTGTCTGCATAAAATCATAATCCAATTTTAAATGCATCTAATAAATTGACAAACATAACATATCGCGTTGAAAAGACATTTAAAAAAAAATTCTTTTTTTTTTTTGTTTTTTTGTAAAATTAATGGTTTGAATTTACGAATAATATAAATATTTTATTTTCATATTAAGTTTTAATTAAAAATGCTTGTCAAATGTCGGATAAATTTGTCTTTACTGTCAGAGTAAAAGATTTTATTTTATTGTTATTTTTTGGAAATTATAATTTTTTAAAAAGTTTATGAACTTAGAAGTTAAATATTAGTTATTTAAATATATTGAATTATTTGTTATTATGAATTTTATATATCAATAGCATTAGTTAGACATCAAGAAAACTAAATAAACTTCTAGTATTAAAATTTACCATTTTTCCAGACAACTTGTCAGTAATTTTTAACAAAAAAAAAAATAATAGGAAAAATTATTAATAATTGTAGTTAAAAAAAAAAATTCCCGACAATTTCTTCTTTAGGATGTAAATTACTAAATTGATTCACGTACAAAAATCTAACAAAACATCAAACACAAAAACCAAAACTATTTATTTATTAGACTGACTAGATTTTTTTTGCTTTATTAGCGGACGTGTCTTTAAAAAAAAAAAAAACTATTTAACATAATTTCATGCAAAAATATTAATAATCATAATAATTATCTAATCAGAAATTTTTGTCAGACAATATTTTTAAATAAAGTAAATAAGACAATATTTTTAAATAAAGTAAAAATTAAATATTTTAAATAAAGTCTGGTATACTTTAACAAACAAACACATAATTGTATACATAATTTTCACAAAAAAAAAAAAAAAATCATAAAAACATTTAATAAACAATTTATTTTCATTTAAAATTTCATTCAGATATCCAATTAGAAAATTGTTTAATGGAGATATGTACGTTTTTTTTTTATTACTATTATTATTTTTATTATTATATGAATATTTATTTTCCTTCGATTATAATTGTATACATACATATACTGTATATAATACTGGTGTATGTTTGCAAGCATATTTTATCAGATTTATGGATATGTTTTCATAATAAATGTTGTTATTTTTTTTTTTGGGTTGTTTGCCTGATAAAATTATTATAAAAATTGAAATTTTAATTGAAAATTTTCTTCTTTTTTTTTTAATGTTTATTTTAAAATAAATTAATTAAATTTTATTTTATTTACAGCGGCCTCCTAGTTCATCATTATCATATGGTGGAGCTATGAATGATGATGCTAGATCGCCGGGTGCTGGTAGTACGCCAGGACCATTATCACAACAGGCATCAGTTTTAGATACATCAGATCCCGGTAAGTTTACAAATAAACTAATAAAAATTTATTAAATAAAATATTAATACAAAAAAAAAATAAACGAAAATTATGATAAATTTTATAAACGGAAAATAATTCTTAATTTCATATTTCCGTTCAGGACTTCCTCAATTTTCTTTTTATACATTTATATAATTTATAATCAAAAAAAATCAATAAATGCTGACTAAAAGAAATTTTTTTAAATTTACAAGAAATTTTATAATAAATCCTTTTTTATTATCCTTTTTTCCCTTTAAACTAGATAAAAATCATCAAATACATTGTCTGCATTATAATCAATTTTTACTTTATACTTCCTTATATAACAAATTTTCCATCATAAATTCAATTTAATAAATTTTCACCTCTTCTTACAACCATAATTTTATGCTTATCAAACACATATTCACATAATTTTTGTGTAAAAATTCCTATTTTCTATTTTTTTTGGTGCTTTGTTAAAAATTGCCAATTTTATGCTGAATATCATAATATTTATATATACAATGTTGAAGGAATTTGGTGTGTGGTATTATCAGCCTCTTTTAGGAAATTTCAAAAACTTTGAAATAATTTTTTTTTTTCAATACCGTATACTATTTTCTTTTTCATATTATTAGACAAAAATCAGTCAATTAGAATTGATAGAATGTAATAATAATTTCGTTGGTAATATCAAATTTCAACCTTTCTTGAACCTATACATAAAACTTAATATAATCAAACCACCCTTCAATCGATTTCTTCAAAAAAATTCCGAAAAAAAAATATCTTTAAACATAAAAATCTTGTATTATTTTGAAATTCATCTAAAATTAAATATATGTATATGCTATTTTTTCGCGTATAAGTATAATTTCAACTTTTATGGTTTTTAAAACTATACCATACCAACAAAAAAAAAACATAAAAAATATGTAAAGGAGTTTTATGGGAAATCTGAAATTTTCTAATACACATGTTTATATACAAATATTTAGAAAGGGGATGAGTTGACTAAGTACTCTCAGCTGTCTATTCGTTGATAATATAAAATATTATATAGTTAACATTTTGATAATACTTTTTGTCATATAATAAAAGATAGTCGAGGTTAAACTCTGGGTAAGGACCTGAAGTTTTATCATTATATACCTGAAAATTTGTAAAAAAAAAATTGTACTTAGAGTGAAGGGAATATGTTTGTTGCCACATTACAATCAAAATATGTATTAGATTTTCTTCTTTTCGGTTGGCCTATAAGTGTGAAATATGCGGAATATATTTTTATTATAAGTTAAAAATCACCCTTATTTATACAAAATAAAAATATTATTTTAGGGTGAAACAGTATTATATTCTATAAGTAAAAAGCTGTTTTTTATTTCAAAAAATTTCTAGATACAATTTCATCAAATTTTCTACCATATGCGTAAAACTGAAAAATTCTGAAAAATTTCATATTAAAAATTCATATTACTCTTGTTAATCATTCATCAAATTTTTGTGACAATTTTTGTTGTTACTGTTGCTGATAATAATCATTGTGAAATGTGGCAAAAAGACTTTAACCAATTTTCATATCATCTAATAAAATCTAAGGATCACCACCTCTTCAAATCAACATTTTTATCGTATTTTAAAGGTGGTCCTAAAAATTTTTTTTTTTTTTGATTTTTATGATTTCAATCATTTTGATTTAATTTTTATCTGGAATATTTGATTACTTCAACACCCTAAATAAACGACAACTACAGAGGTTCTCTAATACTACTTATTTTCATATAAGCAACACCATTTTTACATTTTTGATTTTTTTAAAAAAAGGACGACTTTAAAAAAATTTTTTGTATAAAAAAATTTTACCAGAAAGACAAAAGAAATTTACACAACAAAAAAATTTATCTAGGGGATGAATATGTGAAATGTGGTTGAAAATTTTCCACGAAAGATACCAAAAGCGATGAAAAATATTTACTAAAAAAAAAAAATATTAAGGGATGATAATTTCAATAAATGAAATCTGATTTCTTATGCTTTGATGCACTTAAACAATAAACACCAAAATATAAAGAAAACAATAAACATTTTTTTGTTACTGGTGTTCACCCTTAAAAATTATATAAAATTAAGTATAATCAGAAAAAATTGGAAAATGTGACAAAGTTTGGTGTTTTTTTTTTTTTTTTGGTTTGGTTGCCCTGTTTCTTTAAGTGAACATAACAAAATTATATTTTAGTAATTTTTATTTAATGTGATATTTTCCAATTGAATTGACAGTAATTTTTATTTTATTTTTTTATTTTAAAAAAAAAGAAGAAATAAGTATTTTTCTTGTTCATGTCCTTATTTTATGATATTGTTTGTTTGTTATTTGAAGGACTTCTTTAGAGAAGAAAATAAATAAAATAAAAATAAAATAAAATATTTTGTCAAGATATATTTTTAAATTTATTTCCGTGTAAAGATTGAAATTTTTAGATTGTATAATAAAAAATATGGTTTCGGTTTCTTTTTTTTTTTTGGTGAGAAATTCCGAAATATTTTGAGAAATGACACTTCAGAAGATACTTTAAAAAAATATGTACTTGTAAAATCGTTTTTTTTTTTTTGTTGTATCCACATACTTAGAAGACTTGTGAGATTTCTCAAAAAAACACCTTTTAAGAATACTTATACGTTTAAGAGTGTAAAAGGCTTAGCAACAACGACCTCAACGCACAGACAGAGTATAATCAGTAATGGGTTCTTAGAATATTTTGAATTCAATATTTGGTTGGAAGATAGGCTATTAAATTTTGTAAGTAAGTCAGTTCCAGTGGATTTCGACAATTGACAGCTTAACGGTTTGCGAAAACTTCAAAACAATATCATTTTTGATTGTAATAGTTTCAGACATCATCATTTAGCAAGTTAATTTACATTTAAAAACGTTGAATTTCAAGACGAAATTGTTGAATGAATTTTCATAACAAATTCCAATCTATCGCATATATACCTTTAATACTTTAAAAGCTGTAATATTTTTAAAAAAATCTATTTAATAATTTTTCCCCCAATCCTTTTTTTTTTTAATAAAACCCATATAATAAAATTTTTCGCTTATCACTCGAAATAATTTCTTTTATATAGAGTTTTAAATGAAATTCTTGCCACAAGCCAAAATTATAATATGTAACATATTTAAATTTTTATTCTTGTAGTATTTAAAGATTTAACTCGGATTATGATATTTTACAAAAGAAATATATTTAGTTGAAGAGCTTCTTTTTTTGTTGTTATTGTTAGTTTGTACTTCAAACAAACAAAAGTCATCATTATCATTACAACAATCTTCGGAGCAAAGCAGCTAAAAGAAATTCTTTATTAGATTATTATTTTGTGGTGTACTTATTCAAATGATGATGGCTGAATGGGGGTGCTTTGATTTTTCTTCTTTTTTTTTTTGTATCTATATACATAAAATGATGAGATTCAAGTCGCACATTCCACTTAGATGTTATTTTTTTTGCGCGCGCGAAATATTTATTCTATTTGAAGTTTAAAAATAAGATTTTTGCACAAACACTTGCCGCCCATTGAGATTTAAAAGTGACGAAAAAAAAATATCATAGAATAATCACAAATATTGGTTAAAGATTTAAAATAGACATTCTTTTTTGTTTTTTTTTTTGTGGTGAAAATATATAGTTTTGTTTAAAAAAAAATATTATATTTTCAAGTCACGAAAAAATACAAAGTACAAAAAAAATGAATATGTATTTAATATTTTTCTTGAAAATTAATGGTGATACTGTGACAGTTTTACAAAAATTGATTAAATTTCGATAGGATATTTAATAGAAAATTGATATTCCAGCTATCAACAATCAACTCAAAGATTAAAATACATAAAAGTTATCTGAACCAAGTACAGTTTAGTCTGTTAAGCTCGGAAAATTTGAGTTCCAAATAATTTTTTAAATCATCTTGAATTAATTTCAGTTTACGAAAATGGATTAGAACATTATTTGTCTTTAACTGAACTAGAAATTAGCAATGTTGATAAGGTGAAATTAATTGGAAAATCCTGCGGTCCTTTGCAACTAAATATATTTAAAGATTCAAATTAAATTGAGGATTGAGTTTACTCAAGAGTTTTAAAAACCCATTATTTTATTTCTAATTATTTTTATTCTCAGCATTGGTAACTAAATTAACTATAAATCTCTTAAAAAATAATTTCCAAAGAGTTTACGAAACTTTTAGTTTGTTTCTTTTGTGTATAGTACTCGAAAGTGCACGATATTGTACTCTTGTCGAAAAGTAATAATGATGTTCTATGAAAATAATTTCATATTTTCTAAACAATAAAAAGAAAAATAAAAAAAACTCTTAACATGGCAGCTTTTGCGAGCGTTTTTCTTTTCATATTATTTTTTTAAATTTTTTTTTGAAAATAATAAAGCATTTTTTCTTATGCTTCGGTTTTTTTTTTCACTTATTACAAACAAACGAAAATATTCACGTGCCTATAAAAAGTCATAGGCACTTACACTTCAATTTTGTAAAAAAAAAAAAGAATTTAATCTTTTTTTTGTAAGTAGTTTTTACTTACAAAAAAAAGATGATTCCGAAACAAAAAAGAAGTAAAAAAATCTTAAATAACATAACAATAAACATAAATGCACATAGATAAATATATAATATTAGGAGAAAGAGTTTTAAACGTCATAAGAAAATTGACTTTAACATCGTAATTATAGGTTTTGAAAATGTTAATGGTAAATGCGACGTACTTTTTGGAGGTTTCATTATCGGTATACGATGGATATTTTCAAACTATATTTAATTTTACCTTTTTTTTTTTCATTTTATCTAATATACCTTTTTAATAATTTTTAACATAAATATGATTGTCTATAATAGTTTCTGTTATTATATGGCAGGTATCTATCTATCTATAATAGATACTTTCCAAAAAAAAAAAAAAAATTATATATACCTTAATTATATTTAGTGTTTTAAGAAATATTTCGTGAATGTTTCGATTTAATATTTTAATAATTTTGGGTTTCTGATAAAATGATATGAAAAAAAAACTATGAAATCAAATTAAAAAAAAAACGTAGAAATATTTCTTTTTTAAGTTCTCATCAAAAATGTTAATCGAATAATTATTTATGATTTTTGTTTTAATGGTTTTCAGTTTTTTTTTTTTATTATTATTTTAGTTTTAAGATTGTGATGACTTCGACCTAATAATTATTTGAAAACCTATAATTTTAACGCGGCTTTTCGTTCATATACGAATAATTGCTTATAAAGGAGAAAGTAATTTTATTTTGTAGTAAATATAGGATAAGGAAAAATAAATATTTGTCCTTATTAGGAATAAATTACAGAGAATTTATTAATGATAATTATTAATTCAAAGAAATGATATTCCTGTCAAATTAAATTAGTATGATTTTTTTTAGAACAGTAATATTTCAATAGTAATATTTCAATTTTGGTATTATTTGTAATTTAACCTAGAATTTTTTAACATCTATTTTTTAAACCAAATAACTTTAATGTGGATTTATTCCTGGTCCGATATTGGTTTCTCTAATTAATTATTGTATTAAAGTTTGGCTTAGAAATGAACTCTTTCTTCTCGAGTTTCTTAAATTCCTTTAAAAATATTTAGTTTACTTTAAAAATTTATATTTTAATGAATTTCAAAGAATTATTTGTATGATTTGTTTTTTTAAAACTTAGCTAATAACTCTGACAAGTTTAAATTATTGCACTTCATTTCTAAGTAAATAAAGTTATGAAATTTTAGCTTTATGATATATTTCATATTTTACTTGTATAACATATTTTATTTGTATAACAATTTATTAAAAGTAGAACTATAAATTTTCTAATCAATATTTCTTCATTACAATTCGTTAGTTTTAATGTCTCTTCTTTTTTAAGCTGATATAGTCAACCCAAAAATAGCCATTGGCATTTAAATTAAATTAAAGAAAATTCTATTACTTACTGACCTCATAACATTTAAATCAAAATTAACACAACATAATAATGGATAAAAATTACTGATTAAATAATAGATTTTAAAATTTACATCAATAAAACATTTTAACATAATAATCTTTAAATTCCTAAATATAATTTTCAAACCAACACAAAAAGGAATTAATGTCCTTTAATTTGTTATTCAACATTTAACATTTTTTTTTTACCCTTTTCAATATTTTTTTATTTCTCTACTAAATTGAATGTTCAAACATATCCTGAATCCTGCCTCAAGCTGTTTTTGTTTTGATTTGTACAATTTTTTTTTTTAATATTGTTTATTGCTGGGTTTGTTCGAATTTCGATTATCCATAAAAAATTCATTGAATGCAAATTTTCTAGTAGTAAAAAAAAATTAAACATTAAAGATGAACCCACCGCAGTGTTTCAACAAAAAAAAAACCCCAGAAGCAGCATTAAAACAATTCCAACATAAATAAAATAGTATATAATGTCATTTTATGCTTTTTTCTTCTCTGTCTTCTGGTTTAAAGCACGTGGTACGAAATCAAGTTAAAGGGTGTTTTTTTCCTGTTACCCTTCAATTTAGTCAAAAAAAAGAAAAAACTTTTGTTTTTCTTTTGAAATCTTTTGCAGCATAAAATTAAATTAAGGGTTGAGTTTCAGGATTGAATTTAAATTATATTATTGCTCAACTAGGCATTTGTTTTTATTGTTTATACGATCTTGTTATTTTGGTGAATGAAGGGTGAGAAAGGATGAGAAAAAAAAAATTAAATAATATATTGTCAGAAACAATACTGAAGGACAATTCTGTCATTTGATGGATCAGGGACATATGTAGTCTGCCATATTTGATGCGATTATAAAAATAAAGAGTATAGAAAATAGGATAAAATTCATTTATCGGAAAATATAGTGTTTTGTTTTGGTGTTTTAGTGTTTATTTTTATTTTAAGGATTTAAAAAAAAAATAAAAATAATATAACTTTTTGTTTCTGTGTTAGTTTTATTGAGTGGTTAATGGTTGAGAGATGATAATGGGTCCTTGTAATAAAAAACGAATTTTTTTAATTTTATTATAGGGATTTTGTGGGTATTTAAATTGAATTAATAAATTCTGTTAAAAAGGAAAATAAACCAAAAATTTTGTATAGCATTTTGGAATTTAGTAATTTTGGTATATGGTCTTATACTTTATAATTTTATAATTAATTTCTTTATTAAGTGTATATATTTCATTTTTGAAACGTTTAATTTCATTTTTATAGCCAATATTTTTCTTGCAATTTTAACCCTTACGTTATTAACTTGATTTTTAGGCGAACTATTTTAAAGTTAATAATTAAATACAAAAAAAATCGGTACATTAGGATTAATGATATACATGATTGCAAATTAATTTATAGTTTCAATTAATAAGTTTCATAGAATTTCTGCCTATTCTATGGAATTTATGTAATTTATTCTTTTCCAAATTTGAGATAATATTTATAGCTCCAATTTCTGAAACATAAATAATTCCAGAAATTGGAGCTATAAATCATAAAATTGCGTATGGACAAAAATATTACTCAAAAAAATTTAATATCTAAATTTATTATCTAAATCACTTTTTAACATTTCTACTTAAATTATTAATTATATTTTAGCATTTTACATTTATACATTTCGTTAAATTTGCTATTTCCTTAAAATATACTCAATTTGGGTTAATCGTTTCAATTTTTCTTTAAATTAAATATGACATTAATTGAAAAATAAATAATTACTTAAATTTGTGATCAAATAAATTTTAAAATTTCATTAAAAAAATACTTCAAAAAAATTCTTTACTTTTACATATTTTGTATATTATTATAGTAAATCAAAATAATTTTAACAAATTTCTCGCAAAGTTTTTGATTGCTTATTTTTTTTGTTGTTTTTATTACTATATCTATATGAAGTCCAAAACTATCAAACTATTTAATTATTTTACGAAATTCTCATAATAAACTAAAAATTCTTTAATATATTTTTCATATTAAAATCAAAACCAAAATAAAAATCCTATAAAAACGAAACATATAAATTAATTATTCAATTAATAAAACTATAAAAATGTCTAAAATTATAATGAAAATCACAGCTACTAATAACAAACAAGGCAAAAAAAATTAAATATATATTTTTATTAGTTTTAGAAAAAGACATTTTTTATGATCTTATCTGACATTTAATTATTTCATTATAATTTGTTATAGTTTTTACACACCAAAAAAAAAACTACAAAAAATCAAATAAATAAAACTTAGCTAATAAAATTATTTCATATATTTTTTATTATAATATTATATTTTTTTTTTTTCGTGTTCCAAAATCACAAAAATTTACATATAAAAATATATTTTATAAATTAAAAATTAATTCATTAGAATTATTATTTCATAAATTTTCTTATCGATAAATTAAAAAAAATTAAAAGTATGTATGTTAAGACAGGAAAACCTGAAATTTTATTTAAGAAAAACTTGATAACCTTAAAAACAAAACAATAAAAAAAAATATTTGTCTTTAAAATTAAATTTATAAAAAATATATAAACATAAATAATTAAGGAATATCTTCGAATTTATATACTTAAATAGTATTATTATTATTTAATATAAATAATTCATTATTTAATATTATATTTATTTATTTTTTTTGGTTTTTATTGCAATTTTTATTATTATTATAGCCATATTTTTATGATGAATATAAATTATCACAATTAAAGTCAAATAACAATTAATCTAATTACGAATGAAATATAATTTATAATGCAAAAAATAAAAAAAAAATGTATGTATATATAAACAAACATAAAATTTAAATATCTCATTTAAAAAAAATACAAAAAAGATTATTATTATTGCCAACATGGTGTTTTATAAATAATTAAAACAAAAAAAAAACTTTTTTATAAAAATATTAAATTATATGATTATTTTGAAATGTTTTTTTTTTTTTTGGATGAAATCAACATTATGTTGACTTGTTGGGTTGAGCGATTTTTCATTGGAGCAAAAATTTTAATATTTTTTTAATAATCATTAAATAAGTTTACCCCCTTAAGCAAATGAATTAAAGAATATTAAAAAAATTTATAATATAAAAAATTAAGAAGAATATATAATAATTTTTATAAGTCTGGAATATTAGCATTTTTGCTGATAAAAAAAAAATAAATAAAAACATATATAAAAATTTTTTTTTTTTTTAGTGATGAACTTTGTGACCCATGTCTCCTTTTTAATTTTTGTAACTTTATAAATGATAATTTTTTTTGTTATAATCTTTTTAAATCGTTTTTTTTTACACTTTTAATATAAAATATAAAATATTTTATGCGGAAACTTTACGAATTATAAAATATGAATTATATTTTTAAGATTTTTGTAATCCCCGGTAGAAAAAGTTTTATTAAATTTTTGTAATATGATATTTAATAATAATCAGTTCTTTATGTTGATAAAAAGTATTAATCGACAAAATTTTCTAAAAAAAACAATTTTTAATATAATAATTTGATTATAAATGTTGAAAACTGATAGCTTTTCATTAAAGCTATTAGCATGGATGAAATGTCATGTTTTGGTGAAATTGTCATCTTTCTATCACAATTACGATAAATTTGGAGAATTCTATTTTATTCTAAGTGATTTTATTCGAGCCACTTAGAATTAATCGTCGTCTGGCTTATAAACAAATTGCACGAAAATTATTAACGTTTATTACTCTTACAAAATAACCAAAAAAAGACTGAAAATTATATAGAAATTAATAACAATTATATAGAAATTAATAACAATTTTCCATACTGAATGTTCAACCCCATACACTAAATGTTGTACGTATTAAATATTTTTACGTATTCCCCTGAAAACTCATAGGATTTAATTTAAAAAAAACCAAATTCAAAATTGTCAAAAATGAACTATCGGGGCGAATAAAACTTCTTAATATTTACAACAACAAAAAATATATGTAATCAAATAAATTTAAAAACAATTTTAATTTTATTCAAATTGATATTAAATTTTTACAGTGTGTGAATAATGTGCATTCATAAATCAGTTTTTAACATTTATAGTCAAATTATTAATTATATTTTAGCAATTTACATTTATACTTTTCGTACATTATTAAACACATGTTTATGATTTCTTCTCAACTTCAGACAAAATGCAACTTATATGATTATTTGGAATACATATTTATATTACTTTGTTATTTCATATAAAATAATTTTTTGATATGATATTGCAGTTCATTGGTCTACAAAAATATATTCAATAATTTTGATTTATAATGTTAAAAATTATATATTTTTTTAAAGATAATTTTTAAAGGAAATGAATTAGTTTTCTTTTAATAAAATATATAGAGAATTTCTTGAAGTCAAACTGTCTAGCCTAGTTTTGATAAATTTGTACTTTGAATATTTATAAATCAAAAGAAGAAAGCAAATAACTTCAGCTGTGTTAAATAGCAAAATATTGATTATTATGACAAATACGTCAAAATATTGACAAAGATTAATTTAGAATTAGATGAAAAAATATAGTACAATTATTTAAAATTGATAACTAATTCTTATTTACGTCATATTGTAGTAGAGTATTAAGTGCAAGCAAATTTTAATCAAAATTTTTTTGTTCTGGAAGATGTATTAAATGCTCTATACTTGTTACTTACAATTTAAGCAAAATTTAGTGTCGTAAAAATTTAGTGTCCAAAGTAAAGCAGACTTAAATAATTTACAGCATATTAATTTAACTATTAATGTTAAATTTCCCTTCAAAACATAAATTATTTTGTACTAAAATAATTTCTATTTTATTAAATTGTATACATATTTTTTTTATCTAACTAAATTTTATGTGTGACTTAAACTAGCCTTTTTTAAACAGTACTTTCAATTCATTAGTGTTACGATAAAGAATCTCAACAAAAAAAAAAAAAAAGGAAACATAATTTCATATTTCTATATCAAGGTGTAACGAACGCACTTACTAAATTAACAACTTTTTATATTATCACGTTTTCATATAAAAATTCATAATTTCAATGTTTGTTTACGTAAGGACAAATATGTATATTATGTTTTTTGTTGTTGCTGTTGTGAAACACAAAATATTATTTCAATTTAGTTTATAAAAACATAAAAATTATCGTGGTTTGATTGTTAAAGGACAAGTTTTTCCTCATTAAAAGTTATTACTGTTTGGAATTTTGTTATTATTTTTAGGACAATTGTCCACCCTAGTGTCAATAGATTTTAAAGATAAGACACTTTTTTTTTGGTTGTTAGTTATTAAAAAAAATTTAAATATTGATTACTTTCTGGGGTAAATTTTGGGGTTTGTTTAAAAATATATGATAGTAGTTTTTTGAATTAATGTAGTACTTACATAAAGTTATTTGGAATGATATAATGTCATGTTTTTCAATGCATATAAAACAGGTACAGTAGGTTGTAGCCAGTTATTTGTTAACAAATTTCCTTAAATTTACTAATTCAAGTCAAAATATTTTATTATAAAAATTATAAAAATATATTTACATACCCTTAAATCCTTACTGTTTTTTATATCTTTACTACATTTGAATATTCCGATAATTACTATTGTTATATTACTTTTAAAGACATTTGAATAATTCCTGGCATTTAATTTAAATATTTTAGGTGTTCTTTTAATATTCTATTTATAATTGTCGTTTCATTATCGAGCTATTAAAGATAGTTTTACGATGCGTATAATAATTTTTAGTTTTTTTTGATAATCAGTTAGTCATTAGATATTAGCGTATAAATTTTTGTACTTTAATTACGATATTATTGATTTATTATTCGAATTTACATGTGTTTATATTTTCCATGAATAATATAATTATCGGTGACAATTACATAAATTCTCTTTTACATAAATACAGTTAAAAATGTGCGTTAGTTAATTTTTGAAAATTTTTAACGTAAAAATACGTCCTTTGCAAGAAATTTTTTTTGTTCCTTTGCTTATGGATGTGTTAAACCTTGTCGAATTTAATCAGTTCAAATCAATTTATTTACATAAACCACTCTCAATTTTGATTGTGTTTCAAAGTTTTTTGAATCCATAAGCTTTTAAATTTTTCATATTAATACATTTTATTTTTAAATTACCTAGAATTTTATTAGTTAAATTTACGAATCAATGCCTTAAGGGTAATATTTTGCGTTTTAAAATTTTAACAAATATTTTCGAAGGATGTGCATATAACAAAGTTATATTTCCTTAATTTTCACGGAAATATATATATACATAGTATCTCTTTTTTTTTTTTTTAAATAAATGTTTTCTCGTGTCAAAATTGTCAGAATTTTCCATTTAAAGATATGATACTACATATAGAATAAGTCAAAAGATAATTCTACTGTAGTATAACAAAACTTTTACTACAAAATTCTTAAAATATAATTCATTTTAATAGTTATAATAATAATAATAATAATAATATTGGTAAAAGTTTTTCTTATTTATAACGTTTTAAGTTTTTCTTGAAAAAAAAAAAACAAGGAAAATTATAAATTGTTAGAAAATTTTCCAATCTAGTCTTTAAGTTGGAAAAGATTTTTGAAACTGTCAAGAAAATATAGAAGAGCAACATTTTTCGTAAAAAAATTTATTTTAAAACTAAAAAAAAAAAACTTTTGAAAAACTTGATTATACTTATTATAGTATATGTATTCAAAAAAAAAATCTGATGTAGGAAAAAAGTCTTCCGGAAAACTTACTAATTTTCTTTTTACATGAAAAGTTTTACGCTAAGAAAAAAATAACAAAACTATACTTATATACTTTAATAATAATTATATTAAGAAGCTTGATAAATTGAACATAATTTCATTTGAGTAATTATGTACTCGGTTTTATGTTATGGTGTAGGGGTAGAAAATAAGGAGTGTTTAGCATATATACTTAAATATAGAAAATTGCTTTAGTTTTTATTTATTTTTTTTTGGGAAAGAGAAATTAATTTTAAGAAACATGTCAAAAATTTTGTTATACGAAAAGTTTTGATCAGATTTAAGATTTTGCTTTTTTTTTTTTAATATAATCATTTAATAGTTTTGTTTTTTATTTAAATATTTAGATATTTGAACTGAAAATGATTATTTAACTTAAGCGAATAGTTAGCAAAATATAAGAATTTTCTTAAAATTTTAAATAAAACATGAATTTTTTTATTAATTTTCTGAAATAAACTAAGTTTATTGCACAATTAATTATTATTCTCATATTTCAATGTATTTTTTCTATTTAAACATTTAGTAATTTTCAGGGCAAAACTATTATTTCCAAATTTTTTTTTTTAAAGATATTTTCATTCCCCTTGTACAATAATTTTCTTTTAACTATAATTTTGTTTTACAATTTCGAATATATATTTTTCCCCAAAAACATACAAAACTTTCGTGTTAAGGTGAGTTGTCAGAAAATTATTGGGGTGTTACCTGTGACCAAACACAATTTAATGAAAATAAAAAAATACAAAACTATTAAGGCGTAGGTAATAAACCGATGATTAGTGACTTAATTTACTTTTTCTTATAAAAAAAAAAACTCCACCAAATATTTTGAACATTTGATTCGTTTACACGGGTTCATAATTTCCAGGACATAATAATTTTCAATTTATAGTATCCTTAAAGAACAAAACTTTTTTTTTTGATAATTACACAGTCAGGAAAATATATATATTTAATAATTATCAAAAAAAAAGAAAAAAACTATAAGAAAAATAAAATTATTGTCTTTGTGTTAATATCTTTTTAATTGCATTAATATTTAAACATAAATTTATGTTGTTTTTGTTTTCTTTTTTTTTGTATATATACTAAATTTTTCAATTACAAAAATTACAATATCAGCTAATTTACAATGTGGTTTTATTTAAGGTCAACATATTTTATTTAGTAAATTGAAATTATTATTAATTTTTAAAGAACTTGTTGTAATTAAAAGTTTGGTTTTTTTAAAATACAAATTATGGTCATTTAAATCCCAAGAAACTTATTGAATTGATTAAATAGTTTTGGATCATATTTTCTATAAGAAATTTTGTAATATTATTAGTTAAATTATATGTTTTTTAATTAGACAAAAATTGTTTAATTATATACGTATTAAAAATAATTGTGATTATTAATTTTTAAAATTTACAAGTCAATTATTATGTCCATGTGAATGTTTCTACTACTAATAATATTCATTGTATTCTTAAATAAATATTTAAATTTTCGTGTTTGAAATGTTCAAAATCAGATAATCTCTAATAAAATCTCTAAAAATGATTTTCAATAATCTGAATTTGAGTATTTTTCGTGAGTTATAAAGGTAGTTTTAAAAAGAAGTATGCATATTTGGTTGACAAATAACTGTGATATCACTAATTATTTCCCATTTTAAAAAGCCTTTAATACTTGCGAAAAGTTGCAGCAAGAAAGGAAAACCCTTTATTAAATTGTTTCGTATCGAAATTTAAGTTTTTGAACATTTTTGGATTGTTTCATTATGGCACTCATTTAGTCATTAGGGGATACACCAGTCATTATAATATTAAGAAGAAAAACATAGTTTTTGCTCAGTCTCCGTCTATACACCCTTGATAACATAATTGCCCCACTTTTAACCATATGGGATTTCAATACACATTACATTAAATTATTAAATTCAATTCATTTAATATTACTTTGTTGTTTAGAAAAAAAATTCTGAAATGAAACTAAAATTTCTTAATTACATGTTTACATTGTCATCAACTCTTGAAATAAAAAAATATATATATACAAAAAAAAAATTGTTATTTCAAATTATTATTGAGCAACCCTCACTATAATATTGTTTTTTTTTTTGTGTCATTAAGAAATGACATCATTTTTACTAAATATAATGTCATTTTTATGTAATGTAAATGAATTTCTGAATTATTAAACTAATTTCTTTTAAGGACAAAAACATTATAATAGAGAATAAAAAAACTTACTTAAGTAAATTGCTTTTTATTTTCAATATTGACTGATTGCTCATCCGAAATGTTATTTTTTTCCAATATTAAACCGGAAACCCACAAAAGAAAAAACATGAATACATATATCTAAGAATATTTTGTATTTTGAAAACTATTCGCGTAAACAATTTTTTTTTTATGTTACATATTTTGTTTCTCCCTCAAAATCAATAATTAAAGCTTCCCGAAAATATGATGAAATAGAATAAACAAAAATAAAAATTCTATTTAAGCTTTTTATTTTGGGTGCCTTAATGGTGTTTCCTTAGAAAATGTTTCCTTAAGATTTTTCCATGAAAATTCGAATGGAATGTTTTTAATAAAGGAAGAAAAAAATTTATGCACACACATTTAAAAAAAAAAAAGAAGAGGATTTGTTTTAGTTAAGGAGTCGGAGAAAAATTTAGATGGTTTGGTTTTTTTTTTTTTGGGATAGTAGGATAGAGAAGAGAAAAAAAAGTAATACATAAACGAATAAATTAATAAATATCTGTCACTTTTAATTTGACATTATATAACTTTATGTTTATTTATTTATGATTATATTTTATTTAATTTTTTGGTTTGTTAGAGAAATAAGGGAAAATATAATTTTTGTTTTAAGGGAGTTTGTTAGTTAAGATTTAAGTTAAAAATTTTAAATTTATATTTTGTCTAAGTTAGTTTCCTGAAAAGCATTCCCGTTCCCGTGATCTTTTTATATTTGCCATTAATTGAAATTTATACATTTCTTAATTATACAATTGGGCCCAACAGCCACTGGCATCTTATAAATATTTTAAACAGCTCACTCTTCTCAATAAAAAAAATCCTTTCTCAATGTCTTAAAACAAAAAAGATTTCTATAATTAATTGTTTTCTGATCCTTTTCCGAAGTAATTTTTTAATCTACTCCAAATAGTCATAGAGTTTGGCTCTGCAGTAATATGGTGGAATTCCTGAATTGCTTCGTTAGAGTTACAATCTGATTTTTTTATCGTAATTATTGTCATCTTAAAAATTGATCGCTAAAACGGAAACTATTACATACACCTCTTTCAGTACTCAAATTTTCAATATATTTTCCTGTATTTTCCTTTTAAAAGTTTTATATTTACTTCCATTATTTTTAAATCACAAAGTTTTGGACTTTTAACAGCAACAAATATTAAATAAATTTTCAACTAAATAAAAATTACCAAAACAAAAAAAAAGGAAAATTTTTTTGTTTTTAAAAATGAAATGAACCTGAAAATATATTCCTACAGTTTATTCCTTTATTCGGTTAAAAATTTATCTAATATATATATATATGTATGTATAAAAAGTTTAGAAAAAAGCCCAAAAGTAAATGAAGACATTTTTAATAATTTACGCATCGTAAATATATTTATTCGAAAGAACAAGAAAAAAAATATAAGTATTTTTTCTAGGTAAAGTCCAAAAATTTCTCCCTCACTTTAGGATATTCCAATGTTATAAAACTGAAATTAAGGATATTTTTTTTTTGCTGCTGATTATTAACACACAAAAATGAAAAAAAAAATATTGCACACTTTTTTTCCCTAGGAAAACTCTTCAGAAATAATAAAAATAAATGTCAGTCGTTTGTTTTTATCAAGGACCCCATAATGGGTATTGTTTTTTTCTTGTCTGTATGTCAGTTTGTATCTTATTTAAACGTAAAAATGTCCTTTTACTTTCACTCTTTTTCAAATTGTAAATATTATATAAAAAAATAAACAAACAAAAAACTTTTACATTACTTAAGAGGCATAACACCAGAAAACCCTATAAACCCATAAAAATTATCCTATATTACGTAAAAAAAAAAAGAAGAAAAAAAAGGATAAAGAATATTGTGGTGGTGTATAGGTTTATGCGAATTTTCTGTTATAATACCTAGAGGAATATTCAATTTTTTTTATTATTTTATTATTTTCGAAATTATTTTTGTAACTTCTTCTTAACAACATTTTGATATTTCTTAGTTAAAAACTCATTTTAACCCAGTACACAGTCCAGTTATTGGATTTTTTTTTTTGGTAACTAAAAATCACCATACAACAAAGGATAATATAAAAGAAAATAATTCTCATCCTGTTGAACTTTGTACGCACCTTATAATATATTAAATGAAAGTAAAAATGGTAAATAAAATTTGTATTATCCTTAATTTATATTATTATATAAAGATTCATTCTCCTGTTGCTTATTTTTGGATGGAAATTCATTTTTTTTTACTGGTTTAGTTATAGAATAAAGGTTTGTTTTTCTTGGTTTTATTTTCTATGAGGGTTATATAGGCAGTACTGGAAAATAGGGAAATTTGGAATTGTAAAAGTTTCTTGTCCATGAAAAGTGAATTGCTAAAAGTTTACTTTTTGTTCGAAGGCAAATTAATGAATTAATTTTAGTAAATTTTTGTTTTCCTTAGTGTATTTATCCTTAAATTGGTAATTTTATGTAGTTAAAATATAATTTAATTCTGAGGCAATTTTTCAATAAATCTACTTACTGTGTATGCCACAAAAGACGAAAAAAGATTTTGCAGGGTTCAGTGTTTTATTAACTAGATAATTAGGTAATGTAATTTCGAATATGATGAATTTTATTTTAAGATCATGAAAATTTTGATATTTTTAATTGAAAAAAAAAATCTCTTTTCTTCGAAAACCACATAATATTTTTTTTATGACTTAAAACACACTACTACATCTTAATAATAAAAGAAAATATATATTTCAAGTTTCAATCTATCAATTATAAACAACAGGCTATTCACATTTTAATGTATTGCTAAGATTTGGTTTTAGATCATTTATGAAATCTGTCGGCGGCAGTGATGACGGTTGCTCTGGAAAATAAACTAAAATTTTTTTTTTTTTTGGTTATAAAAAATCGAGAAATTGTAAATCTATTAAAATGCCATAAAAAATACGTAAATTACAAAAATCAGAAATCAAATTATTATGGATATGAGATACACAGAGCAAAAATTATTTTACAATGCTGTAAATTTTATAGTCATGATTTCTTTTTTTTTTTTTTGGTTATTTTGAATGGAAATTTTCTGTTTCAATTTTTAAAAAAATAAGTTTTTGTTTGAAAAGAATTTATGGATATTTTTCTTTATTAGAAGATTTTGTGGTTTACCACCCACTATGACATTGCTTAAATAAAAAAAAAAGTATATATAAAAATTATATGAAACTTTTATAGCAAGTAGAAAAAAATGTTGGATGTTTGAAATAAAAATATAATGTTTTTAATTGAAATTTTTAATATAAATATTATGTAGATTTCAGTTTACAAATTATTTTTATATTATAGTATGATATACACACAGTTATATAATTTGAAATTAAGAAATAAAGTATGTAATTTGTATATAAAATAATTGATCCAATAATTACACTGCATAAATTTATTTGATTTCCTTAAAAACGGCCTTTCTAACATCATACTTGAAGGGCAGATATTTTCTTGTAAACCAAGTAGTAGATTACTCAGACCTGGTAGAAATAAAAGCTGGCAGCATATTAGGACCCATATTATACCTAATGTATACGAGTGATTTTCCAACAACAGAAGAAGTACAAGTTGCAACATTCGCAGATGATACTGCGAATGTCTACAGATGCTGAAGAAGCAACATGTATTAGAAAACTTCAAAACGCAAACAACACCATAATTGGTCATTGAGGATAAATGATTTAAAGACAACGCATATCAACTTCATCAATAAAAACACAAACAATATGCCGATAACATTAAGCAATAAAATTATACCACAAGCAAAATCAGTGAAATATTTAGGTATGACAAAGTTAAAATAGAGCAAACATATAAATATCAAAATTAGTGCCAGTAAGTGTCACATATCAAAAGTGCAAAGATTTCAAAATAAAGTTCTTCGAAACATGGTACAAGCACCATGGTTCGTAACAACGATCTTCATAGAGATTTACATGTTGAACAAGTTGAAAACGAAATTAAACGATTTGCAATAAAACACCAAAAAAAAATTTCAAACCATATCAACAATAAAGTACTAGCTCTACAAGATACTGAAAATCAAGTCAGACGCTTAATACCTAGAAAAGTTTTAAGGATCCAATGTGTGAATTAAAGCTTATATTTAAAAAAAAAAAGATATTAAGATTACAACATAAAACTGATGGTTGGCTGTCTTGGCCAGTTTTAGTTACATATTAACAAATCTTCTTGTTAAATTAAAAAAATTCCTTAAAAAATCATTGAAACGTAACAATTTCAAGGATGTTATTTGAAATTATAGATTAGTTCTAAACTTTAGTTAAAAATTCACACTCAGAAACTTGAAATCTAGACACAATGTGTTACTTGTCAAATAATTTAGAATAAAAATTTCTCAGACCAATTTAGATCAATGAAGACCAATGAAAAAAACAAACTTCTTTAATAAAGAAAATTTAAAAATTTATATTAAAATTAATTTTGTATATAATTTACACTCATAAAAACTTCAATTAAATTTTAATTAGAAAATGAATAATGTAAACATAATCGTTAAAACAAAAAAAAAACTTCCAATTGTTTTTCTTTTATTATGTAATTAAAATTGTATCTTTTCAAATTTTATGTAAATTTTCTTTTGTAATTTTACAATTAGAGAAATATTTTATATTTTTAATGAATGTTTTTCTGCATCGAAATAAAGATATTCATTTTGATGCTTATTTATTTAATTCAACAAGCAAAAAAAATGCTTGCAATTCATCCTTTGATGTTATGTTTTTTGGTATAATTAAAATTATGTAAAAATCTTTTCAAAAATATTTTTCTTTATTTTATTGAAATATGTACCGTATTGTAATTTTAATGAAAATTATTTATTTAATATTTTTTGATTCAATTTATTGACGTGAGGTATTTGTTGCTTTTTTAGGATTCACACAAATTTAAGATACTTTCATTTTAAGACAAAGTCATAATTTGAATACTTTTACTTAAGTGGTTTATTTTATATGACAAATATCAATGCTTTAATTCTTAATAATTACATTACGCTTTCCTAGAACTGGATTAAGCATACTAGCTACTGGTTACTCCGAATTATTATGTTTTGAAAATTGAATTGCAGACTTAATAAAATATTTTCAAAAAACTTTTTTTTTTAAAATTAATTAAATTTTGTAATAAAAAAAATGTATATAAATTAAATTAAATGTGTGTAAAAAAAATTCTTTAATTGAATATTAATTGAATAGTTTAGTTAAACAAATTCAAATTCCATTTTTTTTTTGCTGTAATATTTTAAAATTTATATCCCACTAACCAAAATCAATTTTTATTTTTAAGTGAAAATTTTATTTTAGTTTTTTTTTTCTTTCTGACAATTTTTATGTTGTTTATTACCTTTTAATAGGATTTTGGCAAAACATTTTCCAACAATTTATCATGTCTCTACAATAATAATAATAATATTACTATAATAAAAAAAAAAAAATGAGAAAAATTGTTTTTCTCTGTTTCATTTATAAAATTGTGAAAACATTAATTGAAAAATCATGTTAAAAATTTACTTTTTTTTCTTTTTTTTTTATGTTTATGCCTACATTTTATATGATTTTCAATATATACAATGTTTTTTTTTTTTGATACAAAACAAAAAAAAATATTATAAATGTAGGTCTATATAGATATATATTTAAATTTATTTCTAGTGACAAATTTATTTATACACATATCTATAATTTTTTTTTTTTTGTTCATTGAAAACTTGTAGATTATAACGAAATTGCAGATTTATTTGCAAAAATAAAAAGCTGAAAAAAAAACAACAAAAAGTAGCATAGGATATCATGTTATTTACGGTTGTGGTTTTTCCTTTTATTTTTATTTGCTAGACAAAACTACAAAAAAAAAAAAAACTTTTTTATATATTTTTTAATTTTAACAATATTGTTGGGAAAATTTGATCCAAAAAATAAGTAAAAAAAAAAAATAACATTTCAATGTTTAATTGAGGGAAATTTATTATGAAAATGTGTAAAAAGTCTTATATGAGTCATACATGAAATATTTTATGCAATTACATATATTTATTTAGGACATATAATCCATCTCTTAAAACCGACACAAAATTAATTCAGTTTATAAACTAGTTATTGGAATATCTATGTCTCTCGAATATTAATGGTTTGAAATTCAACATCTTAGCAAACACTATGTTTCCCATTTTAAAAATAACACTGTTAAATGTACAATTCACAAACTGAAGACAATGATCGTTTGATTTTTAAATTTTGAACCGGCATCTACTACATTATTAAATCGCCTTGAATCTTCAATTGGACCGAGGAAACATTAGAAAGTTTAACTTATTTTGAATTCCTCCTATACAGATTAAAGTGTCATTAATTAAGAAAATTTGATAATATAATAATGACGATTTTAATTCGTTAAATTGTCCAAGGGTCTTAAATTTTTTCTAACTGAAATACTATTTCTATTTTTATAAAAAAATATTATTTTTTATCAAATTATATCCTTAAATTTTGTAATTAAAATTGTAAACTTTTTACACAATTTATTCAATAATAATTTAAAATTTCATAAAAAAATGTCACATAAAAAATTATTTTCGAATCCACAATAAAACACCAAAAAAATTACATTCAATTAATTTTGTGGCCATTCTTTAATTTAAATTCGGTTCTTTTTTGTTATCAATAAACCTGAAAATAACACTTTAATTTTTTTTGGTTATTTATTAATTTTTTTATCACTCAAAAAAAAAAATATACCTCAAAGGTAAAAGAAAAAAAATATGTTTAAAATAAAATATAAAAAAAAAATTAGTAATTAGCGTGTTAATGAATATTAAAATAAAACCGCATGATTTTTAAATAAATTTCTCTATTTATCAAAAAAAAAATTTAAATTATGAAAAATTTTTTAAAATATACAAGTTTTTCCTCTTAAATTTTTTTTTTTGTTTCTGTAATTTTCTGTTTTAATCAATTTAAATATTTTCTTGTTTGTGATTTGTTGATAAGCAAAAAAAAAAAAGTTAACGCTTTCGAATAAATTTCCTTAATTATTTTATACTTCCAGAAAAAAAATCAATTTAGATTAGATTTTGTTTCTTTTATATATATTAGAGTGAATGTTACTTTAAAGGAGAATGTTGATTTTTGTACCTTTTAATTAATTAATTTCCCTATCAATAAAAATAAATATATATTTATATAAAATTACCGTAAAAAACACTTTAGAGTAAATTAAAATATCCAATTTCGGAGGATTCGAAGATAAAAAAAAAAGAAGAAAAATTACTCTATCAATAAATGGCGGGCTTTATAAAATATTAAATGGCGGCGACGGCGCTCTCTAAAAACCACATTATTTATAAACATATATATATACATTTTATTTACAAATTTATATATTTTGTATATAAAATAAAATATTGATAAAGTAGCTAAAAAAGCGGCGTAAATGTTAAACGCATTATACGCGTAAATAATCCTTAAAAATGTTTCTGTTTTTTTTTTGTTTTTTTGGCGCTCAAGCGTAAGTAAATTCGCATGTTACAAAGATAATCCAAAATGATTGGAAGATTGAAAGGAGCAAAAGAATTTCAATTTTTTCCAATCCGTAAAAGAATTAAATTTAAAAGAATTTGCAAAACAACAACTAAAATTTAAAAAAAAAAAAAATTAATTTTTCTGATGAAAAATCTCAGAGTGATAATAATTTCAAATCTTTCAAAAGGAATTTGTTAATCCTTTTTTTATATAAATAACTAAGAATTAATTCAGCAAAATATTTATATAAAAAAAAAACAATCTGAATTTTATCTAGAATGTCCAAACTGAATGTCCCAACATTGTTTTACCATCATTTTTATTTATTTCATATATATAATATGAAAATAACTTCTTTGGACGCTCAATCAGTAAAATTATTATCAAAAAAAAAAAAAAAAAAAAAAAACCACAAAAGTAATTTTGTCTCTTATGCATTTACCTTTTTTCCTGGCCCTCTTATACCCCCCTGGTTCTTTAATAGACCACAACAATATGACAACTATTCATGATCATTTTACGCGCCACCACCATCATCAACATCTAGAAGAGAGAAAAAAAAAACCTAACAACATATTTTTGAATACAACTCTGTACGCTAATAACGCTGCAATATACACAATGATGATGTGCAACGACTTGTCAGTTTCTTATATTATGCAGCAGAAAAAAAAACGATGTTGAAACTAATTTACTTGTAATAAATATATTGAAGAGATATGAAAGGTAGTTTGATTATTGTGTTGCCTTGTTGTTATTTTTTTTTTCCTTACGTTGTTCTTCCTTGTCCATTTTCCATTGCATAAATGGGGGAACAGAGTAATATTTTTTTTTATGTGTAAAAGAAAAATTGACCGACCGGTAATCCTTAAGAGCTTCAGATGATTCGCAATTTAATGTATAAGATGTTGTTTTTTTTTTAACTGTGATGTAGTACTAACTACTATATGAGAGCAATGTTCTCTTTGGTTCTTTTGTTAATATCTTTTAGAAATTTACCGCGATACATAAAAAACCATGATTTTTTTTTTAAAATATACGGGAATCCTTTGAGCAATGTGCATAATTTTTGCTGTTGTTGCAATTAAAATCAAAGAATATAATTCTTGTAACTAGCAACGAAAATCTTGTTAAAACATCTGAAAATTCAAGTGGAAAATATTGTATGGCAAGCAGACAAGAAAATTAAAATGTCGATATATAATTTTTTTTTTTTCATATCAGAAATTAGTATTATTTTAGTTTTGTGTAGAATGTCCCTGGGATTGAGGTAAAGAAATAGATAGATCATTAGGTTTTAGACGTTGAGGGAGAAGATCAAAATTTTTTAAATGTTGTCGTTCAATTTAAATGCAATCTGTTTTGTTTTTTTACATAATTTATTTTTAAATTCAATTAGTAAATGTATTTTTTATGCAAAATTTTTTTCCAATATCAAAGATATATACGCAAAAATACATAAATTTGTCGTAGCATAACAACGTCTATATATATTTATTTTCTTAAACGATTATTTTGCAATCTTCTTTTAATCATTTCACAATTTCCAACATTTATTAAATTTATTTTTAATATATTAACTTTGTGGCTTGGTTTCACCATTTTTTTTTTCCTCTGGAGGTATACACAAATTTCATCCATCCATGATTTTTGTTAAGTCCATCTTTATCAAAAATAAAAAAAGAAATGCATTTTCTGGTCAAGGTGTGATTAGATGATCACATAATCATCTTAATTTTTGCATATAGCTTTTTTTTTTGTACCATAAAAAACGAATCATCGACTTGGAAATAAACAACGATTATAAAATATTTAAGAATGTAAAGAATGAAAATATTAAATATACCATTTTTTTTTTGGGTACTGTATAATATTGTGCGCAGTCCACATGAGCTCATTATCGCCTAAAGGGATAAATTATTATGCGATTTTAAAATGTTTTTTTTTGAAAGAAGAAGTAAAAAAAAAACTAAATACGAAAAATTATGTATATTCTCGATTAGTTATATTTCATTGCTAAAATGATGATGGAGAAATCATTATTGCTGATTATGAGTACATATATGCGTTGCACACAGAAACAGAAGGATTGAGGGAATATTTTATTATTATAGACAGATTTTTTTCTTTCGTTAATAAAAGGAAGATATATATATATTTTTTTTTTTATGATAATTTAGAAATATGCAAAACCAGTTTTGCTTTTTATAAAAATTAACTATGTTTTTTTTTTTTGGTCGAAGAGTTAATGATGGTTGCTCTTTTATTGGGAGAATTATGATCAAATTAAAATGGTTGGAAATATATATGTATGTACAATTTCTTCAAATATTGATAGTTTGTATATGATCAAACTATCAATATTTGCGAAAATATATTAAACCAATTTTAAAATCCACATTTTATAACAAACAAATATGTAGTTTGAATGAAATTCTATGTTTCGGTCCAGTTTTAATAGTTCTATTACAACTACAAACAAAACTTACAGGATATTTTACCTGTTCTGAAATATTCTATTCCAAATGATTTTGTTTGAATCGCGAAAATTTACAATAAATGGCAATGCTAAAGTATTATGCGGCAAAATAAGCAGTATTTTGCATGACCTGGAAGATATTGATTAATATATTCTTGATAAATGTCAATTTTATATTTAAATAACCTTTATTTCATATTTCCAAGAGCTTAATTTGATTTATATTCAAAATCCAGAAAATTTTGAGCCTTAGTTAATCCATAAAATTACTACATTTCCTATCAAAATACTCAACACAACATAATTTTCTTTAAAAAACAATGTAAACCACATGATTATCATCTGTAACTTGAAATTTATTTCCACAGAATATATATTAAATCAGTGAAAGGAAATCAATATTAACCAACTAAGATAAAATATAAAATAAAGAACATTTTCTATATAATCACGATGAACCTGCAACAACATAAATTTTATATACTAGCATGTAGGTATCGTTAAAAAAACAAAAAAAAAAAATCATCGATCATTTCCAAAAATATAAAAATTTACACGACAACCAAAAAAACTAAAAAAAAAATAACAAAAAAACAACAACTTGAAATACCAATGCACAGATACAATCTTTGATAATTTTTATTCATTTCCAAATTGAATATCGAAAATTCATATTCTTTTTCAAAAATGTTATTTTGTTGTTGGATTTGTCAGAAAAGAAAAAAAAGTTATTAAAGATTTTCAATCTCCCAAAGTGAACATATCAAATTTCATTGAAAAATTGGAAATAATTTTTTCTGTAAACATTTCTGTTTTTTGTTTGTTTCAAAATAAAAATATATACTTAATTTCTGTCCAAAGCAAAAGTTTCATTTTGAATGTTTTAAGATTTTTCATAAAAAAAATGAGAAACCCTAAAGATCAATGATCGTGGTCATAGTTAAATTAAAGATACTACATTTTATTAAATTGAAGAAATGCTCTAAAGATGACTGTTTTGTTCATTTAAATTCAAGATCATTTCTGTTATGAAAAGAGTTCTTTAAATTTCAATATCTTGTATAGTTTTGCACAAAATTATGAAATATTAAAATTATTTCATGATATTTGGTGACAATAATAATAATATAGTTAGTTAAGTAAATTTCGAAAGGACATTAACTAAAAATAAGAAGTTAATTTTTTTCCACCATAAATTTATGTTATGGAATTTTATCAAAAAATAATATCTTTGAAATTCAAGTAGATTATGACCTGTTGGTGGTGATATTGATGATTTTTTGTATGCCTTTTTTTATTGTGTGGGTTAAATGGAAATAATATCAACATCAGGCTAATATTACAACTTTGTTTTGGAAAATGTTTATTTATATGCTTAATGGTATAGTAAAGTGCTCAAAAATGAAAATTCCATATACAAAAAATAACAGATAATGTGTTGGGTAGTTGAATTGTTTTTGTTTGGGGAAAAATAAAGTCTTATGTTCAAAATACAATGATCATAAAGTTTTCGTTGACTGGCTTGTTTGTTTTCTTTTTGCAAAGGATGTGATTTCATCATTTTTCTAATCTTGATCAAGGATCATATTACTAAAATGAACAGAAAAAAAAAATTATAAAATTCTGACAATTATATTTATTCTTAAGTGCAACATTTTTTTGTAATTGAATACTTTTTGCTACAAAATCAACATTTAAATAATAAAGTATTCAGAAATAAAGACTGACAAGTATACAAGAATTTTTGTAATATTTATAATGATAATAATCTAATAAAAATGTTGTTACAATTGAGTTATTCAGTGGGACAGAAAATGACTTAATATATATTTTTAAAAACAAATATAAAATATTATATGAAAATTATTAGAAATTTAGTAAATTTCTGTTTATCCTTCTGTACGACTAATAACGAGTTCATTTAGTTTAGCTGAATTAATATATATCGCACTTATGACTCTTCTATGTAAACTCATTCTTTTGAATTGATCATTTCGAGTAAATTTTAGTAACTTTTAGGTAAGCTCTTAATTGATAACTTTAATAAGATTATATCGAGGCTGCATTAATATTTACTTTTCCGTGATTTCTCTATGAAAATTGAGTACATATGAAATATATTTTATTATTCGAAAAGTAGAATTCAAAAAGTAACAATGAATAAAAATTTTATGTTAAATCTTAAATTAGTACGAATTAAAAAACCAAAATTCTTCCCCTTTGCGTATTATTTTACCAAATACGATTTATATATTTTCAAATATTTTTTCATTTATGATTTTCACCATATCATTATCCATCCTTACCACCCTTGAAATCCTTTGAGGATTATGTTGAAAGATTTTGCAAAAAAAGCCAAATGAAATTTTCTTTTCATCTAAACCTCTTATCAAAACTAAACAAAAAAAAAAACAACCAAGGAAAACATCTTTTGTGTATTTACAAAAAAAAAAGAAAAATAATAATAATAATCATAATAATAAAAATAACATTTCACTTTTCCTTCAATACAACAGAAATTTGTTGTTGTTTTTGTTTTTTATAGGACTTTCGAGAGAAATTTTTTCTACTTGAAAACTGATGATGACTGTCGTACGACAACAAAATATTTAGATATGATGTCCTGGTATTATTATTAGTATCTATTATTTTTACGATTATTATTCAATCCTGCCTTTAAATCCGCCACCAGTGCCAAAATAAAAAAAAAACTGTAACTTCTTATGCTTTTTTATGATTTTTATGCATTTTATGATGAAAATTTTGTGTTTTTTGTTGTTGTTTGGAGTACATGAAAATTGTTATTTTCCCCGTCAATGAATTTGCGTTTAGATCTTTACTTGTAGATTTTTTTTCTGTTGAAGAAGTTAAATGAACAAAAAAAAACAAACAAATATTCGTTGAGCATAAAAACAGCATAAAAATATGAATTTGTCAAAAGATTTACCCAGTAAAAAAATCATGTAATCGTAATCTGAGGTTAAAAGACTATCAAGGGGTTAGTTTTATGATAAAGAAAATTTTTATTATAAATATTTTGGTTGTGTATGATGTCCTTAAATGAAAATTTACAATGGAAAAATGATTTAATATAAATTTATATAATTGTCAGGTAAAATATTTTTTATATCTAAAACAAAATTATTATTAACGTCATGCTGATAATCACCAACGATCAGTTGTAATTTACTTAATTTAAAATTCAACATTTTTAATTAAACGTTTTTATAGCTAATTAAGTTTTCCATTCTTTCATATATGCCAATATTTTAGTACATAAAAATCGTCCTTTTTTACCAGTAAAAGAACAAAACAAGTACGAATATTTTATAAGTATCCAGAAAAAAACATTTTGTATATAAGAAGTAGAAATTTAAAATACTGTAGTTTAGTGTGTTACAAAAGTCTTTTTAACTACCAAAAAAAATATATATTATTTTTAGTTTCCAATTATGATATTTTTTAATATTCTATTTCGAGCAATATGACAAATCGAGCATAGGCCTCTATTCTATTGAAATTCCATTCCAATTTGGGCCTAATAATTTGGAATACGAATTCCGAATTATAAATTTCTTTATAGTCAAAAATTTTTGGACTGCAACAAGTTTTCTTGTCATTTTACCCAGTCTTAATTTACATTTTATTTTTATTTTATTACTTATAGTCAGTTAAAGCTTATTGAAGTTAGACATATATGGATATCTCAAACGGAAGTTTAACTCCTTCAAAATAATTCTAAAATTCTGAAAATATCTAGTTTGTAAATGTCAAATATTATTAATCACTATAATATTTGACATTTATTGGGGAATCTCAACCACAGTTGCCCTTATTTAGCCAATTCCTAACTTTCAGTTTAAATTATACGGGAATTCATCCTAAAAAAAAGAATAACAACAAAATCTTAAAATATCTTTGAATTTTGCACGAAAGTTCCGCCACTGAAATCAGCACAGCTGAAAAACAAAAAATAATTATGTATACTGTTTTTTTTATTAAGAAGATTTTTGTTTTTCATTATTGAGTTCAGTTTTTTTTTGTGTCCACTATGGATGGTTGACCAAAAAGAATTTTTCCAATGCGGCTAATTTTCAAAATAAATAAAATTCTGGATAATAACAAAAAAAAAAAACAGACAAAAAATTTAGGCATTTTAGATGCGCGCGCGAATTATACTTTTTTTTAGTATTTTTTTTTTTTGGCTGGCTATATGATGTGAGAATTTAATTGTGTGCCACAAAACAATTCTCATTTACACCTTTCCGTTCAACAACTTGCAATAATGTGAATTTTTCGTTTTTTTGATTGGCGCGGCGGTACAGTCTGATGAGTTTTGAATGATTTTTAATTGTTTTAACAAGAAAAAAAAATAATTTGCGTTTTTTTTCGAAAAAGGATTTTATAGAATTTTTCTAATTAGAAATGCTAAAACAAAAAAAAAATGTTTATATGATTTTTACTTAATTAAGTGAGAAAAGTTTGGTGTTGCTTGAAAGGAATTGCAATTTTTCAAATGAATTTTTTTTTGATTTCATAAGATACAAAAACATAATTAAGAGATATTTTATAATGTACAAGTGCCAGGTATAAAATTTTATAAAATTAAATTAAAAACATTTTTATGAATCATCAAAAAATGTTGTACTAATTTTCTGAATTTTTATATAAAGAACATATTTATTATTAAAGTTAAGAAATATATTCAAAATACTCATTTTAATTTATGCAAAACATTAGAGTAGCGGCTGTTTGGGACTCTACGTCCAAAAATTCTGCAACTAAAAATAAGGCTCATGTCGTTGCAACTAAAGATCGCCAGTCCGCGGACTTTAATTTCTATGCGTTTTATTTTGAGCCAATAATAATTTATTAGAAAAAATTAGACACCCAGTCATGGTAACTATAAGATATGTATATCTAAAAAATTATTTTATCTTTGGTGACAAATTTTATTTCTACCACATAATTTTACAGCTTTCCATATATTTCAGTTTTAATTGTTAATATTTATGATTATAAACCTTCATTGTCATAAAATTCACAAAAGCTAACATTGTCACTAAAACAAAAATTATCTTTTTAAATCTTTTTTACTGAAAATTATTTCAGTTAAATATTTTCCTGTAAACATAATTATTTTTCCTTTAATTTTCTTTCCTTGTTTTATTAACAAAAACAAAACACAAAAAAATTAAAAATTTTTTGTTGTAATTAAAAACATGATATCAATTTCTCACTACAACTACTGGGTATTTAAATTTTCATTACTGCTACTTGCAAAATTTTTTCTTCATTCCTTTTATATAAAAACAGCATAATATCAGCTACATAAATTATAAAATTAGATTTTTTTTTTATTATTACATGAAATATTTTAAATATAATTGCAAATATAAATGATTTTAGTTGTTCTATAGTTGTTTTTAGCTTCTATATAAGTCAAAGTTATAGTCAAAGATCTGAATTAACAGAAAAACAACTTTACGTTCTAGATATAATTTAAATTGTTGAGTTTTTTTTTTTTTTTTTTTGAAAATTGGTATGCAAAAATAAAGTTATTTTTGTTCATTATACAAAAAAATAAGAAATAATTTTAATAATTTTATTTTTTTTTTCCTTTTATGTTACTAGATTTTTCCATCTTCGGAAATTACAAAATAAAAAAAAATGTATTTTTTTAGGTTGGCGCACTGATAAAATGTCTGTAGTATTGTACTATATAAAGTATTTATTTCCTATGCGCCATGCAAATTTTATATTATTATAAAAGAGTTAATTACAAATAATATACAAATATCATGTTGTTAAATTCTTTAAAATTCATTTAATATAAGAACGTAAAATTATTTTAAAATTATTTAAAATAAGAACGTAAATTATAAAATTATACAAATTATTTAAATCTAATTGTAGTGAAAATTAATAGTTTTACCAGATAAGAATTTTTATAGATTGTAGATGAAATTGATAATGTTTTGTTAATTAATTGATATTGCACCAAAAATTTTTTTTTTCAATTATTAATTTTATAGATAATATATTAAAAAATAGTTTAAAATAGATTTTAATGATTTAAATTATCTAATATTAACCTGAAACTTAAGCGCCTTTTCAAAGTTGTTTTTCTCATTAAAAATATAGTTTTTTTCATTAAAAATAAATTAATTTACATTAAACTTTTAATTAAAAATAGTAGTGACACTTAATTTAGTTTAATTTAATCAGCAGAGTAAGCTGTAGTGTTATGATTCGAAAGAGGCTTACGAGATAATTGGTACTGCACATTTTTCTTTTATGCTAATTAAAAAAATTTATACAAAATTGTATAATGACCCTAATTATAACTTTATCCAACTATAGTTATTAAAATTTAATTATTCCACTTCAAACCAATTATAATCTCTATAAATCAATTTAGATTTAGATTTTAATATACCATCAATTAAAATAATATAATTTTATATAAGGTGTTGATTAAAATACGAAAAAAATAAAGTGTTAATTTATCGTAAAAATATGTAAAAAAAAAAAAAAAGAATTATAATTGCAAAGCAAAAGTTAATCGACTGTGCTTCACATCTCACATAATTTTTTCTTTAAAAATTTTTATTCGAAAAATTGTATTTGAGGAATTTTTTTTGGGTTCAGATTATGTATTATTATCAAACTAGAACAATTATTATGGTTGCACATCAGGTATTCTTGCAAATATTACTTAATAAGTAAAAATTACATATCTCCAGCAAAAAAAATTCATTATAATATGAATTAAAAAAAGTTTAAAGAAAAGCGCCGTACTTCTTGTCAACAATTAACGAATTATTCTCTCCACTTAACCAAATCAAAAATTGTTATTTTTTTTTTCTAAATTTATATCCCAAATAAATAAAAAGAAACACCAACAAAACAAAAAAGCGACATTCATGATTTCAAATAAAAACTAGCTATATCACTGTGCCATAATCACAAGACCGGTTAATGATTAGGATGGGCTTAGCTCAGCACGGCACTGCATAGTATATCTCAGGTGTGTATAAGCAATTTTTGTTTAATTTTGTGTTCGTCTGTTGCTGTTTTTATCATGAACGTTTCAGTGAAAGAACTGAGAGGAAAAAAAAGATTAATGAAATATTGACAGGGTGACTATTAAAATAATAAATATTCGTCAAATTATATAAATGATTTCTATTGCTAGATATTAATTGTAGTTATGTAATATGCAAAATAACACGAATTTTACTTTTGCTATTTTCTATTATGATTAAAAGTGTCGACTATTTAATCCGGAAGTTCCTGATTAAACAAATTTTTGCAGACAATTAAATGACTTTACCACAATTCTATTAAGTTGAAATTTAAGTCTCTAAAATAATTTTGATTGACTCATTAAGCTTTAATTATTATGGCTTTGATAAGAAATTTATTTAAAGGTGTGTTTTAGATACAAAAATTTGGATATTTTTATGCTTTGTTTTCAATCAGAACATGAGATAAATTTTATTACCAATATATTTGTACCAAATCGTAAAATTTGTTTTATTACCGATATAATATTAGTAATAAAAGTAATATCACATTTTTATGATTTTGTAACCTTCTTTATTTCATTATAAGAATATAATTTTTACTAAAAAATATAATACTAGTTGGGTCAGAACTTGGAATAATTGAAATTTTAAATGGAAAAAATTGAGTTATTATATGGCGAGAAATATTATTTTACTGTCCACACGTCTATGATTACGATTATGGAGCAAAGATATATCCATAGAAGAATTTTAAAATTGTTGCCTAATTTAAGCAATAAATTGTCCAACATTTTAACTGCAACATCAAAACCGACAAAAATCTCCAATAATATCTTTTTCTTCTCGAACTGCATCAAGTACAACTACGAAAAAAAAAACGATTAAAACAAGATTGACAAAAACCGTTCTTTTATGATCATTTATGATATTTTATGTAAAAAAAAAAACCTAAATAAAAATAATAATTTTAAATATAATTCCATAAAAATGTAAAATTTAATTCACCAATTCAACTTAAAAATCATAAAAAAAAAACAAACTGCGAACTAAAATAAGGAATACACTAAAAAAGGACTCACAATATAATAAAAAAAAAAATCTGATTTTTCATGAAAAATTATTATGATGACGCGGTAGATCAGAGATCTTTTTAATGTGACACAACACCAACAAAAAAATTTATAATATTATACAATTTTTTTTTTAATTTTGTCGTTGTTGTTTTTATTCATTTTTTTTTGTTTCCAAAACTAAATATATAAAGATATATCTTATAGATACAATTTTTTTTTTGGGTGCTGGTTAAACGAACCTTAAAAAGATTAATCGATGATCGAAAAAATTTGTTATGATATTGTCATTGTTGTTGTTGTTAATTTAATGTTTTCTTGACAAACTTTGTTTTTTGCCTTTTTTACTTGATTTTTGATTATTTGCGGTTTCTTGGAATATTTATCAAAGTTTTTGTTTTTTTTTTTTTTTTTTTGGTTGGAGAGAATTACTTTTTCGGAATAAAATACCTAAAAAAAAAAAAAAACTAAAAAAAAAGACCAACAACCCAACAAGAAATCCAAAAATAAACTTGTTGGATTACAGGTTTTTTCTTAATTTTTATTTTATATATTTTGTCATCATTTTTAGGAAGAAATTTCTGACGTCAACACCCGAACCTTTAATAGTATTTTTTTTATCGAAATTAAAGGTTTTCAGAAAAATGAATAATTTAATATATTAATATTTTATTTTATGAAACTATATTCTTTATGAATTATTAAAAATTTAATTAATTGAATTTTAATTTTTTTTTATATATTTTTTTCATTTCAGATGGTAAGTCCTTATCATCATCAATAAATCCTTCTACAGAACTAACATATTCCGGTAAGTCTGACCAGTCCATAAGTCTTCAAAAAAAAATTAAAAAAAACACATAAAGAAATAATTTTTATGAAATTACTTTTTTACATAGTTTTTTTTTATTGTGTTTTAATTATTGAAAAACGGCGGCAAAATCTTTTTGATATTAATGATAAAGTTTTACTAATTTCTGTATTTTATTTTGGTAACCAAAAAAAAAAAAACATCTTTTCTTAATGATGAGCAATTAATTTTCAGTAGCAAGTATATAGATTGATTATTTAAAAGCCGGTTATTCTAATAATAACTAAATTTATATATAGAAGTAAATACTGAAAATAAATAATAGTAATATGTATTTAATTTTTTTATAATTAATTAATAGGTTTTTTTTTTTTTAAATAAAAACAATTTCATTATCGCAGTAACTAATAAACAAAAAAAAAATCTATATTTAAAACAATCAATCAATAAGTTTATTAAAATGGTAATAAATTTTAATGTCAAGTTTTTTTTGTATACGTCATTTATGTCATCAACGATAACTTCTTCCTGTCTGATGTATATCTTTTGTATATATCAATTAATTAATATTCATTAAAATATCAATACGTTGTACATATATTTATATATATAATTGAAGATAGTAGTTATAACTTAAATTATTAATTTATATTTAATTCTATCATCATCATCATTGAATGTCAGTTTTTTTTTTTTCATTGTTGTTTAAAATCTGATCAACGTGGTATCCACACTGATGAGAATTTATCAAAATGTTTTTAGTTTTTTTTTTTTTTTGTAGACATATTTTTTTTTTATTAGTGGTTCACATTTCAGTATAAAGTTACAATTTAAAATATATATACCCAAGCTATAAATTTCAGTTATCTTCTGTATTTCTGTAAAAAAAAAAAAAGGTAGTAAAAAGAGGGCGGACAGACGATCGCGAGAACGTGCTCATTTTAGTTAATATTAAGAAACTTATTTTTTATTTTAGTTTATAATAAATTTTATTTTTAATATAAAAATATAATATTGTCAATAAATAATTCTGGTAAGGGACCATCTACAAGGAGTCTATTTATGACAAAAGGGTTTTCTTGTATATTATTAAAAAAAATTTATGAAAATTAAAAGTGGATCAATTTTTATAATTAGATCACTGAATTTCAATATAATATTAATTTTAATTATAGGAGAAAGTTGCCTAAATCCTACCATTTTTCAATATTTCGATATTTTTGTGGGAAAATTCTTAATAAATTAAAATTTAAATCTCTTTCTTAGGAAAAGCAAAATTAAATATCACTGAAAAATATTAGTAGTATTTGCTTAAATCATGACAAAAAAGATTGCAATTTATATAATTTAGGAAATTGTTTTCCCAAATTGTTCCAACCAAAATCTTAAAGTATTGTCAATTTTCCTTAGTTGTATCTGTGCAATATAAGAAAAATAGTATTACAGAGCGGTTCCGGCAACAAGACATAAGTTAAGATTTACCATAATAAATAAAAAAATCGTCTGATCAACTTAAAACTTAAAATGACAACAAATAAATACAATTGTTTGCTAATTAACTTTTAATGTTGATATAATTTATTTATAACAATTGTATACCAATCTTCCATCAAAGTTACAATAATATAATTTAGTTTCCGAATACAAGAAACGCTACGACTTCGGCTTAATTTAATTTACTTTGCCAAAAAATATGATATGAATAATCAAATTATTCGGAAACTAGTCTTCGATACAATCTAACGAAAAAAAGGGTCATCATATTTTGAAAATATTTTGAGAAACGATCTATCAATTTCATCAAAGATTTCAACATACCAGAAAAAAAAATAGTTATTGACGAACGGATGTTTTTTTGGAAGCTATTGATTTGATAGAATGGGTGGTTGACCTACTTCATCATCTCAGTCATATAAACGTTAGTTAAAAACGCGTATATACTTAAAAATACTTATGCTTCTTTATAATTTTTTTTTTTTGATGAATTTGAGAAGCAGTTAATTTTGCTACCGGGAAATACGTGACCACAGACGCCCTTTCTATATAATATATATAAAAAAAAGTTAAATAATCAAAGAAAAAAATTTCATTACGTATATAAACCTATAATATACGTATAAACCGGAACAAAATAAAACTATACATTTAAGATTATATAGATATGTACATATATATATATTTTAAATATTGTACATAAATTTTTTCATGACTTTGATGCTTTAATTTTGCACGAGAACATAATAATAAAAGTATTTCGTTTTTTTTTTTTTAATGTTTCTTTAACATGTTTTTTTTAACACATCACAACAATATTAAATTGGAAAATTCTTTCATTACAATCATTATCATTCGACATATTTTTCATTATACTTTTAGTGTATTTTTAATTGATTTCTTTCTTGCCATCAAATTATGACCGAAACTTGCTGCTACCGCGTGTTATTGACGACGACGACGTATCTTTTACCAAAAAAAAAAAAAAATTACATACTATCTTTTCTCTCTCCGTAACACAATAAAGACTTTTTTATTTGAAAATATTTTCATTTTAAGTATAATAATTTTTTTTTTTTTTTGCTGTGTTGTTAACTTGACTAAAAGTTTTTTTTTTTATGTATGGTAGCTTGACCGTAGCATATTCGTATTAAACCAAAACATAAAAAATAAAAAAAAAATTAAACAAAAAGTTTTGCGATGGCATAACGAATTATTTTAAGTGCATTTCATTTATTTTTCTGCACTTCACTATAAAATCTGAAAAAAAAAAAAGAAAAAAATGAAAATACATTTTATTTGTAATGTAGCGAAATAATTTATTTATCTGGAAGATACAGTAGCTAAAAAGTTGGACAGCATAACGAATTTTTCTTTTAATGTATATTATATATACATTTTTATTTTATGTTAAGCTCCATCACTATAGAGTTTTAGGTTAATCTAGCTGGGGTATATTTATATCTATAAATGTTTTATGGTAAAGTACAGAAAAAAAATGCTTCGATTTTAAAATTATTGGATGAAAGGCAGGGTTAGGTTAGTTGCTACTGTTCAGAGAGTATATTTTGTTGGATGGCTGGGGCTGGGGAAAGAGAAATTGATCTAAAGGACAATATTTTTTGGATTCTACACCATTGCCAAGAAAGAAAGGATGAAATTTCTTCAATAAGCAAAAAATTGTAGAATACTTTACAATTTTACTTAATAGAGTAAAACTTATACCGAAGCAATTGTGGAGATTATTTCACTACTGGAATTGAATCCATTGAAAAAGCTGTACAACACGGATAATTATTGCGCTAACGAATAGAATTGTAAACAAATAGGGAAGAAAATTCCGTATATTTCTTTCCTTAATAATGAAAGAAATATAGAATCATTTTGATATTAGGTGAATACTTAGTACATAAATCCTTTCTTCACAATTTGCATTTACCAAATATATTTCAAAAACTTATCTACTGCCAATGACTCTCAATTCAAAAATAGTTACGCCAACTGCCTTTATCACATGTGTTTTCTTTATTTATTTATTTTTTTTGTACTTCGTCTAAAAAAATAATTAGCATATAGATTGACTTTAAGCATTTTCCACTTACAAAAACGACTATATAAAAAAAAAAAGAAATTTTCTTTCAATTTTTATTATCATTATAATTTTTCGATTAGTTACTCTTGTCCGGTGAATGTCTGTTTTGCATATGATATATATTTTAAATTATCTCCTATAATATAATAAAGAAAAGCAATTTAAAAGCCCAGTAAGTGAATCTAATTTGTTAGGTAACAAAAACATTTCTCAATTAGTATTTTAGCTACTATTATTATAGACACCATTCTTTCTGACAGTTTACTGAACAGCCTCAAGGTCCAAAAAATTAAAATTAAAAAATTCAAATATATTTATAGCTGATTGTAATAACTTATAAAAATTATGAATTTTATATATTATTTTTATGTATTATCTGTATTTTAGTACCAACAAGATATGATTTTTGTGCTGGAAAATATGGTCAAGTCATTGAATGCATTAAATTTATAACCGGCCCCAGTTTGGCTGGTTAAGAAAATACTACAATGCACAAAATAAAAAATTATATGTATTTCATTTGCTGATTTTTATGTACATAAATTTAAGATATTTTAATTTAAATTCTTTTCGTTGAAAGTATAAAAAGGAAGAGTGTTGATGAGGATCTATTTTGCTTTTTTTTTTTTGTAAAGAGAAGTTTGAAAAATTCTTTGCTGCATGCTAAGCATTGTTTTAATTTTTTTTTGGAAGAAGACGAAAACTAATTAAATTGTTTCTTTAATTTTCTGCTTAATATAAATTAAAAAATAAAGAAGAACTTTTTTATATTTCTATCTTCGAATTATGAAATATAAAAAAGTACTTTTATTGTTTAAACTGCGGCATCTTTTGAAAATTGTTTAAGGATTTTAGCTTCCTTGCGATTATAAGAAAGAATTTGTAAAAAAAAGTTAGTAACATTTATAATCACTAATTTTATATGATTCAGAAAGAATATCGGAAGAAAATTTACATAAAATGTAATTTTATTAGTGTTGCAAGATTTGGGAAATCAATTACATATTGAAATCAGAGGATTTTTTTTCAATGTACAAATCTAATAAAAGTAATAAAATGTAAAAATAGTTAATTGGGAAATATTCAGGATGTCGAAATCTATATCTGCTTCGACTCAACTTGATCTATCAGGATGTCGGTCAATTTTAGGATATTGCTTCCTCTTGAAAATCTCAGTTTATTTAAGGTCATTCCTTGAAAATCTCAGTTTATTTAAGATCATTTAGAAACTAGGGTATCGCAATGTGCCTCTCATGACCATAGTGGTTTATATGTCTCAATCTTAACCAACCCTTCTAAAATTTGTAATTCTGTATAATATTGATTATTGCCATATTACTTTCAAATTATATTTTTTTCGATGTTTAGCTTCATGATCATTATGTATTTTCCGAATTTACTGAAGAAATATGATATTTCGATTAAAAATCTACTTGAGTGATTGAATTTCAGTAAATAACCATATATTACTATTAAAGTTATTCTTGTTAAGAGCTAGTATAATATAATTTTTTAGTGTATTGATCAAGAACCGATCAATTTTTTCCCAATTGTTTCGAAATATTTCATAAAACTACATATTTTTTTAAATTGATTATTCTCTGAAATATAAACAATTGATTCCGGTCCATATAATTTTTAACACCATTCAAATAAATCGTCAACAAGTTCTTAAATATACTTCAAATTATATGTCAACGTTTTGACAGATAGTTCAAATTTGTACATTTACAATTTAAATAGTTTAAAAAATATATACATACATATACAAAGTGAAAAAAACTATCTCTCAATTTCAATTCACATTTATGTATACGTATATAAATATACCCAATAAAAATTAATAAAAACCAATAATTCTGTCATTTTAGGACAAAAAAAAAATTAAATGATAGCAATTGTTTTCTCCCCTGTACCATTAAATCCAACAATCCAGTATAACACAACAATGTATTTAAAAAAAAACTGTCAGATAACAAAACAAAATAAAAATCATTTTATTAATAAAAACTTTTAACACTCTCGCCCCTAAAATTTTCAAATTTGGGTCAGTGACCTATATTTATTTATTAAATATGAAGGCATATAAACTTTTTTTTTTTTTTTTAAATATTGAACACTACCATTTTTTATTTTGTTTATGTTGTATTGTTGCAACCTTAAAAACAAATATCATTTACCACTAAATATAATATCTTCTATGATTTTGACACATAGCAAAAGGCATGCATATTAAGGAAAATATACTATAATTTATAAAAAAAAAAAAAATGGAGATTCCATTACATAATATTTTAGATTTTTGCAATATCATCCTTGTCTGTACATATTCATAAAATCTGTATAAAAAAAAAAATTCTTGTTCTACAGACACAAAAAAAAAAAAAACAATTTATATAATTTTTTGTTACACTTCTTTTCGCATAAATCAGTTCCGTTGACTGTTGGGGGTTACCTATATACACAGAAAGTAAAAAAAAAACGCACTACCGACCGCCATCATATAACAACTTTTTGCGATCCCTACACACACAAACATATATTTTAACAAAAACATTTCATTTTCAATGGTGTTTTTTTTGTGTGTGTGAGTATTATAAAAAGTACGGCGGGTCGCATTTTTAAATAATAGTCTGTCAGAACTGTCAAACAAGTCGGCGACTTTACTACAATTAATGGGGGTAGCTATGGGATAGTTATATATAGGAGGTTTTTTTATTTTTAACTTTCCTCTTTCTCTTTAAGTCATTTTTGGATATTAATTTTTTTCTACTATGTTGTGTGCTGTTTATTTATTGTTGGTTTTTTTTTTTTTTTTTTGGAAAATATTATTTATTATTATTACTTTTCAAGGTCGTTTTCACTAAAAAGGAGGTGTACATACCAAAAAAAAAAAAAAACATACTTTATAGCATATATATATGTATTCCGTATTGAATATGTAGTACAAAAATTTGAATTATGACAGTTTCAATTATACTGACTTTGATATTAAACAAAAAACACATAAAAACGTATATATTATTTTTTTAATATGAATAATGATTTAAGGAATACCCAGAAAAATATTTAAATATATTTATTTATTTTTTTATTACATATTTATTTCCTAGAAATTTTATATTTGAAGTTAATTTGTTTTGGTTAAATAACATTAAAAAATAAAAATTGATTTATCTAACAAGACTTGTCAATTAAATGATTCATTAATGTATACAATGTGATGAAAATTTAAAAAAAAAAAAATGTTTGTTATACATATATCAAAAAAAAAATTATTTAATATGTCATATCATAAATTTTAAATTCTACTCTTCAGATACGTATATACATATTTATGTTTTTTGTTGACAGGAGTAAATAATTGAAAAAAAATAAACAAACAATAATAATAATATAATTTTTTTTTTTATGACACTATATGGCGTGCGTCTTATTATCACTCTATGATTAAATAATAATTGAAATAAAAATAAAATCCATCATTTTTTTTTAAAGCTCATTAAATTTTGACAGGTCTTGACGGCAGCCATTATTGTTTATATTAAGATATATATAAATTAAAGTTTAACATTTTCCCTATCAAAAAAATTTTATTTGTGTAAAAGAGACAGATAAGTTTTTTTTTTTATTTAGAATTATGTTGAAAAGTTTTTGACTTCTTTAAATTACAATAAATTATTTTTGTAATTCATAAAAATTTACTACATAAATTATGGTTTTTTTTTTTTTTTGTCAGTAAAGGTCAGTAAACTTTTTGCAAAACATAATATATATATTTTTGTAAACATTAATTTCTTCCTTTTTGTCAATGTGTTTATAAAAAAAATGTCAACAAATAATTTTGTTTATACGTTTTTTATTTTTTTTTTTTGACATTTATATTATCATTGAACACGATTTTGATAATATGACGTCACTGATTTTTTAGATTAATTTTATTTGAAAAATTTATGATTCTTTGATGGGTGGTGATCCATGTGTATCTATTGAAAATAAAAGTGTATAAGTATTATAGTTAATCAGCTGATTTTGTCAAAGAAACATATTTTTTTTGATTGATGAGATTACTTACTACATAGAAATTTTATGTTGTTTTGTTATTATATTTATATTAAGTTTTTTTTTTGAGGGATGACGACAAAATAGAATGATATTTTATTTATGTTTATATTAAAAATCCTAAAGGGAACCTAAAAATATTTATAAATTTTATTTTGTTTATCTTAAAATTGGATTATTTTTTTGGACTTTTAAATCGATATTTATATGCATATTCAATAAATATTATTTTTCATTTGGTTATTTTAAAAATCTAAAATGAAAAATTTGATGAAATATTTTTTATGTTTATAAATCTTAACATAAAACTCGCGCCGTACTAAAATTATAAGCGAATTTTTTTTTTATAGAAAAATTAAAATATGTTTACAGGGAATTTTAATTTTTCTTCTATGATTTGAATTAATTTTCTTATTATTACAAAATGGGGGAATAAGAATTTATATTTTTATATACCATTATTATTATTTTTTATATATACATATAAGTAATGCTGGCTTTTCGCGTGTTAAGTGCCTTTCATCATTTTATATATGTGTATATATATAGTATAATATAATGATTTACTTATTATTTGAAAATGTAAATATGCATTTTTCATGTATCTTAAACAGCTTTACATGAAATTTTACTAAATTCCCTTAGACAATTTTTTTTTATATAATTTTTTTTTTTTCTGTAACTAGATTTTCAATGATGATGATGGCTGACTTGAGTTTATGCATTTATAATCTTGTACATATTTATTTTTGTTATATATTTATAAATTTTTTTTTTGTGTTGATCAAACTAACAACTCCCTTGTTAATTGATTATCCAACTGCATCATCATCAACTTTTTGAAATTTGAAAACTCTTGGTGTTTATACAAAAAAAAAAAAAAAAGAAGAAATTTATTTATAAATATAGAACAGAAATGAATATGGTAATAATATGAAAAAAAAAATGAAAGAAAGAAAGAAATTCTTCCCTTGATTTGCGTTTTAAGCAAAAAATATATATACATATACATATATATATAAATAATAATAATCATAATATAAGAAGATTTCTTTATGTCTAAAAATAGATTTTTTTGAAATTAATGGAAAATAAAAATGGGACTGCAATAGTAAAGATGATTGAACTATGAAATTTTTTATATGTAAGATACTTATATACATAAAATGTTCAATGAAAGAAATGAAGCTAAAAAAATGTTAATATTTAAGAGAAAAATTAAAATACATTTTAAAGAATGTTAGGTGTATATTATTTAAAAAGCATATTTCGGTTCTAAGCATATTTTCTTTTTGTAGTTTATGGCTTTCAGTTCAGTTTTTAATGAAGATTATGTCAAAACCATCGCCATCATTATAAAATAAAATAAGTATTATTTTTTGGATGCGTTTGCCATTATCAATGTCTTCATATACTTCAGACAGCGCATCATTGTAGCGTTGTCTACAAGTTCCATTTATGTAGCTGCCGTCATAAATCGAAGACTTATGAAAACATCTACATTTCATTTATTATCCATTGACCAGAAACACAGTTAAGGGTATGTACGTCGTTAAAAAAAAAAGCAGTATCAATTCTATAAGACCTTTCTATCGAAATTATTTCTTCTAATTTACCTACTAAAAATAATCTTCTATCTGACAAAAATTACATTTTTTGATGACAAAATTATCAAAATCCAGTGTTAAAACATATTTTATATTTAAAATACCCATGACACAAATTATAATAATCTTCTATTTGATAAGTTGAGTCCATAATTTATCCAATAATCACCAATTTGAAATGATCGCCGCAAATTACTATAATTTTAAATTGTATTCGAGGGAACCAACTTTTATACTATATCAATTTCTCTATAATATATATTTGAATAATTTAATTTTATTACATTTATTATTATAAAAGATTTTTTAAATTCTGGCCTGCATATTTTTTGATTATTATTAGAGAAATTTTTTAGCCCCACAAATTGAAATATAGAATATACAGAGGCGTCTGAATAATATTATTCAATTTTCACTAATAAACTAATATTTGATTTTTTTTTCCAGAATAAAATATAATTCGACATTTTGATATTTTATATTATGCTTTTCAATATCAATTCTTGAAATATTTTTTAAAAAGATCCAAAATTAGAACAGAATAATTTAAAATGATTTTTGTTGATTGAAATATGCTCTATAGTAGACCAGCTTGTTTAGATATTCAATTGCTGCACTTTCTACAATTTTTTTTTTTTGTTTTATAAAAATTGAAGCTTAATGGAGTGTCTAGTAATTTAATTTAAATTTTTGCGTTCATGAATAACTGAATATAATAATTGAAATAGTTTAGTTTAAAATAATAATAAAATTGTTTTAGATTTTTTTTTCAAATTAATAGATTTAATAATAATATTTATAGGGTATCAGTAATTGAACAGGAAAACTGATGGTGTTTAATATTGTTAAATAACAAAATTAAAAACTTCAATAGTTTATAAATTATTAAAAATCTTTAAAAAAAAATCTAAAATATTTGATTGAAAAATTGATTGATTGAAGAATTCTTAAATTGTGCAATAAAATAATGAATCAAAAGAAGATTTTTCGATGAAATTTATTTGTTAGCTATAGTTGTACAACAAATTGTAGTGATTTTTAGTAAGTTTGCAGTCCACATAGATTAATTATTAATATTACTAAATGGTGTAGTGGTTAGACCAACTTCCGGTGAATCGGAAATCTTTCAAAACTAGTAAAAGCGTTAAATCTTTTTTCGAATTCGGCTTAGCTATCATTGGTCATTACACTCAAATTAATGACAAAAGAGTCCGCCTCCTGTAAAACACTTGTGGTAACGCAAAATGGATTTCATACAAGCGGAATTGTACTAAAGTATTACCTATTTTTTAAATTTCTAAGTTTCAGTTTTTTACTAATTTTTATAATACCTGAAAAATATGCTCCATAGATATATCTAAACCTAAATATATCTAAACTTTTCACTATAAATTCCTCAGAGAATAGTATTTTCTTCACTTATATATATCTTAAATTTATATATTCTTCCATCTAACCTGAAACTTAACATGTTTTTTCAGAAAATTTCATATTCTATCTAATACAAAAATTTCTGATTGCCTTTAAGTTTATTGGAAAAACAACACCCAAATGAAAAATATATAATACCAGCCAATATAATAATTTTTTTTTTTCGTGTTTTAGTTACATGAATTATTTATTAAAATTTATTATATTAATGGATTTCTTGATGTTTTTTCTTTCTTTTTTTTTTTTCGTTATTTTCCTGAATTGAAATTGAAATCCTTGAAAGAAAATTGTGTTGTATTTCATTTAATAAAAATTTAACAACGAAGGAATATTACTAATTTTTCATGTTAACTAAAGAAAATAAGTTAATGGTTATATTATAAAAAATTAATGAATACAAAAATAAATTGGAAAGTAATTTTCGAAAAGTTAAATTTACCTTTTAAAAAATTAATCCAAGATCAAAAAAATTAACTGAAATTTTTTTGTGTGTGTATACCAAAGGAAATATTATTAAATTTTTACCCCCTAAAAAAAAAAAAAACATTAAATGTTTAAATCAATTATTAATGTAATCGTTTAAGTTGAAATTGTCCTTTTTATTGGATATTTTTTTGTTGTTGTTGTTGTAAATCAATTTGTACTATGAATATTTTGCAAGGACATAACTTAATAGATTTTTATTCTTCAAGAAAAAAAGTTCAATTTTATTTTTATTTCTACACAAAAAAAAAAAATAATAATAATAATTCTGGTCTCGCAAATATACTTTTTGCAATTTATATATTTTATTTATTCAGATCACAAACTTTATTTCAAATATTTTTTTTTCATCTTTCCTAATATTTATCCACTCTTAAAATAAAAAAAATAAAAACAAAATACATTTATATAAATAGATGAAAAAGGATGAAAAAAAAAAAAGAAATTCCATTTACTCTACTTAATACACAACGGGATTCACTCAGAAGAAAAGACATTAAATCTACCCCAAAAATGGTTTATTTAGGATATATTTATGTATATAATTTCAATAAGGATATAATGTAAATATATTATGATTTTGTGTGTGGGTGAACGTGAAATCCCCTTGATGACACCCATAAGCAAATAGATTACGTGGAAATGTGTCAATTTTTAGTTAGTCGCTTCCCTTATGGTTTATTTCATTTTCAGTTTATTTCTCTCTTTTTGATGATATAAAATTGTTATATTATTTTTGGTATTATTTGGTCCAGGATAGAAATTAAATTTTATTTTATTTTTATATATATTTTTTATAAATAGAATTAAATTGCAATAAAATTAATTTAATTGCATGATTTAAATATATAATTTTAGGATAATTTGATGGAAAAACTTAGGTTAAATTTAGTTTAGGTAATAATTTAATTATAAAATTATTAATTTTAATAATTTAAGGAAAATAAATCAAATATTTAAACTACATTCTAGACCTTGTTCCAGCATTTTATTTAGATTTTTAATATATTTTATTGTAGTTAAATTATATGTATACATATTTCTACTTTATGTTTAATAATCCTTCGAAGGATACTGTAAACAATATTTATTTGGTTTTATGGCTATTTTTTTAAGTTTACTTAGTTTTTGAACTGTAAATTGGTTTATTGGTGTATTTAGACCTGCCTGTATTACTATTCTACTTTTCATTTTCATTCTTATTATGTTACACTATTCTGAAACTAATAAAAATTCGGCCTAATTCTCGACAAATGTAATCATTTTACTAATAACACCATGAATATATGTATATTATAATAATTTCGTTAAGACAGGCATCATCACATAATAATAATGAATTTTTCAATTCAAATTACCTTTATTTAAGTCAATTACAAAATAAAATTTATTCTTGAATATTTAAAAACCTATAACCTGACAAAAAACAACAAAATTTTAAATATAAAAACTAGTCACATATTAATGCTAAAAAAATATAACATATATACATAAATATTTTAAATAAATAAAATCCGCTTGCAGCGGTATGTCATCTTTATAATCCTTAAATTTTATGTGACATGTTAAATAAGGCTTCAAATTGTTATTTGAATAATCCTCTTTTAAGTTTTTGTTGCATTTTTCTTTTAAGTTGCAATTTGCAAACAAAAAAATATATCTTTTAATATATTTTTTTTTTCTGAATAAATCAGAAAAAATTCCATACTAAAATGATCAATTTTACTTTATTATATATATATTTTTGTTTTCTGAACAAATTCTCACATTTAAACATGGTAAAAGATCCTTTTATAAAATCTTTGACACAAAAAAAAAATCTTAAAGTCACGCTTACAAGTACATAATATATTTAAAAACAAATTCACCATCTCCTTAAAGTTATACAAAAAAAAAAGGTTTCGATATCACACATCAAGCATGAAAATAAAGGCAAAAAAATATTCTGTTGCATTTTTACAATATACCAAAAAAAAAATTGTGCAATGTAACATAAAACCGAATGCAATCCTAACAAAAAAAAAATATAATCAATATCATATATAAAATGCAAAAATCGTGGACATGAGTGTGTAATGACCGTGTAATAAAAATGAACTTGATGACCAAAAAAAAAAAAATACAACACTAAAAATACAATTTTTCTGATGCAATCGTTGCTTTGTGTACCGCAAAAATATTGGCTTTATTTTTTTTTTATTATTATTCTTTTTCGAAGTTTTCCCATGATCATCAGTAATTTTAATAAAATTAGCAGACAAACCATCAAAAAGGTTAAATTAAATTGCGTACTGAGTATCCTTTTATGTCCTGTTAAATGGACTTTTTTTTATGAGATTGTTTGCAGTATTATTATTTTAATAATGATTTTTATGAATTTTTCATTTAATTTTAATATATATTTTTATGATATCTATAATTGGAATAGTCAAAAAATTTGTGGCTTTTTTAATATTAACTGTGAATTTAACACTTTTACAATTATTTTAATTAAAATTGAAAAATTATATATATATTAATACTCAATATTGATTGTTTAATAAATTTTTTTTTTATTAAAAAAGGACTAAAGAAGGATTTAATTAAAGTTATAGTAATAAAGTAAATATAAATTTAATCATAATAGGGTCATAAACATAGTTTTGCATTGGTTAAATAGATGGTAATTCGGATTTAAAGATTAATTTTTATATTTTTATAAAAATATATCGATTCCATCGTGCGAAAATGTAGTAAACGACAAAATTTCAAAAATTTACATTTTATAATAAACAATAAGTTGGACGAAATGTCATGTTTTGGCACAGTTTTTATGGTTTTATCATAACTAGAAAAGAAGTCTTTAGCTGTTATCAGTATTCTATTCAATAATTTTGTACGCATTTATTGAAATCTTGTTGAATAAAAAAGTTTATCCTTAAAATTTTAAATTGTGACTTAATACATTTGCAATGAAAATGTATTTTTTAGAATACAATAACTTGGGTTAATGTATTCATTTTCTATTTATCAGAGTTGGGACCATAAAATAAATGTATAAACTCTTCTATTAGTTTTGTGGCAGTGAAGAACATTAACGTCGACTTTTTGTACATAGTTTCACATTGATGTATACCTACATTAATCGCAATAAAATCCAACAAAATTTGCTTAGATTATACATTAGCATCGACCATAGTTACATAATATTTGATTAATTTAATTCACGTCGACTTTATATTTAAGTAGTGTTTGATTCTTTTAACTTTTACCACTAATTTCTTGGTTAATTTACAAAAAAATGAAATTTATTTATAACTAAATCAAATTGATAAAATCAGACTGTTTTGAGAAATTTCCCATTATATGTAATTGACCATTTCAAAGGTAAACTACTTTATTTATATCTCATTAAGATAAATCCATGATAGACAAAGACCATTAATTATTTAATTAATCCAAATAAAAGACATATAAACAAATTTAATCAACTTAAAAAAATTATATGCCTCTTATAAAAATCGATCTTATAATAAAATTTTTATAGTTTTTTAATTTGTTTCCAAATTAACTCTTTAATTATATTTAAATATAATATAAAATTTATTCCTAATTATGAACCTAAAATTTCCTATTAATCTATAAGCCTTTTTTGAAATAAACTTCTCTTCTATACATAAAAAAAAAAACAACATACAAAACATAAGAAATCTTATTTTACCAAATTATCAACAAAATTTTATTTTGATCATAAAAATAACAACAAAAAAATTTTTTTATTTCCAATATAAAAAATATAAAATAATATAATAAAATATTAATCGTTTTTTTTTTATATCAGGCGCAAAAATTTTTTTTATATCAAATAAACATTCCACCATTTTTAATTCAAAATTTCTAAATATAGTTCCTAGTTCCAAGTTTCAATTTCTATTAACTTTTTCATTAATAAAATAAAAATAAAAATTAAATTAAAAAACTGAAATTTTCAATGAAATACAAATTTTCAGATATGTTAGTAGCCAACCAATGCAACAGGCATATAAAAAAAATAACAATAACATAAGTCATAAAATTATAATCTAAAATAATATTATTATTTTTGTTGGACCAGACAAACTTGCGTCCACATTTTTATTACCATACTTACTAACACGACCAAAAAAAAAAAAAATCGATTCATTTATGACACATGTAAAACAGTTGTAATAAAAAAAAAAAAAACTGTATGTATAAACAAATTTTTCGTTAGTATCTTTTTCGTCTAAATATGGTCAAATAATTTAAATATGATTTTTATTGATATCACATATCTTTTTCATAAATATATTCTTCATCACCAAAAAATATATAAATAAATCTCAGTTTTGATATATTTTTTTTTATAATCATAAAATATTTTTAGTATGTTTTTTTTTTTTTAAAAAAAATGCTATTAAAAAATTGGCTATTTTTTTGTTGTTGTTGATCGAAACATTATAATAAATTTAAGATTTCTGTTTTTATTACTCCATAAAATTATTGATTGAGAAGATATATATATGTATACATTTTATTATTATTATTATTATTATTGTATTTTGTCAAATTTTATTAATAATTTTTCAATCATAAAAATATTATTAATTTTACCAAACAAAAACCACAAGGAAAAGGTTATCTGCGATGATCTGTTATTGGACATTAAAATATTATCGAAAGAATCGATTCCCAAAATAAAAAAAAAAAAAAATGAGTATTATTATTATAAAATGGCTATTAATAGTGTTTAATATGATGTCTGATACCTAAAAGAATTTTTTTTTAATATAGTCAGTCTCGCACTTCAATGACAATTATTTTTGGGTAGAATTTTTACCAATTTTAATATTTTTTTTGGTAATACCACACACGATTTTCAAGAGACAACCAAAAAAAAAAAATGATTGTAAATAGAGAAATCCCAAAAAATTGAATGACGTGATCAGAAAATTAAATGATTTTTTTATTTTGTAAAAAAAAGAAAACATTTTTTTTTTTTTTTTTGGTTGTTATATGTCGGTTTAAATGCAAAGTAATTTTTATTATAAACTTTACGATTATACATATTCATTTTATTTGAGGTTATGACAAAATAAAAAAAAGAAATGGTAAAATGGTGTGAACTTTTAACTTTTATTTTCAATAATTTTTGATCTTGTTTGTTTATGTATTTTTTTTTTTGTATTGGTTTACTTCTTTAGAGAATCAAATAATTGAATTTACCCCAAAAATGTAATTGTGTTTTTTAATGATTTACCATAATATTTGTAGATAACAAAAATTAATGATTTAGCATAAAATCATGCTTTCGTTAGGAATAATTATCTAATTAGTAATCTTGTACCAATTAACTGCCCCCAATTGTAATGCTATGAAAATATGGACTTAAGAAGGACACCGATGATATGTTTAGGTCAGCCAAAGCAAACAAACGGAGAAATATGTCGTCAATTAATCTAATATCTATTAATAAGTCTAAATTGAAAATGTTCGCGAAAATATTCTTCGAATTGAAGGATATTCCATCCACTCGTCTTAAGTAGATGTTCGTGTTCATAAATAACCTAACCTTCCTGAAGGACCTCTAGATTTTAGGGTGGTACAATAGGTTAAGTTTTGTGTAGCATGGCTGTTGTAGAATAATTTAGGCAATTAATGCTCACTTATACCAATATCTATCTGACTGTCGAAGAATAATTTAATTTCCAAAAGTTAAGTTAACTAATTTGAATTATATGGACTTCAATGGGTTAATGAAAAATTACATTTAAATTTAACCCAAAGAAAATATGATTTAAACATAGTTTTTTTTTTCAAATTATCTTCAATATTTTGACATTTTGTTTAATTACATCTAATTAAGTCTTTATACTTTTACTGATTGCTTTGACTTTGAACTATCAAAAATTCGACATTGAACTATAATAATGAATTTGAATATACTTCATACTAATTATTTATTTATTAGTATCAACTAAAAAATTCAAATGCAAATATTAAGTTCTGTTTCAAAAATTTGTATTTCATTTTGTTGACATGGAAATTGTTTCTCAGGTGCAAAAATTGAAATCAATCTTTTTTTTTGATTTTGGATATATTTTTTTTTTTTTTGGAGACCAAAAAAGACAAATTCTCAAAAAAATAAATAAATAAATAAAAGCAGATTTAAATAAGAATAAAAAAAAATAAAACTTAAACTAAGGAAAAAAACGTGATAAAAATATTAAATCTACAAAAAAAAAAAAAAATCATTGAAAATAGTCTCGGCATGACTTTATTTTTTAGGGGATTTAAATTTATATTTTTTTTTTCAGTTTATTTTGGCATTTTTATTTAAAATTCGCATAACAGACAATCGAACTTCAACAAAACAACAAAAATCGGTCACATTAAAGCAAAAACGATCATCCCGGACTCCGATATTAAAATATTTTTGATTTTAAATAAATAAGTTTCATTTTTATTTTGTTGGTATTTGGTTTGTTTGTACGTTTTCGTCTGCTTTTAGCTGTCACCATAATCCTGAAAATGATATCATCCTTCATTTTAACATTTAATATTAGTTAAATAATTTTTTAAAGCGTGAGAATATTTTAAAAATTTTCATATAAAAAATTTGAATATAAAATATTTTTATTAAAAAAAAAAAATGATAATTTAATAAATAAGTAAACTTTAATTTTCATTTTTTTTTTTTGTTTTTCTTCTTCTTTTTAAATTTTTCATTTATAAATTTTCGTTCATATTAAAAAAGGATCAAATAAACTTAAACGTTTTTTTTTTTTCAATTTTTATTTTGTTTATTTTTGTACCTTGTAACTTTTAGCCTTTCCACATAGCATAAGGATGAAATAAATAAATAATAAATAATTATATTTATATATTGTACATAGAATCCTATTAAGAAAATGAAAATAAAAATAAATGAATAAATCCTTGAAAGAAAGAAAGAACGAAAAAAAAAAATGAAAGAAATTAAATTAAAAAAGAACTTTAGATGGTTATCCTTATAATTCAGACTAATATAAATAATACATAGATAAAAAATTTAATACATAAACATTTTTTTTTATATAAATGTAGAAAAAAAAATTTCAAGAAAATTAAATAAAAAAATTCAGAAAACATAGGAAAAGAAACTTTTAGGTCCTTTCGTTGTAACGATTTAAACATTATAGTTAAATATTAATTTTAAAATGGTTCTTAACCGTCCTTAACTTCAGTGGTTAAGTATAATTTCTGAAAATCGATTTTCGTAGAATTACAAAATATAGAATTTATACAATTTTTGACTTAATGGACCACATCAAGCTACAAAACTTGAAACAAGACTAGAATCTTTTTTAGTACACTATTTCAAAATCTGATTTAATGTTAGAGTTGCCCTGCATTTATAGCCCAAAACTTAAAGTTGGGAATTTTTGTTAAACTTAGAAGAAACTTAATGGGGCAATATTAAATTTTAGTTATGAATAAGTTAAAAATCTCAAAACTAAAAAGGAAACCAAGGCTTACACAAAATTGAAAATTTAACCAAAATATGCACTTAGAATTCTTTTCTGGACGAAATGTTCTTATAAATTTGTAATTTCACATAGAAAATGCTGAATAATTTACATCCAGAGTGATCCATCCTCCATTATTCCTAATATTATTTTTTTAGAACCCTAAAATACTATATCGATTGGGCTCATTAGAAACTTAAAATTTCTAACTTTTTATGGTACTGTGATAGTTCCAACGTTGACAACTGCATACCCAAGCCATCTTTTCTTTATATTTTATCTTACAAGTATCTTTTTTTAAAAAAATCTTAAATTTTATTAAACTTAAATTAAGACCAAAAAAAACACATCCTTTAAGAAAAATAATAATATGAAAAATTCTTTATATTTATTTATAATTTATTTCTTTATTATTATTTTTTTTCCAATTTGTGTTTTTTTTTTTGTATATATTACAATTTTTCCACGTGTCTGCGCAACACTAAAACCATATATTAATATAAGGATACATAAATTTCTATATATTTATATAAAAACAGGAAAAAATAATAAGAAAAAAGGAAAAAAAAAAGAACTCTTCACAAATTTGTTGTATTAAAGTTTACTTCTTTTACCCTCCTTTTTTTTCTTGTCTTTACCTCATACATACTTTACTCAGTGACTTAGTATGTTTATTAGTTTCTGTATGTTTTTCATCAGAAATTCAATGTTTTTTTTTTCATCCTTCTTATTCTTGAATCCATATCCTCTTTTTATATCCCTTTGCGTTTTGTTTTTACCCATATATACAGAAGCAAGCAAAAAAAAAAAAAAACCAAAAATATATTTCATTCTATGGTATAAAGATTCTTATATCCTTTTTTAAGCTCCAAAAAGAAAATCATCTCCAACAGAACAGAAAAAATAAATAAATATATAATCAACTAAAATAATACATAGAAAGAAACTTTATACACAAATACATATTTACCAATAGAAAAATTTCCGTAGTTGAAAAATTTTACGTTACCAGTTCGTACTGTATGTAGATGTATTTTCAGGATAAAAAGAAAAAGGAAAAAAAAAATCATTTTTAATATAAATGAAGACGAAAAGTAGAGAAAAAAAAAACTAGTGAACTAGAAAGCTTTTATTCCATTTGAAAGGATCACAACAAGGCAAGAACTCCAATATTATAAGGATATGTTGTATGAATGTATTTGTATGGATATTTTTTTGTTTATTTTTTATTTTATTTTTTGTTGTTGTTGTTTATTCAGGTTCCTGAGTTAGAGTTTATATGAATGATGGGATGATATATGTGTATTTTTATCGAAGGATATTTTTTTTATATATATATATAATGTTTAAAAAGGATATTTTAGAGACGAAAAGGTATAATTTATGGGCGGATATAATGTGAACTGTTCTGTACAGCTTTCTCTTTGTGTTATAGTAGAGGAATAGAATTCTTTATGTATATTGTGTATTAAAAAGGACTTTTTTTTGTGTAGCATTTTGAGGACAAAATTGGAATTGTTTTTTTTTTGCTTGTTTCTAATTTGAAAATCTTAAATTTTTGTTTAGTTTTTATTTTATTTTTTTTTACTAAAGATTTAAAATATTCTTTAAGTTTTTTTTTTTTTTGATAGAATTTAAAATATTAATGTAAATTTATTTGCATATGGTTGGACTGAACGTAGAGGGATAATTTTAGCTTACAGATTATGGTATATAAAAAAATTATCCTCGAATATTGTGGAATGGTTTAATATATTTAATAAAAAAAAAACAGATAAAAATTGTACTAAAATTGAAAATATTATTATTAAAATACTTTCTACTATATAAACCATAAGTACAGAAGATTCAGTTATTAACATACAGATATCAAAATTTGTGTACTAATAGAATACTTGAATTCTTTACATAATACATATTAAAGGCATTTTTAATTTTATGGTAATATTAAATTAAATTTATTGCCTATAAAATAGTTATTAACTTGTTACACAAATTTTTATATGTTTACAAGAGTTTTGTTTGAATTTATACAGGGTATCTTCAAAATTTATAATTTATATGATAATGGATAAGGAAACATTATGTATTCAATAATATTTTTTTATAAATAGTTATATTTAAAATATTGATTTATTTCACTTTCATACTTTCAATACTTTGAAATTTTCATGTTATAGCAGAAAGAATTTATTCATGATATTTTCGTAATCCTGACGGACGTGTCACAACGAAATGAGTTCGTAATTATAGTAAATATATATTGAATTTCAAAAATACTTTTAATACTTTTTGGTTACTTTAATGCGGAAATTATCCGAAAAAATATTATTCAACAATCTTACGCATCCGTAACAAGAGCTACTAATGGAATAGAAAATTTCAGTTAAATGCTGGAAAATGTTATCGCAAAGTTTATTAAAAAAACGACAGGGAAATAAAACCGTTTTAAATGAAATTAATTGTAAATTTCCCATGTTACAATATATATTATTATTTGCTGACGTGAGAGAATACGGTTCCAGACCTATTCTAATTTTTATGTAAATTCCAAATATTTCTGTATTGAAATTCTAAGTTTTTTGTAGTATAAATTGTAATCCACCAGCAACAGCCTGATGACAATTTTAACAGTCAAACATTTAATATTCATACAACTACAAAATAATTAAGTTTTAATTTTAATTAACTTGTTATCAGACATTTTCAATTAACTGCTAAGCATCTGTTATCAGACCAAAAAAAATGTCCTATCATCAAATAAATTTTTTTTTACAAAACAATTTTTTGTCTATATTACAATAATTTTTTTAATTAAATTTAAATCTCTTAATTTAATCTCTTTAATAAAATATTGTAATTCATTTAATTAAAACCAAAAAAAAAAAAAAAAATACTAACAAATTTTATCATTCCTGCACATAAGTCCTTTCAATAAAAATTAAATTCCCATACAAAATGAAATTCAATATAAAAAAAAAAACAATTTTTTTTTAATGTGAAAATTCTTAAACCAATTGTACCATCTGCCACCCTCCCAAAAAAAGAAAAAAAAACGGAAAACCATTCTCATCTATCCTTAAATTTTCCTTACTTGGTCACATTTAGTATGCGCTTTAATATTAAAATAAATACATTGCTGGGCTTTATATTCAAAATAAAAAAAAAATATTAAAAAAATGTCCTTATATATATCCTTATACCTACAACAATACATCATACAATATTAAATTTTTCTGGTTTTTTTTTTATTATTCCTTTATAGCTTTATATTGTGTTAATTCACACATATGTACATACACACACAAAAAAAAAAAACTGTGTTCCTTCTATAAAAAAAATTATATTCTATTCCTTTTTTTTCTGTTTTTTTTAAGGATATTTTTCTTTAAAAAAAATTTTTCGTACATAATTTTATATTTTTTTTTTTTGATATATACACGCAAACAACTTAATTCATCTTACTCCTTGGATTCGATGATTTTAAGCGTCTGCGCTATGGTTAAAACCAATCATATCAAAGCACCCCATTTATAATGTCAGTCGACATCGTCTTTTCCTTTTTATGTTTTTACTTCGATTTTCATATTTTTCTGTGTTTTTTTTTTTTTTTTTTGGTAGATGGTTTTTCACAACAGCAAAAAAAAAAGGAAAAACCATCAACAATAATAACAACAACAACTAAACTTTTCTATACTTTTCTCATATTATCCAACAAAAGTATAAAAAAAAAAATACATAACTACAAATACACAAACAAAAAACGAAAAAATTTTGCCAGACAATTTTATATGTTTTTTTTCCAGGACGACAAACAAAATATATTTGAAAAAAAAAAATCATATTAAAACTAGAAAATTTTCTCGAAATGCACAAGGATCTGATGGAAGGATATCAGTAGAAATTATATAGACATAGTGAGAGAAACAGGGAGTGAATTGTAGTTTTCACTAAATTAGATATACCGCATTTGGATGAAACGTATACGGAGTATTATGGGGGTTTAGTTTTATATGCGTGTCTATATTGGTTTTGTCTAACTTTCGTATTATTATTATTTTTTTTTTTTATAAAACTCTTATATTTTTGTGTTTTTATCCAACCATATCCTTATTATTACTTATAAAAAAAATATTTCTGATGCATAAGGATATATAATAAAAAAGCTTATAAGGATATTACCAAAAAAAAAAAAAATAACAAATATAACTTTGAAAATGGAAAAATCTTATTAAGAAAAAAAAATTTATAGAAAAAGAATTTTCCTTCCATTTTATTTTTTCTAAGGATAAAAATAGTTTTTTTTTTTGTTGTGAAATTTCCATTTTCAATTTTTATTTATAGAAAAATTTTAAGAAAAATTGTTGTACACAAATATGTACTCTAAAATTGTACGTGTATACATTAAAGGAAGAAAAATAATATTAAAATTGTGGATAAGTTGAGCTTTCAGTTGTTGTTTTTTTTTTTTTTAAATCCTTGATATTTTCTTCTGATGTGACATTCTACTTGTATATATACTAAGAATTTTAAAGCATATATACTTGGATGCCATTATTGCAAACTAAAATACATAGTTTTTTTCCAGTTTTTTTTTACATCAGTGCATTTCAATCTTCTTGCTTTATATGTATGTCCTTTAAAATATATATGTAAGTTATTATATATTTTTTTTTATATATAACATGATCCTTTTTTTCCATTCTTTTGTGATGGATATTTTTTTTTTTTTTTTTGTAAAATTTCAGTAAATATAGTTTTAATATAAAGTTTATTGGTAGATATGTGAGAATTTTAATATAAAAAAATTTCATTTATTTATTGTACCATATACCAAAAACTTAACTATAGTATATACATAATTTTAAGGATAACGAAAAATAAAAGTTATATCAATTTTCTAACTTATACGTATATATATATTATATGGTAAAGAAAAATTGTAAATGTATTTGAGAAACGATATAAATTGGAATTTTCTTCCTGAAACGTATATGTAGTCTTTTTCATTAATGAAAAAAAAAAACATTTTAATTTTTTTTTTTTCTGTTCAGATGGTATATGAAAAATTTAATATACATTATATTATTAACATATATTATATATATATATATGTGTATATGGATAAGGAAACAATGTTATAAAAAATGTAAAATAAATATAATACAAATTTCTGTATATTGGGGTAAGAATTGTTGATACGATGAGGGGCTTAAAAGTTTGGTTGATGGTTGTCATAGAACACAAAAAAAAGAAAAGTTTTTATTAAAAGTCTATACTTTTTAGAAGGTTCAGTACTTTTTTCCATTAAAATAATAATTTAAATTTTAAGCTTTAATAATTTTTAAATAAAAATTTATAAACTTAAGTGTAACTGAATATAAGATTCCGATAAATATAAACATAATTTGACTTTAAAAATTTTATGGTACGCTTTCTTTGATAAATTAGAATAAAAGTTATTAGAATTTATTTTGAAAGTTGTGAAATATACAAAGTAAATTTAATGTATAATTAGTACAAGCAGTAAAATTAACAATAATCAATAGTATAAAGTTTACCTAAGAATTTTAAAAGCCATGGAAATGGCTTTTAAATTATTATTCGGAGGTTCATACTGAAATATCCCAATTTTTAATCTTATAAGCTTCATGAAGAGATATGAATAAAAGTACTTTTCCACATATGACGTCTTCAATTTTAAACCAACCAACAAACCAAGTTCCAACTTCAATAAATTGTATTGAAAGTCTATAATATATATTTACTGTCACTCCATTGCGTTTCTTATTTGCTAGCGGAAACTAAATATTTAAAATGAATCTTACTGAATCCTTAATAATTTAGAATGCAAAATATTCAGCCAAAGCCAAAAAAAAACTTCTCTTAAACTTTTTTAATTAAATTAATTAAAAACTTTTTTGTTTTAAACTTTAAAACTCAACGCACTTTATCCAAATTAGCATTTCGATAACAAAAAAGAAAATTTCATTTTTAAAAACCATTTAATTAACACGACACTTGACATTTTTTCGTAATCATTTTAATTAAATTTTATTTTTACTTAATTTTTCATTTATTTTTGTTTTTTTTTTGACCAAAAAAAAATTTTTTCTTTTTTAAAAGTATATTTTCTTTGAATTTTATTTTCAATTTTATGTTTGGAAAAAAGATGAAAAATATTTTTGTTCGAAATTTCTTCTTAATTTTTATTTTTAAATTTAAATTTTTTGCAATTTGGAAATCTTTTTCATTTTACTAAATTCTCGGAATTTTAATATAAGAAAAAATATATTTTCCCAAAAAAAAGAAAAAGAAAATGAATAAAAAAAAAAAGATAGATTAAATTTTTGTTTTCAATTTACTGAAGGTTTTTTCGTTTTTTTTTTTTTTTTGTTGGGGAAAATTCTTCATATTTTCTTTCTTAAAACTCTAATTTCCTAGAAATAAGGAATTTCAATTTAATTTAATTTAATGGTTTTTTTGGAATTTCGTTATTTTATTTTTCAACTGAAAGATTTTTGTTATACATAAGTCTTTTATATATTTTCTTGTTTTTTTTTTTTTTATTTGGAAAAACTTCAAATATTTTCATTTATTTTGGAATTTTTAAATAATTGAATTTATTTTGCCATAAGTAATTTTTAATAAAAATATTTTTCAGTATTTTATAAAAAAAAAATTGTAATTAAAATGTTGAGGGTAAAAAAATATTAAATAAATTATATTTAAATTAATTCAATGGTAGAGCAAGTTTATGAAAATAGTGCAATGTGAAAATTTCAATCAGTATGGTCGTGTTAGGGGATTTAACAATGTTATTTAAAAGTAAGAATATAAATGATTTATAAATTATTTTCCAGGATCATTTTACAGGATAAAAAATCAGGAGGACTTCAAAAATCAAGTTACGGCACCGCTTAAATCTATTTTAAATAAACCTAATATTTTTATAACATTAATAATTCCTAAAAAAGAGATAATCCTTAAAATGTATTAAATGAGTATAATAATATTGCAGTTCAGATCATAAAGGTAAAGGTCAGATTTAAGTATAAAAATTATCGAATGCCATGAAAATATATAAAAGACTTATGTACGGAAAAACGTATAAAATTTTATAGCAATTTTTTTTGTTAATCTGCAATTTAGCGTCACCTACGAGTGATCGCTACCGTCTCCCATTACCCTCTCTAAAATCTGAATTTAATTTAAATCATGTACAGAAATTTATTTAAATTATTAAAAAATTACTACCATATGTCTAAAAAAAGGATATTGAAATTATTACTAGTTCTATTATTCTCCATTTCTTCTTTATTCAATAACAAATTTTGGTCCTTTACTATAAAATAAAATTAAGTTCATAAGACCGCTTAAAATTCAATTATATAAAATTATATAAAAGCATTTAAAAAAGGATTCTCTCTTTCTAATAACACGCAACAGGCTTCTAAAATGAATTCCTAACACAAACTCGAAATACACTCTCCAAAATGAAAAACTTTAACCTAATAAAAACTTATTTATTCGCGAGTTAAATTTATCCATTTGCCAGCCTATTTTATTCAACATTTTCTTCTTCTTTTTTTTATGGTTACAGATTTTATTTTTATGGTTTGGAATTTTTGTCTGGTGCTCTCATTTTCCTTTTGATAAATCCAACAAAAAAAAAATCTTTTTCTTTGTATTACCAAAAAATTTCTGATAACTTACTTACATATATATATATATATAAATATTATCCTTTTTAGGCTTAGTTATATCCTTTCCGGAACATTTCCTCAAACAAACATTGAAAATTTGTTCTTCCCGCAACAGCAAAAATGAGGCCCATCCTTTTTAACTTTATAGATAATTTTTGTATGGAAACAAAATTGAGGATGGGAAAATAGAATTAGTTTACTAAGTTCAATGGCAGGTAGTGGGGGCGATGAATATAATATTTTTTTTTTAAAAAAAAACAGTTCCTTCTCATCCTTTTCCCCTCAGTTCTAAATTAATAGTTAAATTTTATTCAGTTTATTACAATTTCAAAATAAAATTCAATATCAAAAAAATAGTATTGGTTTCCAGTGAAGGGTTTTTTTGTGGAGAAATTTGTAGGAATATTCATAAAAGTCGGTGAAAGGTTACAGAGGCCACAAATTAACCAACAAAAATATATATTATAGGCTCGACAATAACTATAAAATTACGGTGGTATTCATGTTGTTTTTTTTTTTATTTTGCTTGTACGATAAAACCGATTTATTTTTACGATATTTTATCGAGCTATAAAAAATGAAAGCTTTTTTTTTCTTTTTCAAAGCTTGTATAGCTCGCCATTCTTATTATTATTATTATTATTTAGTTGTATAGACATATTTTTGTTTTTGTTTGTTTTGTTGTAAAAAGGATCTCACTGAAGTAGATTTAAAAAATCACCACTTGTTCCTACACTCCGACTATTTTTTGTGTTTTTTTTTTTTTTTTTGGAAAATACAAAATAATTGTTATTGGTAATAAAAATAAGGAAATACCCGGAAAATTGTTGTATATTTTTTATGTTTATAGGGTGAAAATTTACTGTCATTGTTTATAGGGTTATTGTTTTTTGTCTCTTATATTGAAGGGTGAAAAAAAAAAAAAAATTTTTGCTATCGCAATAGAGGGCAGCTCGCGTAATCAACGCATTTTAATTAAAAAAAAAAAAGGATAGTAAAATCAGGAAGAGAATGAAAAATAATTTTCCATTTATGTTAAAAAAAAAAGAAGAAGAAAAGTTTTACTGTAAAATGAGTGAAAGAGATACAAATATAATATAGAAGAAGAGAGTAAAATTACAGTGTCAAGGTTAACGACCAATGAATTTATTTTGGGTGGATAAATTTTATGATGATATGCCAAAATGGAAATAAATTTTATATATATATATATACAATATATGTATATAGATAAATTTATGTATTTTGATATCAACGACAACAACAAAAAAGAAAGGGGGTTGGAATTTTTTTTTTTAGTATTATTATTATTATTATTATGATTCTTTTGTTAAAAACGGCGCGCATATATAACTGATTTTGACAGATTCAGTTGTGATAGTGACATTTGATTAGTTTGGATTTTATGGTATTTTTATTTTGTTGTTGGAATATTTATACGTGCATAAATTTTATGTTTTTTGGAATGTGACAGTCTAGACCTAATTTTTTGGTTTTATCAAAATTATATATTATAAAAGTAATCGGTTTTTATTTTGGTTTTTTTTTTTTTTTTTGTAGGTTAGGTTAGGATATAATTTAATTTAATATAATAATATTAAAGTATATATTTATTTTAGTTATAATGATTTGATTCTTTGGTGGACGATTATTATACATTTTTAATATTCAAGGTATTAATATGTACATTGTTTTATTGATATTTGAATATAAAATTTGACAGTGATAGGTTAAGGTTCAACTTTTTTTAGGTTATATACATTTTTTTTTTTGACAAGATTTTAATGTTTTTATAAAGACTTAATATATTTAGTAAAAAAATTTTTATTTTTTTTTAAAGTATTTTGAATAAATTTATTAAAAAAGACTAGTTTCAAATCTATTATGAATTTCTATCAAAATATTTTATATAATTTTTCATTATTTAAATATTTTGAGGTTAGACCAAATTAATCAATATTATGTTTAAATATATTTTCATATTTAAATTTAAATTTAATTTTTTTATTTTGTATATTTATTCAAAAATTAAATCGCGTGGGTATTACTAATGTTAATTTTACTTGTATATTTTGTCACAAGAAAAAAAATAAATAAAAACCTTTTAAATCTCTACTTGTTTTTTTTTTCCTCGTTTTTTGACAATATTTTTTTGACATATATTAATATACGTATGTATTTTTTTATTTTTTCATCAAATTTGCCCTCTTATTATAATATCTTTTGATTTTTTTCCAAAAAAAAAAAAAAACAAAAAGAATCTAAAGAAATACAAGAAATTTTTGTAAATTAAGTTTTTTTTTTTTTTGGTCATCGATCTCATCTTTCTTAATACCCCCATAGTCAATGTCTCTTAAACTCTAACCCTATGGATAGACCCGATAAACCTGTTCCTTTTTTTTTACCATATTACGATTGTGGTCAACAAATCGTTGCGTTTCGTTGTTTTGTTTGTTGTCTCCTATAAAATTATAAAAATCGAAATGAAATTTAAAATGATTTTTTTTTTCAACAAAAATAATAATTTGAAATCAGATTTTAATTTTTTTCGTTTTTTTTTGGTATGTTGTCTTGTGTTATTTGAAAATTTTTAATAAAAGACTTGACTGAAAAAAAAGCTAAACTTTTTTTTTATAATAATAATAATAAAAAAAAAGGTCGTCGCTTTTTGACGTTTCCCACCATATCGTCTTGTTATCTCTTTAGCCTGCTCGCTTATTTACCTGTGGGTTTTTTTTTGTTGTTGCTGTTGTATAGTGTTGCTGTGTTCATTTGTTTGTTGGTTTTTATCTTTTTGGACGAAATTGAATGGTAAAAAAAAAAAAATATATATAATTTTTAAAAATATGGTTGGATGAGTTCTTTTTTGACCGAATGGCATCATCATTTCTAGATAACATAAAAAAAAAATTTAATTTTTTCCGAATCTTTCTTTTATTTTTTTTTGTTTTTGTAATTCTCTTAAATGGATTGATTCTTTTGCGGGGGTGAGGTTCGTGGGATCATGCTGGTTTTGTGTCCATAGCGTAAATATATATTTTTCGATGGGATAATTTGTCTAGATTGTGGGACAGTAAAAGATATGAGTTTAAAAAAAAAAAAAAGATGGATTTTACTTAAATGGAATGTTATATTATAGAAGATACCAAAAATTATATATGTATATAGTAATATTGTTGGTGTATATATATATATGAGTTCATTTTGGTTTAAAATGAGGAGATTTATAGAATTTTTGGAAATTTAGATTGAAGGTTTTTTTTTTTGTTTTGATGGGTTAATTATTTTTCACGATATTACTTTTTATTTAAATTTTAATAAAATTTCCATATTTGTTGAGAAGGAAATTTTCGTTCTTCCGCCAAATCAATGAAATCTTAACTATTTTAATGATACATATTAAATACAAAGTTCATTAGTGTCGTCAACAACTGATAATTTTAATTGTTTAATATTTTAACGTTTCATATTCAGAATTTTTTAGTAAATTCAATAAATTTTTTAGGGAAGACTCTATAGCTATACTCTTATATTTTTGCTAATAATATTTACCACTGTTCTGTTAAATAATAGTTATCAAATTGATAACATGATATTAAAATAATTTTCAGTGTTCCAGAATTTATGTGCAGATATACTTTTATACAAGATTTATACGTTGTATTAAATTTAAAATTTGAAGGTTTTTCATCGTAAAACCCAAAATAAAATAGATTCTTAAGATGATTCTTGTTCCTTAAATCGTACAAGCCAAAAATTTTATGTTTTCACAATTTACCAATTTATTGTGCCGGAACAATATACGCTAATTTGTACCAAATTTGTTCAATTGAGGAAACTAGATTCAAGTTAAAATTTACTAAAACAACTATTTAATTACAAGGTCTATTAACGAATTAAAAGTTTAAAATAATATTGTAATATACTGGTTGATCGTAAAATAAAGAACAATTAATTTTAACTCCAAAAAAATTTTCGGATTGGTCGTACAAAAACTATTTAAAGTTTTAAAAGACTACAAATAAATACAAGTAACACCAATTCAATTTTATTGCTGAATTCGCCAATTTAAAACACTTATTATATATAGTTACCAAATAATAGAAATGGTAAATTTTATCAAGTAGTATAATTTCGACAATTCTCCACTTTAAGTTTCCGAACAAAATTAATTATTATTTTTGTATAAATATTAAGTATACGACTATTTAAACTTAAAACACAATTACTCATCCATTTTTAAAACTTTAATTTAATTTCTAAAACCACAAAAAATATATACAATATCTCTTTAAATATTTAATCTTTTTTAAATATAGTATAATAATATCCTGAAATTGATATATGTAACTAACTATATATACTTTGGTCATAATATGTATACCAGCTTTAATTCACCACAGGATCAAAAAATATTCGGCCAACAAACAAAATATATAAAAATTCTAATGGTTTTTTTTCCATATTATTATTTTGTTGGTTTCACCAAAAAAAAAATATTCTCTTTTTAATGATAGAGATATATATATGTATCGGATATTAGTAGATATATATATGAAGTTGAATACATCGGAGTAAAGCGTACACACCATTTTACGTAACATTAATTCTGTGATTTATGGGGGTCACGTGACCGTCAAACGCACGAATACCCAAAACATACTCAATATTAATACATTTTCTTTATATAATTTTTTCGATATGCTTTTCTGCACCGCAATTTTAATATTCAAAATGCAATTTTATTATAAAAGATATTCTAAAATAATGTAATACACTTTTTGTGAGAAAATCAATATTGGTTCTTTGATTAGCTTTATTTTTTGTTATTGTCTTTCAGAAAATTACTTTTCTCTATAATACGAAAATGAAAAATATATCGAATTTTATTTTCCGACGGAATTACTGTATGAATACCAGCAATATGAATTTTTTACTTTATTAATCATTTTGGATTGAAAATTTCACCTTTAAAATTTACATAATTAAATCAAAAAGTTTATTGAACTTAAAAAATTGTGCTAAATTATCCTTAAGCATACCAAAAAAAAAAAAAAAAAAACAAGAATTTACGTAAACAGTCACCGTGTCAGTATTGCAAAACCGCCTACGCTTACACAAAAATAAATAAATAAAAAAAAATTCATTTAAAATCAAGCCAAGAGATACAAATTCTTTAAAATATAATGATTTTTTATGTGGGAACAGGATACTTGGTATTTTCATATACGTAATAAAAATGAATAAGAAATTTTTTTTTTCTTCAATTTTAATTTTTTGGCGTAATTTAATTCCAGTAGAATTTTTTTTTTTAAAGTTGCACAAAAAACACCAGAACATTTTTTCTGTAAGAAAGATAATTTTGTGTCTTGACCGATTTATTTTGATTAAATCTCATCACATATATAAAAGTTGAACGATCCCATCGATATTCTTATATTTTAGCCAGCCGCCAGCTTAATATTAATACCCCAATAATACTATAATATAAAATGATCTTAAATGTTCCAGTGACTGATTATAGCAAAAAAAAAAAACTGATGTATAGTATTATATGTCATTGTATTTTGTCACCCTGTGTTTATTAGTATTGCCGCACTTTACCGTCATTGAACCATATCTGTGTACTGTGAGCGGTAAAATGAGCCAAAAAGTGTGTAGCGCAATCGTATATCGTATTATATTGAATTTTTGTTGTTTTTTTTCTCATGTATGAAAATGAAACGTGCACAATATTACACCAAAATGTATTGTAATGCCATTTTGTTTGTTTTGGTGTTTTTCATTTTTTATTTTTCGGATTTTTTTTTGCGGGAGGAAAAATAATAAATAAAGAAAAATTACACTTTAAACACTTTTGGTAAATATTTGTTATAGGTGAATGAGAAAACAGGGTATTAGCAGTAAATTTTTATTTGATTAACATAATATTGATTAAATAAAAGGCAGACTTACAATATTAGCTTAAATCGTCATATAGTTTTTATTGCAATATAATAAGGTTTTTAGTTTGAATACAAATGGCATTAGAAAAGTATGTACTATAAAAAAATTGTAGTAAAATATTACTTTAGTTCTGCAAATTACTAGAAATTTTATTGATTTTGATTTGATTAAAGTAATATAATAATTAGAATTTTAAATAGCAACTAGTTAAGAGTACGTAAGTTTTTAGTCCTAAGGACTAAAAAAATTCGAAATTTCTTAATATATTAATATTAAGGATGTCATCGGTGTAACTTCGAATAAAGTACTAAACTTTTATCGTGGTACACATTTATATTTTCTATATAAATTTCAATATAAATTTAGGATATTATATATAACAATTTGTGATAGGGTTTCTGGTACGTGGGTGTTTAAATATACGTCATGTTAAAATCTCCTGTAGAAAAACTGTCAACCCAATTTATTTATCATATTTAATCCAAACAGTAAAATCTATTTTTAAACTTGTTATTTAAATTCTTTTTAATTCCAGCTTGTAATTCAAAAAAAACAAATATTTTTTTTAATTACTGCAACCGCATACAAATTTCCTGAAAAAAAAAAAAACAATGAACCATTTTTCCAAAACACATTTAATTTGGACTGCGTTGTGTGTAGGCTTGTTTATTTATTTTTTACAAAAAATATCAGCAAAAAAATTGTACAAACATTTTTTTTAAAAATTTCCATTCAAAACCATATTCCATATATATTTATATATATACATATAATTAAATATTTTTTATTTAAAATTTTATTTATTTAATTGGTAAACATAGATTTTTAAATTACATAAAAAAAATATATATACATACATATATATATTTAATAAAATAAAATGAAATTTCCTATTATTGGTAAATACTACCCTCAATATTACCAAAAATAAAAATACTACCCTTTGGATTATAAAATATCAACCCACCCCCAACAATTTTGACTTTTTATATTAAAATTTTACTTAATTTGTTATTATAAATTAAAAATATATTTAATTTTATGAAATCACAAAAAAAAAATTTTTTAAGTATGACGACATTTAAGTATGTAAATAATAAACATATACGTTTTTTTCATGAAATTAAAAAAAAAAATATTTAAATTACATACATTTATTAAAAAAAATTTATTTATTTATTTATGTATTATTTTTTTGGTTTTGGATTTTCATTAAATTTTATTATTTGACATTCTATTTTCAGTTTTTAAAAAATTGTTTAATTTAAAATTAATTTGTTTCACATATTACCAAACACAGTTTATAATAATATGGATATTAAATTAAATTTTACTGTCTGTCGGAAAAAAAATAAATATTAAGGACGACATTGGGTAATTCAATTACATTCTCAAAGTTACATATTTCTTCTCAAAATTTTCTGGACTGAATGCAAAGATAACAAAACATAGCCTAAAAGGTCTCTTTATTTAATGTAGTTTTCAATTGTCAGTTAGATTAATTTGAGGAAAGTGTATTTTTTTTATATTTGTAGTTATGGTATATTTCTGAAGATTTAATTTTACTACTAATTTAATTTATATTAATCATATTTTTTGAATATTATTCCAAATTCTAAATTTTGTTTAATGATTAATAATAAAAATCTGTTGTAAATTCATAGGCCTCTTGTGACCACATTGATTTGTGATCCCATTTTGAAGGAATTTTCCTCATAATTTAGTTAATTTCTTTAAAACCAGTGAAAGCATAATTTTTACAATAATTTGTATTACTGCTAACATATAACCTTATATTTTCTTTTGGAACAAACTCCATTTATTTATATAGTTTTTTTTTTTTTGTTAAATCTCTATTGTTTTATGCTAATTAAACGCAAAAAAAAAACCATTTTAATTAAAAACACAAAAATATTTAACAAAATTTATGCTCTAAAGAACTTTCTTCAATTTCTATATCTTCTTTTTTTTCCAACAATATATTCAGAGTGCATTGAAAATTGTTTAAATTAACTGAAAAGAGAAAAAAAAAATCTAAAAGAAATATAAACTATATTAAAAAAAAAACTATCTTTTAGATAAAAAAAAAAAACAAAGTATATATTCAGTTTAATTTCCGTTTTCATGCAAAAAAAAAAAAAAAGAAAATTAAATAGAATTATTTAAGAGAATCTTCTAACAATCTTTTTTTTTATAACAATTTTTTTTTTTTTTTGTGTATATATGCCAGGAAATGAGAATTCTGCAAGTCTATTATAAAAATTGGTATATAAAGTGTGATATTTAGGAAAGTATATATAGAAACGAACACATTATCAATAGTACAGACAAAAAAAGCTTTTTCTTTTTGCATATACATATATTAAAAAAAAAAATTCCATGTACTTTCATAAACTACAAAAAAAAAAAGATTTTTTGAAATTGCATGCAAGATGATATGAAAAATAATGAAAGCTATATTTATATAGAAAAGATAACAGAATGAAAAAGTATTTTTAATAACCAAAAAAAAAAAGAATATAGCTATAGAAATGTTTTTTTTTTAGGGTAGAAGGGTAAAATATGAAGAGTTTTCGTTCAGGTGAAAACATTTAAATATGATTAAGATGTCAAAATTTATTTTAGAGAAGAAAGTTTTTTTTTTTTAGAACAAATTTAGTAAAAAAATGTTAAATCAAAATCTAATTTTAGATTTTTATAAGATATCTGAATTGTGAAATTTGAGTTACAAAAAAAAAAAATTGTATTTTTAAAGATTTTGATTAATTGACCAAAAAATTTTGTAGTTTTTGCTGCCAGAACTAGTTTCACCCACTTAAGCCTTTGGTTATAACTCCATTGTTATACTTAATAGTCATTCATTTAGATTTTGTGGCCATAGTATTATAATACATTACAACCGAGTTACTTAAGACAGGGACAATAAAATAGAAAATGTGAGATTGGCTGCACATTTATCACCACACCTATTTTATATACATAGAACGGTCATATGTATGCCTTACATTATTAATTTTGCAAAAGCTATATATTGATATTTGTACTTTGACACAAATTCTGAAATGAAAAACAGCAAGTAATTTATAATTTTTATCTGACCATGGTTAAGTTTTACTTTGTACGACCTTGTAAACGTAGAAAAATAAAGTTAGTTTTTCATTTTGTCAATAATTTCTTTCATTATTTTTAATCTAGTAACTACTAGAAAAAAAGTTACATTTAAATTAGCATATTGTACTTTAAAGACTTATTAATTATAAAATATTTCTAGAAATTATTAAATATAAAATATTTCTAGGAAAGTTTTAAAACAATCTCAATGTTTTAATAATTTGATGCTTATTAGAATTTAACATTATCTTATACATAGATTAATTTATTATGAAACAATTCAATTAAACTTTAAAATATTTTGCAAAAATTTATATAACGATCTGAAAAAAAACCGATTCTTTTTAACATAAATTTCAATTACATTTTGACTAAATGCAACCAAAAAGAAATTCTACTTAATTACTTAATTTTTAAAACCCAAAAACATAAAATTTTCAACAAAAAAATCATCATCTTTATCACAATTTTTTTAAATATTGCAATCATTTTGTTGCAAATTCATGTTGCTACACATATATACAATTTATTTATATATGGATATGTACATAATTTAATCACTGATCGTTGTTGGGCAGGTTGTGTCTTAAATCAACCCCTCCTTTTAAGTGTTGTATATTTATCGCGTGTGTTTTCTCTCGTCTTTCGTATGTTAAGTCTTTCTTTTCTGTTTTTTTTTTTTTTTTGCAAGGTTTTTTTATTTTTCTGGTGCTTATTTTGCCATCAAATAATGATGATGATGGTGGTTTTCACAAATTCATTTTTCAAAGTAATATGTTATCTCTTAGTATACTAGCTTAAAGAAATTTTGTGCAATTTTTTTTTTTGGGTTAAATACATAAACATTTCAAAAGAAACAAAAATCAACCACTAACCTTTACTACAACTTCTTACCATCACCCACCACCCTCTTTTCAACATTCCATCACAAAAAAAATAGAAAAACTATAGTTTTCAAAAATTGCATTTTTTTTTTGTTAAATGAAAAATTTTTCTTCGTGTGTACACAACCCAAAAAAAATTTTCACTTGAGCTTTTCTTTTGTTGCATTTGTGTTGGCATGTGTGTTTTTTTTCATTTTTGCCTGGAAAAATATATAAATTTTTAGTTACCTCCTTTTTTTTGTGAAAAGAAACAGACTACAAGAAAAAGGAAAAAAAAACAACATAAAATGTAAAGTTTACATTTTCTTTCTTAGCAATAATGCAAAATAAAATGCATTGAAGCATACAATTTAATTTATTCCTCATACATATATACATCATTTTCCAATTCTACACTTTTTACATAAAAAGTGTAAATTTTTCGTGAAATTTTTGTTGTGTTATTCATTCAAGTGTTACAAAGAAAATTGCATATGAATGCAATTTTCTTTAAAAGTTTTTCAATTTAATTTTGTATTTTCCTTTTATACATCATTATCAAAAGTTGTGAATATTTTTTTTGTATTTTTATGTACACTAATGTGTCTTTGTATTAATAAATAGCGCCCGCCTGAAGTCACCACCTAATCTACGAATATAAACAAACAACAAAAATTTAATATTTTAATAATAATACATAAACTGAAAAAGATTGATTTTGATTTTTCAACTTGAAACCAACACTAAATCACTAAAAAAAAACGATGTTTCACCGATGTAGTAGTAGTGAGTTTTAAAAAAAAAAATGCAAAAAACTCACTGAAATACTGTTACATCAAAAACTTAGTCTCCCCAAAATAAAATAGACTCCACACCGTATCGTAACATAATTCTAAAAATTATGAAGCGCAACATTTAAATATGTATATATACACAAGAAATACGTGTAGCTTGACATTGTGTCGTTGCTTGTCGTCAATATTAAGTTGTGATATTGTGTAGCTTTAGTTTTTGATTGAATGAATACCATTTTGACACATATACATGTTTTAAAACGTTAGTAGTTGGAGCAATGTGAATATGTATAAAAGATAATGTGTACATATTTTATGTTGTGTACGTACATAAAATGAAGAGGAGAAATTTAATAAAATAAAAATATACTTTCAAACTTTGATATAATCATAAAAATAATAATATAATAAAAAAAAAAATACAACTTTGACATTTTAGTTCATTTATTCGCCGACAGACTAATTGGCAGCACAATGCATTAAAGAGAATTTATTTTCAAATCTACAATAAATAAATTTTTTATTTTTATTATATTTTATTTAAATTTTTATATAAAAAATATTTAATATTTATGTTTATTATTACATATATTTTTTTTATGAACATTGAGATTGTGTTATAAATTTTCTTATGCAAATCATGAAAAATGATATTTTTCAGGTTTTTTTTGTTTAGTCTGTTTTTAGTAGTATATTTTTTTTTTGGAGGTTTTATGTTTTTTTTTTTTGGAATAAAATAGCAGAAAATTTTAAATAATAAAGTTTTGTTTTACATAATACATATATGTTTATTATGAATATTTTTGTGATCTTTTAATAATTTGTTTACATTATAAATTATCCTAGGTGGCCAATTAAAATTTATTATGATTTGAAATATTTGCGCGAAAAATTTGTTAATTTTTTATATTTAATTTTTTTGATTGGTAATAAATTTTAATTTTATTTCCAAAAATATATAAAAAAAATTTGGGACAAATTGGAATTTTGTATATATATCTTTTTGTAGGCTATTAATACATGTGTAAAGCTGAATGTTAATTGAATTTGATTATTTTTGGTATTTTTCGATATTATTTTTTTTTTTTTTGATTAATTTTATTTCTTTTTTATTTTATAATTTTTTTTGGAAATGATTATATATTTGATTGAATAATTATTATTTTTTTTTTTTGATGATGATTCAAAATTTATGGTTTAGATTTTTACATAGGTGATTCAAAAATTTTATGGTTAGATAATCAAATTTTTATGATTTTATTAAGATAGATATAAAAGAAAAAAAAAATATATGGGATTTTAACAATTTTGGTGGTTTATTTTTTTCTATTTAAAATGAAAAATAATAAAGATTTATTAAAAAATTTTTATTTCCAATAATAAAAGACAATATTGTCAATGAATTTTTGATATTAATTTAATGGCAATAATAATAATTTTTTTTTTATTATTAGGTATTAGACCACCCAATAGAATTATATTTTAATATACACGAATTTTATTCTTTTATTTACCAGACTTTCAACATACATATATGAATATTATTTTATATGCTGTTTACGACTTAAATATGCCCCAAAGTTGTAGAAAATGGCATTTTATGACTTTAGGAATAACATTAAGCCATTTTAATCTGGGCGATAACTAGCACATCCAAAATCCATATTATCCAATTCATAGTACAAGTAGAACAATAATAAGATAATCATTGGCAATATTTTTATAAAATATCAAGGGTTAATTCTAGGGCGAGATACACTTTTTGGATATTTGTTAGGTTTCAAGAAACTTAAAAAAAATTATAAATTATACTAAAAAATTGTATCTACTATAGTTCAAATATACTTATTCACCAAGTTTTCTAAATTATACTACAAAAATACGAATTTTTTCACCAAATTAACCAACAAAGAGATCTACTCCTCACAATATTGATATACTATATTGCAAATTATGCAACAAACTTATGCTAATTATGTAACAATTATTTTTATTATTTTATTATTTTAGACCTCATAGAACTTCTAATGGTATGCACATATGGTTCTGAAATGGTTCATGTAATATTCATAATTGTTTTGAAAGCTCAATTAAATTTATTTTAAATATCTTTTTTGAACGAAAATTAATTTCTTTTTAAATTTTCCCTGACAAAAATATAATACTTAAAAAAATCCTTGAAAATCTAATAAATAATCAAAAAGAAAATTAAAATTAAAATTTTATTACAATAAATTCTAATTACATTTAACATATTAATATAAAAGAAATTAGCTCATAAAAATAATAATTTCCTTTATTATTATTGTCACTATTTAAATTTATTGCAAATTACTTTTATACCAAAAGAAAGTTAGTCCACCCCTAAAATATACTATATATACCGAAAAAAATAGCATTACAAAATGGTAACTTCCTTAAAATTGCGTAATTTAACATCCCTAAAAAAAAAATTTAATACTGTCTTTATTACTCTTCAAAAAGAAAACTTCAATATTTTTTTTTTGCCCATAAAAAACAAAAACATTTCATTTTTGTTTAACATTTTCTTTACTTTTATTAATAATTTTCAACCATTTTTATTTACATTCCTGTTTTTTTTTTTTGTGTGTATGTCCTTACGTTCCCTTTATACATAAAAATGAAAATACCTTTTAAAAAACAACCAAAATTGGCAATATTCTTTATTCTTATGAGGGGTTTGTTTATTATTATATTTTTTTTTGTTCATAACCCAAGAAAGAAAGAAGATGAAAAGTTTAATATTTAATGTTCCATAAAAGTAATAATAATTCATAAAAAATGCAATATTACCATTCAAAAGTTACTACATAAAAACTGGTTTCTATACGCAAAAAAAAAAAAAAAAAAAGAAATAAGGAAATATTTTCTTCAATTATTATAAACGAAAGGAATTTTCATATTTACTCGTCACAAATATTACCATTTCAAAAATTTTCCATGAAAAAATGTAAATAAGGACTAAAGAGGAATTTGAAATCCGCAATTTCTCTATCTAGTCCTAAGTAAAAAGAAAATAAAGGATATACAGTCATCTGTAATATACCAAAATATGACAATTCTTATCATTATTTTTATTCACTATTTTCCATTCAAAATTTAGTAATTTTCTGTTAACCTTTCATAATAACGTAGACGGTTGAGGATTGAAAATAAAAATAAATGATATAGCAGGGAGTTTTTTGTTATCATTTTTATGATCCGCGGTTACTACTTTTTTTTTTCTTATAAAATTTTACCTTTCTTTATTATTAAAATTTATCCTTAGTAATATAAATTGTCTGATTGTAACTGAAATAAAGGACTTTTGTCATTTATAATATATTTTAAACAAAGTAAGTTTATTAACCTGCTGCTTTTTGGTTGCCCTTGATCATTACAAACAAAATTTTCATTAAACAATTTTATAAAGTTAAAATATAATCCTGCTTTGTCCACTAAAATTGTATCATTTTTCGAATAGTTATACTATCTAACGTATCTAGAATATATTTATTCTTCTTGCGGTTTTTATTGTAGAAAAATGGAAATCTAAAACAATTAAGGAAAAATTTTTTTTTTTTTCCTTCCAACATGTTCTCCAGCAGCATAAAAAAATATTTTTAGCTTTTTCAATGACGATAAGGAAAAATTGTAGTTGAAAATTCTTTTTAATTTTTCTCAACTGATATCCAAAAAAAAATTGCATTTTGACGGAAAATTCATTTTTAAAGACGATAGAAAATTTGTTGAGTTCAAAATATCTGGAATATTTAAATTAAAATTTTAATGTTGCGTTCAAAAAATGATTGTTTCTAAGGAGATATAGTTTAAATGGGCAGAATTGTTTTAATAAAAAAGAGGCATCCTTATTAGCGTTATTAAAACTAAGATATTTTTCTGAAATGTAATTTTAAAAGTTTTTGATTTGATTATTTATTATTTATCTGCAATATTAGAATTTTTTTTTTTAAATAAGCATAATAACAAAAGATTAAATAAAACTTTTCCATCTGTTTTTGTTGATATTTTTTTTTTTTTATATATACTTTTATAAAAAAATAAAAATTATCCTTTTTAAAAGGACAATTCATATAAAACAGAAAAGTTTCTAATATTTATAGCAGAAAAACAATAACAATACAATCAGAGAAAAGTAAAATAGAAAAATTCTTTAGATTGTTGATTAAAATTGGATTTAACTTTTAAATTAAAATGGGAAAACTTTAAAATTGTATTTTTTTTTTTTTATTTTGGTAGTTAAAATTGTTGAGTATTTTTTTTTTTTTGATTTTAATTTCAAATTAAATTTTATGAATATTAAATATTATAAAAAAAATATATAAATTTCAATTAAATTATATATAAATTTTTTAATGATTTATATTTTTGAATTAAATTAATTATAATTTCATATTATATAAATAAATAAATATAAGAAATGAAAAAGTTGACCATAAATTTTTAAATTTTATAATTTAAAAAAAAATAATGTTTTTTTTTGTTTTAAAAAAAAATCACTACAGAAAAATATAAATTTTGTGGTTATTTTTCATTATTTATTCGAAAAATAATTATAAAAGTTTATATATTTTTTTTTATGATTATTATTATTTTTTAAAGCAGATAAATTTTGAAAAAAAAAATTGTGCAATAATTTGGTTTTTTTTTTGTTTTTATTAAAAAAAAAAAATGTTTTATTTTAAATTATTTATTTTAATTAATTTTATGCGGTAGGTAAATGAGAATAAAAACGTAAATTGAGAAACATGAAATTTAATAAAATATGATCTAGTGTGGTAAAATAATATATTTTTTATGTTTTTGAAGATGAAATGTTTTTAAATAAATAAATAAATGTAATTTATGGGATGAGCAAAATAATTAATGTAAAAAAAAACAAATAATACCGGAAATTTTGTGGTAGTATACTTAAAGAAGGAGTTTTGGATTAAAATCATTTCGAGGCTGGGAAAAATGAATGAATTTGAAAATAATACTAATAATAAATTCATCATTTACAGTCAATATTTAAAAATTTGATTAATATAAGATTTATCACTAAAACTATAATTGTTAATTTTTTAACCGCACTGATTTCTTAACCTGTACTAAATCAACGAATTTCCGAAACTCATAATTCATTTATTTCAAAGAGTTCAGGTTAAGTAATAATTTGTAATTTATGTTAGTTTATAAATCAATTGATATAAATATTCAAGTTTTCTTCGAATTTGTTCTCTTATACTTTCTATTAGGACTTTTGCGATTTCCCATCTAACATAAAAATACTAATAATTGTTATTGAGAATATTAATTAAAAATTATATTAATTCGTAAAGCTATCTGTCTTACTTTTCAAAATCAATTGATTTATCATGGTTTACGTTAAACAAACTATTGATATACTGGGCAGTTACATAAATTATATCACTACTTGTATACGGAAAATAAATAATGAATATGTACTGTTGGAAGAATGTGGTAAAAGTGTTATAAAAAAGTGACATCAACATTAATTGGCCGTATTTGTACTTATTTAGTGCCAATTTAAATTTTAAGTGTGTCAGATAATACTTTTTATATCTACAAGAGTTTTTTGGATTTAAAATTAAGAATTGTGGTACGCTTGAGTTTAGTTGCCTAAATTGTATGTGGTACGAAATACGAAATCAGTTTCCTAAGTGATTCCAACTGGAATATGTTTTTATTTCGACTTTTACGTAAATCGATAAAAAAAAAACAATTTCCAAATACGGAATCCATCAACATTTAAATTTATAACAAAATCTAAATATTTTATTAAGTAAATGATACGATTTAGGCAACTCTCTTCTAATTGTTTAATGACTTTAGATTAAATACCCTTAAAAAACCTGAATTACATAAATATTTTTATATCAAAATTGGAATTAAACACCCATTATTATAATAGCTCGTAAAAATAGGGTTAAATTTTTAATAGTTTTATCTAAATGGCCCCCGGATTTTCTTTATTCTGAAAATTTACATATAACTTAAAATATAATATTTAAATACTAACATAACAATAGTTAATAATTATTTTCTATAAATTATTATTAATTATATAATGTGTACAATTATAATTAAATATCATAAATTAATTTTGTATTTAAATTTTCAGGACGATGGTGTCGAAGAGAATGGTCATCGCCCGCAGACGCTAGAAATGTAAATGATGCATCCCGGCGGTTATATTCCTCAGTCTTCCTAGGTAGTCCTGGTAAGTGAATTCAAAACATAATTTTTTTTATATTGTATATACGATATTTTCCAATTTATAAGAAAAAAGAAAATAAACCGCCTTATACATAAAAAAAAACCACTAAAATATCATTTGACTTTTGATTAAGTCTCCTTGTCGCCAATTTGATTGCATTCGATATGCAAATTTATTATTTTTTGTTTGAGATTTTTTTTTTACCTCTAAGAGTGCATAAAAGTTTTATTTAATCGTTAATCCTTCTTTTTTTTTTTACTTTAGATAGTTTTATTACATGATGATTTCGCAATAAAATATCTTTCATGTTATACGATTCGTCGAATTAACTTGAGGGTAGATTTATATTTTTTTCTCTTGGGTTTTTTGGATTTGTGAACCTTTTTTTGAGGTTAAAGAGATTAAAAAAAATTTGATATTAAAAAGGACACTTAAGAAATAAATAAAATTAATTACATTAACCGTAAATTCATTTTGATTCTACTGCAATTTTCTAGAAGCTAAAAAGATATATTTTGTTAATTTAAAGCTCCACGCCGCCGGTATCGCAAATTAAATGTTTCTTGTAAAATTATTTTGTATATTTTGATGACTTACCAAATTTTATTAAATAGGTTATTGACCAATTTTCTTTTAACCTGTAAATATTGGGGGAATTGTATAGAATGATATATTTTCACTGCATTTGTGACTGAGAAGCAATAAATTTTATAGTCCAGTAAACATAATAGAAAAATTAAGAACTTACACAACATTGATACAACAGTGCTTATTATGATTTTTAACTGAAAAAAATTGATATAATTTTGACACTATACAGAGACTATATCCAATATTTTCCCAACAAACGTTGATCTTTTGAAACTTTCACGTTAATTTCAAAAATTTCATCAGAATTTGTTTATCAATATACTAGTATTCATAAAATTCCAATCTGGTGATTATTATTTAAAATTTTGCATTTAAAAGATGAGAATGTATATTTTTTAAAATTCTTGTTCTGTTTGTACCTTTAGGGCGGTTTTAGTTTTTGTGAAACATCAGAAGTCCATATGGGAATATCAGTTATGGCGCAAAAAAAAAAAACAGAAATGAAGTAAATTAATCATTAATCATTTTTGCATCTTTTTGTCTGGATATTTATGAATTTCCAGATAATTTTCCTAGTGGGGAATTGGAGTTATTTCGAAAAAAAAAAATTTAAATTTAAATAATATTTTTTTTTTACAATTTTTATATTTTAAAAAATTTATGATAAATGGATTTTTTTTTGTTCTGATAATTTCAAAAATAATCAAACATTTTATCTTAGACTGTGAAAGTGAACTAAATTTACACAATTCAGTAGAAAGAAAAATTGCTAATGAAAATAATCATTGGAAATGATTCCACATCAATTTTTATGTGAAACAAAAATGGTTTTAGATAATAATTTCGATGATATTGAAAAATCTTTATATATTCAAGTTTATGTTTATTTAGAATGTATACTGAATACGGAAAATTTCAAGTAATCAGCAGCCTATTTATGCAAATAGAAAGTATAATATTTAATAATGATGATCTTGTCCATTAGATTAATAATATAATTGATAATACTAATTAGTTGGGTTAGTTTTTGTATTCGGAAATTTGCAATTTATGTAGTCAACTTGAAGCAGCCTTAAAGTTATTCTATGTTGAATTATATTAATGTGTTTTTAAACTATTAAATTTACAAACTAAATTACCTAAAACAATCTTTATGAAATGATCAGAAATTTTTTTAATTCTCATAGGTAGTACTATGAATAAATTTAAAATTGCATAATATTTATTATATTAAAATATGTATCTACAATATAATTCTCATCAGGTGAATAAAGAATATATATATATTGGCATCACTTAAATACTTAAATTGTTAGATACGTCAGTATCTTTTCAAATAGATTTACATTATTAAAAAAAAAATCTTTTCATAGTATATAAACATAAATGCATAATCTTTAGAATTTCTATATTATCTGTCTATTTTGCAAAAAAAAAAATCTATTTTTCCATATTGTGCAATCAATGATTTTTGAAAAGCGTTTTTTTTTAATATTATTTTATAAAAAATACAAATCTGAAATAATTCAAAGCAAATTTGCCGACTGCACGCTGGGGTACTTTGGGAGTTTTGTGGTGTTCTTCAAAAACTAAAAAAAAAAATTATGCTTTGTAATATTATTCTTTGCGCTTATAAAAAAACTTTTAATAATTTTTTTTTTTTTTGCAATATTTTAGTTTATTGTCGGAGAATATTCTAAGCCGATATGCATTTTCAGATCATCGTCAATTTAATTTTTGTTTTTTTTTGTTAATACCGAGCATGATATGTAATTTGATAATCTGTTGAACTTTTCTGATGTGATGGTGAAGAGTTGTAACATAAAATTGTTGTAGTGTTGTTAATAATATAGAATTTTTTTTATAGAGATTTTCTCTTTAAAAAGGAATTATAATCGATAATGTTTACAAGATTAATGATCCTATTTTTAAAGTCAAGTTAGGAATAATAATAAAAATCTAATATTGCATGGTTTTGAAATTTAAATTTTTTTTTTTAAGTCAATCCTTTTTTTGATTTTAAACTGATGCATCATAAATGAGAGAATAAAGTTAAATAAAAGTAGTAGTTTTTATCTGGATTTTTTTTTTTTTAAATCGATAAGATTGGCTTAGCGTGACTTTACAAGTTATTTTGTATACAGTTTTGGGATATGCCAATAATTTAAAATTATATAAATTATTCTTATTAAAAATTATTAAGCAGTTTTTTTTTCTTGGTTTGTTGTTTAGTTAATTGGAATTTCATAAATTTTAAAAATTCATTCTTGCAAAATTTAATTTGATTTTCGATATAATTTTATAAGCTGACAATGAATGTTTTTTAATTGTATTTTTCAACTTTGTTAAATGTCAGATTTTGTAGAATGTTATAAATTAAAATTCTCAAAAAATTTCATTCAGGATCTTATATAAATTTAAATAATTTATTGAATATAGAACTGTTAACTTTGGTATGCAAACAAACAAATGAATAAAACTCAATTTACAGATTCAATTTTCATAAATAATAATCTTTGGTATTTTTTCTTCTGATTGAAATTTGATAAAGATATCGTCGGTTCTGATTCAGATATTTAGTTAAAACAACATTTATAGAAACATTACGTGCAACTTTATTAAAATAAAAAATACTTAAATTTTGTTATTACATTACAGTACTTTATCCTATACAAGATAGTATATTTTAGTATTGAAAATGTTTGATGTATTTTCTCTTAAAATGTCAACAAGCAAATCCTATTTATTTATAGTTGAGTTTATATGTTCAATAATATATTGACAATTTTACTAAATACTTCACCTATTTAAAGAGATTAAATTTTACCTAACAAGTAATGCAAAATTCTTTAATATTATGCCGCAAACTTTTTAAATCTTTCTAAATCCAATTCAAAATATAAACTTTTAGATACACGCTATTAGATAAAAAATAAAAATAAATGATACTATAAGATAGACATTATCATTTCTGAGTTGTTTTTTTTTACGGATTAAACTAAAAATATATCTTTGTCCCATGTTGAAATATTTTACTCTTTTTTTTCCTTATACGTGTATACGCAGTAAATGAACAAGTAAAATAAACTTTATCAAATTGACCAAATCAAATAAATTTAAGATATTTTCACATTGATAAAAACTATTTAAGTACATAAAAAAAAATGTCTCTGTTTTGTACGTGATTTCGAATTTTTATATACATTATATTACATACTATATCTTAGTTTTTACATAAATATAGTAAGAAATTTTGGTCACTAATTTTCTTGATATGAAAATCCATGGTCAATACTTTTATTTTTTATTTTTCTATTGACTTTGATACTTTCAAATGTTTACATATCTTTGCATAAAATCTAAAAAAAAAAAAAAGAAATTTAAATTTAAGACAAGAGGACAGGAAAAAAAAATCAATTTGATTTAAAGATATTTTCTTCCTTATACATACATAAACTAATACTATATAGTTGAAATTTATTTCTAAAAAAAAACCAATTTAGACGAAAATAAAATAAAATTAAGGGACACAGAAATTTTATCATGAATAATCAATCACATTTTGAAGCAAAGGCTCTCAGGTTAATCTAATTTTTTTTTTTGTTATTTTACAATTTTACTTTTTTCGGTTAGAGTACTTTTTTTTCGGTTTATTTTTTCTGTTCATCAGGTTTGAAAGGTGAATGAATCCTTTATTCTTGGAAGGAATCATTAGTCCTAGTGAAATTTATTTCAAAAAAAAAATTTTGTTTTTATATTTCTGAAAGATTAAAATCCCGGTGTAAGATTTAAAATCAATTTTTGTAAATCAACTACCAAAAAAGGGCATTCATGGTTAAATACAAATTCTCACATGTTTCAATTCTTCAAAATAAAAAAAAAAAAATTTCTATTTTTACAATAAAAGTCAACAAACAAGATGAAAACAAACAGCAATACACCTGTCCAGGTGGGTTTTTTTTAGGTGTACTGTGTATAAAACTTCAAGAATAATTTCTTGATTATTATCGTCATGATTAAAATGGTTCTTCTTTCAAATTTGTGCCTTTTTACACGCGCAAATTTTTTTTAAAACAATTTTTCTCTTTTGTGTGTGGTTTTTTAGTAAATCCACCAAAAAAAAAAACAACCAAAAAAAAAAAACGAAAAATGAAAAATAATCCTTTTTCGGCGTATGATTCTTTTTAGGAGAAGATATCCGTATAAGTTTTTTTTTTATTTGTTGCTTTTATTAAATCTTTAAATTTCATTCAATTTTAGTCGCTAAATTTGGTACCACAGACTAACTGAATTAAAAATGTATATATAACTTTTTTTTTACGGATTTATTGTAAAGACAAATCGCATTTGGTATTTTTTTCAAAAAAAATTTTTTGGTTTATGAATTTAGAATTAAATATTGCAAAAAAAAAAAAAAATAAATAAATTGATGGGAATTTATGAAACTTGTATATAAAAAGTTGTTATAAAAATTGATCAAAATTATATATATATATAAAGGAATTTTATATTATTTTGGTTTTTGGTTATTGAAAAAGGAAAAATTAATGACAGAAACCAGGAGTTAATAAATCGTTAAATGTAAAAAAAAAAATCAAAAACAGAACAGAATGTTTAAAAATATTTTTCATTCACACCTTTTTGGCAAGTAATTTTTAAATTTGAAAACGTGAGCCATTTATTTTTATACTTAGTTGTTTTTGTTTGGTAATTATTTGTTAATTTTCAGATTTATAAATTTCTCGTTTGTACGCAGAATAAAAAAGGATACAGGAAACGAATTAAATTTTTTTTCGGTCAATAACCATTTTAGGGGATTTCCAAATTAATTGTTTTTAGTTTTAAATGAAATGTGATTTTTTTTTTGTAAATATGCACAATACAATGTGTTGCACAACATACCTTTTAAAAAAATAAATAGAAATATAGGCAAGTTAGTTAGCTTAAAAATTATTGAAATATATTAGTAAATAACCTGCGTTAATTATGTCAATTTACGGATGAATTAAAGAAATATATACTTTTTAGCTACAAGCCACTGACTTCGAAATAATATTTAGTATAGAGTCTTCCTGTCCATATCATAGTCTTTGTCTGCTTTAATTAATCTTTTTTTTAACATTGAACAAATTCATAATCCTTCCGGTAATCTTACTCATATCACACTTACATAAACTTAAATATAATTTATATTAACTACTTTATTTGCAAAAAAATTATAATAAAATATTGACAGTATCAATGATTCATATCATTACAATTCAATATTACTCAATCTTCAGGCATTTTTAAAAAAATAACTAAATGATTTGTTATCATTTGAATAATCTCCTATTATTAAATTAAATTACAAAATTATTTAAAAATATTAAATTATCATTTCCGTCTCAAAACAAATCTATAAATATTTTAGATACAAAATATTCAACATATAATTTATAAAAAAAAAATATGTAAAAAAAAGCACACATAAATTTTCAATTTAATTGCATTTAAAATTTAAAAGAAAAAAAAAAGGAGGCAAAACAGCAGCAATAAAATAATTGCAATTTTTTGCGTAATTATACGTTCTTAACGAATAATATTTTAATTAATATATGTACTTGTTTTTTTATCAATGATTATTATATAAATACTATTTTATCTATAATAATTAATAATTTCTACAATTTAATAATAATTTTTTTTATTTATTTTTTTATTAAAATAATTTTTCTCTACTTAATCGTTCAGTGATTTGTTGTTGTTTATTTTTGTTTGCCGACATTTGTGGAGGCAAAATTAACATCATCATAATATTTTGTATCTGGTGGATACTATTTTGATATATAGAAAGAAATTTTTGTATCTAAGTGCTAAGAATTTAACTATTTATGTTAAATTATCATAAATCATGCAATAAAGTAATAAATTATTATAAATTTTTCTTAAAATTGCAATACAATTTTTTTATTTTAATATTTCAAAAAAAAATGGAAATCTATAAAATATTTTATATAATTATATTAAAAATTTTTTGATATGATTAAATGGTATTAATTGCATGGAGGCTGGATTTTTGCTACTTAATAATAAGTAATGTATATAATATTTTTTTGTTCTGCCATCATAAAGAGATAAATAATTATTTATTAAATAATTTGTATTAATATTATGTACAATGTAAATATTTCATTAATGTTTTTTTGAGAAATATGATCTATGTAATAACACAAATATCATTATAAATGTTTTGGATAATAATAAACGATGTGATTTTAGAATAAATTGATTTAATATATTAAAATAAAATGATAGTTTTAGTGAAGATTTATATGATTTTTTTTATGAGTTTTTCGAATAATTATAATTTTTTTAGATTATAAAAAAACTTTAATCGTATATATTTAAGGATAAAATCCTTAAGGGCATAATATTATCATCAAAAAAAAAAAAACCAAAAAGTTTATTTTATAATTGTCTTGAACATAATTTTTGTTTGATCGAAATATTTCTTAATATATTTTGATTGTAAAATTCATTATATCGAAAAGTTAATTAAACGTTTTCATTTTGAAAGCAAAAAATATATAAATTGGAATTTTGAGCAGATATATGTTTTTTTTTTTTTTTAAATTACATCTGCTTTAATTCAGTCAAAACATCAAATATTTTATATACCTTTTAAAAATTATTTATATACCTATATATTTGAATAAATTATGATAAAGGATAAGGTGATTTTTGATTTTTACTTTGATAAATAATCGCAAAGTTTAATTAAATTTTACTTGATGACATAAATAGAAAATTTTCCTAGACTATTATGCTGCATAAATATCTTCATGCCAATTAGTAGTTTAGGAAAGCCGGTGACGGAAAGTTTACAGAATGGCGACAGCAACGTATACACTTACAATACCTTTACGTACGATAGTCAGTGAAGTATAGAAAAGGAAACATATATGATATGTTTACAATATTCAATGACCGAAACTATTGCATATGAAACACTTTTACTTTTAAAAAATTTAGTGAAGAAAAGAAACTGACACAATTACGATACATTTACGAAAGTCAATTATTGAAATATGAATGCATATACTGGATAGAAAAATATAAACATTTAATTTCCATTAATTTCTATTAAATTCTGATAAGTTCGAACAAATTTCTATAAAAATTTCAAAATAATCTTCCAAATTAAATCACCCTGTAATCAAAACCATAAAATTTTAAATATACAAATTATAAAAATAAGGATTTCAAAATAAAACAAAAAAATAAAAAACCCCAAAAAAAAATCAAATGATAACTTAAAATCAAATACGAAAAGATCAAAACCCAAAATAATAATAATAAAAAAAAAATACTCTGAAACCAAAAAAAAACATATTTAAAGGGAGTGGTTTCTTCAACTGACAACCTGTAATTAAATATAAAAGGTGGATATAAATTTAGCGATTATACCATGTTATAATTATCACAAAAAATGTTTTCTTTTTAAAAAAAAAAAAAAAAAATAACCCTTCATTTAATTGTTCTAGATTTGAACACAACATAATATCTTTAAGATTGACTCTATATACTATAATATTCAGAAATATTTTAAATTCCATTTCAGATGGTCAACAGATCAGCTATTTTTTTTTTTTTGTGTTGGTTCTCTTAAAAAATAAACGCGTTTTTTTTTATCCATAAATTCTATTTGAATAACTCCATCATTTAAATGGCATTTTTATAGAAAGAACAACAGATAAAAAAAAATGTATATATACTAATAATAATATGATTCCCAAAAAAACTGGTCTGTCTGAAAACCATCACAACCAATAAGTCATAGACGATTTATTTCTCGCACTCTTAAAACATGTTCTTTCAATAATAAAATGTTTTTTTTTCCATCGTTTTTTTTTTTTGGTATTTAATTAATTCTTTTTTTTATGAAATTTCTTTCTTTAAATTTTTTTTTTTTTTTTTGTGGATCTTCAGAAAGATTCTCCATATGGGCGCGCATGATTATAATTAAACATTTATCCCACAAGAAATAAAAATATATATAAAAATAATAAAAAATAAAATAAAATTCCATAACGATCTTGACTGATCAACGGGTGATCGAAGTGATCCATCACATATTTGGAAAACTGAATTTTTTTTTTTCGTTTCTTCTTCACTTTTTTTTTTATGGTTTGCTGATTATCCTCCATTTTTTTAAAATTAAAAATATGTTTTTTTTTTGTTTGGTTGTTGTTTTATGAAACATATGTGAAATAATTATTAGAGGGTCTCCTCCACAATATGCGGATTGTACGCCATATTTAATAGGGTTAACAGAAAAATAAAATAAAAATGAAGGCTGTGAATACTAAAAAGTATTTATTATTAAAAGAAAAATTATTTTAATTTAATGAATTATCAGTTTTTTTTTTCTTCTTATGGGATTTAATGATGGGAAGGAATTTTTCTTTAGGTTCTATAATAATTGAATTTTGTATTATTATTGTTTAAGAGAAAGGTTCATTGCTTATTATAATAATGTAGAATGTATATTTTTCTATACTAGAATATAAAATTTGATTTAATCTATTCAAAACTTAAATGCAAATTGAAGCGCCACAAGCACTTTATTTACATATCGGTTAGTGCTTGAGTATTTCCGAACTCAGAAATAAAATAAAATTCTTGCGGCAGTTTCTTCAACAGGAACATAATAGTGATTAAAATATGAGAATATTAACCAAGATCTATAATAAAACAAACCTGATAATTAGAGATAATATTATTCTGAGTAATGTGTGTGTACGTATCAAAATAATATTACATATTAGTGTAACTTTTTCTGATATTCCTGAAAATTGATTAACAAAAACAAAATAATATTAAAATACTATGCTGTTAAATTTTCAGATGGCCCTAAACCCTTTAAAAATATTTACGACTTTAGTTGGGATTACTTAAAAGTATTTAATTATCCTTGACCCTAAATGTTAGATATCTATAATTATTAAATACACTTAAATTTAGAATTATTAATTTGCTATACACAAATTATGTTTACTTCTATTAGATGTGGCTCTACTTGTTGTATATGCATCTGTAGTATATGACTTACTGCAAAAAAATAAATATTATATTACCGAAAAATCTATAACACGAAAAGAAATATGCTAAATTTAAGAAATGCTATGTAATTTGTAACTTTTTGTATCCAACGAAACGAAATAAATTACATTCAGTTTATGTTTATAATAGTTGTCATCTTTTCGAGTACGTAACATTATTGCAATTAGGAAATTATTTGAAGTATACTTGTACTAAATTAAATAAAATATCTATTAGTTTTCAAATTTTTATGTTAAAACAATTTCCTTTAAAAATTACACTGATCATTACACACTGAACGTTGTGATTAAATTTTTTTATTTACTACTACTGTACTTCACCCTACTAAATTGACAACATAAATCGATGGATAAAGAATACGTGAACAAAAAAAGAAAAAATATTAAAAAAATTATAATTGAATTATAAATTAATTTCTTGATAAATTGTATTTAATTTTTCAATTGAATTATGTTGAATATAAATTTCATAAAAATTTAATGTAATGAAGAATAATTGTAGAATTTATGTTTTAAGATATGACAATTAAATATTAAATATTATTGAAAATAGTATATTTAACATTTTTGTATATTAATGATCGTAAATTATGAAATTTTTCAACTTTGAACTATAAGAAATGTCCATTTTCGCCGCTGTTTTTTAATCACTCAGAAATACCATTGTTTGGTGGAAAAAAAATGTCTAATTTAGTAGAAATTAGGTGGAAATGCTTTTTATTAAAATAAATAAAATATATGTAATATTAAGTGATTTGTAAGACAGTAATTTACTCTTTTCTGCATTACACAGCTCATTAGAACCATAATCCGTTCACCAGATAGACATAGGTATATAAAAAATCGTGAAATAATTTTTTTTTTACTTTGTTGCATTTTCATCTCTCACCATTATTATATTTCAAAATAAAGTTAGTTTAGTTTCGCATATTAACTGATCATAGTTCCTTCATAAAAATACAACAAAATATAAAAAAAACCATCAGGGCCAATAACATAAAACTCCGACACAAAATGATGGATCACCAATCAAAAATTATATTCCTTTTTTTTTTTGTTCAGAAAAATAAAACAAGACTTAAATATACCAACAAAAACAGAAAAAAAGTTGGTTTTTCACTCCAGCCATCATAAACTTTGGAACGAAAAATAAAAATAATACTAAAAATCTTCTACATAGTTTGAATTTGGCATGAGATTTTCTTTAGACACGAAGGAGTTTTTTAAGTATATTATCAAAAAAAAAAAAAAAAAAAATAGAATATTATAAAAACGAGTTAAAAAAATAAATCGATATACGAGGCCGACTTTAACCTTTAGGGTCAAGGAGATTTAAGTACTTTTAAGTAATCTCACAACTAAACGAAAAACAAAAGTTTTACTTAAAGAAAGATGTGCAAGATGAAAAAAATAAAATAAAACATTATTACAACATAATATGTTTTTTTTTGTACATTTTAACCTAAAAAAAAAAAAATAAAAACCAAAAATAACATAAAAGATTTTGCGCCAAAAACTCCATTTCTCCAATATATTTTCAAGATAATAATAATTTTTAAAAATCTAGAAAAATATTATTATAAATATAAAAATATAATATTATTCTCCTTTAGTAATTCAAGGTTTATGAACATGAAAATAGCCTTTAAGTAGTTTTTATTTTTATTGTTTTTGTTATGAAGATGACCGCTTCATGTTTTTTTGTGGTTAAACGAAGACATCCAATCATCACCTTTATATATTATTTCCATGTTGGTTGTTTCTAAAAGTTTATCATTATTTTTTTTTTTTTTGGTTTTATGTAAAAAAGTATTTTTAAAGTGCGTTTAAAAAAAAACGTATTATTGTAGGTACAAAAATATTTGTATATATTTCTGAAAATATTTAAACAAATCGTTTATGCTTTGTGAAAATTTTTGATAACATAATTGGAATATTTTATCTGTAGAATATTTATGAGCTCAATATTATTATTATTATTATTAATTGTTAATTTAATTTCAATTAATTTTATTCTTTTAGTTAGCAAATTTTTCTCAATTTCTTTGGTTATAAGATACGGTTAATTATTTAAGTGTAATTCTGTTTCAGTGATTGTTAAGTAGAAACTTAAATATAATTATTATTCAACTTACATGGTATTTAATATTGATTATATACTAAAATTTCTATATTTATATTTGTATCTCGATTGAATTGAATTTAAATTTAGTAGTCGCCAATAAATATATTCCATAATTTTTAGTTAGATTCTATAATTCTCTAAAAGTATCATAATAAATATTAAATCTTTGAAATGAAGTCAAATTATTCCTACTAATATAATGTCACAGATATTACCATTAAATCACTATTTTACACAAATAATTTCGTCAACTAAATAGAACGTTTTTTTTTTTAAAATATTACAAATTATTACATTTCAATTGAAATCCAAAGTCCATTTTTCACAATATTCTTTATGCAGTCTAGACTACAAAAAAGTAAAAAAAAAAAAGAAAAAACATTGTCAAAACATTAAAAATCACACTAAATTCATTATTCCGCCAACAAAATCAAATTGAACTTATTCTTTCTTTTAATACACCCCCAAAAAAAACACATTATTTTTTTACAATTCCTTTTACAAATTTGAAACATAACAAAAAAAAAATCTAATAATTCTGACTTCACTACATACAAAAGCAACATATTATCCTACACAAAAATTTCCTCAACATTATCCCAACTTTTTTTTCTAACGCATAATGGAAAATGTTTATGTTTTTTTGCGCAACTTTAAGAATTTTGCGCCTACGCACGCAAATACATTACGTATTATTTGTATAACCATAGAGCTTCAAATCAAAAAATTCCAAAACACAAAAAAACGTATCACTTAAATTACAATATTATTTCCGAAAGATTTACAAGACCACAAAAATGAAATAATAATAATAATAATAATAATTTAGTAACAATTCATCTAAAACGCACATAATACAACATAAAAAGAAAACTGTTTTTTTTTTGTTTTCTTTTACAAAAAAAAAAACATTGTATAACAAAATGCATCAATCTTTCTCAATTTCCATAATGGCGAGCACCATAAAAATGAATCTTTCAATCTTTTATGTTGTATATAAAAATACGATTTTTTTTTTATTACTATAATGTTGTTGGTGTTGTTATTTGTGCATATTTGCCGCCCAAACTGCCATAAAAAAAAATTTACTTCCAAATGGGCAGAATATTAAAAATAAATAAATTTGTTTAACAATACACCCTGTAAATTTTCTGATATTACATTATAAAACCTTTAAAATGATGACAGATATTTGTTTTTTTTTTGCCTATACATAAAAGAAAATTCAGATATAAATCAGAAATTCTAATAAAGCAAAATGAACCAAAATAAAATGGTTTAATTGAAATCAAAAATAATAATATTAAAATGATATTTAATGGCAATAAATTATTAAATAAACGTTAATAAAGCGGGTATATCATTTTTTTTTTCATCTAGTCTAGTTTTTAATCTGGAATAAAAAACAAGACAATTACACGCTACCTGATCATAATTCATAAAGTACAAGTTTTTGATAAAAATTTATGGATTATTGTTTATAAATAAATTATACATGACTAATTTTATGTTTCAATGAAATATACTTCTTTGTTTCATAAATGATAGAGAGTACAGAAATTTTGATGTTGAGAGTACATGAAATCCAATATTAAATGTTTTAGGTAAATTTTTTGATTTTGGAATACAATTATTTAGAATGTAAAATTGGTAGAAGGTTTAAATTTACTTGGCTGCTTGGGTGGTGTAAAGGGTTTATAAAATTCAAAGGAAAAATTGTCGAGCTAAGCAACTATCAAGCTAAACCACAGAGTAATTAATGTTGCCCCTTGTACAACGGGCCCATTACCTGGTAGAGACCAATTAATGTTACCATTATATCACATCGACTCATCCCAATCTTTTAATGAACGATAACAATTTGACCAGACTTTACTCTTGTATTATATCTTGCAAGCGTAATAAGTTCCACGAACGGGAAGTGGTATAGAAGATGAGTTCGATTAATCCAACAAGTTTACTTCAATTTACTTATTTAGACATTCAGATTAAGATTAAACAAATTTGATTTATTATTATATAGTCTTTATCGGATTTACTTAATTCAATTCGTTTTACCAGTTTTTTACGAAACCAATTAATTGAATTGAAGTTTATTGATTATAACTTAAAATCAAAAATTGCAATAAATTATTTAATTTTATACGCAGCACCGCTTTTTTAGAAAATATCTAATAATAATATTAATTCAAAAAGTATATACACGCATCTTTGAGGTTGTCCACATCTTTCTATATAATTTAACCTTAAATTTTTATTTTAATGCCACATATGGTGCTCTTATGGTGAATATACTATACTTTTGCTGCACCTTTAATTCTTTATAGTCTTTTCAATGAATTTAAATTATTTGCGCATGCAATTTAGGATAGTTGGATTAAAATATATTGTACGTTGCCCTTAAATTTTAAATACATAAATGCAATAACCTAAAGAATTTAAATTTCAACTTTAATAATGCCAGGTGGGAGGAAAAAATTCTTTCAATTTAATATTCAATTTATTGATAATAAAAATAAAAATTGAACGTATTATACTTTCTATGTGTAAATATAGACTTTCTTATTTATGTAATAGGTATTTTTGAAGTTACACTATGTAGACATGAAGAATATTTCAGTGAAATGAAATAAATTTCTAAATTTTTGATTTCAGTGAAAAAAGAATTTGGAAATATTTACTGTTTACTAATATAATTAATAATTTTCATTTTGTATAACGAAAGTATTGTTTAAAGTAGACAAAATTTTATTAAAAAATTATGTCTAATTGACAGTTTCGTTACTAATTTAATGAGAGATGAATTGGGTAAATTGAATAACTATAAATTTAAATTATTTATTTACACTTACGAGTTAATTACTGACTAGACTATGTTCTTAAAATGTCAATTTTTTAAAAATAAAATTTCATTCAAAATATGTTTTAATCTATTTTTCAAATAGGATTCTACTAAGTGAAGTCATTGTCACAAAAATTATATTTGATAAAAAAAAACATATTTTTCTTTTCATTATCTAACGTCTAAACTAACAATTTTTTGTAATCCAATCTGGGCTCATCAAGGTGTGTTACTTTTCAAATTGCATTATAAAAAAAAACTTATTTAAAATTATTTTTTCCTTATTATATTTTTGATATTTTCTTTTGTTTTTTTTTTTTGCAAAACTTCTTTAACTCTTTTCAAATTATTTGCGTGGGATGAAAACTATATATAAAAATATCTATACAGGTAACAGGTAGATATTAAGTCTTTTATTTTCTTTATGAACTAAACTAAGAATCATCATCATCATAAAATGTTAAAATAAAAAAAAAAATCATTTTTTTTACGAATATATCTGTTATACTGCGATAATATCTTTATGCAATATACAAAACAAAAAAGATCTCTCTTCAAAAAAAACTTACATATACATGATTTTATATCGTAATTTTCATTTTATTTATGCTATTGAAACTTATATTATTATTATCTATAAGAATTATTTCTCCCACCCCTCTCCCAAAGAAAAAAAAATACAAAACATAAATTCTGCATATACATAAGATATCAATGTATGCGTGTTATGTTGGCGCATTGTAACTTTACCGTGTACATAATATTATTATTTTTTTTTTGTGTTGCATGCTCGCGCACTTTTCTTGCTTTTAAAATATGGCCGCACAAGATACACCACAGTAAATGTTTTTTTGTTTTTTGCTTTTATGATATTTTTACGAATGAAATTTGCTGTTTTTTTTTTGTTGGTTTCTTAAACCTGCGATGTACCAGAACAACCATTGCTGCGCAACAACTTCGTAATCAGAGAAGAAAAAAAAATAGCTTAAATACATTGCAAATAATTTGCAATGATAATACATAAAAAAAAACTTGATTGAAACGACTTGAAGACATGAAAAATACACAAATCAAGGAAATTGGATATTCAATGTGCGCGCTTAAAGGATTTCAGGCAAAATTTTCAATTTCATAATATTCTTTTTTTATTTAAAACGTTTATAAAATTTATTTTTTTTAAATAATTTGAATATAAACGAATTCAATTTCCAAAAAAAAACGTAATTTTTCAATATTTTTGGTTAATGTTAACCAACAAAAAATGTATATCCTTTGGGAAGATCGAAGTTGTAATATAAATTATTTTCCTGACCACCAAAAATAAAAAAAAAAATTTGAAATATATTTAAATTTTTTAAATAAATTTTTATTGTAGCCATAATTTAAGATATTTTTTTTGCCAATGACCCAAAGCAGATATTCAAATATTTTTCAACATGTTTGAAAATTATGTATAGTTTATATTATATAGAAAAAAATTCGTGACATAATTGAGTGTAAAACGATTTATTTTTTTACGCCAAATAAAATATACTTTAATTTAAATATTCAGATTTAATTTGGCAATACAAAAAAACAAATTTCTTTTAAAAAAAGATTTCACGGAACTTGCAGTGACAATTTAATGACTTTTTTGAACAAAAAGATTTTAATATTTTAAATAATGACTATTTAATTATATTTTTATGAAATTTACTTATTTCCAAGAAATTATTATTATTTTTTTGGAAGATAATTTGTTATTTTAAAATAATTTGATTTAATTTGATCAGAAAAATCCCACGATTGTAATTTTCTTTTCATTATTTTCTTTAAAAATTTTGATGAAAATTTATATAAAATAATAAATTGTTGAGCTGAGAATAGGAAACAAAATAAACTGAATTATATACATACATATTTAAGAAGAATAATTTAGATCATAGTCTCTACCAATTATTTGCAGTGTGACACAACAATTTTCTTTACTTTTCATAGTACCGCGACCCAATTAAAATTTGAAAAACTTACGGTCATTAACAATTATATAAATAAATGAAATTATGCATGAATGATAATAACTTCTAAAATCAGTAAATCTATACTAAGAGCTATTCAGATGAATTTCGATCTATAATAAATCCTTCAATTTTATTTTTAATATTTAAAATTAAATATCTGAAAATTAAGAGTTTCATATTACATAAAACATAATTCATATGAAATAAACTTGACCAACGTAAAACATGAAATTGAATTTAATATTATGAAATGTATGCTGGAACCATTCTCGAGGATTAAAATCTTTTCATCGGTATTAAATATTGAATGCTACCAAATTTTGGGTCGCCACCCATAGGTTGTGACCGGTTGGTTTGGACAATTATCATATTTTCACTAAACTAATTTTGGGAATCGTGGTGTCAAAAATTATACATTTTATGTTGCAAAAATAATTTGCAACATAAAAGACTACAAATCTTATTTGTAGTATCTTTATTAAAATATAGTTCGTAAGCTATCTTTTGATTAAAAAACGACTAGAAAATTGATTAAATTAAAAAAAAGCAACTGATAGTGTTTTTTTTAAAGAAAACTTAATAAATAAGAATTCTTTAGTATTAATAAAACGCTCATATATTGAAGTCACATTTTTCCATTAAAAAGCAACTAATTTCAGTAAATTTTCTTTGTCACACTAAAGTTGAATTTTATATTATGATTAAATAAATTTATTTCTTTACAAAATCCTGCTAATCTTTTTTTTCGTTTTTACCTTTTGAAATAAAATTGTACAAAACCTCCAGAGTTTTGATCATTTTTTTGCTGGAATATATATTTTAAATTTTTCTGTTTTTTTTTCCCCTGATTATAAATTAAATAATTTTATTGAAAAACACTTTTGTAATGTGTTGGCTATTTTCATATAATGCACCCAGACAAAGCGAATTACAAAACAAATTTATTACATATTAGCATTTTTGCATAAATGCAAATTATAAGATTTTTTTTATTTATTTTATTTAGTTTTTGACATTTTCATTTTTTTTTTATCTTTTATTAAAATTTATTTAAGAATTTTTCAAAAAAAAAAAAAAACTAAATACATAAAAGAAAATGCGTGAGTACCTTAAGTTATGTGAATTATATGCAGGTGGGATTTTTTTTTTTGTATATAAATTTAGTTTTTTATATTTTTTTAATAAATATCATTAATTTAATTAAATTAAATTGTAGTAAATTAATATAAAGATTTCAATGAATTAAATTTTAATATAAATCGTCATTAAGCAAGCAAACAGTTTTAATGAACCGTTGAAACCTGCTTGTAGGTTAAAATATTATATAGGCACAAATTTGACTTTTTTTTGAAAGATTTTATTATTGTTATTATTATTAATTTATTTGAATAAAAAGCGCACCGGTTTAAAGAACCAAGAGCTAAATTGTGAACGGTAATCCAATTAATATTTAATTATTTTTGAACTTACTTCAAGTAGTACGTTATGTTATTATCTTCTGTTGCCAAATCCTACCAAACAATATGCCAATATTGGGACCAAAGGTATCGTTTTCTTAAAATAACATACTTATCTCATTTACGAAGCGATGCTGCCTCCTTAATAAACTTGAAAATTTACTTTCTGGTACCTTTTCTTGCCTTCTAAATCGCTAGTTGCCCGGAATTGTAGGTGTGCTGCTACTAAGATTTTGGAAGTTATAAAGTATTTAACTAATGCAGCTGCTATATCCAGCCATCCTCAACTGTAGTCTTATTGCTAGTTTTCCCAATAAACAGTGCCCTGTTAGAATACCAGTCATTAGATGCAGATTAGACAAATTATGACTCGTAGTCTAACAGTGCACTGTGAAACCCCATTATTTCCGTTGGCAGCATCTGTCTGTTTTAGGAGTAGCAATTACAATTATTCTCCAGTATTGACGGTAATTCTTTTTTTATTCTAACTGGATATTACTTAGTCAAGGAAACATTATTGAAGTTTAAAATTAACCTGATGATAACCAAGGTTCTATTAATTTAAATTCAATAATTTATTTCTCTATAAAATTTAAAAGTCTTCCCAATCTTTTTTCATTTCATAAAATTTATCAAAAAATATGTTATATATATATGTGCTATAGTCTAAAATCCAATTAAAATTTACCACAAAACAGGTGCATATACCATTTTTCTTTTATCTAATATTTAAAATGAAAATTCTCTTCAACACTTTATTTTTTTTTTACCCGCAATTTTCCAGGTGGTATTGAAAATTCATATATATAAACGTATAGAAGAATTTTCATTATTAAAAACTGTTATTAGAAAGAAAACATTTAAACAACAGCAATATCAGCAGAACAACATCAAATTATTAGTATCATAAATATTTCTTTTTTTTTTACAAAACTTTTTTTTTTTATGAAAAATAATAATCTAAATAACTGTATCTAACCAATAAAATAGAAAAGTAAGACAAAGAAAAGTTGAACGTAAATAATTTTTTATATGCTTTTGGGAAAATCATGATTAAAACTCAATTAACCACTTGACTGCAAATATAAAAATACAAACAAATATTCTGTGCAATCTTTTTTCCATTAATATAAAATAAAAACGTTATAATATCTAGCGATCTAATTTTGATATAAGTTTTAGATATTTAAAACTAATTTTTATAAAGTATAAATAGATTTTTTTAAGTAAAAGATAGCGAATTTATTTTTGTATAGATTAAATACTGTAGACTAGAAAAAATCCGTCGGCAACAGTGGTTTTTTTTTTATTAGTTTTAATATTGTTGAAATTTTCTGAAATAGACAAAGAAAGTTTATGAACTGACGATGCAGCATATACGGTCCGAAAATGATCGACCTCTTGAATAGTGTGCACATACAATCAGAAATAAAATATATGTACTTGAAACATTTTTTTTTTTGTATAATATTCTTTATTCGTCTATGAATGTACTTGAAACAAAATTAATTTTACTTTGATAGTAAGGCCATTTGCTCCTAATAATTTTCAACTTAAATTGCGCTCGCACATACTTGAAAAATTGAAGGAAAATTGGTTTTTTTTAAAGTATTTTTTTTTTTTAGATATGAAAATTGAGGTTTAGTGATATGAAATATTAGATTTAATTGAACAGGGGCTGATCATTTCGTGAAACATAAAATTTAATTTTATTAATTATTTTGTAATTTCTTGGAGCTAACACTTATTTACAACTTACATGAAAATAGCTTGGCGTTATTTTTCCCTGATCTGTCAGGGGTTTATAAATATATCAACCACTAAACTGAAGTGTAGTTACAAGCCCCTTGGTTAATACTAAATTTTTCCAATACTAAAATATTTTTAAAACTTGCATTTAACTTGCATGATCCAAAAAAAAAACTAATAATAATTTTTGAAGAACTTTTCTAAGATGCCATTACTTGTTGTTGTTTTTATATTTCATAAGAGTTTTTATATAATGTACATATATATATATATATATATATATTTTCTGATTTACAAAAATTCCGTGACTGACATAAATCCACATTACATGATCTACGAAAAGCATTGTGTGTGGCTTTTAAAAAGAATTTTCATTAAATTCGCTATAACCACTTTTAAAAACATAATTCTTTACTCTTAAAATAATATATAATAATTTTATATGTTCGCGTATAAATACTTTTTAAAACTTATATAGAATTCAACTTGAAATATTTAGTTTTTTTTTTAATATACCACGAGCCGCGCTACGATCAAAAATTACTTTTGAAAAACCAAAAAAAAAAAACGATCTTAAAATGCTTTTTCAAGTAAAATGATTATGTTTTTTTTTTTTTGTGTGAATAGGCCACAAAGTAAGTGTAGAATTGAAAAATCAAGTGAATTTTTAAGATCCTTGAAAAGCTCTTGAATACTGCCGCAAAAGGATCTTAATTTTCATTGGTATCTAAATATTTTATGTGTGTGGAGTTTGCAGAAGAGCAGTATTAAAGTACAGAAAAATAAAAACTAAAAATAAAATAAAATGTTTTTTTAATCATAAAATTTTTTTTTTTTATCTTTAATCTGCCGGTAATTAATGTGAAGTATGTGCTCGCGCTGAAATGTTTTTTTTTCTTTTATATGTATATGCTATTGGCGGAAAATAGACATTAAATAAAGTTATATATTCTTTATTAATTGTTCCCTTCAAGTTTTTATGCTAAAAATGTTGTATTTACTCAAGGCTAAAACCTTACACATTATTATTGTGATATAAAAATCTTTAGAATTGTTTAGTTATAAAATACCGGAAATGTTGATAATTTTGTGTAGATTTTAAATTAAGATTTCTTAACTATCTATGATTTTAGATAGAGTATAAACATATTTTTTTTTAACCGTCTTAGGAAAAATTTTGCTTTTAAATTTAATCATAATAAGATTTATAAATTTCTATAAGTAAAGTAATTTAACATAAAAAAAGTATATTCATTAATATAGTTAAAATGAATATAATTAAAAATTAATACTTGAAGAAGCTTTTGTGATTAAATAAGAAATTTTTTGAAAGTGAATTAAAATTCTTTAATGTTAAAACTTTTCATATTAAAAATAAACTAAAAAAAAACGTTTAAAAAAAAAACAGAAACAAACCAGCATCGTTATTTTCTACAAATTGTTTTATGGCCGACAACAAAGATTAAAAGTTTTTGAAACCTGAAAATCTTGTGAAAAACTTTTACCCAAAAAAAAAAAAATTAAATTTAACCCTTTTATTTTTTTCTTCCTATGTTGTATACTTAAATGTCATTGAAAATAATTTTCCTTAATGGTTTCTGGCTCTAAAAAATTTTCCTACTAAAAAAATAAACCCACAAATATTTAATTATTACTGATTATAGTTGGGGGCAAAATAGAGGCAAGGTCCTTTTTCTTCTTCTTGATAAATATATCTATATAGACTTATTATGTATAATGTGTAATTTAAATAATTTCTATATAGAAAGACCAAAAAGTAAGGTTAATTTTTATTGATATTTTTAATGTGACAAAAGAAAATTTGATATAATTTCGTATATACAAAAGACTATAAAGAAAATTTAACCATCTTTTATGAGTTTTTCTTGAAATTTTCGCACAATATGAAAAAGGTGATATTAATTGTTCACAAAAATTTAAGTGATATACACAATAAAACACTAAAAATATCTGATAATGAAATTTAAATCTTTTATGACCTTTTTAAGTGTTTAAAATTTTAGTAACAATAATGATTTTAAATTTTTATGGTAATAATTTTTAATTATTATTATATATCATATGTGATTAAAAAAAGAGGATTTTAAGTACTAGGAGTTGTGAATTTAATTGAATTTTAATTTTTTTTATGGTCGTTGTGTAATTAAGGACAGTATATATAATTTATTTCCATATAATTATATAAACAACAGAAAAAAATTGATTTGCATATTAGTTTTTTTTTTTTTTTGAATAGAAATTCTTTAAGATTTTCATGTGTCATAAATTCTTTTAGTCTTTGGGTGTAAAATAATTGAATAATTATAAATTAAAAAACATAATTTAGCTTTTAAACTGTCATTTATTTAATATGGTAACGCAGTTCTGTTTATGTTTATGTATGTCATATAGAAGACTGTATTTTTTTTTTATATTTATACTAACTGGAACAGATATTTATGTTATAGTCTATATATAAACGTTGGTCTAAAAATTTAATTATCATAAAAATTTAATTATATTATCAAAGATATACTCGTAGACATTTTTATTTTGTTTGGCGAGAATACATTAGGCTCGAAATTAAAATTCTTACATATTTATGTAAATTTAAAAAAAATTATTTTAAAGAAAATATGTATTTTTAAAATGTTTAGGAAAAACTTTTATTCCTACAGTGTTTCAGGCTGTGTGGACAAATTTTACTCTCCATTCTCAAAAATGAATTTTACATGGGCAGGCAGAGAGTATTTTAAAGTTAACTTAACTTTGACAAAAATTAAGTTTACAAAAATAAGAAAAATAGGGTCTTTAAAGGTCTAAGAAATAATTGACACTGTGTAATTACAGTATGAAACTCTGTTAGATTGTTATCTCTCCACAGATTCGTAAAATATTTAGAAATGTCAAAGAAACAATTGAAGAATTTGTTTGAAATGAATATAAAAACTGTTTACTTAAACCGCCAAGTTCTGCATTGATTTCTACAAAATTTCTCTTCAAACAATTTAAATGTTATATATTTTACTATTAGCCAAAGTCTAAATATTATCCATGTACATCTGTCATTTAGTACTAAAACTTAATCTAACTTTAAAATTTATAACTACAATTCATTTTATCAGGCTATTAATTATAAATTAAAAATTAACTTATGTTTCAAAATTGGTACATAACATAAAAAAAAAAACATCAAAATACTAATTTTAAAAATCTATGTTTACTTTTTTTTTAAAATTTTCATCTCTTCATAAAAAAAATATTAATACAAGATATTTATATCTTCATTAAAGTTATTTATTGACTTGAAAATTGATTATAAAAGTGTATATTCAATTTGATTAATGCCAACATGCTCTCATATAAGAATTTTATTATACACAATATTATAATAATATATAGATAAAATAAAAGAATTTTTTTTTTTTATTAAAACCCTAGAAATTGTATCTTATAGATTAATAGACATGCACATAATATCGTTAAAATAAAATAAAAATATTATGTTCATATTCTGTGTCCACTATCAAAACACATTTTATTATTAATATTGTGAATGATGTGGAAGATGGTTTTATGAAGTAATACACCATAAAACACACAATTTATTTAAATTAAAAAAAAAAAAAATTTATATTAAAAAGATGAAAAAAAAAGTTTGTTAGGATATTAATAAATAACCCAAGAAAATAGAAATGATAATTTTAATTAATTTACACTGTGCAACGTATTATAAACAAAGTACTTCTCTTGCTATAATTTTGTAGATTATTTATATTTTAATGAAATGCATCAGACAAACTACTTGAAATATTTATAGAAATGTATATATATATTTTAGTATGTATATATTATTGTTTTTTTATGAATAAAGCTCTTTAAAACTACTTGAAAATTATATTAGTAGAAGAAATCATGAAAATGTCAAGTATTGCATATTAGAAATGAAAATTAAAGTTTTTAAAAAAATATATAAATTTATAAAAAATCCAATAATTTTGAAAAATTTATTAGAAAAATATCTTGACAATATATTTAAGTTGATCAACTTGAATCAAATTGATTGATGATTTGTTTGTAAAATATTAAAAAATAAGACGATCAGAACTATTTTATTTATATCACTAATTATGCTTGAATGAATTATGATTGTAAGTTGTATGGTAAATTATTAAAGTACATAATGTAAACATTGTATAATAAGGATTGTCAAAAATTAATTATATAATTATGTAGTAGCATTTCTTTCTAAGATATTTAATTAGAAATATTTACCATTGAACATTTGAATACCGGAAAGTTCATAAATTAATTAGTAGTAGTACAAAATTCATTATAATTACTATAAATTTCTGTCAAAATTATTTAAAATTATTAAAAATATTTGAAACTAAATATAAAAATTATAAATCATAAATTTAAAAAAAAAAACAAATTATATAAAAATTAGATAATTATTTTATAAATACATTTTAAATCACTTTTTCACCATTTATTACCTCATAATTCATCCTAAACTCATTATATCTTGTACGGGCCAACTCGTGTCTATTATAAATTTATTAGCTGCGACATTAATTTATAGAATTATGGTAGTCAAATTAATTAATTTCAAGCGTTTTTTTTTTTTTTTTTGCTTATATTTCTTGTTTATAATATGAAGAAGTAAAACTTGCTTTCGATTTCTTATACGGTTGGATGGTCATAGTTCATACAAAATTATAAATTTTGGTGAAAAAAAATTATTATAATCGACTTTTAAAAATGCTAATTCGTTGTTTTTTTTTTTTTTTTTGTTGACTATACACCTGAAATGCTTAATTTAAAATGGTCTCATATTTTAATTTAAATATTTATAAGTGGATTATATATTATTAAAAGATGTGAACAAAAATTTTATATATTTTTATTGTAGCTGATGTATTTATAATCGCAAAAATTATAAATACATAAATGTTTTTTATCATACATATATATATATATATTTAATTTATGCTTTTGATTAAACAATAATTATGACCATAGAAATAATAATGCAGAAAAAACTTAAAATTTATATATATATATGTAAACTAATCATCATTTCAGAAAAATTGTAATGCAAATATTATAAAAAAATTATGAATTTGGAATAAAAATGTTAAAACAAACATTAAAAAAAAAAAAAATTAAAATTAAAAAAAATTCCCAAAAAAAAATAACAAAATAATAATAAGAATTGCAAAAGATAAATATTATTTTAATATACATCAATTTTATAGAGTGTATAATGAATTATGTACAAAACTGTTGTTGTTATATTATGAGATAAAAGACAGAGAAGTGCATTAAATAGCGATTAACATAACACGATTTTAATGGTTTTAAAACTATAAATCAAAATGGCCATATAAATTTTTTCTGGCTTTTTATTTTTTTATGAACAAACTTGCGATGTGATATTTCATTTGTTGTGTTATTGAGGTTATTTAGGTTGGTAATTTTAATTTTTTTTTTTATATATATACATATATATTTTTGCTTATGTTGTTTTTGGGGGCTCTTAAGCTATAATATATTAAATGACTTGTTAAACATATTATCCGTTCTCGCTAAATAAAATTTAGTATTTTATTAAAATAAAGTTTTTTTTTTTTTTGATATATTAGTTAAATAACATACAACAACAAGAACAGAAAAAAAAGGATGAAATTAAACTTGAGGACTAATAAAATTAATAAAAAAAAATTTTATTTCATGTTATTTTTAACACATTTAATGTTTAAAAAAAATATTTTTGTTGTTGTTGTTAAATTAAATATCATAATAAATTAATGTAGAGGCAGGCGCAGGCAAAAATATTGCAATTAAGATAAATTTTGAGATAGAAAACAGGAGCAGCAATAAATGAAATTGAAAATTGAATAGAATTTAAAAATATATAAAAATATAATTGATAACATGTTTTGGTGTGTGCAGAACATTGCATTAATAATTTGTCGATGGACAAAAGTCATTTGTAACGAATTTTCACTTTTGAATATAATTTTGTTTCATTTTAATGTAATTTTCATAATTCAAAATAAAATTTTACGAATTTTTCTAGTAAAAATACTTAAAATTAAACTGTTTGTCTGTCACCAAATTATAAGTAGTATACTTGAAGAAAACTCTGTATTCGTTTTAGGGTCTAATATACATTAATTGAAAACTTACCCACAAAATTTTATTTAGATTTCCGTTGAATTTTTAATACTATTATAGTAAAAATTTACAAATTTGTCTACATATATGAAGTTGTATTAAAGTTGACTTATAAGGGCTGTCAACAGGATTCTTAGAATTATTCTTTTATTAAGGTTTAATGTAGTATCAAAAAAAAAAAATTGTTTCCAGTTTATGTACGAAAAGGGTGCTGACATTATGTATATGTATATAAAAGATTTTTTTATATTATAAAAACGTATTCAACCAAATTTAAAGTAATAGTTTAATTTATGGCTTTGAATAAATAAATAAATTAAAATCATTTTAGGTAATCCATCAACTTGGCAAAAAAAAAAAAAAAAATTCATTGAACAACATAAAAAAAACAAGACTTCCCGGTCAGTCTTCCCGCATAATAAATGAATAATTTAAAGTTAAAGTTGTTTTTTTTTTTAGATTTAAAATTAAAATTTTCATTTAATAAATCACATACATATACAGGATTAGAACATGATTCCAGCTATACAGAAAATTAAATTCAAATAGCATATTAGTTTGTTTTCATTTCAATTTTTTTTTTTAGTTCGAACAGGATTTTAGATAAATTCATAATACTTTTAGTTTAAAGGGAATTTGTATTTGGATATTTCAGTCAAAAATGATCAAACTTTTAAATAATTTTTGTAGTTTTTCTAGATCATATTTTTAAACAATTAATTCTAATGTTTTAACATGTTTTTAAAAAAAAAACATATTAAATGTTTGTACTTTTTACAATATTTATTCTCACTGTCTGCCTGTCTATCTAACTACTGATTATTAATATAAATAATTATACAAAAAACGGAAGTTTATTTAAAACAAGTAAAATGAAGAAAAAATTTTTTTTAAATTTTAATTTTAAAATGAAGATTTTTTTCTTATTTGGTACATTTAAAAGAATTTTAAATGTAAACAAAACTGCAAAATTCAAATCAAGACTCAAGAGTTTTTACAAAAAACATATATATACATAATACAGTCTATTTTCAAAAATATTCTTTTTTAACATCTCTATATAAGAATCAGAATAATCATATATTTCTTTTTATGTTGTTATGTTATTTTTTTTTTTTGTTGGTATATAGACAAATAACCTTAAACAACATACAAAAAAAAAAAACATATATTAAAATATTTAAAGATACTGCAACACAAACAGTGCATATGATTGCTCATATCCTCTTCTATATTATAATAGTATGCCGGAAAGTGACTTGTTTACCTATATATATATATCGTCAAAGTAATATAAACTTTCTACCTTTTTAACGAGCCTATAATCAAGAAAATATGTCCAACAAGTTCTTTGTAAACATTTACTAACAACAACAACAGCAACTCTTTATCTACCAAATAAATGAAATTAATTTGAGGTACTTACATACTCTTGAAGTAAAATTGAGTTTATAAATATTGTAGGTGAAGTCCTAACAATGACTACCAATTTAAGTTCGAAGACTTTTATTTTTTTCTCATTTTTAGTAGTTTTTTTTTTTTTTTTTGGTTTTGGTTTTGTGAGACCGAGAGTGCGTGAAAGTGTGTCTAAGGTAAATATTTACAATTTTTTTTTTTTTCAAGTTGTTCTTGTTCTTGAAGAATTCATTTATGTATTATTATCATTTTTGTTGATGGTTACGTATTTTTTTATTTGTATCTACCATGATTTTTAAATAAGTTAATTTAATTATTAAGGGAAAATAAATGAATTTCAATTCTTTGTAGATAAGTAAACGCATTTTTAATAGCCTTACAAATAAGGAAAAATTGAAGTATATCGACAACAAGTATACAATTTATCTAGTTAATAAAGTTATTTAAAACTTATATATATATGTTTATGTATATTTTTTTATTTCACTGTCTTCCTCTTGAAATAATTTTATTTAAAACAAAATAATATAATATTGTGTATTTTTTTTTCAGGTGATGCCAGTAATGCTAGTATAGGTAGTGGTGAAGGTACAGGTGAAGAAGATGATGATGCAAATGGCAAAAAGAACCAAAAGAAACGTGGAATTTTCCCAAAAGTAGCAACAAATATTTTAAGAGCGTGGCTGTTTCAACATTTAACGGTATGTGGAAAATTGCATAAAAAAAACTTATTTATAATTTATGTTTCTGTTAGTATATGTGTACGAATAATATCATGTTTCTAGGAAAAAAAAATCAATTTTTCTAATTCTTATTGTCCTATATAATCTGGTAATTCATCAATGTCAGAATACTAAACAATAACAGCAAATAGAAAATTTGATTATTTTAATGGTTAATATTGATTTTTAGATATTTTTTGTATAAAGTAATTTCATAAGAAATGAGAAGATTTATTTTGTTTACAATCAAGGGGAACTACAAACAAAAAAAAAATAGGAAAATATTTCTACAATTTGTGATGCTTTAATCTTAAATCAAGTGAATTTGTTTAATTATTTTAATTAAATCATTTTCGCAATATAAATGATTTTATCAAGCTTCTTTTTATAATTTCCTTGTGTCAACAGTAATTTTCTTCCTGTGTCTCTAAAATTATGAACGTTTTGAAGCCATTAACAAAATGAAAATAAAAATCTAAAAAAAATCAAAACTAAATCGATTTCCGAAATTATCAAAAATATATAATTTTATTTTATTCTTTAAATAGTTTTTATTCTTTAGTTGTAGATAAATTTTAAATGGTCATTTTTGTATATCCTGATATGCTTCTTATATCCTTTAAATATTAGTATATATATACCAACAAAAACCAATATCTAGATTACATTTAATATATTTCTCTCTACCAGGATAGTTAGAATTGTGCATAATTCCTGTTTAAAAAATTGACTCGCTTTACTATCGATAAACTAATTTTATATATATATATATATATATATATATGCCAGGAAAATATTTTAAATTCCGATGACCATTAGAAATGTCATTAAGATATTATCGCGAAAATATTATTACATATTTGCTTTTACTTTTTTTTGTTCAAAAAAAAAACATATATTTTTCATATTATATACATAATCTATATAAAGAGACAATTTTATATTATTATATATTCAGGATTTTAATATTGATAGTTTTTTACTTTATACCTAAAAAAATCTAACCATTTTAAAGGATATTTTATGTCTTTTTATATGAAATGTTGCACCACCAAAAATTGTCTAACTAAAAATTTTTGTATATCACTAAATAAATATAAATATTTTATATATCTCGGCCGACATTTTCTCGGACATTCAGGAAATTTTGAAAACTTTACTATATACTTATTTATATTATACATAGTTAAATAGATTTTTTTTTTTTTGCAACAAAAATATTTATATAAATAGTCACACCATTATGATTTTATCCTTCGGTATTGATGGGTAAAAAAAAAAATATTTATGAAAATATAAAATCGAATAAACTATTAAAGATAAATACATATAAAAATGGCTATTAAGGATATTATAAAAAGATATTAAAAATTTGACCAAATATCCTATTTTTAAGGACATCAGTATATTCATTTTATAAGTACAAAAAAAAAAAAACGTAGAAATGAAATTTGAAATTTTTTGTATCGTCGTAATGGTCAGTTAACAAAAGTTAAATAGCTAAAGACATTTAAATAATATAATTTATAAAATATTATAATAAAAAGGATACTATTTAGAATTAAATATATTAATGTAGAGTTGAGTTTTTGATCTTTGATATAGGATAATCTTTAAATAAATGTTAAAAGTACGTTACAGATTGTGGTGGACTCTATGGTTTTTCTGTTTATAACGAGATACTGAAAAAAAAGGGGTGAATATAATATAAGAAGTCCATTAAAAAAGGATTTAAGTATAGTATTAAACAAATTTTTTTTTTTATTATTTCTTTTATAACTAAATTCATTTATCGTAACGCATTTTGAATATGGTTTCTGGACCAATAAAAGGGGCTATTTTTACCATGAGATGGAAAATTTTATAGTATAATCGGGTAAATTTCAAAAATATCCGTCCGTATTTGACTTTAAAACTTTAATATTGGTGGTCAATATTGAAATATTTGTAAGGCAAAATCAAAATAGTGATATTATTCTTAAAGTTGGGGTAAGATTTAGTGTCAGTGAAAATATTCTCAACAGCATTTTTACTGATAACTAACAGATCAAGATATTTTATATTTTTTAAACTTAGAGTTACAAAAGTACTCTTCATATATTATGTACTGGAATATAATTTGTGTCCGAAATTAATTTTCCCAGTAAAGCTAGATAAATATTTTTCTGACTCTATTCCAAATTCAATTTATTGTGCCACAGTTTGATTAGAAATCTAAATTATCAACTACAACTATTAGGGTTGTAAACCTTTCTAAATTATTCACAGATCATAGCTATAACAATTCCCTATACATATTTAATTTAAATTAAGAACTTTATTTACCCAATTTTAGAAAATTAAACCTTAAAATTACCTAATGGTCAATTGAGCTAATCATCAATGTTTTTTTAAGTAGATTTAATTTTACTGGCTTGTTTGTTGCATATTATTTTATAATACGTATTGTTATTTGGTTTTGAATGACAGGAAAAGGGTGTGAATTTAACAGTAATTTTTAAATACTTAATTTGCATAAAATTCATCAGTTTAAAAAACAAACAAATTTATTTATAAAACCATTTATATACCAAATATATACTTAATATATCCAGAATTTCCTTATATTCATGCTAATTTAACTTTAATAAAAAAAAATACAAATAAATTCCTAGCTCTCATTACACTGTGAACCTAATTTAAATTACAACAGAATGGAATATTTTCTGAAAATTTAAATTTTTTGTTTATTATTTTTAATGAAATTTGTTTAATCACCTTATCTTATCTTTAATTCTTTATTTTTAAAAAATAAAATAAAAAAAATTGTTAAAAACGAAATTATTTATTCAAAAATACTTTATATGCGCAAAACTTTCAATAATGCCGCACCAAAATGGCAACTTAAATACAATAATAATACAGAAAAATAATATAAATAAAAAACGCGCGTTTTTTTTATTATTTTTAATTTTTGTAAAAACGCGGTCAAGTATATCAAGAAGCCATGTCTGAAAAATGAAAAATAAATAGTGAAAAACTATACAAATATTTTGTATTTTTTTTTTTTTTTTTGATAAGAATCTTAACTAATATCACTAAAAAAAGGGGGTTAACAATGGTTAATATAAAAATAGAAACACATATAGTTAAATTTAATGCTATTACAAAAATTTCATTGGCTGAGACACATCCATTTTTACCTTTTAAACAAAATAAAAATTGTTGCGGTTTTGAATTTAATTTAAAAAAAAAAAAAAAATTAATCTTCAAATCTTACTTGAGTGGATAAATAGAAGTTTTATTATATATATTCAAAAATAATAATTTTCTAGTATAAAATTGTTATGTATATGTAACCCTTATTTTTAGAAAAACCCTAAACCTTAGGAAAAATTCACTATACAGTTTTGTACCCCTACAAAAATCTCCTGGCACCCAGAAAAATAAAAATGGAAAATATTTTAAATTAAATTCATAATAGAAATTCATGTTGACTTATATATAAACCATATATATATATACAAATATGCCTCCCGGAAGTATCCTGTCACGAAAATACCAAATACTATACATATTTAAAAATAAAACAAAAATGCTTAGTAACATACTCTATAATAGTATGCTTTCGGATTCATAATCATAAAAGCTTTTTAAAACAATTCAAAAAAAAAAAAAAACACAAATAATTTCATGCATTTCTGGTTTACCATATCCATACATTGTAGCCCATCATATAATTTACTTTCCCTTTTTTTTTTTTTTATTGTTTATAATTTACCCTCGTGCAGTGGACACTTTCAGCCATAGTTTTAGTGCAATTTTTCCTGTTAGTGTTATCTGATTATCGTGTGCCATGCCACCGAAAAATAAATAAAAAACTATATAATATTAATAAACTTAAAACCCCCTATATTTCAGGCCGCCACTGAAATCATATTTTTATGGCCGCTAATAAGTGCTTCTTTTATACAATTTGCCTAAAGGTTTTTTTTTTTTTTAAAAAAAAAACCTTTAAGAATTTTCTTCTGCATTAAAAAAAAAAACAAGTACAATTTACAGAGTCAGTATTATCAACCAACGCCATTACATATTTTGCAGTACTTGTAATATTCGCGAATATTTTTCATTATATATTTTAAATATGATTTGTGAAACAGTATATGTGTAAATGGATATATAGAGAAACACCTTTTTTTCATTTAAATTTTTTTTAGTGTAATGTATGTATATGTAGTATGAATGCAGACAGGTAGCATGACAAAACACTTGAGATGATTGTTTTAAATTTTTCTCAGATAACAAACGTATATATATATATTTTTAAATATATGAAAAGAATTTTACTTTATTTATATATAATGTACATATTTAAAAAAGGCGTGACAGTAATTAATTATGTGCAAAGCAGAATAATACAATTAAAATGAATAAACATTACACATAAAAAAAAGTGATATAAAATGAATTCTTATGAATTTAGACGACCCCCTCTTTGGATATTTCTTTCTTTGCAGATAGGTGAATATTTAATTATAAATTTTCGCCAAGTACAAACTGAAATTTATTCCAGGTTGGTTTATTTACTTTTTTTTTTCATTTGTCTTTAAGCACAAACAATTAACTTTATGGTAATTTATTTTATGGTATATGAATTGAATTATGGTATGATTATATGATTAAAATTTGAAATGATTATATGAAAATGAAAATTTTCTATGAAGGGTTTTATAATTACGGACTTGGATTTCCGTATCATTAACTAAATTTTTTCAAAAGTTTTTAAAGATTTTCAGTTTTAGTTTGTGTAATCTTAATCTTAAACAAGTAGTCATAATTTTTAGTATGACTACTTGTTTAAGATTATGATTTATTTCATTCAAATCAGCCAACAAAACATAGTACCAAAAATGGTTAATGGAACACGACAGAGATGATCTTGTTAATCCACACTTTCAGAACGCTCTTTAGTAGTAATTTTGTTTGACAACAAAACATAATATTAAAAATGTTTAATTACAATTAACAACATAGGAAATTTTTGAAACTATTGCCGCAACACTGTGTAATTGTAATTTTGAGTTGCAATTATATTTTTTAACTTCTGCAAATCAATTACAACTTAATTCTATTTGACTCCTAATACTAAGAAGTGTCCGCTATAGTATATTAGTTTTCCGTGTAATCTTTTATTTCACAAATTTACAGCATTGTAGTAACAATAATTTGAATTTAATATAAGTATTAACCAAAACTTGGTGAGGTTAACACTTTAAATCTTTTATAACAAATTATTCTATGTCTAAAAATTTAAATCTCTAAAATATTCCATCTAATATTATTCTATACAAAATTACAAATCCTTATTTGATCCTAAACACAAAAAAAAATACTATTTCACCTGCAATAAAAAAACTAAGCTTACCATAAAAAAAAAACACAGAATATTAACCCCACATTTGTCCAATAATTTTCTAAGAAAATATCTACAACAATCAAAAGACAGCAAGAAACAAAAAAAACCAACAACATCAAAATGCCCCAATATTATTCATTAGGACGTCTATATGACCAAAAAATATATCCTTTATTATCCAACTAGGAAAACAGAAACATATAACTGATTTCCGATAAAATATATCCCATTTCCGGTTTTAGACTTTATTTTTTTTTTTGTATTTCATCTTAAATAATTTTTTTCCTTTCTTTCAACATTTTTTTTCCCTAAAAAAACTGACAATTTTTCTGCCTTCATCTCGTACTCATTGTTTTTTTTTAGTATTAGACTCCTGAATGTTGACCGTAAAAATTGTAATTTTTTTTTCTGTTTTGGTACTGATCAAATCACAAAAGAAATAATATATTACAGGAGCGTATATATGGACTATATTAGGGGGAAGGGGATCACTGTGAAAAAAAAAACAGTAGGAGTATATAGAGCTTTAAAGGATAAACGATTCAAATCCAGGCATGTTTACTGCCATAAAGATGTTGAATGAAAATGATGCAAAAAAAAAAGGATATTTCGTATGTTATGGCAAGATAAAGTCATAATATTAAGGATATTATTGGGCGGATATATAATTTTTTTTTAGATATGTTTTTTTTTATTATTTCGGTATATTTCTTTTATATATCATATCAGACGGGAGGATGACATAGGATTTAAAGGATATATGCAGAAAAAAAAATATAAAAGAAATATAGTATAACAAAGATTGTTACTTTATAATATATTATGTCAATTTTTTTATTTGGTCCACAAATATGGGTGGTTTTTTTTATCTTTAAAGTTAGAATATAATTTTGGTTTATTATAGTAGTTTTATTTAAATTTGAGACTAGTTTTTCTTTATATGTAAATATTGATCTCTCAAACTTATATAAATAGTTCTCTATAGAATTATATGAAAGTAGCTACAATTATTTTAGCAATTGTTACGATAACTTGTTTTGGCAACATCCAATTTTTATCTTTGATAACAAAATAAAAACTGAGTTTTTAATTTATATTATATTAATATAACTAACATTCTTAACAAGATTTTGTTCTATTGTGTTTACGTTCAGCACCTTCCTATACACTTTTAGAATTTTAAACCTTAAAAACATGTTGGGGTTTTGTAACATATATAAATATATAAAATGCTCGATGCTCTTAATTAACCGCATAGATATCACTAGTAACTTTACAAAATTAGAAAAAAATAGTTTGACAATATTTTCACCCTTCCTCTCAACTAAATTAGACTAAAATGAATAGAAAAAATTTCATCCTTAAGAACATAACATAATAATATTCATTTGTTTCATTATATGAGTCCTTTATACTTTGGTTTCAAAATTAACTCAACATTTGTTGTTTTTTGCAGATGAATTTTAGTATATACACACAATTTCTACTTACAAACTCCTCCGTAATAATATATAAATATATATATATATAGATATCACTAGTACAGTTTTTCTTTTGAAAATTTCTTGACCATATTGTCTAAAGAATGTTTACCAGATAGCAATGTTTGACCACCTTTTGGCTTCTTGTTGTTATTTAATTTTTTTTTCTTTATTTTGGTTTTGTTTTCTAAAAGCAAAAATTTTTTTTTGGGGCGACATTACAACAAAACTAAAAAACATTAAAGATTTTGTAGTGGTTTTGGTTACCGTCAACAAGGATATATATACAAGTTTTTGTTATTGTAGACATATCATATTATGTTTTATGTTTTCTAAATAAACATAACCTATAAAAATTTGTGTAGATAGGATATTATATATGTTAGTTTTAGTATTATATACATATATATGTGAATGTGGCCAATAACCGCAACAAAACAACTGGACAAGAAGTTTTCATCATGTAACCTTAATGGTTATATCTGAGCGTACATGGATATTGTTTTTAAGTAAAGAATTTCATGATATATTATTATTATTTTGTTTATAAATTTTTGAAGAATATTACGCAGAACGAATACTTAATATACTGACAATTTCTTGACTGCAATAATTATTTACTCCGTGACACTGCAGCCACGGTTACCCTAATTAATTTTCCAGTGGAAATGAGTTTTGCCAATTTCGCTCGTTTATTATACTACCTTGTTTTCGGCGTTCGTCTGTGTCCTACTAGCTGACTATGTGTCCTACTAGCTGTACTTTCAGTTTTGATCCACTTAGAAAAATTGAAAACTGCAATCATTATAAAGCTATATAAATTCTTTGTTTTATCTAATTTGTATGCATAATCATCTTATTCTTTAACCCTATAAATTCTTCGCTGTATTTTGCGCTCAAACGTATCCAATTTATTTTGGATACGTTTGAGCGCAAAACCATAAAACACTGCAATAATGAATCAATTAATTGATAAGCAATATTCCAAATATACTGAAATATAAAAATCCTTTTTCAACATCAAGCTCTTTAACACAAAATGTATGATCATATATAAATTATTTACCTTATTTGTTTGTCCCCCCATATTTAACATTTATATACAAAAATGCATATACTCTATAGTTCAGTGGGTGGGCAAAAGGTTAATATAAATTCTATATCCAAAATAAAACATCCTGCATATTTTATGCCTTATAATAATGAGTATACTCCAATTTCTCAGTTTTTGTTTTTTTCTTGTTTTGTCTTTCTGAGGATAATTTTGTAATTTTAACTTACATATACTTAATATATGTACATATATACATAATTAGCTATAAACAATAACAAGTTATAGGCAGGCAAATATGTCGTCTACGATAAATATATATGAGAAAGGTGCAGAAGGTATGTTATGTGACACTATGATATGTTGACCATGTTAAAACGCATAAAGGACATGTTTTTTGGGTATAACGAACGTGCCTACATTATATTTTACAAATAATATTTACATATAATATATATATAAATATATATCCTTAAATAACAAAATTATACACGTATACTTATAATCTTTTGAACTTCTGGTGTGTTATTATAAAACATTAAACATATATATACATAAATATGCGTAAATCTTTAGAAGTTTTCTGTAATGTTTGATTTCAACAGAATTTCTTGTTAGTTAAGTTAAGTTTTTTTTTTTTTTCATCTTCTGTTTGTTAAAAAGGCCAAAAACAAAACAAAGCAAAGAAATAAAAAAAAAAAAGAGAAAAACAAATTTTACATTATTTATATTCCAGGTTAAAGGATTCTCTTTATCATGTTTTCTTCAGAAAATTATTTTTACCTTGTATTTATACATAAACTTTAATATTCAACAAAAAGTACACAAATGAAAAAGAATCTATATATAGTAAATTAGTTAAAATTATATGTATATATATATGTATATGATACCTAAAAGTTTTTGGTGTGTCGTCCAGTTGAACACCTTTGACATAGTTTTAAATAAATTATGTATTTAGTATATATATATCTGCTAAGAACTAAACAAGGACATTTTATTTTACATGACAAATAATATTTTCTTCATGTTCAATGTTTTGTACCAATATTTAAGTAGAAAGATTAGTCATGAATTTTGAATTTTCTAATATCATGTAAGGATAAAAATTTTACAATTTCTTCCTGTACACTATTGTATATATATATATATATATATGTGTATATAAAAATTTTCTTGTTACTTTTCTCTAAAATGAATAAAACAAGAAACTAAAATGAATTTAATTTAATTTAATTGTTTTTTATTATTATTTTAAATCCTTAAATTTTAGAATCCTTTAATCAAATAATGTTTTTTTTTTTTTTTGGTATCAACTTTATTTTGTATATACGAAATATTTGTTTATGGATAAAATTTATTATTATATGAAAATGAATAATAATCATGATGGTGAATAATAATTTTCTGTTAAAGGATTTTTATGTATGTTCAATATATTTTATTATTACAAATATTTATAAATGGGATTTTATCAGTAGTAAAACAGGCCAAAAATTGACTTTAAATATTTATTATAATACTTTTAAAAAAAAAAAAAAAAAAACCAACAATATTTTGGTATAGGTTTATATTATAAAATTTTCTAGAGTTGCTAGTGATATGCTTAAAACAATCATAATTTTTTTTTTGTCTTGCTTGTTTTTTGTTTCCGTTTTTAATGGAAAATTATAAATAAAATATTTTATGTTATAAATATATATACATATATTTATATATATACATATATATGAAAAATTGGTATTGAGTTCGTGTTTACGCATAGATATTATTAGATGATAGGTTATTATTACTTGTATATCTATAGCTTTGATAAAAAATATATTTCATTCGAATAATAATGCTTTTTTATTTTGTTAGGAAACATAATTTTACTAAAAAGTCTGTATCCTTTTTTTTTTTGATTGTAGGATCTGAAATTTTTTTTAGCTAAAGGATAAGATGATAAAAAGTCTTAGAGAAAATTTAGAATTGTTAAGATAAATATCAATTGATTAGAAAATTATTATTCAAGTCAACAATTTAAATTATTTTATACTAAACAAATATTTGATTATTTTTGAAATTTTAATGTATATCGAAACTATTTCTTGGTATCATTTTAGTAGGATAAACAATTATTATAAATAATAATTGGGTATTTTATAGTTTATTAGGGAATAATAAAGTAAATTTTGTATTCATTTCATGGAGTTTTCAAGTTTGTGGTCGAGAGGGCCCTTACGGGGATAAAATAAATATTCACCATAAGACTTATTTTTTCTTTGTATTTATACAGGAACACCGTATGAGGCATGCCACTTTATGACATAATTTCTTTATTAATCAGACATTGTCTGTCGCTATTTAACTGTCAATATTTATGTGATAGATGCTTTTCATAAAGTTTTTCTGTTATTTGCAAGGTGTAGACTGCACAGTAAAATTTTTTATTTGTAGACAGTAGTATTTTGTTTTTATTCCGTGGTCTAAAGACTTAGTATAGTTTTATAGCACAGTGTATTAATTTAATTTAATCATTGCTAAATAATTGTCCCAAAAATAAACAAATTTATTATTTATCTCTAATCTGTAAATTTTCACGTTTTCCTATTCTTGTTGATACTAATAATAAATCAGTTTATAACATTATCCCATTTGTCAATAATAAACCTAATAAATATTAAACAAGATTGTTAAAATCAATGATTAATTCAGCAACTAAAACCTTTTTTTTATAAACATTTGCATTTCGGTAAAAATCTTTGTTCCATTATTTATATGTTTATTATTGTGGTCAGGAAAAAACAGCTGTTTTTAGCGCCTCCTGCCATAAACTTATTCCTATTCATTTCACCCTTCCTATATATATTTGCAATATCCTTTTAAACAAAACAACACAATAGGTCTAAAATATATGTGTGTATATACAACACCAATAAAACCTAAAAAAAAAAAAAATTTTTTAAAAACTCATGCTTTGCTTTTGTTCATTTATGATTATTATTATTATTTTGTTCATTTTAATTAGACTGCGCATTGTAATCGTCTTACAAATTATAATAATTCGAAATCAAAAAGGGAGGAAACGCGCTTATTGCATCAATTCATCCCTTTTACCAAAAAAAAAACAACACAAACCTTAAACAACAAATCCACCCTTATTAAATGCGCATTTATTGTTTTCTTATATGGATTCTTATTATTTCATGTTTTTTTTGTATCCAAAACTATATTATAAATTAATGTTTTTTGTAGCGCGGTTACCTTATATGCATTGACAAACCCTTTTTTTGCACTTTTCAAACAAATAAACCGCGCACAATTCTGTCTACAATTTCAGTTAAATACGTTTTTTTTTTGGGTTTGTTTTCAATTGAATTGATTTCGTTGTTTTTTGCCAGAAGTTTATTTGTTGGTTAAAAATGTGAAATTTAAAAAAAAAATTATTTCATGTTTTGTTTTCCTTTTATTGTTTGTTTGCGCACACGCGTAAAAAGATATTTCCGCCAGATGGTGGGAGTGGATGTTTTAACAAACAAACAAAAAAAAACTTAAATATTTGAAATGATTTTTATTAAAATTAAATAAAACTGAAGAAGATTTTTGACAGCAAAAACATAAATGTCACCTACAGAACAAAATGCGGTGTAATCAAACAAAGAAAATGTCAAATTACTACATAAATTTACATATATATAGTGGGATGTGGAATATTTAAAATTAAAATATTCAGTTATTACCAAAAATCGAATGTAAAGACTTAAACTACTAACTGAACATTATTTTTTTTATAAATTAAATTTAACTTTGAATTAAATATATTTTAAGTAGCTTAACTGATTTGATAAATTTTAATTCCTTAATTTTTCTTTACAGCATCCCTACCCCTCAGAGGACCAGAAAAAACAATTAGCGCAGGATACGGGTTTAACGATACTGCAAGTAAATAATTGGTAAGCTATAAACTATAGAATCAATTTATAAAGTTATATAAGTTATAAAATATAGAATCAATTATTCTGTTTTTTTTATGCAGAAATATTTAAAGGTTCATTTTTGGTAATCAATTTTGGTAATTTTCCTACTAAGAAAAATTAATTTTCACCGAAAAAATTTCCATAAAAGCTGAAATAGTTCCACTGATACAAATTAGGAATCTGGTTTCCCCAATAATGCCTTCCAAAAACTTACTGGATTTTCAATTTACATTAATTTTCCCGGTATGACAATTTGGAATACTTAGTGGCCCAATTGAGTGCAGTTTAAAAATAATAAATATTTAATTACTGCAATAATACTTCAAAATAATCTTTAATATATTGGCTCTCGTAAAATATCGATCTTTCTGTAAAATTTTAAATCCCAAAAATAATTTGAATTGTCCTTATATAAAAAGTATAGCCTGTCATACTTAAAACTTAAAATGAATAAATAAATAAATACAACTGTGACCAATTAACTTTTATCACTTATTTATAACACAATCTCCCATCAATAGATATAAATAAATTCATTTTCGAATACAGGCAATGACAAGTTTTAAGAAGTGGTACTATATCGGCTTGTATCCCCTATATTTTAATTATTAGTTTAGTTTCTAAATTCTAATTTAAAATTATCTATAGTAGTTAATATCACAAATATCTTAAATTTTGTCCAAAAAAAAAAACCTAAATAATATATATTAAAACAGATATGCACTTAACTTTAAGTAAAATTTATTACAATTATCTTGTCAGATGTTAAAAGCCGAATAAACACTATACTTTCCTATTTATGATCCTTTTCCAGAAAACACAATTTTCCTATTTATTTAATACATATATATAAAACGAAAATGAAAATTGCGAAAATGGTTCGAAAATTAAAAATATTACAATTTTTTGTTTTTTTTTTTCGTAAATATCTTACAAAATTTTACTTTCAACAAAGTATAGAACCAAAGATAAAAACTTAAGAAAAAGTAACAAATTTTTATCAAAAAAAGACGAAAGTTTTTAAGAAGTTGGTGCAGAATATAATTTTTTTGTTTTTTGTTTTGGTGTCTTCAATTATTGGGAAAAAATTCATTACAAATCCTAGACAAATCTAGTAAATTTTTCTCAAAGCTTGACTAACACAAAAAAAAAAATTATTTCGTTTCTGGGTGGATATCTAATAATAAAAAAATATAAATAAAGTACTTAGGGCATCCAAATACCATAAAAGTATTCGACCTTTTTTTTTTTTGGTATACTATTTGGTCTATGGGGTTTGAAAAATTAGACAAGCTCTTTAGCTTCTCGTAAATTCATTTTCAGGTATTTTATTATATTCTTTATTTGAACACTAATGGGCGATACCTTAAAGATTGTACAGAAGGAAAGTATAATTTTTACTTCTCCATTTTACCGGCCATTTTCTAAATGTGTTATTTTCAAGAAATTTTTAGGATGAAATGTTGTTTTTTTTTGTTTCCATTTTATTGTAATATATATAAGTAGAAGAATCTTTAATTTAAGGGTGGATAAATTTCGAGTTATCTTAAGGGCAAAATAGAATGAGATTTTAATGTTAGAATATATTATGTGTTTTGGAAAATTAAGGATATGAAGCAGAAAAAGTTTTTTTATTTTCTTCTTTTTTTTTTTGTTTCATTCTGTTTGTAACAGCTAAGGAAAAAAATTACGAGAAAAAAAGGTGTTAGGCAATAAATTACAATTTGTTAGAAGTTTGGGAGGTGGGTGAAAACATATTAAAAGCCTAAAAACCAGAAAAACTGGAACATAGATTTTTATTTTTCCTTGTATATTTATTTATTTAGGTTAGATTTACACGTGCCACAAATTTCTGATAAACACTAAAAAACAAAAACAATTCTTTTCTGTAATTCTGTTACTTCAGATTTGATCAGCAATTATATTTTAATATTAAATGTTCATTTTAAAATATAGGATGAATTCGCCATTTATAAAAAATTGGTAACAAAGATTTTATAATAAGAATTTAACAAATATATTACAGATTCAAAATTCTCTTGTATACGGAAAATTGTGCACCAACCAAATACCAAACAATTCAATTTTTTTTTACTATGTATCCTTAAATCCTTTTTTTAATTTTTCCCCAAAAACAAAAAAATGTTCTAATAATCTCCATTTTTATCTACAAAATATAAATTTCTCATTGCACAGGACATTGAAAGGAATTATTACAAATCCGTCCTTGTTAGTAATACATCATAATGATATCCTTCATCAAACACTTATACACTCCCATAAAACAAAATTTTTGAAGAGTATTATATACAGTAAACAGTTCAGAGAGGAAATATTTATTAGCAGAAATAAATAAATCTAAATATGCCAAGGCATGCGTAATCTTTTATTATATCATATAATATATTTTATTCATTTTATATCCTTTTTCCTTATACTGTAAAATCTTTAAATTTGTTTTATTCATTTTAGGTGGTTTATGCTCCAATAATAAAATGAAGGATTCAAATTTTGGAATTCAAAGAGTTTAGTTTTAGTATTTTATTTATATGTGTGACTTTTTTTGAAATTCGGAACGATGAGAAATTTCAAACGATTTTATTGTGTTTTTATAGAATACTTGATGAGCCTTAAACCTAATAGTAATCAGTCATCGAAAAACCATTTATTCTATAAATCAAAGATATTTATTCCAATTGACAGAGCCTACAATTGACAGAGTATAACTTTGTGTGCTACTGTTAAGATAATTTTTTTAACAATATTCTAGACCTGCATAATATATATGTAGATCTGAAAATTTATACTATTATTAAAGCTGAAATAAAATTTCTTTTTTGAAAAATATTCACCAAATATCACCCTAAAATGGTATTATAAGCTAAACCAATTTTTTTTTTTTTTTAAATTCGCTAATATTTTCACATTTAAATTAAAATTTTGCCAGCTTTTCATTAATGAAATCCAAAATACCAAATGGGTTTTCCTCAAAAGAGAAGAGTCATGTAAAACCCCGTACTACTTGTAAACCTTCTATATATAGAAAAGCATTGAATATTACAAAGAAATGTTTACCAAAGTATTTAATATACCAGGAAAAACACACAATCAACCAAAATTTTTATATATATATTAAGTCCATATTATCTATATCTATACGTATATTATTTGGGAATCCTGGTGAACACAGCTGTATATTATTTGGTTGGCTATAATATAAAATCATAGCAACACTCGCCATATTTTATTATTCGTCGTCTTTTAACCATTTTCCATATATATATAATAATTCTTTTTGGATAGTAAAATTTTGAAATGGAAAAAGTGGTTTATATGAAGAAAAAAATGTTTAAGTCAACAATATAATATAGCCTAGTCCTTTAATTCCTCATCCTTTCAATTGGGCACATATTCATATCATAATATACCATACTATTAGGCTATAGGACTTAAAAATAATATGGTGAACGCGTAAAAAAAAAATTACAATTTTTTCTATAAATATATTTATAATTACTTTGGGAAGCGTATTTGACGTATAAGGCCGCGCACCAAATGTATTTTTTTCTATGTAAATAATGTGGTAAATGAAATGTGGTAAAATCATATGGTTACAAAAAATGATTAAACTAAAAGAAAATTGAAAATTTTTTAACTAAAAAAAAACTTTTTTGAATTAAAATATAAATTTTAAATATTAAAGTGTATTTGTGTAGTTATTCAGGCCAGACTGATTTTGCCTTAAGGAAAATTTTGTTATTGTTTTTCCTTTTTTTTCATGATTTCAGCGATTTTTTTTTTTTTTGTTTTGTGCTGCGAAATAATTTTTTTTTTATATAAGAGATATATAAAAACTGAACCCCAGACTTTTTGAGGAAAATGTCGGCCAAATATATCATTTGAGTTGACAGAATAATTCGAATTTATATATATATATATATTTTTTTTATCTAAAGAAAAGGAAAATTTATTTTTTGTTTTTCATTATCATAGCAAAAAAAAAAAAAAAGACAAAATTTTGTTTTCATTTTAATTTGTTTTTTTTTTTTATTATTATTATTATTTTATTTTTGGTTATCTTTGTCGTTGTTCACATTAATTTTCTATTTAAGATTATGTAGTTTTTGTTTGTTTGTTTGTTTTGAAATGAAATTATAAAAGAAAATTGGAAAATTGGAGCAAATGGAAATTTATATTTTAGTCGGTTAAAAAGTGTTTTTTGTTTGTTTTTTTATTTGCTGAAACTGAAATTTAAAAAAAAAATAGAAAACTGTTGTTCTAGCATAAAATTTTAAATTTAAATGTCCTTGATATAGTTGAGAGATATGTCACTATCAGTACTGCCAATATTAATTTTTATAAAATGATAATTAGGTTTTTTAAAAACTAAAATTAGAAAAAATATTCTAAACAATTTGCTGAGCAAAATTATAGTAAAATCGTGAGAAACATAATTGTAAATTTAGCATAGTATTTGATTAATAAATTAGTTATGCTGTACATCAAAATTGATTGTAATGATTGTAAAATTTAATGAAAAGTTCAATGTCCCAAAAATCCTCCTATATTATACTTTTTTTTTAATAGCTTAATGACAAAACGAGGAAATTTCTGATTCACCGTGATATTTATATTAAAAAAAAAACAATTTCTGTGTCCTCAATATTATTATTTTTATTAAATCAGTTTCAGTTTTTTTATGAAATTTCTTTTTACATTTTTGCCGATACGTATTTTTTTTTTCTTGTTATTATTTTAATCTTTTTTCTGTCTTGTTTATTTTTTCTTTAAATTATTTCAGTTTTTTTTATGTTTGCAAAAAATTTACTTTTTGTTGAGGTCAGATGGTTTTTTTTTTGTTATACGCTCATTTTTTTTTTTCTTTACTCTTATCTTCACCGCCACAAAAATACAAAAAAATTTATGTCATTTCTTCAATTGTTGTCCAAAAAGTTTTTTTTTTTGGTTTTGTCTCATAATATTCACTTATAATCCTTTTTTACGGATCATAATAAAATATGATTCCAAAATTAGAACCAATAGTTTTTTCTCATTTTTACTGTGTTGTTATGTAAAAAGAAATAAAAAAAAAACTACAAACAGAAAACACCGATTCTTTTTGGAGCATTGCAATTATATATAAATAATTTATAATACATTTTAAAAAATAAAAAAAGTATTATTTAATGCCGGAAAAGGATAAAACTTTATATTTTTTTATTAATAATAATACAAAAAAAAAAGAATTAAATATAATAAATTCAGGATTAATAATACATTTTTCTGCTATGCTTTACTTTTTTTTTTTTTTATGTATCTCTGATACTGTAGATGAAATATTTGTGTGATGCTATTCGATGTATCATCATTTATGGATGATATTCTACACAGTAGCAGAATTATAACAGCCAGCAAAAGCAAAGTACTATCAATAAGAAAAAAAAAAACTTGTATGTCTCGTCATACATTAAAAAAAAAAAAAAAATAGTGCACAAGGATATGAAAAGTTTTCTTTTGAATGAATAATTTGTAAGGATGACTCTATAAAAAGAAGAAATATAAAAAATTATAATCTAACATTTTTTTTTTTTATTATTTTTTTTTCCGTATTAAATCTACTTCAGACAATAAAGTTCATATATGTATGCATGACGTACTATACGTATAAGTTTATGTCTATAGCCTTAAGGTGATGGTTTTATTATATGTATGCTTTGATATTTAAGTATATTTTCTAAAAAGAAAATGCAACATAAAATATCCTTTTTTATATTATTTATTCAAAATGGTTGTGAAAAGAAAACCAATTTCTCTTTATCCTTATACACACCCCCTCTCCAAAATAAAATAAAAATAATATATACATATATACATATATAATATTGTTATTAAAGTGCTGCAGAAATGCATTTGTCAAATGCATTTTATTTTGATCTTTTGTATGAACACTTTTTAATGCTAAAATATATATTATTTTATGGAAAAGAAACTCCTTCTAGTCACGTCACTTCCCATTTTAAGGATACTTTTTATGTAAAGCAAGCAAAAAAAAAAATTAAAAATTATCATATATGTCAAAAGGATAAAAAATATTCTGCATAAATTCTTCCTATACATATGAACACTAGTTTCATATATATTATGTAAAAGTTCGAATAATAAAATTGAGAAAAAAAAGAAGACATTTAATGTACAAATTCAAATAGAAATTACAGGCCATATTTTTTGGCAGTTTCTGGTTGAATTATGAAAATTGAATAGTACTGAAGTAAAGAAGAAAAAAAAATTTATAAAAAAGTTTCTCATTTGTGATTTGTTAAGTGAGTTCTCAGTCAGAAAGATTGGCAGCTAAATGGTTCGAAGAAAAATGTACTGATTTTGTTAAAACAGTTCGCGAAAATGAAATTATTAAAAATTCTTTTGACTTTTTCAAAAAAAAATTGGTTTTATAAATGCAACTCTAAATAAATGTGAATTAAAATTTATTAAATGTTAATGGTAGAGTGAACAAAAGTAATGCTTTTATTCATTCTCTACCGATCTTTTCAAAATTAGACTTCATATTAGATTATTTTTGCTTTCTGAGCCAACCCATACTTAAGGATAAGATTGCAAATTACACAGTATTCAATAAATATAGGGAAAAAATTACTTTCTTTTTTTTGAATATAGCAAATCCCTTCACTCTTTTTGGTAATTGTTGTGAATTTTTCGATCAAAAATATACTAAATAAATTAGTAAATATATTGTGACTTCCTAAAATTCAATTTTGAAATTTGAAATTTCAATTTGACTATTTTTAAAATTTGTAAATTATATTAACATTATTTAAATTATGCATTAAAAAAAACACCAAAATTAAATTTCATATTATTTAATTATATTTTCCTCTACGAAAAATATATACAGGAATAATAAAAAAAAATTAAATAAATTTAATTAAAATTTTAATTAAAACATATATTTAAATATATAAACAATTTTTTTTATATCATATTAAATTATAATTCAATTAAAAATAATCTAACGCATAACAAAAAATTAAATAATTTTAATTACCCTATAAACTCAAACCACATTATCCAAGGATTATCATCAATAATAATATTGTATTTACATATATTTATAATTTAAAAAAAAAAAAGTTTTTACTAAATTTCCATGATTATATATATTTTTTTTTTTCTAATTTACTATCTGAAAAAAAAAAAACCTTTTTTTCATGATTTTATCCATAAAAATAAAATGATAATCATAAAAAATTTCTAAATATTTTTAATATTTTATTTTGCAGGTTTATTAATGCAAGACGAAGAATTGTTCAACCTATGATTGACCAATCTAATCGAGCAGGTAAGCTATAAAAACTTCTATATGTTCTATAAATGCCTGTTTTATTACGTATTCGGAAATATTTTGAAAGATAAATTTACTATATTAAATAATTTTATTTATATATATTTATAGTTCATTAAAAAATTTATATATTTTTTTAATAAGATGGAAATTATTACAATTTTTTTTTTATTTATGTCATCTTTTAAAATATTTTTATAATCAAATTTTTAAGCTGGGACCACCGATAATATAAAATTTCGATAAAAAATTTAGTAATTAAAATAATTTATGTAGTAATTTAAAGATAGTTAAATTTGAAATTAAATATAACGATTATAGTCTTGTGTAATCGAATATATTTAAATTTAAGTTGATTTCACAATGGTGCTAGTAATGAGAACACTTTATGGATATTATTTATTAAGATAATTTCATTTCGTAAAGCCTACCAAAATTTAAATCTCAATATTTTAGAAATACTTGGCTCAACTTAATTTTTATAAGTCAGTCCTAAGTTTTTTGTATGAAAAACCAAAATAATATTATTGTACACCGTCTTACATTTTCTAAAGTCTTCTCAATACAAGCTAGAAATTTTATTAACTTATTAATCATTAGAATTCCTTAATACAATCAAAAATTATCCTTTCGTATATGTTAAAAGTATTTAATGATTAGAAATAGAAAAAAAAATAATCAAACATTGAAAAATAAACCTAAACACTTTTCCAAAACATTAAATACCGGAGACATCTTTAACATCCAATTATGATGTCCTTTCCATATCCTACAACAAATATAAATTTTCTTTTTTTTTGAATACGGATACATTTTCCTTTTTTTTTTTTTTGATTAACTTTATAGGTTCATTCCTTTGGGTTTTGTTTCTGGGATTTTATAGACTATAAAATACTGAAATAAAATAAAAAAAAATTTCTTGACAAGTCTAATGTTGGAATGGGCGATACTAGAGTAGAGTGTTTAACTTGAGTCTGAATTTAATAGACCAAATATGACAATAATGGCGATTATTCTTGGTAAACTAATATATATTTATATATAAATACTAAATAGTCGTTAATGATTATTAAGGATGAAGGATAAAAATAAATTTTATGTTTAGAGAATTGAAGTTTATTTTTTGTGCGTGTCTGACACTTAATGACACTAAAAATTTTAGTCTGTGTTTCGTGTTTTTTTTTTTTTTTTGTATATGTTTTCTATTTTGCTCCTTTATATTCTTGAAATAATGATGATGGTGATGATTATAATGATTATCACAAAAGGTTCATTTTTATTACATGTTTCTTTGATTAAACTCAAAATGCAATGAAATGTGTTATAATTATTCCAGTGAGAGAGTGTCAACAATTTGTGGTCAAAATAATCTTTAACGAGCAATTAAACTAATGATTTTGTTTCTGTTTTTCATTTCTGTTGGTTATTTTATGGAGATTTTTAATATTAATTTAATTATTAATAAATTCTTGGTGATGATATTCAGTAAAGTTGTCTAAATGCTGAATAAATTACTTGAAACAACTATTTAAAATAGTGGAGCAGATTTAAGAAAAACTATTGGAATATATTTTAATTTTAATTTATCATTCTGCGCTGAAATTCCAGTATTTTTTTTACTGGAATTTCAAATGCCAATTTTTTCGTTTTACTTACTATAAAATATAAATGCTTTTTATTTCACTACCGCAACTTTAAAAGAGCCAAAACTAGTCTATGATTTTTTTGTGCAATCATCACTTCTTAAGCATCCGGAAAAAATTTACCAAAGAATTTATAGTATTTGATCCTTTAAATGTATTTGTGTGAGTATACAAAAAAAAAATATAGTGGATTATTCAAAAGCAAAAGAAAATAAATTTTCTTTTTCCCAAACAATGCTTTTATTTTTTTATGTGTACTTGCGTTAACAAATTTCCATTTATTTTCTCTAAAATGCATTATTTTTCTTTTAGTTTGATGTCATTTCGAAAAGGTTTTAGAATACCAAACCAATTTTTATTATATTTTATATCCGAAATTTACTCTCCGCACTTAAATCGTAATTTTTATTGTGATGGTTAGTGTTTGCAAATTTAATTCATGAAAAGGATAAAATAGGGCAACAAATATTTCGAATTTCCATCTTTTTAAGAAATATATAAATATATAAGCACTTTTTTTTTGTAGTTTTAATAAATAATGTAAATAAATCAAACTGAAATCATTAAAATTAATGAAAACATTTTTTTTCTATGTAAATTTAATGATGACAAAACAAAAATTAGTTTTTTTACGAACTAATTAAATTAAATTTTAATTATATATATTTTTTTCTTGTTATACAACCAGTTTATACCCCACATCCAGGTCCTTCTGGTTATGGTCATGATGCTATGGGTTATATGATGGAAAGTCAAGCGCATATGATGCATCGTCCACCTGGTGATCCTAGTTTTCATCAAGCCTATTCACATTATCCACCTGCTGAATATTATGGACAACATTTGTAATTAGGATAAAATAATATAAAAAAAAATTAATAAAAAACAAAAATTATAAATTTGAAAATTATAATGAAAATTAACATAAAATAAAAAAAAAATAAATTTAAAAAAAAAAAGTAAATAATATGCGAAGATTTATTGGAAATTGAAAAATTTTCTTTTTGGCGTTACTGATGAAGTTGATTGATTTTATTTTTGAAAAATATATAGGTAAGAAAATAAATTATTATATGAATTTAAAGTTTTAAAGGTCGAATCTATTGTCGTTACTATAAAATATTTGAACTTGTTTTTAAAAATCTTTTCTTAATAAATATTTTTTTATTTAAGTAAGTAATTAAAACTTTACAATAGAAAAATGGAGTTAGTTTAAACTAAGAAATTTAAAGCATTTACAATAAATTAAATAATTAATTAATGTATACAAGGTTTCAGGCTGTAATTGGCCATTGTAAACTCCATTTTTGACAATGTAATCGAAATTTTTGACAAATAAAAATTTGTTTTATTAATTAGTCAATAATATGATTGTTTACATATCTCCGAATATATTTCATCATTTTCATCAAAAAGTTTCTAAATAATTTACGATATGAGAACAACTAAAATAATGATAAAACTTTGCTCCAAGCTATTGCATATGGTAAAAATACTACCATTGTGAATTTTTTTTAAAAATTAGTGGAGGAAATATATTCGAAAATGTTTAAACAACGATATTATTGAAAATAAATAAAATATATGCTAATTTAAAAAAAAGAACCCTTTACATTGATCAAAAAAATAACTTTAAAGTGTCAAAAATAGAGTTACATGTAACAGCTTAAAACCCTATTAGCACCTTATTAAACAACGGTCATAGATTCGTCCTTAATGATTTTTGTTAACTAATTTCAATTAATTTATATATCTTTTATTATTTCCAGTGTACATGACTCTTCCCAGTAATAAGTAACACAAAGTTTTGGGGGAAAAAAAATTATTTCTTAATTTTAAATTTTTCGTCTACTCTATTTCAACATCACAACCTAACACCATTAGTATAATTTTCAATCACTATTTCCAGAGACACAATTTTACATTTATTTTTCTATAAAAGGATAGGAAATCTGCTGTATAAACATTTTCCGTTAATAAAAAACTACTAAAATTAAACAACAAAACCAACAACAACGATTTTCAAAACATAAAAATATAAATTTAAATAAAATACATAAAAGTTAAGTAAATCTTCGCCATTTATTAAAAAATTAATTTTAAAAATTAAAAAAAAAAAAAAATTTATTAATGTATACTTAAAAAAGCAAATGTGATTTTCAAAAAAATAAAAAAAAAAAATAAAATTTAAAAATATTTTAAAAAATTAAAAAAACCTAATAAATTTTTTTAGATAAAATAATAATTAAAAATAAATAAATATAAAAACTTTCCTAATTACAAAAAATAATAACATGTTCAGAAAATACATTAAAACAACTATTATTACAAGGATATACAACACAATAAAAGGATATTTTAAATTATTAAATTTAACATTTTATTTTAAATTTTGTTATAAAGTTTTTTTTAAAAATTTATTTACTTTAATTTATCATAAAACAAATTATATTTTGTGATAAATATAAAATGAAAATTTGATAATCAGTGAAAAATGATTAAAAATGAAAATTTAAATACGTATTAAAATAAAACTAAAACTTTAAAACAAACAAGCAAAACTAAATTTAGTGTATTTTTAAAATAAACTTTTCTAAAAAAAAATATACTACTTACAAAATATTTAATTATTTGTCAACATTTTTAACATCAGTCGCGCGTTATAAAAAAATTTATATAGAAAAATAATGAAAAAAAATAATTCGGAGGTGAAATAAATTTTACTTAAAAAAAACATAAATATACAGTGTTTTAATGTTAATATCCAAAATTAAAAAAAAAAACATATATCAATCGATCTCTTAACATCAATTTTGGATAAAATTTATTTAAAAAATATGAAAAGAAAGGATAAAATTTTAAGTATTTAATTTTTTTTTATTTTTTAAAAATAAATAATTTACAAAGTGGCAATATCAATTTTATTTTAATTTAATTGATCCTTTTAATTTAAATAAATTGTAAATTATAATTTTTTTTTTTTGTTTGACATTGAAATGATATTAAAAATTATTTTATTTTAAAAAGATATATCCTTGGAAATTCAGGTTAATAATAATTAAATAATATCTTGTGTAAAATATAAAATATAAAAATAAACTTTCAACAGTAAAGAATATTGAAAACTATAAAACAAAACCCAACTCTAGACTAAATAAGAAATTTATTATTAAAGTATAAAAAATAGTTTTAATAAATAGGCAAAAAAAAAGGATATAAAAAATATGTAAAAAAAAACAAACAATTTATATTAATTTTTAGGTTAAAATATTAAAAAAGTAAATAATTTAATTCTTTTTCTTAATTTTAAAACTATACACACACATAGAATCACAATATATTTAATTACAAATCACGGAAAAAATACTGGATTTATTAGATTTAAAATAAAATGAAGAACAAAATCTATTTAAATATTTTTATTTATACAATTTTCATTTAGAAGTCAACATTTTTTTTGGAATAAAAATTTTGTAAATCCATACCTTAAATCTGGTATTAGACATGAATTGTACTGTTTTACGTTCATGTTGGTAGAAGTTTCTTCAACTTTAGATGAGTACCAGTAATAAAACTACAGTAGAATGTAAAATTAATATGTATACTGGGAAAAATGTCAACAGTCGAGGCCATTTGCTAACAGGATTGTTTCGTTAATAAAGCCAATTTGTTGCAATTAAGAGTTTCTTCACTTAAATAATTTAATAGAGTAAGCAACTAGCGTATTTATTTCATTCGTACAGCTATTTCGAACAGGAACTTAATTGTATTGTGACTGTAAATCTATCTAACCATGTTGTTGAAAATGTAAATTGTTGTATATACATTTTTGAAGTTACAAGCTGTAATTACAGAATATATTATTACCATTTATATTTTCGGTAGCGCATTATAATTTGGATTTTTTTTAAATAAAAACAATACTTTGTCCCTGATATAGTTCTTTCAACAATTCTTCCATGAAATAGACGTAAACATAATTATGTTTCTATAATTCTTCAATATTTTTCCTCAAATTAATTCAATTTTCTTTTTCATAAAAAGAAAATGTTGAATCCTAATTGAAATTTGTATAAAAAAAAAACATATTAAACTGAGAATAATGGTTAAGTTTTCGAAAACCAAACCAATTTTACTACTATTATTAATACACATTGAAAATATTGAAAATATAAAATTATAAATTTTAAAAAATTAATATAATAACAAAAATAAATAAATTTGTAATAAAAAATAAAAAAATTGTATAAAGAAAATAAAAAATTAAAAATTATTATTATTTTTTAACTAAAATTTAAGTTTTCTTTTTTTCTTTAAATGAAAATTTTAATTCTAGAAAAAGCTTTAATTTTTACTTGAAAATTAAATTTTTTTTTTTTTTTGATAATTTTAAGAGAAAATTAATGTTTTTTAACCATTTTTTAAAAAAAAAATTCTTTAGTTTTTATTGAATGTAATTAATTATAAATATAAATAGTTTTTTTTCCCTCTGTTTTTAGTTTTATTTTGTATAATTAATTAATTAATTAATGTGTAAAATATATAAAAAAATTTTTAAATGAATGAAAAATAAGTAAAAAAAAATAATAATTTTTGTTTTCATTGTTTTTTAGTATTCTAATTTTTAATTATTAATTATTATTATTATTATTAAAATAAAGAATGAGAAATTTAAAAAAAAAACCTTAAAATTTTATGTTTTTAATTTCGTTTATTTTTTAATTAATTTTATGCTTGTTATAAAAGATTTTTTGGAATTTTTTTTTTTTTTTTAGAAATATTTTTAGTTGAAAGGTATTGAAAAAGATATCTAGGCTTAATTACTATAAAATGGGATGAGATATGCCTTATCAGTGCAATAACAAACATTGGAAAAAATTGCAAACATTCGAATTGAGACTAGAATTATCGGTAAGAAATCTGGGTGACAAATCGCAATCATACATCATAATCATATAATTGCTGACAGCTTTTAAAGATAATCATATTACCAACTCAAATTTTAATTGTCTGCATTTTAAAAAAATTTTTTGGAAATTAATTGATATTATCACATATGCAATATTTTGTAGTTTATATAAAATTTTATATAAGCTACATATATTTTATATAAATTATAATATTTTATATAAACTACAAATGCAATTTTGTAATAAAAATTGTATTGCAAAAATGAAGGATTTTTTTAAAACTACGAAGAATTTTGACAATTATATTCCAAGAATTTTGACAATTTAATTTGAATGAAATTGGCATAATACATTTATTATATTATATTAAATATTAAAATTTTAATTTCAGTATTAAAAATAAATTGTTCAAAGGAATGAATTTAATTTTTTTTAAATAATTTTATATTTTTCAGCTTTTTAATTCTAATTTTTCAGTTTTATTGTATAATTTATTTTTAAATTTTATTGTACAATTTTCTTTTAAGTTTCGCTTAAATATTTAAATACATATTTATTTTAATATCTAAACCTAAAATTAAAAAAAAAAAACAAAAACCAAATTGGATAATAATTTTAAAATAAATTTTGTGCGCAAAACAAAAAAACAATGAAAATAAAAGACATATACACACTCTTGACGATATACGTAATTTGAAATTCGAAAGCTAAAAAAATTAATTAATTTCTTTTGAAAATTCAGCTTTAAGCTCTTAATGTATACTTAACTATGTAATATTTACTAAATAAAAACAAATTAGGCCTATATTTATAAAATAAAACTTAAAATATTTGATTATCTTACCAAAATTTGCTGAAAATTATTGAAATAAATTACAAATTTTTAATTTTTCCCCAATCCTATCAGACATAATCATAAATTATACGAAATAGTAAATTATATTATATTTGAACTTGATCAACATATATTTACAAGAAATCATATGAAATTCGAATAAATTTTATGATAATATCTGATTAAATATTCAATCCGAAAGTAAAAAAAAACTATAATGTATAATTGAGCTTTAAATCCTAAAAAATAAAATTATTATTTTGGTAAAAGTTTGGCAAAAAAAAAAAACTAATTTATGTATACCAAAAAAATTCTTTAGCAAATTTTAATTTTTATAATTTCTCGTTATTGTTATTTACTAAAAAAAAAAATAAAATAAAAACAGGACTAGATAGGATTTTAAGATATTATTTTTGAAAATGAAATAAATGAAGGATTAAAAAAAAAAAATTAAATTTTTTTAAAAATATTAATACATATTACAATCATCACAACGTATACGATTTTATTAATTCTTATCTATATATATATAAATTATATATATACATATTATATATATATATATATTTATAAATTTTAATTTTGTAAAAATTACAAAACCCAAAAAAAAAAAATGGGAAAATTTTTTTATATAAATTTAAATAATAATAATAAAAAAAAAACATCACATATCGAAAATTATTCAAAAACAAGAAAACTTTGTTTTTTTTTTTAACGAAATAAAATTTCTTTAATTTCAGCAAAAAAGTTTTAAAGATTTTTCTTTAAAATTCTTAAAATAAAAATAAAAAAAAAATAAAACTTGAAATTAATGAAAATGGAAAATGATTTTTAAAAAAACAAATAAAATAATTTCATCATATTTATAAAAACATTAAAAAAATTAAATAAAAAATCATTGCGCGCCTTAATCATGTATACGAAAAATCTTCAAAATAAAAATTTAAAAAAAAAAAAAGAAATGAAATTTAAAAGGAACAAAAATAAAAATCATTAAAAAAAAAAATTAAAAAATATAAATATGTAATGTAAAAAACAAAAAAAAATATTAAATTTAAATTAAAAAATTATATATATTTACTCTTAAATATTAAAAACTAATCATTTTTATCATTAAATTTAATATTAAAAACTTATTCATTAAAATTACATTAATAATAAAAAAAAAACCCTAAGAAAAAAAAATGAATTTTACTTGTAACAAGGAATAATAATTATTATAAAAAATATAAATATATATATATACACACACACATCCACACAAAACAATATTAGGTAAACCACTACATTTATATATATATATATATATTTATTAAAATTAGATGAATGTTTTATGCTTTATATAAAAAAACCAAAAAAAAAAATGGAATGAAAGATAAAATGATGTAAGATATTTGACAGATTGGAGATAAGTAAATAAAAATATAAACTTTATATAAATAAGTAAAAAAAAAAAAATTAAATATTAAAATTAAATTATTTAAAAAAATATATATAAAACAAAAAAAACAAAATTTAATTAAAAAGACCGAATGTGACCAGCGAGTATACGTGAGTTTATTTATTTATTAAAATTAAGAATTATGTGAAAATTATAAATAAAAACAAACAAAAACTTAATTTAATTTAATTTAAATTTAAACTACCAACAACAACAAAATAAAAATATTATGAAAATTAACATGAAAAAAAAAATATTATACATAAAACAAAATTGAATATTAAATAAAATAAAATAAAATATAAAAATATATTTAAAAAATTGAAATAAAATTAAAATAATGTTTAAATGCTTGTATGTAAATTTTTAATTGTAATAATAAAAATGGAAAATGGAAAAATGAAAAATTTTAAAAATAATTAATTTTTGTTTTATTTTAATAATTTATAATGGAAAGATTTTTAAGCAGGATAATACCGGATTAGTTCTTCTATAATTACAAAATCAAAGGAAACCACAAATTTGTTAAAATAGGAAAGGTAAAATCCTAAATCAAATTACGGTGCACACAATTTATGTAGATAACCAATGGGTATCTGTATCTTGGTAGAGGACAATCTATAATCCTAGAGAAATACAGGCGTCTCACTGGAAAAATATATGAGAAAACAGTATCTCCTAAATCGTATAACGCCCTAATGTACCAATGCTTTTATTTCGATAATTTTAATTGATATTTACATTATAAGATTGGCCACAATTGTATTTTTTTTAGTGTCATTTTAAATTTTAATCATGCCAGACAATAATTTGTATACAGGCTGAGGGCTTTTTGGATTTGAAATTAAGTAAATATTTAAATATTTTATATATTACAACTGCCAACTTTGTTTTAAACTCTAATTTTTATTAATAGAGTAATAATTTTAAATTTGTTCTATTTTCCAAAATTAGACTACTATGTATTCTCAATTTTATGAGATTTTATGAGTGAAATTCAGCCAAAATGAGATTGCTTTAATTTTTTGGGTGGTATGATTTAGGCAATTTTCTGAATTGTATTTGTAATCTTTTTTTATTTCGGAATTTGCGGAAAATCTACTATTTTCTTTCAGTAAAAAATAATTATTTTAAATAGGAAAACATCAAAATTTGAATATGTTACAAAATATAAACCACAAAAACTATAAGAATTTCTATACAAAAATACTGGAATACTGAAACGTGGTATGATTTAATAAACTCTCTCCTATATCCACATTGAACTAATTTACTCAGCATTAGGCAATATGTAAAATGCATTCTAAAAACAATAAATCTCACTGTCAATTTTCACAATCATTGTTTATTATTTATACACTTATTTTAGTAAGAAATCAAGTAATTTTAATTAACTTTTAAAATTTTTAATAATAAAGAAAGGCAAATTATTTCCAATATTATTACTTTAATTAAGCATAAAATGTTTTGGAAATAACATTATCTGTTCAACAAATAAAAATTTTTATTATTTTAATAAAAAGAAAATTGAACATAAAAAATTGTTTTAGTAGCATTGCAAACATCTTAATTCTATCAATTACTTTTATAATATGATAACATGCTTTTGCACTTAAGTGGTTGTTCAGATTGCATTTACAATTTAGATATCACGTATTTGTCACATATTTTCTTGCTTACACAAAATTTCTATTAAGAATAGAATAGTTTTCTTGTTGTTATTTTTTTTCCCTAGAATGTTGACTTTAAAAGCAAATGCAACAGAATACAAAATAAGTTTCTGAATATCTCGATGAAATTTTAAATATATTCCAAATGACATTGACAGGATTTTTAATAAATTTAGTATAATCTTGTATTGGTCTAATTATAAATGAACATTTCTGAATTACTAACCAAGAAAATATTGCATTATATTTTCAATAATAATTCACAGAGTTTTGATTTAAAAGGTCTGATTCATTCAAAATTAATTTCATGGTTGATTGGCGCCATCTACTATTTCTTAAAATATTATATATGTACTATATATACAGAATTATGAAATCATAATAAGGACATTTCAGTAAGTATGTATTCGATTATTATAATATTTGAATTTTACCACATAATAACCCTCTTTTAATTGCTTTCCTGTAATAAATTTCAACTATATATAACATTTATTTATAATTTATTTTGATTATGAACACGTAAAATAAGTTTTTATTTTATTTTTTTTTTTTACCTTTTGTTTTGATTGCAACATGTGCTAAATATCCTTACACTTTCCCACAAAAAAAATTAAATTTTGTGAAATTAAATTTGACCACTGAATTGACCACACACATGTTTCTATACTCACACAATTAATAAAGGTAATTCAATTTTCATCTAAAATGTATAAAGGAAACCTAAAGAAATAAGAAAATTGATCACACGTTAAGTGCGTGCTAAACTAATCATAGAAACTAAATTAGAAATAAATTAATAGGGTTTAGTTTTTTTTTTTTTTGATTTGAACGTCACCTTGTACAAGAAATGTAATTTTGTTTAGGATTTGAATTTGTGGTTTTTTAGTTCCCCCAATTTGAAAACTTTATCAAAATTATATTTAAGATTGATTCAAGGACTTTCTTTTGTTGTAATAATTATGAGGAAATAGACATATGATTACTGTCCGTAAATATACGTATGTATATATGCATAGAATGATGTTTAGGTGTAAATGCGTGGCGACTTATAAAATATATAATTAGTAAACCAAAAAACCAAAAAAAAACACTTTTACTATAATTTCTATTTAATATTATATAGAAAATAAAAACAATTTATTATAATTTAGTGGAAAGGTGTTGGTCTTTTTATTATTTAAGTCATTTTCTAATGGTTTTTTAATCATCATTGTTTAATACATTCTAATATATATGTATATGAATTTGATAAGCTCCTATTTAACAAGCATTTTGTAAAAATAATATTATACGTACTATAATATTATTTTAAATTAATGATTATTTAAAACTTAAATGACATTTTGTTGGGTGAATAAATTTTAATATAAATTTATTGATAATTTTCTATTTAAGAGAAAAATTCATTTTGTATAACGTATAGTCATATAATAAAATGCAGTAAATTTCAATTTAGTTTACGTGTCTAATCATTTCATTCCCCGATTTTAGTATATACTTTTTTTCTTTTTTTTTTTTTAACTACGAAGAAGAGTAAGGTGGCTTTTATTATTTCCAATATGCAATTATTATTTTTTTTTGTGAACGTGTTTAAAGTTCTTTGTAAGGATATTTCTTGTTTTCATTGCAATAAATGTATACGGATAAACAATGAGCACGCACCATATAAATGCATTTTTCAGTATAATTATTAATACAATTTCCAAAAAATATATATATATATATAAGAATATATGTGTTTTGGCTGAAAGGTTCTCTCTGTTAAATAGTTAAAAGTATAGTCCTCTAGTGTCACATTGCAATTTTATTATCTATGAATATGGTGAAATGCATTAGTAAGTGCAAAATTTTATCAGAAGAAATATAAACCGAAACACAAAAAAAAAAAAGTTGAAAACTAAGCATTAAAGAGTGACAGTATATGAAAATAACATTAAATGTAGACTCACTTAGGAATTTACTAAGTGGTATATAGAAGTAATAATTTATATGGAAAAAGGATTTAACAAACATTATATATATACAATTTTATTTGAGAGTAAAAATATATTTCTTTAATATTATCTAAATTTCGTGTTAACCAGGACAAATTTAATATTTAATTTAGAAAAAATTTAAATACTTAATTAATTTAACTCAAATTTTAGGAAAAATATTATTGATATTTTTTGTAATATTATATCGAATTTACTAAAACTTTTATATTATATTTATATAAAATTAATTATATACAATAATAATTAGAATCTTTCATAAAATTAATATTATACTCATTTACAATTTCATAAATTTTAAAGATTAATTTCAAACTTAAAACTTCAAGGATTCAAATAACAAGTTTCATCATGGATATCATGTTTTAATTTTAATTTTTTTTTCCTCCTTTTGACGAAATTCCAAATATGTATTTATATATTTTGTTTTTATGTTCATCCTATTTTGCTTATCAGTGTTCCATTACTTAAATTACAAGGATATAGAGAAGAATATCGTTTATATAATACAGTAGGAAGTAAAATAAATAAATAGGGGATAGTTGCCAATATAGTACCAGTTCGTAAAACATACAAATGCTTCAATTTGGATACTAAATATTAAGATTAAAAGTGTCACATGTGTTTAAGTTTGTTATCAGTTTAAGTATTTAAACTTTCGGAGTTAAAATTAAGTAAAGATTTATTTTTTTTATACTTTATATATTAAACTATTTTTTTAAGCTTTTATTTCATTAACAGATTTTGTAATTAAATATCGATTGATATAAAACTTGTTTAAATTGGATCCCTGCGTTTTCCCAATTGTCCAATATTGTAAAGGAAATGTACAATTGAAACAAATGGAAATTCCATTAATTTTTTGGATACTAAAATTGAGAAAACCATTTTAATAAATTGTATTATTTGCAATCTCTTTTATTTCGGCCGTTAGAGAATAATGATACTACTAGTACTAGTATTATACTTCAATATTCTTTCGGTAAGAAATAATTTTTCAAAGTTGTAAAACATGAAAATTTAAATTTATTACAAAATATAAGCTTTTTATTAAATATTTCAACGTAAAAATGTAGGAATATTGAAAAGTGGTACAATTAAGGCAAGTCTCCCTTATGTTTGTATAAATATTTAAGAGACAAAATACATTTTGTGGCAAATATTTTAAATTCTTATATTAAAAAACACAACCAATACATATAAATATAAATAAATAAACTAGACAAAAAAAAACAATAATAAACAAAAATATACAAACAACTAAAAACTTCCATTCTTCTTACCCAAAAAAAAAAAAAAATATTTAACTTTTTATATTGACATAGTAAAATATAGATGGAGGTGGAGTACACACAATAACAGCAAAAAAAAAAAAAAACATAGAAAATGAAAACATTTCATCTCCCTTAAAATAGGGAACGCGCGTTTGTTATGTAAAGACCGGAGATAGCAGTCATCCGTGCAGAAGTTGTCGCGCAGAGTGATTAATGGTTGTCAAACAAATTGGGAAGAACTTATAATTCCAAAACAAAGAATATTTATACATGTATACAGGCAGATATATCACGTAAATTATATATATATATATACGTATATATTTGCACACGACAAGATGAAAAAAAAAATTTATAGTATCAAGGATTCTGTAGGAAATCATTTAAACTAGAAAACTGGTTATCGTATATACGTATCCTTAAAATTGTATGATTCTAGATTATATGAAACAAAATTATATCAAATTAAAAGGATAGATGGATATTTCGTAGAATTCATTTAAAAGATATATACCACTATTAACAAGTTTTAAGGATTAAAAAGATAAATACAAAAACAATACAAAGAAATATGTCAATTCACTAATATTGTGAAAAATAATATTGTAGATAAAAAAATATTGTCATTATTATTAAAGACAGAGGAATAGCTCTTATAATTTCGTTACAATTGACCAAAATTTCAATATACTATAAATATTAAAGTCCTTAACATTAGTGTAAGTGGATAGTGAGCTTTTCACTAAAGTTTAAATTAAGAAATAGTTTTTGAAGTCTTACAAACAGTCTTCAATTTAAATGTTGGATAAACTTAAATTATATTTAAATAAAATCTGAATTACCAGTTAGTTAGTTGATAATAATTTTGACATCTATAGTATATATGCTTACTATTTCACTGATAAATTCAACTGAAATAATCAACTTTTGTTATAATCTGTTAATCTATTATAAGAATATCTTCAATGGAAATTATATTAATATCTTTTCCAATAACCCTCTCATGTACAACGATTACATTTCTCACTCACTTTTTAGTTATGCAACATATTCCGTTTAAAAAAAAGGACTATGTTACATTATTCTTTTCTCTTCCGAAAGAAGCATTATTTTCGAGAAAAGATTATACTGTTTTGTATTAGTTGAATGCATTTCAGCTTGGTACTAGTCGCTTTTAAATGTAATTAAAAAAGTTGTTAGGATTAATATTATTATTGGTGTTATTTACTTCACAAAAATCTATTGCCAATACTTTTTCGACTTCTTTTTCAACTGTATATATTAATAGTTCGTTCAAGAATGTATGTTCTTATGAAGCCACATACCATCAGCAAGTACTAATGCTAATTGAAACAAAAAAAAATTATTAAAATATATCCCCTGCTTTATGTAATCTACGCATTCATTGCAGCTAAATATTAAAAACTATTTGGAGAGGTTATCTTGGGTATCCTGAGATTATTTTTAAATATTAACCAATATTCAAACATGAAGAATACTAAAGGAGGATATTATGCCAGTATGTAAATCCTCAACTACAGATGTTTTCTCTTCATTTTTTAAATTTTTATTTTATACATTTTATAAGATTGAATTGATTGTTACTACAAAATACCAAAAAAATATTTTTTTCGTGTATTAGGTTCCTTGTTTATTTCCATATGCAAAATAATTCGAGATAAATATAAAATCTACTAAGAAATTATCTACTTATAAAATATAAAATATTGGATTTCTTACTAATAAACATTTCCAAGCAATATTTGATTAGCTTAGAGTACGCAAATTTATCAGTTACTAAAAATTAAACTTAATTATACTTAATATTAAAAAAATGTTTATTTAATTATGTATATTTAATTCGAAAAGGATGCAAACATTTACAATTTAAATATCTTCCGGCATATTTTCTTTTATGTAATTCAAATTTAAATTAACTTAAAACAAGAATTAGAATTCTATGAGTCTACTAATTTTCTTGAAATATTAAACAAATTTATATTAAAACAAATTAAAATAAATTCTTATATTAATAAATAAAATAAAATATGTTTAACAAAACATAAAATATAATAAATTATGTATTTTTTTAAAAAATAAATTAATTGTTTTTGTAATTATTTCATCATTTCAATTAAATTCTGTCACATATGACTATAATATGCTATTCAATTATTATGTTCCTATACAATATAATTATTTTTGATATCATGTTGAAAAATTCATTAATTAATCAAACAATATGTACAAAAAATAAATTGTAATTTATATTTTAAACTTTTATATATATTATATATATTATATAATATATAAAAAATATTTCAACAGTAATCTGTCACAGAGAAGATGAGTATATGTCAAAAGTCTGAATGTTTTTTTTTAATATTATTATAACTTTTCATCAGCTTTTCTTATAATGTTTTGTATTTTTTACACAATTATTCATATAAGTTCGCCAAAAACGTCTTAAAATCACATCACATTTTTTTTTTTCATTTGGTTGATTAAACGTAATGAATTGAAATAAAGTCAGAAAGTTGATTTTTTTTTTTGATTGCTTTTCATATGATTTTTATTTATTTATTTTTTACTAAACTTGATGCATTATAAATCTTATTCTGATAAATAATATGTTCATATATTTTATCCGGCTTGTTAGTTGCATTTCTGATAAACTTACCATCAAAAATGAAATTAATTAAGTTCAATTATAATTAATATCATTTATAAATCAAATCTTAATTGTGCTACCGATTTGATGCCATCATGAAAAAAAAAATCAGCTAATTATTTGAAAACAATTTTTTTTACAACGAAAAAAAAGGCATTGAATCGTTAAGCGCAGAAAATGGTAAGAAAAATTATTAAACCAAAAATAAAATTACCGGATGGAAGTCACGTAGTTAAAAAAAAATCATGTGTGTAACCAAGGTATAAATACTGTGACACTCAGTGCGTACATAAAGACCTAAAAAATTATTCTGGATTTAAAATGAAATTACCATTTACCACAAGAAGTTTACAATTTAAAACTCATGTGAAGACGGCCAGTACAGCAGATCAAGAGTAAGAGGGATAGACAATTTTAACGAAATATTAGCGAAATGTCGAATAACTAAGTTTTCCTAAAAAATGTCAAGTAATATGCCTTCGAAGATATTAAAATGAAGTTGCCATAAATATATAAATTTGTCAATTTCGTACTCCCAATTTTTATTTAGTTATATTTCTAAAACCACAAAATTTCATTATGCCATATTTCAAAATATTAAATTTTCAGATATTATATGATTTTATTTCGCACTCTATTTTACAGCATAGCATCTTAATTAATATTTTCCAACATTTTCAAAAAACCATTAAAATAAATTATAATTCCGAAAATAATTTTTTTCATTTCTTTTTTTTTTTTAATAATCTCATGTGAATATTCACGTTGAAATTGAAAAATTGTGAATTTAAATAACATACAAAAAACAAAAAGAAATATAAAAATATATAAAAACCAAATACTTAATTTAATTTCATGATTTTCACGAATGGAAATAAACAAGACCATTTGCACACGCTTAACTGCTGGTTCAGTGATTATTATATATGATGATGATGATTATACTCTGATGGCCCGGAATGGATTTCTCGAACCACAAAAAAAAATAAAAAAAAAACGAAACACATTTTTATTACCAATATTCTACCGCGCACCGCTACAATACTGCGTACATAAATATGAACATATGATATTGCTGTGAGCAATCATATAAGACTTCTGATTCTATGACATTATCTATGTCTGATGAATATGAGATGCGCGTAGAAAATCACACTATACAGTGCTGTTTTAAACAATTTCTGAACGATATATCACTTGCAGGGGATGACTTGAAATTAATTGCGGATGAAACAGAATTATTAATTGCCCTGGTAAAATTATCTTTGCAAAAACAAATAAAATAAAAAATCGAAAAATTAATTCAAAAACAAACCACAAAATTCTATTAATAGAAACCTACGTCGTCGTCTGCGTCTTTTGCGATCTTGTCGTTGACGTCGTACACTGATCTCTCATTTTTTATACTTGTTTTCGAATGTGTCTTATTAAGTACTGTAAAATACAAATAGAAACAAACAAAAAAAAACAAGAATTATTAACAAAACTAAAAATACAAATTTTAATAAAATTGTTTTTAGTTTTATTTTCTCATATTTTAATGATCTGACATTTTGGATTATAAGTCATTGGTTTAAAATATCTTATTTTTTAAGACTATAATTTACTAGAAATTTTTACACAGCTTTTTCAAAGCTTTTAGTATTTTTTATTATATGTCATAAAAGTTTTGACAACATGCCTAAGTTTGTATATTAATTTAGTAAAAATTTATGACATTTCTCTGAAAGTGCATTTTGTATTTTTCATATCTTAAACAGAAATTCCTGAACTTAATTATCACAGTCCCAAAATAAAACTTAATTTTCACAATTAAATTGTGGTAGGTAAATTTTAAGAAAAATGCTTTTTTTCGGCAAACTAGAACAATATAAATATTTGTTTCGGAAAGCTACATATCCGTTATTTATTAAACTACTCTTGATAATTTTATACTTTCAGTTTCTGGTCCATGTCAGATAATTAGTATTCAATTGTGAAGTAATTTATTACTATCTAAAAGGATTTGATAGGATTGCGATTTGCATCTGCTGTCACATTTTGCAATAAGGTTCGTCAAGAAAGTTAAATTTTCAAGAGTTCTAGAGTCTTTGTTGGCAAGCAGGAACGATATCTTCAGATTTAGCAATCTGTCCTAGAAATCATCATCTTGCTCTAGCAAGTTTCCTTTGCTAACTGGGCTCTCTCCATCTTCACAAATTTTACAGTTCCCAGCAGTTGAAATATCTAATCTGCTTAAATTGTAATTATGTCGAGAGTGTCCTACATGGAATCCTCCAATAATTCGAATCTTTTGAACTGCAGATATAATCTTGTTTTTTCCTTGTTAAAAGAAAAAGTAAAAACTTGTGATTCTGTGACATTATCTACAAAAAGGTATGTATTGCAACAGCTCACGCTCTGATCCTTATTTAATATCTAACTATATTCCAATAAAGCTAATGATTATTGCTAAATAATGAAATTAATAAATTTTTAACAATGCATTAAGAAAATTTATTTACAAAGCATTTCAAAAAAAATTATTATCTCTCGGTATGGTGCAGTTTTTAAATAATCAAGAATCCTTAAATGATTTTATATAAAATAAATACAGAATAATTGCTTAACCAAAAATATAGAAAATGTTTGCATAATACCAAAACATTATATTTCCTATGCTAGTCATAATCATATTAACATATTCTGAACAACATTAACCATTTCCAATATATATAATATTCAGTTTAGGTTTTAGCCTTTGGCCTAAAAAAAAGAATCCATCAAATGCAGATAAATTTTTGTTTATGACATATTCGCGAAATGATATTTGTTCTTTCTAAATATTTATATGAAAATATTCTCTAAAACTGATTATTATTTCAAGTATTGTCCTATATATTCAACCGAACCCTCTTCATATTTCTATTTCAGAAAAAGTCGCATAAATTGTATACCGCCTTTTTTCAATTCAAATTTTTTGTATATCATCTAAAAATTAAGGACTATGAACAAAAAAAAAAATGAAAAAATTGGAGGATAAATTCATCTGCAATAAATCAATCCACAACAATGAAAATCAAACTGGTTGAACTTTATAGCAACATGTCGACACGCGTATATGTGATATTAATAATAATGACAATAATGCAATGGAAATCATGAATGGTGATTCGTCTTAAAGCATATATAGCATATACAATACAGTATACACGATGTTATTGAAATAAAAAATAATATAATTGAAAGCAATACTAGAGTAAAATGTTATGTTTTCGATTGCCAGTAAAATAATGCTTTACAACATGTTTTAACACTCTTATAAACTTGAAAGAGATTTTTAAAATCAATAATTTTAGCAATTTGTGTATATATAATTAAGCTTCGGAAGATAACATTATTAAATTTTATAAATTAAAACTATTAAGTTGTATCTGAAAATAACACTTGTTAGGGGACGTTAAAAAAAAAACTTTTTAGTGGACGTTTATATACCAATTTTGCTTAAATTATAATTCACTATATAAGCAAACTACCAATTCTTATTCGCAGATCTTGTAAAACATTTCTTCTCATTACAAATTTTCCATAATCTTCATTAAAGTTTTTCGAATTTCTGATTTGAAATTCGTATTTTCGTTAAAACTTTTATTAAAATAATTCAATATTTTAAAATATCGTAAAAGTAATTAAATTTTTTTTAAATATTTTAAATGACGATAATTCATATTTCTTAATCATTTTACTATTAAAATTCACAAGTAATTAAAAAAACCTAAAACATTTGTCTTCCACAAAAAAAAAATAATCATTTTTAAATAAATATATAAATATATAATTTAAAATAAATTTTTGTATATATATATATTTTATATAAATAAAAATAGTGAAGAATCAATGGTCACGTTCGAGTCATGAACACAATTAGCGAAAGTGTTTAACTTGCAAATTCCATTTACCTAACAGATCACATCCTCGCTTTGTAAAATATAAATTGCACAATATCTATATTTATATATATATATATATATATATATATATATATATATACATATATATTTGTTCGATAAAATATCAACTCTTGTACTATTGCAGATTTAACAAGACTCCTAACGATAGTGCAGAATATTTTAGTTTTGGTTACAAAAATATTTAAATTCCAACTTGTCTCATTGAATATTTTTCAATATTTTTCTCTAAATCTATATTCTATATAGTATATATAATTTAGTGTCGGTATAGCTATTTCCCATATTAAGGATTTTAATCAAATCGTAAAATAGTTTTATATTATTTTTTTTTTTCTGCTGGTGGAAAAACGTGCAAAAGGAATTCATGTTTTACACATATTATTGGCAGTGTAATTGTTTTCAATGTTTTATATTTTTGTCTTTTTACTATATTTATATACAATATATGAATATATATACAAATATATATATATATATATATATATATCCCGTATATTTAAATTCAATTTCATTTGAATATATTTTCCGATCAAATGAGTATTAAAATTGGAAATTTAACATGTATTTGATTGGCAATTACCAGACACTTTTCTCATGTCATGCAGAAAATTTTTCAGTGTTTTTTTTTCTTCTGATTCTTTTCGCCCCTTAGAATTGAAATTTCTGTCTACTTTTTTTTTATTAAGAATTAGAAAAGAATAAAATTGGTAAATTAATTTTTTTAAAAAAAAATATAATCAAGATTAAATTTTGAGGTTAAAATGTTTGATTCTTTAAGGAAATGAATTTGCATAACGTGGACAAAATATTACACAAATATTTCTATTAAAAGTAAAAAAATATTTTTACAAATTTTAAATTTTTTCATTTTTTTTTATATATGTATATTTTGAAATATTGCATATAAATATATATTTAAATCCCGCAGGACATTGATATTTGTTGTCAAGAGTTATGTTGTAATTTTTTATATATTCAGTTTAATTTTTCCCTAGTTTTTCCATTAATAATAAGTAAAATAATACCGAAAATCTTATTGTAAAACAGAACTTTTTACTTGCATATATGAAAAAAAAAAAATATAAAATATTTTCGGTGAGTTTTTCTTAATAAAAAATATGAATATGAAAAAAAAACTACCCCGTTGCTTATCCCATCAGATTTAATAAAAAAAAAAGGTATTTTCATTGCAAAAACAACAAATTCACCCCTTTTTTTTATCAATTTTTGTTGGCTTTTCTTGTTATTTTCTATTCATCCATAAAACGTAATATGCAATATTGCCACAAAATTGTTGTTTCTTATCCTTGATTTTGTCTAACAGAAAATTATAAAAAAATATAGAATATCACCACATATGGGGTTGAAAATTGTTTCTTATGTTATGCAAGGAATATAAAATTGTGTTTTTTTACATACTTTTTTCTTATATTATTGGAAAATTTTATTCATGCAAAACATTTCGTAACTACTCCCAGAAGTGACATTTTCCGCCATTTTTCCATTTACGAATCACCACAATATATGCCATTAAGGTGTACTAAAAAAAAATTTTTTTTTTGTATTACTCAATATAATCATTTTCTTGTTGTTGGTTATATGAAAAAGAAAATATTCTTATTTGATGAAAATCATTTTTTTTCTTTTTTAAGTCTGGTTCCTTAAAATGATATATGTTTATACTTAGATATGTATATCTTCGGTGCATTGATTTTTATGTATTTTACATTAGTATATAAAAATTAAATTTGAATTTTTCAACCAGAAAATCAGTATTAATAAATGTGTTCCAGGGAAGAATATTTATTGTGAAAAGTGAGATAAAATGAATATTACATATTTTTGGGAATTATAAAACTGAAAATTAGAAAATTTGGTTTTTCAATTATTATTATATTGTTAATTTAACCAATTAGATACAACATTCTAAAAAAACAGCTCACTAAAATATCTATTTTTTAGTTTTTTTTTATAATTTCAGTAATATAGTTTTAATTATAATGGAAAAATGTTTTTAAAAATATTGGAAAAATAGATTACCATAAAACAAAAATATTAAAATTATATTATGTATAATCTTTGTATTATGCTACAATACTCAATTTGTTAATTTGTTCATTTCGATGTGAATTTTATTATTTTCGGAAGAAAGTTAATTAAATATTTTACTAACATTTCTCAATATCATATTTATGCCAAATTGTTTAGACATACTTTTACCAAATCGATATTTTTAACATTAACCAAATCGATATTTTTTTATTATTATATCCACATGAGTTCACAAATATATGATTGATTTTATACAAATATAAAAGTAATTAATAATTTGGCTATAATTGATTTTTCATTTTCTGTTTAAAAATTTTCATTACATTTTAATTCCAAATCATTTTATGTTGCAGAATTTGAAACAATTTTTGCATATTTCCTACATTTAGGAATGTAGGAAATATGCAAAAATTGTTTCAAATTCTGCAACATAAAATGATTTACTACATTTTAGTTTCAGTTTTTTTTTTATGTATATTAAAAAATTATATTGGCCAAATAATATTCTTAAAATGTAATAGATTTTTGCCTTGAGATCATAAAATAAAATAAATAAATACCATGAAAGTTATAAAAATTAGTTTTGTAATATTATTTTGTTACAAAGTATAATAATTCTATATAAGAAACTGATGAATATTTCGGTTTTTGGTTAAAATTTTAGAGGCCATATCAAATTTTAACTTACTTTATGAAAACTCATAAAAAATATAATGTTGCACATAAGTTTTATAAATAAAAAAATATATTTATATATATATCGGCAACGCCTAAACATAAAAAGAAATAATATTTTCTTATTATAATTTAGTTTTAGATGGAAAATATAACTAAATTCTAAAAGATTTTATAGATCTTTTTTTTTGGTGTGTTATAAATTCGGACATCAATCATACAGAATCATAAAGTATCAATTCTGACAGAAAAAACCTATTAAGAAAACTTTACAAATTTAATGGTATAAGTTTAGTATTTAAGAGGTCCATATATCAGATATATATTTTCCAAATAAAACGATATCATACGCAGTTTTTTTGAAGTATATATTTAAAATTGTTAAAGATTTTTGCTAGATTTCCTTAAAGTAAAATTACAAAATAGTAAGTTTCAATTTAAAATTAATATGAAATACTTACTAAAACAACAACTTGCAATAAAATAAAAAATCCATGAAATCTTTAAAATTTTACTAAATAATAATTTTTGCTAAACAATTAAACTAAGTTGATTTCCATTAAACAGATCATCTTCCTACATAAAATAATTTCATAATATAAAACTTTATGCAATCTTATATTTTTATTTATTTTCTCATAGGTCAGTTTTATCGTCAATTAAAATAATATGCTTAGTCTGTCCCAATCAAATATACCATCCAAAATATATGTATACAACAAAAAATTTATATACTCTTCTTTACTCCCAGTCATCACATAATCATAAAAATAATATAAATATAATAAAAAAACAAAAACATAAGAACTTTACTGTTGGCGAAGAAAAAAAAAAACCGAAGAGGACAACAATTTTTATGGTCAAAATCTTGTATCGACATCATCATCGAACGACGGCGTCTTCGTTGTCGGTTATTCTGGTGTGATGATTTTTGAATTTAATAGCCATTTTTATGACTATTTGGATGACCCATTCATTGCCACATTTACTTCAATCATTATATTATATATATATATATATACCCATCCTTTTAAGATTGAACTCCACCCGCCCTTAAATTTTGGTATATATATATGTTTTTGTGACGATACTACAAACTAATGGCTAGCAGTGGCCATTTACTGTCCTGAAGTGTAATTAAGTTTTATTTTTTTTTGGGCTTTATTTATGGGCGTTAAAACTGTATACATATTTATAGCATAAATATATATCTATATAGTTTTGATGGTTCATCATCAACTGAAAGTTAGATTACCCCAGCTTCACCTTATTTTATGGCATGTAAGAAAAACTTTGAAAGAAACTTTTGAAGAGTTTTTAATGTTAAACGAAAGGAGTCTTTTAATTATATATATACATATATATACTTGTTTATTTTCTTGAATGGTTCTTCAATTCTTAATTTCAAGGAACTTGTAATTTTGAAAATTCTTTCGAGCAGAAACCAATAATTACGATCCTTTAGAAACGATTATTTGCCTTTTTTTTTTTGGTTGGAAAAGAGGAATGGAATTTATTTTGGTACAAATATTTTATTTTGGTTAAGAAATTTTTATATTATATATTTTCATTATAGAATACAAATTAACAAAGTAATGAAAAAAAAGATATTCATTTCGTACACTGAAAGAAAATATGGAATAATTCAGTGTTTTACAAAAGATTAACAATATGTAATCAAAATACCTAAAAAGATTGACGTTTTTAATAATAAAATTTAGTTTTTATATCTAATTTAAATTGAAATGATTTAATAATTTGCGGATTTACAAAAAATTTCTACTACCTTTTAATACTGAAATCCTACAAAAAAATTAAATTAAATTTCTAGTTATATGTACATCAAGTTTAAGATAAAAAATACACACAAAATCACTGTAGATCTTTGCATACTAAATACAAAAGTTTTCAAATATTTTATACGTGATGGAATTTTAATTTTACCATCTTTCCACTCTTACATAAAAGAAAAGACCAAAATTCTTTTCTAGTATCTTAAAATATTTAATTTGATATTCTATTCAGATTTCTTAAAAGGATATCACTTCTCAAAACCAGAAAAATAAAAAAATAAAACAAAGTTTTTGCCCAAATTTCATTTTTTTTTTTTGTAAATAAAATTAATTTAAATTGAAATGAATTTTGTAATTTCCACTTAAACCAAATAATAATTTAATCTATTATAATAGAAAATATTCAGGTACTAATACCATTACAATGACTATATATTTATACATAATAATATGAATATATATTACAGAAAAAATAAAGGTCCTTGAAGGATTTTATAAGAAAAAAAAAAAAAAGAATTGTGTTAGGAAAATTTAATGCTCTCACTTCGTTTGCATAATTTATTAGGTGATAATTTAATTCATTTTCTTTTTTGGAAAATATAGTCGAAAAGAATAAAAAAAAAAAAAATGCGATGCAAGGATGAAAAAATCTTTTTTTTTTGTGTTCGTTATTTTGTAACCAAAAGAAGAAAATCTCCCTTGATACACTCAAAATGTCGTATATGAATTTTCTTGAGTAAAAACGAATATATTTTTTTTTTATTTGAGGCGAAAATACCAGAAAAAAAAACATTTTTCTTTTTCTTATTTATTTTCGTTTTTTTTTTTTTTTTTAGTGAGAAAATGGAAAATATTGTATCCCCAAATGAAAAGGATATATACTAAAGCTAACATTTACCATTACCAATGGATATAGTTTATATGCCGATTGGCAAAAATAAACAAAAAAATTAACCCTATGATCCTTGAATTATTTCAGAGAGTAAAAAATTTTTTTGTATCCACACCCCCACAAAGGACGTTTTACGAATAACTGGTATTTTTCTATTTTCTATATATAGGTTAAGATTGTATATATGGCTACAAAAAAAAAAAGGATATAAAAATTACTTTATATTATGAATAAAATAAAAACTAAACTGAAATATATAATAAAGCATTCAGTCCTTTTTTTCTTTTTCATATACCAGGATAACCACTATAGAATTTCAAACTATACCATAGCACAATACCGTCAGCAGTCAACTTTGTTACAGATAAGGGAATTGTTCTGTCAGACCGAGTGATATATTTCCACTAAGAAATTTCCATACTTTTGTCTTTTATTTTTCTTATTTTCTTTATTTTCCTTTTTTTTTTTTTTGTAGAATTTAGTTTATAAGTTTTTTTTTTTTTGGTTAATATTTTAAATGGTATAGAAAGAATTTTTATTAGAAAATTTTGTGAAATTTTTTTTGTTATAATAAGATATTAAATTTTTTGGGAAATTTTCAAATTATTTAAAACATCTGAAAATTTCTGAAGGAAAATATTTAAAAGTTGATAAGAGATTTGATTTTTTCTTTATTTAAGAATTTATATAATTAGGTCAATCAATGAAATAGTCTGAAACAGAAAATTTAACATAATATTTTAATTCTCGGCTTCATAAGTTTATGTAAAAGTATTTTGCCTAAATATTTGAGTATCTTTGAATATATTTTGCTTTTAAATAGTACTATTAATATTAATATTTTAATAGTAATATTTTATGAATTCATAAGAAAACTTCTAATTTGAATAAATTAGAGTAGAGTTACATAACAAAAAAATAATTGAATATATTTAATAATCGGTGAATATATTTAATAATCGGTGATCAGAAATTTTTACATCACATTATAACTCTCTGCTTCAAACAACTTTATTTAGAATGATAAATCTTTAATATTTGGTATATATATTACTCTAAATTCAGTCTTCACTGGCGATGTATTTATGCAACATATCAAAGGATAATTTTTTTATACACCAAAGCTTTTGTTTCAAAAAATATTCTAAGGTCTTTCAAAATAATTGTGTATAGTCTATAAAGACTTAATTTTAATTTATAAAAACAGTGTATAAACTTGAACACAATTGAAATTTAACATAAGTATGTTTAATACGATACCAAAATAATTTGGTGAAAACGCACATAAAAATCTTCAATCAAAATACTATTATGTAGTCGTATGTGTTATATATCTAAACTAAGTATTAAAACTCTATTATTCCATGAAACACTGTACAAAAGTATGCTAATTATGCAGTTTATTGCTTAGCTTACATTTTACGCTGAGCTTGCGTTAATGCACCAACATTTTTGGTGCTATAATTTTAAAAGTCTGTTAAAATATGGTGAAAATCGAAATATTAATATTTTATGCATTTATTAATGAACAAGAAAATTTAAATTTGAATAAAGTGATATAATTTAGAATTCAACCACAAAAATATTGAATTTTTTAGTTTATAATATCTAAACTAATTTTTTTACTTCGTAACTGGTAATAAAACCTAATAAATTTTAGAAATTAAATTATTCATTTTTAAAAATTTTATTCTCAATTCTTCCCATTTTAATTAACTTAAGTATACCTCTTAGCTTTTAACTTAACTTCCTCTTATAAATAAATAATTTCTTTGCACATAATAAAACAATCCATTTATCTTATTATGATAAATATTCACTCAATCTAATTCATGAAATATTATAATGATATCAAGATTATTTTATAAAAAATTTCAAAATATCTTGTATATATATTTACATATATTACATTTTCATATATTCCTAAAAATAATTGAATTTCCAGTCATTAAAAGAAATTAAGTTATCCCCCTTTTTTAAAAAAAAAAATATTATTCTCCATAATATTACTTAGCATAATAATCTACACTTGAAACATTGAAAAAACCGCATGTAATCTAAATCAAAAAAAAAATTTTTTTTTAAATTATTTCCAAAATATCATTTAACCAGCATTAAAGGTTGAATATTATTTCAAATTGAAATAATTTTTATATATATGTAAATAAAAATTCTATTTAGAAAACACCCGCAAGCTTTAAATTATTCAAACATTAGCATTATATCTTTTTGTATATATAAACATATATATATAACATCTTTTTAATAAATTTTTATACTTTTAAATTCAAATCAGAAAATGTATAATATAATATAATATACTATAAACAAGTACTTCTCAATTATGTTAATGAAACAATTGTCTCGAGAGAATCATATCTATATATACGCACATATTGGAACATAAAAGTGGCACTTGAATTCCGACAAATTCACTCTTTTTTAATTTTTTTTTATTTTACTATATTACTTCTATATAATGTTCAATGATATTATTATATATGCAATACAATGATTCTTAAGAACAATGACACCGACGACCACTAAAATGGATAAATTGAATGTCTCTACATAATTGTAAATTTGTGGTGTAGCATAAGTATTTTTATTTCGACAAAAAAAATTTGTTTTTTTGGAATAAAATTTACGCAGATAAATCTTAAGTTTTTAAGTAGATTTTTTATAAAATATTGTTTTGGAAAATAAAATGAACTTATTAATTTCATTTTGTATAATTTGAAGTGAAACATTTATGGCTAAGAATAAACATTTAAAAAGTATTATAAATGTAAATTAAGTACTACAATTCCGCAACATTTTTAAATATATTTCGACTGTTTTATAGCAAGCTTCCTAATTTAATGGCTAATTGTATACAATTTTATTTTAGTTTAGGGTTAACGAAAGTTTATCTGAGAAATTTTTTTGGATTCTTTTAAAATTTATGTTTAAAATACATCCTTGGCTTGCAATAATGTAGTCTCATCAAAATTGTTTTCTTTTTCATCAGAAAAATATAAATTTAAGTAATTGAACTTAATTAAAGATTATTCCTTAAAGAATTTTTAGAACATTCTAGAATTACTAATACTATCGTATTAATAAGATGGACTGACATAACAATCTAAATTTCATAATTAATCTCTAAACACACTTATTTAATTGTATAAATATAATGGAATTAAATATACATATACAACCCTGTTTATACACATTATTATCCAAACGATATTTAACATAAATTTATGTATACAATATTTATTTATTTCAATTGGATTGAAGCGTGCGGATGGATGAATGAAATGTTGAATGGATCAGCCCAAATTACATTATGACTAATTTCATTCAATCCTTCAGAAAATTAAATTCTCCAATTCAAAACAATATCACATTGAATAAAATGTTAGCAGCTACCAAAAACATATACAAGACAAAAAATAAATAAAAATATTAAGCAAGAGGAAGAAGGTGTTGGAAATTTGAAGTAAATTTGGTTTTTTTCTTTATTATTTGTTACATTTTTCAGTTCAGTTTTATTTTAAATATGCCGGATCTTTTCAATTGAGATTTTAAATTATTTATATATTTTATTTTTTGGTTTATTGACAGCCCGCCTAAATATGTAAATTTGATTTAAAACATTTGTTAAACCAGAAAGCTACAAACAAAAAAAAATACATAAGAATATAATTTTTATGAAATCTTGTTCTGGTATTGCAAAATAAAAAAAAGGAAAACCCTAATTTTCAGTATTTTGTATATTTTTAACAAAATATTTGTAAAAATTGATGAAATGAATGTATTAAATAAAATATAGTGAAATGACGACTATACCTTTATTTAAAAAGGTCTTTTGGTTATAGTGGAATGATATCAATCAAATTAGATTTTTTATTTACCAGGATATAAATTGATTTCTTTTGATTTTATATTTATATTTAAATTGAATTTGTAACTGAGTCTACTTGGGTTTACAAATGAATAAATTTTAATAATTTAATTAGATTTTCGATACTACTTAACAAATATAATATTATCCTTGGTTATTTTCTACTTTATGTTTATGGAAATATAAACGTAATTTATTTTCAAATATAAATTTTTTGATATAATTTCATTATTTTCAGGTAATAAATGGAATTCATTTCAAAACTGATTGAATAGAATATTAAAAAGAAAAAATTAAATTTTCCAAACAAGGATATGAATAAAGGACGAAGGTCATTAGACTTTTCTAAACTAATAATTATTCATCAATGTGAAATGACAAAATTTATACAATCTTTAATATAAAAGAACATTTTCAGTTGATAAAGTCCATTGAGGACAAAAATTTAATTCGCTTGAGTAATAATACAAAGTAAATGAACCCTTTTTTTTATCCCAATGCAATCAAAAGAATTTTTTGTTGTTCTTCTATTTTTTTTTTTTATTATTATTATTTGTTCTAAGATCATTAATCATTTTGGGCAACGCACTTCTGCAAGGAATTGAAACACTTAAATTGTCTTTTCGTCTCTGGTGGTGTTTTGTTTATGGTATCAAAGTTACTCAAATAAAATTACAAAATAAAATTAAAAAAAAAAAAAACAAAAAAATACTATTTACGAATTTATTTTTGTACTACGGTATTTGTTCTTCAATAAAATAAAGGGAATGGATAATGCAACCGAACGATAACACTATTATACAATTTCAAATATACGATATCCTTTTTTTACCAGAGAAACTAACTTTATATTTGGTCATTATGCACAAGATATTTATATACATAGCTACATATGTATATAAAAAATGTAGTCTGAAAAGACTTTTAAATTGTTAGCATCATTTATCATGTACACTATAAATTTTACCCTCTACATTGTTCTTTTTGGGACTAAATAAGAATATAGGGAAGAGTTGCCTAAATCTTACCCGTTTTCAATATTATATGTACAAATTCTCAATGAAAGCATTATGTTTCATAATAAATTTAGTTTTCCTTATTAGAAAAATAAATTTTTTTTACCAAAAATTTAGTGTTTCTGAAAGAAAATATTTGTGTTTCCATAAAAGCCGAAATAAATATTATTCCAAATATTACAATTTAGAAATTTTAGGATACACAATATTCCAATTTAGGTAACTACACTCAAGTTACGATTTACAGCAATAAATATATAATTAGAAAACCTTTTAATGAAATATAAGTGGCCAATTAATTTTTTAATATTGATATCTCTTATTTATAACACAACCTTCTATCAATAAATATCAATAATATTGTTAAATTTCAGAATATAATGGTACAATTTAGGCATATGTCCCCCTATATATAAAAAAAATCTAATACCATTTTTAGTTTATTTAATTTCTTTGTCCTCAGACGGATACAATTTTTGTCTTAATAAAATTTAAAAAGGAAAAACTTGTATAATATTAATAAGTATTGACTTATTTTATCAAATTTGATAATGCACATGCCTCAAATAAACATCTCTTATACGTTTCACTCTCACCCATTAACTTAAGTACAGCACGAAATTATTCCTCATCCTTATAATCAATTTAATATTTTTTATATTTCTCCTTAATTTTTGTTTATTCATTAAGTGTCATTTATTTTATTTCGAGTTGAACTGAACCCCATTTACAATTTCGAATTACCAAAATTCCAATAAACTTTTATTCATAATCCTTTGCAATAAATAATATTTTTTTTGTTTTTTTTGTTTTAAAGCTAATATCCTTTAAAGGAAACAGCTACAATATTTTCTAATCGGTTTCCTTTGAACAAAAGACAACAATGACAAAAACTAAATTAAGGATATCTATAAGAAAAGTTTTAAGAAATTTTATGAATCCTTTTATTTGTACAAAATCTGATAAAAATGTTTAATTTATATTATATTTGAAAATTAATATTATAGGATTCATGATTATTGTCCGTTATTTGTTTTATCTTGTTTTCGTAACGGAAGATTATTAGTTTCTCATGAATAAATCCTTTTTGTCTTTGCAAAATTCTTGAATTACTTATAAATAACTTGTTGGACTTTTGAGCAATTCGAATAAATTTCCGCATGAAAAATAATATGTATTGAGAAATATTATTACGAGTTTATTTATAAATAAAGATTTTTTGGTTAAATATTATTTATAAATTTAGATTTTTAGAGTAATAACAGGAAGATTTGAAGCAAAACTAATATCCGTTTCAATTTATATATTTTTAGGATATTTATTTTTTGGTTTAACTCTTTTAGTTCATTTGAGTATCGATTTTATATCATTACTAATTAACCCAAAATGTTGTACTCAAATATTATAAATTGGTTCATTATCTAAAAAAAAATTAATATATTGCTCCATTTTATTCAATTCTAATGGTTCTTATATATCAAAATTTATTCCGCGCCCTTTTAACAAAATTATACTTGTGTCATTTCGGAGAATTATATTTCATTTCAGTTCACTTTATTGTTCCATATTATAATCCTCCTTAAAAGATCTAATAAAAATCATATAATTTTGCCCAAGGACATAAATATACATACTTAACGTCCTCAAAATAACAACTAACTAAAAAAAAAAAGAAACTCCTAAAAAACATTTTTATCGATAAGAATTTTCAAAATTACCGCACAATATTAACAACCCACTATTTATACATATATGTATAAAAAAAACTCTCATTGATATCATTCCATCATTGCCTCTAAATTTGAACATAAACAAACAATAAAGAGGTCCTTATTCAAATCAGTTGGCAATAAGATTACCGAAAATAGGTGTAATAACATAACAAGGACTTTATGTTTGCCTCTTGACTAAAAACGTATGATGTCGCATGCAGAGAAAATAACCACCCATAATAGAAAAATAAATATATACAGCAATATACTAATACTTAAAGATAAAATGTGTAATGTAGTTTTTTTTTTTTGTTATTGTTTGTGCGTCTACTAAGGATATGTACAATCACTTTCAGACATATTCAGGATATCTTGAGTACTCTATCTCAGCTATAAAAATAAAAATCACCAGAGTGCGAAAACTATTTCTTTTTTAGGTTAACTAAGGTAAATGAACAAGTTATTTAGCATATGAAAATTTCAAAGATACTTTTATATAATATGATGGATTATAGATTCCCTTAAATTTAGTGTAATTAATATGAAAAAGAGTTATGGTTGTGTGAAAACTTTTGCGTAATATTTGTTTTATTTTGTGTGATCTAATACAGTAATATTTACCCTATTAATTTCTAACTAATTTTATTGTCAAGCCTATAGCAATTTTTGAAGAATCAGTATTCAATCCCTTTATTATAATTTTCTCACACTTCTTTTTCCGGTACAATTTTACCATTTCCTTGAAATGAAAGTAAAAAAAAAAATTATGCATCGTTATTTTTGTTTTTCTGGTCTATTTTCCAATTTTATATTCTATTTGAGGAAAAAGAATTACCCATTTGGGGGTTGTTACATGGTCCCATAAAAATTTAAGAGTTTGAATCCTTTTATTATTATTTTTTGCCACATATAACAAATTTATATTGTTTGTCAATGGGTTATGCGGATTTGGAATGATTTTTTTTTCTGTGTTTGTCTGATTTTGGAAAGAATATATAATATGCAATTCCTTTAGCCATTTGGACAAAACGGGATATTCATTTTCGATATATATTTTTGTTGCCAAATGATTCATAGAGAGAATCAGTGTATGTTTTTTTTATATTAACATTAGAATATATCCTCCGGAATGTTGTCGCATAGAAAATAGACAACTAAAAAAGAATTATGTTTAAATTATTATCCTTTTTTTTATGAACTAATATTATGTAAAGTAAAAAAGAGAAGTGCGTTTTAGACTTGACATGAAAAGTTAAACCCTTCCGTAAAATAATATTATAAGATTGTAAGTAAAAAAATGAAAAAAAGGAAATCATCTTATAAAAATTGTTGTCGAATAATTTTAATAAAAAACCAATAAAAATACTTGGAAACATCTTTCAGGAACATTAACATTTTAAGAGTTTTCCCTACAGCTAAGCATAAAAATTCAGATTATTTGAAATATTTCAGATATATATTTGCAATTTTTTTTTTTTTTTTTGTTGACTACTTTGCCAACAAACGCAAAAAAAGAACTAGAAATTTTGTTAAATTTATTATACTTTTATAGAATTTTACTCCCGGCCACAAATTATAATAGATTTTCATCTCTAGAGTGTCTTTGGACTGTGATTAAATATCCAAAAAATAAAATTGTCTGGTGATACTAAATTATTTTACATTTGATTGGTTAAAAACTGTAGGTGGACATTTCAAAATGTTATTGCTAAAGAAAATTCAGTTTTTTAAGGGTAAGAAAACACTAGATATATTTTGCAATAAAATATATATTCAAGCAAAAAGGGTAAATTCTAAATTGTAATAAATTTCTATACATATTAAATTTATTTGTGTTTTTTAAGTAAATTATTCACTAATAAATGTGAAACAAATCTAAAAATAAATTTTCTTGATTTATTGCTTTTTTAATTAAAATATAAGGAAAAATTTTCAAAAAAAAATTATAAGTGATTTCAAAATTATGTACAAAAATTATAATTAAATGAAAATTAACATTTTCATATAAAAATAGTGAATAATTTATTGCTATGGTTTAAAATTTATACAGTACACCTACGACAAATTTTAATTTCATTACGAATCATTTAAAATAAAATTAATGGTAAGAGTGAAAGAATTTTAATGAAAGAATTGAACAATATTGTTAATTGCACTGCAATTTAGACAGACTTCAAAATATTTAAGAAGAATATTGTGAATGAAGCAAATTAAATTATTTACTGCTGCCTTATATTAATCTAAGTAATTATTAAAATATAATAATTACTTCAATGTAACAAAGGCAGTATTTAGGAATGTTTTTTGAAAAGAAATTCTTTATGTTAGCACTTTGTCGCCAATATCTCCTTATACCTGTGAGTAAACTTTTTCAAAATATGATTTAAATTGTACGCATAAAATTGTTTTAGGTAATAATTTCCTCATGTTGAAGTGTTTTCTAACTGGTCAAGTAAAATAAAGCAACATTAATTCGAAGTAATTCAAAGGAAATAAAAAATCGCAATTTCAGATAGTAAATTTTCTCCAAAATTAATAATAAACTCCATGTTAAACAGGTATTGAAGAGTAGAATAAAATAATTGATTTTACATTCAAATGCTTCTGTATATACAAAACCTTATACTGCTGGCCAGCAGTTGTTAATTATTAATTATGTAATACTAATAAGCAAATGTACTATGTAAAATTTATAAAAGTTTCTAGCACACACCAATAAATCTGTAAGTCATGAATTTAATTTAATCAAAATTGCTTTCTGTTTAATAACATAAGTCCATTACAGAAATCTTTCGCACACAATATAAGAAAAATATAAAAAATATAGAAAACATTTTCTTTATAACAAAAATTACATTTTCCAAAATTCCAAATTCCAACAGTGTTAAACATGTAACAAATGACATGGAATATTTTACAATTTCTAATAAAATTCATATTAGACAAAATAGAACAAAACCATCGTAAAGTTAAAATTATCCATAAATAAATCACAAAATTTGATAAAAGTGGAAACTCTCGTCCTTCATTAAATAATTAAATATTTCATCTCCCTATTCCAAATAAAATTATTCTCTGTATATATTAAATACGTATATCTATCTACCCAGCTATATCATAAATTGGATAAATTCATAAATCTTTCAAAAGTGGTGCGTTAATTGCAATCGAGTCCTCACATTTAACGTATATAAGCTGTTCTAAATGTCAAAATATTTGCACACATTGGTCACATAGCCACATCACAGTAAATAGACAAAAATCGCGATTTTTTATGGACATCACAACAAAAAAAAAAGCAATAATAAAAAATTTATATTAAATTTCTGGTACAATTTGTAAAGAGGAGAAAGAAGGTTGTTTTTTATTTTGTGGTGCGGATGCTGCTTTTGCTTGATGACGACGACGGCTATATGAATTGTAATTGTGGTATGGAAAGAATTTCTTTAAATTTTTTTATTATTATTATTTGCAGTGCTGTTTTTTCGTATTGTAGAATTAATAAATTAAATTTACAAAAAAAAATGTCAATGTGTATCACAACATCCGTTTGCACAAATTTATCGTACAAACAATTATTTTTATATTCACTATTCTATCTTTTCGTTAAATACACATTTTTATATATTTTTTTATAAACATATATAATAGAAACAAAAACAAACTTCAAATGTCTGACAGTTGGTAATGTGTTGACTTTTTGTGGATATGATAAGTTGTTATTTTCTGTTAAATTTTCCTTTTTCTGCCCACTAACATAACAGAGAAATAAAAAAAAAACACTTTTCGTAATGTAATTTAACTAGGATGTATGACAAATTTTTAATGTTGATTTAATGTAATTCTTTATTTTTTAGGATTGTCTCATTTTATTGGTTATTTCTGTTTTTTTTTTTTAATTTAACGAGAATTTCATTATTTAATAAAAATTGATATCAAACCCAAGTAAGTATTACATTAATAATATTATTACTAAATCTTATAAGACAGAGTTGCCTAAACCGTACCACATTTTAGTATTCCGATATTTTTGTGTAGAAATCCTCAATCCATTATATTTTGTAAGAAATTAAATAATATTTCCTAATTAGAGATACATTATTTATTACTGAAGTGTAGTAAATCCGTAAAATTTTAAATAAAAAATCGAAAGGATACAAAGAAACTGGTTGGTTAAATCGTACCACTCAAAAATTTAATGTATTTTTAATTTGCCTTAGTAGTATATTTGTAAGTAAAGAATTTCGTAACACATAGCGGCCCAAGTCTTTACTGCATTTTAAATCCTTTAGATAGTCTCTACAGAAAAAAATGCCTAACGCACTTTAAACTTAAAATTATAATAAATAATTCATATGGAAAGTGGGACAAGTCCATGTTTAAAGAAAAAACAATTTAGATAATGAAAACAACACATAGAACATAGCTTGGTCTTAATTTATCTATAAGATTTATAGTCCGAAACTTACTCAGAAACCCTAATATTTGAAAAATTATGAAAAATCTCTAAATACAATTTCTATTGAAATTAAAACGTAAAACCTTAAATATCTCGGAATAATAAAAAGTGGCTCACTTTCAAAACTAACGGTTCAAATACAAGTATGACAATTAACTTATTGTGTCACTTATTTATTCGGATACAAAAATTTAATGTAGTTTCAAATTGCCTTTGCATTTAATAAAATGCCAATACAATTATTTACCAATACAAGGATAATATTTTGTAATATGTACAAAAACAATAATGGTACACAATAGTACGATGTAAACGACTGTCCCCTATATATACAAACAAAATTATTAATCATATAAAAATTTATTCTGCTTGATTTGGTATAGATTTTATATTTATGTATACATAATATATAAACAATTTTTTAACTTTTATAACATATAAAAATTCAACGAAAAATTTGTATATTTTATAATTTACATATATATAAAGATTTATCGCGATTTTAGACAAGCACTGGCGACACCTGCCAACGCCTACAAAAATGTTATTTATTGCTGCCATCTCTAATTCAATGTTAAAAAAAATAAAATTTATGTTACAAATAATATAATTTTCTTTTCATATTCAAATAGATACATATACATATATAAACAACACCTTTTTGCGTAAGAGGATCAAAAAATTTCTATATTTAATATTTTAATATATTTTCAAAATAAATGCAAATCTCCTAAGTTTTGTAACCAAAAATGTGTCCCCCAAAAAAAAAAATAAAAGAAACAAATCTTTTTAAACACATTGTCACAATAAAATTTATATTTCATATCATATAAAATGTTGCAAATATTTATAAATGTTTGTTCTACAAAAATATATAAACACAAAAAAAAAAATCCTATAAGTAACATTTGCACAAAATAAAATAAAAATTAAACCAAGGATTCATTACATTGTACTAAATATCCTTTTATTATTACAGAAGAAAATAAATATTAACAAAGGGGTTAATATTATATTTTTCTTATTTAAATGTACACATACAGTCTGAAAAATTTAAGGAGGAGGAATGAACACAAAAAAAAAAAAAAAAAATTAAAAGACCCCATCTGGGAAAACATGAAAATTTTCAAAAAATAATCCATCAAAATCCTTTAGTTTCTAAAACCTAAATCAAAAATTTTTCTCGGTTAACTTATTCCAGATGTGATGATAGCTTATATTAGCTAACCTATAATAAATTTTAAAATGAATAGAAAGAAAATTTTTACAGATAACAATTTTCATTTTTTTTTTTTAACGAATATAATATGAATAAATTTTACTAAAAAAAAATTGTAAAATAAATTGCAAGGAAGTTAAAAGAAAAAGCTTATGTTGAAACCACAAAATATATAATAATAATCTTTAAAAACGATGGTGTACAACAATTCATGAAAATATGTGCAATATTTTGGATGCAATATATTTTACATTTTCAACTGAAAAATATATGTTTTAGTTATAAATTAGAATGAATGATTTGGAAGAAATGTTGGTTACAGCTTTTCCCAAAATATACTATAAAGTTTTAATTTTAATGTCATATAAAATATGAAATGATAAATTGTACAACATAATGTATATAAGGAAAATTTGATATATTTATTTTTCTACTTTTTTTTTTATTTGAACTATGATTCTTTATTTTGTAGATATTAAAATTTTGCCTCATAAGTTAAATAAATTTACTATACGTTTATTTTATTTAAATTATATTTGAGCAATTATTTAAATGGTGCAGAGCTGTACTTATAATTTAAACTGAAAGTTAAATTTCATATATTTATCCAAATCCAACGACGGAGCTCAAGAGCCTGTGAAGAAATATTGAAAATTCAAATTGATGGGAAATTATCGCAGTGTTATTCCACAATTAAACGGATCGAAAATTTAATTAAAATACTCAAGAAGGGTTTTTTACAAAAATAATAACATAATATCTACATAGTCTTCCGAATCTAATAATTCAATGGAAAATATGTTTAACATGAACTGGCGGTGGCTTAAGTGGTAGTGTACTACGTTGTGGTGTATTAGGTACTGGGTTCAACTCCTGCCCGAGACATCGATGTTGGTTTTAGTTTACTCAGCTTTAATTCAGTACCAGTAATAAAATTACAATAAAATGTAATTGAAAACTGGGAGAAAATGCGAACGGTCGATGCTATTTTCCAACAACAAATGTCTCACTAATAGAAATCTATAGTTCGGAATCCATATAAAAATTAGTAGGTCCAAATTGCAATAAAATGTTAAGGAAGTCCGAGGCTCTTCACGAGCTGCAGCGCCAAAGAGAAACTAATTAATATTGGAAAAGATGCTGAAAACAGTAATATTTGAAGAGATAATTATACTTTTTTCTTTTCATGTTTTCGTATAATAGTATCTAGTTTTCTAGCAGTGGTACGAAACTTTTTATTGGTAATAAAAAAGTTTTCGTTGATAATTTATTGTCGGAGCATAAACTTAAATTCTGCATAATATTTTTGTTCTGGATATTAATGTGGAATAATCCGTCTCTGTCCAAATCTATCTTATTTAATTTTTATATTTTAAAACAGGTTTTAATTGAGTTTCTACAAATATTTCTAAGAATTGTTATATATATCGATATCCATCACAAACTATGAGAAACATTTTCTCATAACTATTAACGAATTTCCTGTTAACAATATATTATATTTTTACCCATATAATATTAAAATAATTAGATAATCTTACAAATTAAACTCAATAAATCTCTAAAATAATGATCAACTAAACCACCAACTGAAAAATATTATATATAAAAATGTATGAAAAAGGAACCAACATATTATTTATACGTTTTAATGTTAAAAAAATAAATGAAATCTTATTATTATATTTTGTTATTCACATATTTTTATTATAATAAGACTAATTTAAAATATTTATGAACATTTTCAAGAACAGAACCAACAATTATTTACGATAAAAACATAAATATTGCTGAAATAAAATTGATTCGTTTAAAAAAACGATGTTTCACTATTTTCTTTCTTTTGAATTTAATCATAAACCAATCATCATAATATTTCTTGTTTTTTTTTTTTTTTTGAAATAATAAATGATATATCAGTGCACTAATAAAATATAGACGTCTATTAGTAAAATGTATTAATAAAACAGATGGTTATATAAAACAAAAAATCATTATTATTTATGCTTTCCACAATCAATAAAATTTTATTTATGTTGAATGACGAAATTGAAAATTTTACATTGCACTTATTCCATTTTGTCAAGATTTTTAATCAAATTTACTGATTATTGTTAGACAAATTGTTATCCTGTAAGTTTTAAAATTATTCCCAGTTCAATAATATTTTAATTTATCAATTACTTAACTGATGGTTAATCTAAAATATTTTAAATTAAATTAAATGATTTTTATTTTATTATGTATATGATTTTGTTATAATTATAATTATTAGACTTTTTTTAAATGTCACATATACTTATATTTATAAAAAAAGGAAGACCAATTCATATAATAATGAAATTTTATAATCTGGATATGCATTTCGAAATTATAGACAAAAGAATAATGATAATAATAAAACTGTCATATGCTAATGTTGCAATTTCATTATGATTATAATTATTATTATCATTATCCAAAAATTTTATATTATGTATAAATGAAAATAGTCTAAAGGAATAAAAAAAAATAATAATATGCAAAATTAACACAAAATATAAATTTGCTGACAATGAAAAAATATATTTATTGCTTTATTATAATCATTTTTATTAAACATTTATAATTTTCATTTTTTTTTTTATATTTAAAGTCAATGTTAAAAATATTGAATATTATTTTTTTTTTTTGTTTTGGGAAATAATTTTGAATTATTATTCGAAAATAATCTGACAGTTTAAATGGCAGATAATTTGACATTTTAAAAATATTAATATTTCAAAAAAAAAAAAAAAAAAATTGATATGTTATTAAATATGGAAATATACTTGAAATATATCCGGAAACTCGAGAACCAGTTTAAAGTATCCATTTAATTATAAATATTTAAAAATTTAAACCTAGAAACGAGAATAATTTTTCAATAATTTGGACGTAAACCACAAACTTGAAAAATATACTTTTTTTTTTAAACTTAAGTATACTGTAATTAATAAAGTCTATAAAATTCATTAATAAACCCACCACGAATTAATATTAACATTTTAGTGTTAATCTTTTCACTGGACACTAAATATTTAAACTTATTTTATAAATGCCATATCATTTTTCATAATAAACTAAAATATCATAAAAAATTACCACACCTTTTAGTTTTTCATAATTATATCAAAACCACAAAAAAAAAACACTAATATTTTCCACTTATTTAATCGAAATTCCTCTTCTCAATATTGAAATTTGTGGTCAAATTTATGGGAAATTTGATTTCAGAACTTTCATATTTTTTTCCTAAATAATTCATTTTCAAAATAGCATTTGCATTATAAATTCTGTCCAATGTAAGGATGCAGTTATTTAAAATTGTAATTGCGGACTATAAGGATGAAATGAAAAATTATATATACCATATTAACTGATATACTAATTAGAGTATTACTTTTTGATTGGAAATTGTTTTATGTATTGAAATATTTAATATTTTTTGGTTATATATTTGATTAATTTTTTCTATTGTTATGCTTTCATTAATATTAATTTGCAGCATTGATTTCAATTTATGTCAATTAGTGAACAAAATATTATTCATTTACAATGAATATGGAATTGAGGAAAAATTTTAATTATACTAATTTTATATAATATGGAAAGGTAAATTATTTTTAAATTAAAAATTTCAGGTTTTTTTGACAGATTTTAATTGAATATTAAATTACGAGTAGATTCTTATATTTTACTTAATATATGAGGAAATTATTTTAATATTATTAGAATGTTTACATGGTTTTACTTAAAAAAAAGTTCTTCGACAATGACAATGGCTTTCAAAATGATTTTTTGTAAATATCTGTACCCAAAATTTCTACAAATTTTGATTATTTACTATATAATTCGTAGGAAATCTACATTTTTACTTTCAAAAATGTAGAAATAATCGTAAACAGAATAAAAATTTCTAAGCAAATCATATCTTTACATCATTTGTTTTCGAACTAATCAATTCACACACTTATCAAAAATTAAATGACAATCATTTGACAATTTTCATTTATAAATTATTATTATCCTTAAAAACAACCAAAACAAAAAAAAAATAGTAATGTTAAACATGCGATATATTTAACAACAAAAAAAAAGAAGGAAAATTATGTAGGACATTTTACCCAACCACAGAAAAATCTTTCAACTAGAAAATATTCCAGAAAATGATAGTTGAAAATGATGATTAAGTTTTCTTCTATTTTTATAAATATAAGAATTTTTCTGATGATTTGCTACATGCATCCTTAAGGATTTCAAATTCTATGAAATCTTGTAGAAAAAAAGATAAATTTTAAGATATATATTATTTTTGTAGCATAAAAAAAATTTAGAAAACCGTGAAAAATCGTAAGTTTATGTGGGATGTTATAATGTCTATACCATTTGTATAAGGGTAAAAAATAGTATAAGGAATATAAATGATTAAAAAAAATTTGAACAAATGAGTGCAGGTTAGAATAGAAAAAATGATTTTATAAAATATACATATATTATAAGTAAATAATGTAAATGTTTTTGCGAAAATGAAGATTTTACTTATTGGAAATTAGAAAAATTATATCAATATATTACTTCAATTATCGAATTTTTGTAATCCTTTTTATTAAACGAAATTTAATATATTATATTTCAAGTTAATTAAAATTTGAACATTAATTTTAATTTTTATAATTACAATAATTCATCCCTATAATTGACCAATTGAACACATAAAAGGTAAAAATCAAATTTAAATTATAAATATTTTTAAATATTGATTTTTGTTTCATATAAATAAAAGATACTTTTTTAAGTATTTATAAAATATTTTGATTAATCATCATTTTCAACTATCAAAATTTAAATGATTACAGAAAATATGCAAAAAAAAATAATCAATAAAAACACTTAAAAATATATGCTAAATTTATTTATTACTTCCATAATAGTTGATTGTAATTTTATATACATAATACCTAAGTTTGAGTTTTTCCTACATAAACTATGCTAATGACATTTCAATAGAGTTTTAATTGAAAATCATATAAAATGATTAATCACTTAAAGACACGCAATATTAATTTATATTAAATATGTATTTATTATAAATTTAAATCATATATTAAAATATATTTCAAGTTTAATTTAGTTTTATAAATAATTGATTTTATATAACTTATAAAAATTTAATTTTTATCAAGTTTAATTATTTTTTTTAATAGTATAACAATTAGTAATTTTAAAGAGAATTATTCCAAAAACTTGACTCACAAGTTCTACATAAAATTATTTAACAAGATATATTTTTTGTTAGTTTTCTAGATAATGATAATAAACATTGTACTATCTAACTAATATTTATAATTATTCTTCAATCTGAATATAGTGACCAAGGGTTTAACGATTGATTTCAAATTATTCCCTTATAATATTACTTTGACTTTCATTAAATTAATGATTTTTATCTATTATTAACTACATGAATAAAATTTTAAGATATCAAGTTCTGAGAAAAATTGCAGATGGGTATTAATTTGTAATTAGCAAAATATGTCTACATATATATTTCGTACAATAATATCTTTAAATTAGTTCATTTCACTTTCACAAAATAATGAAAAACAAATTATATTTAGAAATGAAAACCGATTAGTTTATTGTTTATTGTTGATGCCATTTATACATGTATATAAAACAAATTAGAAGGGAATATAATTTACATTATACGATGGTATATACAAAATATATGATATAAAAAGGGTTAAGAGCTGATTTATATTTTCCCCAAAAATAAAAACAAAATTGAAAATGGCGTCACCTGGAAATTGTATGTTGTTTTCGCAGAAAATATTTTTTTCATCATAAAGACGAGATCAGGAAAAAAACAACAACAAATTGGTTACATATGAAATGGAAAATTCTCATTGGCACCATATGTTTCGTAATTTGTGATTGTTGAATAGACTTCTTTATTGAAATAATTTCACAAATAAAAAAACTGTTTAGATCTATATACCTATTATTATTATTATTTTAATGGTATTAATACCTTTTATGTGTAGTTTATAATAGCTTTTATTAAGCTACCAAAAATATTCATAAATTATAAATCTACATTTTGTTTTACAGTGGAAAATTGAATATGGCGCACCATTTTTAATATATTTTGAAAGAAGTTTTTATTTTTCTTTCTTCTCTTAGTTTTTTTATTTTTATTTTTTGGGGAAAAGGGTTGAAAACATAATAATTTTAACAAAAATTTTGAAATATGTAGCCGAAATTGTAATATCTTAATATAATACGTGTATCATATGGAATATTAATTCTTTTTTATATTCAAAATTAATCTTAATAATTTATTATACGTAATATTATTATTAGCAGTTTTTCTTAAAAATAATTATGAATTTTAATTAAGGTTAGTTGACTTTAAAATTGCTAAAATGTAATGTTAAATTTATAATTATTAAATATTATAACTTTACTAAATATGTAATTTTGGAAAGAAAATGTGGAATTAAAAAGTAATTTTATTTTTTAATTACTTTTGATTTTACTAGCAATTTCACTTAAAAATGTTATTTCACATTTTTTATCGCGAATAAATTGAAATTTCAATGAATGTATCAGAGGTATTTGCTGCAAAAAACAAAAAGAAAAAGATTTGCTCCACTGCGAAAAACGCTTCAGTTTAGGAAGTCTTTAAGAAAATTTTCTCGAAAAAAACTCGAAAATTTTCTCGAAAAAATTGCTTCGCGACGAGAAACCCTACAAGTGTGAGATGCCTTTTACTGCGTAGCTGATTATAAAAAACATTACCTTTATTACCATTTTAAAACTAAATTTGAAATTTAAAAGAACTTAAGTTATAATCTTAATTACAATAGCATGTTTAAAAAAATTAAATGCTGTGGATAGAATTATGTAAATTTGCAAATATTAGTTTCAGTTTTAATTATATATTGATTCTTTTCGCAATATTCACTATTTTGTCTATAAAAGTTTACATGAATAACAACAACTTTTTATAGATATTACAAAATATCAAGATATAAATATAATCCAATCAAAACTTTGTCTTAGGGATAATAATTAAATTATCTTAAAAATTCGTTTTGACTGTTTTTCATTTCAATCTTCCAAAACCAAAATATATTTATTTATATTTTTTTAATTCACAACAACATAAAACAAAATTCCGTAAAATCATCACCGCCTTCAGGACATTCATAAAATAATATTATATAAAATGCAAAAATAAAATAAAAATATAAATATACGTACAAGTAAAAGTTTAATAAAAACTGCTCTCAAAATAGTAATTAAAAAAAAAAAAACGCTTGTATATGTAATAATTATTTTAAATTGCTTCCAGGCAAAACAAAAAAAAATATTTATGAACTAAACATTACAATAACAATTTCCTGAACTATTTAAAAACGTGAAATAAGTAATCAACTCTTTTCTGAAGTTTGTACGTATATATATATATATTAATTTCTTCCTTTCTATTAGCATTTATATATATTTTTAAAATTTCTGCGGCCATTTTCCATTAAAATTAATTTCCTGCAGCCGCAATTACAATTCTCACCGCCCATCGTGTTCATATCCTTAATACCATCTCCTATCTACACACATATAAATCTATAAACATATTTTTTTTTTTTTTATTATTAAACAAGAACATATATATATATATATATATATATATATTTATATATATATATATATATATATATACAAATATGCAACATCAATTATTAAAACAATAAAATGCACATTCGTTTTTCGCGAAAATTACAACGATGATTTCAGACATAACACAAAAAAAAAATATATATAAAAATAATAAATACAAAAATGTTGTTTCTTTTTTGTTATTATTACTTGATGGCCGCCAATATCTTATATATTTATGTATATATATTTAATATTTAAACCTGGTACCTTTAATATTTCTGGAAGCATAAAATTTACCAACAACACAATAGTATAACCTGAAAGGAAACCCTTAACCTTACACATCACCTATCACATTATATAAATATATATACATATATACCTGACAAATGTAAAATGTTTTTCATTTTTCTATATAGTATTAAAATAATTTTTTTTTAAAATTCTGCAGAACTTTTGACTGTGGCTGTTGTTAATGGCTGGTGAATGATATTGTATTGAAAGAAGTTGAAACAGTCGCCCCTTAATTAAATGGTCAAGTAATTTGCATATCAGTAAGACAAAATCTATAATCATATATATATATGAAGAAAAAAATAAAACAATTTTTACTTAATGTAATAATAGTGGAAAATAATTTTATTTGCTTACATTTTAAAGAATTTACTGGTTTTTTATAAAACCACTTTAACCAATAGTCAGAAAAATTAACAGAAAAGGAGGTGCATGGTATATACCAAAAAACAATCAAATTACTCTGAAGATTAAATAGTATGGTTACTCGTACTATGATTTGAACAGATCCATAATGCTAAAAATGATATTGGAGTGCTTTAAGTAATTTTGAGGTTTAAGTAAATTTAACTACATATGTCTCATAATTCTGCGTTCTTTCATTTAAAGTAAATATTTTTATTCATTAAACAAAACCAGGTAGAATTTTTGATTGGTCTAAGTATTCAAATGTTAATATTACCGAAGAAACAAGAATTTAGAAGATAAATACATAGGAGTTAGAATTTATTATCATTGAGGTAGAGTAGTCTACGGTTCGTGGTTGAAATTTTGCTTTTAGAGCAAGATGGGCCAAGAAACTGGGCCTCGCAACAGTGGACTTTTGTCGAAGATAGCAAGAGATTGTAGCAGTAGAAGATATAAGCATACGATCTATGATTGAGGCTGTCTCAACACACGTTATTCCTATAATGGTAATTACAAGGTTCGTAAGGAAACCGACATAGATCCGGAAAAACAACTGTTATGGATTATTTTTCACATTGGATCAAATAGGGACATAGTTGGCTGTCACTTAGCGGCTGGGATTCACCTTTTCAACTTACTAAGTAACTTGGATTTTAATAGCCTAAAATAAGTCTTCCATTCAGACTGACATCATTTTAATAGACCCCCAGCAAATTTTCTTTCATATATTTTCCGCTCAAACCTTTTATATCATATATTTTAAATCTATCAGCATATTAGCTAATAAAATTTAAATTTGCTACATTGTCGCTTGAACTGTCTAAGTTACTATAATTTATTATATTTTTTGCAACCGACTTTATGTTATTAACTTATAACTAGAAACACTATAAAAAAAATTCCTTCCGCCCATTTATATATCTTATATACCTTTTGGAATTGATATTATTATAATAGCAGGGCCACCCCTATATACATTTTTTTAAATCTTATATATACTTTAAAATCTAATATGGAAAAAAATTATGGTTCAGATATCAAACTTCATAATATTGTTAAGGAAATATATACCTATATACAGTTTTTTTTTGTATATTTTAATATTTTTATAGAAATAGTTAAACTAATATCAGTGGCTATCGTGTTCATATGGTAATGAATATGGCAAAAAACTATTGCTATTTTCATTCTTCTCACATATTATATTAAGGCGTGTCAGATTTCAGATAATTATATTTTATAGAGAAAACGATAAGCTAAAAATCATCGGAATTATAAGTTAAACTAAAAATATTAAAATTAATATAAATAATAAAAATTTATATAAATATTTATAGTAAAATTTTAATTTATAATCAAGAAAATTATAGTAGCTGAGAGTTTTAAAAATTGCATCTGTTGTCATAACAAATATTGGTTTAAAATTCATTTAAAGTTGATTTAAAATGTGTGGAAAGTTTTTTGATATAAGTCTAACGTTTTCAACTTTTAATTCACATAAAATATATTATGAAATTTTTCATAGCTTCAACGAATATGTTAAGTTGCAGTTTAAAACGTTGTAAACGATGATTATGACAAAGAAAAATTAATAATACAAATAAAAAACACATACTAAAATTATGATAAAAAATAATTTTAAATGAAAAATTCCACTTATGATTTCCAGTAATGAAAAGCACTATGAGCAACTAATTTAAATATAACAAATTATATTAGTGCTGACAATTTTCAGGATTAATACTCTAGCCTAGCTATTATAATTAATTATAACAATTGTAAACTCAATATATAAATGTAATTTCACACAGGCACAGGAATTCTTTTATTTTGGTAAATATAAAAGATTATCAGTTTGAATGCAATCGAAAAATGATTTCAAAAAATTACCAATAATCAAAAATTACCTGTACGGAATATATCTGGAAGCAAAATATTATATGTATAGTTTTTTAGCCAACATGCAAATTTTTAAATCAAATTTTTTTTCAATATTATCTACAAATAAATATAGTACCGGAAAAGTTTGTTCACATACCATTTTCATAAAATTTGAAATAGCTTCTTAGAGAATTTTGTATCAAAATGCAAATTCATAAAATTAGAAAATACAATTTCGATATATTTAATGTGTAGTTATTGAGAGAGAAACTAAAGATAATATATAAGCTTTAGGACAGTACATTGAAATTTCAGAAGGAAAATTATTCAATATACAAAAAATTATAGCACAGTTTGAAATATTGTAATATATAATTGGTTAAATTGATGTACAGCTAAAGGGTAATCTGGCAATGTTTAATTTTTGAATGCAAAATATTTTAGTTTTCTCTATTTGTAACTATATAGTAAAATTTATTTTCAAATTACGTAGCTCACGGTCATTTGTAATAATTTGGTATTTTGTTACAAAAAAAACTGTATTTGAATTTTCAAATTTATATAATCGATTCTCATGTTTTTTTGGGAAAATTTTAACATATAATTATTCTCAGGAAACATGCATCAACAAGGTTGGAACTAACAATAACCTCGATATGTGGAGGATTTCATAAAACATCTGATTTTCGTATATTTTTTGGGCCAATACAGAAGATTTAAGTGGTTCAGAAACCTGCTTAATTAATGTAGTAGAGGAGAGATGAAGGCGGAAAAAGTTGACAATTGAAGTGGTTGGTATGAAATGAGGAAACATTGATCGGGTTCATTTTTATGGGACTTAAGTGCGTGGATTTCAGCGCACTTAGTCTCCTTTAAAAGCACCCAACCAGCATACACTCCTTTCAGAAATTTCATGAAAATAATTATATTCATTACATTTTTTAGTAATATATTTTCATTATGGCAGCTAGTAAAATAGTTAAATTCATAATTCGATGAAGGATGCTGAAAAAACTATAATAATATAAAAAAGTTTTCATTATGTTCTTGGAAACTCTTTCATTGAATTCAAAATATCAATTACTTTTACATCAAATATGTTATTATAATAATTTGTGTACCACTTTAAATCGAAACGATTTAAAGTGGTACACATGCTATAAAATATACTGGGTAACTTTGTCAGTATTTTGATTAATTTTTGAGTAAATTTTATAAAAATGTAACTTATTTAATCTGGATGATAATAAATCATGTTGAACATTAATTCCAATATATTTCAATCCAGTAGTTTATACAAATAAATGATATTTTAATTGTAATCAAATCTTCTATTTAAAGTATTTCTTTATCGGTACAAATATAAACCAGTTTTCTTGCTTACAATATTTCAAAAAAACTTATAAACACTAAAAATTTAAAACGTAAATTGATTGTCAAGACTTTAACACGTTGACTGCCATATGCCCCGCCCGCAGTACACAGTACATTTTTAAACATATGCCACGTGTAGCGCCGGCGGTACATACATAATACTACTGACAAATCATATTTTTCTTGTGGCAGTGGGCTTAAACTGTTTATTTATATACAGTGGCACCTTGATAAAAGTAAATTAAGGTTTTTTTGGGATAAAAACCGGTTCAGCCCCCCCATAACCCTAATCTTTACCCAAACGATTATTTTGTATGGTATCTTCATCTGCAAAATGAATAAATTTCAGCAATAATTGGAATCTATTTCGGGACATCTTTCTAGGAACAAATGAGTTGAGGTAAAAGTTATCCTTGCTCCAGTACATATCAATTGTTGGATAGTTCACTATTCCCATGTACATAACTATGCCAAGAAATCTTTTTATCTCTGAAACATTTGTATCGGTCCACTTTTTCATGCGTGAACTGCGGCTTATACGACTATTGGAAATTTTTTTATATGCATTCAGATTTGTTTGTTGAACTATAAGGTCATATATGTCAGATGAGACCATAATATTAAAAATGTCAATCGGCTTGATGGAGCTTGTATCTAGGTGACTAATTCCAGGAGAATCAGCAACTGCAGTCAACGTAAATTTATGCAATGTGTTGCCGCTAACTGTGTGCCATACGTTTCTTGTAATTGTGGGTGTAGGTATATCACTACAGTCATCTGATACTGAAACATCGGAGACATCGACATCATCAACATCTGTGCTACTAATTGATGGAATATACTCATCTGAATCTGATCGGTCGAAGTCGGCTTCTTCGGAGTCAGAACTATCCACCACTTTTTTACGTTTTCCGTAAAATAATTTTGGATTAATACCTGCCATAATTACTATAGGGATACTTTTATATACCACTATCTAACACACACAATATCTTTCCACTTATCACTATAATAAATAAACAGTATAAAATTAAACCTTACTATAACCAACTCCCACTAATTATGCAATCGATGATAATTAGAGACAGTGAATTATACCACAAAACAAATTTTTTCAAAAAGTTAAAAAATAACCTGTGTACAGCCGGCGGTACACGCGGCACATTAAGAAAACGGTATTTACTAGGTGCCGCGTGTACCGCCGGCTGCCACAGTCTATAATGTACTACGGCACCGTAGGAATGTAGTATTTATATATATGGTGGCAGTCAACGTGTTAATATACAATCAATACAATTATTTTATTTATTGGTAAAGCTTTTAAATTATTGGATATTTAAAAAAAAAAACCGAAAAAAAACTTTGCTATGTTGATGATAGCAATCGTAATCGATTTGAAGTTCATAAATCATTTAAAAAACATTAAAGATCTCATTTAAAGATCTGAGAAATTCTAGAAATCCTTTTGTTTACAAAACTTGAAAATCATTAACTGCTCTCGTCGTTTTTCCAACATACACTATTTATAATCTTGATATTTTCAAATATAATTTTTACATTAAAAAGAATCTTATAACTTATGAAATTCCTTCAAGTCTACACAACAATAATAATAACTACAAAAAAAAACTTAATTTTTGCTATTCAATGCTCCACCATTTTTCCTTTCCAATGTAATATTGTATTTAGTTTTTTCCTCGATTAAAAGAACTAAATCTAATCTTCGACATTGGCGGAAAAAAAAAATTTATGAAAAACGTTTAAGAAAAATCAAAAAAAAAAAAAAAAACTTGGGAAATTTTTTGTTCCAACATTAAAAATGATATAAAAAGACTGAGTTGATGGTGTAACTTAATGAAAACTGGACCAGAATGATTATAGCTATATACAACTAAAATCAAATTTGGAAATTTTATATAATTTGTTATTGTTTTTCGCAGTTTTGTGTGTTCATTTTCAATTTAAAATGCAATTCCCTTGAGAAATTGCTTTAGAATCACTGGGGCGTGGCAAAACTCATCGTTTGGCTGACTGACTCTCTGAATGTTATATTGCATATAAAATACAAATGGAATTCATTCTTTTTTTCATTATTTTCTTTTAATTTTTTATTATTTTTTTATATTTTATAAGATTCTCTGTTTTTTTGCTGTCATTTTAAATGCATATAGCCGACTTCAAAGTTTTGAAGTAAATTCGATTGCAATTTATACGATTAAACATAACTTCATGTGCGAAATATCAATATATATATATATTTATGTTACATACTGTATGGGTCATAATACAAAGTGATTTATGAAATTTCTGGAAATTTTAAATTTATTAATGGCAATATTTACTCAATCTAAGTTTATTTCAAAACCTTGTTCATTAGAACATTGATGATTATATTTCCAATTCATAATTCTTTCATTATTTTCCCAATTTTCTCATTGAACCAGTTTTCTTCACCACGAAATAAAATGAATTTGCAACCAATTTAATTCGCTTAAAAGTAATGGAGGTTGGTCTAAGTTTAATCAACTTTAACTGTGATTACCAATAACAAAATTAAAATGTATAGGTACACTGCCAGGAAAAATATTTACTTGGCTGCTTTTTTAAGTAAATATATCTATTTACTTAAAAATGCAGCAAAAACAAGTCCTTTTCATTTATGGCTAGATTTACCCAATCTAAGATGATTATACTAAGATTTACCCAATCTAAGATGATTAAAGTTCATGTGTTTAAATATATTTGCGGCAAAACTTGTAATTATTTTGTGTAGTAAAAGTAAAAAAATTTAGTTAAATATTTAAATTTAGAGCATCCATAAGTTTACTGTCAAACGTCCTTCATTATTTTTCGAATTTTGAGCTTATAATTTAAATTTTTGTATAAAAAGTTATCGAAAAGATTATCTGAAAATTTTATATAAATATTTTTTTTTTTTGAAAACTGCCTATATGACTCTACTTTGTGTTGAAATTTTTTAACATCACTCTGTCTCGTTGGTGTATATCTTTCTTAATATTTATTTTTTTCCACCTTTTCAAATTCATGTTCATACCTTTTGGCATCGGCATTTTCCATCATCATCGCCATTCTATTTTTTTTTTTACTTCTTCTGGTACAAACGGAATGAATATATATTTATATATATGTTAATAGATATATACCAACAATAATAAACAACCATCAATTGCAATTCGATTTCATAAAAAATAAAAATATGATGTTTGTTTGTTCGATTTAATGGTGCATTTATAGACTCAAATTCTTGATGGTCTTTTCCATCACGATATATGGCATGAACGAAATAACAACAAATTCAGAAAAAAAAAAAATATGATAAAGGAAGCATTTTATGTTTTTGGATGTTACACATAAAATAATATATACTTGAAAGATCAATCTAAGTAATATTATTTTCATTTTTATCTTAAGCCGATTTTTGAAAAATTACTTTTAGGGTAGCGTAAAAGAGTATATATATACATATGTATATTTGAAAAATATAATATTATAGCAACAACACGGGAGCCAATAAAGCCTGGTAAGTTTTCAAAGAAAAATCAGAAAATTAATTGTACTATAACAAGTTTAAAATTAACTTGATTTTGTGTATTACTTACAATTATAGTTTATTTCTCAAAAAAAAAAAAAAAAAATTATATAAACCTGCCTCTTTTCAGCTCTATCATTATTTTAATATCACGATTGAATTTATCCTTAAGGATTTTTTTATTTTTTATTTTCCAAAGAAACGTGAAACTATTATCTTCGTTTTATTTTATTTTTATGTTTTTGGTTTTTTTTTGGTGAATAAAAATATAAATTAAAATTTAATGTTAAACATTTAATAATTATTATTTGTAAGCTTGTTAAAATTACGATTGTTGAATAACTATATGTCTTTGGTGTCCAAAATACAGAAATAATTTTTACCAGGCTATTATTTACGAAATTCTTGATTAAACACTGAAAAAATCAACTAAAACTTTTAATTTATTTAATTATTGTAGTAAAAGGCAATAAAATATATTTTTTTAATATATTGCTAATTTTTTTAAATTTTTAATTTTTATTTTGCATAAAATTTGTAAGATAATGTTTTACTATTTATTAAAATTTTCCAAAAATTTTCTGTTAAGTTTTTAGTTATTAGATTTTTTAGTTATTTTATTAACTTCCGGTATTACTTTTACTGGCAAATATAAGACAAGCAAATTGCATATAAGAAAATATAAGTGATACATTTTTAGCATCTGTTGCATTACTTCTTGGCATACAATGTTCACTTGGTATGTCAGGTTTCGGGGCTTCTTCTTTAGGTTCTTCTGGATTTTTTATATTTAGAAATTTAAAATGTCTGCGAGGCATAAAATAATCTTTAGAATCTTCTTCATCCATATTTCTTGTTTATATTTTGTTGTAATTGTATTTTCAGTATCAAAATAAATGCAATTCAAAAAATAAAAGTATTTCAATTTAAACTTTATTGAATTTTTGGGATTTTAGACAAATACTACATAATTTCTTTATTTAAATTTTGCTGAAAAATAACATCAATTTTTAATAAATGATAATTTGATTATAAATTAATGATTTTAAATAAAATGATAGTTTGATGTAGTCAACTATAAGTTATAATTTTTTAATTCCGAATCAGGTGTTTTTATTAAAATTAATAATAAACTATACCAAACATAATTAATTTTCAAAAAATTAATAACATGAGTACAACAATTAATAACATGGAGTATAACAATCTGATTTTGCTAAATTCTACATAATTTCATTTAAATATAACATTTCTCATGGCTATTTTACCCCTCAAATAATTAGTTTATTAAGTCATTTTATATATTTTGCACTGAGCTAAAATGTTTAGATGAAATAAACTGTTTTCAGTTTTAATTGGGCCATCTAAAAATAATTCAGTTTTCTCCTTTCAATTTTTAGTTAAAATTAAAATTTTAAAATTCTAAAATTATTACAAAAGTTTTACATTTTTTTCCTTAATTCATTTTTACCTAGCATTCAATAAATCGGAAATTTGAAAAAATTTCCGAAACTCAATAGTTCTACGTTAATAAATTTTGCAATTGCAACCGCAACTCAAATATTAGGCTTGTCAGTTAAATTATGATTGTCAGTTTACATTCTATTATACTTTAATAATTTCCAAATATGTATTAAGTATTACAATATATTTGTAAATTTATTTTAATTAATTTGTAAATGAAATTCTAAGGAAACTGTTGATGATGATAACTTTACATTGAAATCCTAAAATAATTTTATTCTTAAACACAAGCAAAAACTATTTTTGATAAAGGATTTTTCTCAAAAAAAATAATAAGATTATAAAAAAAAATGTGTATTCCAATTAAAAATTGAATAATAATTTTTTAACACGTATCCTTTTATCTTTTTTCAAATATTTATTTTTACAAATATTAGATTTTATAAAATCAAAAAAAAATTAACCCCTTAAATTATATACACGTACAAAAAAAATATTCAATTTTTCTTCTTTTATACTTTTAAATGTCAACTAAAAAACAAAATTTTAAAATAAAAAATTTATCCTTTTTCATAAAAATAAAGGAAACACAAAAAAAAAAGAAAAAAATATCACATATTATATGCAAAATGTATTTGCATATGAAATTTCTCACTCATATTTTATGTAATTTCATTTCATTCGTTTTTTTTTTTTGTAAGGATTTACCTCCGTCAGAGATAAAAAAACAAAATAATGTATAAGTATATATATGTAGATATAATATATTTTTGAAATTTTCTAAAAACCAGTGAAATATATATCTAATTTTTCTATTATATTTTTAAAGTAAAATCATATGCAGAAATTTGTGGATTACATTTTTTTCTCATAGAAATAGAAGCCCCGAAAGCAAAAAAAATCCTAAATATGTTTTTTTTTAAGTTTAAAATAACTTAGGATAAAATGAAAAACCCACAAGAGTATTTATATTTATTTATATATGTACCATATAGCTATGAATAAATATGAATATTAAGAAGATTTTCACTCAAAAACATCAACACAATTGCATCATAACCAAAAATCCCAAATATCCTTGAAGTATATATATATATATACATAATAGAAATTTTTTGAATACGTATGATATTTTTGTTTGTATTTTGTATGTTATCTTCTCCTCTTTATAAAACAGTTTTATCTTCAAAACAAAAAAATCCTCCAAAACATAATATTGCATCCAGAAAATTCACTATTATGCATAATACTTTATCATATTATTTTCTAAAGTAAGGATTTGTGAAAAATGTGCTAAGTTTTAAAAGTAGCGTGCTGGCATATAATAATTTTGGTAGAACCAGAACAAACTAATAGACCGACCGCTGTTACTGCTATCACAATGTATGTAATGTTTAAAAAACCACAATTTTAATATTGTGAATGGAGCAATGACAACTTTCATATTTTTTATAGAAACTTGATATTTTGGAAATTGGGTGGTAAATATACTGAATTTATATAGTTATATATAAGAGTATAATTAGTTCTGAATAATTTTCGCGATAATATTATCACTATTAATAAAATTACAATAAGATTTAATTTAAGATTGGTAAAAATGAATTAGGCCTGACAACAAGTGAGCAATGACAACAAAAAGTGTCCTACTAATAAAGGTAACATCAAATGTCCAATTAATAAAAGCATTAGCTTGTTGTAATTAAAGTTTCTTCAATATAAAAAAATTTATGGAATCCATATAAAATTAGTATAGGTTCAAATTTCGATAGAATATTTCGGAATATTTAGTGGGAGGTTTAGGCTTACGACATCAAAGAAGAATTTTACAAAAAATTATATTTTATAAATTTCAAATAAAAACAGCAAATTCTAGAAAATAAATATATATTTAAAAAAAGTAATTAACCAAAATTAAATTGTCAAATTAACTTTAAATTAATTGATGCACACCTATTTATAATTTTTAAAGTAAATTTTCAGTAAATTATGAATGAATATATTTATTTTTTCTAAATTACCTAATTTCTAATTATTTAAAATCAACCCTTCAAAAATAAAACCAACTCTAGTCATATATCATTACTAAAAATTTTAGAAAATTTACCTTTAATTAATAATTCTACAGTCATTTTAATAATTTAATTCATTAATTATTTAATAAAGTTTTTCTAATTTAGTCAAAATTATTTCCCAAATGAAACGATTTCTTGTTTTTTGTTATGTTTTGTCCAACAAACTATGAGCTGGTATAGTATAATAAATTACTTTATAATATTAAAGTGTGAATTTTATACGGTTTGTTTAAAAGTAAATGTCAAAATGTCATTTGATAATGTCAAAATTTAACTTTAAATTAATCTAGATCAAAAACCAACTACTTTTACCATAAAAGGAACAATTAAATAGCTTGTACTATTTCGTCCTTAAAATAAAGTTTGACCTGAATATATATACTGTATATTAAATTTTTGTCATCAATGGGGAAAATATTCTCAGCATGAATTTTCCAAATCATAAAGCAAATCTTTATTTAAAATTTTTTTTGTAATATTTTGACTTGTTGTAGGAAATCAAAAAAAAAATCTCAATTTTTGCGTGCAATAATTAAATCTCACTAAACATATCCATCTTAACTAACTAATATAGTTTTGACTTTTGATTTATACACTTTTAGTTAAAGTAGGTTCATTTTTTTGATGTAATTTAGATTTAAAAAAAATACACGGGGGTAAACTTATCGTTTAATAGCATGTTATAATCAAAATAAATGTAATTCCCAAACGATAATTAATATTTTTTTGATTTAAAGTTCTACGTTTTTTTAATGGTTCTAAAAGTAAAAACACCATTACATTAAAAACTATAGAAATATTTTATTCATTATCTCAGAAAAATTAATTTTTATAATAACATGTTATTTATTTTTATAAAATGTTTTATTATTTTTTTATAATTTATACAATATAAAATAATTTTAAAATCATTGCATGCAATATAAACTAGGCTATATTTATATACTATTATTATTTATTTCACCAATCTAATAAAATTTTAATAGAAATGAAATATTTTTGTATTTAACGATCTTATATTAACATCAAATATACATTTTTCATTGGCATCATTATAAAAATTAAATAATATATATATTTTAAATAATTTTAGATCTTTAGTAATTTTATGACTTTTTTGCATTTTGTCATATAAATTATTTAAAATTTATAATTATATATATTTATGAAAGTTTTATGTTAAATTATCATGCCGTGACTTAATAAACTTCTTACAGTTGTCAGGGAATCATGTTAATTATTAGTAAAATATAAAAAATACATCTCATGCTGAGGTTTTTAAACACACCTGTACAATTTTAGCAGTTATATTATTTGACCAACCATTTTGAATAGATTAACATAAAATTGAGTTTTAAAAAGGAAAATTTTAATTTCTTAAAAAAATTTTCATAAAAAAAAAAAAAGAAACATTTTGTGATTAATTTCATAGTAATTCATTGTTTCTGTGTGTACAAACAACATGAAAAAAATATGATGCCACTAATTTATCTTAACCTCAATCCACACTTGACCATATTTTCTTTAGGTCATACAAACATAACAAAAAGGAAATGAATGAAAAAACAAATACAAATTACCAACCATTCTGATAATTTGTTAAAAATCCAAAAAAGAACTGAAATATATTTTTAAAAAAAATAAAACTATTTATTGTATTTCCATTTGAATAATCTAAAAAATTTATCAACCACTGATGATTTTGAATAAAATAAAAAAAATTGAAAATTTTTGTAGGTAAATATGGTTACCAATGGTCACAATACCTTTAGGCAAAGGAAAATTTGTATACAAGTTGAGACAAGATAATTGACCACATAAATTACAAAATAATTTATTAAAAAAAATAATAATAATAATAATAATACAAAAATTTAGTTAATTTGTTAAGCACGCACAATACTAAACATTTTTATTTATAAAACATAATTTAAAATTAAAATTATATAATGTGGTTTGTTTTTGTGAAAAAAAAAACATGCAACGAACCTTACCTTTTACATTATAATTCCCAAGTACAGGTTAATTTGATCAATTTGTGAACATTAAAAAAAAGTAAATTTTTTGTAATTTTTATTTGACTTGACTTTGATATAAACATTGATATATCTTAGACGGCATAATTTCATTCTAGGGCTAAATTAGAACTAAACCTTATATATAAATTTATTTACAATTAATAATATTTTATAATAGCTGTAAGACATTTCGAGAATACTATGGTTATTTAGAATTTAGTTAGATAATTATGAAAGGGTAGCTATTCTGTAACTATTAAACTATTAATAGTCCTATCGTCCTTTTATAATTTTAAATAACTTATGTCATATTAAAATAATGGATGACTCCAATCCGTTTTCTAAACGAAATAAGCAATTAAAATTTATGGAGTGTTGTTCTACATGGTTCAGGATATTAAATTTTAAAAAGATTTATTTAATGTCAAAATTTAATAAGTTGTTGTGACATATTAGAAATCAATTTTGAAAAATACTTATGACAAAATTAAGGTTTTCAGGATATTTTTTTTTCATCACATAATTTATTTGTAAGTTTGTAATAAAATCCCTCTAAAATCCATTAATATTTTGATTGAATTTATTTGTTTCATGCAATTATTTCAAAAGATAAAAATAAATTAATTTTCAGACAATTTAAATAATTTTTTTTTTCTACTTCCTTTTACGTTAAATAAATAACCAGAAAAAAAATTAATTTAAATATTATTGTTCAAATGGAAATTTATTACTTACTATACTTGTAAAAAATAAAAAATATACCAAAATTAAATTTGTAATTTCCGGTAATCTTTTGGTTTTGTTGATTTCCAGATGGACAGCACATGTGATCCGATGACAGGTCGTTTGTCATTAATGTGGTCAGGTTATATAAAAAAAAATATAATGTATATATCTTATATAGAATACGGAAAGGTATAACATTTTTTTTTTTTTTTTTTTGGTTGAGGGATGATTTCGGTTTATAATATAATTTGATCAGATTATTGCATGTAATTTGACTAATTACTAGCACGCTAATATAATCAAATGAACAATAGTTACTAACTTGATAAGTAAAGCTCTCAGGACGATTTATATAAAATTTTATTTATATTTACAAAAATTTATTGTACAGAAAAATAATCGAAAATTTACGCTAAATTTTCCATTTCAATAACTAAGTATAATTAGAAAAATCAGATTTATATACATTTTCTAACATGTTATATCTGTGCATGTCTAATACAACAAGGTTTCAACATAAATCTAATTTAATTTTTATAGTACTAATAATGGTCCTAAAATTATTAGTACTAGTTTTCTAATATTAATTTTACATTATTTTTTTTTGTAATTATTTTATAAACATTTAATTTACAATTTTTCTCAATTAGTATAAAAAGTAATCATATCAACAAAAAAAAATTATTATCCTTTAAAAATAAAACATCTGCAAAATTTAAAAAAAAAAAAACATAATATACATTACATAAAAATATGAAAAATGATCACTTAACCAGCATTCAACATAATATTAGGTTATATTAATTTCTTATAATATTTTTTTTTTGTTACCCCCTCAATTTTTGATGTTTTACTCTGTTCTTATAATTCTGGGATAATACTTCCCATTCTTGTGTATTATAATATTTATGGACTAGAATTTATTAAAAAAAAATCATTTCTTAAAAAATCTTATAAATATATATTTTTTTTTATTATAAATGATTTTTTAACCATTTCTGTGTCGATTTAATTTTTTTTTTTCTGTTCTTCTTTTAAATATATATAATTTTTTAATTTATTAACTTGTATATAATTACATAATTTTCGATTTAAAAACAACTTTTGCAAAATATTTTTCAGCAGGATCCTTCTTATAAAAGTAAAAAAAAAAAAAAAAATAATTTAAAATTCATTAATATGTTGGTATATATTTATTTTCAAGTTTATAAATATGTATATACTGTATATAAAAAAAAAAAATGTATTGCTGATTTGGCGGAAAATAAATTAAAATTTTTGTGAATTTTTTTATTATTTGTGTAAAATGAAAAATAAATATTAATATCATAACAAAAACAAAACTGAAATCATATATTTTATTCGTCCTTCTCTTTTATTATGCAATTAAGCTTCCGGTTATATTGTGCATCATAACATAACATATAATTTTATATCAACTTTTTAAATGGTATTATAAATAAAACTTTATAAAAAAAAAAATAAAGCAAGAATTTTTTTTTTTACTCTTCTTGGTAAAACATAATATTTTTCAAAAAGGATTATACTGAAGGATTGTATATATATTATTAAAAAAAAAATATATTTTTATTTCAAATTTCCAGTATAAAGGTGTATTTTTAATCGTTATTAAAACTATAGGTAGAAAGTCAATTAGTTTAATTTTTGTACAATTTAGTTTATATTTTTCTATTATCCGGGGCAATTAAATAATTTAGTGACCAAGCATTGCTTTGAGTATATTTCCGAACAATATAATAACATAATTAAATAGCTTTATAACTTATTTTGGGTCAATTTCCATTAATCGTTTAGTGGAAATTAATCAAAATGAGTAAAATTTGAATTTTTTTTAGTATATTTTAATTAAGCTTATATAATTTAATTTATAAACCAGTTTTGGAAATAGCAGTTCATATCATAAAAAGTTGTTTAATTTTGACACAAATGAATAATTATATACCAAATTTAATTTTATGTAATTTAAATATTATACAGAAATTATTTATTACCTTTATTATTTTATTTAATAAATTCACAATAATTGATAAATATTTTGTAAGACTCTCAAAATTCAGTATCGAAATTTACTCAAAACAAATTACGGTTACTCAAACCAAATTACGATTTTAATAAGGCTAGTTTTGTGTAATAAACTAGTTTTTTGAGCCAATCCGAATATAGTATTAACCAATAATTATATTTTTATTACAATTTTTTTTCGTAATCCTTAAAAATTCTATAATAATAGGTAAATGTAAGGTAAAATCATTATCAAAATAAGGCAATGCAGTGTAAAATCATCATCATGTAAAATCTATCTAATACTTAATTCCCTTAAATAGTATCTTAATAATTTTAATATTTTTCTTATAATAAATAATCAAAAATGTATATAATTTTAATAGTCTTTTTAGGTTTCAAAACTGATTTTTACTAAATGATATCAATTTATTTTTCCTATTCAAAAACAAAACTTATTTAGTTACACATTTAATATTGAGTCTTTTAATCAGATGAATCGATCGTTTTTTGGTTACATAAAAAAAAAGAATCATTTAAAGAAAAAAAAATTGTACACAGAAGCGCGGTATATTTAAAAGGATTTAATATTTCTCTGACAATATCGGATATATAACAACATTTTTACTTTAGTTTAGCTGTTTCGTCTTATAGTCAAGCCATGTATTTTTTTTTAACTATATAAGAAAAAGATCTGTTTTCGAATATACAAAATAAAATTTGCAGAAAAAAACAATATAAATTATTGTATAGATTGAAATGGGAATAAACCAGTAATACAAATAAAAGTATGTTAAATTTGAAATAAATTAATCAATTAGGTCCAATGTATAGATTCAAAATGTATTAAACTACTGAACATAATTATTAGTTCCCGTTAAAAAAGTATATTCGGTTACTAGGGAAATAATCTGGAAAATAGTATTGTTTACCGGATTTATGATAATTATTGTTAAAATATTGTAATAATTACCAAGGTGGTCCAATGTTCCAATTGCATATATCTCCAAAAAGATGTATTTATCACAACGGATCGACACACAAATTTTTTTAGTACTATAAAATATTTTCTAAATTACTACATTATAATGAATACTAATTTAACTACCAAATTAAATAAATTTACTCGTGGAATTATCGATATAATGCTGAAAATTATGAAACAAATCTTATAAACAATATAATATGCATAATTTGCCTATTAGGGCTTACAAAACTTCTAGTCATATATAGGCATAAATCGGCAATGGTTATATATCTGGCTCGAATAGACAAATAAAATTAAAATATATTCTATAAAATTAAATTATAATATAGATTATAGATCTGAAACCATTTAAAATCATTAATCTAAATCAAAAATAATTTAATTTCAATTGAATTGGTAACTAAACCAATCCAAAAAATTTACTTGAAACTTTTAATATATTTAATTGTAACAACAATAATAAAAAAAATTACTTCATCTTAGATTAAATATAAACCAGTGTGGAAAAATAGTAGGTCGCCTTCTAATATTATAAATCTGAAAACAACAAACCACCAAGTAAAACATGTAAAAAAAAAAAATCAAATTATTTCGGCATCTTCTTATAAGAATCAGCAGGAGAAGTAGCACTGTTTTGTATTTTATGCACTCAATATCATTAGATACAATATTTTGATAAAAATCGTTCAGTTTTTAATTTTTTTTGTTCTCCGCCATTTCAGTTATATTTTCTACAATTTGCTGATTCTTTTGCATAAACAAAGAATTTTTGTGGTGATTCTTTTGCATAAACCAGACAAAATAAAGAACAAAACTGATGATGATGGTAAAACTTAATCAAGTTAAAAGAATCTTCAAAAAAAAATTGTATAATACTATACATAATTTCTATTTACAATCTATTTTATTTTTTTAATTTTACTTATAATAAAATAATATTTTTTTCAAATTGTTTAAATGTCGAAAAAGAACAAGAAAGATTTTTAGATTAAATTTTATAAATGGTAGCAAAATCAAAAAATGATTTTTTTTAAAAAAAAAAAAACTATAAATAAATATATGCACCATACTGCAAAATATTGATTAACCTGTTTTATGGTGTTACAGAATCTACTGAATCGCATTTCAATAAAAATTCTTTTAAAACATATTTAGTTCAGTCCGCAAATATAACATAAAAAAAACCATAAAATAATATTAGTAACAAAAAAATAAAAAACAATTTAATAATTTTAGAAAGATTTATAAACACGCCTGTCATTTATTTTTATTATATTTTTTTTTTTTCACAAAAATTTGGATCACATCCATCGTAAACAGTTTGTTGGGATTTCGTGCTGGGTTGACTTAATCATATAATTATTATATCGCGCGCAGTCTTTTATCGTGCAATTTGTAATAATTTAATAATAATAATGAAAAAAAAGACAACAGGCGTAAGCACCTACCTTCACACGTTTCGATTATAAAAATGATGGACAGATGATGAGGAATGGCGATCAAAAAATTAATTTTATTTTTCGTATAAAAACTGATGTTTGAATTAAGATGTATATATATTATAGATTTTTATGTATATATATATAATTTTTGTTTGTTGATGATCAGCCAATCAATTTTTATTTTATGGAAGGCAAATTGATTTTTTTTTTTGTGATGCATAAATATTAGCTTAAACATATTTTAGGTATTAATTTATCATAAGGTAATAATTCAGGTAGCAATGTCGTTTTAAATAGATATATAGCTGGGTAGAAATCAAACCAGAATCGTTGTACGATCGTTATACGATATTTTGAGTCTTGTCTTAAAGATTTTTAATGTTGTTTTTTTTAAAAAATATTGTTTTGGGTTCACATTTGAAAAAGAAACATTACTCTTCAGTACAATTTTAAGTCATCAGAAGATGAATTACCACACTTTTAAATTTAGTTGATTAACCCAAAAAATGTAATGATAATTCCATACCACAAAGTGATCTCTTTCAGTTTCAGTCCTCTTATACATATTCCTTGCATATATTTAGGAGCCAATAAATTAGTATTTTAATATCAATTTCATCATAAGATGTTAAATTACATTTTTGTAAAATTGGATTATAATTGCAAATATAACAATTATAAATATACATATATATATTTAAATACATACATAATGTTGAACCTCTAATACCTTAATAGAATCTCAAAATATTTAACTTTTTAGTTATTTATCAAATGAACTGAAATTTCCACAGTTTTCATGGACACACTCATCTTTACCATTAATTCTGTTTATTACAATTTCAACCGCCATAAGTAGTCATGTAGTGTTTACCGCTTTCAACTAAATGCTTTTAAATTAATTTTGAATTGTAAAGCAAATTGCAATAGAATGTTTTGAGAAGGGAACCATAGACTATTCGCAAGTTGTAGGACCAAGGAGAAGAAGGAGCACCATAATCCTAAAAGCAACAATATAGTGCCTGAAACAAAAATTTTATCATTTAACCATGATAAAATTTTTGTGTTCAGACACTATAACCATTAACTTGGAATTAGAATTTCCAAAACTATAAAATTTATAGATGTAGCAGATCTAATAAGGGTCCCATCTGTATTAAATATTTAAAGCACATGGTAGGTCTTTATAGCAGAAAAATTAATATTTCATTTAATACCTTGAAAGTGTTAAACACAACATTTTTTTTTCATTTTGCGTGAGTAAATTCCTTTAAGTTCTAAGCTTACTACAAGGATTTAACATTTATATTTAGAATTATCTCCTTCCTAAAGCAGAAAAATTATGGTTACTAAAAACTTTTAATACTTTCCATTTAAAATGCAATTAAAACTTTCATATTTGCAATAATATCTGATTTTATAAAAATGTCACTTAATAGCTTCATCTTCTAACTTCTTCAATTATTAATCTATTGGAAATTTATTGGGAAAACAATTGCTTCACAAGGTAGTTTACAATAAAAAATACAATCTTTATAATCATTTTCAAATAAATTTATCTTTATAATCAATAAACTTCAAACCCGAGACAACTTCTAAGTATTTCTTAAAAAGTAATTGAATATCGTTTTTTCTAAATAAAAAAATCATTTTTTAATTAACTTTTTTCTAAATTAAAAAAAAAAAACAGCAAAAAAAACCCATTTACTTCACTGTTGTAAAGTACAAGATTCAACTCACTGGTAATATAAGATTTTAATTTACTTTTCGATTATTGCTAACGCATTCAAATATCGTGTAGGTGTCATCCCCAAGATGATAAATGAACTTCAAATATTTAACTTGTAAATAAATAATAATAAGAAAAAAAAAATATTCGATAATACTTATTTAGTTCTCATATTCTTTTTCCATCATTTTAGCACAAATTTTTTTTTATTTCATTATTGTTATTTTTTGTTTTTTTTATATTCTTCACGATCATTTTCCAAAAGTCATCATTATCATCTGGTTGTTTTCGTGTTGTTAACGATGATCCTCAAAAGTTGGCGAAAAAAAATATATTTATAAACTTTTTTGATATTTATACATTGCACCGTATACTATTTTATAAATTCGGAATCGAATCAATATTAATATTTTTTATTATATTATTTTATAAAATGAAATTATTATATTGTATTTTGTGTGCTTTTTTTTTGTTTTATCTCATATGTGATCATTTTTATGTTGTAGATCTGAATAAAAAGTCGGAAAGACTGATTGTGTACAATTTAAAATGAATGATCATAAAATATATATATATATATATATATATACATATATAATTTTTAATCACGATTTTCTTAAACTTTTCGATTCTCCACAAAAAACAACTGATCAATGTTTTCTGCAAATGGAAAACACCTTGAAGTAAAATATTAAATTTCATGTTGTCCTCAATTTTTACTATTCACTTGACTTAAAAAATTGAAATTCTATATTCTTATATATAGTTCACTTAAATTAAAATAGAAAAAATCGTTGTGGTTATTAACTATAAATCACTAAAATTTTAACTCATAGACTATTTGACAGAAATGGTCTATTACAGACAATTATCCTACAAATTAGGGACATTCTTTTTTAAAATAAAATTTAAAATATAGAGATTGTGGTGAGGAGTATAAAAGTATAAAGCATTTTCTCTGATACTGTCCCTCTTAGAGAAGATTACACAGCCCTGTAAACTATTTCCTTAATATTATGACTAAAGCATACCTGACCGCATTATGTCATCCAAGCTTTATAATGGATTAGTGTGCTATGCTATTAGTATGTTTTAAGGAATCATTAGGAATGTGTTAAGCCATTTCGAAATAAAAATTAATAAATTAATAAATGTTCCTAAAGTTTTCATAACGATTTCCTTGATTTGAAACTATTTTTCATACCGATTTACTTTTTAAATAGGTTAATGTGAGATTTTTTTATGATTTTTTAAAAGAAAAATAGTGGTCATCTAACTGTACAATTACATTAAAAGTAAAAGGGGTTTATAAATTCGACTATTACTCAGCTAAACCATAATTTCATAAAAAACTTACCAAGGAAAGTATCTATAAATATATACTAAATTAAGCATTATACTAAATTAGGTTTCCGAACCTAAACTTACGTAGTGGACATCTCGAACATAAGCTAATGTTAAATCTTCGGCTCTATGCTCGACAGCTGAAAGATTAAAAAAAAACTGTCTCAGTTATAAATCTGAAAATATTGATAATTTTCAAATAAATATAAAACCATAAAAAAAATACCTTAATAAACAAAATATTAATTAATTTTATTACAAATAATGACAATTTATATTTTATAAAATTTAATATTTTTTTATTAAATTAACTTTTTTAATTTAATAAATTTATGCTCGATAATATTGCCATTACTTTACTATGCATACATATGTTTTTTTTTCTGTTTTTTTAGCTAAAACATATTTTTCATTTTATATCTTTTTATCTCGTGCAAAAGGTGTTCACTGCATGACTGCACAAAACATAATTTATTCATCATTAAAATTACTATAAAAAAAAAATATTTCAACCTGAAAGATATTCAATTAATTGGTTGTGTGGTTATTTGTTTTTTAAAGGATGTATAAAATTTCTTAAAAATATTTTTGATGCACTGGTTGGTATTTACTCTGGGTCTAACTTCAAATTGCAAAAAAAATAAAATGAAATATTTTCAATTTTGTTTTTGTTTTCTTGTGAAAAACTTCAAAAGTAACTCTATTATAATGTGAAAAATTTATGAAAACAACCAGAAATATTTTAAGTAATTTTATTTTTTTTAATAGTTCAGGTTTTAAAGATTTCGTCGTATTTTTTTTTTTTTTTTTTTTTTTTTCGTATCTTTTAAATATATATAAAAATAAAAAAAAGTAATAATGTAATAGCACGAGGCCATATTTCAGGTAGTCTTTAATGGAAAAATGAATAATGACTGGAAGTTACTTATTCGGTGTGAAGAATTTTAATTGAACACAAATTACTTTTTCATTTTGGAGGTCCTTGGGAAATAAACGAGGTGTCGAGAAAATAATATTCTATGAGATAAAAATAAAATTTATGAGAAAATATAGACACAAAGATTTTCGATTTTTTTTTGTTTTTTTTCCTTGTTATTTAGATGAATTAAGGATCTATTAGTAAATTGACAGGAATTTAGTATAATTTACAGAGAATAATTTAAAAAATGAAAAAAATCGTGTAAAGAAAATAAATTGGAAAATTAAAATTTTATTTAATGAAAAATGAATTATTCAAAAAATAAAAAAAAAAATGATTAAAACTTAATTGGAAATACAATATTCTAGCAATAAATAAACATTATTTTGTCCCAACAATTTTTCCATCAAGAAATTTTTACTTGAATTTGATTGCATACTTCTGGGCATTTTCAAAAATAAAATATAAAAGAAAATTTCCAGCTTTTTAATTTTTTGCATATATCATGTATGTAATTAAAATATTTTAAGCATAACTTTTAGAGCTCAAAAATGTTAGACTTTTTCACAATAAATTTATAAAAAAAAGTAAGATTTAAATTAAATTTTTTAATTTACTATTAAATTAAGTAAGTTTTCCAAATAAAACTAAAATGTTATAAATGATGGTCGTTGAAAATATTATACAAAATTTTAATATACAAAATTATAAAGTAAATATAATATTATCATAAGTACATTAACTTATAATTTCATTTTTTTTTTTTTAAAAGGGTGAGCATTACGCGAATTCTATTACCCAACGATATAATTATAAACTCTCTGCAAAAAAAATGTAAAAGTTCCATAACATTATCAAAGTAAACTCATTTAGTAACGAATATAAAAAACCTCCACCATCCCTCGAAGTGATCTTATTTTAGATAACCAAGTCAAAATGATAAATGACTTTTTGCCTGAAGGGAATGTGAAATTAAAGTAAGGCGACTATTTTCCTTCTCGGGTAGTTTCTTTTTTTTATGTTTTTAATTTAAAACGTTCCCATGTCGTCTCATATACAATATTTTTTTTTTTACTTTATATACTTTCTTTTCAGTACTACGCTTTTTTATTTGTTTGTTTTTTTTCCGTAGTATACTGATTTAGTAAGAATTGTGGCTCAAATTTTTAGAGATGTGTACCCATATACTTATATAAATTATTAAGGTAAAGTTTTTAATTTAGAATAAATTTGAAAAAATTTTGTCCTTAAATTTTGATCCTTAATTTATTAAATTAAAATACTAATCTTAAAGAAGGAAAATGTAAATTTTGCACCATACTTCTGTAAGCCTAGAATTATTTTAATTAATGGAAGAAAAATGTATTTATATTCAGTAATGTCCTTTTATATACTATAAACGTTGCACTAAACGGGATTAAAAAAAATGTAAAATTGTTATGTATAGTTCCCATCTCAATTCTTTTAAATTTAGTACCACATTCTCATTTTTATATAAGAAGTATTTCTACTTATCCCTTAAGGTCGATTTTTTCATTTTTTTTCTGTTCTGTGCCGTTTGTCCCAAGAAATTGTACAAGGATTTGTTCTTTTCCTTATTTTTTTTTTCTTCAATTTCAGTTTACAAAATATCCTTACACCTCATTGGAAAAGTGTCTTTATATTTTATATATTTTAAGATTCTGATCCTTTGATTTTGATTTAGATTGTTCTTTTATTCTTATTATTATGGATTTCTCCGCATTTTATTCGCTTTTGCCTATAGAGGATTGTTTTCAAATCAGTTTCCTTTTTTAGAAAAATTCACTTTTTTCTACAATATAATGTTTTTTTTTTTTGCTTTTTTTTGTGCTGTTGTTATCCTGTTTGGTTTCTTTTGTGAAATTTTTTTTTTGTTGTATTGGTAGTGGGAGTGAAGATAAGAATGAATCATTAATTATTCTCTGAATCCTGATAAAAGTAAAAATTTTCCATTTAAACATTTTTTTGTTGTTGTTGTTGGAACTTGACTCGAATTTGATTACATTCTAATAAAGAGTGTTTATAAATGTTTAAGAAAACAACAAGGATATCAAGATAACATTAAGAAGAAAAAAAGGATATAATACAAAAAAAAAAAAGTTTTTACATTTAAAAGTTGTATATTTTTTTTTCCTTAAATATTCTGTTAATTTAAATTACCAAAAACGAAAAAGAAAAAAAAATGATATTTTTACAAGAAAATATTTTGGAATGGGGACAGGGGTATAGTAAAGATAACACCTAAAAAACAGAAATATTTGAAATGATATAAATTAAAAAAAAGAGTGTTAAATTTTTTAATGTTTTATAATGAAAATCAGTACGAATATTAAATGCTGGCAGCTTTAAATGGGACTTTAATATAAATTTCATATAAGAACTTTAATTACTAACTAATTTTAATTAATTTCTAAGAGTATTGACTACAAAACAAAACTACTTTATGTTTGACTTAATATTTATTGTAAAATTCTTTTTATAGATATTGTTTATGAACGCAACTCCACAAGCATTACTGCAATTCCGTAAAAATATAATGGTTTCTATTAGGATAATAAAATTATCTTAAAAAATTATTGCAGCAACTACGAAAATTGAACAAAATTAACAATATGATTTTCTGGAATTGAAGCCAAAAACAAGTGGTAGGCATTGAAATAACTTTAAACCCATTAGGATAATCACTGTCAAAATTATATGAATTGGTTGCAAAATTATTTAAATACTATTGAGCAAACAAATGAATTTTAGGCTAAGCTTAAAGTGAATCAATTTTTGAACATAAATAGTGAAAAATCTATCAATTTCTTTTAATTAATTTCCACATTGTTTTCTACAATTACTTTTACTATACACTAATAAAAATTTTTGAAAAAATACGAGTATTCCTAGATTTAGTATTTTATTTTTCTTAAAAGTAAACGAAAATTGTAAAACCTTCACCTCAGCGACATCGATAACTTTAAATACAAATATCAATAAAAAAATTATCTATTTATGTATCAAAAATTATGGTCAAATGTTTCAACTAATAAAATAGAATTTAAATAAATTTCAATAAAGAAAACTGTGTACCTACTTAATTTTTGCCAAAAATACCAAAAAACGATTCTTTTGGATTAGCCGCATTTTCCTTAACGAATATTAATTGTAAGTTCAACTGTTTAAAAGTTCATTTGAAATTAAAGGGGTTTCTTAACAGGCTTCATAATATTAAAACTAAAATTTCATTAACTATTTTAATTTAATAAAAGTTTTCGAAGTAATTAGTTTAAATCTTACAAGTATTAAACTTTTTCATATAAAAATGTTCGTGTATGATTTTCAAAATAAAAACTATATATACAAAATTACAAAATCGGAAAATGGAAAAGGATTAAACATAAAAAAAATCTACCTAATTTTATTATAATTACTACAAAAATTATATCACCGTCATCATAATAAAAAAAAAAAAAAATTTAAACAAAATTATCTACTTTCATAAAAAAACAATAACAACAGACGAAATTAAATGAAAGGTAATTATAAAGAAAATCTTCTAAATTACCTTAATATGTGTACAAAAATTCCTCATTACAACCAATAAAAATAAAAACAAAACAAAAATGGTAATCTAACACATAAACCACTTTATAAAAGTTGTTAAATAAAATCTCATTGAATTGAGTCACGACTAAATTTCATCTTTTCTTCTTGCTCTTTTTTTTTTAAAAAATCTTATGCTATTTGATTTTTTTTTTCATACTATTTTTTTACCTATAACGGCAGTAAACATCATTAAATTACAACGTTAGTCAACTAAGAAGAAGAAACAAAAGTAATTTTGTACGCCATCAGCATCGTCATCATCATCCGTTGTCGGCGTGGTACATATATATATATAATAATACAGAACATTTACCACCATTCTGAAAAAGTAACTTAATTTTTTTTTTGTGTATTGTTTTAGCAGAAAATTAGGAAAATAGGCACAGGAAATAAGTATTTTTTTTTTTTTATGTAATATGTGTATACTTGTTCATTTACTGTAAAATAATTTTTTGGAGTAATATCGCGTATAAAAAATTGTATTTACGTTTCCCATTAACCTCACAATACTTCATCATATTTGCACTTAGTTACGCTGAGCTGAAACCAAAAAAAAAAAACACAAAAAAAAAAAAATAATAATTTTCTCGTTCACAAATTTTCATGTGATCAAAAATTGTACCCATAATATTAGAACCCTAAAAATTTGTATCATATGAAAATATGTATTTGGATGTAGTAAATTTGTGCAAGAATGAATAATATCTTATATGTGTTTAATCATAGTGAATAAGTATACAATGGCAAATTATTACAAAATCCATTATCCTTGCATAAACTTTTTTGTTTTTAACTCATTCCATCGTGTAATCATTTACAACTTTATATATTATCCTGGAATAAAGTATAATTATCGAAATTCATTAATTTTACAAATATATTTCTTATTTTGTAATTGCTTTTTACAACAAAATATTTTTGAAATTTATTGAACAAAGATTTAAAATTAAACTTAATTTTCTATAAATAATAGTTACATACTACATATATATAATGAAATTTTAGAAGCATATAAAATGTATCAGATAACTTATAGAATTTAATTATGTATATATACAATGTTTAATTTAATTCAATAGCAATTTTACATTTTATAATTTGTTTTTTTTTTTTAGCTCAAGGCAAACATTTAAGTTTTCAGAGAAACAAAAAAAAATAATATAAAAGTTTTATGAAATTATTTTACAATTCAAAAACAAGGAAATATCTATTTTACAGTCCTTCTAAACATGAACTATAATATTTATTATAAATTTACCAAAAAAAAACTTAATTTAAAACTTATGCATTTTATGCACAAAAATAGCAACCAGTACCAAAATATTTATATTTTTAAAAAAAGGAAAATTTAATAACAAACACAAAAACAATTTAACTAAACCAATTAAAAAAATGGCTGACGCGTGATGCACTCAGCATGAAAACTTTTTTCCTTATTTTGTTTTTCTTAAAAAATGAAAAACAAAACCATTTTATTTATTTTTTTTTCTCTTTTAATTTTTCTTTTCATAAAAAAAAAAAAATTCGAATTTTTCCAACAAAAAATATTTTATATAATAATACAGGAAAAAAAAATAATATTATTTAAGAAAATTTTAAATTTGCGTCACGTTTCAAATCTCCCACATAAATAAATTTTCTTGTGCGATTTTCCATTTTATTTTACATAAATTTTTTTTTTTTTGTTTTTCTATTTCATTTTTTTTTTTTTGCACAAATATATATATTTTATTTTACTTAGTTTATAGTACGTTTACCAATTTTCTTCATTATTGCTTTTGGTGGTGGTTGTGGCAAAGGATTTAAAAATTGTCAGAATTTTCTATTATATATATTTTTTTTACAATTATTTTTTTTTTCTGGTACTATACTACGAAATATATATATATACATATATATATATGGATATAGAGATATTCAAAAAGACATGTGTAAGTACAGAGATATGTGCGTGCAAGCATAAATATTTCAATTTAAAGGATTTTCTTGTAAGTATGTGGAATATTTTACCATGTCATATGTCGTTTGCTATTTTTCCCAAACAACATTTTTAATAGCAAAAAAAAAAACAAGAAAACACGAAAAAATTTTACTCACGTAAGAATTTTAAATGAAACAAAACAGAAAAAACACTTTGTTTCCTTGGTTTTCATCACCAAACAATTTTGTGGTTATTTATATTTTATTTAAAATAATATATAAAAAGAAAAAGATGTTAAAAAAATTCTTTTAAAAAATGTAAAAAAAAAATAATTTTACTATAAATTTATCATAAATTTAAATGTTTTCAAGAAGCATATATATATACTTGTAATACATTTTATAATACATAAAAAAAATGAAATAACAATTATTTGAATTGGATTAAATTTAAATTTGAATATTCATGTTAAACCAAATTGAATGAACCAATGGCGAAACAGATCAAATCTGAGTCTAAGTCTAGTTTCAAAATATTCTAGTTTAATTTCGACTTACTAATTATAGATTTGATGGAATCGGAACAATATAGTGTAGAAACTTTTAATTGAAACAACCTAATTACTTTGTTACTGAGACATTTGTTGTAATCTAATGAGAACCCTAAACCGAATGCATTTAATACGATTTTTAGTGTTTTTCCCATTTAAGATTTAGTGTAATTTTTATTACTGGTACTCATATAATGTTGAGTAAAACCTAAGGCACTAGTACGCTAAGCCAATGACGGTTTAAAAAATTTATTAAACTAAATTATATTTTGAAATAGCAGCCAAGGAAAATTGTAATAAAATATTTAATGTTCATTACTAAATTAATTAAATTCATTTGTAAATTTTACTAGAAATCTAATGTTAATACAATAAAATATCATTTTAATGTTAATTAATTAAAATTGTATTTCTAATCAGTGCATATAAATAATTATTGTTGAGTTTATTCAGTTTTAAAGGACAAAATATATTATTAACATTCTCCATTATTTTGATATAAATTCAAAAACAATTAAGTTATTTAACAATATTATTCAGCTACAACTTAGACCGTCATTATTGTCTCTCCAAGAAATATAAACCATAACATATTACATTATTGTAATTTCATCATAATTATTTTCATTTCTTGTGACACCATAAAAATTAATATTTATAATTTCTTCTAGGTGACTATTCCAGTTTAAGGTGTCAAAATTATAAATTCTTATGTAAACTGGTGGCATTTGTTACGATTTTTAATTTTTCAATAACAAAAAACTTATATTATATGTTTGCATATAGTTTCTTTAGCTACATATAAAATATATTCATATATTTTTTTTAAAACTTCTAGTTATTTGTATTCTAATCATTAAAAAAGGATATTTTATTACCATTTTGTACAATTTCCAACAACTTTCATATAAATTAGATTAAATTCACAAAAACAAAAAATAAATAAAAACTTCACACATTTTTTCTCTTAATTTAACATTCAAGTTGCATGAATAACAACTTAATTCATAAATTTTATACCAGTGACACATAGTGATATAATTATTTATTAATAAATTAACTAAATTAATTTCATAAACGGACATCATATTATACATAAATATGTATATATCCTTAAGTAAAATTATATATACATACAACCTTTATATAAATATTACGTATGAAAGCATTTTCACTTAAAGTAATTAAAGCTTAATTACAAATTAACACACCCGACAAGACCAGTTTATCAAATTAAAAATTTATTAAGTCGGGAATTTAAACAGTTTTGATGTATGACTTCGACCCTATTTATAAAGTGTTTATAATAAAATATACAGACAAAATTTTAACACCTAATATTATAATATATATATTATATATTTAATGATATTATTTATGAAATTTATTTCAAATCTGATGGTTATATATATGGTAAACACATGAAACATTACTTAAACGTAATAACATATTATAAATATTTTTAAATGTCATTAGTAAATAAAGTGTTTTTAGAAGCTAAGATTTGACAAATTTTTATAATTAAGACAAACTATTTTATTTTCAAATGCTTTTTTAACTAATTCTTAAATAACTGATATAATTTTTGTTAAATTTGTTCAAAGAAAATTTACATATAAACCGCAACAAACCGCAATAATTTTTATAAAAAAAAAAATCATCGTTTTACATAATTTTAATAAAATATAAAAATTAAATTTTGACAATTGTAAATAAAAAGTACAATTACACAATTATTACTCGTAGAAAAATTATCTAAATGAACATTTTTGGCACATATACGAGTATGGAATACCGTACTTTTTATCTTTAAGTATTTATTACATTATTTTTCAAATGCAATTTATTTAAATATTTTTTTTTTTGTAGATTTGGTTAATTAATTTAAATTGTTTTTTTTGTAGATTCAGTGCTAATTTTTGTAGATTCTATTTAGTTCTAATCTAATTCTCTATTCAGTTCTAATTCTCACCTACTTAAAAATCGTCTTACATTAAATACAATTAAAATTGTAATTTTTTTGTATATTTATAATATAGTTTTGTTAAATTGTGCAAACTTGTCAGTCATTAAAAAGATGTCCTTTTTTTAATATTGATAATTTCTAAAATATTGATCAATCTTGCTATAACTCGCTTATACGAGTATATGCCACACATAATTAAATTTATTCATAAAATTTCAGCCTTGATATTTAGATTATACACAAAATAGTCTAGTCTATTAGAGATTAGATTAGACCATATTAAAAAAATTAAACTTGCAATACAATAATTAATTTATTAATGAAAATATTTTAGAATTTTTAATCTTTAAAGAAAATATATCAATTGCTATATTATTGACAAGTACCATACCATATAAGTAATTCAAATTATCTTTTAATTATAATTTTAAATTACAAAGATTTTAATTAACTTATTTACACATAGTAACTTTAACATTGCGTGGCTTTACTTTGAAACTGAATTAATATATTTAATTTTTATATATTTTTATTTCATCCCCTGGTATATAATTTTTTTTTTATCTATAATATTATACACGTTGACCTATGTAATTAATGAAAAAATGTCTTTCAACTGACAATTCTTATATAAGACAAGCTTACACGCACTTCAAACATTCTTTATATGATAATATAAAGATGTAAAATATAATAATATGTAATAATAAAAAAAAAATTAATTTTATTTATAATATACCTTAATTTGGTTTTTTTGCAGAATAAACAAAAAAACAGTGATGATTAAAAACCCCAGAAAAAAAAATAATGGAAAATTAGAAAAATGATGCGTGATAAAATTTGATAAAAACCAAAAACAAAAATAACTAACTTTCTAGAATTCTAATTTTATTAATTAATTAGAAAAATGCTAATTAACATTTATAAAAAAAATATACATATATATTTATGTATCAGCATATTACATATATCAAGCATACACGTTTAATGTGATCTTACGAATATTATTATATATGTACTATATATATTTATATAAAATGGGTAATATTAGTTGTTTATTCTTAATTTATGCGCACATTTTAGCATATGTTGCCGCATAAGCATAAAACATAATCATTAACATTAATTCAAATCCATTACTTAATATCTTTAAAATATTATAATTTAAATGTTTGTAATTACTTTACGACTCTGGGGCTATCTCTCACACACCCACTTAACAATAACATAACAACAACGACAACAAAAATACATATTTTAAGATGAAAGTATATCATAATGAAAAAAAAAATTGTAAACAGGATAATATAATCCTTTTTTGATATGTCAACGAAATTTGACACCCTCATATATTATTTTCATATATACGTCTCCATACAAAATATAATGTAAAATGAGACTGGGAAGCTAAAAATATGATTTTGTCAATTAAATACTGAAAAGGTCAAACAATTCTATGTTTTTTTTGTTGGGTGGTTGGCATGAGGTTTCACTAAACAAAAATATACATAAAAGGGTTAAGATTATCATAGACAATAAATAAAATTTATACACAGTGATTTTAAGTTGGGTAAAATTTAATCGTTAATTATTTATTATTTTATTCATTTAAATGAATTATAAATTAAATATTTTAATTATAGATTCATTTAATGCCATTTTTTTTCTTTTTTTTTTTTGGTTATCATTAAGGAAATAAATGATAATAGTTTTTGGATCGTTAAGATTATTTGATAAGAAATTATGTAATTATATCCTAATATGAAATATGATTATGTATCTGGTAATCGGTTAAAATTAAGCTAAACAAGCATATTTTGGTTAATAGTTTTTATTAAAATAAGCTATATTAGTGATGTTTAATAACTGGTAATTAATTGACAATTTATGTAGTTTCATATATCCAATTGTTCAATAAGAAATTGTAAATACATTTTTATGAAATTGTGAAGCTTTTATAATTTTTTTAATAAACAACTTAAAACAATAAAAATCTGGGTAAAATTTAAGCACTTTTTGTTTTATTTATCCACTAGGAGAATATGGCTTCAGTACGAGCTGTACTAGTACTATTTTTATTTATTCCAATTCAAACCTACTAAGTTTATTTAGATCCGAACCATATTTTTTCAAAGTAGAATAAATTTTTAATTACAATAAGCTAATGGGCCTTTATTTGTAAGTCAATGTTTTAAGCAGATGGTCTCAATCGTTAGCATATTGGAATTAATTTGATTCTAATTTTATTAATTGTACTTATTTTACGATGAGTAAATTTGTACCAAAATTTAAGCACTTAAGCAAATAAACCTTTAAAGTTAACATAAATGTGTTGGCAATATTTTTAAACATAGTCATTTAAGATGCTAAGATTTTTAACAGCAATAATCTGTATGCTTAACTGTAATATTAATTTTTAAAATCTCTTTTCAAATATGGCTTCAATATTATTAATTCTGTGTTCAAATGACTTTAAAATACCTGTCTTTGGTTAGGCTCAAAAATAATATACAATTTTTACTTGAAAAATATCTTTAAGATACATTTTTCAGTGTATCTCTAACCCTAACATTTTTCTTATAATAAATTTTTCAAAATTTAGTAACAAAAATGATTTATAGATTAAATAAAAAGGGTGAAATAATATCTGTTATGGTAAATATAGTAAAAGCTAATTAAGATTGTTGTTTTTTTTTTTTTTCATTTTGCAATATTTTGGACAGTAAAACTAAAAAAAAAATTTCCTTACAGCTGTAAACAAGGATATAAAGTTTCATCAATAATTGAATAAGACAATAACAAAATATAAATAATTTATTAAAATAATTAACTTACAAATATTTTCTCAAGAGATTTGTCAATATTTTTCCTAAAATAATATTCTTTAAGGGTTAATGCACTTTTCTCAAAATAATATTAAAAAAAAAAACCTTAGGATTAAGGTTTATGCTTGTAAACTCCAAAGAAAAAAAAAACAGTAACAGAAATGTATTAATAAATAAATTTTTATTTTATATTAATTTATTTTTATTATCCTTTGACAGATACCGACTTTTGTTATTATATATTTATACATCTGAAATAATATGAAAATTTTTGAAAATTATGTACAATTTTAAAGGTTCATCTTTTACCTATATACTTTTAAAGATACAAATAAGATCATAAAAACGAAAAAAAAAAAAAATAATATATTTAACTCTCTTGAAAATATTTACTTGTTTTTCTTGTCAAGTGCATAAAATAAGCTTTTTTATTATTGTTGAGGTTTTTGTAAAATAGTTGGAAAATAGCGGATCTGGGATTATGTTTTATTTATGGATCCCCAAGAAGTTATCTTTAATAAATGACCAACAAGAATGTGGAGCATGTGTTTGGGGACAGTTTTTTTATAGTATATTATTTTGTTGCTATTTCTGGTTTTTTTTTTTTGTAAATTCTTGGTGTCATCATAAAATTCCTCTTGGATATAGCAGACTTTGTTTTTTTTTTGTGTATTTCAGTTGTGATAATTTTATATACAAAAAGATCATGTTTTTTATTCAGCTTTAGTTTCCTAAAGTGGTATATTGTCTAAAATTTCTATTAAAGATTATTTGAAATTGAAACATCAATATAGTATTCGAGATAGCAATTACACGAATATTTTGCTCGTTAACCAAGAAATGCTTCATACAGTCAGTTCTACTTTTGGAGTGGTAATCTTTATCTCCAAGGGCCTAAGAGTATGTAATATAACATAATTTTGAAAATTTACTCGGTCGTTGACCAATTTCTTGAATTGGTTGGCAATGACTATAATATTTAGTAAAAAGCTAATAAATAATAAATTGAAACTGCATTAGTTACATTTAACCACAATTTTTCAGCATAAGATATATCACAGGAAAATTAGTCTATGTCAGTAATTTAACATTTATGCTGAAATAAGCGGTTTTGTTAATAACCGATTTTGGTCATGAAATAATAATTACTAGGAAAGTTACAACTTAACAAAGCTTCAATAATTTTAAGAAATAAAGTCTTTAAATTAGACGATGTTTAAAAAAAAATTTTTTTTTGAATTATTTTTAACTTTATTATATCCGACATAGAATCGATGAATGTCCATAACTATTTCTCCAAACATAATGTCTTCTGTTGGTCAGGTTACCTTCGTAAAAAAAAAAAGAAAAAAACTAAATAATATAATAATTCAGAGATAATGCGACACAGATTTGTAACGGAAATGACGAGGTGGGTGCAAAAAAAAAACGACAAAACAATGCGTATAATATTCTCATAAAAAACCATCTTCCTATCATCATTTTTAAATCTATCTTCTTCTACCTTATATATTATTTATACCGATAAGAACAAAACAAATATTTATTAAGATCATTTTCAACTAAATCTTTCCAACAACTCAAAAAAAAAAAAGTTTCTGTTCGATGCCCTTTTTTTGTGAATATTTCAAATGGATTATTAGTTTTTCTGTTTTGTTTTATGTTTTAACTTATCCACAATAACAATAATTCGATAAAAGATTGAAAAATAAAAAAATAACTTTCTTTTAGCTCCTGAAATTATTTTCAACTTCGGACAAACAAACAAAAAAAACCATAATAATTGTATTAAAGAAAAATGCCGATGCACTTATAGTTTGTTATTTTGCAATACTGAAAAATTAGTTTGTATCTTTTACACGTCTGAAATGCTTAATAAATACTATCAAAATTTGATATATCCTATAAAGTGTAAGACGATGAAAATAATTGAATTACTTGACTATTATGGCCAAAAGCAAGAAATAAGAACGACAAATGTTCAATGTTGTTTATATGTCCGGTCAGAAGAGATTTTCATATATTTTCGTATTTGTATAAGAATACAAAAATATATAAATGTACAGATTTCTAATATAAGACTAGAGATGTATACTAGAAAATTAATGTATATATTTATTACCGGGGACAGTTGTACTGTTGTTATTTATGCATTTCGGACGATTGTTTCATAAATTCCCGCGACACAAAATCACTTTAAAGATTAGATATACAATTTTATCATATATATGACTCTATATCTCAAGTGGTTATATATGGAAGATAATATATTTTTGTATTATTGTCATAATATAGAATTTCAGCTGAATATTGTTTATGTATTTTTTCTTTAGACATTATTCTAAAAATCATATATGAACAAACCATTGATGTGTTCTTTCTATGATATGTTTTTGTTGAAAGATACTGATTGTCCTTACACAATTTGCTATTTCAATCTTTCGTTACAATTACCATAAAATCTACTATTTGCAATAAAATTCAATTTTTTTCAAGTTAAATTCAACGGTTTTCCACTTAACTGAAGAGTTTTATAGATTAAATTCAGAATTTTTCATTTGATTGAACAAAGACGAAATTAACTTCAAGAGCATTGGAATTAATTTGAAAATGGTAAAATTCAATTAAATTGTTTATAAATTGTATTAAGAAAATAATATAAAATATGTATATACATTTAAATTCATAAAATTTCTATTCTCTCTATCTCTCTCACTTTGGCGCTACAGCTCGAGAAAAACCTGAGCCTCCCTTAAAGTTTTCCCTAAAATTTTATTGCAATTTGAACTTATTAATTTTATATGGATTCCGAACTTAAATTTCTTTATAATGACGAAAATTTTAATTGCAAAAACATAATGGTTTTAATAGTGAGACATTTCTTGATAGTAAATAGCATCAAGAGTTAGCATTTTTCCCTGTCTTAAATTACATTTTATTATAATTTTAATACTGGTACCCATTGAAACCTAAGTAAATTTAGACCAACAGCGATGTTTCGGACGTGAGTTGAACCAAGTACCTAATGTACTACAGCTTAGCTATTGCTAATATTTGAAAACTGAAATGCAGATATAATTATCAAAGTCAAATTGGAAAATAGTTTATCAGTTTATTTAAGGACATACTATTTTCATCCTTATCATAAAATGGACATATTCCACTAGACTAAATCAACATATATTTATAAATTTTTTTACAGTGTCTTGTCTTGTATTACATCATATAAATTCTAATAAATAATCTACAAAATCCCAACTGAAATATTCTCAAGCCAAAGTGTGATGTTATATGTACATAATTTTGATTTTTTTTTTCGTTGTCAACTCATAATATATTTTAATATATGATTATATGCAAAAGAAGACGCGTCCGTTTTGTCCACTTATATCCTTGTTATCAGAAAATATATAAATATTATTTTTAGTTTATTGTATTTTATAAAATTGTTGTAACCGACATAGAAAATTTGAATTTATATTTTTTTTTCTCTACAATTGTGTTTTATAGATTATTTATAAAAGATAGTTATTTACATAAACTGCATTTAAAATTTAACTTACCATAAATGTACATTTATATACAATAATTATATATACAAATTTTAAATTGCAATTATATTTTAATATATTGAAAATCTAATCAAGACATTTGTACAAAATATTATAATCAAATTATATATTTTGAAAATAAAATTTTAATTATATTGCTTTAAGCAATATTTTGTAGTCCAATTAAAATTTTTATATGACAAATAAAAAAAAAATTTCAAATCATCTAATAATTCGATAATTTATATAATAAATTTTTGTTAAATTTTACTATTATTAGATAATCATTTTGTGATATAATAAATTTTATATTTGAATTTATATCATTTAGAGAGAATTTTAATGAAGAAAAAAAAATCATATTTATATTTGGCTATCAAATTACTTCAGGGTAATATGAATACTATTAATATTTATTTATATAAAATCTTTGATTTGTAATTATAAATTTTTATATAATAATGGAGTAATGTAATTTTGATTATTTAGATAGACAATATTTCAGATTAATATAATTGAGTTCCTAGAATTTTTAGTATGATTCTGTTAAACAGTTTGAAAACATAAATTGTGTGGAAATTTATAAAAACAAATTATCTAATTTTTTTAGAAATTACCAAGTAGATCAACTTTAAATCCGTTCTTTTTATTTCTGCAGTGATTGACTTTACCAAAACATGAGAATTGAACCCCCTCAAGAAAATAAAAAAAACATTTTCTCAATAGTTCAGAATTCACGAGCATTTTAATATCATGGCAATATCATGATCGAATTTTCATGTTCGAATTTTCTTAAATATTTAATATCATGATCGAATTTTCTTAAATATGCTCTGCTGAAAATTTGTAATTATGTTTGGCAAAGTTTTAGCTAAGTGTCACACAATTGTATCTTTTTAAAGATGTGTGTTTTCTTTACTTGATTAGCTCTTTTGCACTGTTTTTTTTTTGGATTTCATGATATAAGATCATAAAGTCCAATTACGGTTACAAGTAGAAACAATGTCCAAACATTGCTCGTCTTTCAAAAGAATTTGTTAACCATATCATTCTTCACGATATTTTTTTCAGATTGAATGAAATAATATCGGTGATTGTAATGAAGGTTGTTTCTATTTGAAAATGTTACAATTTATTGGACAATGTCATTAAGTCCAAGTCAGAATGGATTTAAAGACTAAGAATTTTAGATTTGTATTAAAATTTAACACATGGTTACTTATTTGCTTCGTAATTCATTCTTTATTCTATTCATTTTACCCCCCGAAATTATAGTACATACAAAAACATGTAATTAAATAATGGAAAAAAAGACTCGTGTCAATTGTTTTGATAAAACTTCATTATTTTTTTTATTTTTTTAAATATATTTTTTCCAGTATGCAGTAAAACATTAAAAACAGAAAAACACCAAAATTATTTACATCGATAATAAATAAATTATACAATAAAGTAAAAGGGCAAATATTTTTGTAAACAATATTTTGTTTTATATAAAAATTAAATTGTAAATATTATATGTGTATAAACAAAAAAACCACAGATATTAATATTTTTCGAATAATTTCACAGTCGCGTGCTTTATTGGAAGTTAAATATAATATTTAAAAAAATTCCAAGGATAACAAAGTTTAAACCAACAAAATAAAATGTTATCGAATCGACCATAACAAATTGAATTATTGATCATAGTATTATATTGTACAGTATTTCCTACTTAATATATTGAAAATATTTTTGATATCAATTCGGTGCATATTTTTAATTTGGTATAAAATTTTTAATTTGGTAACATAAATTGTAGAATATATTTTAATTTTTTACAACTCTTTAAGTCCAAAAATGATCTTTTACTTTGTAAACGCTTGATGAAACTAAAAATAAGAATTTTGAAATATTTACGAAAAAGTTTATAAATTCAATGAAATTATAAAATTTTGTATTTGGTAATTTAAACTAAGTATTTTAAAAATTCTATTATACCATATTGTATATATTTGTTAATACTTTTATATAAATCAATTTCAATAATAGCTTTGCTATTATTCCAATTACATTATTTATTATAAAAATTTCCTCTACTCAACATATCCCCCTGTATGTACATATATATTCTATTTTAATAAAACCCCTTTTACCAGAAATATAAAATTATTTGCCTAGAAATATAAAATTATTATTTTCTTATTAATTCCCATATAAATATCTGAATTTAAAACACCTGTCTATCACAAATTGAGTTATAAACAAAACCACAAAATTTTTAATGAACATTTTATAACAATTTCAACTTAATAATACGAAATATTTAAACTTTTAAATCTGTACAAAAATTTATAGTAAACTCCTTAAAAATTGTATTTAATTATGGATTTAATGTTCATTCAAAATTTGAAGTAAACCAATTTAGAAATTTAAAAGAATGTAGTGCTGGCCTTGAGACTTGACAAAATTTTAAGATGCGTTCGACAATACTTTATTCAAATTAATTCCATTTTTTTTACATTACATTGAGCAATGAAGAAATCCCATTTTTTTTTTTTATAAATCCTAAATGGTAACGCGTATATTTTATAATAAATTTAAATAACCAAATTACTCTTTCTGTAAAAGTCGAAATAAAAAATATTTCCAAATGGTACAATTAGGAAACTGGTACAATTAGGAGGCTCTAATTAAGATTTAAAATAATAGTATAATATTTTGCTGGCTATAAAAGATAGAAAAATTAAATTTAATAAATAAACACGACGGCGGCCAATTAATTTGTATTATTTTTATAACTTATTTATAATATTTTTGCCAAAATCTCTCAAGTTATCAATAATATTTTTTTATTTTCCGAATACAAGCTATGGAATGAGAGATAGAAAGTAGTAAGATTTTTTTTTCATCTTCTACACTCCACTCAGGATCATAGAGCCTCAAGTGTGTACCTGTAATTTCTTAACAGTTTCTATTGCAATTCGCATCTACTAATTTTATATGGATCCCTAACCGTGTTTCTTCTTAGTGAAGAAACCTTTTAATTGGAACAAGGAAATGGCTTTAATCGTTATTCATTGTTGTTAGGAGGTGGCCTTAACCGTTACCATTTTTCCCAATCATAAAATTATATTTTATTGCAAATTTTTTAAAGTTGATGTCTTAGACTGAAAGAAAACCCAGTACATATTGCCCACAATTATATACATACCAACAGCATGGAAAAATTAGTTTCAGTTAAGTCAAAGGCAATCTTAAATTTACATCATTTTCATATGATCTAAACATGAAAAGTATACACAAATAATTGTATTTAGATATTTAATCGGGATACACATATTTTTAGTAGAGATAAATGAAATGTGCAGATATTAGTTATTATAAAATGTTCTATTATCATAATTTTAGCTCATTAAGAATAAATAAAAATATCGAATTCAAGGTTAATTTTTTGTTAAATTATTTTGCTATTCTAAACCGTAAACAATGATACTTATTAAATAAAGGAATGTTAAATATTGAAACAGCATTTCCAGAAAATATAATTATTGAATTTAAGCGAAAGTATAAGTAACGAAAAGTTTAATCTATTATGTGATATAGTGAAAATATAATAATATTTTTTCCAAAATTCCTTATTGTTTATAATTGATATACCATATTGCTATATATGTTGAAGCATATCGCATGTTAATAATTATATATGAAAAACTGTTGATAAGAATTTTTTAATTTTAGGCTTGATTAATAAGAAATTTAATAAGAAATTTAATTTACAAAGTTTTTGATGAATTTAAGCTAAAGTTATTTATTTTTGTTAAATATTTCCCCACCTCTTTTATATTTTTAATTTGACTACAAATGTAGATTCTACTATTAGTCTAAGTAATATGAACATTAATAATTATGCATTAATATTTATTTAGTAAAAAAATATACATATACATATTATTTTACATAAAACTTTATATATCATGATGATATCATATTTAATACTAATACATATTCATTTAAATAAGTAAAAATTTAATTATCTGAATTATATTTTCAGAGACACGTATTATTTTTTCATTTAGAAATATATTCGACAAATATGATCTTTTAGCAATTATTCAATTTAATTTAAAAATTTTTTATTAATACATATAATATTTTTTTTATTAAAACTAAATTTTTTAGAAAACAAAAACAGCGAAACGAGCCTCAATCAGGTATTACTTGTAATAAAGATAATCAATGCTGCAGTGGTACATGTACTTTATTGCTGCAATTCCGTGGCACAACCAAAAGATCTAAAGCAAAAGAAATTGAATTTGAAATATTAATTTCAAAGTTAAGTTTGTTTCAGTTATTTTGATGTAGCTGTTATCAAATCATTAAGCGAATTATTAAAAAATACTAAACTAACATATTGAATAAGAAAATATGTATTTAATATTTCTTTTTTATTTACGTTGATACCTGAGATTTAGTATATACTTCAGTTGTAATCGAATTGTATTGGGCATATATTTTAGCGATCAGTAATATTTATGAATCTAAAATGATTATTTTATTAGTACTTATAACTTCAAGTTATTACATTTACTGGATGAATGACAAAATTAATTTACTAGATGATTGACAAAAGAACGCAGAAAAGCCAACAGTTTCTAATTAATGTTGGACTTTTATAAGAAAATTGACAATTTAAAATGATTTGAAATAAATACATATACATATCATATTTTTTATTTTAAATTTTCATTAATTTATTTAGATAAATTAGAATCACAAACTTTTAGAAATAAAAAACAACTCAATAAAATTCAAATTTAGTTCGTTATTTCAGGGTTGTTGTATAATAATATCAAATACACTAAGTAAAATTAAGCTTACACACCTAGCTTAATATCTCTTAAGAGTTTGTTTTAAATTTATTTTGAGTAACATTTTAATAATTCGTCGTTTGGGTATTGGTACATACCACACATGCCTAGAAAAAAAATGTGGCGTTGAGAATTTCCTCAAAATCAGCATAGCCATAAAATAGATGGTTTCTTACAAGTTTTTTATATTTCCAGGATCAGCACACAACAGAAACAAAAGTTATGACGTTTTTAAAAAATATCATATTTGCCGTTTACGCCAAATATGTATTATGTTGTAATATTTTACTTCCCAACATAACATAATAAAATATATTAGTTTAATTACATATATACATAATTATTATAAAATGTTGAATATTGAAACACTACCACTAAGCCACGGATGGTGTTGAAACCCAACTAAATTGAAAATTGTATATAAAATACAAAACTTTAAAATAAAAAAATTTAAGTACACATATGTATAATAAATATGGACCTAAAATTTGATTGATCAGATACAGTGTAATATTTTATTGTAAATTTTTTTATGCTCAAAAATTATTAAACTAATAATAGAAAAATAGATTTAATATTTAATTTATGTATATTTTTTAAAAATAATTATTATAATTATGTCATTAAGTTATTCCAAAAAAAATTTGGAAACAATAATTTCTTAGTAATTCTCACTTCTTAAATCTACAACAGTATACACATACAGTAACGATTCTATATGGTAGTGACATATGATGTCTGAGCGTGCTCAATTGCCTTTATTTCTCTGGTATGACATTCAGATATTAATAAAATAAATGTAAAGGAAACGCTTCTAATCTATTTTGTTATTACTAAATTCTAGTTATTTATTGAATACAAGTTTAATTAAACAGAATAAAAGATATTATTGAAAATATTTCATCGAAATATGTGGAATTCAAGTTTAATTATTTAAAAGTTTAAACATTATTTAGAAAACGATAAATATTAAAAAAAAAATTGCTAAAATATTAAAAGAATGAATTTAATATTTAATAAAAAGACATATAATATCTATATTTTTATGTAAGTATGTTTATATTATTTTGAAAGTTAGATATTAAAGCAACAGTCACAAATTTCACTTTTATGCAATAATTTTATATTACCAAAAAATTGAAAATTACCAAAAAATATTTTAATATCTAAATAAACTTATTTTATCGCAATATATTTTTCAGATACCTATATATGTTTTCTTTAGAATTTCAGAATATAAGTAAATACGTCTAATTTAGTTCATTTTAATGTTTTTGGCTTTAGTTGCCCGAAAAAAAGATGCAATAAATAGCAGCGACAATGAATGTTTTAGTAGTTCATGTAAACAAGGGATTTCATTTGCAGGACTTAAACCTCCATTGAAATGTCCTTAAAATATATGCATGGATGTATGTATATGAAATCTTCTGGAATCTCTTTATTTAAAATAAAGTTTTTTCATAATATACTTAAACTTTTTTATATTTATTTTGAATTTAATAATTACTTCTTAGGTTCTAATCTAAGTACTAAGTTGTTTCATTACGTTGGCTTTAGAACCTAGATTGTTTAATTACTTAATAGTTTTGATATTTTACTATTTATACGTATAAAAATTATTAAACAAAAATTAAAATATTGAAACATAATTAAACATAATTATATTTCTTTAATCTGTTTTCAAAACAAACAAGGAAATTTGTTTAACATTTTCGTTTATATGTGATGCAGGCTCGTGTTATGGTTAGGGAAATTATGTTTGTTAGTATAAAAATAAAACAATGGAAAACTTTCAATTGCATTTTACACATCTAAAACTATAGAGATTACATATCATACATATATACTTTTATTTACAGGTCTATCCTCCGACATTTACACAGTGCCACATTACTGAAGCATTACTAAGGGAAGGGTTGTCCCACTGAAAGTATTATATTTATCCCATGAATATTACTGAGGTTTCATAAAATATTTAACCCTTAAATTAACTTCTGAAACTATGATCGAAAATTGGAAGCTTGTTAGTTTTACTAGGAGAATCATAATGGTTTTACTTAGAATGCAGATTGATTAATATTATATTGATAGATATTGTACTAAACAATGGTATATTATTGGTATCCAAATATTTCCTAAAAAGAATATCATTCTCGATATTATTCATATTTTTAAAATCAATTATTTCAGTTAAATTCTAACAAATTATTATTATATGACATGTTATGGTAATTTCTTAAACTTAACTAATATTACTAAACTCTTTTATATATTATTTTGTAAGTTCAATATAGTTGTCGATAATTAACGAAATTTTTTAAAGTATTATTTATCGTTAGAATTCGTAGTTTGTATAATTAGCAAATATATTCTTATTATAAAATATTTCTACAAATACATAAGCTAAACAATACTTATTATAAAAAGTGTTAAATACTCGTATTAAGACTGCTTTTAAAAAAATAAATAAAATTTTATCAATAATATGTATAAATTTTTTAATAACACAAATGTATTAGAGAACAAATAAGTTGAATTTCCAAATTTGCTATAAAACCTGAAACACAATCTATGTTGGCAATTAAATTTCAAAAACTCGTAGCAGTAAGTATCTTGTTAATATTATTTTATATATAATTCATAAAAAAAAATATTTTTTTTTTCTAGAATTTAATAATCCAAAATGCGTTTCCTTTTCTTCTTTATGATGTGTTTGGCTTTGGTATCATTTGGTGAAATGGGATCTCTTGCTAACGGTGCCGAATGTACATCAAATTCTGACTGTAGCAGTGGAAACTGTGCCACATCATATATTGGTGGTACTGGTACAACCGCTAAGATATGTAAATAATCAAATTAATTGAAATCTAGATTTCAATTTTTTATCCAGTGTTTTTAATGTTTTTATTATTCATTTTAAATAATTATTAAACGAACATTGAAAATTGCAAAACATATATGTATGTATTTATTTATTTTTACCTTGAGAATGAAGGAATGAATGCTTTTCTATCCAGAACTTAGTTTTTCTATTTCTTTTGTCCATCACTTCCAGTTTTTTTTTGTACGACAAATAGCGTAGAGTTCCAAGGGCTAGAAATTTCCCGTACTTCTTCTTCTTGAAGCATTAAGTTAATTTGTTTGTTTATTTCCTCTTTTTGAATTTCCGGAAAACGGTAAAGTCTTACGTTCACGGTGGGCTTTGTGGAATCCGTGCCGATTTCGTGTTCTACACCTGCGATTACTGTTAACGAATCTCCTTCAAGATAAAATAGATGATTAAATTACCTACATATATCGAAAATTGTATTTTTTTTTCGAAATTTAAAAGAATTTAATCAATTAGCTACTTTAATCTTTTATTCTGTTTCTAATAAACTATAAATGGAATAATCACTAACTGGTAAGAATTCTATATTCAAATTTTTATCGATTTCAATTACGTGGCCCTTTGGATTAATTATACTAATAAAAATGTACCCATTTTTTTGTTTTGCTAATGTATTGGAAATCAACAATTCATTTTTAGTACGTTGGCAAGCATGTGTTTGATATAATAATAGATTCTTCGGAATTTTTTATAGGTCCAGATTTAATAATTTTGTCTGTCCTGGGTGGTATAATTGTATTTATTTTTTCCGTTTCAAATGGTATTCTAATATTTAGTTCATTAAATTTACATGTGGTCTGATTTTCTTTGTAATCAATTATTGCACTGGTTTTACTTAAAAAGCTTTCGCCTATTATACCATGTTGTAATAATGGAAAATCTGATCTCACTATATGGAAAGTTATTGGAAAAATGATATTGTTTAAAATTTTTATATTTAAAGTAGCTTCCCCAAGAGTCTTTATGGGCTCTAAAGTTATGCCTCTTATGTGGGTTGTGCATGTATAAATAATAGTTTCATCATTTAAGACACTAGCTTTTATTTGACAAATACCTGCACTGCACCTGAATCAATAAGAAATGTACCTGATTTATTTTGTATTCCTTCACTATTAAGATTTATTATGAAAAAGTTTTATTTTCTTCGGTTAAAAAGATTTGATTTTTAATGACTGATTTTAGTTGAGTTTCCGGTTGGTCATTTGTTGAAGTTAAGTTTGAGATTTTTGTCTTCTTAGATTTGGTTTGGATATTGTGATTTTAGACAGAAAGTCTAAATTATTTACGCGTGAGTATTATATAAAATTATTAAAATTTTATATGTTAAATTGTATTTAAATATAGTTATTGTAAGATGGGGCCAGTAATAACAACGTTGAGGTTGGTTGGTGCTGATGGTAATTGTTTATAATAGAAATGATAGTTGGTGTTAAAGCTGAGTGGTGTGGTAGGTAGGTGATTCTTTTTAAAATTAAGTCTACTGTATTATTTTTAGAAACATTTTTCGAAATATTTTTGAAAAAATTAATTTTTTTTCTCAATATATAAACGAAGGATTTTGAAAAAAGATTTAAAGAGAGGGGACTTTGAAAAGACGTATAATAAAAAAGAATTTTTAAGAGAAATGTTATGAAACAAGGAATTTTAATACAGCTGATTTTCTAGAAACGAGATATTTAAAAAACGAGGGATTTGATACTAATTCCAAAAATGGATTGGGTACAAAATCCATTTTTAAAAATTTCTTGTAGCAAAATCCCTCGTATGGTATTTTAATACCTCGTATAAAAATCCCTCGTATCAAAATCCTTTATTTTTATACAAAATTTTTGAAAAATTAATTATAAAACATAAACTAGGGATGTTCAAACGAGTGATAAACGATGGATTTTGAAAAAAGATATAAAGATGGGATTTTGAAAAGAGCTATTATAAAAAAAAGATATTTTGAGGAGAGGTATTATTTGTTGCATAATTTGTTTCAAAATATTTGTTTCGTAATTTTACTTTGCAATTTGTTACAATATAAAACCGTTAAAGAAACTTCAAGTGCTCATAACTTCGTTTTTGGAGCCCTATGCTCCCTACTGGAGTGAATAAGGAATATTATGCAACGAAGGATTTTAATACAAGGGCTTTTCTAAAAACGAGGGATTTTGATACTCTCCGCCAAAAATAAATAGTTTAAAAATTTGTTAATATATTATATGTTGCGAAGGGCGAATAGAAGGCAAAGGAAAAATTTTTTAAAAAAAATTTTGTTCACAATAAGCCGGAATTTAGTTCTCAGTATGCGGTGTTGAAATGTTTGTAAAATGAGATAGATATTGTTTGTAAAATGAGATATTGCTGATATTGTTTTAAATGCACACTAAAATAGGTACGTTTTTAGTTACAGTGTTTACCGTTTCAAAAATGTATATTTTTAAATGTAGGTAAGTATTCAGAACCTGCAAATATTTATAACTCAAATTAAGCAGGATTGCATAAGAAAAACCAATTTCTTTTGAAATATTGTATTTGTAATATTTCAAAAGAAATTGGTATTTTTTTGATACGAGGGATTTAGGTAAAAGAAATATCTTTACCAAGAAATTGGTAAAGATATTTTTTTACCTATTACTTCTTGAAACATTACCTGTGCGTTTAAATCTTATATGCAAAAATACTTATTGAAATAGAAAATTACCTTATTGCACACATTCTAAAGCATATTTCCCCTTCATTTTAATTGCGCTACATTTTTCATCTTCACAAGCGTCTATATGCGATCTTCGAGGAAACACTTAAATCTTGGTAATATAACAAAAAAAAATGTGCATGCGTAAAGCCAATGCTTTAATACATATTAGAGTATTAATGCATTTTCTCCATTTTTGTTGAAGCTAAATGGAAAGTTAAGTAAAATTGGCTTTACGCTTGACGTGTTAATAATAACTTCTCACTTAGATACTATTTTATTAAATCATTTTGTAGAGACATGGAGTTTTGCGATGGTAATATCCGATTTTTTTTAATAATTTTTTAGTTGTTATGCTAGCAAAATTTCATAAAAATTTCTTGTTAATACTCATGGATATGAAAGTTACCTGGCCAATCCTTAACTTTTATCAAATTTAAAACTAACTTAGAGTTATTCTGCTTTTAATTAGCAACATACATTCCATACATTTTTTAAAGTTTGGTAAAACAATAAGAAAACGATAATTTAAACCAGTTTATAAATTAATATGTTAATTTAAAAGAGGAAAATAAACCACCATAATAGTTACATACATTAATTATACATAAAACCATAATCTAAGAATTTTCATTTATGGAATGACATTAGTTGGTCCAGCTTTCATGGCACAGAAATAGGAACATCTTCTAAAATAGTAATGTTTTGTCATGATCTTTGATCACCTACGTCTCCTGTAGAAGGTCGTTTAAATAAACTAAATAATAAAAACACGCTTTTTAAATATATTTTGTCTTTGGTAAACTCAAGTTATTTATTTAATAATTTTATAAGAATTAATTAAAAATATATTATTGCAAATATTTCGAATTCAAGGTTAATTATTTAGAAGATTAAATATTAAATACTTATTTAGCAAAACTAATTTATGCAAACATATTTGTTAAAATATTAAAACAAAAGATCAATTTAGTATATTCGAATAACAGACAATATTATTTCTTCTGCAATAATATTTTTATTCTTAAACAATTATGAAAGCAGTTTTCAATATTAAAACAGCAGCAAAAAGTCTTTTATTTTATTTAATAATTTTATTTTTTATGGCGACATATTTAAAAACAAAATTTCCAAATTTGTTATAAAAAAAGTTGACTCATCCTAAAATTCTAATGCAATTTTAAAAATTCTAACAAGTAAAAATATATTGGGTAAATTTATAAATTTTATAAATGCCGATTTCGCACTGCAACTTTTCATCACCATAGAAATTACAAATTCATAAACTAATCTATAATATAATACTATTATTACTTATAACTTGTTGCCATCTATGAGGCAACTTGTCAATCCGCTCTAGAATAGCTTTGCCACGAAAATGATTTGACGTCCTAAAGTACCTGCTCGTCATTGGTAATCGTTTTTCGGTTAAGGAATTTTTGAAATGACCGAAAAAGATGGTAATTGGTTGGAAAAATATCTGGAGAGTATGGCGGGTGAAGTAAAGTGGACCAAAGAAACAAAGAGATGACTAATGGCAACGGACATTCTGTTCACTTTGAAGTTTTCAGTGAGATTGTGTGGTTAAAGGTTTGACACTTTCCCTAGTTTGACAAGGTAGTGCTCCACAGTTGGTTGAGATGTATTGAATTGCGATGCTATTTTTTGCGCTGTTTGTCGACGGTTTTCTTTTACCAGGAAAATGTATTGAACTTCTCTGGTAATTCTCGCGTTATGGTCACTGTTCACATCAAAAGAAAAGTCACCTTCTGGAAGCGCAATATCTCCGGAATGGTTTTTAGAGAACCGATTTTTCACTATTCTTTCATTTGTTACCCTAGCATTATTCCAAATAATGGATTCTGAGAAATTTCGAAACCTGCATCCGCAAGTATTTATGAATCAACCCAATATATAAGCTTTTATGGAAGTTTTAAAGATTTGATCATAAAATAAATAAAACTAAAACTAGATTCCTTTTCTGTAAAATATCAAAATACAGGAAAATTTAAAACGCATTTAATTTTCTTCATTAAGATGTTTTTGTAATAAAAAGATTTTCCTAAGAAAGCTAGATGCAATAACCTTTGATTCTATTAATCCTCTCTGAAAGAACGTGTGTTTCCTCTGAAATAGCTTGTGTTTATTATTGCAAATATTTCGAATTCAAGGTTAATTATTTAGTTTAGATTAGAAGATTAAATATTAAATACTTATTTAGCAAAACTAAATTATTCAAACATATTTGTTAAAATATTAAAACAAAAGATCAATTCAGTATATTCGAATAACAGACAATATTATTTCTTCTGCAATAATATGTTTATTCTTAAACAGTTATGAAAGCAGTTTTAAATATTAAAACAGCAGCAAAATCTTTTATTTTATTTAATAATTTAGTATTTTAAAAAATACGTGTTTCCAAACCAATAATCGAGTAACCGAGTAATCGTCTATTTTCAGGTATGTATTTTCCATTATTCGGTTAACCGGATAATTTTGTCGATTAACCGAGTAGTTACTTTAGATATCATTTTTTTTCAAGCAAAAAATATCAGGAAATATGACATTGGTTGCTAAAGTAACATTAAATATTTTGTATTTTTCTTCTATTTTAAGAAATTGAATTTAATTCAGTGAAATGTTTTACACTTTTACGCAGTCATCACAGAACACAGATCACACATCGGAAGTATAATTATAATTTATACAATAATAATTATGTATACATAATTAAAAATTAGATTTGTTTTTATTTTGTTTGAAAATATAATTTATAGATATCCTCTAATCCATAATGGCCACAAACAAATCGAAAGCTTGGGATTATTTCAAAAAATTATCAGTGTCAAGCCGACTTATGCACGAATAAGATATCCATTAAAGGTGGTACTACAACTGGCACTTTGAAGACGAACTGGCACTTTAAAGTAGCTGGCACTACAACTGGGACTTTGATGACGAAAATTCGAAACAGAATGAACCCAGAAACCTTAAATACGCTAATTTTTCTTAAATATTATTTCTTAAATAAATAAAAAATTATAGGTACAATTAAGTTTTAATTATTTAATTTTAGTTTCGAGTATGGTAACCGAGTACTCGCTCAATTGTTGTTGCAATACTCGAATAAAAGAGTATTACAAAAAATCAAGTAATTTGGAAACACTAGCCGCGACATATTTAAAAACAATATTTCCAAATTTGTTATAAAAAAAGTTGATACATCCTAAATTCCAATTGAATTTTAAAAAATCTAAGAAGTAAATATATGGTGCACTTTATTTAGCTGAAGTTCGGTACGAACTGGTAAAAAATTAATAATATATAACGGTCTTTTCTATTAAATTATATCAAATTATTATATCAATTGTTTGAATTTAGAAAGCAAATACAATAACATTAATTATTCTTAGTCAATTAAAAACTATTTTGTAATAATTCATTGAATTGTTATTATTAAATGTGTAGAATTTATTTATTAAATGAATTGAAATATTGTTTAAATTAAATATTTAAAAAACTAGAAACAATTGACTATATGCTTTTATAACTCAAAACTTAAGAACACGATATGGCTTTATCACATTTTCAATTGTGACATAAACCCATACCCGAACATTTTGCGGATATGGCCTTATTTCACAACTGAAAGTGCGATAAAGCCATTATGTCTATATCTCATAAGGCCTTATAGCACGGCACCAAATATATATTGGGTTAATTTATAAATACTATAACTGCCGATTTTACACTGCAACTACATATACTTCACCATAGAAATTACAAATTCATAAACTAATCTATAATATAACACTATTATTATTGATAACTTGTTGCCATCTATCAGGCAAGTTGTCAATCCGCCGCGAAAATGATTTGACGTGCTTAAGTCATTGGTAATCGTTTTTCGGTTAAGGAATTTTTGAAATGACCAAAAAAGATGGTAATTGGTTGGAGAAATGTCTGGAGAGTATGGCGAGTGAGGTAAAGTAGACCAACGAAACAAATATTGTGTGAAAGATGACTAATTCTGTTCACTTTGAAGTTTTCAGTGTGATTGTGTGGTTAAAAATTTGACACTTTTATTTACAAATACATAAGCTTTTTGCTAATATTGGCAAATATAACTTATCGTGAATATTTGAACATTTTTTTGAAATATTATTTACCAATAATTATTATAAAATGTTAAATATTAACACACTTTTAATATAATAAATGACAGTTTGGCAATAACATTAACTTTTTATTAATACAAATGTATTAGAAAAAAAAAATATCCAAATTTCCTATAAAACCTGAAGCAGCATATATATTGGCAATTTAATTTCCAAACGTCGTACAGTAAGTATCTTTTTAATATTATTTTTATAATTAATAAAAAAATATTTATATTTCTAGAATTAAATAATCCAAAATGCATTTACTTTTCTTCATTATGCTGTGTTTGGCCTTAGTATCAACTGGTGTAATGGCATGCCTAAATGGAGGTCTCACATGTAGCTCAGATTCGCAATGTTGTAGTGGAACCTGTGCAACATGGCCTGGTGGTAGTGGTGGAGTACAAAAGAAATGTAAAGCAGTTTCATCAAAGTAATTGAAATGTAGATTTCAATTTTTGGTGCAGTGATCTTAATGTTTTTTTTTTATGGATTTTAAATAATTATTAAACGAACATTGAAAATTGCAAAATCATATATTTATTTATTTCTTTTTTTGTTGTGAGAATTATTTTTAATTTAAAAAACATAAGAATCAGCAGTTTGACATTAATTTCTTTTATTATATCCTTAAACTTAGGAGCTAAAAGTGTTAAGTGACCTTTTTTTAAATTCCGCAAACCCCCGCTTTACGAACCCCCGTGTACATACTAATGTGGTTTTTCTTTGGGATTGAAAGAAAAACCACATTCAGAAGATGAACGATTATATGTCATCTGATAATCGTTTATCTTTTGAACTATCAGCTCCAGAAGATTCCTCATATTTAAGAACGTGTAGAATTTTCTGGAGAAAATTCCTCATATTCAAGAACGTGTAGAATTTTCTGGAGCTGATAGTTCAGAAGTTGAACGGTTATCATATGACAGCTCATGCGACACATCAGAATAAATACAACATTTTAATATTCTCTATTAATATGTGTAATTTTCTTTTTTTAAATTAAAGAAAAAATTGTTTAATTTTATTTTCTTTTTAAAATGAATAAACTTATCTTCTTTTATTTTCTTATTAAATAATGTTTTAATTCTTTTATGAAAAGAGGGATTCGTTTAACGAAAATTTTAGGTACTCATCTATATACTTTTAATCCGAACTTATACTAATATGTATGGATTTCGTTTTGCGTATATTTTTATTTACTGTCACGCATCTACTAATTTTCTATAGAATGTCATATTAATGTCGGGTTCGCTATACGGATATTCGATATACGGTCAATTTCAAAGAATGTATCCTGTTCGTAAAGCGGGGGTTTACTGTATGTACATTTTTAGTTACAGCATTTTCAGAACTCGGAAATGTTTATTACTCGTAGCAAGTTAAGAACGTTATTTTCATTTTGATTTAGTCAAATGAAAATGTTATTTAACACTATATCCACTAAGTTCTTTAATTATTTTGAAAGCTATGCTCTTTAATTGTTTTGAAAACTAATAAGACATTTTAATAAAATTAAAAGAATTAACTAAACTAAGGTGTAGTGCTGAATTCAGAATTCTAGACTTACAGAGAGAACTACTCTTACAAAACACAAGCAAGGTCAAGTTCCTCACAAGCGGCGTCTGACGTTCTACTTGTTAAACTTGACCTGATGGTTCTTGTAAATTTGGCTGACAATGAACTAAGATGATTTAGATTATTAACAGCGAATTACCTAATTCTTGTATTTAATCATACGTGTATGAGTGAATATATAAAAAAATAATTGGGAGACATAGAAAAAAAAAATAATTTCTAAATTTGTTATAAACCTGAAGCTCAATTTACCTTTACAACTAAATTTAAAATCTAGGCCGCAAAATTATTTATAATATGTTAAATTGTGATATATGTATTTGGTTTTAATTAGTATCGGACGAATTGCCTAGTTTTTACTCATGTAAGTAGTAGAAGAACACTAATGTCATGATTTAACCTAATACTGTTCAACAGGTTGATCAATGATGTAAATCGGAATAAAATTAATTCAAATGAAAGCTTACGTATTTCCGAAATGAGTTTAATTTTTTTATCGATTTTAAATAATTATTTAGCTACGTCTATATATAATCCTTCGATATTACCGGTCAAATGTTTTTTATGAAACTAATATCAATTGTGTTAATTTTTGTAACATAAAAAGACAACTTTATCGTTGAGTTGACAAAAATAAGAAGAAGGAATTTATTTATGGCATAATTATAAGAAATCTCTGTCGAACAATAACGAATATTACAATAGAATTATTTGCTGTTATAATTACAGTTACTACCCAATATTTAATTTTTTCAAATTGAAATTAACTTTAAATAAATCCTGTTAACTACTCGTATATTGAAAGAACTAACGAATTCTGGGAAGGTATAGTAGTGAATTACAAGATCAATTACAAGTGAACTAAAATGATTTAGATTAGGTTATCGAAAGTAAGTCGGGTATGTATACTATACCTAACCCCGCTGTTCACTCAGGGTAAGCCAGTTCATCGAAATTTGTTACCTTCTTGTTATCTTCTTATTATTCGGTTCACCGAATTTTTTTATCCATTATGGGGTGAAATGGGTTGCATTTGGTTTATACACCTGTAAGCCAATTTATTTCATTCGCCGATTGTGGCGGTGAGCTTCACTCATTTCATTTAATCATGGTTATTCTTAAATTAATTAAAATTATTTTTTTTAAATTATTTTCTAAGCGTAATATCCATAACTTTATGTATACATATTTCTAAGAATGAACTGCATTATACCCTAATATCTGTTTAGGGGATAGCAATTGGAGAAACTATTCTATATTCAATCATAGCGAATGGGGTCACTAGAATTAGTAACTATTTTGTAGAATTAACAAAAATATTTCTATTCCAATATTTTGTTATAAATATATGAGATAAACTAGTCGTAGTGAAAATTATTTTCAATTGTCATTTAACAATAATTATTATAAAAAAAAAGTTAAATATTAAAACAGCTTCTGAAAACATAAATAAATAAAAAAAAGTTTTAAGACAAATTTATTATATAAAACAAAAAAGTATAATTGCCAAATTTGCTATAAAACCTGAAGCACAGTACATCTTTACAATTAAATTTGAAAAAGTCGTGGCAGTAAGTACCTTTCTAATATTACTTTATATAATTATTAAAAAATATTTTTATTTTTAGAATTTAATAATCCAAAATGCATTTACTCTTCTTCGTTATGATGAGTTTGGCTTTAGTAGCATCTGGTGTTATGGGATGCATATCAGTAGATGAGCCTTGCAACGCACATGCTCAATGTTGTACTAATTTCTGCAATTGGCCTTCTGCTGGTTTTGGTCAAGTAAGAGGAAAATGTAAAACACAAGCGTAAAACAGTTTAAAAAATTTGTACAGCATTTTTAATGTTTTTTTTATTGATTTTATATAATTTAACAAAGATTAAAAAACTGAAAAATCATTTTTATATTTAATTTTTTTATTATGTTCAGAATGAATCAATGAAATGATTTATTGTTCGCAAATCAACACTATTTTACATTATATTTATTATGTCGATAATTTTATTTAATGAAGAAAAAACAATAAGAATCCTATGCGTGACCTTAATTTCTTCTATATATATTTTTTATACGAATATATCAAGTTATGATGTAGTGGTAAATACAAAATGGTATGCTGCTAGCAAAAGAAAGACCTTTTTCAATTAAAAGAGTCTGCTGTAACAAAACAAAGACAAGCGAAGCCGACTAAGAGAAGTTATGGTGAATATTATGATTAATTAGATTGTCATCCATGAATTAAAATCCTTTTTTTAAAATACAGGGAATTGACCAATTCTAATTATTCCGGTATACGTCAGCTTAATTTTATACCTTCCGATTAGCGTACAAACAAACTATAACTTACTGAATTTAATCGACCATCACCGATGGCTGCTTGATCAGCAAACATGCATTCAACTGGGATCAGCGATAAAACAAAGAGCCAGGGAAAGAATAAGCACCGCCTGTGGTATGGCTTGTACAAATTATAGGTAGTAAACTACAAATTCTAGAAAGACTTTTTTTAATAACTTTCCAGAAATCTCTGTACTCTCGGTTTTAGGAGGTTCTTAAAATTTAAAATCCTTCGAATTCCTCACTAATAACTTCAACGAATACGCAAATTACCAAATAAGAAATCATAATTAAAAAATAATAAAAAATAAGAAATCATATCTGCAAACATGGTTAAAAGAACCTAATCTCTTTGCCTCCATAATATTTAGCGATTCTGCAACAGTTGCTGTCGCTATAATATGTGGCACGTGGCACCATATCTGCTATATGTCACACCAATTTCATTATAGTAATTTTTTACCTAAATTAAAGTTTACAAATTATTTGTTTTAATCTTTTTTTTATTTTTATTGTTAACCCAATAGTCAAATAAATTACTTGATTGCATCTAAAAAAGAGTCTGCTCAACACATATTTGTAAGAATTAAACCATACTAATACGTAATATCAAAACACAGTTACACTTCTTTATTAATTAGTAAATTTTAAACTGGCATCAGCGATCTATAGTGAGAACTATTCACTTATGACGAATGATCAATCGGATAATGAATAATTTGTTTGTATAAATAACAGAAATATTTTTATTCCAATATTTGTTTTATAAAAATACATAAAATACGTATTTTGGATTTTCGTTTAACAATAATTATTATAAAAAAAAGTCCAATTTTAAAAAAGCTTTCGAAAACTAAAATAAATAAAAAATTTATTAAGACATTTGTATGTTATACAAAAGCAATAGAATATCCTAACTTGTTATAAAAACTGAAGCACAATCTATCTTTGCATTTCAATTTCAAAAGTTGTGTCAGTAAGTATCTTTTCAATATAACTTTATATAATTAGTAAAAAAAATATTTCTTTTTTTTAGAATTTCAGCATCCAAAATGCATTTACTTTTCTTCGTTATGATGTGTTGGGCTTTAGTAGCATCTGGTGTAATAGCATGCATACCAAAGAATTCTCCATGTGTGGCAAATACTCAATGTTGTAGTGGTATTTGCAAATGGCCTGATAGCTCTGAACTACCGGGAATATGTAAATAATCGTAATTGTTTTTTGATTAATTTGAAATAATTATTAAACGAACATTACAAAACTGAAAACTAATTTATATTTCATTTTTTTTTATTATATTCAGAATAAATTAATTAAATGATTTATTGTTCCAAAATAACCTAATCTCTTTGTCCCCACAATATTGACCGATTCTGCAAAATATTGCTATCGCTATAATAGGACGGTACAATTGGCTGCTTTAGTGTTTTTAGTAATTGAGTATCTAATCCAAATCAAAATCCAACATTTCCACATTTTCGTATTCTGTAAATGGGGACTCAAGAAGGACACCGATGGTTGGTTTGGATCAGCGAAGACAATCAAAGAGATATTGTTAGTATGTAACAATAATATAAGAAAATTAAAACAAAATAAGACAATACATCTAACAAGAAAAGGAATAAATTTTATCCTGAAGCTTATCTTCTTGGACTTTTACACAGGCTGGGAAAAAATTTACTATCCGCAGTAAATTGAGCTCTGATGTTTCCGTCACCGGCACAAGGAAACGAAATAAATAAGACTTAGATATAACCAAACTACTGGTTAATACTAGCACTGTAAAAATAAATTTTAATAAAAATAAATAAGTGAAATCAAATGAAATAAATAAATTAACACGGAAACATGAATTAATGTATTACTAGTTGCATCGGAGTTCACAGTTAGTTCTAAACTTCTCTCCGCCGTCACCATAACCAAATCATGCTGAGAGCAATTGTCAAGTTTATGTAACTATACGTCTGCTTTTGGCCACGCCTAGCTTTATTCATTACATTTCATCATAATAAATTCTATAGTAAAGTAAAATTAATAAATTATTTGTTTTAATCTTTTTTTTATTTTTATTGTTAACCCAATAGTCAAATAAATTGCTTGATAGAATCAAAAAAGAGGTTGATCTATATATTTGTAAGAATTACCAATATGTAATATCATAACACAGTAAAACTTTATGAATTAGACAAATTTAAAACTATTCAATTATCACGTAACCGAATAATTAATAGCTTGTTTGTACAAATACCGAAAATATTTTTATTCCAATATTTGTTTTATGAAAATACGCGCTATAATTGTCGCTGTGAAAATTATTGTTAATTGTCAATTAACAATAGTTATTATAAAAAAAGTTAAATATTAAAACAGCTTCTGAAAACATAAATAAATTAAAAATTTTATTAAGATAAAATTTTTAATTTACGTATGTTATGCCAAAGAATGTACAAATTTTCTATAAAACCCGAAGTACAATTTACCTTAGCAATTAAATTTCAAAAAATTGAAGCACTAAGTAATTTTCAAATTATTTGATATAATTAATAAAAAAATATTTCTTTTTGTATTTTTTTTTTAGAATTTATTAATCCAAAATGCGTTTACTTTTTCTCGTTATGATGTGTTTAACTTTAGTAGCATCTGGTGTAATGGGATGTACATCATCAGGTTCGTCGTGTAGTCAACATTCTGACTGTTGTAGGAAATTCTGTCAAACATGGCCTAGCGGTTTTGATTCACCAACACGAATATGCAAATAAAATTTATTGAAATGTAGATTTATAATTTTGTGCAGTTATTTTAATATTTTTTTAAAAATTTAAAATAATTAGTAAACGAACATTAAAGATTGAAAAATTATATATTTGCATTTAATTTTTTTTTATTATTATAAGAATTTTTTTCATTAAGAAAAATTCAGAATCATCAGCTTGAGATTATTTTGTTGTATATATGTAATATTTTTTCAAAACTGATTAGCTTACTTGATTATATATGAACCAATTCGGAGAAGTGATCAATGCAAGTCTATAATTTATACAGGTGAATTGATCACAGGAATTTATCATTGCAACTAACTGGTCTTACAGAACCTATCTTAATGAGCAATAGTTAACCAGATCCCACCTTAATGAGGAACGGCAACGGTGAACTGGAATACTAATGATCTTAAGTAGTATATACATTACTTTTCAGTGCCGCTTATTCACTCACGATTCTTAAAGTTCAGTGCCGCTTATTCACTCACGATTCTAAACACTTGGACTAGATCCTTGTCTTTAGTAATTCCATGGAAAGTGACAAATTGTTTAATTTGTAAGTCAAGGATAAGATTTTTATATACTGTGAGTATGTTATCGACTAATAGATAATCCTCATTTTGGTATATGTAGTGTACATAATTACTCTGCACCCATATTGTTAATCGTTTAACCGATTCATCGAGAATTGTTATCTTGTATGGATGCTATGATTGATTGATGCAATGATCGTAAGCTGAGCTTAAATACAAACAATTTATTATATCAATTAATTTTATTTCATGTCTTCGTTCATTTAATTTCATCATGATAATTTCTTAAATTAATTAAAATAATAAATTCATTTATTTAATTATGATTTTCTAAATTATCTATATTAAATGATATTGGCCAATTGGGGCGTAAAAGACGTACAAACTACAAACATTACAATGATTACTAACTTTATCGGATACATTTAACTTTTCGGAAACAACTTTATGTGTGCATATATCTAAAAGTTTCAATTATTGGAATTTAATTACACAATAATATATTCTTAGGGGAGAGCAAATTCAATCATGTTGAATGATCATTAGAAATAGTAACATATGTTTATAACAAAAGCGATACAAACACAAGTAAAAAAAATGTTTTTATTCCAATATTTTTTTTTTATAAAAATACAAACTAAAATTGTTTCTATGAACACTATTAATGTAAACATAGTTATAATCAAAAAATAAAATATTAAAACAGTTTTTGAAAATATAAATAAATAAAAAAAATTATTAAGACGCCAACAAAAAATAACTAAACTTTCTAAATTTGCTATAAAATGTGAAACACATTAATCTACGTTACGAATTAAATTTCAAAAAATCGAAGCAGTAACTTTTGAAATTATTTTACTCAATTAATTCATAAACATATTTTTTATTTCTAGAATTTAATAATACAAAATGCGTTTACTTTTTTTCGTTATGATGTGTTTGGCTTTGGTATCATCTGGTGTAATGGGATGCCTATCACAAGGTGCCACATGTGATTCACATAATGACTGTTGTAGTAAAAACTGTCAAACGTTTATAAGTGGTTTTGGTGGACCTGGATCAACGAAAACATGCAATTAAACTAATTGAAATGCAGATTTTATTTTGAATGCAGTAATTTTCATGTTTTTGCTACAAATATTAAAAAAATTATTAAACGCACAATAAAAACTCAAAATTGTTTTCGAATTTAATTTTTTTTATTGCAAGAATTTAATTTAATGAAGAAAATTTACAAATCCTCAGTTAAACATTAATATCCAACAAATTTTTTATTTTAATTAATATCAAGTAATTGATTTGGTTTTGTGGCAAATGATTTACAAAAGCTGACCCGACCCATACAATTCTTTATTTAGCATATATAAAAAACAAAGTAGCAATAGTTAATGTAAATAATTTCCATTTTAGAATTAAATAAATTTCCTGATAAATTTTTTAAGGGGCCATTTGTTTTTTTCACTTTGATTTCAACGTCCGTTTCATAATGGCAAAAATTGTTAGGTTCAATAGGCATTCTGAATACTGTATAGCTACAAGCATTGTAATTCCTTTATTAGCATATTAAGAAATTGAACATAACATATATTTTTTAATTTAATATTACTTAAGATAGAATTTAAATAATTTTTTTTATATATTTTATTATCATTTTATTTGCATGAAAAAGCTAATTTACATTTTTAAGTAGTACATATTAAGATATAATATATAAAAATATAAAAAATAATAAAAAATAATCATAATATCCATAATAACAAATAATCTCTAAAATGCTTTTAATTTAATATCAAAGTATTTTTCCCAATCGAAAAACAATATTAACACTTCTAGAACTCATGTCATTTTCTTTTGTAGGAAAGGAAATTGAAAAATCTGTCTAGCAATTATCTGATCATTAATGGCCAGCTGATACCATGGAATGATTCAATTAAATACCTAGGTCTATATTTAGATAAAAAACTAACTTTTAAAATTTATATTGATCTCATTACCAAAAAATGCGATAATATAATTAAATTATTATACCCAATTGTCACCAGCAGATCGAAACTTTCAAATAAAATCTTAATCTACCAAGTCATGTTAGTGTATGATTCACCTGTCCGGGATAATTGTACTATCACTTACAGGAAAAAACTATAAGTGAAACAGAATAAAATTCTTAAGATAATGTAAGATTTGCCATAATTTTTTCCCAAGTCAACCCTACATAAAAATTTGGGTGTACATAAAATCGTCGATAAAATTCAACTGTTAAACATTACTTTGCATAATTCAATCACCATGCTCAACCATCAATTAATCAAATAACCATAATTTTTGCCATACCTCAATACCCCACAGAACTTCTTATTTAGACTTCTTATTTAGTAGGGACAAATTAATGGCATTTATTAGATAATAAGTCTTAGGTTTAGTAATTTAGTAAGCTTTTTAACAAAATTTCTTCAAACATAATTAATAATTATATTATAAAAATACATTCTGCTGATAAAATAAAAATATTACTTAGTTGGAAAGGAAAAAACCTAATCTCTAGTATTAAGTCTGGTTTTTGTTAATCTTAAATATAAATATTAAAAATAAATAAACAATAATAATAATAATAATATAAAAAATAATTATAATTAACTTTACTAACATTAACCAGAGATAATCTCTGCATTAACCAGCCAATATGAATATCCTAAATTATTATTTAATTACGTTATATTTTGTGATCTGCTAAAATACATTATACATATATTATTTTTATTTTCATTATATTTTTATTCGGAAACGGTTATTAAAACCCGACTTTGGATATTATAATGTTTGAAACCTTAAATAAAATTTATAATTTAAATAAATAATAAAGTATATATATTAAATCTGCTTGCGAAATAACCTTGATATTAACTTAGTAACCTAAGATTCCAATTTCACGAATGCAAAGCAATAATTATCATTATAGTTATGAATTTATAATTTATCATCGAAAATTCAAAACTATATATTTATTTTGTTCATTGAAATTAATATTATAATAATAGATACATATATATCCGTTTATTTTTCTTATTTATTATTATGTTTTTCAGATATAGATGTATAATTATTCATGACATAATTAAATGGAGGTTTTAGTTGCAGTAGTTGCTGCTTCCAAAATTATATAAAAACGAGTACATAAAATAATATAAAACTAGTTCCAAAAACTTACTTGAATATAGAAAGAATATCCTTTAAAAAAGAAAGAAGAAAGAATAGGAAACATACAAAATCCTAAATCGTACCAGTATTTTTATTCCTGAATAAATAGTATTATTGATATGTAATGAAGGGAAATTGTGCTGAAAGTAATATCTGATACCAATATTAAAAGTTAATTAGCCACAACTGTATTTATTTGTTGTGCCTTTAAATTTTAGATATGTCAGACAATCGTTTTTATATGAACTACATATGAACTATTCTAAGCGTTTTTTTGACTTGAAATTAATTAAAGATTTTATTTATTTCTGTTTCACAACGGCCAATAGAATTAAACTATTATTAACTACTATGTACCATTTGGTTTATATATTTGGTTTTTTTTTTCTTCGGAAAAACAACTATTTTCTTGTGCTAAAAGAAAATTGTTTTTCTTAGCAAGAATAACACAAAATTATACTTTATTATAAAATATAAGCAAATTATTAAATTAAAAATGGAACACTGAAAAGTGGTTCAAATATCGTAAATAAAAATATAAGAAAATTATATATTGTAATAGCCATTAGAAATATTGAAGATAATAAAACTAATAAATTTTTACAATTTGATCCATAAAGTTATTAGGTATATTAATTTCTATTTTTTTATTTAGTATTATTATGAATTTTACTGAAAAATTTTTGTAAAAATTCTTTGGAATATTGATTTAACAATAATTATAAAATTATTAAATATTAACACAGCTATTAAAACAATTTTAATTTTTTATTAGTTTTTTTTTGTTGAATTAAGTCGAAACTAAAGAACAAAATCAAAAATAAAAGTACAATTTATTTCCTATAAAAGCTGAAGCACAAATTATTATTTCAATTAAATTTCAAAAATTCGAAGAAGTAAGTATATATTTTAATATTATTTTACGTAATACCGTATTCGAAAATTCATCAAAAAAAATTTTCTTTTTTTAGAATTTAAAAAAAAACCCCAAAATGCGTCTACTTTTTTTCGTTATAATGTTGATGGTTTTAATTGCACCAGCTATCATGGGAGGTAAGAAGAAAGGTGAAAAATGTACTGATGGTAGCCAATGTGAAAGCGGTGTCTGTCAGGCGACAACAGCTTCCCTCATGGGTTCAAATGCGGAATGCACATAAAATGATATACTATTTTTGTACCAAACTATTTCTATTATTTAAATAAAAGGAATGCCACAAACGTAATTTTTCGTTAATAAATTTCTAACATAAATTAAGAGTTAATGAATATATTACTATAACTTACACCATCTTCTTCAGTGGCAAAAACGGCCCAAATAGAACCAATACGGCCCAAATAGAAAGCCTCCCTAAGGCTTTCGAATCATTTGATTGGTTAGGAGCTAGTAATTTTATATATGTAGATTCCTAACTATGAAGAAACTTTAATTGTAACAAGATACCATGGCTTTATTAATAAGAGATTTGTTGTTAGATTTATTAATGAGACATTTGTCTAAGAAATTTGTTTTTAGGCTTTAAGAATAAAACATTTGTTTGTAGGGCTTACGGACAGATTTTAAATTATTTTACCCCATCTTATTTTACCTCATTTAAACTTTGAATTACATTGATGCCTCGAACGGAAGTTGAAACCAGTACCTACCGCATCACAATTTAATACGTATACGTACCATCCGCATGTATATTTTCTACTAAACCAAACTTACTATGATTACACTATTACTATGATTATACCAATTTATACCATCTTCTTCTTCAATGGCGCCACAGCCCAAATCGGACCTAAGCCTCCCATTAAGAGTTTCTAAACATTGTATTGCAATTCGAACCTACTAATTTTATATGGATTCCGAACTATAAATTTCTTTACAATGAAGAAACTTTCTAATTGCAACAAGCTAATGGCTTTTATTAGTGAGACATTTGTTGTTACCAAATGGCCTCAACCATTGGCATTTTTCTCAGTATTAAATTTCATTTTATTGTAATTTTATTACTGGTACTCATTTAAAGCTGAGTAAACTTACACCAAAATCGCTGTCTCAGACGGGAGTTGAACCCAGTACCTAATGCATCACAGCTTAGCACACTACTACTTAAGCCACCGCCGGTCTATACCATATTAGCATGAAATTCCAAAAATGTTCTGAAGATGAAAAATATGTTTACGTAAATAAATACGAATAATATATTAAAATATTTAACCGAACCATATTTTTAGTAGAGAACGATAATTAAAATGTTATTATAAAATGTTACATTATCAAAATTTCAGCTGATTAAGAATAAATAAAAATATCAAATTCAAGGTTTATTTTTTGTTAAATTAATTTGCTATATTAAGATATTTAAGCGAGCCTTAAACAATTATACATATTAAATAAAGGAATGTTAAATATTGAAACAGCCTTTTCAGAATACATAACTATTTAATTTAGGCGAAAGTATAAGTAAAAGTTTAATTTATTATGTCATATAGTGAAAATTTAATAATATTTTTTTCAAAAATAATTATATCGATATTTCGTATTATTTATAATAAATGACTGATATATATGTTGAAGCATATGCTACATTTATATACGAAAAACAATTTTTTAATTATACAATTAAATAAGCAATGAGAAAAGTTCTCCAATTCATTAAGGCTTTATTACTGAGTAGGAAAGTTGAAATTTGAATTTACTAAATTTTTGATATACAATAGTTTTTTAAAATACTTATATGTATTTTAACAAAGCTAAAATCAAATAATTTTGTTAAATATTCCTTCAGCTTTTTTATATTTTCAATATGTCTACAAATGTAGATTTTACTATTAATCTAACATATTTTTCGAGTCTATCTATCGTATATAAGAAATTAATTATGTATTATTTAATTTATTTAGTCAATATATTATTTTATATAAAATTCGGAAACCATGATGATATCATTATTTAATATAAATATTAAATTAAATTAGCCAAAATTTTTTTTTAGATATTTACCCAATTTATTTTTTCACACACACGTGTTATTTGTTCACTTAGAAAATTTTGTTGCGTAGATATTTAAATGATATTTTACCATTCTGCAAGAAAAAATACTTAAAGATTGAAACAGCTTTTAAAACAAATTTAATAATATAATATTTCTAGAAAACAAAACTAAATAAAAATTGTACATTTCCTATAAAACCTGAAACTAAATCTATAATTGTAATTAATTTTCAACAATTTGAAGCAGTAAGTATCTTTAAAAATACTGTATATATTTTTCCATTAGAATAAAATATGTATTTAATAAAATATAAATTTATTTTAGAAATTAATAAAAGAAAATACTGTCCAAAATGCGTATAATTTTATTCGTTATGATGTGTTTGGCTTTAGTAGCACCAGCTTTTATGGGAGGAGCACCATGTCTAGAATCAGGCATCACTTGTACTCAAGATGGTCAATGCTGCAGTGGTACATGTACTTTATTGCCTCAATTCCCTGGCACAACAAAAAGATGTAAAGCAAAATAAATTGAATTTGAAATATTAATTTCAATGTTACTTTTCGTTCATATATTTTGATGTATTTTAAAATATTAACAAATTATTATGCGAAACATTAAAAAATATTAATCTAGCAGATTAAATTACAAATATGTATTCATTTCTTTTTTCTTTACGTTGACTTCTGAGTTTTAAACTCCAGTTGTAATTGAATTGTATTAGGCATATGTATATTTTAGGGATCAATAATATTTATGAATCCAAAATGATTATTTTATTGGTACTTATACCTTAAAATTATTACATTTAGTAATACATTTCTTCTTCAGTGGCAAAAAGAGCCCAAATTAATTTGATGGACTCGTAGAACAATGTTGGATAAGTTGCATATTTTTTTAAAAACTCTTTTTATCCATTATGAAAAGATTCAATATTAAAACATGAGTTAATGGAAAATTCTATTTTATTATTAATATAAAAATAATAAAATAGAATTTTTAAATTTACTATAAAAGCTAAATCAGACATTTTTAATTTATATTAAATTTAAAGAGTTTGTTTGAACCAGAAGCAGTAAATATTTTTGAAAGCATATTTTTTTTATCTTCTACAATTAAATAATAAATTTTATTTATACAAGAAAATCGAAAATGCGTATATTTTTCTTTGTTTTAATGTGTTTGGCTATTATCTCACCGATATATGTATGTATGGTAGCTATGCAGTAATGTAGAAATAAGATGTAATAGTAATAATGAATGCTGTAATAAGTCATGCACACAAAGAGATTCATTCCTTGGAGTAAGGCTTTCAAAAAAATGTATGTACTTAAAATAAATATAAAAACTGTGAAAAACTTCACAACTTTTATATTTATTTGAAATAAAGTAATGTTTCATGACATAAATGTTTTTTTTTTTTGTATTCATTTTAAATTCAATATTAAACAAGATTTCTAATCATATTAGTAAAGTTCAAGAATTCTTTACCTGAAACTGAACGAAGAAATCAGAAAACGAAATAGTTTCTATTTAATGTTGGAGTGTTATAAGAAAATTGATAATTATTTGAAACACAGTATTTGAAATAACATTTTTTTTAAAAAATAAAAAACACGTCAATAAAACTCAAATTTAGTTTGTTCTTCCAAAGATACTAATATCAAATAAATTATACGGTATAAATAAAGGGGATTGATTAAATGATTATACGGTACGATTTCTTTTATTTAATTATTTCTAGTAAGACAATTTTTATAATAAACATAACACTTACTTTATTTTTTTATAATACATTAATACACTAATTTGTTTTTAAAAATTATTTCGCCAGATTTAAATTGAAAAGTATGTTGTTCATCTTAAGATTAAGCAAATCAAAGAAGTAGATAGTTAGAAAGATTGTTGATTTCAGATGACTTCCCATTTTACAAATATTAATTTCAATATGTTGACTGTAATTTTTTTGCCAATACATATGTAAAAACGACTATGAAGAATAAGTGAAAACCGCATTTTTGTAAATCTGAAGAAATAAAACTACAACATAATTTTACCATACTAAATAACTACAAGATTTAACAAAAGTAAACTTAATTAAGCTGGTGTTAATATTTCTTAAGAGTTTGTTGTAAAGTTATTTTGAATATAATTTCTCGTTTGGATATTGGTATGCTTTAAATTTAAGCATTAAATTACATGTTAGGAATTAAAGGTTTCATTGCAAAGGAAAAAATCAGGATAGATGTAAAAGGTATGGTATTCTACCTAGTTTTAAAAGGTATGGATAGATGTAAAAGGTATGGTATTCTACCTAGTTTTATAAATTTCCTCATACAACAGGAATAAACGTTATAAAAAAATATACCGTATACGCCAAAGCTATTGCAAAAATTTTCTTGCCAATATCACATTTGTCGTATTAACTCCGTTAAAACAAACAAACAAGATATATTTATTTACTTATCATGTGTTTGAAGCAAAACAGAAAAAAATAATACAAAAACACTATAGCAATTTTTTATTGTTTTAAAAACATATTAAGCATCTCAATTATTTTAAAAAATATATTATACATTCTATGATAATTTTGCCACATGAACATAATCATTGATAGTACAGCAATCCAAAATAAATAATAACCAAAAATATAGAAATACGGCAAACGTGTACATTGGTATTAGCTAAACTCATAGAGATATTTAAAAACGGATGACATATAGAAAAAAAACCACGTCAAGAAGCTTATGGAACCTATATAATCAAGTTTAATAAAGTTTGCGGCACACCAATATTCAAACGACATTATTATCATTAAAAACAACATTAAATATTGGAACAGTTTTTTAAATAAATCTATTGACATAAGTATTTTACTTATATTAATTTAAAAAATATAGAATTGTTAAAATTGAAATTTTTTGCTATATAAACATCGAAAAACTTATCATTTCACTTAAATTTTTTAAGAATTCAAACCTGTAAGTAACTTTAAAAAAATAATTTAAATAACAGAAAAATATTAAATATAATATTATTTTTTTTTTAGAATTTAATAAAATATTTTTTAAAAAAAATACAAAATGCGCATACTTTTCTTCGTTATATTGTGCTTGGCTTTAGTTTCAGCAGCTCTTGCGGGATGCAAAGAAGCAAATAAAAAGTGCACCAAAGCTGATGAATGTTGTAGCAACACTTGCACATTTGCTGGTTCAGTTGTTAGTCCAAACACCAGATTATGTGAATAAAATATGAAAAATGTTTTTTGATAATATTTTGAAATTAAAGAATAATAAACAACATAATTTTTTATTTATTTATTTATAATTTATAATCAGATTTCTAATTTGCAGTAAAACTTCAATTAATTAATTTTTCTTTGTTTTTGTGGTTTCACTGTGATCAGCTTAAATAATAATTCAAGATTTTCCTTTTTCATCAGTTTATTTAACATAAAAAATTAGATTCATTTTCCACTTTCTTATTTAGACTTTTTCTACTTAGGACAAGCGTACAAATATACCCGCCACTATAGAAGCATTGAGCGAGTTATTTATTTACTTATTTCCATATTTACATGTTCGTTATGTATAGAACTCGCTTTCGACTCACATGCTGTCCATGAACTTTTCTCTATTAATTATTGAAATACATATACATATGTATATCTTTAAAAATTATTTTTAAAAATTATATAACAACAATTATAATTATTTTTAATTTATAAAACAAAAAATAATAAAATAAAAACAATTTTTAACGCATATTTTTCAAACTGCAAAAATGAAATCCCAGCGCAACATAAAAGCATATTTGTAAGAGAATAATTTTTATATCCAAAATATGACTCATATAAATAAAACTAGGTATATTATATTATATTTTAGTCATCATCACATTTTTAATTTTATATAATTTTAGTTCAAAATTTATTTTCTCTATTTATTTAATTCTTTTAAATTCTTTTATTTCTATAAGTTAATGTTAAATTTAAGTTCATTAGTTCATCATTTATTTTTTTATGTTTTTATTAAATTGTTATATATTTAAGGGGTAAAAGCCCTTCTTGCAACCATTCTTTTTTATTTTGTGCTTTTTACTGCGACATTTTTCGTATTTTTATAATTTCATCTCTTCTTTTGTCTGCCCTCCTTTCTCGTTCCATTTGGTACCCAATTTGTCGTTATAGTTGTCCATCTATTATCGTAAATTGTAATAAGCCCAGTCCATCTAACTTTCAATTCTCTACATCTTTGAACCATATCTACTATTTTGGTTCTATTTTTTATGGTTTTTTTTGTTTGTTCTTGTATATCTACTGACTTGAAGGATGGAACGTTGCATGGACGGTTGACAAACTTATTATAAGGATAGTTTATACTAATGTGTCCCACATTATTAAATCCTATTTTAAGTATAAAATTGTTCAAAACCATGATCATAAGTTAATGGTAAAAATATCATATTAATTTTATATTAACTAGTTTAATTTTCCGTACACATGAACTAAATATCATCTATAATTTTTTGCCACATTTTTTAAATTACCTTTTAACAATAAATAAAAAAAATGTAAATATTAAGACAGACTAAAGAAGAAAATATTGATTCAATAATTTCTTTATTAAAACAAAATATATAAAGAATAAAAAAGTGCTAAAATACATAAAAATTTTGTATAAAAACTTCTCTGCACGACTTATTATTTTAATTAAAGTTGAACTATTCAGAATTGTAGTATATTTGAAATTATATTTAATAATAATTATTGATTTTTTTTTTTAAATTTTAGAATTTAATAATATCAAAAGAAATATCAAAATGCGTCTAATTTTTTTCGTTATAATGTTCTTGGCATTAATTGCACCAGCTTTCATGGATTGCTTACCTAAAGAATCAACTTGTACAAAGGCTAAAAAACATTTATGTTGCAGTGGAAGCTGTTCATTTGCTGGTGGTTCAGTTGCTGCTACATTTTATCATTGTGATTAAAATAATAATATGTTATATTATAACATACAATATGAAACACATAAACAATGTTTTAAAACTGTATAATTTTGTTATTTGGTTATAAATAAGTGTTTATTATGAATACAAAAGAATCTAAATTTAATTTTTTTTTACACAAATTCTACTTTTATTTTCTTAACAGATTATATATGTATATGTAACAGAAATACATTTAATTTTTAAGCAAACTTTAAATAATGTTGAATGAATATAATGGTATTGAAAATATAGCGCAGTATTTATTTAGAATTATTATAATGCATATCATTACATTTTGAATACAATTTAAATCTTGTTACATTTTAAAATAAAACAAATGTACCTCATTTTTCGAACTCAAAAACAATTTAAGATATTTTAAACTTAAAATTTATACATATTATAAAATATAAATTAATTTACTAAAAATGGTACATTAAACATTAAATTAAATTTATTTATATTGGAATGTGATAGTTTAATATATGCTGTGAATTAATAATCACAATTAAAGACGAGAAATTCTTTAAAAATGTATTTCCCATTGTTAGAATTTTCCAAAAAAAATCTAATTATTCGATTTAGACAATATGTATTCGATTTTAGACAATAACCCTTGGTTTTTTTATGTTGTACTTGAAATTACAATTTTATATGATTTTATTTTCAGTCAGTCGTTATAATATTGTTAGATATATGATATACAGTAATTTATGTCAATGTTGTTATTGTTTTAATGATTATAAATGGATTTTATTTTGTCAGTAAAAGTATACGTTATCTTAAATTGTCAGTACAAGGTAGTAGCTGAATAATAATCGTGTTCTATTGATAACACGTTTTTTATTTAATATTCTTTAAACAAATAAATTACACACTAACGCCCACAAAACATACAAAAATAAAATTTCAATTCGTTTAATACATCAATACACTTTTCTTTTCGCATTTAGTGGAGCATAATTTTTACTAAAAACTAGTCCAAAAAAGAAGAATGAATTTTTCTTATGCAGTATTATAAAGGAGAGTAATTTTCCGCAGTATCTTAACCAAAAAATGTTGCTTTCTCAGAAGGAAGAATGAATTCTCTTTACATATTGTAGTACAAATTTTATTTTGCCTTGATTCATTTTTTTCTATAAAGAATGAATTTCAAATAATTTGGGGAGAGATTCAATCTTTCTATCCTGTCAATTCTCTCAAATCAATTTGTGCAAAAATGAGTTATTCAATTCGAACTCACTATTTCTTGCACACAAAAAATCAATGATAGTAGGCGATAAGAAAATTTTCGTCTTTTTCATACAAAAAATAACGACTTCAAATAACTAATTCTTGAACAAACTTTTCTATGATAGTATAATTCATTCTGTGTAAAAAAAAAATGAGTTACTTAATAAAACGTAAACCTCCTTTTTGTAATGGTTCCTAGCACCACATTATCTAAGAACCTAACTACTGTGTTATAAAATGGTTACCTGATATTTGAAATATTTGTTTAATATTTAAAATGTGTTTCACAATTTCCTATTATTATTTAATTATAGATACCATAATTTACTTATAAAATTTTAGTTAAATTAATTAAAAATGTATTTCGGAATCAATAATACATATATATAAAGTTAATTTTTCGATTTGATATTTCAAGGTTACAGTATACAAATTTATTAAGCAAATTTAAAATATTAAAACACCTTTTAAAACCAATTTTTTTAAATTAGTCAAATATAATAATAAACGAAATACTTTCAGAATATAAATACAATAGATAATTTTGTCAATAAAAATCTATGAAGGACATTCTTATTTAACTTTAAAATTTAAAAATTAAATATCATATAAAAGAATAGCTTCTCATCTATCTGAAAAAAATATTTATTTAATTATTTTGTCACTATTGCGCAACAGAATATTATTAAAATTATAAAAAAAGTATGAAAATTAATACAAATTCTTGATATTTTATAATGGCCTTAAGTAAAATTATGTCAACTATAAAACCTAAAGGAAAATAATGTCAATTAGAATTCCCCAGAATTCCAAGAATATTTTTAAAACATAAAAATCTTTCTAAAAAATTCAAAATATTCTATAATTAGTTGTGCTTTCTTATAAATATGTATATTAGAACTGCGTACATTTTTATATGGAAATATAAAATTTATTTCATATTATTATCTGACATGAACTTCTTATTTACTTTCTTTGCATAATAAATTATTTTGACATTACATTTCCTACCAATGCTGCTTCTCCTTATATACGGTATATAACTCATTCCAAAATCAGAATAAATCTGTAGATCATCACTTAAAAATGTATGCAATATATACACCCAACTCTTTTTTTACACGGTAGATACGTTCGAACTAAAATCGTGTAAAAAAAGACATGCTAACCATACTAAAATTGAGGATGTGTTCAACAATTGTAAAAAACCGTGTAAAATAGAAAAATTAACCATAAATTGTAGATACGTTCGAACTAAAAGCGTGTAAAAAAAAATCGTGTAAAAAAAGCCATGTTAACCATACTAAAATTGAGGATGTGTTCAACAATTGTAAAAAACCGTGTAAAATAGAAAAATTAACCGTAAGTTGTAGCAATAAAATTTAAATAGAAAAATAGAAAATGCGACTTCAGTTTCTTGATTATACATCATATAATAAAATTTGGGTATTCCCAGAGTGGTACATAAAAAACATTAATTTCATTTTTTTGCTACAAATTCTGATGTTTTGTATTGAATCTCATCAAATTTCCATATTTTCTCGATTTCTCGGGCAATTTTGAATATTTTTCGGAAAGGCTTCGGAAACGAGCTGGAAATTAAATTCCCTACACGGCGATACCAAATATGTGGGGATTGCTTTCAGTTTTAAGGGTTTTCATTTTTTTGCTACAAATTCTGATGTTTTGTATTGAATCTCATTAAATTTCCATATTTTCCCGATTTCTCGAGCAATTTTGAATATTTTTCGAAAAGCTCTTCGGAAATGCGCTAGAAATTAAATTCCCTACACAGTGGTACCAAATATGTGGGGATTGCTTTCAGTTTTAAGGGTTTTCAATTTTTTTCTACAAATTCTGATGTTTTGTATTGAATCTCATTAAGTTTCCATATTTTCCCGATTTCTCGGGCAATTTTGAATATTTTTCGAAAAGGTCTTCGGAAATGCGCTAGAAATTAGATTCCCTACACGGCGATAATTTTGAATATTTTTCGAAAAGGTCTTCGGAAATGCGCTAGAAATTAAATTCCCTACACGGCGATACCAAATATGTGGGGATTGCTGTCAGTTTTAAGGGTTTTCATTTTTTTGCTACAAATTCTGATGTTTTGTATTGAATCTCATTAAATTTCCATATTTTCCCGATTTCTCGGGCAATTTTGAATATTTTTCGAAAAGGTCTTCGGAAATGCGCTAGAAATTAAATTCCATACACGGCGATACCAAATATGTGGGGATTGCTTTCAGTTTTAAGGGTTTTCATTTTTTTGCTACAAATTCTGATGTTTTGTATTGAATCTCATTAAATTTCCATATTTTCCTGACTTCTCGGGCAATTTTGAATATTTTTCGAAAAGGTCTTCGGAAATGCGCTAGAAATTAAATTCCCTACACCGCGATACCAAATATGTGGGGATTGCTTTCAGTTTTAAGGGTTTTCATTTTTTTGCTACAAATTCTGATGTTTTGTATTGAATCTCATTAATTTCCATATTTTCCTGACTTCTCGGGCAATTTTGAATATTTTTCGAAAAGGTCTTCGGAAATGCGCTAGAAATTAAATTCCCTACACGGCGATACCAAATATGTGGGGATTGCTTTCAGTTTTAAGGGTTTTAATTTTTTTGCTACAAATTCTGATGTTTTGTATTGAATCTCATTAAATTTCCATATTTTCCCGATTTCTCGAGCAATTTTGAATATTTTTCGAAATGCTCTTCGGAAATGCGCTAGAAATTAAATTCCCTACACAGTGGTACCAAATATGTGGGGATTGCTTTCAGTTTTAAGGGTTTTCAATTTTTTTCTACAAATTCTGATGTTTTGTATTGAATCTCATTAAGTTTCCATATTTTCCCGATTTCTCGGGCAATTTTGAATATTTTTCGAAAAGGTCTTCGGAAATGCGCTAGAAATTAGATTCCCTACACGGCGATAATTTTGAATATTTTTCGAAAAGGTCTTCGGAAATGCGCTAGAAATTAAATTCCCTACACGGCGATACCAAATATGTGGGGATTGCTGTCAGTTTTAAGGGTTTTCATTTTTTTGCTACAAATTCTGATGTTTTGTATTGAATCTCATTAAATTTCCATATTTTCCCGATTTCTCGGGCAATTTTGAATATTTTTCGAAAAGGTCTTCGGAAATGCGCTAGAAATTAAATTCCATACACGGCGATACCAAATATGTGGGGATTGCTTTCAGTTTTAAGGGTTTTCATTTTTTTGCTACAAATTCTGATGTTTTGTATTGAATCTCATTAAATTTCCATATTTTCCTGACTTCTCGGGCAATTTTGAATATTTTTCGAAAAGGTCTTCGGAAATGCGCTAGAAATTAAATTCCCTACACCGCGATACCAAATATGTGGGGATTGCTTTCAGTTTTAAGGGTTTTCATTTTTTTGCTACAAATTCTGATGTTTTGTATTGAATCTCATTAAATTTCCATATTTTCCTGACTTCTCGGGCAATTTTGAATATTTTTCGAAAAGGTCTTCGGAAATGCGCTAGAAATTAAATTCCCTACACGGCGATACCAAATATGTGGGGATTGCTTTCAGTTTTAAGGGTTTTAATTTTTTTGCTACAAATTCTGATGTTTTGTATTGAATCTCTTTAAATTTCCATATTTTCCCGATTTCTCGAGCAATTTTGAATATTTTTCGAAATGCTCTTCGGAAATGCGCTAGAAATTAAATTCCCTACACAGTGGTACCAAATATGTGGGGATTGCTTTCAGTTTTAAGGGTTTTCAATTTTTTTCTACAAATTCTGATGTTTTGTATTGAATCTCATTAAGTTTCCATATTTTCCCGATTTCTCGGGCAATTTTGAATATTTTTCGAAAAGGTCTTCGGAAATGCGCTAGAAATTAGATTCCCTACACGGCGATAATTTTGAATATTTTTCGAAAAGGTCTTCGGAAATGCGCTAGAAATTAAATTCCCTACACGGCGATACCAAATATGTGGGGATTGCTGTCAGTTTTAAGGGTTTTCATTTTTTTGCTACAAATTCTGATGTTTTGTATTGAATCTCATTAAATTTCCATATTTTCCCGATTTCTCGGGCAATTTTGAATATTTTTCGAAAAGGTCTTCGGAAATGCGCTAGAAATTAAATTCCATACACGGCGATACCAAATATGTGGGGATTGCTTTCAGTTTTAAGGGTTTTCATTTTTTTGCTACAAATTCTGATGTTTTGTATTGAATCTCATTAAATTTCCATATTTTCCTGACTTCTCGGGCAATTTTGAATATTTTTCGAAAAGGTCTTCGGAAATGCGCTAGAAATTAAATTCCCTACACCGCGATACCAAATATGTGGGGATTGCTTTCAGTTTTAAGGGTTTTCATTTTTTTGCTACAAATTCTGATGTTTTGTATTGAATCTCATTAAATTTCCATATTTTCCTGACTTCTCGGGCAATTTTGAATATTTTTCGAAAAGGTCTTCGGAAATGCGCTAGAAATTAAATTCCCTACACGGCGATACCAAATATGTGGGGATTGCTTTCAGTTTTAAGGGTTTTAATTTTTTTGCTACAAATTCTGATGTTTTGTATTGAATCTCATTAAATTTCCATATTTTCCCGATTTCTCGGGCAATTTTGAATATTTTTCGAAAAGGTCTTCGGAAATTCGCTAGAAATTAAATTCCCTACACGGCGATACCAAATATGTGGGGATTGCTTTCAGTTTTAAGGGTTTTCATTTTTTTGCTACAAATTCTGATGTTTTGTATTGAATCTCATTAAATTTCCATATTTTCCTGACTTCTCTGGCAATTTTGAATATTTTTCGAAAAGGTCTTCGGAAATGCGCTAGAAATTAAATTCCCTACACGGCGATACCAAATATGTGGGGATTTCTTTCAGTTTTCAGGGTTTTATTTTGTTGCTACAAATTCTAATGTTTTGTATTGAATCTCATTAAATTTCCATATTTTCCCGATTTCTCGGGCAATTTTGAATATTTTTCGAAAAGGTCTTTGGAAATGCGCTAGAAATTAAATTCCCTACACGGCGATACCAAATATGTGGGGATTGCTTTCAGTTTTAAGGGTTTTCATTTTTTTGCTACAAATTCTGATGTTTTGTATTGAATCTCATTAAATTTCCATATTTTCCCGATTTCTCGGGCAATTTTGAATATTTTTCGAAAAGGTCTTCGGAAATGCGCTAGAAATTAAATTGCCTACACGGCGGTACCAAATATGTGGGGATTGCTTTCAGTTTTAAGGGTTTTCATTTTTTTGCTACAAATTCTGATGTTTTGTATTGAATCTCATTAAATTTCCATATTTTCCCGATTTCTCGGGCAATTTTGAATATTTTTCGAAAAGGTCTTCGGAAATGCGCTAGAAATTAAATTCCCTACACGGCGATACCAAATATGTGGGGATTGCTTTCTGTTTTAAGGGTTTTCATTTTTTTGCTACAAATTCTGATGTTTTGTATTGAATCTCATTAAATTTCCATATTTTCCCGATTTCTCGGGCAATTTTGAATATTTTTCGAAAAGGTCTTCGGAAATGCGCTAGAAATTAAATTCCCTACACGGCGATACCAAATATGTGGGGATTGCTTTCAGTTTTAAGGGTTTTCATATTTTTGCTACAAATTCTGATGTTTTGTATTGAATCTCATTAAATTTCCATATTTTCCCGATTTCTCGGGCAATTTTGAATATTTTTCGAAAAGGTCTTCGGAAATTCGCTAGAAATTAAATTCCCTACGCGGCGATACCAAATATGTGGGGATTGCTTTCAGTTTTAAGGGTTTTCATTTTTTTGCTACAAATTCTGATGTTTTGTATTGAATCTCATTAAATTTCCATATATTCCTGACTTCTCTGGCAATTTTGAATATTTTTCGAAAAGGTCTTCGGAAATGCGCTAGAAATTAAATTCCCTACACGGCGATACCAAATATGTGGGGATTGCTTTCAGTTTTAAGGGTTTTCATTTTTTTGCTACAAATACTGATTTTTGTATTGAATCTCACTAAATTTCCATATTTTACCGATTTCTCGGGCAATTTTGAATATTTTTCCAAAAGGTCTTCGGAAATGCGCTAGAAATTAAATTCCCTACACGGCGATACCCAATATGTAGGGATTGCTTTCTGTTTTAACGGTTTTCATTTTTTTGCTACAAATTCTGATGTTTTGTATTGAATCTCATTAAATTTCCATATTTTCCCGATTTCTCGGGCAATTTTGAATATTTTTCGAAAAGGTCTTCGGAAATGCGCTAGAAATTAAATTCCCTACACGGCGATACCCAATATGTGGGGATTGCTTTCTGTTTTTAGGGTTTTCATTTTTTTGCTACAAATTCTGATGTTTTGTATTGAATACACCCAACCTTTTTTTACACGGTAGATACGTTCGAACTAAAATCGTGTAAAAAAAAGACATGCTAACCATACTAAAATTGAGGATGTGTTCAACAATTTTAAAAAACCGTGTAAAATAGAAAAATTAACCATAAGTTGTTTTAAAAAACCGTGCAAAAAAAGAAAAAATATTTAAAACATAATTTTTCCACGAACTGAACATAGCAATAAAATTTAAATAGAAAAATAGAAAATGCGACTTCAGTTTCTTGATTATTCATCATATAATAAAATTTGGGTATTCCCCGAGTAGTACATAAAAAAAATTAATAAGAATTTTTTTTTTTTGAAAATCGTGTTAAACCAAATATTTCGTATGAAAAAAGAAGATTTGTTCTTTTTTTGTGGATCGTGTTATTTCAAAATCGTGTAAAAAAAAGATCGTGTAAAAAAAGAGTTGGGTGTAATACCATAAAACGTACCAACAATTGTTAATATTTGATCTATTAAAATATGTCTATGCTTACAGTAAAATACGTATTTAATGTTTTATAACTAAAACATTAATATCTTTAATTTTAAGGATGTTCTCCTTATTAAGGAAAAAAAAACCATATATAAAATAACAAGTATGTATACATGTTACAAATGAACTAAACAATATTGGAACACATGACTTTAGGCTAAAATTTAAACTAAATGACTTCTCATGTCACGTGTCAAAGTAGGTGTAACATTGATATTATGTCGAAATAACGCCCAAACAACATGCACCTTAGTAATATTTGGAAACTTACTCATAAATAACAAAATAAACCATTGTAATTTGGATTTATATATTTTATAAAAAGTCATTACAAATTTATATTCAGTTCGATTTAATATTATAATTTTATCATAAACAAAAATTAAAATGACAGAATATAAATTTTAAAATTTAATTGAACTTTTTGACCTTATTTTAAAGTTAACAATCTTACAAAAATATATAAAGTTTACATAATAATAAATGTTTAACAGTTAATATAAATAATAAAGTTTAAATTCAAAAATTTAACAGAAAATAATTCAAAAAAAAAATTATATTATATTTTGCAGAAATTATTTATATATATATTAATTTTTTTATCCATTTAGTTTAAATTTATGTTTCAGGTCACTCTATAATAGGAGCAACACAAGCAAAAAAAATATATGCGCTAACAAGGAAAGAAATGTCAACATCTAATCCCTTAAAAATTAAACCATTTTTATTAGGATAAAATTTATGTACCTACATTTTATTAAAATTGCAAAAGTAAAAAAAATATATATATATTTTTGACAAATAAAATACCTTCTAAAAAGGGTCGTTTTTTATGCATATTTTTTACAAAAAAAAAAAAAAAGAAATTATATAAAAAAAATTATTTTTTGACATTTTTTAGTATTTTATTTTTACATATGAAGAAATCACTTGATCCTTTTTAAAGTTAAAATTTCCATATTTTCTATTTTATCCTTCGTGTGCACAGTTTCTGGACTAATATAATACGAATATGCCTTAACAATTTATATAATATATTATATATATATATATATGTATATATATTTGTAAAAAGTTCCATCGCCCAACATAATTTTAATATATTATATAATATTCAAGTTATACGTTACAGTAGAACTATAGTAACTGGAATCTATTTCACTGATAATTTTTTCAAACTAAACTATTTTCAATAATCTTAAATTGCCCTTCGTACGGTGATTGCCAAGATATTTTGATAATACCTTCCCCAACGGGGGGATGATCGGTATAATAATGATAGATCTTTGAATAATTAAATGATCGGTATAATAATGATAGATCTTTGAATAATTATAAAAGGTACGGCCAAGGTGTTTTCTCTATGTGTACTACTGTGTACTTTTATTGGGATAAAATAATCTAAGGACAAATGAGTTGTTATTTACAAAAAGATTGCATAACCAATTTCCATAATTTTGACAAATGGGTCCCCAAAAAAATTATATTCAACAGATGACCAAGTCATCTGTTGAATATAAATTCAGCCTAAAGATGTAGCCTGGTGGAATTTATCATATACTAGTTGGATGTTAATACTTCCAAAAAGGTTAATTTGCCAAATTTACTTATAATTTTCCTAAAGAATTGCGAATTCAATTCTTTAAAAAGAAATAACGTTTGTGATAACGACTGATGGAAAAGGAACTAGATTTTAAAAGTGCGCTTTAAATTATCTAACAAAATTACTTTAAAAATTTGAAATATTAACTGTGGATTAATAAATTTACTGTATGCTTAATTTACTTTTCTGTCCATTAATCACTAGGAAATTTAAATAATTTATAAATTAAAATTTTCAAAATTACAAAACTCAAAGCGAAATCTATACTTCAAAATAGTATGTTTTAATAATTTAATTTTACTGAATTTAAATTTTTTTATATAATTTTGATTTATGTAATTAATGAAATTCTTTTAAAAATTATGTAGAGTTTACTGTTTCAACAAAAATTCTTTATATGAAACAAAATAATATTTATGCAAAAATCCTGAGAATCGAGTGGAGCATAAATATATATATTTTCCTTATACTATATTATAACTACATATTCTTTTTTATATCAATTCTACAAAAGTAAAAATGATTATTTTTTTACATTTTTTTTTTTTTTTTTTTTGAAAAACATTTTTGAAAGTACAACGACGACGACAACCGCTAGGACAATTTTACTTTTTAATATTCATCCTGGATGCTGCTGGGTTTGTAGATAAGAGAATTGCCCTGTCATCCAGAATGATATATTTGAGAGCATTTAAATTGGGCTATACACTAACAAAAATATTTTGTACGAAATATTTAACTATATACATAAATAAATGCATAAGTATTATATATATATATATATATATATATATATATATATATATATATATATATATATATATATATATATATATATATATATAACAATATACAAAAATAAAAATGTAGAAGGATATATAAAATAGCGCGATTATTTTACTAATAAATTTATTTGTAATAGGATTTGTCTATATTATATATATATTGAAAAATATAAGAGACAAATTATAAACAAAATGTTGAATTTTTTGTTAAATAAAAATTATACATTTAGATTTACAATTATGTTTTTTTTTTTGTTTATCTTTTGTTTAGCGAATTAATCTTAATTAAGAAAACCGCGTCAAAACAATAAAACTTTGAACAGAAAGGAAAAAAAGAAGATGAAAACATAACAAAATTATAAAAATTTTAATTTCAATAAATATTTTATATATATGTACTAAATATATATATATTGAATTTATATAAAACATTATAATAGAAAAATAATCTTTCTAAAATTAAGCTTTAATACACTTAAATATATAATGTATATATCCCAAGGGACTAATCAAAAAAATTACAACTGCCAACAATGAACTCTCTAAATGCTAAAAACTGGCACCATATGCATTCAAGTCAAAGCTATTCTAATAAATTTTAATATATATTTATATAATATATATTTATATATATATATATATATATATATATATATATATATATATATATATATATATATATATATATATATATACATATTTACAATTAGAAAGGATACTCATACCATTTGTATACTAAATTAAAATTGGTCCTTGGTATTTATTGTGTAATATCAGTTGTAATGGAAACAAACAAACAAGCAAACAAATACAATTTTATTGATAAGATTTCACTCTATTCTATTGTATATGTTTGTAAGAAATTTTTATGTTACCAAAATATAAGGAGTAATCAAAAACAGCAGGATAACAGCCGCTGAAAACAATAAACTAATATGTATATATATTGTGTGTGTGTATATAGTGTAACATAACATTACGCATTGTGAATGTAATGACTAAATAAAATGATTAATTGCCGTATATGAGCTTTAATTTTCAATATATACCCCCAAATTACTTGAACCAACATATACATTTTTTTTTTGTTCGTATCAGCCTAATATCAGCATTATATGCGTTAAATAACAAATATATATGTATATATATATTTAAGACTAAAAATCCTCAAAGGATTTACACAACGACGACGACAACAAATAGCAAAAAAAAAAACTATTTATAAAAGAACTTTTATTAAAAATGGTTTCAGATGAAAAAGAATGCCTGGACGATAAAAATATCAATTTCTAAAAGTATACATACTACTAATTTCTTTTTTTTGATACCAGATTAGTTCGTTCAGTTGTACTCTGAGAATATTTTGGTCAGTTCAGTAATATTGTAAAAATATAGACTTTTATAATAAGAAGGGTTGAAATTACATGGACTGAAAAGGATAATACTATTTGGAGGACAGTGACCATTTAAATCATATTCGGAAAAAAATGAATTAAAATTTAAAGTAGAATTTATGTTTGTGGAAAAAGGGCATAATGTAAAATACTTAATTTTTTTTTTGTTTACAAATAGTTTTACAACAATATGATGTTGTTTTTTTCTTGTTTTTGTATTAATAATTTAACAAATCTCGAATGTCTCATCTAAAATATACACATTTCTAATGTCTTAACATTTATGATATGTTTTTTGAAAACTATAAAAATATAAATAAATAAACGAAGATTAGATTTAAAGGGTCAAGTTTTTATTAGTTTCTATTTTCTAAAGCCATTTAATGGGCATGTTGGTTGTTCATTTATAATTGAATTGAGTTTATTAATAAATAAATAAATTTTTATAATGGTAAAAAAGAATAAAGTAAACCAAGTTTTTTAATTACACATAATTAACCAATTTTCAATTTTGTACTTCTGAAGTCGATTACTACTTATTTTATTCAGGCAGTTTTTGGTTTGAAGCAGAGTTACTTACCTCATGATTAAAAAGGCATATAGAAACTTCTTCCTAACAAATATAATATATATAACGCAAAAATATAAAACTTGAATACCTTGGTAGTATTACATACATCATAAGAATACGGATATAATGTCTGTGTAAATAATTACTTTTTTATGGTACATCTGAAAATCTGCAACAACAGACATATTAAAACTGCAGGTCTTCAGAACGAAATTACAGGGCAGAATATTAAAAATATTCTGGCCGTTAAGGATATCCAATAAGTAGTTATGGCGAACAATTCAGGAAAAAATTTACCCAGAAATAAAAGAAAAAGGGGCGATGAATTGGGCAGTGAGCAAACATCCAATAGATGAATGTCAATAGAATAGAATCCGGAAGTATATCAAGACTTACCAAAACATGATGTAGAACGGTTCGACACGTACTACAAAATATTATAAAAAATTGCAAACAAAATCGAAAGAAAATTGCAAACAAAATCGAAATATACCGAACAAACTAAAAAAATCTAACAGGAACGAATAAGGAAAAGAAAAATAACAAAAAAATAAAGCATTACTTCAGTTCTTATTTATTATCACAATAAATTTCCATAACTTGCCAATCAAATTTTCTATTTTAATATAATCTTCAGCTGTCATCAAAATATTATTAAGGAAAACAAAATCCTTTACCAAATTATTAAAATGAATGTAAAAAGTTCGTATATTCGTATAAAGAAGACAAAAAATAAAATTCTCAGAACATATTATATTGTAATTTTATAATACATATTCCTATTTTTTTCGTTGGAAAATAGAAAATGAAGTGAAATTCTGAATATTAATATATTTTCTAATAAGGGTGGCAAAGTGAAAAAAAAATGATTACCAATAAAGAAAGAAGGGTAAAAAAAAATATATAACTTAATCTAAGCTGCTCCAAGTATTTGGGTAAAAGGATCGATCAAGGATTTCCTATTCTATTATTGGTATTAAGATTTTGCCTGTGTGTTATGCATTTAAATTGCGTGTTTTTATCAAAAATTAATTCATATTGTAAAACTGATTTTGATATTCACAAGGGATAGAAAAAGGTTAAGGTACATAAAATTAGTAACAGGTTTTTTTTTTTTTTTTGTATACGTTATCTATTTACAATTATATATTTTTTTTTTGCCAGAAAATATAATTGGATATTAGATCTTATATAGAATTACATAATAATAAATAAAAATTTTCAATGGTATAGTTCGTAACAAGTTTTACTTGAATATATTAATTATTTTTCGAAATCCATAATTTCAGCTGCAAATTTTTGGATTTGCTAATAATTATCAAAAGGTATATATCGCTATTCCATAGTTCATATCTTAAAATCAATCTAAAAACATATTCAGTTTGAAGTTGTTTCTTAGAATTAAATTTTTATTACACTCATGAAAAGGCTATTCGTTTTAATTTTTTAAATCTAATCCTTATAGTTATATTTTTTACTTTGACCACAATAATAGTACTTTTTATATCCTTTTTAATGTCATAATATAAAATCATTACACAAAAAACCCAACATAATTCTATATATTTTTCAATAACACAATAACAAATAAAATTGCTCTTCTTAAACTGTAAGTACTTTAAGTGACTATTTAACACAAAAAAAACCAAATCCTTGATGGGTGTCGTTACAAATTTAGAGATCAAATCTAAATTGTCAATAAAAGCGTCAGTATGCCATTTAAGGATGAAAATGAAAATTCGGTATAAGAATCAAAATATCTTTATTGTATACATATTTAGTTCCTTTTTGTATATAGTCTTACAATTTTTATTTAAAATTTCTTAGGTACTTAAAAATTTCTATAAGAATCGTGAGCGGAAGAGAAAATAGGAGAGAGTATTCCAGTATTTTTGTACAAAAGTATATAATAATGTTTTATATGTTGTAATCAGTTTATAGTTTGATATTTTTCCTAATTAGAAAAATTATTTTTTGCATAAATAATAGTATTGCCACCAAAGCAGATATAAAAAATTCGAAATGGTTGTTTCTTTATGTTATCAGTTAAAAACTTAATAAGTTGTACTTGATAAGTTCCGGCACAATACATACAAGAAAATTTCTTTATTGTTTATTTCAGTACACTTTGTGCAAATCAAAATTTAGATAAATAGACTCAAGTTAGGAATTACTACAACAAATGTTTAATGCAATAATATTAACCAAAAGTTTAAAGTAATAGTTTAATAAATTGGCGGCTAAATTAAATCTTCAATTAATTTCAAGTCCATAAAACTATAATAGCTCATGTAAAAACTTTTCTGGCAACACATGTGTCCAATTTTAATGTTGATATTTATAACACTTTTAACTCAATATCACATCAATAATATTATTTAGTTTTTGAACAGAACCTATGATTGATATGTTATAGAAATTGGTAAGATATCGTTGACTGTCCCCTATACAACATTAGTTAATTATGTTTTTTTACTTTACATGCAAAATTTTAATGAGTTAATTGAAAAACTTTGGAAAAAAATTGATATTAAGTAATTTGTAAAAGAAATATTTAATTTTACTATACAAAAACATAAAGTACCCATATTTTTATCAAAATGTTTTATTTTATTATTAAATGTTTTATTTTATCATCTGATATTATTAAAAATATTTTTCACCTATTAAATAAATATATTATATTATTTTTTTTATAGTATTTATTACCAATATTAATTTTAATAAAAACACAAAAACCACTATCATAATTTAAGTATTTAAGTCGGTTGAATGAACAAAAATTGAAAACCAAAATAACCAATTTATAACCCCTTTACCTCAAAATACATTCTTGGTCATACATTATCTGTATATATTCGTTAAATTTTATATTTTTATCCTGTATATAAAATTATAATGTTTTTTTATATATGTATATATGACAAAATTATGCATTTAAAATCAGATCCATCATCAGATTAAAAACTTTTATCTACTTTTACCCTGTCTGTAGTATATATATAATTTTTTTCAGCATAATCGAAAGTTTATTTGTTTTTTACGGTATGTATATAAGTTAAATATATAAAAATTGTTATGCAAATTAGTCTTGTATTAGTGACCAACAAAAAAAAAAGATTTATATATATTTTATGATTCAATACACCATAAAGCATCCATTCTTTTTATAAGATAATAACAAAAATTATTTAATAACAATCCAACACTTCGGAACACAAAATTCAGTATGCAACAAAGTGTACTATATTTATATTATTATGGACAAAAAAAAATTTCTGTTGATTTTAGTTTAAAAATAGGGAAAAATTTGGTCTTTCAAAATAATTATTGAGTAACAAAAAAAATAATACTAAACCCTCCATCTATGATAGAGATACGACTGAAAATACAATAATGTATCTGGCCTGAATAGTAACCCACCAAACACATTGATATACAAACACTTTTTGGCAAGGTCTCTCTGTGTTTTAATTTTAATGGGATTACGTGATTAACGCATTGACATGTAACGATTTTCATTGAATTATTGTGCGCCTCATTTTGCAATTTTCATTAAAAACATATACATATATATATTAATTTTTTTATATACCAATTTATAATAATGTATTAATGTATAAAAACAGATATATTTACAGAGTGATTCAATATTAGTAATAATAATTTAAAAATAGTAATATGTATAAGATATCAACAATATGTTAGTGTCCTTAAAATGATTTAAATTTTAAGATAGAACGGTAGAAATTATTTTCTATTTTGAGCATGTTTTCATAAGCAATTATATTTCAATAATTTTTGTTATCAATTAGATCTCAGTACTTAGAATTATTTAGATATAATTCTAAGTACTGAGTCCTATGTATTTGTCTGAATCTTACGTTATATTTTTTTAAGTGCTGTAAATAAAATTTGTGTTCTTTAACATATTATTGGTACATCTTTAGAATATAATTTGTATTATTTTTTTAAATAAGTCTGTACTATCATATATACATAATATGCTTGAATTATTTACATAATTTTACTGTTCTCTCTTTATATATATATATATATATTCAAACTTATAGGGTTAACGGAAATTGAAATAAAAATTTCAAACAATGTTTAATATTATAGCAATATCAATGTGAATATAAAATGTACCGGCAACTGTATACAGATATAAATATATTTATATCTGCCACATATATACATATAATTGTGACAAAAATAATATGCACCCCATTGACAAAATAAGCATTTGTCATATTATATGTAATAAAATCGAAATTTCGAAGGGTAGATTTTATTATGTGATATTAAATATAAATATTCAATGCATACTATAAAAAAGCGGATACTTTACATATACTTCTAACTATCAGCGTTTTTCTTTTTCAAAAATTTAATGAATATTAGCCCAGTATAAAAAATTCCCTCCTGTTGGGCATTAATGTGCTCTTTTGCCAGTTTCTTAATCAAAAGTCTCATGTACCTGATTAAGTCGTAATTAGATTTAAGTTTTATGTATTGTATATATTAAAAAAAATCATTTCCCTTATTTTTAATCATATATAATAATGAAAAAAATACACCCCAAACTTCAAATACCACCCCTTTATAATGTATATAAAATTATTTCACTAAATTTCTACGGAATGGCAAGGAATTCGATATAAGATTTTTTTTTTTTTGTAAACATATAACGAATAGAAATATCTAACTAAATTAATGTTTCATGTGACAACCGAAATTAATCAAAATAATAAAAAAAATAGATATTTTATATGATTTATTTAATTAAAAACAATTTTTTCTAAGATTATACAATTTTTCATCAAAATAAAGAAAATTATTTTGTTTAATTTTCATATAATTGTACACCCTTAAAAAAGGATGCAATTTTTAGCATACGAGAAGGACACTTGACGAAATTACATTTAGTATACCAAAAAAATCATAATAATATAATTCACCAACAAGTGCGCAAAATTATCATCCGAAAGTCAAGAAGTATACTTGAGTAAAAACATGCTTTCATCTTAACTTGTCACCACCAGAATATAAGTTTATTGTCGAACGAATACTTTTTAGTATTTATTATAGATTTTCAAGTTTGTGTTTACTAAATACAAATGTTTTCAATAAAAAGTGGATTCCTATACACACTTTTGAAAAGTGAACAATGGAGGTATCAAATAATTGGATTCCGATACACCCTTTTAGTTTAATATTACATTGATTATAATTATTGATTTTCTTAAATAATGTAACATTTCTAATTATAGGTTAAAATATCATTTATTTTAAAAAATTGATGGATTAACAATTAAGTACATACAATATTATGAAGATTTATGCTAATTTAACAGTTATAATATAATAATACTGGATGATCATTTAAGGAATCTATTTCATTATGTATGTATTCAAGTAAAAGAAAATAAGTGGACCACCTCAATAAAGCATAAACTACCCAAAAATATTATGACATTAATTATTTTAGTTCTTGCTAATTTAATATTATATTTCTAATTCTTTTTCGTTTATAATATCAACAATCAATCAAAAATTTGTAATAATATTTTCTTACCAGTCCACAATTACTAAACTACTATTTCAACTACCCTTCATTTGTCATTTTAGCACTAATAAAGTAATAACTGAAAAAAAAGTATAATATTTATGGAAAGAAGAAATAACACTTATCACAAGCTGTTACTGTCATTATAACTCAATTCTGTCGCACAACATGTGCAAATCACAACCCGTTTTATACCTTTGACCCATAAAAATCTCTCATAACAAGCATCCATCACCGACAGAAAAAAAATATTCTTTATATTGCACACCCTCGAAATAGAGAAAAAAAGTTTACTATTTCATAATTTTATTATCACATTCCGACCACATTAAGATTTACAGAATATTACATAAATTCTACGTAAACTTCACGAATTTTAAGATAAATTACTTTTTCAGTTCTAGGGTAACTTTACTTATATAAGCTTCAAATCAATTCTAATGCTTGCACCCCAAATTTTAAGAAATATTATAGTGAATACTTTTTTCTCTTGATCTAAATAGAATAATGCGAATTTTTCATTACATTTGCATAGGGGTAGGAAATTATGTTGACCCTTAATCCTCAATAATAGTTACCACCGGTTTCAATGGATTTATATGTGTAGCGTCATATTGCGCATATAATTAAGATTTGTAACTTTTATTACATTTTGGTGAAGAACAATTAAGTAATTTAGTTTAATAAAGATTAATAAAGTTTTTAGAATATTTCCTCATAAAAGAAATATTTTTATGAGAAAAGTAGCGCGAGGGCATTGAAGGTCTACATGAACGATAGAAGTAGGAAACGGTTCAACGAAAATGTGTATGACCTGTACGACGGACATAGTCATCGCCAAACTTATTCGTATACAAATGCTATGCTCACAACTGCTATGCTCACTCAAACTTATTCGTATACAAGCTGAAGTTAATCGTTATTCCAAGTGCAAAGTCAGAAAGAGAACCAGATCGAGCGTAAGGTGTAAAATACAGTTTTTAGTGATAAACTTTGAATCAATAACTGAACAGAAGCCCTAGTGGTCTAAACGTTAGGAATGTAATTATTTAGAAATAAATATAATATTTTTAACAAATTTCAGATTTATCAAAAATCAAAAAATAATATAAAAGTTACATTAAATTCTGTACATACCAGATTTAACCAAAATTTCAGTCAGGATTATAAAATCTGTACTTTATTTTTTAAAACTTAATATGAAATATATAAATTTTTAAACGTAACTAAATGTAATCCTTTCGAAATCCTACTAAAAAATATAAAAACATTTTTTTTTTGCATTACTAAAAAAATAAAAAATTGAAAATAATTCTTGTATGTTCAATCCCGGTATTACATGTTATTTCAATTTTTTATTATTAGGGCTAACATGTTCTGTTGGTTTTTTTCTTGTTAAAACCTCTAAAATATTCCCTTTTAGTGTAAAAGATTTTGTTGTTTTTTTTTTGTTTAGACAATTTACTTGACATCCATTAATCATGAACCTGTCAGACTCGAATAATGCATGACTGCTGACTGTGTCGCATCAAGCAATAAAAAAAGTTTTGAATTATTTTAACCCCATAAAAAAATGTTGGGGTGAAAATCGTAAAAAGTAATTTAAAAACAAAAAGCAAAGAAAAAAAAATTTTTTTTTTATTTCTGTAATTGATATAAAATACTCATGGAGTTTATTTAAAAATTCGGCACAAAATTCACGTTTTTGAATTAGAAATATTAATAAAAAGGGATAAACTATATCTGGATTCTGAATTTTGTACATCGATATATTTTTTATTAATTTATTAAAAAATTAGCTTAAAAAACACGAAATTAAATATATCTTATTAATTAAATATCTTATTATGCATAATCATAGGATGTGATTAAAATTATATATTTAATTTCAGATGTCGTGGATAAACCTATAACAGCACCTCAAAGATGTACGCTTTAATTCTAAAATATGTAAGTTTTTAGTTATAGTATTTTCTACTTTAGATAATATACATTTTTAAATACAGATATTAGTATCTTTCCGGAGTATTAGTACTCGTAGCAAACTGAAAACTTTAACCTTGATTTACCCAAAATGAAAATGTCACGTAACACTTTTATCCTCTAAGTCTAAGCTAAGCTCTTCTAAAATCGTCAATAAATATCAAAAACTTATCTTTTATTGTTAATAAATAAATGGATTGCATATTTTTAGGATAGCTACATTACATGTTTGCTGGCTCCAACAATAGCTTTTAATATTAGAGTTTAGGTTTAGGTGATAAAGGTGTTAAGCGACATTTTCGTAAAATAGAATATTCTTGCAAATATGATGTTCCCAGCTAAACATTAATTGATACTAAATTGATTTCGTAATAATTAAGGAATCAATGTATTGATTAAGAATCATGTCATAACCAAATTTTTAATATGGGAGATGTGCGCTTTTTGTAGCATCTGATAGCTCTAAGAAAATCAATGATAACTACAATAGATTATTAACTTCTAAATAATTGATTTTAATTATTGAAATACGTTTCAAACTTTATACATAATTTAGTGATGAATTTATGATTCTCTAGAATCGATGTCAAATGTCTTATTGGGTTGTAAATACATAGTACAAAATATTGGTACGTTTTTAATTATGGTGTTACCTGCTTTCGAAATATAGATGTGAAGTATTTCTAATTCTCGTTACATACTTTTAGGTGACTGACAACTTTAAACGTGATAAACCCAAAAATGTCACTTAATAAATACCTTCATCCACTAAACACTTATTGATTTTGTTAAAAGCAATACGAAATTGTAATCAACACTGCCTATATGTGACCTCACTTTGTCAGTCTTATTATAATATACAACGAGTAGAATAATTTTAAAAATATAGTATTATTTTTAAAACCTAATTACATCTAACAAATTTGTCAACTTTTTATTTTTTTTAAGCACTGCAAGTTTAAGATACTTAATCTTTAACTTCTCTTTCGTTTTTGTTAAATAATTTATATTTATTATTTGAATTTTTAATAATATCAACTATGTACTTATATATTATCTGATCACAGGAAACTTTTTAATAAAACTTTTAATTAATTTTCTCAATATTCCATCAAAATATATAAAATTATATTGTATATAATTTTTTTTTGCATTTACTAAATTAAAACTTTTTAAGCTTTAACAGAAATTATTAATTTTTCCTTGTTTTTATTTTTTTATTATTTTATTTGTATTTATAATTTAATAAAACTTTGTATAAACTTAGAATATTTACCCTATCAAAGTTTGTACTATGTGCCTTGCGAATCATAACTTTTCTTACCAAAATATATGTATACATATGTATATATTATTATAAAATTATATGAACTACAAAATAAAAAATAAATTTACTGACAAAAACAAAAATTTCTTATTTCTATTCTAACATCCAGGTAAATATGTATACCATTCATATGATGCGCTCATCTGCTTTCTAATATAATCTAGAATATTCGTTAAAAGAGGACATGAAAAGTAGAAAAACTTTATTCACAATATCACATCATTATATTAAGATTATGGGTAGTAAAGAAATAAAATGAGAAAAATAGCAAGAGAGATGATGGTAAAAATGTTATGCCAAAAACGGATGTTAAGTAATCCAGAAACAATTTTAATTTCGTAAAGTGTTTCACAGAATTTATTTATAAATATGTATATATGTATATAAAAATATTTCTAAATGAAAATTATATGTATATATAGACATAAATTTATAAAAGGTTAAAATAAAACGAACTTCTGTTGTGTAGCTAAAAATCAATTTAATATTTACTCAGTCTTAAATATTTTATTATATATTTCACCTATACAATTTTTTGATTGCTTTAGTATCTTACTATAGCAAAAAATATATTTTCATAACAACATATGTATATATACAATCATTTTTTTTATGGAGAAGATTTTCTGATGTCATGTCAGAAATAAAATTTCAATTTTTATATATACAATATTTAGTATTTTTCTTCAATATAAATTTAACTAGAATTTATACTATATATATGTTAAATATATATTAATAAATAAATATAATTTTTAACAGAATCATTTTATATATTATCAAGGTATTTTAGTTTTATTTATTAACTATAGTATTTCCGGGAAAAAAAACCATTCCATTTAATGTGTCCAAAAATTTCAAAGAAAGTCTGAATAATTTTGGTCTTTGAATATGAACAATTTTAATCTAATTTTTAATGAAATATTATTGGTTTTTATATTTCAAATATTATACACATATATATATATATATATATATATATATATATATATATATGTATTTATAATATTTCAAACAATTTTCAATTTTGAAAATAAAATCGACATATTATCGGGAAAACAGATAACATATTCATAATAATAAAAATTTAAAAAAAAATATTCTTCCAAAATAAAACAAAATTAATTTAGTTGTTTTCGTATCGGAGTATTAATTCGACAATGATTAAAATTCATGTAAAAAAGTTCTTTAAATTTAACATAGCCATTAACATTATTTGAAAATAATTCTATTTTTATACGCTTTAAAATAATACTTTTAAAAATTTTCTTAAAATTGTGTGTAAGCTTATATGTATGTATTATAATTGTCACACTTTTTCCATATTTAGAACTAAACTAATAATATAAAAATTGAATTTTATGATGCCAAACGTTAATTTCAGTCTTATTTTTATATTTTAATTTAGGTAACACATTCCTAGGGTATTTCTATTCCAAATTTTAAAAAAACTTTTTTTTTTTGTAAAGAAATTAGGACACGTAAAAAGGATATATAAAAGCTGGTATATTTTAATTTAATAACAAATTGTATTTAAATTATATAGAAAATTAATTTTATATTCTTTTAGGTATTATCTAATTAAAAAAAATTTTATGTAAATTTTATGGTTTTACTTGACTTAAATAGCTCAGTTTTATTTAAACAAAAAAAAACAATTTGGGGAAAAACTTTATTTCTTTATAGAGGTGTTAAAATAATTATATTTAGTTTTTTTTTTACGGAAAATATACTTTTGAAGCGGAACAAAGGAAATATTTATGTTTAACTGAGAATTTTTGTAATTAAATAATTAATTTTAACAGGTTTTACTTTTTTTTGTAAATAAAAAAATTTTGGGGTTCAATTTTATTCTGCAAATGACTTTAAATGGCATTAAATTATCATTTATAGTACAGAGTATTAGGGAACATAAAGTTTTAGACTAATTTGTTTATATTATACAAAAAAAACAGATCTACTTAATTTGTAAAATTTTTCTAATTTTTTAATTAAAAGTCCTGTAATTATACGTAAAATCAATCTTAATACAATTTTATAAATACTTACGTACGAAGTATTCTGGAATTAAAAATTTTACGATTTTCAATTAAGTTACTATTAGATTTCCAATTAATAATCATTATGCAATTAATTTGATTAGATAATTGTTCATACTCTTAAGCACAAAAATTCATTATCAATATATAATTATTATGAAAAACATATCAATAATACATTAAAAATTTTAATAAATATATAATTTTCTTATCTTATTATCAAAATCAATAATGATAGTGTAATAACAAAATTATTACAAATTACAAAATAAAAACGTACATTAATTGTTTTTGTGTTTTTATAATCAGAAATAGGGGAGAGTTGGGCAAATTGTACAATCATACCATTACTTGTATTTGGAAATAATATTATTGATACCTAATAATTTGAAAATCTAGTAATGTAATAAGTCATATCAATATTAAAAGTTAATTGTATTTATATATTGTTAGTTCAAATTTTAGATGTGACAGACAATATTTTTTAAATGTATCAGACAATAGTTTTTATACGAACTATTCTAAGGCATTTTTAAACTTGAAATTAATTAAAGATTTTATTTATTTTATTTTTAATAACGAGCGACCAATATTAATATAACTAAATTACTTTAAATTAAAAGATTTATTTCATTTAAAGGTCTTAGAATTAAATATTTATTGTATCTTATCTTGAGTTTAGTTTGTAAAATATAATATAAAGTATTTATACACATAAATACCAGAACACAACATGTTTTGTATGTCAATTTTTTTAATTTTAATATAAGTTTTATAACTAAAATAAGAAAATTTTAATGGTAAATAATTTAAATTTGGACTTACTATTGAAGCTACATAACGTTTTGCATAAAAATGATTATGATAAATTATTAATAATTTTTCAGTATTTTTATGACACAACATTTTAATAAAATTAGGTATATTGAAGTAAAAATTTTATACACGACAACAACTAAATAAACTTAAAAAATATAGATTATAATTTAATACTGCGACAAGAAGCTTTTCAATTTTCTACGGTTAAGTATCTTCTATTTGAATTATTTTTAAATTAATTTAAAAACAAGTAAGACAGCTTCAGTATATCAATTAGTTTAGAACATCTGGTTCGTATTTATTATAAAACTATCGACCTAAAATAAAAGCTCATATATTTCAAAAATGTGTATTAATTATTTTTATTAATCAATATCAGTAAATTTAAATTTAAGTTCCTTATTTGGTGTATAAATTAATTTCAAAGTAAAAACATCATCAGCAGGATAATTAAACTCAACATTGAAATTTCTTATAATCTTTGCAATAGCTGTTTCCATTTCCATTTCAACTATTCTTTTACCAATACAAGACCTAGGTCCAAATCCAAATGGCAAATAAGCAAATGGATTATCAGTTTTAGTTGCTGAAGGACATTCATGTTGTTGACCGGATTGTGATCGCAACCATCTCTCTGGAATAAACTCTTTCGGTTTCTTGAAATCAAATTCAGTATTTTCAAATTCAGATATCATAATAATATCTGTTCCTTTTGGTATTTGATATCCTTTCAAAGCCAGATTTTGACCTGCACCACGTAAATTACCTTGTACTACGGGATAAATTCTAATTGCTTCTTTAATACATGCTCTTAAATATGGTAAATTTGTCATATTTTCTCTAGTTAATGAAGAATTTTTAGTAGGAAGAATTTTATTAATTTCTTCGCGTAATCTCTCTTGTTTTTCAGGATTTTTAGCCAATGCTAAAAGGCAGCTAGTAAAAGCTGTTGTTGTCTTTGAAATAAAAGCTATAAATTAATAAAACAAATTTCAAAACCAAAAAAAATTTTACCGTATCGACACCCGCCATTAACATATCAGTGGCCATTACAACAGCAACACTTTGATCATGCTTTAATAGCCTTTCCAAAACACTTTTATCATTTTCATTTTTCTCGTCAGAATTCTCATTTTGAAGCCGTATTAAAGCTTGATTAATATATTTTCCAATAATTTCAGTTAGATCGTCAAAAGCTTTCATTAATTGATAATATTTTGGAGTTTTTATCCATCTCCATATTGAAGGATTTAAATCCAAATCAACAGTTAACGAAAAAAATTTCGATAATGCGCTTATCAATTTTTTAGCATCTGGATTTTCAGCGTCACTTTTTAGTAGTCCTAAATGTGTATCTAATGCGACAACGCTGACTGATTCTAAGGTCCACAGATTTATGGTATCTTCAAATGAACCAGGAACTTCTTTACTTTCAGGATCACGTATTTCACGTATCTTATGTACAAATTCATCAGCCACTTTATCCATTTTAGGTATGTACATTCTAACAGTTCGCGGTTGCATTAATACTGGATTAACTATACTACGAAATTTAGCCCAACTTTCATTTTGTCTAACCACAATAAAAAATATTTAGTTGTAGCAATTTGAGAATAAAAAAAAGTCGTCTTTAAGTACTCAGATAAAAGTCCACCGACGTTCATTGAAGCTTTTGGATTTTTTATCGTCCGATAATGTATTAAGGTCTGTAAACCCAAACGATATGGCCAAATTCCCTCAGTACGATACACTTTTTCAAAACTTACTGGATCCCTAATAGCAATCATATCCTTCCTTCCAAATGCACCAATTATTCGAAATATTTCACCATATTCATTAAACATTGATTTCATCAAATTTACTCTTGGCAAGTTATAATATAGCCCTTTAAGAAGTTACAAAAATATAATCTATTGCATTCCCTAAAAAAATGTAAATTTGTACCTCCTGGTAAAAATCTTTTCACCATACAAAATGTTGATGGACCAGGAATTTTTTCATATGGCAAAGCATTATTCCATTCTGTTTCCATCGATTCCTTAGTAAGTTCATTTTCAAAATTTGTCTTCAAAATTCAATATCAACATTTATACAATTTCAAAATAACAATAAATATTTAGTACTAATACGAACCTTGGTATCAACTTTATTCCCCAGTGTTCGTATTGTAGTAAAAAAATAAGCGTTTTTTCTTAAATTATGTACAAAAAAATCCACATTTTTTTTAATAATCATTTTGCATAATATTTTAGTAACTTTGATTCTGTTTTATGTTTTTATCAAAACTTTCCGAAGAACTAAGCAATAAATATAACAAAGTTGTATTTATAAAAATACAGTAGTTTGTCAAAAAAATATGTTTAGTAATTAAAATTCTTAGATTATATACAAAGAATTACGACGAAATATAACCAGTCAAAATAAATATCAAGCTTAATAAATTATAAAAAATGTAAGAATACTGCTTTATAAGACTTCAGAGAGAATACTAACTGCATAAATAATTAATAATTATCTATGAAATATTTTCAATGATTTTGATTACAGTTACTAAATTTTTATATGTATATTAAAAGGTTCTATTAATTGTAAATATTTGCCACGACAATAACAAAATAAATTATTTTCAGTTAATTATGTAACAGTAATTATATTTATAAATGATATCAATAACCGAATATTACAAAATATAAACTAAACTCGTAGCTGACACTACAAATAATTTAAATTATATTTTTTCCAAAATTTAGATAAAAATGCGATAAAGCTTTTACAAAAATTAAATTTATGTTTTATTTCTAAATTATTATAACCTTGTGTGAAACTTCCACATTACTCATTTATGTAAAAAATCTGAGAGAATGTAGTTATCTAGCATATTTTTACATTCAATCTCATAGCACAACTACGAATAGATTAATTAAATTAACTAAAAAACTATTTATAAACTAAATAGTAATTTTGTTATAAACAAAAACTTTACTTATCTGTACTAAAATTTATTAGGTTTTATTTAACAATATTCTCTTTATGTTTGGCGCTACAGCTCGTGAAGAGCCTAGGATCTCATAACATTATATTATCGTAATTTGCACCTACTCATTTTTTATATGGATTGCGAACCATAAATTCCATTATAGTGTAGAAACTTTGATTGTAAAATGCTAATGCATTTTTATTAGTGAGACATTTGTTGGAAAGAACTCGTTTGGACCATTAGCATTTTTCCCTAATCTTAAATTATATTTTATTGTAATTTTATTACTAGTACTTATTTAAAGCTGAGAAAACGTCTCTGACGGTAGTTGAACCCAGTACTTCCTGCACCACAGATTAGTACACGACTTATTTATTTCGGCAAAAAATATGTTATTGATAACTTTTATAAGTAAAATTAATCAATTTCTAATATAAGTTTTATTTTTATTGATATTTTATTTAAACAACAATATCATTAAATTTACATTTAAGTTTCTTATTTGCTGTATAAATTAATTTTAAAGTAAAAACATCAGCAGGATAAATAAATTCAATATTGAAATTTCTTATCTTTGCAATAGCTGTTTCCAATTCCATTTCCATTTCAACTATTACAAGATACAAGATCTTGGTCCAAATCCAAAAAATAAGCAAATGGATTATCAGTTTTAGTTGCTGAAGCACATTCATTTTGTTAGCCGGTACTGTGATCGCAGTCATCTCTCTGAAATAAACTCTTGCGGTTTATTGAAATCATATTCAGATATCATCTGTTCCTTTTGGTATTTACAAGCAGAATTTGACCTGCAGCACATAAATTACCTTGTGCTACGGGATAAATTCTTATTGCTTCTTTAATACATGCTATCAAATAAGGTAAATTTGTCATATTTTTTTTGTTAATGGAGTATTTTTAGTAGGAAGAAATTTTTTGATTTTTTCACGTCATCTCTCTTGTTTTTCGGGATTTTTAGCCAGTGCTAAAATATAACCAGTAAAAGCTGTTGTATTCTTTGAAATAAAAGATATAAATAAATCAAATCGCGAAACCTCAAATTTCACTCTATCACACCGTCCATTAAAATATTTGTAGCCATTACAACAGCAATACTTTGATGATGTCATAATAGCCTTTGCAAAACACTTTTATCATCTTCATTTTTTTTATCAGAATTCTCATTTTGAAGCCGTATTAAAGCTTGATTAATATATTTTCCGCTGATTTTATTTAGATCGTCAAATGCTTTCATTTATTGATAATATTTTGGAGTTTTTACCCATCTCCATATTGAAGGACTTAACTCCAAATCAACAGTTAACGAAAAGAATTTCGATATCGCGCTTATCAATTTTTTAGCATTTGGATTTTCAGCGTGATTTTTTAGTAGTCCTAAATGTGTATCTAATGCGACAACGCTGACTGATTCTAAGGTCCACAGATTTATGGTATCTTCAAATGAATCAGGAATGTACATTCTAACAGTTCGTGGTTGCATTTATACTACGATATTTAGCCCAACTTTTATTTTGTCTAATCACAAAAAAATACGTTGCTTATAGTATTTGTTGTAATAAAATAGATTTTAATACTCAGATAAAATAACGCCAACATTCATTGTAATTTTGGATTTTTCACAGTCCGATAATGAATAAGAGTGTGGTAACCCAAACGATATGGCCAAAATCGCTAAGTAGAATACCCTTTTTTAAAACTTACTGGGTCTCTAATAGCAATCATATCCCTCCTTCCAAATGCACCATTTATTCGAAATACTTCACCATATTCATTAAACATTGATTTCCTCAAATTTACTCTCGGCAATTTATAAGATACATATACAAGAAGATAAGAAAAATATAATCTTTTGCATTCCCTAGGACAAAGTTTACATACTGGTAAAAAGCGCTTAATTATCGAAAATGTTGAATGACCAGAATATTGATGGACCAGAAACTCCGTAAATTTTTCATATTGCATCGAAAATGTTGATGGACTAGGAATATTTTTATTATTCAACTTTTTGTCCATCGATTCTTTAGTAAGTTCATTTTCAAAATTTGTCTATAAAATTTCATATCTCCTTTTGCAGAATTTTATAATACATGTTAATATTTATGACTAACCTTGGCATCAAATTTATACACTACTGTTCTTATTAAAAAATAAGAGTTGTTTCATAAATTATTAAAAATAAATCCAAATTTCTTTTAATAAGCATTTTGCTTAATGTTTTGGTAACATTTGTTCTGTTTTATGTTTCTATCAAAACTTTATGAAGAACTAAGCAATTGCAGGTTGTATTTATAAAAATATACTAGTTTGTGAAAAAAATATATTTAGTAATTTTAATTATATCATATCCATAGAATTGACGACGAAATCTAACCAATAAAAATAAAAATCAAGCTTAATAAATTATCAAAAACTGTAGAATAATTATCTATGAATTGTTGTCAATGATTTTTATTATAGTTACTAAATGTTTATATATTAAAGGTTTCTATTAATTGTAAATATTTGCAACGGTGGTAACAAAATAAATAATTTTAAGTTACTTATGTCAATGTCACATTAAATATATTTATAAATGTTATGAATAACCGAACATTACATTACAGAATACAAACTAAACTCGTAGCTTAATTTAAATAAGAAATTTTTTCCAAAATTTAGATAAAAATTCGATAAAGATTTACATAAACTAAATTTATATTTCCACATATTTTATAAGAATTCTGAGATAGTATTAACTCTGTAAATTTTATATAATTGGTCAGCTCACATACATTTCACATTCAATTTTAAAGCCGCAGTACAAATTTATAGATTAACTTCAAAAAACGTTTATTGTTATGAACTAAAAGTTTACGTATCTGCACGAAAATTTATGATGTTATTTTTAGCAATATTAAGATTATTTTTATTTCACGCCAAAAAATATTTTATAGATAACTATTTTTGGAAAATTTATCAATTTCTTTTATTATTTTTATTGATATTTTATTTAATCAACAATATCAGTAAATTTAAATTTAAGTTCCTTATTTGGTGTATAAATTAATTTCAAAGTAAAAACATCATCAGCAGGATAATTAAACTCAACATTGAAATTTCTTATAATCTTTGCAATAGCTGTTTCCATTTCCATTTCAACAATTCGTTTACCAATACAAGATCTTGGCCCAAATCCAAATGGCAAATAAGTAAATGGATTATCAGTTTTGGTAGCTGCGGGGCATTCGCTTTGTTGGCCGGATTGTAATCGCAACCATCTCTCCGGAATAAAGTCTTTCGGTTTATCAAAATCAAATTCAGTATTTTCAAATTCAGATATCATAAGGATATCTGTTCCTTTCGGTATTTGATATCCTTTCAAAGCCAGATTTTGACCTGCAGCACGCGCATTGCCTTGAACAACGGGATAAATTCTAATTGCTTCTTTAATACATGCTCTCAAATATGGTAAATTTGCCATATTTTCTCTTGTTAATGGAGTATTTTTAGTAGGGAGAATTTTTTTAATTTCTTCACGTAATTTCTCTTGTTTTTCAGGATTTTTAGCCAATGCTAAAAGGCAGCTAGTAAAAGCTGTTGTGGTCTTTGAAACAAAAAACATAAATTAATAAAACAAATGTCAAAACCTTGAAATTTTACCGTATCGACACCCGCCATTAACATATCAGTAGCCATTACAACAGCAACACTTTGATCATGTTTTAATAGTCTTTCCAAAACACTTTTATCATTTTCATTTTTCTCGGCAGAATTTTCATTTTGAAGCCGTATTAAAGCTTGATTAATATATTTTCCGGTGATTTCAGTTAGATCGTCAAACGCTTTCATTAATTGATAATATTTTGGAGTTTTTATCCATCTCCATATTGAAGGATTTAAATCCAAATCAACAGTTAACGAAAAAAATTTCGATAACGCGCTTATCAATTTTTTAGCATCTGGATTTTCAGCGTCACTTTTTAGGAGTCCTAAATGTGTATCTAATGCGACAACGCTGACTGATTCTAAGGTCCACAGATTTATGGTATCTTCAAATGAACCAGGAACTTCTTTACTTTCAGGATCACGTATTTCACGTATCTTATGTACAAATTCATCAGCAACTTTATCCATTTTAGGTATGTACATTCTAACAGTTCGCGGTTGCATTAATACGGGATTAACTACACTACGAAATTTTGCCCAACTTTCGTTGTGTCTAATCATAATGAAAAAATAGATTGATATTTGTAGTAATAAAAAAGATTTTAATACTCAGATAAAAGTCCACCGACGTTCAGTGTAGCTTTTGGATTTCTCACAGTCCGATAATGAATTAAGGTTTGTAAACCCAAACGATATGGCCAAATTCCCTCAGTACGATACACTTTTTCAAAACTTACTGGATCTCTAATAGCAATCATATCCTTCCTTCCAAATGCACCGGTTATTCGAAATATTTCACCATGTTCCTCAAACATTGCTTTCATCAAATTTTTTCTCGGCAATTTATAATATGCACCTTTAAGAATGTTACTAAAATATAATCTATTGCATACATTAAAAAGTCATAATTTTGTACCTCCTGGTAAAAATCCTTTAACTATCGAAAATGTTGATGGACCAGGAATTTTTTCATATGGCAAAGCATTATTCCATTCTGTTTCCATCGATTCTTTAGTAAGTTCATTTTCAATATTTGTCTACAAAAATTTCATATCTCCATTTACGTAATTTTGTAACAGATAATAAGATTTATAACTAACCTTGGTATCAACTTTATTCACTAGCGTTCTTATTGCAGTTAGAAAATAGGAATTGTTTCTTAAATTGTGTACAACTAATTCCACATTTCTCTTAATAATCATTTTGCATAATATTTTAGTATTTTTTTATACTGTGTGATGTTTTCTTATAAAGTTTTCAGAAGAACTAAGCAATTACGGATTGTTTTTTTTAAATAAACTAGTTTGTCAAACAAGTATGTTCAGTAATTATAATACATAGATGGACGACGGAATATAACAAATTAAAATAAAATATTATAGACTTCAGACAAAATACTAACTGCAGTAATAATTATCTATGGAATATTTTCTATCCGTTTGATTACAATTACTGAATGTTTAAACATTAAAATTTTCTATTAATAACAAATATTTAGAACTACGTTAACAAACATATTATTTTTAGTTAATTATGTAACATTAAATATATTTATCAATGATATCAATAACCGAACATTGCAGAATACAAACTAAACTCATAGCAGAATACAAACTAAACATTGCAGAATACAAACTAAAAATAACCCGATAAAGCTTTTACTGAATTGTTGTATGTACTTGTTTGAAGCTTCCATAGTACTGAATATTATATAAGAATTCTGATAGAATATTAATTCCATAAATTTTATATAATTTGTCAGTTCGCATACTTTTATATACAATTTCAAAACTGAAGTACAAATTTATAGATTAACTTAAAAAAAATGTTTATTGTTATAAACTAAAAGTTTACACATCTGTACTAAAATTTATTTTATATTTTTTTTAACAATATTAAGATTATTTTTATTTGAGGCCAAAAAATATTTTATAGATAACTTTTTTTGGAAAATTTATAAATTTCTTTTATTATTTTGATTATCTTTAATCACCAATATCAGTAAATTAAAATTCAAGTTCCTTATTAGGTGTAAAAATTAATTGCAAAGTAAAAACATCATCAGCTGGATAATTAAATTCAACATTGAAATTTCTTATAATCTTTGCAATAGTTGTTTCCATTTCCATTTCAACAATTGTATTACCGATACAAGACCTTGGCCCAAATCCAAATGGCAAATAAGCAAATCACATTTAGTAGCTGTTGAGCATTTAGTTGACAGGATTGTTCTCGCAGCCATCTTTCAGGTATGTTCATAATCTGAAACCGTATTTGATATCCACATAATGTAATATTTTGACCAGCTTCGCCCGCATTACCAGGTTTAACAGGATAAACTCGACACCCGCCATTAACATATCAGTAGCCATTACGACAGCAACACTTTGATCATGTTAAAGCTTTAAGATCATGTTAAAGCTTTAAGACAGCAACACTTTGATCAGCTTAAAGCTTTCGATAATGAACTAAAGTTATTCGATAAGCCGAGATACATTCTGTCTCTAAACTAATTCGATAAGGCGTGATACCTTCTCTGTTCGATGGACTTTGTGAAAATTGGTTGGATTGCGGATAATAACCACATCACGCCTACCAAATGCACCATTTATTCGAAATATTTCACCATATTTATTAAATAATGATTGCATCCAAAAAGCTCTTTTTATAAAATTCACCTTTTAGAAAGTACCTTTTAAAAATAAAAAAAAAAAATTTAATATCCCTTAAATGAGAAAATGTTGTTGGACCAGGAATTTTTTCATATGGCAAAGCATAATTCCATCGATTTTGCAGTAATTTTATTTTCAATGAATCTGCAAGTTTTATATCTATATTTACAAAATTCTTAATTGGTTTAAAACTTAACCTTAGTATTAGTATCCTTAGTATCAGCTCTAACCTTAGTATCAGCTCTAGTACCAGCGTTCGTATTCTAGTACAAATTTCATGTTGTATTACATATATTTAATTAATATTTTGCACTACTTCAAAGCTGTAATTTTAGTAAAAATACTAAAATTAAATTATATTTTAAAATTCATATGTTTTCCCAAAACTCACAAATTTTAGAATATATAATTATAAGTTTATTAAAATATAATTTTAATAAATTTTAATTAGAATATTGGTTTAATATATATGAAATGATATTTATTATAGACTTCATGCATATGTAATCATATTTATTTTAGACTTCGTACATAATTAAACTGGTATATTCAAGGTCGTTTGATTAAAGCTTTCTTGCAATCATCTGGTTAGAGCTTTTAAGAGAAAAAACATATTGCTCGTATGCTAAAATAAAATTTTCTGTCAAAGTTTAATTTGTAATAAAATTCTCTCAAAATGTTGGGAGACTAAAATTTTAGCTAAGTAATTACTCCGCGCATAGGTTAGTTAGATATACAAGATATAAGAGAATTTATTGGTAATTCTTGATAAGATTATTTTTCCTGTAGCAGGGTTTCAAACTATAAGCTAATTAGACTTTAACTGTAAGTTAATTAGACTTAAAATATATTTTATTAAGTTTTAAATAAATTCAAACTTAAATTTCTTATTTAGTATGAAAATTAATTTTATAGTAAAGGCATTATTAGATAAATAATTAAGCTCATCATAGAAATTTCTTATAATTTTTAGAACTGTTTTTAATCCTATTTGTAATTGCAAATTCAAATCACAAATAATTTATAGCAAATTTCTAAACAGATTTCATAACAAATTTCTAAACAGATTTATAACAAATTTATACATTTCATTTAATTTCATTTCGAATTTCTTTTAATTAATTATAAAATAAATATAAATTCAATATTCAAAAATATAGATTTAATGTTCACTTAATAATTATTATTCCAATTGTAGAAAGCTACGTTTTACTAATTAATAATTTTATTAAATATGATATCGGCTTCTTCTAGAAATTGTTTCAATTTAACTTATTACTGATATGTTTACATACAATTTTTATATTAAAACCACTCAGTTGTCAGGTTTAAAAATAACAAGAAATTGTTGTTATTTTAATTTAACAGACTAAAAGTCAATAAAGACCAAAACTTTTGTGTTAGTCACTTTAAATTATCACGAATATGAAAAATATTTACTTAAAATCGTGATATAATTTGTATAATTGATAATTGTGTTAATTAAATATTTATCAAAATTATTCTCGTAATTCACAAATATTTTAATTAACATCAGTAAATTTAAATTTCAATTCTGCATTTGGTACATTTATAAGATTTGTTTTGAAAATATTATCATCTGGATAATTAAATTCAACATGAAAATTACGTATTATTTTTGCTAAACCAATTTCCATTTCAATGTCAACTAATCTTCTTCCAATACAACTCCTTGGACCAAAACCGAATGGTAAATAAGCAAATGGATTTAATGGTTTTGTACCTATAACTGGACAATTTATCAAATCATTTTCTTGCTTCTTAGTTCTTAACCATCTTTCTGGAATATATTGATTACTATTCGAAAAATGTTTATTATCTTTATGCAAAAGAACATTAGGCATTGCCATATCAATATCTTTCGGAATACGATATCCTTTTAGAATAATATCCTGTCCAGTTGTACGTAAATTACCAGCGGTTACAGGATACATTCGAAGACCTTCTTTAATGCATGCTTTTAAATAAGGTAAATTTTTCATATTTTCATTTGTTAATGGTGAACTTTTTTCGGGAAGAATTTTTTTTAATTCCATTCGCAGGATTTCTTGTTGTTCAGGATTTTTTGCTAAACCAAGAAGGCAAGCTACATACGCCGTAGTTGTCTAATATAAAATTAAATAAAGATATTATAGTGAAAAATCAAATTAATTACAGATTTATTTTACTTACACTATCAACACCACCAAACATTAAATCCATTGCCATTACAATTGCAATTTTTTTATCAACTTTTAATAATTTCTCAAGAACACTTTGTTCTCCATCACTATTCTTATTTTGATTCATTTTCTCTAATGCATTTTCAATATATTTAATTGTTATTTCTGTAATTGTTTCCAATGAATTCATCATTTTATAAAAATTCCGTGTTTTAATAATTTTCCAAAATGATGGTTTAATATCCAATTCATAACTTAATTGAAAAAATGAAGACATTGCAGTAATTAATCGTATTGCCTCTGGTGTTTTATTATTTTCACTTATTAAACCTAATTCTGTATCCAATGCAACAACACCAATTGATTCTAATGTCCATAAATTAATATTGCTTTCAAATGTGCTTGGAACTTCATTGGTAACAGGATCTCGTAGTGATCGTATTCTACAAAGAATCCCAAAAATTATTTAATCATTTTTCAATTATAAACAATGTTTTTTACAAAAAACCTTTCAACAAATTGATTAGCCACTTTATCCATTCTTGGAATATATATCCTAATAGTTTGAGTCTGCATCATTACTGTATTTACAACTTTTCGAAAATTATACCATTCCTGTCCTTGTCTAAAAATTTATACCAAATAGTTCTTTATCAAATTTTGTTACTATGATAAACAAAGAAAAAGTTCTTACTCGGCTATTAGACCACCAGCACCATTAAAAATATCAGGTCTTTTAATTTTTCTATAATAAACAATTGCATCTAAACCTCTCCGTATTGGAGATGGGCCTTCTGTTCGAAAAATTTTCTCAAAATCATCAGGATCAAATGTTAGAATAATATCACGTTTACCAAAAACACCTGGCATTCGTACAATATCACCATATTCATTATGCATTGATATTTGTAATTCTTTCAATTGTTTTTTATAATATTTTCCTTAAAATTATATTTAATAAGATTTAGTATATTTTTATCTATAAAACTTAAATACCTCCAGGTAAAAATCCTCTTATTAATGATAATTTTGTTGGACCTGGTATCTTTTCATATGGTAAAGCCAGTTCCCATTGTAATTCAGGTTTTGATATAGATTTTTTTTCAACATTATCATTTGCATACTATTTATTTCACATACGAAATTAATTTAATTTAAATAAAATATTAATATTAAGCACCGTATAATAATTTCTTACTTTTAATTGTGTCCCAAAATAACGAATTTTGTCTTCAAAATTTTTTGTAAAATTTATAATCTTTTTAATAATCATAGTGAAATGTATAACATTAGCTTCAATATATATGTTTTTTAAATGCACTTAATTTTTTTTTAAATCGACTGAAATTTTTGTTCCTTCCTGTTCCGGTTACAAACATCAACTGTTTCACAATAATTATTTCTAATAGTTCTAAGACTAAAAATATATTACTTAAGATCAAGTTCACGGACATTTATGTTAAAAGATGCAACGATAAAAGATTTTGTAAAGTTTATATATTCTTTTATTCATTTTATGTTAATTTCAATTTATACAAATATAACCATATTGCACCCCTAGTAGAAGACCGTCACATCTTAACAAAATTAAATTTATATTTATGTAAATCTAAATCTGTCGAATAAATTAAAATAATACTTTTCGGTTCAGATTGAACCATTAACGGGTACCGCTATAAATAGCTATGTACGCCTGTCGTTTTAAACCAAATGTTTTCTTGAATTATTTTTCAATTATATGACACCATAAACCCATTCTAACTACCAAAATCTAACTAAGAGCACGATTTTCGTAAAACTACTAACTTTGAGATTATTTTTCAATTTTTCTAAATAAATTATATTGATTTTCAATCACAATTCGTATAAATAGTTTTGCTAAATACCAATTTAATTCCAGCTCTACAATCAAAAACGAAGCTATAAATTCTACAAAGAAATTCATCATTATTTATACATTAAAATTTGTCAATAAAATATAATTCTGATACAATTTTATGATCACAACACTATGTAATATGTCGCAAAGTATTATTTATTATTTACCACATTTTATGTTTAAAAAGAAAAGAAAATATTTTTATTATCTCTCAAATACACATAAAATAAACCAGTAATAAAAGTAATGTTCTGTTTAATGATTATATAGACAACATCTAACTTAGGATTAACTAAGAATACCAAATATCTGATCCTTTTTGCCTCAAGACAAAAATTACGACAACAACTGATTGTTGATATCCTTTTAAAAAAAATTTTATTACCAAAAACAAACTTGATTGAAAAACAAATCATGTACTCAAAGCTTGACATTTTTATAATGTTTTCGTGATGCAATCATTGAAATAAATATTGGGGTGGAAATATTTTCTTTTCAATTACAAAACATTTAATTGCAATGTAAAAATTTAAAATTGTATATTTTTATGATAGATAAGATCTTGAAAAATTATTCAGGTATAACAATAATAAACTAGATTCTCATACCCAATATTTTTCAAAGATTTTTTCGTATAAAAATCTGGAGCTACATAAAATAAACATTCATAAATTCAGTATAAACCATACCCAACAAAAAACAAATACAAATTTTTTTATAGCTTTTTTTTATGTTTCTATCGTTTATGTCCTCTAGAATATTTATCTACTTTTACTCGTATTATTCTCCACCTAAAAATATTAACAAATTTAATTTTTCTATCTGGGTGAAAATGATTTTATTGTTGCGACATTATCCTTTTTCAATATATATACACAACAATGCGCTTTGAGCTATAATTTTTTATTCATCAACCGAGAAATTTACAAAATTAAGATAATGTTGTACCAAAAAAAAATCGTCATTCTTTTACAGGTAGTTCTACCTTAACACAAACCATAAGCTTAAAGTGCAAAAAATACATAGTTAAAAAACAAAAATCAAATCAAATATTCTTTTTATTATAAAAGCGTAAATGTAACATTCCTGATGAGTTTTATTATACGTTCAGTTGTATAAATAAGTATTTTGATGCTCTTTTGATAATATGCTATAATAATTTTTTTTTTTTTGAATACGTTTTATTATTTGGTATTTATATGGATATGTGTTAAAGGACGATAAGATGGTGGTAAATAGAATATAAAAAGATATCAAAAAAAAATTATATTATAATAGGAAAAAATTTTTTTATTATGATGACAGAAATTATATTACACACCATAAAGCAAAAATTAACTGCAAAAAAAAAAAACAAGATCCTTATTTTTATATACAGAGAATATGAAATTAATTGAATTGTATGAATTGTCTGTCGGTCTATAAAACTTTTTTTCAGGAGTATATACAATATTATAGTTGATAAAAATCTTTATGATATTTTTATGCAATAAAAAATAAGAATAATTTTTATTTTACTTTTATGAATGAATTGAAAATATAAAATGGATACAAAATAACCAACAAAAATTAATTTTATTATTTAAAAAATATTATATAATAATAATTAAATAAAAGATTTAAAATGGAAATTTATAATTTTATTTATTTGTAATTATTTGTTATTTATTAAATTATATATTAAATAATTATTTATTGATTTAATTAAAATATTTTTATATTTAACGTAATCATAATTAATTATTTTTTAGAACAAATATTTATTATTATTTTTATGTCTTGATTTTTTTTTTTTTTGCGTAAAATGCAGATTTTAATAAATCTATTTTATTTATCAAAGAAAAATTATTTTAATAATATTATAATTATTAATCTTAAATATTGTAATATTTAATTTATTTGACATTTATTAGTATTTCTAGAATTTCACAATATTAATTAAATAATAATTCTTGGTTTGAAGAATTCCAATATGTAAGAATATATCTTAATTTATATATTTTTTGGTTTACTTTTTTTTTTTTTTGGAATTATAATTTAACCCACGTAATCTTTAACCGAAACAAAATAAAAAGTATAATTAAGAAAATAATCCATTAGTTTGGTTAACATCAAAATCAAATATGAGGTCAGAATAAGAGATTCAAAAAATGTTATGAAATGAACCATAAAAAATTTATGTATGATCAAAAATATTGAAATAACTTTCATTTACCATAGACTCATACACAGCATAAAATTATTCAAAATATAGAAAAATAGATTAACACCACAATATAAATTTTTAGGCATAGAAGAAACATTTCTCAATAAATCATCTTTGATGGTGGGAAATTTGAAAAACTTACAGACAAAATATATTTGCTCTGTTATACTATTGTAATTTTAGTGTCATCTATTGTCCGAGACATCAATATTAGGCCAAGTTTACTCAGCTGAATGAATACAAGGAATAAAACACAGCAAAATATAATTTTGGATGTGGAAAAAATACAATTATGTAATTTTCTAACAACAAATGTTCTTAATGGTTTTAAAATCTATACCATTTTTCCACGTACTGGTATTCAATTGGTATTTAGTTGAAATGGATTGAGTAGAAAATTACAAGAAATAAAAAAGTGTTAACTCAATCCCTATGTCCATGGAAGGTAATTCGAGTAAAATTTCAACTCGTCATGGAAGCAGCTAATATAAAACAATGATAGCTGTAAATTGCAATAGAATGTTTTGAAACCCTTATTGTGATAATAAGGCTAGATTTGGGATCTAGTTCCATCAGAAGAATATATTCAAAAAGCAGTTTATGAAATTGTAGAGGTAAAGTAAAATAGGAGAGCCTATATTTCATATAATGGTCTCAATTTGCACTTAAATAAGACATCAATTGTTAAAACGCGCATAAGACCAAAATAGTCAGATTAATATTTTAAAACTTACTATCCTCAAATTTCATTCAATCAGAAACTAAAAAAAAATAGAATATAATAATAATATTTTTATTGGCATATCGCGCTTTTAATAAATCGGTATAAATTTCTTATCTCAAATTTCGTTTAACTAATTTTTCCATTATGATAATATTTTATGCTACCGAACAAATATTAAAAGAATCTTTAATCATCAACAAAAATTTATTCCCTTTCCATTAAAACTCCACCATCCAAGGATTTAGTTAGTCTTATACAAAAATATCCCCACATATATAACAGCCAATCTATAACTGGTAACACATTAATGTTACTAAATACCAGCCCCCTAAACAATAACAACAACAAAATAACTATTGTAGGTTGGTAATGGCCCTTAGAGATATTTAAGTATTACAGATTCCAAAGCGCAAAATAACTTATTAATAAATATACATAAAGCATCCCTTTCTATTTTATCATTTTAATATATATATATATATATATATATATATATTTTTTTTTTTGTTTTTTTTTTTGCACCCCCATCTCTGTAAGTCTCTATCGTCATATTACTTAATTCTGCTAATAAATGAAATTCCATGCCAGCAAAAAATTATTATATTCCCTTACCAAAATTACTTCGTTACGCTATTAATAATATTATTTCGTTAGTCTTATTTTTTGTTTTGTTTTTTTCTTTATATACATATATATATCCTTTACCGTAAATTCCGTATCCGTTGTTATTGTTTACGAATTGTAGTGTATATACTTTTATTGCATTATTAGTTTTAGCTTTTGTGGGTGTTTTTTGGTAGTTAAGTTTTGTATAAGGGTTTTGTAGATAAATTTTATTAAGAGGGGTTAGAGGATTACTTCGATGAATATAAAAAGGGACTATTATTTCGTCCATAGTAGCTAAAATATATATGTATATTTGAAATTGACGCCAATTATCAGATATCCACGCATCGGAATCCTATAATCTCGCTTGGGAATAAAAAATAGCTAAAAAAAAAAATAAACTTAAAATTATATTGAAAATTTTTGTTATTTTTCTTTTATTTCAGTTTACCTTTGAATATCAAAATTTAACACCGATGCTGTTAAAGTATTGGTAATGTATCTTATTTTAACAATATCATTTTAAGTGAAATAATATTTCTTGATGAGGCAATTTAAAAGTATTAATTTGATCCTTAGGGAATATTTCGGTCACTATGCAAGTTTTTATGAAAATGTAATGTTGAAAGCCAAGCAAATATAAGTGTTAGAAAAACACTTAAATTTTCTGTTAGAAAATACTTAAATTTGCTTGTTTTTTTAGTGTAAATTTCCAATATACAACGCTCGAAGAAGAAGTAAATTAGGCTGTTTTATTACTGCTGGAAAATTGCATTTTTTTTTTAATTTACAAAAGTTTTCGTAAAACAGCATATGAAAGTGTATCTCACAATGAACGATATTTTAAGCTATATTTTTTATTTCTACCCAAATTAATCTGATTAATCTGTTTGATGTTAAACTGTCACAATAATTATTAAATCCAGAGCTAGCAAATTATAAGTTTCTTGTGTTTTCTCCTGCCAAGCAATAGTATGGCATTTTTTATATGGCAAATTTTAAATTTCTGAAACTAAGATTAATCTCCAATCAAATCAAATTAAAATTTTAATAAGATTTAAATTAGCGACACAGTTTTAATTCACTACAGAAATCAACTAAGTATTATTAGATACTTTCTGAAACCAAATACAATATTATTTAGTAATTGTCAATTTATAGAAACAATGAATTTTTTAATGTACCTCAATATTTTTGTTAAACATATGTAGAATTAAAGCATAAAAATAACTAAAAAAAAACTCATAAAAATATATTATAAATTCAAATTTTTATTTGAATTATAATTTAATATATTCTAATAATAGTTTGGTATTCCCGACATATCTTTATCTGTAATCTCAATTTGTGTTTAGCACTAATGCTTTCAAATGGAAAAAAACTGACTTTAAATTAGATCTTGGATTTATGATAAAATACTAAAATAGAGTTTCTAATTCTCGTCATAGACATAATATGGGACTGAATTGAAAACAAATTAACTTAAATTCAGTGATTGCCTCTCCACAATACTGCCTTAGAGCACGATTTACATAAGAGACCTTATAACATATGAATTACACCTTAATAACATGTGACTAAGCGAAGAATATAATATTGAATACTATTGATTTGAAAAATATTATAATAAATTATTTTTGATAGTTTCTCAAACTATATAAAATTAAATAATATTATGCCCACAAAAAATGGATATTAAATTTATTTATACCAATCTCTTAAATTATATTCAAATAATAATAATATTAAAATAAATCCGATAATAAAATTAAACGCCATTGTATAATAAAAACACTTAAAATAACATAAAAAAAAAATCATACAAATTTTTATATTCCATTTTCGTCCTTATAATTTTTAACAGAATTTTATTTGATTTTGTTTTTTATTTAATTTTTATTTTTAGTTGGACATTAAATCTAATCAAAAATTCAAATTATGAAAACATATAGACAGAAAATAATAAAAATTATGTAACAATAATTTTTTTGCATAAAAATCTTGTTAACATCCTTATTCCATATGCGTCTCAATCATTATTTTTTTTTTCGACTAGACAATTCGACCAAAATTTCTTCTTACAAAACAAAAATTCACTTAACTACATAAAAATTCAAAAACAGACATAAATAAAACTGATTTGTCTGAATGAAGAAAAAGGAAAATTTGATGAAGAAAAAAAAAACAAACAAAATTCAGGATATTGTGGCTGGAATCATCATTTTGAAAGACTATCAAAAATTATTACAGCTTTAAGACGCGGCAGCATTCTCCTTCTACAATTTTAATTTTTTATTTGTTGGTTTGTTTGTTTCTCCTGTATAAGGATTTTTAAGGGTAATATTATTGCCTAATATTTTTTTAAGAGACAATGATACCAATTTACTTTCCAAGATATACTGAAAAACTTTATGTTCATTTACCCCATTTTTACAATATAACGAATAAGAATTTCATATTTTCTTCTTTTTTTTTAGTTGGAATTGGTTTAATCATTAAACCAACAAAAAATACAAAAAAAAAAAGATACTGATGTCATAAAATTATGCTTAATGTTTTTGAAATTGCTGTTTTTAGGAGATAAGTCCATAAAGTAAATTACATTGTAATTGAATGGTGCGTTTGTGTGGTTTTTGATTATACAAAAAAGTAAATGTTATATTTTTCAATGGTAAATTTTAATGCTTTTTAGTTAAATTGAGGAAAAAAGAAGCGAAAAAAGTAAATACTTTTGTTTTTGTTATATGAGACAGTAATTTTTGAGTTTAATAAAAATATGCTTCTGGAAGCAATTTTTAATACAATTTTATGGTTAATCATAAATAAATATTTTTTATATAATATATAAGTATGATAATATATGAAGATTTATACACAATTAATTTTATACTTTCAGTTTAACTCTAGAACTACCAAATGTTTATTGAGTTATAGCATTATAATAATACTAATCCATAAAAGACGGCATTAGATATTCTAGCAACAAGAAATCACAATATACTAGATATTCTCAGAAGAATCGATATGTTTAAATAACCTAATTCATATACCGTATTTATTTCTTCCCAGGTAATTGTTTCCTACCGTACAGAAGCAAATGCTGCTATAATATATTTCATGCTGTCCAGTAGAAATATAAATTTTTCCAAATAAACTAATTACTAATTTAGGATATGTAATTGTTTTAACTAAGTATATCAGTAACTATCAGTATAAACTTGTACATTCAATTACACTTCAAATTAATAGCATATAATAATTAAATAATTTACAAACAACTTATGTATAAATTAGGAAATAATCATAACCATAGTAATTTTTAACATGACCTTCCACAAAAAAAATGTTAAATATTTCATCCATATTCTTGATTTTAATATACCACCTGATATTTTTTATTTTCCTTTTTAGTAGTAAAATATTTACACGCATTTAAAATGCCGGCTTAATAAATATAAAAATAATATAACAACAAACAATTTTTCTCTAATATCGTAAAATTTCCAGACAACAACTATAATAAATTTTTATGGTACGCAAAAGTGTGCCGTTGACATAAATTTCATTTTTATTAACAAAACTGTCGCTAATAACAATAAAAAATGTCCCAAATTTCAAGGACATCGATTTTTTTCTTTTTTTTTTTTGTGCTTTTTTATTCAATATTTTGTTGCGTACATGACGTACCGAATTTTGAAAAAAAAAAAGTACAAAACTTTTGAATTTCTACATCGTCACTCCGGGGATATCAACATTTGTTGCTTGATTTTTTTTTTTTTAAAGGCAAAAGTGATAACAATAAAAACAATATAAATACACCCATCTCCTCCTACTCTGCCCCCTTCATATTTACTCTATATAAATAATAATATATATATATATATATATATATATATACATAACCTTTATCAGACTATCAGACTTATAGTAGACACATTGACGATGAGATGCCACAAAATTCTGTTAAGGATATCCGGAGGAAAATAAAGTGAACTATAAAAATTTGTGTAATTTTATAGACGGAAAAAAGGTGAAAATCTGGAAAATTTATAGTTGTACGTCATGTAGGGGAAAATCAAAATAAGAAAAATTTATATCAGTATATGTTATTGTGTCTGTAACACCAGGATATGAGAAGTAATATATATTTTTGAAAAATATATATAAAAGAAAAAAAAGTGGGCAGGATGATAAATATATTTTCTCCCCACTTTAATCTATATTTTCTGAAAAAAAAAATCTCTTAGTTTCAATGATGAATAGATGGACAGATGAATATTGTTGTTTTGGATATAATTTCCCAAAAAAGAAAGTCAAAGAGGGATGAAATTTTCTGTGTAAAACTTGTTAAAAAAAAAACAACAACACAATTATAAAAAGAATTTTCGTTCTATTTTATTTTGATTGTATTAAAATACTGTGACGTCACATATTAAATCGTCCTCTTTGAATGTATATGAAAGAATCCTCTTTATATTGAATAATTATGAATTTAACAAGCATGCTACTGAACTGTTGCCATATACAATGTCGATTGTTGGTTGGACAGCCAACAGTATAATTTTCAAGAAACGATTTTGCGCACATTTATGCATCCAGGAAAGTCTTTGTTTATATCGTTGTAATTTTATATATGTATACATATAAGTATGATAAAAGATAAAAATGAAGGACTCGAATAAGGAAATTGAGATTAAAATGTACATGAATGAAAGATCTAAAATTAATTTTAGTAAAACAAAAATTATATTTTTAATATATTTTTAATTTCATGAATGGAATTATATTAGTTTTGCCCGTTTTGTCTAACACGATATCATTGGTAACTCAAAAACTTTTCAATATTTTAACAAAATATTATTCAAATTTAATTATTAAATTTACTGGTTAGGGGAAAGGTGCCTAAATCGTATAAGTTTTCAATATTTCGTTTCTTTTGTGTAGAAATACTTAATAAAACTTTTAAAGTTTCTAATAAATTCAAATTTTTATATTTTTTTTCATTTCCAAATTGTACAATTTAGGAAAGTGGTTTCTCGCATTACCTACAACCTTAGTATATTTCCAATTTAGCCCTAATTGTACCAGCACAATACAGGATAAATTGAAATAAACGGTGGTCCAATTTATGCGACTAGACACAAGTTAAAATTTAGTACAATAAATATTTAATTACAAGCCCTTTTAATGAAATAAAATTTTAAAATAATATTTAATATATTGTCCGTTGTAAAATCTAAAAAATGAAATCTTTACTTGATTGAAACTCCAAAAAACTTGCAGGGAAAATCGTGTACAAATTATAATCTCACTTAAACGTAAAAAACTAAAACTACAATAAATCAATACTAGTGTGGCTTATTAAGTTTTCATGCCGATTTATAATACTTTTACCAATATCTCAAGTCAAGAGATATCAATAATATTATTCTGGTTTCGATACAAGCAGTGGTACGACTTAGGTGACTGCCCCCTATTATTTCTATTTTAATTTTCTCAAAGTAATCTCTATTAAATTTTCATAAAAATAGTCCATTATTTTTCTGATTAATAGTTTTAAAAATCCAGTTTTCTAGTGAACTAAAGGTGAATTGTTTCTCTCATTTATTAAAGTTGACAAATTATTAATTTCTTTCTAACAAATTAATATTAAATCCGAATTATTCTTATCAACAATGTCAAAACCTACCAGTTTTAATTTACTAGCTTTTCTTAAATTTTCTATTTCTATAACACTCCACCATCACACCAAATAAATTAATATTTACATTTTTAATATAAATTTATATCCTTTTTTTTGATTTAATTTATATTAACTAATAAAATTAGTACAAAATTACATGTACTTAATTCATTTTTATATTATACATATAAAAAAAACTCCATATTATAATAATATTTATTAACTTTCATACATTATTCGGGGTTGTTGGCGGCTGATTTCAATGTCAATGTCGTCATAAATGTCTGATTTTATCTTCATGTAATTTATTATCAAAGCTTTATAAATTCAGTCAGCCGATTGTACCCATATATACTTGGTATATATATTAAAATACCATCATTATAACCCAGAAGGAAAAAAAAACATCCTTATATATATATATATAAAAATTTGTACAATTTTCAGAAAAATAATAAAATTTTATAAAGCCATATTCATTCTGATACTAAAATAAAACCCAACCCGTATAAACAAAAACCACCCGGCCCAGGAATGATAACGAAAAATGGGTTTTGGGAAAACAAGTAACATTGAATTAATATAGTAGATTTTTCTTCATTTTTTTTTTTTTTTTTCAAACATAAAAGTTCTGTTTCGGACGGGTGGAGAAATTATAAGTGAAACATAAACGTAACATTTCCTAGTCTTTATTTTTATTTTTTTAAATAAAAAAAAATACATTTTGATTACTTTACTTATTTTGATTTTTATGAAAATCAATATTTTTTATAGGCTTGGCAACAGTTCAGTGATATTGCTGCCGAATAAGAATTTTTCTTCTTTTTTTTTTGTTATAATGATGAGATAGCAGAAAATTCATTTTCAGCTACCATGGGTGAATGGACTTTATTAAAATTTATAGTATTGGAAAATTGATTGTACTAAATAATGTAAAAAAGTAAATTAAGAGAAATATCTTGTTTTTTTGTTTTTTTTTGATTATTTGACATCAAGGTTTAATATATTTTTTAGGTTAATAGGTCAACAAAATATTTTTAAAAAGAAATGAAGACAAAGTTTTTGTAAATTGCTATATTTTTGTTGTTAAAGATTTAATTTTTGTTTGCTAAAATTTTATAAATTAGATTAGGAAAAATTTATATAATTTTTAATTGTTATTCGTTTTTGAAAATTAGATAAGAATATTTGACAAGTTTAATATCATAAGTTGATAAAATAATCCTAATTTAATCCGATTTTATAGTCCAAACCTTGAATAAAATAAATGTCCAAGATGTCTGCTTGGAAATTTCTTAGAAAAGTATGTTAACTAAAAGTTGCAACAACAAAAATTAGAATGGCTACTATCAGCATACAGATGCAGCTTGTGCAATTATTTCGATTTTACACAAAACTACATGAATTTGTAGAATAAAAAAATTAGCTAGTTATAAAATCAGACTAAAACTCATAATCAGAATGTTCGTAAAATTAATAACGACTATTTAAGGTTTTATTCTTTTTTGTTTAAATGTTAAAATTAATTCAAAAGAAATTAAAGTCGATAATTTTGTATCGAGTGCATTAATGCTAAATTTTATTTAAAAGAATTCCTACAAAATCTTTATTGCCATTAATAAGTAAAGAGAACTTATTTTAATTTTTTAACCAGATTTAAACACAGTCCCCTATCCCAATATTTATCCTCCTCCTTGGTGCTACAGTTCCTGATCGCTCTTGTCATCATTTAAAAATTGTGTGCCAATAAAATATTATTACGATCGTTGCCACGCAAATCAATCAATCACATATACCATAACTAAGGTGAACAGGAAAATATTCAGTTATTATGAACGCAGAGTTTATGGGTTCATAATAACTGAAAATATTCAGTTATTATGAACGCAGAGTTTATGGCAACTCCAAAAGAAGTTCTGTGAAACAATATTGGCTACTAAATCGCAGTAAAAGGGAAACTCATTAACTTATGTGACTTAGGAGCAAAACCTGAGACAAAAAAACCTAGTTTTTGAAAAAATTGATATATGCTAGAAGTTTTCAGTACAAGCCATACATAATTAAGATTTTATTTACCATATTATGGTATTTTCAAAATATTTTAATTATCTAATCCTTCGTTAAAAATATACATTTTAACAAACTTATCTAAACCACACTCCTGAACAACAAAAATAAAACCATTCACAAAGTCAATAGAAACGGTAAAACAATATTTTTTCTTAAACAAAGGATCTCATTATTTTCTTACAGACACTATCATACTTTGGAAAATGATATTATTGTTTAATATTTTCATTTAACTGAAAAAAAAATTTTGTGTATTTATTTCATAGTTGTATGATTTTATTTTTATATACTGTATATAATTTTTATTATGTTGATTTTGTTTTGTAAAGAGTCCTTAATACGCTCATGGCATATTTTATAGCTAGTGAACCTTAAAAGTTCACGTAATGAGAATGTTTTGAAATTAGAGTTATCTTATTGTTTTGTTACCTTTTATGTATCTTTTTTTTTTTGTTACCCGTTATTATATTGTTTTTGTTATCTTCCATTGTTATTATTAATATTAATATTTTTTGTTTAGTTTGTTTTTCTACCATTTTTACCTTTGAGTTGTGTCAGAAAGATTTTGCAACCAGAGATCTGATGACATGGTTTTGTTTTTATCTATTTTATGCTTCTATTGTTTTATTAATTTTATGTTTTTGTATGCATATTTGAATATAAGAAACAAAAACAAAAATTAAATTATTTATACAATTTATATGCCTTTAAGGCAAATCTTACAAATTACCTGACTAAAATAAGTTAAAATAATAATAAAAAAAAAAATTCTTTTTAATTTTTACAAAAAAATTATGAAAAATTTCTTCAACTTAAGAATTAATTATATATATAAAAAATCTAATTTAGAAAAGATTACATTAATTTAGAAGTTAATATTGGTATTTTACGTAATAAATAATCCACCAATAGTGGAAACGAATAGTTGTTGGAAAATATTCCGAAGAAAGGATTAAAACTTCTTGACATGCTTTTGATTTTAAAAAAAACCAGAAAACGTCAAAAATTATTCTGGTAGGACATTTTAGCTTATTTTGACATATTTATATCATATTTTGACATATATATTGTATAAAAACTTACAAATAGTATATTTTATATGCGCCCCGAGACAGTTTTTCTCTTCAAATGTGGCCCAGAAAAATAAAAGTTTGGACATTCCTATACCTCACAATATATTTTTTAGGTTATATATAGGACTATCACAGCCTAAACTCACACATAATTATGCGAGTTTATAATAAAGCTTATTTTACTTATTGCAAATATTTATAGATACAATCCCTTATCTTATAATTCCTCTACAAATCTAGACATTTCCTTAAATTGTTCAAAAAAATTTCATTAAATATCATTTCATAAAATATTAAAATATTAAATTTAAATCTTAAAATTTTCTTATATATTTTAATATCAATATCAACAATAAATATTAAATCCTTAAAATTTTTTCCTTTATCAACTATTCTACCATGCTATATTACTGGAAAGCAAAAACAAAAAAAAAGGAATTTTATAAGTACTATGTATATAAAATATCCTTTTTCTTATTTCTATATATTTTTGAATAATTTCATATAATTTGTCATCATAATAATCTTAAATCAGTATAGCGTGTGCAACTTTGTTCTTATCGCATTTTCGCTTCTTAATGGCACAAGTTATATTTTGTATATACAAAAATTGTATACACTATATAGATATAATATCATCGCAACTCAAAGGTATTAAATTACTCCTTTTTTTTATTTTTTTATTTTGTTAATTTTTGCATATCTTGTCCAACCATTACGCTCATTTAAGTAACATTTTCTACATAAAACTCAAATTATAAACTTTTATACTTGTATATTTACAAATTCAGCATTTTTATCTACCACCCCTTTTTTTTGTTTAGTTGTTGGCAAAACGCCTGAGGCTGAAATAGGGGGTGGTGACATTTTGTCGTTGTTTTCATTTATATATATTTCTTATATGATAAAAAATAAAATATATATTTAACAAAAAAAAAAAACACAAATTTTGGTGTACGATGTCGTTTTTTTTTTCAGTTTTAGAATTTTCATTTTCAAGGGGTTTCCCAAAAAAAAAATTAAATTTTTTTTTTAGGTGGTTGTTTGTTTGTTTGGTGTTTTTATTATTTTATCCAAAACTAAAAACAAAAAAAAAATCTCTCTTCATTCTTTTGTTTGGCGTATTTTGAACTAGGATATTTTTATACTATATTTTTGTATATTATTTATATCCTTTTTAGTAGAAAATCCATAATAAACATTATAAAATATACGTATATGTATATATTTAGTAAAGGATATATCTTGTTTTGTAGAATAATATCTTTCTGGTGATATATTCATGAAATGGGGTGATTAATGGTTTGAAAACATTTACACAACCAAATCTCAAATTGCGTTATGAGTAAAAACCAAAAACAAAAAACCAAAAAAAAAAAAAAAAAAACAACAAACAACATTTACTATTTTAGGACGATTTGACTAGTAGCAGTCAACCGTACCTACAGAAAAAAAAGGAAATTTTACAATTTTAGAAAACTGAAGAATAGTAATATTAGAATATTTAATGCAGAACAAAAAATAAAATATGAGATTTTACGTAAACTTAAAATTGGGGTTTGTTGAAATAAGAAATTAAATAAATCTATAACGAATTTTAAATGAACCTAACGGAATGGACTAAAATTTGTTGGATATTAATGTGCCCACGATTAATTTTAAAATAAGTAGATCAGATATTGGGCAAAAATGAAATTGTCATTACACTATGGAGGAGAGTATTTTTTAAAATATAGAATAATTGTTATGAAATAAAAAGAACTTTAGGAATCATAAACTTGATCGTACATTAACAATAGTATAATAAAACATTAAAATTTGATGATATGTACTTCCGAGTTTTTTTAAAATGACATTTTGATACGACAGATTCATAACACACAAATGATATCCTAAATCGTTAAATTAACTTTATGATGTTCTGTACGAGGATTCGAAACATTCAATGAGAATGCCACCCTATTAAATTTTTTATTAGCATTCCGAACCATACATTGCTTTAAAGCGAAGAAACTTTTAAACTTTAAAGCAAAGAAACTTTGGAACAAGCAAATGGTTTGATTAGTGAGACATATTGTAAGCTTTATTAGTGCGGAATTTAGTTCCCGCGACTGTTAAAGTTCTGCCCAGGCTTAGAATTTTTATAACTGGTATTCATTTAAAGCCTCGGACAAGAATTGAAACCAATTGCTAATTACGAAAACATAGTAATGGTTTCAATGGTTTCCACGACTTTAAACTAACATGCACCTATTTAATTTAGATATCTCTGGCTCCCAATTTTATAAATTATTTTGAAATGAACCAAAAAAAAATTCAAAAATTTCTTTTATTAATATTGTAGATTACAATTTCACAGTTCAATAGTTTAGTATTCAACTTTCTATTTGTTGATATTAAGAATCTATTTCATAAAATTCTATTTTTGAAATATTATTTTTATTATTACATATTCATTAATTTTATACGCAAATAAAAAAAAAACCAACTAAAATATTTGTTATTTTCTACAATTTTTCCCAAAAAAAAATATTTATATTATATGATCATCCTGTACGGATAATCCACAAGTAAAAAATAAAATAAAATAAAAAATTATTTACTAAAATGTTGCCAACTTTTCAAAACAATTTTTTGGCAATACTATTTGTTTTTACTACATTTTCTCAAACAAACAAAATTTGAGAATAATAATCTTAAGTTCAATTAAATTGTATAATTTTTATTTTTCAATATAATATTTTTCTGGCATTACAAATAATTTATTTTAAATCATTTTTATAAATAATTTAAAATAATATTTATGCTGAATAATAGAAAACTTTTAAGTATATTTAAAAATTTCATTTAAATTATTTTAATGATTAATTTCTTTATGTATCCACAGTATATCCTTTTTGTTATATAAAATAAATCCTTAGAAAGAAATCATTTTCCAGATTACTTAACTTAATGAACACAATATTTAGAAATATCCAAATAAATCACTATAAATTTATTTTAGATTTTTGAAAAATTACCACAATCCTAAAATACATAATCTTGTATAATCTAAAATGTCGCAAAAATACTTTTATCTTAATAAAATAAAAACAAAATCCTAATAACAAAATATATACACAAAAATTGTCTAAAAATAAATTTATATTTATATACATACGTATATACATATATTATAAAGTATAAATCTATTTTTTCACACATCATCATTTCCGGAAAATCCTTTTAGTGCTGATAACAGCTCTTAAAACAAAGTATACAAAAAATATATATATATCCTTATAATATTAACCTGGTGTTGTAAAATACTCTCTCAATATATCTTTCTGCTCCAATAGGTGCCCTAAATTTTATTATATTATTTTTATTTATTTCATTTTCCTTAACTTAAATTTACTGTACACATACACAATGTTTTTTTTTTTTTGGTGTAGGATATTGTGATATTATTAGAAACAAAATTGGAATTACAGAAAAAAAAAATACTAACCTATTTCACCTGAAATATTCAAACAAATTCGCAGCAATTTGTTAGGATGAAAACCAATAATTCAAATGAAAATATTATAGAGGACAAAAATGTATATGATGTGGGCGAAAATCTTTACAAATCACCAAAATAATATGAAGAATTTGTAATAATTGTATTTGTTTTTTTGTATTTATTTAGATTTTGTAAAACATTAGTAGTCGAATTTATGTAGTTTTGTAAATATTATATAATTTTAATTTTAATTATTTTGAAAATAAAAATTTAATTATTTTTAAAAATATTTAACAAATTAAATAACATAAATTGTTTTTGAAATCGTTATTACAAATTGCTCATAAATTACTGGCTTATAAATTAAGTAATAAACGAAACCTGTAATAAACTAGACTTTTAAGTCCTTTTTATTTTGAAATTTAACTTACTAGTAATCTAAACTAAAAAATTAAGCTATTGGCTTAAAGATTTCTGTGTTATTTAAATTAACCTACAAGAGCACTTATATTAAACTGCAACGATTTTAACTATCAAAGAACATGAAACCTTGCCGTGCCGGTGAAGAACCTCCGCTACGTCAGGGACGAAAAGAAATTCTGTTACCGAACCCTCGGTTTGCCTTTCGTAAACTATCCTAGTTCTCAAATTTATTAAATAAGCTATAAACTGTAGATTATAGATCCAGAAGTTTGTTCAAAGCACAAAGTAATTCAAAATAAACAATTATTATAACGCAAGTGAACTCTAATTTATTTTAAAAACTTTATCCTGCAGTTTATTTATGACAAATACTCAGTTAAACTAAATATGCATATTTTTTAAATGAAATCATTTTTTTCTATATCCTAAAATCCAAAAATAAAAAATTCTTAATAAAAAACGGAAATCGAAAAAATATATCGTACAGAAAAAACTTGACCTAAAGGACACCATTAAACCATATAAATAATAATAAAAAAATCCTTATACCTTTTATACTATTATTCTTATTATGATTATAACTTACACATATACACACAAATACATATCCTAATTTGTTCTATAAGTTGAAAAGTAATAGCATCAGCAGGCAGCACGTAGGATAAACGACCTCTTTTATCATGGATTCTTCATTTCAATCACATCAAATGCAGACATTTTTGGTTGTGACACAAGCTTAGGGTGGCCTCTAAAAAAATTTTTCTCTTGGGGCAATAGCAGTACACACAATAAAAAAAAAGATTACAACAGAAAAAAAATAAAAAAATTTTTTGTTTTTTTTTTTGGTAAAATAAAGCATTTTCAACTAAATGCCACTCAACCTGGACTATTAGGATATGCAAGGATACTTGGAATAATGGTAGAGCGCATATGAATGTACAAATAATATAAAAAAGGGGAAACTTTGAATTTGGACAGACGACGACCAACCGTAGATGAAAAAAGTTATAAAGGATACTTGAGAGAATAATTTTTTCTAAAGGTTTTTTTAAAGCTGGGAATATTTTTTTTAGTTTTTGTTTTATTTTGATTGTGAAGAAATTTTTAAATTCTGCAAATAAATTGAAAATATTTCGATAATTTAGGTAATTTCCGATTTAAAGGTTAAGCATTAATTTCGAGAATTTAGGTAATTTCCGATCCGAGACATCGATGTTGGTCTATACTTGGGATAATGTTAGAGCGCATATGAATTCTTTACATAAGTACCAGTAATAAAATTATGATAAATGTAATTTTAGACTGGGAAAAACCGTAAATGTCTCACTAATAAAGAAAGCCTGTTGCATTTAAAAAATTTTTCATTATAAAGAAATTTATGGTTCGGAATCAATACACAAGCTGTAGCGCAAAGTAATAGTTTGAATGAAATATTATGTTTTGGTCCAGTTTTTATGGTGTAATCACAACTACAAAAAAAGTTATACGGTAACTTTCACCTGTTATCACTTTTCTATACCCTGAGATTTTATTAGAATTAAGTCATCATTCTCATTATAATAATAAGACATCATTCTCATTATAATAATTAAGACTTCATTCTCATTATAATAATTTAATGCAGTTGTAATCAATGTATTACTAAATTAAGAAAAAAACGGAATTACAGGTTTTTTGCGTTTCCTGTAAACCTTCATAAATTTTCGCGGATAGGAGTCTACCAGAAAATATAGAACCTATTGTAAGTTTTAATTATAAAATTTACAGTTCATTAAATGGTACATTTTCAATAGGACTACAATAAATTACCCTGTTTGAGAAAATCTAATATTTATTTTCAATGTTCTCCTATGTTCTAAAGTTTTTTTTGAATAACTCCTTTAATTATTCGTCGTAAAAATTGTAATTCTAGTACCAATTCTAGCACGAAAATATAATCTACATACCTTATTATATCTAAAATCTAAATTTAACATATTACATAAATACATAATTGAAACTAACAATTATCCAAAAAATAAAAATTTAAATCTACACTCTCCTTTAACAAAAATTTTTCCGATTAAGAAAACTATATATACACACACAGAGTGTGAATTTATAAATCCAATTAATTTTAACCAATATAACTTTTCACCTGGTGATCCTTATCCAAAAAAAAAATATATATATTTCTATCACCATTTTCGTATTTTATCCAGAATTGAATTAAAAAAAAAAAGGAAATAGTCACAACATAAAAACCATTTTCGAAATTGTTAAAATTGCCTCTAATTTTTCATTACATTGAAAAACCATACAAACCCCAAAATTTTTAAATACTTTTGCCTCCCACATATGCAAAAAAATTCTATTGTATTACAATATTTGAATACGAAAAAGGAAAGTACGCGATATTTTATAGGAGGAAAAATTAATAAATGGAGCAAAATGGAGTTACTATAAATATATATATTATTTTGCCTATAAAAACATTAACACATAAATACATAAAATGAGAATGAAAAGTAAAAAAAGAAAATTGTTCAAATAGTAAACATTTCCAATAAAAAAAAAAACACATATAGTAAAGGATGTGAAAATGTTTATATACTTGGTTGAAAATAGATCCTAGAGATGATTACTGTCGTATCAAAAAAAAAATTGTTATATGGCATATCCTTTATAATTATTATACTTATATATAAATATTATATTTTGTTAATATAAAACTGTATATGGTTAGGAAAATTCTTTGTCCTTAAATGCGTTGTTTTTTTCCTGTGTTTTTCCCTTTTCTTTTTTATTTTTTATGTTTGAAAAAAATATTTTCCAGATGTGGATAATTATATGGATTAAATATATATATCCTTTTTATATATACATATATATATATATAAAAAGTCAGTAGACAATATTCTTTATTAGTATGTGTGTGTGTATTTGCGCGTTTAATTTAAATTTTAATTTCGATCTTAATCTCTTAATGTGAAATAAAATTGCCGTTCACTGTTGGGTGGCAACAACAACAAAGAATGAGTCTGTAAAATGGTGTAAAATATCCTGAAACAGAACAAAATATTTAAAAAAAAGAAGAAATTGTTGTTTAAAACGTGGGGAACCAAATTCATCAGATATCCTAAATAAAAAATAATAATAATAAAAACAATAATATAGAACGTTAAATGTGATCCTTAATGTGGAGAAAATTATTGGGGGATTGTTTTAAATTTTCTTACTACTATAAACTTTTTTTTTTAAAATCTTCATTTTAACAATTTTTTAACAAACAGGGAGCTATGATTGTTTTTGTACCTTTTTTTTTTGATAATAGCACCGAGGATAGATGAATTTATGGTTTGAGATTTTATGTTTTTTTTTTGGTTGGATATACTTGGGTTATTTCTTTTAGGGGCTATTAAGTTTGACCTTTTTATAGGATATTTTTCATGGTAGTTAATACATCTCAGCAGAAATATTTTTGTAGTTCTTTCTTTTGTTACTTTTTCGTTGTTATTGTTTTTTTATGGTACAGAAAATTTACTATGTTTTAATTTGATTGTTTTATATTAGGTTTCATCAAAAGTTTCTTCCGTATTTTTTATTCCGTAAAATACGCTATACAAATATAACATTTAACATGTCCGCAAAATAATCTGAAATAGAAAAAGTTAAATAATTTTAAAAGAATTTTTTTTTTAATAGTTAATAAATTAAATAAATATTTTCAGTTTTGAAATGGAAAATTTTAAATTGAATGTAGGGTAGAGTTGCTCAAATTGTACAATTTTTCAGTATTCCTGTATTTTTAGATATACATACTTAACAAATATTTATATTTTCCTACTAAGAAAAACTATTTTTTTAGCAAAAGAAGGGAGTAGTGTTTCTGATAAGTCCGAAAATATAATTTATTCCAAATAGTACAATTTAAGAAACTGTATTTTCTAAATCTTGCCCAAAATAGAGAAAAATTGCTAATATCCAGTGGTTCAATTTAGACAGCTAGACGCAAATTAACATTTACTACAATAAATTTTTAATTACAAGAAGTTTTAATGACAGAACAAGTTAAAAAAATAGTTTAATATCGTTGCCTTTGTTAAATATAAAAAAAGGTTTACTTAAATTGAAAAGAAAACCCTTAGGATTGTCGGTATAAAAACTGTAATCTACAACACTTAAACTGACAATAGATAAATATTAGTGTTGCTTATTAACTTTTAATATTGATATAATTTATTTTAAGCACTATTATCTATCAGAAACTCCAATCAATCAGAATAATATTTTAATATTCCGACCACAATCACTGATACGCATCAGATTGAAGAAGTGGTAAGAAGTAGGATACTTTCCCCTATATTAAATAATTTATAATAAATCAAGTATGAAAATAAATAAGCAATAAACTTTTGAAAATAAATTTTAATTCCAATTTCTTCAATTAACCACATATTAATATCTATTTTAAAAAGTGATTGCTGAAAAATAATTTTAAAGAAATGGTCAAAAATTTCAATTTATCTTCGAATTCTAAACTAAACTACAAATATATTATTTTTTTTTTAAATCTGGCTTACCAATAATCTTAAATATATCCTATGGTAATAAAATCTCCTATTAATATGAAAAACATATGCAAAATTATATTTTTTAATATAATATACATATACCTTTATTTGATATCATTTAACTATTTATCTCTCAAATACCAATTTTATTTCTATATATATTCTTTGTCATGGTATTTTATACATAGCCATTGGGTATATAAAATACTTAAAACTGGTGGTATGATAATTTTAAATAAAATTTATGCTCTGTTTATGTTCTTTTAGTTCATTTTTATAGCACTATTGAGGATTATGCCCTTTTGTCTTTCTCTTTATTTTGCTGAATTTGCATAATTTTTCACTGAAAACACAATTTTTTTTTTTTTTTGTTGTAATTATTTTTCAATATACCATAGAAAACTATAAAAAAAATTTTAATATATAAACTCACCAGTGTTTTTTAAGACTTTTTTTTTTGTTTTTACCCCTGGAGCCTGTTGAAAGTTATATTTATCCTTAATGGTAACAACTTCGTTTTTAAAACCATTGGACATGTATTTAAGGAAATATTAAAACTTGTTTTTAAGTTTTTTTTTGTTTGTTGAAAGGGATGATCAGTGAAAATATGGTAGTGGTAATTTTTTTGATGCCCCCAAAAAAATATTTATATACAAAGTTTAAATATCAAAACTGATAACATATTTATATACATATAAAATTTACCCTATATAATAGAAAGTTTTCCTTCGGGAAAATTTACTGAGATTTTTATTAGGATTTAAAAGTGATGTTTACTGTCATTTAAAGATTACATGCCACAAAAATATATGTATATTTATATATATAAAAGGCCACTATTTGAAATCATTATGCTAATTTTATTAGAATTTTCAATGTTTTTTTGATTCTTATATCCTGGTAAATATATAAATTTTTATAGTAAAATATATTATTTTCAATTAGAAGAAAATTTGTTGGTAATTTTTATTTTTATTACACTTTTTGAAAACTGTTGAATCTTTTTTTTTGTTTTATCTTTTTTGGAAAATTTAAAAGATTTTTTTATGTACAAAAAAAAAATTTAAATATGGCGTAAAAATTTAATATATTTTTCAAGAAAATTATGTTTTTTTTTTGGTGTACAAAAATAAGAAGTATAAGTAAAGCTTTTACCTTATTATATTAATGCTTTTAATGTAATTAAAAAGAAATTGAATATTTCGCCAATGTTTTTTATGCTGTTCATTTTTTTTGTTGTTTAGTTACTTTATACAAACCTTAAAAACAGGATCATTAATCATTCTGGTTGTATATAAAAAGAAGCTTGTAAAAGGACATTGCATGAAATTGTCTTTATAAGTATATATGTATAGATATATAATATTTGTTGTAGAATATGACCACATTTTCTATCAACATAATTTGTGTATAAAATATATATACATATATATATATATATATATATATATATCTGTTGTATTTATGTATATAAATATATAATTTATATATTTTCAATTAGTAAATAACTTTTACCTCATTACTTCTTTTTTTTTTTTTGTCAGAATTTTTTATCAATTAAATTGAAGAAATTGTTGTAATGGTTAATTAAAATTTTATTAATCATAAATTTTAGTATACATAAATAATTTCTAAATTAATTTTTTGCTGACAGTAATATATTATTTAATTTAATTTTAACTCTGTTTTCAATATCATAATTATATTAAATTTTTAAGACATATTTTTCATCAAATAGGTATGTTAAATTCAAATATATGTATGTCAATTTCATTAAAAAGTGGTAAACAATTTTCTTTTAAATAAATCGTTTTACTAATTTCAATAATTTTTCAATCTCTGATTGTGAAAATTAGATTTGTGAAGGATGTTTATTTACTTTTTCCTATTCCTTTTGAATAGAATTATTATGAAAAATAAGGCTTACACCAGTTAATTTTCTGTTATTTAATAGAAACACATTAATTAATGGAAATACATTAAATAAATTCCTTAAATACCCTTAAAAATTATTCAAATCATATTATAAAATTATTCAAATCATAATATAATTTTGTGTTAAACAAATAAATCTTGCTAACTCTTAAAATTACCAACTTATACCTGAAAAAAAAAAAACTTTAATAAATTCATAAATTTTGAAACTAGACAACATTTATTCATTTAATATATTATTTAATTAAAATTGATATTTGAAAAAATTTAACCTTAAAAATATTTAATTAATCGTTATTTTCTTATAATTTGTACGTTCATATATCCTTGAACAATTTACAAATGTTATATATAGATAAAAGATTAGATATTTATTTTCATCTACGACTTAACGATAGCACAACAGAAAAAAAAATATGTATATTCATTATTCTTCTTTTTAACTTTTTGTGTAAATTTCATGTTTCCGCGCCACCATTAAATCCAATTCACTCCCTGTTTGTATACCGGTAATTACTGTCACGTGACACAACCATTGAAAAGAGGGTATATAATAATATAATGGCATTTTTACCATGTTGTACCCATCTATAAATGATTATTTTCATTTAATATTAAATATATATAAAAAAAAAACGATATACATACAAACGTAATTGTATAATGTTATATATTTATAAAGCCATGTCCTTTAAGGATATTATTTTTATAGAATATTTATATATATATGTATATCAATATTATCCTCAAAAATACAATATAGAAAAAAAGTTTGAGAAATTTGAAATCTACACTTGAAAAAAAGAAAAATATTTAATGTTTCTAAAAAAAAAGGACCTTCTATACATTAATATATTTAAAATTTCATAGAAAATATAAATATCCTTATATGTCACCCATTTTATTGTTCAAATTATTGTTACATATATATATATACACCAAAATGGAGCTAAAATAAAACATTTTAACAAATATATATACGTATATATTATATATTTATATACCAGAAACAAAGCAATCATATATAAAGCATAATATAACATTAGTTATATCCTATTATATACATTTTTCCATTTTCGTTTTGCAATTTCATTAAATTCCAGCATCCCGCAATAAATCTTCTCAGCTGTAGAAAGCGTATATATTCCGAACAGAACATAAAAAAAAAAAAAGAAAAAACGATAAAGGTGGATGGTTATATGCGATGGTAACAAGAGTAAAGTTAGTAAAAAAAAAAAACTTGAAAGTTGTAGATGTAAATGGTATTAAAATGATAGAAGGATGAGGGTCAGGTTGGGATTTTTTTTTCTCTAGATTCTCTATGTTTTAAAGATGAATTTCATAGGACGACATTTTTTTTCTTTTTGCCTTTATTTCACAAAAGTCTCCGAAAAAAGGACTAGTAGGAAAAAAAGAAAATATTTTTATTAAAAGTAAACAAACCAAAAAAAAAAAAATTGATCCTAGAAAAAAAAATTCTTTTTTGTTTTTTTTCTGGTTTAGAACATTTGAGAACAAAAAAAAATGAAAAAGAAAATTATAAAAATTTTCCTTTTTCCAACAGAATTTTTGAAGATGGTGGAATAAATATTTTTTTTTCTTGTTTTCGTCCTTTCAAAATAAAACAAACAGAAGAAATAAAAAAAAATATAACCAAGAAGAAAAAAGGACGAACAAAAAAAATATAACAAAACGCAAAAAATAACAGGAAAAAAAAAATGGAATAAAAACGGAAAAAAATATTTATTCTTCTGGAAAGAAAGAAAAAAATATTCACCGAAGGATGAAAGAATTTTTCGATAAGTTTGCTTGTTTTTTCTTTTCTTATTTTTTTTTTTTGTTTGCTCGTTTGATTGGTTCTACATTTTACCCAGAGAATTACAAACATTTATAAACAATTTTACTAAATAATACAAAAAAAAATTATAAATTATATAAAAAATTTTTTATCAGGATATTTTTATTTTGCCTTTATTTAACAGAGCTGCATACAGAAATTTTTTTTTTTTAAATAAATTTATATTTCAAGTTCAAAAAATTAAAAAGCTATATTTAATAAATGTCCTTTGTAGACTTCTACATAAATTTTCTATTCTGCTTTTGGGAATATTACTAACTACACAAACTTTCAGGCTGCATTTTAGAAAAGCCTTATGCTTTCTATGAAATATATCGGAAAATTTGTGAAATTCGAATAATGTTTAATAAATGTGTAATAAATTTAAAGTGAAAAATGTTTATACTTATTTTAAGTAAACACAAATATTAGGTTAGTAGGCTTCAGAGATAGATTATACCCTGGAATTTAATACCTACTTAGTTAGTTCATGCGAAAATGCTATTAAAATTATGCCAGCTATACTGTAGTTAGGCCATCTAGGCAAAAAAATTCCAGTATCTACATTATTTCTTTAAAAAAGTTGCTTGCATGGTTTTCTTGATCGTATGGTAGGACATTGGAAAATTCTGAAAAATATAATATCCTTTATTAATATGAGGTTAGTTGACTAGTAAAGTTTATATTCCAGTAATAAACTATAGCTTGATACAGAATTTCTGCTAAAACTAGCCCAGTTTTAGTGTAGCTAGGTAATCTAGGTAAAATAAAGAAGATTTTCCATAATTTTCTGTGCCGTGCCGTACGACATTGGCATAACAGATTTTCTATAAGATGACACAAATTCTACAGAAAATAATATATGCTATCCTAATTTTAATGTAATGTCTATGGGTATATTTCCATCTTCTTTTCGAATCTGAATTGTCTAGAAACAAATATGCATTTACATAAAACTTTAATTATTATTTCATTTCATAGTCATTCACAATTTATATTATTACATATAATTTAAATAAATTTCAATTTTATTTTATTACATTTATAATCATAAATCTAAATTTTGTATTCCATTAACGAAAATTCCTTTGAGGTTAGCAGCACTTTTTCAACAAAATTTTTCTAAAAATAAATATTTTATATTATTAAAAAGTTTTCTTATATTTTGTTCCATATTATAAGTTTTTGTATTTTTCTCCAGAAATTGGAAGAAAAAATATAGTTTTTCTATATTTTCCGGAAAACTATTAAATTTAAAACTTTTTTTTTTCTTTATGTTATATTATATTTTTATTTACGGCTATCGATGTCATTGAAAACTTTTAAAAATATTTTCAAGTTTTTTCCTTATTTCTTTCTTTAAACTTTCTGTGATAAGAAAACGATATTCTACCAAAAGTAACTATTTTTATTTTTTTTAGTACATATATATGTACATAAAAATTGAAAAGAATAAAAATTTTAGTCATAGCTCTTAAACATAATATTGAAATCAATATTATAGAAGATAAGAAGAATAAAGTTGTGCCTTTGCCATTAATGCATTTTAATATTGAATGAAAATCGAAAAAGTTTTTTCATTTTAAGTTTATTTGGGCTTTTAATAGTAAAAGAATTTTTATTAAAATAAAATATATTTTTATATTTAAGAAAAATGGTAAGTACATTTTAAATACATTTTTAAATTTTTAATATGCGTTAATTTAAATCCTTTTAGTATAAATATTTTCGGTGACAAAAAGCTTTTTATGAAATTTTGTTCCTTATTATGTCCAATAATATATTTAATAAATTATTGGTGTTAATATTGGACTTAAATTTATATATATGAAAGTGACAATTAACCTTTGCAATACCTCCACCTTGCCGCGGCAAATTCCCATGAACATTGATCACTATATTTATTCACACAATCCTAATTTCTAACTTATACTTGTCGCGTTATTTTATCCTCCATCCATCCAACTGGCCTTCGATTTACCATTTTCTTTCTAGTTTTGAAAAATATATTTTGCTTATTTTTCGAATTACGACACATCTTGTGTTAGCAGTATTCATTAGGCCGTAATCTAAAATCTACATTTTCATATCAAACTGAACTGAAAATTCTCCCTAGGAATTTTCTTCTATGTTGGCTAATTGGTGAACTAATCTAATGAAATACCATTCTAATATGTATTAATTAATTAATATACATATACTTTCTTAAACTTTTACAATTAGTAAAACTATTTTTTATAGTTGATCACAAATAACAAAAATTAAATACTCTATATAGAAGAAGAATATTGTAATCTGTTATATTTTAAGCTTATATTCCCAATCAAAATAACTTTAAACTAATAAATTTTAGAAAATTACATTTTTTAATATTTGATAATTTTTCCCAAACACAAAAAAAAAAAAATACCTATAAACAAATTGAAAATTATATTTAATAACAATTATTTGGAACCACAAATTTGAAAATGGATAAGCAATAATAATAATAATTCCGATAAAATTCAATGTTAATTAAATGTTAATTCAGTTACTATATTAAATAACCAAAAAACAAAAAAATAATAATATAAATTTATATTAAAACAATGAAAATATACCATAAATTATTATTACAATACAAAATATAGTTAAATTAAAATTTTCTAAAACACTAATTAACCACATGAAAAAAAAATACCACAGAAATTTATATAAAATCCTTCTAGTTTAAACTAAAATATACAAAATAATAATAATAATAATAATAATCTATATAATCAAAAATGTTTATCCTAACCTCAAAAAAATATAAATAAATTTTTATTTAACATAAATTTAAATATAAAAAATAATACATATATATATATGTATTATGTATGTACATAAAGAATAGATATTTTATTGAATATTATGCTGATCCTTGAATTGTACACCACTTGTCCACCATATTTAACATTATGTTCTAAATAATTTGCTTGTTTATCTTTATTACTTTATACAATACATAGTTCATAAAACTTAACATAGTTATCATTATTAAAAATACAAAATACTGATATATCAACTCGACAATCAAAAAAAAAAAATAGCTATCGTTTGTTCATATAAAATTTTAAACGCATTGTAATAGCAATATAATATTCTATATATACGAATCCTTTTTGTCCATTTTTCGTGTTGCAATTTATCCATTAATTAGCGTGATTAGCAAAAAAAAAAAATCATTGTTATATATTTTATTAAATTTTATGTTTTCCATTTTATAAAATATCTATATATCTATACATATACAAATTTTCATTACAATTTGAATTTATATACTCTAACTATATGGTATATTGTTAATTTTCACATGACAGTTTTGTAATGCTTACAATTTAAAATTGAAATCACAACTGATGACTGTGCAGAATTTATTACACTCCTCTGAAAATTGTAGATTAAATTTTATTGGTTATATAAATTCAGAATTGAATTTTCAACATAATTTTTTTTTATATTTGTCGCGAAGACAAACATTGACAATTTATCCTTTATAATTTATCCTACATATAGACTATATATATTCTATATATTTTCCAAATAGAATGAATTGATAGTCTTTGTAGAAAATTATTATTACATATATATTTTTGGTAATATATGTACTATTATATAAAAAATAATTGTCACCACAAAAAATTAGATAGACAGACAGACAGTTAGACATATACCATAAAAATACCTTCAATATTAAATTTGTTTAAGTATGAGGGTTACATTAAAGAAAAAAAGATAAAATTGAAATAAAATTTTTTGAAGTATTGTTAAATTATTGTTTAAATGATTTATAAAGTTATGTTTTTTTTGGGGGTATTTTTAGAAAAATTGAAAAGCTTGTAACAGCAAAATTTTGTATTGTTTTTTTTTTTTGTTTATGTTGTACCAATAATATATTAGAACATCTCTATTTTCAAGGATCTGTTAAAAACACAATAAAATTAATTTTTTTTTGTATAACAAATCACTTTAAAAAGTTATATTCGACGACGTCAGAACCAATTCTTATTTATTCGTTACTGGGAAGGTTGTTAAATATTAATGATGTCATATAGTAGTCATGTAATTGTCATGTCGTCAGCAAAAATTTTATATTCTATTTGTTTGTTTTTTTTTTAAATTTCCGAAAATTGACATATTTGTTAAATTTAATATTTATCAAATATTTCATATTATTATATAAAACTAGAATTTATTTTTCATATCATCTTCACTATTTAGATAATTTAAAAATGGTTATTTTACGTATATATTCGAATATCTTATTAGCAAATATTGATTATTAAATGTTTCAAAGACATTTAAAATTCTACACACAGAAAGTATTGTAATAATAGGACTTTTTGCAGTGAACGAAATTTATTAGCAGTAAGCAATCAATGTAAGTTGTTCCTCTTAAAGTGTTTTTTTTAGAAACTTTTGCTGCAAATTAAATTTCTTTTCTCGAAATCTTTTCCATTAAATTAACTTTTTACTACTTTTTTAGCGTAATAGGATATTAGTCTATTAACTTTTTGTCGGCTCATATAAAATGTTCAGGGTTTGCGATGTTCAGGGTTCAATTCGTTAAAATTAAACTTTTTCGAATATATCAGGCTGACAATGAATAGCTTCCATTCGCCATCACTATCTAATTTTTAGATGTAACTGGATATGGTGCGTTCTGGATACGCTTCACTACCGGTTTATATATTCAATTGTGTAGTGTACTATACTCTGTAAGTACTGGGTTCGATTCACGTCCGAGACATAGATGTCTCTACGTAATTTTACTCAGCTTTAACTATGAGTACCAATAATAAAATTATAATCAATTGATTTGTTGCGATCAAATAAAACCGATCGAGAACTACAATGGCAACAAATAAATGGCGACAGAGGGAAAAAATACTTATGATTGATATAATTTACAAACAAAGAAACAGGCTTTTAATAAATTTTAGTAAAGAAATATAAAGTGTCTTTGCTGTGATCATCACCTTCATTTACAGCAAGACCAATTCTATTTAATATTTTCCTCCAAAAGAAGTTCTTTTACGCCAAATAAAACTTCGGTTGTTCAAAAATAATACATTTAGGAGTAAAATATTGTTTTTTTCTCAGTGTAAAAATAATATTTTGAATATTTAAGTTTAATTAATTTTTTTTTACATACATTTTTTTAATACAATTTTGTTTTAAATTTATTGTTAACTAAACAATTTTGTATCAAATTTATGTTTAAAAAAATGTAATAAAAATTTAGTTATTATATAAATTAATTAAATTTAATTTCAATTAAAAACAGAAACATTAAATTATAATTAACAAATCAAAGGCAAAAAAAAAAAACATTTTAAGTTGTAGAATTCATTACATAAAATTATCCTTTTTTCGGATTTTTTTTTTATGGCCTGTTATTAAAACATGATTTTTATTTCATTCTCAAGAATGTAAGTTAAAAAAAACCAGTATAAATTCATATTATAAGGTTCAAATTTATACAAAAAAAAAATTATTAGACTTAGGCTAAGAAAAAAAAAAAATAAAAATTTATGATATTATTTTCTTTTCTTTATATATTTTTTTTCACATCATATTTTAAGCCTAATCTAAAAATCGTGTTCTTTACTTAAAAATAAGAACGACGTTATTATGTTAGCTTAGAAAATAGAGTGCTGTAAAAAAATTAAATAAGAAAAAAAAAATATATCTAAGAAATTGTATCTTAAGTCTGACATTTTATTTCATTAAAAGATTTACTTTTTCTTTTCTCTTCCTTTTTTTTACTGATGCTGCTATTTATTTTTCCAAGGAAGGAGTGAGTAAAAAATTGTTACTTATGATGACTACGAATTCTGAAAGTTAATGTAGATCAGAAACCTAAAAAGAAAAAGTTTCAACCCGCTTTCAAACCGAAATATTATGGTATGCCTAATATAAATTTTCATGTTAGTCACAAAGAAAAAAAATGAATTTTCCGAACCAAAAATTATGTTTTTTTTTTAGGTTTATATGAAAAGTGTAATAATTTTAGTTGGTGTGTTAAGCATTTTTATTGGTTGATTGTATGAAAATATCTTCAAGTATGGTTTTTTTTACTGAAGCAAAAATTATGGTGGAATATACTAAATGAGATTACAGATCTCGAGATATTCTTTTCAATCGTCTCTAGTCTAAAAAACTATAGAACTATGTTGATTGAGGTATTAAGTAAAGTGACGTGTATTTATTTTTTTAAAGAATAAAGACAAATGAAAATTTTATTTGTATTAGTATTAAAGATTTTATATAATTTTAGTTGAAAATTTAATTTTTAAAAATTCTAATGTAAACCATTTATATCAACTAATTTAACCCTTTCAAGTTTGTGAAGGTAATATATGTATTCCATAAAAGTACAAAAAAAAATTTAATAGGAATAAATTTCCAAAATGTCAGCGGGTTCCTTATATTTCCAAAATGTCAGCGGGTTCCAAAATGTCAGCGGGTTCCTTATATTTCAGACTTTTAATTTATATTTCAGACTCTTAACTGATGTTAAATTAACACATTGGTGAGATTACAATTGTACATAAATTCTTCAAGTGAAAACTATGATATATTTTGTCAAAAAAGTGAAGATTTTATTTATTTTTGTAAGAGAACGAACACAATCAATTAAAATTTTAATCATTGAAATTTAAAGAGTTAATATCATGCTTCATTAGTTATTAATTTACTAAAGTCTTTTTGTATGATAAATTTAATGATTGGCACTATTCAGCCGAAAAAAAGAATAACTTGAAAGGGTTAAAAAGCCAGTTAGACTATATTCTAAAATATTATTATATTATTTTCGTACATCATATTAGGTACGAAAAATTTATAGATTTAATAACTTGTTTCTAACTTTAAAAAAAAGGAGGGCTTAAAGTTTTAGCAATTTACATATATAGAGGTATATTAAAATTATAAAAATTATATGTTAAGCTCTCTACATACATTTAAAAAATTTTATATTATATAAATACGTAAAATATAAAGCTTCTTTTAAACCCTACCACACAAAATAGAATAAATATATTTGTTTCTTTAACTTTTAAATTATCCGCCATGAATTTCATGCTTTTGGTTATATTGTGGTTAAAATCCTAGAAATACCATCTGTCGTTATGGGTTGAAACATGAATACCAAAATACAAAAAGAAAACCCAAAAAATATTTTCTTACACTTAATATGTATCTATACATATATTTTTAACAAATTAAAGAATATATTTTAGTATTAAAATATGTAAAAGTTTATGTTGAAAATGTAGAAATTTTCTTCTATTTTCTTCTCTTTTTTTTTTGTATTATAATGGAATTTTACTATATTTTATTTTAATGTTTGGGGTAATATGAAAACTAAATGAGAAAAAAACAAAAATAATTTAAATTACTGTTGACAACAATAACCGAAATAACATAAAGATACAAATTTAAAATTTACTCTGTCTAATTAATTGTAAAAATTACAACTATAAAAAGCATATGCAAAAATAATATATTTTTTATACTGAATATTTTGAAATTTTAATTTTAAGGGTATATATTTCATATCTTATTAAAATATAATACTATAAGATTCATTATAATTTTATATGTTTAATAGAAATAGATATTAAAAATTAGAATGATACGATATAAATTAGTTAATAAAAAGAAATTCGTTGTTATATTCTGTTTTTTTTTTTTATGAATTAAATATTCTAATTTAGTATTTTATGTACAATAGATTAAATGCAAAAAGAGAGATTAAAAATTATAGAATATTTTAACGGAAAAGTGGATCTGGAAGCTATTATACAAACAAATACTATCATTTAACATTGATTAAGAATATATATTCTTCATCTATATGATTTTACTATAAACTTAAATTTCTATATTTGATTAATTATAAAATAAATCATAATTAATCAAAGCAATTAAAATAGTTCTTTACCATTTTTAAGATAATATTAGAAATTAGATAATTCCAAACAATTCTTCATTATAATCGGATTTATTATCAGTGCCTTATCAACAATATGAAAGATTTAACTATTTAAATGTGTGTAAATATTTTAGTTTAAATATAAATGTTTAAATATTTATTGTCCTTAAGCATATAATAATAATTTTAAAACCAAAATTTTGTTTTTGTTTAAAATTTTTTTTTATTATTATTTTAATATCTTGAATATTGAATGCTGTTTAACCAATAACATTTTATATAATAATCATAATATATTCTATATACTAAACTATAAATATTATTATATATTTCTAAATATAATATTAAGTTAAACTTAAAGACTAACTTCATTAAAAACAAAATAGATAACACATTAGATATGTTTATATATATATACATATGTATATATAAAAAAAAGGTGAACATTAAATGACCAAATTGAAGTGCCATTACGAAACCATTTGATTGCTCCTCTGAGAATAATAATCTACTAATGAAAGACCATTCAAGTATATCGACATAAATTTTATCCTTTTGTTTATGTTCATCTTTTTTTTTTTTTGTGGACAAAAATATTTATATAATATGTATATATAATATCAATACATATATATATATATATGTATTTCTAAAAACATTATTTAAGATAGATATACTTAGATATCTCATTCGTATATCTTTATTCTAAGTATCTAAATATATACATATAAATCTATATATACTAATTTTCTTTTAATGTTTTTTAACGCATAATGTTATAGAATTGTTAATAGGTATACCACGAAATTTGTAGACTTAAGTTTTATTTTGATATCTTTTAGGTATATATAATCTTTTATTTTTGGTTTTTACTAAAAAAAAAAAAACCAATAAATTTAAATTTTCGCATGAAAGATTCTTTAGAATTGTTTCAAAATTTCAATCAAAAAAAAAAAATGACGATGAAATTTAAAAGGATCTCTTTAAATATATTAATACCCCTGGAATTAAATTGAAGAATTTATTAAATTTAAAATAAAGTTTTAGGAATTCTCTTAGTAAAAGTACACTATATTATATAATTTTATTTGCATGACTTTACGGGTCATATGTTAAAATAAATAAATTTTTTTCTAAATATTTTTGGCATTAATCTAAAACTATATAGTTAAATTTATATACCAATCTGTAGTTAAGATTATGTAATAAACGTAGACATAATATATTTATACTCATTTCCTAAAACAATTAAAATATGTTGAATTTTACTGAATCATTGTTATGGTCATCATCGGAAGCTTCTTCAAAAGTTTTTGGTTTTTTTTTACATAAATTCTCAACGTAAGTTAAATATCATAAAAGTGAAAAACTAAAATTATAAATTTTCAATCAAATCTGAAAACTAAAAGAAAAATTAATTCTATTAAAATTTTCTTCTTGGATTACTAGTGTAATCTAGACAAATTATATATCCAAATGAAATTTAAACCAATTTCCTGTATAATATACCATAATATTCTTATTTTCAATGATTGTTCTTAGTTAAGAATGAAATTTTATACTTACTTCTATTTTTTTTTTTTTTTTTTTTGAATTAAGAAAATAATACCAGCACAAACTCATGAACAGAATGCATAAAAATAGAAAAATAAAATGAAAAAGTAACCCTAAAAGCATACCCGAGTAATAACAAAATTTTGAAAAATAACTTGCCATTACCCATATAAGGGTTTATATCTAAATTACATGTACATTGAGTATAGTCATTTGTCAATTCTTTTTTCATTCGTAACATAAATGAAGACAAAATTATGTTGTTAAGTAAAGTTATATATAAATTTTTGTAGGTGTACTATGACGTATAATTTTACATAAAAAAATATCAAATTGTACGAGTTAACATTATTTTAAGCAATTTTTTTGTATTTAAGATATTTTTAAATTTAAATTGCTGTATTTCGATCCCAAAAATTTACTATTAAGCAATAGGATGATTGAATAAGATAAAGTAAATGCTTTAACTTAAAGTCATTTGAATTAGATTTCGAAATTTTAAATGAAGAATTTAAAAAGATACTCTAGCTTGTACTATAGATATAATATACTTTTGAAACTTATTCGGAAATTGCAAACAGTAGTGAAAATATGTTTATCAAATACGAAATATTCAAATTTCCTCAAAGTTCAAAAAATATTCTATCTGAGGAATTAGATTGGAGTACTAAATTAAATTTTTTCAGACAATTGAAGCAATAGATCAGATCCTATTTCGAAGCAAAAGAACCATGGTTATGTTATTAATAAAAAGGTTTCACCAGAGTATGTAAAATTTTGTAAAATTTTATGTTTTATGTAAAATTTTGAGTTTCTTTAATTGTAACACAACTGGCATATTTTGATCACCGACTTAGTTACTAACAATAATTTCAGTATGGCTGTAATCCATTTCTGTTATTAAAATAATTTTTAAAAAAATCACTGGGTATGTACTCACTTATTCACTTCACGGAGTTTACTCAATGAACTATTTTTAATTTAAGTTATTATTATAGATTTCTTTTAAATATTTTGAAAAATTAACAGCAATCACGACACATTCAGGAATTATTGCTGTAAAAATATTATATTTATTACCGAACAGTTTACTGCCCAACACCGTTTCAGTTAAATATATTGCGAGTAATATATCAAGACTAATTAACAGACTTGTTAAATAATGCATTATTTCTTAAATGCATTACGAACTTCATTAGAATTATTTTAATAATTCAATTTAAATTAAAATAATGCATTAATATAATCATATTATAATTAGTAATTAACATAATTCACATTTTTTTTCAATTAGTAGAAAATTTTCCATAAGATTTCAAAATTTTTAAATCCACTTTTAATATTCTCAACTGATTTCTAAAAGAATTATGTCCTCAATTGGAAACTGTTCTCAACTATAACAAACTTATTTCATAAATATAACGAAAAAAAATTTTGTTCACTTCATCATTCCACTTTATAGTCAATAAAAACTAATAATTCATTGGTAATTTTTTGTTAAATAATGATCCTTCAGTTTATTAGCAGAAAAAAAAAAGGTTAAAAAACGATTTATAATATACAACAAACTTCCTTAATGCCTTTAGGATGTCTATCTTTTTAACTCAATTCCGTTTTTTATATATTTCTTCTGTACCAAAAATATATACATATGCAGTAAATATTATTATAACATATTAAATCGGATATAATTTTTAACAATAAAGGTCCTTTTCTAATCCGCGATATATCCTTTATAATTGAATTATTTTATTGCCTTATATATAGTTAAATTTATTATTTATTTATAGATTATATAAAGAAAAATGAAAAATTTAATATTTTCTTCGATTTATTTTCAATAAATATTATATGTAATAAAAAAAAAAATGTATATTAAATTTATGTTTTTTCTTTTTTCGAAAATATGTTGTTGTAAATATTTCTCTTCAAAATTGGTAAAAAAAAGATAAATAAATAAATTTAAAAATATAATAAAAAAAAACAAATTTGAAATAAAATGAACCAAAATTTAATATATTTTATTTATTTTTTTTTTTTTTGTTAATATTAATATCAAATTTTATAATGAAAACTGCAAAGTCATGAGGCCATTTATTGTCTCGTGACCCCCGCAAACATATCAAATTTGTTATATACTATATATCTAGGTTTGTGTACTGGTATATAATACGATTAGTTTACAGTCTCCAATAAAATTAAGAAATAAATAAATAAAAAAAAAAAAAAATCCGAAAAAAAAAATATCTTTTAACAATATAATCCTTTGGATAAATTCATTGTGTGGTTGCTATTCAACAATAGAATTTTACTTTTTATTTTTATTTATTTTTTTTTTTTTACTAGTAGTATGTATTATGTATAAGTAACAATATCTAAAAAGCATTGTTTCGCCGGATAACATATGAAATTGGAAAATTTGTGCATATAACAATGTAATTTTTGTCTCAAAATATAAAATATAAAAAAAAATTTATCAGAATTATTTAAACTCCAATAAGTCTCCCCTTTGATCTTAGATACATGTACTATTTATGTTTCTGCAGGACCGCGACAAAAATATATAATACATATTTATATTGAAATTCTCATTGACTTCATTTACCAACCCTATTTATAATTTTCTTTCTTTTAATTTTTATATTTTTCCAAAAAAATTTTTTCTGCAAATTTAGCTATATTGTTTGTTTCCAACTTGATTTATTTCTAATGATTCGGTGCTGTCCTTATTAGCTATATATTAGTGTACGAGTAGAAAAAAAAAAAATTGGTTTCATGAGAATATAACAGCACAGCAAATATGATAGAAAATAATAATAATCATGTTGAGTTAAAAATTGGGTACATAGAACTGTTTCTGACAAAATACTATATAATAATTAGGAATCAATATAAAAAATTGATTTTCTAATGAAGTAATCGACTCTATACGTGAGAGCATAGGCCGTCAAGTACAGAATTATATGTGTATGCAATTTGAACCTATTAATTTTGGAATCCGAACCATATGCTAATGGTTTTCAATTACAAGCGAAAGGATTTTTTAGTGAGCCATTTGTTATTTGTCAGTTATATAATTGTGATATTATTACTCGTAATCATTTAAATTTGACTAAGCTTAGACCAATATCTATACTTCAAAATGGAGTACCTACAACATCACAGTTTAATTTAGTACTACGAAGCCAAACGCTACAGTTGGTATATATAAATATTTTCCATTTACAAAAATTCAAACAGTTTTAAGAATAAAAAAAAAATAGACTTAATCTGATCAAGCTACATTATCGTTACATTATTTATGGTAGTTCTACACAATATTTCTAAACATTTTATTTTAATTACCACAATATTTAATTAGGAAACTATATAATGCCAAAATATAATAAGCATAAGATGTAAAACAAAACAATATATATTTAATTTCTTTCATGATTTTATCGCATAATTTAATAACATTAACGTATAACGTACACATATATATATACGGTATATATATATATAATTCTATAAAATAAATTTAATTAAAAAAAAAATTAATTTAAAAGAAATATAATTTTGTTCAACCGAAAAAAGCAATCAAATCTTTGAAAATTAATGTATTTAATTCGTGGTCAAATAAAAGTACAATGTATAAGAAAAGTGATTTTTTTTTGTGTTTGGCTAAAGGAAAATTTGTAGTTATTCTGAACGGATTTATGTATATTTTTGTTTGCCAAAAACTACCCCATGTCTAACAGCATAATAAGTAATGTGACGCCAAACAATGTTATTAAAATTTAATAGTGGAAATACCTCATCAATATATTTACAAAGTTTACAATTTAATATTGGAAGATTGTTTGAAATTCTGAAAAATATAAAATTTTCACTTGTTGTTTTTTACAATAAATTATTCTGAAATTATAACATTAAACTATTCACTTAATAAACAGATTAATATTATTAGTTTGAATATTTTTGGTACAAAATTGTTTTTTTTTAAATTACACCTTTTTCTCCAATTAGTGTTAATATATTTAATATTTATTTATTTATTTACCAATAAATTCACAAAAATATTAAAACAAAATAAAAATATAATAAGAAATAAAGATACACACTCATAAATTTCGTAATATTTGAAAAAAAAAGTTAATTTAATATGTCAACCAATTCTGGACAATAATTGGCAAGTTAATGGTCAAAAAAAAAAAAAATTTTATATTTAGGTTAAAAATAAAGTAAAAAGAAATTGTCATAAGCTTGGCAGTATATACTGAAAATCTTTCAACTATAATGAGAATTTATTGTTTGTAATTTTACTTTTTATATAAACGCCGCAAATTTTTTGTTGGGAAATAATTTTGGTTTTCGTATAAATTTGTACAAGAAAAAGATATATTCATTACATTGGTTAGAAAGACAATATTACCACAGTTTTGTTTTTACGAAGTTACCAAAACTATCAGCATCATAAAAAAAAAAAATAATTAATCCACCTACAGAAAATTTATAGAAATTGTTATTAACAAGGAAAATATAAATTTATTCATTTTCAACTAAAAATTCAAATGAAGAAATTCAAGATTACGACAAAAAAAAAGGTTTTTAATTAATTATGCAATCAAATATAGATTAAAATTAAATTATATCTTTAACAATTATATAGATCATTTAACATTTTAAATATAGTTCATACTACATTATATTTATATTTATAATCGGATAATCGGACAAAGTAAAAATTTTTCTTTGAAAAATTATAATAAAATCAATATCTGATCAAATTTTCCATCTAGAAAATTTACCTTTTCTGTTAGCAATATATTTATACTTAAAAATATTGTAATAATTACCTTAACACCCACAAACTATGTATATTATACGTATATTAATCTTTAGAAATAGCCTTTAATGTTCTTAATTTCTTAACGTTTGTTCAATTAAAAACGACAATGGTTTCCAATAAAAATTAATTCCAAAATCGAAACATTTGGTCCATGAAATTAATTTATGCCACAAATTACCCTTCGGCATCTATAAAATACATTGAATGTGTTATTATATTACGATATATTTGTTAGCGCGAATTCCTTATGGACATGAAATTGTTATAAGGATACAATGTATTTATATTAATAATATATATATATATATATATATACAACATCTTTGACTTATCACATAAAAATTCTTACAATTTTCTTTTTCTATTATATTCATTTTATAACATTTTCATTCCTAGATATAAACAATGTTTTGCTGATATGGACAAAATTACTTTTAATTTCCATAATTTTCCAATATCTATGCAGTCTGGCAATTACGTCATAATTAGCACCATTCGCGTATAAATTGGCTATATATATATATATATATTTCATATTCCCATTATAATAAAAGGACATTCAATGAAAGATATTAAAAAAAAAAAAGTTTTTCTTTATTTCAATGAAAAAACATTAATATGACCAATTTTTTACGATTTACTGTGAAACAATTAAATTCCTTCAGATTATATATTGGACGAAATGGAGACTAATTGGATATTATATATCAAGGAGAAATTGATATATTTTTAGGTATAAGGATAAGAAAGAATAAATTATGCAGGTTTTTTTTTCATATTATATTTTTTTTTTTTTGGTATTCTTATAAATTTGAATTAATTTTTGGTATTTAGTTTCCATAGATTGAGGTTTTTTTAGATTCTATTTTAATTTTGTGCTTGATTAAAATGAAAAATTTGAACAAGTTTATAATGAAATAATGAATGGTATACTGAAGAAAAGATTAATTATATTAAGTACTGATTTTGAGATAATATGGACGGCTCAGTGGATGGAAAAATAAAATAAAATTCATTTATATGTTATACTGTAAACGCGTCTTTAACGTCCTGTAGTCCTCCCTGCACTGACAGTTGATAATCTGCAATCAGACTAGACTTCTATTCGTTTGACAATATAGGTACACCTATTTTCCATCTTAAAGTGATATAAAACCCTGAGATAGTCTTATATGGGCAAACACTTCACATTTGCAATTAATGAGCTCAGTTATTTTGTCCTCATCGATGCAAAACCTTCATTTTCCTTTTGCTAATTTACCGAGTTTGTTCAGGCAGTATCTAAGAAACCAGTGTCTAGAATTCGCCTGCTACTGCTTAAAACTCCAGTTTACTAAGTTCGAGTAGCTTCTTTCCGAAAAAATCTAGAAACATATTTTGCTACCATTAATGTTAGAAAACTATTGCATTATTATGTTGTTAAATTATTTTCCCATTGTCTTATTTCTGTCATTAAAATGCTTTTTTTGATTGGCGCCAATTTTTCTGTGATTCCTTCGACACCCACATTAGGATGAAATCAATATTAGGGTGACTCGTCTTCCAATACATGTTTTCGAATACAATTTTATAAATTCCGGCTGTATATCTATATACATTGTTTTAATCATTCTAAAAAAATTTAAATAACATTTTCATGGGTGATGAAACTTTTAAATGTGAAACTTTGAAATTGACCTTTAATATTTGTAAATATATTTATCTATTTTTACGTATATAGGTTGGAAAATGTCCTTTTTAGATTTTTCTATAACGCATGTAATAAACTACAAAGGGTAATATATGATTTTTCTTTTATACATTATACAATTCTATTGGTGCAAAATTATTACTTATACAATAATTCGTAGCTTTTTTTCTATGCTTTTTTGGAAAATTATTATTAGTTGGAAAATTGTGAAAATATTTTACAAAAAAAAATAATAATAATAATAATATATACTTAATAAATTTATTTCTTTTTATATTATATTTATTTCATCTCTCGAAAAGTAAAGATTCTCACGTATATATGAAGAAATAAGGACACGTTTAGATATTAGCTTATAATATTTTACATTATATATTTACGAGTATATTTAAACATATATACATATAAAAAATATATATGTTGTTATGTATGAATATTTTTAATATATACTCTCTATAGAAAAATTCTACAAATTTATAAAGGATATTATTATATATATATATTTTTTTTCAGTTGAAAATATTATTATGTTTTTCCAAAAAAAAAAAAAAAAAGATAAGCCCTTGTGGTGGTCATCTCATACATTTAAACGACGCTTTAATACATTGAAAATTAGAAAGATTGGCGCTTGAAAAATATTAGAATTTATTGCATATTGGATATAAAATAATATTTTTTTTTTCAACTCTTGTTTATTCCTTTTTTTGGGACAAATTCTGTTTTTTTTTTTTTTTAAATCGTTTATAAGCCTTGGAATTTTGCTAATGGACGGATACAATTTTTTGAAGGATTTTTCTTGTTTCTATATATAAATATCTATATTTTTATTTTTTTTTTATTTTTTTATATATTTTTCCATTCCTCCTTGGATATATGCTCTGTATAAGGATAAATATATCCTACAGAAAAAAAAAGGATAACGAATTTTATCTGATAAGACTTAGGATTTCAGTTTTTTTTACTCGTTTTTTTTTTTTTTGGTATAAAATAAGTGTAAAATTGTAAGTGGTGGTAGTATAGTATGTGGTGATTGTGTGGTATGGGCATTTTCATACTGATGGAATTTTTGATTTATTTGTTTGCATGGAGTTTTAAAGGATTTTAAGCATTTTGAGAAGATTGGATATTTTTATTCTGATAAGAGGGATATTATTGCAACATATATATATATATATATATATATATATACACTTTATATATATATATATATATATATATATATATGTATATAAGTAATGTGGGAAATTGGATAGATATAAGTTTAAATTAAAAAAAATATATATTTATATATTTTTAATTTAAATATTTTATGTATATACATATTTATGGTATGATAATATTGTATATATTTAACTAAATATGTAACGATATATTAAGTTATAAATACATGATTATTTTGATATTAAAAAAAAAAAAATGGAAAAATTCTAAATGCTATTAAGTTAATGGAATTTGAAATTAAGTAGAAATAATGGAGGTAATCCTTGATTTTTATATATATTTTTTCTTTTTCATTTCATTTAATTTAAGATAGTGCGAACTTTATAGTAGTTCTAGAATTATATTAACTGTATAAATGATAAATTAAATTGAAGATAAGTAATTTATATCTTTACTGGACATATTGTATATTAACTAAAAGATATTTCTCTTCTTTTAGTTATCAGTAAATTCATAATATTAATTTTATAAAGTAAAAATTTTGAAATAATTTTTAATAAATTTAAATTATCGAAATAATATAAATAATTTCTTTAATAAAATTATTATTTTAAAAGTTACTATAATTAAAATTTTGCATAATCATTTTTGAAAATAATAATATGTATATTTAGTTCTTGCTATAATATTTTTGTTTTAATAATTAAAGAAAACAATCCTTTTTTTCAAAAAAAAAATTTAAGTTCAACATGTTTTAAATATTATATATGATATACGTAAATATGGGAAACTCAGCTGCTGTTGTAACATTTTTTTTTCTAGAAAATAATAATTTTTTTACTTCATATTTTTTTCTTTTACGTATCTCTGACATTTCTCTGCAACATACAAAACAGAAGATATTTTCTTTATAAACTAAAATATAATATATAGAATATAAAAAAAAGTTTATTCATTTTTCCTTGTTAAATTTTATAAAATCATGAAAATTGTACATAGGAAAAATGTTTTTCTCTTTTTTAGCTGGTTATAACAAAAACCAAAAAAAAAAATAATTTAACAGAAATTGGAGAATTTCATTTTTATTTTTCTATATAAATTTTTTTTTTGTTTTTGTGTCCCAGGTGCTGGGAAGGTCTTAACTGCAAAGCCTTTTAAAACTCTATGGTTATGAAACATAGAATAGAAAGTAAAAGAACTTAAAGTAATATTCTAGGTTGGATTTACATATATATGTTTGTATAGATATTTGAATAAAATTTCATTTAAGAAAATTAGTTTTTCTGTTTTTTTTTTAAATATAATCCTAATTTTTTTTTTATTTATAATTAGCATAAAAGATTTATTTTTAATTAAAAAAAAAATTACTTTTTTTACATTATAATTTCATATGCCTTGTTTTATATTGAATATATCCTTAGATGTAAAATATATTCAGAAATATTTTGCTACAAAATGTAAATTTAAAGTTTTCACAGCTTTTTTCAGTAGTTATATAAATACAACTATATGCACATATTATGAAAAATAAAATGCAACATATTTTAACTTATTCAAAACTCAATGCAAATTCAAATGGTCAAATTCGACATATTCAAAACTCAGATAAAAATCCAACAATTAAAAGGCTCAACTGTAATTGAAAATGATGCTAAATCCTAACAAGGTGGCTCAACCCATTTATTACACTCAAAAAATAAACAATCCTACAAAAAATAGAAACTTCAGCTAGAAACGTTTCTTGTGGAGTTAATAATCCATTAGTCAGTAATGTACCTGTTGTAATTAACTAACAATTTACTTCAAATTACTTTCTTCTGATTCTTCTTTTTAAGATTTTTTTTTTATTAGTAAAAGTTTTTTTAAAATTATCCTCAACATAAATTTTTCTAGTTTGTTTTTTTCATTTACGATCAGTTTATTCGGTATCCAGTATACCTTGGATTCGGTATCCAATCTAAACATAAATATGAGTTGTAAAGTGAGTTAACAGATCCATAAAAAATAAGGTTCAAATTCGTCATAATTTAATGCAGTTGTAAAGAATTTTCTGAAAAATAAAGTTAAAAAAATATTTATATATAATTACATTATTTTTATGCTACACAATAATTGATCAGTAAAATTAGTAATAAATTACATAATTACACTAAATAAACAACCTAATCGTTATTCAAATTTTTCTAATATCTCTATTTAATTCATTCCTATACAATTTTTATATAATATTAAATGTCCTAACAAAAATTTATCAACTATAAAATAAAGGACTAAACTCAATTAATTGTGTAGACAAATGTAAAAAGGACACTTTAGTTTAGTCTATTATACATAGAAATAATAAAAAAAAATTTCATATGGTGGATGAAGCATATATCAAACCCAGAACTTAAAAGTAAACTCAGTTTATTTTTATTTTATTTTTTAAAATTTTGTAATTAAACGAAGGGAAAAAAAAGTTTTTTTTTTTTTTATATGTAATTTATCAAAGTGACTTAATTGGGGATTGTTATTTTTCCATTTTTATTTTATTTCTCATTTATATATACGGTATATTTTTTTTATTAGTATTTTAATTTTTCCCTTAAAACTATACGTTTTCTTGTTTACTTTTATTTGTGTGCACCTCTTTAAAATGTTATTTTGTTTAAATATTTCTAAATGTATATCCTTGAAGAGAAGTATATATTTTACCAAAATAACACACCTGATGATAGTATGAGGGTGGTTTTTTTTTATATTTTTGTTACTGCTATTAGATTTTTCTTGTAAATTATATTTTCATTAATGTAAACAAACTTTTAGCCACAGAAAATGAACTCATTTAATAACAATAAATTAAATAAAGATATGCGATTCAAATAATATATTTATTACATTTAAAATGACATTCGACAGGTTTTTTTTGTTGTTACTGATTTTGTCTGGAAATAAAATATTAAGGTAAAAAAGGAAAGGGAATCAATAATAAAAAAAAATGTAAAATTGATTCTGTTTTTTTTTTTTTTTTTTGATATTATGATAATATACTTAGTTTAATTTTACAAATATTTTTCAGGACGAATAATTGTACATTATTGAGGGGTTCATCATGTACTAAATAAAAGCATCAAAAATTTCAATCGTTTAGCTCACCATTCGCGTAAGATGGACTGTAATACAGGATCTCTTCTAGAATTTAAGTTAACCTGAAATTAAGTAAGTTTACTATAAATCCATGGTAAGTTTACTATAAATTAATATAAAATTTACATAAATAATGAATAAAACTTTAGATTGAGTAGAAAATTACTGAAAACTAATAAAACATAACATATAATTCACCCCTTAACAATATTTCAACATAATTTTTCAGCACAATCTGAAGGAAATTATGATTCGATCAATGATATCATGAATGTCTCGACATCGTAAATAAAAAGTTGGTTTTAATAATTGAATAAAAAAAAAATGGTATAATTTTTATCAAACCCAGACCAAAAATTACAATTTAATGTATAAATGATATATTTATACTTTTTTTTATATTAATGAGAACATTAATGACACTTGATACTAAATTTACGATATTCTTATATCGTAAATTGGTATTAAATTTACGATATTCTAATATCGTAAATTTAATATCAATTGAAAAATTGATATTAAATTTACGATATTAAAAATTAAAAAGCCTAAAAAGGATATGTACAAAAAATAATTTTTCTTTGAAATAATTTCGTTTAAAACCAATTATGATAAATGGTTCTAATTACAGCATAAAATAAACATTTTAATGGTTTCTAATTAATTAAAAAACAAAAAAAAAACCTCTTACATTGAAGTTACCCCAAAAAAAAAACTCTACAAATATTTCTGTTAGCTAAAGCAATTTTCTTGTAATTCGTATCGCGTCTTAAATAATTTTTTAAAATTATCTTTAAGTTAAAAAGATGGTAAAATCTTTCACGTTTTTTTCCTTCATTTTAAAATTAATATAGAATTCAGGAAAACTTCAGAAACAGGAGAAAATAAAAAAATAAAAAAATCTAAATAAAAAAAAATACACAATTATGATTTTTTTACATAAATTTAAAAATAATGTAAATGAATGAGTTTCATAAAAAATTACTAATTATATTCAAGCAAAAAATTTAACTAACTTTAAAAAAAAAATAAAAACTATTTTACTAATTTTAAAAAAAAAATCATTTAAATCTAGTTATAGATTGTAAAACATAGTTGAGAAAAACAAGCTTTTTAAATCATAAAGTCCGCTCCAGAATTGGAAACTAAATATTACTACTTATCAACTAAATAAAGAAGCGCTGCAGCAAAATTGCTGCACAATAGTTTTATATTTATAGACTCGTTGGAATACAAACAGTTGATGTACTCGAGGTGAGGTTAGAATGCATTGTGTCTCCTCACATGCTTCATTAAAATACAATTTTTCTCAAGTAAAGAAAAACATGTTGAGTTTGATATCCTTAAAAGTACACTAGCAAGTACCAAAACATTATTGCGGAAGTAATATATTTACAGCTATATTACAGCAGTCACAGCAGGATATAAGGTATTCTAGTATATGGTTCTATTCCAACAGCGACGAGGATCGGTAAGAAATGAATTGTATATTCCACGGAGTTTCCGTCATGGAAACTCCTTGGTATATACATTTGTTATCGATGCTCTAGTGACTGATAACGTGATTCATAATTAATAGAATCTAAATGCGCCTGATATTACTCTTGGTTGTTATCTACAAGTGATATTTCAAGGATTTAATATTCTTCATAACCTTTTCAACATGGTAATAAAATTTAAGTAATATTTGTGGTGTTAAATTACAATTTTTTGTTAAAACTAGAATTTAGGGAAAACAGTTAACAAATACCAACAAGCAATGGCTATTTGTATTCTCACCATCTAAATGTCAATGCTTCACCTATTCCAGCGTGTCATTCAACAATTTATAGTAAAAAAATCATACAACAATTTATAGTAAAAATTCGTCAAATTCAACTTTGAAATTGTTTACAAAGTGACAGACGATCAGACATAAAAGTATGCAGGAGTTTTTGTTTCTAAAAAAAACATCCCCTTAAAAATATATATATTTGTCTCAAATTATTATTCATTTATATATATATAAAAAAAGGAGTAAGCTGTAAGTCCGCCATCATTATCAGGGAGAGTCTTTCATTAAAAATGCTTAATGACAAAAAATTTCGCGTGTTTTATTTTAATGAGCTGCCGACAGCGGGTGGCATTTGCCTTTTCCTTATCATGTTTTTTTATTTTTTATGATTGCAGTTTTGGTTAAGGAGTCTTTTTTTATGCCCCTTTCTTCCTTCGTATTCCGGCTTCCAATCATTTTTCTTTTCCGTTTCTTTTTTCTTTTTAGCCTGGTACATATAAAAAAAAGGCTTGGGACCACTGCCTTTTAAACTATATTTCCTTGATATCCTAAAAAAAAAAAGGATTGAGTAGTAATTTTGTTATGCTTATGATATTTTTGTTTTTTTTTTCCCTTTTTTTGCTTAATAAGATTTAAATAATTTTTTTTCTTATGCTCAATGAAAAAAAATCTTACAAAACAATAAGAAAAATCTTTTCATTAACTTAAAATATAATAAGAAAGGAAATTAAATTTTTTTTTTGCATCCTTTTATGTTATTTAAAACGACAAAAATAATTTTTTTGTGAGTTATATTTTGCTTTTTCCATTTAATTTTTATAAACTTTAGTGACGATAATAAAATACTTTTTTCCCGGACCCAAAAAAAAATTCAAAAAAAAAACAAATATCAAAATGCATGATCTGAAAATTAATAATGGAAAATGAAAAATTAATGTTGTTTTTTTTTTATGTGGGTACTGTTTTTTTCCAACTAAAATCGAAGAAATTATGGTATTTATAGGCAACAATTATTTTAAGAGTACTTTACGTTCTTATAATGTTTTAGAACAAACACGAAATATGGTTTTTTTTGGTACATTTATAATTAACCAATATTTTTTGTCCTCAATTTTTTTTTTCTAAATTTTTTCTGATTTACGAATAATAATTATGTAATAAATTTAATTAGTTCATTTACATTCTATGAACGAATAAATTAGTTGAAAGGACATTTAAGAGTAGGAAAATAAAATATATTTACGATATACTTATTTGGTATGAGGTTATTATGTTATTAATGTATATAGTATATAGTTACTATATATACGAAAATGTCGTGTTAGTAGAATATGAAATTAGCCCATAAGGTGTTGTTAAAACAATTGGACCGGAATATTAAATAAATTGAAAATAACCCAAACAAAATTCTTAATTTTATTCACTTGTATGTCTAAATTTTTAGCGAAAAATGTGAATATATAATGTGTTTATATATAAGTGTTACTTAAAAATTAAATATTGGTAAATTATGGTAAAAAATCATAAATATATTTTGGTACAATGTGTAAATTGAAACGTAAAACTTTTATTTGTTTATGTAAAAAATTATAATATGTATTATAATTTCACAGGGTATCAATCCTTATTATTTCACAGCTATACTAATGTTAATAACACTGATACTAAATCTCTATCTAATTCTGATTTCAGCTCTAATTTTAATCAAAGTATTTCCTCTTCCGAAGATTCTGGAAAAACAGATATTTATTTTCTCGCATAAATGTTGAATTATTGTCAATTATATTTTGAAAAAAAACAATGTAGCGAATTCGTATCATTGTGTGCAAAATTCTGAAAACGAATTAAAAATAAAACATATTTATAGATAAAAAAGATATTGTTTTCGTTGATCTAATCAAACAATCTGTATCCTATTTTGCTTGGAATGGAAACTTGTAGTTTGTGTTACGTACTGATGCTGATTTGATATTTAGTTACAATGACTAATTACTAATTAAGTTTTGTAAAACCAACTGTTTTTTAATTAAATTAAATTCTTAAAATCGGAAAGACTTTTTCGCCAAAAGTTGTATTATTAAGGGTTACCCTATAAAGCTATCTGATAAATATAAACAATTGAAGTAATTTACTAATTCAAAAAAAAAAGTTTTATGATAAGAAGGCAATTCGATCATTAAAGTTTGATGTATTAATTCATTTAAAAGAAATTCAACTGTGCAACTTTCTGTCAAAAAAAAACATATAAATGGAATGAACAATTACTGAAATTACTTTCCAGAGTGTTCAGGGTAAAAATATCCAAAGTTTTCTCTCAGGAGAATTGAAATTAAATTTGTAAAATATTTTTGGTATTTCATCTTTCAAAAATCATTTCAAAAAAGTTCTAAATTAATGTTTATTTTAATTGTAAAATTCATAGATCTACCTCTATTATTTACCTACTATTACAAATTATATTGTATATGTATACATATAGTGTGACTATGATACGACATTTAAGTATATAAGTTTAACTAAATAGAAATAATATAATGTTATCCATGATAAATGAATTGGGTCTTCTTAATTACTCCCCAAACTGTCGTATAGGCATTTTACTCTATTATTCTATATCTAACTATATATATTTAATTACACATATATGTATATACAATAATAAGAAATGTAACTCAATTTGGTATAATATACTTCCTTCTTGTACTCGTTAAAATATTTCAGAATATACTTCTGCATATTATAATACATGGGTTTTAATCATTTATGTACTCTTGTGTAAAATATCAACCTCAAACCAACAAAAGCAGCAAAAAAAACAACCTTTTGGACGACATGTATTACGTTTAACCAGGTTCAGTCTAAAGGCTATTTGAATGTCTTCTAAATTTATTTATGTATGTTTGTAACCAAAAAAAAAAAAAAAAAAACAGAAATTTCTTTTTAGACATAATACATCTTTCTTTACTCTATTAAAATCCTAGCTAACAACTAACATTATAATGTTAATATTAAGAATATTGTAAGGACATGGTACACTAGAGCCACAAAAGGACATTTTATTATACATATATATATATATGTATAGATATATAACTTAAATATACTTGAAATAGGCAAGTTTTCTTAAGATCATAAATTATGAATCGTGTGTGTTCTTTTTTGGTCCTGTATAATTCAATGTCCTAAAAAAATGTTTAATATTGCAAATAAAGAAAAAAATCTTTATATTAATGCAGTGCAGTAAAATCACATTAAAATAAAAACTAATAAGCCAATGTAAAGTCAGATAAAGAATTTAAATATGGAGCGATATCATTGTTCCGTGTTCCGGTTGATCGTTAATTATTCACCAGACGACAAGTGTTAACGTTCTAAAGAGAATATATGAAAACTCATATACGAGTATATCACCTTGATCAAAATTATAATATCGAGCATTTACTATTCACATTTCCTATAATTAAACAATATTTTTTCCAATTTGTTTTTATGTACATTTTCTTAAAGTTATTATCTTACTACAACAAAAAATAGTTTGACCACTATTAGTTAGTATATATAGTCATCCTCAGACATATTAAGTTTATTAGTTAATTTGAAGCTAATGTCAAACACGCATTAACCAATAAATTTTAATTTTGTGGCAGAAAAAAAATTTAATATACATACATATATGTACTTGAATATACAACATTTATAGTAGATTGAAATAAAATATTGCTTTTAATATACGGAATATAAAAAAATTCATTAAAAGTGACTGATCGATCCACAAAATAAACTGTTATATTGTTAAAATTTGCTTAATGAAAAATTCTTCAATGAGGTTTTTTTTTAATAAAATTAAATTGTAAAAAATGTTCTCAAATATTTTAAGAAAAATATACAATAAACTTAAGGATATTACAACCAGGCATATTTTTCTAATTAAATTTATAATTTGAAAATAAAATTTCTATAATATTTAACACCGTACTCAGCTTTAAATGAGTTCCAGTAATAAAAAATAATTACAATAAAATGGAATTTAAAGATTGGGAATAATGTTAATTGTTAAGAACTTTTGCTTATAAAAAATTTGCTAGTTTTTAACCTATTAGTTTCTTACAATTACAAATTTCTTCGCAGCATAAAGAAAGTGATGAAAAATTATTCTACCTTAAACATTTTATTGCATACTTGCCTTTAATAATTATACCTTATTAAAAGCAAGTATACAAAGCTATAGAAAAATAGAAATCATGATTATGTTACAAAGTTATATTTTTTATATTGTTATAATACTATCTTGGAAAAATATATTTGGCAAAATAAAAGTACACAATTAGCAAGTTACGTTTGAGTACTTTGCTGCATCCACTCAATCATTATCAACCAATATATTAACTAACAAAAAAATAGTAATTATAAATGTATATGATCGCCCATAATCGGTATTTGAATATTTCGATAACAAGAACCTACATATCTTCTTACAAATAACCCTTCTTTCCTCATATTTTGTAATGAGTTCATTTCTTCTATTCTTCTGAAAAATAAAATGAATTTATTCCTATCGATTTCATGACATATTTTTCGAATATAACAAATACTAAGAAAAAAAAACCAGAGTCATCCCCAATTTAAAATAAATTACTTATTCTAGTATTACTTCCCCATGTCTTATCATTAACAAAAAAAACTCTATCCCCCTGAATATTAATTCGTTTTATGTTAAATACTTTACGTGGGCGTACAGAATATCTTTGATCAAACCCATTTTCTTACTTTTTCCAATAAATTTTATATTTTTTTTTTCATTTTTTTTCTAAGGTGAACTAATAGGGTTCTAAAGAATATATTCGCAAGAATAATGTTGTAGATGTTTGAACGAACATCAATTTGAACACTTTGCGTCCTGGTAAATGTTATGATATTGGAGGGTGTACCTAGGGGGTATATTCATTACTCTAAAGGGATAGATTTAATTTTAAATGTAAATTAAGAGATTATCAATTCAAAATCACAATTCAATTGACAATTTTTCAACATGATTATTAATGTGATCGGTATTTTGAATTAGTAGAATATGTATTTTGAATTTATTATTTTATTTTTAATTATTTTCAAATTTTTTTAAGTTAATATTAACTTTTCAACCAAGAGCTATAGTTTTTAATTTCGCAGTATAAGTTTAAATTTGAGTTCGAAATTTGAAATTATAAACATCATGTAATAAATTTTATATATGTATGTAAAAAGATAAATTAGAAAGTCTTATGCACAAGAGTAAGATGTAAGCACTTTTAACTGCTAACAGCAGTTATAACTGATAATTTTAACTGCTAACAGCAGCATAAACATAAACTATAGTACCATAAGCAAAAAAACAAACACAGAATAAGTAAATTAATTTAATTTTGACCATGCATGATCGAAGATCGAAGAAAATATTTGATGCTGGCCCGAAAGGAGTAAGCAGTATAGGTCGACCAAGAAATAGGTGGATAAATAATATAGAAGATTTAAGAAAAATAGGGATCAGAAACTGAAAAGAATCTGCGATAAACAGAAGTAGATGGAGGCTAATTGTAAATCAGGCCAAAACTCACAACGAGCTGTAGAGCCAATCATGATGATGATGATCGAATGAATTACCAAAATAACTTGCCGGCTGAAGTACCAACAACATTCGTCAAAAACTTATTTGAACCACATGTTCAAACCGCTTCTTTCCTTATATTTTTTAATAAAACAAATTTATTTTGTAATTGAACATTTTTAATTATTTAATCATTTTTTTATATAATACAGTTTGATATACTACAGTTTCAGCTTTGTTGGCTTCTGAACAGTTCATATAAAATTTAGCTACAGTTATTATTATTTTTGTTAAACTCATAAATAAATTTTTAAAAAAATTATTTTTTCTAAAATTTAATATTAATAAATAATAATTAAATTAATTTTTTGTACTTCGTTAGCACTTTTTTATTTCATTTAACTTTTAACTTTTTAATATTGCTTAGTAAGCACAACCAGCACTTTCTGGCCAATCACAAATTTGTAATTGTGCATTAAAATGTGTTTTTGGTGGGCAGTCTTTAACAACATTATTACCATCTTGCATGCATACAACAAATTTAGTACAATCACCAGGATATGAAATATGTTCACCAGGAGCAACTTTATTACAACTATTTGCTGAATGTCCTGTTGAACCCCGTATTTCATTTAAATTTATATGGTTTTGATCTAAACCATGATTTTGATTTTGTAACCATAATCCATTATCAGAATTGATATTTTTATGATCATTATAATTTCCACCAAAATCACTGTTGCTATGTTGATGATGTGTTTTAATACCAGTTGTTTTAGAATGACTGCCATATTTAGAATCGTAACCTTGACTAGCATAAACTGGACCAGATACTGCACCATCGTAGCCAGATGCTGGTAGTGTGTCAGTAGATTGACCTGATGTTACTACATGATGACCAATATTACTTGTACCGGAATAATGATTAGAGCTCGACCCGAGACCATTATCTAAATTTGTATTCTGACCATAAGAAACACCGTTGTAACCTAGGTTATTATTAGGCGCAGTTAATCCACTATATCCAGATTGCGTTCTACTACTTGATTGTTGGTTATTATATTGTCCTTGACTATACCCTTGATCAGGTTTAGAAGCACTTAAATGTTGATTATTACCATTATATCCAGATTGTGTTCTAGTAGTTGATTGTTGGTTATTATATTGTCCTTGACTATACCCTTGATCAGGTTTAGAACCACTTAAATGTTGATTATTGTCACTATATCCAGATTGTGTTCTAATAGTTGATTGTTGGCTATTATATTGTCCTTGGCTATACCCTTGATCAGGTTTCGAAACGCTTAAATGTTGATTACTATGACCTGTTCCTATACTCTGATCAAGACTGTTTCCTTCAAATGCATTATTTGCAGAACTACTGTAAGAACCTCCATTTTGTCCTATCCATCGGTGTGTTGTTTGTACTGGACGATAATTAGCAGTTCTAGATGTTCCGATAACTATATCTAAAGTACCAGTATCGCTATTACCAAGTGAATCACAAACTTGTACATTCTGATTAAATGTTGTACCAACTGGACATTTTTTTGCTAATGGTATATGATTTTCACATATTATAAATTTTGTATTATCACCAGGATACGGATGTTTAACACCATTACCACAACGATCTGGTACACCAGAAATTAATACCATTAATTCAATGATTGTAAAGAGTAATAGAAATTCTATAATTTAATTATATTTAAATAAATTTTTTTAAATTAAAATATTTTATTTAAATACCTTTCATTTCTGTAGAAATTATAATATTAAATATTTATTTAAAAGAATTACGTCTATTTTTGATCAATATTATTGCTCAACTATTTTAAATAAATCTAAATCGACGATTTTAAATTAAATTAAAAATGTATATACTATATAGATCAGGCATATAGCGAAAAGGTCAAAATAATTTCGATAAGACTTATCAAATTTTCTTGAATTTAATTCTGAGAAAAATAATTTATTGTTGCAAAATTAAATAATTTGTTTTAGAATATTTATTTGCAAATAAATTCATTTAGGATTTAGTAATTGTGATTTTTACCAATATATTTGCTTAGAAATATTGAAATACAGTTGTTGACTATAAATATTAAATTGATTAAAAATATTCTAGAGAAATACTCCTGCTAATATGATAAGAAAAAAAAAGTTATAATTTCAAAAAAATTCAGTAAAATTGCTGATATTTTGACCTCAATTATAATCATTTCCTAATTATTTAATAGGAAATGAAATTATATTTTGTCTCATCATCTTAATTTTATTGAAACTTAAAAAAAAAAAATATGAAATACTTTTAATTTTTTTATTTTTCGAACTACTGCGATTTATGGTGATTGTAAAACAATATTGACCTTACAAAATGATTTGCATTAAAAATAATTGGTTATCAAATAAAAGCGTTAAAAGTTAGGTTGGACTACAAATAGTTTAAAATTACAAGCAAAAAAAAATTTGAATTTTTATAATTTACAATGTTGAAATTCAGCTAATAAAGTAAATATTTGAGGTCACTCGAATATTCGAAGAATTCGAAATCACTTTTGAAATAATTGTAAAAGCAACATGTTTTGCGGTTTTCATTGTTTGGGACAAGAAATAATCTACCCTATTCTAGTTTCCGAGTTGAATTTGGTTCGAATGGAACTTTTTGTTAACTCGGAAATTTATTTGGTATTCGAATATTGCCTCGAATCGAATTAATTATTATCAGATTAATGAAATTTAACATACTTTGTATAATATAAAATTAAAAAAAAAGAAAACCTATAAAATTATAATAAACTTATAAAAAAATCTATAAAATTATAAAAAACTATAAAATTATCAAATTTAGTCAAGGTTTTCATTCTTGCCATTTTCCTTGTAAATAATTATAAATTAAGCTAATAAACTTAAAACTTTGGTGACTACTATATTCTATATATAAAGGTAAAATAAACATAAATAATAGTAAAGTAATTAACTGATCTCTAAAATGAAAATCTAATTAATTATATATATAAAATTTTAAAAAGGTTTTTTTTGAAAATAAAATAATAAAATAAATAAATTATAAATAAATAATCTTTGACTATATAATATAGTCAAAGTAATTTATATTATTAACACAGATTCCACTAAAAAATTCAAAATTAACAAATTTGACATTAAATTCAATTCACTAAAAAACTAGAATACCAAGAAATATTCCGACTTGTAATTTTGCTTTGTGATAAATAATTGAAAATTTTTATAAAAAAAACCCAGAAATTTGTTTTAAAAATATTTTTTTATTCTCTACGAGAATAATCGATATCATTAAAATATTTACTTCTTTTACTTGTTATTCTTTTAATTTAAATAATTTCTGTATAATTCTTCTATAAAATTTAAATACAATTTCGCTTGCACTTTTTGATAATGTCATTGCATCATTATATTGTGCTAAATTAAATTTACCATTGGTATTAACTGCAACTAAATTCTTTTGCAAACTATCAAAAACAAATGTAAAATCTGCTAGTGAATCAATTGCTTGTTTTGAATTTGGATCAAGAATTAATTCATTATTTTTATTAATAATACAATGAACTGCTGCAACAGTAAATTTCATAGCAATTCCACCAATCAATAGAGCTAAACAAGCAGCATTTACAGCACAAGCCTCAATCTGTAAAACAAATTATTTTAATATTATTATTAATTTAAAAAATTTCAAATTTACTCCACAACAATTTTCCATTTCTTGTAATTGAATTGTAATAGCAGTTCGAGGATGTAAAGCCGTTAATAACGCTGTTTCACATGTATTCTTAATTATTGATTCTCTAAATCTATCTTTAACAGTTGGAAGACCACTTTTTGGACGATAATTAACTTCTACAGATGCATTATGAATTTTTAAATTGTGCATACGAACTTCAATTGGTCCATACATTGATGCTAATACAGCAGTATCCCCTATATAGCAAATAATATAGTTTCTAAAAAGAGAAATGGTAAAGGTATATTTACCTTGTGTAAGAAATGCTGAACCATCAGACCTTGTTAAAGGATTCAATTCACAATTAATTTGTCGTAACTTTACATCATTTAAAATTTCATCTTCATTGTCGCTTACATTGCTATCTACAATCATCTTTTTATTTTATTTTTAGTTTTCAATTAATTGTGATTTGTTTACAAACTATATTTTGGGATTGATAACACGTTTTATTATTTATCTCTGAAAACAAATGTCATTTTTCATCAAAGAATTGGCGCCTGTCCTTCTGAAGATATTAAAGATATTCACAATGTCAGGCGGCAGTTTAATTAATTCAGCAAAAATTATATGAAAATAATTTTTCAATTTTTCCAAAAAAAACAATCAGTTTTTTAATTAATAAAACAGTTTCTTTATTTTATGATTCTGATTACGTTGAAATTACAACAATTAACAAATAATAAAGCATATAAAAATAATAAAAAACAATGCCCGGTTTAAATTAAACCTAATCCGCCCCAAATCGCTATTTGACAATTTGCCTTAGAAAGTCTTCATTGGTCTTACCATATTAAATTCGTTAAATTTCTAAATGGAATATGGAACAAATGTAAAAATCAGCTGATTCGTGTAAAAATCAGCTGCTTATATTAAATAGCATTCAAAAGAGAAATATTCAAATTCAAAATAGAAATTTTCCAAGTTCCCAATCCCAACTGTTCCACTTATCCATGAAGCTTGGAATAACATTATTTTATACATGCAATGACATATACAAAATAGGAAAGAAAAGGATATACATTATTTTATACATATTCTAAAACCCATCAAGTGGCAGCATTATTATTACTATCTCGCATCTAATTATGTATTATTTTCAGTTTGCTATTCGCCATTTATAAACAAATTTTTCGCAATTTAAATAATCGCAAATTTCGTGTTACATCTTATATTTTAGTGTTGATTTAATATTTACATAATTTGACTTAATCTTATATATTTTCAAAATATGTCAAGCAATACTATAGTAAGAAAAATAAATAATTGTTTCAAAATAAAAAAAATCTCCATTTTGTAGGCAGAGTCAGACAGAGTTAGTGATGATAATGCATTTAAGAATTTAATTGAAGAAGCTGAAAAAATAATTGCTGAAAATAGAAGAAGAAGAACAAATAATAGAACTGAGACTAATAATGAAGAACAACAACAAGGTAAATTGATCTATTACAAAGAAACAATTAAATTATATTTTGAACGGTTACATAATGTTATTAAACAGTTAGATGAATTTAATAATTAAACAGAATTCCTAATATTAATCACCATGTGAATGTTGTGTAAATTAGTGGTTAAATTATTAATTTCGGAAGTTTACTTTTATGTTATTTAAACGCTTACGTATATATTATATCATATATAGAGTACGTTTCGTTCATATATAAAAAATAGCATTTGAAATCAAATTATGCAAAATTAGATTAAATAAAACAATTTATTAAACTGAATATTAAAAATAAATTTAAAACAAGAAACCGTCAAATTAACGCTATATTTATATTGTCTATTTTATTAATAAGAGATTAATTTTATGCATAGAGAAAAATTCTTAAATTCGGTTTTTCAATTGACATAAAAAAATTGTCTAATCTTTTTTTTCTTTTTCTCATAATCAAATTTTTAATTTAATTATTAAAAAAAAATCGAAAATGTTTTCTTAAATATATATATAAAAAAGGATAAATATTGGAAAAATAATATTTTAAAATTAACAGTAAAACACAAAAAATATATTTTCCTACAAAGTTATGGATGGTTTTTATAAAAGTAATATTATTATCAAAAACTATTTCCTTGAAATATTATTGAATTTATAATTTTTATATTTTGTTTATAGAATTACGAAATATTCGCAATGAATTAGATAATTTTTTTGCACCAACACCACTGCCATTAAATGATAATATTAGTGATATAGAGCAACCAGATTCATCTACATCTATTGAATCTATTTCATTATCAACTTCTTTAAGTCTACCATCAATGACAACAGAAAATAGTACTGGAAATGATGATGATGTATTATTAATCAGCGATATTAGTAATCCTTGTATACCTATAGTTGATCTATGTACACCAAATTATCAAAACCGCCAACGACGAAGACGACCACTTGCTAACAGTGATGATATAATTGAAATAGATGATTACTCACCATTAAATAAAACCCAAGTTGAATTAGAATCTCCAAAAGCCAAAAAATGTTTATTATCGCCAACAAATAATAGTATTGATAATAGTACGAATATGATTATATGTCCAATATGTTTGGAATCAACAGTAAATCGTCAGCCAAAATCGACAAAATGTGGTCATGTATATTGTTCTGAATGTATAAAAAATTCTCTTCAAGTATCTAAAAAATGTCCTATTTGTAAGAGACAATGTACTGAAAAGCAACTTATTTCATTATATTTATAAGTCTTATGTTTAAATAATAAGTTATCTTTAATTTTAATCATTTCTATTTAAATTAATATCATATATCTCAGTTATATTTTTTTTATCAAAAATATTATATTTGATTAAATTTCTAATTTTGTATCAATATTTTAATTATTAATATATAAATATGATAATTCTAAATTAGTTCCAGATACATTTCTATTCGTTTTCTTCTTCACAAGCGAGTAAAACTAATCGTTGAATATGATTTTCTAATCGTTTTCTTCTTTGTGTAGAAAGTTGTCTTAGTCTGTCTGCCACAAAATCACCAAAAATTTGTGCTGAATCTGTTGGAGCATCAATAAATTTAAGAAGCTTATCCATCAAAACATTCTTCGTAATCTTAGTTTTTTTAATTTTGTTCGCTCTCGATCTTCTGCGGCGATTATTACTTTCCAATATAGGACGAGGACTAGTTTCGCATCCTCTATTATGATTAATACTACTGATTTCTGAATTAATATTAGTTTCAAAAATAATATTATTATCAGAATTACTATTCCCATAATCATCCACGCAATTGTAAGTGTACACCGATATATCTGATTCTCTTAAATACTCTATGTCCTCTATACTATGTTCCTAGTTAAAAAATTATAGAAATCATATATTAACTCATATGTACTCAACTGTTAACAAAATTGCCTATATTAATTAATAGTGTTTTAGAATCTATGATGAATAAAGATTACCATGTGAAAATGAATTAGAAGTTGAATATAAATTACCAAATCAAATTACAATATAAAATGAAACAAAAAAAAAAAATTTTTGTTTAATAATAAAATTTACTTGATTATTTTAAGAAAACAATTCGTAACAAAATTTATAATTAAATTTTTATATCTTTTCTTGATTGAGGTCCCTATTCTACAGCTTCATCATTTTCTTCATCTGAATATACTGTTTCCCAACTTTCCTGGCTTGCTATTTCATCATCATCGTCATCTTCATCATCATCATCATCTTCGAAATCTGCAGCCTAAATCGTTTAGAAAATAAAAATTATTTTGTATAACGTCGTTTTTTAGTTTAAAATATTTTAACTAACCATTTGTCCTGTTTGAATATTAATTTCAATTTGTAATCGTATATCCATTACCATAAAAACAGCTGTTACTAATATAGGCAAAGTAATACGACATTTATAAGCCAAATTAGTTAAAAATAGAAATGCTTCACCAAATTGTGAGTCCATTATTTAAAATATTATAAATTTAAAACTTAATATAACTTATAAAATAAATTAATACGTATTTGTATATTATTTATCGACTTGCTGATTCTGTTTCACTAGCTGAATCCTCTTCAGATTTAGCTAATTGATCGTGTTTGACAATATGTACAGTTTCACCTAAAGTTATTGGTTGAACGGGACAAATATGACGATAAATATCATGTACAGTTGAATCGCCAGTTATTGATTCATCCAAAGCTATTGTATCATTATTTCTATCCAAATTAATAGATTCGTTTAACAAATTTCTTAAACACTCTTCACGTTTTTCTGATAATTGTTCCACAATATTTGGAGTCTTCTTTAGCTTTTCGAGTTTTTTCTCTTTTAATACACATAAATGTACAAATTAGATATAAACATAAAAAAATATATGGTCATTTTAGTTTTTACCTAGTGATTCTAGATACGTTTTTGAATCTGGAAGAGCTGATATTATTGGTGATATACAGTTTGTAATATGTTGTATATTTGAAAAATTATCTTCAAATTCTAATTGTAATTGATTTTCGGTTGTATTTTCGTTTATTATTTCTTGATTTTTACATTTCCAAGGGTCCGTCATTGTTTTCTTATTGACATTGACAGAAATAAATAAAAATTTTATTTGAAACGTAGTACAGTTTTCTCGAAATATTTATATATTTCGATACTCGAAAATCGATATCATATGAATTGTCGCAAATTAGGATTTTTTTACCCTATAAATTCTTTTATTGTTGCTATTTTATACTTTCTTATTATATTTTATTTAAAGTTAATTTTTTCATAAAAAGTAGAATACTAAAGTACCAGCTAATAATTAAGTCATAATATGTAGCTATTTTTATTTATTTTTAGGTAGATAAAAACTATGACTAAATTTCGGCGCGAAGCCGAATTATGATGAAATACTAACTACATATAGTTTTAAAAAGTACATTTTTTTTATTACACATTAACTATAGTACAAACTGCTTTTGAATTCTATCTTAAGACATAGTCTTTTGGATAATCCATTATAGCGGGGAATTTTTCTATAACTTCTGGTTCAGTATGATCTAATCTTTTTGGAACTTGTCGTTGTTGGCGAATTTGATTGGTAACATTTTCTAAAATATTATCTGGCACTGTATCACCTGAATATAAATGTAGTCTTTGCATTGTGTGACGTCTTTGTAAATTTCCCTTCATTGCATTATAAACAGCTTTTTTCATAATCATTGTAGGATCTTTTTCATGTAATTGCCATGCTAATGTCCAACTTGCTCCACCCGGATACCCAGTATGATGAAAATAAACTCTTTTAATCCATTCATCGCCTGGTAAAGCTATTTCATTTGTATTTATTGCAACGACATGATCACCGCAATCATCTGAAAAAAAATTTAAATTTATAACATAAATATAAACTCAACTAATATTACTTACTCATTGGATGATAAATTGGTTTATTGAGCCCCATTAGATAATATTTTATAAGTTTCGCTGAATCAAAAGGATTTTGCCATTTGCAATCATAAATGTGCCATGTTCGAGCAAAAGTGGCCCATTGCTATAATGGTAATTAATATTTTTTTCAATCACAATTTCATATATTTACCTGGACTCTTTTTGTTAATGACATTGAATAGTTCAATCTCCACTCCTTTTTCCAAAACACTTTTAATTTTAAGCCAATTTGAGGCGACAATTACAGAAAACTAACCACAAAAATCTTACCCTATTAGCTAAACTGTCTCTGGTCGGAAATAAACACAAATTTAAAAATCCAACGATTAAAATTATAAATTTAAATTTTTCCTGAAATACTTCAGACATTTCTTTACTTCAGACATTTTTATTTATAGTACGATACGATCTTGACTTAAAAATGCTGTATTCTGGCGATTCTGCTCCGAAATTAAGAATTTGTGTCAATTTACAAGTTATAATAGGACAGAATGGAAATGGAAAATATTTCAAATTACAATTTTTGTAAATTTACTTATTGGTAATCTGTTTGACTTTTATTTTTCGGCATGCAAAACAGAATCGAATCTAATGTGAATTCTTTCAAGTATTGAAATTTTATCATTATGCTACGTTTATGTCGGTGCCAGTTCTGAACTGGATTGCGGTATAAAAGCGACATTTAAAGAGCGCAGCCAGTCAACTTGGCAACGCATTTTTCGGCACTGCCTTTTTGTATATGGCGAATGGTCGTAAACTTGCACTAACACCAGATACACTTAACTAGCAAATGTGTATTTTTATTTCATGTTAAGTGTATCGATCGTGTTTACGTTTTTGTTTGTTTTGAAATAACATTTTTGTGTTTTTTTTTTTTGTACTTTAACCCAAAAAATATATTTGTATTTTTCATTTTCACTCATACAATTCCATTTTCTGACTACTGGCCACAAAACTACAATTTTGGGAATCGTAAACTACAATTTGGGTATAAAAAACAAGAAATGTATTTTCAATTTTTTAACAATATTTCGGAAAAAACATTGTGGTAAAAGTTATAAAATACGAGGACTATATTTATTCATTCCAGGTAATTTTTGGAAATTATTCAACATTCTACATTTTTCTTGTCCGTTTCTAAAAAATATTCTCCGTTTTATTGTCCGTTTCTAAAAAATATTCTCCACACAAAATAATTGTGTGTTCGATTCTAAAAAATACCTTTAAAAATATAATTTTATGATCCGTATTTTTCGACTATGCAAAATTCCGTTCGTTTCTAAAAAAAATCTGCCCTGTAAAGTTTGACAACATAAAAAAAATATATTTTTGATATTTGTTTACATATAGCAAATGTCAATTAATTCAAAGTAGGAAACATGAAAAAGTAAAGAATTTAGAATTTTTTCCTTTTTTCGTCCGATGGTAAGTTGAAAAGAGTCGCCAGAATATAGCATATTTAAATGCAAAATTTATGCCTCGAGAAACGAAAAATCAATTTTCTTTTTTCTTTTATAAACTAAAATTAAATAATTCATAATTAATAGTATCATCAAAATATGTCATTTTGGTGGTTTAAATAAATTTAATAAACAAATAATCCCTATTTACCGTAATTGAAGCTGTTTTTTTTTTATAGATTAATTGAAGTTTAAAATATAATGCCGCGTTCGTCATATCGACGGCGGCATCGAAAACGTTCATCTTCTTCAAAATCATCGAATGATGAAAAAGAAAAGGACGATTATTACAGAGACAGAAGTAAGAAGAAATCTGATTCATATTATTCGCGTAGCAGCACCAGAAAAAAATCGGAAAGTAGGAGTCAAAGCCACAAAAAGAGAAGCAGACGTAGTCCTAGTACAAGTGAATCATCATCAAGTGCAAATAGCAGTTCAAAATCCTCCCTTAGAAGTACTGCAATTGAACCGGCAAAACAAGAATCAATTAACTTAAACCTTTTGGATGGAAAGATAAATCCACAGGCATTAATTGACCTTGAAGATAATAGCTTCCAACAAAGGGCCTTTACAAGTAACAAACCTCTGACACAAAAAGTTATCATTGATTTGCAAAAAGATATAATTACTGTGCCGACAGTAGAATGTCCAGATCATGACGATTCTATATTTCATCCAAATGTTAGAATATTTCATTTTATAATTTAATCAAATATAATAAATCATATTATTCTAGTTCCTCGGAGATGAAACCAAAAAAATGGATAAATGGATACGAAAACTTTATAATTATCGGCAAAGATTAGTTAATGAATGAAAAGAAATTATTAAATATTATGGCCTATTTATATTTGAATAAAAAGTAACTACAAATTATTAAAATATATCAGATCCAGTTTTTCTTCCTTTGACCCATGCTTCTTCTGCGGTTAACACTTCATTTTCTGATGGTTGTAATGATGAACCATCCTCCATAAGTTTACCCATTTTAAAATCTTCAATAATTTTTTCAGAGTAAACAGACTTAAACAAATCTAAACTAGTGAACTCGGGTTGATGAATTTCTGGTGCACGATAAGATACATATGGTTTAAGTTCACAATTTGTTAGATCCGGTACTATCGATTGTGGTATTTTTTCTGGAATTTCTACATATTGTCCGTTAATTACAAAACCAGTATCTCTTACACCCCGTTTATTAATGGGAATCTTTGGATGAGGATTTAACCTTTGCATTTCTTTAAATATTCGAGGACCGCGTTTGTTGATTACAGGGAATTTTCGGAAATTACGTTTTCCTTGTAGAACTGACGTGGTGGATATTGTACGATATGTTGTTTTCACAACTGGTATAAGAAATTTAGAAGATTTCTCCATTACAACATAGATTATTTGAAATAACAATTTCAGCTTTCGCTAAACACTATTTTTACTAAACGGAGAATTTTTGACAATTTTGAACATCAGCTGATTGAATGTCGCGTTTATGCGATAGAATTATATTGTGGTTTAAAAACACTTTCCAAATAACTTTAACAGTCGCGTTTATGCGAAAAAACTGTCTAAATATCATCAACTATCAAAAAAATGTATAACTTTTTAGTTTTCATGAACAATTATTTGAATTAAAATTTATTTATATTTTGTTAATATTGAGTCATCCATTTGATCTACAAATTCTTAATTTATCTGTAGAACCTTTAAGACACCACCAAAATATAAAATTCACAACTTTTAAGGACTATATCCGCATAACTGACACGTATACGCAAGCGATAGCAAAACTCTGTCGCATTTCTATCACCCGCCACGCAATTAAAGTTTACGAATAATTGAATAATTCGCTTTGGAGCAGTTGTAAAAATTTTTGATGTTGGTTATTTGGGGAAAATTATTTTTAGTTCCACTGATGCTGACTGGCACATAAAAATTAATTCATTAAGTTAGAATCAAGTATTTTTGAAAAGGTTATATATGTACTTTTGTATCTGTTAATATATATTATATTATAGTAAAAAAAAATAAGATATAAAATGGTAACTCTGAAATTCTAAATTTAATTTATATTAATAACAATTTAGAAAATACTTACAGTTTCTTCGCTTGGCATATTAGATCTTGCTATAATGGCTTGATCTAAAAATTTCATTTCATGATAATAAAATAAAATTGGCACGTAAACATGAATAGAATCTATTTTCTTGAAATCATGTACTTTTTTCTTTTCAGCATTATATGATGTCCGCAATGATTTCATTTTCCTTTTAACAAAATCAATAGTTGTTTGCATTTCACATGCAATGTCTGACCAACATTTCTTCTTTAAATCAAGTCTTTTATACAAATTAGAATTTATATTCCAAAGTGCTTCATTTTCCTTATATAAGTGAATTAATTTAATAATTTCAACTCTATTTAAACGAGTTTTTTCCATTTTTTTATCAATATAGAATTATCAACTATCATGCTGTTAAAAAATGTACACAAATATGTTAACAAATATGGCATAACAAAAGTTATGACATTTAATATGTCAAAAATAAGTAAGTATTGCCATTGCCAAAAAATGAATAGTGAAGACAGAAATATATTTTTCAAATTCTATTATATTTGAAAAATATTGTTGGTTGGAAAAACGTTGTAATAATCGAATAATAATACTTCGTTATTTATTTTGTATTATTTGTAATTTATGGGATTTAGCATAATTAAAATGCCTAATTTTGAAATTGTTTAATTTATTTTTCATCATATATTATAAACATTTATATTGCATTTGATTTCTTCTTGTATCCTTTAGGTCTCAAATCCTTGTTTTTATAATTTCTGTTTACGAATTCTAAATTCTTGAAATTTTTTGTCTAAATTTCCTTATTGACAAAAGGTACTATTAAAAAAAAAAAATTATTTTAAAAAGAAGAGGGTAAAAAGAACAAAGTATTAGCATATAATAGAACTTGCAGATGATATAAAATTATTTAAAAAATTAAATTAGCAAAATATTATGTGTAACTGAGTAGTTCAAAAAGATCATATAGGAAAATTAAAAATACAAATTTCTTTAAAGTTATTAAATACACCAAACGCGTACACAAGTCATATTATTTTGTATCAGTTAAAATTTATTTTTCATTTTCATTTATTTAAAAATTAATGTTTTCTAAAAATATGTAAATAAAAAATATATATTTTTACATCTACAATTTACATTTTTATTTTTTTATTTTATAAATACAATTTAATCAATTCGTCACTTACAGCAGAAGGTGTTAAGATACCCAAATCAGTAAAAATTAATGTTATATAAGCAGGAGCTGTGTAGTCAACTAATGGATGAGCTTTCGAGACATCATGTAATGAATTCCTAGGGTACTAAAGAATAAATTTCATAACTACAGTATAACTTCCATATAAGTAGTTAGATATAATATATTTTTTATAGGAGTTATCCGAATTAAAGAAGTTTTGTATTTGTAAATATATTTGTAATTAAATTAATTACCTTGTATTCATTTGGTAGATCTCTCTGATTTAATGGATATAAACGTGTAAATTTAAAACTTTCAGCTAAAACATAAAAAGGTTTTTTCATTTCTCTTGCACATAGTCCCATTGTAAAACTTCCAATACGATTTATAATACCACCACTCTCAACAACACCTTCAGCTCCAACCATACAAAAATCAACACTTTCCATTACATAACCAACAGAAGAGTCTAATATTAAAGTACAATCTATTCCTGCTTTTTCTAAATTCATACACATTTCTTTCCTAAAAATAAATTCATAGTTTTTATTCATATTAATCCAGTTTATTAATTACCCTGAATTATCTGGACCACCTTGTGTCACATATACATGAAATTGTTTATTAGATCGAGCTGCATGAATAAGAGTTTGCAAAACTACACGAGATCTAGAATGTGTTAAAATTCTACAACCATCCGTGACGAATTGTACAGCTTGACGTGCAATTACATTACGAGATTCTAAAAGTTTGGCAAGAAATAATTGTCCACGATGTAACATTATTTGTTTACATTCTTCCATTGATTTATCGTCAAATTTTCCCAGCGTAATGAATCTTGAAAATAATTCACTGCCTGATACAATAGCAGTAATAGAGAGATTTGAATTTTTCATAGCTTTTACTGCAGCTTGCATTGTCGAGTGTAATATATGTATAGTATCAACTATATGATAAATTATATTTAAGTATATATTTTATAATAAAATCACATTACCTTGGGTTTTTTCCAAAACCATAAGTAAAGTTTTAATAGCTGCTATTCCAGATGAAAGATCTTTATCCTTTTCCATCAGCTCCGTAAAATATTGAACAACTGAAATGTTTATATTAAATATTGCTTTCCATACATTCCACTAATAATTTACCATAACTATCTATTTTTGTTTCTGGCATTATTTATATTATTTAATTTTACAATTTCATAAAATACACAAAACCTGGATGCACCGTAATCAAAAGTAGAAATGTCAAGTATGAAGTGTCAACTACAAAACAGCTGTTTCAATTATTGAAAGCATTATTAACAGTGCTGCCATTGGCATCGCAAATTCGTAAAAATATGTTTAATTTTCATTGGATCTGTTTCGAAATTGTTGTCTATGACATTTTTATGATAATAATCTTTTACTATAATAAATGGACAGTTTCGAATATTTTTCTCAAAAAGAAATTGTTAGTTTCGTATATTTTTCTCAAAAAAATGTGCAGCATCCGCCCCTAGGAATAGTCGAATATGGGAAATGTTCAGGCCGCATCTATTGAAAAGAAATAGAACTAAATTAAAACACGCGTTAAATTCTATCATTAATATTCAACAAATAAGACAAAATAATTATGTCAATTAACCCTTTGACTAAACATTTTATTTTGAATATAAATGAATTTTGCAAATATTCACATTTTTTTGTTACGGATTTGAATCAGCAGAGGAAAATAAAATTATAACAACAGAAAGATATAGATTTAATTAATTGTTAATACATATGAAAATACAAATTATACCGGGGCAGTAGTAACAAAACTACAGCTGATAGCAGCAATAATTTCTGTAAGAAAGATAACCAAAAGATATTATGTATTAAATTCAAATACACACGGAAATTGAAACATTCTTATATTTCTTATAAATGTTAATTCTTTTTTCATACATTTTCACTCCTAATTTTTAACATTACATGTTTTAGAATTCTTAAGTCTTTACATACAAACAGTCTTTAAACATACAAAAAAATGTAAATAAAGTAAATTTTGTTTGGAAAATTATATTGTAATCAAAAGGGTAATAATCAAAATTACGACATTTTTTTATAAATATATTAATCAAAAAACTCAGAAGGAATTTTGCAAATAGGTCACAATACGCCATATTGTATTTTGATAATTTGTGTAGTTTTATTATTACTCACCCTCTTCGCTAGTTTATCTTTGAACATGACTGAAGTGGGTTGCTAGCAGTCCATATATTACATAGTCAAAGATAATAATACTTATGTAAATTTAAATTATAAAAATAATATTTAAATTATAAAAGTATACATATGAAAAATAACATTCACGTTAACCTAATCTATATGAAATTTCTCAAAATTCTAAAATTTCTCAATTTTTTGTTATTTTTGAGCTTTTTGATTGGCTAGCACACCATAACAGAATTTGAGAAATATTCATGCTCTCGGGCATGTTTTTTTTTTGTTATTTTGTAGTATTACTAGCTTCAGCATTTTTGTGTTGTGATATTTAGTGATAGCAGAAGTTGTATTTTAAAAGAAAATAATATTTAAGTAAAAAAAATTTGGAAATGAAGTGTCAACTACTAAAAAATATTTGAAAACAAATATAATGAGTTTTTATTTATTGCTAAATAAATAAGTGAACAAATAAATATTAAATAAAAATTGCAAAAATATGCTTCACGTAAAAATAACAGAATTTAAAAAATATCAGATATTTTAGATTGACGTGAATAGGCCAATTAAAATGTAAGTAAGAATGCGATAAATATTGTGCTAGTTTATAGGGAAAATTAAAGGCAGTTCAATAATTTACCCCAAAAACAATCAAGCCAACTGTCTGCCCCTTTAATAATTTAACTTCATAGCTTGCGATAAAATAATACATCTTATAAATTTACTGTATTTTTTCTTAAAGGACTGTAAAACTTTAATAATTTTAATCATTTTTGCCAAATACTTAATTTCCCGCAAAAAAAAATAACAAAAATTCATTGTGCCGGAAATTACATCGGTCAATTATCTGTCCCCAGTAATTAATTTTAACTATACGAAAAGTATAAATATTTTTCCAAAATACAAAATGAATATACTATTTTTCTGAAGGGCAAGAAATAGCTAAAATGACGGTCCACTTCTACTAAAAAAATTCACAAGTTTTTTTTTTGTTTTTTAAATATATAAATTTTAGATTTTTAGAATAAAAAGTTTGGAAAATTTTGCTTTGCATTAAATTAAATTTAGGATATTAATTAAAAAATATATATATATATATAAAGTCAAGTGTTTTGTGAGGAACATTCGGGATACTTACCGAGATATTTTTTTTTTTTTGTTTCGACTTTTCAAATAAATGACAATATTGTCAAAGAGACTCATATTTTTGATTGTTTTGGATTATTTGCAGCCCGTTTAATTATTAAATGTAGGTAATAAAAAGTTGGATTTAATTTTTGTTCTTAAAAATATATTTATAAATATTTTTTTTGTGAATATAAAGTAAAAAATTTTAAAAAAATATATATTCTTATGTAAAATTAATATTCAATTATTATTTTTTCATATGTATAAAGTTGTACTGCCCATTTTTCATACTAAGCGGCCATCTTATTTAATATGACAAAAAAAAAAAAAATGAAAAATTCTTGAATAATCAAGTCTTGTGACGAATATTAAAAAAAAATTTTTAGTTTATAAATTATATAAAATAGAGTAATTATTTAGATAATGTATTTTAATTTGGTAAAAATAATTATATATTTTTTACTTTTAGTTAGTAAAATTTTTATAAAATAAAATGTAATTTTGTTTTTTCTTGCATTTTATGGGAAATTAGCAACGTCACATTTTACACATTTTGTGTGTGAATAGAGGGATTTTTATATGTGATAACATTTTTTTTTTAATAAATTAAGTAATTTTATTATCTTTTAATTTCAGATAAAAACAATTGTATAAATAACAAAATTTACTGGATTATTGCAGTTATAAGCATTTATATATAAATATATTTAAAAAGTGGTAAGTTTTTAATTTATCTTTATTTTTAGACATAATAGTAACATAAAAACGAAATTTAAATAGATATCCTAATTATTTCGGATTTTTATTTAAAAATTAAAATATCTAACAATTCTTAGAATTTATTGATAAATCAAACACACAAACCATTAAATATTGTGTTTTTTTAAAAAATAAATTTTGTATATAAAATTAAATTTTAGTTTATTATTAATCAGAAAAAATTATATTTCTCCTACACGAACACAAAATTTCAATTCTCCAAGGTTTTTTTTCCCCTTCATTTATTATATTTTTCCCCAACTTAATATATATTATAATAAAAAGCTCAAAAAAATTTTTAGATAAACATATTTTTTTTTATATATTTTTCTTTTTGTGTGACTGGCTATGTGGCGTTAAATTCTATTAAATTGCAATTTAAGACGCAAAAAAATAAGAGAATTAATATACAAATGAATTAAATATTATTTATCTTGATACATTTCATAAATTTTTAATTAATCAACTATTGAACCTTCACTAAATACTTTAAATATTTTGTTTTCTAGTTACTATGGAAATTTGAGAAGTCAGTTGTCATTTAAAATTATTATGTTTTATTTAACGTAAATTCGAAGAATTTATAATTTTCTAAATTGTGCTAATATAAAATTAAATTTTACAAAAAAAAACGAGATAAAAAATTAATAATATCTGAAGTTAAATTTTCTTGATATATTCGAGTATATAATAAAATGCTATTCATTGTATCTTATTTTACATGGGTGAATAATTCTTGATTTGGCAAATAGCCTATTAGAATTTTATTTCGATCAATGACTTAAAAAAAAAAAAAGAAGAAAATTCAGTAATATTTTGCGTTAAACAAAATAAAAATTTGATTAATAACCAATCTAAAAGACTTTTAACAATTAATAAATTCGTTTTAAATACTTGCAAAATTAAAATATAATATGAATAGATTAAATGGACTTATTACAAACTACCTAAGATATAACCGATAATCGATTATATCTTAGGTAGAGATATAATCGGAACTAAGTAATTGAATCAGAGACTGTTTAAAGTCCTGTATGCTCGGATAAGGAAGAAATTATGACATTACGTTAACAAGATATGCTATATTTCAACACTGTAAAAAAATCATAAATACATAGATTATTTTCTATTTTGATCCTAAATTAATCTAATATAATATTTTATAAACTATGTGGTTTAGATTCGTTTTTGTTTAGAAAATCAAACTATAGTTTAAATATATTTAGTAATTATTTTATATATTTTGTAAATTAATTTTCCAATGCAATTTCATTAAAATATAATATGTAAACAAGTACAAAGATTTCAATAATATGACATTAAATCAACTCGTGTTATTATAACATAAAATTACTTCATTTTTTTTTTGAGCTCTTACAATAAAATGTTAATCAAACATTTATTTATTTAATATTTTTTTTTTTATATATTTTAACATTTTATTTTTAATTAATAATATAAATTATGAGAAATATATTTAAAAAATTATATATATAGTTGTATATAGACCTCACATATAAAAATATATATGTTCTGTAATATTAAGTATATAATAATCATATAAAATTTAAAATTTTCCGTATTTTGTTTTTGTACACGATCACACAATATTATAAATAAAATGACAACGACGACACAACAACTGTGTATAATTTTAAAGCTTTAATTAAAAACATAATAATAATATAAAATTAAAATTAATACGCATGAATTATTTATATCGCCATAATCTTTTTTGTTCTTCTGTATTAAAAAAAATTAACTGAATATATTTTACAAGATTTTGTAAAGTTTTTAATTTTAAAAAAGTATCTTTTACTTTTCATAATTTTCATATGTAACTCATTTATTATGGAAATAAATAAGTAATTCTGATTATTCAATGATTTTTTCTATAAAAATAAAAAAAAAAAAGCACATTAAACTAATTTCGGATCGTGTGTATAAGAAATTAGATGCTTGAATAAAAGATAACACTACATATACATATAATTAAATTTCAATTATTCGTTTTTATTTTTTCAAACTAGTTTAGAACTTACCTAAACTAGACATTTATGTTTCTTTTTGTTGTTGTTGTTGATTAGAATTTAAAAACTAAACAAAAAAAAAAGTTGTTGGCATTGCTAATGATTTATAATATTGGATTTGTAGAAATAATACTAGAAATTCTTGATTTTTTTTTTTTTTGTAATTAAATTAAGATTTTTCTTGAATTTTAGGGTAATTTTTTATCAATTTATATTTATATTAATTTTGTAAAAATATTTTGATTTTTGATTTGTTTTGAAAAGTTATATAGTTTAATGTTGGCTTTTGAAATAGTGGATTTTATATTACTTGTATAAGCAAGCAATTAACTTAATGAAAGTCTTTATATCAATTAGTAGGATTAAATTGTTATGGAATTGTACTACACTCAAAATTGTGTACTGCTTTTGGCATTCTATTTACTGAACATAAACATTTGAATAGTTACGGCGATAATTTCCTTAAATTAATTGTTTGGGAATCGAAATTTTTTTAGGTCGGATTTTGCTGGATTTTGTTTCTTTTCTAGTATTGTATTCCTTTAGCCTTTTGTCTTCCTTTTTCTTGGCTCAACGGTCTCTAGTAACCTTGTCATCCCTTATTTGTTGCCTCCATATAATATTTTTAACAATGTGTTGAAAAATTATAATTCAGAATTATACCTTTTTTTATATATATCTTATTGGCCTCCATATATCCTGTCCAAAATCAACTGTTTGTTATCAATTCGTAAATCTATCATTATGTCGTTAAGGCAACCTATACATTTCGCTCATCGTCTGCCAATAGGACGCTTATCGTCTAGTATAGTTTACTATTAAATACTAGACAGTAGAGCTTTTTTTAGTCTGTCGCATCACTGATATAACATTGTATAATTTTTTTTTTATATAAAAAAAAGGCATAAATATTCAACACATTGTTAACAATATTTTCAATTTTCTTTTTTAAAAAATTATATTACTTTTTTATGTTTAAAAATAAAACTGCCTAGTCATAATCAAATCAATATTTTTTTTTGCTGTCATCGTTGTAATAACACTGAAATTTACATTTTAAATATTTATCCATGCTGCACTGAGCAAAAAAAAAATAACAAGAAGCTCTTCCATATAACAATCAAAATTTCTATATTTATTGTATAAAAAAGATATTATAAATTAATATTAACTTCATTAAATAGAACATAAAATCATCAATTTATAATTCGAATTCAGCACAGTAACAACATAGAAGATGAACAAACAATTTGCTGAAATATCTTAATAAATAGAAAATTTAATTAATGAAAAAAACAAACAAACAAATAACCTTTATTACGACATTCTCCCACCGTGGTTTGAATGTGGTATACAGATTTTATAAAAAATTGTGACTATAAGATAGTTAAAATATTTAACTGCAAAAAAAAAAAGTGTATAAAAATATATTTTTACTCAGCAATCATACAACATAGCAGCAACAGCAACAATAATAGCAGCAATGACTACAATATTATTTCCCCTTCGTGTGTCTATTTATTTTCATTTATTCTATATTTTCGTTAAGTATTTAAGGTCAGTGGCCTTCATAAATTTATATTATATACATAATATTATTTTCGATTTGTATTTTGATTAAATTATAATTTTATTTTGTGACTAAATCCAACATTAAAAAAAGTCCTAAATCCTGTTTTCCCATTTAAAGAATATATGTTTGACCGGAAAAAAAAAAAAACAAACATAAAAAGGGCGACATAATTTTTTAGTTTAGTAGACCAAAAGTAGCGAGGGTTTTTTTAAATTTTTGATCAAAATAAATTAGTTTATATTAAACCTGACAAAGAACTCTTTTATGGTTCAATGATTTCAAGAAAAAAAATAACACTATTGTGACGCAGCTTTTTATTTATTTTTTAAATAGATAAAAAAAAAAAACTATTTTTAGGATGTTAAAATATAAAATAAAAATAATTCGCGCATATCATAAAGTAAAACAAAACAAAAAAAAAATTGAAAAACCTTGAGTATTTTTTTGCTGAATTTATTTCATTTCGGTTGAGATAAATATAGATTTTGAAAGAAGAAGGAGGAAATAAAGAAACTTAGTGCGTAAAAAAAAAACTACGAAATAAATTTAAGATATAAAAATATCTTAAGAGGAGTTTATTAAAATCGAATAAAGTTGAATAATTGAATTTTAATACAAAGATGATTTCATTTAGTCAGAATAACAATCATTTTTCAAGGAATAAAACGGCACAATTAATTTATTTTATTATAAAATTATAATAATAATAAAATATCAAACAACATTTATTAATGACGTAATATCCTCACTTGACAAAATGGAGTAAAATTTAACAAGCCTGAAAATGGCGAATAACTTGGTAGAAGACTACAAGTGGGTGAGATTTACCAACAACAAATGGTGAGATATACACTTACGTCAAAACGACTGAAATGTATGCAAAAAGTAAAATAATGGTTAAAATAGAAGTGATAAAATGGCAGAAGATACACACAGTGACGCAGTGAATAGATTTATTCCTAAATAGTGAAAAAAGCCACAAAATTGCGGAAAATGTATATAAAACTAAAAATGTCGAAGAGTATACAGATATGACAAAATGAACAAAACTGCGGAAAGTACACTGCTCAAAAAAGTCTAAGGAACACTATGTATTTTCGTTGCCTTTTTTTAATATTTTTTTTTTAAATCAAGGTACATCGATTACTCATCGATTCAAAAAAATTTACCTGAAAAAAGTGTAAAATCCCGTTAATTAGGGAATAAAAACCAAATTTGTATTATTTTTTCAAAATTTAACATAAATTAGTGTATTATAAAATGTACAGTCATATTTTTTTTTTTATAAATTTATTAATAAGAGGTATTACCTCCTCTTGCATTTGCAACAGCCTGGCACCTTCTGCTCATTGAAGTTATTAAATTATTAAAAAATTCTCTTGGTATTCGTGCTGGATAAACTTAGACCAAAATTGATTTAAAGCTGGGTAAACTTAGACCAACGTCGATGTCTCGGACGGGACCCAGTATGCACCACAACTTAGCACACTACCACTTAAGCCACCGCCGGTCATCGTAATAACTTATTAGAGAACAAAATTGTTATATTTATGTGTCATATTGTTGAATATTTAACCAATACGAACTGACACGACAAAAGATTATTGTAAATAATATAAAATTTGAAAATATGCTTAAAATCTTCTACATTAAAAAAAATTTAAAAATTTAAAATTTATAATTTTTTTTTTCATTCCTACGTTTTTCTCTATTAATGACAAAAACAATTATTTTACGTGTTTTTTTGAATATTTTGTTCATTTTTGCTTTACTTTTGCTTCTAGATTTTCAGTTTATTAAAATTTTCTTTTCCGTATTTATAAAAAATGTGAAACAGCTGTTTTTTTTATTCCTAAATATTAAAATTTAATATTTTGTAAAAAAAGAGATTCTAAGAAAATTTTTGCAAAATATTTTAATATTTCATATTTTTTGTCATATATATTTGTACATTTTAGAAATGTAATTTAATGTAGTAATTTATTAATCAGATAGTGTGGGCAAATTATAAAACAAAGACAAGACATTTTCGAATAAATATCTTCTTTTATATTTTTTTTTTTGGTTGTTAAAAACGACAAAAACATAATTTTCTACAAAATTTAATACATTCTTTATAATATATTGAATTTTCTCTAAAATTCTAAAATATATTTAAGATCATCAATTATAAAAAGTATAATTAATAATCATAGTAAAATCCTCATATACCTTTCAACTAATGTTTTTTTTGTATCAATTTTGATGTTTTAATAAGTTTTTCAAAAAAAATTTTTATAACTTAACACTGAAAAAAAAATATTAATTACTTTAATCAGATAAACTTTTTTGTATATTTTGCCCATTTTTAGTAGTGTGTATGTTTCTTTTTTTTAAATATACAAACATTATTAATCAATTTTTTGTGTTTTGGGGAAAAAATTTAGAATTAATTTACATTTATTTATTTTCTTGTTTCCGTCAGCATTAAAGTAATGAACGTTTTTATACAGTAAATAAATATGATGATTGCGCATAACTGATAAAATATTATTCATTTTTTATTCAATAGAGTCATCCTCCCGTCTTATGTACATAAAATTTTTCATAAATCGCACATATCATATATATCTTTTAACAAAAATTTGTTCAAATAAATTTTTGACTAGTAAGAAATAATATTGAGTTTTAAGTCGAAATTTTGAATTAGACAATATCTGCAATCAATCATAAGTTTTGTTTATTTATAATTTTTAATTGTTTTAGCATAATTATTGCATTCTTTTCTAAAAATTTATTTCAAGGTTAAATATTTAACCCTATTACGTTCAAGTTATTTAATTATGGAATAATTTTTGTTAATTTGTTGAATCTAATCTTCTGTCTTATTTAAAACTAATTTCTAGTTTACTATTAGAATTTAAACAAGAAATTTGACTTAAGAAATGTCAAAAATAAACTTGTTTAATTATTATACATAATTATGTTCAGGGTTTAGCATAATTACATTCCAATACTTTGGCTTTTTCCATATTATTGATAGTATTTTACTTAATTTTGATAACCCTAAAAGCAATTGTGACTTTCTTATCAGTTAACAGCTGATAGTATTTTAAAAATGTAAAATTAATTGTAAATAATTTAATTGAAAGGTAAATGATTGGGCCAAAATACTTAACATTACTTAGAGAATTAAATAACACAGTTTACAAGGCTATATTTTTGATATTTTACGAAATTATGGACAGCAGATGAACAATGTATACTTACAAAAACGATGTGTCAGCATAAAACAATTGATCAGTAGTCTGAACATTTTTTTAAACTAGTTTACAACATGTTTAAAAATGATAAGTTATGTACGTCTTTATTCTGATTGATTTCTACTCTAATTTGGAAAATTATTATTTAAATGTTATCATATAAAAATAAATTTAACATATTAATTTTCTGTGAAACAAAATTATTTCTGTTCACATTACAATTCTCTCTAGTCACATTCAACCAGTTTCTCAATTCATTGAGTCAGATATGCTTGACATTGAAATCTATGAATTTATATTCTCCTGTTGAATCATATTTAATGTTGGATAGAAAAATATTAATTGAATTTATATGAAGAAGACATTCACATTTTTTAAAGATTAATTAAATATTAATTTTAAAATAATAATCATATACATATATATTATGATTTGTTTTTATTTTCAAATTCAAGGTCAATTGAACATAAAAACGCAACAACAATAAATTTATATTTAAGTAAAATAATTTCATAGAATTTATAAAACTAAAATTAATTTATGTAACTACACTTCCAGGTACATTAACAAAAAAAGCGAAAAGATTATAAATAGTCAGTTACCATAAAAATGAAAATAAATAATAAATAAGTTTAAATGATTGTCTAGCTAGAGAAAATCGTGACTAAATGTTTTTAAAATCGAAAATAATAATAATTTTTCTTTATTAGTAGTAATTCTTTTATAAATATCAAAACATAAAATTATTATAGTCTTATTTATGTGAGTTTCATCAATTTGTGGATAACCTTTAATCAATTTTATGGAGTTTTTTTTTTTAAATTAGTAACATATACGATTTTTTATGTACATAAATTGAATTTGAAGGTAATTAAGAGTAGAATAAAACAGGAATTCTTTTAACTTCAAATATTTGCAAATGTAGTTCGGTAAAGGAATATATGTAGATTTAGAAGTAGTGCTATAAAAACGAAACCTTATTGAAACTGTGCATTGTAAAAGATATTTATATGATTAAACTATTAGTGCGGTTGCAATTTATCAAAACATGATAATTATTTATTGATACTTTCAGTTAAGTTCTAATTTATATTGCTAAACATACTATTTTTTCTAAAGCATGACAAGTTTTTATTATGGTAGAAAGCAAAACATGGTGTTTTCAAAAACTTTAAGAGTATAGTTAGTATTTAAGTAAATAGTTCATAATTTTACATATACATAACATGAATACAGTCAGTGAAAAAATTATTCGTACAGCCATTATTTTGAAGAAAAATAGTTTTAGTTTTTATATTTACCAGTTTTAATTAAATTTAAATTTACCAAATAATTAATTAATTACTTATATGTAAGTATATTGTAAATATATTCTTACAATATAAGCTATTTAAAATAATAACTTAGCAATAATAATCTATATTCATTCTATTAAAATTTTATGTCCAAATTTATGTTTCTTCAAAAAATTTGACTTTAATAAATTAAATTTATTTTTATATGATAATCTTTAAAGAATAATTTTCCAAATTAGAATGTAGACAAATATTTCTTACACTGACTGTATATAAATTTACCAGTAATCAGAAAATCCCATAAATATGAAACTACATCATAAATTTGTGAATTTTCTATTAAATTTATAAAATATAATTTAATTCATAATACGTAAATTCGAATATCACAAATATTTTTGTTGTCATGACTAATGAAATTTATTTGTTTTAATTAAAGTTGAATTGTAGTTCCCCTAATAAATATATTAATATCAAATAATTATTTACATTACATATTAGTGAAACTTTGTTTTATCTATATAATAGTTATCAAATAGTTCTTCAAATCAATATCGCTATCACGCAATACAATTTTAAAGTTATGAAAATTTTCTGTCGTTAATTGCAACACAAAAAATAAAATCATCTAAACACAAAATAATATTTAAAGAAATTTATCTATTTTATAAAATTTCTCTACAAATTAGAATAAAATTTATTGTTTGATTGCGAAAATGAAAAACTGTCGTAAAAAACATTCAACAATAACGTCAAGGTCAACGTTTATAAAATTTTCTCCTCGTATTCAATTTTTTTGATATTTTTAATTGGAATATAATTTCCGTATGGCATTTTAGAATAAAAATAGTAAAACGTTGAACATTTTAATTATTGTGTTTTGGTGGTTTTGTTTAATTTAATAAAATATTTATTTAATATTAATTAAAAATTTTGTGGTTTATTAGACTAACAAATGCGTAGTTAAAAAATTATTTTAATATTAATAATAAAAGTTTTATATAAAAACAGAGCTTTTTTTAAATATAACATAAATAGTAAAATTAATAAATTTTTATTTCAAGGTTTTCCGGTATTCCTCCAAATATGTATTTCTGTTCAATATTAGGAAAACGTTTATGTAACGTAAGGAAATACAGTAAAATTATAACGTTATTTTATAGTAATAATATTGTAAAAACACGTTATAATTCTAGGATTTTTCTGAGTATATATAACTAGTAATTTGTTAATTAAATTATTTTACGCGATAACCAGCCCAGCCCTATACATTGTGACCATTTAAAGCTACTAGAAAACCACAATTAGCTACAAACATAACAAGTCTTGACGACAAGTTTTCGACAGACGACACTCTTTGATCATTAAATAAATGATAATTGGCAATTAATGGCCATAAATATTTTTACGCTGATTTTTAATTGCTCTACAACAGGTGAAAATACTTAACACTGAGCGCCAGTAATAGTAAATTTTTCATACTAACTACATTCTGAGAAAGTAATTAAGTGCAAAAATCACAAGATAATCAAATCATGATATGAATTCTCATTAAACACGATTTGCTTATTTAATTTGATTTAAATATGACCTCATTTTGGTTGTTTAAATACATTTAATAAGCAAATAATATCAATTTCCATAACTGAAACTATTTTTTTCAACATTGCTGAACTTTTTTTAACCATAGTTTTCAGTCAACGCCAGCATTAGAGATTGTTATAACGTTTTCCATATTGTTCAAATTATAGTTTGGCAGATTTTCAATCTGCCAAACTATAAGTTGAACAATGGCCGATTTTCTAGGAATCATTTGTAGAAAGCATTTAAAATAAGTGTTACTAAGCTGTTATTTCATTTTATAACGTAATACGTAATTCTTACTACCGTATTACTAACGAAATATAATCAGTAATAAAAATAATATCGTTGATTTTTATTTAACACTATTTTTCGTCTAAAAAATTTAATTTGAATTTTTGTTTTTTAAATTATATACCTAATTTCTATAACGTAATTTCAAATAAACTTTATAATTATATTAACAAAATATGTAAAATCATCAAAATAAGCTTTATGTTCAAGTTTTAATACTCTCTTAAATATGTGATGTATTAAACATCTTTTATGATATTTCTATAATTTTTGTAAAGCAAATTAGTTTTTTTTTGCTAATGTCGTTTCAAGATCATGTTAAATTATTGCTTAAAACAGATAAAAGCTTCATGTGTAAATAAATAGACAAGCTAATCAAATATATAATACAAAAAAAAAAGTTAAAATCATATGACTATTACGATGATGTGTGACTGAATAATTGGCAAAATGACAATTTCTTTTAATTTAATTTTGATTTTATTCGCTTTTTTTTTTTGTTGTATTGAATAATATTTTATTTTACTTCTAATGATTATCAAGTTGAAGGTTTTTTAATTATTTATAAATTGTTAAAAAGCTTTTGTAATTATTAGAAATATTTTAGTCAACTAAAAATAATATTCCTTACTTGATGAATGAAAAGCTTCTTGGCATATAATCATAAATATCATTTCATTCAAAAAATCAATTAATTTACATAATTTAAAAGCAAATATGGTGAACTAATAGTGTCATAAATACTAAGGTCAAAAGTCGAGGAATACCTGTAAATAAATTTGACATTCAGAAATTATTTTATAAAAACTTTAATTTAAATTGTTATCACAACAGTTAAAGAATATCTTAAAACCGAAAAGGAAAAGATATTTAAAATTTTTGTTTAATTTTATTTGTTGTTTTTGCTTTCGGGTATTTGACCTTCTTTTCAATTAATTTTATTTTATGTTCCAATACTTAATTATTGCGTAAATATACTTTTAATTTTAACAATTTCAATTTGGGTTATTTATTGTGTCGTTAAGTGTGTTTTTGAAAATGTCTCTGATAATTGTGTTTTTATTTTGTATAATATCGTAAAATTATTATTGTTGCAACCAAAAATAAACATTTCAATCGTAATTTAATAAATTTGCGTTTTAAAAAAAAAATATTTTATTGGTCTTGTGAATTGACAGAAAATATTGTCTTGACAAATTTAAACATATTCGTCTGTCTATATTTCGGTAAACGTTTAAAATTAACAGCTTTGTAGCTCTTCTAATTGTGCAAAAAAAATAAAATTCGTCATAGTAACTGTCATTGTAATTCGTCTGACGTATAATATAATAACTATTTATTATGAGTGTAATCATGATAAAAAAATGGCAATTTTTATTTAATGAAAACCTTCGACACCTCGCGAAAATGCATTAAGTGACATTTTCAAAATTTTAGAAGAAACGAATAATATCAGTTTTCATTTCTTTGTTATGTATTTTGTGAGCACAATGGCGTTCTACGTTTACGTAAACTATGTCAACTCGGCTAAAACAGGGAATTTCTTCCAAACTATTAGTTTATTGTAAAAAGTGGTCTTTGAAAATGTTGCATAATCCATTTTGCCAGGAATGCATGATTGTATTGATATTTACTAAAAAAATATTTTCATAAAATATGGTCCATTCAATGTTGACGTATCTAAATTAATTCATAATATATGTATATTTTTTTATCATTTTATTCAATTTTTAATTATGTTGAAAGAAATTTGATATAAATAAATGATAAAATATTATCAACACATTTCATTTTCTTAAATGTATAATCGAAAAGTTGACTTAATGTTTTTTTTAAAGACTGTTAACAAATTTCTTATTGTATTATCACAAAATTTATTTCTATTTTAAATATAATTGTATATCTTTTTTATATTTACATAATTTTTATTTGTATCTCTCTTAACTCATCAATTAAATATAAATTTTCAAAACTAAACAATAATTTTATTGATTAATGTTTCTGGAAGTAGCCTCACATTTCTATTAATTTACAAAAAAAAAAAAATTATGCTGACTAATCTTTTTCTGGTAAAACTTTTAAAAAATCTTTAGCCAGGGGTATACAAAAACAGAGAAAAAAAAAACCATTATATTAATTTTGTATTCATTATTTGAAAAACATTTCAATTTTCCTTTATATACGAATATTCGATTTTAATTTTAATAAATTTCTTTCGGGAAATTAGTACACCGACAAAACAAAAAAAAGCTTAATTTAGTTTAGATCAGATCGACGGACCATAAAGAAACAAAGTACTACGCACAACAGAAACTCCAAAATTATTTCAATAAAATAAAAAACTGCTGAAGTTGAATGTGTCAAGAAGGCATTAACCTGCTCCTATGGAGACCACTTGGGAGGTGTTCCATATGTTTTATTCTTTTTATATCTACACATTTTCTTATGTATTTTTTTTTTTTGCATTAATGAATTTGTAATAAAATATAGCTTTTTAAATTACGAACAATATTCAATGATAATTATGATTAGGGCAATGCCACACTGGCTGTTCACCCGCCGGGAAAAACCGCTGTAAACGCAGGTTTTTTGGAATTCATGCTATAAGGGGGGATTTGCCGAAATGGAAAATCATATATTTTCTAGCTATACGTTGGCACTTTTCCACAAATCTGACAATTCAATCGAGGAATCATTAAATAAAGGAAATTGCTTTTTATTTAACATTATTTGGGATTGGCACAATTAGTGTAAAGTCTAGTCGCAGAACCTTCAAATCGCGAGAAATCCGTATTCTGTGATTTCAGAAGGCTGTTTCCTGTCATGATTGGGATTTTTTTCTTCCATCTGAATTACATAGCCGAAAAACACACAATATATACCATTTAATTTAAACAGAGAAATGTATACTAGTTTCCCGCAACGGGAAAATTGCTCGTGTAGCACTACCCTAAATACGATATATATTTTTAGACATTACTGTCTACTATATACTCTAGACTCGATCGGTTGAGGATAAAAATAAGTTCAATAAACAAGCGATTATAGTGTGTTAACGACAGGACAGACAAACATAAGAAGCTTAGAGAGTTCTTTCTTACACATTGTGTGTCATTGTAATGTACAATTTTGTGTTATTTGAATACAAAAATTTCTGTACGCAATACAATTTATTTTTGTTGTTTAGAGTAGTTTAATAAAATATAATACATATATGGAAAGTTAACAGCCTACAGTTTATATCTCACAGTTTTTTTTCGTAATATCTATATGTAGAATCAGAAGAAAGGAATATGGGAATTTGAAAAAGCTGAGTTGTATATATATGTAGTAACAATGAATTTTCAGAACATTGACTTGAATTGTTTATGTATATATTTCAATGTAAAAAAATTTAATTCTCTTCTTTTTCCTTTTAATCATTAAATTCTAGTTATAAAAAAAAATGTATATTATTATTATTATTATGGAAAATTAAGTTGAATTGGGGTCAGGCTAATAAAAGGTGAATTTTAAAAGATATTTAAATTACAAACAAAACAAAAAACTGATTGGAATTAATTTTTTTTGTTCTGAATTTGTTGTGTGTTGTAAGTGTTATTTTTTTTTTTGGGCATTTATTTTAATTTTAACTTAATATCTGGAAATTTTATTGTTTGGTAACATTCCATGTTTAATGCAAATATTTTACTACTTTTTCAACTATCCTTTTTTGTTTTGAAAAAAAAATAAAATAAAAATAATGTCAAATTTCTAATTAAATGGCAAAAATTTAAAAATATAAATAAAATTTTATATCTTTTAAAAATTTATTCAGATAACATTAATTTATTTAGCAAAATTTAGATGAAATTTATTAGTCATCAAATGATTAAAAGCTCAGTATAAAAGCTTTCCTTTACTAAATAAAAATATTGACACCATCCCGCAAGAATGTTTTAAGCGACATTTTCAAAATTTTACAGAAAAAGCAAAAAAAAACTTTTAGTATAGCAATCATAGATTATTCGGCATTTTGTCGCATAACTGCATTTATTTTGGAGCAAGATGTCGATTAATATTACATAATTCCACCGGTTCACAAAACCACCAAAAAAGGAATACTGCAATAGGTCTCTAACAGTTTTTGTACTTATAATAGAACTATGAAAATTACACCAAAGCATGAAATTTCATCCACACTCAATTTATAAAAAAGTGATTTTCTCTGGTCCTTCTTGAAAATTATCGATATTTTAGTAATAAAATGAACAGTGTTGTTAAATTTTATAAAGAAACATCAGGATTTTTTAAATATAATTTTTTTAATGATTTTGTAATAAAATATAGCCTTTTAAATTACAAAGATTCCTAGATTTCTTAATTTTCAACTTAACAATATTTAAAAATGTGAATCAATATTTAATTGTGCTGGTAATTATGAAGGTGGTCTAAAGTCCAGAATTTAAAAAAAACCTTGTTTATCATTTATTTTGCGTTGCATTCATTTTCAACGCAAAATAAATGATAAACAAATTTTCTTTTTAAATTCTTGACTCAGACCATTTTCATTTTAGTTTGGAATCTTTCATTAGAGATTGTTGATCTTAGTTTGAAAAACTTGTAAGAACTACAAAAATCTTCACAGCAATCTGTAATGTCAGATTAGAAAAACATCAGAAAATAATTTCAATCAAATTACAAAAATTAATTTCGAATTACAGAGATTATTTCGTTTAAATTTATTATATAGGCAATAAATATCTGTTTATTTTATAATGAATTTATTCGAATCACTAAGAATTAAAAATATATGATAATTTTGTAAAATATAATAAATAAATGTATTCTTCTATTTCTACAGTCGTATTTAAAAACACATAATTTTCACAATTTTCCAACAGAGGGTATTTTCTTTATATAAATTTGGTTTATATTAAAATTAATTCTACTACACAGTTTTTGAATTTCAGATAAATTTTATTTTTTTTTAATCATATTTCCTTAAATTTATATAAAAAATATATATTTTTTTTTTTACTTTTGTTTACATATTTTTTTTTATTATTATACTACCTGATAAAATGTGAAACTTTTGTGTAAGTTTTTGCTTTTATACTATTTACCACCTGACTTCCGTTTTTATTCAATTTTTTTTATTTTGTTGTAAAATAAAAAATGAAACTGAATTAACCTTGCATCATAATAACATAAGAAATATTTATAAACATGAACCCCTGATAACAACAACATTGTTTGATAGATATTTGCAATATTATTGCGCGCCACCTTTTAAAATATAAAATAGATGAAAAAAAAAATTTTATGTACCTTATATAAAAAATAATATAAAGAAATAAATTGAAAACAAAAATATTATGCTTTTGCTTTTGAATAACAGAGCATAGTCAATGAGGAGAAGTGATATAAACATAAAATATTACTTATTACAATATAAATTTTCACATTTTGTAGAAAAAATATGTTTTTCGAATAAAAGTAAGAGAATTATACAAATTTTTTACTTTGAAAAAAAAAATGTAGAAAACAGAAACCAAGACAAAAATAATAAGAATTTAAAAAAAAAATAAATAAAAGTTTCCAATTCCGATTTGAATTGCTTTAAAAAACTTGATAATCTTTTAAATAAAAAATAATTATGTAAAATTATTTTAGTTGCCTTTGCAAATATTCGTGTTAGAGAGAGTGATTATTTTGCTTGTCTGGTGTAGTAAAAGTAGATTGTTGTAATTGTACTAAGTCTGAAAACTGATTATAATTTAAAGTTCAAATTATTTTTAGTTATCAGATAGAATTTAAATGCAATTTTTCTGCTAACTATATAGGTTTCTAAGAGAAAAGTTGAACTTCGTTAAACAGAAAAATCTGTTACCTTACTTGACAATTGCCTATAGAACGATGATAATTAATGTATTCGAAATTTTTGATAATTGTAATTGCATATGTAAAATCTTTGTTACCATAAAATTTTATATTATCATTACCACATGAAATTTGAATCATAAAATTTAAATTATGTATAACATAAAATTTAGTTTATTAATCATAAAAAATTTAATTATTACGAAGAAAATTCGTCTGAATCTAATATGTTAATAATTGTCATGACAATTTAAAAATGTTATTTTCTCATCTACACAATAATTTTAAATAAGTTTAGTTCCTTGACAAGACAAAAAAATAAAGTTATAAACGCTAGCTTCAAATCAATACTTTACAGATAAAAGAATTTTTACTTCTGACTTGAAACAACTCATATCCAATATTTATATAAGCCTATTTCTAAATATAGGTTATTATATCAGCTCCACACCTCCAATATTATTGAAAAGTCTTGCTTTAAATTTTTTTTTTAAATTTATTTCAAAGTTATTTAATTTATTTTTTCCCCAAAACGTACGTCAGATAACCTTTTATAATTAGAGTGATAAGAACTGTCAAAGAATTAAATTTTAATCGGTCTGTAATCGTAATAGTACGTCTAGATTTAAACATCTAGTAGTTTCAGTTCATAAAGTAGAGAAATGAAAAAAATCATTTCTCTACTTTATGAACTGAAACTACTAATATTGCCTAAGATTTCTTAAATAATAAAATATATTTTTTATATACAATTCATACAGATCGTTGTAGAGTAAACTATATACTTCGAATTCTGTCGAAGACATTAGTTATACTTCCATGACGAGTTGAGCTCGAATTAGCGTCCATGGAAACAGCTAGAATTGAGTATGAGTTGAAACGTTTTTTTAGTTCCATCTCAATCCTATAATCGTTTAAATTCACTTAGCACTCAAGATAATTAAATTATCAGTAGTTTAATTTAGTGTAAAACATGCTTGATGCTATTTTTATTACGCGACAAAAAAATTCTAAAAAACAATGTGCTTTACTTTTATCGTTAAGAATTTCTAGATATAGTTTTCGAAATGAGATGAGGCGTAACTTTACATTAGTGTTGACGCGCCATTGAAAATGTTATTAAGAAAGAACCAAAAATTTAATCGTAATTTTTTTTTGGTTTTTATCAATTTTTTACCTTTGCACTTCTAATTATCGATAATTCCATCGCATCGCATAACAAAAAAAAAAATTCACGCTCATTGACATTTCTCTAATATCTCTTATACAGTATTTTTTACATACAATTACATTTTTTTTTTTTATTCACAACTACAATTACAAATAAAGAACAAAAGATATAATAAAAACGGAGAGACAACTTAAAAAATTTATAGAATTAATTTTTATTTTTCAGTTTCACTTTATTATCATGAATTTTATTTGTCATGAAGATGAATTTTAGCATATTTTTTTTAGCATGTTGGAATGAATAGCTTTTATATTATATTTATGTAGCCTTAGCCTGTCTAGTGCCTCTCATGCATAGTCAGTGAGTAGTCACAATAGCGAAGGGGAAATAATTATCCTTCGGAGAGTTGTTTTGAATGTGTGTTCGTTTTTGTGTGCTATTATTTGTATAAATTAGTTTACGCTATTTAATGAAATTAAAAATTTAAGAGGAGAAATGACAAATAATTGCAATTTCACACTACAAGAAAAATATCTACACGTCAGTGTTTGTTAATTCACAAGAAATTTATCTAAATTTTTATTAATTTGATTTCCCCTTGAGTTTTTATCATTTCAATTCCAAATGGCGATACTTGGTTTGGTACGGTAGAGTCGTAAATTTTTTTGTTCTCTGGTTGCTTTTTGACGACTAATCATTTCTCCAATTCTCCAAACTCATCGGTTCAAATACCAAAAAATTCCGCTTTGTTATTTCAACAAAATCTACTGTTTTTACGTACTTGGGAAATATAATACTTTTTTTTTTTATATATTTTCAAAAGACAGACAATGAAAAATTATATTTAAATTTTCTTTTGTTACTTTGTTGATTAAGTATTTAAAAAAAAAAATTGGAAAAATTAGCATAATACGCAGTTATTTTTAAACTAAATTATTAAATATTTTTATAATTATTAAATAAAATAAGATACTGTTTTTAGTTTTAGTAATTTTAATGATAATAGCAAAAATAAACTTTAGGAAATGTCAAATTAATAAAATTTGACAGTTAAATTTTATTAATGGCAAAAGTCAAATAAAATAGTTTGTAGTTTTTTTTATATACATATACATTTAATACTTTTTGACATAAAATTTCATTAAAAAATTATATTTAAAAAAAAATATGTTTTAATTACTTTATTTCACTAATTTTTTTCCTTCCCCCATTTCACATTTTTTTCAATTGAAATTTTTTAATCATGACTGCGTCTTTATATTTTTTTTTCTCTGTAAAACAAAATAAATTTTAATATGGAAACGTCACGTCCGTTCTCGTCATGGCCGTAGAACAATTGTACACCAACACAAACCATATTCTACAAAAATTACTTGTCATGCAAGCAATTATATTCTGTCTCATTCTCTCTATTGCTCTTCGTATATCATGAAATTCTCTACAAAAATTAAAAATCATCTATAAAAATAATTGACAATGACGAATATTTTTTTCCCAATTATTTATTTCTCCATTAATTATTTCCCCTTTGTCAATAATTTTATTTTACGAGTAATTTCTGTGAATTCACACAATTTCTGCTGGTAACAATATGTGTTTTTTGGTTTGGTGTGATATTATGACTTTTTATTTCTCCACTTATTTTTGTATGAAGGTAAAATTTTATGAAGATTTCGTTTTTCGAATTGAATAAATGATTTAGTCAGAATTGAGTGCTTGGAGACTTCACACTTTTGTTTGGATAAATTTGTGGAAAAAAAAAAATTTAGAATCAAATTCACTGTGTGTGCTATAAAAAAAAAAATTAGTAAATTAATTAAATTCGAAAAAATATTTAAAAAAAAAAAGGAATTATAAAAATTCAGTTGAAAAGTTTAGTTTTTTTTTTGTTCTGTTAAATTAAAGTTTTGCCCGTTAAATATTATTTTTTTTTTTTAATATCTACACGGAAAAAATTTATTAAAGTGGAGAAAACAAATTAACTGTTTCGTTAATTAAAGATAAAATATAAAAAAAATTATTGTCGTCGTGTTAAAAAAGTAAAATTTATTATTAAAAAAAAAATTGGTTTTTTTGCTGGAAAAAAAAGGAATACAAAAAAAAAATTATTTTTAAAGTGAAAAATTTGTAAGTGCAAAAAGCTTAAATTAAATTAAGAAAAAAAAAAAAATTTTTATTTTAATTATCTATTATTTATTTTTACTGTGTGAGTTTCTTGTGAAAATACCAAAAAAATTAGAAATACTGTGCATTTATTATTAGAAAATTTTCAATATTTAGAAAATTTTTTTTTTACAAAAAAAAAAAAAGGAAATTATATTTTGTGGTGCTGTATTTTCAGTCGTAATTTCTAAATTACGCATACAAAAAATACTAAGAAAAAAAAAGCATATCAGGTCTAAAAACAAAATTTATTTAATACGTTTTTTTTATATATATTATTTATTTCGTTTTTCGTTGGCTCCCATTTTATAAATTTTTCTTCAATTCACTTTGTGTATAAATCGTATCTGAACAAAAAAAAAAAACACTGAAAAAAATATATAATTACACACATAAAAAAAAAACCACCGAAATTTATACAAGTTGTGTGTGGATTTAATTTTATTTATTTTCCTTGTTAAAAAAAAGCTATTTTATTTTTTTTATTATTATTATTTATTAGTGGTGGCTTGTATATAAGAAAATTTATGTTGCTTTGTGAATTAATTTGTTGTTGTTCACTGTAAAAAAAAAAAAAAAATTAAGCAAATCAAAATTTAAATTTTATTCACAAGACCAAATAAAATTTTTGGAAAAAATTTGTTTAAATATTTCTCTGCTTAATGAAATTAAATTTTGACATTTAGATGTCAAAATTTAATTTCATATAATATTTTAAGTCAATAAAAATTTAGTGAAAATTTAACTTTGTTGAAAAAAATTACGTTTTTGTGTAACAAAAGAATTTGACATTTGAAACGTCAAAATTTTAAAAAAATTTTTTATCAAAATTAGTTTATTTTTGTGTCATACAGTAGTTTTTTTTGGTCATACAAAAGACTTTGACATTTGAATGTCAAAATTTAAAGTAAATGATTTTTGTTTTGGGTTTTTTTAATGTCATATAAGAATTTGACCTTTCAATTTCTGAAAATATTTTTTTGAACTATAATTTTAAATTGAAATTATTTTCTTCATAATAAATACTTATATGCCAACTCTAAATTATATATATTTTTCATGGTAATAACATGTAATTTTTCTCAATTGGGTGGTTGTTAATTTTACACTGAAAAAAAATATTAATGAATAAAATTATATTTAAATATAAAAAAAAAACGTCAAAAAAAAAAACAAGCTTTTATTTTCTTAAATTTTTCGGTTATATTTTTCTAATTTCTAAAAAAAAAAATTATTCAGTTTGCCAAATACCTAACTTTGTTATTCATTAAAATTGTTAATTTTTTTTAACTAACCCAGCTTTGTAATTAGTTGTGTAATCAAGAAAAATTTATCTTAAAAAAATAAATTTATTTTGGCTCTGAATATCATATTTTTTTTTTATTTCGTTTCTTATAATAATTAACATATTAAAAATTATTTTACATAAAAAAAAATCCTACTAAAAAAAATATTCATTTAATTATTTTCATATTTTTTTCGAATTTGAAATTATCATAAAAAAAATGAACAAGTACCAAAAGTTCTTGTTGTGATTATTAAAAAAAAAATATATTTCGAAATTTTTAATTTTTATTCTGTGTTTCACAATAACAAATCACTATTAAATTTTTATTTCATCATCACATTTTTTTTTATTTTTTAATGCTTTTGGATTAAAAAACAAAAATACAGAAAATTATTTATAATTAATTTTGGATTAAAAGTTTGTTTTTTAATGAAACTGGAAAGTCTATAAAAATAAGCATAAAAAATATAAATTTTTCCAAAAAAAAAAATTAATAAAAATTATTAAAAGCAGTTTGGTGAGTTTATTTTCTATGGATTTTATAAATTTTTATTATTGTAGAGACATAATTTTTTTTTATAAATTAATAATCTTGATTCCCTGTCTAAACATCACTAAAAAAAAAAACATGTTAATAAATCAGTTCGCTTAAATAATAATTATATTCGATTGCCAGGAAATTGGCATTATGTATTTAAATTATTATCTATAAGTTATTAATCGTTTTGTACAAAATTTAAAATCTTGATTTGTCTTGAATCCAAATAGTCTCTTTGGATTCTAGAAAGTTCTCAACTAGACTGGCAAATTGACAATATATTTCGAAAATCAGCTGAAAAATACGATTGACAACCAACAAAAACTAATTGTCGAATGAAATTAGAATTAGTCGAAATATGTTTGGAATTCAGATGTTTAAAATAAATATACCAACAGTAGAATTTGTTGTCTGATGTTTTTCGGTATTGGAGCACCCAATAATTGTGTTATTTTGTACTATTAAATATAAAAACACATTTATTTTTGTACTGTTAAATTATATGAAAATATTTGTCAGTATAATTTCAAAATCACCTGGTTTTTTTCCCTTGAATATTATTTTGACATTATTAATAGTGGATGACCTACAAAACAAAACATAAATGAGCAATAAATTATAAATCTAACTAAATTTTCACGTTTTTTTTTATGTGTTGTAATTTCAAAATTGAAAATGTACTAAGTATTCTTTAACCACTGGGGTAGGCTGCAGTTACAGGTTATTTCGTGGAATCGTATTGATGATAAATAAATTATCATAAAAATAAAACTCATGCTTAAAAAGAATTAAAGTTATAATCAGCAAGAAATAACATAATTTCAAAAAAAAAATATATTAATTCTAACTTTGAATTAAACAGGTTGACTGATTTTTCTTCTCGACCTGTAAAATTCAAGGTGACAGCCAACTCTGCCAGTCAATCCGTTAAATGACAGCACTGTCAGAATACAACATTGTAATATTATTTTTTTCATTTAATTGTATTTTTCGATTTTATGTAAACCAATTTTAACCAGTTTTCAGAAAACTACTTGTACGTTCTTGAAATGGACGTCTCTGTAATACCATAAAGGTAGTGTTGCTCTGTAATAGTTTAAAGGTAATATTGTGTCCAAAAATACAATAATTTCAATTAATTGTAGAAGATTCATTTACTTTTGTTACAAATTTTTTATTTAAATTGACTGATAAAGAAATGGAAAGCTTTGTTGATGATGACTTAGTGTCAAATTCCATTTTTCGATTATGGTCTTATCGGACAACAACGTAGTTTATGGATTAATTCTAGAAAATATTTTATGATGACAAGCTTTTATAAAGTTGTACTCCCTTCCTTACACGGACTAATATTCCTCATTAATTCAATTCATTTACATGGTTTTTTTTTTGCACAGTAATCTCTGAGTCATGTCTTATGATATGAGACCTGCTATATTTATTTAATATTATTTGTAATACATATTAACATATTTAATTAATTTATTGTCTCTATTGTGTCGTCGTTGTCGGATTTTATTTTCCTATTTTCAATTTAATTTAATATTAAAGTTTTTGATAAGAAATAAATTTATACTGAAACATTATGATTACGTACGCAATTTCGTAAATAAATATTTAAAGCTTTTAAAAAAAACAGATCAATGAAAATTACATAAAAAAAAATTACATATTTTGGTGTCTAAATTCTTGTATTATTGCATAGTTTTTTTGTTTTTTAAGGAGAACCCACACTAAATACAAAATAAAAATTGAGAAACTTTTTGAAAAGGTTTTTTTTTTAAAAAATAAATTAATAATAAATAAATAATTGAAAAACTGGTATTTCAAGTTATTTATGTATATATGTAATATTATTAACAATAATTTTCTTGTAAAATATATATTTTAAAAAAAGTTTATTTTGAGAAAAAAAAAATATAAACTTTGTTTTTTAGAATGTAAAGTTGTAAAGTTCAATTTTTAATTAAAATTATTTATAAAGAAAAAAAGTTTGAAGTGTTTTAAAAAATAAAAAAAATAATGTTTTTGTTTGCATAAATAAAGGGGCGTTGTTTTGTTATTAAAACAGTTTGTTTTATGTAGCAGCATATTAGAAATGTCAAAATCAGTTAGTGATACATTGATATTTATAAAATTTCTAATTGTGGAGAAAATACTTGTGGAAAATATGTCAATAAGAAAAAATGTGTTAATAAATTTTCAGATAATTAAATTACTTTGCGAAGATAAAAGTCAAGAAAATTTTTCGCTAGTAAAATAATGTTCAATACATTATTTCACGACAAAATTTTGACATTTGATCATTTTGTTTGGTTGGTTGTTCGGTTCTAAAACTTCTTATTGTTTTCTTCGCCATAAAACTTTTTCACGATAGTTTTCACGACCGTGGAAAATTTCATTTCATGGCGGTAGGATACTAAGCTTTAATTGGGGCCATATTAAAATTATTTGCTATGATCAACGTAATCATTTCTATATATTCCTTTATAGTTTTAGTGAGCCAGCCTATTGGATTGTAATGGTACAACCACTCACAAAGTTTATTCGCACGTCAAAATAATACACGTGATTTATCAGATATTTTTTTTTATTACTCCTAAATTTTTTAGTAAAATTATTTTATATGATTTTTATGTTATTTAAATTAAATAATTGTCGTCTTTCTTTTCCATTTTTTTCCCTTATCAATTCTTATAAATAATTATAGCGAATTTATGAATACAGAGCTAAAAATAAATAAATGTGTATATATATATGTAGAATATATTCAAACACGTGTCACAGTAGTTAAAAAAAAAGTTTAAAAAAAATTGTGGCAATGAGCCCGATTTATATTTTTCTGTATTTTGCTTCAATAAACAAAAAAAAATTAAAAAAAAACTTTAATTTATTTGCATAATAAAAAAACAACTTTTTGCTTTCAAAGCTTTTAAAAATTCGAAAAAGAAACAACAAAGTAACAGACCGTGATAACATTTGTTGTTGTGTCTGTGTCAAAGTTTTAATGAAATTGATGAAAATTCCTTTACGAAATTCTAATTTTAAATGCAATCTTTTACACTTGAACAGAAATAATATTATTTAAAAAAAATTAAAATTCTAAAAATAATTATCTACTTTTATAATTATTTTGAGTTATTTGTTACAAAACTTATTTTGACAATTTTTTTCTTCTTAGGAACAAATCATTTCTATAATTTTATTATGATTTGTGAGAATTTCGATTTTTTGACTCTGTAATTATAGATTGCTTTGACATTTGGTGTTCTAAGTTTTTGGAGTTTACTTAAATATTATTTAACTCGTTCCCTATTAGAGTTTTAGGAGGAAAACGTTATAGCAAATGACATATTTGCTATAACGTTTTTCTCCTAAAACATTTTAAATAAGTTCACAGTCCTTTAATATCTAAGTAAATAAGGATTAAATAATTTATGGTTCAAACTGCAGATTATAATTTATGTTATAGACCAACTAGTGTTGGTACATATATATGTTATGCTAGTGGCTTAGCTCTCATAACGAACTATGTACTATGATGTTTCAGATTATGTCACAGACGGCTGGAATAGAACGAGTTAAGTAATATATGATAAAATTATGTGTCACATTTTCGCAATTTACGTCGTCGAATTTTACAAAAAAAAATTTTAAGTAGAATCTGTCATCAACTGCAATTGTGAACCACAGGTTATTGCATCCAGTTCTCTCGGTTTTCGGCATAAACGACATAGCATATACTCAACTGTCAAATGTGTATTTTTCTTTCAACTTACTATAACGTATCTTTCATTTTTATTTATCTTTCGCCATTTATTAAAAATTATTTTGTTTAAGTACTTTATATTATAAAAGTACATAGTCCTTTGGAAAATGGACTATGTACTTTTTTTTATTTATATATTAATCTTTAATTCTTTATAATCATAATTGTAGTAATATTATTTTAATTAGTTTTTAAATATTTAATTATCCTTTTTTATCTTTAATATTTTTTTTTTTAAAGATTTATACCTGTTATTAGACCTAAATTAAATAAGAGGTAAAAAAAAGAAAATATTTTAATTATTTAATTATTTTTTGAAAGAAATTTTCATTTAATTGTTTTTTAATTAAATTTTAAATGGATTTTCTTCGTAAGGCTTAAAATAATATATATAGATATAGAATTTTTTCCTTCTCGTTACACATACCTATACCTTTAATTTTCAAAATAATAATAATATAGGTCAAATATTATTTCCATAGAAAAAATATATCTATAAATATTACAATAAAACATAAAAACGAACAGAAAATCAATAAAATTTTGACATATATTAAATATTTTACAGTATTATAAAAATTAGATTAAATTTAAAATATCATTTCTAGAAAATCCTTTTAAGATATAACAAAAAAAAAATTAATTTTATTGATTCATTATCAGCTCTACAATTAAACGAATCTCAATAAAACTCATTTTCAGGATCTTAATTCCCCTTTGATTTTTTTTTTTAATTTTTAGTTTTTAATGAAACGAAAATTATGATAAACAAAAATATATAAAAAAATCAATTTTCATTTTTTATCTTTGTATTATAATTTAACTACTTTTTTAAACTGATTATTCACAGTCCTTTAATATCTAAGTAAATTCTTTGCATTAATTTACATTTAAACCGACGTCTTTATATTGATTTTCTGTCATTCCTGTCTGGATCTATAAAATCTAACAAATCATTTAAGTATACATGCATACACACTCATCTACTACACAAAAAAAAATATATATAAATAAATAGAAATTTAACTACAAAAAAAAAAAGCCACCCACAAAGTTAGTAAAAAAAAAATTAAATTTCTATCCTTGCACTAATACTAATACGTATTTATATAATTTACCGCAGATATTAATATCCTTTAATGGATACTAGACTAACTCATGGCCCACTCAATTTTATTTTACTGGCCCGCACAACCCTTTTTTAAATCATTAAATATTTTTTTAATTAATAATTTAATAAGGATTTTACAAAATATTATTTATTCTATTAATTCTATGAAAATAATTATTATATTATTGTTGGTACGGTAATGTACAAAAATTTGTTCTGCCCTGTAACCAATACATATGTGAGATACATAAAATAATAATAAAAACTTATTGTGTAGAAAATTTACTTGAATATTTTATGTTCCCCATCGCTCGATCTAATCTCCCTAAAAAAAAAAGACGAAAAATGAACAAGGATTACTTACAAATTTACAATAGTAGGTGTGGAACAAACTTTATTATCCTTTTTTTTTGCTATACAAAAAAACAACAACATATATTTTTAAGTTGGTGGTATATGTATGCATTGTACATGAATATTTTCATGTTGCGACAAAAGTTTTTTTTTTTTTAAACTTGTATTAGAGTTGCTACTATCAAATAATTTTAATCAGTGACAGGAATAAAATTATGTCCTTTTTGGTTATTATTGTAGCTAGCAACATTGAAATGGCTTGTTAGAGCAGAAAAAAAAAATTTTTTGTGTTGTTGGCATATGTTTTGGGGCTTAACGATAAACATTTTTGGTGGGGGGTGAGTATTTGGTCATATGATTTGTTTTGTTTTTTTTTGCTTGGTTCTATAACGTAATAAGAGGGGCAATATCGAGTTTTACTAATGACAGAATAATTATAGACTTTTATTTTCTGGTTTTGTTTGTAAATTTGAATCATATACAAAGAATGAAGAAAATTATTTGGAATTCAACCTACTATTATTGTCAAATTATAATCTCAATTAAAAAAAATATATATAAATTTATTAACACATTAGTTTTGAAATTTTGTGGAGATTTTAAAAAAATTTGATTATTTTATGCGCAGAAAAATATACAACGAATTTTTCAACTCAACGAAAAAAAAAAAATCCAAAATAAAGTCGCATGAAAAGAAGAAAACAGGACGAAACTGTATATAAAATTTTTGTTATATATATGTATATATTTTTTGGAGACTTTGTCCTTCTTCACTTTTATTTTTTATAGAATTTTCTTGGTGTTGTTTTAACTTTCCCTTCTTAATAACGAAAATTTCCGAACAAGGACTAAAACAAAGTGTTTTGGTTTTTTTTTTCTTATTATTATTTTATCTGCAGTAAATTTTTAGAAATAAAGATCCTTTTTTTTTCTACATTTCAGTGACATTATTTTCTGTTTATTTTAATAAGGTGAATTTTTTTTTGTGTGTGATTAGTATGTATGTATGAAAAAAAAACACTGTCTGTCTGTTTATATGTACACATATATATTTTTTCTAAAGAGATATTTTTTTTTTTATTTATTTATTTATATTCAAGGTCAATAACCCAAATATTATTTTACGGATTGTACGTACGTTGGGGAATCTGTATGTAATAAAATATTATAGTTAATCTAATTAAGTTATAAATTTATCATTAATATGTCATATGTAAAAGTATATTAAGGATCTGAAATTATTATGAATTATTATGTATAAGTAGAAAGTGGAATATGAGGAGAAAACTAATTTTATTTTCAAAATATTTTATATTGATGTTAAAAATAAATCAATATTTAATTGTGAAAAATTTAAATTATTTTCATAAATCTTATTTCCTTTAAAAATGTTATAATTAAAAATAGTAAATTTTATATCCTTTTTATTACAATGATAACTAAATTTATTTGCTTGAGTGGAAATTAATAAGATTTGTTTGTCACAGATAAATTTTAATCTACTTAATTTAATTTACATTAGTTTTTTTTAAAAAAAAACCCTGATGATGGTTTTTTATTTACCTAAAAGGATTTAAATAATTTAAATTGCGACAGTAAAGAGACATTAGACGTACATAGACACATAGATATGTTAATGAATTTAATAATATATAAATTATTTAATTTTGCATTTTACTAAATATATTGAATTTCTGTAAAATAGTAGAATATTCAATTTAGATTGACAATTAAATTAAGTCAGTTGATATATGGAAAAATGTAAATTGTTTTACAGTACAAATCCTTAATAATATTTTTTATCTGTAAAGAATTTTATCTGTAAAGAAAAGTTTTTTATAGAAAATTATTGTTTGTATAATATTTCCATATAAATTTGTAGTTAACCAACAAATTATATTATCTACAAAAATGCCAAAATTTCCCAATTATTTAATTAACAAAAAAAAAACCAAATTAGCTACACATTTTACTGATAATTTTATCGAAATTAGCTAAACATTTTTTTTTTTTACAAAATTAACTAAACATTTTACTGATAATTTTATCAATCATTCGATTTAACACTTATGTGCTTTCTGCCACCCCAGAAAAAAAAAATTGTAATTTTTTTTTTATATAAAATACCCAGAATAATTTTTCATCAAAAATGAAATAAATGTTTTTATCTAACAACATTTTTTCATTATCTAAAATTATTATTATGTATTTTCATAAATAATAAACTGTTCTAAGAAATTGTTAAAAATGGCTTATTTGCTTTGGATTTACAAGGCAAAAAAAAAAAAAAATTATACCATTGTGATTTATATGTGGTTAACTTTTGTGTAAACATCTTAAAATCACAATTTTATAGTTTATTTTGCCGCGTAAGTTAAAGCGAAAATATGTGAATAACCAAAAATTCCTTATAATCTTTAAAAAAAAAAAAAAACTTAGCAAATGTGAATTTAAAAACATATAATCTGATACCAAATATAATATCATAAAAAATGAGGTCAGCAACAGCAAATTTTAATGTACAAAAATTCATGAGCTCTCTAAGTGAGTTACAATGTTTTTTTATATTGAAAATTCTGCTTATTTCTGCAAATTTTTCATCTGTTGTTGTTTTTACTTTTAAATATGCTTTTAAATATTTTCTTTTTTGAAAATTACTGCAAAAAAAATTGAAAAATATGGAATATAAACTTTAAAATAGCACACAACATAAATTCTTTTCTTAAATAATAACAACGAAAAATTATGCGTTAAATTTGTGCATAATTTTTCTAATGTTTTATATTTATGTTTTCTACATATAAACGTAATAAAAAATGAAATGCATTTATTACAATTTTTAAATATTAAAACTTCAAAATATTACATAAACATATTTTTATTATAGCATTTATTTTATTTTTTTATATCAACAATTTTGATGTAATAAATAATTATTTTTAAAATTATTTGAAAAATATTATTTATGCTGTAATAATTTTTATCTAAATATCATTTTTGGCAACATAAATTAGAATTATGTCCAAATTAAAATTTGCGCAAAATTTAAATATGAAAATTATTTAAAAAAAATTAAGTTTAATTTTGAAAAATTAAAGTCGTAGTAAATAAATTACAAAGTACGTAATTTTTTAATTACAAATTTTTAAAATAGAGATAATGATTAGAAAACCTGATGTTATCATTTTGTTGTAAAACAAATTTGCGTATAATAATATTATTCGTAAATAAATTTAGTTTTAATTAGTTTCTTTATTAATAACATTTTACAAAATGTTTCTTTATTATTTTTCGCATTTATTAAAAATGTTGAAATTTTTTTTAACAAGATAAGCTAAATATATGGGATGTAGCTATTAATATTATATTCATTAATATTCATTATCATAGTCACTAATTTATACTAATTGCTAGGTTAAACAAGAATTAAGTATCAATACTTTTGGTATTATTCGATATTATCGACAATATTTTACTTTGTAGTTTTATTGTCAGATAACAATTGAGAAGTAATTTAAAAATGTCATATTAAAAATTAAACAGTTGATAACGTGTAATTCTATAATACGATTAATCATAAACATTAGTTAGCGCCCTTAAAATCTAAACTTAATTGTCCAAAAGCTAGTAAATTGATATGTCAAACTTGATGTTTTGATATGTCAAATATTGATGACTTGATGTTTTGATATGTCAAACTTGATGTTTTTTTTCCTGAGCTGTGTATTCTAAAAAATTTTTTTCAAATTTGATATTTTTAATTGAAAATTAAATTTTAAAGGTTAATTAAAATTTAAATATTGAAAAGATATATTTTGCACTTCGTGTTTGTTTAACAAGAATTTAAAAATAATTTTTCAATTGATTTTTTTATTTTATCGTCTTTAAAAAATTATGTCATTTTTAAAATGTTGATTTTATTTTATTTTTTCACAGAAAGCTTTTTTTTATAATAATTTATCTTTATTATTTCGAATGTATATTATATACGACAATTATATGTTGCTTTGAAGTTTTTCTACTTTACTTATATACTTAAAAAAAAAAAAGAAACTGTTGGCCTTCATTGTTAAATTCACATAACAAATTTAATATAAAAAAAAAATTGCTATTCTTTATGCTATAAATATATTTATAAATAAATGTATATAAATATTTGCTTATATGTTTAATAATAACATTATTTGTTGCTGACTACTTTCAAAGATAAATAAAGCTTTTCGCATAAAAATAACATCATAAATGTTACAATTGCACAATATTAAAAAAAAAAAAATGTTGGTTTATAAAAAGCTTATTTATTTTCATAGATTTTGATCCGAAAATCAACAATGAATTAAATATTTTATATAAAATATCAGAAATATTATAGTGGAAAAACAACACTAAGTTTATGTAATTTAGTTTAATTTTTGCTTATCTACTTTTTTAAATAAGTAAATAAATTCACTACACTTTATATTTATGACAACGACAGCTAAGTGGTTTAGTGAATAGAGTACCTGTCTTTCAATCACGGGTTCAAATCTGGTAAAAAATCGTAAACAATTTTCTCTGTACTTTCGAATTCATCATAGGGATCAAATTAAAGACAAGAAAGGTTACACTCCTTAGCACCCGCTGTAACACATTTGAATTAAAACGGATTTACGAGCAAATATAAAATGATAATGACCTAAGACAATTCCCAGTCCATTGACAACAATATTTATGACAGCTATTCACAGAATTAGTACGCCTTTGACAGTTGTTAACTAAATTTTTTTATTTAAGCTAGTACATCTTCAATCTACTACACATAAAACTACTACAAATATATATTTTATAATTGATTCACAATCTTTTTGGAATTTTTGACACTTGTATTTAACTAGTAAATATAATTCTTACGTTTTTTTTTTGTCAGTCTCTGTACACTATTACCTTCATTCGCTAAATAAATCCAATTTAAATCATGGTCTAATTTTGATATTACACATTAAATCATCTTATGCTAAAAAATAATATAATAAACACTTATATGTAATTAAAGTTAAGTGAGGTCAAGAATGTTAATTAAACGGAAAATTTAAAAATAAACTGTCAATTAAATATTTAAATGCACTTGTAAAAATAAGTATGCTTATAAACCTGTCTCTAAAATTAAAAGAAAAATATATAGGAAAATTTAATCCATGCATTATATAGGTCGTTGTCAAACAAGAGAAGAAAAAAAACCAGAAAAGATAATATCGATTTTTCTTATTTCTGGGTATTTCTCTCCTTTACTAACACATCTCTAAAAAAAAAAAATGATTTCCTTTCACCTTGAACCACAAAAAAATCCAAGCAATATGATTTTAAAAATCATGAAATTTTTTTACCCAAAAAAAACAAAATTTGCATCAGTATCTTTTTTTTTTTTAGTTGTTGTCTTCTTAGTTAGAAAAGGACCTGTTTTATGATTTCTACAGGCCATTGTTAATTTGAATTTGCAATATATTAAATTGTACTACGTTTCGTATCTCACCACGCAATCAAAACAACAAAATTCTACTCGTAAAAAAATGCTAACATTTTTTTTTTTTGAGTTTTTCAACATTTATTTAATATTTTATGTATTATGAACATAATTTTTTTTTTGTTATTAGGTCCCATAAGTCTGTTTAACCAAAAACATAAAATCCTCTTATACCATATATGAGCAGATGTGATTTTATGCTCAGGAATTATCTTTAATAACAGCACAAGAACAAAAATATGAAAATATTAATGCTCAGTTGCACTCACTGTTGTTGTTATTTGCTTGCTTCTCTCTTATAATATAAAAATTTGGAATGTAATTTTTTTATGCTATATATATTTACAGTATTTAATTTATGTTGTAGACAAGGAAATATAATAGTATAGTAGATATGGAAAAAAAATGAAGCAAAAAACAACACAAAAACAACAAAAAAATAACAAACTTTATGCGTCGCGGCCTTCAACAACGTGCTATGCTTGGTCGTTTGCCACTCTTTTTTTTTTTTTTTTAAATGTATCTTTTTTTGGTTTTTTGTATCTTCCACCTTTCTTTACCTTTTTTTTCGGTTTAACTGCACCGAAAAAAAAGTGTTTTTAAAAGAATGAATTTTTAAATATACATATTTTTGTTGGTATACTTTAATAATGACTTTTTGTATTATAAAACGAAAAATGAGGATAAAATGAGTAAGTAGACAGAAAAATATAGAAATTTCGTTTTTGTAATTGTGTCCCCTGTATTAAATGTTATTAAAGACAGATTCCTCTTAAAAAATCATTGCATATATAAATTAAAAAAAGGGTTGAAATCTGTATACAACATATTTGTCAAATTTATTTTACACACTGAAATCATATACAGAAATCAGTTAAGTTAATCGTTTATTTCCTGTTAAGTAAGATTTATTAAAATTTTGACAGCAGATGTCAAATTAAAATAATTATGTTCTATAATTTATTTAATTAACAAATAACAAAAATTTAATTATTTAAGTTTTTATTATGAATGAACTGAATTACTTTAGTGTCAAAATAGACGTTCTTAAAATAAACTGTTCATCGTACAGTGTCAAAACAAATTTCTACACGCTTTTTTTTGTCTTCACAAAATTTGGTTTCTTTTTTTATTTGAAAAATGATTAAAATCTTAAAAAAAAAACATTCTGCTTCACAAATAAATTAGGTAAGTTACGTAAAAATATTTAGGGAATTCTGAAAAGCCATAAATCTTTTGGCAATGTAGCCCTAAGAAATGTTCTTACATGACTAAACAGTTATCAAAAACATTTTTTTAAGAAGTTGGTGTATTGTAAAAAATCTATTAAATATGAGTTTTATTTGTCGACACTATGTATGTACAATTCGAATTTGTTCTACAATTTGTAGTGAATAAAATCGAAAGTAATATATTTTTTTTATTAAATCGTTCGTTGTATATTGGAATGCTATTGTAATCCTATAATTTATTCGGCAAACCAATATCGAAACGACAAAATATATTAACGTCAAATATTTCTATGTATGGGGCTGAAATTTACGACTATAACCTCCTTTATGATCTGTTAAATTAAAAATGATCTAAAAACAAATGTGTTTCAAATGTCTTTATAAGAATATCAAATATTTTATAAAGGTTCACATCTTATATACTTCTAATAAAATAAGAAAAACAGTTACAGAATAAATAACTATTAATAATTATCAAATTTCATAATAAAATACTTAATATTAATCAATCTTTCATTAATACCATAAAAATCCTACTATAATGATAGACCGCCGTCTAATTTTTTTAATTTTTGAGCGCGACCTTTAAATTGCTTTTTCCTGTACATAAACGAAATCTGAATTTGTTCAAATTCACATTATTTATAATATTCTTATAAGAGGTTATTTTTTTTTTTTAAGAATTGGCCTCCTGAGTGTAATTTGAAATCAAACACAAAAACAGCACACAAATAAAAAAAAAATGCTTATATGGTAAAACCAAGTAAGAAAAAAACACATAATTTTATGCTCTTCCCTTTTTAAAAAAAAATCCATTAAATAAAAAAAAAAATGAATATTCTTAGAGGTCTTTACCTCCTAGGAAGGCCGATCTCCTCCCGATTTCTTTTCAAATTCATTTTTTTTTTTATATCTTTTCGTATTTTTTACTTGGAGTGTTTTTTAGGTTTAATAACAACTGAAGAAAAAAAAATTCACCTTTTTCTTCGTAATGATATTTATTTTATTTTGGTATTTTTTTTTATTTTTAATGTCCAACAATTGTTGAGATCTTGAAAGTGCTTTGTTTAATGCGTTGTTGAAAATATAAAAAAAAAAATGGTTAGAAGCGACAGACGCAGCAAATATTGTTTTGTGTTTATAACTTAAATATTACTAGCCGCTGCTGCTACCATGGATTTACACGCGGCTTTAAATTTATTTATTTTTTTTTTTTTAATAAAATAAGAAAAAGGTTATCTATAAATGTTGAAATTTTTTAGTCGTACTCATTTCCTTTATTGCCTGCTCCACACAATAATTTGTAATTTTATACCTTTTATTGATATATTTAAGGTAGATTGTGAAAAATATATTTTGAAATTACGGTGAACACACAATGTCTGCGTTAACAATATTCCAGTATATAAATTTTGATTTTAATATAATTCTTGTAAAGCTATCGTTGAATGCTGTCATTGATGTTAGGGCTTTAGATCGATAGTAAAGAGAAAATTATTGAATATGAAATTATGTCGAAATTAGAACCAATATTGGTATTTCGTACTTGATACGTATGTTAGCCAATAGCTGACAATATTAATTTGGCAATAATTTTTAATAGATTATTTTAGATAATGCTCCATCGATCTGTCAGTCGATCAGTATTTGGTTCCAGTTTTTGGAACAAAGTCATGGTAAGTGCATAATTAGATTGATTTTAAATTTAGTTTTGACAAAATAGCATTACCACATAACAAGGGATTAAGAATTGTTTACTCACCGTGACGATGTATAAGGTTGAAGTTCGTATATGCTGTCTGGAAAAGATCTAACAACACTCCATCCTATCAAATAAACTCTTTACATCTGGTGAATTCTTTTTTATACAGTGATTTTTTTTTTTGGGAAGTCAGTTCAATTTAATTTATTTTATTTTATTTAAGATTTTTTTTTGTACAAAATGAAAGAATGCAAAGAAAATGTTCACAAAAAATCTAAAGATTACTTTTTTTTTGTAATGTTTTAAAAAAATTTTCTCAATCTATCCGTATTTCTTTGTTGTTATAATACTCCTGGCTGGCTGGTTGTTTGGCTTGGGATTATATACGTTTTTTTAAAAATATATTTTGGCCATGAAAGTTTGTTTTGTATATTTATTTCCCATCATTTTGTATTTTTTATAAAAAAAAATTTTTAGGGTTCAAAGACATGATCGCGTTTTGGGTTTCTTTTGGAACGCTGCTGGTGATGAATGTATATTACTATATATTTTTTTTTTGGTTTTACTGAAAATTTTATATATTTGGACACTTGTTTTTGGTGTTTGTTGTTATTATTATTTAGTTCAGCGTTATTTTTTCTCCAAATTGAATTTTAAAATCCCTTCGTTTTTATTTGTGGTTTTTTTTTTCACTGTGTTCAAACATTTCAGCTGCTTTAATTTTTTTTTGATAATATTGAAATAAAAGTGATCTATCTGTCTATCATATTTCGTTTCTTGTAAAATTTATTTCAGTTTCGAAAAGTATAGTACATATTTTTTTTTTGGCTAAATATTTCGTTGATGACTCAGATCTACACGAAACTATACAATAAAACTTAGATAAACATAATTTAATATGTCGATTTATAGTCGGAAATGTGATTAGTGTGATTCATAAATTGAATTATTTCACATAGAGAAAAACTGTTGAAATTTAAATTTTCTCTTAATTACAATTAATTTTGACATTTCTGTCAAATAAAAATAGTTTTATTACGACATTTATGTACAAGTTCAAATGTCTACTTTGTGACTTATTGTGTAAAGTTTTTGACTTTTTTAAATATATAGTATTTTTGTTAACTCTCAATTATAATTTTGACGACATGTTGGTATTCCATTAATATTAAGCATATTTTGTAGTTATTATTTATTTTGTAGTTATAAGTGAGTTTAATGGTTTTCAGAGTAGTCTGAATTGGCATATAAAAAACTTAGTATTGCAGTGTGTGTACTATGCAGCTTCTAAATAAATGAACATATAAGTTTCGTACACACGTTTTTTCTTTTTTTGGCACACTATATTGAAGTAAATTTTTGAATAAGCGGTCCCCCTTCCCTCTTTATTTGATGATAATAATCCAATATACTCCAAAACAAATATAACCCAAAAAGAAATCAGATTGAAATAATAACAACAACAAAACAACAAAATGAGGTTTACTACAATTTTCAAAAATTCATAGAACGCGAGGAGTTTTTTATCATGATTTTTTTTTTTTTTTTTGTGTTGTTTCTCCTCTTTCGGTTTCATTTTCTTAATAAGTATATAATAAAAAATTACATATTTATGTATAAATAACGGGGATTTTTTTTCAAATTGTATATATATTTTCCTTACCTTAATTTTAACATTAATACAACTTGAGCATAAAACATAAAAAAACATATAAATAATGTGATAAGCAATATTTTTCTGACTGAGTAGAGTACGATTATATTGCTATTTTGTTGTTCGTGATATTTTAAAAAAAAAATTTTTTTTTTTTTGTAATATTTCCTTAAAAAAAAATAGCGTGTCTTCCCAAAAAGATTCATCCATCATTACACGCACACCAGAAAATTTTACTTATGCTCGCTATAATGGACATTTAAAATTTCAAAATTTTCAAGTTTTACTTCAATTATTTTTTTTTTTTTACTATTTTTAGTAAAGAAGTAAATAAATTTTTTTTAATGTGGTGTGGCAGAAGGCAAATATTTCGTTTTAAACTTTACAAAGAGGCGTTCATAAATTAAACGTATGTGGAAAATTTATAGTTAGTGAAATACAGGCAACCATCCCAAAGCACGACTAATTTGTATCTTATTAAGTGAAATTTTTGTTTTTTTGTTTTTTGGGAAATTTTAGGTTACTCTTAACTTTTCCAAAAAAAAATATAAATAACTATTTTGGGTCTTTTGAACAGTTTTAAGATACTTCTAAAGCTGGAATTCAAATTCTATTCATCATTGTGACAATGTTTTTAATCATCATCTTTATGTGACATTTTGAAATAATCCTTAATCAGAAGTCATTCATGCTTTAAGTAAGTACCAGTAATAAAATTTACAACAAATGTCTTGCAAGATTATTTCAAGTCAGAATTTATGTAAAAATTAGTAGGTCCAAATTGCATTGAATGCCTTTTGAGATAGACCAAGATCGACCAATTATAAGTAATCACAATGTTTAGCAATACGTTTTTAGTCTCCATTAGCCTAATTTGTCAACTTTCTACGAAATAAACAATAATTGAGCTTTGATGAAAATCTGTTTCTGAAGGCTGGTATTACGAGTTCCAAAATTCATTTTGTAAAATTTTAGATAAGTCTAACGTTATTGGGTGGTCTTATAACCAGGATGGGTTACCTGTTCAGTATAGATATTTGTATTTTGTAGTCGTTTTTTTATATATTTTCTTTTTATACAAAAACAGTTAAATAAAAAGATTAAAATGAATATTTTATACTCATAAGTAATTCCATATTCGGCATAATTCAGCTTTTTTTTTTGTGGTCGTATTAAAATTTATTTTATATAAAATTTGAATTTGTATTTCTACATGTTTTTCTCCATAAGTTTTAAAGAAAATTTTATAAATTTAAAAAATGTTCATGTTAAAAATATAAAATAAGAAATTAATTCATTATTTAAAGAGCACCGTCTGTAAAAGTTGTGTAGTTCGTGTTCATTTCTTACCAATTTATTGAACATGAAACTAATAATTTTATTTAATATACAATAAGGCAAAAAAATCAGCACAACAAATTTATAAATAGTATTTTTTTCGTAGGAGTTTAATAAAATTTAATTTTCTAAATATTTTTGGACTGTTTTCAATTAAAGGTACTTGTTTATAATCAAATTTTAATGCTTAAATTATATAAATATAGCTTAAATCGCACAGTAAAATAAAATCGATATTCTATGTTTCATCAAAAAATCTAAATATTTGAAAATCAATAAAACTAATAATTTTTGATAAATAAAAATATGTTGTCCCGTGTATAATCAAAGATCAAATAATCTCAATTGATTTTTTTTAGTTTCATTGCTGGTCTCCCCGACAAAAATTAAACTCCATAAATTTGTTTTTTTTTAAAAAAAATATTCAAGATATTTATTCATTAAAATTCGCCTTTAGTACACTTTACTTGCCTATAAAACAACTTGTAATAAAAAAAATTTAATCACATATTTTTGAATTGAAATATAAAATTTATGATTTCTAGAAGCATATTTACATGATTGAATATTTTTATTTTTCTCTTTATTAACAGACAGAATATGTTGTTGTGTGTTGTGTGTATTTCTTTATTGGTGATATTTTTTTATTTTGCAACTAAAACGAAAACTTCAATTTATAATAATTTATTAAAGGGGTGGATTTTTTTTTTTTAGTTTAAAAGTATATATAATTATATATTAACATTTTGTGGCTCTATCTACACACTATTAGTGTTCAGAAATGATAAAATATATGCTTCAAAAGACGAAAAAAAATAGTAATATGGGTATTTTTTTGTTTGAATGCTGCGCATAATATAAATTTTAAGTTTGACGTAAATTATCACTTGTGTCTGGAATAAACACGGTTATATTAATAAATTTTAAATTACAAAATCAAAAAGAAAATTTTAAAAAAAAATATTGTACAATAAATATATTATTAAAATGGGAGAGAAATAACTTAACAATTTTTTTTAATATATATTTGGTTTCTACTTTTGTTTTTATTTTAAAGTATTTATGTGCACATATTTATTTTATGTGAAAATCAGTAATCATACCGTTAATAACCAATTCTAACCTTTTATAAATAATTTCTAATAGATTTTGCATGTTATTTTGTAATTCTAATATAAATAGACTCAAAAAAAATTAAGTAAATTCCACTCTAAAAAAATTAACGATCAAATTGAGTAATTTACTTATTTTAATCCACCAGTAATTTAATTTCTTTTGTAGTAAATAGTTAAGTTTTTTTTTACTAAAACATTGTATCTGGCTGCTAAAATTGTTATATTAAATTAATTAGAGGATGAAAGTGTTAAGTGATATTTTTGTAATATGAGATATTGTTGTTCCAAATAGGAAAGTGTTTAATTTTTAATTTCATACTAAAATATGTTTTGACTAAGGTATTTATTTTCTGGTTCAGAAAATAAATATTTTGAAATACAAAGTGGCAAACTGAGAGTTTGGTGGACACAGTTTTTAAAGGATCCCTAATCAAATGGTAACGTTCATCAATTTTGGGAAAGAGAATTTATATCAATTGTATTGTCTCCGCAAAAGTTTTAACATGATATACCAAAAATTAAAATATTTAACTAACACCTTCCTACTCTAAAAACTTTAATTATTTTCTATTGGTTTGGTGTGTACTTCTCAATTTCTAATATAGTATCAGAAAGAGAGTATTAGGTTTGTTTTTCATTTTCAATCTTCAAATTACTTGCACCAATGAGATTTGTTTACAATTTCTTCACAGTTATCTAATAATCATAAATAATCTGAAAAATTATATGCTTCAGTTATGTCTCTGCTCTGTATTAGCTAACCAAGTCAAGTAGTATAAATAATAAGGCTTAACAAAAAGAAAATCAATTTATGTACATAATACAAATTTTCAATATTAAACCTAAAAAAAAATTGATTTTTTCTTTCTTTATTATAAAACGACAGCAATTTAAAAAAATATATAATATAAAATTTTCAATTTGGCAAGCATGAATTTATTTTAACCATGTCGTGTCCTATTTAATATACAAAGCTTTAGTTTTTTTTTTTTTTTTTTTGAATGTCGTCAGTCTACCACTGTCTCAGTTTTTTTTTTTATAAATTTAAAATTTTTCCTCTAATACAACTTTTTTTTTTTTGAAATATTATTGTTTTAATGAATTTTGTTTTATGATGTGGTGTAGTGGTGACGATATAATAAAAAAAAAATGAAAAATTTCGAAAGTCATGTACCGTGACTCTCAAGTGATGACGTCATGCACGATTTCGAATTTTTACCTTTTCTTTATGCAATTTTGTAATTTGATTTATACTTTTTTTTTTCCTTCCTATTTCCTGTTTAAAATTTTTCTTTTTTTTTTTTAATTTTATTTGGAAAATTATTGTTGCATGAGAGATGAACAGCAAAAAAAATAAAATATACTTTAGATATTTTCTGTTAAAATTATACATTAAAGAATTAACATAAAAAAAACATGACGTCATTGTTTGTGTTTTGGTTCAGAAACAGCAGAAAATAGTATATATTGTTTTGGATATTTTAATGATGCTGACAGTGACTCATATTATTGCGGAAAATATATTTGTATAAAAATATATATAAATTTTCGTAGAATTTAATTATACATAAAGTATTATATTCATTTCTTAGATATTATGAAATTTTTATTATGGTTTCTTGTTATTTTTGTTTTGCTATTATTAGATAATTTATGTTTCTATTTGGAACAGTAAAGTCTTGCTAGTTTTAATAATATGTATTACATAAAATTTGACATTATTTGACATACTTTTGTCAGTTAAAATTGGTTCTTATTGATACAAGTACAATGAATGTTTTTCATTTCACTTTGTATTTCCTTTCTTACGCAGTCTTTGAACAGAGTAGTAACAATCAACGTTGGAATGTTTTAATTAATTTAAATTTAATCTACTCGTAGATAGAATTTTAAAATTGATTAATTTTTTTTAGAGCTGGGTTAATTGTAATTATCTTAATACAAATAAATATTATTTTAATTTTATTTTGGCAGTTGTATTGAGAGAGATTTGAAAGCGTTTATTATAAATGAGCTATAAAATGTGTCATTTTAGGTTATTCTTTACAATCAAGTCAGAGCTCTTGGTACTTTTAATATATCAACAATTTTATCAAAAATTAGAAATGAAGCCGAAAATTTAATCCAAATATTACCATTTTCAAATATTTAATTAAAATTTGTTATAAAATTTTTGAACATTTACTTTTTTTTTTGACATAATTGCAATGCTAATTCACAAAAAAATAATAAAAAAAATAACGAAGTTTTTGGCAAGTATCTGTCAAAATATTATCGTCTCTATATTTGTGACAATTATAATTTTCTATATATCTTTTTTATACAAAATAAAAATAAAATCTTTTCGAAATAGACAGGTGCATAAAATTTGTGACCTGCTGATGCAATTTTCTTTATTTAAAATATTAACATCTGTTAAATTATGAGGCAACACAGGGCATTAAATTAAAATTATATTTTTAGTAATTTTATACAAACAAACATATTTATTTTTTTTTTTTTTTGAAACTAGTAAAATATTCTGCCACAAGTTTTTTTTTTGTATATCCAACAAATTTGCGTTACTTTAAAATAAATACATGTAAACATTTATGTTGTAAAAATTTATGTTGTATATTTTATATTATGCTGCTAATTTTGTATATAATTTCTCTTTCATAATTTTCTCTTTAACAATATAATTTCTCCAATATTTCCCCTATTTTTTTTATAAGATTATTTTCAGTATTTTAGTTTTCTTAAGTAACAAATTTTATTTTTATTCCTAGTTTGAATCATAAAATATTTGGTTGCACAAAAAATTATCAAAAAATAAAAATAACATAATATATATTTAAATAGGAAAATTGTAAAATAAGATAATTTTAAAAATTTAAAAAAAAGTTTAAAATTTATTACGCAAACTCAGCTATTTGCCAACCAGTCTATCTTCTATCACCCATTTTTTTTTTCAGCAGTTTAAAGATATTTTCTTTTATCTCCTATTTTTTATAGTAATTTTCTTGTATTTCAAGTCTTTTTTTTGTACTGAATATATATATTTAGTTAATTTATATTGCTGAATGTTGATTTGATTATTATAATATTAATATTAATATACGATATACGTATACCCCCATCTACATTTTCCAACATATTAAATTATTATGTTGGATTTTCCATGATGGTTGATAATATTCAATTTTTCCCCCTTAATTTTCATTTAATATTTCATAGGAGGAGAGTAGTATATAAAAAATATATAAATGCAATTTTATTTGATTTAAGTTAATATTTATGAAAAATTCAATATACGAAAATTTATGCAATAATAATATTTTCCAAATTATATTTACGAATATTCATTTTTTTTTTTTGGTTATTTATATTATTAACCTTGAAGAATTACGTGAGATTTCATAGTTTAATTTAGTATTATAAAATACGACTTCAGAGAAAAATCAAGTTAATACATTTTTCATAATTTTACTTAATTAAGTTATGCAAGAAAATTTCTGCACCTACACAATTAATTCAAAATACGTTTTACATTTAAAAATACCTCAATATATTATATCCACAGTTTTATAATTTTTAATATAATTTTTACTTAACACTTCAGTATAACTTTTTTTTTAACTCCAAGACTATATTCAAAAATGTTTAAAAACATTTTTATAACCATTTAATGATTGTTCAATTAAATCTAAAAAAAAAATGCTCTTGTTTATTGGCCCATAATATTCATCCAAATAAATTATTGATTTCATGAGAATTCGAAAATATTGAAACTAAATTGTAATAGGTTGGTGGACAATTATCTGGAAAAATCGTAATTTTTCTACGCTTAAAAATTGTATGGTAAACGAAGTTGAAAGTAATTTTTTGAATAATATACTATTATTAGAGAATATGTATTCAATTAATGATAAAAAATGATCCCGATTGGTTTTTTAAAAGATTCAAAAATTAATGTTAAAAAATATATAAAAATGATTCTAAACAATTACACAGAAACTCACACATAATCTACAAATCTAATATAATTATTTTATAATAATATATATATAATATTTTAATAATAACATTCAAATGAATTTTCTTTTTTTCTTCCAATTATTACAGATTTTTGAGCAAATTGGCATCAAACAAATACCGATTGAAAATTCAGAAGTTTGGTTTTTTTTTTAAATTCATTTTTTTTTTAAATAATAATAATTGTTGTTTACGAATAAATCCATAACATCGTCAATATTCTAACAAAATATAAAAAAAGAAAATTTGTTGTGACGTTTTTCCAAAAGAGTTTCTTTTTATTGAACTGTACGGTGCTGCTGATGTTTTCATTATTTATATACACTTGTGTGTAAATGTATTGCACGTGGCGCATGCACATTATTTTTTATATAACTTCTAGCAAAATATAGACATTTTTTCTATTACACAGCTATCAAAAAAAAAAATAAACAACAACATTTAATAAACGTCAAAATTTTAGAAATTGTTGATGTTTTGCAAAATTAATATACTATAATAAAAGAAAAAGAACTAATTACAACAACGGCAACATCATTTTTTCGACAGTGAAATTATTAAATTTAACACTGCAAAAGAGACAATTAAATTATAATAATAAAACCCGTATTAAAAAGAAAATATATTGAATTTTCCACTATTTTTTCCTTGTATGTAACATTGTTTAAAAAAAAAAAAAATCAAAAATATATATATATATTAAATATCCTTTTGCAGTGATAAGTGAATGTGCTTTAAAACAAAAAAAAAAAAATAAAATAACTTAAATACATTTACAAAAAAAAAAACATATTTATTAATGTAAAAAAATTATATAAAACAAAAAAAAAATTCATAAAATTATTTCGAATGAATAACATTACATAAAATTTTTATAAAACTTGAAAAAAAAAAAAAACAATTAAAAAATAAAAAATTTAATATTTTTAATTAGAAGTTGAAATTTCCCTTTTATATAAACAAAATATATAGATACAATAAAAACATTAATAAAAAATTGTGGTGGTGAATAAAACTAATTAAATAATTTTTAAAAAAAATTTCATTTAAAAATAAATTTATTAAAATAAGAAATTTTTTAGATTATTTTTTGTTTTTATAAATTTTTAAATTTTTTTTTTTTTTTTTTGGTTTTATATTTTAATTATATTCTTTTTTGCTTGTCTCGCTGTGCGAAAACAAAAAAAAAATTAAATTAAATTGACGTGTCCTTTTTCAACTTGTTTCAAGTGAAGAGAGTGTGACGACAACAGAGAGAAAAGATATTATTAATAAATAATTAGAAAAAAAAAAAAAATATATAATAAATTTAGAAATGGAACGTGAATCGAATCCAATGCAACCGCAGTGCCGTTCAGGATGTGGTTTTTATGGTAATCCAGCTCAAGATGGACTTTGTTCAGTTTGTTATAAAGTAATTATTTTTTATAAATGGAATATTTTAAATTTTAATAATTAATTCGATTTGATTTTTAGGATTCCTTAAGAAAAAAGCAACAACCACCAGTTAGCAGTACACCTGTATCTGTACCAAGTCCACAAAATACCCCCACATTCAGTCCAGCCATTACAATTACCAATACCGCAAAACCTACAGTACAGAGTTTACATCAACATAATGATCTAATTAAAGAGGTAAAATTTAAATAATAAATTTTATAAAAAATTTCATTTTTTTTAGAATATACTTCACCACTGAAGAATTTATATATTTATTTAACAAATTTACACAAATCATAAAATTCCAATAATAAAAAATATGCAATATATTTATAAGCTGAGAAATCTGATATTTTGAAATAAAATTCACGAAAAAATAATCATAATAATAATATCAGAATTTAAGGATATATGAATTTAGTTATTAACAAGCTCAATGTAAGATAGATACATAACAAACATTAAATATATATTGTAGATACTTAGTAAAAAGATGCTTATTCGAGTTATTACTTTATAGATCTTAAATTAAATTATATGTATACAAAATATGATGGGTTATATACTTTCACATATTACTTTTAATGAAACATCAAAAATACACAATTTCTAAATTTTGACAACTGTATCTGCAGATACAATTATGAAAAATAAACTTGTTTGATAAAAAAAAAAAAAAAATTCTATCACTTAAAAAATTATAAAATATTTTACGTAAAACAATAGTAAACTTTGAATGTATAATTAAATAATTACTTTGCAAATTATCAATTTTTGTCTTATGCATAAATATTTTTGATCTCATTACTTTTGGAACGATTTTTTTTTTAAATATAATAAAAAATTTTATTTTGAAAATAACATTTAAAAAAAATACTATGTAAATATATTTCATTAATATTTATATAAATATAAATAATAAAAAAAAAATTAAGATTTTAAATAAAATTTAAGATTTTAAATAAAATTAAAAAAAAAAAAGGTTATGTCAGAAGATAGACTATTTAAACGAAAAATTGCAGCAGCACCAGAACGACCTATAATAATTGTAGATAAATTTGAACCTAAAGACTGTGAACCTGATTCAGGTCGAATAAATGCGAAAATTGCAACGCTCTTAATTTCCAATATTGAAACAGCTTTGCTTCTCTTTTATAGAGATTCTGGCGGTGCAGAATAGTACAAATAATCTACAAGATCAAAATAAATCAGAAAATATTGATAATAATAAGGAAGAAAATCATAATAAAAAAAATGAAAATACTAAAAATAATTTAGGAGAAAATAACAATAATGGCACAACAAAACCAACAACAACAACTTCGTGTAATACTAATCCTAATGTAGATGCCTCAGTACAACAAACAAATACTGATAAGAATTTACCACCGAGTACTGATAACAATATACCAAGTACCGATAATAATTTACCATGTAGTTCAAGAGAACCAACTAATTCACCGCAAAATAGTAAATTTAGTAATAAAAGTAAAATTATGTCTATTGGTTCTGCAAAACGAAAACTTAAAAAATTGACAACACTAGTTTCAACAATACATAAAAAAGATAATAATGAGAAAAAAGTGGTATGTGTCCAGGATTGAATTTAATAAAAATTTATATAAAATTTTCCCTTGTTGATAAAAAATTTCTCATGTTACCAAAGTAATAATAATTGTGTAGTTTCAATTTGAAACATTCTACGTAACTGACTATATATTTCCAGAAATTTTCGAAAATATTCGTGTAGTTACAATGGAGAAACGAACATCAAGCTAATTTACTCCACACTCTTTAATGAAATATAAATTTGGCCAATTATAAATAATATTGATTTAAATCATAAAAGAAAAGAAACATATCAACTAACTTAATTACGACTCATATCGATTAGATTTTTGTTATGAGTTGTAATTGTATCTAGACATCAGGACTTAAAAATATACCTTGTAAAATATATTATCAATTTCCATTTTTATATGCGCTACGAATTAAACAGAATTTTAATATAAAATTTAACGTTGTATTTTAATTATGAAATTTTTCTAATTATTGTTTTTTTTTTTTTTTAATTTTAGAAATTAAATGAAGATGGAGTTAATAAAGATAATTTAGTGTCGGCGGCAGGTCCATCAACTTCCACAAATAACGAACAAGATGAAGATAAAGATGATGGTGATAAAGATGGTAAAAAGAAAAAGAATCGTTGTGCTACTTGTCGCAAGAAGGTTGGACTAACAGGTATTTTTATTCACTTAATAATTAAAAATTTCATAGATAACAAAAAACACTTACAATCAATTGAAAATCAATGAAATATATATGATTTCTTGTAAATTAAAGCCAATTTGACTAATAAAAAGTAAAATGCCGCCGTTAGGAAAACTTCTTCTTTCCAGTTAATATCCAAAAGGCCCACTTTAAATTAAATTAGAAATTCTTATAAGTACAGCATACTGCTATTTATAGCAAATAAATAAAATCAAAAATTTAACTAAAATGTTGTTAAATGTTTCAAACATACTAAATTTTTATGACATAATGGAAAATTTGCTTTATTAACTAATCCAATAGCAAGCAAGTTGTTAATGGTGTGCTACAGTCTTGTTTTAAGCCCACGTAATTCAATTAATAGCAAATATAAAAAATATATAACTAAATTAATTTTAAAACTCTAAAAAATATATATTTAAAAATACTACTGAATTTTTTTTTGACAAAATAAATTTTCAATTAAATATAATTAAAAATATTATACATAAAAAAATTGATATTTCAGGTTTTGAATGCAGATGCGGTGGATTATATTGTGCTGTACACCGGTACAGTGATAAACATAATTGCACATTTGACTATAGGGAACATGGGGCCCAAGAAATTAGACGCAATAATCCTGTTGTAGTTGGTGAAAAAATTCAGAAAATTTGAACTTATATTAAATAATATTGTGCCATCAAACAAAAAAATCTAAAAATTTAAAAAATAAAATAAAATACATAAAACATTTAAAAAATATAAATAATTTAAAAATTAAAATACATTAAAAAATATATATATATATAAAAAAAATAAAACTTTTATAAATACATATATATATAAATAAATAAATAAATATAAAATAATTATTAATTACACAAAAAATTTAAAAAAAAATATATATAAATAAATAATGATTTAATATTAAAACCGAAAAAACAAAAAAAATTTTAAAAAAATATTTCCAAAAAAAGCAAAATTACAAAAAATTTAATCGAAATAAAAATTCAAATTGCAAAAAAATTTATATACAAAATTCAAAAAATTCAAATACAAAAAATTGCATATTTTCCAAATAAATAAAAAAAAAAAACAACCACAAACACAAAAATCATATGTTTTTTATGTTTTTCCAAATAAAAAACATAAAAAACTGAATAAAAAATTTTTAGAAATTTACAAAAAAAAAAAAGATTTAAATGAAAATTAAAAGCAAAAAAAAAAAACTTTAAATTATAAAAAATATAGAATAAATAAATTATGGATAAAAAGAAAATATTATGGAAAACGAATAAAAATTATTATATATTATTATCTTATTATATAAAATCAAAAAAGAGAAGGAAAATTAAATTTTTTTTTGGTTTTTTTTAAGAAATAATCACTCTAAAAAAAAAAATTTTTAATTAAGCGGGCAAAAAAAACAAAAAAAAATCTTATAAAATTAATTCTTTTTCGAATTTACACATAACAGAAATATATTTTTACAAGAAATGCAAATCTTAAACAAATTTCAAATTAACATTTTTTGGTAAATTTATATAAATAAATTTTTTAAAAACATATTTTAAAATAATTCTTTTTTTTTTTCTTGTTTGAAAATAACTCATAATATTTTAATATACACTCAATAATATTTTTTTTAATTCACTCATAATTAATTTAATTGGAAAATTTTGGAAGCAGAAAAAATAATTTGCAAAAAGAAAAAAACTAATATTAATAATGGAAAAAAAATTTTTCACAAAACCACACACACACACAATTACAAGAAAATGAAAATAATAATAATAAAAAAAAAATTATTTTAATCGTTATTTAATTAATTAATTATTTTTCTTTTTTAATAATGTTAAATTTTTTTTTTTTTTTGGATATTATTTTTTATTTTATTTTTTATATTTCTCTTTGTCTTTGTATTATTTTTTCTGGGTTAACTAAAAAAAAAAAAAAAAGAAAAAAAACATAAAAAATATCAAATTTTTTTATTAATTTTTTAATTTTAAAATATCTACTAAAAAATAGAAAAATGTGAAAAAAAAAAATCAGTTTTTTTGTTTATTATTATTATTTTTTCTAAGAATTTTAATTTTATTTCTATTTTCTTTTTTTTTTTATTTAAATTACATTTTATGAAAGATTTGATTTTGGAAAAAATAAATTTAAAATTCTCTTTTTAGTTTTTTTGTGGAAATTATTTGAATTTTTTTTATGCGAAGTAATTCCGATTTATGCTCATCGCAAAAATATGCTTTGTAGTAAGTTCGTTGCAATTTAATTAAAAAAATTATTAACTGAAGCGCAATTAGTATAAATGAAATAAAATTCATGATTTTCTTAGAATTTTTAATTTCATAGTAATTCATACGAAATTATACACAATTTTTAAAGCATCAAAAATGAAATTATTTGGAGTTGGAAAATAAGAAAGAATAATTTTTACTTAAATGTATGTTATATAGGCTAATATAGTTTTAGACGATGAATTTTTTTTCAAATTATTAATAAAAAAACATTTTATTCGCGATGATTATAAATCTGTCACATTTTCTGTTAGTCGCAGGAATATGTAATTGAAAGATTATATAATTTAATAATTTACTTTAAAACTTATCATGACTACTCTAAAATATGCCTATTCTTGGAGAGATGTGGTTTATTTTAGATTATTTATATAAAAAAAATATACTCTCTTTGGCGCTACAGCTCGTGAAGAGCCTGGGCCCTTAAAGGGGGGGGGGGGGGGGGGGTCCTCTAACATTTTATTGCAATTATAAAAAAAAATATAATTTAATTAAAAATTTTCATTTATTACCAACTTGCCAACTTATTTTTTTACTTTTGCAATGGATTTTTTAAATAAAAAATTCAAATTCTTTCTACAAATTTTTTTCCCTAATATTTTCTTATTGATATTTTCTGCTTATATTAAATTAAAATATTATATAGAGGATGCTCGCTTAATAAAATAAAATAAAGAACAAATTTCAAGAAATACACACACAAATTGTCATTTTATGTAAATAGAAAAATTACAAAGAAATATGAAAAAAACATTACCTCAAAATAAAAAATTCTCCGCAAAATAACAAAAAAAAAAAAAAAAAATAGCTAAAATAGTTTTAACAAGAATAAAAATTTACAAAATTTATTTTCCTTTTAATTTTACAGAAAATCTCTTGTGTAAGAAAAATATGTAAAAAAAACTTCTCACAAAAATATGTAAATTAAGAATGAAAATATGAAGAAAATTTGAAATGAGATTTTTTTTTTAAAATTTATGAAGAGTAAAATATTACTTTTTAAACAGGTTTTAGAAATTTGCCCAAATTTATCAAAATTACAGAATTCTTAAAACAAATACATATAAAAATTTTTAGAATAATCATAGTTTTGATCATAGTTTTGAATTGTCTTAAATTAAATAAATTTTTTGCTTTTGATAAGATTCTTTATAGTTACAGAACATAAAAAATATATTTAAATATTACTAAAGATTGGTTTTAATAAAATTAAATTCAAAATATTGGAGCTGTTAATTTTGAAACTAGGCTAATATTAATTTTTGGGTAACAGAAATTTCTACTAATTATGGTTGTAGATAGGTTAACATTTGAATATTTTTTAATCAATTTTTGATATCACCCTCCCATAATATAATTTTTTTGGGAGACTACCGTAGGTAAAAGCTGTATGTATAATATTAATTACAAAATTAATGGCTCCTAAACTAGTTTATTGTTTTTCAAATATTTTTTATCAGAACAATATTTTTATATTAATTCAATTTAATCTTGTTTTTGGTTGTTTTTCTAAATATCTATAAATAAACAATATAATGTAAAAGCACCTGATATTTAAAGTAAATGCAAAATTTTAAAAGAGAATCAACAGGAAAAAATTTTTAAGTCTCTGAAAAACGTTTAACATTTATTTTATTATTTATAAACATGTTTTCTTTTGTTACTAAAACTTTTAAAATTCTATTTTTTTTTTCAATAAATATATTAAATAATTTTATTTTAATTTTTGTTAAATTTAGTTAAAAATCAACAAAATTATTAATTGATTTTATCTTTTATAAAAAAAATTATTACAACTAAAATGAATGGCATAATGTTGCGCTTTATCAAAATTAATTTTAATTCAAATTTTCAATTTATATAAAAAAATAATATAAATAATAATTAATTAATTTTTTTTCTGTCTTTTTAAGTTTAATAATCAAAAATATATATATATTTTTTTTGTCTTATTTCTCTTATTTTATGTTAGCTAAATTTGTAATTATAGTGTTATTTTACTTATAAATATTAAAAACAAAATATATACATATATATATATATAATTTAAATTTAGAAATTTTGATTTGGTATTTTTTATTTGTTTATAATACAATTTTTTTTTTTCCGAAATCGAAATACTATTTAAATTCTATTCAAGACACAACATAAAAAAAAAAAAAAACAACACGCAGTTTATAAAAAATAAGGAACACAAAAACCAATAAAAAACACACGACACAAAGTCGCGGAGGATAAAATGAATTAACAAGAATTTCTTATTATTAAAATTATAATCATATACAAACAAACAAAATTATCTTTTTAATAACATATAACATAAAATAAATTAATAAAAATAAATAAATTATATATCCTCCTCCTCAAAATGCGTACTGTATTTTTAATTATAGGATTTATTTTTATTATAAATAAATTTAAATAAAAAATGAAACAAAATACAAAATGGAAAAAAAAACTTGGTAAAAACTAAAAAATTAATTTAAAAAACAAAAAAAATTGATACATTAAAAAATTAATAATAAATTGACTTGTAGCAGTAAATATTGAAATGAAATATATAACTAAAATAATTATAAACATATATATGTATATATATATATATATATATATATATATATATATATATATATATATATATATATATATATATTAAAAAAAAATAATATTAATAACTTTTTTTTTGTCCTAATCTTAAGTAGTTTTAATTTTATTGAAAGTAACGTCACCGTATTTGACGAAGCTATTAAAAAAAAAAAAAAATATTATATTATGTATATGAAAACATAATTAATTACTACATATATAATATTATTATATATTTTTTTCTTGTTTCATTCTATTTTGTTTTATTTTAGTTTATTTCTCCTTTTATTCTTATGGCATATGTATAAAAAAAAAAAACAATATGAAAAAAAAAATTATTAAAAAAAAAGTAAAAATTCATCACTAAATAAAACGGTCTATTGAAAATAAATAAATCTATGTTTTTTTTATGTTTCTTGAAGTACAAAATCGTTTTTTAACGAATTTAACGGTTTGTATAAGAAGATAAATAATGTCCAGAATTTTGACTACCAAAAAATATAGAAACCTACAAAAAATATGAAGAAATTTAATACAAATTTCATAAATTGAATATATATTTGCAGTTAATTACAAAGTTGGAAGAAAACTATTAGTTATAAAGTTCGAAAAAATATAATCTACAGAAACTAGTATATTAATCAACAATGAACACCATAATCCAGTGGTTCTTAATCTTTTCGGAGTCGCGGAGCACATTTAATTACATGAAAATTTCTCGGAGAATCAAAACTAATTAATATTCATTCCAGTAATTAATATTGATTCCAATATTAATTTTTTTCATTTATTGTGAAATTTTATTAAGAAGACCTGCTTAAATTTTTATACATTTGATATTCCTGAAATTTAATGTAAATATAATTTATTGTAATTATTTGCCGGAGCACCTGAGATCAGATTGCGAAGCACAAATGCTCCGCGGAGCACCGGTTAAGAACCACTGCCATAATCCATTGTAGAAGTTATTTTTAAAAATCATTTTATTTTTTTATAAGTATATTTGTATTTGTACAAATGAATAAGTTCATTACAAAATTAAAATACAATATTTATATTAATTTATATAATACGTATATTAAATATTATTTTAAAAAATTATTTAGCAAAGTCAATAAAGATAATATAATGCACAATATTTTAAATATATGCTTGCGATTGATTAACTTGGATAATTAAATTTGAATAAAATTTAAATTTATTTTTAATTATAACTGAAACTGGTTTTTTTTTTTATTTCTTATTTTATAGAAACATTATCTTAAATAGTTTCAAATTTTCCAGAACAACAAGCACAATGATCAACAATTGGATTAACTAATGAAAAATTATCTTTATTTTTTAGTTCATTAATTAATGAATAAATTTCCTTGACTATGATATCAGATCCTTGATGTTCTTTAATATTTTCACCAGACGAAATATGAACATTATCATTTAATGTCTTTTCATTTACAATTTCATTTGAGTTTTTATATTCATTTTCAGCAATTTCAATATTTAGACCTAATTTATTAATTAATTGTGTTAATTTAGCTAAACTTTCGCGAAATTCTTCACGTTCAGCAGATAAACGATGTAATTGTGCATCTTTTTCAATTTCTTTTTGTTTAAGCATACGTCTTTGAGTTTGATATAATGCAATATATTCACCAATTGTTTCTGTTTCACCTTGCAATTGCAAAACTAAATGTTCTAAACGTTGTTTTTCATCCGTAAGATCAGCTACTTCAGAAATTAATTTCTTAAAACGTTCTTCAAGACGTTGCATTGCTTCTGTTGTTGGAATTGAATGCTTTTTAATATGTTTATTGTGATCAAGATCATGGTGACTGTGCTCGTGATGATTGTTAGCATGATCATGATTGTGACTATGGTCCTGATGATTGTTGCCGTGATCATGGTGATGATTACCGTGATCATGAATATGAACTTCATTGTGATCGGGTCCGTCACATGAACCCTTTTCAGGTTCTATTATTTCAAACCCTATAAAAGGAACCGAATGAAATTAATTTATAGAAAAATATATTATTTTTACCATTTTCAATTGACTCCATATTTGTATTAGTCGGCAAATTCTTTCCATCTTTAATATCTTCATTGTGTTCCTGATCATGCGTGCTATGGTCATGGACACTATGATCTTGAGAACTATGGTCATCACTATGTTTTCTTAAATTTACATATCTTATATTTAAATCATTATTTTCATGAATTAAGCGAATCATTTCTTCATCTTTGAAAAATAATTTATCATTTAAAGTTTTTACTTGTTCTGACAATTCATCATATGTAATTCTCATTTCTTTATTAGCATGTCGTTCAGAATCTAATGTTGTTGTTAAATCCATTTTATCATTAGTTAATTCAATTAATTTTAATTGAACTTCATCTAACTGCTTTCGTAATTCAGCATTTTGTTGCATTGCACGTGATGCAGCAATTTTATCACTTTCAATTGATGCCAATAACTTAACATCATTAGGTCGTTCCGACAAAATATGTTCAATACGTTCTTCTAAATCAACAATTTTATTAGCTTTATCTTGTATGGCTCGTTGACTTTCTTTAATATCTTCTTTTTGTCTAGCTAACATAGAGTCAGATTCTACTTTAATTTTTTCCAGTTTATCATTTTTTTCTTTCAATTCATTTAATTCTCTTACTAGTTCTTCAATTTTTGGAGTTGGGATATTTTGCTAAAAAAGATATTTTATTACTCGAATTCAAAAAAATTTAATTTTAATATTGTTCAATAACAAAATTATATTAATTTCAAAATCAGATACCGAGAATATATAAAATTAATTATCTTTTTTTTTATATATATTTCATTTAATAAATTACTTGATTTTCTCGTAAAGTTTCACTTTTAACAATATTTTGTTGAATTTGTTTCTCTAAACTACTAATATGGTCAATCAAATCCTTTTCTCTAGCAATTAATTTTGAATTTTCTTCCACTAATTCGGATTTCTTTTCTGTCAAAGAATTTACATCTTTTGTTAAATGTTGTACATAATTTTGATACTGTTGATTTGCTTGATCTTTTTCGGTTCTTAATTGTTGAACCATAGTCTAAAATATATATACATTATTTCCATTTAATTAAAAATTTAATTTAATAAAAAAATTACCTGTAAATCAACAATTTGTTGTTCGTACATAAATTTAGTTTGTGTTAATGTTTCAATACGATTATCAATAGTTATATTTGTTTCATCAGAAATTTGTTTAATTCGTATATTATTTAATTCAACTTCACTATTTTTTTCATTAATAATTTTATTCAATTCATTTATTTTTATTTTTTCATTAGACAATTCTTTATTTAATTCATCCAAATGGTCTTGTAAATTTCTTTGATCAATTTTATCTTTTTCTAAATTTTCAATTTTTTTATAATAATCAGTATTTTTTCTTTGTTCATCAAAGAAATTCGATTCAATTTCATAAATACGTTTATTCGCATTAATTAATTGTGTATTGATTTCTTCAATTTGAAAATCTTTTTCTTTTAACGCAGTCTGAAAATTTCCTATTTGTGATGTTAAATTGGCTTTGTCAGCAATTAATAATTGTATTGTATCAAATTGTTCATTTTTATTAATCTGATAAGAATGTTGTTGTCCAATTATATTATTAGAAATTTCTTCCGGTTGCTGTTGATAAGCTACTGATGGATATACAAATGAATTTTCATTTTTTTCTACATTTGGACATCTATCACCTTCAGGTTCAACATTTGTTTGAATTTTTTCAAATGGATCTGGTTGAATATCATTATTTCCATTTGATAGAAATTGTGTATCATTGTTATTTTCAAAATAAGATTGTAATTTATTTTCTTGTGGAAAGTTGGTTGGATTCTCAGTTTTGTTTGAAATATTTATTTGTTGTATTTCTATTTTCGGTTCTGAGATTGATTGAATTTCATTGGTTATGGTTGATGGTATTGGACACTTCTCATTTGTTTGATATGCTTTTAGCTGAAATATTGTTTATATTTAATTTTTTTATGACCGATGACGTGTCAAATTGTTATTATACCTTTTTGCGAGCTGCTGCAAGCTTTTTAGCTCGATCTTTATCGGACATATTGTTTTAATTAGTCGATTTAAATTTAATAATAATTTGGATATTCCCGTCTTAGGCGAAAATTTTAAATTCTTATATGAAATTGGGAAAAATCACATCACATCATCAATAAAAAATCCAATTGACACAAGACAACTTTCTTGACCTTTTCTGACAATTAAATGACAAGTTGGCGGCCCTACAAACATTTATACCATATGAAAGGGACAATTTTTTTATAAATAAGACCTAATTTAGTTATTGTGAACCTATAGTAATTAATTGTTAGCTGCGGAAATTTATTCTGAAGTAAATGAAGTAATTATATAATTTTAAGTCGCACACTTAAAATTTTCTTTTGGCGCTCCTAAACAAAAAATAGCAGTTCCGCGAAATGAAAGCGTAAATAAAGATAACATATCAATAATACTGCTTTCCAAAAATAAGATAAAATTATTGATGTTTTTTGAATAGATTAGCTATGAAATTCTCTTTTTCAATATCCCTCATTAATCACTTAATGATTTTTTAAATAATTGAAAAAAATCCTATTTAACTTTGACTTTTCTTCGCGATTTTACCGTTCGTCAACGCTTCATTCTGAATCTACTAAATTTTGTAAAATATATATCAAATTACAGGGATGACAGTTAAATTCTGAAATTTTAATGCTAAATTATTTCAAAACACTTGCTCCGACATGTAATTTTGATTGAAATGTGATTATTTTTTATATTATTTTTCATAAACTGGCATTGACAGTTCGGGGAGTAATAGAAAGAGAAGGACTACAGTTATGGTTGGATACGTTGTTTATCGAATTTGTATGGAAAAAATATTTAGGGCTCTGCCTTGGCTACTTATTCTATGGAAATCTCATTCTGATTGATCTTAGCACTTAAGTGGAAGTGGAATAGGCTTAAGTGGAAGTGGAATAGACATTTTTGGGACTAGGTCAGATTTCTGAACTGCACGACCTACAGTAATGGTGCAATTTTTTTATATGGAGGCAAACACGGTCCAAAAAATGTATATCATATAAAATAAAATCACCGCCAAAACGTAGTTATTCAAACGAATTTACTATATAATAAAAAAAATATTCACTAATTATTTTTAAACTATATTGTACATAAATATAAAATACATACTTAAGAAATAAACTTAAAACTAGATTGTATAAAAAATATAATTAATTAGTATACTTTATTTCATTAAAATATATTCGTAATTTATTTCATATAAAATATATTCGTAATTTTTACTATATCCCCTCCTTAAAAATGAAGATAAGCACTTTACAAGAAGTTGAGAAAATTTATAAAATAATATGATAATTGATATTGTAAAGTGAAATATTTTATTAACAATTAAATTACTTAAACATTGGAAAGCATACAATATTTATTATAACTAGTAATAAAATTAGCCTAATATAACTATTAACCGAAATTTTTTTTGGTCAGAACCAAATTAGAAGTCAATCAAGTGAAGTGCTCTATATATAATTGTATATCAGTACAAAAATTTGTTCTAAAGCTATTATTTGTCTGTTTGAAATAATTTCAATTATTCATTCACAAAGTAATTAATAAAATAACTTTTCAAAGAAATGCCAGCAAATAACACAAATGGATCAATTCCTACTATAAAAATAGATGAAAAATTTGAAAATTTAAAAATTTCAAATAGTGTTAAAGAAAATAATGCTAAATGTGAAGAATCTATTAAAAAAATAAGTGATGGTAGTGAATTTAAAGATCCTTTTTGTACATCAGAAAATCCTAAAAAAATTTGCTTTCAAGATGTAACATCAGCTGCTTTTCTTATTAAAGGTGGAGTTGAACGTACGCCATGTCCAGTTAGTAATTTAATTTTATGTTTTAAAATTTTTAATGACAGAAAAAAAAAACATAAATTTTTTTGTCATATAATTCTAGAGATCACGAATGTCCGATGAATTTGGAATGGAATTATATATGAAAATGGATTTTTTACAATACACTGGCAGGTAAAAATTATAATGCTTTAATAGGGTTGCAATTATAATTACAATAGTACGAAAGTCATAGGACGTAGAATTTATTGTAATATAATTTTCATTTGGAATCATAAATTTGATATCTTTTTTTATAATTAATAGTTAATTAAAGTAATGGCGGCGCGACATTAACTAAAATATTATAACATTGTTAATAGAATTTGTACTTATAATAACATATTAATGGCTTCATTTAGGAGAAAATTCTCAGACCGAAATCGACAGAATAGAGTCATAAATAAATCTAGCGTAACAAAAACGTTAATTTCCACTATACTATTGCCCTTTTTAATTATATAATATTTATAAGGAAACTGAAATTTAAATGTATGTTTCCCCAGAATTAAGTTAAATTTAAATTAGTCCTATAAAATTATTAGTATTTCTTTGAAGCTCAATATTTTCCGAATCAATTTAATGAAAGGGAAATTGTATTACTATTAGTTACCTCTACAGAAAAAATATAAAATAGTGAAATATTACAGAAAATTATTCTTATTACATATATGTATTTCTAATCTTTCACTTTCCACTAAATATTTATATAAGATCATTTATTATAAATTTCATAAACATATTTTATAATTATAGATAAACTAAAATATATCTAAAATTATTATAGATAGAAGTATGAAATAAACCATAGAGTTTATAAAGACAATATTAAATTTGTTTACTTCCATATACTATTACCAGACTGCTATATCAAAAAGCTTGGAAAAATTCTATTGTTTTTAAACAAATAGCAGTTTGACCCATTTTTTCGTATCAGTTAATTTTCGGAGACAAAAATACTGAAGTTAAAAAATAATAAATCTTTAATAACAAACAGAAATTGCTAATTTGTTATTAAAATCTTTTAACACAAAGTTCATATAATTTTTTTTATATAATAAATTCGAAAATACGATTACAATTGGCAAAATAAATATATAGCCTATCAAAATACCATTAACTCTCTGTTTACATTTTTTATTTATATATACTTAACATTATTTAGACAAATTAATTTGATTAATAATAATTATAATTTAAATACCATATTTATATGTTTATCATTATACGTAATGTTTTTTTCCAATTTAATTTTTTCCAGTTTTAAAGAACGTGGTGCTAGATATGCTCTTCTTATGCTAACCGAAGAACAAAAGAAAAAAGGAGTAATTTCCGCTTCATTGGGTAATCATGCACAGGGATTAAGTTATCATGCTGCTAAGTTAGATATACCGGTAACTGTTGTTATGCCAATAGCAGCACCAATTATGAAAATACAAAAATGTAGAACTTATGGTGCCCGAGTTATTGTACATGGCAATGATATGAGTATTGCTAAGAATTTGGCTATGAAAATGGCACAAGATGAAGGTTGGTTAATATTTTTTATACAAGAAAGACTGGATAAAAAACTAAACTTGGAAAAATTCTAGGTCTGACATATATAAATGGATATGATCATCCACATATTATAGCTGGTCAAGGAACAATTGGTTTAGAAATTTTAGAACAAGTATCATCGCCTGATGCTATTGTTGTGCCAGTTGGAGGAGGTGGCTTAATTGCTGGTATTGCAACTGCAGTGAAATCTCTTTCGCCACACACTAAAATAATTGTAAACAAAATTATGCAGTTTCATTATATTTGACTGATCCTTTCTACCGCTATTTTAGGGTGTTGAGTCTGAAAAATGTCCAAGCTTTACAAATGCTGTAGCTCATGGCTCTCCAATACAAACCACAATCCATAATACATTAGCAGATGGTTTGGCTGTTCCAATGGTTGGATATAATGCTTTTGCTACAGCTTTACCACTAATTGATAAAACAATTGTTGTAAAAGAAGAATGGATTGCTTTGGCTATACTGCGTTTAGTTGAACAAGAAAAGTGTGTCGTTGAGGGAGCTGGGGCTGCTGGATTAGCAGCAATTCTTTCTGGTCATTTAAATGAATTTAAAGCAAAAAGGTAAATTAGTAAATATACGTTGTGTTCAGATTTTGAAATAATTAATTTAAGGGTTGTAATTTTACTATGCGGCGGAAATATTGATACAACACTCTTCGGTCGTTGTTTAGAACGTGGTTTAGCAGCTGAAGGACGTTTAGTTAAATGCACTGTTCGTATTAGTGATCGTCCAGGTGGAATTGCTGAGTTTTGTAAATTGTTAGCTAAGATAGGAGTTTCTATAAAAGATATTATGCATGAAAGAGCCTGGTTAAAAGATGTTTACACTGTTGAGGTAAATAATATTGTTATATAATAATGTTTTTACGATAAGAAAAATAATTTTCTTTTCATTTATATAGGTAAAATGTGTTTGTGAAACTCGGGATTGGAGTCATAGTTTAGAACTTAAGGAAGCACTTAAGCAACACTACAAATGCGTATCATTTATTGAGGAACCAATGGCAATTTGAATCTTCTTGTCGTTCTATTTTCGTCAATAAATATTTAATAAATAAATAAAGTGCGATTTGATTTCAAAATTTATATTACATTCTGTATATAATTATAAATATTCAAAGATATGTATACGTAAATAAAAATTAGCAATATTATATGACACTCTTTCTCTTTTTTTTATTAGTAGTAATCGCAACTTGTATTTTTCCAATATTGATATAGATTTCTATTAAATTTAAAACAAATTCCAAATACTGATAGAGAATGATATTCATTTGTAAATAAGTTTTCAATCACTATTTTTTTAAAATTTAATTTATATGACCTTTTACAAATTTACACTAGGAACATACATAATACATAATAGATCGATGGCTTATCTTTACTAGCGACCACAAAATTTATAAAATAATAAATATTTCAATATGAAACAAAATGCATATTGTAATATAGTCATTAAATGATTTTACTGAATAATCACATTCGGTTTAGTATGATTCTGAAAAAGTTAGTCAAAATAGTGGAATCAACGAATAATTTCTTCAAGTTAATTAACCTCCAGTACATATTATTAAAGTTCCAACAAATCAGTATAGTAATTTAAAAAATCTATTCTTGAAGGCAATATAGTTTTTCGTAAAAAATTATGATCTTTGATTATGATTTTTCCTAGTTCCTGGAGGGTAGACAGTAAAATAAGATAGTCAACAATAATGTAAAGAGAAATAAATAGGAGAAAATTAACCAAAATATCTTTTTTAATAATATAAATATACACGTAAATTTTTCTTTACTCTCCTATTAGATTAGATCATATCTCTTTCATTCTTTCTTAGATTATTATAAAATACATAAAATTATTTATAGAAAAAAAATATTAAACAAATTTATAAAAGAAGAGAACGAATATTTCAGAAACTCTTCTCCAAATCAGTTTAACACCACATTTCGAATCGATAACAATTTGTTTTTTTTTGTTCACAAATTTATCAAAAATAGAATTATAATTTAATTATATTTTTATTTTAATATTACTTTATTAAACAAAGATGCCAATTGTACAAACAGGTAAATTTACGTTATATTTAAATTAAATAGATTTAATAAACCACTGTTTGGGTAACATAGAGATTATTCTTAAATAAAATCTGTTTTGTTAAATCACTTATGAATAACTTGTGGAAAATCACATGAGTTAAAAATTATAATTAACAGCGAAAAAATAATATGTAAACAACTTATCAGCAAATTAATTTTTGATAAAAAATAAATAAAAATATTTACAAAGTCGCAAGAATTTTGTTTCTTGGACAATTTCGTAAATTAGACTATCAATTGGAATTTACGCAAAAAAAAATTGTATGAAGGAAGACCTATATTTTACTTCAATTAATTAACAATATATAATGCAATTATTAATTTAGGCTATATAACTAAACTTCGGTTCAATATAAGTATACAATTTTTTTTTAGTATTGGGGCCTATTAGTCCAAATCTTCTTGGCCGTACTCTTACCCATGAACATTTCTCACTTGATTTTGAGGAATTTTATTGTTCACCGCCGGATGAAATAAAAAAATTTTTTGGTCGTAAAATTACATTGGAAAATGTTGGATTTGTAAAACAATTTCCATATTCAAGTCATTATAATTTAAAATTTTTTGATGAAGATACTCATGAAGCTGTTTTAAAAGATGTTGAGCTTTTTAAGAAAATGGGTGGTGGAACAATTGTTGAAAATACTTCGCATGGGCTTAAAAGAAATTTGGATTTAATGTATGATATATCAAAGAGTACTGGTGTCCATGTTGTTGCTGGTACAGGACATTACGTACATGCTTTACAATCCCCAGAAACACTAAACATGGGAATTGAAAAACTTACTGATATGTATTCAAAAGATATTATAACTGGCTGTGAAGTAGAGGGAAAGGGTATGGTTAAGTGCGGATTTATTGGTGAAGTTGGAAGTTCGTGGCCAATTCATGGTAAAGTTGAATTCATTTAAAAATATATTTCTAGTTTAAATAATTAAATAATTTAGAATTTGAAAAACATGCAATTATGGCAACTGGTGAAATTCAAGAAGTTTTAAAATGTGCTGTATCATTTCATCCAGGACGTGACGCCAAAGCGCCATTTGAAATTATACGATTATATTTAGAAGCTGGTGGCAAAGCAGATAAATGTATTATGTCGCATTTGGATAGTATGAATTCTTACGAATAATTAAATTGTAAATACTTTATAACATTTAAAAATCTTTTACAATTAGGAACTCTAGATATTGATCAATTGTTAGAGTTCAGCAAATTGGGCACTTATTTACAATATGATTTATTTGGAACTGAATGTTCTTATTATCAATTGAATCCGGATATAGATATGTTATCTGATGCTCAGAGAATAAATAATTTGATGAAATTAATTGAAAATGGTTTGGAAGACAGAATTCTTTTGTCCCATGATATTCATACTAAACACAGACTGGTAAATATTATATTTAATGATAATTTTAAAACTGTTGTAATTCAAATTAATGCATATCTTTAATTTATGATTAGACTTCTTTTGGTGGCCATGGTTATTCTCATATACATCTCAACATTTTACCAAAATTATATGGTAAAGGTTTGACATTGGAACAAGTTGAAAAAATTACTGTACAAAATCCAACGAAATGGTTAGAGTTCTCAGTTTAGAAATTGCTATGTTTGCAAAGTTTTAATTATGTTTGTTATAAACCGTATTGTATAATCAAACTTTATTATCATGTATTATTATCTGTTAGTCGGTATAACTGTTTTAATTATATTTATATATTATTGAATTAAAACATTTTTCATTGTAAAGTGGTAAATTATAACCCAATTTGGGATTACTGCTGATAAAAAACTCTGCGAAACAAATTACGTTATGTGATAGTTGAAATAAGCTTTCAAATTATTGTCTTTATTTCACAAAAACGTTTTAAATCTTAATTCAATTTACGCAGAACTATCTGAACGATTGTTTATTTTATTAAATTTTAATAAAATACAACTATTTTAGAAATTTAATTATAATCTATATTTTAATAAGGTTAAGGTCTATATTACTTTAATAAGGTTATCCTAAATACTATACAATTTTCTGAAAATATACTTTTATGAAAATATACTTTTATTAATTACAAGTAAATAACAAAATAATTTTCTTATGTATAAATAATCTATAAGAAACCACAACACAATAAATTAGTTATATATGTGGATCAAAATAAGAAAATAATTGAAGTGATTCAATTTAATATATCTTGCAGAATATAAATATTTTTTTATATTATATTCTGATCATTTCGCAAAATCTCTAATTCATCAGGAAGCGCGTAAAGTCTCAACTGCTTTTCAATAAGTAAATCCTGAAGTTGTGATAATTCTTGGGGTACACATATTGCACCAGTCAGGTAAAGTTCCTAAAAAAAGTTTAAACACAAAATTGGTTATGTGACAGTAAGATACTATTTTATAAAATACTTTTATCCATGGACACTCATCTAGTGCAGCAAATAGAATATTTTTAGATTTTTCAAATGATTCTTTAGTGTCGCACATATTTTGTAAATAAATTCTCCATAATAAAGAATTCTTTTTCAATAATGATTTTTTCTCCAAGCATGATTTAAGTAAATTGATTATTCGTGTTTTATATGTTTCTTTACTAGAATCAAATTTTAAAAATCTATATCGTGCGGATACAATGAGAAAAATAACAAATATTGGAGAACAACTGTATGTTAACAGCCCACGTAATTTATACCATGGTTGGGCTTCTAAAGATGCACAAATGCGTTGAACAAAAAAATTATTTGGGAATTCTTTTAAAGCTCGTACACCAGTTTCAAAAATTAATAAATTTGATACAAAACACGATTCATTCGGCAATTGTAATAATTTTAAATAAATTTCATAAATTTTCTCTCGTATATATAATGTTCTTTCAGATTTGCCGACAAAATGTTTTAATGTAGTCTCAATATAGCCCATTGCTTTAATCTTTTCATTTAAAAGATATTCATAATAAATTTTCACTTTTAAGAGGCTAGTTATAAAATCTGGCAGAAAATATTGTTCTAATTCCATTATTTGTACATTTTTCTCGATACGTATTAAATCATTTAAGCGTTCCGTTAATTTTACAAAAGCTGATAATTTTTTTGCATCCGTTATTGTATCGTTATTTAAATTAATACCTAAAGCATAACATGTTAACATTGTTAAAGCTTTTTCGTAATTCTTTTCTTGTATCATAATTTCAACATAAGAAACATAAGCATGACATAAATCTGAATTCAATACTTGTGAATTCATATTACCACAATCCGAAATAGCATTTCTAAGAATATTTTCAGCATTATTTACATTTCCAAATTCATATTCAATTAATGCATATTCAGTATACAAATTAATAACGTTTCTATTTTCATTCTTCTTGAATATATTTTTTATTTTAGTTTTAAGTTTTTTACTATCATCTTGTAATAACTTTCCAGCTAATCTCTTTAAAATCACCATAATTTTTTCAAAACGTAACCAAATTAATATAAATATCTGTGTTTTTCTATCATCATTTTCAAAACACTCAGCACATAATAACAATATATTAACAATAGTTTCATAATAAATTTCTGATCCAATATTTGATAAAATATACGATGGACTTGATGCAAAATCTTTAATAACATCATAAAATGATAAATTAAAATCAGAAGAATTATTTAAATTATCAGTTGGATATAAAAATATTGAAAGTATTTCTTCAATTGCATCATAATCATTATATGTTTCCGAATGAAATATAAAATTATCTTGTAGTGTTGAACATGTTACTATTGGTATCTTTAATAGTTTTAAAATTATAATAATTAATTGAAAACTATTTTCTTTATGAACTAATGGATATATAAAGAAACAGATATCTTCATTAAATATAATTCTTTGTGGATCACTACAATTAACTGTATTTAGTGGACAGGGTAAAAAGTTAAAGTTCTGTCGTAATTTTTCAATTCGTAACCAAATTTCATTCATTGGTAATCCAGATTTTAATATTATTTCCTCATATTCCAAAAGAATTTGCTGATCTTTTTGTGATGGATGAATTTTTGTAAATTTATCTACGGAAACATTTAACTCTAAGGCTAATTTAATTAGAGCAAAAAATTGTTCACTTCTACCACTTTGACGGAGAAATAATGCACAATTTGAAAATAATTCTAAAATATTTAAAAAAACTTACTTATCTATATTTTCTTAATTCTATATATTTTCTTACTCACTTAATAATATTTCATCTTGTTGAAGTTTTCTATATATTTTTTGCATACATTCTTCGTAAAGTTTTAAAACATCAGGTACTATACAGCGTGCCATTGATCCTTGAGTTGCTAATATTTGTGCATTCCAAAGAATATAGTTTGTTGGATCTGGAATTATTTAAATGATTGGTTAAAGATATATTTTGTTCTTTAATATTTATAAGCAAATTACCTTTATTAATTAGTTTATCTAAAAATTTGCTTACTTCAAATGACGGATATGTCGAATTTATTACATCTATATATTGCAGATATAATTTTTTATTTCCAATATTATGAACAAGAGCTTTTTCAATTATATTAATTTTTTTCTCTGCCAATTGTGTTTTGGTACATTTAATTGGAGCTTTATCTTGAATTGCAATATAATTTGTCCAAATTTCAATATTTTTTGGATTTTGTCGTAATAATTCATTGATCTCTTTAGTTTTTTGAGCATATTCTTCTTCTGGTATTATCTCTGGTTGATTTTCAACTCTAATATCCATATTTAGGTTTGAATTCTTCTTTGCAAAATATCTTTTGGTTTTTGTATATTTATGAAATTCACGGTAACCAATAACTCGATTAGCATGTGTGTACCTGAAAATAAAATTTAATAAAAAAATAAATTATTTGAATTATGTTTAAAACCTAGGACAAGCGGGCTTATGTAAAGTTGAAACTATTAGATATCCTTTGCATGGTTTTTTATCTACATAATACGGTTCTTCACCTGTGAATTCTGATACTACTTTTACACTTTTATGTTGATTTTTTTTATCTTTTTTATGGCGTTTTTTTAATAATTTTGGAACAATATCCTTTTCTTCATTGTCCAATTCGCTTTCAGTGTTTTTAGATTCATCTTGTTGTAGGCTAATATAACTGGAGTTTTCTAACCAATTACTATCTTTATCTATAATAATTTATTAATAGGGATAAATTATATTATATGTACATTTATTACCTTTAATTTTAGCGCTATTTTGTGGAGCATTATTTTTTTCGACATATGCTGGAAATAGCGACATATTTACTTTACCGTAACTGAAGATTTAAATCCAAAACCAGAAAATGCAAAATGTAAATAAAACAAACAAATAACAAACGTTTTGATAAATTTCGTAAGTGTCAAAATTGATTTGTTAAGTAAAGCTCTCATTACAATAACTATGTTACGTTAGCATGTTTTATGGAAACATAATTAATATTCTTAAAGTTGTTTTAACAACCATTTACTCTTATAATAAATAACTCACTTATCTGAAAAATTTATTTTATAATTGAGACGTTCCATATCAAACTCGCCATATCCATTTTTTAAATTAAATAAAACTAAGAATCTTCTTGCTTTCCATGAAACAACAAGCAAATTATATTTTGTTAAAGTAACATAAAAATTTGGACTTTAGCACATATTTTAAAGTAGTAATTACTTTACTAATATTTCATTTGATTATTACTTTACTAATATTTCATATTACTCTACTAATTATTTTACCAGAAAATTTATTTACAGGTGCAGGTACAAAAAACTTAACACCATCATTGAGATTTTTAATATTTGTTGTAGGCAACACTAATTGTTTTATTATATTTGACAGCCGACGTCATGTCATTAAATTTTTGAATTGCAATTTTTTTTGACAACAGCTGCATTTGCGAGTGTTATTTTTTAATTTAAATATATTATTTGGCCACTACAGATTATAATCAAATAATCAAATCAAGAATAAATCTCAAAATATAGACATTTTCAAAAAATTTAATTAATTATTCTTATTAAAGTTTGGAGAATATATAGTAAATGAAAATGATAAAAACATAATTTATAAAAATATGGGTTTTTTAGAAGATAGTATTATTGTGTTCGTTTCTCAGGTATAAAAATAAATTTAATATTAATATTTAATAAGTTTTATTTATATACAATAATACAATTGGTTCAAAATTAAAATTATAATTTTTAATCTAAATTAAACATATTAATTTAAAATAATAGTATAACTGACGTGGTGGTTTTACTATTTGCTAAATAATTTATTTTAAATATTTATAATTCTAGGTTTGCTTTTTTGTTGGTGGGTGGTTGTTTTTTGTTAAACAATTATTTCGAAATTATGAAATACGACATGTATCCGTGCAGTTAATATTTTCGTTAACATTTGCCCTGTCGATCACAATGTTTGAATTAATAATATTTGAAATATTAGGTTTTTTAGAATCATCATCTAGATTTTTTCACTGGCGTCTGGGTTTAACATTATTATTATTAATGGTAATCGCCATCATTCCTTTGTACATTGCTTATTCGTTTATTAGCAATATATCATTTGGTAAAAGATTGTATGACATATCTAAAAATTTTTATAAATATTTATATTTTTAATTTTAGTCCCAGAAAGATGGGTTTCGCCAATAACTACGTTAATGTGGTTTTGTTATTTATATGGGCTCTGGAGAATTGGTGATCCTTTTCCATTACTTAGTGTTTCGCATGGAATTTTTACTATTGAACAGGTAAAATGTTTTAAAGTTTTGTCAGCATTGAGAAATGTGGTTATTAAAATTATACATACAGTTTATTGTTCTGTATTATTTGATTTTAATTCTAATAAAACTTTTTATATTAGGCAGTGTCAAGAATTGGTGTCATTGGAGTTACTGTAATGGCACTTCTATCTGGATTTGGTGCTGTTAATTATCCTTATACAAGCATGGCTTATTTTATTCGGTAATATCCATTTGATTTTTAAATTAACTTTTATGATTTTTTTCTGTTTCCGTTTTAGACCAGTTTCGCAAATTGATGTAATCAGTTTAGAACGTCGTCTAATATTAACAATGGATATGATAATTGGCAAGAAAAAACGTGTTGCTATAGAAATGAAACGTTCTAAACAAAATAATAGCATGAAACCACGTTTATGGAGTTTAATAAGCTCAGTAACTCAAGCCTATAGTGGAACTGAAAGTAATTTTTCAAAACATATTTATTTTCTAATCATTAAAAATGAATATTTTATTTACAGATATCGGGCAATTACGTTTAGAAATTGCTGGCTTAGAAGAACTATCACGGCAAATTTTTCTTGAAGTTCATTCATTGAAAAATATGCAAGAACGTCAAAAATGGTCAGCAACTTTTCAAGGAAAATATTTTAATTTTCTTGGTTATTTTTTTAGTCTTTATTGCGTTTGGAAAATATTTATAGTAAGGAAATAATTTCAATTAAACTTTTATATTAATTTAAATACTTTTTTAGAGTACAGTAAATATTATATTTGATCGTGTTGGACGTAAAGACCCTGTTACGCGTGGTCTTGAAATAGCCGTACATTGGTGTGGTTTTGATATTGATTTAGTTTTTTGGAATCAACATATATCGTTCTTTTTAGTTGGATGTATTGTAGTTACATCAATACGTGGTCTTCTATTAACATTAACCAAAGTAAAACTATATTTAATTTTATCGTCCACAACTTAATTTAATTTTTTTTTACAGTTTTTCTATAAAATTTCATCTAGTAAATCATCAAATATTATAGTATTATTATTAGCACAAATAATGGGAATGTATTTTTGTTCATCAGTTTTATTAATGAGAATGAATATGCCCGCCGAATATAGAGTTATAATAACAGAAGTTTTAGGTAGTTTACATTTTAATTTTTATCATCGTTGGTTCGATGTTATATTTTTAGTTAGTGCATTATCAACAATTGTTATATTATATTTATTACAAAAACCAATAAATGGTAATGCTATGACAATAGATGATTGAAATAATAAAAATTCTTTTTATATGGTAAAACATGTAAACTGATATAAAGTCTCATTAAATTATATAAAATTTTATCAAATTATACTATAAATATATAAAATATTGTTTGAAGTCTTGATTAAGTTTAAAAAACAATAAACATAAATTTAAGAAATATTTTTAAAATTTTCGATAGTTTTTTTGGTAATCATATATGAAATATTTGACAGTCTTAACATAGCCTCATCAAAAAACTGAATTTTTCAGCATATTTACTATAGCCTCATCAAAAACTATAGAATTTTTGTTCATAATGTAGTAAATTTTTATCTGGTAAACAAAAATTTATAACAGATATTTAACGATCCTTCGATAATCATGTAGCTGCGTTTATAAATACATTAAATATGTTATAAGCAATGATATTTTGGAATGGCATATATTATTTATTAAACTTGGCACTGAATTTTCATCTTTTATACGAAATGTTAAGTGTTTATAAAATAAAAAAAAAGTAAGTTCTTGAAAAATGTTTCATTTCAATTCTTTATTATTCATCATTTACATAAATTTTTTAGATATTTCATTTTCTTAATCATTCCAATATTTTTAATAATTATCTTATTCTTAAAATTAAATCTTAAATTATCAAAATAAAAAGAAGAGATTTAACATTTTTTTAAAAATAAAATAGAAAATTTATCTAGAAATAATAAATAACAAACAAAAAATACATATTAAAATATTACAAAAAAAAAAGGAAAAAAATTTCTTGTAATTATACATGTCTTATTGCATTTCTATATAAAATATTACATTTTTATAAAAACACTGTAACATAAAGTATTTAATTAAATACAATAGAGTAAAAATATAACTCCATTAATACTTTATTATTAGTATCTTCTTATTATCAAATTAATATCCAAAATACTTTTTGAAAAGAATAAATATACCAAAATTTTAAGAGATTCTCCAAAATAAGTAAAATGATAAATAGTTTTGAACATTTATATTTAGTTAATATTTTTTTGGCACTTCGAGTATTTCTCAAAAAAAAAAAAAAGATGACGTTTTAAAAGTAAAAATGATTAATTTAATTTAATAATTTTAATATTATTATTAAATATTCAAAATATTAATTGTTCAGGCTTATATATGTTAAATATATATAAAAAAATGTTTATTTAATATAAATTATCACTTTAAATTATACTTATGTTTTCATATATTTAAAAAAAAACAATTATTCTATTAACTATGAGTTATCATGTCGGCTAATTAATGCATCAACAACAGTAAAAATTTCATCAAAATGTGGCCGAGATTCAGCTTCAGCTGCCCAACATTTTAACATTAAACGATAAATTTCAGGTGGTGTATTTTCTGGTGCAGGCATACGAAAACCTATAAACAATTAAATATTTCATTGTTAATTTCTTAAGGCTTAAATATTATATTTTTAATTTCTTAAATATTTCATTTTTAATTTCTTTAAAGAATACAAATTTTATATTTCTTACCTGTATCGATTTTTTCTCTGGCACGTGAATTACTCAATCCAGAATATGGTGTATCACCTTTTGAGAAAATTTCCCACATTAGAATACCGTATGACCAGACATCACATAACGTTGTGTATTTGCCAAAATGTAAAGCTTCTGGTGCTGTCCATTTAACAGGAATTTGTTTCATACCATCAGAAACTGAATAAAGCGAAAATGTTTAATTAAATTTTATAATTTAATATAATATTTGTGTTTTGTTTTTGTATTTTACCAATATATTCTTCTTCTTCCCGAGACATACCAAAATCAGAAATTTTAACTGAATTTTCTGAATCAATAAGACAGTTTCTTGCTGCCAAATCACGATGAATACAATTTTTTGATTCTAAATAACGCATACCTACAAAACGACATTTGTTAAAACTGAGCCAAAAATAAAAGTATAATATTTACCTGCACCTGCATCCCTGCACATTCCCATTAATTGTCTAGGTGTTAAAGTATTTGAATTTTTCCTCAGAAAATTTAAAAGTGATCCACCTGGCAACAAAAAGTACAAATAAAATAAATATTAAGTGAAAATTAATTTTAAGTGAAATTAATTTTATAAATTATACAAACCAGGCACCAATTCCATTACAATCATAATTGGTTGTTTTTGTACACAAATTCCAATTAATTTAACAATATTTGGATGATCATATTGTTTTAGAATTCTACCTTCTTGTAAAAATTTACGTTTCTGTTCATCTGGTAAAGTCATACGACATGTTTTAACTGCAACATCTAATTTAGTTGATTTTAATTTTGCTTTATAAACATCACCGAAATTTCCCTAATATTTCAAAAATATATTATATTATAAAAAAATTAATTTATAAATAATAATTCAAATTTTTATTACTCTTCCGATTTTCTCTATTAAAACGACATCATCATTACTTAATTCCCAACGTTCTCTTAAAACAGGTTTTCTTAAAATTACACCAGATTTGACAGTAACTGGCAGTTCAGATTGATATTGATGTATAATCAATTCTTGTATACTTGGAAATTTTGGTCCTTCAAAACGAAAGTGTCCTTCAATTGTAGTTTGAACAATAAAATGTTTATGACCAGTACGACAGCAAACACTTAAAACAATTTGACTTTCTTCATTACGAATTGTTTCACGTACAAGGAAATCACCATCAATTTTCAATAATCGCACAACTTCTTCGCGTGGCAGAACACCATGAAACCATTCTTCTTCATAAAGTGGACGATTTGTTGTATATGATATCTGATTAAATTATAAATTAAGAAATTTATAAAAACAAAATTGGTAATTTAATTAAGTTATTTTTACAAGCGTTTAAATTTGTAACATAAAGTGTAACTAAGACATTTTATTATGCATATTGTGTATTAAATAAATGTAACATTATTCAAGAATAGTGTTGTAATTTACAATGTGCACATATTCAATTTAATTCGAATATCAGTTTATCTTTTAATCCTCACATTTAATGAAATTTACTTAAAAAATAGTGTTGTTAAAAATATTTTATTAAAACTAATAGATTTTCATTATTCTGCCAGGGATAACTTATGATTTTATGTAATAATATTTTAAAAATTAAGATAATTTTACAAAGTAAATATGAAAATTTAGAAAAACGGACTTAAATTAATTTGTAAGAAAATGATCTGTTGGTTAAATTGTCTAATTGGTTGTGGGATTAGAAAATTACCAATTTACAAAAACTGCTTCCACTTAAAAATTATGTACCAATTGAAAAGCAAAATGCATTCAAATAGTAAATATGTTTGAGTGATGTGTACTTTAAAATCATATGTACTGATTTAGATTAAACCAATCAACCTCCATTACTATACATACCAATAACATTGATTTACGTTTCCTCCTAGCTGGAGGTACAGGACGCAAAGTAACAACATCACATATAATCGATGATGCACTACTTATACCGGACGTACTCATTTAATTATTGAAAATTTTTGTATACCAAACACCAATAAATAAAATTATGTATTATCATAAAAAGTATATGTCTTTTTGTTTTTGGATTACAAAATTTCATAAAAATCAATTGACTGAATCAAAACAAAATATAAAAAAATTATTCATCTACTCTGGACTATCATAACTGAAAAACTGTTTTGCATATGAAATAAATTTTTTATTTTCTAATTTGATTTTTTTTTTATTTAAATAGAAATTTCATTATTTTTTTTTTGGTTTATGTAGGTGTAAAGATATTCTCTCTACGTATATTGATTGGAAAATCTATTTTTAAAGTACACATTATATAGTCGCGAAATTTATGACGTGAATTAATACAACGATATAGAATCATATTCATTCACGATCAAATATCCATTCGGATATAAAACATTTAAAGGAAATTTTTCTAATTAAATTTTATGAACAAATCAATCAACAAAATTTAAAAATAATTTATTTGATGAAAAATTGTCATCGATTTTTTTTTTTCATTTTTATACTTTTAAGTTGTACTAAAATTAGAAAATTGTGCAAATGGTTGAGAAAATAATTTTCTGATCGACTTTATTAATTCAACTAATTCAAGGTAAAATTGGGTTAAAAGTTTATTTAAAATTTTAATAACATAATTCTTTTGTAATAAAATGATTATGTAGATCCAAAAGAGAGAAAATAAATGAAAATTATATTACGGGGAGAAAAGCATGAAATTCTCGGGGCTAAATTCTCGGAGCTTTTTTTTTATATATTATGAGATTATGACATATATAATTATATATGTATATATATATTTTTTTGGTACCCAGAAGTACTTTACAGAAATTATACTTAGAAAAAAATTATTAGTTTTTGGTTAATTTTTAAACAATTGTTAAAAAAAAGGATAAGAAATAGAAATTTGTGCTGAAAATTTTTCTAAAAGTGTTTTAGCAACGTAAGAAAGTATAGTATCCCTTAGTCCATTTTCAACTGATCAGCTATTTTCTAAAAAAAAATTCTCCTTATAATTTACCAAGTAAAAGCACAGTCAGAAAGATATCACCGATGGAATGACATATACATAATATGGTATTTTTAAGTGGAATTCGTCATAAGGGCTATGTAATTTAAATCTATCAATTTAATGATTACAATATCTAATTTGAATTGATTAGTTTGTTAATAAATGCATAATTCTCTTGCTTGACAAAAAAAAAATAGTTTTGTTAAATCGCATTTTTCACAAATTATACTTTTTAATATAAACAAAGCACAGTGCTTATGAACTGACTACATTTTATATTCTCTATGCAGTAACTACGAAAAACATACAAACAAATTAATAATTTTTATAATTTTAGAACAAAAAAAAAGTAACATTCTTGGAATATTTAATTTACTCACATCACCAATAAAAGGCATACAATATGTATGATCATTTATAGAAAGGATATCTTCATTAGAAGATGTTGCTGAGGTTTCACAACAAATCTCATTATTAGTATTAATTTTTGAATTGTTAATATCGGTAGCAGTAGTAATATTAGGACAAACACATAAATCATTATTATCAATAACTTCAACACCACCACTACTACTACTATTAAAATCTTTAGCAAAATCAAAAACACTTTTATTTGGAAAAATTTTACGACGTTTTGAACATATTTCACATATTTTACCACGACGTATCTGAAAATTTAATAATTTTGTTCGGAATGTATTTCGTATAATTTTTGATTTTTTCGGTTTCTTTTCTAATATTTTTAATTTTGGTTTAATATTTTTTAATCTTAATTCAAAATCACTATTTTCAGTTCGATTCGTACTACTGCTATTACTACTACCAGCATCTAAATGTATAATTTTTGATTTCATTGGTATATTTAATTCAGAAACTTCATTTAATATTTCATTAATTTCAGTATCGTCAATTGATTTTGTTGGTTGCTGTTGTTGTTGTTTTGAATTAATTGCTGATTTAAAATTATTAAAATTTGTTAATAATTTATGTGAAAATGATGTTGAACGTTTTTTAACATTTACTTGAATTTCTTTTGTAGCTGTCAATGGACTATGTAAATTTTTTGTATTATCATTTAAATTAGAATCAATTATTAATGAATTTGTAATATTATTATCAATTATAATTTCATCTTTAACAAATTGTGCTGAATTTCTTTTTCTATCATTTTCTATATTTTGTCTATTATTATTATTATTAGTACATTGATCTGAATCATTATTACATTTTGAATCAACTATTGTTACATAAGTTTCATTTTTTTGATTTGTAGATGGTGAACGTGTTAAAGTTCGTCTTAAATTATCATCTAATATACGATTTATTTCATCAATTTTATCTAAATGATCATCAATAGATGTTTTAATAATTTTTGTTTCTTTCATTTCTGCTATTGTAGTTATTTCTTCATTATTACTATAAATTTTTTGTTCTTCATTAATTGATTCTAATATATTTATATTATTTATATTTGGTTCATTAAGTTCAAGTTCAGCATAAACATTAGTAAGATTTGTTAGTTTTATATCGAAAGCATTATTAGTATTAATATTTAAATTTGGTACACTATTAGCACACAATGATGATTTTTTTGGTATTTCACCAACAATAATAGGACGATTAATATCAGAACAATTTTCAACTGATTTTTGTATTAGTGAAATTGAAGATATATTAATATTTTCATTAAAATTATTTTCATTAGTTTCAAACAAATCAATAGCTGATTTTTTAATAATAATTTTATGTTCTAATGCATCCAAACTATTTACCGATAATGATCCCATACTTTGAGATCTTTGTTGACTATCTGATAATTTTTTACGATTTCTTGGTTTAATTGGTGGTGAACGTGGTTGAACTGGTGTTGATAAACGTTTAAAAAATGGTATACGTATATTTGACATAACATCAGCTCCACGTTGAAATATTGTTGTTGTAACTGAATGATTTGATGAATTTGAAGATGGTAAAGTTGTCTAATTATCATTATTTTTTGGGTTTATTTTTTTTTTTGGTTTTTGGTTTTTGTATGTATGAAAATGTTAATAAGTGAAAAAAAAAAGATTTTTTAATTATAATTACCCTTCACCAAAAAAAATATAGAAAAATTAAAACATAACATTAAAATTATAATAAAAATTTATAAAATTAAGAATTTAACCAAAATATAAATACCAAAATTTTCTAATAATAAAATTGTTAATAAAATAATTATAATTTATTAAGTGTTTCTTCTATTTTGTACCTGCTGATCATTTATGATTGTATTTTCAATAAAATTTTGTTCAACAGCTAAATGATCATCACATCCAGATGGTAATTCTTCACAGCCAACTTCATTTAATGTACTTTTTATCATATCAGCTAATTTTTGTTTTTGTTTCTCTTGGCACTTAAGGGAATTCAAGTCTTTTGAATGTCTAAAAAATTAATAATGTATATATTAATTTAATTAAAAATTAATTAAATATGAATAGTAGAAACTAACTTTTGATTTTCTTTTCCAGTTGAACCATTTATACCATTCAAATATGGTGAACCATTTGAATCACCAACTAATTTTTCTTGTTTTTCTTGAATATCTTTTACAGATATTTCTAAATCATTTAATCTAGATCTTAACCAATCAACAGTTAAATTATCAACTGTTAATGTACTAGCTTGTAATTTACCAGGTATATCTTCGATAAGACTTTCATCAAATTGAAATACTAAAGGAGTTGCTGGTGAGGTTCTATATATAAGTTTAAAAAAATTAATTTATTTTTAAAATTAATTTATTATATCTAATAAATATATAATTAATTTACTTATGTTTCTCTGTAAATTCTCGATATTCTTCATTTGGATTAATATTATTTATCACAGTTTCTATACGTTTTTGAATTTCATGAAATTTATCTGATGTTAAATCACTATGTTGGCATGCCTCTTGTATTATTTTTTTCCTATATAAAAATTATTTATGTTAAATTTATAAGAAATAAAATAAATTTATTAATATAAATTACCATAATAATATAAAACTTTCTTGAACAGATTCTTGATGTTCTAATAATCCTGGTAATAAAACTGTTCGAAAATCTTTTTCAACTTCAATAGCTTCTGTTATTGATAAAACATATTCGTTATGTGTTAAATGTAATTTACGACAAGCTTTTTGATATTTATCTCTAACATCATCTAATTTACGACCACTTCTACCAGCTATAATTAAATTTAAAAATTCAAATTATACAAATTGACAAAATAGTGTTTTTTTTTTAATAATTACATTTAATATAATGTTCTTCAAATCTTGTCCTTAAAGCTTTGTAACCTTCTAAATGTTTCTGATAATCAGATTTTTTTCTTGCAACTTCATCTGTCAACTGAAAAATCAAAAGTAAATTGAAAAATTTAATTATATTTATTAATAATTTTTTAAGGATTTTTATGTAAAATATATTTTATCTTTGAAATATACATTGTAGTTAAAAGGTTTTTTTTTATAAGATTGATTGTTGTTAATCATTATATACAATGAGTAGACAGTAAAATTTAAGAAACTGTAATAACAATAATAATAAGATTGATGAAACTTGAAAAGAATTCATAAAAAATTGCATAAATATACTGGACATAATCATTTATGAAAATTGGTTATAACAAAAATAATCAACTTGTTTAACTCGTCCGACAAGAGAGCTCAGGTGTGCCTGTCTACTTTTGCAAATTATATGTACAATAATATTCTTTTGAAGTTTTTTAAAATTCTTATTTGTTAAGATTTTCCTAGGAAAATTCAAATGTCTATAGGTTACTCTTTCGTATATTTTAAAATGTTCATTATTTTATATCTTTTTCAATTGGTGATTCTTAATAATTTATATTTTAAATTGTAAATATTAGAAACTTGTAAATTTTTAATTATCTATATTCAATATTTTCGTGTAGTTTTGAACTTTAAATAAAAAATAAATTAACAATACTAAATAAATTTATAAACATTTTCCACAAAAATTTTTTTCTATATGTTTATCGTACTTTTTTTTTTTAGGTCAATTACGCTAATTAGTCGGGTCAAATAAATTTTTGGATCAAACTTAGGTTATTCTTGTTTAAAACTATAATTTAAACAACAGACAATTTAAAGACCATTTGCATATATATCTAAAATGCTACTCGTAATGATTTCAAAATAAAGAAAATTCTGGAATTTAAGTGAATAACATTGTACACAATTAATGCATAATTTTATCAACTTTTTCGAGATACCGGAAAATAGAGGACCGAAAATATGTTGAAATAAATATAAAAATCTAAACTGAATCAAATTTTTTTTTTATATAATATATGTTGATGTTAACATAAATTTAATTTTACTACTGGTAATGTTTATAATTAAATTAAAATTAGTTTATTACACCGTTTATTACAGCTATAAGATACTACATTATTTACGGTTTTTTAAAGAAATTTTTAGTAAATTGAAACGTAAATTAAATTAACAATATGATTAATTGAATTTATTAACTTGTTCGACTAGAACTTCAGTGATTATCTACAAAAAGTAATAAATTTGTTTTTTGTATAATTAATAATGTTTGTGTTTTCAAATTTAAAAAACTATAAAGTTTTCCTATAGATATTAAAGATATTATTATTTTTAAATGTTAGTATTTCTCTAATTGGTATTCCACTACATAACTAGGTTGATTTCAGTAATATACTCTAAGAGTTCTTAATTTACAAAAACTAATTTTAAACTAATTTAATTAAAAGTAATTAATTTTTATATAAACATAGATAAATTTTATTCATATATCTTCATTTCATTTAAAAAAAAATACCATAAACTTTATTTAAACAGATATAATTTAGTAACCATCATAAATTTAAGTTAATCTTATTTCATTTTATATACAACATATAAAAAAAAATCACACGATATAATCATAAAATATTTTAATTATTGTGTGAATAAAAATTGTAATTTCCCATACAAACTAAAAAAAAAAATTATTCAAGTATGATTGAGCTATTTTAGCTTAAAAATAGATTATTTTTAATATCTTTGTGCTATAATTAAAAAAAAAAAAAATTAAGTACATTTTCGTTATTAAACTAAAAATAAATGTAATCAAATTAAATTAGAATTTTCAAAACAAGCTATTTATAGTTTTTATGATATTAGTTTTTTATTTCTTGTGTTTGGTAAAATAATTGTTGTATGTAATTCATCTTAAATTTTATCCTTTTTTTATTGTTTATAAGTTAAATTATTATAAATTTTATATATACATACATGTATCTTAACTTTTTTCTCTGTTTTTTTCGGTCCTTTTATTTCATTATTCAACTTTTTTTTACGAAAACTTTAAGATTATAATGTTTAGTATGCTATGCGGGGGTAAATTTAGGGTTTAGTTTCCGATATTCTATGCCTAAACGTATTCTTTTTTCTACTGTGAAATGTCCGATAATGCTATATTGATGTTAGAAGATGTCGTACTGGTGTGGAATGTAACCATTATGTTTCACGAGATGCTTCAATATGAAACCAAAAGCAATCTATTCTCTAATGCTTTAATTATTATTAAATATAATATTTCTTGAGCATATTCCATGGTACAACAGCTTGTCAGGCACATGAACCACCATTAAATAGTCTCTAATGTTGTATTGCAATTTGAACTTGTTCGTTTTTATATGGATACCGAATAATACACTTCTTTATATTGAATAAACTTTAAATTTTATTGTTCTTATTACTGGGACATTTCTTGCTAGTAACTTGCCTCACCATTAGCATTATTTCCATGCTTAAGATATTTTATTGTAATTTTATTACTGGTACAAATTTTAAGCTGAATAAACTTAGATCATAGTAATTTTTTCGATTACGTGAATTGTACTGAATATCTAATGCAAAATATACTACCAACCACTACCACTAAGTAATCGCGAATATTTTTAGAGTATACTAACTCAAAAATGTTTACATTGATTATTAATTATGAAATATTTTATATGAAACTCTTTTAAGGAAATTTAAAAATAAAAATACTTTTTGTGTATTAACTTTACTGTATATAGTTTTATTGCCGCTTATAATAAAGTGTGTGTTGTATTTGGGGCTTCTTCTTTAAAAAAAAACCAAAAGTGTAACTTATAATATTATAAAGTTTTTCTTTACCCTTTTGCCATAGTAGTTTTGTACGGTCAACACAAAAAAAATAAAATTAAAAACCAAAATGACTCCACAGATTCCAAGAATCAGGGACCAGTTATGAAACACGAATGATGAAATTAATCGTAAAACAGAACAAAAACAAGTATTATAAACCTAAAAACTAAATTCTCAAAAATGAAAAAGTTTTATATAAATTTTGTTAAAACCACAATAAATTTTTTTATAGTGTATTTTTTTAAGACTTGTTTTTCTGTGTTAAAAGAAAACCATTTACTTAGTACACAAGATAGTTTTTTATTTTTTTAAATATTATTCTTTCTGTTGTTATATTCTTCATCATCGTCCAATTCTAGTCGCCGTTTTTTTTTTTCTTCAAAATGATGAAGAACCCATGAACATAACAACATAACAAAAAAAAAACACTGAAAAAAACAAAACCATGAACGATCTAAGTAGATTCTTTGTGAAGCTAAATAATTGTGTACAGATACAATTAGATCTTTAAAAGATCAACACAAAAAAAAAGGTTATGTTTTATTTTTTTTTTTTCGTTTCACAATTCAGATGATTTAGTTAAAGAAATTCTTAAAGTATCTGTTTTGTGGTGTTAAAGATCTTTAAAATTCAAATTACCAAAAAAATTATTTGATGAAATTTATTTATAAGGTGTAAAAATATAATCGAATTTTTGTTACATTTTGAAAAAAAAAAAATGTAAATTCTAAAATTTCTAATTTTTTTCTCATACAGAGTATAAACGGTTGAGTATGAGTGCGTTTTATGTTTTCGGCCACCCATTGTGATTGAATCATGATTTTGTTTGAACTATAATGCAATTAAAACTATGAATTTTTATCTGTAAACATTTGAAAAGTAAAAATTTCTATTTTTGAATTTTGTAGTCGTCGTAATAGTAGATTATGTACAGGTGTGGCTGAATTGTATTTAAACTATTAATGAGAAATGTTGAAAATAAAAAATTTCTTTATAATTTCTATGTTTTTTTTTATTTTGGTTAATTTCAATGAAAACATAGAAAGTGAAAAATAATTTTTGCACGAAAAAGAAATTAAAATAAAATTTGATTTAATAAAAATATATTTGAAATACAATAAATTACATTTTTTTTTATTCGTGCAAAAAAAAAACTAATTTTTGGAAAGATGAGAGTAAATTAATGTTAAGATTTTGGTAATTAAATTCGAGATAGGGGCATTATTATTCAAATTCTTTTAATTACATTTTAAAGAAAAATATAAATAGACGACAAATATTGATATAAATAGACGACAAATATTGAAATTGGTATGATTTTATGGATGGAATTACTTTTAATTTAATTATTGTAAATCCCCTGAAATATAGAAATATCTGTTAAAAACATTTAAATCATTTTTATTTTTATATCTTTTCATAATTTTTTTTAAAATTTAATTTAAAGCACCATTAAAAATAACAAAAAGAAAATTTTATTTTTCTATATTAAAATTAAGTGAAAGTTATTTAGAAAAAAAAAAGATATCGTTATTAAAAATAAAAAATCTAAGACAGAAGTTTATAAGGTAATAATATCTTATAGATTTAATTTTAATTCAATTATTGGCATTACATTTTTAGCATATTTGAAATAATTAATCAAATAATACAATGTAATTCAAATCAAAAGTAGTATAAGAGAAATTCAATTTTCAATAAAATTATTCGCATAATTTTTAAATAAGGCTCTACAGATTTTAAAATTTGATTTTTAAGTGACCGAAAGTTAACCAAAAAGAGCCGAATAGCATAATTTTTATAAAAAAGTGAATTTAAAAAAAGTGAATTTTATGAAAATGATTATGGATCCAATCCATTATCGCCGTAATCACAACAGGAGACTCAGGCCTTGTCTAAGCTTAATTTGTCCAAATACACAGATTGATATATGTAAATTATGATGCATAGGATTACAAATCCGCATGAATAATTGATTTTAGTTCAAATTAGGATAGTATTTCTGAATTGAAGGATAATATTTCCTTTTTCTAGACCTAAAATCTGAGTTTCTTGCGACAACAGAGTCAAACTGGACATATATTCATTAGTTTCAATTATAAAAAAGCTTAATCTATTATATCGTTGCATACTATATATCAGATTAGTACCAAAAAATCTTATATTGGTTTTTTTTATAGTACAATTTTATTACCGAAATTCATCGCTGTATATTTTAACGTAAAAGCTTAGGAAAAATGTACAATTAAGTTGTTTTTGATTTGTAAAAGCTCAAACACAAATAATATTTAAATTAATAATACTATAATCGAAGCATAAAAATTATGACTAAATTGACAATTTGTCGAATCATTATAATTGTGGTTTTTATTAGTGATCATAAAAATAAAAATGTTGGGAGGTCTGATGATGATTTGTTATATAGAGGGCGATCAACTTGTATTTTGAGACACGTCATTATCATTATTTTTTTTTTTATGCTAAATAGTGAATTTTTTAATTTATAAAATACAAACTGGTTCTACCGTTAATAATTTCATTATTAAAATATACAAGTTTTTTTTTTATCTTTTTAAATAATATTATCTTTTTAATAAATTAACCAGTGGGTCACTCTCTGAATGAGTATGAAAATATTATCTAAATTGATTTATATTTTGAAAAAAAATATATGTTAAATAGAAAATCCTGTTTAAATGCAGTTATACTAAATTTTAGATTTTTATTGGAATTTAATTTGAAATTTATATTTAATATTGATTATGGTTGAAATTTCAAGTTTTTTTTTCCGTAATATTAATAACACAAAATATTTTTTTGTATAACTAAACTTTTCATTAACATCAAAATGGAAACTTTTAGAATATCGATTTTTAAAAATTAATGAACATTTTTTAATGCGGTTTTGTAAATACATAAAAATGTAGAAAAAAAGGCACGTAAACGTGGTGAAGATAATAAAAATAAATTAATATAAACATACTAATATTTTGAAATTTTTCTACAATTATATATATAGTTTCTTCTAAAGAAATATTAGAAAATCAGGCGACAAGTAAGGACAATAAATTTATTAACAAATTATTTATATTTGTATAATAAAAGTTGTTTAATGTTCTTAATTAAGTCTCAGGCGTTAATAAAAGTTAATTAAAATCTAATAAATTTTGTACTATATGTATATTAAATATATGTATATTAAATAAATATAATTTATTTACTCTTCTGTTGTTTTACATTGTATTATACTTGTCTCTGGGTTCTTGGCAAAATTGATTTTAAATTTAATTTTCTAATACATTAGAAAGAAAATTGTATGAAAAAGCATATATTTTTACATCTATTATTTTATTTTACAAATATACGTAGTTGTTAGGCTCACAATTTGTTTTACTAAGTATTTTTCGAAGGATATTTAATAAAATATCCTTCAAAAATCATTATTTTCTTTTTTTATTATGTTCTTTGAAAATTGCAATAATCGGCAAAAAAAAAAAAGTGGTCAATTGAACATTGAAAAATTTTTTAAATAAAAATAAGAGGATTATTTTTATATTTTGATTTTTTTTTTTTTTAATTCAAAGAAAATGTAATGAAAATTCGTATTTGTGCGGAAAATGATATGAAAAAGAGTTCTTGAAAATATACAACAAGTTTAAAATTTTATATGTTAATTTGTTTCAATTTTAGAAGCCTTTTAAGATTTGTTAGTAATTAATATTAATATTATATTATGGACTCTGGTACTTGTATACATACTAAATTAATCATTAAACAAAGTTTTTCAGGTTATAAATCAATTTTTGTTATTTTACAATTGTAACTAAACATGACTTGATTTTAAAAAATGGGAAATTTTTCCGAAAACACTATTGAAAAAAGACGTATGTGCTGAACTACTAACTGGAAGATGGTATGAATTAAAGGCGGAATGTGACAAAATCTTATGGAGATGAGATTAATAAGTGTTTAAAGAGCTCTACAATCAATTCAACTAATTATAAACAGAATCATTTAGAATAATTACAATAACCTTACATAAAGTTTACATTTATCTACTTTTATCTTAATTATATACAATAAAGTTAGCTTAATAAATACTAAATTCTGAACATATTATTTTCATTCAATTCATAAATAATTTTCTCCCCTGGACAAAAAATATTTATACATTATTTTTCTTAAAATCCCATTTTAATATAATTTTTCTTGGTAAATTGCCAAAAATTTTCGAAGAAAATTACATAAATATATAAAAAAAAGTTCAAAACTACAGACTAAATTACATAAAGATAACATTAAAACAAAATGAAAATTGTATAAATTTTTCTATTCTATCATAAAAGATTAAAATGTTATTTCCTTCTTGTAATAAAAAAAAAATTGCCCTCTGAAAATTATGTCCTAGTGTATGAAAAACCCAATTTTTACAAGGAAACTTCAATTGTAGTAATAAATTTAATCTTAAATCGCATCTTTTTGTCTAGTCGTAAATTGTTTTTATCAATTTGATTAAAAAAAATTTAAAATCATAATAAAGAAACATAGATGTTTATTTTTTCGATATAATTTAAAATTTAGCTTATGATACATTTTTAATTTTGTTTATGTGGAATCACCCTTTTTGTGACCATTGAGATTGTATACGTAATTGAAACATCAAATCAATCGATAATAATAATTTATTTTCTCAACTCAACCAAAAATTTATCACAAATTTACTTGGCGCCAGCATAAAAAAAAATCGAATGGAAAATTTGCTGAAAAACTTTTATAAAAATTAATCTTCAACAAAATTTACTTGTTTGTGGAAATGATGATTTACTTTTTTTTTTGGTAAACTACTATTATGAATAATAAAATTGTTTTTCATCTAAAATTTTATTAGTCTAGTTTTTTGTTGAATTACATTTGTAAATATACATATACTTTTTTATGTAAATTGGCATTTCAAATTAAGTAATTTAAATTTACTGTAAGAAAATAAAAATTAATGTGTTTTCCCAGTGACAGTTTTACACAGAAGTTAGTATAAATTTCAGTGGTTGGATATATTTGTCTGTAGGGTTCAATTATTAAGTAATAAATAACTTTCTCTAGAAATATGGGAGTCAATTTTTCATGAGATAGCTAGACAACAACGTTGTAAATTGCAATAGACATTAAGGAAATCCCGAAATAACATGGATAAGCTTAAAGGCATACCCAACACATTAGGTGTGATACAGCGGGCAATTGGTTAACATACAGACAGACTAGATATTCCAATGACTTTCAGTCTCCAGGCACTATTGACTAGTAAAGAACTAAACGAACTTCTTACCAATCTAGTCACGAAATAGACCATAAATCCGAGTCGTTTCTTGAAAGCCAGTAGGGGGATCCGCTTAATCTTTGATAATCTGAATTAAGCCAGGGTTAAGGAGGGTGAATAGTTACAAGATGTAGACTCATATCTAATAACAAAATATAGACTTATTTAAAGAACGTTTAAAAATTTAACATATATGTATATATATATAAAAATTTCCTTGGAAACAAAATACCACATAAATCATAAAAATATCTTAAAATTCTTATAGAAAATATTAATTTATTTTTATTTAATATAAAAATGTATACAGATTTTACCGCCTCTGTTTATATGTATATTTGTTTTGGTAAATATTTTACTTATTTGTAGGGGGGCAGCCATATAAGATTACAATACCAGGAAATGTGATTTGCACATAACAAAAAAAAAAAAACCGCTGAAAAAGCTTAACTAAATGAAATGACTTTGAGATTACAATAATAACAAAAGAACTTCACCTGCTTTCGCCATATTTTCTCACCTTTATTTTATTTGTTATTTAAGAATTCAAAACTTATTTCTTTTAATAACAAAAAAAAAGAAATAATAATACATATTTTTATTATTATTTTATTTTTATATGGAAAGTTTAAAAAATTTAAAATTCTTGTAAAAAATGATTATTTAGCTTTTTCTATGTCAATATTTTACTTAATTTCAATATCAATATTATTTTTACATTATTATTCAAATATGTGCACATAAAGATTAAATGATTTCTGATTATTAAAAATATTAATGTGGAAAATTAATTAAGAGATATTATATGACAAAGATAATATTTGTTATTTATTATTATTTTAGATAGTCATTATTATAGCAAACATTTAAAAGAAATTATGTTTACATTGGACTAATATTTTATGTTTTCTGAAAAATTATATGTTAAATTTTTCGGTTCTTTAATATTTAATGTAAATATCTAATTAGATAAATGTTAGTGTTACTATTAATATTGATAAATTGAGACTTACAAAATTTTAATTAACGTGAAAAATAGAATAAATTTATAAAAATTTTCATTCACCAAAAAAAAATTAAATATATATTTCGATTATGCATAATTGGAAAATTTCCCAAATCATTTTATTTCGAAGATATTTTTTCCTTAAAATGTTCGTTAGTGTAGTTTTTTTTTTAAAAAAAATATATATTTACAACAAATTTTTTTACATAATAATGGAACCACGAAAACATATTTTTGTTTTATTTGGATTTCCAATGAAAATTTTTTTCTTGTAAGCCACAAGAAGAATAATTGTTTTAAAGATAAATATAAGAAATACGAAAAAAAACAGCTGGAAAGTTGTTTAAAAAACAATATTTTTGTTAAAAACCTGAAAATATTTTCAGATTTATCTTTTTAATGTAGGAGTGTCATTTTCATACACTAAAAAAAAAAGATATAATTGAGTTACTTTAATTGGTTTTAGTAGTTGAAAGAATTCAATAGCAGTACATGCTACAAAAAAATTGATGTATGACAAACAAGTAATGCTTAATACAATAATTTAACAAAGATACTATTACAGGCAATAATTTTTTATGTTAAAAATCAGTAAATGATGATATATTATTATACGGAAGTTCCTGATGAAATGAAATTGCAGCACGTCTGCTTCAGTTTTGTCATAAAATTATAAAAAAAAAAAAATATCATGAATAATTTTTTTTTCAGTGTTTGAATATCTTGAAATAAAATTTTTAATATTTGTATGCCTATATAGTTAATTTTAAATTAAAGTCACAAAGAAATTCCAATGTGTTTAAGAATTTTTTTTTATTATAAATGAAAAATTTTGAAATTGTTATATGAAAGTAAACATATTTTTTATTTTTATGTTGTAATAAAATTTCTCATCATTCTGCAATTATTATTAAATTTAATTTAAAAAAATGTGTGGTTGACAATAAAAAAGACAGTCGACTTGGAATGACAATATATTTAAAATATGTAAATTGCAAAATATATTAATTAATTTAAATTATTTTTGTAAAAATTAAATGCTTCGTAAAATTTTGGCAATGACAATTAATTTATTTTAATTAATAGTTCATTCGCATTTATCTTTAAAATTTTAAGATTTTTTTTTTTAGTTAAGTTAATTTATTGCAGAAACAATAACATCATTAATTTTCTATAATCCTATCTGAATTAAATTGACTTTTATAATTTAAAAATTTAACTTGGTATAATTAAAAGTTTCCACAAAAAAACTTTTTTCCAAAATTAGACAATATTAATTATATAGTTGTACCATTTCCACAACTAAATTTTGTAATTATTTTTTTTAACTAATTTTGATTCCTGAATATATTTAAATACTTAATTATTACATATTATACTTAATGTGAATACAAATTCCATATTTATATGTTGGAAAATTTATATTCACAATAATTATTTAAATAAAAGTTAATAATTTCATTTAACTTTTTCTTTGTTGATTTAAAAAGAAAAGTGTTGATTGTATAATTAAGACTTTCACACAATTTTCTATTATGTTAGCTAATAATTATGTATAATTTTCTTTTATGATATTTTATATTTTTTTTAAAATAAAATATCATGATATAAAAATTTACTTATTACCTGTTAATTGAGTTTGCTGTAATATAACAAAGAAAATATAATCATAATTTTTTTGCTGTCAACAAGAAAGAAAAACTTATTACTTAAGATTATTAAATAAAACAGAAAGTTATGTGGTAAAGTTAAACAACATTTTATGTTCTGGTTTTTGGTAGTAAAACACGTATTATTGTTAAATTAAATTCTTAATATTTGCACATAATAGTATAGATATATTTGCTAACATAAATGTATATAAATTAAGCCATAAAAAAAAATAGGCTAATCTTTTACAGAAATACTAAACGAATATAAAAATAGAGGGTGATAAAATCTGAAAATATAAAACTTAATAGAAAACATATACAATAATACTGTTACAGTATGATTGTGCATAAAAATAATTCAAATAAAAGTTAATATTTACATTTCGGTGTATTGACCTTTTTACCTAAATATTAGTTCACTAACAATTTTTTTCTGCATCAATTAATACCATAAATATAGAGTTTGGTATCCAAACTGATGGAAAATTGAAAATTTATTGTAATATTTGTTTTGGAATTTGTCCAACATACATAATTTTTTTTTTAATAAATTAACTATTTTATTAGTTTAACGAACTTAAGTAGTGTACTAAAGAACCGAGAAACTTCTTATTTAATTTTACAGATATATATGTTTTTTTGTACTTAGCGTTCATTAAAATATTATAAAAATATTTTAAGTATAGAAATATTTTAAGTATACATAAAATATTGTTGTATGATTTTTTATAACATATTTCCACAACAAGTATTTTACTATTATGAGTATATTAATTAAATTCCTTTTCATTATATACGAGTATATAATTAAATGATAGGAAAATTCTTTTACAACAAATTAATTAAGTTTGTAGTTAATAATTTGAAAAAAAAGTAATTTTCCACATGACAAACATAGATAGATATATACATTATTAACAATGTTACCAGAATAATATAGTAAATATTTTTCGTAATAAATATGTAAAGTTCATGGTCAATGGAACAATATGATAATGAAGATAAAATTTCACGATCACTGTTAATTATTTTACCATATTTTTCATAATATTTTCCTATAATTTAATAAACAATTAATTTTGCAATAATTTTAAATAATTATATATTTTATTGTGGTCTTCATGTAACCGAAACGTTTTTAAATTACTTATTTTTTATTGTGAATTTTGATGTTGTAATATTAGAAGACATGCGATGTATTAACGTGATTTTTCTATACCATATTTTTTTTTAAATATGAATTTGATGTTCAAGAATATAAACATTTTTCTTATTTCAAATGCATTATTATAAAATAATTTTAAAAAAAATATTTATCGCAGATTATAGATAATTACAAAATTGTTAATTCGATAAGATTTCGATTTTTAGAAATACTTTATAATTAGCTATACAATCATTTTTTCAATTAAAAAAAAAAGACGAGAAACAAACAATGTCAGATTAAAGAATTAGTGTCATTAATTTATGTATTACGCGTCTAGGTAAAACAACATAAAATCAATTGTCACAAATTTTTAGGTTTTTTTAATAGTAATGATAAAAGAAATAGAAATGATTTGCTGATGAACATAATTTCTGGAAGGAAATTATTACGTTTACGTTTAATTAACAAAATATATTCGATCTGTTAATAGCTGCATCAATTTATTTTTAAATAAATTGATGCAGCAACATGGAATGGTAATACAAATGTAATTAGAAAAGAAAGATATTCATATTAATTGTTGAAAATATTTATAAATTGATCTGTTTTTATTATATAACGAGTTCGTTCACATAAATGAGAAATAATCAATTAAATAATCCCTTAATATAAATAATCATAATTCACTTTAATGTATACCTACTACAGATAAATTATCTATAAATAATTAAAACAATTAAAGAATTCTGTTTACATAGTTTTAATGTATAATTAAGATTCCCCCCCCCCCCCCCCCCCAAAAAAAAATTAAAACAAAAAAAAAAAAAAATTATATTAAATTTAAAACCAAAAACCAGAAAAACTTTTAATGTTGAATGCTAATAATATCTTAAGTGTTTTTTTTTCTATGATGAAATTTTTTGTAAACATGATAAAATCATCTTTATTTAAGTAGTTTCAAAGAGCAAAATCATAATTATTTAATAGTTTAATTTTTTTTTAATAGTTTGTATTTAATAAACAAATGCACATTCCGTTTACATAAAATTCAAAACATATATAGTACAATTTACAGTAGCTCGTTCGAAATATAAATGACATAAGAATTTTCTGGCGGTAAAAGTGAATTGAATTTTCATTTATAAATAAATACAAAATGAAAAAAAATATAATTAATTTGTAAGATGAGTTAAGAAATATTTTAAGAAAATTGTTTCTCATCATAAAGACTTAGTATATCAGGTTTATACTGATAGCATTCTTTCATTTAACAGATTGATTATGAAATAATAGAAGAATATTTTTAATGTCGTAAATTAATAAAAAGTCATAAATTAGCAAATTAGCATTTAAAAGATAAATATTCTCTTCTCGGATACATATATATCTGGCTAGCTAATTCTTTCGACTAGCACTAGAGATTATATCATTGATTTTGCTTAATTTCATGGCTTTAAAAATTTATATAAATATTTCAAATCAAATTTTAAATTTACTCATAAAAACAAATACGAATTCAGAATCATAATAATTATATAAAGAAGTCTGTGTTCCTGGTCTTTTACTACAAAAAAATGTGATTTTCACAATAAAACCATCTGTTGCAATTAATTCTATTTGCAACATTCTTCTAATATTTGTTTTACACTTCTTGTTTACATTTTAAAATTAGCCTATTTTTTTTTTATATACGGAAATTATTTTTAACAAAATATGTATTACAGAAATATCTTAAAATAAATATTTTCATCATTTAGCACAACTTCAAAAAGATTGAAAATAGAAAACTATATCATTTTAAGATTTTCTTCTTGGTTAAAATAACATAACTAAAGTTTATTAGAAGCAATTTTTAATTTATAAAACGAAGAATATGAACATTTTAATTATGAAATTAATTGGCATTTCTTGTACTCCATTTAATTTAGAATATTTTCTATGTACGTTTCATAGAAGAGCATAAATACGAAACAGCAAAAGCTTTATTTTAAGTAAAGTTTAAACTAATTACGATAACTCAAATTAAAATGAATTATTTAAAAGCTCTTTTATTTCAATATTTTATGAAATAAATGTATCTATTTATCTATAAAATACCAGATGTTCAAATAATTAATATATTAGATAATTTTAATCAAATAACAAATAAAATATAAAGTAAATACTTTTTTTTATAATAAAAATGTACACGTTTTCACGATATGTATTAAAAGTGAAATGACGTAAAATAAAACTTTTCAAAAAAACAAATCCGTTTATCTACAAATAAAAATCATATTTATTATTTTTTGAAAAAAAAATAAAAACTTACATGATTTAAACGTGCTGCAATTTTTGAATGTTCCTCTTGATATGATTTACGTGCCTTACGTTTATCCTGTGATAAATGTGAAATTTTCTCACAAACAACTTCTAATAATTCAGCATTTAATTTAAATTGTTTTGCCTGTTGATCTAATTCATCCATAAATGTTCTCCAGGATTTTGTAATTTGGCTGCCTGTTTAAAATAAACAATTTATTAATTAATTAATTTTTGATTTTTCAAATTATCGGTTGTTTTTATTTTATTTTGGTGGAAACGGAAATAATATTTTGATTTTATAGACAGTATGGCGCTGGAAAATTATTCAATAAATTTTTAATAACTCGTAAATATAATTTCCAAATGACGTAAGAAATATTTGTTAATATAATTCAAAATGAAAATAGTTCACTTGGTTTTTCTTAGTAAAGCGAATAAATAAACCGAAATTAATTGGAAAAAAAAATGTGTGAAATCTTTTTCGAAGAAATGATTAAATTAATGACACGAAATATTTGTTAGTATAAAATTTATACACTTTTTCTTTTTTGGATTATTTTACAAAATTTTAATTTGTATTTTAAAATGTGGAAATATATTTTAGTTTAAAATTTATATATAAATATTGTTGTTGTAAAATTTCACTAAATAGTACTTATTTTGAAATAAATGTCTTTTGAAATTTACCTTGCAGTTCATCAGCCCTATCAATTTTTAATCCTTGTTGTGAAACACTAGCTAAATTAATTGCATATTCACGATCACATTTAGCTTTCATTTGTATACAACGTTTCATTGTATCCATAAGACGTAATTCAGCATCTTGTCGTATAATTAGAGCATCATGGGCCGCTCTACCCTGCAGGGCAGATGAAAAACCCATTTTTTATACACCGCTTTTAAATATATATATAATCAAGTTTTTTTTTCACTGAAATATTCACGGTTTTCTTATGATTTTTTTTTTAAGCTAATTAAAAATTTTTGAAAAAAAAAATATTATGTTGTTTTTGAATTGAAATATTTTGTATCACTTTTCACTTAACTAAACAAAATTTTTTATTAGTTTTATTAGTGTTAACTTTGCGTGTGGTCATTTAGAAGAGAAAATTTTGCAAGATATTTTTCTTTTTCATAAGATCTTATTTTTCCGTACTATTATTTATAATTTTTTTTTATTATAAACTAATTTTTTCTCATTTTTAAATATTTTTCAGTTCTATTTTTAATAAATATATATTTATTTTTTTTCGTTAAAATACGGGAGCATATAAAAATGAAATAATGTTGTCACGATCCAAAATTAAAAAATTTTGTGTAGTAAAATTGTGAAAGAAATTTTGAAAAAGTTTCATGATACAAAAATTAAAAATAGTTTAAAAAGCACGTTTTTTTTTATATTTTATTTTATTTTAATTGTTTATTACGAAAATTTTTATTATTAATTTCACTTTCTCTAGAATTTTAAATTATAAATATAAATTAATTCACTGAATGTATAAATTAAAATTAATTGTAAGAAATTTTTTTTAAAGTTAACATAAAATTATGAATTGTAATTTTATTAATCATATTTTTTATTTTGTCGTATTTTTTTAATAAACTTTCACAAAAAAATAAAAAAAAATGTGCCAAATAAATTTTTCAAATCGTCACTGTAATCTCGTTATTTTTTAATGTGCAAAATTATTTTTTCTATTTAACATATTTTTTTTTGACACAATTAACGAAAAAAAAAATTAAAAAATTTTTGCAAATAATTTTCTAAGAAATTGAAACTTGAATTTTTTTTTTATCTTCAAACTTGTAAAAATTTTTTTATGTTTTATGTATTATTTTTAAAAAGTTGTAAAGTTTTATGCCGAATCAAATTATCAGTAACTTCAGGTAAAACTTTATGCTACAAAAACAAAAACAATAAAACTTGTTAAATTTATTTATATAAATATATATTTTTTTTATTACGCGTGAAAATCGTTTTGCGGTATCGTAATAAAAAATGTGACCGTTTTTTCGTTCGTTTTGTACTTTACAGAAATTAAAATCTCGTTTGACTGAAATGAAAAAAAAATAAAAGCAAAATACACAAAATACTGAAAACTTGTTTAGTTTGCGAAATTTTGTTTTTTTTTTATCGAAAAAGTAGTCGTCATCATGACCTCTGCGCGAATTTTTACAAAATTATAAATATTTCTTTTTGTATATACTATTTTAGTATATTCGAAAAGTATTTTGTTAAAAAAGTTTTTAATAAATTGGAAAGAGAGACTAGACAACGGGTTGATATTGTAGATAGATACAGGTAGAAGTTATAACGTATTGTATGCGCACAGCTGAGCGATTTATAATTGTTGTCTGGCAACGTTTTTATAAATATATCATGTTCGTGTATGGTATGTATATAAATTTACAAAATATATATGTTAAATTGAAAAGTATAATATTTATGTTTTTAAAAATATATTACAACTTTGTCTGGGAAAAAGTGCATAAGTCAATTTTCATAATAAATTTTTTAAAAAAAATATTTTCAGTTAGTGGTGAATAGTATTTTGGCTGATTTACAATTGTTTTGTCACACAAAAAAAAAGTTTATGGCAGAGAAACTAAAGGGTAAATATTCACAAAAAAACAAACTTTCTAAAAAAATGACTTATATCATTTTACCTTTGACGACGTATTATGATTAGTAAATCAATATATTTAGAAATTCCTTTTTTTTAAGGTTAATTTAATTAATTCAAAATCGGGATTAACGTTTTGAACATATCAAACAAAATATGCTTTATTGTAAGAAATTAACGCTTTGGTTTTAAAATGTTCCAGTATGTTTAAGCCTGCGATAGATTAATTGAATAAATTAAATTTGTAAAAATATTGATATGTAACTATATAAAGAAATCTATAGAGTATTAAAACCTACATAAATCTTTGAATACAATAAAAGACGTTATACTTTTTTCAAGTTATATTTAAATAATTATGTTTCTATGTCATTTTGTAATGATTATGATATCAAATCAATTAATATTTTTAAATAATTTTACTTTATATTTTATATCAAAATTTTTTTTTAAAAATTGTAATAATTATAGTCCGGAATATTTGTCACTATTAACTTTGCCCGACACTGTTTAAAAAGCTTGCACGTAAAGCAATGAAAAAAAAAAGTTTTAAAGAATTTGTTTTATTCTAGGTTGATTAAAGTTTGCAAAGTTAAATTTAATTTTGCATTTTTATCTATATTAAGTTTACACTTCTAAATATGCAAATAATAGGAAAAAAACATTGAAACCCTAAAGTGTGCCTTAGTTTGAAAAAAAAACATAAATACATTTATCTTATAGATACAAAGCACATTGGTTTATTGTCTAAAAGATTTTCTTTACATTATATATTTTTATATTATAAAATTATTTTTATGTTTTTTTTCTCGATTTTTTTTCTTTTTACTAATTTTATTTTACTTTTGATTTTCGTTTTTGTGTGCTACTTTTCAAAATATAAACACAAGAAAATTGTTCACACAGAATATAAAAACCCAGCTGTGAATAGATTTATGTTAAATATAAATTCACTAATACTTTTAAAATCTCTCAAAAAAAAAATTGATCTAAAATCTAATGGATTTAAGACAAAATTTGCTAAAAAATCATAAAGAACGCAAATTAATTTCTTGATTTTCCTTATTGGTTTTTTTTTTATTTTGGTGTGGGTGTATTTTCATTAGAAAATTATTTAATTTTTATATCATAAAATATAATTTTAAGGTTTATAACAATAAATTGGGTTTTTTGATCAAAAAATGGGTTTTGGTTTGTTTTTTTTTGTTTGGGACAAATTCCAATAATGAAAAAGAGATTTTAAAGTTTTATATTTGCAAAAAAAAATAATTCAAAAGCATGCGAATTCGACCTAAATAAATTTTGCAATGAAATTTAAATTATTTTTTTTATTATTATGACTGAGAAAAGTATATTTTTTTTTGTAACGAAAGTTATAAAAAAGAAACATAAAAATATTTAAAAAATTATCGTATTTTTTATGTTGTTTCTCTTTTGAAATGGTCAAATAAGTTAATTGCAATTAATATATGCTTTCAAAAAAAAAAAACATATTTTTTATTACTCGTGGAACGCTGTGTGTAAGTGAAATAGACTTTATAAAGTGAAATATGTCTTAGGTCATATTTTTAGGGTGACCTGATTATAGAATCTGGGGGAAAAACAAATTGTAATTCTAAATTTTTATTAGTTTTTTTTTAGAATAATAATTCTGTTTTCAGAGTGTAAACGATAGACAAAATTATTGTTTATGTTAAAAGTCTTCGGAATCTAAACAAATTTTTTTCAGTAAATCAATAAACCGCCATAGTACAAAATCCTAAAATATAAAAAATGCAATTTGAACAGAAAATCGAAAATATAATTTATATGCAAATGTATTATTATTTTTTATTTTAAAAATATATTAAAATATTGACTACAATTAATGAATACCAAAATAATATCAATTTCTATAATAGTTTTTTTATACCAATTTTACTCCTATATGAAAATAAGAAAATTAAATATTTTTTATTAAAATAACATGAGTCAATTACCACCAATTAACTTTAATTGAATTTTATTTTTCTTAGATTTGAGATAATAAAAAAATGGAAAATATTAAAACTTAAGGGTTGATTTTATATATAACTAAGTTCAAATGAACAATATTAGAGTTGAAAATGTTATATTACTTTATCTTATGGTTAATACGTTCATGTACTGCTCGTAAATTAATTTTAAATATTGTATACAATTATAATACAATTATAATTCTAAATTAATCGACTATCAATAAAATGTGTATACTAATTTATGAAATTAATTACATTCCTCATTTTATAAAATTGACAAATTTAAAAGTAGACATTAGTTTACTTAAAGATTATCAAATATGATTTCGGAAAAATATAATTTTTTAAAAGATTGTTGAACATAATTTAGATTGCGTTTCAATAAGACTTCCTGCTAATTTATGTTTTTAAATATTCAAATGCACCTAACAACAAATTAAATAATTTTTAAAAAATAATCAAGTTTTATGAAATTGTTCAGTTCGAAAAACTCATTTTTACAATAACATATTATTTTTCTTGTGTTACTAATATGAACTATACCTGAAACAGATCATCTTAAGTTCAGTCTCTTAAAATTTCAACTTCTTTACTATTATGTAGAGTAGATAAATAAGATTTTCACATTATTGTATAAATATTATTTTGATTATTATTCTATGTCTTCCTAAAAAATAATATAGAACTTTACTGTCGAATATTAATTTTGTTTGTATCTTTTATTTACATATCTAACAAACATACAATAATTTTTAGTGAACAAATGAATAAATACAAAATTTTTCTGAATATGAAAATATTTTAGTTGGGATGGGTTCAATATGAACGAAAATAAAAAAAAAAATATAAGATTTACTTTGTATATTATCTTTATGAATTATATGGTTTTTTGAAGTTCATTAAATAAGGCGTTTTATATCTTTTTCTAAACACTAAAGTTATGTGAATTTTTGAATGAACAAATTAAATGACGAATTACATAAAAACATTATAATTGTTAATTTTTTTGTTATAACCATTTAATAATTAAGATTTTTAAAAAAATATTATTGTTAATTGAGAAAAATAAGAAATTTTGTTGTACACTGTAACAAATTACATTTTACACTGTTATTAAAAATATAAATTATATTTTTTTTCCAGTACTTTTATTCAAAGTATTTGTTTGATAAAAAGTTATGCATTTTTAAATATTTATAAGAATTTATATTTACATTTAGTAATTTAATGATATTAAAATTTTTTCGTAATTAATTTCATAAATTAGTTTACAATTTATTCACAGTAGATTAAGTTAGAATTTTAATTGATTTATAATTGCAGACAATGTTTTGTGTAAGGTGAATTTTGAAATAATTCTTTTACTGGCAGTTAATGAAAGTAACAACAGAGAAATGCAAGAATTGCCAAATAGTATTTTTATTGCAAAAAAACTTTTCTTTTACAAAATATCATAATTTATTTCACAATAACAAATAATTTTTATAATTCTTATAATTAAAAAGCATTAAAAAAACCAACTCTTCTAAAAAGTTGTGAAAATTGTTTTAAGATCCTTTTCGCCAAACAATGTAGAACTAATGAAATTTAACAAACTTAATTCAGGTCACAATTGATTTATTAAATTATGTGAAGACAAATTGTTTCACAATATTTCTTTTAATGATCAATGAAAGTAATTAATTAAATGAAACTTGTCAGTCAAAATGAATCAAAAAATCAATTGTTTTTTTTTTATATTTATTTATTGATTAATTTATATTTTCTCTTATATCTTTTTTATAAATTAATGTTTGATTATTTAAGATTTATATCATAATTAAAATTTAGTTTCAGTTTTGAAAAATTTACTTAATTTGCTATTTTTCTTTTCTTTTTCCTCAGATTATATAATTTTTTAAAAATATATTTTTTTCTTCTAATATATATATGTACACATTAACTTATCTGTACATATATGTAATTATTTATGTTTTGCTTATCTGTCAGTCTGTTTTTTTTAGTTGTTTAATAAAGTTGTTTTGTTAAGTAAATAAATAAGCAGAAAGGTAAAAGTCGTTATTTCATTATAGACAAAATAAAAACAAGTCCAATAAACGGAAATTCTTCATTTGTGATACACAAAAAAAAAAAAAGTTATATCTAATATAAATGACCCAAATTTTGTAATTATCGTATGCAAAATAAGATAAAAAACATGGATATTTTTTTTCTAGATTTTTCGTAAAGTAATAAAATAATCAACATGTTTTTTTAAAAAATAAATTATTTTTAATTAATTTATAAATTTTACTGAAATATTTTCAATTTATTATGAGCTAATCAAAATATTAAGTTAATTATAAATAAATATACTTAGTTAATGTATATTTATGTACTAATTATATCATTTTATAGAAAATATTAGAATGTAATTTTTAATTTTTCAACAAATATTAATTATAGCAATTAAAAACAATTTTTTTTATGAATAATTCTTTTTCTTGCCAAATACATCCTATCTGATATGTCGCATAAAATATATAAATTTTATAATCATAAACCATTTAAATTTACCAGTATTTCTTGTTGTATTTTGTAAAAATGATATATAAGCAAACAAACTAAAAATTATTGGCAAAAATTATTATTTTTAGAAAGTCAATAAATTTTAACATATTTCATTAAAATTTATGTGTTCTTTATGTGGTACAATAAAAATATTTTAGATTTTGATAATATTGTTATTTCTCTTACGGGTATCTGAATTTGAATAATCATTTGCAATAGAATTTTTTAGAAAACCTTAGAGCTTCTTAGATAGATGTATATTCTCAATTTTCAACTATTGTGCTGTTGAAGAAGAAGAATTATGATTAATATATTAACATTGCTGTTTACAAATAATTGAATTAAAGAATTTAAATCAAAATTAGTTACTTTAATATTTTCAATATCATCGTAGCATTTAAAAGTTAACCATATTTTGATTTTTTGTTTAGTAAACGTCTATAGAACACGTCAATTCAATAAACTAATTCCTCTGATCCTTATTTCTTAAATATTATTATTTATTTTTCAAAATTTTTACATTAAATGATCAACAGACTAAATAAAAACATTCTAATGTAGAATTATAGGTGCGTTTTTAAACATAAATAATAATAATAATAAAAGAATAACTTTTATTTCAAAATTCACCTTACACAAACTACAAAATAATACGTAAATCTAAATTCATAAAAATTATTGTTCATATGTCATTAAAAACGTTTACCTTTTATATATATATATCGTATATATAAAAGATAAAGATAAGTAAAAATTATACGATACATATATTCTTTTTACCTGACATATACAACAAGTCATAGAATTACAGAAAAATAAGAAGAACAAAAAAAAAAAACAAGTTTAAACTCTCAAATTGTATTTATGTCTACCACAAAATATAATAAAGAATTTCTATATATTATACATGTATACACTTTAACTATCGAGGATATTAACCCCAATAACATAAAATTTTACTATAAAAATAATACCACAAAAAAAAAAAATTATATTCAAAAAGAAAACGACAAATTACAATGTGACGTCACATCCCCTTAACTCGCTTCAAGTCAAAATTAAAGAACCCCAAAAGAAGTCGTCATCTTTATCACTTATGCTTCTTTGTTATATACTATACTTTTTTTTTTTCAATTTTTCAAGTGTGCCTTTTATTACATTTTAAGACATATCCGTATAAATAATAAAGAAACCATACCTGAACAGGTTAAGTTTTTAGTCTTGTCTCTTCATTAAAAGTATATACGCATAACTCAAGTATCTGTTTTTTTTTTTCAAATTTATGTTTGGTTTTCAAGTAGAACACAGGTAAAAAAAAATAAAAGAAAAACATAAACAATAAATAAATTAAATGAATGCCAACTATTATTATACAATATACACAACATTCGCTTAATCTAGCATTGCCATTCAGATTTTATAGTTTAGTTTCAATAATATCATAATTTTTGGTTATTAAAATGGTTAATAATAAAAAAATTTTCGAAATTTTGAAAATTTATAAAAAAGAATTCGATAAAAACATTATTTACCCGAACAATAATTCTTAACCACATTAACTAAATATTAGTATTTTTTCATTTTTATATATTTAATATTTTTATTTTAAATGTAAATAAACAATTTTTCACATATAAATTTTTACTTTTTATTAATATCTATTGAGATTTTTTTATGAAATTTTAATTAAATTATCAATCAAAACAACACAACCGAAATTTATGATAAAAATTTGAATGGATTCGATTCAAAAATGTAAAAAAAAAAAAATATTAAACACCGTTGATTTTAATCGGGAAATTATAAAACACGTCCATTCACAACAATTTTTAAATCACATCTAAAAGTGTTGTGAACAAAAATCTTATAGTAAAAAAAAAAATTCTTTCAGCTATTTACAAGATTGGTGGTTTATAAATTTCGCCTCATGCTGAGTTGCTGTGCTGTACAGAGAAATGAGAAAGAGAGTTTTTAAATCTACATATTCAGCTATAAATTCGTGTTTTTATAAAGAGCTTAGAGCATGGGGAAAAGCTTTATATCTTTATGTTTCTTTTACTTTTGAATGAAAATAAATTTTAAAATTTAAACCAGAAAATAATGTTGTGATTATACTTAATAAAATAAAATTAAGTAGAGAAAATGTATAAACTTGGTTTAATAATTATTCGATAAACTTTATAATTTAGTGGTTAATGTCATCATAAGGAATATTATTTTAATTTTTAATCCAAATTATGTACTATTTAGTATTAAAATTGGAAAATTAGAAAAGTGAAATTACAAATGTAATTCAGTGGTTGAATTACATTTATTAAATATTGAATGTCATGATCACGAGTTATAGTATTATTGCTATTACTTTTGGTACTTAGAACTTTTGTCATTAGTAAATGTTACATTTAATTTAACGTACTTATGCAAATAATACGATCATAGCAATTAGTAAGCTCCTACAAAGAAGAAATATAGAAGCATAATGATAAGGAAATATAAAAAGCAACTTTAATAATAAATGTGTTTTCTTCATTTATTCATATAAATAAAATAATGCAAATTGTAAGTTATTTGAATAAAACTATATTTAAAATAATTAAATGAAACACAATTAAATTTTTTCTATACTATTTCTAGCTCGAATAGAATTAGGTAAAACTTTATTGTACTTAAATTTGAAGTAACAAATTTTTTGTTTTAATGTTGGTTGTGTGGTAATCCTTGTTGTTTTCAATTTTCAAATTTTGAAACAAATATAATTTAATACTAAAACAAAAAGTGTAGTAAAGAAAAATTATGAAATTTTGATGAAAAAAATAATAATTCATACTTATTAATTAAACATAACAAAATTATTTTTTTTTAAAACAAAATGATTTAAAATTAATATTTTTGTTGTTGTTGTTGTTGTTGTTATGTCTAATTTTAAAATAAAATTTATAGTAATAGTAATATTAATTGTTTTTTTCTTTCTTGCATTTATAATATTGTAGCAATAATTTTTTTTTCCAAATTACTTGATGCGTTTTGCTGGATATGGGCTACCACTATTTGGAACCGATGTAGGTATTGTTGGCGTTTGTCCTGTTGATGAAGTTGGGTTTGTTGTTGGTGGTGGGGCAGGTCGTTTTGTTGCCGTAAATGAGTCAATTAACCATCTAACTTGTATAGCTGGTCCATAACCTTTTCCATTTTTCGCTGTTATACGGAAAAGAATGGTTGGCTTTGGGGATTGATCAATATATGCGTCATCAATAAGTTTATTTGCCACAATACAATTATTTTTTAAACCTGAATATACTTTAGTAAAAGATAACTGTTGCGTTTTAGCATCTTTTTGTGAATTATTTGCTTTCATAGCTAAATAAACAACATATTCACTAATATCAGTATCATTATCAGTTGGTGGTTTCCATGTTAAATGTGCACCCAATGGTAATTTTGTTATTTTAACCGAAGATGGTGCCCCTGGTAAACCAGGACTACATGTTTTTAATGTAAACACATCACCCCATGGACCACGACCACAACTATTTATCGCACATAAACGCATTCGATACATTGTACCCGATTCTAATTTTATTTTTTGTAAATTCGATAAATCTGGTAAATTATTTGTTGTTATTATACTGTTTTTTTCAAATGTTGGTATATTCCAATCTTTAGCATCAACAAATTCTTTAATTGTTTGGGAATTTTGTTGAAATATACCAACAGTATGCCAATTATCTTCTGTATCATTATTATCCAGTGATTTATTATCATTTGTTGGATTATTTTCAGTTTTTGTTAAAATATTTAATTTTGTATCAGTGCCAGTTGGAGGTTTATTACTACTTGATAAACTTATATTTTTATCTGATTCTATACTAGTTGATGGTGTTGCATTTGTTTCATTATCTTGTATACCACCAGTACCACCAAATAGACCCATTTTAACATAATGTGGTAATTTTTTTGTATATTTATTTTGTTTTAAATTATTTTTAGCTTTAAACATTGTTTTCTTTTCTTTATTTTTGGGTACTTTAATTATTTGATTATTAATTTCACTAATTATTTCTTCACAATCGCTGTCATTTTTAACGTTTTTATTAATTTCCAACAAATCATAACCACCATCAAGTTGATCCAATTGTCCGATATTTTGTTGTTGAGTACTAGAACCACTACCATCTGCATTAGTACCAATTTGTTGTTGTGATACTACATTTTTCACTGCAGTTGGTGCTTGTTTCATTACAATTTGTTTATTTTGCATTGTAACTACTTTAGCTGTTTGAAATTGATTTGTTGGTAATGTTACTCCACCGGAACCACCGGAATTTATTATTTTAAATGTATTTGCACCTGTCATTTGAACTTGTATTGGTTTATTACCAAACATAATTGTTTTTGTTTCTGGTACAACATTTTGTTGTTGTGCCGTTGTTACAATTTGTTGTCCACTGACAATCGATGTACCTTGTTGTAAACGAATTTGTTGACCACCTCCGCCAGTTGTTATAATTCGAGGCTGTGATCCAGTTGTTGTTGATTGTGGCATAATAGACACAATTTTAGTACCACCAGTTGTATTTGTTTGACCACTAACCGAAGATGATATAGATGATGCAGCTCCTAATTGTGATGCTGATGATACGAATACAAATTTTTGCTGTTGTTGTTGTGGTGAAGAATTAGCTCCAGTTGCTATTGTGGTTATTTGTTGTGATTGTCCTTGGGCATTCATAAATACCAGTTTTGGTTTATTTTGTTGTTGTTGGATAATTGGTGTTTGCTGATTTATATAAACTGTTTTTCCACCAATTTGTGCTGCAAATTGTTGTGGCATAAATTTAACAATATTTTTACCACCAGTTGTTGATAATTGGATTTTTTGTCCTGTATTTGCTGTTCCACCAGTAGTATTTTGTGGTAAAATTTTAACAATATTTGCTCCGGTACCACCAGAACTAACCATTTGTATACCACTTTGAACGATTTTCTGTCCTTGAAAATTAGTTGCTGTTGTCGTTGTACCAACACCAGTACCAGAAACTGGAATTGTTTGTAATACCATACCAGCACTTGTTTTTACCAAAGTATATTTAACATTTTGTCCACCTAATGTAATTGGTTTACCAGTTGTACCAATCTTATTTACCATCTGATTTGTTACTAAATTTTGTGTTGTTTTTATATTATTAGCTGCAGCACCAACAGATGTTGAACTTACCATAGATGGTTTTGTTTCAATAATTTTATTACTTGTTACTATTGTATTACCAGTACCAGTAGTTGGTAATATAACATTACTAACAGATTTTACTACTGGTGATGATACAGTCGGTATAACAGTTGCTGGTGTTACAGGAAGTTTTTGGTCTATTAAATTTTGTTGTTGTTGATGTTCTTTGTTTAGAATTTCTGTTGTTGAATCTGCTGAGCTACTTACAACTGCAGATGATGTTGATGATGATGGTGCTGTTGATGATTCACCTGAATTAATAAAATTTATTTTCATTAAATTGTCCCTTTTTAAGTGTGTACTTGAGGAACTGATCACATCACGATTTGGTGATTCACTTATAAGTTCTTTTTTAGATTCGGTTTTAGCTGGGGAATTGGAAGAAATGGATGAAAGTGGTGTGCCTGTTATAGCAGGTGTAGGGATTGGTTGTTGTGGTACTATTTTACGATTTTCTGGTTCAATTTTTTGTAATTGTAATAAATATGCGGCAGCAAATGGCACGTCAGACCAATTCATTTCGAATGAATTAGTTGACGCTCGAACTATAGTAACTTTAGGTGCTAGATTTGGCACTTCAACTTCTAAATACCATAGATCTTTACAACATACTTGGTTATTCCATGCTTTTCGATAACCATCCCGACCAGACCAAATATATAATCGACCATTTACATTAGCAGCGCAATGGCCAGCACGAGATTTTGGTATATCATCTTCTTCACCTAAAATTCGAATGTATTAAATTTCTTTATTGTTATTGTTTTTTTTTAATACTTAAAAACAGTTTAAAATTAAATAATAATATTCGTACCTTGCAGTGAAGAATAATCTTCCCAACCTAATGATTCTAAATCCAATGCAGCCAATGAGTTTGTACATTTCCATTCGTGTGCCGCTAATTCAGATTCGTTTAAAACCAATGGTATCCAACCTCCAAAAACATACATTTTGCTACCAATTATTGTAGAAGTATGTAACGATCTTGGTAATGGTGCCGAACCAGATGTTATTGGTTGTGTCCATGTCATAGTGTCCGTATCCAAAAACCATAGATCACCTAATCGACAACCACTCATACCTCCATATATAACCAAACTATTTTTACCACTTTTTTTTGATGTATACGCAACACCTGTATGAGATTCTCTAGGTGATGGATGTTCACCATGTGTTTGTGGTAATTCCCAAGAACCATCACCTTCCGTATTACGTATTTGTAACGTATATAAATCATTCATATATCGTGGAATATTATTTTTTGGATCATTTGTCTCATTAGCCAAACCACCAAACAAAAAAATTTTGTCATCGACTAATGTAAAACTATGACCTAACCGTGGACATGGTCCTTCATCATTTTCTGGTGGTTCTGGTTCCAATTTTTTCCATTCCCATTTTGTTGCTTCCAATCGATATAATGCATTTGAATACTTTGCATATTCAATCATACCACCGAACACATAAATTCTTGTACCATCTACAACCAAACCATACGCAGCACAACCAGGTGGTACATCACCTTTCATGGCTGGTACAATCCACTGATTTGCAGATGTATTATAAACATGAAATTCATCTACAATACCTTCATTACCACCACCAAATATTAATATTAAATCTTTTATATTAACAGCTCTATGGCCATGTCTAGGACGTGGTTGTGGTCCTTTAGAGTCAGTGACACGTTTCCACATTAAACTTTTCGGTATTAATTCACTTTTAAGTGTCATTTTAATTTACAATTCTATTTTGGTTTAACTAATAAAAAAATTCCCCCCAAAGAAAACAAAAAAAAATTTTGTTAGTAAAATTTTGTGGTTATATTGAAACTGTTACCTGTTAATTTTTTTGTTGTTTCTATATTTACATTCTATTTAAAATCTCTTACTATTTCTATAAAGTTTATTTTAACAAAATAATTAAATAAATTTATTATTTGCAATTATATTATAGTTCTTTTTAAACCTGTTGATTTTTTTTAAAGTTTATTTTTATCGAAAAAAAAATCATTGGTATTCGAATATACGTCAATATAATATTCTTCGACTATTTTATGAAGATTTTCTTTACAAAAAAAAAAGTTGAAGTTAAAAAAAGCCCGTTCGTCAAGACGCGTACTTTCACATTAATTTTTAACAATCCAGTTTTATAATAATATCATTAAATTTATTGTAAATTTAATTTATAGTTTCTTAAGATGATATTTTATTAAATTTTAAACTATTTTCTATTCCATTTATTAATTTTTTTTATTATAATTTTCTCCCTTATAGGCTTTTGTAAATCCTCCCGGTTGGTTGTTTACAAGAAAAAAAAATGCGAAAAAATGGTGAACTCTTTTCAAGTTACGAAATGTCACAATAATATTGGAAGCAATCAGTGCTGCCGACAGGGCTAAAACTTAACCTAATAATAATTTTGTTATGAAATATTAAAATTTTTTATTTCTATAAAAAATAACTATAATATTGTTAATTGTTAAAATATTACGTATATCATAATTTAAATAAATTATATTTAAATTTTTTTACCATAAAACAAAAATTGTGAATAATTTGATGTGTTTATGGCACGTTATAATGCTATAATAATTTCCAAAAAATATTCTTAACACAAATGAACATTTTGTTTTATGGAATTAAGTGGCTTGTATTATATACAGTAGTAGTAAATTGATTAGTTTTGTGCATTTTGCTTTATTATATCTTCTAATTTTTTGTAGTTGTGATAAAACCATGCAAACACATCCAAATAATATTATGAACTACTGAATAAGGTGCTAAATAACATAGGCTTAGAAAAATCTAGTTTTTCATGGTTCTACCGGTATCCGGTATTTATGGAAGCGACCAGTCGATATTAAGGAAGCTGCCATTTTTAATTTTCAATGTCAATTTTCTGTACTAAAAATATCGCAGGGTTATTATTTAAAGATGGCTAACCATATTTTAAAGGCGCCAATTGTTGATTACCTAAAAACTATTCCAATTTTTTATATTTGTATATTCGACACCTCCCCGCGAAAATATATTAAACCATTTTCAACAATTTACAGGAAACGTACAAAATTTCCTATTTAGTTTGTTTTTCTGTATTATGGTTAATTAGATAATTTGATTATTTTTGTCGTAGAACCGTAACTGAACCAAAACATATCATTCCAATTAAACTAATTAGAATTTTAATTTAGTATAATTTATTTGATAATTTTTATCGGTGTGCAATATTTTGCATTACTATAAAGACGTAACTAATATTTGTAGTGAATTTATGAGAATAACAGAATATTACAACAAATTTTAAAAAATTAAATAATTTCTTGTGATTATTTTGCAATTATTTAATTTATAAAATTTATTCATTTCTAATTTTTACAATTTGGATAAAAGTAAAACACTTTATATACATGTATATATACTTCAAAATATAAACAAAACTATTTTAAATATTTATTTCCGAGTTTTTAAGAAAATATAAATAATCTATTTTGGGTCTGTAGGTAATTTAAAGCCAACTAAATCTGCTGTTTGTTTTACGGTTCTCTCTCCTCTCCCATGATAATTAGCATGGATTTCAGCATGTTTTCGTGAACTATTTAAGTAGCAAAGATACGTTTTTCCAAGAAAATGCATTTCTTCCCTTGCTTTACATAGCGTTTGATCAGTTGTTTGAAATTTCTTAAATTGAGCAACAATGTATTCTGCTGCTAAATTATTTTTAATACATTTGTTTGGTGATGCTAAACGTAATTCATTGAGAAGTGAACGCAATGTTTTCGTTGCAGCCATAACTATTAAATAAAATGTTATGTAACTATATAAAGAACTTTATTAATTAAAATTTACTGTAATTATTCCACTGTTGAATATTTCAACAATTCATCAATTTTAGCAGTTTGTTTAGATTTAAATAAATGTATTACAATATTTTGTACAAGAAGTCCTATTTAGTCTTCTAGGGTCTAGGCAAAACAAATTTTTTTTTTGATATTTAGAAATGTCAAAATAGCAAATACATATGTTTTTAGTAAATTGTACTAAAAGTTTTTATTACATAAAATCTTTTTGAAGTAGACAAAATTGAATTGCTTGTTCATATATTTAATCTTGTTTCAATTTTTTCAATAATTAATTCAATATCACTATATTGTGGTGATCCGGTTTTTTTCCAAAAATCTTTCATTTCAAACTGCCCACAATTTCCTAAAATATGAATAGAAGTATCATTAAAAATATCTTGATATTGATAGTAATTCTCTAATGGGAATTCTTTCATAAATTCTCCAATTTTCTTAACATATTGAGCTTCTTCTTGTAAAATCCTTTCAGGAGTATTTATAATTAATTTCTCAAAACTATTACATATTAAAATAGTTTTTTGTAAACTTTCTAAATCCCAATTGTGCCATAGAAAATTGTTTATAAGTTGCTTTGGACAATGTGGAAGATATAATAAAACATAATTTTCTCCTAAAATTGTGTACTTTCCTTCACAATTCTTAGACATTATATCACAATTTAAAGTTCGTAAAATATTTCTTTCACTTTTACTAAAAATTGGATCATAATATTCAGAATGACTAATTTTTAAATAATCACAAATTTCTAAACTAAATGCAAATTGATGTAACGCAGCTAAACAGGTTGTAAATGATCCTAATCCGAAGCAGACAAAACTTCTAGTTTCCTTATTATTATTGTTATTGGATAATACAGCTCTTTTAAGTACTGATACGGAGTTTGTGAAATATTTTGATATTTTTATTTCATCTCGAACATTTTTCAACCGGCTGACAAATTCAGATTAGTAAAAATAAAAGTTTATAGAACGTGAAATATATCTTACCGTAAAAAAAATCCTTCATCTACTGGATTATCGTTAGTGTTTATACAACTTTTTGATTGGAGTCCATTATGAATTTTTCTCTTTATTTTCTTTTTTCCTGTTATAAAGCGAAATTCATCGATACTTGTTTTTGTTTCTTGGTCGCCCATTTTTTTAACGCTGTCAAGTCAAGTGAAGTGAAAACTTGACAACGTATTCCACACCTTGTTGCTGGCTACACAAAAACTACAAGATATCCAATTATTTATAAAAGATGGCAAGAAAGAACCTCTTATAAATAATTCGAAATATACCCGTAGATAAAGGTAAAAACAAGACAAGAATTAAGTTCTTATTCGTCATCTATGAAATACCTTAATAATACTTTTTAGCTGGTTGATAGAGAACAATATTTGTTTTTAATTATAAAAATTTGAAATCCAATAGATGCCGCTGTATACACATCCAGTATTAATGTCTTATGCTGCCCATACACTGAGTAATTTGGTTGCACGACGGTTGCCCAACCACGCCCATAAATATCTAAATTTTTTGATATTTTTGCAACCGATTTGGCAACCATCAAAATGGTTGCATAACCGTTCCACAAACTAAGCAACTTACCATAGTTTGCAACCAGTTGCGCAACCAAATTGCTCAGTGTATGGGCAGCATTAGACAGACAACTACCTAAAACGTGCCTTCATAAACACTTTTTGGATAAATGAAATTTTTAAATATTTAGAAAGAGAAAGAAAACTTAGGGCATCTCCATCTATTCTATGCTTGTAGTATGCTACAATATTTTTATATTATGCTGTTCCATTCTTCCATTTTAATTCTTCGTCGTTGGTGAGCCAGCCATAAAAAACTTTAGTGTTGGAAAAGCGCCAATTTTACACGTGCTTTTGTATTATATAGCGTTGTCATAAGCAGCAGCTACTGTTTAATATTTTCTTCTGTGATTTATTTCAATAATTTGTAAAGTTTTGTAATATTGCTTCAAAATGATTAAAACAAATAAAATAAAAAATGAAAATACAAAGCTTTTAAAACATAAGCGCGTGCAAGATGATATTCGCGTTATTAAAAAACAGAAAAATGATAAGCGTGTACAAGTTATAAAAAACATAAATGGTACATCTAATTTTTAATTATTTTCATTGTAATAATTAGTTAATAAAATTTTATGAAATTACAAAATGGAAATTCTAGTAAAAAGTAACATAAAACTAATAAAAATCTCTTAAAAAATATTCTAGCTGAAGAAAATTCTGAATTTGAAGTTAAAAAAGAAATGGCCGAACTTGAGACCGATCAAGAAATTATCACATCTGAAGACGAAAACGGAATTGCTTTGGAGAATGGAGAAGCCATGGATGAATCTGAAGATGAAGAAATAGAAATTGAACGAAAACACAAAAATAAAGTTTATAATGCTATTAAAAACAATACAACTCAAAATAAGCGAAAAAATCTTCCTGAATATAAACTAATGGTCAATAATCTTCCAATTGATACGAATTTTCCTGATCTAGTCAGACTTTTTTCAGATTCTGGAGCAATTGAAAAAGTAATTATTAGCAATCCAGAAACTTTTGAGTTTGGTTTGAAGAAAACTGACTCTCTCAGAGCTATAATTATTTTCAAAAAAAAAGATTCAATTCAAAAAGCAATGAAGTACAATGAATCTGAATATAAGGATCGTCAAATTTTATTAACAACAAATAATTTAAGACCAAATATAAAGCAAAAAAAAATTCGTTTTCCACCAAATGTATCAATTTTTCTTAAGAATGTTAAAAAAGGTACATCATAGATTAAGCTATAAATATTTTAATATACAATATATTCTTTTTAAGGTACAAATGAACAACAAATTAAAGAATACTTTTCAAGTTGTGGGGAAATAAAAGATATACTAATCAACCAAAAAGGTACAGTCTATGTAAGATTTGCTAAAACAGAATCAATTCCACCAGCATTAGCTTTGAGTAATACTGTACTAAATGAGTCAAAAGTTGGTATATTTAGATATAAAAAATTAATTCCATCGAAATTTAAAAATCATTCACAATATGAAAATAATTTGATTAAAAAAATTGAAAACAAAATAATGTTGAAATTAAAAAATAAAAACCAAACATAAAAAACCAATATTTTAGCAATCAGTCCACACTATGCTAGATACATATAATTTATAAAGATTTCTGTATAATATTTGAAAGATAAATAAAATCAAGTTTTGAAGAAAATAAACGATTTATAGACAATTATACTAAGGCTTATATACACAATAAAATATACAAGTTAAGATTTCTCTCATCGATTTTAAAATAGTCCAAAATTAAAGTACCAGTCTTAGTTATTATTATTACACGTTTAGTGATACCATGTAAATAATTAGCTGAAAGCATTGACATTGTTATACTGTTTTTCATATGTTCAACTCATAAGTATAAATTAGATCTAGTTTATTGTAGAAGGCTATTACAGTTTGCATACTGTTTATTGTATTATAGGTAAAAAGATAAAAGGTAAAAAATGTATTTTACATAAAAAATAAGACATATATTTGATGATAATAATTTGTAGTTGTACAATAATTACTGTTTTATTGACCTTTGAAATGTATTAATTTTGTGAAAATATTTCTTATATTATTTTCTTTATTTTGCATTATAATTTCATAATTAATCTTAGTCTGCAAATATATATATTTGCTTTTTGTAAGAGGCTGAAGTGATTATCTGTAGGTTCTTGTTCTAATATAATATATGATTACTTAAATATAAAAAAATGTTGTCGCCTATGAAGTTAATAATTATTAGTTTATATTCACGAAGATTTTTTCGCTTATTTTAAGTTGTATTGTTTTTAATAGCATTATAATCTTTATTCATAGTACTTCGTAACTTTTACCAGGTCTTTCGAGGGAAAAGATAATCCTTCTTTAGTTTTGTGATTAATGAGTGAATGCTCAAAGTCGTTGTCTGTCTGCTCTGCAAAAAGTGCAGCGACACATGCTGTGCATTTCAACGTTTTTTTCAATTTATATGACACGAAACCTGCTATATACGTTGTAATATGTTCTGTGCATTTTGATAATGGTACATAATCCTCAACATGTTCCTCATTATCTTCAGGTGTATAAAGCAGGCTGAAATTATTTTTAATTGAACTATTTATTTGTGTAACAGCTGAACTGTATGACAATATATGAATTTCTTCTTGCGATACACAGTTACCAATACCGCCTTCTCTTATTTCGGTCCTGATTATAAGTTTTTTGTAAGAGGCTTTAAATAACTTAGCGGTTGGATTATTGTTACCTCAAAGTCTTGACCGAATGGAACAAAAAAAATAATTCAAGATGATCTTTCGAAATTTTATAGATTGGGAAAAATTTCAAAAGCCCTGTTGGTATGTAATCATTATAAATTTCGCAAATGTTACTAAACCCAATGATAACGCCTTCAAATCCTAATTTGCGACTTCCATATATTATTGATTTTATATAAGGCACAACTTGCTTTACGTAATCACATATATCTATAAAATAGAAGAAAGGAATATTAAAAATTGTATATATATTATAAACAATAAATTACCATTTAAGTTACTTTCGCACATCGCTTTCTTTGAATTAACTGCAGATATTTTATGGCTATTTGAAATATCAAAACATTTATTAATTTGTTTGAAAAATTCAATAGTTGCTTCACATCCTTCAAATTGTGGTAATTTTAATTCTTTTAGGCAAAATTCTAAAAATTCTAATAATTAATTTTAATAAGTTTAAAAAATCTTCTTACTACACATAACCTTTCACATCAATTATTTGACATCAAATAACAATCTGATTTTGAGAACTTGATTTTCTTATGCTGCCCATACACTGAGTAATTTGGTTGCGCAACTGGTTGCACGACGGTTACCCAACCACGCCCATAAATATCTAAATTTTTTGATATTTTTGCAACCGATTTGGCAACCATCAAAATGGTTGCATAACCGTTCCACAAACTAAGCAACTTACCATAGTTTGCAACCAGTTGCGCAACCAAATTGCTCAGTGTATGGGCAGCATTAGACAGACAACTACCTAAAACGTGCCTTCATAAACACTTTTTGGATAAATGAAATTTTTAAATATTTAGAAAGAGAAAGAAAACTTAGGGCATCTCCATCTATTCTATGCTTGTAGTATGCTACAATATTTTTATATTATGCTGTTCCATTCTTCCATTTTAATTCTTCGTCGTTGGTGAGCCAGCCATAAAAAACTTTAGTGTTGGAAAAGCGCCAATTTTACACGTGCTTTTGTATTATATAGCGTTGTCATAAGCAGCAGTTACTGTTTAATATTTTCTTCTGTGATTTATTTCAATAATTTGTAAAGTTTTGTAATATTGCTTCAAAATGATTAAAACAAATAAAATAAAAAATGAAAATACAAAGCTTTTAAAACATAAGGGCGTGCAAGATGATATTCGCGTTATTAAAAAACAGAAAAATGATAAGCGTGTACAAGTTATAAAAAACATAAATGGTACATCTAATTTTTAATTATTTTCATTGTAATAATTAGTTAATAAAATTTTATGAAATTACAAAATGGAAATTCTAGTAAAAAGTAACATAAAACTAATAAAAATCTGTTAAAAAATATTCTAGCTGAAGAAAATTCTGAATTTGAAGTTAAAAAAGAAATGGCCGAACTTGAGACCGATCAAGAAATTATCACATCTGAAGACGAAAACGGAATTGCTTTGGAGAATGGAGAAGCCATGGATGAATCTGAAGATGAAGAAATAGAAATTGAACGAAAACACAAAAATAAAGTTTATAATGCTATTAAAAACAATACAACTCAAAATAAGCGAAAAAATCTTCCTGAATATAAACTAATGGTCAATAATCTTCCAATTGATACGAATTTTCCTGATCTAGTCAGACTTTTTTCAGATTCTGGAGCAATTGAAAAAGTAATTATTAGCAATCCAGAAACTTTTGAGTTTGGTTTGAAGAAAACTGACTCTCTCAGAGCTATAATTATTTTCAAAAAAAAAGATTCAATTCAAAAAGCAATGAAGTACAATGAATCTGAATATAAGGATCGTCAAATTTTATTAACAACAAAAAATTTAAGACCAAATATAAAGCAAAAAAAAATTCGTTTTCCACCAAATGTATCAATTTTTCTTAAGAATGTTAAAAAAGGTACATCATAGATTAAGCTATAAATATTTTAATATACAATATATTCTTTTTAAGGTACAAATGAACAACAAATTAAAGAATACTTTTCAAGTTGTGGGGAAATAAAAGATATACTAATCAACCAAAAAGGTCCAGTCTATGTAAGATTTGCTAAAACAGAATCAATTCCACCAGCATTAGCTTTGAGTAATACTGTACTAAATGAGTCAAAAGTTGGTATATTTAGATATAAAAAATTAATTCCATCGAAATTTAAAAATCATTCACAATATGAAAATAATTTGATTAAAAAAATTGAAAACAAAATAATGTTGAAATTAAAAAATAAAAACCAAACATAAAAAACCAATATTTTAGCAATCAGTCCACACTATGCTAGATACATATAATTTATAAAGATTTCTGTATAATATTTGAAAGATAAATAAAATCAAGTTTTGAAGAAAATAAATGATTTATAGACAATTATACTAAGGCATACACAATAAAATATACAAGTTAAGATTTCTCTCATCGATTTTAAAATAGTCCAAAATTAAAGTACCAGTCTTAGTTATTATTATTTTTAAAAATAATATTTATAAATTATATAATAATAATGTTTACTTTATCGATTCGAACAGCATCACTAGTTAAAAAATAATTTTCCTTGCCAATTTTTTTAGGTGGTTTCGATGAAAATGTGCAGAACAAATTCTGCTATTTGTGGTTATGATTGGTAACTTTTCTGTAGTACTTATTGCGATTATCCACTTTTGTTTCATTTCTCCATCATTTGGAAATCTTTAAATACAAAAAAAATCAATAAAATTTTGGTACACTAAATAACACATATTTTTAATTTACTCGTAATTAAAATATTTTACTTAGGTAGGGCCCTTAAAAAAAACCAGCCCTGTTGAAGTTGTCATTTTGCATTGTCAAACAATATTTTCAATTGAAACAAAAATGTTAAATTATGAAATAAAAACTTAAATTTTCTTAATTATTTTCATTTTATTTAATTAATATAGTAAAATATTTTACGAAAACCTTAAAAAAAAATGAAAATAACATAGCTGTAAAGAAACCTTGTTTTCAACATCAAAATTAATTGCACAATTTGGAATGATGTACTACTCTTTCCTTCCACAGAATTTAATTTTATTATGCATAATTAGGATATTTATTGCTTTTACTATAAAATATTATTTATTACAAAATTACTTTCTTTCTCTAATAATTAATTTTAATAAGTTTAAAAAATCTTCTTACTACACATAACCTTTCACATCAATTATTTGACATCAAATAACAATCTGATTTTGAGAACTTGATTTTCTTATGCTGCCCATACACTGAGTAATTTGGTTGCGCAACTGGTTGCACGACGGTTGCCCAACCACGCCCATAAATATCTAAATTTTTTGATATTTTTGCAACCGATTTGGCAACCATCAAAATGGTTGCATAACCGTTCCACAAACTAAGCAACTTACCATAGTTTGCAACCAGTTGCGCAACCAAATTGCTCAGTGTATGGGCAGCATTATAGTTCTATTTTTATTTTTTTTATTTGAATACAAAATATAATCGCGCCAGAAAACTATGTAAATAAGTAAAAATTGTTTTCAATGTGACAAATAGCAAGTAAAATAACCAATCATATATCTTATTCTTCCATCACAACATAAGTGTCACAATCTTATGATAGATGGCACAATAATGAATTTTTCACGATATATTAAAACAAAAATTTATCATAATTGTAAGTATAAAGCATTTTGGGCATGCAAGAGTAGCACAATTAATTTTACATCAAATGTTCAACTCCAATAAATTTATATAAATTATGTATACATATATGACATATAAACTACATTGTAGTTTATTACATAATTATACAATTATAAAATTTGTTTCATTAAAAATGTTGCTGACATTTGAACTTTTTTTTCCTACTTCCAGTGAGTGAGTACTAAGAACATCAAAAGGTTTAATGCAAATTTCATAAAGGTCCATAAAACTGCATAAAAAACCTAATCTACATGTAGCTTCGATGTGAACTAACACAAGAGCTGTGAAACAGTTTAAATTTAGATAAAATTCTATAATAAAATACCCCTTTTTCTAAAATAAATTAATCCGTTTTTTTTATTCCATAGATTTTTTTTATATAAAATCGAGACTTTAATAAAGGAACCTTATGTATATCCTGATCTTAAATTTAAAAAAATGTTGGTGTTCAGTAAAGCTTAGATTTTATCACATAGTCCTTGCTGTTTTTTATTAGTAATGGCAAATATTTAAAAATATTAGCTCTTTATTGTGTTATTTTTATAGAATTAAAATTATCTGACCACCCTTAGATATTTCTTATTTGAAATTAAATTTGAAATTTTTAAAATAAACTGATGTAATTTACCCCTAAATCCAAAATAAATTCTCTGACAAACCACAACAAACTGATCTTATACATAGTCAAAACCACTTCAAGTTTATTGATCATAAAAAGCCGGTTCTTAAAAATTAACATAAACCAAACTAAAATCGAGAGAATTAATAAAAAGATTTTATTTTATACCATAATAAAATTCGTAATACTGAGCATAATAAGAGATTTCAAAAAAAAGTTGTCTTTAAAAATTAAATTTTATGTTATTTGTAATAATACTTATTTTTTTTTTTTAATACTCCAAGATATTAAATATTTTCACTCACAAATATGGCGATCATAATACGATCTTCTCCAGAAATTAAGACCGATTGCTGTTTTATGATGGAGAAAAAAAAATTTAAAAACCAAATTCAGTATTTCTCGAGACGCTGTTAAACGAACAACACAATTTATATTCTCAATATATTTGTTGTACCGGATTTCTTTTAAAAACATATCATTTTTTTTCTGCTTCTTTTTATGTTGTTGACTTTATATGAATTTTGTTTTGTGCCTTCATTCATTAATAAATTAAAAAAATACGGGGACACCTTATTTCTTTCCAAATAATTTATATATAGACAAAAAAAAAAATCCAGTTTTTCTTGAAAGTGCTAATTTCGTGATCATATCAATAATTTTGAAACATTGATTTTTTTTTTTGTTGTTGTTGTCTAACATTAATCTTTTTCATATAATTTGATAAAATTACATTATTATCAAATTTACATTTTATTTGTAATAAATATTTATAAACAATATTTAAATTATTTATATTTAAATAAAAAATATTTAATTAATTTAAATCCAAAATATTTTCAAAATTTTTATTATTAACCATTTTACAAAACATTAACATAAATCAACGCATATAAATTCACTTGATGTGTAAAAAAGAAAAAAATGAAAAGATTCAATTGAATTTTTTGAAGAAATCTGAAATTAAACTAACCTACTTTCTATAATATTGCTGAATTCCTCCATTATGGTCATATAAAAAAACAAAAAACACACAAATTTATTACAGTTTGTAAAAGTATCTCTTTCTCGGTGTGAAAAATTATTTAAAAAAATATAAAATATAATAATAATAATAATTAAACAAAAAAAAAAAAAGAATATTTAAAAAATACTTTTAAGATACATTTAAATTACCTGATATATATGCATTAAAATTGTAATATAATCATCTAGTTTCAGGTATATTATATTTTTTTTCTGAATGAAACATTATACTTACTTATTAGTGTCTAACTTTAGCGTGTTGATTATTTTTTTTAATTTTTCTGAATAATAATTAAAAATTTTTAATTAAAAGAAAAAGTTGACAAAAAAAAGGAAAAAAAAAAAAAAATAACCAATCAAGAAAAATTTTTGCAAAAAGAAAAAGTGCAATAAATTAAAAGGAAATTTAACAAAACTATCAGAAAATTTTAATAAAAAAAGTGAAATTTTGATTATTTTTTAAAAAGTACATTTATTTTTGTTTTTAATTTTCACACCTTCAAGATTCACAGAGTTACAACAAATGTTTCATTGTGGTTACAATTAAAATTTTTTTTTTAGAAAATTTGTTTTTGTGTTTTTTAATTTCGGATTGGAAATTTTTTGCAGACATTTTTTTGATTATACGGAATACATCAAAAGGTAAGCAAGATATTAATATTCAAAGCGTTTAATTTTATTTTTTTTTTGGACTAAGTAATTTTTATTTAGTAATAGACTAAATATAGTGATACACTAATTGTATATATATAGATTCAATTTATTTCTGTGGAAATGTGTTTTACAAACTAGAATTCTTATATAAGTTTCTGAAAAAAAGTTATTACTTCGCTTGAAGAAATCCAGAATATGTATTTAGTATATATATAATGTACAAACAATTCTCTGGAAATTTGAAAACCATTACATGGAAAATTTCAAGATTAAATTTTTAGCATTCCAAAATTATCAAAAATATTAAATTTTAGGTTTTTTCACAAATTCAATCAATTTTTTTGTAGATTATTTACTAAATATTATACATAATTAATAATAAGCTCTTTGTTGGAAAAGCAATTATTCTTTCTGCAATTTAAGTTTCACTAAAGTGGATATCCAGCATCGCATATCATGTTTAGTTGGTGACAAAAATTGAAAGATAGAAAATATTGAAAAACTGATATTTTACTGTCGGCATTTAAAAAGATCCAAAATGTATAAAACATACTGAAAAAAATGTTATGCTGCGCGGCATTTTCTTAAACTATAATAAATTTCTGCGCAGTTTGTCTTTTTAACTAACAAAACAAAAAAAAACAAAAAAATACAAAATTCTGATTAAAATCTTATTTTTTAATTATGAATCAAAAAAAAAATATACAAAAGTTACAAAAAACTTTAAAGAAAATAAAAATGTAATTTGAGTATCGCTGAAATGATTTAGCATAATAATATAAAAATATACAATTTTGCATATTCGTAATACGTAGACATGCTTTAAGATTTTTTTTTATGTTTTATTCAAAATTATTTTAAATATTCGTTTTTTACTGTGCTTTTTTTTTTTTTTGTATTTGTTAAACTGAATTTTAAATTGAATTTTAAATATGATCGAATAATAATTGAAAAGTATTATTTTTCTGATTTTGCAATATCGACAATGTCATTGTGGTTCACCTTTAAGTTATCTGGTGTTGTGTAAATGCAATGAACTTTAAATAATTTAAATCTTTTTTTTTTTTTTTTCAAAAGAAAAATTTAATCGGCGGAAAAAAAACAATGCAAATTGAATATCGTAAATTAAGCAATAGTTAGTTTTTTTTCCAAATTGAAATTTTAATTAATTTTTGTATAACAGAAAGAAATATTGCCTTACAATCATTTTAGGGTATAAAATATTGTGAAATTTAACGTGCGATTAGTATCGGATTTTTTAATAAAAAGGGCGACTAGTGTGGGTTTAGAATGACAATTAAAATATTGATCTTATATGACAATTATAATTAAAAGTAGAAAAAGGTTTTCGTTTTGGAAACAAATTTCAATGAGAATTTAGTACCACTTAGTTTTTTAAATCTGGAAAATTTGTTTACACAAAGTTTAATTGATATTATTTGATTATTTGTTGTTCTGGGTTAAATTATCGAGTTCGTTACTTATACAAATTACAAATTTCTTTAAAAAAATTGTTACTTCTCTTGATGAAATTAACTTGTGCAACTTAATAATTATGTTCATTGATATTTTATGAATAGAGTAATTTAAAAATATTTAGGTAATATATAAACTGGTTATTATTTTAAAACCTGGAAGATATTATAATATGGAAAAAATCTTTAATGAAAAAAAGTATGTGAACAATGTACGGAAATACAATGATCTTTATTATAAGTTGATTTTCCATAACGAATATTATAGATGTAGAATAGATTTTTTTTAAACCTAAATGATATTCAAATTACTTTATATTAGTAGAATATATTAGTGATACTTTACCTACTTTATATACATATTTATTTTATTTGTCTACCAATTATGATAAATAATATTTTTCTAAATATGGTAATGAAGTGATTTCAATGAATGTGAACAATGATAAATAAAAATATTTATTTAAAAAATAGGGCATATATTTGTATATATTTTAATAGATTTTTTTATTATACAGTTTTTTGATTCTATCTTTGAATTTACGTAACTTACAAATATTGCCAGAATATGAAAATAAATTGAACTATCACTCTGTATATGAAGTGGAGGAAGTTTGAATGATATCCTATCGAAGATTATGTATACAATTCAAAACTAAATCACTTAAATATTTAGTTTATAAAAATTTTCAACTTTTTAATTTATTTTAATGAAGGATCGACAAAACGTCCTTATAATATTAATTTTGTGGAAATTTTCCCAAAACCTGATATTTTTCAATCGATAAATTTTCATTTCCATTGCTTAACAGTTAAACTTGTTATTGCGTATGAAGCAAATTATTGTGTATATCAAAATTTTGGTATACGTTTTTGGCAAATTTCCATAAAATTATTTCAATTTACTGATCGTCTTATATTCAATTCAAAGATTATCAAGTGATCGTATTTTAATCTTTTTAGATCACGATCAATTAGTAGTTTTAATAAATTTTCCTTAGCATAACCTTCAACTTCATATATAGCAATCTAATTTGTTGCCACATCTAGTGATATAAGTTTCTTAGAAATATGTATTAATAGTTTAAATTGAATTTATTGACAAATACTCTAATGCTAATCAGTGGAATATTGACTTTATATCTTGTCATTTGTAGTTAAATAAAATATCCTTTGCTGAAAAATATCTATTTTTTTCTAATCGATAATACCTTTTGACACGTCATGGTTTTGTATATATGAACCCATTAATAATAACAAATATTTTGACAGAATTAATTATATATTAATGAAATGTTATTGAACTTATTTAGTATTAAAAAAAATATATAATTTAGAAACTCCAAACATATTTATGTTTACAATATTATTTACAACCTGTTGAAATTTAGAAATTTATATATTATACCATATGATTATATGTATTATGGAAAAAATACAACATAATTTTTTTGTTTTTACATGGTAAATGAACATGAAATAATTGTTTTTTAATTAAAATATTTTTTAACGTATCCAAAACTAAAAATAAAAATGTAAAATTAATATAGTACAAGGTTTAATATTGCCAAATTGTAAATTAGAAATCATCAATTTGGCCTTAAACATTTCAAATACCATATCAAAAAGATGAATAATTGTTTTTTTTTCAGTGACAATTAACCTATTACTAGGTGTACTTTAACTTCACTATAATCCTACGACATTTCAAGAAGTTTATCTAAGTCTCAGGAAAGTGTATCTTTTACGCTAGTACATCATGAAAATAACTTAAGAATATACAAGTTCATATTTCAACGTCGGTAACTATTGCTGAGGCTACCATCGAGTTGGCTCCGTGGACTTTCGAAATACATTCCATTTCGAAATTTTGTAAATAACCTTTTTTAAAAGTATAATTTTTTTTTACCTTGTTTTTCATTTCAACTCTTATTCACTATCATCCCAAAAACCAATTAAAATTATAATAAATAAATTATAGTATCGCTATTTTAAAGTGAAAATTAAAACAACTTGTTTTTGTTTTTAATCTCATTTATTTAGCTATCACTAAGCATGTTATTAAATTTTTAAAATAAAGTCTCGGGTCTACAATTTTTCAACCAGACTTTTAGGCGTTTTATATCAAGAAATTGTTAATTTCATTAAATTTTTTTTTTATTTATGATATAAATTACATTTAGATATCACCTTTTCCCTTTAATAAAAGCGAAAGCCGATTAAAATTACTGAAAAAAAATAAAAAAAAAAATTAACAAACCAGTTGTGTTAATTTTTATATATACCTGGAAAACAACAGTGTTGATTGTAGTTTGTCCGTGCATGATCAAAAAACTGTCGTCACTCAAAATATAAATTCAAGAAATGTTTTGGGTTTCTTGAAAAATATCATACCAAATATGGACATTTTAAGTCAGTCGAGTTTATAATTTCAAATGATTTACTACCATATAATTTTCGTATGTCTCAAGTACAAAAATCATAATTTTTTGTTGGAAATTTCTATTTTAAAATTTTACAATAAAAACTGCATAAAAATGCCACTATCAATCAGCATTTCCATAAGATATACTTTCATTAAATTAATATTCAATATATTTCAATACAAAATTGTTAATAGTCAAATTTTTTTTAAAAGAAAACACTAAAATTATACATTTTGGAAATTTGTCACACATTTTAAAGAAGAAGAAAATCAAATTCCACCTGCCGCCAAAAAAAAAACTATTTGAAAATTATTAAAGAAACAAAAAAAAAAGGTGCGTTTTAAAAACAAATAAATTTAATAATAAAAAAACGAAAAAATCAATAAATTTCCTTAAATATTCAAAAATTAATTAAAAGAAATTGTCATATCTCATTATATGTAATTTCACTCAATAATTGTTTTTGAATTATTTATTGACCATTTGTAAATATTTAATGGTGATATTTCACGTTTGACTTTTAAATGGCGGCTATTATTCAACATATGTTTTATGTTTTATTTTTTATTTTTTTGAAAAATACGTGATTTGATTTTTTTTTGTTTTCTTTTAGAAAATTATAGTCTACAGGCGACAAAATCATTAAATTATTATTATTTACAATTTTCAAGTGAAATTGTTATTTTAATAAATTTAAAATTTGGTATTTACCTGATGATATGTTTATTTTATATTTCAGATTGGATATACATATGTATTTTTTCCTTGATATTTAATTTGGCTATTAAGATAAAATTGTATATTTTTATATATTTTATATATGAAAGTCATCAATTATTTAGAAATTTTGGCAAATTTAGCTTATAAATTATTTTGCCAAGTATTAGTTGTGCCAACACCTTTAAATCTTATCTAATAATTAGATCAGATTCCTCGATAATAATGAATGGTCGAAAAATAATTGACTTGCTTTTGTAGCTGGCAGTCTATTGTCTAACTAACTATCAACAGAGACAATCAATTTTTTTCAGTCTCTTCAGTCTATTAAAAGCATATGAGTTTCTTCAGTCTATTAAAAACATACTCTGTCGTTAACAGATATATTCGTTAATAGACTGAAAGATTTTTATAGGAAGTGTACATTTTTTCTCACCAAATTCTATTAAAGCTTATTATTAATTGGCTTTTGATTAACTCTTTTTTTTTTTTTTAGTAAAGTCAAAAGAAAATTTATTCCCATGTTGTAGTTTTTTCATAATCTTCATTCCGTTTGAACACCGCTTCATGAAAATTTATTATGTTTACTTAATTCTTATAATTTCTTCAACTTCTAATATAGGCAATTTAATTTTTGTTATTATTTTGAAGATAATTGAATATTTCAGGCTATAACTTAAATTCGTTTCTATTAGTGAGAGTATTTAAAACTATTAGTTTTCATAAATTATTTAATCGTTTCATTTTTCAAAAAAAATTGTTAAACAATTTTTATGGGGTTTTTCACATTAGACAATTTGATTATTTATTGAAAAGAAACATTAATATGAATATGTTTTATGAATTTTAATTAGAAATATATAGAAATTTCGAAATTAGCATGTTTTTAAATTTAACATTTAGTGAATTAATTTTTGAATGAATTTTAAATTTTTTGTTAATAATTATGTTTTCTTTATTCAATTTTGAGATTTATTTATTTTTTTTTATGTATATTTTTTTAATGCTATAATAATTTGTTTTATGGTTAATTTTAATTCAAAATTTAAAATAAACTCATCAAAATTATTTAGGTTAAGGAACTTTAAAATTGAATATAATATTTATTTTATATAAATTTACGATATAAAGAATTATAATAATATATTCTATTCTAAATAACTAATTTTGAAAATATGTAGGTGAATATTTTAGCCTAAAGCAAAATATTATATCAAATATTTTCAAAAGAAATTTGAACTATAAATTTATCGATTATATTTAATATCAATTATATGTTGTACTCAACAGAGTTTAATCAACTTTATTGTCATTTATAACTATACGATTATGATTTTTATTTTATACGAAATTGTTTTAACAACAATAATAATATTTAAACAATAATAATTAATTAATCCTTACCAAAAAAAAAATTCCGAAATAAGATTTAAGTATAGTAAGTATGGTATCATAAATTTGGTAATAAAAAAATTCTTAAATATTTAACATTTATCATTTGAGTGGATTATAATTATATCCGCACAAACCATTGATCTCTATAGAAGCATGTACACATTGGATTTTATTTACCATACTAATTTTAGATTAATAGTTTCAAATTGTAGTCTTTAAATTAGCCTTTAATGAATGTGAATTTATGGTCAACTTTCATATTTTTGTTTAATAATATCTATATATAAATATTGCCAATGAGAAAATCAGATAATAATTTTTCTCATAATATAATATATTTAATAAATATCACAAAAAAAAAACATGAAACTTTCAAAGTATAAATATACTATATAAAAAAAAATTGTATTATTATGAGTCATTTTCCAAAAAGAATTTTCCAATTTCAAACTTAATCATTTTTGTTGCTCGCGCACATTAAAAAAATCAAAAATTCCAGCATATGGCAAATTTTCATTCCTTTAACAAGTAAAAATTATGAAATATGTAATATTAACAAAAAAAAAAAAAAAACAGCAGAAAAGAAAAACTTCAATTATTTCTTTATAAAATTTATTTGTAAGTTTTCTTTTTTTTTATATCCAATATTACGGTTTTATTTTTCTCTGATATATTTATCCAACCGAAACAATTCCAAACCATGGTTTAAACAAAAAAATATAAAATATACTTTGAGTAATAACGAAATATACCAACAAAAATTTCATCTAGTTATGTCCATTGAAGGAATGTTTTTTACTCAATAGGAACATTAAAAATACAATACTTCATTTATTAAGTTAAGTTAAAAAAAAAAAATAATAATAAAAATTACAAAAATAACCAATGAGGGAAAATTTTTATGCCATGTTTTTGTCGGTGCAAGAGTTTCAGATCAACAAATATTTACACAAAGTTTCATCTTACTTGACTTTTTAACAATTTTCAAACAATAAAGTTAAAAAAAAAATATATGTATTACATACTATATCTTTTCTGTTAAATTTGATATTTTTGTCTGGAGCCTGAATTACTTTCATATTTTTTTGCTGTTGACTGTAAAATATATTTTTTTTTACTGAATTATATGTGTATACGCACATTCGAAAGTGTTATTTTAGCATATATTATAAATTTAAAATTTGTTTTTAAGAAATAATATCAGTTAAAATAAAAAATGTAATGTGTATATATTAAAGGCTTAGTGGGTGGTTTTGAATTAAATATGCAATTTATTTCAACAACAAATTACTGAAAATATTATGCCTTTAAGATTATATGAGTAAAATAATTTAACGTTTATGAGTTGCATAGTTATTTGATCTCAGTAAAGAATTTATGATCAATTTAAAACAGGAAAAGGATGGGGACCATACATATACAAATTAAATTAAACCCTAATTATGTTTTTTAAAGAAATATAAAACTTTTTCTATATATGCATTGAAAAATATTATGAAAAATTTTATTAATTTCTTATATCGAGAGGTCACTACAGTAATATTTTAGTATCCCTGGTGATGAATGTGCGATATCCCGGTGATGAATGTTCGATAGGTTTAGGTTTATTTTAGGATAGATCAATTTCCAGTCAGTCATCGCAACTATTCGGCTTATTGTGACGACTTTGTCACTGATTTAGCTCTAATGCGCAATGTATTTGGACAGCTGTCTCAGTGACATTTTTCTTCAGGCATTTATTTAGTAGAGCAATGATTTCGTATGTAGCTGTGCAGATTATTTTTGCCTTGAATTATAATAAATTTTATAAAATTTTGTATTAGTTGTTAGCATTTTTTATTAATTTTATTATGATTATAATTAAATTTTATTTAGTAGAGCAATAGTTTCGTATACTTCCAATAAATTTAAGATATGCACTCATTATAATAATTTTTAAAATTTTCATATTTGTAAAAAACATTATAATCAAAATTATCTTATGTAGAGCATAAATTTTGATAAAAAAAATAGTTTTTTTGGGGATTAAAAATAGGTTTACGAAAATCTTCGGAAATTATAAAATTTACGATATTGGCCAAAAAAATTATTAAAATACGTGTTTTACGAACTTGATAGAAAGGCTTACCGAAACTGTTTTTCGAACAAATAAAGTTTTTTTTTACGAAACATGAGCCAAGAACAACACTATTCAAGAATTCCAAAACTAAATAAACATAATTCACATTTAAACGCTTTTGTACGGTCCCTCACAAATCATACTAAATGCATTTTTTCCCCTAACCTATTAATTTCTTTGGGAATCTATTTTTTTTTAAATAAGTTATCGTCTTGAAGTTGATCGTTTACGCGTCGCGATCACATAAACTACATCGAATCAATCAAGCGATATTAGTTTAAAAAAAAAACACTTAAATTGATCATTTTTCATGAATGAAACAGAATAAATTTTGTGATAGACAAATGAAAGAAAAATTGAAACTAAAACCTCGACCAATTTATAATTGGATAATGGGTGCTGCGAAGACTACTGAACAATAAATATAAATATAGTTGAATAAATGTTATAGATACAAAAATTTAATATATATATATATCTATATGAAAACATAAAAATGATGTTGTTGTTATTTTGTATGAAATACAGATTCCCTTGAAATGCATTTTTCATGAAAGTAGAGAAGATCTTAATTCTGGATTGTCGACATTATAATCATCAGAAAAAGTATACATAGAAGATGAACTTTGACTAATTGAAAATAAAAAATAAATATTAAGAGAAATAAAAACTTATGTAGAAGGGAACAGACAGATTAGATGATATACTTTAGTTTAGTTACTTGTATATGGCTTCTGCATACATTGATCACCACCAACCACCATGGTCAGTTCTGTTCTTACATATTTTTTATATTATTATTATTAAATACAATTCATTTTTATGGAGACTTACATATTAACTTGTTGTCGGGGTCGATAATCTTTCCATTTCCATGATGAAGAAAATGTACAGAAATATTTCCAGAAAGAGAAATTTTCTCGTTTTTTTTTTAAATGTAATTCTTATGTTTTAATAAAAAAAATAAACAAATTAATAAATTTATTTATGTTTTATGTTTTTTGTTTTTGTTTTGGTTTTCTTTATAAATAAGGGAAATTGTTGAGGAATTTAATAGCTAAAACATTAAATTAATAATTCGAAAATTTTATTTGTGCGGAAGAAAGTTTTATTATCAAATAATAATATTTGAAATATTTTGGTTTTATATCATCATTTTTAAGATTTAACTTTTTATTTTATATAATTTTTGTAATACATATAATAGAAATTTTATATTAAGAGCTCTTATTAAATTTACATAAATTATAAAATTATAAAAGTTTTTGAGAAATTAAAAATAATATTTTTAAAATGTGATATAATCGATTAGAAAATAATGGAAAAAACAAAAAATTATACTTTAATGACGATGGTTATGTAAATTTAGATTAAGTTTTTAAGCACTATTTTAATATAACAAAAAAAATATTGTCATTTGTGCAAGCATTTAAAAAGAGATTCTTAAGTAAAATATTATAGCAAAATATGTTAAAGAAACTTCAAATTATAATTTATATTTTCCAATATTTTCAGTATATTTTTTAAAATACCACGAATAAGCTTGGATGCACCATTACTATTTTATAAAAAGTACATATTGCCACTAAAAAATAGTTTTCGTTATTGGAATTTTCGTTGAAAGATGAAAGTTTTGAGTTTATAATTAATAATTAAAATTTATGAGTATGAAATTTAATTGAAATGAACGCCAATAATTTATAATTTTGATAAGGATAATTTGCAATTTTAAAATATTAAATGTGAATTTATAGTGTGAAATTTAACAAATTTCCATACGATTTTTAACATATCTCCGACTATCAAGAAAAGAAAATTTTCCAATAATAGTAATACTGTATATTTCTAATGTAAAATTTTAATATACTGTCATTCTAAATGTTTGCACAAAGACATTATTTTTACATCAAAATCCGCCATAAAAGATTATTTAAATTTTCTATAAAATTTAAGTATTTATAGTTAAAAGGTACTGTGAGCATAGGTGTTAACTTACCACTTACCAAAGTAACTAACAAAATTTTATAAATCATTTTAATTTAATTGACGTTTTTGCCAACAGTACAGTACATACAACGAAAAAGACTTCTTTAACCAATTTTTGCAAAAATGATGAACACTTTAAACTTCAAAAATATTTCTTAAAACTCAACTGGTAACGAAAATCATTCAATTTATTTGTCAATCACTTTAATCATCTGTCCAAAATTTTAATTATGTTTATGGTATTAAAGCTAAATATGTTTTGCAAATTTATATATAAAATGAATTAAATAATATTTTTAGATACTATTTATTATTATAGAAATTATGTTCATTCTGTACACAAAGTAATATTTCCATTATTTTTAGAATAAACAAAATATATGTAATTTTTGTTTTGTTTTCTTAATTATTTTTAGATTTATAATGTGTATAACCGGACTTAAGGCTAAAAATGTTTAATTTATCTGTATATTTGATATAAAACAGATAAACAAATCGTCCGGCTTTATTACACTTTATAGTTTTTTAGTATATTGGAGAGCTGAATATTATGAATATTTTATTGAAATTTTAATAACAAAAATAAAGGAAATTTTTCAAGGAAGTTTATAAATACAAGAATTATATAACTTAAAATTTTTGTTTTGAAAACAACATTTTAAGTGTTATTTAATTATATAAACAAAAAAAAATTGTAGTTTATAAAAATTAGATTTATGGATAATATTTTTATATTTGTATACACTTAGTAAGTTTAAAATATATTAATGACGTATAAAAATATCGAAGTGAAAATTTAATAATGATCGAATAGATGTAAAATTTAGATTTTCTAATAATAGCAAATATATATAAATTTTAGAGACACCATAAATGGTATCATTGATTTTAACATGGAATTATAAGTGCATGTTTTATTGGAATTGTAGATAAGCTTTTCTACACTGAGAAAATTTTTCTAAAAATACGACATTTGCAGTAAATGAGATTTATTACCTGTAAACAAATTCTATTTGCAAGGAATGTAGTTTACTTCTCTTAAAAGTGTGTTTTAAACAAAAACTTTTACTGCAAATGAAATTTCTTTTTTCGTAACTCTTTGTTTTCTCATAAAAAATTTGTAGTAAAAAGTTATTTTGTACCCAAAGAATATTCGTTAAAGTAAACTTACGTTTGCGTCAGAACAAAATTCGTTTTAGGTGATTTAATAAATAATAGATATGTAATATATATCAAATGTTAGATTTCCGTTTACAATATAATTCACAGATTATTATTAAATATTCAATTGATTTTTTGGGGTAAAGGTTTTTTTCTCTCAGTGTAGTTATGTGGCATAATACGGTGTATTTTAAAACCTTTACTTAAATTTAAAAAAAAAACCTCATTTAGTATTATTAGCTCCAAAAAGTTATGTCTGAAATTTCATATTTTATTACTCTAATAAATTGACACATTTGATCAATAAAATTAAACTATATTTTAAATTTTTAAAGTTATCTGTTAATTAAATTACTAAATTTGTCTAATTCCATATTAGAAAACGTTAATCATAAAGAGCTCAATGGCCTAAGATAATATAAAATTAATTGCTTACCAAAGAAATAAAACCTAACAAAATCAGTAAAATATACATGAAAATGAAAAAAAAAAAAACCACCTACATGATTCCGTGTAAAATAATTTTAATAATATTCTTTAAATGTTTAAATATAGATTTTAGATTGTTGATTTCTTAATCACTTTCCAGTTGAACATATCATATAAGTCTCAATAAATTATTAACAAAATTTAATTCTTTTATATTTTTTTTCAAAAAAAACTTGTTAGAAAGATTTGTTATAATGATGCCATAATATTAAAATAAAATTACTTTATGTCAAAAAGAAAGGAAATCGTTTGTTGACCATCATGGAAAACAGTTTTATAAAATGATGTCATTTAACTAAATATGTTAATATCATTAAAATATTGCCAAATATGGTAAAAAAAAATATATTTAAAGAAATTTTTAGCAAAAGTATTCATAAGTCACAATGATTTCATAGATTTTTAGGTAAAAATTTTGGACACAAATGGTATAATTTCATTGTTACACCAATGCCGAGCTAATTATAGTTTATATAACTAAAATTATTGAAGAATATACATTTACCTTGACTATACTGAAGATTTAATTTTATGATAAACCAACAATAGCCCTCTAAATATATTTTACAAGGTTTAAGTCTTTTAAATGAAGAAGAATATACCATTATAATAATTAGTATCATAATATTCCAGCTAATATATATTTTCAAAAACCTATTAAGCAATTATATGTGACTTAAAATTTAAATAAAATAAAACTTTAACAAAATATTAAATTTATTTCCGTCTCTTGGTTTATTCGATAAACAATCTAAATCAACAATAACAAACATAAAAACATTAATTTATTTCCCCCACCATTTTGATAAAAAAAAATTTATAATTTTATTAACTCCAAAAGTCACAGCCATGGTATATTTAATTATAAAAAAAATAATTTATCTTGATCAGACACCGAAATATATAACAAACAAAAAAAAAATAGGAAAAAGTCTGAATTTATTTTTTTGAATTCTTATATAATTTATTTCACTTTTTTTTTTTATTCCAATCAATTTAATGTTTACTTATATGATTACAGATACGTAATATTTAATTTATATTCAAATAAGTAAAAGTCAGTTAAAAAAGAAGCATCAAGTTTTCTATAAGCTTACAGTAACCGTGGGCTGATATTTTTATTTATACAAATAGAAATTTTATGATACGAATACAAAAAATTAATAAATAAATTATGCACTAGTTTATTTTTTTGTTACTTTAAATGTAAATCTTTTTCAAGCTTAAAAGTTCCGTCAATAAATTTTTGGAAATTATTAAAATGGCAAATTATAATGATTGATCTTGAGATGAAAGTGATTTTCAATGTGACACAATATAAAAATAGAAAATATCTAAAATCCAAATTATCTATAAAAAAAAAAGTTTTTTGTAATTTATCATAATTTAGCGAATTTAGTTTTATTGCAAATTGAGTGTTAAATCTATAAAAAGGCTTTATGTGTTTTTTGCATTTAAAATTTCTGTAGCACATTCATCAATTTGTAAAAAAATATTCAGCGGGTATTCACGTTTCTTAAACCACCAGAAATCAACTAAAAATTTTACAACCAATTAAAAACTTTACTTTACAAGTGACTAAGTGAAATTTAAAGATCATATTCATATGTAAGTGAAATTTCTTAATTTTATTTTTGCTAGGAGCAAATATTTAATAAATTATAAAGAATTTTGAAAATAAAATTAAATAACAGATATAAAATCTATTAGATTACCTAATTCTTTTAACATTTAGGAAAAGTACTTTACTAAAACGTGATATTTTCTCCACGTTTCTTGAACAAATTTAACTTTACCCTTAGATATAATAATATTTCAAGGATTGTTGACTTTCTAAAATTTACTTATGTACTTCAATCTCTACCTGAAACGAAGTATTTCTCAAAAAAAAATTAATATGGTTATGCACACTATTTGAAAATTTCTCAAGCTTAATCTTTAGTATACAACTTAAGTACACATACTTTATTAATTAAATGTTCAAAAATTGAAAATATTTTTATATTCCATTTTCTTTATATACAATTTTCTGTTACATAATAAAGAATTTGCAATTGAAATTATCTTTATTAAGAAACCCCAAGTATTGTTGAACCTATTAAAAAAAAAAAAAAAAAGCCTCCACAATACCTTCAAAATTCTCTACAATTAAATCTTTTTTAAAATCAGTATTTTCGGGGGCGATTATTATTAAAATGAACTTGTAACAATCCTAAAACATTTAATAAATTTTTAAATGTTGGATTCTCAATTGCTGAATGAATGACATCTTCTCTTAAATAAATTAAATATCGTGGGTGAAAAAATTTCATTTTCAATTTGTACATTTAATGTGATGTCAATAAATATTATTCAATTTCACTATATACATATACATATGTACTTTATTACTTTACGGCATATAATATCCCATTTTTATTCCGATAGGAAATTATAATTTATAAAGTACAAAACAACAAAAAACAGAAATTATGCAAAATTCTCTATTTATGTTTATGCATTTTTTTATTTCGCTAATATTAAAATAGGCCAACAAATATTTACATTTTGAACAACAAATATCAAAAAAAAAACTGAAATAAATTTCATAATCTCATAAATATGTTTTTAATCAATGTTACATCAGTAATTTTCATATTAGTTTAATAGAAAAAATTAATATAGTTTTTTTTTTTTATGGCTTTATGAAATAATTTAAGTTATAATCATTAATATTTTGGGTGGTAAAGATAAATTTTTTTTTTAGATTATTTAAGTGTGGTAAATTTAATAATTTATTTTTTTAATATGAGGAAAAAAAAAGGTTGAATTTTAATAAAAAATCACGAATTAAATTTTTTTATTGAGAAATCGAAATAGTTGTGGTTTGAGGGAAAATTCAATTTTGAAAAAATTGGGAACACGATCAATTTATTAACAAAAAAAAAAAAAAGGTGCAATATTAAATAATATGCTATTCTTATTGTATATTTGAAAATTTATAGTATGAGTCTAAGAATATATATGTATCTTAATATGAAATTTTATCATTAAATTTTAGAAGGTTATATGAAAATTATAATTTAAATAAACCATCCTATACTTTATTTATTGAAAAATTAAATTTGTAATAAAATATTTAAATAATTACTGATATTAAACTAGCGGGGGATATCGTATCATTTCTTAAATAACTCCTTGTATTTGGTAACTAAATAATATTAATGATATCTATTGATTAGAAATTGTGATAAAAGTGTAATAAATAATTGATATTAATATTAAAAGTTAATTAACCGTATTTAATTATTGTCATTTTATGTTTTGCTATTGTTTTAATCTTAAGAATTTTTTGGCTTTCAAAATAATTAACACGATGAATTTATTAACATTTCGTTTTTGATTTTTATGCTTTACAATGGCCAAGATATGAAACGTCTATGTCATTAAAAATTCTTTTAGTTAAATGTAGATAAATCTTAATTTGAGTCTAGTTAGACCACTGTGTCCTCCCAATTGTACTATATTATACGTTATACCGGACAATTAAGACACATTACAAATATGTTAAGTATTTTGGTTTAAATTATACTATTTGCAATCCTTTTTATTTAGACTTTTCCGGAAATATTACTCTTTTCTTTCCATAAAAAATAATTTTTTTAACTAGGAAAATCACTGTGAAACTTTTTCACGAATTTGAAAACTATCTGAAGGATTTTAAATTATGTTTAATATGTTTTATAGTGAATTTTTTTCTATTTGAACATTTTGTAACAATAAAATTTAACAATTCAAGTAATAAATTATGTTTTAATATTTTTATTATTATATTTTTTAACTATTTAAAATAAATGTAAAATAAAAATTTTACAACTTCATTTCAATTTCCGATTTCTTCAACATTTTTTTCTCTTTTAGTACCAAAAAAAAAAAAAATATAAAACCATTTTTGTTGAAAACTTTAAAAATCTCTGAATTATGTTTTTACATATTTTTTTTTTTAAACCCGGAAATGGTTCTGCATTCCATAAACAAAAATATTTTCCATTTTTTTTTTGCTTTGAATGGGTAATAAATTTTCTTTATTTTTTTTTAAATGTCATAATTTTTCTTTATCAAACTTTTCAATTATTTTCGGTTGTTTAATGTATTTAAAAGCAATGGTGGGTCTACGGTTTATTATAAACTAATATGGCAAAAAAATTGAATACATATTTAAATAATTTTTCAAAGGCAAGTGTTCAATTAATTATAATGTTTATTTCAAAATTATAGTAATTTATATTCTATAAAAAAAGATGCTCTTTTTTATGTGTTTAAATATACAACATAATAAAGGAAACTAATTTTTCATATAAAAAGATAAATTTCCGTTGATGAGAAATATGCTGTTTTTTTTGTTTCTGCGACATATGACGTCGTAAGAAGAAGTTTTTTTTTTGTCTTTGATAAATCTTTTTTTATTACCTTAGTCATGGAAATTTCATATTAGGAAATGGAAAGATTTAATTGATAATTTTAATTTTAGAATGGGGAGTCATAAGATTTTATATAGTAAGCATATCAAAAGTTAATTATGAACTAAAAAAATAAGATTTGTTAGATAATTTAAATGAAAAGGTTTATATTAAGCTAAGTTTTAATTTTTACAAATTTAATATTTATGACAAATTTCCAATTACCTATAAAGATTAAATTTTTAAATGACGTATCTGATATCATAAGTTTTTAATTATCAAGTCGGTTATAATCTACAGGGCTTAATTGTAGAGAATATAAGAAAACTATATTTATTATCTTTTTTTTTCCAACAATTTTGTAGAAGAAGACTTAGCTGTGTTTGGACATATTTTACATAACCTACGAGAAAAAGAGTCACAGCGAACGTTTTGATATTTAAGCAAAGTTAAAATTTATCTACTAGCTGTGTGTTTTTGAAGCGAAAAACATTCAAAATTAATCAATTATTTTCATAGCTGCGAAACTAGTACATTAATTTTAATTAATTTATATTACAATTTGAAATATTTGCTTTCAACTCTAGTTTGCAACTTCCTAACAGAGTGAATAGATAGCCTGCATTGTATAGGAGCTAATGTAACAATAGTCAAAGCCACGATTACATTACTATACATAATTTTCTCGAATAACGTATCATTAACTTTTTTTTTTCCATTTAGCTCTACAGGAATAATTCTCCAATTATTTGATTATAAAGAAATTAATAAAATTAAATGTTAAATTAAAGTTTAGAGTACAATTTCGAAAAATCTTATAAACTAAATTAAATGTTCAACTCCATTAACATAACTTTAGTATATAAAATTTTATTTTTTTGCGAAATTTTAACACCAGAAATCTGAAGTTCAAAATCAAAATGTATGTTAAGTAAATTCCAAGTTTCATACTTTCTCTCATTAATTATCATAAATAAATAAATTTTGTTTGCTTTAATAAAAACAAAAATAAAAAACATAAAGTTATAATATTTTATCTAAAATCTGTTCTTTTTATATATTTTACCATTTAATTAAATTTATTAAATAGCATAACAACATTCTTGTTCATTCTTTTCAACTGAAATAAAAGTCCAGCTACATATTTAGTGCAAAAAATTTTTAAAATGAAGGTCACAAGTTTATTTTTTATGATTTCATATAATTAAATAAAAATAAAAATTCATATAAAAAGTTAATAATAAAGAAACTTTTAAAACAAATTTAAAAAGTAAATTGTTGTAAAATATTTTATTAAATATACCAAAAGAAAAATGATCGTGAGTGTAAAAAAACAAACAAAATTGTAGTTCAACTGGAAATTTTTTTTATGTAACCCATTTGTCAGATGTGGCATCAGAAATGCGCTAGCCTTAAGAAAATATTGAAAACTGTCCATTAATGGTTACATATTGTTAATTATTTTGTACAAGTAAATATTGGCTATGACATTGACATTAAAGTTATTGCTAAAAATCCAGATTAATTAATATGAATTTCGAAAATCTGGTAAAATTAAATTTTTTTTGACTCTATTAACTATAATTTATATTACAACTTAAATACACTATTTCATTTCTATATCTAAAAGAAATCTATAAGCTCGGGATCGATTAAAATCTTAATCCTCATTCCAGCCATTACCAAAGTTTAGCATTGTCTCTAGAACCGCCACTGCAATTACTCCTTGTAAACTTGTTATTTAGTATTGATTATATTAAATTTTAATATAATTTTTTTTTTTTTTATCGAAATAAAGGTGTGTCTCGATTATTAAATTCTTGCTTTTTTTATTTGGTTTACAGGTGAGAACCAATGACTTTATAAATAGCCAACAGGTCGTAGTAATAAATTGGCTATAAGCCTAAGAATAATTTTACCATATACGTATATATTTATAGTTCAGACAATAAAATAAAATTAAACTGAATAACAAGATTGTATCTGTTTACTTTACTGAAAAGTGATTGTCTATCCCATTTTTTTTTCTTCATGTTCGTACTAAAAAAAAGGCATTAAATTATTATTCTTAAATGATAATTTAAAATTATATTAAACAATTATAATGGCTAGAAGCTATTCGTTTTAATAGGTATGTGAAAATTTTCCACGTATAATGAAATATATAAATAAAAATATATGTGTCTGATTTGACAATCTAGATTCTAGAATATACATTTTTTATAAGGTAGTGTAGTTTTATTGTGTTAATGTTTAAATATATGTAATTAAAAATTCTCAAGAATTGTAATTAATTTTAAATATTAGTTTTGATTTGGTTGAGTTGTAAACTCACTAAGGGCCGAATTAATAAATCACACTTGAATTTAGTTGGACTTAAGTGTATGATTTCGTATTTATAAACAATACTTAAGAGCCACTTAAGTAATGATCATAGCACACTTAAGAGCCTCTTAAATTTCATTGGCAGTATTGTCAGCTTTAAATAATAAAATTTGACACCTGTAAATTGTCAAATTAAATAATTATCAAAATATTATTAATAATTGTCAAATAAAAAAAAAATAAAAATATTTGTCTAAATTAAATTTTTAAAAAAATATATTTTTTATCTGAAATAATTTAATCACTTCTGCTGTCAATTTGTTTCGGTTATGACGGATTATTTTTTAGATTAGTGTTATCAACATAAATAGAAAAATCATATTACCAACATTTCAATTTAAAATTATGTCAATACTACCAACAAAACTGAACAAAAATTCTACAATATAAGTGTGCTTTATTAATACGAAAAATAATCGCAAACTTATTCAAGTATTTACTTAAGTATTCACTTAAGTTTGATTTATTAATTCGGCCCTAAATCTTCTAAATATCTTAGAATATTAGAAACATATTCTTATTGGGTTAAATTCTGCGTTGTATACGAAAAAGCAATTGTTTAATAATATTTGATAAACGAACTCTTTCAACGAGTAGTCTTTATCAGTGAACGTTGCAATTTTTAAACAAATTTTAATTTCGTCTACTGATTGGTATTTTGGCCCATATGCCAATGACTTGATTTTATGAAAAAAGACCTTATGGATTGGACCAACTTAGCAATCAGCCGAAAATTATACAACTAAATAGAGTCAAAGACAAAAAATATAATCCTTTAATATCTTAATATGGGTGGACATTTTAATGCGTTTTTAAAGGGAAAACATTTTGATGTGATTAATTTTTTTTATACCTACTAAACTAATCCGCTAATCGTGATTATTTTCGTACAATGTCAATATTTCAATTTTATTTTAGTAGTTTCTACATCAAGAGAGCGAAATGGCAGTGTTCATTGTAAATTGACAGTAATATAAATATAACAATAATCCAAGGAATTATATCACTATACATAATGTTCTCGAATTAAGAATCAAATTCTGTTTTTATTTTTTTTGGCAAAATCAATAGTAATCATTGAAATACAAATTAATTTTGAAAATCTAAAATTCAATTTATTAGCTTGAAGCTTATATTGAAGAAATAATTTTGAAAATCTAAAATTCAATTTATTAGCCTGAAGCTTATATATTCATTTCAGATGTTAAAAATGTAATGGATATCTTTAACTAGAAAAACAAAAATTATTATTGCACAGTATTAAATTTTTACAAAAAACATATTTCTGTAATTATTTATAAAATATATTTATCTGTCATTAATTTCTAAAAAAAAAATAACACAACAAAAAGAACCAAATGGGAGCATCAAAAGATAGATTTATAATATTTCCATCTCGGGCTAATTTAAATTATATAAAAGGTAAATATGCTTCAACTGATCGTGGATATAATTTACTTAAAAAAAAGAGAGATTCACTAATGATAAGACAACGTGTTATTATTGCTGAAATTGTTCACCAAAGAAGTGAATTACCAAAAATTATGCAAAATGCTATTTATAGTTTTAATAGAGCAAAATTTTTAGGTCTTGATATTAATACACTTGGTTTATATGCATCATCAAAATCAGAAGTTTATGTAACAATATCATATAATGTTATTGTTGGTGTATCAGTACCAACATTTAAAGTTGAATTATTACAGGATACATCATCTAATACATATCCATTAGCTGGTTTAGGTAGAGGTGGTCAACAATTATTAGATATACGTAATAGATTTCAAGAAGTTACAATTAAATTAATTGAATTAGCTGCAAAAATATTTGCTAATAAAAGTTTAATTGAGGCTATTAAACAAACAACTAAACGTGTTAATGCATTAGAACATCTTGTATTACCAAAATTAAAAGCAACACAAAATTATATTAAAGATGAATTAGATGAATTAGAACGTGAAGAATTTTTTCGTTTAAAAAAAGCTAAAGCACAAAAAACTAAAAATAATTTATATGCTGAAAATTTAAAAACTGATGAAGATTTAAATATTAAACATGTATTATATACAGCTATTGAACCAGAAGAATTTATTAAAATAAGACAAACATTAAATCAGTCAGCAAGAGAATCACTTAAAGTATTATTAAATAAAAATATTGCTTTAGAAAAAGTTTAATAAAAAAAAAAACGACATTCAATAATTGCGAATAAAATTGTATCATAAATTTTCCCTGTTTATTTATATTTGATTAAAATAATTAATAACAAATTTAATAAAAAAAATTTCTTAAACTTTAGTCAATAATTTTAAATTTTATTAAAATTTTGGATTTACATTACAAAATATAATTCGTTAAGAATATATAATTTTGCTTCTAACATCTTAACATAATAGATGAAAATCTTTTATGTGATTAATTTGGAAATTTAACTGCAATGATTTCATTTATTATGAATTTTTTAAATTTTTGTTTTTATTTACTGATTTTTTATTTCATAATCCTAATTTTACTTACTACGAATGCACTTAGAATCTCTAAGTCTTAGATTATTTCTTATATTTGCATTCTAAGCCCAATTTGACGAAAATCTACTTTAATGTCTTACTTACCACATAAGTTTCTTTTACCAATATCTTACAGAGCCTCGGAATTTATTTATAAAACCATAAATTCGGCTCTTCCAACAAACATAAAATTATTTTAATTTCTTCTTATACCAAAGTAAGTAAATTAATACCACAAACAGTCTTTAAATACAAAACTTCTGATATTTCTATTTTTACAATTTGATCAATAATTTTTGATGCTGGTACTTAAATGTATATTTACGTATTTCCAAATGATATTATATTACCATACTTGAATTCTCAAATTAATGTTATTAATTACAAGTTTTTTCTAGAAATATAATTTTCAAATAAGGAACTAATAAATATATTAAGTACCTCAAATAAAATAATTCTTAAGTGTACCAGATTATATTAAATATAACTTAAAAAAAAAAAAACTTGTTCTTAATGACAGCATTTACATTCTTGAAGGCCATATTGTCATATCTTACCGAATCAATATGTAGATAAAAATAAACAAAAATTAAATAACTTTATGACTGCATGTGCTTTGTGGTAAGGTAAATCAAATTCAACAAACAATTACTTTGTATACTAAAAATAACTATAATATCTCCATAATTACTAGGAAATAATTCTACTTGTAAATAAATTATTTTTTCATTTTCCACTTATAAATTATATTTATTAAAGCCAATTTCTTATTAGTCAGATTATAAATAAATTTATAAAAAATTTTCTGATAATTCTACAGCTTAGAAAATTAAGCTTTTACTTATAATATATAATCCTTTTAAGTGTGTATAACAAAAAAAAAGTAATTTTGTGTAGAAAAAAGTGGGCGCCAAGGAAATGAAAATTAATCATATTAGATTGTTATGTACAAGATTTTTAAAATTAAATTTTTAATTTCAGAAAATTCAAATGAATAATTGAAAAATCAATATTTTTCATTATTGCTATAAATAAAGTATAAATCAAAGAAATTTTTCATAAATTTGTTATTTCAATTATTATATTTCTCCGGAATAAATATATTTTCTGTTGATTTTCTAACTAAATATATTTTCAATTCAATATGTTTGAAATTATGTATATTTTCTAAAGTTGGTATATAAAATAATAATAATTGAATTGCAATAATTTATCATATACACAAAATTATATAATCTCATTTTCACCAACTGTTACTAAAAATTTTCTGAAATTTTTGATATTTAGTTAGAAATATGTGTAAATGTATATTTCAAATTTTATATATGTACTATTTAAAATTCAACATATTTGTTAGATATTGAAACATGCATTGGTCAGTAAATGTGGTTATTTTATTGTGTTACACATCGTATTTTAAAAATTGATTTATGTCATGCTAACCACAAAAAAATAATTAAATTCCTTACTAAATAATGTAAATTTTGTATAATATAATGTTTTTTTAGACATGTCATTTTTTACTTTAACTTTGAACAAAATTTCATTTAAAAATTTTTAAGAAATTAAAGAAATTATTTATTATAGTATTTTATTCCCAAAAATTGTTATTTTTATTAACTCTCACTCCCACATTTATTTATCATTTTTTTTATTATGTAAATAAAATTCTAAATAATAGTCAGTAATTTTTCAACTGCTCTTTTTATTTGGATACCCCAACTCATAAAATTTCAAAATAATAGGTGAGAATCAATAAATCTAAACAAAAAATACCATCATATTTTATTCTATATTATCAAAAAAAAAAACAGTGTTAAATATATAAAATTACACATAATAACTCTAGATTTTCCTTATTAAAAAACGTGGTGCGTAAACAGTTCAATGACTTATAATATCAACGATACTAAAATCTAAGATACAATAAAAAAAAAGATACAGCCAAATTATTTGTTACCTCAAACGCCAGGAGGAATTTAAACCAACAAAAAATAATAATAGATCGAATTTTCTTGCTTCAAACTTCAACTTTTTTCAGATTTAAGTGATATTTTGTTTTGTTTTACATTTTTATCTGAAATCTTTTGCTATGATTTCTAAATTAGGGCAATTTTAAATTACACTTAATTTACACCATTAAAAAGATTTATATATGTATATATATGTTGGGGCGCAAAAAAAAAACAACATACCGTATGGCAAGCACAAATTTTATTTACTTGGCAATTGTAAAATAATGTTGACGATTGTCAGAAAATTTATAAAGGAAGGAAAAGAAATGTAAGAGATTGTTAAAAGTACATTAAAATTTAGATATTTTTTCAATGTTCGAAGCAAGTGGTATTGAAACATATTTTTTCTTAAATTAATTAAATTAATAATTATAAAACATTTAATAATTTAAGAAGAATATTAACTTAAATAAAGTACTGTTCATAATTTTGCTAATTAATTCACTGTAATAATTTGATTTTGTTAAAAATATGCCATTTAAGACGGACATAAATTATATTAATAGCAAATTTTATTAGTAAATTTAAATGACTATGTGTTAGATTAAAAATTCTTTTAATTCAATAATTATTATACTTATTTATGGCGAATCGAATTTTGATAATTGTTTATCTATTTCGTAATTTAGCTTGAAGTTAGATGTTTTAGATGGATTTTTTTTTGAATTGGTGAAAGTTTTTACATCAAAAGAAGCTAATTTAATTTTCTTTATTTTTAAGACAATTAAATTATTTTTAAATTCAATTTTATCGTGTTTTGTATTTTATAAAAATCGTAACAACAAATATAATATAACTTTTTAGTTTATCCAAAATTAAGTTTTTGGCGAAAAATTTAACTTTTAAACCGGAAGATTTTTCATTAAAACAGATAATAAGTTTTTTTTTATTGTGTGTAGAAAAGCAAATTTAAACAACGTGTTAATTAAAGTTTATTTTTAATAATTTCATTTTTTAAGTTTTATTACAATTTTTTCCAATACGAAATCAAATAATGAAAGCGAAAACTGTGATATTGGTTTGTTATTACGTAGTAAAAATTGATAGAAATTGTACTTCTTTTAAATTTATAAATAATTTAGATTTACTCAGGAAATACTATTAAAGATAAATCATAGAGTATAATAGATACACATTTTAAATTATATGATAAACTTTAATTTTAAATTTATTTACTACTAAAATAAAGATTTGTAATATATTCACAAATATATTTTACGAAGTAATTTTATACTTCAATTCAAAATATTTAATATAGAATTAAATATTCTTAATTTTCCATTGCTTATTATAAAATTCAGTTTCATAATAAAGATAAGCAATTTTAAACATCGATTCTTAACTTTAGAAGAATAAATTTATTTAAAAACTATAAATTTGATTTGACTGTTAAAGTCGTCTATCTGATTTGAAACTACAAAAATTGATATAAAGTTATACTAAAACTAATTAAAATTTCTAAGAAAATATGTGGTTTCAAAGAAATATATTATCTACGAATTTCGTATACAAATAATGTGTCTAGTATGACAAATAATTAAGTATCAATAAATTGAATGTCATCTTTATGTACAGTAAATAAGTCTTAATTTCAATTTATTTAGATTTTGATAGCTTTTTCACAAATTAACTCACTATTAGCGAGTATATTTTGAGTGAGCGATTGAAATGTGCTGGTTAAATTTTTAAATAAGTTGTAGAAAATTGAGTGATCACCGATGGGAAATATAGAATATGTGTGTAGATATGATTTAAACATGTCTCTTGAAATGTAAATTTTTATATCAAATAAGTGAAAGCATTAATGTGTACATCCAATTAATTTAATATGTTTAATTCAGATGTTTTAATCCATTTAATGACCAAAACATATCTTAAAAATTCAATAAGTTTGATATTTAATTATTTGTATGAATAAGAAAGACTATTAGCAAACTAAAATTAGCTTATAATAGATTTACAATACTGATATAATATGTTAATAAATACTGATGTATTTCGTAAACTAATTATGCACATAAATACCATTTTTAATTAATAAATATTTGATTTTTGAATTAACTTACGACGTATGTAACATATTACTTAATCATCTGTTTAAAAATATTTGATTACAAAAGCATTTATTAAATTTCAAATAAATGTAATTAATTAATAAAATAATAATTAACCCTTTGATACGGGAATTAATTTGCTTTCGGAAAATTATGCTGTACTAGATCAGCAGGGCCAGTTAAACTCATCTGCGCAAAAATTTTGGTCCTAGGTTTTGTCGAAGTAGGTCTTTGGAAATGTACATTTGAAATGTACTTTTCGTGTCAAATATTGTTAAAATAAGATAATTATTAAACATATTTTGGCAAAAGTGATGTATTTTTAAATGTACACCATGAGCCAATCGGTTAATGTTTATAATTACAGGAAAACTAAATTTTTTAAATTAATAACTTATTAATTATGGATATCCTTTTATTTCAAATTAATTTATTAAATCTTCGAAATAAACTACCATCATGATTTGTTATCGACCTATTTGCATTATTGTTTCTATTAATTTCTAAATGTATACCAATTAATCAATATAGAATATTAAATATCAAAATTTTTTATAATAAATTATTAGACATTTTAATAATTAAACATTTTTTTCATAGAATCAAATTACATGGAAATTATATTAACTTCATATAAATCATTCAGTATGGCGTAAGCATATAACGGACGATTGCATTTACTTAAAAGCCGGTTTTTCCATTAAATTAATTATGTTTTTTTTTTAATTTCTTTACAAAAATTGTTTTTTTTTAATGTCGCCAGTTTATTTCTTTTAAATATGAAAAAACACCTTACACAAGGCAAAACCATAAATAAAATATTTCGCACAGGTGATGTCAACTTTTTTAACAAATACACTAAACTAAAACAACAACAAAACGAACGACTAAAATAACAATTTCCGATCTAACAAGTTTTTTAATTTTTTTTTTTTGTATTTTTTAAATGAGAATTAATCATCTTTTAAATAGACAGACTTTTGCAAAATATAAAATTTATATGTTTAGTTAAGATAATAATATGCAAACATATTTTGTGTGATTATAATATTTTAAAGAGGCAAAAAATAAAATAAAATAATAAAACGATTTTGGTTTTTATTTTATTAGAAAATATCTTTAATTTCTTGAATATTGATATAAAATATTTTAAATAATTTCTAAAGGTGGTTTTACACAATAATAACACCTGAAATATCTTAAAAATTAATTTGTTGAATTAATATAGTTATCGTAAGTGCTTTAGAAATTGGGTTAAATGACTAAGTATATTGAACACTATTAATATTATTATAATTTTTTATTCACTAGCATAGGGCATAAGGGTCTGAGCGGAAAATTATATGTAACATAAAGTATCTTAACATTTTTTTTCCAATTCGGACCTCTTCTATACTAATGTTATATTCCGAGAATTATGTTTCTGTTTAAAAATGCTTTATATTACCACAAGCTAATGACTTTTATTTGTATGTCGGACTGGAATCGAAAGCAGATGGCTTCCAATTAGTATTTACCAATAGTATGATACCATTAGTATTTTTCTCACTCAAAAAATTGACCATTAAAAGTGTCGGACTGGACTCGAAATCAGTACATACTGCTCTACAGTATATACCTTACCACTAAACCATGGCAGGTATTAAACATTGATATTGATGTTTAAGTTTCAGTAATTCAATGCTTAATATTATGACATGCACTTTACATCAGATATTTGATGTGTTATTATTTTTAATGAAATCTGTCACTAATGATTTGACAAAGTCACAAAGTAATAAATGTGATAATGTTCATAAATATAATTCATAGTTTTGTCCAAATTAATAAATCTGCAGCTAAACTATATGTTTTATAGTTTAGTTTACATTTATATCCTTTTCAAGATAAAATACTACTACTTATAAAAATTACAGTTTTCTGACATATAAATTAACTATAAATTTTATGACCTAATATAACAAATTGAAGAATCATAGAAAATAAAATTTTACATTTTGAAAGAACATTAAGATGCAACTATGTTTCTTCTAAAACTAATGGTTACATTGCAATTTCTGCAATTTCATGCAAACCGATAAAAAAAAAATACAAGTGAAATTAGTTTGTTAAAAAAATAAAAATGAAATGACATTTTAGTAACAGGTAATCACAGTAATCCAACGGTTTAAAGAAAAATGTAGGTAGAACAAGAAATTTCGAAAATTCTTCGTTTTCCAGTAAAAAAAAAAAACAGAAACAAAAAAGAAATATGCAAAATTTATATTGTAAATAAGCATAATATTACAGTTAGAACATTAATTTTATTTTTATTATGCACATTTATTGGAAAGAATATTTTTGTTTATTAGTATTTATTTAATCGATCGTATAATAATTTTAAATTGAGGACAACATTTTTGCAGATTTTTTTTTTTTTCAAACATTGATTACCTGGTGGCGTCGTTATTTATATCTTTTTATGGACATCGTATTCCACATAAATTATTTAGATTTTGATATTCATGAGAATTTTTCTTTGAACTTAAATTAACATAATGTTTATAGTATATTTTTAGTAGTAAGAACGAATATAGGCTGATTTTTATTTACATATTAAAGAATGTATGTTTATAGATGGTTTTTATTTGAAGATGTCCCGTCAAAATTAAGTCTAACTTTGTAGAAAAAAGAATATATATTAATACATTAATTAATTAAAAGATTTTGTAATTTAAAAGATTTTACCATATATTTTATTCTTGAAGGGTCAACTTGACAAATATTTATTTAATAAACTTTGTATAAGCTTTAGTTCAAGGAATTCTAATATCTAGTAAACTTTATAAACTTCAGTTAAGGAATTCTAAAATTTTGTTGGTAAGATCACATTTTGTGGAAAGTATGAAAAATAGTATCAGATATTGACAATCGAAATACATATATATATGTCTCCGTATATTTCAAATATGTCTTGCAATTTAACATGGTAATCATAACTTACGAAAATGTGATCACCAAAACTATAGTAGGTAGACTTCACTTCCGAATTGTAATGAAGAGGAGAATAACAGTATATACTGCAAATTAAGTTTCATTCGGAGGATGTACTGAAAAACATTGTATACATATCAATTCAATAACATGACATTAAATTTTAATTTTCTGAATCGTTTCCCAAATAATTATTTCATCACAATTCCAAAAAGAAAAGAAAATTGTAGTATTTTATTTCATAATTATTAAAAAGTAAATACAATCTATAATTAATAAAACCAAAGTTTAGTATACAAAAAAATTTGATTTTCTTTTTTTTTTCCTTTTTTTTTTCACAGATTAAACAAAAGGAAAATTCATTTCACATGAAATTACAAATGGTAAGTAACACCAAAAAAAAAAATTATAATTTAAAATAAAATTTTTACTTTCTTTCTCTATTAAACGTTTCATAAATTTTAATCAAAAATTTTAATTGATTGCTTTGCGATTATTTCAGCAACAAAAAAAAAAAACCACAAAATGAAAAAAAAACTAATTATGTTAATTTATAATTTCCCTTTTTTTATGTTTTTGTATTCCTCAATACTTAAAAAATATAATTTAATTTAATTACTAGCTTGATATTTATTAGGAAGCTCGTTTTGTTTTTATTTTTTTTTACATTATTTTTTGGTTTTTTATGTTGTCTTCACTGTTTTATTATTTCAACATGTACACAGGTAATTTAACATTTTTTTGCAGATACTATATAAATTGTTATTATAGTCCAATCATTATTTTTCTTATGCAATATTTACAAACATATATATAGAATAGCAATAGTATAATTTTGCAGAAATTATTTGAGCCGTGAAGAAATTGTGAAAGGGGTTGATACATTTGAAAATTATGTTATGTATATTGTATCTTTTGCTATTGTTTTATTGTGCATAAATGTAAAAAAAAAAAACATTAAAAATTCTTCAATCAAATATGAAATAAACATAAAAATAAAAAATATTCAAAGTTAATAAGTATAAAAAAAAAAATTCTTCAGTTTTTTTTTGTTGTTTGCTTGTGTAATGGATAAGATGTCAATAGCATACTTTTTGCTAATTAGAAATATTAATAGATTCTTATTATGAGAAAATAATAATAATGATTGGCAATTAATTATTAATTATGATGATGATATTGGTTTTCATTAGTGCTAAGTAATTGTTTGACATCACTGTAAATTGTTTGGTTGACTGTAGTAATCATGTTTGGTCTCTCTCTGACTTGTTAAATATAAAAATTTTTATTTTTTATGTACTTACTATATAAATATTAGTTTCTTGTATTTCAAATTATATTGTAAAACATTTTTTAATATGCTATTTTACCAATTAACTAATTACTTTTAATCTGTTATTATTTCATATCAGATAAATTGCATCGCTATTTCTATACATTCATTTCTTAAGTCGTATTACAAAACATCATCATTTACACAATTATCCACATTTCATACAATAATTTGTCTGTAAAACTGAAATAATAGAACCAAATATAGTTACAATTTTGTTCATAACTTGTCCTATTCTTTTTTTTTTCTAACTTAAAATATTGTTAAGGTTAACATATAATTTACATAAAATACAAAAATACTTTGAGTTTTTGAAGAAAATATTATGGATCCGATATCAAAAAACATAAATTAAAAAAAAATAAATAAAAAATCATTAAATTATTCTTTAGGTATCTGTATCATAACAAAAACAGAAAAACCTTCTAAAAAAATATTCAAATTTTTGTAAATTTACATAATTTTTTTCCTTTTGAGTTTGCTTGTTTTTTAGTATGCAAAGCAGGAAATTTCATTTTTTATTATGAAAATTTAATATTGTACACTTTAAATTATATTTCAGTTACTCTTTATTAAAATTTTTTAAAAAATTATACATACATATATATATTTCATTCCGATAAGATTCATTGAAAAATTATTTTCCAAAATAATCATTCATTATTTAAAATATTTTCTTCATGTAATTTACAACTTTTCTTATAATATACAATCATATCAAATTTTGTGTTTCTTTTTATGTTGTAAAATTACTTATGCCTACAAGGCTGCTGAAGTTACTAAAACGTGACGTGTACATCATACACTTGTACTTTCTGACTTTTACATAAATATTAAATTTGATTTATCCACTAAATTCAATTTTGATGCAAGTTATGTTTGTTTATTTTTTGATATCGGATCCATAATATTTTCTAAACAAACAACGATTTTTGGGGTCAAGTGATGAAGTTAGCATGAAGGTTAAATATGATTCTAATATAAACACACAAAAAAAAAATAACCATTAAGTAAATAATCTTTGACATTATTCTAAAACATTTTTAATAAATTTATTATTTTTTTGTATAAATTGCCGGAAAATGTCCATTACTAAAAAATTCAAGAAGGCCAAATGAAAATTTTCGTATAAATTAAATAATTATTATCAAATTTAAAATGTTTATTTGTAAATACTAAATATAGTAATTAAAAAGATATGGTAAATTTTTTAATATTATTTAATGTCCTCGCAAAGATATTATAATTTCCACAAATTAAATATTATTTTTTTAGAATTAATTTAGATTCAATATACTTTATTTTATGGATTAAATAAAAGGCAACCCATAAAAATTCAAAAATGTAATAATATAGAAAAGATTACTCAGCATAATTCTATAATCTTTGGGTGATTCAAAGCAATATATACTTTAAAATATATTTTATTCATATTTACTTTAAGGATATTCAATAATATTATTACGAAATTATTGAATTTTTAGTGCACCATACAAGGATATTGAAGATATATAATAAAAAACAATATTAGATATATATACGAAAGGATAAAAGGTATCAGATTAAATTCAATTGAAAAAATTTATTATAATATTTAAAATAATTCTTTGGCAACATTATATTTCTGTTCAATAATATAAAAATAAATTTCCCTAAAAAAAAAAATTCTTTGAAACTTTTCGATTATAAAATGGGTCAAATTAATATTATTAATGTGAAAACCTTGTTCTAATTTTCTTTAATATACTTTAAAAACAAAACAATAAAATATACTGTGCTATTGAAAGTAAATATTAAATAAAATAACAATTTTTATTGATTTTTACATATATAAAAATATCCTTTAACTAAATATAATTTTCTTTTTTAAACCGCACATAAAATCTAAAATAAAAAAATACCTCTGAACCCCGTTTAAATTATCCCTTAATGTGTTGGTATTTTGTAGCGCTAAAATATATGGTTTCTAAATATTCTGAAAAAGTTTATTTTTGTCTGTGTCCCAAAACGTCATAAATAGCCAGATTATTTACTGTGAAACTATTTAAAATTACTTTTGAAATATAAATTTATATGTTTACTAAGAAATTGGATTATCAATCTAAAAGCTTAGCTAGTCCCATTTAATCAGGAGGGACTAAGAAAATTTTATATAAATAAAGTAATTAATAATTTAAGTTTAAAATAAAATTTGAGTTAAACGATGGCCAACATCATCAAATAGAATATTTAAGAGACATTCAACTTAGTGTAGAAAATTAATTAATTCGTAAATGATTTTGAAAAAACCTTTAACGCACTGCCTTTTACGGTCAAAAATAGCTAAAAATAAATTGATGAAGTTAGCGTCCTAAACAGCTACAAACAAATGTAATCAAATAGGCATTGGACTGTCACCAGTGGCTGTAGACATGGTCAAGAGTTTATTCCTTCCGTATTTAAGAAAATAACCCTCTAAATCTTAATCTTCAAGAAAAATCAAGAATTATTCATAGTTTGACAGAATTTAATAATTTTTAAGTATATTTTTTTGTACAAATATAATACTACAAAACATAAAATATGCTACACAAATTTTTGTTTTTAATAAAATCGAAAAAACAAACTTTTTTCTTATTAAGTATTATTTTTTTATTTCATTTAGTGTAAAACTTTAAGAGGATTTATAAAAATATTTTGTGAAAATGAAATATAAATAAAAAAAAAAAGGATTTAATTTTGAGTTGTTGCGGTGTCAAAAAGACTTTTTCATTTAAAATTATTTTTAAATTTTTTTTTCATATTTGATACCAAAATTCATTTCAACTAACCCAAAATTTTAATATAAAATCATCTTTTAAGTGAAAGGTTTTTTTTGTTTTAATCGTACCGTAATAAATTTTTTGTGGTTTTTTATGTTTTATGTTTAAGTACATATCTTGTTTTTATTTTTTGTTGTATCTTCTTGAAACTCCTAATATTAGAAATGAACTAATATTTTGGTTTTTTTTATTTCGGTGCTTCATTACTAAAAAAAAAATGTGCAAAAACAAAAAAGTTCAAATAAATGAAAAAAAAACTTAAAGTTTTATAAAAACAGAAAAATCACACTAAAAGATATATTTTCCAAGGTTTTCATGTTTCGTATTTAACTTGTATTTTACACTAAAAATACGTAAATAAAATAGTATTTTATATGAAATATTATTATTGTGGTAATTCTTTATATATTTATATTTTATATTATGATTTTTCTTTTTTTTCCACTATTGCACAGTTAAAATTTCTATGAAAAACATAAATACAACAACAGCAAAAAAAGTTATTTATATTATATCATTTATATTTCTACAATGAAATTACCATTCTTAATGTATATATGATAATATATATATAAAAACATATTTTTATGCTGGTATAGAAGAGTATCTTGTTAAAAATTGTAAAGAAAATCCTCTTATAATTTATCAGAAATGCATATAATAGATATAGTAATAGAAAAAGATAGATTTTTTGCTGATGCATCTTTTGTGAGCTGTCATGAAATGTTTTTTTCTTTTTGTTATAAATACTTTTTTAGTTTATAATCAAGATAGAAAATTTACATCATAATAAACAATGTAAATCGATATTTAAGAACAAATTTGTTGAGGTATATTTTATAGAAACTTTTTAAAATATATATAATTTTGTTTTTTAATTTAACATTGCTATCTGATTTATTAAAACGAAACCCAGTACTAATTGGATAAATTTAAATTTAAATTTTAATACATTCTACAACATTAAAATTATGAATAAATTTAACTTTTTGGGTTGAATTTAAATTAATTTACAAAATTACTTTAATTCATAGCCCTACTCTAATTATTATAAATGATTTTTAGCAATCATAACAAAAAATTTTGAATTTTAAAAGTTTATTTGTTGGTTTAACTCGATCGTTGATTTTAGAGCACAGGTTTTACACGTTAACTTTATTTAGTTGTAAAATTCGAGTTTATTTTTATTTTTAAATTTTATTTGAAAGTCAAAACAGGACAAGACCAGTAGCCGTACTCGTACCGGTTCCTAAATTGTACCATTGCTTGTTTTATTCATAAACCAAATAATATTGTTTAAATAAGAGTTGTGCTAAAAGTTGGCATACGTAAGTAATACAAACATTAATATATTTAATTAGCTGCACTTGAATTTATTACGTGTCACTTTAATATTTACGAGTGTCGGATATTAGTTTTTATACATCCTAAAAATCTTTTGGAGTTAAAATTAAGTAAAGAACTCGTTTTTTATATGCTGAACTGATATTTTAAAGTTTTGTGTCTTTTAAAATTTCTTGTAATTAATTATTTGGTGTAGTGATGGTAAATTTAAGCCTAGTTGTCTAAATCTAAATAATGAATGTCACCAATAACCTATATTATACCGGTCCAAAAAAGCAAATTCCCAAAATATAATTTTTTCAGTGGTAGGATTTAAGCAATTAGTTTCCTGGTAAGTAATATGATTTAGACACTTCTCCCCTATTAGTTACATTTTAAATATTAAATCTTAGTACAAAGTAAGATAAATTTATTGAAGTAATAAAGCGAAATGTTTATTTCGATGAAATAAATTAATTTTTTTTTATAAATTGCTGATTTAATTCTTAAACATTTCTTACTCTAAAACATTAAAGGTACAAAATTTACAGTGTACACAAATAAATTTACAAAAAATATATTTTATCACTGTATATAATATATTTTAAAAGATGTATGACAAATGGAATATTTTTTTTTTCTTCATAATTTAATGAAAATATAAATTTTCTTTTTATCATATTCTCAAAACAATGGAACTATCATAAAACTTTTCAAAAAGCAAAAACTTTAAAACATTTTCCGACACGAAATGAATTTTCATATATACAGTACTTTACATTATTTTATTATGGTTTATTCATTTTATATAAAGAAAATTGTTGTGAGAATTTTCCTTTTATTCAATTAACATAAATGTAAAAAAAAAAAAATTACATAGAAAAAAAAAGTGAAATTAGCTCACAATTTTTGGATTAGGGATAGGGACTAATTCCCGTTGCGATTATGCAAAGATAAATTTATATGAAAATGATTTAACTAAAAAAAATTTATGAAAATGCAAGAAAACTAATAAAAATCTAATTAAAAAATGGTCTCGTATTGAAAACATAAAATTAATTAGTATAATTTAAATTTTTCATGATTTTGATCTTTTTGTATTGTAATGACAGAAATTTTAAAATTAAAGATGAAAATTGAATTAATGGGAACATAAAATTTATGAAAAATTGTATATTTTTAAAAATTTAATTTTATTTTTGAGTTTTATTTTTATGTGTATATTTAAACTAACCACGGAAAGTGAAAGTAAATTAAATTTAAAATTCTATAAATGCATACCCACTTTAAAAAAAAAAAAAATTTAACGAACAATTTTCAAACATTTTATGTGATCAAGATATTAATTTGAATACCGTAGTAAAATATTTAAAAAAAAATTAATTTATATTATGTAAATTTTTTATTAATGATTGAAATAAATTAAAATCATTTCTTCATTAAGATTTTTTAAGAGCATATAGAAACAATTAGTAAGTTTTGTATTAGATATTAAGTCTAATTTTTAAACACAATTAAAAAAAATTGAACTAAAGGCTTGCAATTTTATTATCAAATTGTTTATAATTAAATTTTTGTAAATTTATCTACCTTACAGTTGCAAATGCTGCTTTATCTGAAAACATAGCTTAGATTATATTAAACTAACCTAGTTTAATTAATTTATCTAAATCTTAGACGCACTTAAAGAACTGTTCTAAAATTTTCTTGCACATTTACAGATATTTAAAGTGTGTTGCCTCACAAATAAGAAATATTAAAATATGTTTAATTATATAAAATTAAAATTTTCCACTTGACTTAATTTGTAATATTTTCCAACAATCACACTTGAAAAATCTCATTTTCATTTGTAATTATAATAATTATTATTTGTTAAAACTGAGCGGACCACCTTGAAAAATGTTAATGCTCTATGAAATCCATTAATATTTTAATTCATCTTTTAACAAAAAAATGTATGTATATACCTATATATAATTACTTGTCTACAAAGAAACTGTGTAGAATGACGATGAAACGAAGCAACGGAAGTCCGGAATTATATTACGATTCAAAAGATTAAGAATTAAGAAAAATATAAAATTTATTTTCGGTAACCGTCAATATTGAGAATATTAAAATAATATTGGGACAGTCTTCATTATTATTATTTTTATTTCTTTTTAAACTCTTTTCTTAAGATAAAAGTAACCATTGATTTTTTTTTTTTATAAAACAAAAAAAATTTTTAGGTCGCCCCGACATTAAAGCGGCACCAAAAACCCAGCATCAAAAACTGTTGTCATCACGTTTTAAGTAAATCTATTTTAATGATTGATGTTTCTTTAGTTTGAGAATAGTTTTAAAATAAAAATTTCTATTTTTCTGTTTTTATTTCTGAGAAAGAAAATGTATCTGAGAATATAAATATGTATGTATATGCATAAATATTTATTTTATTGAAATTTAAAATTCAGTGATAATTTCAAAGACGACAAAACAGATTGACCCTATCTAGAAAATCTTCGTATTTTTCTTCATGCAGCATTTTAAGTGTAATTTTCCGAAAATAATCTTTTTTCTTTTTTATGAAATTATTTAAAAAAAGCTAAATTGATGTGATTTTATTTTCAATGCAATTCATTTATAAATGATCTTAAATGAGTGTCAATGTCTAGACAAAATGCATTTTGACTTTAAAAATATATAAGATTAACTTTACTATATCACATTATACTTATATATATTTTTTTAATTTAATGCAGGGCTCCTGAATGGCTAATTTGTAATAATCCAACTAATATTTTTCAATGTTTGTTTCCTGGAAATAATACAATATTTTGTCTTGGATAGACAAAATATATTTTAAGAATAGTAATAAAAGAATTGAGAAACATTAGTAAAAATAGAATTACTAAATTTAATTAAGAATATTGCAGTTTAGGGACTATTTTTTATTTCAGTAAATTTACTGAAGCTTATTTATAAATAAAGTTAATTATAATTTGACTTGGTTTTATATGTTTCCTATGTAAATTTTAATAATATTTCTACAATGGATTTGCAACATTTAATTGGGCCATAAATAAAATATAGCATTAAGTGTTTCTGTTTAATTAGATTGGGTAAGAAACACTGAAATTTTATAACATGAAATTAATTTTTTAAAATTTTTTAAAGTTCAGTTTAATATAAAAAAATATAAAATAGTAGTCATAAAGATTTTGATATGCCTCGTATTTATGCTCATTATATTTTATATTTCATACATAAAAGTTTTCCAAATAGTTTCCTGTAATGTTTTATAGCTACGGTATAAAAGATAATGTTTTATTTTCAACATTAAAATTACTTTTTACATATTTAATAATAACCAAAAAAACAACAAAATAAACTTTGAAGGCCGAAGATTACTTTCCACCTAATTACAATTTATGACTATACCTAAAATTAAATTTAAAAGAGAAAAAAATTTATTAAAAATTAGCAAAAGGTTTACGTGATGTTTATTAATAATTTCATAAATAATAATTATTAATAAATTTTGTTTTTTAAATAATCAATTATTATATTAGTTCCTCTGTTTTATAGAAGATAAGTTTTGTAACCAAAATTTGCATTTACAGGGTGTGTATATAAAAAAAAGTATTTCAAAAATATTAATTTCTAGTATAATTTGTTTTGATTGTCAGTCTAATACTTTTATTTTATTACTCTGAATTTAAATAAGATCACATTAAGTTAGATCTCCTTATAAAGTTATTAAATATCACTATCTGACGCCAAAATCCTAATTTTCTTTTCAGAACTTCTTAAATCTATTTATAATATGCTATAATCTCTGAAGAATAAATAATTTTTAACGCCTTCTAAATAAATAATTTAAAAAAATTCCATCTGCGCTCTAACTTATACTTTTGAAAATAACATAAAAATGATTTCCAAATGTTATATAGTAATTTATAATACGCCTTGGTGTATCATTCAAAATAATCAATAAAATCAACACAGGAAAATTTCAATGAAATCATAAAAAAATTATGTCAATTTTTCCCTATACATGCATTTTTTTTTAAAAATATTTTTTATTTGATTTATAAAGATTTTTATTGTTTCTAGTAAAATGTACATAAAAATTTTAATTTAAAAATAACATTTATTTTAAATTGACATTCTAGTATAAATTGAAAACATCAACAAAAAACAGATAATGTTGATTATCAATTAACCCTGTCAGAATCATTCAGATTATAAATTTTACACCGGAGATAGGGTCTAAATCTGTATAGACTTCTGTAAAGTATATTATAAAAATAAAGTGAAGAGAAAAAAATAATTTTTTTTTTGTCTGAAATTCAGTAAAATAAATATAAATGAAAATTTCAATCAAGGGTTTCATCGATAAAACATAGAAATAATTTTTCTGTTGCATTATGTCAACAACGAATCACAAAATTAAAGGAATTTTAAACTATGTGAGCTATTAAATTTTTTTTCCGAATTCTATTTTCAAAAGATTATTGAAATTAGCTTCTTACAAAAATATTTGATAAATATATAAAAATTTATAAATACATTTTTTTTTAGTTTATTTCAAATGGAAAATTAAAATTAGGGCACCTGTCATCAATTTATGGGATCGTTGTTTCATTAATTATTATGTAAGATATTTTATGCGGTATTAAAAAAATTTTGGAATGGTTTTATTTTGTCATGAAAAAAATAAAATTTTTATATGTATAATATGTATAATTAAATTATCTATTTTTTAAACTTTTTTCAACATTAAAATTAAAACAACTTACTTTTCCAAAGAAGGGATATTTTTTAAATTAAATATTAAAAGAAATCTTTTTACTATTACATATTTGGTTTTGTAAATTAAATTTTTCCAATTAATTTTCTGTCATGATTTTTTTTTACTTATCAATAATACGATTTTCTCAATTCAAAGAATTTTTAATAACCACAAGAATATATTTTCTGTCATATCGCTATTTTTCAATTATATTTAAAAAAAAAATTGCACAATTTTCTAGTTTCCTGTATAGTTTGAATAATTATGTAGAAGGAATCATTGTTGTGTACATGATTTTGAAATTCAAGGATATTTTTATCGATTTATAAACTTCAATTTAATATCAATTTAAAATTGAAGGTTAAATAGGTTAATAGAATCACTTAGAAATTTTTAAAGTGTAAAACCTCTAAAAATCAATATAATTTAGATTGTGATGCTTTTCATTTATTTTAATTATTAGTTTCAGTTAAATAAAAATCAGAAAATATACAAGTACAATTAGCAATTAATCATTTCTCAGTGGGAAATTGTATTATATATTTATTGATTACACAATTATAAGTTACAAAAAATTTCCTGTGAAAATTCATATTTTCACAGTGCAAAATATACTTTAAATATGTAGCAAAAACAAATACGAAATTTTAACTTATATAAAACGTTTTAGTATTTAAAAATAATTATCAAAGATTCTGATTGTTTAAATACAAAATAAAAATATTTTTTTACGTAATTGTTAGATTTTAATCATTTGATCATAAAAATTCATTTAAGCATAACAAAAACATAAGAATGGAAACAACATCAAGATTCATGATATAATTTCCGATATTTTTTTTTTTTCAAATTCCTTTATAAACATAAGATAATTTTATGTTATGCACAACTGATTAATATATTGCCCTAGATTATTTGTGGTGTAATTATTAATAATTGTGATATTGGTCTTATTTTTTTTTTTTATAATGATATTATTAGTTAAAGGTATCAATTTTCTGCAAAATTTTATATTTGTGTAAATAGTTAAAACTAAAGTTAATGCATCATTGATTAGTAGTATAAATCCCAAAGCTATGAATTTCACAATATCACCGATATTGATTACAAAATATCTATAAGGGAATACTGAATAGTTTTTATTGTTGAAATTTATATTTAATTTGAACAGGAATTGGGAACAACATTATTTATGCTTGTAAGGTATCTAATGAAACCTGAATTATTTGATAGATATTTAAATAATATTAGATACTTTGTTAAAACTCGTTTTATTATCTTTTTTTTTTAGACTATGAAATGTTTAATAATCTTTAAAAATTTTTTAATAATTATAATAATACAATGTAATATGTATTAAACAAAACAGATTTGATACTTAACTGTTTTGTAATTATAAGAAATTATATATTTTGTTTTGATAATCATTAAAATCATCAAATTTTTGACAATACTTTGCAATAATTTGTAATTTTTTTTTTTTGTAAAATATTCGGTCACTTTTGAAGTTATAATTTTTCTTGTTTTGTAAATAAATTCATGTAATTTTTTTGACCTAAATTTTAATATTTCTAACAATTAAAATGATCAAATTTATTTTCAGTTTTATTTGTCTATATATTAGAATAATGTATGAAAAAGGTTAGTAGAACTTAAATATTAAAATAAAAAAATCTTAATATAAATCTACAAAAATAGTTTTTATTTTTGAAATTTTTTGTTTAATAATTTTCACTTAATTTTATTTGTTGACCTTTTGCCTGAAAATATTATAATTTTTTTTTCCCAAGAAATTTACTTTGTATATATTTAATCTGAGTGAATGAATCTGATTCATCATTAAATAAAGCCGATTGCTGCTGGTATAACAACTAGATAGTAACCGCATTAGAGCATAGAAAATATAGTTTATTTTATGAGAATGAAACTGTAGATACATTGATATAATATGTTTTTAAAAATATATACGTAAAACTTATAATTAACACCTTTTATATTTTTATATAATTTATGTAAATTTATGAGTTATAATTTCTTTTTTTTTTTTTTTTTTTACAAAAATAAGAATTTTTAAAATATAATAACATAGTTAATTACGTGAGAGAATTTACTGTGTTTTGCCTCTATCTAATAATATTAAAGACATTAATATAAATTTAATATATCTAACTATATAATATTAATTTAATGAACATTAAAATATATGAACCTCTAAATACAGTTTTCTGTTATAATATTCATAAATTTTGTTATTTTTTTAAATTACAGTTAAAAAATATTTGTAAGATTATATCTCACGTCTATGTAATATTTCTTTAAAATATTGGCCACCAGAAGTTAAATAATAAATACAGCATTAAAAAAACAAAAACAAAATATAAGACAAGAATATAAACTCTAGAGACCCACATTTTAAAATCTATACATAATCTCAAAAAACAGAATATGTATAAGAAAAACTAAAAACTTGCTTTAAGCCGGTCGAAAAAAAAGCATCTGAAAGATACTTATATTTATGAATATAACTTTTATATACAATTTAATTTGTTTATGTATTTAAAAATAAAGAAAAAAAAATACACTAATATACATTTTAATATTACATGTTTTTCTCGTTTATATTATTTTATTTATTGAAATAAACTTCAAACAAACATTAAAATAAACAGTAAAAGACAGTTTTTCATTTTTTCCTATCTAACCGCAGAATTGCAGCACCTAAACTAAGTATATGTATTTATATTTATGTAGAATTTTTCGCTTTGAAATATAACCGGTTATGTTGACTTTTCGGACTATAAAAAATATGACTCACATATTTAATATTATTTTTATAAAAGTAAAAATTTGTTCATGGTCATCGAAATAAGTTTTCTGTTTGTAATAAAAAATAATATAAATTTAATAAAAATTTAAAAATAATTTATGTAAAAAGTTATACTATTTATTTTTTGAAACAACTTTTGTATTTCATATGAAAATATTTTACTTAATTTGATTACTCAAATCTCAGATATTTTATTAGTATAATGCACTGGAGATTTTCAGGTTTGTCTTATTTAGAAAATTTAGAAAATTATTGGATTTGTTTGAAAAACAGGAAAACTATTTAATAAATAAATAAATATTTGTCCTTTAAATAGTTTTTTTGTTTTGTTCATTGTTCAATAACCATTAAACATAATGAATCTAACTAATTTTGTCAATGAATTTTTGGAGATTTTGTTACAAAATAGTAATCACATTGATTTTATGCAAAATATTCTTACAAAATTGATTTTCACTTGATGTTTTTGATGTTTTTTAATCAACGAATTATTCTCGTAGACTTTGTATTATAAATTTTTGAGTTATTAAACATTTTTTCAAGCTTGTAAATGTTTAAACAAAACTCTTTTATGTTTTCGAAATAAAAACATAATTTAAATTATTTAATTTCTTCAGTGAGTTTTATTTAGTTTGTCATCTATTACAATGTAAAAATAAGAATACATTACAATGTGAAAATTCTCATAATTATCATTTAAAATTAACCGTTGTAAAAGCATAATTTCTAATTAAATAACTTTTCATTCTAAACTTTCATATTTTATTATAATACCGACAAATCAGAGAAAAACTATTTTATTTTTATAGTTAGAAGGAAAATATTAATTTCAATTGATTGCATGTTAATCTTAAAGGTTTTCCATTTTCAATTTTTTTTTTGCCTTTTTATTTTAAACATCATATATGTATATTTTATAATTTATTTTCCATCTTCATTTATTCTTTTGCAATTCTTTAATATTCTTTTAAAGAAAATATTATACAGCATAATATATTATTTTTATAGCAAATTATTAAATAAGGAAAATTTATTACAAAATAGTAAAGATATTTATTTATTACATATAAAAATTTAGATTTCTTCCACTTCCGGGTTTAGCATGTTCAAAGAATATTTTTCTGATTGATTTTATAAATTAATATTGAAAAACGAATCTAAAAGTAGAAAATTTACTCTTACCAGACAACTTAATTGAATACTGAATGAAAATTAAATTTTCGAATAATTATAATTTTTGGAATTTTGATAAATTTTCATTATCATCTAAAAACTTATATTCATTAGGTAAATATTTCAGATTCAATGATAAGACTTAAATGATTTTCTGAAAAAGCAATAAGTAATAGACCAAATTTTTAATGGTAATAAAAATGCAAAAAGTTTGTTTATGACAATTTCATAGAAAACTTGATTTATGTGCTATTCTACAGAAAATACTAAAGTAGATTCGTGAAAATTTTTTGACAGTATTAATAACTCTAATAAAAATTATTAATTAATTATAGCAATGTTTACCATATACTAAAAGCGATTGATTGCAAAAAAAGTAAATTAAAGTCAAAATCCACAATAAATTTATGCAAAATATTTTTACAAAATTTATTTTCACTTAACTTTATATATAAAAAAAACATAAATCAATCATTTTTTTTTTAAATTTTAATAGTATTTCATTTGATGGCATATTCAGTTTTAATCGGAAAAATATTTATAGTCTTAAAGTCTTAATTTATAGTTTTATATTTAAATTGATTAAAACATTTTGTATAGCCAATAGTGGCTTTTGGCAATCTTGTAAGTTTATTTAATTAAAGTAGAAACCAAATTTGAAAAAAAAAAATACTGATTTTTTATTATTATAATTACATATTTTCCTTAAAAAAATAAATAAAAAGTTATGTTTATTTTTAACAAAAAAAAATCATATCTAATAACTACTTTCTAAACATCAAAATGAAATTATGTAGAAAAAGTTGATCGGATCTACAAAATTTTTTGTTTTTTTAATTTTATTTTTTACTCTTAAATATAAACTAATTTTATGGTTAAATCATGGTGAAAATAAGTGGTACAATTCTCTGTAATCAATAGAAATTTTCAGTATTATATTGATTAAATGGGAATCTGTTTAACTAAAATATAAATGGAATGCGGTTTTTTTATGCTATATTTATGTTTTCGTTACACTTGTTTTTTTTTGGATAAATAAAAATATTTTTTTCCAAAACATAATTTTTTTATTTTATACCGTTTACTAAAAAAATAAGGAAACTAGCTACTCTGAAGTTAACCATTTATTAAAACTTGTTTGCTTACCATATACAAAATGTTTTTTTTTATATAGGGGAATATCTAATAGTAATTTATATTGCATAAAGTATGTACGAAAATAGATTTAGTGTAGTTAATTTAAAGGTCAAATGTACGGTATATTTTTAGTAATACATATATAATTCTACATTTATATTTAGTTTAATATTTTGTTTAAAAAAATAATAATTATGGTATAATTTATATGGTTAATTAGTTTAAATTATTACAGAGATTGGAACTGAATTGATTTTAATTTGGGAAAATAATTATGTTCAGATTAATATAATATGATAAGTTTACATGTAGACATCTGAAATTTGGTTTTTTATACTCAATTTCAAGTAATAGTAAGTAAGAGTTCTAAATTTAAAAAAAACAAATAAAAACAAATGATTATAATATATATTAAATTCTGATCACGAATTTTGTGAATTGATAATCTATATTGTCGATTCTGGATCTCAAATTATTAATATCCCAAATTATTTATATCCCAAATTATTTGTACTTCATAGAAATTTTTTAATTTACTACAGTCGTGTTTTGGGTGATTTATTATTTATTAAGAATTTTTAATTAATGAATTAATTAGCTAAAGTGTTTAATTCGTTATTTGATAAATTAGTAACTTATAAACCATAACGTATGTTTTATATATAATTTGATTATTAGTACAGATAGATATACTAGTAATATAGAAATATAATATGTTACATTTTATTTTATTATTGCAAATTTTATAATCTGTTTATGATTATTTTTAATAGAAAATACCGTATATATAAATTTAATTATTTATTTTTCAATATTGAAACTTAGATTTCCATTACAATTGTATTTGTACTTCATAGAAATTTTTTTTTTATTCTTGTTCACTCCACTGGAAATTTAGATTTCCATTACAATTGTATTTGTACATCATAGAAATTTTTTTTTTCCTTGTTCACTCCACAGTGGAGTATAGGGCTCCAAGTACCGAGTTACTTGCACTTGAAGTTTTCTTTAACATTTTTGTATTGCAATTTGGACCTAGTAAATTTATATGGATTCCGAACCATAAATTTCTTTATAGTGAAGAAACTTTGAATTGAAACAAGCTAATTTCTTTTATTAGTGAGACATTTGTTGTTAACAAATGGCCTCAACCGTTAGTATTTTGCCCAGACTTAAATTACATTTTATTGTAATTTTATTACTGGTATTCATTTAAAGCTGAGTAAACTTAGAACAACATCGATGTCTCGGACGGGAGTTAAACCCAGTACCTAATGCACCACAGCTTAGCAGACTACCACTTAAGCCACCGTCCGGGGGAATTTATTTTAAATACTTTTAATTCAATTTTTTTTTGAATTTATATAAATTGTGTAAAAAAGGAAGAATTTCTTCATTTGTTTAATTAAATATTTAATAAATCTTAAGAGGTTTTTATCCAAAAAAATAAAAATAAATTTAGTTCAAAAATATCAATGTATGTAAATAAAAAGTAATAAGATATTTGCATTATGAGACGAAGCTTTTTTGAATGCATTTAAATTTAAAATCTGAAATTTGTTTAGAAAGCATCATATACGTATGCTGTAATATATTCGATGTTAATAAAATTCAATTTCTAAAATTAGATTTATAAATGATGTGCTGCTGCATTGTAGGCAGTAGAGAAACATATATCACTATGAATATAAAATAGAATTTCATTTCGCTTTCCCTTCAAAACTATACTTATTGTGTTTTTAAAATAAAATTATATCGAAATTTGAGTGCTGGTATTTTTAGACTTTTCGAGATGTTTTTTTTTTGGATTAAATTGTATTTTGATATATTATTATCAATCTACTAGAAAATTATACGTAAAGTATAGAAATACTTTAATGTTATAATTATAGAGCTAAACGGAAAAGTTAGATATTTTACTAGGTTAATATGACGTACCTGCTATTTTTATTTTTAAGAATTACCTCCAATTTTTTAGAATTATGTTTCATATTGATATATAAGTCTAACCTTAAAAATTTTTTTGAGTAAACAATTTTCATTCTACATAACTTTTCAATATCTCAGCACATTAAGATACAAATTAATCATTTTATTTATTGTGATTTTTAAATAAACTATGATTATATTACTAAGACTATTTTACTATTTATTATAATTTATTTTTTATATAAACTGTTAAAAATTATAGAATAAAATGAAAGTTTAAACACCAAAACTGGCCTTAAAATTAAATCTTCAATAATTTCATAACCAAGGTAATATTTATTATACTAAGAAATGAATAGTTCATTCCTCTATATCCAAAATACTTTTAAATATAGAAGATTATAATAATTCCCCTATTTGCGTTCTTAAATATACAATTCGTTACAAAAGTTTTATGAACTATGTGATATGTTAATTAACACTATTCTAATATATATATTTTTCTATTTCTTTTTTAGAAGACTCTATTAAGTAAAATTGAAAGACATTAACCCCTAACCTCAAACAAACTTGAAATTATCGTTATTATGTTTCATTATAGATTTCTAAGTAAAACTGCATTTTCAGACAATAATATTATTTACGATATTCTAACTTATAAGCAATATACGATCCCTATCCCTATTTTGTTATTTTTACAAACCAATCATGATAGAATATAGTAACGAAGGTCAAGTCTATTGAATGTATAAAAAATATCATATTAGTATCTTCATTATATGTGAATTTAAATTAATTCTAAAATTATTTAAAAATTAGTAAAAAAAAGTATACATTAATTCTAAAATTATTTAAAAATTAGTAAAAAAAGTATACATTTTCGATTTTACAGAATTATTCAGAATGAAATTCGTTTACGGAACTATTTTGCAGATAATCCAATTTTAAGGGCTCTTGTAATATTTATTTTGTAATTAGATAATAATTATTTAATGTAAGATTGTGATCTATACTTTTTTTAATTTGTAATAGCATAAATAAATTATTGTATAACATTCAATTACCAGCGAAAAATTAAGTGTCTTTTTATTTATACTAATTTTTTAATATGTATTTTATGTTTATTAGAAAAACACAACTAAAATTAAAAAACATTTTTTTAATTTTAGTTTTTTTGAAAGTTTTATTTAAACTTTAACATTGAATAGGAAAAATTGAATTCATAAATGCATTGTAATTGATTTCGACGCTATTGAGTTACTATAGTTTTTTTTTTAGAAGGCTATAAAAACTGGTAAATTATAATTTCATTATTTGTTCTAAATTAGAGATATAGTTTTAAAAAGGTTTTTTCTACTATACAGAATCTTCATAACAGGGCCAGCTCAGGCTCGGAATTTTTCTTGATTCATTTTGGTGAAACTAATCAATCTCCTATATATATTAGAGTATTCTATTCTTTTTAATATTGATTTTTCAAAGAAATAAATTAATTTCATTAGCAAAAATTAATATTATTAAAATAATTTCATAAATTTTTATTTATATTTTCAGAAAATGGCCTAACATTTCATACATAAAAGTAAAATAATATATAATTAACGAGAAAAAGTAAAACAAATAATGTCATCAGCAATTTGCCCAAAATTTGCTCAGAATGCTTGGCGAAAAGATTTATGCTCGAATTGTTTCAAATCTAAAGAAGAACATAAGCTACCATTAAAAAAAAATCAAATTATCAAGACTGAACCACCAAAAATAAGCCCAGCACCAGCTAAAGGTATCATGAAGGGACAAATTAATAAATCGAAAAAATATAAAGTTAGTTTCCCAAAAGAATTACATCAGATTATTGGATATGGTGGTGATTGGTCTGATGAAGCAAGTGATGATGACGAAAATTACAACAATAATACTGATGAACAAACAAATATAACATCAACTGATGATGAGGATAATCAAGAATTAATACGAATTACTAAAGCAAACACTGATTTTAATACAAATAATGGAAATTTACTTGGTGATCCGGAAGAAAATATTAAAAAATCATTTGCTGCTTTGAAATTAGGTGCACCGCAAATTGATTCTGATGGAAAAAAGCAAACATTAAAAATAAATGTTACACCATTTGGTACACCATCCAAATTATCTAGTATGAAGGCAAAATTTGAATTAAACAAAGAAGATAATCGTTTAAATGCTACGAATAAAACTCAAAAAGAAATTAAAACTATAACAAATCCCATTAGTAAAGAATCAGCAAAAGTACAACCACAGCAAAGTGGTGATGGTAAGAACAGTCCACCAATTGAAAGGGCAATGGAAAAATCATTGTTGGAAGAAATATCAGAAACACTTGAAATGAAAAAAAAAGAAGCAACAACAACCACAATTCAATCTAGTAAAGATGGTAAAATTAAATTTGAAATTACCAGCATAAGTGATACTGCAACGAATACAAAAATATCAAATGAATTAAAGAAACCGATTGCTCGAAATGCTCCAATTACAAAAGATCATGTTAAACCAAAAATTAGTGTTTTTCCAAAATACACAGATTCTTCAGATAGTAATACATCGGATACAGAAAATTGTGTATCAGCATATTATGATGTTGTGGAAAATACAAATGACTATGAAAATTTAACTAATTCCAAAACTTTACAAGGTAAAGATCAAGTTGATAATGTAACAACGCCAATTGATTTAGGTGAAGATTGTAAGAAATCAGTTTTTTCAACAACACAATATATTACTGACATGCTTCTGTCATCACGTACAAAATCAGCTTCATACTCATTGCATGAGGGCAGTTTTATGACTAGTAAAATAACTTCAGATGGCCTCATTGTAACAAAATGTGCCTCAGATGATGCCCTTGATTCGACTGGTTCCAGTTTTGATGGTAGCAGTGATGAAGAAGCATCGTATAATATGAATCGAAGTGAATCCGATTCTGGTATTGGAATATCAATTACAACTGAATATAAAAATATACAATCCAATGAACTAAATAAAAATGATAAAAAACTTAGCGCAAGTACTAATAATTCTGACTATGAAGATATTCAAGTGCAAGAAGATGCTGTACCGTCTTCTAATCCAAATGTTATTGAGAAAAATGAAAAAATGTTTACACCAGAAAAAAGTCGTGAATTAGCTGGTGAACCAGATGGTAGCGCTGATCCTGATGGTGAAAGTTCTGTTGAAGCACCAGCATTACCAAAATCTCCACCACCAATAACATCACCTCATCCAATTATAACAAATAGCAATATCACTGCAACAATAGCACCTACTGCCACAGCGGTTGATGCGCGCCCGTCATTTTTGCATGGCCTTCAGAAAAATATAGCTACTATTAAAAAACCAGATGTACCAATAAAACCAGCCACTGTTAATGTTATGAAAACTTTTGCCAAACGACAACCAACACAAGCTGAGCAACAGGTTGTAAATCAATTGCAGCAAGTTATTAAAGCTCCAGGAACAGGAATAAATATTGAGCAAGATAAATCAATGTTATCCAAAAAAGAATCAAATGATTATTCTAAATTTTTGAAAAAAGGTAGAGCTCCAAATCCACCTCCAATTATTAATAGTGATTCAAGCCCACCACCTACTCCAGAAAAAGATTATACCTTTGAATCAAAATTAAGTTCACAAGAGATAAGAAAAATTGTTAGTGTATTTGATGAACAAAATGATAAAAATATGAAAAATTTAAAATCAATTTCATCTGGCCAACAGACACCCATTAAAACTTTAAATAATAATATCACCAATAATATTCAAGATGATTCCCATTCATCAATTTATACCCGTAATCCTGCTGTTGGTGGTGTTAAATCAACATCACCAGTTATCCGAGAAAAAGATAAACGCGAAAGAGCTACAGTTAACCCAAAATTTCGTAGTTTAAATACTTTTACTCAACGTAAACAACAACAACAAGAACAGTTATTAACTTCACCAAAGGCTCCAACTACACCAGAACCAACACCACGTAAAAATCTATCAGTGTCCGAAGAATGTCTTGTTGATGCTGAAAAAAAGAAAAAAACTAAATTTTCAATAAAAAAATTTTTACGTATGGGAACAAGTAAAACAACTGATAATTTACATAAGAAGGATGGAATATATTCAGAAATAGTCACAGGTGATGATGGCGGTATTACTGGTAAACCTAGACTTGTTATTATTCATCCAATTGATATAAATACAACTGCTGTAGAAGTTGTTAAAGATATTTCAAAATCTGCAAGTAGTGGTAGTGTTAGCCCAGGTAGTAATGGAGATATATCACCAACAATTGTTACAGGTAAACCACCAGCACCGCCACAACGTACAACGAATTTCGATGGTAACCGTTTATATGAAATGAATAAGCCGGCTAGACCTCCTCCACCAAAAAGTGCTGAATTACGTCGTAAACAAAAAATAGGCTTTAATGTAAATGCAACTGGATCAGTTAAAAGTAAATCGGATAATGTATATGCTAATTTAGGTGAGCTTATAAATAAAAGATTTGATTTGTAAATTAATTTATAAATACGAATAAAAGCTTTTATTAAAGTAAATAAATCGCATTTTTAATATTATACTTTTTCATCATTAGGTGAAATTCGATCTGCAATTGCTCCACGTAAACCCGAAAGAACAGCTAGTATGAGAGAACGTGAAGCACAATTGGAATTGGCACGCAAACGTGCTGGAAATGATAATTTGGATACAATCTCAGTTTGTTCATCAAACGGAGGTAGTGTATCAAATGACCAAATATCTGAAAATCATATTGATAATCAACAATACACCCTTACACCAATTATATCAAAAAAAGATTTAGCGCCACAGGCTCCGCCATCACCTAAAATAAAAACTGCCAATAGTTCAAATACAATATACTCATCTGTCTCTACATCTATATCGTCTTTTACCAAACCAATTATAACTGATGTATCACCAAAAGAAGAAAAACTTAGTACATTTGATAGGAAAATGAAAAAAATCGAGACAGAATTAAATAGTAGTGGCAAAACTGTAGCTAGTAAACTTGAAATTTTTGAAAAAGGAATATCATCAGATGTTAATGCTATAACTGCTACAAACAATATTAAAGTTAAATTAATGAATGATGGTTTAAAAGATTCTGTTCGTAAGATTAGCAGCACAATTGATAGTTATTTAAAAGATAAAAGAGATTATGAATCCATGTATGATATGGCTAAAACAATACCACCACCAACACCAACCAGAAATATAAATAGTAGTTTAGTTGTTGGTGGTAGCAATAATATTGGAAATGTATTAGGTGGTAGCAGTAATGATGTTGTTGTTGATTTACGACGAAACTATGAATTAATGACTTCATCATCATCTGCTCGTCACCTAACTAGATCAAGTTTTCAGGATAATCAATCAATTTCAGGAATTGGAAATAGTAGTGGTGTTTGTTTTACAACACGTAGTGAATATGGTGGAAATGCTAATCGAACTTATAGTGGATTTAATAATAGTTTAGGTAGGTATTAAACTTTGCAGAATTTTTCCAATTGTCACAATATAACATCGAAATAAATTACTCTGAATGGATCACAATAATTGCGTTTATTTATAATATGAATTACTGTAGCTCAGGCAAATTAAATTAAATTCAAAGAAAATTAAATTGACTAAAAGTGCTGTTAAATTTCTTTTTGAAAAGTTTATATGTCCTTGAAGTATGCCCTTATATATTTTTGTTTTATTAATTTATGCATCAGTAAATTTAACCAGACAAAATATTAATGTTATTTTTAATTTAACTTTCAAAACTTTTGGTTAAGACATTTTTTTTTGTATATTTCTTTGTTTGTTAGGATTTAAAATCAAAGTTCGTTCTTACAAAATTAATTCGAATAAAATAAAATAATACATGTAAAGTTCAAAATACTATATATTTTCCTAATTTGAAACTAAATAACATGTGTTTGAAGCATGTTTTAAACTTTTGTACGATTTTCTTGAGTAGTTAATGTGTCCCAAAAAAAAAAAAAATATTTGAAAATTTTTATTTCAAATATTAATTAAATATATTTTATAAAACTCTATAATTCTATGGAAATTTTTCAAAAAATTATAATGACTTTTTATTCATTTAGATAAGTTTTCATTTCGATTGCTAAAAAATTTTAAAATTTTCCTAAACACGAGAAGTATTCATTGGGTATGAAGTGTATTATTGTTTGGGACAATTTAAAAATTGATTGTTTAGCTATTGAAATCAGTACTTATTTTAAAGTATCAAAAAGTAATTATCCTTTTTTCGGCAGATTTTCACAGTATTATCAGCATAAATTCTTACTTTTATTGTCCATTTTATTTAGTAATAAAAAAATAAATTAAACAAATATTTACTTGATTTTAGCTAACATTCCGAGAGTTGTATCAGCTTCATATTGTGGTAGTGAAATCGGAGAATCTGATATATATTCACCATATAGTTTTTATGGTGGTAGTGAAGCTGGTGGTGATGTTGCTAATGATATTCATGACAGTGTTTGGGGTGTGACAACTGTAAGTAATTAGAATTATCAAATTTGATTCTGCAATAAGAAATTTGGTGGATTTTTCTTTCATTAATATGTTTGTAGCCTGCAAAATCACGAGTTAAAACAACAAATAGATTGAGAATGCGTAAAGGACGTAGTGTTGTTCACAAAACTATTGAGGATAATTATAGTGCTGTTGTAGTTGCTAATCATGAAGCATTAGCACAAGTTTTAGATCAGGTATGTTGAAATTTAGTCTTTCAGATATTTCCTCATATCTTAAAAGATTTATTTTTATTAAAATATAGTAATATTTATAATTTGTAAAATTTTTCTCAACAGCTTCAGCATACACCAATTATACCGTTAGCTTTGCGACCATTAGCAAATGCCATAAATCTTCGATTTGACGATTTTAATATAATAGAAGGTGCACAAGCTTTTGTTGTTGGCAAAAGAGCATTTCATGCTGCAATTTGGAATACAGCACCAGTTACTTTAGCTTTAACAGCTGATTGTAATCAAATGTCCGGGGAATTAAATCAACTTTCTGGTGGTGTTAGTGGTGTACTTAATCCAATTACAGAATTTTGTGATTTAGTACCCAGCTATAATTTACCATTAATGCCAAGTACTGAAGTTCGTATGATGCAAGCTACAATTTCAGTATTGCCACGTATGCAATTGGATACATTACAATCAATTGGTACAATATTAAAAAATAAATCACAAATATTGGACAAACATATTAGTAATTTCCGTGGTTCAATACCCAATTTAAGTGGTGGTATACAAATTGATTCAAAACTTTCAGGTTTAAGAAATGTTTGTTCTGTACAAAATTTATCAACATTAAATGAAGAAATTAGTAATGAAAAAAGTAATGAAGATATTTTAACTATACCTGGTATGCCATCATTTGATGACGTAATGTGTCGTGAGGTTGGTTTCATAATGTTACAATTAGTAAATGGTTTAAAAAATCTACAAGCAAAGGCAATTGAAGAAATGCCATTGAGTTTATCAAATGTTATACTTAGTAAGGAGATTGATAATAAGGATGCACAAGCAAGATTATGTGTGTTACATGGGTAAGAAAATTTAACTAATTAAAAAAAACCTAGTAAAGTTTCTGAAAATATTGTTATATTCATTTTACACTTTTAGAATAAATTCTGAGGAAGAAGAATCCGTGGCACCGCTTTGTAAATGTGCACATACAGCTCTCTGTGACATGCTACCAACTACGAAAATTAGTTCTATTTTATCAAAAATTTTACTTCAAGAACGATCTGAATCATTATCAAGAGCAAAAGCAGTCTTAGAATTTGTTCTTTGGGGGCCATCAGACGTTGCCCTAACTGGATCAACTAAAGAACGTGAATTGGCATTACAAAGGTGGTTAGATTTGGAAAGAGCCACAGTTTTACATGGTTTAGTTAGAACAAGAGTTGAATTAACTGTTTATGATGAATGTCATTTAATGTTTTTGGTACGATCAAGTGCAAAAATTATGAATGAAGCAGCGAAAATTGTTTCGAATTTAAAATCGAATAACGATGAATAATAATAAATAATTAAATTAATTCAAATTTTAACATTTTAATTTAGTGCTATATGTTTTTTTTTTAATTTAGTTGAATTTTTTTTTTTTAAATCAATTTATTTTATTTTCACTTTATTGTGCCAATTTAAGTGTATTTTAATGATATTTCAAATCTGCTTTTTTTGTTTGTTTTTATTAATTCCTAAATCTTACTTTATTAATGGAATATAATTATAATAATTGTTAAAATATTTATAAATTTTATTCTTTAAACATAATTTTTATAGTTTTTTGTGTACCTATTATATTACTTAATTTTAAAATAATTGTTGATAATTTTTTATGAATTTTTTTTAATCAAAGTAATTTTTTTTTTTCAAAATATTATTACATACTTACATATAATTATGCTACTTATTCTATGCTACTTATAATAAAATGGTTTGTATAAAACATATCATAAGTAGCACTGGGAAGTGCCCAAAGATTATTGTCCCACTTTTTTCAGTATTTATTTCCCCGAATTGTGAATAAAAATTATCAAAATAGTTAGGACTAGAAAGTAAACAATTAATTTTTATTGGAAATTTTGTTTATTGAATTTGTGTGGTAGAAATATTAAGGGCTCTTCCATAGCTACCATTTATATGATAAAAAATAATTTATTTTTGGTGATTGATCAAACAAAAATAGAAAAATATGAAAAAGAAATCATTTTTAATAAAAGAGAAATAATTATTAGAATTTTTTGTAAAATTAATTTTTATATTGAAAAATAAATAAATTATATAAAATATATTTTATAAAGTTAATCAAAACGAGTTTTTATTGTATTTGCTTTTAATTAATTCGCCTGGTTATATATATATGTTTGTTTGTGGCAAACATTTGTTTTTGCTTATTTTTAAGCATTTAAAATCTATGGCCTTCATATATATATATATATATATATATAAATATATATATATATATATATATATATATATATATATATATATATATATATATATATATATATATATATATATATATATATATATATATATATATATATATATATATATATATATATATACTTTGAAATATATATATTTCAAAGTTTTCAAAGTAAATGTGAGAAAAAGAATAATTTAATAAAAAAGAAGAATAATTTACTTGAATACAATAATTTTATATCTTGAGCCGTATGCATTATGATATTGAAAAATATTTAGTTGTAAAGAACGGTCCTTTTAGTCCTATTAGTCAACCCAATTCAAACATGTATTTTTTAGTTAATAAATATTATACCTATATAATATATTGATATACATTATATCAGTATTTCAAATAACGATGAATTAAAAATTGTTTTTAAAGGATATTATTGATATTTATATCTTTCCTCTTTTTGTTTTTCCAAAATAAAGTTCATTAAAGAAAATTCTATAAATTAAATTTAATATGATTTCAAACATTTATTTTACTAAAATCAATTTGAATATATTAAATATTTTAGATTAAATAAATAAAATATAATTTATGGCTTATTATATCCTTAATAATGTAAATAAACTTATTAAATTTTATCAAAATCAACTTAAAAAAAAAATGATACGCGCAAGCGAAGGGTTCATTATCTTAATAATAGTATCATAATTTTACACTGTTATTATATATGCATATTCATTCTTTTATACTTTAATTTATGAATACATAAAATATTTATAATAATATATACCAGAAAAAGAACCTTGACTAAATTTTTTTATATACAATGTATTTTAATTTTGTATACCTACCCTTAAATATAAATAAAAAAATTTACTGAATTTACTTACAAAGAAATAATTTTCACTCAAAAATATATAAAGTTTTTTATGCTTTATTTTAACTTACCTGTTAATAAAAAGTTTTTTTTCAGTACACTATATTATTTTATTTAAAACTTCCTTTTGATTTTAAAAGTGCTTGTTGCATTCCAAATCACCTAATTTTGAATTCCTTTAATAGTTTTGCAATGACAAAATTACTAATGATATTTTTAACTTTAAAAAAATTATAGTTGAGAAAAATATTTAATGAAAACCTAATTAGGGGTAATTTATATAAAAAAAACTGAAATAGATTTAAAAAGTTAATCAAAAACGTTATTTAAATATTTATATTTATTTTTTTTCTATATTTACGACAATCTTTTGACAAAAGCTTAAATATAACAATATTTGTTCCAAAAAAAATGTGTACATTTTTTACAATTTTTATATATATATGTAAGAAAACATTTTGGTATATAAATTTCATCATTTTTAGTATTTTTTTAATAAAACTAATAATTTATTTTTGTATTAGTCTTATATGATTAAGTGACTAATTTTATAATATATTATATAGTAACCTAATTAAGGATTGTTTTTTTATTACTATGTTATCAACACATTAACTAAGTCTAGTCTCATTCATTATTAGTAAAGAATTATTACTGATATAAAATATTACAAAGTACTTTAATAAAATAAAATATGAAATGAATCTTAAGCTCGGTATATACAAAATAAAAAAAAAATAATAACAAGAATTTGAAACAAAAGTTATTTATCTATATGTAAAATATAATGTATTTAAGACAATTATCAATACATATTATTATAAAAGAATCAATTTACTTATTTATTATATTAACAGTTTTTATTAAATTTATTATTTTCAACTATGTCAAAATATTAAATTGAATTATAATTTTTTTTAATCAGTATCTAAAAATTATATTTATCTAAAAATAATTTACGTTTGAAAACCCACAATTGAGGGTACCATTTACAAAAAAAAACATTAATATATACAAATTTACATATATACTATACTTTGTAGATTTTATATTATCTTTAAATAATGAATTATATTTTTGTGAAATTCAGAATATTTTACAATCCATAATAAAAACCAGCACCTAGTGTATGCTTCCTAAATATTTAAGAAAGCATAATTTTTTAAATATAAAGCATTATTGTTAAAAAAATTTGTAGATTAGAAATCTTAATTTAATATTTAACGTTTTCCGAATTTACAGATAAATTTTCTTTTACACAAGTACAAAAATGTTGGTACTGAAACAGTCTATATATAAAATTACGTAAGTACAATTAATGAAATATCTAAAAATAAGGATTAACTATTATTTGAGAATTTTACTTTTCGTCAGTACTAATTACATTCAATATGATAAGAAAATTATGATATAGTTTTTATTTTATTAAAAAATTTAAATTTTGTTTTTATAATGACTATTGGTCCAAACATTTATATATGTATGTATATATAGATTTATTATTTATTTATTACTAACTTTAACAACAATATAAGAATTTTTTAAAATTAGTTTTGTGAACTTTTTGTATTAATTTGATTAAAAAAGAACAAAATGAAATGTAGTAATTTTTAAAAATAAATTTAAAATCTATATTATATACTTCTCTCAAATGACCTGAACAGACAGGATATTGGAAGAAGTTAATAGGCATAACTAAAAACATTGCTTCCAAATACGAATGGACTAGCATATAATATTCAAGATACTTAAATGTTAATATACATTATGGAGATGGAGAATTTGACAATTTGGGATTAATACGAATTGATGGAAGCTGTTTCGCTGAAAAAGTATTAATTTTGTTTTGAAAAAAAGCTTTCAGAATTTAATTTAAAACTGTCTGATATTGTTGCAGCAACAACAGATGGCGCGGCTGTTATGGTCAAATTCGGTAGAATTTCAACCTTTTGTCATCAACAATGTTATAATCATGGGATACATCTGGGAGCTGTGAATGTTCTTTACAAACGTGGAAGCCAAATTGAAACGCCAGCACAAGTCAATTCGATAATGAACCTTATAATGATGATGATTTGGGAAATACTATTGAAAGTGTTTGTGAATTTGATGTCGAAGAAAATGAAGAAATGCCGGATATTGATTCAACTGATCTGCAAATGAGTACACTTGAGAACGGGTTGAAAATGGTCCGAAAAATTGTAAAATTATTTAAACTATCTGCAGTTAGAAACTCAATTTTGCAAAACTATGTGAAAAGTGTGCATGTGAAAGAATTGTGTTTACTTTCAGATTGCGTTACAAGATGGAACAGCATCGAACCTATGTTGGAAAGGTTCGTTACATTAAAAAGCTGTATTATAAATGCTCTGAGCAGTTTAAATTTGTCGCACTATTTTGATGATGATTTAGTTCCACAGTTAGAGATATTATTAAATGTATTGAAACCTGTGAAATTAGCAGTTGAAGCATTGCAACGACGCGATTGTAATCTTATTTCAAGTGAAGGTATTTTAAATTTTCTTTTTAAGACATTCGAGGAACAAAATAATGATTTGGCCTCTAAACTGCTGCAGACATTAAAAACGAGATTGATGGAAAGACGCAATAAAGATTTAATTTCGCTCTTGCAGTTCTTGCAAAATCCACAAAATTTAAACAATAATTTTTTTGAAAAAAGTAGCAAACCTCGCATTATTTTTTTGGCTAAAGAATTAATGACAAAATTATTTGTACGCGCTTATGCTGATTCTAGTCAAAATGAAATAGAATCTGGTGATGGTGATGATGTAGAAGTACAGGAAATTAACCCATACCTTACTGATGAATTGCAACTAAAGAAGAACTTGCAAACTGCAGTTAATAATTGTTTCAAAAAAATGCCGATTAACTTAGATTATGTTAGTAATCTTCAAAAGGAAATAAAAATATTTGAAGTAACTGGTGAAAGAACTGAAAATTTAAAAAGTTATTTAATTGTTTAAAAACAATAAGGCCTACTTCAACTTAGAGTGAAAGAGTCTTCTCAATAGCTTCAATATTTTCAACCAAAAAAGGTCATTATTAAGTGATCATTCACTGAATGCACTATGTTTCCCAAAAAGTTATTTTATTAAATATAAAAAGTAAGATATTTATTATAAATAGTTTTTTTTTGGACCCATAACATTTTTTTAATAATATAAATCTAGATATTCGGGTTATGTACTGTTTTAATTTTTTTAATTATTTTTTGTTACACAATATTGAAATAATTTGTGATTTATTTATATACATAAGACTTGAATTATAATGTCGTATATTTTTGTTTTTTTTTATAATAAAATATTACTTTTTAATGTTATCGTTTATTTTTATACTTCCCTTTAATATTTTTTAGGAAAATCCCGGTATCCCGGGATTTCCCGAAAAATGTAAATCAAAATTTCCCGTATCCAGGGAAATTTAAAAGTGCCGGGAAATGGAAACTCTAGTCGACATAAGCGAAATTTAGTTTTTATCACTACAACTGTTCCTACATTTTCCCGCTTTAATTTACGCCAATCCGAATTAAGAACGACTAACATCTTAAGTAAATTTAAGGACTAACATCTTAAGTAAATTTCTATCCACGTGCATGTGAAAAGGTACACTCAGAGAAATAATTCTTTCATTCTTTGGCATGAGATTGTCAGTATAACTCTTCATTTGTGGTTACCGAAAATCGGTTTTAGTTACTAAATTGAGGTAACAGCAAAAAAATTGCTATTGATGCAAGTGAATTATGATAACAGCTAATGCTCTTTCGTTTCCAGGAACTTCCTGTGCAAATTTTCAGTCGATTAAATATATATTTCTAGTCATCTATTGCTAGGACCAAATAGGTTTATTCTAAGCAAATGTAATGCTGTTATGACAATGGCAAGAGTAGTTATAATAATTGTATGGATTGCTGTAACAACTACAGTTTGTAGATTATGTAAGCGGATTGAATCGTAATGTTACAATAGCAATATTTGCATTTAGGGGAAACGAACTATTCGGTAAATGGAATAGAATTGCAGTAAGCATTCGGTTCTTGCAACAGAACTGTAAAATTTATTAGTTTATATCGGCATTCGATTGCGACAACACAAAGCCGTTCGGTTTCAGGAATATACATAACTTTAATTGTAATTGAAATTGAATTGCAACAACTGCTAACATATACATTCACTGTCAAATCAACTCATATTCCTTTGTAATAACAAAAATGCGATCTTCTCAACAACAATTCGGTCACCGCAACTTCGTTGTTGATTGAGATATCGCTAAGCAAAAAATCGGTACAGTTTATCTCGAATAGTTAAGAAGAGCAGTTGTAAAAATCATAAAAGTTAGTGTTTTTTTTTATTTATAATTGTTTTATTATTTAAACTTGTGCGTTTTAGCAAATAAAGAAAAAAACGAAGTGATTTGAAAACATAATCTATATGTAAGTATAATCTATTTGAAAACATAATCTATATGTAAGTATAATCTATAAAAAAATATATTGTATTCGAAAAAGCATGGGCATAAACAACTGTGTTATTTTTTTCGGTATGCAATGTATTATGTGCAAATGCGTTTTTGTAAAATTTATTTTTTCATTTTGTCTACTAATATTTGTTAATATAAAATTTATTGAATATTTATTTATTTTGTTTACTAAAATTAACTGGTTATGAAAAATTAGCTATTAATTTAAACAGTTGGAAAATACAGAATGATAATCGCTCTGGAACGAATACATATATAATTTTTCCATTGTTACAAATGTAATTTCTATAAAGAAAGCTAGATTTTTTTAAACGAAAAGTTTGAACAAAAAAACATTTCCTCTTTTACACTTTTCATTTTAATTAACAAAATGCTTTTTTGGTTACAATTTCATAGCACAATTAAATTGTTTAATTAAGAAGTTCTTTTATTTTAAAACTAAATAACTCTAAATATTTTATAATTTGCTTAATTTCTGTATAATATTTTGTAATGGTTACATACTACAGCATGACTTGTTTTATTAACGTATTTTATAAGAACTGTGCAGGCATAGTAAAAGTCATCCCAGCAGATATTTTATTAAGTAAAGATGATTTACACGAAGCTGGTACAAAATGATTCTATTCATTGAAAATATTTTTTAATTGTTTTTTTTTTTTTTTTTCAATTGAAAATTATTTACAGTAAAAAAACATTTTAATATTGAACATAAAATAAAATTTTATGACTATAAAACCACGTGCATTTTAAATGACGATAATTTAGTGGATTACGTTAAACAATTCAGTTGTTCAGCAGGACGGTCTCTAGGAGCAATTGATGATGGACAAATTTGTGAGGAAATTCCATCAGGTATATTTATTTTAAATCACGTACGGAGTAATGTACTTTGATGAGTTTACTTTCATATTTCAGATACAACTATAGAGGAACCAATAAATACAATATTTTCAGATGATATATTGGTGCACTCCTCTTTCCCAGAAAATATAACGCTTACATCCGAACAATCATCCATGCATTCAACTCCGTCCACTTCAACAGAAAAATTTGATGAAGAAATAACGGCCAATACAATTTTTACAATCCCGTACCGGACACTTTCATGCCACAACGTTGGAGATTTTTCTAAACATAATTTACAAACCTATGTGAGCACCACATTGACAGCTGAGGCAAGTAGAACTTTTAATTCAAAATATGTTTTTTTTAAATTTTTTTTTTTACAATTTCAGAAGCTACTAAATCTTGCAAATATTGATTTCAAAATTATATATTCTTTATATAACAAAAATAAAAATGTATCTAATGCTGACAAGATTAAGTAAAATAATTATTAAACTTCTTCTGGAAAAAAATTTAAATTTAGAGTAAGTGTAAACAAATACAGGTAACCCTCGTTTAACACGGTACTTTGCGAACACGTAATTTGTTTAACAATGTAAAAAAAAGTGCGACAACCCTTGTTTAACACGGTACTTTGCGAACACGTAATTTGTTTAACAATTTTAAAAAAATGCGACAACCCTTGTTTAACACGATTTTAACAATAGTGTTAAAATTATACATATATAATAGTGTTTAATCAAACACTATTATATATGTATAATTAAAGATAACTCAGTCAATATCAACAAATTACTATGAAATGTAGTAACCGCCGTTTTTTATTAAATTAAATAAAAATAAAATTATCAGTCATTCGAATTAAAATTGTTAAGCATAAAACTTATACATATGTACATTTATTTGAAAAAAAAATTGTTTTAAAAATAAAAGCTTGAATCTTGCACCCTGTTATGTTATTTAATTAAAAAAAAATGCGGTTGAAAAGGAATGTTATATCTTTGGATGAAAAAATCAAAATTTTAGATCGATTAAAAACAGAAAAAATATCAACTGTTGCAAAATCATTACATTTCAATGAGGCAACTATTCGTACAATAAAAAAAATGAAGAAAAAATAAGGAATAGCATTCCATCAACTGCTTCTACAAATGCGATGAGAACATCTCGTATAAGGAACCCAATCATGGTTAAAATGGAAGAAGCGCTTGGAGTTTGGATAGATGATTGTGTATATAAAAAAATACCATTGGATGGGAATATAAAACAAAAAGGACTAAAAATTTATGGCCATTTAAAAACATTAGGAAACTATTCCGAAGTAGAGCATCCAAATGCATTTTCAGCGAGTAAAGGTTGGATGGAAAATTTAAAAAAAAGATATTCTTTGCACAATTTGAAATTGCACGGGGAAAGTGCATCTGCGCATATAGAGGCTGCTGAAAGGTTTGTCTTAGAATTCAGAAACATTGTAAAAGAAGGGGAATACAAAGCTTGTCAAATTTTTAACGCCGATGAAACTGGTTTATGCTGGAAAAAATTGCCTTCGCGAACTTATATATCTAAAACACAAAAATCTGCAAAAGGATTTAAAAAATCTAAGGACAGAATAACACTTCTTATATGTAGCAATGCATCAGGAGATTTTATCTTAAAGCCGCTGTTTATAAATCGCTCCTTAAATCCTCGAGCATTAAAAAATTCTGACAAATCTCATTTGCCTGTTCACTGGAGAGCTAACAATAAAGCCTGGATAACTGCAAATATGTTTACTGATTGGTTTAATAATTGTTTCATACCAGACGTGCAGGCTTATATGGTGAAGCAAAATCTTGATTTTAAAGTGATTTTGCTTTTAGATAATGCTCCTGGGCATCCTAAAGAATTAAACCATCCAAATGTGAAAGTAGTGTTTCTTCCACCAAACACAACATCTTTAATTCAGCCAATAGACCAGGGAATAATCGCAACTTTTAAAGCATATTACATCCGGCGATCATTTGAATTTATTTTTGAAAGAATGGAGACTGATGAAAATAAATCACTTATTCAAGCATGGAAAGAATTTTCAATTTTAGATTGTGTAAGAATCGTATCTTCTTCCATATCAGAATTGAGAATTTCGACACTTAAAGGATGTTGGAAATGATTATTACCAGAAGTTGTCACTGGAGAAAATGTTATACCTCCCATAGATATTGAGTACAATCGAATAATTAACGTCGCTCATGCTACACTCCACGAAGTAATGATAAGACCAAAACAAAAATGCAATTCTTTTGTGTGCGTATAAAGCAATTGCGTTGTTATGCATAAATATAAAAAAGACAAACCTAGATGTAATTATAACGGCACCTGTTTAAATTTTATATGTTTCTTTTTCTTTGCGCGAGTAGATTTGACTAATTGTAGTGCGAAGTATTGATAAGACCACACGCGTTGTGTATTATTTTTAAAAATGTTTTATGTTTTAAATAAATTTTGTTTGTAGTGTTTTATTATTGAAAAGGGTAAAATAATAAATATTTTTATTTAAATTATCAATTAAACAATTTTAATGCAGGAATACTTAAAAATATGGGTCGTGGTAAGCAATTAACCGAACAGGAGAAAGGAAAAATATTAGCATATCGAGAAAATGGATTGACTACCAGAGAAATTGCTTCTCGTTTGAATAGGAGCAAAACAGTCATAGTGCACTTCCTAAATTTACTAGAAAATTATGGAAAGAAAAAAAGTAGTGGCAGAAAACCAAAACTTAGTCCAAGAGACATTAGAAAAATAAAACGATTAGCGTCCAATAAGTCAACAAGTCCAGCGGATATAGTACGCCAGCTTAATCTAGATGTCACTGTGCGATGGATACAACAGATTTTAAAAGACGACAGCAACCTTGAATATGTTAAACGCATCCCTAAACCTAGGTTAACTCAAAAACACAAACAAGCTAGATTAGCGTTTGCTGAAAAATACCAATTTTGGGACGATGAGTGGCTAACAGTTATTTTTTCGGATGAGAAAAAATTTAACTTGGATGGACCAGACGGATCACAGATGTACTGGCATGACAAACGAAAGAAAAAGGAGCAACGAATGGCACGAAATTTTGGCGCTGGCTCCCTTATGATTTGGGCTGCTATAGGTGCTACGGGAAAATCTCCAATTTGTTTTATTTCCACGAAAATGAACAGTGAGAAGTATATAGAACTGTTAGACGAAGTCCTTTTAAATTTTGGTGATAATTTAGCAGAAGGCAATTGGATTTTTCAGCACGACAACGCTGCCGTACATTCATCGAATGCTACGAAAAAGTTCTTGAGGGACCGTAATGTGCCTGTTTTGGACTGGCCTGCTTGTAGTCCCGATTTGAACCCTATCGAGAATGTATGGGCAATACTGTCAAAGCGTGTTTTTAAAAATGGAACACAGTTTGAGAACATCACAAGTCTCAGGAATGCGATTAATTATGAATGGATGAAAATTGAACAAAATATCATAGTAGACGTAATAACCTCAATGTCTCGTCGACTTCAACAGGTTATAATAAATCGAGGATGTCATGCTACTTATCAATTTCATGTAAAACGTATTAATTTTCTTACATTTTTTAATTTTTTATTATTCAAATTGAATTTGGTCTTATCTTTTATTCGCTTTAAATGATTTTTTTTTTTATTTTATTCATAAACCTAAATATAAATACAATTATTTTAACTTAAATAAATACTTATTAGTGAGATTAATAAATGTACAAAGTATTTTTATAATTGCAATAATACAATATAAGAATTTGTTATTTTTATTTTGGTCTTATCATTACTTCGTGGAGTGTATAGATGGTGAAGGATTTAATGACATGGTGAATGAAGATATAAATGAATTATTAGAAGAGTCAACTTTAAATGAAGAAGATCTGATTGAAATATGCAATACATCCAATTCTAATATAATTTCAGGTGGTTCTGATATCTCCCTTTCAAAAATTGAACTAAGGGACCTGAAAAAGGGTTTGGATTTAGCACATAAATTAGAATTATTTTTTATTAAAAAGGATCCGTCATTGGTTCGTCGTACAGCCTTTAAAAGAGAGCTCAAAAATTGCTTAAGTCAGTATCAAAAAATAATGGATGAAAAAATAGATAATCATCCGATTAATTTGTCGTATAATATAATATCGTCAGATGAAGATGAGGATTCTCTACCCATTAAACGCCGATACGTTCCTTTAACACGAATTTTCGATAGTAGTAGTGATGACGGCGGTGATTAAAAGTTAATCATTAATTAATAAATTTAATTTTGCATCTTTCATTTTTAAAAATTTTACATAATTTTATATATGTATTTTATTATATGTATTAAAATTTATTATTTTTGTTTCCTTTTACAATTTTAAAATTTCAAATTTTGTTTAACGCGGTTTTAGATAACACGGAACCAGCAAACCGTGCTAAGCGAGGGTTACCTGTATATTCATTAAATTTACTAATATTGGAATGAATAATGTTTGTATATCAGGTTAAATCGGCAGGATTTTATATATTTGTCAGAAATCATTGCCCAAGTGTTCACCTGTGAGATATCTGAAGCGTATTACACCTGCGCAATAAATGGTCAAAAAATTTCGAATTCGATTCTACCTATTGCAGATTTCGATCCTATTTCGATTTTATTAAAAAAGTTTCCGTAAAAAATATCTGGCGTTGCGATCGGGAATGTTGAAGTTTTATTATTTTTTGAACAAGTAGCATTGTTTTATTGTTTATTTACAAGTTGAGCAGAGCAGATATAATGTCTAGAACAACGAATAAGGAGCAGTACAAGAAGATCGTGGATTTATTAGGTGACAATGTAGATATTGCCCAAGGCTATTCTAAAAAAGAGAAACATGAAATTATAAAGTTTTGGGAAAAGTGTGTTGTGGAGTGCAATGCAATGGGGCCTCCAACAAAAGATGGAACCAGCTGGAAAAATGTACTTAGCAATAGATTTGTGTTTTGTAGAAATATTTATATATTGTTCTTTAATTTTTCTAGGTTTGGATTGATTACAAAAGTTATGTGAAAAAGAAGTTAAGACATAACAAGAAAGAGGTGTCAGCTACAGGTGGAGGGCCGATGCATACATTTACGGATCTAGAAAATGATGTTATTCGGTTGACAGGTATGGATAAGAATGTTTACGGATCTAGAAAATGATGTTATTCGGTTGACAGGTATGGATAAGAATGTTTCCGGAATTTCTGGAACACTTGCTTTTGGACTGGAGGACGATGGATTGATTAGTGAAAACGTAAGAAATTTACTAAATTTCGTTAAATACTTATGTACATAATTAACAAAAATTTTCTTATGCTGCAGACAACTGTTCAATCTGGAGAAAACGAAGCAAGTGGTTTGCATGACGTGTCGATGCAATCCACAAAAGAGCATTTTGAACGCCCAAGATCCAGATCAACTGCAAACACGTTGAAAAAAGATACTCATAATCTTTTGAAAGAGCAAATGTAGAGCCAACAAGAATTTTATGAAAACATCTCAATTTTTTTTAAAAAACAGGAGAATTAGCATTTAGAAATGGCTAATAATATTAAAAAAGTTTATAGGGGTATAGATAAACTTTGCGATCTTCGAAAAGCTGAACTAGAAGAAACAAGAAGGCACAATAATGGTATAGAAAAATTAACTGCTGAAAAAATTGCAATAAAATTGCAAATGCTAGAAATCAGTAGATCTAATCTTGAATAAAGAATTTCTACTGATTTGTAGCATTTTCAACTTTATGGCATAATTTAAAATAAATAATATTTTCGTGAAATGTATTTTTAATTATAAGAAAAGTAATAAATTAATAACTATATATTTTTTTTTAAAAAGGTAATTTTATTAATCTTAACTTTCAGGTTTTTCTTTATTATTAGTAATTTAGACTGTTTTCAATTTTTTTTTTGTACAATAACAACTCCAAAGCATATTTATATTTATAATGAATTCATAACATTATTTCTAATAGTAATAGCTTCATTTCGTAGATTGGTTGGAGTTGAGTCGTCCTCATCAGAAGTCACTGAGTCGTCCTCATCAGAAGTCAACTCTGTTAAATGTGCATCTATGTAGTCGTCGTTTTGAACATGATAATATAAACATATGTTATGTAATGCACAACAAACATTAACAATAACCGAAACTTTTTCAGGTGAAAAATTGAGTTGTCTTGCACCTAACAAGCAACGAAACCGATTTTTTCAAACTCCTATGGTTCTTTCCACTATGTTACGTGCTTTTGAATGTTTGGTATTAAACAAACATTGTGGGCTCGTGGTTACAGCCAGCATAACGTGAATCTATATATCTTATTTTCAATGCGTTGTCACAAATCTAAAAGAAAATCGTATTAAAAATTTGTTATAAAAAGACTTAATTGAACCTACAATCATAGCATTTAAACTAAAGAATCCTTTTCTATTGTAGTATAAGTGCTTATCTTTTGCCGGTGGCAATAATTTTATGTGTGTTCCATCAACACACATGATAACACCAGGTATAACTGTCCGATCATAAAAAAATGACTTTGATGCTTGCTTTTCCTCAGCAGTCATTCCAAGTTTGATCCATTTTGGACACAATTTGCGTTGTAAATATCCAACGTTTTCGACATTGATATAGAAATCGTAGATTGTGCCATAACAATATCAAAATCCTTGCACACTCCATGCTGATAGCTGCCTTCAGCTAAAAATCGGAGTAATGCACACAGTTTCTGCTTTGCTGTTAGACCAAACGATTTATATATCGGAGGCATTTCAGTTTTCAGCTCACTCAGCACGTAATTAAATGCATCCTTACTTAGTCTAAAGTTTTTTATAAACCTGTAAAAACAAATAATTATATTTAAGTTATCTCAAACAAAAATAAAAATTATGTTGATTACTTACGCGATATCATCTAAGTTTAGAGGACCATACATATTTCTCAAAAATCTTCTTTCATTTTTCAGATTTCTATGCATTTCCATAACAGTTTCCTCTTCAAATACACTTAAATAAAAACCAATACTATCCATTTTTTAATTTTTATTTTAGAATTTTTATAAATTTATAAATTTTGAAACTTTATATTTCCAAACAAAAAACTCTTTTGACACACATCAGCTGTTTATAAATAATTTCGAAATTTTCGAAATATACTCCAGACACGGCAACACGTTCGTTCGATTCCGTCGAAATCTGTAATAGCAATTTCAATTCCGGCGGAATCCGAATCTCCGTCAAAATTACGATCCCGTGGAATCTGTGCTAGACCTGAATATATTCTCCCTTGCATACTGATAGGATGCAAGGGGGAATACATTTTCCGTTATTATTTTTTTGTAAAGTCATAGCTATAAAAGATTTTGATCTAAATACAATAAATTTTTCTGGTACTAGCGGAATAGTGTGTTATATAAACTATGCTAGAGGTTTTACTTTGCATTTAAAGTCAAATGCACCTGCAGAACAAATTGAACAAGTGGTTTTACACTCCATGTTTGAAACTTCTGTTGAGGACTTAGGTGTTTTGGCAGAGATAACAAGTATAACCAATTGGTATAAAAGATCAGAAGTCTCAAGTGTTTTTATAGATAGCAGCAAAGCAGGTTCAAAAAAGTTTACTCCAATATTATTCAAGAAAATAGCTAAACTTTCCCAAGCAAATATGACAAAATTATCTGGAACCATGCAGCACATGTTAATCAATAGAGTGAAATTCGCCGGATACAGGAAAAGATCCTTCAGTCAAGCATTTAAAACTTATTTCGAAACGGGAAATAATAACATTACTTACGGGTAAGACGCAAACAGCCTCTCGTATGCATTGGCTCAGTTGAAATCAAAGGCTATGTCGATGATGAGTGCTGAAGGGGGAAACAAGGGTGGTTCTCACACAAACCCATACATACCCATACAAATGACAGTCGTTGAAATGACAGAAGAACAAAAAACTGTTATGGTTAACAAAAGAAATGCTGAAATAAAGAAAATATGTAGGATGATGGGCCGTTATACTTGGGGACGGAAAGATAGACTTAAACATGTCAAACAACATTGCAGGAATGCTATCAACTGTTTTTACATACGGCCGTAAGATGAGTAATAATAAACCGGAAAACAGAGGTTTTGATAATGGTGACAAAACTGTAGAGCTATTTGGCGTTACAAGAACTATAAAATTTTTGTGGGACACTTACAAATCTACATATGCAACAGGCACATTTGATTACATGGTAGCAACTCCAATTTTGAATCTATTAACATCATTTAAATTAAGTTTTGACGAAGTCAGAGTGAGCTCCTCAAAATTCAAAATTAGGGACCAAAATAAAACAGTACAGAAATCAATAGGTCAATATGGACTTTCTAATGCTCAAATTCCACTTTTATGTGGCATATAAACGTGAGAGAAGAAGCGCAATGATTAGAAACCTAGGTCCTTTAACATTGTGCATCATGTTAATCCATGAAAAAAGATATACAGATGAAATAGAAAATGCTCTAAGATCCTGTATCAGTATGGTTCCGATGGCAGACCAAATAATTATGGCACTAAAAGCTGCTAATGGACCTTCTGGTGTCCACGGAACACCAGAAGGTCCATTAGCAATAGAGTGAAATTCGCCGGATACAGGAAAAGATCCTTCAGTCAAGCATTTAAAACGGGTCAGACGCAAACAGCCTCTCGTATGCATTGGCTCAGTTGAAATCAAAGGCTATGTCGATGATGAGTGCTGAAGGGGGAAACAAGGCTGGTACAACAGAATGGCGTATGGTAGATGGAAATGGTGCTTTGGTTAGTGCAGAAGGTTTTTATGTAACTGAAACTGGGAAGTTTTTTTATTCTTGATTTATTTATTTTTATATATCTTTAAGTACATTTGCTTTTTTGCCTTTACAACCTTTTATCATGTATTCACAATTCAATTTTATCTTAATGTACCACTACATGACCATCTTAAATTGAAATTTGAAGACATCAAAATAAAAAATTTAAATTTTTAATCGAAGATAGGTATATATCACCATAACAGCGAGAGACAGGACAAATACTGCAGTTATATTCACTTGTTTGACAAGTGAGTATAGGTTTATATTCATAAATTTAACCAAAAATATTTGATAAGAAATTAAGTTTACTTAAAATTAAAAATTCCCATAAGATTTAAGCATAATGGAAAACTCATTAAGCAGTTATCGTGGCATTTTGCGGAGATAACGCAAATAAAAATTTTGGTAGCATATCAAGAAAAGGAACAAACAATATATTTAGTCAATTGAAAGCTTAGAATATAGTGACCATACGTCCCGTAGTACTCGGGACCGTCCCGCATTTCACCTTGTTGTCTCGCGATGAAAAGTGTCCCGCAAAATGTCCTATTTTCCAATATTTCAGAACGTATAATATAACAGAACGCTCCCCAATAATATAAATCAGTATTTGACGATAACAGGCGTTATACATTATAAAAACGCATTCTATTTCAATTCCAAACTGCAAACTACGGATACCTGCAACATTTAAAACTGCAGCTAACTTCAAAGATTTTTTGTGCATATACAATGTTGTTTTGTTTATTCATTCTAGTTGGGTGTGTCGATAAGATCCATAATAAACGTTAAGTTTATTATGGATCTTATCTAGTTGGGTGTGTCGATAAGATCCATAATAAACGTTAAGTTTTGGTAATGGTAATTAAAAGTTTTTGTGTGGTTATTTTTCATCCTGTATTAATTAGTTATAAATTTAACTTCTTTTATTTTAGTTTTGCCATTCAAGAATGACTGCAAGAAAAAGATCAAGCAAGCTTACAGAAACTCTTTGCAAGGAATATCCTTTGATTAAAAAAGGAAAGACGGATTATGATGCACAATGCTCAATATGTAATAGTGTATTTTCTGTTGCTGCAGGAGAAAAAATGATATAACTAGTCATATTTCTAGTGATAAACATAAAAAATCGCTGCAAAGTTCTATTTCATCAAGCAAATTAGAGAAAGAGATAGAGAAAGACAGCTGGCTGTCAGAAGCTGTTCTATCTTTTCATGCAATTTGCCATCATCATAGTTTTAGGTCCATGGATTGCACCTCAAAACTCATTAAGCAGTTATTTGACAAACAATTTTCTTGTGGTCGAACTAAAACTGAAGTAATTATAAACAATGTTCTTGCACCGCACGCATTTGAAGAATTACAAAACGAATTAAAGTCTATAAACTTCATGTCTGTATTCTCGGATGCATCAAATCATAAAGATATTAAGTTATTTCCGACATTAGTTCGTTATTTCAATTTTACAGCTGGCGTGAAAATAAGATTGTTAGATTTCGTGTTTTTGCCTGGAGAAACTTCAGAAATTATATCTAATTCCATAATGGATATTCTTAATAAGAACAATTTACAAAAAAAAATCGTGGCATTTTGCGGAGATAACGCAAATACAAATTTTGGTAGCATATCAAGAAAAGGAACAAACAATATATTTAGTCAATTGAAAGCTAATCTTGAACAAAATATAATTGGCGTGGGTTGTTCTTCTCACATAATTCACAATACTATACAAACAGCGGCAGATCTTTTGCCGATTCATATCGAAAATTTAATTGTGAAAATTTATGGACTCTTTTTCATATACACAGTTAGGGTAGAAACTTTGAAAAGCTTTTGCGATTATGCAGATACAGAATACCATTGTATACTTGGCTATTGCAAAACTAAATGGTTGGCTTTATTACCTGCTATTTAAAATTATATGAGCCATTTTTTTACTGGGTAGCAAATTTTCTGGAAACTTCAAAAAAATAGCTATTTTTTTCAAAGTTTCCATAATAGTAGAATTATAATGTCGCGTCAGACGCGAGCGTGCGCGCGTAAAGCGTTGACAGATAGAGTAGAACATACTGAAATATATGGAACAACTTTAAATGTAGTTTTTAAAACGCACGCACGCATGACGCTCGCGTGAAGTAGATCTACTTTCTACTTTTTTGAGGCGTTGCTACGTTTGACATCGGATTTGTTTATTTTTGTTTTTGTCTATATTTTTTTTTATTAGTTCTGTTTTCTTCCAAACTAAAAAAACTATTATGGAAGATAATAATTTTTCAGAAATTTTAATAGAAAAAGTGAAAAGCAATGAATTTTTGTACAATACAAAAAATAAATTGTATAAAAATTCATTACTTAGGGAAAAATGTTGGCTAAAAATTGCAATAGAGCTTGGAAAATCAGGTAAATATATAGTAAATACAAACTAATTGTATTTAAGTTTTTTTATAAATTTAATATTAATTTATAGCTGAAACGTGTAAAACGAGGTGGAAAAGCTTACGAGATCGCTTTGTTAGAGAAACAAAAAAACAGAGCTCTGGAAGTGGTGCTCAAAATATAGAAATCTGGGAATATTTTGACCAACTAAAATTTCTGAAAGATTGGTTAAAACCCAGATGGTAAACAAATATTAATTTTAATAAGTTTTATTTCATCATAATGAATCCTTTCTCATTTCAGACAAATTGGAAATTTTGATGATATGAAAGCAACAGAAGAATTAGCCAGTACTTTGAATTTTTCTTTGCTTGGAGAAGACGATATTTTTGATAGCACTGCCAGTACTAGTAGCCAATTTAGTTGCCATCAAAATTTTGGTAAAATACAAGGTTGATAAAATTTTTTTTAAATTGATTTATAATTGAACTTTTTTTTAAAAGATATATCAAAAACGCCAAACAAAAGTTCTAATCACCTATCAGTATCATTTTTAAATCATAATACATCATCATCTGTGTTAAATGAAACATCTTCATCTAAAAGCAATATGAAAAGAAAAAGCAAGATGCTATTCAAGATACTTATGCAAAATTTATGGGTAGCTTAACAGAAGTTGTACAACAAAGATGTCTACCACAGAATGAATGTGAGAATGATGAAAATATGCAATTCATGAAATTAAATACAATTATTCGTAAAAAACTTTAATAAATACTCGTAAAATGTAAATAAATATATACCTAAATAAATTCATAAATAAACTAAATTCGTAAATAAAATTTTTAAATAAATATCATGGACTCTGCAATTCTTGTAAATGCCAATGAAATCGATAATTTGGACGTATTAAATCTCTTAATTTCTTGGGGATTTTCTGAACTCGCAGATTATTTCGCTGGTAAATATATACATATATAATTTTCATAAATAATTTTTTTTTTCAACTTTTTCCAACTTAGGAAAAGGTATAGATTTAGATTCTTTAAAATTATTTACTCCTGATGATCTCAACCGGTTAATTCCAGACACTCAATTCGGACTCAGGGTCAAATTTAGGAAAAAATTGGATGAATGGCGTTTAGAAAATGTAAGTACATTTTCAAAACCTTTTTTTTATTATTAAATATATTTTAAATTTTTTTAAAAATATTTTTCGTTAATTTCAAGGGATGTAATGATGGAAATACTACAACTACACTAACAGATACTATAAGTTGCACTAGTATACAAAGTTGGCCTTTCATTGATATAGATTCTGGAAAAGCATGTGCAGTATTTACGAAAGCTCTGGTAAAATAAATTAATTTTAAAATAATTCGTTTCTAATTCTAATAAATTAATTTTTTTAAAGAATTTGTCAACTATATTAGATACTAGTTTACCAGGAAAGGATATAGTAGAATATTATTTAACGAATAAACATCTCACCAAGGCTTATAGAAATACGCTAACATCACTTATTTGCGAATTTTGGTTGAATTCTTCTTATCAGCCTAACTCTACAGACTATATCGATGCAGCTAATCAAATTCAAAAAAGTTTTCCATCTAAAACTGAGGTAATGCTGATTTACAATATTTTTTCAAATAAAATTTTATTATGAAGATTTCCTAGGATACATATCTGAGCACAGAGGAAAATTGACGCAAAAATACTACAGCCTTTCACAAAAATTTAAAGAATCAGGATTCTTAAAAAATAAACGCACATCACTTAAGCGTTCTTTAGACCAAAAAAGTGAAGATTTAAACAAGGATATAGAGCAAGGTAATGACATTGTTTTTGTGTATATTATAATATGTACATTCATGTTTTTTTTAAACATTTATATTTAATATATTTTATCATTTTTGTAGATGATATGGTATTTAAAAAACTAACTGATGAAATCGAGTGGTTGAAAAATAACAACAGCCCTGAAGTAATTGTTTTTGAAAAATGGGATAAAACTTTTGAATGTCGTAAAATTCAAATACAAAATGAGTTAGATATTTTTCGACAATGGCCTATATTAAAACAAAAAATTGGAAGCACTTTGGTATATATTTTCTAATTATTGGATATTTTTTAAATTAAAATTAAATATTTTTAGATTGAAATTGATTTTAATAAATTATATCCGAATAAGAATGGATTACTATTTTCAAAATGGGAAGAATATTGCAAAAGAATAAAAAATATATATAAAATAGAAATAAAATACCAGAAAAATAAAGAATTCTTAAAGGATTTAGAAAAAAATATAAGTGAAGGTATGTTTTCAACTCTTTTGTGTAGTAAAACTAGTGAAATATATAGGAAAATGTTTGAATTAAACATATATAGGAAAATGTTTAAATTAAATTTATCCTTTGAATCCAAAAAAAATCCACATCGATTTTGAAATGGCAATGATCAAAACTTTGACGAACATTTTTAAAGGCGCACAGGTAATTTGCTGTTTTTTCCATTTGCAAAAATCAATTTATCATCATTTGAGTGTTATTGGATCTAAAATTAAATACGATACAAATGTCAATTTCGCTTTCGAGGTCCGAACGTTAATATCTATTGCATTTGTTCCAATTGAACATCAAGAAAGATATTATGAAATACTAATGAAAAACAATTTGCTAAATGATGATGATTTAATCAACTACTTTGAGAGTAATTACTTTGGTTTACTTCGTCCTAATGGGTTACGCAGAAAACTACGTTTTCCTCGTGAGCTATAGAACTTCTATGAAGAGGCACGAAACAATGGCCATAAAACAAACAATATTGCACAGGGTTTCAACAATATGTTAAACCACTTAATGAATATTTAGTGGAGTCCCACAAAAGAAAATATACAAAGTTCTTTCAGAACATATATCTCGTGTAGCGAATAACTTTAATAATTATGATCCATTTGAATACATGAAGGCTATTGCAGCAATAACGAGAATTGATTTTTCCTAAATAGGTTTTTTCATTAATTTTAAATATTTGTATTCATTAACTTTAATTTATGCTGTTTCTATTCTACTAATTATTATTAATAAACTAGCTCTTTTTTTTTTTTGAAAATATTATATAATTTAATGAATATATTTTATATCAATTCCACTTTTTATTAGCCCAACGCATTTAGAGTTAAGAATCGCCGCGATTTTTAACTCTAAATGCGTTGGGCTAATAAAAAGTGGAATTGCGCTAGTGGAATTATACCAAGTGGAATTGTTCCCTAGTGAAATTATACCAAGTGGAATTGCGCTAGTGAAATTGTGTCTGGTGGAATTATGCCAAGTGGAATTGTTTCTAGTGGAATTGTGTCTAGTGGAATTGTTCTAGTGGAACGGGCCTAAAATCATATATTCGAAATTTCATCAATTTTAATGGCTGCCAATGATTTCTTACATTTGTAACAAACTCCATAAATTCTCCGCCATTGTACTAGTTCAAGCAAAGCATCATGTAAATTATAATATGGTCCAATGTTTTTGTACTGTTGTTGGAGTGTTCTCAGAAACATATGATCAAATTGTAAATACTTTTTACAGTGCTCACATATTTTTAAATGATCATTTAAATTGTAATACTCAGTTTCAACAGTATAGCTGTACATCGTAATAGTTTTGTATGGTTAAGAACTTAAATGTGTTTAGTGACTACAAAATGTAAGCTATTTATATGCTATGCAAAATAGATTAAAAAAAAAACTATTGTTGCTACCAAAATATGATTTGTATTAAAATTTTTAAGCAAAACTAAAAAATAAAAAAATAATATTAAATTGAGGTTTCCAAATATTTCACAAAAATTTCTAAACCATATATTCTCACAAAAAAAAAAACTGGGATTGATAATGAAATCATATAAATACTTATGGGATTTATTAAAACATCTATTATTGTTATTAAAAAACAGGATTTGTATTAAAATTTTTAATCAAAACTAAAAAAATAATAAATAATATTAAATTGAGGTTTCCAAATATTTCACAAAAATTTCTACATTACATATTCTCACAAACAAAAATTGGAAATGATAATGAAATCACATAAATACTGAAGGAATTTATTAAAACATATTCATTACAAAGTATACTTAAATAATGGCTTATAGACTTAAATCGTTGGAAGCAATCGATGAAGAGATGTGGGATGATAATGAGGAACCAACAAAACCTAAAAAAGCAAAACTTACACGAAAATTCAATCCTGATGATAATAATGTTGTAGTTGATAGTGATGATGGATGATGATGATGATGCAGTAATTGATGATATATTAAAGAACTTTCGTAACAATTTAAACCAACCAAAACAGACATATAAGGCTATAAGCGCTTTGAAGGAGGGAATTAAATTTGAGTAAGTTTGTATTTATAATCAAAATATTTCTATTTATATTTATGTTACGGTTTAAGTAATGAATTGGTTATTATTAACCCTTAAATGCGCCTTGTAGCATATCTGCTACAAACCAAAAATATTCTTGTAAAACGAAAATTTAAATTTTGGCAATTTCAGTTACTATTTTATCATATAGATTTTAAACTATTAAATTGAAGTATGCCATGTTATTTCTTTTTTGTTGCTTTATTTTACTTCCCACGTAAACTTTTCGGCCAAGTCAGTCAGTTCATTTTTTCGTGATTTTGTGCAGACATATTTTACCAAAAGTTTATAAAATAATAATAATTTTAGTGAAAAAAAAATATTTTTATATTCAAAAAAGAGTATATTTTCTATATTTTATATTGGTAAGTAAATATTTACTATAGTTTTGTCTTATTTGCTTGATTTCGGTATGTATCTTATTATCTACATTGCGCATTTTCCTCTATTTATCTATGTAGCATATTATCTACATTGCGCATTGTACTATGAAATCTCCGCTTAGTGAAGAGGCTATTACTAGTATTTTAGAATGGTGGGAAAGTGAAGATGAGCTGGATTTTTCGGACTTTGAAGAAGATGATAATAATAACCCAATTATAGATGAAGATGCATTTGATATTGAAAATATGCCCATGGATATAATTGAGGAAGAGGCTATTGTAGAAGTACCATCAACTTTAGATTGCGACAATGTAGACGTTAATATTTTAGCTGAAGAATGTTCAACTTCCAGAGAAAGCTGCACAATTTTAAACACAAGAAATTTGATTTGGAAAAAGGATAATATGGTTATGAACGAAGAGAAGTTGAGTTTTCTGAAAACTTCACTTCCGGATAGTGTCATGCAATTATCCACTCCATCAGAATTTTTCCGGTATTTTTTCACAAATGATTGTTTGGATGATATAGTCAAGCAAACTAATTTATATTCAACCCAAAAAAATGTAAATAATCCAGAAAATATAACTAAAGTTGATATTGAAAAATTTATTGGTGTATGCTTATATACATCCATAGTCCAAATAACAAATGTGCGAAATTACTGGAGCAACCATTTTGGATTTGATAAAGTTAAAGATGCAATAGGCCAGAAACATTTTGAAAAAATTCGTCGTTTTATTCATTTCAGCGACAATACCAAAATGTTGCCAAAGACCCACGAAGATCATGATCGCCTCTATAAGCTTAGACCTATATTTGATCATTTAAATAATCGTTTTCAAACAATTCCATACGAGAGAGATCTATCCTTGGATGAACAATTGTGCGCAACGAAAGCTAAAACATATATGAAACAATATCTTCCAATGAAGCCTCATAAATGGGGATATAAACTATATGTTTTAAGTGGAGTTAGTGGATATGCATATAATTTAGAAGTGTATACCGGACAAGAAAATTTTGATAAGTTTCGAAATGCAAATGAACCTGATATTGGTGCTAGTGGAAATGTTGTTGTAAGGCTGGTCAGAGGCGTTCCTAGACACGTTAATCACAGGATTTATTTTGACAATTACTACACCAGTATCTCTATTATGGTGTATTTAGCACAAATTGGAATTTATTCATTAGGTACTGTACGTCGTAATCGTATACCTAACTGCAAATTACCGAGTGAAAGTGAATTAAAAAAACTTCCTCGTGGTACTTCTGCTGAATTTGTAGTTACCTGCAATGATGTTGATATTACATCAGTTATCTGGAAGGATAACAAACTGGTAACTCTCTTATCTACCTATTGTGGAGTGTTACCAATGACAACAATTGACCGATTCGACAAAAAACAAAAAGTTCGAATTAGTGTAGAATGTCCAAAACTGATTAAGGAATATAACCGACACATGGGTGGTGTAGACCTCTTAGATAGTTTGATTGGTCGCTCCAAAATTAGAATGAGATCAAAAAAATGGTACATGAGGCTTTTTTACTATTTCTTAGATTTAACCGTCGTTAACGCATGGTTATTATACCGGCGACTTGAAGCTGAAAAGGGTAATAAAAAAACATTGCGATTACTGGATTTTAAAGGAGAAATTGCAAATTCGTTCGCAAAATCTGAAGGAGTTCGGCAGGCAAGGGGAAGACCATCCTCCTCATTAGAGCCTATGATTCAAGCAAAAAAGAAAAGGGGACCAACATCCTATATGCCGCAAAAAGATGTCCGGAAAAGTCCAAATTCTCATTGGCCGTCTTATGATGAATGTCGACAAAGATGTAAATATCCTGGTTGCAAAGGTTTTTCGTTCATCAAATGTACTAAATGTACAGTACACTTGTGTTTAAATAAAAACAACAATTGTTTTATGAAATTTCATCAAGAATAATGTTTTATTATATTTTCTTTTCTATTTATCTGAAAATAAATTTTGAATTGTTCTTTATATAAATTTTTTCATTTTTAATTTGTTGATTATTAGTAAGTATTAAAAATATAATATCCTTTAATGTAAAACATTTTATGTTCATAAAGGGCAATGTAGCATTTCTGCTACAATAAGAAAAATCGATATCCTGTTCCAACAAAACGTCCTAGAACATTTTTATTGAATAAAAATTGTTCCTTACCATCAAATTCGACTATGACATTTTTTTTAGCAAAATCAAAAAATTCGCGCATTGAAGGGTTAATAATAACCGGACATTATTAATAATAACCAATATAGAAAGGTCAAAGTGATTAATTTGGACAGAATTTATTAAATTTATCACATAAGCCGGTAATTATTAATAATTCCCACCCATCTTAGGTAAATGTAATATTTTAAATAAATAAAAAAAACTTATACATTATTCATTGTATGTACATAGTGGGTCAGTGATAAATGCGTACACGAAAATTGCGCACACAGAAAAAAGAGCAAATGGAAAAATGCGCATTATGAAAGATTTATAGGAATTATATCTAAATAAAAATATTTAATTAAGAAAATATTATTCTTTCCTAAATTAAACATATTATTGAAGAATTAAAAAAATAATTCATATAAACAAATGGAAATTCCCGCTTTAGTCATACCACAGACAAAGTATACCAAGATAATTCAATCGTAACATAACGATATATAAAAAAGTATATAATATATAATTTTAGGATTTACAATTAAGATATCAGTTTTTCTGATTCATATTCAAAAATTTTAATATAAATTACAATGAAATTTTAGGTAGATGAAGATGTATAGGAATTATCAATACAAAATTTGGAAATTTTTCATCAACTTCATCTACCTAATTTGTTTTGTTATACATAATTACTTTGTTTATGGAATATTGCAACTTCTTTAATGCAATAAATATTATTAATAAAAAAAAAATATATAGAAAAAAAAATATTAGATTTGGGTTTTATCAAAACAAACTAGGTATGTAGTTATTACCTCTTATTACAACTCATGAATGAATTTGTTAATTTTAAATAAAAAAGTAGGCATCCCGATTTTCTCGTTGGTAATTCTAATCCTTTGTGTGAAGGTAGAAAAAAAGAAAAAAGTCAGTTTTAAATATTTCTACAGAAAAAATCGCACTAGGAAAGAACAAAGGATTTTTAGAAATTAATTATAGCTAAATATTTCAAAAAGATTTTATATAAAAAACGGGGAATTCATCTTTTTTATTGATAATTCAAATCCTTTGTGAGAAGGTATAAAAAAGAGTATATAAATCTAGTTAAATATTACAATTAATTCATAAGTGAATAGTGTCATAACGTGAGCAGAACTATCAAAAAAGTGTTAAAAAATTGTAAGTTTTGCACATTCAGTGCTTTATTGTCTTTAAAATAGTTAGTTTTTATCTTAAGTTTAATTTTTTTAATTTTTTTTTTAGGAATTTCACCGTCAGTTCAATGAATAATTTAGACGAGATGAAGACGCGATTTGATGATAAGATCAACATATTAAAAGCAACCAAGGGAAAAAACCATCAGTTATTTTCAAGAGAAGAGTATAATTCATTTCTGTTGAAAGTTAAAGAAACTAAAAAGAAGAAATGTGGTAAAACTCCTGAAGAATATCAACGATTAACAAGATATGATATTATAAAAATTGGAAATGTTGAAAAACTCATTCAACGTGTTGTAAATGAAAATCAACCGATTATATATTACACATTTTTAGAAGAAACTTTCCAAATCATTCACGAAATTCATACTGCAATCGGTCATGGAGGGCGAAATAGAATGATGAAAGAAGTTAAGACAAAATATAAGAACATTACAGTAGAATTTATTATGATATATTTAAATCTGTGTGAACCCTGCCAAAAAAAAATGAACATACCGAAGAAAGGACTTGTTGTTCAGCCAATTAAAAGCAATCATTTTAATTCAAGATGCCAGGTTGATTTGATTGATATGCAATCACAAGCAGACAAAGATTATAAATTTATAATGGTTTATCAAGATCACCTTACAAAGTTTGTTCAACTTAGAGCTTTAAAAACAAAACGAGCCGAAGAAGTTGCTTACCATCTTTTAGATATCTTCACAATATTTGGAGCACCATCCATCTTGCACAGTGACAATGGTAGAGAATTCGTTAATAGAGTTATTGAAGAAATATGCGAAATGTGGGATGAACTCAAAATAGTCCATGGCAAACCGAGACACAGCCAATCACAAGCACTGGCGGATTTAAGGGGGGGCACCGTGGGCTAGTTGGATTCATTGTACTCGTCGTAATTCAATATTCAAATTGGATTTAGCATTTTAAAAGTAGTTCAGGGATTCAAATTGTATTTATCAGTTTAAAGGTATTTTTATATATTTTCAAATTAATACTATTTTTTTCTAAATGTTTTTTTTATCAAAAAAATCAAGTTAACCAGTCAACAGAATGTCAAAACGACCAAACTATTATTTTTCAAAAAAAAAATTATTTCAAAACGACCAAACTATTATTTTTCAAAAAAAAAATTATTATGCACTATTATTTTTCAAAAAAAAGTAATATAGAGAGTAATTCAAATTCAAATAATGCTGAATCTGGTATTGCTGTTGATGAAAATGATTGTAATACCAGTAACATCGGAATACAAATTCAAACGAATTGTGAAAGACTTAATGAATCAGAAAGTAGCAATATGCAAATCAATTATAAACTTATTTGTGATGATATTGGTTCGTTTAATGCAAAAAATATTAGTGATGATAAACAAAAATATGATTTACTTGTAAATCATTGGGTACCGGAAGATGATTTCGAATATCCCTTTTCCGAAAGTAACCAAAACGGAAAAACAAAAAAACGATTTTTAAAAAAATTTCACTTGAATGCGTTTAAACCTTGGTTGGTGCTGTCTTTTTGCACCTGAGGAAGTTCAGAGAAATTCTTTGAATATTCTTGTAAGAAAGCCGTTAACTAATTTTAAAAGACTCTTAGGAGAGAAAAATGGCATATTAAATAATCATGTTAAAGCCGGTTATCATAAAACGTCAATGCTATCTGGACAATCTTTCATAGATAATTATAACGCTCCAACAAGAAAGATTTGTAATATAATTGATTCAGTCAGAGTTCGCCATATAAAAGAAAATCGAAATATATTAAAAAAAATGGTTGAAACTGTAATTTTATTGGGTCGCCAAAACATTTCATTTCGAGGACATCGTGATGATGGTTCAATATTTCAAAATAATGAATTTGATACAGAAAAAAATAGTATTCACAATATTGGAAATTTTAAATCAATACTCAAGTATAGAGTAGATTTTGGTGATGAAAATTTGAAATCTCACCTTGAAAGTGCACCAAAAAATGCATTATACATTTCCAAAACCATTTCAAAATGATTTAATTAAGTGTTGTGGCGAGGAAATATCACATTATATTATCGAAAAAGTAAAAAAATCAAAATATTATTCAATATTATTCGATGAAACAACAGATATTTCGAATATCTCACAAATGAGTTTGATAATTCGTTATATACATGATGGTTTTGTTCACGAAGATTTTATTTGTTTCATTGATTTACATTCATTCTTATATTCATTTGAAAGTCAAAATGTTGAACCAGTACTATCCGGAGATAAAATTGGTGAAATTTAATATAATTAAATTTCACCAATCAAATTTAATATAATTGCGCGACCTCACACAATTTCGAATATGCTGTAGAAACACACAAATTTTTGTATGAAAGAAACTCTAAAAGTACGAATATAGCAGAAGCGAACAACAAAAACATATTTCTTGTTGTACACTTGGAAACATTTTGTATGAAAAAAAAACTAGGAGGCAAGTCGAAATTTGTATGAAAAAAGTTGGTCCAGAACACCCATATTACTACTACTACTATTCGAAAGGTTAAATAAGTGGAACATGCGTATAAATATTAAAAAATGTGAATTGTTCAAAGATCAAATTGAATATTGTGGATTTATAATAGATAAATCAGGCATACATAAAATGAAAAATAAGATTAAAGCTATCGCGGATATGCCACGATCTAAAAATAAGGAGGAGGTACGATCATTTGTTGGGTTAATAAATTATTATGGTAGGTTTTTTGAAAATTTAAGTACGGTGTTGTACCCTATTAATAACCTCTTAAAAGATACGGTTAAATTTAAGTGGGACATAAATTGTGATAAAGCATTTACAGCCGTCAAAGTCGAAATGGGACATAATTGTGATAAAGTATTTACAGCCGTCAAAGTCGATAAAGCATTTACAGCCGTCAAAGTCCCGACTGATCGTTTCGGAATTGAACAAATTGAGTTCGGTATACAACAAAATTGTATTATGAAAGGTATAATAGTTTACATACCACCCTCTTTAAGAAAGAAAGTGTTAGACGAATTACACACTTCACATTTTGGTGCCACCAGAATGAAAGCTTTAGCACGTGGTTATTGCTGGTGGCAAGATTTAGATAAAGAGGTGGAAGAGTTAGTAAACAATTGTCCTAATTGCCAAATAAGCCGACCAAACCCTAGTAAAATACAAACGCATATTTGGGAAAGACCTAAATACCCATTCGAACGAGTGCACATAGATTTTGCAGATCCGTTCATGGGAAAACTATTTTTGTTGCTAATTGACGCGTACACTAAATGGCCGGAAGTAATCATCGTCCCAAACATGACAGCTGAAACTACGATTAAAGTTTGTAGGAATATATTTTCTAGATTTGGTATTCCATGTGTTTTAGTTAGCGACCATGGAACTCAATTTAAAAATAGTCAAATTTTTCAGGAATTTCTTAAAAACAATGGTATTATCCATAAAATGGGTGCGCCTTATCAACAAGCTACAAATGGGCAAGGGGAGCGATATGTACAATTGGTTAAACAAAAATTAAAAACATGTATGCAAACCGCTAATGACATTAACGTAGAATTGGACCAAATGCTATTAACATATAGAATCGGAATTCACCCAACTACAGGTAAATCACCATCAATGTTGTTATTTAATAGAAATATTAGAACAAGACTTGACTTAATGATCCCAGACAGAGACGAAGCAACACAATGCATCCTCAAAGAAGGGTGCGATACCAAAATCGAAAACCGCTACACGAGCGGATGATTCGATTGTCGAACTGGCAACGTTCGTTATTGATCCTTTAGCACTAAAAGGATGTGATGATGAACTCCTACGTGGCTACCTTGATACTTTACAAGTATTGAGCTTTCTTCATTTGAACGCTGACTTTACTGGTTCAGCTACTCAAATTGATGCTTTGGAACGAAAAATAACTATCCTAGATGTTTTAACCGTTTCTAATTCCTTAGCCTGCCGAATGATAGATATCAAAAACTTTATCAAAGTTAAGATATGCTATCCCACTAGCTGATTGGTTATCCCTATTTAGGAATGATAATCTCGCCAATGCTAAAGCGATGTTGGACATTCTCGTTGATGAGATGGACGATATGGCTATGCCAAGTTCGCCTCTTTCTCGCTATTCGTGGGCTGATTGGTTATCCCTATTTAGGAATGATAATCTCGCCAATGCTAAAGCGATGTTGGACATTCTCGTTGATGAGATGGACGATATGGCTATGCCAAGTTCGCCTCTTTCTCGCTATTCGTGGGCTGATCAAGTCACAATAGAAGAAAGTTTTGATGCGGTAAAGAAACGTAAGGTTTCTGATACCTCATCAACGTCTAAGCAGGGACCTCCTGCTGGAAAGGCAGTTCCAATTACTGCCAAAGCTGTTAAGACAGCTGTTGCTAAAGCGCTGCCATCAGCTGCTAAACCACAGACTACATCAGTGGTTTCTAGTAATGCAGAGTATAAACGTCGTAGAAAATACCGTTTAAAACCTTTACTAGGTCATATGGCGATTCCAGTCGCGAAGAATCGAACCAGTTGGTTCGTTAATAACTGTCCAGGTCTTGGATACGTTAGTCGTGATGGAGAAGAAATCCAAAGACATTATTTGTCGGAGGATAAATCATTGCTCAATATCAGTGTACCTTTTCTACGGAATGTAACTTTACAGTATGATTCTGAGGCAGATGAAAGCACTCATCATTTGCTAGAAAAGCTCAGTCAATGGAAGTCTGTTCCAGGTTCCGTGATGTATACTAAGGATATACAACTGTTCCGTTCAGATTGGAAACGTTTCACCGAAGCCCTATGCTCCGATAGGAGATAAAGGAAATAGTAGTAGTAGTAGTAAATATTCGTACTTTAAAAATTAATGACAGAGTAGCCGCTAGAGAGTACTTAGATAACAAAACGAGGTGGCGTTTCGGGAAAGTTATTAATATGTTCGGGAAACTCCATTACCTTATTTTATTAGACGATGGTAGAACTTGGAAAAGACATATTGACCAAATTCGTGAAATAGGTTCAAATATACCCGTCGTGTATAAAGACACATTACCAGATTTACATAAGCTCCATACTAATAATGAAAATTTTTGTGAAATTGCAAATGGAAATGAGACTTCGAACAATAATGATCCGAATACGTTACAAACTCGCGTTGAGTTAAATATACCAGGAACTACCCATAATCAAATTGATAATACTGAAAATGATGTAAATATAAATAATGAATCATTTCATGAAAATAATATACAAATACAAAGTAGTCAGACATCTACCCCACCAATGTTACGTAGTTCTAATAGAACCAGAAAGGCTCCAAACAGATTGAACCTGTAAATACATTTAGAAATACTTACTTTTAATTAATATTGAATTGGTAATCATTAATTATAAATAATAATAATTTGTAAAAATAAATCATAGTTAAAGGGGGGAAAAGATGTCATGATTTACAATTTATGTGAACTCGCTATTCGGCTAAGAGGGAATAGTTGTGTCAGTAACTGCAAAATATGAATTCCACAAGCAGTTGTCGCCACCACTATTACTTTTACCGGCTACTGTAAAATATATATAAGTAATCTTTTTCGATATACATTCTATTGAAATCTGCCAACACATTAGTTTCTAAGCTCGCATTGTTAATTTTGAATTAAATAAATTATATTTAATATTAACTAAATTTGATGTCTTTTACTGCCGTTACGACATTTATAAATCATTTCAAATTTTAGTACCTAATACAATGAAAAAATTAAATGAATTGAATAGGAGAAAAGAAAATTCAAAAGCTGTATATTTCACATCATTTCAATCGAAATGGTTGCTAAACGATGATTATAAGAAATGGATTTTGAAAGAAAATGAATATACAGTCAAATGCAAATTGTGTCAAACAATTTTTACAATTAAATACGATGGAGAAAAAGCTCTCAAGTGCCATGTTAAAACATATCGTCATCAAAATAATCTTCATGCTCAAATGTCTAGTCAACTTTTGAGTACATTTTTCACCAAAGATAATTCGGCCGAGCAAATATACACTTCTATTGCAGAACTAGCACTTGTAATACCATGGTGTTAATCATCATTTAAGTTACATAAGTACTGATTGTAGTATAAAATTAAATTCACTCATATTTAAAGATTCCAAGTTTTCGAAGCAAATACACTGCGCAAAAACAAAAGCAGAGGCTATAGTCGAGAATATTTTAGGGCCAAAGGCAGTAGAAGTTGTTAGAACACAACTAAAAGTAGACGAATTGAATAACAATAAGCCACGATATTTTTCAATCGCAAGCCACGCATCAAACAAAGGTAAAGTGAAGCTTTTTCCACTTATTGTAACGTATTTTTTAGATGGGACTCAAAATAAAATTCTAGATTTTTATTGTGATGATTTTGAAAACGCTGAGTCAATTACTAACAAAATTATAGAATCTATTAATATGGCAGGATTATCTATTAACAATGTCGTGTCGTATACAGCTGATAATGCAAATGTAAATTATGGTGCTTATAATTCTGTGTTTCAAAAATTGGTTTCAATGAATCCTTCCATTGTAAAGAGTAATTGCAATTGTCATGTGGTACATAATGCAGCTAAATTTGCGTGTAAAAAATTGTCCTATGATGTAGAAAGTTTTATAAACAAAATTTATTCCGAATTCTCATCCAGTACGACTAGAGTACGAGAATTGAAATCTTGTTTTGAATATTTCTAACTCGAATTTTCTCAGATGTTAAAAAACATTTCTACTAGATGGATTAGTTTATCAAACGCTGTAGATAAAATTTTACTTTGTTGGCCAGCAATTAAACAGTATTTCATACAAAAACGTGAAGATGATTGCGATATGTTAGTTTGGAAATTTATAAAAGATCAAGAGAATGAAATAACTGATGATCTGACAAATCCTTCATTCCCGGAATTATATTTGTACTTAGTTCAACATTTTTTACATATAATGAAACAAGTGGTATTAGTCCTACAAAAGTACGAGCTTACAAGTACTGAAGTACATGATGTAATGTTTACGCTCAAATTACAATTAGAAAAAAGATTAGAAGATAATTTTTTTCGTGCTAAAATACAAACTTGTATTAAAAATTTTAATATCAACGAAAAAAAAAAGTTTTTAGCTGAAGCTGTTAACGTATATAAAAGTGCAATTTCATACATAAAATTGTGGTATGATTTCGAGAATTCACCTCTTCAATATCTTTCCGTACTAACCCTTTTATACGTGGTGTACAATATATTGTACACAACTTTGTATTCTCAATATCTATGGTACTTTTTCGAAAATATAATGTAACAAGTACTTTTTAAAAAATTCTGTATTCGTTTTAGTACATTCTAATAGTTTTGGCGCCAAAAAGTGACATTTTAAGTTATTTTTCAGTAGATTTTGTGAAGACCACATGTAAAAGAAAAAACACTCTCGTGTATATAAATTTAATTCGCAGTTATTGCAAAAAGTATAAAAGCGATTTTAATAAATTTTGAGGTATGTTGAAGAAAATTAATTACTTTATTATTAAATTACATTATTTTAGAAAATTGTCAATAATATTTGTATAAAACATAGCTTAAAAATTAATGTACAATATCTTGTACACCCCGAACCAATCGTTGTGTACAATTTATTGTACATTACTATATATTGTACATCCCGAATCAATGATAAATGATTTTAAAACAATTTTTTAATAATTTTCAAGTTTTAATTGAAGATTGATCTAGGTTTTTGTTAAATATTTAGGAAAATGAGCAGGAAACAGCTAACGGTAAAAGAAATATATGATATTCTGTGCGAATCAGATCTTGAGGATGAAGTCGACATAGAAAAAATTCCGAATTCGCTGGATGAAGATTTGATCGATATTATTGAAATTGATAAACCAAAAGAGGCTATTCCTCATTTGGAGAAAGAAATTTTTGAGGAAAATGAGGTAACTGAACAAAATGAAACTATTGAAGCAATATTGTTAGCTGAAGGCAGTGAAGCCGAAGAAATTATTTTAGACGAAACTATTGCCATTGAATTTTTAGATGAATTGCAATATACAAACAAATCAGATATTAAATGGCGAAGAAGAGAATTTCAGTCCGAAGTTCAAAGCGAAACTTTTAATGAAAACTTAAATAATAATATAGTTAATGATCCCATTCAAACCCCTTTGAAATATTTTGAAAAATATTTCACATCCGAAGTGTTTGAAAGCTTTGCATTTCATACAAATATTTATGCACAACAAAATTATGTAAATGGTTTTAGACAAACAAATGCACAAGAAATGAAGACATTATTTGGACTTCATATGCTTATGGGATGTTTACAGTTTTCGCGCATTAGAATGTATTGGTCACCAGTTTTAAACATTGAAATTTTTAAAAAACACATGACTTCGGATAGATTTTTCCAGATTAGAAATAATTTACATATTGTGAACAATTTAGAAAAACCCAATGATTGTAAGGACAAGTTTTATAAGGTAAGACCATTGGTTGATGCTATTCGTCGTCGGTGTAATCAATTGACATTGGAAGAAAATGTTTGTATTGATGAACAGATTATACCGTTTAAAGGACATTTGGTAATGAAACAATACATCAAAGGGAAACCGAATCCCTGGGTTATTAAAGTGTTTGTCCTGTGTGGTAAAAGTGGAATACCATATGATTTTTTTTTGTACCAAGGTGCGGATACAGGGATATCACCAATTAATTTAAAAAGATTTGGTTTTGGCGCGAGTGTTGTACTTCATTTGATACAAAGGTTACCAAGTAATAATGGGAATAATCTCTATTTTGATAATTACTTTAGCTCATACCAACTATTTGAAATTTTAAAGCAGAGAGGAATAAATGCAGCAGGAACATTACGGATAAATCGTTTTGCTAATCCACCATTTATTACAGATAAGGAACTCGCAAAGAAAGGTCGAGGAGCAACTGATTCTGTGGTCAGTAGGGATGGAAAAATTGTGTTGGTTAAATGGCAGGACAATAAGGCTATCCACATAGGCTCGAATTTTGTTGGAATTGGAACTACTGACGTTGTGGAAAGATGGGATAAAACTGCGAAAAAATATATAAAAATTTGTCGACCTGAGATTATTTCTCGGTACAACCTGTGCATGGGAGGAGTGGATCTTTTATATCAGCTTATTAGCTATTATCGAGTTTTTATCCAGTCCAAGAAGTGGCCATTGAGAATATTTTTTCATTTTATGGATTTTGCTACATGCGCCAGTTGGTTAGAATATAGAAGAGAATGCGAAAACCAAAATATTCCAAAGAAAAATCAACAAGATTTATTAGCCTTTAGAATGGAATTATCAAATAGTTTAGTTTCAGCAGGCAAGCCATGTAATGAAAAAAAAAGGGGTCGACCCTTTTCAAATTCAAGTGTTGATACTCCAAACGTAGACAAACGGTAAAAAAAAAACTAAGAAATAAGACCGTACAAGGATATCAGATTTGATGATACTGACCATATGCCCCAACATGATCAAAAAACTGAACCAACTCGCTGCAAACAAATTGGCTGCAAGGGCAGAACATTTTTTTATGTGATAAATGCAAGGTTCACCTTTGCATTAATAAATTGAGGAATTGTTTTTCAGACTTCCATAGGAATAATAACTGATGGCTTTTTTTTAAAACAAAAATAGAACACGAAGTTCTTATTTGTTTTTTTTTGTTTATTTAAGTTTTGTTTATTAGATATTGTTTATTTTATGAATTTCAAGGCTGTGTCCTGTTTTTGTTATTTTTTTATATAGTTGCTTGATTACTAAGTATGTATTGAATTCTGAATAAACATACATTTTAATTTTGTAATTCTTTTTTGTTTGTATCTTGTTTTTTTCTTTGTTTTTCAGATTTGCTATAGTACAGTAAAATTTCGATAAGTGTCATATGCGTTTAGTGTCATTTTTCGATTAGTGTCCTACACGTTTAATGTCACTAAAATAAATTGTCGATTTTTGTTAACTGTCATAGGTTTGTAAAATTAAAATTAACTGCTAAAAAACATCCCTAATTATGAAAAAAAATTTAAAACAATTGTCGATATATCAAAAATTGGAAATTTTGAAGAAACTCGAAACAAATGAGAAAATATCTGATGTTGCCCAGGAATATGGGGTGTCTACTAGAATAATTTTTCGTATCAAGAATTCCAAAGAAGTATTTGAAAATTTTGAAGCAAATCAATGTAGATCAGTCAAAAAAATAAAACGGTTGAGGTCATCTCTTGTACCTCATTTGGAAAGAGCTCTCTACACATGGTTTTTAAACGAAAGAATCAATAATAATTGTGTAACTAATGAATTGTTACAAATAAAGGGAATGGAATTCCATCGGTCGTTAGACTCTGATAAAGATTTTCATGCTAGCCAAGGATGGGTTGAGAATTTTAAGAAACGCCACAACATTCGTCTTTTAAAAATTTGCGGGGAAAAATTATCATGTAATCATTCTGCGATTCCCGACTTTATAACAACATTTAAGAATAAAATTATAGAATTAAATCTTCGTCCTGAGCAAGTATATAATGCTGATGAAACTGGCTTAGTATACAAAGATTTAAATAATAGAACTCTGTGTTTAACATGAGTTCTATTATTTAAATCATAAAAAATGTGTTTAACATGATCATTTTGTTTATATTTTTCTTATGAAATTTACTCTAATTCATAAATTTTTTCTCCAAACTACAACAAATTTACTTAATTTTGTGCATTTTAAATAGATCAGTCATCATAGATATAGTTTTAGTTTCACTTAAAGAAAAGTACATACAATTTATTATTTGTGTTTTTATTTTAATGAAAAAATTAAAATAAAGATACGAATGATTTCCATTTTTCAAAGTTATAATTGCATTGCAGTTTTCAAAATACTGATAGAAAATTGTTATATATATGTATATAGCTATGTATATTTTTATTTAAGTTATGCAAGTTGGTAAATAACTTATTGAAATATGTTATAGGTTATAGCTATATGCAACAATGTGATGTTAATCATATTTTATATTAGTAATTTATTATAGCAGATTCCAATGTCTTAGGTTGAAAAAAAGCAAAGCAAATTAATAAAAAAAATAGCCCCGCGGTTAACCTCGCACATGGCCCCGCAAATGTTCAAGCCGGCGCTGGTAAAGAGAAAATAAATTCGCTTTTCTAATGGAATTTTTTTAAATGTTTGTTTTGGGCATATTATTTGCAACGAAAATAGAAAAGACAATAGGAGTACAGTTAGGAGAAGTACAGTTAACAAGTGTTTGCATAATATTAGTTCATTAAGTTTTCAATTTTAAGCGATATCGGTTGTCTTGTGAAATTTTATGTATTTTTTTTGTAAAGTTGTGTAATAATAATAAAAAAACAAAAACTGTTGAAGTAAGTAATTTTGGAAAAATTAATTATTATTAACATTTTATTTTTAATATTTATTTAATTGTTATTGAAAGAGTTTAATAATTATTTGATTGTTATTTAAAGTGTCTAAATTTCTACAGAAAACTATTATATATTCTAAGTTTTGATATTTGATAAAACAAACAATTAATGTTACAATTAATTTACGTTAAAAAAATATTTTTAGTTATACGAATTTTGTAACAAATATGGAATTAACTGATCCAAATTTAATTGTGATACAGTTGGATTATTTAAAAAGTAGTGAGGTGCCAGCACTTCTTTTATCATGGGGCCTCAGTGAACTGTATGAATATTTGGCCAGTAAATATACGTATTTAAATTAAAAGATATCTTTTAAAATCAAATTTTTATAGATAAAGATATTGACTTGGAAGCGTTAAAGCTATTAACAGAAAATGATTTAAATAGGTTGATTCCTGATGAAAAATTTGGTTTGAGGGTTAAATTTAGACAAAAGTTGCTTGAGTGGCGCATTGAAAATGTAAGTTTTATATTCTTTTAAAAGATATCTAATTAATTTATTTTAGTATCTGTCAAATTAATTTATAACTCAATTTTTATTATAAAAATTTAAAAAATTATAAAATCTAATATTTTTTTTTATTTATATGTATTTTTATATTGTTTTTTTCTGAATTTTGTTTTTAGGGAATTGAAGAAACACTAACCAGTACTGTAACTTGTACCACACTAAGTAGTAGTAATGAAGAATCAACACTTTTATTGGTAACATTTGTTTTTCGTTTTGTTCTTTATAATTATTCAACATTTTTTAATAGAATTTCGACTTAAATAACATATTGCAAAGTAATTTGCAAGGCAAAAACATTTTGGAATTTTATTCCAAAACTAATATTCTATCAAAAAATCACAGAAATATTATAGCAACTTTAATTGCTGAATTTTGGATAATAACATCCTGTAAACCTACTCGTATGAATTACATGGAAGCGGCAAAGCAAATAAAAAAAATATTTCCCACTGAAACAGAAGTTATTTTTATTTCTATATTATTTATATGATGTAAAAATTGTTAATTTAAATTTTATTTTTCTGCTAATTTTAATTTATAGATCACCTATATTGGGATTGGAAATAAAAGAGGTAAACTAATTCAAAAATATTTTAGTTTGACCAAAAAATTTAATCAATCAAGTTTTTTCAAGAACAAACGTCATGTGAAACGCCCTTTAACCGAAACTTCTAGTTGTAATTATGAATTGGGTAAATTAAACGATTAAATGATTAATATTAAAAAAAAAAATATTTTAATATTATATATTTTTAGATGATTCAGCATTTCTACATTTAATAAATGATATAGAGTGGCTTAAGGCGAACAACGGGCCAGAAGCCATTGTCATCTGGGTTACCATCCGTCCCGATTTGCTCGGGACTGTCCCGATTCCAATGCAAATGTCCCGCGTCCCGATTTGTGTTTCAAAATCCCGCAACTTTGCAAAATTTAAAAATTTCTGTAATAATATGCAGGGTACCCTTTTTGCTGGGATTTATATACATTAGAAATGTTTTTATAGCTCATAGCTGATAGATAACTTAGGTTTTGTTTGCGTTAGGTTGGCATCGACATTACTGGCACAGATCAACTGTCAATTCGCATTTAGGTTAGGATATGAAAGTTGCTTGTTTTTGTGCGGAAAAATGTGAAAAATATAAATATATCAAAATTAATAAGTAAGAAAATTTTAATTATAATTTTACAGATAATAATTTTTGCGTTTTAGATAGTATTATTAGACTATAACCATGGCAGAATTAGAAAATACATCATCAGAATCAATATCAGAAAATGAAAATGAAAATCATCAAAATGTAATCAAATGCCCAACTCCAAGGAAAAAAGTTAAACGTTTAGTTAAATTTAACAATGTTTGGACAACCAAATTTAACTGGCTTTGTAAAGGACGTGACGATTATACAGCTTCATGTAAGATTTGCAACAATTTTTATTTTTCGATAAGTCACGGAGGTGAGAATGATATTAAGCGTCATATGTTGTCAAACAAACATATACTAAGTTTAAATGCATCCACTAGTTCATCAACATTATCGAAATATTTTGTAACACCAAATACCGAGACTGAAGAACAAGTTCTTATAGCGGAAACAGCGTTTAGTTACCATTCGTGTATTCATTCTCATAGTTACATACAGTGCTGAGCTGAAGGGGGCTCGCAGGGGCTCGCAAGAGCCCCCTGATAAATTTTAGAAGATTTACGGAGCCCTCTGATAAACTTCAAAAAATAAGCGAGCCCCTTCGATGAATTTCAAAAATATATTTGTTTTAAAACGAATTGTAAAAGCATATATAATTGAATAATTTATGGGATAATGTCGATAGTATCGATTTAAAATATTAACTATCGAAATCGATAGTTATATGTAAATAACTACTGTATAGAGTAGAATCACTTCACATCTATTATTCAAATATTTAGGAGACACGTCAACATGGTTTTGACAATAGTTATTTTTTTTATTCTACTGATTTCTTAAATGATTTTTTTTTTTCAAAAGGGAACCATTTTATATTTAGAAAGTTTAATTTGTCATTTGTATTCTTTTTTCAAAAGTGATTGATTTAATAATAATAAAAAAATCTTTTTCTTTCTATTTATTTCCAATTTTTTCAAAAGTGATTGACTTAATAAGATTTCCAGCGTATTTCACCAAAAAGTGAGTTTAAAAATAGTTTTCGTTAGAAAAATATTAATGTTAGTTTCTATTTCAAGGACTAATTTATTTTTTACCCAATGAAACGACAAAAAACGTTGGAAAATTTCTTTGGAAAAAATATAAAAAAATCTAATTCAACTAATAATAATGAAGAAAGTGATTGTTGTAGTAATGCAATGGATGCTGATGTTAATAATAATAGTGAATCTCAAACCACAACTAATGACGTAGAAGCTGATTGTTCAAAATCTGAACTGCCCGATTGCTGGATAGAAGACCAACAAATTTTTTTTTTTCAGCAATATGAATGGCTAGCTATTAAAAATGGTAATCTTGGCTGTTCTTTATGCTCGAAATATAAATTATTAGGGAAACAAAAACATATCCATCCATCAAACGAATGGACCGAATTTAAAATTATACCAAATGGAAGTACTAAAACTTCTCGACAAGCATCTCTTAGAAAAAAAATGACTGCACATTTTCGTTCAGATACACATTTAAATATCTTACAAATTCATGAAGAATCAAAACGAAAACCGTTAACAAAAGTAATTGAAAACTTAAACAAGAAGGATGTGGAACTAACTTCAAAAATTTTTAACTCTGTGTACTATTTAGTTAAAAAAAATCGTCCAATGTCTGATTTTCCTGCCATTATAGAATTGCAGAAAAAAAATGGCATAGATATTGGAAATTCTCTGCAATCTAGATTTTCAGCAATCAGAATAGTTGAACACATATCTAAAGAAATGAAAATATCAATTATTAATAAAATTATTGAAAATAATGCTAAAATTTGTATTATAATCGATGAAGCTTCCACTATAGCAAAAAAGAGTGTTTTAGTAATATATTTAAGAGTGGAATTATATGTTACTGCTTTAATATTTTTAGATTTGCTTGAACTCGAGTCATGTACAGCAAATTCTATTTTCCTAGCATTAATTAACTGCTTGGATGGCTATGGATTTAACGAACAATATTTAAAATTAAATTTAATAGCATTTTGTTCTGATGGGGCCAGTGTAATGATGGGAAGAGAATCCGGAGTTTCCACAAGATTGCTTGAAAAGTTTCCTAATATTATTGTATGGCATTGTCTCAATCATCGATTACAATTAGTTTTAGATGATGCTATAAAAGATATAAAAGGGATTAACAATTTCAAATTTTTTATTGATAAGCTTTATGCTATTTATCATCAGTCACCAAAAAATCAACGAGAACTAAACCAAATTGCTACCGATTTGGGAACTGAAATTGTAAAAATTGGACGCGTACTTGGACCCCGCTGGGCGGCATGTAGCTTGCGCACAACAAAGGCAGTGTGGAAAAATTATGCAGCTTTATGTATACATTTTAAGTCTAACGAAAAATTTTCAGGATTGTTGAATCGTTTAACGAATTTAGAGTTTTTTTATGACTTGGCAATTATGATAGACATTCTCCAAGAATTTTCTCTTCTTTCCGAAGCTTTACAAAGTCGTTCGATAAATATTGTAAAAGCAAATCAGCTAATCCTACGTTCTATTAACGCCATTGAGCATCTTAAAGGTACACTAGGAAATTATGAAAGTAAAATTGAAAATTACGTGCAATCAATGGAATTTTGTGATATAAAAATAAAAAGCAATTCTAGATATATGAAATTACCGAGGGAAAAACTACTAAATTCTATTAACAATTTATTGAAAAAAAGGCTTATTGATTCAAATCATTTAAAAATAGACCGTGAAATACAAATAATGGATGTTTTTGGCGTTCTTTATCCACAAACGTGGCAAATTGAAAATATTATTACTCCCTGGTGTGATGGAGTAAAAAGGCTTAAAATTTTAGAAAATATTTTAAAATATAAAGTTAACACAAACGATTTTCGAGATTTCGTAGATAATGTTTTAGCAAACGTGCCTGAATCAATTACTAATGTTCCTGAATCAATAAAAAAAGCCAGAACAATTTTGGAAACAGTAGCGGTTAGTTCTGCTGAAGCAGAGCGGGCTTTTAGCCTTATGAACAACATAATTACAGAAAAAAGAAACTGTCTGTCCATTGGGCATTTATCCGATTTAATGACAATAAATTTAAATGGTCCATCATTTGGGAATTGGCAGCCTGTCAAGTATGTAGAGAAATTTTTAAAATCTCATCGTCCTGCAACTGCAGCACAAAGAAATGTGAAGGAAATAACGAGTGATGAAAACCCGATTTGGACTTTGCTGAATAATTAAAATATTATATTTTATAAATTAGTATTAGTAACAAAAGTTACTATGTTTTTATACATAAAATAAAGCCATTATTATAACGATGATTTTTTTTTTAATAAATCTATAAAATAAATTGAATGCGAGCCCTCTGATAATAATTCCACAGCTCACCACTGGTTACATATCAAGTGGATGTGGTGGTTCTCTCTTTAATAATATATTCAGTGATTCTAAAGTTGTTAATAAATATAGTTGCGGAAGAACAAAATTAAGTGCAATCATTACAAAAGTTTTAGGACCATTTTCAAAAAATATTGTGAAGAAAAGCTTGGCAAGCTCGCAATATTTTTCTATTATGACTGACGCTTCAAATAAAGGAAACATAAAATGTTTTCCATTGTTAGTAAAATATTTCGACAGAGAAAAAGGTATCCAAACTTCTTTAATTTCATTTTATTCGCTTGAACAGGAAAACACAGTATCTATAGCTGAATCGCTAAGAAAAAAATTGGAAGCTTGTGAACTTGTATTGTCAAATGTAACATCATATTGTGCTGACAATGCAGCAGTTAACTTTGGAAAGCATAATAGCGTATTTACAGAACTGCGCAAAAATAATGAAAATATAATTCCTATTGGCTGTAATAATCATATAATTCACAATACTGCAAAAAAGCATTTTCTGTTCTAAGGTTAGATATTAATTGTCATCAAAATATATAATGAATTTAGTTCATCGACGAAAAAAACGTCAGAACTAAAAGAATTTTTCGAATGGACGGATACTGAATGGAGGGAATTATTGCGACATGTACCTACCCGTTGGTTAACACTTTTGCCAGCAATAAGTCGATTGCTATCCAGTTTTGAACCAGTGAAATCATACTTCATGAGCCAAAGAACCATTTCACCTACACTACGTATGTTTTTTGAATTTGACTTAGCTGAAGCTTACTTAGGATTTGTAATGAACGTTTGTTGCACGGCATTTGAACCAGCTCTAAAAAAATTACAAAGCCATGAAGTTCTGATTCTTGACACCTACGATATAATGAACGCAGTTAGACTGTCATTAAAAGAAAAGCAACAAGATAAATTCTACGGTAGTATTGCGCAGTTCCAGCTAAAAAATGTTTAGATTCGCAAGGAGTTACTAGATTTGAAATCGACGCTGAAAACTTTTTTCAAACAGCTATAACTTACCTGGAAAAGTGGTATGACTTTAATAATAATAATATATTCAATATTTTGAATCCTTTAAAATTAAATGAAATTAACAATTTTAAAAGTTTTTCTGATATTATTGAAAAATTTAAAATTACTGGCATTGATTTGGATCTTCTTTATGAAGAAAATATAATACTAAAATCGTTTATTTCCAATATGAATGAAAAACAAAAAGCGATGAGTTACGACAAAAAATGGGTAGAATTTTTCTTAAAATTTCCGCAATCACCAAATATTTTTAAATTAGTATGTTTTATTTTCTCCATTCCGCATTCCAATGCTCCTTCAGAGAGAATTTTCAGTTTGATGACCACTTCATGGCGCAAAGAAAGAAATAAACTTTTACTGGAAAATTTAGAGGCAGAGGTTATGATCAAAGAAAATTTTAAACTTAGTTGCAGTGAATTGGTGCAATTTTTAATAGTATAGAGTTATCCACACTATTATTATAATATAAAACACACACAACTGGTACTCTTCGATTTAATCGGAAACAAAATCCTAAGGAAATAATTTCCAAAAAATTAAAAAAGGGTGAATTTATATGGTCACGTAAAAACGAGGATAAAGTCTGACCACCCCTGGAATATAGTATAAATTTGTATTTTCTTTACAAGAAAAATTTATTATTTTATAAAATGTATAAAAAATATTATTATGAAGTGAGTAAAGAAATCAAAAGCATTTGTGAGCGTGCTAAACGAAATCGTACAGAAAATAATGAGACAATAGTGGATGCAATAATGGAACCGGAAGAGGTTAATTTTATAAATATAAATAATGAACAATGTGGAAAATATTATATTTGAAGAAAATTATAGTGATGATGATGATAACCAAAGTGAAGAATATTCCAACACATCAGCTGATGAAACTAATACTCAGCTTGATAATTGAAAACATTTCAAGTGATATTTCAGAGTGGGTTTTCGAAAATAATATTACGAATGACGCATCTAATGCCTTATTAAAAATATTAAGGAAATATCATCCAAATATTCCAAAATATATAAGGAGCTTAATGAAATGTAATCATGCGAATAACAATATTATTCCAATGGGATGTGGACTTTATTCACACATTGGAATAAAGAAAAATTTAGAAACTTTTCTGATAATATCACTCATCCGGAAATTTATATTGACATAGGAATAAATGGAGTTCCTTTGGCAAAAAGATCGAATAGCCAATCATGGCCAATCCTAGGAAGCATATAATCATGTGAAGATGTATTTTTAATTGGTATTTATCATGGTTATAAAAAACCATTTGGCTTGGTATTTATCATGGTTATAAAAAACCAATAATTTTTGTGTTTTAGGAGTCAAAGGACACGCTGGATATTTTAGCTGTACCAAATGTCTAATAAAAGGAGAGTACTTCAAGAACAAAGTTTGTTTTACTGGATATAATTATGTGTTAAGAACTGACGAAGATTTTAAAACTAGGAAACAGGAGGAGCATCATGTTCGTTTAGTAACTAAATTGGAAGAATTAAATATTGGCTGTGTTTCAAAATTTCCCATTGATTACATGCATTGCGTGTTGCTTGGTGTAATGAGACAATTACTTAACATTTTGCTTAAAATTAGAAAAAAGCCATTTTCGTTAAAACAAAACGCAATAAATACTATTAATGAAAATCTAAAAAATATTCGAAAATATTTGCCAAAGGAATTTGCAACAAAGCAGCGAACACTTGATGATTTAAAACTTTAGAATTTAGAACATTTATACTGGTATTGCAGCTTTTAGAACATTTATACTGGTATTGCAGCTTTTAGTAATATTTTGGGAGAAAAATACTACAAACATTTTCTATTACTAGTTTGTAGTATTAGAATTTTAACACATCCAGAAGATTGTACACAGAATAACAACTGTGCAGTCGAAATGTTAACGGAATTTGTTAAGCAATTTTCAATATTGTATGGAATTGACAATGTTTCTTACAATGTACATAGTTTACTGCACCTATCGTCAGATGTGATAGATCTCGGAAACCTGTATATTTACAGCGCATTTAAGTTTGAAAACTTTATGCAAAAATTTAAAAAACTTATAAAAAAGGGATCATTTCCAATTCAACAAATTGTGAATAGGTTACAAGAAAAAGAAAAATGCAAGAAAATCGAAACCTCACTTCCTTATGCAGAGACTTTTTGTCTGTATCAAATCCCAACAATATGCAATAATCAGAACAAAAAATTATAAAAGTTGAAAAAATACAAAAAAATATCCTAAGTGGATATGTTTTGCAAAACATAGAAAGTTTGTTTAAATATCCTTTCTTATCTTCAAATATAGGAGTTTATACTACTAATACTGAATGTTATTCAGAAATAAGTGAAAATTTTGAATTAAGAAATATAAAAAAAATTGTTAAAATACCTACACAGTCTAAATTTATATATATTGGAATGCAACATGCTTAATTTTATAAAATTTCTAATAATAAAAACATTTTAGTAATTCAAAAATATGTTTCTTTATAGCAACATTTTAATTATATCATTTTTTTAAAGCATAATTTTTGTTTTAAAATGTTAACTAATATTTGGTTTTGTTTTCAGGATAAATCAAAATTTAATACTGATTTCGAATAATTTTGACTTACAAGAAACGCAGCTAAGTGCAGAAGGTGAGAGATTTATCAACATCATTTTTTTTATATTAATTTTTTTTTTAAATTTGGTGAAATATTCCTCAATCAGAATACCAAAATAACTACGCTGGAACATCAACAATATACAAATGATTCGGACAATTACCATTTAAATTTTTTGAAAACTGGAACTAATGTAAATCCAATAACCAGTACCCAAATTCCCTATTCCCAAAAATTTCTATATAATACAATTCAGGATGTAAAAATTAAAACTAAAGCAGCAATGAAATCAGTACCATTATCATCAGCTAACCCAAGAGATAGAAGAGTCTCCAAGACTCATTTTTTTATTTAATACTGAATTAAGTTGTTAAAAATAGATGTATGATTTTAATTTTTTTAACCTACGTTGAGGAACAGGGGTAATAAGTTCAAAAACAATTTTTAATTTTTTGTGAGTATTTCTGCAGTAAAAGTAATAATAAAATATATAAATACCAACACAAACGTATAGTAGAGTCTAAGAGACTCTTCATATAATGTCATAATAATTTTATATTTTTAGTTAAAAGATTATTCGGGAATTCCCGCAATTTTGAAATTTTCAGAAAAAAACTGAATCGCAATAAATTTATTTAGTGAAATAATAAAACTTATAGTAGTAACATTTTGTGTAAAAGTTTTAAAATTTATTTTTTACAATTACAAAAAAAAGGTATATATATTGAAATATTTATTATCTTCTTATAAAACAGATACATATATTATTATAATTTTTTAGTCCAATGATTTCAAGACAAACACTAAAAGTAACTGCCGAAGCGTTTCGCTTTGCTATGGAAGCAGATACAGACGACGATATAGACCTGGATGAAGATGTTGATATTGATGTTGCTTCAGATGATGAACCATTTTCTACTGAACAAAATTCGGATATAAGTGATATGATCTATGGAAGTGACCAGATGATGAAAGTGAGGTTATACCTGATGAAAATGGTGAACAATATACTGGTAAGGACGGCACTATATGGAATTCACTACCATTGCCAACACGAAATAGACCAGCTTCATTTACAGATCCAGAAAAAAGTCTTTTGGCCGCCGGGTTATCTAGTAGATACACCAGTAGATAGCTTTTCGTTATTTATAAATGAAAGCATAATTCAAATAATTGTGAAATATACCAATCTGGAGGCCATGAGAACAACTAATAATTTATGGAAGAATACAAACTCCATTGAGATACGCGCATTTATTGGTCTCTTGCTAACTGCTGGTGTTAACAAGCAAGGGAACGTAAATTATAATGAGTTTTGGCATCCACTTTTTGGAAACCCCATCTTTCGAGCAACTATGGGTATCAATAGATTCACGTCGCTTTTAAATTTTTTTAGATTTGATGACAAAAGCACACGGACATTGCGTAGGACAAAGGACAAATTGGCACCAATAAGAGATGTTTGGGACATCGTAAACAAAAATCTGCTAAAATATTATATTTCCGGGAAGAATTTAACCGTACATGAGCTGGTACCATTTCGTGGGCGAGTTCCGTTCAAACAATATATTCCCAGTAAACCGGACAAATACAGCATGAAAATTTGGTGGATTGTAGAAAATGAGACAGCTTATCCATTGAAAGGAATTCCGTATTTGGGCAAAGAAAACAACACAAGAACTAGTAATTTAGCCCAACACGTCGTTGAAGAATTGTGTAGACCATTTAGTCGTTCTAATAGAACCATTACATTTGATAACTTTTTCACTAGCTATGAATTGGCCCATTCTTTATTATCTCAAGGATTAACTAGTGTGGGTACACTGCGTAAAAATAAAAAATGCATACCACCATCTTTTCTGCCACAACCATCAAGAAACATAGAAACAAATAAGTTTGGATTCCGTAAAACAATATCGCTAACGTCGTATGTGCAAAAAAAAAATCGCTGTTTTATTCTTATCCACCAAACATCATACAACAAAGACAGACATTGAGAACAAAAATAAATCTGAGGTAAATTTGTTTTATAATAAAACTAAGGGTGGTGTAGATACAGCAGACAAATTATGCCATACGTATACTGTTAGACGCAAAACTAACCGCTGGCCAATGGCATTTTTCCAAAATATTATTGATATAAGTGGAATAGCTGCGCTAGTTATTTGGAAAAATCTTTATCCGCGGTGGAATTCCAACAAACCACGAAATAAACGAAAAATATTTATTCGGGAAATTGCAACAGCTTTAGTTACGCCACATATACTTTGTCGTAGCAAGAAAGGCATTACTGCATTCTACTTATCTCTAATAAATGAAGTTAGCCAAAATAATAAAGAAAATACTGACAACAGACCATCAAGTTCAACATCAACAGCAGTAAAGCGAAAAAAACGATGCTACTTGTGTCCTAGTAAAATTAGTCGCATGTCAAAACAGACCTGTGATGTTTGCCATAAGAATGTTTGTTCGGAACATTCCAAAAAAAAAATTGTCTGTAATAAATGTACTAGTACATTCTTTTTGGTTATTTCTAATAAATTATGTATTAAAAAAATTTCATGTACTCCTTGCTTATTTTTTAAACTATGAATTTTAATTTTTTTCTGTAATTTGTCCTTATTTTTAATAAATTATGAATTTAAAAATATAAAATATTTTATAATTATTTATTTTATAACAATTCTAGGAAAATTCTATATAAGAGTCTCTGAGACTCTTTCTATACGTTTATGTTATAAAAACTAACTATCATGGTAAAGGTTAATTGCACACTCACCAACATTTACAATTGCACACACATCATCATCATCAAATATTCCATATTTAAAATCAACAACATCATCATCAAATATTCCATTACCATCAAATTTTAAAGAACTTAGAGATGTAGTTATGGAAAATAATTCATTATTAAAGCAGGTGTTAAAGGAGATTACATACATTCGGCGCGAGTGCAAAAATGAAAAAGAGAATATGTACACTGCATCTGGATCCAAATTAGGTGTTACTATTCCATGCGAGACAGCAGAGCAGCTAGAACAACTAGACAATAAACTTAAAACTGAGGACGCTCCTGCAAAAAACATGGTATATAATTTTAAAAAAATAATACCAAATAAATATTTTAAAATATATTTTTTTACAGGAGGCAATACTAAATAAAATTACTGATAATTTTTTGCACTACAGTACTCAATATTTGGAAAGAATGGAAAACGTTGTTTACACAATTTAGAAGTACTGAATATAATTAAAGGTAACTTTTTTAATTAAGAAGTGACCATTCGTCCCACATTGCGTGGGACAGTCCCACATTTCATGTATTTGTCCCACATAGAAAATCGTCCCACAAAACGTCCCACCAACCAAATAGATCCAAAAAATGTATGTTCCACCGAACGGAAATTGTCTGATAAGAAATTGTCCGACAAACCGAAATTGTCTGATAAAATATGCACAATTTCCAATATTTAGTTTAGAGGGATTCTGATTTTTTTTAATTAGCTACCTGGCCCATAGGGATAAGAAGGAAACTGTAAATTTATTTATTTCATTTGTTTGACATTTGTCAACGCTGTCGCTCATTTGTGTTATTGTTTATAATATAAAAAAACTTTATATTAATAAATTATATTAATACTGGTGAGTAATGTAAAATTTTAAGTAATTTTAAAATATTAAATTCTAAAATATATTTATTTAAATTTTAGGGATAAGAAGGAAACTGGAAATTGTTTATTATTAAATTTGTTTGATATTTGATTATTCTTTGATTATATTAATACTATGTAGATATAGTATTATTTGTATTATTAATTATATTAATGCTAAATTATATTAATACTGGTGAGTAATGTAAAATTTTAGGTAATTTTAAAATATTATTAAATTCTAAAATATATTTCTTAAATTTTATAGTGATTTGTGTACGATGGGTGATAAAAAACGTGTTTGTAAATTTTCGAATGAGTTCACAGTGGATTATCCTTTTATTAAAAAATCAAAATTTATTGATTCAAATGTTTATTGCACTAAATGCAGAAGCGAATTTTCAATTACTAGTGGTCGTTATGACATAAAAAGGCATTTAGAAACCCAAAAACACAAACAAGCTCTCCAATGTGCTGCTGGTAATAGTACATTAAATAATTTTTTTAAAGCCACTGAAATGGGTCAAGTTGAAAAAAATATTGCCATTGCGGAAGGTGTTTAGATCTATGGATTGCACGTCTAAACTAATTCAATCACTTTTCCAATCCAAATTTTCCTGTGCACGAACAAAATCGGAGGCAATAATTAAGAATGTTTTATTACCTCATGTGTTAATCCAACTAAAAAACGATTTAATGAATGCTAATTTCATTTGTATTTATACCGATTCATCAAATCATAAAGACCAAAAACTATTTCCTATCCTTGTTCGATTTTTTAAAGAGGTGGACGGAGTTACAGTCAGGTTATTAGAGTTTCCTTCTTTACCCGGAGAAACATCTGAATTAATTTCGAGTTATTTATTAGATACGTTACAAAAATATAAAATTGAAAATAAATTAATAGCTCTTTGCGCTGACAATACAAACACAAATTTTGGTGGTGCATTACAAAAAGGTGTAAACAATTTACTGAGCAGAATTAAATCAAAATTGAGCCAAAATGTATTAGGAATTGGTTGTGCTGCTCATATAGTGAACAATGCCATTAGGACAGCAGCTGATCTGATGCCAGTTGACGTAGATGCAATAGTTAAAAAAATATATAGTTATTTTTATATATATACTACACTCCACGAAGTAATGATAAGACCAAAACAAAAATGCAATTCTTTTGTGTGCGTATAAAGCAATTGCGTTGTTATGCATAAATATAAAAAAGACAAACCTAGATGTAATTATAACGGCACCTGTTTAAATTTTATATGTTTCTTTTTCTTTGCGCGAGTAGATTTGACTAATGGTAGTGCGAAGTATTGATAAGACCACACGCGTTGTGTATTATTTTTAAAAGTGTTTTATGTTTTAAATAAATTTTGTTTGTAGTGTTTTATTATTGAAAAGGGTAAAATAATAAATATTTTTATTTAAATTATCAATTAAACAATTTTAATGCAGGAATACATAAAAATATGGGTCGTGGTAAGCAATTAACCGAACAGGAGAAAGGAAAAATATTAGCATATCGAGAAAATGGATTGACTACCAGAGAAATTGCTTCTCGTTTGAATAGGAGCAAAACAGTCATAGTGCACTTCCTAAATTTACTAGAAAATTATGGAAAGAAAAAAAGTAGTGGCAGAAAACCAAAACTTAGTCCAAGAGACATTAGAAAAATAAAACGATTAGCGTCCAATAAGTCAACAAGTCCAGCGGATATAGTACGCCAGCTTAATCTAGATGTCACTGTGCGATGGATACAACAGATTTTAAAAGACGACAGCAACCTTGAATATGTTAAACGCATCCCTAAACCTAGGTTAACTCAAAAACACAAACAAGCTAGATTAGCGTTTGCTGAAAAATACCAATTTTGGGACGATGAGTGGCTAACAGTTATTTTTTCGGATGAGAAAAAATTTAACTTGGATGGACCAGACGGATCACAGATGTACTGGCATGACAAACGAAAGAAAAAGGAGCAACGAATGGCACGAAATTTTGGCGGTGGCTCCCTTATGATTTGGGCTGCTATAGGTGCTACGGGAAAATCTCCAATTTGTTTTATTTCCACGAAAATGAACAGTGAGAAGTATATAGAACTGTTAGACGAAGTCCTTTTAAATTTTGGTGATAATTTAGCAGAAGGCAATTGGATTTTTCAGCACGACAACGCTGCCGTACATTCATCGAATGCTACGAAAAAGTTCTTGAGGGACCGTAATGTGCCTGTTTTGGACTGGCCTGCTTGTAGTCCCGATTTGAACCCTATCGAGAATGTATGGGCAATACTGTCAAAGCGTGTTTTTAAAAATGGAACACAGTTTGAGAACATCACAAGTAGTGATTGCAAATTCGGATTCCGGATATCCGAAATAACCGGAATTCGACTGTATTTCTATATTCCAAAAATCCGGTTTTCAAACCAATAAAAATCGGTTTTTCGGTTTTAAAATTATTAAAATTATTTCAACAAAATAATTCTCTAATTTGTTCCTTGGTGTTTTTTGACCCATTTTGTATCGATATTTACATAATCGCACACCCCTGAATTTTTCTGTTTAGTTTTATGTCATCTGCATGTCAATGAGAACGTCAGCTCACAGCTGTTATTAATGTTGTGCAAATTGCTGAAATTTTAAACTGCATATTTTTTGGTAAATAAATAGATAATAATAAATAATTATTTAGGACTTGAATATAGTTTTTATTTTAGTAATTTGAGGATTCTGTTTTGCCCTTACAACATGGAAATGGATCAAACTTATGAAAAGCATAAAAAAAACGACGAAAAAACATCAGTATGGATTTATTTTTAATATGGCAAAGGCTTTGCAAAATGCAAAAAATGTTCCAAATGTTTAAAAATTGCTGGAGGAACCACAAGTACTCTTCATACACATTTAAGGACAGCACATTCTATTAATTTACTAAAAAGAAATATATTGGCATTAGATGAAAACCCTGAATCTGAATCTGAAAAAAGTACATTTTGTAACTCTAAGTCAAAAATAACAAATTTTTTTGTTAGTAAAGATAAAGATACATTAAAGATGGTTTTATCTAGAATGACGGCAAGTGATGGTTTTCCATTTAATGTTTTTTGCACGTCGATCGAACTTAGAAAATCTCTACGGGCTAGAGGTAGCGAATTTCAAAATTTGCCAAAATCGGCAAATACTATAAAAACAATTGTTATTGATTATAGTAAAGAGATTCGTGAATTAATGATAAAAGAGTTTTTAAATCTTAAAAGCCAAAGCAACAAATTTAGCTTAACTTTTGATGAGTGGACGTCGGTGCGAAATAGACGATATATGAACATAAATGTGCATTCCCAAAATAAATTTTGGAATCTTGGATTGGTTCGTGTGTATGGTTCGATGCCCTCCGAAAAATGCGTAACAATATTAGAAAAAAAGCTCAAAGACCACAAACTTTCTTTAAATGAGGATATTATGTGCATAACAACGGATGGAGCTTCGGTTATGAAAAAAGTTGGTAAGTTAATTAATCCTAACCAACAGGTATGCTTCGTTCACGGAATCCACTTGGCGATCTTAAGTGTCCTATATCGGAAAAGTTATGATATTGCTGTAGAAGTTGACAATTATACCCTAGAAATGGACGATTATATTTATGATAATGATAACCAAGATAATTCCGATGAGGAAGACGAACAATTATACGATGGTCTTACAGTAATGAATAATAATGATGACGTAAATATTGGAGGCTGTAATCTTTCGCATAGTGATTTGAATCCTTTAATAACTAAAATACGAAAAACCGTAAAATTATTTCGTTGTTCTCCAACCAAGAACGATGCAATTCTGCAAAAATATGTCAAAGAAGAATTTGGCAAGGAGCTTACATTAATTCTTGACTCTCGAACACGTTGGAACAATTTGTTATCGATGTTGGAACGATTCCATAAACTAAGATCATGTGTTCAAAAAGCGCTTATAGATACAAAATCTGATTTGAGTTTTTCAGATATTGAAATGAATTTGTTAGAAACAACGATCTCTATTCTTCTACCTGTAAAACTAGGGGTAGAAGCATTGTGTAGACAAGATGCAAATCTTCTTACAACCGATGCAACATTAAAATTCATAATTGACAATGTTCGCAAAGTAAATTGCCCATTGAGTCGTGAATTTGGTATAGCATTAGAATTTCGCATTCAGGAGCGTCGTACAAACCTTTCTGGTGTACTCCAATATCTTCAAAATAATTATAATGATTGTGTTAGCAATAGCCATGGACCTGGTACTGGATTTAATTTCAATAATCCAACTAAGACTGAAATTTCTAAAATAATTCTTAACATATTCTTCCAATTTCAAATATAAATGATAAAAATATAAGTGATAAAAATTTGGTACAAATAGTTGACGCTGGTGAGGAACAAGAAACTATTGACCATGAAATTGAAATCGTTAATAATGATTTATCTATGAAAGAAAAATTAGAGTTATCAATAAAAAATCAGATTAATGTAAAACCTAAATTGAATATGAGAAATCTTGATCTTCATAAAAAAATTAAACGTGAAATGACATTTTTTGAATCAGAAGGAGTTAAAGGTGAGCTGTTAAATATGGTTTATAATTTCTTATTAACAATTCAGCCAACAAGCGTTGAATCTGAGCGCGCATTTTCTACTGCCGGCAAAATATGCACAAAATTAAGATCTAGGCTGAATGATAGCAGTATTGATGCATTATGCTTTCTTCGAGCGCATTTTAAAAATGAAATGTAAATTTAAACTTTTTTAAAACACTACTTTGTATTAATTTGTTGTTTTGTTCCTATTAGTTTTAAACTACGATTATAAAATATAAGTTATTGCTGGATTTAAAATAACTAATTTATATTTTTGGCTTTTTATATTTTTGTTTTTTTATATTTTTGTTTTTTTTTTATATTTTTGTTTACTTGAATAAATGTTTTTACTTTGTTTGTTTTGTCTATAATAAATATTTTTCATGTTAAAAGACGTATTTTATTTTTGTTCAGAAAAACGTAAGAAAACCGGTTTTAAAACCGGTTTCCGGTTTTGAATGGTAAAAAAAACCGAAAATCCGGATTGTAATTTTTTGTAAATTTTGCAATCACTAATGCGATTAATTATGAATGGATGAAAATTGAACAAAATATCATAGTAGACGTAATAACCTCAATGCCTCGTCGACTTCAACAGGTTATAATAAATCGAGGATGTCATACTACTTATTAATTTCATGTAAAACGTATTAATTTTCTTACATTTTTTAATTTTTTATTATTCAAATTGAATTTGGTCTTATCTTTTATTCGCTTTAAATGGTTTTTTTTTTTTATTTTATTCATAAACCTAAATATAAATACAATTATTTTAACTTAAATAAATACTTATTAGTGAGATTAATAAATGTACAGAGTATTTTTATAATTGCAATAATACAATATAAGAATTTGTTATTTTTATTTTGGTCTTATCATTACTTCGTGGAGTGTATAAGTGTAGAAGCCCTTAAAGAAATTTGTTCTGAGGCAAATCAAGAGTATAAGAAATTATTAAAAACAGCTTTTGAAAAGATTATTTCATATCAATGCGCTGACAATACAAACACAAATTTTGGTGGTGCATTAGAAAAAGGTGTAAACAATTTACTGAGCAGAATTAATTCAAAATTGAGCTAAAATGTATTAGGAATTGGTTGTGCTGCTCATATAGTGAACAATGCCATTAGGACAGCAGCTGATCTGATGCCAGTAGACGTAGATGCAATAGTTTAAAAAATATATAGTTATTTTTATATATATACTATAAGAGTAGAAGCCCTTAAAGAAATTTGTTCTGAGGCAAATCAAGAGTATAAGAAATTATTAGGATATTCGGAAACTAGGTGGCTTGCATTACTGCCGGCCGTGGAAAGAATATTGCAATTATACGAGCCATTAAAGTCTTATTTTCTTTCGATTGGAAAATGCCCAATAACTATTAAAATATTTTTTGAAAAAGATACTTCGGAACTTTGGTTAAAGTTTTTACATAGTCAGGCAGCCATTTTCCACAGCACCGTTAAATCTATTGAGGGACAAAACACAAATGCCATGGAAGTTGCAGAAATATTAAACAATTTAAAAACCAAGTTCAATGAAAGATGTAATTCGAAATTTTTGCCTCTTATAATCAGAAGCGATTTATGTAAATTAGAAGAAAAGGGAGATATTAACAGGACGTGGTTTGTGTCGTATGTGCTGAATTTTTATCGGACATGTTATAAATATTTAGATCTCTGGACAGTACAGTACAATGATATCCATGTATTTAATTGGATTCTTTTAAAATTTGAAATAGACTGGAATAAAGTCTAATTAAATTTAGAATATTTGGATAATAATATTTTAAATCATGGGATTAATGAAAATGAATTGTTTGACGAAGTTACATTCGTCAAAAAGTATGCGACGGAAATGAAAATAAAAATGTGGGAAGATGAATCATTGTTGGCTGATTTAAGATGGGTAGAAATTTTCACACATTTTAAGAAACAGGATATTCCTTATCAAAATTTAAAGAAGTTGGTTGAATATGCATTTTGTTTACCTGGAACGAATGCATCAACGGCAAGAGTTTTTTCAGTAGTAAATAAAATCTGGACTCAAGAAAAATCACAGCTTTCTGTTGCAACAATAAAAGCTATGCTAATGGTTCGAGGCAACTATTTAAGTTGCAATGATTTTACTAATGATATTTCAAAAAACAATGAACTTTTAAAAAAAATTCATTCTTCTTAAAAGACTAAAGATGTTCAATGTTCCTTATAATTAATTTTGTTATTTAATTGAATTGATTTTTTATTTTAAGTTTTTTTTTGTTATGGTTTTTCACTTCTAATTCAGGTTTTTTCATTTCAAATCCATTTTTTTTCATTTCAAATTCAATATTTGAAAATAAATTGATATTTATTTTTAAATTTTTTAAACTGAAGAAACTAAGTAATTTAAATTTTTTTAATTTATTGTTAAACTGGTTATAGCCAGTTTAACAATAAATTTGTTTTGTTTAAAAATACTTAGTTTCTTCAGTTTAAAAAATTTAAAAATAAATATCAATTTATTTTCAAATATTGAATTTGAAATGAAAAAAATTGGATTTGAAATGAAAAAACCTGAATTAGAAGTGAAAAATCAACTATTTTTAATCAAAGAAATGAAACTTATATTCCTTATTATTTATTATTTTTTGTTATTTTACGTTCTATTCCAATAGAAATAAGATTTTTTATTTTTAATAACTTTTTTTAAATATTTTTAATAAAGTCATTCAACATAATTTTATATAATTTTCAAATGAAATATAATTATAAACATAATAAATATCAGAAAATTCTTATAATAAAAAAATAGCCTTGCTAAAATGTTCTTCTTATCTATTTATTTTTTGAATTGCTGAAACAAAATTCGTGTCCCACCTTCAAATGTTCATGTTTTCCAAATTGTATTCTAAAGATTCATTTCAGTTTATTTTATGATTTTTTTTTAATTTGTCCCACATTTCAATGGATGAGCTCTGGTCACTTTGAATTTTTGTATTGCACTTTCTACAATTAAATAAATTAATAAAAGATTACTGCGAAGACTTAAGACTTAATAATATTAAGTCTTAAGTCTTCGCAGTAATCTTTTATTAATTTATTTAATTGTAGAAAGTGCAATACAAAAATTCAGTGGAGCCAGAATGACAGATATTTTAAATATCGTAAAGGTCTGGTTTCATCATGCCAGCGATAGAGTAAGATACTCTAACAAGAAAAAAAATTTAAATTAATTTAATATAATTAGTTATTAAGTCTTAGAATTAGATTTAAATTAGGTAGAATTTAAAATCCTAAATTTGTTTTATTAGTTATTAAGTATTAGAATTAGATTTAAGTTAGGTAGAATTTCAAATCCTAAATTTTTGTGTTATTTTTTTATTAAATATTTGTTATATAATTTATTGTTAAAGAGGTAGAATTAAAAATCCTCTTATTATTAATAACCAAAAATAAAATTATTTTTTCAATTGTAATAAGACTTTTATATACATAAATTATAATTGAATATTTAAAATAAATAGGTACAGTCAGCCCTTGAATAAGAAGGCACTTGAATTATACGAAGTTTCGAATAACACGGTAAAAAATTGCGACAACCCTGCAATAACACTTTGCGATAACCCTTGTGTAAACCAATTTTGGCAACATCTAATTTCTGTTAATTTTAAACTATTATTATTTTCACCATACCGCCAAATAGTTAGTACGAATCAATAATTCAAAGAACGTGAACGTGGAAAATTTCTGTACTCGAACGAATAATTCTATTTAATTCTATTTTTCTTTTTCTATTAATGTTTACTTAAAATTACTTATTTTATCTAACTTTAACTTTTCTCATTTTAATTAAATAATAAACTTTATAAATAACAGTGATGGAAAACGTTACGTGAAACGTAACGCTATAACGGTATAACGAAACGAAAATTTAAAAATACCGTTGCAAACGTTATGAAATTTCGTATTCGTTACATAACGAAAAACGTAACGGAAACATATTTATTTTTTTTGCGTTTTTTCGTTATATAAACTCCCATTTCTTATAAGAAATTTTTCGAATTTAGCAAGAAACTTTTCAGATTTCAAATTTTCCATTAAATGGTTATAGGGTAAACTATTTCAAATTCAAGCACTTTGGCAACACAGCAAAATAATCAGTAAGCTTTTTGTGAAGTGACAACTTGTCATTATTAGTTGTGAGCAGTTTGTGAGTTGTTTATACATTAACCTATAATTTATGTGCCTGGTTGTTGATTTTTGCTCGTATATGTTAGCTTTCTATTTTGAGACAGTTTAAAAATTAAACTAAAACAAAAGGTAATTTATTTGCTATTTCATTTATGTAATTATTCAATACTTTCCCTTGCAGTTATGGGACGAAATATTAATATAGAAAATAAATCTATACATGATCAATTTGAAAAACAAAGTGGAAATAGCAAATGCAAACATTGCAATAATGCAACTATTATTCCAGGAATGCACACTGGAAAATACAAAATCATTTAAAACGTAAGCATCCAGATATTTTGCAAGATATTAAAAATAAAAATTTAAAACAATCTAAAAATAATCAAAAAACTTTAGTGGAAATCGGAGCATTACTACAAAAACAAAGAGTAAGTTTCGATATTAGTTCGAATGAAATGATTGATTATTGTGTCGAACTAGTGACTGTAAACGGAATGCCATTAAATGCAGTAGAGTGCAGCGGATTAAAACATTTTTTTGATCCAATTTGCCACAAATTAGGCATTATAATCAACCGCCACAACATTCGTGAACATATTATGAAAAAATCTGAAAGTTATCCCTTAAATGCGCCTTGTAGCATATCTGCTACAAACCAAAAATATTCTTGTAAAACGAAAATTTAAATTTTGGCAATTTCAGTTACTATTTTATCATATAGATTTTAAACTATTAAATTGAAGTATGCCATGTTATTTCTTTTTTGTTGCTTTATTTTACTTCCCACGTAAACTTTTCGGCCAAGTCAGTCAGTTCATTTTTTCGTGATTTTGTGCAGACATATTTTACCAAAAGTTTATAAAATAATAATAATTTTAGTGAAAAAAAAATATTTTTATATTCAAAAAAGAGTATATTTTCTATATTTTATATTGGTAAGTAAATATTTACTATAGTTTTGTCTTATTTGCTTGATTTCGGTATGTATCTTATTATCTACATTGCGCATTTTCCTCTATTTATCTATGTAGCATATTATCTACATTGCGCATTGTACTATGAAATCTCCGCTTAGTGAAGAGGCTATTACTAGTATTTTAGAATGGTGGGAAAGTGAAGATGAGCTGGATTTTTCGGACTTTGAAGAAGATGATAATAATAACCCAATTATAGATGAAGATGCATTTGATATTGAAAATATGCCCATGGATATAATTGAGGAAGAGGCTATTGTAGAAGTACCATCAACTTTAGATTGCGACAATGTAGACGTTAATATTTTAGCTGAAGAATGTTCAACTTCCAGAGAAAGCTGCACAATTTTAAACACAAGAAATTTGATTTGGAAAAAGGATAATATGGTTATGAACGAAGAGAAGTTGAGTTTTCTGAAAACTTCACTTCCGGATAGTGTCATGCAATTATCCACTCCATCAGAATTTTTCCGGTATTTTTTCACAAATGATTGTTTGGATGATATAGTCAAGCAAACTAATTTATATTCAACCCAAAAAAATGTAAATAATCCAGAAAATATAACTAAAGTTGATATTGAAAAATTTATTGGTGTATGCTTATATACATCCATAGTCCAAATAACAAATGTGCGAAATTACTGGAGCAACCATTTTGGATTTGATAAAGTTAAAGATGCAATAGGCCAGAAACATTTTGAAAAAATTCGTTTCAGCGACAATACCAAATGTTGCCAAAGACCCACGAAGATCATGATCGCCTCTATAAGCTTAGACCTATATTTGATCATTTAAATAATCGTTTTCAAACAATTCCATACGAGAGAGATCTATCCTTGGATGAACAATTGTGCGCAACGAAAGCTAAAACATATATGAAACAATATCTTCCAATGAAGCCTCATAAATGGGGATATAAACTATATGTTTTAAGTGGAGTTAGTGGATATGCATATAATTTAGAAGTGTATACCGGACAAGAAAATTTTGATAAGTTTCGAAATGCAAATGAACCTGATATTGGTGCTAGTGGAAATGTTGTTGTAAGGCTGGTCAGAGGCGTTCCTAGACACGTTAATCACAGGATTTATTTTGACAATTACTACACCAGTATCTCTATTATGGTGTATTTAGCACAAATTGGAATTTATTCATTAGGTACTGTACGTCGTAATCGTATACCTAACTGCAAATTACCGAGTGAAAGTGAATTAAAAAAACTTCCTCGTGGTACTTCTGCTGAATTTGTAGTTACCTGCAATGATGTTGATATTACATCAGTTATCTGGAAGGATAACAAACTGGTAACTCTCTTATCTACCTATTGTGGAGTGTTACCAATGACAACAATTGACCGATTCGACAAAAAACAAAAAGTTCGAATTAGTGTAGAATGTCCAAAACTGATTAAGGAATATAACCGACACATGGGTGGTGTAGACCTCTTAGATAGTTTGATTGGTCGCTCCAAAATTAGAATGAGATCAAAAAAATGGTACATGAGGCTTTTTTACTATTTCTTAGATTTAACCGTCGTTAACGCATGGTTATTATACCGGCGAGTTGAAGCTGAAAAGGGTAATAAAAAAACATTGCGATTACTGGATTTTAAAGGAGAAATTGCAAATTCGTTCGCAAAATCTGAAGGAGTTCGGCAGGCAAGGGGAAGACCATCCTCCTCATTAGAGCCTATGATTCAAGCAAAAAAGAAAAGGGGACCAACATCCTATATGCCGCAAAAAGATGTCCGGAAAAGTCCAAATTCTCATTGGCCGTCTTATGATGAATGTCGACAAAGATGTAAATATCCTGGTTGCAAAGGTTTTTCGTTCATCAAATGTACTAAATGTACAGTACACTTGTGTTTAAATAAAAACAACAATTGTTTTATGAAATTTCATCAAGAATAATGTTTTATTATATTTTCTTTTCTATTTATCTGAAAATAAATTTTGAATTGTTCTTTATATAAATTTTTTCATTTTTAATTTGTTGATTATTAGTAAGTATTAAAAATATAATATCCTTTAATGTAAAACATTTTATGTTCATAAAGGGCAATGTAGCATTTCTGCTACAATAAGAAAAATCGATATCCTGTTCCAACAAAACGTCCTAGAACATTTTTATTGAATAAAAATTGTTCCTTACCATCAAATTCGACTATGACATTTTTTTTAGCAAAATCAAAAAATTCGCGCATTGAAGGGTTATAGATTATTGATAACTAAAGAGATTGAAAATAAAATTTTGTCGCTTAAAGTGGATAGTGCTACAAGATTAGACAGGTCTGATCTTGGAATTAATATTCAGTTTGAAAAAAATAACCAAATTTGTGTTCGAACTTTGGCAGTGAAAGAGTTGCGGCAAAAACATACAGCAGAATATATTTCTGAACAAATTAAAGAGGTATTGGATAAATATGAAATAAAATTAGAACACATTTACACTTTTACATCGGATAATGGAAGGAACATGATAAAAGCAGCAGATCTTCTTGGAATTGTACAATATGATGAAATAGACGAAGAAACTATTTATGATGAAGTTGAATTGGATGAATTGTTTATAAGCTGTGGTAATAATGAATCGTTTAAATTTTTAACATCTGTTAAATGTATGACACACTCGCTGCAGTTAGCTGTTAATGAGGTAATAACAACATCAGAAGTTTATAAAACAATAATTTCAAAGGCTTTATCTCTTGTTATTATTTTAAGAACTCCCACTATTCTAGCACTAATTAAAGCTAAGGGATTAAAAAAACCAATCAGAAACGTCATTACTAGATGGAATTCAACTTAGAACATGATAACCAGACTATCTGAATTGCGTGATTTTTGTGAGGAGATGGAAATTGTATATCCAATGCTTTCTATTTGCAATAGGGATTGGGAAAAAATGCAACAAATTATAAACACACTCAAATATCCTTATGCAACAACTTTACGCCTTCAATCTGAACAGTTGACAATGAGTGAAGCATATGCAGCTTGGTTTAAATGCAAACTAGAAGTTTCAAAAATTAACGACAGTTATTCTATACCTCTCAAATTTTCCATTGAAAAAAGGGAAAAGACTTTATTGTCAAAGTGTGGGCCTATGATTTCTGCTGTATTTTTAGATCCGCGTTATCAAAATTTACTGTCTGTTGATGAAAAAGAATTTGCAAAAGCACATTTGGTATGTGTATATCGTCATTTACTGCTACTTGAAAAAAAAGAAAAACAACCAAGTGATGATAATGAAAATGAAGACATTGAAATAGTTGAAAATAATTCAGACATTGATATAGACATTCTAACTGAATATATGGCAGCAAAATCTAAACAACCAATTTCTAAACAAAAAGTAAATATTTCTATATTATTCGACAGTTTAGATAATATGGAAATAACACCAGTAAATACAAACGTATTCGAATTTTGGCAAAATAAAAACTCGTCAATCGAAAAAATTGCAAAAATAGTATTGGCTGTACCTGCCAGTCAGGTTTCAGTTGAAAGGGTTTTTTCGATACTGAAATGGATTTTATCTGAAAGACGAAATAGAATAGAAGAGTCATTATTAGAGGAGATACTATTAATTATTGCGAATAGTAATAAAATTTAAAATTTCAATTTAAATTTCTTGTAATTTTTACGTTTTTTTCTCAAAATGAAAGATTTGAATATTATTTTTGTTATTATTTATTGTTTAGGCTTTTCTTGAATGAATTTAAAAGAAAATGCAATAAAAAAGTTCCTAATTAAAATATAATTTGTTTCATTTTTATTATTATAATCTTATTATGACATAAAACGGTATAACGTAACATAACGAAAAAAAAATTGCGTTATAAAACGAATTCCATAACGTTTTGAATTTATAAATATTTGTTATAACGGAACGGCATAACGTTTCGAGTTTTTTTTCCGTTTTCCATCACTGATAAATAATAATAATAAAACTAATTGTGTTTTTTAATTGTGATATTGATGAAAACACTATTTTCCAGACCGGTGTGTGTTTTTCAGGTACAGTAATATAGTTTTTACACTTGAATAACACTGTATTTTTTTTGGTAAATTCCCAAACAACATAGATAACAATGCATTATTAAACAAATTGTATTGATGATTTCTTTCATTTTATTTCAATTAGTTTAATTAATATAGCGCAATCAATAAAAAGAATAAGCAAATTACTAAAAATAATATATTAATATATGTAGTTATTCCTAAAAATGATATCATTTTATTTAATTGACGTGCGTATTTGGAGTTCATGTAATAGTGTATTTAGATATTTAAATTTACTTATTATCGTACATAAATATTGTTGTTTTGCCCTTAGAAATGAATTTACAGAAAAGATTACCTTTTAAGAGGAACTCCATTAACCTTCAGAAAAAAATATTAATTTTAACTGTCAATTTTAAATGTGAAATAAGAGTTTAGTGAATAATTTGTAATCCGGTAAATCACCTTTTTTAGAGTCCGTAAGAAAAAGTGAGGAAAATAAGAATTTTGTAGGTATGGCAGGTATGTAAACAATTATTTGGATATAAAAATCATATTTTTAGTTAAAAAAGTGTAAAGAATTTAAATTATTAGTTTTTGAATAATGTTATTGACCATTCTTTGAGGTGGTTAATTTTTCATACCACTAGGACTCTAGATTATAATTTTTTATAGCTAAATATTATACTGCAATGGAGCTGGAAAATTTAGAATAGGAAGCTTTCGATGCACTTTTCGACGAAATCCCGTCTGATATAGGGTCAATTGCTTCCGAATTATTTGATGACAATATAGAGATGGCACAAAGATAATCAAGATTTGTTTGAAGAAATTTATCCTAATTCAGTGAATATTTTAGGTAAGGATATGGTTTAAAATTTTAAAAATTCTAAATTCCACTGAATATTTTATAAATGAAAATAGAAAGTGCTGAGCTGGAAACTGAAACTACAGAAACTGCAGCGAATTTACCAACACAGTCCAAGTCTAAGAGGATACAAAGAGATATTTTATTCAAATGGAAAAAGTGGACTACAGATGAGTAGTATATATATGGGGGTTCTGGGCCAATTTTTCCATACAAAATTCACTTTGTCTCATGGTTTTTTCTCCATACAAAATCCACTTTGAATCATGGTTTTTTCTCCATATAAATTGCAACTTTATTCTGTTGATATATAAGATTTTTTTTATTCTTGTTGTTTGCTTTAGACTTATTCGTAATTTTGTGTGGTCCGCGCAATAATATTAAAATTGAAAATGGTGTGTGTTGAATTAGAATTACAGCAACAACAAGAGGAAGTTTTTTCTTGTTGTTCATTATCTTTTTCGTTTAGCACGCATATTGTATGTGATATTTTTTAATATAAATTGAACTTGACCTAATGAATAATTTTTGCATAATTTTTCCATACAAAATCCATTTTGAATCATGGTTTTTTTCTCCATAAAAATTTCAACTTTATTCTGTTGATATATAAGAATTTGTTATTCTTGTTGTTGTTTCGTTTTTTCTTAGTTGAATAATCATATATAGGAACTTAATTATGATCGAGTAATTATTTTTGCATGCTACATTGTATCAAAAATTAAAAAATAATTTTGCATTAAAATTTTTTTAATGATATGAAAAGGTCAGCATTTTATTTATTTAATAATGAAATATTTTTTATGCGAATTTCATTTGAAAAATGAGTACTTTTATTAATATTACATACTAATAATTTGCGAAAATTAATTATAAAAGCAATTTTATATAGAATCTATTTTTAAATTTATAATTTAAAAATATGTTTACAGTTTTTATGTCTATTATAAAAATATCTTATAGTGTCTTGTTACAAAGTCTAAGTCTTATCAAATGCATTTTAATTTTTTTCTTGCTTATTATAAATTTTCATGCATTTTTTAAAAAATAGTTTTTCTTCAAAACGCATGCAAAACGGACGTATTTAAAAATGAATAAAATAATAATTTTAATTATAATGCTAAATGCAACATCCAATATTTGGGCAAGACCGGTATGGTATTAGATGATTTTTTTAAATATAGTTCGAATTTTACGTTTAACTTGTCGGGGCATGCTATCGCATTCCAAAATAATATTTATCCGGAACCAAAAAAAACGTCGGTAAGTAAAAAAATAATAATGTGTATTGTCGTATTAAATTTTACTTTTTTAAATAATTTTTAGATGGAAGAAGACGAATTGCTGCTAAATACTGCAGACAACATTTTTTCAGTAAGTTTTATTTTATTACTTTTTGTACGAAAATTATTTTTTTATTTTAGGAAGAAAATTATATTAGTAGCGGTAGTGGAAGAAATCCACCCCACGAAAACAACAACAACCACAACAACAACAATGGCAACAACAACAACAACAGTGGCAGAAACAACAACGCCAACAACAACAACAACAATGGCAACAGCAACAACAACAGTGGCAGAAACAACAACGCCAACAACAACAATGGCAACAACAACAACAACAAAGGTGGTAAGTTTAGCGGAGTCTTCGTATTAGGTTCATAATATTATTTTTTTATTTACTTTTATATTTAATGCATGCCAGATATTACTAACCAAAAAATAACACCGTCATTGCCACCATCGTCACTACCTGTAACATCAACAGAAATTAATGTGGCATATTCGGGTCGATTATACAACAATTTTATACGTTTACTAATTATTATTATTATGTTCTATTTTATTGTTAATATTTTAATTAACATAAAATAAAAAATATATATGTATTTGAAAAAAACACACAAAATAAAAATGTAAAATTTTTTATTATTAAATAAATAAAAAAAAAAAATATAAAATGTTTCACAAATTATTATTTTTTTATTTATTTCGAACTGCTTTCTTCAGGATTGTCATTACAGTTTTTTAGTATCGATTTCGATAAATCCAAGGGCTCATTTTGTTCGCAGTCTTTTAGAATTGATTCTTCTTCTGTTTTTTCAAAACATTTGGTACTTAATAATTCATCCTTTATCTTGTTCGAGTCCATATCTGCTATTTCGGTTTGTATATAATTTATCTGAGGTTAAATCGAATATATATTCGATATTTTCTCTCGTTAAGTCAATTATTAAACTCATTGAGGATATTATTTTAAGAACTGATAAAATATGCTATTTTACGCTTGTTTTTATATTAAAATTTTTGCAATAATTTATTAATAAATATAATTCAAGGTTTTGTATAAATTAAAAACATTGATTATTAGGGACTTTAATAATTAATTCCGCTATTATTTTAAAGATTTTTTTCAACTATATTAAAAGATATGAATTATTAAAAATACTCATCATAAATTGCAGGAATTAATATATTTTTACTGGTTATGCATCAGTTAATTTGCTACTTTTAAAAATATGTAGAGTTGAACATTCACTTACAATTTTTGATGAAATTCTTGTAAAAAATATAAATTCTTATCATAACTTACAGAAATAATATTATTATAATATTAAAAATAATATATTTTTATTGGTTAGGGATCATTTAATTTGCATCTTTAAAATAATGCGCTTTTAATTTCAATGCATTCACTTTTAATTTTGATGAAACGTTTAATTTCTATAAACATTGAATTGGATTTACTTATGATAAGTTCGAGCATAATAATTAAAATTTATAGGATTTCATAAAATATTTACATTAATTATAAAAATATTCTTACAGGAGATCAGAATCATTCTATGAAAAATAATATGATTCATATCAGAATATAATTCAGATATTTTTTTTTGTCATTAAATAAATTTTGATGCATCTTTAATATGATTTCTTTATGATAATTTTAACTTATATGTATATAAAATATACCAGAATTACATACGCATCTTTTTTTAAATTAATCTCATCAAATAAATTTACAGCTTTTACATAAAATAGGATTAACACATAAATTTTTAATTACGTTAATCAATTAAAAATAGTTCATTATTTTAATGTATGCTTTTATAAATGCAAAATGGTAGAATTAAAACTATAAAAAAATTTAAATAGTAAAGTTCTTTTCTGAAAAAATCATATAAAAGACCAACATTTTTCTAAATAATCACAGTTCAAAATAGTCCTTTGTTAAAGTTAATCTTCACTCGTAATAAAATTTAAAATGGATAAATTTCTAGTTGAAAAGTTAAATAGTGGTAATACTTATAGTACTAGCGAAACTGTACTTAAAACAGATCAATTAGAAATAAATAAAAAATATAAAATTATAAGTTTATGTGATAAACGTACAAACTCACAACATTGGTCAAAGTGTTTTGTTTGATTTAGAAGGTGGCTTCAAATATTGGTTACCTACAAAATTTAACCGAATAATTAAAGAACTAAATATTACAGATGCAGGCCATAATGTAAATATAAATATGGTATATTTAGGTCGCGATAGTTTCAACTCGCCTAATTTAAAGTTTTCTTTGTGTGAATAATTAACAAAATACATAATGTGGGTTGCATATGCCGCAGAGTCGTGTACTCGGGCTGTAGATTTAAAAACTTATATAGAAAGATTAGAAGAACAATTTGAATGTTATAAATTTGATATTGAATTAAATTTAAATAAATTTTATAGTGAATTTCAATTAGACCGACTAAACGAAGAACTTGAATATTATGATAGAGGTCTTAAATTAATAGAACAATATAAAAATAAATTAATAAATATTGAACACAGTAAAACAGATTCTAGTTAAATTTATCTAGATTGGATCTAGTGAATTATTTCAACTAGATTTCCATTTAAATACTTATTATACCCAGTTTATTTAGTGAGATTTTCAGTAAATCCTATAATTTCCAACAAAAATTCCAAAATTTTCCAATGTTTTGAAAACAAACTAGAATATTACTAATCTTCGCCGGAATTTTAATGAAATCAACTGTAAAGTAGGTTACATATATTAATATTTCTAATGACATAAACTGCACAAATAGTTAAGTAAGATACAACTTTAATATCTTCTAAATAAACCAGAAAATCTATTGGTTTTAACTGGAAATTCAGTAATGAGTAAAAAAACATATAAGTAAACAAAAACAAATATTAGAAAAATAACAGTTAATTTTTTTAAGTATTGAATTTTTTTGTTGTGCGTGCAATGTGCATCAGTTTCGTCTAGCTTTCTAAGTAGAAAGACGTGTTGATTAAGTGTTTTTCAAAAGTGATTTCATGCATTAAAAAGTAATTTTTTTTGGCTTTTTCTAAAAAAAGTTTTTTTAAAAAGTAAAAAGTAATATTATATGTACTTTAAAAAGTAAAAGTAATATATAATAATATTACAAAAATTTAACTACAAAAAAGTTTCGAAAAAAGGTAAATATAATATTTTTTTTTTGCATTTTTCATAATTTGCGTCATGTAAAAAACAAATGGCGACAGTTTTAATATTTTTCTAAAAAAATGTCTTTCTATTTTAAATCTAGTGAATATAACATATATTCTAGTGAATTGGAATAGAATTTTAGTCCAAAAAATTTTGTTTCTATTTTAAATCTAGTGAATATAACATATATTCTAGTGAATTGGAATAGAATTTTAGTCTAAAAAATTTTGTTTCTATTTGAAATCTAGTGAATATAACATAAATTCTAGTGAATTGGAATAGAATTTTAGTCTAAAAAATTTTGTTTCTATTTTAATTCTAGTGAATATAACATAAATTCTAGTGAATTGGAATAGAATTCTAGTCTAAAAAATGATGTTTCTTTTTTAATTCTAGTGAATTTATCATATATTCTAGTCAATTGAAATAGAATTTTAGTCTAAAAAATTATGTTTCTATTTTAATTCTAGTGAATTTATCATATATTCTAGTGAATTGAAATATAAATTTAGTTAACACTTAATAAATTTTTTAGATGGATGAATCTGAATTAGCTACATTTTTAAAAAATCGAGGGATTGAGGACGAAGTATGCAACATTCTAAAAAGTTTGTAAAATTTCATGAATAATTAAATTAATGTAAAAATTATTCAAAAGTATTTACTTCCTAAGATTAAACTGATGTTGAAAATTGTATTATTCAAATATTTATTAAAAATATGAAGTGTTTTATATGTATGGAGGAAATTCCTGGATTTTTACGTGGAATTAAAAATCATTTTATTGTTAAACATAATGTAAAATTTAGTTATGGAAACTCTAAAGGATATTTTGTATGTGTGGAAAATGAATGTCATCAACATTTTTCTTCATTTCAAAACCTTTCTAGACATTATACAAAAAAACATCCCTTTTGTAATTCACCAAGCCAATTTTCTCAGCAAACATTTGATTTTTCAAACAGCAGTAATACGTATGAACAAATTAATTCTGATAGTGACCATATTTCACAACAAGAATTTAAAATGACTGAAGAATCTATAAAGTTAATTATAAATAATTTTTTTTGTGAATTACGCTGTCACTCAAATGTACCAGAGTCAATAATTAGTATATTTTGGGAAAAGTTTGTATTTGTAATTGAGAAAATTTCAGAATATTATAAACAAATAGTTCAAAGACATTTAAATAATGTTGATCAAACTGAAACACAACAAAATTACTTTGACAATAAATTTAACATTTCTCATTTATTATCCGTGAGCAAAAGTTTCAGAAGTCAAGTTAATTTTTTAAAAAGTAAAATTGGATATGTTGTTGGAACCGAAATTCCACTTGGATCGAGGATAGATAATACACTTATCCCTTGATTTACACGGTTTCGCTTTTACACGGTTTTGAAATTATACAATTTTTTTTTTTACGTTGAATGAACGCACAAGCTTGACACAACTGAACGCATCCATTTAAGCGATTGGCTTGTTGAACGTATACCCGTTTCTTAAAAGTCAATTTCAATTGCCAAAAACAAATGTCAAAGGTAAATGTAAATGTAAATAAAAAATAATTTTATATTTTTAGTATGTAAAACAAATATAATTTGAAAACATTTTATTCAGGCAAATTTTATATTTTAAACATCAAAAACATTTTATTAAGGTAAATATTATATTTTAAATATCAATAACATTTTATTAAAGTAAATTTTATATTTTAAATATCCTACATATCACAGTCCCATAATGTCAACAAAAAAGAATAAAAATGTTACAAAACAGAGACAAACAATTAGTTTGGAAAAAAAAATTGAAATTTTAGACAAATTAAGAGCTGGTCAAGGCTCAACATCGGTAGGAAGATACTATGGAATAAATGAAGCTACTATTAGAACCATTAAACGAATGGAAGATTCAATTCGGCAGAGTGTGGCCAGTGGTACAACTGTGAGTGCAAAATTCTCAACGTATAAACGCGATAAAATAATAGAAGCAGTTGAAAAAGCTCTAATCATTTGGATAGAGGATAATAATAGTAAAAAAATACCTGTTGATACTATTTCGATCAAATACAAAGCGATTCGGATTTTTAAACACCTGAAAGAAAATGAGCAAACCCCATCTACAACAGAATTTACTGCCAGCAAAGGATGGTTTGAAAATTTTAAAAAACGGCATAATCTACATAACCTCCACCTTAAAGGTGAAATTGCTTCAGGTGATGAAAAAGCAGCAGCAGAATATCCCGCAAAATTAAAAGAAATCATTAATAAAAATTCATATGTTGCTGATCAGATATTTAATGCTGATGAGACGGGGTTATTTTGGAAGAAAATGCCAAAAAAAACTTTCCTGGCAAAATCAGAGAGATCTGCTGGAGGATTTAAAGCAGCCAAGGATAGGATTACTTTACTATTTTGTAGTAATGCGTCAGGTGATCGGATTTTAAAACCATTATTTATTAACAGATCTAAACAGCCACGTGCGATGAAAATAACGCAAATTGAAAATCTACCTGTGCATTGGCGGCATAATAAAAAAGCATGGATGACATGTACCATATTTGAGGATTGGTTTCACAACTGTTTCATACCCGAAGTCAAAAGCTATTTGCAAGAAAAAAACCTTGAGTTAAATAAACTTGCAATATGACAATGTAAAAATTGAGTTTTTACCTGCTAACACGACGGCTTTAATTCAACCTCAAGATCAGGGTATAATTTCTACATTTAAATCATACTATATTAGACGAACTTTTGCAGATGTTTTAAATAAATTGGATGAAAACATTTTAACTTTACCTGAAGTATGGAAAAACTTTACAATATTAGATTGTGTCACACATGTTGCTTCAGCCGTCGCAGAATTAAAAAACTCTACTTTAAACAAATGTTGGAAAAAAATCTGGCCGGAAGTAGTAGTTGAACAAAATTTAGTTTCACCCACCGAAAATGTATATTCCAATATCATAGATATAGCGCACTCTATTGGAGGGGAAGGATTCTGTGATCTCGATGTACCAGATATTGATGAGTTGTTTGAAGATCAGGAAATTTCAGATTTAGATCTAGTGGATTTGATAAATCAGTTACCCTATGATATTACAGAAATCACCTCCGATGATAACAGTGATGCTGAAGAAAATTTTACAGCCCAAATAATTGCTGAAGGTCTTCGACTGGGTAAGGAACTACAAATATATTTTTTGAATAACGATCCTAATACTGAACGAGCCTTGAAATTTCAAAGAACTATAAAGAGTGCACTAAGTCAATATGAAGAAATTTTCAAACAAGTACGCCAGAATAAGCAAATGTTGCTCACTGATTTATTCCTACCAATCAACCGTAATTCTACTATTACTGAAGTCAGAAATTTAACCAGCAATTCAAATCTTGAAATTTCTATTACCGATTCTGATAGTGATGTTGTAACACCGCCAAAGAAAAGACGAATCCTAGCTTTTGAAAGCTCTGATGATGAATAGACTGTTTATTTTTATATTATTATAGATTTTTTTTTTGTTTTAGTTATTGAATAACTATTTATGTTTTATTTTTTGAAAGACTGTTTTTTATTTTGATTTATGTCAATTATTAATGTTAATGTTTTTATTTTTGTTGTTTTAGCTAATGAATATTGCTAATTTATGTTTTTTATTAATTTTTTATTTTTCTTTTGATTTTAAATGAATTTAAATACATTGCATTAAACATTTTTTTTTGATATTATTTGTACTTCGAAAACAAGCTTTAATTAGAACAAATCACTGTTTTTTCATATATTTATTTGGCTCATTTTACACGGTTATTATGAACATATCTATGACTTTTCTATATCTTCTTTGATTCGATTTACACGGTGCAAAGATTAGTGGAACCAATCCTAATTTCTTATATGCATTCTGCGTCTCGTTTTACACGGTTTTAATTTACACGATTTTTCATGGAACGTATCTACCGTGTAAATCGAGGGATAAGTGTACGTTTAAAAATGGATCAGTAGTTCAAAAACAAATATTTGAAACATTTCACTATATTTCCATAAAAGAAACATTAATAGTCTTGTCACAAAATTTAAATTTTAGCACTTTAATTAAAAATGAAGAACCTAGTCAAGATATTAATATTTTAAAATCGTATTTGGATTCTGCAGATTATAAAAGCAATATTTTTCTTCAAAAATATAAATTAACATTAAGAATAAATTTGTACTACGATGATTTGGAAATAGCCAATCCGCTAGGTTCAAAGAGCACTTTTTACAAATTAGCAGTTTTTTATTATACAATTCAAAATATTCAGCTTAAATTTAATTCGAATATAAACAATATATTTATTTTAGCAATAGCTTACACAGAAGATATAAAAAAATATGGATTTAATAAAATTCTAAAACCATTTACCGATGAACTTAAAGAATTAGAAAGTGAGCAAGGAATATCAATTAAAATAAATGAACGAGATTTTACACTGAGGGCTACTCTTATCCGATGCGTTGGTGATAATTTAGCACTTAATGAAATGTTGGGATTTGCAAGTCCTTCATGCAAAGTTTTTTGTCGGCAGTGCATAGTATGTCGAGATGACTTTTTAAAAGATTATTCTATTATTTATCCAAACCGAAATGTAACTGATCACGAAAAACATATTAAGCTTGCAAAATTAGATGCTACATATATAAAGAAATACGGAGTGAAGAATGACTCAATTCTCAATAAATGTCTTAGTTTTCATGCAGCACAAAGTTTCAGCTATGATCCATTTCATGATTTATTGGAAGGTATTGTTCCTATGGAAATAAAGCATGTACTAGATTACTTCATTCATGTTCGAAAATTGTTTCACAACGTTTAATAATTAATAAATTATTAATATTATTTTCATCAGGTATTATATAAGATAATAAAATGAGTGAACAACAACTATCTCCAATAATCAATAAATATAAAAATAGTATGAATAGTGAAAATCTTACTGAGGGATTCCTCTCTTCAACACCAATTAAATCACGTAATGTTTTTATTTATTAAATTAAAAATATTTTTATTATTTATTTCTTTTTATTTCATAGAAGAACGGTATAAAGTTGAATCCACATATTATTATCGTCATAATTCAAAAGAAAAAAAAACTGATAATACTGATGATAATTTCGAAACCCAAATAAATTTTGATTCAGGTTTCGCTAATACCGAAGAACATACTGTAAGACCTGTTAATAAATTTATTCGAAGAAACGGAAATATGTAGTAATAAATCAACAGACTTATTTAAAGAAGCAAATAAATCACAAAATTTGTTTGAGCGATGTATAATTTTTGATGATGGAATAAGCGATAAAGAGATAGATAAGGAGTCGGAAGCGGGTCCATTAAATATCAAAGGTAAATTATTTTTAAAACCATGTTTTTTAAATGTATATTGTTATCTTATTTAATTTATACACTTTTTTAGATTTACTTCAAAAAATATATACAAAAATTTGCAACATTGAAATAATTGTGACAGAAAATAGTACAAACATTGAAAAAAATGCAAAAAAAATCGAAACAATTGAGAATTTGGTAAATATTTAATATGATAAATAAATATTTAATTTAATAAATAATTAATTTGTAATTTTTTATAGTTATTATCAAAAAAATCGGAGGATGTGACAACCAATAAAATATTAAGATCAAATTTAATATATGCTAAAAAAACATCCAATTCAATCAAAAAATTAACTGGAGAAGAAAGAGATTTGTTAATTGAAGAAATTGAATTAATATTGCCAGCTAAATCTAATGATGTTCTTTTGAACTTAGAGTCCAAAATAAAGGAGGATGCCTTTAAATTAAAACTAGTATTTAAATAGTTTCTTTAAATTTTCTTATTTTAATAATATTCAAATTTCTTTTAGTTAACATATCTCAGAAAATTTCAAAATTCATCAAACAGCATTGAATTTGCTTTTCGCATGAAGTATATCTGCTATACAATTTAAAAGGTACAGCTGGAAAAAAAAGCTTAAAGGACTTAGATTTATTCAGTAAAATTTTATATGGTAATAAATAATTAAACTTTAATTATTAAGTAATATTAATTAAACTTTAATATTTAATATTTTATTTCCAGATTCATGTGGAACCAAAATTGGAATGGTGAAATTTGAAATAGAATTGAAAAAGTGTATTTTAAAATCACATAATAGATTTCATCAAAATAATAAAAAAAAAAATGATAAAAAACAAGAAATTGAACAACAATAAATACAAATGAAATGAAAAAAAAAAATTTAAAATAAAATTTGTATGACAAAAAATTTTGTATTTTATTATTGTTTTTATTCTTATAGTACAAAGCGGGAAGTACTGAATATGTAGTATACAATAAGTAGCGAGTACTGAGTACTGAATATGTAGTATACAATAAGTAGTGAGTACTGAGTCCTTAATAAGCGGTTTATCAGTACTTAATTCTCAGCGTTTTTTATTTCACTTTTTTATTTTAGAGTCTAACCTATATATTATCGTACTTAAAAATGAGATAGTAATTTTCTATGTGTTAGTTTATAGTGAAATAATTTACTATAAACCACTGATTTTTTTCCCAAGCCCCATTCATAAATGAGTATTTTTTCAGCACTGATAGTAAGTGCTTTAAAAGTGCTTTTAAAGTACTTTTTGGTTTGCAGGGTACTTATTTAAATGATTTTGCTACTTTGTATATATAAAACATCTACATTAGTAAATAAATCACCCACGCAGTAGATAATTTTGCTATGCAAATAATAGCGTATACGCTTTTTCTTATAGTAAATATAAAAAAACATTTAATTATCTATTACTCTTATTGGAATCTTCATAGCGGTTAGATCTAATTAACTTTTTCATAGTTAATTTTTGCCGGGGTTTATTTTCTTGTATAATAAATTTAAATTATAGCGTAAAAATAAAAATTTAAATAAATAATATAAAAATAATAGTTGAAGTGAATTTAAAGTGAATTTTATAAAAATGAAGTGGAAAATTTTTGCGCCCATTATAATAAAATTGGGATATAAAAATTGATTTGAAATAAATTTTAATTTTTTAATTAGTTTAATTAGTGAAGCATTTAAGATTTTTTGTGGTAACTTTTAAATAAAACTAACATTAGAATACAGAAAGTTATTGTATACCTTAATATATATATTGTTTAACAGTAACAGTGAAAAATTATTTTGTTTTAACAGTGAAAAACTATTGTTTAACAGTGTAAAACTATTTTTTTTTAAATGGATTCGAATTTCGAATTTTTAAATTTGGAGGATATGAATTTTTTGGAAGTACCAACGTTGTTACTTCAATGGGGATTAAGTGAACTTAGTCATTTAATGGGGATTAAATGATTTCGTTGGTGAATATAATTTTCATTAAGTTTTCTACATTATATTGCAACAATACTCTGCCATTTTAGAAAAAGGTATTGACTACGAGGCGCTTAAATTATTAACAATACAGGACGTGGATCAACTTATCCCTGCCTCGAAATTTGGTCTAAGAGTAAAATTTAGGCAAAAATAGCTTCAGTGGCGAGAAGAAATTGTAAGTATACAGAACTTTTTTTATTTTAGTTTACCTGCGATAACAATATGTCGTTATGTTTAGGGTATAAGTGCACCGTTAGCAGAAACAATTTTATTTCAGAGTACCAGTATTCGAAACTGGACTACAGTAACAACAGAAACAGGCGATTATAATTCCGGAAGAACAAGTTCACAATCATGTAAAAATCTGGTGAGAAAGAATTATTACCTGAAACGGGGTTTTAAGATCGATCAATTTTATTTTTATTCAGTTTTGGTTTTGATTGAAATTTTATAACATATATTATATCGTATATAATTACATAAAAAATCGATGCTCAATTTTAGTAACAAATAGTTTAAACTTGTAATTTAAATAAAATTAAATAAAACAAATATTGATCGATTTTCTCAACATGTAAACCTTAATAAAAGAACAATCTGGATAAATAAGCGTATTTTTGTTTTAAATAGAACTTGTTGGGGCTTTTAAATGCAAGTGCAACGGGTAAAAATCTTCTAGAGTATTATTCCAAAAACAGAAGTTTAACAAAGGCTTACAGAAATATCTAGAACTCACAAATAACTTTTTTAACCAAAGTTATTTGTGAGTTCTGGATAGGTGAATCCTACCAACCAAATTCCAACGACTATATTGAAGCTGCAAACCAAATTCAAAAAGCTTTTGAAACAGAAATTGAGGTGAACTTATTATTAATCTTAATTCTTGTTTAATCTTTGTTTGCTAGTTAACTTAATGTTATTTTAATAAATTCTGGCCTGGTCATTTAATATTTCTATCTAAATTCTTTTAATTTTTTTTGTTATGCAGGATATATATTTGGGCAGTAAAACCAAAAGAGGTAAACTGATGCAGACATTTTATAGTTTAACCAAAAAATTTAAAAATTCCGGACTTATTAAATGCAAAGAGAATTTAAAAAGAATTAGCGAGGTAACTGTTGATCAATTATATCAGTCTAGCCTTCTGGAAGAAGATTACATTGAAGATATTGAGTGGTTAAAAAATAACAATTCTCCAGAAGTCATTATTATTGAAAAATGGAAAATGTATGTATATAATTATATAATTATATGTTAAAATAATAATACTGTAATAGTAATTTATGACGCTAAGTCACAATGTAATACGTAATGTTATTTAAAATAATAATAGTACTAATATGCAATAATACAAATAAAGATTTTATGCTATAACTATTGTCATAATTACATAATTTCTAAATAAAAAACTATAAAAATATAAATGAAGAAATTGTTTTTGTCGCTATTTAATTTGTTTTTCAGAATGTTAAAAATTTTGCTTTTCAGATTGCCAAAATACAGTTTAATTAAATAAAATTATTGGTTTGTATAAACATGATTTAATAAATCTTTTTTATATTTTTTTAATTTTTCTAAATAATTTTTGATTTTTATTGATTAAATTTATTTTATTAATCATATAATGATCATATAATGAAATGTAGATGTTTCATATACATGGAGTATTTGGCTGAAAATCATATACAAACTTTATATGAATTCACCACGATTTTATATAATATATCTATTTCGATTTTTCTGTGTAGTACCGAAAAAAAACCATAACTCCAAGAAAAAAAAATTTAGAATAGTAATAGATTATAGAAGATTAAATGAAATAACTATAGACGATAAATTTCCATTATCAAATATAGATTCACTATTAGATAAGCTAGGTCGAGCTCAGTATTTTACTACAATAGATTTAGCAAAAGGATACCACCAAATATTGATTAAAGAAGAGGATAGAAAGAAAACAGCGTTTGTGACACCCCATGGTCTATATGAATTTAATAGAATGCCATTTGGTCTCAAAAATAGTCTTTCACGAATTTCCTGTAAAAATAAAGTGGCAGATTTTTTAAGCAGAATTAGAAATGAAGATGTTGATAAAGTTGATGAAGAAATAGATAAAATAGACCAAGACCAAATAGATCTTTTAAGGAATAAAGATGCAGAAGATTCAGATTTAGGTTTATTATTTAATATAGAAGATGAAGATGTAACGATGGCAACAATACATTCAGCAGAAGAAAAAATATTAGATCATATAGTTATTAAAGAAGAAATTGTCAATAAATACAAAACTCAATTAATCTTAACAAATAATAAGTCGAAAGAAATGGAAATAATTTCAGGTAGAACAATAATATATATAGCGGAATATGATTTTCATAGATTAGAGGAAATATTTAGAAGATTTTTAAAGAATGGAAAAATAGGTATATTTTCGGAAATTTTAGATAATAAATATAATAAATTTATTAAATGTTCTTTTCGTGCACAAGAAATCGAAACAGAAACAGAAGCAGTAAAACAAATATCTTTTTATCATGTAAGAGAAAGTTTACATTCAGGTATACAGGAAACTTATAATCAAGTAAAATTTAAAATATATTATCCTAAACTATTAGAATTAATTCAAATAGTCATAAATCAGTGCGATGTGTGCAAACAAGTCAAATATGATAGAAATCCAATTAAACCTAAATTCCATTTTACAGAAATACCATCAACAAAAAATGAAATAATTCATATTGATACTTATGTAATATTGAAAAGTTGTTTTTTAACAGTAATAGATAAATTTTCGAAATTTGGTTCTACATATTATTTAACAGATAGAAATAACATATTATTTAACAGATAGAAATACTTTGGATATTAATAATACCAATTAATGGACGATTAGATATTCAGGAAATAAAGGATCAAGCAGGTTTTACTATTTTATACAACTAGATAAAATAGAGTTAGTTAATCAAACAAATATTATATTACATATAATAAATCCTATAGAAATAAGTAACATAATAAATTATATGTCTACAAATATAGAAAAATCAGATATAAATAATAAGGAATTACTTCAAATTCAATTAGGAGAGTTAAAGGATAAAGGACAATTAGGAGAGTTAAACGATATTACCATTACCTAGACATAATAAAAGCAAAAGAGGACTTATAAACATAGTAGGAAGTGCATCCAAATGGATGTTCGGCACAATGGATAACGAAGATAGAGAAAGTATTGAAAAACATTTAAATCTATTAGAATTTACCGATGACAGTTTAATTAAAAATGTAAACGCACAAATTAAAATAAACGATAATTTAAACAAAAGTAACACAGTTGAAAGACATAATATCAAACGACAGAAATTTAATAACAACACAGTTAGGTAGAATGAAAACAGAAATGAAACAACACACATTTTATGACCAATTATTAAAAATCCAAATATTAAAAGGAAAGATAGACAGTATCCAAGAAAATATTGTTTCAGCTAAATATGGTATATTGCACCCAAATATATTAAGTAATCAAGAAATAGAAGAATATCAAATAGATTATAATAAATTACAATATATTAGATTAGGAGTAAGTACATTTGAAGATAATGTAATATTATTAGCTATTAAAGTAACTAAAACTTATATAAATATTCATTTAAAAACTATTATACCTATACCTAATAAGAATAATAAAGAAATAGACTATCCACAAGCAAATATAATTGAAATTAACAATACAGTTTATAAATATGAAGAATTTAAAACATTGAATGAATTACGTTTAAGTAAACATTGTATCTATAAAGAAAATTGTAAATTGATAAACAATAATGTAACAGAAATAATGTTATTAGACGAAGAAACCATTATAATAAAAAATGCTAATAATTTAATAATAAATCAATCTTGCGATGGTAGATATATAAATATTTTTGGAAATTTTTTAATTAATTATAACAATTGCACATTAAATTTTTTTAATCATAAATTCTCTAATATTAAAGAAATTGTAAAAGAAAAATTTTATTATCCAAATATAAAACAAAATTATAATTTTACAGACAAAATTACTTTTGAGGATATATTTTTGAAATATGAAAATAATAATAACGAAATACAAAAAATTAACTTTCATAAAAATTTGTCAGTCGGATTTAATATTTTGATAATTTGTATCATTTTAATACTTATACCTATTATAATTTGTACAGTAAAAATTTGTATCATTAAGAAAATTCAGGAGAATTTTAAATTAAAGGAGGGAGAAGTTATGTATAGACAAGATATATGAGGAACCCAAAATTGCCGATATATTGGATGCAATAAAAGTAAATGTGCATTCCAAATAAATATCAAAAATAGAAAGTATAACATATTTTATTATTTCAATATTTTTTATTATACTGTAATAAACAAAGTATCTTTAAGATTTTCAATTACATTGTCGGAAGTTTTTATACCTGACTTAGCATTTAAGAAATATAGATATAAGAAACTTGATAACATTAGAAGAGCAGTTCTGATTTACATTTAAAAGACTTCACTTCGTTTTCTTGTATTGAATAATTATTAATAAAACATTTTGTAGAAAATCGAAGTGTTTTTTATTTTAACCATTAATACAAAAATTTACTTTAATATAAATTCGGTATTAAGAAAAAATATAATTCACGCGACATTGTGGTTCACAATTTTAGACCAACGCGTTAAATTTCAAAGCCTACAAATGTCACGTACGCACGTACGCGACATTGTAAATCTACTAGAAAGAACAATTATTCTCAAGTTCAAGTCAGTTTGCTTTTAATATTCAAATGCACTACTTGGTGGTCACTTAATATTATTTGAAAACTAATATAAAATTATAATATGTATTTGCACGGCTTAGGCTGTCTTAAAATAATCTAATTTTATTAAAGCATTTATTTTTTATATATAATTTTGGAAGTAATATAAATATATTTTTTTTTTTTTTGTTAAACATATTAAAAACCTGGTATTTTATTGTAAGAAAACCACAACGCCCGCTACAATTGACGCCCAACTTGCAGCCAATAAAATACCAGTAAGAAGAAGCGCTCGTATAAATAAAAATATGGCAATTCAAATGACAGAAGAACAGTTCAACGCTCTCATCGCTCGTGTGCAAGCAAATAATACCATTGTTCAAGGGAGTTTTTCAAAATGTACTGCAAGATATGATGGTAGCCGTGACAGGAATAAAGTTGAAGAGTTTATAACAACAGAAACAATTTATAAAACCTGTGAAAATATTACTGATGCTTCAGCTTTAATAGGATTACCATTACTTTTTGAAAATATTGCTTCAACATGGTGGCAAGGCGTAAAAAGTGAACCTCAAACATGGGATGCTGGTATGAACTTGCTGCGCAACGCTTTTTCACCAGCAAAACCGGCACATGTTATTTATGGTGAGCTATACAAGTCTAAACAAGATGAAAAAATATCTACCGATATTTTTATCACCGAAAAACGAGCCATGTTGATGTTGTCTCAATTAGATGTCGGTACTCATACCAAAAAAAACAAATCGACATTATATTCGGCTTACTTCATATCAATATACGAGCACGTTTAAATATTGAAAAAATAAATACTTTCGTAGACTTATTAAAAGAAGCTCGTATAATTGAAGAAACATTAAGAGAAAAACAGAGAAATACTAGTAAAATTCAAAATTCTAGTACAAGTTATATAAAACCACGACAAAAATGTGAGTTTTGTCATAATTTTGGTCATCTTGTCAATGAATGCCGCAAAAAGAAAAAAGAGGAATCATCAACTAATACACCAAAACAAAATTATAAATGTTATAGCTGTGGAAAACCTGGTTATGTTAGAAGCAATTGCCCAAATTGTAGTCCAAAATCAGCTACCTCAACACAAAAAATGGATTTCTGCTCATTAAACGCATCAACAAACTCGTATGATTTATTTGCTAGACCAAGGCCAGCTGTTACTATTGAAATAAGAAATTCAACAGGCGTTGCTTTCTTTGACACAGGAGCAAGAGTCAGCATTGCAAGCCACAGTTTGTATGAACAACTTCGTAAACAGGGATATATTTTTAGACCACAATATGCAAATATTGTACTTGCTGATGGGAAGAAACGACCACAAGAAGTATTAACAACCAGAGCTGATGTTAAAATTCATGATAGACTTATTTCTACAAATTTTGTTGTATTGCCAAATTCAACAGATAATCGCACTCTACTTGGAGTAGATTTCTTAGAAGACGCTCGAATCGTTTTCAATATACCACAGCGTTATTGGTATTTTCTTAATTCAGCACAACAAAATATTCCATTTGTGAAACATGAAGTATTGGTATTGCAAAATATGATAACCAAAGTAGATAACGATCAGTTAATGAATATTGATGTACCTTCTGGCTTTTGTACGCCAAAACGTAAAATTAACACGCCGCCAGAAATACTCTCAAAATTATCAGCCGCCACTACAAAATTTTCAGCCATTAGTCCATTATCAGCAACTCCACCTATGCGACAAGCATCAGACTATTCACCAGGATACGTTGACAATTTATTTAAAGATACGCTTCCAAAGCCATCAACCGTTACATCAGCCAAAAATAATCAAGATGAAGACTTTATATTTTTGGGTTTCATAGAACTCTCATTAACCCTAAAAAGCACAACAGAGCCTGTCAGTCTCTATTTGAATTAAAATTACTGATAACTTTATTGATATTTATTAAATTTTCCTAAAATTTCTTGTATTCGTCTATTTTCAATATTTAAGTATAAAAAATCAAAGCAGGCCAAAAAATTTAGCTCGGTAATGTAATATAATTAAATTTCATAAAAAAATCGCACAAACGCACAACAGTGCTTATGGAGCTCTGTATATTAACAGTGTGAATCGCTATATAGATAATTGCACACCAACGCTATCGCTTGAATCATAGAAGGCTGAGCAGTCAATCGGCGCATTTACAAGTAAAAAAATATAAAAGGTGTCTTGAATAAAGTTGATAGTGTATAAATATTTTTTTGTATAAGTTCGTCTGAATACCCGATTGGAAATTTGGTATCCCGTTTTATTTATAAAATTTTATAAATTCGTTTGAATAGCTTATCCTGTTTTATTTATATAAGTTCGTTTGAATATCCGATTGCATAGTTTTGGTATCCCGTTTTATTGATAAAATTGGTAAGTTAGTTTTTATTTTCTAAGTTTACATTTTTATATACAATTTGAAAACATTTAGAAAAGTAAAAATATGGCCAAAGTCCCATTGAGTAAAATGCATATAGTAGAGATTTTAGAGAATTTGACCGACGATGAAATTGACTTACTTGAAGATGAAGCTAATCAAGCATCAGATTCTGAAATTGAACTTGTGATGGAGATGTCAAATGAAGAAGATGAAATATCGGAAGATGAAAACGAACAGTTTGATATACTTGTAAATAACAAAAAATATAACGGTAAAGATGGAACTGAGTGGATGGCCAAACCATATGGAAGTTCGCGCTCAAAATTTTGCAATATCATAAAGGGGAAACTTGATACAGTTGTACTTACACCAGGAAAATCATTGGATAGCATCTGTAGCAGCTTCAAAATGTTTATTGATGAGACTGTCTGTGACCAGATTTTAAAATATACGAACAAAGAAGCAGTAACAATATATGGTCAATCAAGAAAGTGGAAACCAATAGATATGGATGAGCTACATGCATTTTTCGGCTTACTTATTACAGCTGGACATATGAAATCAAATTCTCAAAACTACCGAATATTTTGGGATAAATTATACGGCATTACAATTTTCAAAGCAACAATGGGCGTTCGAAGATTTATGGAAATACTAAGGTTTATTCGTTTTGATGATAAAGATACTAGAAGCAACAGACGGAAAACTGATAAGTTGGCACCAATCAGATCTATTTGGGAAATGGTAAACCATAATTTTGGAAAATATTATATGCCCGGAGAAAATATTGTTGTAGATGAACAGCTTATGCCCTGTCGCAGTCGGTGTTCTTTTATTCAATACATGCCATCAAAACCTGATAAATATGGAATAAAAATTTGGTGGTTATGCGATTCCAAAACAGCCTACCCACTCGGCGGAATTCCATATACAGGTAAAGTTGGCAACACCAGAGCCGTTGGACTTGGAAGAGAAGTCGTTGAAAACCTTTGTGCACCATATTTTGGTACAAATCGAAATGTAACTATGGACAATTACTTTACAAGTAAAGAATTAGCTGAAAGTCTTTTGACTAATGGTCTAACTTTAGTAGGTACTCTGCGAAAAAATAAGGCCTGTATTCCACCCGAATTTCTGCCAAACAAAACCCGGGAAACACGTTCAACTTTATTTGGTTTTCAAAAAAATATTACTATTGCGTCGCATGTACCCAAGCCACGTAAAGCAGTAATTTTTTTGTCAACAATGCACCATGACGACAAGATGACCGAAAAAAAAGATAAAGTTATGTCGGAAATAAATAAATATTATGACTTAACCAAAGGAGGTGTGGATACTTTTGATCAACTTATTCACGAATATATGATAAAGAGGAAAACTAATCGTTGGCCATTAGCTTTTTTCATGAATATGCTAGATGCCGCTGGAATAGCTGCATATGTTCTGTGGATTAAAAAGAATCCGTATTGGAACCAAAGGAAACCAAACATACGAAATTTATTCCTGCGAGAATTGGGCGAATCTCTAGTTGAACCTTACATAAGAAAGAGGCAAAATAACAAAAACTTACACCAATCATCCCAAAGTGCAATAAAAACCTATCTTGGAGCTTTGCCTACTGAAAGTTCTTCTAGCAGACCTTCAACTTCCACTTCAGATGAAAGCACCCGAAAAAGGAAACGGTGTCATTTGTGTCCATACGCAAAATCCAAAATGCAGAAGCAATGCTGCGATAATTGCCAAAAAAATGTGTGTAATGAACACTCAATAAAAGCAATAAATTGTTCGTCATGCCAAAATAACTAAATATTATTTTGTTAAATTATATATGTAGTTACGTTTATATATTTTTTTGAATTATGTTTTTTATTTTTTTTTATATATATATTTTTTTGAATAATATTTTTTATTTTTATGTAAATAAAGTAATTTTTGTTCTATAATATATTATTTGAGTCTAATTATTATCAAAATAGAAAGAAATATGTCATAGAGACTCAGAGGCACTGTTGTTCGCTAACGCTTGTAAAATAGTTGTGCTTTTTAGGGTTAAGGGGGAAATGAAGCAGAAACCATAAATCAGGAGCAACGATCGCAATTAGACAGCCTAATAACGTCATATGAAGACTTGTTTGCCGAAAATGGAGAATCTGTAACTCTAGTAGAACATAATATTACAACAGATAACCAGGCACCAATATTTACTGCTCCGTACCGTATATCTGGTAGTAAAAAAGTAATCCTCGAGAACGAGATTAAAAAAATGTTGGATGCCAATATTATTGAAGAATGTGAATCACCATGAGCTGCACCAGTTGTATTAGTACCAAAAAAAAAATGGTGATATTAGAGTATGCATCGACTACCGTCAATTAAATGCTATTACAACTGCAGATAGCTATCCTTTACCACGAATGGTGATATTAAAAAATGGTGATATTAGAGTATGCATTGACTACCGTCAATTAAATGCTATTACAACTGCAGATAGCTATCCATTACCACGAATAGTCGCAATCCTGAATCTAAGTGTGGTGTTCTAATACATCTTCTACATTCAACAAAACAGGCTGCGTATATGACATCTTTAGATCTTGTTTCTGGTTATTGGCAGATTAAGATGGCGAATAATGGGACGTGTTATGCGTCTGCCGTGTTCAAGACTCAGAAGACGAAATAGATTTAAATCAAGATTGGTCAGAGATTGATAGGCCAATCAAAATACGAAATTTTGAAGGTGTTGCTGGTGTGAAAGTCTTTCCAGAAAATCCTGAAAGTGTCACATCACTATTTATTGGTAATGATATTTTTGATATTATATGTGAAGGAACAAATAAATATCATGATAAAACTCAACATAAATACAAAAAAGCAGGGTTGTAAAAAAATCAATTTACGAATCAAATCAACGATCAACTCAAATTTTGAGCGGAATCAAAAAATGATCGAAATCGTTTTTTTTTTGCTATGATTTGATCATATTTTGATTGGAATCAAAATATGATCGAATCACATTTTGATTCGAATCAAAATTTGAGTTGATCGCTGATTTGATCCGAATCAAACTTTGAATCAAATTTTATAAATTCATTTTATTTAGTTAAAAATAATTTGAAACACTTAAACAATACAATACAATAATGTCATTTTCACATTCTTACTATTATTACTATTAACTCTATTAATATGATTAAATTTTAAAGCAAAGTGCCGTCTGTAACATCTATTTAACCCTTAAATGCATTCTGTTGCATATCTGTAACAATTTATTTGAGCGCTTATAACTCAGTATACATTCAGCCTAATTTTAGTTTAAAAATATTTTTACTTTTGAATTTAGAAAAATCATGCATATAAGGGTTAATTAAAATGGTAATTAAATATAATGAAATAATTGTTTTGTGTTTTCTATTGTTATCAAAACAAAGTTAATTAGAGGGCAACAAGTTTGCTTTGCATTATAAATCAAAGTTCAATCGATTTATAATGCAGTTAATTCAGTAGAGATATAACGATCATTCAGTTAATATATAAATTATACTTCTTTCTTATAATCTATACTTTCTTATAATTTATAATCAATAACAATGATTAATATTTCTAAATTTTATTCACAATATTTTGATAAAGTGGAAAACTTAAATGATATTCCATTAAGGAAAAGGATATCTGCTGACAGCAGTTTTTATGTGAAGTGTAAATTGTGTCCAAATAATTCAAAAAAAAATGTTTTTTCAGTTAGTACGAAAACAAGTTTTAACATGTTGAGACATTTAAGGGTAAAACTAAATAAGAATTAAATATATGATATATAAATAATTAATGTTAATTTATAGTCTAATCATCCTGAAGTAACGGAAACTTCTTCATCTTCATGTGCAAGTTCATCCGGAGATACAAGCAATATAAACTCAGGTCAAAAACGGAACAAACGTGGCAATGACAAAGAAATAAATGATGCTGTTGTAGATTACATAATATCAAATTTATTGCCCTTTAATACAGTCGATTCACCAGGGCTGCAAAATCTCATAAATGTAGCCGCAATGAGAAATGTGAAAATCATAAGCCGCCCCACATTTAATATTTATTTAAACGAAAAATATGAAGAAATGGTGGTTAAGATTCAGAACACATTAAAATCGTTTAACCATTTTTGTGTAACTGCGGACTGCTGGTCAGTTCACCACCGATCTTACCTAGGAATGACTTGCCATTGGTTAGACGATGATTTGCAGCGACGAAATTGTATTCTGACTTGTGCACGAATTACAGGATCTCACACTTTTGATGTTTTAGCGAAAGAAATGGTACTTGTTTTGAAAAAATACGAAATTTTTGACACCACGAAGTACATAGTTACAGATAACGCTTCTAATTTTTCAAAGGCTTTCAGGTACAATTAATTTAAAAAAGTTTAAGAACCGCTGGTTTAAATCTTAATATTTTCAAAATTTAATTAATTATTAATTTATACACATAACTTTCCTTAGGTTGGCAACTGAAGAAAATAATGATTTATTTAGTACCATTGATCCAAATGATAATGATACTTTTATTCATGTCCGCAGTGTACTTAAGGCTAAAAATATTGATATTAGCGATGTTATGGCATTAAATTCTGACGGGTTAATTGCACTACCAAGCCATATACGTTGTGCAAGCCACACGATCAATTTAATCTGCACAACAGATTTTGTTAAAGGACTTGCCTGCAATGACGCACTTAAATCCGATTACAGTAAATATTTAGAAAAAGCAACCTTACAAAAAGCAACTATTTGAAAATAGCAACCTTTAAAAAAGCAACTGTTTTTCGATTCATTTTTAAAAAAATATTTACAAAAAGCAATTAATCAAAAATAATATACAATAATATACATTTCTGCTTATAAGGGATGATGAGCAAGAAAAAAGCAAAATTAACACTTCAAGAAAAGTGCGATATTCTTGCAAAAATTGAGAACGGAGAAAAAAGTAAAAATTTGTCCAAGTTTTATAATGTTAACAAAAGTTCCATAACAAGAATTAAACAAAATAAACAAAAAATCGAGAACTATGTTGAAAATTCAGTTTTACAACCAACAAAAATTAAAAGGATTTCACCAATTCTTGTTCCTGCAGTAGAAGAAGCTTTATATGAATGGTTTGTAGCTGAACGTTCAAGAAATAACATTGTGTCCAATGAAGATTTGCAAATTAAAGCTCGACAACTTCATTTAAGCTTAGATACTACAATAAATTTTGAAGCTAGTATTGGCTGGGTACAAAACTTTAAGAAGAGACATCTCATTCGTTCTTTAAAAATCTGTGGTGAAAAACTCTCCTCAAATGTTTCAGATGTGCCGTTATTTATAGATAACTTTTTAGAAAAAATAAGAACTGAAAATCTGCAACCCGACCAAATATACAATGCCGATGAGACTGCCTTAGTTTTTAAAAATTTAAATAGTAGAACATTGGTAACATTGTATGAGAAAAATGCTCCAGGACGTAAAAATTCAAAGGAAAGAATAACCATTATGCCATGCACTAATGCTACTGGGCAGCATATACTACCATTAATGATAATTGGTAAGGCTAAGAATCCCAGATGTTTTAAGGATGTAACTTTACCAAAAATGCATTATAGAGCGTCAAAAAATGCTTGGCAGACTGGTTATTTGTTTAAAGAATGGTTTTTTGAATGTTTTGTACCTGAAGTAAGAAGGTATTTAGAATTACATAATTTGCCAAACAAAGCTATTCTTTTATTAGATAATGCTTCTTGTCACTTATGTACAGATGAATTAACAACAAGTGATGGTAATATTTCTGTTCTATTTCCCCCCCCCCCCCCCCCCCCCCAAATCAACAGCTATTCTTCAACCATTGGACCAAAATATTATGAAGTCTTTGAAGCAAAAATATAGAAAAAAATTGCTATGTAATTTATTATCAATGCCGGGTGACTTTACGCACGATAAAATTAAGCAAATTAGCTTGAAAGACGTTGTGTTTATGATAGTTGATGCCTGGAACGATCTTAAAAGATCAGTTTTGGTTCAAGCGTTCAAACATCTATTTGCTACAAATGAAGATCAAATCTCTAATGTAACACTTGATCTGGATATGTATGATGAAGAAGATAATATACCATTAGCACATCTTTATCGTCAACTTTTACCAAACGAAAATATTTCAAATGATGAGGTTATGGAGTGGGCAGTTGGATTGAATGAAAATTCAAGGTTAACTACAGATGATAATTTAATAGAAGTGTGGCGGTTACGCGGTCGATGTTTATTACAAATATTTTAGTACAAATATTCTATTACAAATATTCTATTACAAATGTTGCAGGCTGTCATAATGCACTTCGAGCGGCCAATAGGAACGCTGGTAATTTTCCATTACGCGCTTTCAAAAATATAAGATATTTATATATTGAAGAGAAATATGCGGTGTTAGGAGGTGCTTCGCAGAAAACTTTCAAGAATACGAATGAATTCTTGCAATTTAATTCTAACACTGATGATGTTAAAACAGATAATATTGGAGTTTACCTACCAATTGAAATAGTTTTTGTGAAGTCTGGTCTTATTAGATCAGCTTCAAAAGATATGCGGGAAGACATTTGTCTAGAGAAACGCATCGAGAAATTAAAAGAAATAATTAAAGCTTATGAGAAGCGTAAAAATAATGTCGAAAAAGATCAGAATGATCTAATAATAATCAATGAAACAAATAATCTTAAGAATTTATACCAAAATTTATGGAAATAATTTTTAAGAATTTATAGAATTAATCATATATATATATATACAATTAATGCATGAATTTCATTATAATTATAAGTTTGTTATATATATACAATTAATGCATGAATTTCATTATAATTATAAGTTTGTAATAAACTTATAATTATAATGCATGAATTTCATTATAATTATAAACTTATAATTTTAATGCATGAATTTCATTATAATTATAAGTTTGTAATAATCAATGAAACAAATAATCTTAAGAATTTATACCAAAATTTATGGAAATAATTTTTAAGAATTTATAGAATTAATCATATATATATATATACAATTAATGCATGAATTTCATTATAATTATAAGTTTGTTATATATATACAATTAATGCATGAATTTCATTATAATTATAAGTTTGTGGTAATTTTCCATTACCAGATTCGCTAACGGTACCGCTATTGTTTGTAATCTATATAATGAGAAGAATAATTCTCAATTATTATTATTAATTAGCCAGTTGTAAAAATCAGTCGTGTTTCTAATCACTATAAAGAAATTAAGTACAGTCGCGAAATTAATTAATATGGTGTAGCTAATATGTGTTTGCTGAAATAAATATAAATATACTATTATAAATAAGGTTAAAATAAATAAATATAAATATACTATTATCAATAATGTTAAAATAAATAAAATTCTTAAAAATAAATATTAAATAATAAAACTAAAATGTGGTAAAGGTTAAAAGGTTATTTCATTTAAACATTCATCGTGACACCCACAATTGGTGACCCCGACGTGATCAACACGCAACCTTCTGATTAAAAAGTTGAAATAAAAAAAGGAAAATAGTGAAGCAAAATTCCTAAAAACCTTTAATTTTTAAAAAAAAAAAATAATAATCATTACATTAAAATTAAACAATTACAGTTAAAATTGTGAAAATGCAGCGTAAAAATCATTATATATATATATTTTATATATTATATATACACATATATAAAGTTATTACATGTACGAGAAATAATTACATGTATATAAAATATCTCATCTCAATTTTTTTGATATATTATATATGTATATTATCACATATATCAGCATTTCGTTTTCGGTTGTTCCACATGTCTACAACCACATACATATTTTTGTAGTAGAAACAACAGTTTCTCTTGCAACAAAAATATCATCTCGTATCATCATCAACTTGTAGCAGAAAAGTTAAAATTCAACATTATTGCAGAGCAACAAACGACAAGTTTAAACAACATTGGACAACATTTACAGCAACAAGAATTTTCAACAATCAACATTATATACTACACAAATAAAACAACGTATAGATCATCAAAGGTTTTATTATTTTTTTTTCATTACATTACATACAATTATTACAAAATAATATATTATAAATTATAAATAAATATATTAATAATATTATAAATTATATAAATTACGGCAACAACGATAAAAGATATTAAAAAGAAGAAAATAAAATTTTTTTTTTTTATACAAAATTTTTTACCAGTGGCGTAACATTTTTTTTTTTAATGTTTTACCAGAGACGCAACATATTTTTTTGCATTTATTAAAATTTTTTTTTTGAACAGCGGCGTCGCATATATTTTTTCTTCTTTCGAAATAAAATATAAAACGAAATTTTTTTTTATTTTTATTTTTTGTCGTTGTTGACAGTAAGGTAGAAATATATTGAACAAGTTTATAAGTAAACATAATTTTATGAGTAAATTTAAATAATTTTTTAAATTTGTTGATATTAAAAAATAAAATAGAAATTGGACTATAACGAAAAATAAATTTAATCCAAATTTTAATTTTAATTAATTTTTAAATTTAATTGTTGATAAATTTAATCTAATCGAAAAATTCAGAAATTATAAAATTTTTATGAAATGTATATTCACGTAAAATAAAATTTATTGTATAACATTAAAGATTTATATTTGAATTTTACAATAATCATATTACAACAAGTTTACAATAAACATAGTATATAACATTAAATCTATATATTCCAAAAATACTTTGTTTACAAAATTTAATGTCAATATTAAGTACACCATATATTATTAAACTCGATCATCGAAACTAACGTCAACAATCTCGAAATATTTAATTACAAAATAAAATTCAACACAAATTGATAAAACATTTTTAAATTTAAAAGGATTTAATAAACCTAAATAAATATTTGCACATAATTTTGTAAATCTCCATGGTAAACGGTAGCATTATTCGAAAAATCAAATTTTAATTACTAAAATATATTCTTATTAAAGTAATTTTTCAAATACATCGAATAGTTTTCGAATAATTGTTGAATTTTATTTTGCTAATTGAACCGAATACGAATATGAATGATCCTGTCACTACTACTCCTTCGGCAAGTGTACCATATACACCATTAACAACTACTTCAACGTTTACTACCGCTGAGTCTAGGTTGCTTAACACAACTAATTCCACAGTTAATATGTCCAACGGTCAATTTAGCCCTCAGGTTGCAAAAGTTTCTATTAAACCTCCTCCATTTTGGAAAAATAATCCAACGTTATGGTTCTCCCACCTAGAAGCACAGTTTGCTACTAGTGGAATTTCAACTGATGATACAAAATATTGTTATGTAGTCGCAGCATTGGGGGAGGATATGTTAAAACTTGTTAGTGACATAGTAGAAAAACCACCAACTTCCGAAAAATATTCCACTCTTCGTACTACGTTAATAAAATGTTTATCCGAATCTGAAAGTCAAAAGTTAAAAAAACTTTTACAAGGTATGGAATTAGGAGATCAGAAGCCTAGCCAATTGTTGCGGCAAATGCGATCGAGCAACGAGTTCAATTTGCAAGATTCGATTCTGAAAAATCTCTGGCTACAGCAATTACCGCAACAGGCACAGGTAGTATTATCAATAAGTTCAGGTAGTTTAGACGAATTAGCGGCACAGGCCGACAAAATCTTAGAAACATTTAACCCGTCAGCATTATGGTCGCTTTCCACTAAAACAAATGAAAAACCGCAAAACCAACCGGATATACAACACCAATTGAATGAAATTTTAAAACGTATGAACACATTAGAGACTCGCGGAAGAAGTTTTAATCGGTCAAAGTCACCTGCTCGCTTTAGATCAAAAAATCGGTCAAAAAGTAACTCAAATAGCAAAAAGTGTTGGTATCACTTTCGGTTCGGCGAAAAAGCACAGAAGTGCATCAAACCATGTCAATTTTCCGTCTCGGAAAACTAACCTGCTTATCACATTTGGCGACATGTGATAAGTTGCATACAAATTGTCGCTTATTCATTCATGACCCGTCAACTAAATTATCATTCTTAATTGACACGGGTGCCGACGTATCCGTGATTCCACCAAAGACGGTTATGGAGCGTGAGATGTTTAGCGTTTTTCCATTATACGCAGCTAATTCAACCAAAATAAAAACTTTCGGTAAGAAATCTTTGAACCTCAATCTAGGATTAAGGAGAAACTTTTCGTGGCAATTCATAATAGCCGACGTCTCAAAACCTATTTTAGGCGCGGATTTCTTAAACCATTTCGGTCTTTTACTAGATATTAGGAAACGTAGGCTGATCGATCCATTAACTTCTTTAAATAGCACAGGTAAATTAACCTCAGGTCCTTCATCGGCCCTTACTACTATTTCCAAATCAATGGAAAACACAAAAATACAGACACTTCTTCACAAATACATAAATATTACGCATGAAGACAAGTCCGCCAAACCTGTTTTACATAATGTAACGCACCACATTCAGACGAAAGGTCCTCCCGTATCGGCCAAAGCTCGTCGTCTATCTCAAGATAAGCTTATGTTAGCAAAAAGAGAATTCGAACAGTTGATCGAACTGGGTTACTGCGAACCATCTGACAGTCCATGGTCCAGTCCGTTACACCTAGTCAAAAAGAAAAACGGTGATTGGAGACCTTGCGGTGATTACCGTAATTTAAACGGCGTTACTGTCCCAGACCGATACCCAATACCATACTTAAATGATTTTACAAACCAACTAGATGGCTGTAAATTTTTTTCAGCCATCTGTAATTTTACTGTAATTTGGCTGTAATTTTACTGTAAGATGGCTGTAATTTTTTTTTTTTTTTTTTAGATTTGGTAAAAGCATACCATCAAATCCCAGTCGAACCTGAAGACATTCCCAAAACGGCCATTACGACACCGTTCGGACTTTTTCAATTTAATCGTATGACATTTGGGCTGAGAAATGCCGCACAGACGTTTCAACGTTTCATACATGCTGTCCTTAGAGGCCTGAACTTCGCGTTTCCGTACATCGACGACGTTCTCATCGCGTCAAAAACCGAAGAGGAGCATTTAAAACATCTTGAACAAACCTTTCAACGTTTTGAAAACTACGGTCTCGTCATAAACACCGAAAAATGCTCATTCATGAAAAACGAAATTAAATTTTTAGGTCACATAATCGACGAAAATGGCATGAGGCCATCTCCAGAACGCGTTACTGCAATTTCTGATTTTCAACAACCGGTAGTCGTCAAAGATTTACGCAGATATTTGGGCATACTAAACTTTTACCGACGATTTATCCCGAAAGCAGCTGAAAAGCAAGCAGTGTTAAGCGAGTTCTTGAAAGGTTCGAAGAAAAACGATAAATCAAAAATTCCTTGGACCGAAGAAGCAGTTCAAGCTTTTATTACGTCCAAAACTGACCTTGCTCAAGCGTGTACCCTCGTCCATCCATCTCTTGACGCCGAGCTCGCTATTATGGTAGACGCGTCGGACACAGCCATCGGCGCTGTCGTTCAACAAAAGGTAAACGACGTGTTTCAACCCCTAGGTTTTTTTTCGGTTAAGCTAAACGAGACGCAACGAAGGTATAGTGCTTACGACCATAAACCACTCGTGTACGCATTTCAGCAAAATCCAGAAAAAGCATCTCCGCGGCAATTGAGACATTTAGACTTTATCGGGCAGTTTACCACGGATATACGTCACGTACCAGGTAAGGAAAACTCCGTAGCCGATTTTCTATCACGGATAGAATCATTTTCAATCCCGACTGCAATCGATTTCACTGAAATTTCAATAGCTCAAGAAACTGACATTGAGTTAAAGGAGCTGATCAAATCTGATTCATCATTACGTTTCAAAAAGTTACCTTTGCCTTGCTCGGATCATGAAATTTTCTGCGACACATCTACGGGAATCCCTAGACCATTTATTCCGAAAGCTTTTCGCAAATCTATATTCGATAGCGTTCACGGGTTATCGCACCCTGGCATTCGAACAACTATCAAGGAAGTAAAAAGAAAATACGTATGGAAATTCATGGACAGAGATCTAAAACCCATGACTCAAGCATGTCTACCGTGTCAAAAAAACAAAATTTCGAAACACGTGCATAAACCGATCGGCAATTTTCCATTGACTAGTAATAGGTTCGAAGATATACATATAGACTTAATCGGTCCGCTTACTATTTCAGAAGGTCAACGTTATTGCCTCACAATTATCGATCGATACACACGCTGGCCAGAAGCAATTCCTATACCGGACATTACAGCTAGCACTGTAGCTTTTGCTTTATGTAAAGGTTGGATTAGTAGATTCGGTACGCCGCGAAGCATAGTCTCTGACCAAGGTTCTCAATTCGAATCACAACTGTATAAGGAATTGGGTAAATTATTAGGATTTAAAAATAAACGCACCACTGCTTATAATCCTCAAGCAAACGGCTTCATAGAACGCTGGCATCGCACCGTCAAAACCGCAATTAGATGTCATAATAGTAGTGAAGGGACGCGTACCTTACCCATAGTTTTATTAGGCCTACGTACAAGCTTTAGGGAAGATTTCAAAACATCTTCTGCGGAATTATTGTATGGGGAAACCTTAAGACTTCCGGGAGATTTCATAAATCCATCTATAACACCTATTATTCAAAACGAATTTGTCGTAAAATTAAAAAATCAGTTAGCAAAATTTTCTCCTAGTCCTGCTTCGCGTCACGTAAAGGGTAAAATTTTCATTTTTAAAGAACTGTCAAACTGCTCGCACGCATTCGTCCGAACTGATGCGGTCAAGAAACCTTGGCAACCTCCTTACGAGGGTCCTTTTAAAATTGTTAATAGAACTGATCATTATTACACTTTACTCATTAAAAATAAAGAAACAAATATTTCTGTAAATAGACTTAAACCTTATTTTCATGAACCAGATGAGCCAGCAACTGAAATTTTCGAACCACCGCTTGATACTAATAATCTTATTAAACCTACAATTAAAGCAAAAAAGGTTTCATTCGACCTGAAACAAAATGTTGACATAGAAACAACTAGAACTAGCAGTGGTAGGCGTATTATCAAGCCTCAACGTTACCTCTAAGCGTTCAACTGGTTCACTGGAGGGGGAGTACTGTGGCGGTTACGCGGTCGATGTTTATTACAAATATTTTAGTACAAATATTCTATTACAAATATTCTATTACAAATGTTGCAGGCTGTCATAATGCACTTCGAGCGCCCAATAGGAACGCTGGTAATTTTCCATTACCAGATTCGCTAACGGTACCGCTATTGTTTGTAATCTATATAATGAGAAGAATAATTCTCAATTATTATTATTAATTAGCCAGTTGTAAAAATCAGTCGTGTTTCTAATCACTGTAAAGAAATTAAGTACAGTCGCGAAATTAATTAATATGGTGTAGCTAATATGTGTTTGCTGAAATAAATATAAATATACTATTATAAATAAGGTTAAAATAAATAAATATAAATATACTATTATCAATAATGTTAAAATAAATAAAATTCTTAAAAATAAATATTAAATAATAAAACTAAAATGTGGTAAAGGTTAAAAGGTTATTTCATTTAAACATTCATCGTGACACCCACAGAAGATTTGGACAATAATTTCGCTCAAGAGACGTTAGAAACTGAAGAAGACAATTCATACAATATCAATGATGTAATTAAGTCTTTAAATATAAGTGTTGATTGGGCTGAAAAAAATTTAGAATTGAATGATATAACATCTTTAAGGAAAATTAGAGAAAAAGTTGTTATGAAGAAATATGAAGTCGAAAGCCGATAATATTAAAAAATACGCAAAAACATCACTCATCCTATATTATGTCCATTTAATAAATTTGTTTTAATTTTATTCATAAAATTAATTAGTTTAATTTTATTCATAAAATTAATTAATTATAGATTCACTATAAGTAAGGTGTTTACTAATATTTGAACAATTGTTAAAACTATCCTTATTTTGAATTAATATTACCGCGGTTTTCTGCATTTTGTTGAAATATAATATATAATAAGTCGTTTATATTTTGTTTTTTTCTTTTAAAATGTAGGAAAAAAAATTGCATACTTTATTTAAAAAAAGCAACAAAAATTTGAAAAAGGCAACATTTGAAAAAAAATCGATTCAGAAAAGTTGCTTTTTCTAAATACTTACTGTATTATAATTTGGAAAAAAAATGTAATCTAATTTTTAAATACCAAAACACGTCCTCTGTAAAAGCAGACTATATAAAAAAAAAATTGGGAAAATATTTTGTAACACCGGGTGCAACCCGATGGAATTCAATGTATGATTCATTGAAAGATATTTTGCATACTATAACAACAAAACGAAATGAGTTTAATTTGACGTGTGAATACTTAAAAATATACAAATTTGAAGACGAAGAAGTTCAATTTCTTCAGAGTATTTGTAATGTTAGTTTTTATTTACATAACATTTGTTTGATTTGTGTATAAATAAAAATTATATTTTAGGTTTATCAACCAGTAGCAGCAGCATTAGATATTTTGCAAGGAGAATGTAATATGTTTATTGGCATGCTTATTCCTCTAGTAATAAAGGTTATCAAAAAACTTGAAGCTTTTGAAGAAAAAACTAATGTATCTTCTGCTTATGCTTTGGCAACAATTTTTAAAACAAATTTACAAAAAAGGTTATATTTACAAAACATGGTTTGAAATATGCAAATTTTACAAATTGTTATTTTTTTGCAGATTTCACAATGTCCTTCATAATTTTGATTTTTTATTGGCTACAGCAACACATCCGCAATTCAAAATGCAATTTATAAAAAATAATTTTCCGGAAAAACAAATTTTAATTGAGGAATACCTAATTTCGAAATTAAACTCAATAATTGAATATAATGTTCCAAATTGCTCCCAAACCAAAGATTGCAATGCAGAATCATTTTGGGACTCTGATGATGAATTAGTAAATGAAATGGAAGCAAATAAAATGTTAAATGATTTTAACTTTACTTCGGACAAAACTGTAAAAATATTTGCAAATCTACATTTCAAACCATTGAAGAAATTATTCGTTGAATTTAATACGGCATTGCCGAGCAGCGCTGCTGTGGAAAGACTGTTCAGCATTGGGAAATTAACAATCACTCCCAACCGTTGCCACTTAACAGATGAAAATTTTGAAAAACAGTTGTTGTTACATATAAATAAATTTAAATAAATATAATTTTATATTTAAAACATTTTTTTTAGTTTGATTCAATATTTGATTCGGAAATCGAATCATCGCTCAAATCATATTTTGATTCCGCTCAAAATATGATTCGAATCAAAATATGATTCGAATCAAAATATGATTCGAATCAAAATATGATTCAATCATATTTTGAGCGGAATCAAAATTTGATCGATTACAAAGATGTTCGCAAATTGATTCGCTCATAATTTGATTCGATCGGTGATTCGATTTCCGAATCATGAGTCCGCTCTTTTACAACCCTGCAAAAAAGTGGCACATACTGCACCGTGAAATAACATCTCCAGAAATGTGCTGAAAAATGGTTTGGTTTAATAATAATTATGGGATTAGTTAAAAAAAGGTTCTATAAATGAATATTGGTGTACCGATCCTCTTTATCCATTTTCAGAAAAACTATGAGCCGAAATAGATTCAAAGAAATATTGTGCTTTATTCATTTCTCAGATAATGAAACTATTGCACCAAATTTGAATCGGCTCATAAAGATACAAAATATCATGGACTATTTTATTAAAAAATCTCAGGACGTATATACTCCCACTCAAAATTTGGCTTTGGATGAGGGTATGATTCCATGGCGTGGACGTCTGAAATTTAGAGTATATAATCCTATGAAAATAATAAAATATGGAATTTTAAACAGAATGGTATGTGAATCGAAAGCAGGATATATATGCAATTTTAAACTTTATTCTGGCGTAGGAAGTAATTTAAAAAATACCAATACTGAAGTATTGTCACCATATTTAAATAAATAGTATAACATATATGCTGACAACTTTTATAATAGTGTAGATTTGGCCAAACATCTCTATACTAAAAAAAACTAGGATTTGTGGTACAATTCGAGCAAACCGAGGATTACCTGACATATTTAAAATTACCAAATTAAAGGAAAATTAAAATATCTTTCCTATGAATGGACATATACTGTTACAGCTGTGGAATGCTAAAAAAATAAGATAGTGAAGATGACTTCAACAATTCATCAAGCCGACATTCGCGATACTGGAAAAAAAAATAGAAAAACTGGTTTGACAATAACCAAACCAACTTGTGTAATTGACTATAACAATTTCATGAATGGTGTTGATCTTGCACAATAAGATCACAGTATCTTTCATATTACCCAATTTTCAAAAAAACGAAAAAATGGACAAAGAAAGTTGTTATGTATTTGTTTAATTGTGCGTTTCTAAATTCTTTTAAAGTTTATCAAAATTTAAATCCAGGCAACAAAATAAAATTTAAAGGATATCTACAACTCGCAGAGGGTTGGATGAATTTAAATCCAGGCAACAAAATAAAATTTGAAGGATATCTAAAACTCGCAGAGGGTTGGATGACAGAATCTCATAATGAAGAATTTATGGAGACTGATGAATCTAACGTAATTTGTATTAGAACACCACACTTAGATTCAGGATTGCGACTTGTAAGGTCTTTTAAACAACATGTGGCCGTAAAAATTTACAGCGAAAGCGCAAAAAAATTAACTAAAAGGAATTGTTGGGTATGTTCTGCACATAAAATAAGGAAAACTTGTGCATATATGTGCAAATCTTGCAAGGTTCCATTACATTTAGGAGATTGTTCCAAAATTACCACACAAACAAGAAATATTGAATTGATATATTTAACTGTAACATATTTAATTTATACATTTGTGATAACATTTTTTTATCACTCGAGTTCGAAGTTATTTTCTTCAAATTTTTTTTACATAAAGTAGGTGGTTTTATTTTTTGACACCAATATGCAACAAATGTTCAAAATGGATCAAATAATAAAAAAAAGGTAATATCAAATAAATTTCAAAATACATATAATGTAAAATATACAAAAAACTGTTTAAAAATATTAGAAAAGAAATATGATGAAAATGAAAAAATTGAAGATAGTCAGAGTACTTACTGCTCTATGAAAATCAAATTTGCGATAAAGATATTGAAGATGGATCAGACACAGACGATGATGTTATTTTTATCGAAAATAAATCAGAGGAAATAATAGTTATAAGCGACGAAGATTCTGATATTGAAGAACTATTTCAAAATATGTAAATTAAAACTACTTATTCCATAGATCAAGGATCGGCAGCATACGGCCCGCGGGCCAGATACGGCCCTTTCGGTATTTTATTTTGGCCCTCCAAAACTTTTATTACCACCTTGTTATGAGGCCCGATTTGGTCTTACTTTAATTTTTAATTTTTACTTTTAAAAAAAAAACAACAGCTTGTCAATTTTTGAGAATCCTTTGAAGGTTGACATCTTTTTTTTCATAAAATTCAATTCAAAGTCAAAAATGTCAACCTTTAAAAAAATTCAATTACTACAGTGATAAACATACGTTTAAGAACAAACTTTATTAAACATGAAAGATCTTGCATCTTCAAAATCATGTTAAGTGCAAAAGAGAAATATATATGGTTATTTGTATTACAGTAAGCAATAAATTTTTTGAGAATTTGTTTGTGCATAACGGTACTTAAGATAATTAAAACATCGTTTAATACACAAAAATCGCTATTTAGGTTAAACATTCCTTTAAGAACATTGGTTTGAAATTAACATTTTAAGTTCCAAAAAGTAATAAAAGTAAGTTTTTTGTTGATTATTAAGAATTTTGAATTTACTAAGTCATTTTTAGAATTAATTTGATAAAAATATTGTATTATTTTGAAGAGATGCCTAAAGCAGAATATTTGAGCGACGCAGAAAAAGTAATTATTTTAAACTACTTTAAGGATGGTCTGACTTTCCGAAAAATTGCTGAAAAAATATCACGTTCAGCTACAGTTGTCCACAACTTTATAAAAAAAGGTCCGAAATATGGTCAGAAAAAGAAAACAAAAGGAAATACGAAGCTCACTTATAATAAAATAAAAGAAATTAGAATGGAAGCTACTAAAAATCGACTAACTGCTCAACAGATTAAAAGAAAATTGAAGTTAACAGTAACGAAACAACATATTGCACGAGTATTAAGGACAACAAAAAATATAAAATGGAAAAAAATGCAGAATAAACCAAAATTAACGGCCAAACACATTGAAAATCGTCTTCAATTTGTAAGAGACATATGCATTGGAGAGAACAGTGGGTAACAGTAATATTTTCAGATGAGAAGAAGTTTAACTTAGACGGCCCAGACTGCTACTCATGTTTTTGGCACGACTTATCAAAAGATGTGAATCGCTTGAAGAGGAACTTCAGTGGAGGTTCACTATGGTTTGGGCAGCATTTTGCAATGATAGAAATTTACCTATTTGTTTCATTAGCACACATATGAATTCTACCAACTACACTGAATTATTGGAAGATGTACTTGTAACATTTCTGGATGAAAACAGCAATACAGATTTCATATTTCAACAAGATAACGCGGCAATACATGCCTCTAAACAAACTAAGCAATGGTTTAATGAAAAAAATATAACTGTACTCGAATGACCAGCATGTAGCCCCGATTGCAATCCAGTGGAAAATCTTTGGGGTATACTTGCTTCAAAAGTTTACAGCAATGGAAGAGTATTTCAGACAGTCTTGGAGCTTAGATCATGCATCAATCAATGTTGGGCAGAAATAGAGCTTGTGTTGCTTAAACGGCTAGCAGCTTCTATGCCAAGTCATATTTGAATTAATAAAAAATCAGGGAAAGCAAACTAAATATTAAAATTTAAAAAAAATACTAAAAAATTTACTTTTGGAGAAAAAAAATATTAATTATTTAATTTGTTCTTATACGTATGTTTAAGATATTTGTGCACTTTTTTTTATTTTTTTAAATTTTTCCAGCAGTTTTTATTAATTTTTCTATAAATGATTAGTGATGGGCTCCCGGGAAATCCCGGGAGGATAATCCCGGGATTTTTATAAAATTTTAATATCCCGAATCCCGGGAAATAAAGATAATTTCCCGGGAAAGAAATCTAAAATTTAAAAAGTCTAGAAACACATCTAGCTTTTTAGAATAATTCAGCCTAGCACCCAAAAAAAAAAGTTTTCTGAACGAATCCATAATCCAGCCTAGTAATAAAGAACAGTTTTTTTGACAGCTATCAATGTCATGTCATAGTTGTCGATGTTCATTTATTTATTCAGTTTATTTTTTTCCATGTAATATAAAAATTTTTATAGGTAAAATTTTTATTATAATTATTAAAGAATTATTTTGAATAATAATTGTCTCTTGTTATACAACATTAAATAGCTATATCACATTCAGTGTCCCAAAAATGGTTGATGGAAACAAAAACATTACAGAAGCATGGAAATATTTTTTAAAACTTGACAACGAAAAGGCAAAATGTACCAAATGTGGTAAATATATTGCTTGTAAGGGATCATCTACCAGTGGTCTAAATCGCCATTTAGCTTCAGTACATTCAATAGATATTAATATTAACAAGCGCAAAGAATTTGGTGGACATGATGACGAACAATGTCCTTCTAAACGCTCGAAATTTCTACAAAAACAATTGACACAGTTTCTGCCCACCAAAAGAGAATCACTATCTGAAATTGTTGCAAAACTTGCTGCTGTTGATGGCTTTTCTGTAAATGCGATATGCAAAAGCCAATTCATTCGACAAGCTTTAAGAAACCAACAGTATATTTTGCCCAAAGTACACAAACATGTGATGAAACTAATTTATGAGTATTTTGAAATAGCAAGAAAAAAAACTATTGATAAAATTAAAAACTTAAAACAAAATGAAGCCAAATTCAGTCTTACACTGGATGAGTGGACCAGCTTAAAAAATCGGAGGTATATAAATGTAAATATTCACATCTTAGGTGGAGATGTAATTAATTTAGGACTTGTCAAAATCACTGGGAGTTGTCCTGCTGAAAAAGCTCTAACTTATGTAGATCAAAAGCTAAATGAATTTGGTTTATCAGGTGATTATGATGTCGTAGCAGCAACAACCGATGGCGCATCTGTAATGAAAAAGTTTGGTCGAATTTCACAATACTATCACCAACAGTGCTACAATCACGCTATTCATTTATCTGTTATTGATATAATTTATAAACATGTTGAAGAAGTTGATCCTGAAATACATGAAAGTGAACAAGACAATTACTCTTGTAGTGAGGATGATTCTTTTTCGGATGCATTTTCAGTTACATCTTATATTAATAATGAAGAAGTTTTAATATTAAGGCCCGATATTAAAACTGGTTTAAACAATGTTCGAAAAATTGTCAGATTATTCAGGTTATCTCCAGTCAAAAATTCTATTTTGCAAAATTATATAAATATTGAACACGGACGAGAGTTAATCTTACTTCTCGACTGTAAAACCAGATGGAACAGTATTGAGCCCATGCTAGAACGGTTCTTTAAAGTTCTCGATTGTATTCTCAAAACTTTAAATGATTTAAATTTTTCCAGCTATTGGGAGCGTGAGTTTGAAGAACCACTTCGTGATTTGTTGAACATTTTAAAACCTATTAGTATAGCTGTGGAAGCTCTGGGAAGAAGAGATAGTAACTTAATCACTAGTGATGCTATTCTTTTATTTCTTTACAACTCGTTAGAAGAATACGATTCAAATTTTGCAAAAGAATTATTGCAATCTATAAAGAAACGAATTACAGAAAGAAGAAATGTAGAATTAGTTTCTTTGTTAAAATATTTACAAAATCCAGATTATCTTGATGGTGAAAACAATGTTGATTTCCCAATTTGCACAAAATATGCTATAACAAAATTAACAAAACAATTTATGTACAGACTTTTCAAAACTAGTGAAGGAGACACTGAAGTTGAAAATAATGCAGTAGCAGTAGATTCTGATTCTGACTGTGATATTGTCGAAGTAAATAAAAATATTCTTTCTACGGCTATCGAAAGCGGAACCGAAATGGAAGTATTAAGAAGACGATTAACACGTTCACGTTAATTGCGTTATAAGACGTTATTTCAGTTACGACATATATGCAAATTACGTCCTGAGACGTCGAAATGTAAGAACAATTTCAAAAAATACTGTAATAGTAATGGCTCCAATTCCTGTGGTAATATTTTATTTTATATTCATAGTTTCTATTATTTTTTTTCAAATTTATGGTTTCCATGGTGGTACAATTAAAAAATTAATATTTATTCATTTATTTTTAAGTAAAAATATTTTTGCGGTTAAAAAGATTTTTCATTCCTGTGCAAATAACGTCATATAACGTTGGTATGTAGTATATATTTGCTTTAGAAAAATTAATTTGCGTTTGTGATTGGAATAAAAAATAAAATAAAAAAAATAGTGATATATTTAATTTGTCTCGAATTAATAATTATTTGGTGAGGAATATTACTTATAAATAATATACTTTTTTGTAAATTTTATAATTTTCAATAGTATTTAGTATTAATGGATCCTTACGGAAAAAAATTTGAAGCCCTAGTGGCAGAAATGTTTAACAGTTCGGATGAAAGTGAACAAAGTGTAGATGCTGATTCTGATATTGCTGAAACTGAATCCTATGTTGATGAATTGGGTGACTATTCAATGGAATCTGGGACAGACATTGAAAATGAAGATTTGGAGGACATGGTGACTGTTAGTTCAGATATATGGACTACAGATGTACAACCTATTCAAAATTTCAATTTTCGTGGTGAAGAACGTTCAACTTCAACCTATGTAGATTTTAGTTCAACACCGTATAATATATTTAATTTATTTTTTGATAATAACATTATTAACGGCTTACTCATGGCAACAAATGAATATGGTAAAAAATTGTGGTGTAGTACCCCATCCACACAGCATCCATCTACCAGGCAGCGTCCTAAAATGAACTTTCAAGAAATTTCTAACGCAGAATTAATTAAATTTCTTGGTCTCTGCTTACTACAAGGACAGACAAAAAGTCCGAGCATTCGAAAGTTATTTTCTAAAAATCCATTATATTATAGACCTATATTTGGATCTACCATGTCAGGACGACGATATGAAATGATTTTAAGATGTATCAATCTGCATTCACTTGATGTAAATAGTAGTGATCGTTTGAAAAAAGTAAGACCATTGCTAAATATGCTAATAGAAAATTTTGCAAAAATTCTTAAACCAGGAAAAGAACTTTCATTGGATGAATCAATGCTATTGTTTAGAGGAAGATTGTCGTTCCGACAATATATAAAAAATAAACGGGCTAGATATGGTATCAAATTTTACGAACTTACAACAAGTGATGGTTATGTTTTAAATGTGGATATTTATCAAGGTAAAGAAGAAACAAGTAACGAGCAAACACCAAAGATTTCAAAAACCCAAGAAATAGTTTTAAAACTAATGACACCCTATTTGAATTTAGGCCACCATGTTTTTATGGACAATTTTTATAACAGTGTAGAGCTATCCACACTATTATTATCATATAAAACTCATACAACTGGTACTCTTCGGTTTAATAGAAAACAAAATCCTAAGGAAATAATTTCCCAAAAATTAAAAAAGGGTGAATTCATATGGGGACGTAAAAATGAGGTTTACGTAACGAAATGGAAGGATAAACGGGAAGTATTATCAATTACAACTGCTCATCATCCCGTATTAATTGAAGCTGCCAATAAACGTGGTGAAATAAAAATGAAGCCAATTGACGTAGCTAATTACAATGACCACATGTCTGGTATTCATCGTGCGGACCAGATGGTGTCGTACTATTCCTACCCCCGTAAAACTATCAGGTGGTATAAAAAAGTAATATTTCATCTTTTAGATTTGGCAGTGTGGAACAGCTATTACCTGTACAAAATATTTCACCCTAAAGTACCATTTTTAGATTTTCGCGAAATGCTAATTTTATCCATGATAAAATTACCTGAGAATGTGACAGAAGGTAAAGATCTTGTTCCTTTAGTGACAATGAGAGGACGCCCACTACAACCAAGGATATCATTGAATAATGCAGTGCCTTCTAGTATTACACAAGCCGGCCACTTTTCGGAAAAAATACCATTCCCACCAAATTACAAGGGGATAAGAAAGCATAGTTACTTTAAAAAATGCAAGGAGTGCTCAAAAATGGGAAAGCGTAAAGAAACTTCATACCAATGTAAGACATGTCCAAATAAGCCACCACTGTGCCCGGCATGCTTTGAACCATTTCATAATAATATTTAATAATTTAAAATTTATTTACTTTTACTTTTGCAATTTGTACTTGTGTTCCTTATATATGTTCCTTATTCATATACATTTTGTTTCTTAATTTTTTAATTTTAAATACTTTGTTTAATTAATTTAATTTAAATAATCGTTGAATTTGATTATTTATTTATTTCTTTGCATCAGCTTGAAATTGCTGATTAGGTTTTATTTTTATATATTTGTATTAATTTAATTAAATAAAGTTAATAATAAAATTATAATAATCTTTGTTACTCATAAAATATTAACGTCATAAGCCGTAATTAGTGGGTACTATGATTGTAAAGATTGGAGTAACAAATTACGTCTCTAGACGTTGAACGTCTAGAGACGTAATTCGCCCAGTATATTAATAATTTTGAAATTAAAAACAAATAACGTCTAATAACGTACTTTGGTTTTATATGAAAAAAATTAGTGTGTATCTGGGTAGAACTGTCATATTATAATTGCGCGTGAACGTGTTAAATATTATTTGGTTTTGTTTTATAAAATTAAATTAAAATGGATTGTTCAATTGAAGTTTATTTTAGTGATAGTGATAGTGATTCCGAAAATGCTGAAAATCGAAGAAAGTTATGTATAAAAAGAAAGGAAATCAGAGATAAATCTAATGTGTTAGATTTACCACCTAAAAGGTAATGAATTATTTTTTTTTACATTATTAACAGAAATGTAACTAAATTTTATATTTATTTACAGCTTTAGAAAAAATTTTAGATTATCTAAAGAAGCTTTTATTTATTTATTAAATGAAATAAAAGACGAGATGAAAAGAGCTCAACGATCAACGGCGGTGCCTCATATAATAAATTAGTTGCAACATTGCGATTTTTGGCTGAGGGCGGTTATCAGCATTCAGTTGGTCAAGACATGAATATTGGTTTAGCACAACAAACTATATCATATATAATTTTAGAAGTGTGCACTGCAATTGAAAATAAAATGTGTCCAAAACTAATAAATTTAAATATGTCAGCAATGGAAAAATAGGAAGCAAAGCGATATTTTTTTGAAAAATGGGGGTTTCCTGGTGTACTAGGAGCAATAGACGGAACGCATATTCAAATAATTCGTCCAGCTAAAGATGAGCATTTGTTTTTTAACCGGAAATTGAAACACAGCATAAATGCAATGGTGGTAAGTAAAAATTAAATATTTACTTTTGATATATTAACCGCGTGTAATATAATTTTAGATTTGCGACCACAATATGAGAATCAGGTCAGTTAATGGACGCTATGGTGGTTGTTCGCATGATTCTCATGTATGGGGTATGAGCGCAGAACGTGAATATTTTCATAGATGCTACAATGATGGCGATTCGGGATATCCTTTGGAGCCGTGATTCGGGATATCCTTTGGAGCCATGGTTAATGACTCCTTATAGAAATTCTGGAGAAGGTACTTCTGAAGCAGCTTTCTGAAGCATTAGCTTCAGAACATTAGTACTTCTGAAGCATTAGCACAAAGTTATGGATTTACCTATTCGACAACGGAAGACGGGAGAAAGATGCTTGGAACCTTAAATTCAATTCTAAATTTAGTTGTAGCATATCGATCAAGATTCAATGAAGTGCGTTGTAGCCTCCTAGTGGCAAAAAGACCACAAAGTGTTTATGGTAACACTGAACATTGTGATTGACAGAAATGTCAAAGATTAGAAAATTAATAAATCAGTCTTTAGAGAATTAAGACAAAGTCAACACCTGTTTTTACTTTATTTCGTACAACAGATATTGGGCATATTAAAATACATGTGTACCAATAAATGGTGACCCCGACGTGAAACTTATATAAATTATTGCATCCTCGTAATCTAATATTAAATAAATATTAAAAATAATATTAGGACGCAATATTAAATAAGTTTCGTCAATTATTAGTACGAAAATCAACAGGATTACCAGGATTTAAACAGATAAATTTGGTGATGGGAAGCTTTCAAACAAACAACTTTATACCACCAATTTAATATTCTCATCAATTAAAACACACGGTGGCCGATGTAATTAAAATAATAAATCGTTGCCGCTTTCATCATTAAAATACATCGTGGCCGATGTAATTCATATAATTAATCCTTGCCGCTTTCATCATAAAAAAAATCATCGTTGACGCTTTCATGCAGCATCGAGCCACTTTCATCAGGAAAAATCATCATTGCCGTTTTCAATGCATTAAAAAGTCGCCGTTTCCCAGAAATTAACATCACATATTGGCGGTACGCAGAAAAATTATAATTATTACCACGTGAGTTCAAACATAAAATTTATATATATACATATTATATTACCTATATAGAATTAAATTGTAATTCGGACTAAATCTGAAAATAAAAATTACACATTATATTTAAGAATTATAACCTAAGTTTGGGAAATATTTATTTGAATATAAAAAATTGTTTGTTTTTTTTTTTTTTTTTTTTTTTTTTTTTTGATATTTTCTTTGTAATAAAATTTAATAATTGAGCCAATAATGGTTAATTCAGACTCAGAAGACAGTACTAGTAGTAGTAAGACAGTGATTTCAAAAGAAAATGAACAAGTTAACAAATCAGAAACATCTCGCCCTGCAGAATCTGTAAACGTAGTTTCGGTCAAAATTCCACCTTTCTGGAGTAATAGACCAGATTTATGGTTTCTACAGGTGGAAGCTCAGTTCAGAACAAAAAACATTACAATTTCAAATACAAAATATGATCATTTGTTATCTGCTCTCCCAGCTGAGACTATTGAGTTAGTGGCAGATGCTGTTCTTAACCCACCTAAAGAAAATAAGTACGAGCATTTAAAAAATTTAATTATATCACGTAATACAGATTCTGAAGAGCGCAGGTTAGACAATCTCTTAAATAATTTTGATCTTAATGACTCGAAACCCTCGGAATTATATCGTAGAATGGAATCGTTAGCTACCAGTAATAGTCTGGTTAACAAACAACTTTTACGTAAATTATGGTTAAATAAACTTCCTACTAATGTGCAAAATTGTCTGTTAGTAATAGAATCCACCACTAGTTTAGAAGATTTGTTTGTTATGGCAGACAAGATAATAGATACATCACAACCGTCTTTCAAAGTAGCTACAATCGGGAACAACGATGACAAAATTTTAGATTCAATTAATCGAATGGAAAATCGATTAAAAAAATTAGAAATAAATTCGAGATCAAGATCAAATTATCGTAATCAATCTGCTCCTAGGTTTAGGTCCAAAAGTAAAAATCGTGATACAACTCCGAATACCCGTAATTCTGCTTTTTGTTGGTACCATAATAAATTCGGTGAGGCAGCAAAAAAATGTACAGTTCCTTGTAAGAAAAACCAGCAACAACAACAAAAAAACTAAATTGTAGTACCTCGCGCGCGGCATCGAAGTGCAAAAATAATTTTAGCCGTTTGTTTATTACCGATCCGAAAACAAAAATACAGTTTCTTATTGATACGGGTGCTGAAATTTCAGTCATACCCAAAAAATGTTGTCCATACCATACTGAGAAATCAAACACAAATCTTATGGCCGCGAATGGCACACACTAGGGATTGCAATACCGGTAATACCGAAACCGGGATTCCGGGATTACAGACAATTTAATAGACGGTATTAATACCGGTATTTTTACAATGAAAACCGGTATTTCGGTATTAAAAATCATTTTTTTATTTCAGTATATTTTAAATATCCTTGAGTACATTTTAAATATTTCAAGTACCATTTGATGTACAGTACGTTTCAGTTCAACATTATTTTTAGTAGTTGGAAAGTCTTTTTTGATTTTGACATTTAGAATTTCATAATAAAAAAAAAGTAAATAACTGGAAGTTTTTTTTTATTTGCTACCTAGAATTGGTTGAATTTGGATTATGTAAAATATATTTTAATTTTTAATACATAATTAAAAATTCTTTTTTTAATATTTAGTTAATTTTTTAGCCCAGAAAATGGAAAATTATAATTTCGAAGAGAAATGCGGGGACAAAAACTCTGTATGGTTTTATTTCTTGAGAGAAAAAAATGGACAAATTGCAAAATGCAAAGAATGTAAAACTATTATCAAGTGTCAAGGAGGAAGTACTAGTGGAATGAGAACCCATCTACAAACTATTCATAAAATTAATTTATTAAAAAGAAATACTGATAATGAACATGAAAAACCTGGTTCAACTGATAAATTTAAACAGTCCAATTCCATTCGCAAAATTTCAAACTATTTTCTACCGAAAAGTGATTCTTTACCTCAAGCAATAGCACGCATGACAGCACGTGACGGATTATCCTTTAGTATACTATGCACATCAAATGATATTAGAAAAGGACTAATTGCACGATCTTACGTAAATATTCCGACTTCCCCTAATACTATTAGAAAAATAGTTTTAGAGTTCGAAAAAAAGATTCGCCTTGTTATGGTTCAAGATTTTTCATGTCGAAAATTGCGCGGTGAAAGATTTAGTTTGACGTTAGATGAATGGACTTCCTTTAAAAATAGGAGATATTTAAATATCAATGTTCATTTTGTAAATCGCTTTTTTTTTTTAAACTATAATTTTATATTCGACAACTAACGTGCGCACCCTACGATGGTCAATCAAAGACTTATTTAGGTCAGTCAATCGCACCGCCCACGTTAGCCTCTCTCTTTCTCTTTCTATAGAGAAAGGATATACTACAAAGCAATTACACAATTGACTGCCACCATATATATAAATACTACATTCCTACGGTGCCGTAGTACATTATAGACTGTGGCAGCCGGCGGTACACGCGGCACCTAGTAAATACCGTTTTCTTAATGTGCCGCGTGTACCGCCGGCTGTACACAGGTTATTTTTTAACTTTTTGAAAAAATTTGTTTTGTGGTATAATTCACTGTCTCTAATTATCATCGATTGCATAATTAGTGGGAGTTGGTTATAGTAAGGTTTAATTTTATACTGTTTATTTATTATAGTGATAAGTGGAAAGATATTGTGTGTGTTAGATAGTGGTATATAAAAGTATCCCTATAGTAATTATGGCAGGTATTAATCCAAAATTATTTTACGGAAAACGTAAAAAAGTGGTGGATAGTTCTGACTCCGAAGAAGCCGACTTCGACCGATCAGATTCAGATGAGTATATTCCATCAATTAGTAGCACAGATGTTGATGATGTCGATGTCTCCGATGTTTCAGTATCAGATGACTGTAGTGATATACCTACACCCACAATTACAAGAAACGTATGGCACACAGTTAGCGGCAACACATTGCATAAATTTACGTTGACTGCAGTTGCTGATTCTCCTGGAATTAGTCACCTAGATACAAGCTCCATCAAGCCGATTGACATTTTTAATATTATGGTCTCATCTGACATATATGACCTTATAGTTCAACAAACAAATCTGAATGCATATAAAAAAATTTCCAATAGTCGTATAAGCCGCAGTTCACGCATGAAAAAGTGGACCGATACAAATGTTTCAGAGATAAAAAGATTTCTTGGCATAGTTATGTACATGGGAATAGTGAACTATCCAACAATTGATATGTACTGGAGCAAGGATAACTTTTACCTCAACTCATTTGTTCCTAGAAAGATGTCCCGAAATAGATTCCAATTATTGCTGAAATTTATTCATTTTGCAGATGAAGATACCATACAAAATAATCGTTTGGGTAAAGTTGCCTATTTGCTTGAACTCCTGGAAAAAAATTTTATAGCTGCTAAAATACCAGGTGAGCTGTTGGTTGTGGATGAGAGCATGATACCTTGGCGTGGAAGACTGATGTTTCGTCAATATAATCCCGGAAAAGCACATAAATATGGTGTTAAAGTTTACAAGCTTTGTGATCCAATTGGGTACACCTATACAAGTGCAATTTATTGCGGAAAAACAGATGATTCGGCTAGAAGAGGACGACCAACACCAGGTGTTACACATAGCACTCAGATTGTACTCGATCTGGCTGCGCCTTATCTAAATAACGGTAGAACTGTTGTTACTGATAATTTCTACACGTCTACGTCGTTAGCTAATGCCTTGATAACACAGCAAACTCATCTTCTGGGAACTCTTAGAAAAAACCGAATTGGTAATCCTACTGAAGTCACTAATGCTAAACTCCGAAAGCATGAAGTTATAGGTCGAGAGAATTCAGGCATTGTAGTAGCTAAATGGAGGGACAAGCGAGAAGTTCTTATGTTGAGCACAAACCACGACCTAACAGAAGTTCGAACTGGCAAAACAAATCGCAACAATGAAGATATCATAAAGCTTCAAATGATAATTGATTATAATTTTGCCAAATCAGGTATCGATTTATCTGACCAGATGGCTAGCTATTTTACGCCTTTACGCAGAACTATTCGCTGGTACCATAAGATAGCATTTGAGTACCTTCTGAGTACAGCCGTTGTAAACGCGCTTATTTTATACAAACTAAATAAACCAAATATAAAAATAGCTGAGTTCAGAAAATCTATTTGTGAATCCCTTTGCGAAACATCAATTTCGTCAGTATCCGTTGTAGTACAACGTCCACCAGCTAGACGGCATTTGATACAAACGTATACCACCAGAGACAACCGAAATAGAATTATACGTAAAAGGTGTGTTGAATGCTATAAACAATTGCAACAGCAGAAAGGACGAGAAGAAGCAACAAAAAAAACCAAAAGAGTTACAACTTTTTGCAGTGGATGTGAGGATAATCCGCCATTATGCACAAATTGCTTTAATAAATTACATTAATTTTTATTTTATATTATATTTTATTATATTTCATATATGTATACCGAAGTTTTCTTTTGTTTTGTTAATTTTTATAATACATAATTAATGAATTTTTATGTTTGCAATAAAATTTTTATGTTTGTAATCTTTTCGTTTTTCTCCATTTTGTTCCAGCTATACCTCTAAATGTAGATGTAAACCATAACAAAAAAAGGATCTTTTCCGGTTCAGCCCCCCCCCATAACCCTAACCTAACCCTAGTAAATGGAAGGCGGGAAAATTGGCGGGGAAAAAAAACTTAAAAGAAAAAAAATAGTTAATACATGCCTTAAGTCGCATGTCTTTTAATTAAATTTTATTAAATTTTTTATTTAGGGTTAGATTAGGGTTATGGGGGGGCTGAACCGGTTTTTATCCCAAAAAAACCTTAATTTACTTTTATCAAGGTGCCACTGTATATAAATAAACAGTTTAAGCCCACTGCCACAAGAAAAATATGATTTGTCAGTAGTATTATGTATGTACCGCCGGCGCTACACGTGGCATATGTTTAAAAATGTACTGTGTACTGCGGGCGGGGCATATGGCAGTCAACGTGTTAACCCACCTAAAGAAAATAAGTACGAGCATTTAAAAAATTTAATTATATCACGTAATACAGATTCTGAAGAGCGCAGGTTAGACAATCTCTTAAATAATTTTGATCTTAATGACTCGAAACCCTCGGAATTATATCGTAGAATGGAATCGTTAGCTACCAGTAATAGTCTGGTTAACAAACAACTTTTACGTAAATTATGGTTAAATAAACTTCCTACTAATGTGCAAAATTGTCTGTTAGTAATAGAATCCACCACTAGTTTAGAAGATTTGTTTGTTATGGCAGACAAGATAATAGATACATCACAACCGTCTTTCAAAGTAGCTACAATCGGGAACAACGATGACAAAATTTTAGATTCAATTAATCGAATGGAAAATCGATTAAAAAAATTAGAAATAAATTCGAGATCAAGATCAAATTATCGTAATCAATCTGCTCCTAGGTTTAGGTCCAAAAGTAAAAATCGTGATACAACTCCGAATACCCGTAATTCTGCTTTTTGTTGGTACCATAATAAATTCGGTGAGGCAGCAAAAAAATGTACAGTTCCTTGTAAGAAAAACCAGCAACAACAACAAAAAAACTAAATTGTAGTACCTCGCGCGCGGCATCGAAGTGCAAAAATAATTTTAGCCGTTTGTTTATTACCGATCCGAAAACAAAAATACAGTTTCTTATTGATACGGGTGCTGAAATTTCAGTCATACCCAAAAAATGTTGTCCATACCATACTGAGAAATCAAACACAAATCTTATGGCCGCGAATGGCACACACTAGGGATTGCAATACCGGTAATACCGAAACCGGGATTCCGGGATTACAGACAATTTAATAGACGGTATTAATACCGGTATTTTTACAATGAAAACCGGTATTTCGGTATTAAAAATCATTTTTTTATTTCAGTATATTTTAAATATCCTTGAGTACATTTTAAATATTTCAAGTACCATTTGATGTACAGTACGTTTCAGTTCAACATTATTTTTAGTAGTTGGAAAGTCTTTTTTGATTTTGACATTTAGAATTTCATAATAAAAAAAAAGTAAATAACTGGAAGTTTTTTTTTATTTGCTACCTAGAATTGGTTGAATTTGGATTATGTAAAATATATTTTAATTTTTAATACATAATTAAAAATTCTTTTTTTAATATTTAGTTAATTTTTTAGCCCAGAAAATGGAAAATTATAATTTCGAAGAGAAATGCGGGGACAAAAACTCTGTATGGTTTTATTTCTTGAGAGAAAAAAATGGACAAATTGCAAAATGCAAAGAATGTAAAACTATTATCAAGTGTCAAGGAGGAAGTACTAGTGGAATGAGAACCCATCTACAAACTATTCATAAAATTAATTTATTAAAAAGAAATACTGAAAATGAACATGAAAAACCTGGTTCAACTGATAAATTTAAACAGTCCAATTCCATTCGCAAAATTTCAAACTATTTTCTACCGAAAAGTGATTCTTTACCTCAAGCAATAGCACGCATGACAGCACGTGACGGATTATCCTTTAGTATACTATGCACATCAAATGATATTAGAAAAGGACTAATTGCACGATCTTACGTAAATATTCCGACTTCCCCTAATACTATTAGAAAAATAGTTTTAGAGTTCGAAAAAAAGATTCGCCTTGTTATGGTTCAAGATTTTTCATGTCGAAAATTGCGCGGTGAAAGATTTAGTTTGACGTTAGATGAATGGACTTCCTTTAAAAATAGGAGATATTTAAATATCAATGTTCATTTTGTAAATCGCTTTTTTTTTTTAAACTATAATTTTATATTCGACAACTAACGTGCGCACCCTACGATGGTCAATCAAAGACTTATTTAGGTCAGTCAATCGCACCGCCCACGTTAGCCTCTCTCTTTCTCTTTCTATAGAGAAAGGATATACTACAAAGCAATTACACAATTTGAGAAAGGGACTGATTTTATTCTCAAGTACAATATTGTGTAACATTCGGCCATTCTATAATAATCATCGCCCCGATGATTATCCATCTACTAATATTCAACATGCAAATTACTACTTACTAAATTATTTTATCATGCAAAAATATTTAATATATTTTTTTCTTAAATATATCTATCTATAAGTGCACATTTCTAAATACTATATTCTTATCATGCTTTAATTAATCTACAACAACAAACAAATATGTTAGTAATTATTTCAACAAATAATTAATATAACATATTAATTATTATTATAAAATAGTATTAATACTAATTTCAACTACATGCAACAATATTAATAAATTTTTAATTTATATAAAACTCCTTTAGATCTGACAATATAATCGAGGCGGAAATCAAGCTAACACTCAAAACCTACACAAGATTATACTTCAGTCAAAGGGGTCAATAATTGACCAATTCTTTCAATATTTCAATATTCTTTCAACAACATTTTGTTTATTTCAACTTCCTTTAAATCATTTAATATACTTATATCTCTTCATTTTACAACATTTCCTTTAATATTGATAGCGCAAAAATGTGGCCAGCGAGCTAACACTCAAAGATCACAAAAATATACACTTCAAATAAAGGGATTGACATAAATCAACCAACATTTCAATTCACCATATTACCTGGTCATGACCATCAATAAATAATTTTATTCTTTATCATTTCATTACTTTCTTTTATTAAAATATTTCACCTGTATGTGAATAAACTCCAAATTCATAGTTTTATAATCAAATAAAAATAATTAAAAGAAATATTAAAATATAAACATCATTCAACATCAATCAAAATTCATTGTATTTTTTTTTTTAATTTTAATCATAAATTAAATTTCCTCATCATCTTCTTCGGAACTTAATTCTGGGAATGATATATCCTCGAATTTACACCAAGGCTTCATTTTATCCGCCGCATACACAGAACAAAAAGGCTTCTGTGTTACTTGTGTTGTTGACGTATCTGTTATTTCATATCTGTCATTACCCAATATTTTTTTAACAACATATGGTCCCTTAAATCGTGGTAATAATTTTCGTGATTGACCACTAGCTGGATGTTCCGCTTTTATTAATATTAAATCACCTTCATTATACTTTTGAGGTGCTTTATGTCTCGTGTTATAATTATGTGCTGTTTTAGTCTGTTTTTCTTTTATACGTTGTTCTACCAGCTCTCTTACTTTTTCCAAATCGTTGTTATTCTCTTCATATTCATGCAAAGCTAAACTTAACTTATTGTGCAGCATATTTGCTGGTTCATATGAAAATAAAAGCTTTTGGGCCGTATACCCCGTAACATCATGCTTAATGTTATTTAAACCCCATTGTATTGAAACTAAATTGTCGTCCCAATTAGCTGAAGTTTCATCATTAGTATTACTGGCTAATGACTTATTTAATGATCTAAATACTCTTTCAATTTGCCCATTAGATCGTGGAGTTCTAACCGCTGTCAAAATATGAAAAACATTATTTTCCTTACAATAAATTGTAAATTTTTTTGAAGTAAATGCACTTCCACGATCACTAATTATGCGAGTTGGCATTCCAAAATATTGCGAAATATCATCGAGCGTTTTAATAACATTTGCAGTATTTGTAGTTCTTACAGCTCGTAGTATTATATACTTTGTAAAAGCATCGATGATTCCAATTAAGTAACAATTTCGTTTCTGAATAAACGGAGCCAACAACATCTAATAATTATTTTATTATTAAATATTTAAAAACATTTGGATATGGATAATAAATTAAATATGGAAAAAGAATTACCAATCGAGAAATCGATTTCAGGAAAGAGACAGGGTAAAGGATCACGTTCAAAACACCAAACAAAATATCGAGAACGTAGAAATGAACAAGATCTGACAAAATTTCATAAATCCTTGGAAGAGAAATATGGATATATTTCTAATGATACAGATGGTAAACTAGCTGATGTGATAAATACTATTCAATTAACACCACAATCGAGAGCAGTGCCAGTATCAGTAACAACAAGAGCAGTTGGTTATACTACTGCCATCTTCTATGACAGAGCATCTACAACTTGGAACTTAGCAGCAATATCAGAGATAGCTACTATATATCAAGTCTATCGTGTACATTTATTGCTATCTTATTATAAAATGTACTTAGCTCAGCAAGTTCAAGTAGAAGCTACAGCTGTAACAGAAGTATTCCCAAGAATTACTATAAATGATGAAATAAGGGAAGTCCTTAAATTAACTGCTGAAGTACCTACAGTATTTTCTATTGTTCTGGATTGTATTGGAAGAATTGAAATAAACCATGACGTTTATCATTCAGTATTTCCTAATATCCCACTTCTGAAAATGTAAATCGCTTTTTTTTTTTAAACTATAATTTTATATTCGACAACTAACGTGCGCACCCTACGATGGTCAATCAAAGACTTATTTAGGTCAGTCAATCGCACCGCCCACGTTAGCCTCTCTCTTTCTCTTTCTATAGAGAAAGGATATACTACAAAGCAATTACACAATTTGAGAAAGGGACTGATTTTATTCTCAAGTACAATATTGTGTAACAATTTTTCAGATAAGAAATTTTGGAACCTCGGTTTGGTACGGATACATGGATCATTACCTGCTGAAAAGTGTACGGAACTTATCGAAAGAAATCTTCGAGACAATGGGCTTTCATTAAGCAGAGATATTGTGTCTCTAACAACAGATGGGGCTGCAACCATGATTAAAGTAGGAAAACTAATTAAGGCCGATCAGCAATTATGTTTTGCACATGTTATTCAGTGTTATTCAATCATAGCAGTCATTTATAAGCGTCATGAAAATTTCGAAGTTGCTGAACAAAATGAAACTGAACCTGAATCCGACACAGAATCCTATGATGATTATACAGAAACAACTAATTTTGAGGATGAAAGCCTTAAAACTGATAATTCAAGTAACTCCTATATCTTAAATGAAAAATTAGGTCCATTAATTGCTAAAATACGGAAAATAGTTAAAATATTTAGACGCTCCCCAACGAAAAACGACGATACTTTACAAAAATATGTAATGGCTGACTTTGGAAAAGAAATTGTATTAGTTTTAGATTGTAAAACTCGATGGAGTAGTTTATTTAACATGTTGGAACGCTTTCGTAAATTAAAAAACTGCATTCAAAAGGCTCTTATCGATTTGAATTTAAACACAGAACTTAGTTTTAACGATCATGAGTTTGATATAATTGAAGCAGTTGTTAAAGCTTTATTACCAGTTAAGTTAACTTTAGAAGCCTGTTGCCGAAGAGATGCAACTCTTTTAAGTGCAAATGCTGCTTTTGATTTTATGTTCAAGGAACTTGCTGCTCAGAATACATTTATAAGTAATGATTTACAACGTGAATTAAAAAATGCACTTCCACGATCACTAATTATGCGAGTTGGCATTCCAAAATATTGCGAAATATCATCGAGCGTTTTAATAACATTTGCAGTATTTGTAGTTCTTACAGCTCGTAGTATTATATACTTTGTAAAAGCATCGATGATTCCAATTAAGTAACAATTTCGTTTCTGAATAAACGGAGCCAACAACATCTAATAATTATTTTATTATTAAATATTTAAAAACATTTGGATATGGATAATAAATTAAATATGGAAAAAGAATTACCAATCGAGAAATCGATTTCAGGAAAGAGACAGGGTAAAGGATCACGTTCAAAACACCAAACAAAATATCGAGAACGTAGAAATGAACAAGATCTGACAAAATTTCATAAATCCTTGGAAGAGAAATATGGATATATTTCTAATGATACAGATGGTAAACTAGCTGATGTGATAAATACTATTCAATTAACACCACAATCGAGAGCAGTGCCAGTATCAGTAACAACAAGAGCAGTTGGTTATACTACTGCCATCTTCTATGACAGAGCATCTACAACTTGGAACTTAGCAGCAATATCAGAGATAGCTACTATATATCAAGTCTATCGTGTACATTTATTGCTATCTTATTATAAAATGTACTTAGCTCAGCAAGTTCAAGTAGAAGCTACAGCTGTAACAGAAGTATTCCCAAGAATTACTATAAATGATGAAATAAGGGAAGTCCTTAAATTAACTGCTGAAGTGCCTACAGTATTTTCTATTGTTCTGGATTGTATTGGAAGAATTGAAATAAACCATGACGTTTATCATTCAGTATTTCCTAATATCCCACTTCTGAAAATGTAAATCGCTTTTTTTTTTTAAACTATAATTTTATATTCGACAACTAACGTGCGCACCCTACGATGGTCAATCAAAGACTTATTTAGGTCAGTCAATCGCACCGCCCACGTTAGCCTCTCTCTTTCTCTTTCTATAGAGAAAGGATATACTACAAAGCAATTACACAATTTGAGAAAGGGACTGATTTTATTCTCAAGTACAATATTGTGTAACAATTTTTCAGATAAGAAATTTTGGAACCTCGGTTTGGTACGGATACATGGATCATTACCTGCTGAAAAGTGTACGGAACTTATCGAAAGAAATCTTCGAGACAATGGGCTTTCATTAAGCAGAGATATTGTGTCTCTAACAACAGATGGGGCTGCAACCATGATTAAAGTAGGAAAACTAATTAAGGCCGATCAGCAATTATGTTTTGCACATGTTATTCAGTTGGCAATCATAGCAGTCATTTATAAGCGTCATGAAAATTTCGAAGTTGCTGAACAAAATGAAACTGAACCTGAATCCGACACAGAATCCTATGATGATTATACAGAAACAACTAATTTTGAGGATGAAAGCCTTAAAACTGATAATTCAAGTAACTCCTATATCTTAAATGAAAAATTAGGTCCATTAATTGCTAAAATACGGAAAATAGTTAAAATATTTAGACGCTCCCCAACGAAAAACGACGATACTTTACAAAAATATGTAATGGCTGACTTTGGAAAAGAAATTGTATTAGTTTTAGATTGTAAAACTCGATGGAGTAGTTTATTTAACATGTTGGAACGCTTTCGTAAATTAAAAAACTGCATTCAAAAGGCTCTTATCGATTTGAATTTAAACACAGAACTTAGTTTTAACGATCATGAGTTTGATATAATTGAAGCAGTTGTTAAAGCTTTATTACCAGTTAAGTTAACTTTAGAAGCCTGTTGCCGAAGAGATGCAACTCTTTTAAGTGCAAATGCTGCTTTTGATTTTATGTTCAAGGAACTTGCTGCTCAGAATACATTTATAAGTAATGATTTACAACGTGAATTAAAAAATGCACTTCCACGATCACTAATTATGCGAGTTGGCATTCCAAAATATTGCGAAATATCATCGAGCGTTTTAATAACATTTGCAGTATTTGTAGTTCTTACAGCTCGTAGTATTATATACTTTGTAAAAGCATCGATGATTCCAATTAAGTAACAATTTCGTTTCTGAATAAACGGAGCCAACAACATCTAATAATTATTTTATTATTAAATATTTAAAAACATTTGGATATGGATAATAAATTAAATATGGAAAAAGAATTACCAATCGAGAAATCGATTTCAGGAAAGAGACAGGGTAAAGGATCACGTTCAAAACACCAAACAAAATATCGAGAACGTAGAAATGAACAAGATCTGACAAAATTTCATAAATCCTTGGAAGAGAAATATGGATATATTTCTAATGATACAGATGGTAAACTAGCTGATGTGATAAATACTATTCAATTAACACCACAATCGAGAGCAGTGCCAGTATCAGTAACAACAAGAGCAGTTGGTTATACTACTGCCATCTTCTATGACAGAGCATCTACAACTTGGAACTTAGCAGCAATATCAGAGATAGCTACTATATATCAAGTCTATCGTGTACATTTATTGCTATCTTATTATAAAATGTACTTAGCTCAGCAAGTTCAAGTAGAAGCTACAGCTGTAACAGAAGTATTCCCAAGAATTACTATAAATGATGAAATAAGGGAAGTCCTTAAATTAACTGCTGAAGTACCTACAGTATTTTCTATTGTTCTGGATTGTATTGGAAGAATTGAAATAAACCATGACGTTTATCATTCAGTATTTCCTAATATCCCACTTCTGAAAATGTAAATCGCTTTTTTTTTTTAAACTATAATTTTATATTCGACAACTAACGTGCGCACCCTACGATGGTCAATCAAAGACTTATTTAGGTCAGTCAATCGCACCGCCCACGTTAGCCTCTCTCTTTCTCTTTCTATAGAGAAAGGATATACTACAAAGCAATTACACAATTTGAGAAAGGGACTGATTTTATTCTCAAGTACAATATTGTGTAACAATTTTTCAGATAAGAAATTTTGGAACCTCGGTTTGGTACGGATACATGGATCATTACCTGCTGAAAAGTGTACGGAACTTATCGAAAGAAATCTTCGAGACAATGGGCTTTCATTAAGCAGAGATATTGTGTCTCTAACAACAGATGGGGCTGCAACCATGATTAAAGTAGGAAAACTAATTAAGGCCGATCAGCAATTATGTTTTGCACATGTTATTCAGTTGGCAATCATAGCAGTCATTTATAAGCGTCATGAAAATTTCGAAGTTGCTGAACAAAATGAAACTGAACCTGAATCCGACACAGAATCCTATGATGATTATACAGAAACAACTAATTTTGAGGATGAAAGCCTTAAAACTGATAATTCAAGTAACTCCTATATCTTAAATGAAAAATTAGGTCCATTAATTGCTAAAATACGGAAAATAGTTAAAATATTTAGACGCTCCCCAACGAAAAACGACGATACTTTACAAAAATATGTAATGGCTGACTTTGGAAAAGAAATTGTATTAGTTTTAGATTGTAAAACTCGATGGAGTAGTTTATTTAACATGTTGGAACGCTTTCGTAAATTAAAAAACTGCATTCAAAAGGCTCTTATCGATTTGAATTTAAACACAGAACTTAGTTTTAACGATCATGAGTTTGATATAATTGAAGCAGTTGTTAAAGCTTTATTACCAGTTAAGTTAACTTTAGAAGCCTGTTGCCGAAGAGATGCAACTCTTTTAAGTGCAAATGCTGCTTTTGATTTTATGTTCAAGGAACTTGCTGCTCAGAATACATTTATAAGTAATGATTTACAACGTGAATTAAAAAATGCACTTCCACGATCACTAATTATGCGAGTTGGCATTCCAAAATATTGCGAAATATCATCGAGCGTTTTAATAACATTTGCAGTATTTGTAGTTCTTACAGCTCGTAGTATTATATACTTTGTAAAAGCATCGATGATTCCAATTAAGTAACAATTTCGTTTCTGAATAAACGGAGCCAACAACATCTAATAATTATTTTATTATTAAATATTTAAAAACATTTGGATATGGATAATAAATTAAATATGGAAAAAGAATTACCAATCGAGAAATCGATTTCAGGAAAGAGACAGGGTAAAGGATCACGTTCAAAACACCAAACAAAATATCGAGAACGTAGAAATGAACAAGATCTGACAAAATTTCATAAATCCTTGGAAGAGAAATATGGATATATTTCTAATGATACAGATGGTAAACTAGCTGATGTGATAAATACTATTCAATTAACACCACAATCGAGAGCAGTGCCAGTATCAGTAACAACAAGAGCAGTTGGTTATACTACTGCCATCTTCTATGACAGAGCATCTACAACTTGGAACTTAGCAGCAATATCAGAGATAGCTACTATATATCAAGTCTATCGTGTACATTTATTGCTATCTTATTATAAAATGTACTTAGCTCAGCAAGTTCAAGTAGAAGCTACAGCTGTAACAGAAGTATTCCCAAGAATTACTATAAATGATGAAATAAGGGAAGTCCTTAAATTAACTGCTGAAGTACCTACAGTATTTTCTATTGTTCTGGATTGTATTGGAAGAATTGAAATAAACCATGACGTTTATCATTCAGTATTTCCTAATATCCCACTTCTGAAAATGTAAATCGCTTTTTTTTTTTAAACTATAATTTTATATTCGACAACTAACGTGCGCACCCTACGATGGTCAATCAAAGACTTATTTAGGTCAGTCAATCGCACCGCCCACGTTAGCCTCTCTCTTTCTCTTTCTATAGAGAAAGGATATACTACAAAGCAATTACACAATTTGAGAAAGGGACTGATTTTATTCTCAAGTACAATATTGTGTAACAATTTTTCAGATAAGAAATTTTGGAACCTCGGTTTGGTACGGATACATGGATCATTACCTGCTGAAAAGTGTACGGAACTTATCGAAAGAAATCTTCGAGACAATGGGCTTTCATTAAGCAGAGATATTGTGTCTCTAACAACAGATGGGGCTGCAACCATGATTAAAGTAGGAAAACTAATTAAGGCCGATCAGCAATTATGTTTTGCACATGTTATTCAGTTGGCAATCATAGCAGTCATTTATAAGCGTCATGAAAATTTCGAAGTTGCTGAACAAAATGAAACTGAACCTGAATCCGACACAGAATCCTATGATGATTATACAGAAACAACTAATTTTGAGGATGAAAGCCTTAAAACTGATAATTCAAGTAACTCCTATATCTTAAATGAAAAATTAGGTCCATTAATTGCTAAAATACGGAAAATAGTTAAAATATTTAGACGCTCCCCAACGAAAAACGACGATACTTTACAAAAATATGTAATGGCTGACTTTGGAAAAGAAATTGTATTAGTTTTAGATTGTAAAACTCGATGGAGTAGTTTATTTAACATGTTGGAACGCTTTCGTAAATGAAAAAACTGCATTCAAAAGGCTCTTATCGATTTGAATTTAAACACAGAACTTAGTTTTAACGATCATGAGTTTGATATAATTGAAGCAGTTGTTAAAGCTTTATTACCAGTTAAGTTAACTTTAGAAGCCTGTTGCCGAAGAGATGCAACTCTTTTAAGTGCAAATGCTGCTTTTGATTTTATGTTCAAGGAACTTGCTGCTCAGAATACATTTATAAGTAATGATTTACAACGTGAATTAAAAAATGCACTTCCACGATCACTAATTATGCGAGTTGGCATTCCAAAATATTGCGAAATATCATCGAGCGTTTTAATAACATTTGCAGTATTTGTAGTTCTTACAGCTCGTAGTATTATATACTTTGTAAAAGCATCGATGATTCCAATTAAGTAACAATTTCGTTTCTGAATAAACGGAGCCAACAACATCTAATAATTATTTTATTATTAAATATTTAAAAACATTTGGATATGGATAATAAATTAAATATGGAAAAAGAATTACCAATCGAGAAATCGATTTCAGGAAAGAGACAGGGTAAAGGATCACGTTCAAAACACCAAACAAAATATCGAGAACGTAGAAATGAACAAGATCTGACAAAATTTCATAAATCCTTGGAAGAGAAATATGGATATATTTCTAATGATACAGATGGTAAACTAGCTGATGTGATAAATACTATTCAATTAACACCACAATCGAGAGCAGTGCCAGTATCAGTAACAACAAGAGCAGTTGGTTATACTACTGCCATCTTCTATGACAGAGCATCTACAACTTGGAACTTAGCAGCAATATCAGAGATAGCTACTATATATCAAGTCTATCGTGTACATTTATTGCTATCTTATTATAAAATGTACTTAGCTCAGCAAGTTCAAGTAGAAGCTACAGCTGTAACAGAAGTATTCCCAAGAATTACTATAAATGATGAAATAAGGGAAGTCCTTAAATTAACTGCTGAAGTACCTACAGTATTTTCTATTGTTCTGGATTGTATTGGAAGAATTGAAATAAACCATGACGTTTATCATTCAGTATTTCCTAATATCCCACTTCTGAAAATGTAAATCGCTTTTTTTTTTTAAACTATAATTTTATATTCGACAACTAACGTGCGCACCCTACGATGGTCAATCAAAGACTTATTTAGGTCAGTCAATCGCACCGCCCACGTTAGCCTCTCTCTTTCTCTTTCTATAGAGAAAGGATATACTACAAAGCAATTACACAATTTGAGAAAGGGACTGATTTTATTCTCAAGTACAATATTGTGTAACAATTTTTCAGTGGCAAGATGTTAAGTTTTCGAAAAATTCGAAGTTCGACACAGAAGCGAATGGCAATATGTTATGACAAAATCGACTGTCGATTTGTTCGACACAGTATCATTTGTGTTTTACATCTGTGATAGAGAAGCGAGCAAATAAAATGTAAGTAAAAATAATTGTATTAATAATATTTATTAATAAATAAGTGAATGATATTCAATCAAATTAATTGAATTATATTAGAATAAATATTATTTGTTTTTCTTATCTAAATTTAGGAATAATTTAAAAAAAATAACAACAATAAATCAATTCAACATTATGCTGGATTTTTTAGAAAATAATTCACAAATGGTCACCGGTGCATTTATTAAGGCCAGCAACAATAAATGCAGTGTAAATGAACTTTGGAAAACACTTACTCAATTATTAAATGCAGAAGGTTTTCCAAATAGAGATTGTGATGGCTGGAAGAAGGTAACAAATGAATACAAGAATAATTTAAAACTCTTATTAATATTTTTAATTGTAGGTTTGGTTTGATTTAAAAAATAAAACAAAAAAAAAACTGAGAAAACAAATGTCAGAAAAAAATAAGACTGGTGGAGGAACAAATCCAGTAATTTTAACAAAAAATGAAGATAGAGTTGTAGAACTAACAGGAATGGAAACTGTTGTGGTAGGACTACCTGGCAATGATTTTGGAGCAGCAGACCATTTCGATGTTATAAATACAGATGAAGTATTTGGATTTGGAGAAGGTACATCGCAACCACAAATTCCACTTGCGCAGAACGAAGACGCAGTTACAAAAATAAATCCAAATCCAAAAGTAACACCCAAATTATCAAAGAGATTTAGACCGACAACACAGGCAAGAATTTTAATGGAACTGCAAATTAACAACAAAAAACAGGAGAAATTTAATGATAGTGTATTAGAATTACTCAAAGAAAGAAATGAAATAGCAAAAAGAAAAGCCGATGCCGCTGAAGAAAATAATAAAATTAATTTAAAGAGATTGAAGATAGAGGAAGAGATGCTGTATATAAAAAAAAATAAACAGGAGACTGTATATTTTTCATAGAATTAATAATTACTTCTTCCAGCCATCACAATCTCTATATAATAATTTATAATTTTAAGTGTTTTATATATATAAGTATTTTAGTTTATAAGTTTTTTACCAAAAATAAGTGTTATAACAAAAATGAACTGACTTAATCAAAAAATAAATATTTTAGTTTATAAGTGTTTTATATATAACTGCCTTACTCAAAAAATAAGTATTTTAGTTTATAAGTGTTTTATATATCGTAACCAAAAATGAACTCCTTAAATACTAAAAATGTATTCTTTTTAAAAAAATATTTTATTTTATTTAATGTATAATAATACTATGTTTATTTTGTTTTAATTGAAATAAAAATTATATTTATTATACAATATAATACTATAATTATTAAAAACATCATCTTGAAATTAAATTTAATAAGTTTTCACGATTTTGTGTAGCAGTTTCATCAATATCATCAGCTTCCTCATCATTTTCAATTACGTGCAATTCATTTTCTATCAAAATATTATTTAACAATGCACTGCTGTCCTCAATCTCATTTAAAGTTTCATCAATAAATTCAGAATTGTAATGTAAGCTTATATTAAGTAGAGCGCAGCATACATTGATAATTTTAATGACTTTCCTTGGATCATATCGCAAAACTCTCTCTCCAAGTAAACATCGAAATACTATTTTTAATACACCATTCAACCTTTCAATTGGATTTCTTGCTTGAGCATGTACATGATTAAAATGACTTTGCGCTTCAGTTATTTGGTTATTTTTAAATGGTGTTATAAGCCATTTCTCCAATGGGTAACCTGAATCTCCAAGCAGCCACGAATTTCTATTTCCATTTGCATATTCAGCTTCTAATTTACGCCTTTCAGCTGACATAGCCCATATTCCAGCATCGTGCGCAGAACCTGGATAACGAGCATTAACTGCTAAAATTTTTAAATTATAGTTGCATATCTGTAACAAAAAAAAATTATATTTTATATACATTTATATTACATTTTGTAATAAAATTTTTGTAGGTATACTTACCAACTGAACATTCAACGAATGTGTTCCAAATCTATCTACATAAAGATGTTCATTTTCTTGAGGTGCAATAATGTTGACATGAGTGCCATCAACACATCCAAACACTCCAGGCACGCCAGTTTTTTCATAAAACCGCTGTTTATAAAGTAGTTTTTCACTTTCATTTGGAAATTTAATCCACTTTGAGCATATTTTTCTTTCCAATGCACAGGTTATATCATATATTGCTCGTGAAATCATGGATTGATCCATAGAATGGAGCCAAATATCTCCAATAGTTCGTTGATAGGAACCGGTAGCATAAAAATTTAAAACCGCAGCTAATTTCGTGGACAATGCTACTTTTGTTGAAGTTGATCTACTATTTTCCAAAAATTCAGGTTCATTTTCAATTTCTTCTAATAAATATCGAAATACGTCCTTAGATACTCGAAATGATTCTTTGAATCTGCAAATTATTTTATTTTTTTTAGGACTTATTTTAGTCAAATCTATAAATATGTAATTACTTTTTTGTTGGCACATTTAAAACATTGTAGCGTTCACGTAAAAATCGTCTTTCATGTCTATAATTTAGTTCTTCTTCACTTTCATCACTATCTTCCAATAATAAAACATTCACAATATTCATTATTTTAAAATTTAAATTGTAACCCGATTCAATTTACTATTATTTTTATGTAAACACAAATAATAAGTTAATATTTTTTTTTGTTTACAAACAAAAAAATATCAAAATAAATTTTCGAAAAAATTAAATGTCAACATCAATTTTCGAATCGATAGGCGAAGCGAGAATTTCTTAACATACTGCCATCAAAACCATTCGAATCGATAATCGCTAACGCTTCGACAATCGAGTGATATCTTAACATCTTGCCACAGATAAGAAATTTTGGAACCTCGGTTTGGTACGGATACATGGATCATTACCTGCTGAAAAGTGTACGGAACTTATCGAAAGAAATCTTCGAGACAATGGGCTTTCATTAAGCAGAGATATTGTGTCTCTAACAACAGATGGGGCTGCAACCATGATTAAAGTAGGAAAACTAATTAAGGCCGATCAGCAATTATGTTTTGCACATGTTATTCAGTTGGCAATCATAGCAGTCATTTATAAGCGTCATGAAAATTTCGAAGTTGCTGAACAAAATGAAACTGAACCTGAATCCGACACAGAATCCTATGATGATTATACAGAAACAACTAATTTTGAGGATGAAAGCCTTAAAACTGATAATTCAAGTAACTCCTATATCTTAAATGAAAAATTAGGTCCATTAATTGCTAAAATACGGAAAATAGTTAAAATATTTAGACGCTCCCCAACGAAAAACGACGATACTTTACAAAAATATGTAATGGCTGACTTTGGAAAAGAAATTGTATTAGTTTTAGATTGTAAAACTCGATGGAGTAGTTTATTTAACATGTTGGAACGCTTTCGTAAATTAAAAAACTGCATTCAAAAGGCTCTTATCGATTTGAATTTAAACACAGAACTTAGTTTTAACGATCATGAGTTTGATATAATTGAAGCAGTTGTTAAAGCTTTATTACCAGTTAAGTTAACTTTAGAAGCCTGTTGCCGAAGAGATGCAACTCTTTTAAGTGCAAATGCTGCTTTTGATTTTATGTTCAAGGAACTTGCTGCTCAGAATACATTTATAAGTAATGATTTACAACGTGAATTAAAAAATCGTATTTTACAAAGGCAAACTGATATGTCGAATGTTTTATACTATTTGCATAATTTTAAAATCGAAGATGATGATAATGGGGGTATAGAACATAATGTAAAATTCACTAGTCGAATTACTAAATCAAAAATAATAATAATTATTGAAAAATTATTGAGAAGACTTGACAATACAGAAGAAGAAAACGGAAATAATTGTGATATCTTATCTTCAGATTCAGATTCTGAACCAGAAGTATTGCTTCATATGCAAATGCAGGACATGCTGCAACTTATTATAAAAAATAAAACAGAACCAAAAAAACCCAAAAGAAGAACAAATAGAAATAATTATACAAAAGTTGTCCGGCAAGAGATTACTTATTTTGAGGAAGAAAATATTAGAGGAAAACACTTACAACTTGTTTATAATTATTTATTATCTATACCACCAACAAGCATTGAATCGGAAAGGGCATTTTCAGCATCTGGTATTATTTGCAGTAAATTACGATCCAGGTTAGATGATAAAAGCGTGAATGCATTAACATTTTTAAAATCATATTTCAACAACAACGAAAACGATCAATATTGAAAATACTTCTTTATGCTATTTTATTTTTTTACATACATTTTTTTATGATATGTTCACATTGAAGTATTAAATTCGTACAAAGTATTTATTGCACATGGATTCTAAGCAATAAATACTGTACAATGTACAATGTGATTTAAAACTGTCATATTTTTGTTATACTAAATTATTTTATATAATGTTATGTTTTCAATATAATTTGAATTTTGAATTAAATATTTGTTTTTTTAGTTGAAATGAAATTTTTTTTTAATCACATTGAATTATTTTTAATACCGGTATTAATACCGGGATCCCGGTATTGAGCAAAAATAATACCGAAATACCGGTATTGTTTTTTTGGTCCGGTATTGCAATCCCTAGCACACACATTCCCACTTATGGTTTTAAAGCTTTAACTCTAAATTTAAATTTACGACGTAATCTGGATCATATATTTACTGTTGCCGCAGTCGATAATGCTATTTTAGGCGCGGATTTTCTTGCTAAATTTAAATTGTTGGTTGACCTCAATGGAAAAAAAATCGTGGATCACTGCGGACAAACTGTTTTCTTAAAAAAATAGAACCTGGTTCACCCAAGCTCTGTCCAATTAATGATGATTTTGGCCGAATTTTAAATGAATTTTCTTCACTCAGAATAGCACCAAATTTCGATGTGAAAGCGAAACACAATGTCGTCCACTACATAACTACAGAGGGACCACTACCGTCAGTTCGGCCACGACGTCTTAATCCGGAAAAATTGCTAAAGCAGAATTCGATCTTATGGTTCGTTTGGGTATTTGCCGACCATCTTCTTCTTCGGTAGCTTCGCCATTACATATGGTCCCGAAAAAAGCTCCTAACGAGTGGAGACCATGTGGAGACTACCGGCTACTAAATGCAGCCACAATTTTCGATAAATATCCAATCACAAACATTCAAGATCTAAACAACAGTTTAAATAATTGTAAATTGTTTTCTAAAATTGATCTCGTCAGAGCGTACCACCAGATTCCTGTAGCTGAAACCGATATTTATAAAACTGCAGTAACAACGCCGTTTGGCCTCTACGAGTTTGTTCGTATGCCTTTTGGTCTCAAAAACGCTGCACAAACGTTCCAAAGATTTATGAACTAGGTACTAGCTGGCCTAGACTTTGCGTTCGTGTATCTGGATGACATTTTAATTGCCAGTGTTTCACCTGAAGAACACTAAATCCATCTGCGGAAGGTGTTCACGAAGTTGGAGGAATACGGCATAAATGTTAATCAACCGAAATGTATTTTCGGCGCTACAGAAATCGAGTTTCTCGGGCATAAAATTACTGCCACTGGTATCGCTCCGACGGAAGAAAAGATTTCAACAATAACAAATTTCCCAACTCCAAACACATTTAAAAAATTACAACGTTTTCTGGGTATGATAAATTTCTATCATAGATTTCTGCCTGACGTAACAAAATTTTCACTTTCACTTTATGATTTATTAAAGCGCTGCAACAGTAAAAAAAATAAAACAACAAATTTTATATGGTCTGACGAACATGACATATCATTCAACAAGTTAAAGCAATTATTTCAAAAGTCGTTATTATTAACACACCCGGCACCAGGGGCGCCAATTAGCATTTTCGTTGACGCTTCAGGTGATGCAGTAGGAGCAGTACTGCAACAACAAATGGATGATAGTTATGTACCAATCAGTTTTTTCTCACGTAGGTTAAAAGATTCTGAAAAGAAATATTCAACCTTTGATCGTGAATTACTAGCAATGTACTTAGCTATCAAACACTTTAGGTATTATGTCGAAGGTAAAGAATTCATTATATTTACCGATCACAAACCACTTACTACAGTTCTCAATTCCAAATCCGAAAAATCTCCTAGACAGACCAGACACCTTGATTACATATCACAATTTTCTACAGACATTCGTTATATAAAAGGTAAATCAAATACCGTTGCAGATACTTTATCTAGATCATTTATTGATTCTATAAATCAAGTTCAAATTTCGATAGAAAATATGGCAAATCATCAACAACAAGAGGATGATATTAAGAATTTCATCGATAAATCAAAGAAAAATTCAAGCGCCTCTATGCTTTTCAAAAAGATATACATACCAGTCGATGACCAAGAAATTTGGTGTGAAATATCAACTGGTATCGATCGTCCTTTTGTCCCAACCATTTTAAGAAAGCCAATTTTCAACAAATTTCATAATTTATCCCATCCAGGTATTAAGGCTTCACGGAAATTAATCACATCAAAATATTTCTGGCCTAATATCAATAAAGACGTAGGTTTGTGGGTGAAAAGTTGTATAGGTTGTCAAAAAGCTAAAATAACTCGACACACTATTTCAAAGCATGGTACTTTTCAAACACCCAAAGGAAGATTCGAACACATTCATATAGATATTGTAGGTCCTTTACCCAATTCAAATGGTTATTCGTATTTGCTTACAATCAGAGATCATTTCAGTCATTGGCCAGAAGCCATTCCACTACGTAATATAGCAGCAGAAACCATTGTTAAACATTTCATTAACACTTGGGTTTCACGTTATGGTGTGCCACACACTGTAACTACTGATCAAGGAACACAGTTCGAATCATCATTTTTCAAACAAATCTCTTCAATTTTAAGTATAACAAGAATCAGAACAACCACATATCACCCACAAAGTAATGGTTTTGTAGAAAGGTTCCATAGACATCTTAAAACAGCCATCAAAGCAACAGAAAATCCAAGAAAATGGTATGAAAATTTACCATGGATTTTATTAGGTATCCGTTCAGCTCTAATGGATGATCTAAAAGCAACACCTTCTCAGTTATTGTTTGGTCAATCCGTACGTTTACCGGGAGAACTAGTAACTCATAATATAAACAACACAGCAAACATCACCAGTGAATTGGCAAATGACCTGGTAAAAGCCATTAAAAATATTTGTCCAAATAATTATAAAGATCGTAAACAAAATAATATTTTTGTACCCAAAGAACTCAAAAATTGTACCCATGTATTTGTTAAACAAGGTATTAATAAAGGTAATCTCAGTCCTCCTTATGACGGTCCTTTCGAAGTTGTAGACAGATCAGATAAAACTTTTACACTACTAATAAATAATAATAAACAAGTTATTTCTATAGACAGAATTAAGCCTGCTTTTACATATAACAGTCAAATAACAGACAGTAAATCTATCGTAACCAGAAACCAAATCAAAAAAGTAAGATTCGTGCTCTAAAATTTCATAATGTTTTTAACACAACATAAATAGCAATTTAAAAAAAAAAAAAAAAAAAAAAAAAAAAAAAAAAAAAACCAATTTTAAAATCAAACTAATTTTAAAATCAAACTAATTTTAAAATCAATAACTAAACAAACAATTTTTGGAAAATAATAAAAAAAAAAAAAAAAAAAAAAAAAAAAAAAAAAAAAAAAAAAATTTTTCATTAGAAATGGTAATTGCAACAATTATTTATTAAGATTTAAAACCTAAGATTTAACTATTTTATGAAATAAATGTTCATTATAATTATATTTACTTTATTAAAATTTACTTTATTAACAAGAGAATTTAATTAACGATGTAAATAAATAATTGTTACGCAATGAATTAGTAAATCCAAAATTATATAATAAAACATTTATTGTAATTTTCCAAACAAAAATAGTAATAAGATATGAATTTATATATTGTGTACAGATAATTAGTAATTTTCTTTAGTAAAAAGTTAAGTTTTCCAAGATTCTAAATTTCATTTGTAATCAGTAAATTTTCAAAATTCTAAATTTCAGTTGTAATGATTACATTTCAAAATTGTTTAAATTTCAATTTCATTAAATTTCATAATTGTCAATTTCATAGTTATAAAATTTTCCAAAGGGGGAAGGTATGTAGCCTCCTAGTGGCAAAAAGACCACAAAGTGTTTATGGTAACACTGAACATTGTGATTGACAGAAATGTCAAAGATTAGAAAATTAATAAATCAGTCTTTAGAGAATTAAGACAAAGTCAACACCTGTTTTTACTTTATTTCGTACAACAGATATTGGGCATATTAAAATACATGTGTACCAATATGCGTATGGGTAACAATAAAATAGTTCACAAAATAGTTATCAAAACTTCGAAATATTATTGAACTTACATTTGGCGTATTAAAGGGACGATTTAGATGTTTGCTGGCTGGAAGAGAATTACACTATACTCCATCAAAAGCAACACAATTGCTAAATGTATGCTGTGCATTGCATAATATTTGCATTGATTATAAAATACCATTCGAATTCACTATGGTAGATGAAATTAGTGTAGAGTTGGAAGTTGATGCTGCTCATCATAGTGAAAATAATCCATTATTAAATGAAGCCAAAAAAATACGAGATAGTATAAAAAATATTTTGCGATAACATAAGCTATTATTACAATAACATAAGCAATTATTTATAATGTAATAAAAAAATATTCATATTATAATGAAATTAAGAATTTAACAAAAATAAAACGAAAAAACATAGGAAAAAAAAAACAATAAACAAAGCAAATTAGTTATCGAATGGAATTTGTGAGATTTGATACGAAATTAGGAATATACAGTAGCGGGATATTCGAAAGTGAAACTCTCATCAATTTTCGGATTCGGATCTCTTTCGAGTTTCGCCTTACATGGTACGGATTATTCGAATCCGAATCTTATTTTCCGAAACTCGGAGTAGACGGTAGACGCCCAGTCTACTTAACGAACCGAAAGGCTACTTTACTTAACTTGTCGGTACTTAACTTGTCGCAAGTATGTGACTCTAGCTTAAATATTGATTGCCAAATTTTCTGAAGGGTTACCGATTGTTACTACGTTACGTTACGCTTTGCAGTTGTAGTTGTAGTATGCAAACGCACATTTTTTAAAAACATACGTTTGGTATTTATTTTTTCTGTGAATTCCTTTCAAGTGTATCGAAAATTATAATTTTAAGTTATACATACACTGACTCAAAAAATTGTCCGTACGGCTATATCAAAAATATATGTTAAACAAAAAATGTTTGATGGAAATATTTACAGTTAAGAATGTTTATTTATTTTAATTTACAAAGGTCTTAAAAACTAATTTATAACTTAATATTATTAAATTTTTTATTGTAATATACAAAAAAACCTAAATAATTCAAAATATAACAAAAATCAACTCAAAAAATTCTCCGTACAGTTACACAAATATTCATAAAAGAAATTGTTTGAATAAAAAATTCAGGGAATTCCCGGTTCTAAATACAAAAAGAACTTCTTTTTCAAGTTTTTAAGGATACACAAAATAGTTTTAATAGAATTTTTGGTGAGTGCATTATATTATTTGTATGTTATTAATACTTAAAAAAAAAAAGTCAAATAATCATCGAAAAATTTCTATTGACAATAAAAAATTAATAGTACAGTTACAAAAAAAATGGTAAAAGTTTAGCAGAAATAGCAAATATTATTGGAAGACCTAAATCATCTATACAATATGTTATAAACAACTACAAAAAAACAAAAAGTTTTGAAATTACTCCTGGAAGAGGCCGAAAGACTATCTTAACCCCATTTTTGAAACGAGAAATTAAAAAAAAAATTGTAAAAGATCCATTAATTAGTGCAGTAAAAATAGCCGCAGAACTTACCATTACAGAAAACATAACTCTAAACCCACAAACTGTTAGAAACTATCTTCATTCAATAGGATATAATGGACGTATTGCTCGAAAGAAGCCATTTATATCAAAACAAAATGCGGCGAAACGATTGACTTACGCTAAAGAATATGTAAATAAATCTGATGAGTTTTGGGATAAAGTAATATTTGTTGATGAATCAAAATTTAATATATTTGGATCCGATGGGCGTCGTTTTATTTGGCGTAAACCTAATACTGAATTTCAAAAAAAAATTTAAAGCTACAGTCAAACATGGGGGAGGAAATGTGATGGTTTGGGGAGCTATGGGCACAAATGGAGTAGGGACCTTGGAGTTTATCGAAACAACAATGGATAAGTACCATTATTTGGATATTTTGAAGAGAAATTTAAAAGAAAGTGCGTCTAAATTAGGCAATACAAATGTTTTTAAAAAGATTATCTATTACATTTGCACGAAAGAATCAAAAATCCTGAAAACTTAACTGTCAATTTCAATTTTTTAGTTTTTTTTATTTATAATATGTGTGTAATTTTGTTAATTTTCGTAACATAGATTTTTTGTTAATTACTATATGAATTTTTTGTTAATTACTATATGAATATGTAAATTAAAATGTTTATGAAATAAAAACTTTCATAAAATAATTTACTTTTGTTTTGTTAGTGTGTCCGACATGTTACCGGACTATAAAAGCATAGTGAAGTATAATTTGGAAACATATAGGGCAAATTATCAAATATAGTGTTTCCAAATTATACTTTCACAATGTACCCGATATTCCCCCACAATGTCGCCTATACGTGTAGTGACACACTACTAAATAAAAACAGTAATTCGAAATTAATTATTATTCGAATTAAATTAAAATTAAAGTAACGCTATTTTCACAAATCAATCACGCGATATTATAGCCAATTTGATTGGGTAATAACATTTCTAAGAGATGGAATTGAGTTATCAATTGCAGTTCTTAGAAATGTGATAGAAAAGATTAAATTCATTCTTATCGAATCGTTCAAAGTGATTAGCAGCAAAAATATACAAGTAGTGTGCGTGTGAAAATAAAATAAAATTAGTTTTTTTTAGTAAATTTAAAATAAAATTTAAATAATTTAAATAGTTTAAAATATTAATAAATAACAATTACACAATAAATAGTTATTAGTTTTTTAATATTACTACAATTAAATAAATATATTTTATAACGTTAATATTTAGTAAAAAGACAATACAAGTGTTTTATTTAAATAGATAAGACAATACAATTTAGTGTGGGTATTAAGTACAGCCACCACGGCACGTATATACAATTGGTGACCTTCCGACTTTGAACATTTAAAGTTAAAATTTGTAAAAAATTGCTAAAAATCATAAAAAAATACCTAAAAAATTAAAAAAAATATACCTAAAAATTTTTTTTGGTTAAACAAAACGCACATTGAGCAATAAGTAACAGTGATTTTTAACTAAAGTACTAAACTAAAATCATCAATAATTAAATATTAAACTGCACAACAAATAATTAAGCAGTAAACATATAAATATTGCTTGGCGATATTAAAAAAAAAAAAAAAAAAAAAAAAAATTTAAAACATCTATAATAAAAATGTCGAAAATCTAAAAAAGTTAATATAAAAAATTGTTAACGTCAAATATACAACAAAAGATAAAAATTGTTAAAATATACAACAAAAGACGAGTACATATATAAAAATTGATATTTAATGCAGACCAATAAAATATGAATCTCTGAATCAATATCAAATATATCAATTATCGTCATCGTAGCAGCGACAACAGTACTTTCATCATCATAAAATCATCATCATCATAGATTATAGTCATAATATTCATCAACTATCATCGCGGAATTCATCATTTTCATCATAAAATTCAAGAAAAGCCACAAGTAACAATATTCCATATATTTGCTATATATTTTTTTTTTTTCTTTAAATTGTGATATACATTATATTATAATATTTATATATATATGTATGGTTGATGCATATATTTTCTATATATTTTTTTTTTTTTTTTTAGTTATATTAATTTAGAACAATACAAATTATTGTCAAATGTACATTAAAATTGAATTTAGATTTTCGTTTTTTAAAGTGGTATAATTAAAATAAGGTATACAAAATACAATTTGCAATACATATTATATGGTTGTATTTAAAATTATAAAATTTATATACCTTTAATTTTAAAATTAATGTATGATAATTTTTACGGAAGTAAAAATTATCATACATTAAGAAAATCTAAAGTCAAACTTAATAATTTTCATTAAAATTTATAAAATTTGAAATTGAAATTATCATTATTATAAAATTTAAAATTATTATTTTATGATAATATCATTAAATATATTTTTTTTTTTTTTTTTTTTTATAATTATAAAATATAAAATATATAAAATATTAGATTTTTTTTTAAAAAAAAAAAAAATAAATTAATTTTTTCATAAAATTTTTAAAAAAAATTTTCTTAAAATTATTCATTAAAAAAATTTTCGTAAAATTAGATATTTGCCCGCAACAATTAATTTTATTTTCTTATAATACACACACACACACATATATATTTTCAAATAGTATCAAAATATTTCTCTCATATAAATTTTGCTTACAATCAATAAATTAATTGAATTACTGGGGTACCATTATAGTAATTACATCGAACCATAAATAATTTGAATTGCCGGGGTATCATTATTTTTATTAGTTATTATCAATTATTTTCCGAAAACGATAAAAATTTTTTTTTATTTTAAATCGATATTTTTTTATTTTTATTTCGATCATAATGACTACGAACCCAGAACAAAAGGATTCGAACAATCCAAACTTAGGATTAAATCAAAGCGGCGAAAGTCGAATTGATTCGGTACGTGTCCGATTACCACCATTTTGGCCCGCGAACCCGGCGACTTGGTTCATACAAGCCGAGGCACAGTTCCAGGCATATCGGATTACGAATGACGATACAAAATATTGCTTAATTATCGGTGCTTTACCTCCAGAATCATGCGATTCTATTATAGATATTTTATCAAATCCACCAGAGATTGATCGATACAAAAACGTCAAGGCTGCACTAATTAAGCGACATTCAATTTCGGAAACGAAACGACTTGAATCGCTAATAGCAAAAGCCGATATCGGAGATCGAAGCCCTTCAGAATTATTAAGGTCGATGAGACAATTGTCAGGTCAAACGTTCAACGATGATATCATTAAAAATTTATGGTTACGCAAATTACCGCAGGTAATTCATATCGCTTTGGCAGCCGTCGGTGATAAAACATTAACCGAATTAGCCGACGTGGCTGACAAAATTCACGAAGCGCAACAAAATGCTTCCGTTTACGCTGTTGCAGGACCATCAACCGCACCAAACGCAACAAAACCGCAATATCCATCTACATCCGATTTTGGCGCACGACTAGCGCGAATAGAATCAATGATCGCTAGACTCGATGTCGGAAATAATAACCAGTTCAGATCACGACATAATCGTTATAGGTCACGCAGTACAAGCCGGCCTACAAAAAGATTTCGTTCCCCCTCCGCTACGTCGACAAGGCAAACTTTGTGCTGGTACCATAGGAAGTTCGGGGACAAGGCAACGAAATGTACTTGCGTTAAAAAACCAACCGAAAATAACCCAAACTAGTTCGGGCACCGCGTATTGCGGCTACCGGTGCCAATAAATTCACTAGCCGCCTATTTGTCCGTGACGATTCAAATAACATCGTATTCTTAGTCGACACGGGAGCAGATTTATCCGTTTTACCGTGTAAATCTAAATCAAATAATACATCCAATATATCACTTTCTGCCGCAAACGGGACTATTATTAAAACATTTGGTACTAAAATGCTGAAAATAAATCTGGGATTACGTAGAAATTTTACACACGAGTTCATACTAGCCGATATGGATCGGGCTATTATAGGTGCAGATTTTTTAAATAGATTCGGTCTCATTGTCGATCTTAAAAATAGAAAAATAATTGATCCATTGACAAATCTTTCTATTCACACATTAACTGGTACGTCAAACACACCGACACCTAAAATAAATGTGATCAAGAATGAATTCTCAGATCTTTTAGCTGAATTTCCAGATCTCTCTCAACCACCGAACTATTTTAAAGAAGTGCGACATTCTGTAGTACATCATATCGTGACAAAGAACCAATTGCCATTCGCGAAACCTCGTAGACTCGATCCGACTCGGCACGACGCCGCAAAGAAGGAATTCGAATGCATGGTCGAGCTAGGTATTTGTCAACCATCGTCGTCACCCGCTTCTTCTCCTTTACATTTAGTGAAGAAAAAGAATAATGATTGGCGACCATGCGGTGACTACAGACAATTAAACGCAACCATTATTCCGGACAGGTATCCGATACCGCATATACAAAATTTTACCATGCATTTAAATGGTGCAAAAATTTTTTCGAAACTTGATCTTGTACGGGCATATCACTTAATCCCAGTAGCAGACAGTGATATCCATAAGACGGCCATAACGACTCCATTCGGGTTATATGAATTTCGACGAATGCCATTCGGGTTACGTAACGCCGCACAAACTTTTCAGAGATTCATGAATGAAGTTTGTCGTGGACTGAATTTTGTGTTTGTCTACATAGACGACATACTCATTTCATCTCCCGACGCCAAAACACACAAAGAACATCTTCGTCAGCTATTTCAGCGATTATCAGAATATGGAATTACAATAAATCCGTCTAAATGTGTTTTCGGTGTTACTGAGTTAAATTTTCTCAGCCACTACATTAATTCTCAGGGTATTTCTCCATCAGAAGATAAAGTCGAGAGTATTAAAAGTTTTCCGATTCCAACTTCGATCCGTCAAATTCAACGTTTCATCGGAATGGTAAATTATTACCATCGTTTTATTCCGAAATTGGCTGAACTTCTTGCTCCAATCTACGCGTTTCTGGTTCAAGTTACTAAAACCAAAGGCAAAAACAAATCTCTAATCTTGCCAGAAGAGCTCACGCCTGCATTTCAGCTGGTAAAAACAGCGTTAGCTAATGCTACCATGCTTGCACATCCAGAACACGATGGGAAATTAGCTATCGTAACCGATGCGTCAGACATTGCTTTGGGAGCCGCTTTGCAACAATCCACTAAACAAGGTTGGCAGCCCCTCGCGTTCTTATCACGAAAACTGTCACCAGCTGAGACTAAATATTCAGCGTTCGATCGCGAACTTCTTGCGATATATGTTGCAATCAAACACTTTAGATACTCGGTAGAGGGACGGGAATTTACCATCTTTACAGATCATCTACCCCTTATCAATGCGATTTGTTCGAAAACGGAACGTAATCCTCGTCAAACTCGACACCTCGATTATATCGCGCAATTCTCGACAGATATTCGACATATTTCCGGAAAGGATAATGTAGTTGCCGATACTTTGTCGCGTTTTTCGGAAATAGCTGCAACAAATTTGTCCGTAATATCGTTCGCTTTGCAATTTCATTCGAAAACTAGCATTCAAAGAAAATCAGTTTTAGCTGTACAAGAACATGTTACAGACTACATTTTAAACCCACTTTTTAATGTATTTAGCCAGTTTATACCTTTTGTACAAGAAGAACACAAAGCACACTATGAGGAAATTTTAATATTGCTTAAAAATCCGTTTAATGATATAATCTCGGAACATAAATTTTTCAAAAAACTAGAGTCCCTTGAAGTGTTTAAATTTCCACAAATGTTTTCAATAAATAAACAGCTTCAAGAAATTTTTATTCGCGGACATCCAAAATAAAATCGAGGGTTGCCTTTGCGATATAAAATTTCAATTAAAAAAATATTTTCAATCCACAAATATATTATCTGAGACACTTAAAAATACAGTAAATATTTAGAAAAAGCAACCTTACAAAAAGCAACTATTTGAAAATAGCAACCTTTAAAAAAGCAACTGTTTTTCGATTCATTTTTAAAAAAATATTTACAAAAAGCAATTAATCAAAAATAATATACAATAATATACATTTCTGCTTATAAGGGATGATGAGCAAGAAAAAAGCAAAATTAACACTTCAAGAAAAGTGCGATATTCTTGCAAAAATTGAGAACGGAGAAAAAAGTAAAAATTTGTCCAAGTTTTATAATGTTAACAAAAGTTCCATAACAAGAATTAAACAAAATAAACAAAAAATCGAGAACTATGTTGAAAATTCAGTTTTACAACCAACAAAAATTAAAAGGATTTCACCAATTCTTGTTCCTGCAGTAGAAGAAGCTTTATATGAATGGTTTGTAGCTGAACGTTCAAGAAATAACATTGTGTCCAATGAAGATTTGCAAATTAAAGCTCGACAACTTCATTTAAGCTTAGATACTACAATAAATTTTGAAGCTAGTATTGGCTGGGTACAAAACTTTAAGAAGAGACATCTCATTCGTTCTTTAAAAATCTGTGGTGAAAAACTCTCCTCAAATGTTTCAGATGTGCCGTTATTTATAGATAACTTTTTAGAAAAAATAAGAACTGAAAATCTGCAACCCGACCAAATATACAATGCCGATGAGACTGCCTTAGTTTTTAAAAATTTAAATAGTAGAACATTGGTATGAGAAAAATGCTCCAGGACGTAAAAATTCAAAGGAAAGAATAACCATTATGCCATGCACTAATGCTACTGGGCAGCATAGACTACCATAAATGATAATTGGTAAGGCTAAGAATCCCAGATGTTTTAAGGATGTAACTTTACCAAAAATGCATTATAGAGCGTCAAAAAATGCTTGGCAGACTGGTTATTTGTTTAAAGAATGGTTTTTTGAATGTTTTGTACCTGAAGTAAGAAGGTATTTAGAATTACATAATTTGCCAAACAAAGCTATTCTTTTATTAGATAATGCTTCTTGTCACTTATGTACAGATGAATTAACAACAAGTGATGGTAATATTTCTGTTCTATTTTCCCCCCCAATACAACAGCTATTCTTCAACCATTGGACCAAAATATTATGAAGTCTTTGAAGCAAAAATATAGAAAAAAATTGCTATGTAATTTATTATCAATGCCGGGTGACTTTACGCACGATAAAATTAAGCAAATTAGCTTGAAAGACGTTGTGTTTATGATAGTTGATGCCTGGAACGATCTTAAAAGATCAGTTTTGGTTCAAGCGTTCAAACATCTATTTGCTACAAATGAAGATCAAATCTCTAATGTAACACTTGATCTGGATATGTATGATGAAGAAGATAATATACCATTAGCACATCTTTATCGTCAACTTTTACCAAACGAAAATATTTCAAATGATGAGGTTATGGAGTGGGCAGTTGGATTGAATGAAAATTCAAGGTTAACTACAGATGATAATTTAATAGAAGATTTGGACAATAATTTCGCTCAAGAGACGTTAGAAACTGAAGAAGACAATTCATACAATATCAATGATGTAATTAAGTCTTTAAATATAAGTGTTGATTGGGCTGAAAGAAATTTAGAATTGAATGATATAACATCTTTAAGGAAAATTAGAGAAAAAGTTGTTATGAAGAAATATGAAGTCGAAAGCCGATAATATTAAAAAATACGCAAAAACATCACTCATCCTATATTATGTCCATTTAATAAATTTGTTTTAATTTTATTCATAAAATTAATTAGTTTAATTTTATTCATAAAATTAATTAATTATAGATTCACTATAAGTAAGGTGTTTACTAATATTTGAACAATTGTTAAAACTATCCTTATTTTGAATTAATATTACCGCGGTTTTCTGCATTTTGTTGAAATATAATATATAATAAGTCGTTTACATTTTGTTTTTTTCTTTTAAAATGTAGGAAAAAAAATTGCATACTTTATTTAAAAAAAGCAACAAAAATTTGAAAAAGGCAACATTTGAAAAAAAATCGATTCAGAAAAGTTGCTTTTTCTAAATACTTACTGTATTGACAAAATTAAATCTGAAACCAAAATAAACCATTTTATAAACGGAGACGTTTGGAAATCTAAACTTGATTCTGTTGGAGAAAAAATTGTGTTTCCTTTATTTCTTTATTTTGATGCATTTGAAATTAATGATACCGTTGGCCCTCATAGTCAATCCGTTTGTGGTATTTATTACACAGTTCCTGTAATTCCTCAGCATGAGCTATCGCATTTAAATAATATTTTTGTAGCTGGATTTATAAACTCCAAAGATATGAAGAGTTTTGGTAATAACATTACTTTAGCAAAACTTGTAGAAGTTTTAAAAGACCTTGCTATACACGGAATTAATATTATCCTTGAAACCAAAACCACTCAAATATACTTCCAACTTGGACAATTTTTGGGCAATAATTTAGGCCTTAACGAAATATTGGGCTTTACACCTGGGTTTAATTCCAAGCAATATTGTAGAATTTGCACAAGATCAAAAAAGAACTGTCAAGTAGATTCTACTGAAGTTAGTGAAAGTATTAGAAATTATTCTAAATATTTAGAAGAAATAAACTTTGCACAACCCTATCAGCAAGAAATTTCAGCGGTGAGGGAAAATTCTATATTTAATAGCTTGCCTTTTTTTCATATTACTGATAACAAAGTTTGCGATATAATGCATGATATTTTCCTGGGTGTAGGAAAATATAATGTTGCAAAAATCTTAAATTATTTAATTTATGAAAAACAATATTTTTCGCTAGATATGTTTAATTACAAGAAGCAAATGTTTGATTATGGACCATTCCATGTAACATTAGTGTTCCTATTGGAAACATTAGTGTTCCTATTGAAAGATCTCATATAAAAAATTGTAAACTAAAAATGAATGCGGCTGAAATGAAATTGTTTTTACATTTCATTTTACTTATCATAGTAGATCTAGCTGAGAATAACGATCCTATTTTTCAATTCCTTATTATATTTATAAAAATTGTAGATATGATTATGCTCCCAGAATTTGATGATATAATTTTAAATGAGTTAAATAATTTGGTCAGCAATCACAATACATTTTATGTTGAACATTTCAAAGAAAATTTAAAACCCAAGCACCATTACATGGTGCATTATGCTACTGTTATTAAATTAATTGGTCCACTTAGACACTTTTGGTGCTTTCGATTTGAAAGTAAACACCAGATTTTTAAACAATATGCACATATTATTTCGTCGCGAATCAATATTCCATATACTTTATCTATAAAAAGTTCCTTACAGTTTTCTCACTTAGTATCAGGTAATGGTTTTTTGCAAAAAGTTTATTCTTATTTTCAAAACGAATGTTTAATTGATTTAAGATTACTTCCATATTTTAAGAACTTATGCACTAGTATATCATTTTGTACACAAGTAGATAGTTTATGTTTTAAAGGAACATATTATAGTAAAAATGATTTTGTTCAATTTGAAAAAAAAATACTGAAGATATTAAATATTATTTATACCAGAAAAGATAAAGTTTTCTTTATTTGTCAATTAATAAAAACTATATTTTTAGAAGAACTACAATCCTATAAAATTTTGGATTCTTTTAACTGTTATTATGTAAGAAATATTGAAGAAGTTTCATTTCCTGTAAAATCAATTATTTTGTGTAATATTAATGAACGTATTTTAAGATTTTGATATGAAATAGTTTTTAAGAAATTAGATTATGAATTAATAATAAATATATGAAAATGGTATTTAAAAAATTATGCATTTTAATTTTCATTGGTTAAAAATATGGGTTTTAAACCGACTAACAATATTTATTCTTGTTTCTAATATGCCCGATTGTAAAAACAACGATTTCCGTTTTTACGTTATTAAAAATTTCAGTTCTTAATTCAAAGATGACATATTTATTTAAAAAAAATTTTTTGTTGTGACATCAAAAACTTTTATTCTTTTTCGGAATATTAGTTGTTGGATTAAATAAGTGTATTTGTCAGTGAATTAAATATAAGACCATTGTTAATTTAAGAATGATAAATTATTGGGCAAGTTTTAACTAACGTAAATTGTTGGTTCAAATATGATTTTGTTGCAAATACAATGATTTTTTTCTCGGTGTATTGTAACCGATTAAACACAGTCTTTTTACGTTAGTTATAATTATAAATTATCCAATAGTTAAATTATGGTAACAGTTCCTAATCAAAGTGTGCTTCGATTCGGTTATTTTATGGTATTGTGTCGCGCTCGTTACAACATCGGGCTCTCAGTAACGGTTCGGTATTTTTTTTACATCAAAAGTGAAAATTTCTTGTCGGGTGATATTTTAAATTTAAATAATATGATTTTTTAATTTACTATTAATAAAGTTTTGGTCATAAATATTGATGTACACCGTGAGTTTTTATTTTTTTTCAATTTGAAAATGATTATTACCAATTCGATATTGCTTCAAAATTATGGGGAGAAATATTGTTAAAAAAAACACGGATATAAAATCGGATTTCACAATTGATAATTTAAAAAACACCGGTACTTGTAACATTTGTGAAAAATGAAAGTCTTATAGAAGGTTTTCACACTGGAAATCTAACAAAGCACTTAAAGAGGCGACAGCCTAATATATTTGAAAATATTAATGAAGTGGGAAAACAAAGTGCGAAACAGTTTAAATTAGAGAATTATAATATTGTTCATCCAAGAAAGACCTTATGTATAAGTTCGTCAGAAATGATTCAGTTGTGCACAGAATATGTTACACTAAATGGATTTCCGTTGCATACTTCGTAATGCAGTGCTCTAAAAAAATTAATTGATCTTGTAACAAAAGCGCTTGGAATCACTCTAAAAAATTACGAGTATATTCGCGACCAGATAATAAAAAAAGCCAAAACCTATAAAGACTTTATTAAAAAAAGGCATTAAATCTAAATTTGTATCTATTAAAGTTGATAGCACAAGCACTACAAGGCTGCACAGATCGATTATAGGTATTAACATAGTGACATTGCGTGGGACAATTCCACATTTCAGGTAATTCTCTCACATAGAAAATCATCCCACAAAATGTCCTACTAACCAAATCATCCCAAAATATGTGCCACCAAACCGGAATAGTCTGACAATTATGCACAATTTTAAATATTTAAAAAGATTCTGAATTTTTTTGAACTAGCTATCTGGACCATGGGATAACAAGGAAACTGCAAATTATACGCTTTGACTTTCAAACAAATGAAAGCAAATATGTGGCTGCCAGTCATTTGTGTTATTGTTATTTTTATATTATTTAATCTATTTTATATTGTTACATCCGAACCCGAAGCCCTTTTCCATGTTTTAGAATTCTAAGTTAATATTGCAAACATGTGTTTTTAAAGTAAATCAGTAAAAGATAATAAATAAGTAAGTTAAAGATAATTATTCCAAAGTACAGATTTTAAAACCTAAATAACTAAAAGATAATAAATAAGTAAAGTAAAGATAACAGTCCAGATGTAAAAACCTAAATAAATAAACAGATATGTTAAGACATAAATTCAGAATGTAAAAACACATGTAATAGTTTTTAAGATTTAATAATAATTTGGTAACGAGAAGTGCAGTTTGTAATTTTTCAATTTTCTTAAAAATAAATAATAAAAAACAGAACCAAAATACGTTTTCTATATTATTGGCGCAGTCGGTAGAATTTACAAAAAAAATAGACTCTAATATTGTCAAAAAAATTTTTTGTGTAAATAAAAAAAAATGGAAAAGTGCATTTATTTAGTGAAACTATAAAACTTTAACTATAGTTTAAACATTTTGTGTTTAAAAAATTAATAAAAACAGTGAAAATGGCGATTTCAGCAACAGAGGCGCTTGCTCTAATAAAAAATGATCCAGAATTGTATGGTGAGAAAGAATTATTTTCATTTGTAGAGTATTTCAACAGTATTTTTGCACTAAGTATTCCTGCAACTTTGATACCAGTTATAATTATTACTCTGAAAACCAAATTAAAAGGCAAAGCTAGAGAAGTGGTTGATATGAATCCACAGTGCAATACTTGGGATACTATTAAACCATTGTTAATAACAAACTTAGCTAATTTTGCATCAGCTAGAGCGTTGACTGATGAATTAATTGTCATGCAAAATAATTCATCAACTATTGATTTTTATTATAAAATCCAACAGCAAGTAGTAAAGATAGTAAACAAATATCGCCTTGATAATCCTTTGTCTACTGATCAACAAACTGCTGAGTATGGGGCAACTATTAGAAGAATTGCTCTTAAACAATTTAGAGATAAGCTTCGTGAGCCATTCCGAAGTAATCTCGTTGTATGAAATGTTACTTCTATGGAAGATGCACTCATAATTTTAAGGGAATCTTCCTATAACCTCGATGATGCACCTAAAAAACAACCTTATCACAACCAACAATACCAAAATAACAATTTTAAAAATTATAGTAGAAATAGTTTTAATAATAATTTTAAGAAAGATTATAGAAATAGTAATGACAGAAATTCTCAATTTGATAATAGAAATAATAACAGAAATAATAATGTTAATAATAACAATAATAATAATTATAATAAAAATTTGAGTGTTCAAAATAATAGATATGATAACGGTCATAATAAAGGTTCTAGATATAATTCTTCTCAGACTAGATCTCGAAATCAAAATCAAAATCAACACAGTAAAACATATTCTAGTTAAATTTATCTCTATTACATCCAGTGAAATATTTTATTCAGATTTCTATTTGATTTTCTTATTCCATCAGTTGTTTTATTGAGATTTTCAGTTATTCCCATACTTTCCAACAAATTTTCCCGAATTTTCCAATTATTTCAATAACTTACTAGAATAATATTAATATTTAGCATATGTTTAATTAAATTAACTGAATATTAATATAATAATAAGTTAGTGTTTAAAAATATGTTATCTAAAGATGGCGAGAGATCAACTACCTACTCCTGGCTCAAGTAACCAAAAAATTGATTTTATTACCACAATAGGATCTAAAAATATTGAAGAGTTGGAAAAATTAGAAAAAGGAGAAAAATATACTGAATATAAGAATAGATATTTGGATTATAAAGCTAAGCTTTTGCATAATAATCGTGAAGGAAGAGAATATACTACATTGAACGGAGATAGCCATTTTTATGATCGAGTCCCACATAGGCCAGCACCTAGCGCTCCAACTGGAAATAATATGAATGCGATCGTACCGATGGGATTTCGTCACAATGTATCTGATAGAGCAGGAAATATTATGATGATGGCTGAAAATCCAATACCAGAACCTTCTAATTTTATTCACGATGAATTTCAGCAGGGTGTAGACTTTTTACAGAGATTAAGAAATCAAAAAACTCAAATGGAGAAAAAATTTCTTTATAAATATGAAGAAGGACGATTAGCAAAAAATAGATCTAAATTTAAAAAGATAAGGCTAAGTTTGAGATGTTTTTCTGGAATTAGAATGACCTTATTATCTTTGATATTCATATTGCTCATTGCGGATATTACCTTTTCGGAATTGCATAAGTGGAAACATATAAAACGTAACCCACTAAGTCCTGACTATGCTTATGTTCATGATTATGAAGATTTTGCTAGATTCAATAAAATGATACGTAGAATTAAAAATGGGTTAGAAGCTTTATGTCCGGTTATTTTTATGTATCTAACCAGAAAAATTAATGCGTTGAGAGAAGCAAAAAAGATTGATCGAAAGAAGCATCACTATTGGTGAGGCTGTGGAATGCATTGAGATATATGATATCGGAATTAAATCTAATGCCAAATAGTGAGGTTGTGAGTTTTTTCTCAGACCCATCGTGTCCGACCAACATTTAACATATATATAAAAAAGTACAAAAAAAAAAAAAGGCGGTCCGTAACCTAAATAGTCAAATGGCATTAGCAACCCTTTAATTGCTAAAAAAGAGTGATTATTCAAACTGGTTATAGGAAATAAAGATTAAAATTGTTATTAAAAGACAACTTTTCAGGATTTTCATGATCTCTATAAATAGGGGAATGAAAACTGAACATGGTAGACCGTAAGGTGGCATTGACCGCTCTTTGGTCCGTTAAGTAGGTCGCCTCCACGTGGTGCGGACTGGGTAATGCCAAAAGATCTACATGATAGGGGGGACGTAAGTCGAACAGCTCGCTGTCGGCTCCGTATCCTATCTAGATAGGGGGGAATAAAGTCGAACAGTTTTACTGTCGGCTCCGTATCCTATCTTTTGGTCCAGGCGAATGTGGTAGGGGGGATTCAACCGAACAGCTTGCTGTAGGTTCCGTATCCTATCACAGTATTGCTTCTCCTAAAAGCTGGTCTGGTCATGTTTCAGGCAGCCTTTAGGATAACAATAATTACTATCAAAGGGAGTCGTAAACCCGCAGTAATTCGCAAGTGTACGTACTACCTTCATGGTGACCTCAGCAAAGTACGACGCTAGAGGAGAAAACCTTGTAAATAAAAATCCCCAAATCCACGGTGAAACAGTATATGCCAAAGGATGAATGGTTAGTGGGTTACTAGCCGCTAATATGCGAACTCTGGATACCTGGCGACCTCCAGTTTAATACAGCCTTCCCCTGGTAATGCGGAGCTCTGCCAGGGGTGACTTTTCTTCTCGCGCTACTCGTGGGTTCAATTATGGATTTAAACGTAAAAAATAAACAAGGGGCTGATGCCTCCCCAAAGGCATCTACTTCAAAGGCGGAGACCTCAAACGTGAAGTCAGTGGCTAATGACGCGACGGCTTCAAAGGTTCAGGCTAGTGGATCTGAGGCAAAGGTTCCTACCCAATCCATCCCGTCAGGGAAGCTAGCCAGAGGCAGAGGTGCCAGACAATCCTCCAAACTCAGCAGCATAGAGGAAACTCAACTATCAGCAGAGCTGAAGCAGTTGACGCTGTCTGAAAATAAAAAAAGATTAAGCGGCGCAGGCCGTAGACGGTACTCATACCACCGGAATAATGGTAAAACCATTAAAGAAGCGTATGATCTTGCATGCCTTCCCATGCAAGATACCCTAACCCCTGCTCAAGTCCCGAAGAGGTTACGCACACCGTCACAGACACCTCCGGACGTGCAGAATGTTAAGAAGAGGCAACGAACCTCAGAAAAACAGGGCGTCAAGCTTAGACCCGCAGCAGAGGCTCAGTCCTCCAGGTCGGGCACTAGCTATAAGGACGTGGTAAAGGGGATTAGGATCGGTATTATCCATGCCGAACACCCACATCAAATGCTATCCGCTGAGCAGCTAGCTGCCAGTCAAAAATCCATCCTGGCTGCAATCCCAGCAGCAGCTAAAGAGGGGATCAACCCGCAATTTGGTGGCCTTAGCCTCAAACCGGGATGGATGCTGATAAGTTGCCTGGATGAGAAAACATCCAAATGGCTGGAGCAGATTGTTCCAAAAGTAACGGACGGGTCAACCAAAATCAAGGCCGTCCGTGAGGAAAATATCCCGAAGGTGGAAGTGATCACGGGATTTTTTCCAGCTGAAGAGGACTCAACAGAGGACATCCTCATCCTCATAGATTCACAGAATCCTAATCTCCGCGCAGCGAACTGGAAGGTACTTAACAGGCGGAAAGAAGGCACCTGCGCGGTGATCACATTCTCCATTGACTGCCAATCAATGGAGAAATTAAAGCAGATTGGGTTTAGGATCTGCTACAAATTCTCTGGCATCACACTCCGGCCAAAAATAAAGGAGAGGAACAGCGGCGAGCCGCCCGCCTCCAGTGATGTCAAAGCCACCACAGAATAATCACCTCAAGGTGATTCAAGCGAACCTCCATCGAGCAGGAGCGGCCACGGACGTACTTACATGGAGGTTCGCTAAAGAGGAATTCCAAGTGGCCCTCCTACAGGAACCTCGAGCTACCACAGGTAAGGTACTTGATATTCCTAAAACCTTAGGTAAGTTAATTTTTGACAAAAATAGTAGCAGACCTAGAACTGCAATTCTTCTGTCATCCAAAATTAGCTATCTAAACATTCCAATTTTCATCCGAACAGATCTCGTAGCTGTACTGGTGAAACTACCAACCCCAGGGGGTTTTCAAGAGGTCATTATCGCCTCGGCCTACTTCCCTGGAGAAGAGCTAGAAGCTCCACCCAAGGACATCATAGAGTTAGTGGAATACAGCAAAAGCCACAAGCTACCAGTCATCCTGGGCTGTGATGTCAACGCTCACCATATAGTATGGGGTAGCAGAGATATTAATAAAAGAGGTGAGTCACTTTTAGAATATCTTTCTACTAACAACCTAGATATATTAAATAGGGGTAATTCCCCCACTTTTGAAAACAGTATTAGGCAGGAAGTACTTGACTTAACTATTGTAAGCCCCTGTCTCACTCATAAATGTGTAAATTGGCATGTCTCAAAGGCAGCTTCCTTATCCGACCATAAGCACATTTGTTTTGAACTGCGCACTTCTCACGCTGTGAGCTGTGCAACGTTCAGAAATCCTAAGCGTACCAACTGGCCTCAGTACCAAGAAACACTTAGGTACGAAATAAACTACTCAGAGGCGACAATCAACAGCCCAGACTGTATTGACCTCCAAGCCAACCAACTTGTCACAAGCATCATCAATGCTTTTGAATTAAGTTGTCCTATTTCACAAAAGACTTACTCTAAAGATGTACCATGGTGGAATAAGGAACTAGCGGACAAACGCAAAGAAACAAGGAAGATGTTCAACAGAGCAAAGACCTTCGGTATATGGGAGGAGTATAAATCCACCCTTACCGAATACAACAACCTTCTTAGGAAGTCTAAGAGGGAGTCATGGAGGAAGCTGTGTGAAGAGATCACAGATCTTCCAGCGGCCTCCCGTTTACAAAAGGTACTAGCTAAAGATATTCCCGTAGATATCGGTTTGCTAGAGAGACAAGATGGTTCTCTAACAACAAGTAGCTCTGAAACACTAGAAGTTTTACTAGACACTCACTTTCCGGGCTGCAAACTCATAAATAATCCAGAAGATGAAGAGGCAGTAGCAGTAGGACTGCGTCCTACACCACGCAGTAGAAGCCTCGCTAATAAAATCTTCACTCCGGAAAAGATCAGATGGGCAATAAACAACTTTAAACCCTACAAATCGGCCGGAGATGACAAAATTTTCCCTGCACTCCTGCAACAGGGATTGGAGATTCTTATGCCCAATATGCTAAAAATCTTCAAAGCCAGTTTTATATGGGGATATATCCCAACTGTCTGGAGGAAAGCTAGGGTGGTTTTCATACCAAAGGCAGGGAACCGTCCCATTGAAAACCCTAAATCATACCGCCCCATAAGTCTTACCTCCTTCTTCATTAAAACAATGGAGAAACTAGTGGATCACCACATTAGGACCGGTGTAAACAAGGTTCGACTTCACTATAAGCAGCACGCTTACCAAAAAGGGAAGTCTACTGAATCAGCCCTTCACGACCTTGTAAAGTCAATAGAAAAGGCAACTGAATACAAAGAAGTGGCACTATGTGCATTCCTGGACATAGAGGGTGCCTTTGACAACACTCCTCACGAAGCCATTGTGGCAGCAGCCAGGAATAAAGGAATAGAACTGCCGACGATCAAATGGATTCAAGCCATGCTTCAAAGTCGGACGACAACGGCGGAACTTGGTGGTAACTCTTTAACAGCACAAACCTATAGGGGTTGCCCCCAAGGAGGTGTCCTATCTCCACTGTTATGGTCCATTGTTGTTGATGAGCTACTTCAGAACCTTCATGATTCTGGTTTCGAGGTAATAGGATATGCCGACGACCTAGTCATCATAATCAGGGGCAAATACGAAAATATCATATCTAGTAGACTCCAATTGGCTTTAAACAGGACAATGAACTGGTGCAAATCCAAAAATCTACAGATAAACCCAAACAAAACGATAATTATACCATTTACCAAAAGGAAAGTGATCAACATTACTGCACCCTCAATAAGTGGTATAACCATACCCTGTTCCAATGAAGTAAAATACCTAGGTATCACACTAGACAGTAAACTTAATTGGAACAACCACATTGAAAGGACTCATGCCAAGGCAATAAAGGCGATATGGGCCTGCAAAAGTATGTTTGGTAGGAAATGGGGGCTACATCCCAAAATGATCTACTGGAGCTACAGAACGATCATCCTACCTATTATAACATACGGATGCACAGTATGGTGGACTAAAACACTCCAACGCAAAGCACAGGCGAAACTAGGAAAGATCCAAAGACTGGCCTGTCTAGGTATAACAGGTGCTATGAAAACCTGTCCCACAGCAGCAATGGAAATGTTCCTAAACCTTCCGCCAATACACCTCCTTGTTAAGAAAGAGGCAGCGAGAGGTCTGCTGCGCATTCAGAAGGGAAAGAATTATTACTCAGGAGACCTTAAAGGACATCTTCAGCTCCTGAATAATCCCAAAATAAAGGAACTAACCTCAATTTTATCGGATGTAATGCCGACCACTTACAACTTTGATTTCCCTTTCAAAGTCGTAATCAGTGAACGCAGTGACTGGCAATCAAGGCTTCCTGAATTAGAATCGGATGCGTCCGTTTGGTTCACGGACGGTTCCCGAACCACAGAGGGTACGGGTGCCGGGATCAAAGGTCCAAACTTCTCTGCATCCCTACCACTCGGTAAAGAAGCCACAATCTTTCAAGCCGAACTGATCGCGGTAGATCTGTGTGTCCAAGAGAATCTCAGGATAGCGCAGCGAAATAAAACAATTTACATTCTTTCAGACAGTCAAGCTGTTCTCAAAGCTCTAGTCTCCCACAGGCAGGAGTCAATGCTGGTCTGGGAATGTCTCCAAAAACTCATCACCCTGGCAAAGAGGAACTGTGTTACCTTAATGTGGGTGCCAGGTCACATAGGAGTCGCTGGAAATGAAGAGGCAGACCGCCTTGCCAAAAATGGTTCTAAAACAAAACTAATTGGACCAGAACCATTCTGCGGTAAACCAAGAGGACACTCCAAATTTGTACTCAACAGATGGATAGAGCAAGAGCATAGGCTCTACTGGGGAAAACTCCCTAAACTCACGATATCCAAGAAACTTATCACACCAAATAGGATCAAGGTGGATAAACTATTAAACCTCAGCAAAAAGGACATTCGTACCTTAATAGGTCTCATAACTGGGCATAGCCCTGTACTCTACCACCTCAAGAAAATGGGACTGGCTGAGGAGGACAGTTGTCGCCTCTGTCACAATGACAGGGAAACAACGGAACACCTTCTATGCTACTGCGAAGCAGCTGCAAGAAGAAGACTCAATCATCTAGGAAAGGGTATTCTCACCACAGATGAACTCGCCAATATGGCTCCCGAATCCATATTAAGGTTCTATCGTTCTCTTAATATGGACTAGGGAGAAAGGGGCAGTAAACGCACAATAGATCTGAAGGTCGCAGTGCTCTCTTGCGTTCCCCAAAAAAAAAAAAAAAAAAAAAAGTGTTTTATTAAAAAATAAAGTGTTATAATAAAAAAAATATTATTAAAAGAGCCGAATATAAACAATTATTAGAAAAGAAAAATTTTTTTAGAAAGCGTCTAAAAAACAAGGTAAGTAAATATATGTATTCAGTATTGCCGGAAAAAAAAATTAGAAAATAATTTTGATAACAAATTAGAATTTTCAAATAAAATTAAACCATTTGAAATTTCTAATCAATTATATTAGAATTTTAATTTTATAAATTGCAAGTTTTGTTGGAATTTATAATTTTTTTGGAAATTTATATATAATATAGGTAAATATAAAATAATAAAAAAAACAAATAATAATACTCTAGTGAAAATTAACAAATTTAATTGAGAATTCAATAAAAAATAACATAAATCTAGTGAAAATTATTGAAAATCTGTTGATATTCATTAAATTATTTATTGAATAACAACAGATTTTCAATTATTTCCACTAGATATATGTTCTTTATTATTGATTTTTCAATAGATTTCACTAGATTTTAAATTGATTTTTCAATAGATTTCACTAGATTTTATTATGAATTATAATTATCAATGGATTTTTATTAAGTTATTATTTTTTAATTTTAGAAAATGAATGAATCTGAATTGGCTACATTTTTAATGACGGAAGGTATAGATGAAGAAGTGGCTAATATTCTTAAAGGTTTTTAAATTTTAAATTATTTAAAGACACAAAATTATTATTGATAATATACTCGTAAATATGAAATGTTTCATATGTATGGAAGAAATTCCTGGACTTATACGTGGGATTAAAAATCATTTCATATCCATACATAATGTTGCCTTCAAGTACGGCAACTCAAAAGGATATTTTGCTTGTATGGAAAATAAATGCTATCAGAATTTTTCCTCATTTCAAAGTCTTACTAGACATTATTTAAAAAAACATCCATTTTCTAACTCAATTGCAAACCAATTTGCAGAACAAACATTTGATTTTCTAAGCAATAGTGAATATCAAAATAATGAAAGTTTTGAAAATATGTCAGAAGATACTATCAAAGTTACTGAAGAGTACATTAAGTTAATTATAAATAACTTTTTTTGTGAATTACGATGTCACTCAAATGTACCAGAGTCAACAATCAATATTTTTTGGGAAAAATTTGTATTTGTTATAGAAAAAATTTCAGAATATTATAAACAAATAGTTCAAACAAAGTTAACATCAATTGGTCAACCTGAAGCAATACAAAACTGCTTGTATAAATTTAATATCTCTCATTTATTATCAGTAACAAAAAGCTATCAAAGCCAAGTTAAATATATAAAGAATAAAATTGGTTACGTCACGGGAACCGAAATTCCACTTGGATCATGGATAGATAATGTATTTAAAAATGGAATTGTAATCCAAAAACAAATTTTTGAAACATTTCAATACATTTCGATTAAAGAAACGTTAGTAATTTTGTCTCAAAATACGAATTTCAGTACATTGATTGAAAATGAAAAATGTAGTCAAGATAGTAATATTTTAAGATCGTATTTGGATTCTGAAGATTTTAAAAACGATTCTTTTCTTCAAAAATATAAATTAACTTTACGATTGAATTTGTATTACGATGATTTGGAAATTGCTAATCCTTTAGGTTCTAGAAGTACATTTTACAAATTAGGTGTTTTTTATTATACCATTCAAAACATCTAGGGAAAGTTTAATTCCAATATAAACAATATATTTATTTTAGCTATAGTATATACTGAAGATTTAAAAAAATATGGATTTGATAAAATACTAAAGTCATTTACGGATGAACTAAAAGAATTAGAGAGTGAACAAGGAATACCAATTAAAATAAATGATCGAGCTTATAAATTGAGAGCCACTCTTGTCCGCTGCGTTAGTGTTAATTTAGCACTTAATGACATGTTGGGTTTCGCAAGCCCTGCATCTAAAGTTTTTTGTCGACAGTGTATAGTAAACAGAGATGATTTTTTAAATGATTATACCATTATTCATCCGAATCGAAATATAACTAGTCATAGTAAACATATTAAACTTGCAAAATTAGATAATAAATATATAAAAAAATACGGGGTGAGGAGCGATTCAATTTTAAACTCATGTCGTAGCTTTCATGCAGCAAAGAATTTCAGCTTTGATCCATTTAATGATTTATTGGAGGGTATTGTTCCGATGGAAATAAAACTAGTATTGAATTATTTTATAAATGACAAAAAAAAATTTACTGTCGCAATATTAAACGAAAGAATAAATTCCTTTCATTATGCGTTTATAGAAAAAAAGAATAAACCCAGTCCAAATTTTACAAATATAATGATACGTTCAAAGTCAAATAAAATTAAACAGAAAGCTGTGCAGTCGTGGTTACTTTTGAGATCTCTACCTTTTATGATAGAAGAATTTATATCAATATTGGTTTTTTTAGTAAAAATTTTAGAAATCGTGTTTTCAGATGTTTTAACACAATATATGATATGTGAACTCAATTATTTAATACATATTCACCACAAATTTTTCAAAATATTATTTCCTTGTAAAAACATGATTAATAAACATCACTATGTTCTACATTATGCTCATAACATTCAAAAATTCGGTCCATTACTATATTCATCATGTTTAAGATACGAAAGCAAACACAGTCCTTTAAAACAACAAATAATAAATGGTAAAAATTTTAAGAATATTCCAAAAAGTATTGCTAAAAGACAATTACTTAAACAGAATTGTTATATAAATACCGCACAATTTGAGACTTGTAAAATAGTAAAACAATCTTGTAGATTTGCTCACGCATCAAAATTTTTAAGCAAAAATTTTATTTTCGAAAAGTGTAATGAATTGAGCCTCATGCAATCTATATAAAATCTTTGTTTTTAAATGGAGTTGAATATCATCCTAATTTAGTTATAAATTTGAATGAAAAATATTCAGAAAATGAAACTTCATTCCCATGTTTCAGTTTAATCAGTGAAATTTTTGAAATTAAAGAAAGCATTTTTTTAAAATGTACCATTATAAATATTATTGAATTTGTTGAGGATCTTAATGCTTTCAAAGTTGATGAAATTAAAGACACTGACCAATCTATTATTATTGATATAAAAGAAGTTGAAGATCGTAATCCTACCGGATTTTGGCGCATTACAGGCAAATCTGCGAAATATATCGCCATTAAATACAGATATTTTTAATAAAAGTTGAATATAGAAATTTAAATTTAGTTAGTAGATTTTAGATTATTATTATAATATATTCCAAACTTATTGAAAACTTAATTCATATTTATTTTATAAATTTATTGCATAATTAAATTCATGACTAAATATAGCCGAAGAAGTAGATGAAAGTGTTGCAAGAGACATTGAAGAAAAAGATTTAATAGCTCTAAATATAAAGCTAGGTCCAAGAAAAAAATGTCTCAGAGTCTTGAAACAATTTCAGATTCATAATGATAATGATCAAAATATTATATTTATATCTCAGCCAAATATCGCTGAGCATTTACAGATACCACAATCGCCTTCAACTTCAACTGTATCATCTTCGCTAAATCAGTTTTCCCAATCACCATCAACTTCAATTTCGTGTTTCGATGAACTAGAGGAGCGTAAAATATATAATATGGTAAGTTTACCTGAAAAAAATTGATTTTTTTTTTTAAATTAAAATTTATAGGATCGTAATTTGGTAGCTGTTCTTCAACAAAATATTTTGGGGAAAAAACTGGCCGATAAGCTATTACAAAATCAAGAGCTTGATTTAAAAGAAACTAAGTGCTTTAACAAAATTGTTGTTGACGATTTAATATGGTTGCCAACAGTGCCTTTTTGGCCTTGAGACTCCAGTTTTAGAGAGATTTCTCCAGTCTCCAGTTTCACTGGTAATTTCTCAAGTAATGTCAAAAAAATTCGTAAAAATCGCTGTTTATCAAGCTCCAGTAGCAATCTAGCGGAAGTAGTGATGGGCTCCCGGGAAATCCCGGGAGGATAATCCCGGGATTTTTATAAAATTTTAATATCCCGAATCCCGGGAAATAAAGATAATTTCCCGGGAAAGAAATCTAAAATTTAAAAAGTCTAGAAACACATCTAGCTTTTTAGAATAATGCAGCCTAGCACCCAAAAAAAAGTTTTCTGAACGAATCCATAATCCAGCCTAGTAATAAAGAACAGTTTTTTTGACAGCTATCAATGTCATGTCATAGTTGTCGATGTTCATTTATTTATTCAGTTTATTTTTGTCCATGTAATATATAAATTTTTATAGGTAAAATTTTTATTATAATTATTAAAGAATTATTTTGAATAATAATTGTCTCTTGTTATACAACATTAAATAGCTATATCACATTCAGTGTCCCAAAAATGGTTGATGGAAACAAAAACATTACAGAAGCATGGAAATATTTTTTAAAACTTGACAACGAAAAGGCTAAATGTACCAAATGTGGTAAATATATTGCTTGTAAGGGATCATCTACCAGTGGTCTAAATCGCCATTTAGCTTCAGTACATTCAATAGATATTAATATTAACAAGCGCAAAGAATTTGGTGGACATGATGACGAACAATGTCCTTCTAAACGCTCGAAATTTCTACAAAAACAATTGACACAGTTTCTGCCCACCAAAAGAGAATCACTATCTGAAATTGTTGCAAAACTTGCTGCTGTTGATGGCTTTTCTGTAAATGCGATATGCAAAAGCCAATTCATTCGACAAGCTTGAAGAAACCAACAGTATATTTTGCCCAAAGTACACAAACATGTGATGAAACTAATTTATGAGTATTTTGAAATAGCAAGAAAAAAAACTATTGATAAAATTAAAAACTTAAAACAAAATGAAGCCAAATTCAGTCTTACACTGGATGAGTGGACCAGCTTAAAAAATCGGAGGTATATAAATGTAAATATTCACATCTTAGGTGGAGATGTAATTAATTTAGGACTTGTCAAAATCACTGGGAGTTGTCCTGCTGAAAAAGCTCTAACTTATGTAGATCAAAAGCTAAATGAATTTGGTTTATCAGGTGATTATGATGTCGTAGCAGCAACAACCGATGGCGCATCTGTAATGAAAAAGTTTGGTCGAATTTCACAATACTATCACCAACAGTGCTACAATCACGCTATTCATTTATCTGTTATTGATATAATTTATAAACATGTTGAAGAAGTTGATCCTGAAATACATGAAAGTGAACAAGACAATTACTCTTGTAGTGAGGATGATTCTTTTTCGGATGCATTTTCAGTTACATCTTATATTAATAATGAAGAAGTTTTAATATTAAGGCCCGATATTAAAACTGGTTTAAACAATGTTCGAAAAATTGTCAGATTATTCAGGTTATCTCCAGTCAAAAATTATATTTTGCAAAATTATATAAATATTGAACACGGACGAGAGTTAATCTCACTTCTCGACTGTAAAACCAGATGGAACAGTATTGAGCCCTTGCTAGAACGGTTCTTTAAAGTTCTCGATTGTATTCTCAAAACTTTAAATGATTTAAATTTTTCCAGCTATTGGGAGCGTGAGTTTGAAGAACCACTTCGTGATTTGTTGAACATTTTAAAACCTATTAGTATAGCTGTGGAAGCCCTGGGAAGAAGAGATAGTAACTTAATCACTAGTGATGCTATTCTTTTATTTCTTTACAACTCGTTAGAAGAATACGATTCAAATTTTGCAAAAGAATTATTGCAATCTATAAAGAAACGAATTACAGAAAGAAGAAATGTAGAATTAGTTTCTTTGTTAAAATATTTACAAAATCCAGATTATCTTGATGGTGAAAACAATGTTGATTTCCCAATTTGCACAAAATATGCTATAACAAAATTAACAAAACAATTTATGTACAGACTTTTCAAAACTAGTGAAGGAGACACTGCAGTTGAAAATAATGCAGTAGCAGTAGATTCTGATTCTGACTGTGATATTGTCGAAGTAAATAAAAATATTCTTTCTACGGCCAGCGCCGGATAGCCCATATGGACACTTTGGGCAGTTGCCCAGGGCCCACTCTTTTAGAGGGCCCACCAAATGATTATACTTCTACTAAAATTATTTCTAATAAAAAATTACATATTTCACATTTAACACATTTTATGTCAATGGATTTGCAGTTAATCCATCTAGCATCAAATTTTGATTTTCAAATTCATTTCAAAAAATTTTATTCGAAGTTATTGATTTAGATTTGGTTTATATTTGCTTAACGGGCTAGCAAATTTTTTGCTTTATGGGATTATTTTTTGACATTTTCGCTGTCAGTTGAATTTAAATGTCAACCATATTAAGAAATAATATATGTAGTATAAATAAAATTATTTGTTAGGTACCATAATAATTTAAATTTGGTAATTATTTTAATATTTAATTGGAAAATATTATAAAATTATTATATAAAAAATGCTTTACCCCACAGAACTCTAAAATGTCTTCAAAAAAATATAAAAGCGGTCATGAAAAGCGTAAAATTAAAGAAAACAGGGAAAAGGAAATAAACAAATGTGCAAAACTGGATAAATATTTTATGGTACATGAACATGATATCACGAAACCCGCGCAGGTGCAAGTATTATCCCAGAAAAATTTAAGTCAAACTAATTTAATCGATGATCAAAATAATTCTGAATTACAACAAATAGAAACAGAAATAGAAAGAGCGATTGATAATCAAACTGATGATCAAAATAATTCTGAATTACAACAAATAGAAACAGAAATAGAAAGAGCGATTGATAATCAAACTAGTATTGATTATAGTGATTTAGCATTATGGCCCGATATAGTGAACCCCGATATGATAAATTTTTGTTTGAACAAAGAATCATCTTACTTTCAAAACATAAATTCACAGCAGAACTATCCACTTTCACTGCGATCTTATGGAAAGAGCAATAGACTTCTGCCTCATAGAATTTTTCAAAAACATATGCAAAACAATCAACAAATTAATAGAATCTGGTTGTGCTATTCGCCTAGTTCCGGAAATATTTATTGTTTTTGCTGTAAAATGTTGTCAAAATCAAATATAGCATTTACTACTGGATTTTCGGATTGGAAACATGTAGATAATTGTGTAGCATCACATGAAAAAAGTCACGATCATGAAAAATATTTATTAGCGTGGATAACCAGAAAAGCAAATATTAACAATATTGATAGAACATTTAAATTAGAAATTCTAAGGCAGTCGGAATATTGGTATCAAATTTTAAAACGTGTTGTCGCGATTGTTAAATTTCTTAGTGAAAGAGGATTGTCGTTTAGAGGTGATACAGAACATTTTGGTTCAATACGTAATGGTAATTTTATGGGTTGTTTAGAATTGATAGCAGAGTTTGATCCTTTCATAAAGGAACATATAGACAAATGTATATCAAACACGAAAAGATCTGTAACATATCTATCGAAAACTGTATACGAAGAAATTATAGAATTGATGGGAAAACAGGTTCTGAAGAAAATTATTACTGATATCAACGATAAATCCACAGATTAGTAGTAACGACTGCGTAGCGGCTCTGTGGCACAAAATTGAACACGAGTACTCCACGGAGGTGATCTTAGTATCATGCTACCTCCCTTACGACTCACCACATCCACCTCCATCACAGGATATGGTAAATGTCGTAGAGTACTGCAAAAGGAAACAAAAACAATTGGTTATAGGCTGCGACGCCAAGGCCCACCATACAGTGTGGGGAAGCACAAATACAAATGAAAGGGGTAAGTCATTACTTGATTTTTTACTAAGCAGTGATTTATTCTTAATGAACAAAGGTTGCAAACCTACCTTTAGAAATAGGCACAGGGAACAGGTAATCGATATCACGCTTGCATCGGGGCGGATTCATGAATCAATCAAGAACTGGCACGTCTCAGACGAGCTATCCCTATCGGATCATTCATGGATCTGCTTCGACGTAAGTTCGGATCGGAAAATAGCTGAACCCTTTAGAAACCCTAATAAAACAAACTGGCAAAAATACAAAGAAATATTAGACAGTAAACTAGATATAGTAGGCGCTCCTAGTGAGCTAACACTTACACAAGATATCGAGACAGAGGCAAATTTTCTTACCCAATCCTTAGTTGAATCGTTCATAGAGGCATGTCCTCTAAGTAAACCTAACAGCAATGCTAGGCAAACTTGGATGACAGGCGATATCCTGAACAAAAGAAAAGAAGTCAGAAGACTTCATAACCGGGCGAAAAATAATGATTCGGATTCACTCTGGGACGACTACATAAATGCTCAACGTGAGTACAAAAAGATATGTAGGAAAGCCCAAAGAGAATCCTGGAAATCCTTCACGGAACAGATTAACAGCGTAAGCGAAACGGCCAGAATTAAGAAAATTCTAGCAAAAACACATACGCAACCTGAACTACTAGAATATGCTGATGGTAGGCGTTCGGATTCGACGAAAGAATCACTAGAAATCCTGCTAAACGCGAATTTTCCGGGGTGTCTAGGAAGCAGAGCAAATCTCGAAAATACTTCCTCAAGGATACCAGCGGAAACCGGTCTGCAAATAAACGAGCTAGTATCAACGGAAAAGGTTAGATGGGCAATTAACTCTTTCAAGCCCTACAAATCTCCAGGAAAAGACGGTGTATACCCAGCCCTGCTGCAGAACACGAGTATGGCTTTTGTCGACAGACTATGCGACACGTATAGAGCCTGTCTCAAATTAGGCTATATCCCTGTTTCTTGGCAGGAATCCAAGGTTATTTTTATCCCTAAACCAGGTAAAAATAGCTATGCATCATCTAACGCATATAGACCTATTAGCTTAACCTCTTTCCTGTTGAAAACACTGGAAAGAATAATTGAAGTCGAGCTAAGATCGAAAATATCGAACTCAACGCTCTCACGATACCAACACGCTTATTGCAAAGGCAGATCAGTCGAATCAGCCTTGCATAACGTAGTACATATAATCGAAAAAGCATTCACGGTAAAAAATTCAACACTCGGAATGTTTATAGATATAGAAGGCGCATTTAACAATGTCAAAACCGACTCAATGATAGATAGTCTTAACAGGAAAGGAGTACACCCCTTGTTGGTTAACTGGATATCCTTCATGTTAAGAAATAGAATAATACACGCAAACTTCGGAAACTCCTCGGAGGTCGGGTACGCTAGAAATGGTACTCCACAGGGAGGCATTTTATCTCCTCTTCTGTGGCTTCTGGTAATGGATGACCTCTTACAGGAACTCACGGAAGCCGGTTACCATATTGTCTGCTATGCGGACGATCTGGCTATACTAGCAACGGGTAAATTTGAAAACACACTAGCCGAGCTTATGCAGAGTGCGTTGACTATTGTCCGTCGCTGGGCAACTAAAAACGGACTCAGAATAAACCCGGGTAAAACGGAGTTATGTCTTTTTACAAAGAAAAGGAGGATTCCCAACATAAACCTCCCTAAGATAGATGACATCAGGCTAACCTTGACAGATCGGGTCAAATTCCTAGGTGTCATTTTGGACAAGAAATTGCAATGGAAGCATCATCTGCAACAGAAAGCTTCGAAGGCTATCAAAGTTTTCTGGACTTGCAGAAGTGCAATAGGTAAGAAGTGGGGCCTGTTACCTAAACAAATCCACTGGATTTATATTAGCGTAATACGGCCAATATTAACTTATGGTGCCATAGTATGGTGGAACTCTCTTAGCATAGGTTCAAATCTGAAGATTTACGAAAGAGTACAACGCCAATGCTGCCTACGCATAACGGGGGCAATCCGTAGTACGCCTACAAGGGCATTGGAAACTGTACTAAACATTCACCAAATCGATATCCACGTTAGGAAGGTAGCTGCGAACACTGCTATTCGCTTAAACCTGAACGGGAAATGGTTAAAAACACATCAAGGCACGCCGCACGAGGAGATCGCGGAAATCATCGCTGCAGCGGGCTACAATATAGATAACGTAAGTGATTACATCATTAAACAGGTAAAATTCAACGATAAATACACGGTAAGATTACCTTCAAGAAGGGAATGGGAAAATGGAAATCCGATTCCCCGAAATAGCATGGTGATCTATACCGACGGTTCTAAAATGGAGACAGGATGCGGTGCAGGAATATTCGCAGATGATCCAGATCTGGCAATTAGCTTCAGACTAGATCATCATTGCACTATTTTCCAAGCGGAGATTGCGGCAATAAATAAAGCTGCAATAACGTTAAATCTGCAACAAATCACAGACAAGCGTATAGTTATATGTTCAGATAGTCAGGCAGCGCTAAAAGCGCTTGCAAATAAGGCTGTCAAATCGAAAATAGTTCAGGAATGCAGGGAAAACCTGAATCTCTTGGCAAATAGGAATGTTTTAAAAATCCTATGGTCACCGGGTCACTGTATGATCGTAGGCAATGAGACAGCTGATGAAATGGCTAGGCACGGGGCCACAAATGACTCCCTTGAGGTCTATCAGATCGGACACCCAGCAACATTCTCTAAAATGTTGCTGGAAAACTGGGCTAAACACAGCAACACTCTTAGATGGACAGATCTCAATGGTTGTGTTAATACAAAACTTTTTTGGGGCTGTCCTGACATTAAGAAAACTAGGTCAATTTTATCAATGAATAAAGCTACGGCTAGACTATACACTGGTATTGTCACGGGACACATAATCTTAAGGAAACATGGGGCCCGGCTAGGACTTACAAGCAACTCCCAATGCAGGGGCTGCGAAGAAGAAGAGGAATCACTTGAACACCTTTTATGCCACTGTCCATCGGTGCGCCTTAGGAGACTGAAAAATTTAGACTGTCACTTTCTAAATAACCTTGAAGAGGCAGCAGAAATTAAGCCCTCTAAACTGATTAATTTCTTTAAGGAGGTGGGATGGGTCGATGAGCTGTAAACTTTGGCCATCGGCGGGAGTGTACAACGGGCCCAATGTGGCTTCAGTGCGTGGGGAAAACGACATCCCCCTCCTTAAGAACCAACCAACCAACCAACGATAAATCCAAATATTTTGCAATAATAGTGGACGCCACTCCAGATTTATCACATGTCGATCAACTTTCAATTATTATTCGGTACTGCTATAATGGAGATATATTTGAAAGATTCTTAACATTTTGCGCAATTTGTAGCCATACAGGTATATCATTGTTTAATGTTATCAAAAATTTCTTAGATCAAAATGGTTTAAGTTTACAAAATTGTAGAGGGCAGTCTTACGACAATGCCGCAAATATGTCAGGTAAATATAATGGGTTGCAAGCTCATATGAAAAAAGAAAACCATCTTATTGAATATATGCCATGCGCTGCCCATTCCCTAAATCTTGTTGGGGAAGAAGCTGTAAAAATTAATACTGATGTTGTAAATTTTTTCGGTCTTATTCAAAAAATTTACGTATTTTTTTCTTCGTCTACGCATAGGTGGGCTTTGTTATCTGCGCATCGTGAACATTTTTTATCAGTGAAAAAATTAAGTCAAACTCGATGGAATAGCCACTATGAGGCAGTGAAAGCATTGAAATTAGGATATGCTTCTACTCTAGAAGTACTATCTAATATATTTAAAAGTGAGGAAGAAAATCCTGACTCTAAAAATGAAGCATATGGCATATATAAAAATATGATAAAACTAGAAAGCGGTATTTTAATTTTACTTTGGGAAGAAATTTTAGAAAGGTTTAATGTAGTGAGTAAAAAGCTACAAACACCTGGATTAGATTTAAATCAAGGATATTTATTAATATCATCTCTTAAACAATTTCTTAACGATAAAAGAAAATATATTGTCCAAGAAATCGAGAAATATGAATTAACAGCAAAACAACTAAGTCCCTATATGAATCAAGATTATTATGATAAAAATAAAAGAGTCAAAAAAAATCTTTATACAAATGGTGACTCAGGTACAGACATATTAAGGGGAAGAGATAAATTTCGTATTTCTACAATCAATATTTTAATTGACAAATTAATTGTAGAGCTTAATAAAAGAGAGGTAGTATATGAAAAAACTGGCAGAAATTTTAAATTCTTGTACGAGATCGGAAATTTAAATATCGAAGAAATCGATACCGAAAGTTTAGATTATGTTTTAGAAACATACTATGTTGACATAGATTGTTATTTAAAAAACGAATGTGTTCAATTTAAACAATATCTTCAAAACTCTAATATATATAAGAAAGACTTAATAGTTAAATGTCATGACATGTTAAAGTTGATATATAAAAAAAAATTAAAAGATGTTTTTCCTAATTTATACACTATATTGAAAATATATTTAACTATGCCAATAACTAATTGTGAGGCAGAAAGGAGTTTTTCAAGATTGAGTTTTATCAAAAATAAATATAGAACAACTATGAGTGATAAAAGACTGAATTATTTAACATTATTATCTATAGAGGCTGATATCTGTGGTGACTCAGGAATCACCCTGTAATAATATTTACAAAACTCGTCTAAGTTCTTAAAATAATTTATTATAAAAATGAGTTAGCAACAGAGTTAATTATTATTGTTATTATTATCATTGCACATTTGGCAAACGCCGATTGGTTAATTGCAATTCAGCAATTAACCAATATGCATGATTTAGATAATAAAAAGAAATTCAACAGCTTCATTCTTATCAGTTGTGATTAGATGCTAAACCGACGTGGTAAAATAAATTTATATTTTCGACAGAAATAATATTAATACGGTGTGCGTTAAAGTAATAAATATAAAATAAATTAAATCAAATATTATTCTAAATTAAAATTAATAAATTAGTTTGTGACTTTATAAATTAAGTTAGTTGTTTGAAAATAAATATTAAATTAAGATTAAAAATGTTTGTGAATAAATAGAAACATTAAATATAAACTATAAAACAAATCATCTTTTATTTTAACCGAACAACTACAATTGGTGACCCCAGTTTGAACATTAATACATTTAAAAAATTTAAAGTTACAAACAGAAATCTATTTAATCTATTTAGTATATTTAAAAAAAAAGTAAAAAGTTACACCATAATCAGTTTTTTTTTTTAAAATTTATAAATAATAAACTTTAATAATTTAAATTTACGAAATAAAAACAGTTTAAACTTTGTGGTGAAAAGAATATCAAAACATTTAGTTAAATTTTAAATATAGAATTTGGTAAAAATAATACCATGAAGTAGACAAATTAATCATCTCAAAATTCTATAAATTGTAATATAATTAAATATTACACAAACAAGCATTTAAAAATTCTAACACAACTGTACTAAAAAGTCAAATATAAAAAAACGGATTAATTATTGTATATGTTGAATAATAGATTACGAAAAATCGTGCGATAATTATATATACATAGATCACACGATATCAGCACATTTATATTATTAATCATCATTGATCATCATATCGTATGATATTTAAAATAGTTAAACATCGAGATCATCGCATCATAATCTTCAAAAATCAAATTAACAAGATCAACGTATCAAATTATCAACATTTAATCATCGAGAATTTTCATCAATTAATTCATAGATCGTCGAAAATTGATCATCAAAATCATCATACTGTAAGCAACTATTTCAACATCATCATCATCCAACGAGATACATCGTTTGCAGCATACATTTTGTATATTTTACCAAGTAAATTTGTTTAAATTATTAAAAAATTATATTATATAGGTTTTCAATATAAATATATCATATAAAAGAATAGAATTGCCAAAATAATTTGCACAATAAGTTTTTATTATAAAAAGTCGCATGACATAAAATTTTTGTGTTGGACAAAAAAAAGTCGCATACTATATTCTTTAATATTAAACGGCATTATACATTATATATTTGAAAATTTATATATTATATTCATTAATTGTAATAAATATATTCTTATTACAAATTGCTTATTTTAAAATTATAATTTTAATATAATATAAAAATATAATAAAATTTGGCATATATTTCAATATATAAAAATTTATAAAATTAAACAAAAAAAAAAAAAAAAAGAAATATAAACAATATCATTATTATATACTAAGAAATTTTCATATATTTATATATTTTTTGGTATTAAAATTTAATACAAAAATTATTTAATTGTTTACAAAATTTTTTTTTTTGGCACACTTTAATAAAATATATTTCTTTTGTCGAACATATAATTTAAAATTTACTGGGCCCGTCCAAAATTACATATAATTTGGTATAAATTTTCGGGTTACCCAAATATTACGTTACAGATTCGGTACATATTTTTCAAAAATATTGTTTTTAAATATATTTAATTTTTAGCGAGTTGTGAGTGAAACAAGTATTATATTTTAATTATTTCGCGGGAAGCAATTTATTTTGATTATTTTATTGAAGATTTGAATTTTTTTTTTTCTCTTTCTTAATATCATGACTAACGACACAGTTGATAAAATTTTTCCACCAAACACAAGTTTCGGTGATAATACAAATCAGACTAGTAACAATACGTCACAAGTGAATGAAGCTCAAATGCATTCTGTGCGCGTGAAATTACCACAATTTTGGCCCGCAAATCCTACGACTTGGTTTATTCAGGTTGAAGCTCAATTTCAAGCGTATCGTATTACAAATGACGATACGAAATATTGCCTTGTAATAGCCGCATTACCACCAGAATCTTGCGACTCAATTATCGACATTCTATCCGATCCACCTGTTACGAATCGTTATAGCAACGTTAAAACAGAGTTAATTAAACGCCACTCTGTTTCAGAGACAAATCGGTTAGAAACATTGATCGCAAAAGCCGATATCGGGGACAGAAGCCCATCCGAACTTTTAAGATCAATGGAACAATTGTCAGGACAATCATTTAATGACACTATTATTAAAAAGTTATGGCTTCGGAAGTTGCCGCAAGTCATACACGTCGCGTTAGTAGCTGTGGGCGATAAGCCACTTACTGAATTAGCTGATATAGCTGACAAAATTTATGAAGCACAGCAAAATGCGAGCGTTTTCTCAATTACCGATAATAAACCGTCAGTACAGAACACCGACAACTCTGATTTTAATGTACGCTTATCAAGAATCGAAGCCATGATATCTAGACTAGACGCCGGTTATGGGAATCATTCTAGATCGCGTAACGTCAACCATTCTAGACCGCGATACAATAATAATAATCAACCGAATCGTCAACGTAGCGCGAGAAGTCATTCAAGAAATCGCCAATCTCATTCTGTTTCATCCGACAAACAAGGATTATGTTGGTATCACAGAAAATTTGGTGATAAAGCGACAAAATGTCGATGCAATCAAAAACCAACGTCGAATCACCCAAACTAGATAACGCACCGCGTATTGCGGCTAACGGTGCGAACAAATATAATAGCCGCCTCTTCGTTCGCGATAAAACAAATAACATCGTTTTTCTAATCGACACGGGTGCAGACTTATCAGTATTGCCGTGCAAAACAAAGTCAATAAATAATAATTCAAGCGTATCACTGTCCGCTGCAAACGGTTCGATTATAAAAACGTTCGGTTCGAAAATGTTAAAGATTAATTTGGGACTGCGCAGGGATTTCATTCATGAATTCATTTTGGCTGACATCGATCGCGCAATTATCGGCGCTGATTTTCTTAAAAAGCATGGGCTTATCGTAGATCTAAAAAATAACAAAATAATAGATCCACGCACCCAACTTTCGATCAGCACGCTTACATGTAAATCCAAAACACCAACACCCAAAAATTTTATGGTAGAAAATGATTTCTCGGCAATTTTATCAGATTTTCCCGAACTCTCACAACCTCCGAATTATTTTAAAGATGTTAAGCATACGGTAGTACATCACATCGTTACAAAAGAACAGCTTCCATTCTCAAAACCACGTCGACTAGACCCAGCAAGACACGACGCAGCTAAAAACGAATTTGAAATTATGGTCGAAATGGGAATCTGTCAACCATCGTCTTCACATGTTTCATCTCCATTACACATGGTGCGAAAGAAAAACAATACGGATTGGCGACCGTGCGGAGACTATCGTCGTTTAAATGCCGATACAATTCCCGACCGGTACCCAATCCCGCACATTCAAGACTTTGCCATGCGCTTAGACGGTGCTAAAATTTTTTCGAAAATTGACTTAATTCGAGCGTATCATTTAATCCCAGTAGCGGAAGACGATATACATAAAACCGCCATTACAACGCCTTTCGGTCTTTTCGAATTTCGACGTATGCCATTTGGACTCCGTAACGCTGCACAAACGTTTCAGCGGTTTATGAACCAAGTTTGTCGAGGGTTAGATTTTGTTTTCGTTTATATTGACGACGTCCTTATTGCATCGAATGACCCCGAAACGCATAAAAAGCATCTTCAGCAATTATTTCAAAGATTGTCAGAATACGGGATTACAATTAATCCTTCTAAATGTATTTTTGGCGTTACGGAGCTCAGTTTTTTAAGTCATCGAATTACTGCAGAAGGAATTTCGCCTTCGGAAGACCGGGTTGAAATTATTAAAAATTTCCCTACTCCCAAATCTATCAAGCAAATTCAACGATTCGTCGGTATGGTAAATTACTACCATAGGTTTATACCTAAGCTAGCCGAATTACTCACCCCGATTTATGCTTACGTAGCACAGGAGCTAAAAACGAAGAGTAAAAATAAAATTTTAACGTGGCCAGACGAATTAAATTCCACATTACAAAAGGTAAAAAATGCACTGGTTGAAGCCACCGCACTCGTACATCCACAGCCAAACGAAAAATATTCAATCGCCACCGACGCATCAGATATCGCTTTAGGCGCTGTACTACAACAATCATCTAGATCCGGTTGGCAACCGCTCGCCTTTTTCTCAAGAAAACTTTCACCGGCCGAGACAAAATATTCAGCGTTCGATCGAGAGCTACTTGCTATATACGCAGCGATAAAACACTTCCGATACGCGGTAGAGGGGCGTGAGTTCACGATTCTGACGGATCACAAGCCGTTAGTCAACGCGATTTGCTCAAAAACCGAGCGCAATCCTCGTCAGACCAGACACCTCGATTTCATTGCGCAATTCTCGACGGACATTCGCCACATTCCTGGCAAAGAAAACGTAGTCGCAGACAGTTTATCGCGTTTATCCGAAATAGTTTCAGTTGATTTAGACCACTTCGATTTACAAAAGTTAGCGCAACTCCAGGTAAACGATAAAGAGTTAGAATCATTACTAACAAATACTAAATCTTCCTGGAAACTAAGTAAAATACAATTACCAGATTTTGATATATTTTGCGAGACAACAACGTCAAATAATAGACCTTTTGTACCCAGTTCTTTACGTCGTGCTGTTTTTAATAATTTACATAACTTGGCGCATCCTGGTATTCGTGCAACCAGAAAATTGATTGCATCCAGGTATTTTTGGCCAAATATAAATAGTGACACGAATTGGTGGACTAAGACTTGTATTCCGTGTCAAAAGTCCAAAATTCACCGTCATACAAAAACTGAACTAGGAGTTTTTAATATACCCACAGGTCGCTTCGAGCATATTCATATGGACCTGGTTGGTCCATTTCCGATTTCAGAAGGTAATACATATATATTAACAATAGTTGATCGCTTTACTCGTTGGCCCGAAGCATACGGTTTACCAAATATGACAGCTACTGCAGTTGCGAAAGCTTTTGTAACTAATTACATTTCACGATTTGGGATTCCAGCTAGAATTACGACTGACCAGGGCACACAATTCGAGTCAAAGTTATTTCAAGAGCTGACTAAACTTCTAGGTGTTCATCGTATCCGAACAAGCCCTTACCATCCGCAAGCGAACGGGTTAGTTGAACGGTTCCACCGTCAACTAAAAGACACTCTTCGAGCACGTAATAGCAATGAGAATTGGCATAGCGAACTTCCAATTGTATTACTAGGAATCAGAGCCGCGGTAAAAGAAGATCTACAGTGCTCACCCGCCGAATTAGTGTACGGTCACACTCTAAAACTTCCGGGAGAATTTTTTATTACCGAGAAGCCTGAACCTCGCGATCATAACATCATTATCGAAAAGCTCCAAAAAACAATGCAAAGACTTATTCCAAAGCCAACGCGGCTGGTAGATCAAAAGTGCATTTTTATTCCCAAGGATTTGAACTCTTGTAATTTTGTGTTCGTTAGGAATGATAGGATTAAACCGACTCTTTCACCGACGTATGACGGACCATATCGAATTATTCGAAGACTTCGTAAAACTTTTATTCTTTTAATTAATAATAAACAATCTTCAATATCAGTTGATAGGTTAAAACCCGCCTATGGAATTTCAGCTTTAAAATCGAAATAGATTGTTTCACGAAATATTTAAAATATCGCACCTAAAATTTTTCTTTATAGTAACAACATATTTGTTACTTTTCGTTATATATACATATATATTATATTTTTTTTTTCTCACTCGGAGGAGGGTGATGTGGTGACTCAGGAATCACCCTGTAATAATATTTACAAAACTCGTCTAAGTTCTTAAAATAATTTATTATAAAAATGAGTTAGCAACAGAGTTAATTATTATTGTTATTATTATCATTGCACATTTGGCAAACGCCGATTGGTTAATTGCAATTCAGCAATTAACCAATATGCATGATTTAGATCAGGGATGCCCAACAAGTAGCTCGCGAGCTACCAGTCGCTCGCTTGGAGGTTTGAAGTAGCTCGCCGAGGTTTCAAGTATTTTTATACAATCAATAAACAATAGTTGGTTATGTCAAATAACACCACTTCACTAACCCTATATTTTGAAAAAGTAATATGTCAAATAACATCACTTCACTAACCCTATATTTTTAAAAAGTAGTAGATTTGCAAAAAAGTAGTAGATTTGCTACTATTTAGACCCCAGCAAATGGTAATATTGGATGTCGTATTAAAAAAAAATCATATCTGTCAAAAATAATTATCAAGTTTGAACTATAATTTTTGAAGGTAAGTTTAACATTATTGAAAAAGTTTACTTTTATATTTAATTAATTTGATTTATGATCCCTCAGTATGTCTGCAGGAAGTGAATCAATAAAAAATAAAGACCGCAAAAGAAAGCAGTATTATTTTCAGGAAGAATGGGAGGAACTCTTTTTTTTTATAAATTTTAAAAACAAATGCCTTTGTTTAATATGCGGCTCAACAATTACTATGGCGAAAAAATGCAATATTGAACGTCATTATACAACACAACATAAAAAATATGAAATTGAATATCCATTGAATACTAATTTAAGACAAGTCAAAGTCAATGAAATGAAATCAAATTTGAATATGAGGCAATCTGTGTTCACAAAAGTTTTAAATAAGAGCAAATTAGCAACTATTGCTAGCTTTAAAGTAGCAAGGATACTTGCAATGAAAAAGAAACCGTTCGAGGATGGTGAAATGATCAAAAAAGCAATGATTGAGGTGTCAGATACATTGTTTGGCGATTTTAAAAACAAAAGTAATATCATATCAACCATTCAAGAAGTACAATTATCCAGAAATACGGTTACCCGTAGAATTGAAGCAATGTCAGTAGATGTCAGAAATCAGCTAAAAGAAGATTTTAAAATATGTGAATTTTTTAGTTTGCAGTGCGATGAGTCAACTGATATTAGTAATACTGCACAGTTAAATATATTTATAAGAATGGTTTTTAAGGATTCTTCTATTAAAGAAGATATACTTTCAGTTATTCCTTTGAAAGGAAGGACTCGCGGGACCGATATATATCAAGCTGTAAAAAGTTATTTTAATGAAATGAATCTGCCAGTTAAAGAAAAACTCATCTCCATAACCACAGATGGTGCACCTGCCATGATTGGTAGTGCAATTGGTTTTATTTCATTATGTAAACAAGACCCGGAGTTTCCAGCATTTTTCAACTATCATTGTATTATTCACCAGCAAGCATTATGCGGCAAAGCCATTAATTTTGAACATGTCATGTCAGTTGTTCTTAAAATTGTAAATTCTATTCGTGCTAGACCACTTCAACATAGACTTTTTAAAATACTTACAGATGAAGTTGATGCACAGTATGGGTCTCTACTTTTGCACTCAGAAGTTAGGTGGCTTAGCAAGGGAAAAGTTTTGGAACGATTTCAAAATCTTCTTCCCCATATAATACAGTTTTTAAAATCAAAAAACGATAATTATGAAGAACTGACTGAATATAATTGGTTATGTGACTTGGCATTTCTGACGGATTTAACACTTAAACTCAATGATCTGAACCTCGAACTGCAAGGAAAAGGTAAAAATATATTTGAACTTATTGGAAGTGTAAATTCTTTTAAATCTAAATTAATTTTATGGATCTCCCAATTTAAAAATAATAATTTTAGCCACTTTACAAGTATAGAAAAAAGAGCAAAAGAATTTAAGCAAAAAGATATGACCACATATTCTGAATATCTTGAAAAGATAAAACAAAATTTTGATAATCGATTTTTAGACTTTCAAAAAATTGAGCCGATTGCCAGCTTCATTTTAAATCCATTTAGTAGTACAGATATAATTGAAGTGTCTGCTCAAATAGCAGGTGCAATAAATAAAAAAACTATTAACATTGAAATGGAAATGATTAATCTACAATCCAATTTAGTATTAAAAGCAAGGTCTTCGGAGCCAGATTTTTGGACATATGTAGAAAGGACAAAGTATCCTTTGTTGAAAGAGACTTACCATCGAATGATTGCTTGCTTCGGGTCAACTTACTTATGCGAAAGTGCATTTTCTACATTGAAAATTTTGAAATCAAAATACAGATCGCGACTAACCGATTCACATTTAAACGACTGTATCAGAATGGCGGTTAGTTCTTACATTCCTAAATACGACAAACTTGCGGAGGATATGAAATGCCAAACATCACATTAAAACGAATTTTTTTATGAATATTAAATTTATTAATATTTTTAATTTTGCAATATTTAATATGTTCCTATATCTGTGCGGTATTAAAATAATTTGATTAAAAAAAAGTGTTTTTGTTTGTATTTATTTATTCACCGTAGATAAAACATAAAGTTTAAATCAAGTAGCTCGCAAAATTTTTTGAAATATTCAAGTAGCTCACCGTTGAGAACAAGTTGGGCATCCCTGATTTAGATAATAAAAAGAAATTCAACAGCTTCATTCTTATCAGTTGTGATTAGATGCTAAACCGACGTGGTAAAATAAATTTATATTTTCGACAGAAATAATATTAATACGGTGTGCGTTAAAGTAATAAATATAAAATAAATTAAATCAAATATTATTCTAAATTAAAATTAATAAATTAGTTTGTGACTTTATAAATTAAGTTAGTTGTTTGAAAATAAATATTAAATTAAGATTAAAAATGTTTGTGAATAAATAGAAACATTAAATATAAACTATAAAACAAATCATCTTTTATTTTAACCGAACAACTACATATCACTAGATCCATATCATATGATGAAGTGATAAGGGACTATGCAAACATAAAGTCTAGAAAATTAATTAAAAATAATTAATTTTTTCATTATATTCAAGTATTTCATTGTTTTTGTTTTTTAATTTTAATTTTATATATGTATACGAAAGTTTTGTTTTTTTGTTGTTTTTTTTTTAATTTTATAAATAAAATGAATTTAATAGTATATGAATATAAAAGTAAATATAATTTATTTTTGCTTTAATTATTAATTTTATATAGCAAGTCATCAAAAGGAACTAATATTTTTTAATCAGTATAGCTATTTACATTTACTTTTTTAAAAAAAGGCCCTTTTAGAATCTTTTGCACAGGGGCCCAGTGAATGCTCTATCCGGCATTGTCTACGGCTATCGAAAGCGGAACCGAAATGGAAGTATTAAGAAGACGATTAATAGTAACTATAAAAGAATCTCAAAAAATCAAGAAGCTCAGTACAAATAATTACAACAAAACTGTTCAAAAAGAAATGTCGGTTTATGAGGGAACCGGTAAGTTAACACAAAACTTATTAAAATTATTCGACGCGCTAAAAACAATCCAACCCACTTCCACAGAAAGTGAAAGAGTTTTTTCTACATCTTCTAATTTTTGTACCAAAAAGCGAGCAAATTTAAGTGATAAGTCTCTTAATACTTTAAGTTTTTTAAAATCATTTTTCCTAAGCAATCAAAACAATTAGTTTGATGTTTGTGTCACTTTAGTATATATGATTATTTATATTATAAATTTTTGTATTTATATTATAAATCTTTATATTTTATTTATATTACAAATCTTTATATTTATAATTTAAAAATATTCCATTTATATATATAATATTATTGCAGACTTGAAAAGTTCTGATTTTTTAAGTTTTTACTTTTGTTTTTGAGATAAAAGATTGAATAGAATAGTTTTGGATTTTGTTTTTATGTTTTAATTTTCGTTTTTATGATACAAATTGAAAAGTTGGGATTTTTATTTTTGTTTTTATGTTTTATTTTTATGTTTTGTTTATAATGTAAATGTATATTTTAGTTAGTAATAGTTATTGTCATAAATAAAATAAATATAATAAAAATTGAATTCGACCGTATAAAATCATTATGTGTTATTTTGTGTTTGTAATTTTTGATATTTACTTTCTGATGTTTTTTAATACCTTGTATGGTGGTATGATAACGTTTTATAAACTTTTTTTTTGTTTTTTTGGGTAACATGGATTCACTTTGAAAAAAATCCCGGGACCCGGGAAATCCCGGGAAATGCACTTTTGCTGCTCCCGAATCCCGGGATTTAAAAATCTGTCGGGAAAGCCTAACACTAAGCGGAAGTAAGTAATCTAACTACAAACTACAAAGCGACAATTTTCTTAACACAACCTTGACATTGATTTCAATATTTAACGCAACACTTAATTGACATTGATTTAAATTTAAAATTGACACGATTGTCATATGGTCATTCGTATTTTTTATTTTAGGGCGAACAGGTGTTGTGTTTTTTTTGTAGTATTTTTAATAAAAAAGTAAGTATTTTATATTATAAAAGTTTAGTGTTGTGTTATATTATATATTTTAATACAATATTTTAATTCCTGAAAGGGCTGATTTGACATGGACAACAATAATACGAATGCAAAACCAATATCGAAAAAACAAAAAAAAATTTACTTGACAAAATTTAACGAGAATTGGTTAAAAAAATTAGAATATCAGAGCTGGTTACGAAAACAAAATGAATTCACAGGTATTTGCAAGCTTTGCGGTATAAGTTTTATTGTTAAATATGATGGTGAAAAATCTGTTAAGCAACATGAAGCATCTGTTCGTCATAGACAAAACATAATTGCACAACAGAGTAGCCAATTGTTATCAACTTTTTTTGTTCAAAAAGAATCTGAAAATGAATTTAAAGTTTGTATTGCCGAATTGGCAGCCATATATCACGCAGTAATGCACCAACAAAGCTATAATAGCTTTGATTGTGGAATGAAACTGCACACTAAAATTTTTAAAGATTCATTGCTTTCTAAACAAATTCATTGTGGCAGGACGAAAGCTGCTAGCTTAACAGAAAATGTATTGGCACCAAAAGCATTGGAATTAGTTTTGAATGACATTAGAAAAGATGAAACAAATTTTAGATATTTTTCAATTTCCTCAGACGCATCAAATAGAGGAAACGTCAAGCTTTTTCCTCTTGTTCTTACTTACTTTATTCCAAAGCAAGGTATTAAAAATAAAATTTTAGATTTTTATGCTGATGATTATGAATCGTCCGAAGCAATAACAAACAAAATAATTGGTTGCCTTAATGATAATGGTTTGCCAATCAGCCATGTAACATCTTATTCAGCCGACAACGCCGCAGTTAATTATGGAAAATTCAATTCTGTTTTTCAAAAATTATGCCAATCAAATTCATATATATTAAAAGCGAATTGCTTTTGTCACGTAATTCACAATGCTGCTAAATTTGCGTGTAAAACACTAACTACATTTGATGTTGATACGCTAGTCAACAAAATTTATTCTGAATTTTCTAGTAGCACAACAAATATAAGAGAATTAAAGTCTTGTTACGATTTTTTTAATATGGAGTTTGCACAAATGGTCAAAAATGTTCCAACTAGGTGGCTTAGTCTCTCAAAGGCGGTGAATAGAATATTATTATCTTGGCCTGCTCTAAAACAATATTTTTTAATGCAGGGAAAAGAAGAATGTGATCCATTTATTTGGCGCTTTGTAAAAACTCAAGAAAATGAAATAGAGGATGATTTGACATCTCCTTCTTTATTGGAATTATATTTATACTTAGTCTCACATTTTCTTAATTTTATGTGCGAATCCATTTTAACTCTAGAAAAATATAATATAACATCAACTGAATTACACGATATCATTAACTCTTTGAAAATCAAACTTGAATCTCGGCTAAAAGATAATTTTTTTGGGAGCACAGTTCGCAATACTTTAACTAAATTTAATAAAAGTCACCAAAATAAGTTTATTTCTGATGCAAGACAAGTGTATAATCGTGCTTTGACTTATATTCATAAGTATTACGATTTTGAAAACAGCCCCATAAAAAGCTTATCAGCATTAAATATTAAAAAAACTGATCTAGAGTTTGATAATATATTGAAAATTTGTACCATTCTAAATTTAAAAATAAATGAAGATCGTTTATATGATGAATTAACTTTAATTCAAAATAGCAATTTACAAAAACTTAGAAATGAGGAAAACAGTTCAACAGAAAAAATATGGGTGACTCTTTTTAAAACTCTTAATTTGATTGAAATTGAACAAGTTGTTGGTAAAGTACTAAGTATACCTGTAAGCAATGCTTTTGTAGAACGTATTTTTTCTATAATGGAATCAACGTGGAGAAACGATAGAAACAGAATGAGAGTCGAACTCGTTAAAGCAGAGTTATTGATTAGGATTAATTTTGATATGGACTGCGACAGTTTTCTTATTTATTTAGCTCGACCTGAGCAAAAACTATTATTAAAAACAGCCAAGAATGATAAAAAGTATAATTTTAGGAAATAAATATATTTTCTATGATTAATAGTATGTTCCTAATTTTATTACAATATTAATTTAAGAGTTATGAAGAATCTTAATTTGTTTTTATGTTATCTTTTTGTAATATTTTAAGAAAAGTTAATTTCTTATTATTTTTATGTTTTTGTTATATTTTAAGAAAAAGTTATGAAGAAACTTAATTTATTTGTATTCTTATGTTTTTATAATAAAAAATTTTTTTTTTGAATTTGTAATTGCATTTTACTAATTCTCAAGGCGAGTACTCATCAATTGTTGGTAACCCTACGATTTAATCAGTATTTGCATTTGCGGACAGTAAGTGTTTTAAAAATAGTAATATGATATTTTATATTTTTGAAATTTTGCAGTTATCCCTCGAAGCAGAGCAAGGAAAATCTTGCACGGACTATTGTTTATAACTTTAAACAGTTAGGTCAATATATTAATGAAAATAGTCCAACACATGTAAAACCTTAGTGTTAAACATATGAATATATCATTTAAAATAAAAAATATTACAGGCTTTATGGTTTGATGCCACAGGTTCGAAAAATGGTACAAAAGCAGCAGGAAAAATCGAATATCGTTTAGAAAACGAAAGATTAAAATTAGATCCAGCTCAAAAGAAAAATATTAGAATATAAAAAAAGGAATTTCTAATAATTTAATTAACACTGATAAAATGGAAGAACTTAGCAAGCTTATACCAACGGAAAAAAATTTTGAAAAAATTAAAGAACTAATGACATTAACAATTGGTTCGAGAAATGCAATGAAATCGAATGGTGACACTTTTAAAATGTTTGTAACAAAGTTCCCAGGCATTATTTGCTATAAAGGCGCATTAGTAAGTATTAATTTATTTTAAATTTATCTAAACTTTCAGGTATGTAATATTTATTGTTTTTTCTTTTCACAATATAGATTGACAACGATTTTGAAAAAATGGTAACAGCCAGTGGTTCAATTATAATTTTTTCAAATATGATCGCTAATATAATTGCTGATTGTAATTATGCTGATATATTTCAGAATGGTAGTAATATTATTTCTATTTGTTAGTTTTATAGCTTTAAAAAACTATAATTACTTACAGATTTTCTTTCTGCTTTGGTGACAACATTTAAGCTTTTACCAAATAGAAATTTAAAAAGAATTCATGCCCAAATAGCAAAAGATACTTCCAGCTGGCAACATAAAGCATTAGAAAATTTTCTAAAACCATTAATCCAATGGACAGATGTAAAAATAATTAATATTCTTTTTATTATAAAACTAATAATAAATATTTTTCTTATTTCAGAATCAGGCTGGTAGCGATACTTTTACCAAATACAACAAACAACTACAGTAAAAATTCACAAAAAGCAACTTCACAAATTGCAACTTTTCACAAAAAGCAACTAGCGATAATAGCAACCGTTTTTTGATTCTAGTTGTCAGTGAAATTCACAAATAGAAACTTTTTAAATATCTTGGAAATTAAGTTAATACATATTAACTATTTTAATTGAAAATTATTTAAACTGATACAAATGTACTAACCTAAAAGTATAAATTGAATATAAAGTGTTTTAATTAATCTTTGTCCATATAACGATTACAGGTACATATTTTTAACAAACCACAATTAAAAAATATAATTTTGATTTTCAATGTAGCCATGAAGGGTAATAAAAAACTAACTTTTGCTACAAAATTAGAAATATTGGCATCTATGGACGAAGGCACAGCAGTTAAAATTATTTGTGAGAAATATAAGGTGCACAAAACTACAATTTCACGAATAAAAAGTAATCAGGAAAATATACGAAAATTTGTAAAAGAAAGTGTTATCCCTGAAACAAAAATCAAGAGGATTACGAAAGTTTCAGTTCCAGAAACTGAAAAATGCCTTTATCAATGGTTTCTTAACGAAAGGATTAAACATAATGTGGTGTCAGATGCACTTTTGCTATTGAAAGCCTTAGAATTTCATAAAGAAGTGAATGCAGACGTTCAATTTGAAGCCAGTCATGGTTGGGTACAAAAATTTAAAAAACGCCATTCTATTCGTATTTTAAAAATTTGTGGAGAGAAACTATCATCAAATGATTCAGCAGTTCCCGGTTTCATTAGCAAGTTTTTTCAAAATATAATGGCAAAAAATTTAGTTGCAGAGCAAATATATAATGCAGACGAAAGTGGACTTGTATTTAAAAATTTAAATAATAAAACTTTGGTGTCCATAAACGAAAAGAATGCACCTGGACGAAAAAAATCCAAAGAACGAATAACTGTTATGCCCTGCACTAATGCAACTGGACAACACAAGTTACCTTTGATGATCATAGGAAAATCAAAAAGACCTAGATGTTTTAAAGATTCAACACTTCCTATGATGCATTATAAATCTTCCAAAAATGCTTGGCAAACAAGACACTCATTTAATGAATGGTTTTTTGAACAGTTTGTACCTCAAGTTAAACAACATTTAATTGGACAAAACTTGGCGCCAAAAGCTGTACTTCTCCTTGACAATGCAAGCTCACATGGCACTGTAGAAGAGCTAACGACAGAAGATGGTAACATTACAGTGTACTTTTTTCCACCCAATACCACAGCTACATTGCAGCCGTTAGATCAGAATATAATAAATGTAATGAAACAAATTTACAGAAAAAACTTCTTTTTAATTTGATTACTAAACCTGGCGAAGTTTTAAGCGATAAATTAAATGCAATTAATTTAAAGGAAGTTGCATTCTTGATTACAGAAGCATGGGATGAAGTGTCTAAATCCGTTATTTCAAAAGGCTTTAAACATCTCTTTGACTTTTCAAAAAACTCGAACAATTTTGTATTTAATGTACCATCGAACCATTTCGACGAAGAGGATGAAATACCATTAGCATAGTGTGACCATACGTCCCGTTTTAGCCGGGATTGTCCCGTTTTTCTGTGCGTGTCCCGGTGTCCCGGCCGGGACACGAAAAAGTCCCGAATTATCAACATAAATATAATTGATTGCATTTCTACTGGGAATTTGAAATATTTTTGAGAATTGGATATTTGGCATTTGGCAACACCGTTTTTTTATTTTGACAGTTTGTTTTTGTCTCCAAATGAACGTCAACAAAAAATTAATGTTTGTTTCTGTTATTTATTATTAATTTATTATATTAATTTATTTATAGTTAATATTTAAAAAAAAAATTTGTGCCATGATAAGATGCCTCCAAAACGAAAATGCACTTACGCCTTTATTACAAACAAAATATATTTTTATTAAAAAAACAAAATCTGACAGTGATGTACGTTGCACAAAATGCAATTCAGAATTTACACTACATCATGGTGGAGCTAACGATATTGAAAATCATATTAAATCTAAAAAACATAGAACTGTAGATTTAGCAACAGCTTCTAGTACTACGTTAACTAAACATTTTACCAGTTTCACCACAACTGCAAAAGATTTGGAAATAGCTGCAGCTGAAGGCGTATGGGCGTATCATACAATTAAAGAAAATCATAGTTTTCGATCAAACGACTGCGCGTCGAAAATTATCCAAAATTGTTTTGAGCCCAAATATAGATGCGCAAGAACAAAATCTGAAGCCATCATAAAAAGAATTTTTTTTACCTTTGTTCTCACAGAGCTGAAATCGGAATTACAAAATTGTCATTGCTTAACTATTTTAACAGACGCCTCAAATCATGGGAATTTAAAAATATTTCCAGTTCTAGTCAGATTTTTTAAACCTTATGAAGGCGTTAAAATAAAAGTTTTAGATATTCAAAGCCAACCTGGTGAAACTTCAGATATTATAGTTAAATATCTCTCTGAAGTATTAACTGAAAATAATATTTTAGACAAAGTATCAGGGTTTTCAGGAGATAACACTAACACAAATTTTGGAGGTGCAGAGAGACGTGGAACAAACAATATATTTTCAAAATTGCAAAAACTTCTTAACAGAAACTTAATTGGTATGGGATGTAACGCACATATTTCAAATAACACAATTAAAAACTGCCACTGATTGCTTACCAATTGATGTGGAATGTATTTTAGTAAAAATATATTCATATTTTTACATATACACGGTAAGAACAGAATCGTTAAAGGAATTTTGCGATTTTGTTGAGATTGAATACAAAAAACTTCTTGGTTACAGTAACACCAGATGGTTGGCGCTACAACCAGCAATATATAGAATAATACAAATGTTTGACGGTTTAAAATCCTATTTTGTTAGTCAAAATAAATGTCCAAAAATTATAAAGGATTTTTTTAATAACCCATGTGCAAAACTTTGGCTACATTTCGTAAATTCACAAGCGGAAATTTTTAAAGAAACTGTGCTTAAAATTGAGGGTAATAATATTTCAGCTGTTGAAGTTATGCTAATAATTAATGGCCTCATAAAAAAGTTAAAGTCACGAAAAGATAATTTTTTTATTCCAATTGCAGTTAAGGATGAAATAGAAAGATTAAAAAAAGAAGGTTTATGTAATGAACAGAAAATTAAAGAAATTGTAACAATTTTTTATGACACTTGTTTGTAGTACTTAGCTAATTGGACGGATCAGTTTGAAGAAATTAAAATTTTTAAATGGTCTAATTTACAATCAAAAATAATTTGGCAAAATATTGAAGAAAATATGCAGTTGATGATAAAAAACAATTTTTTTAATGTAAATGATCACACTGCACTTTTTGATCAATTTTCTCTTTTAAATGAATATGTTTCGGATGAAAAAATTATGGAATGGAATAGCAAGAATATGTTGGCAGACCAACGTTGGGTTGAAATATTTAAATATTTCAAAATCAATAATTTAGACCACGATAAATTATGCCAACTTGTACAATATTCTTTGTGCTTACCTGGAACAAATGCAGTAGTGGAGAGACTTTTTTCATTGATTAACCGTTTGTGGACGTCGGAGAAAACGCAGTTGATGGTATCAACATTAAAAGCAATAATTATGACAAAATGGAATATTGAAAAAGACTGCTTAGATTTCTACGCTTTGCTTAAAAGTAGTCCAGATTTGCTAAAGCAAATCAGCTCTAGTGAAAAATATTTATAAAAAGAAAAAAAAAGTCCTATTATTTTAAGTTTTTTATTTTATTTAACAATTAGTATACGAATTATTTTCGTATTAAAGTGAACTGTTATTTTTATTAATTGTTTTTGTTATTAAATAATAATAAATTTTATATTTTTTTTCATAACATGTAAAACTACAGATTATTTTTTTGTGCTGTCCCGGTTTTCGCTAGCAAATAAATGGTCACCTTACATTAGCAGCTTTATATCATCGTGTTATTCCTGACACCAATCTAAATGATTATGAAATTATGCAATGGGCTTGCGGAATAAATGAAAATTCTAGATCCCTAATTACAGACGATGATATTGTAGAAGAATTATTAAATTCTAATGTAAATCAGGAGGACAATGCTATTGATTGTGCATATGACAATGATAACGATTTAATAACACCTTCAACAAATTATGATGAAGTGCTGAAATGTTTAAACGTAGTTATAGACTATTCTGAAAATAATTTATCTCTCGAACAAATTTTAGTACTGCGTAAGATAAGAATACAAGTAATTACAAATAAAATCAAATGAATAGTAGTTACAATGTTTAATGATCAAGTGCATTATTTGTTAAATGCGTTATTATGCAATTTGTCTTTACTTCAATGTTTTTTTATACTTTTTACATAATTTTTTTAATAAATTCCTATTCGGGTTAACTATTTAAAAACTTTCAATTAACAAATTTATTCATTTTATAAATTCATTTCACCAATTTCACAAATCGCAACAAGATTCACATAAAGAAACTTTTAAATTAACATTTGTTCCAAAAAGTTGCTTTTTGTGAATTTTTACTGTACAACCATTTATTTTATGTTCAGCAGAAAAAACATTTGGAAATGGTCACTATTATGTAATAGTTGACGGAATACAAATAGATTGTGGAACTAATATTGATATTGCGTTCAATATTTTATATAAAGTGCATCATGTTTTTAATTTGCAATATGATGCAAATCTGTCAAAATTTTTTAATTTTTCGATGTTTTTATTTATAAATTACAAAAAATAAATCCAGTTGGTTTAGTTATGTCATTTTTCAATAAATATAAAAATAATTAATATATTTTTGTAAAGTTATAAAAAATCCAATTAGAAACTAACGTTGAATTTCATAATTTTTATATGTATTAATAACTTTTTTAATGTATTAATAATTTTATATTTACTTTATGTATATGAACATTTTTTTCTTTGATAATAATAGTATATTTAATAATACAATATTATATTAATAATATAATATATAATAATTATATGTTAATAATATTTATGATATATTATATATAATATTATATATAATACTAATTATATATCTTTATATATATATATATATATACATATATAAACAAATTGAATTAAAAACTATAAATAAAAAATTTAACTTAATTTGTTTTAATAATTTTCTAAATATTTTTTTTTTAAATTCAACTAGAATACTAGCAGTACCATAAAAATATTGACTAGAACTTCTCTAAGAACGTCATAAATTCTATTTATTTTATCTCTTTTTGAATATGAAATTTAATAGAAATCTGTATTAATCATCAAGAATTTTAACTAGAATTTAAAATTAATTAGGTATATTCAATAGATTTTCTTATAAAACTCAATAAGAATTCTGTTAAAAACTTTACATATTTACTTAAATTCCAGTAAGATATATTGAAATTATAGTTTTGTAAACTGTTTTTGGATTATTTATATAATAGAATATCTAGTTCAGTTCTCTAGATGAAATGATTATTTAAAGAGAACGTTTCAGTTGTTCCATTGGAATTATAGAACAATTTATGACTACTAGAATATCCAGTAATATTTTTTAACTAGATTTTAAACTGGAAAATCTAGGTGTGTTGGTTAAATTTTACGTACAATCTAGTTAAAAAAATTTAGTGTGAAAATCAAAATCAATTTCAAAACCCACCTCAAAATAATTCTGAAATGTCCAGAATTAGAAGATTTGGTATACCCGAACCAATGGATTGTGTAAACGATCAAAATCTAAATTTTCATTTTGTGGCCTTGAACAAGAAAGATCCTCCACAGGATTGCCGTTCGTCGAATTAAAAACTGAAAAATCTTCTTTAAAATTTTTAATTGACACAGGTTCAAATGTTAGTATTTTAAAACCTTCTTTTTGTCCACCTGAAAGTTTAATATCTATAGATAGATCTATTCATACTTTGGGAGAAAGTCCTATAAAAAGTAAACAATTAGCTAAAGTAAATCGCTTCCTGCATTTAAAAATCTTTTTAATGAAATGGTATTTTTAATTATCGATTTTAAGAGTGATTTCGATGGAATTTTAGGAAATGATGTTTTATGTAAAACAGTCATTGATTATAAAAAAAAAATAATTAATATAGATAATGAAGAATTTCCTTTTTTTTGTTCAAAAGAGGAAGAATCATTATATAATAATTATTGTGAATATATTCCTTCACATTAAATAGTTTTCATATAAATTATGATTCATATCATTATCAGAAAAATTTGAGAACTGATCATTTAAATAATGAAGAACGCACTAATTTGTTTGAATTGCTACATGATTACCAGAATTTATTTTTTAATAATAAAAAAACTTAACTTTTACGAATAAAATTAAACATTCAATTAAAACAACTAGCGATAAACCAGTTTATAAGCGTTCATATCGTTATCCTCAAATACATAAAACAGAAGTTGAAAAACAAATAAAAGAAACGCTTAGTGATGGAATAATTAAACCAAGTAATTCACCTTATTCCTCTCCTTTATGGATTGTTCCTAAGAAAATAGACGCTTCTGGTATAAAAAAATGGAGAATTGTTATTGATTATCGAAAACTGAATGATATAACTATTGATGATAAATTTTCTATACCAAATATTGATGATATTTTGGATAATTGGGAAAATCAATGTATTTTACAACAACAAAAAAAGGTTGGATGAATAAACATCTGTTTATGGAATGGTTTAAAAATGAATTTGTTCCCAACGTTAGAACCTTTTCTGAAAAAAAATAATCTTCCAGCAACGGCTCTTCTAATTCTCGACAATGCACCATCTCATTATGAAGGAACTGAATTTGAAAGTGACGATGGTTTAATAAAAGTTCTATATTTACCACCAAACACAACTGCTCTAATCCAACCTACGGATCAGAATGATATACAGTGTATAAAAACGAACTACCGCATTCAATTACTCAGAGAACTTTTGGCAACAGAAAATGTAGATGAAAGAATTTAAAAAATTAACATAAAAGACGCTGTTTTAATGCTACATAATTCATGGACCGGCACTACTACAACTGTAATTAAAAATTCTTGGATAAATTTGTACAAATTCAATGATGATTGTGAAATCTGGGAGGATGAAGACTTAATACCGCTAACAGAGATGATGAACCAGCTAAATAGGTCAAAAAATAATGTGACAATAATAAGCACGGAGAATATTATTCAAACTTTAAATGATCAAAATGAGAACGTGCAATATGATATTTATTCAGATTTGGAAATAGTCGCCATAGCTCGGACATGCAATATCTAATGATAATGAAATAGAACACTTAGACAACGAAAATGATTCTATAAATAATGTTAATATACCATCGCTAAACAGTCTCATTGAAAATTCTGTTTCCCCCATAGAATCAGGTATTATATAACGTCACGAGTAGCTCTGAATAATATAGACAACTTAATTTGTTATGCAGAACAGCAAAATTATAAAATAGATAACATTTTGCTCCTAAGAAATGTAAGCAATAATATATTAGACGACATAAATAAAAATTAATTTGTTAAAACATTATGCTTTTTTCTCTTTTAACAATAATACCTATATTTTTACCAAAATAAAAATTCTGTGCGATAATTCGAACGTTCGATAATCCGAACACTGAAATTCAAAATTTGCGTTCGAATTAACGAACTTGTACTGCATTTATTACCAAAAATTAATAGAGTACGAAGAATATTTTTAAAACAATTCAAGTTTATAAAGCAAAAACCAAATCATATTTCAATTCTTACATATGTTGTTGAAAAGATTTTTAAACTTTATTTTTATAAAAAAATAATTTATTTTTTTATTCAATATTTTATGAAATTTATATGAATATCATATGAAAAGTTTATTATACGATATTTTTTCATTCTTTATCAAAAAAAAACTTATTTTTTTGATATGGTTAGGAGTTTCGTCATAAGTTTAAGAAATTTTTTCTAAATATAAATTTTAAAATTTTTTTTAAATTTTTTTAGATATGTTTTATAAGATTACTTTTGTTCGAAACATTTCTAAAAACCTTTATAAGTTCTACTTTTAGTACATATAATATATATATTTTTTCATATTTTCTTAATTAAACAATTTTCTTCTTTTTTGATTATTATTAATAATTGTGTATTTTTAATTATATTTTATATTAATTTGATTATAAAAAAAAATTTTGTTTTAGTAAATGATCAGTATGTGTTTTAGTTAATAATTTGTCATTATAGGCAATGCAATAAATATTGGACACACATTATATATAAAGCTATTTTTCAATCTCAGTCGCTAAATTTAATAAAATATTAATTTATTTCATTTTTTCATAACTATATAATAATAGTTATGAAAAAATGAAATAAATCTTATAAAGATAAATACAAAATCTTTATATATTATTACTCATTGGTAAAATGTATTCTTAATGAAAATTGTTTCTCTTTTAAAAATGTATGCAAAGTAATTTGATTAATTAGTTATTAATAAAATTGTAAGGAATACTTTTAGGTATCATTCCTTAAATGGTTGACAATTATACGAAAATTATATATTTTAGTATAATTTTTCTAACAATTTTTAAAAGTTTTAATATATTAAAAATTTACAATGAAATAAAGAGTGATAATTATGTTGGCTTATTGCAATCAAATTATTTGTCCCTATCCATATAAAAATAGTAGGTCAAAATTGCAATAGAAAGTCATAATTTTCAATTAAATATTTCTTATGGCAATATAAATATAAAAATTAATAATGGTATCAAAATTAATAATCCACAAAATATAACGACAAAAAATGTCGAAATACCGAAAGTTTAATTTTAAAATAAGTAATTATTTTAATAAAATATAAATTCTGATACAATCATTTAAAATTGCTTTATCAAAGGGTCACTTTCCGGAAATTTACATCTATTATATATGAAAATTATTTATTTAACCAAGATATGTTATTTTTTATATAAAAGCTATATATTTTACGGAAATAATAATTACTATAGAATTTATAAGAACGAATACCAAATAATCAGAATATTGTTAAATCAGAATATTGTTAAAAATTCTTAATTATCACCAAAAATTTATTTAATAGTAAAATTAAACAGAATCTTTTTATGACATATGTATATAAGTGAAATGAAATCTGATAAAATAAAAAAAACGATTCAACGTTTTTTAATTCATTTAAATTTAAGTTTAAAAGAGAAATCAATTATCCATTCGTAATTCATAGTTCAATTTATAAAATAATTGGTTAGAAGAAATATAACTTATATAGTTAATATTTTTATTTCTAACAGGTCATCAATTATTTATAAATCAAATGTTAATTCTGTCAAATGTAAGTTGATTTCTGGAAAATTAACAATCTTTCAATTAAACTGACAGGATGATATTACAAAATAAAAACGTGTCTAGTCTCCGTTAAAGGCAACAAAAATAATTTTATTTTATACTCATTTAAAGAAAATTACCAATTATGATTATCCTTTTATATGTAAGTATGTATATTGATAAACGAAAATTTGATTATATGCGAATACCAAACTTTTATTTGGTAAAGAAAGTTTGAGAATGTGGAATAAAGTTAATTCTCCTATGAAAAACCCTCGTCTCAAAATTGTAAACATATATTAAATAATAATTCAAATAAAATACTTATTTCATAGAATTCTAGTTACATAGGAATATCTAATTCAAATTTGCAATGCACTTATTAACTAATATTTTTTAGCTTGAATACAAATTTTGGTTTCCTAAAAATGTAACTGAAATTTTCATTGGAACTTTTATAATAGTAATTATATTATCTGAGAAACAGTATAATTTATGAAAGATCAAATTTCTCATTGATCGATGTTAAATTATTAATTAAGACAAAATCAATACACTCATATACAAAAATAAAATAGGAAATCAAAACTTATTTAAGGGATTATGTATTTTACTTATTACAATTTGCAGTTATGTAACATAAATGTTATATTATTATTAACAATTATTTTATAACTTTTACCAAAAATAGATAAATTAGTTAACATCTAAAACTTTTACTATACTCTTATATATTTTTTTATTTGTTTTGTTTTATATATATTTAAGTAAAAATAAGGTTACTAAATCTTATATTACTGAATTATTTATAATATACCCTTATTTTGCCCGAATATTCTTTTTATTTAAGTAATGATAAATAATTTATTTTGTTTTGTTCAGTAACTTTATTTTGTTATTCTTTTTTGTCTAATTCTTGTTTTTATATATGTATATATATTATTAACAACTACTATCCGAGTAAATTTGGAATACGAAAAATTATATTTTTGATTTTTTGTTTATCGTTTTTCATAATATTTGCTAAAAAGCAAATACTTAAAAAAACAAAAATAAACTTAGATAAGTAGTTTATTTTTGTTATTTATCTTCCTTTCTAAGTCTTTTCTATTAAATAGAAATATAATTTTTTATATATATATTTTTGTTGTGTATGTGTTAATATAACCCTTTTTTCAGTACTTACGTCCTGCACCTGGTCCTGGATTTAATAGCCTACAGAAATGTGGTGTAGTCACGCGACAATTTACACATTGTTGAAGATTTAGTTGTCTTTGCTGTCGCATTGATGGTCATTGTCGATTTTGTTGTACTGATGTTATAAATTCATCATGTTTACGCACCTATATAAATTTAAAAAATAGTAATGTAATATATATATATATATATATGTGCCGGTGATTATCAAAGTGGTCCGAAATATGAAACTATACATTATAATTGTACAAATATGTACATACATATATGTAATTAATATAATATAGTATGTATAAAATAATTTAGGTCAATGTTTGAATGAACCTAATTAAGCAAGTGTTGAACAAATGCAATTGATTATCCAGATAGTTTTTGTTTTTTAAGAAATGTAAAATATTTTGGACAAAAAATTTAAAGGCCTATTCAGAGATTAACAAGTACTTTGACAGTTGTTTAAAATAAATAACAATTGGTGTAACAAGCAAGCATAAAAAGGCTATTCAGAGAAAAGGTGAATTTTTGCTTGTTAAAAATAGACCTAGTGAATATTGCTTCTTAAAAAGTGAATGAAAAATTAGTTTATTGTGAATAACTTTTGAAAAAAATGGAATGTATTCTGTATAGTTCAAATTCTATTCATTTTTCAATAATAATTGAATAATCGGTAAAATATGTGCAATAATAATGAAAGAGCAGTCAAATTGTGCAATATTAAAGCTTTTTCAATGCGAATAATGTTGGTTTCAAATTCCTTAATCGTAGCCGTGTAGATGTAGAATTTGGACCTTATGTAGCGCCAAAGTCTAGTGATGTTATTTCTAAGATCTAGGCGACCAATTCACTGGTCTGAAGCGAGAAATTAACTGTTCACCAAATTGTTTTGGCAATAAACCCATACTGGGAAGTAGTGCGGTTTTTTTTTTAACCAAATGTTGTCGAGATTACGGGTTTCAATTTCACATAGCAAATAGCCCGTTATCATGGCGCGCAAACAGGTGCCAATCTCAGTTACGTTCTAGCCAGTCTTATTTTTTAAAAATTATGGAGCGCTTATTACACCAGACCATAAACCACACCAAACAATTGTTTTGTCTGGATGTAGTCGCAGTTCTTGAACCTCTTCGGGTTCCTCTTCAGACCAAACACAGCAATTTTGGTTCGTTTATTTTGGTCATGTATTATCCAATAATGCAAATTGGGTTTCAAATTTTTCAATGGTATAGCGAACTGTACGTACCGTTACGTGGGCCGATTACGTGAATCGGCCCACGTAACGGTACGTACAGTTCCTCGTAGAACGTTGATTTTCGTAATACAAGTGAATATATTGTAAACGCTGTGCCGAGCTAAGTTTTTCCCTGATGAAATGTAAAAAAATATTGAACAAAAATACCATGACAGTTTGACACAACTCACTGTTCCCCAGAATAGTTTTTATTTCATATACAATACATATATAAGTTATTTTCAAAAAATATTTCATTTACATAAATTCATGTCTCTTTTTTAAATAGCAATTAACGACAACCTGGTTGTTATTTAACAAGTGTCAAAATATTAATTTAAAAGCTTAACAAGCAACTTAACAATATCCGAATACGAATTTTAAGAAACTGGGGGTATTGTGAATTTTCTAGATATGTGAATTTTCTAGATATATAAATAACAAGTATTCAGATATGTTGACTTGGTAAATAGCCATCGGCGGATGTGACAATAACTATTAAGAATTTTGTAAAAATTTCTGAATAACATTTTCGCCGATTTCTTATTAAATAATGATTTAACAACATAACAAGCTAACAATTGGATTTCTGAATTTAAGTTGAATATTATTATGTTCATAAAAACTATTGCGTAAAAATTTGATTTTCTTCATTTACTAATAAAATACTGATAATTTTTTATATCAGAAAACCACACCAGAATTAAATATAAAAAATAATATTAGGTACATTAGTTAACTTATTATATATTTTTATTATCATGTTGAAATATAAGAAGCAACAAAATACGAAAAAATGAACAAGTTTTTATTGTTATGATTACAATATATGTCGTTTGGAAAATAACAAAAAAAAAAAAATGCTTACAACTTCAGCAACAACTGGTTCTTCAATTTCTAAGCCTGCCAATGTTTGTTCTCTCGTCATATGAATTTCATAAGAAGATGTTGGTGTTACGACAACAACACGAGTTTTTCTTGTTTGAAGGATATTTGCTAAGACTAACTGTTGACCATAAAAAAATACAGAATTATATTCAGAAAAAAGGTTATTTAATACTAACTTTTAATTTAATAAGAAATTATACTAAATTTAAATCAAAATAATTTTGAAGTCAAATATTATTATTTCTTACCTTATGCTTGTATTTAGTTAAACTTTCTCTAGATTTGGCAATTAATAGATTTTCATCAGTTTCAAGTTTAAAAGAAACAACAAATGCATGTGGCACCCAAAGACTAACTAATGGCGCCAACATTTTTGGTACTAACTGTAATGAAATTGTTGGAGCGCCATGTCCAGATTGCATTTTATGTGTTGGCTGTTGAAAATATAATAATTTAAAGTAAAAAGTGTGTTACGATCAAATTTTTGATTATATTATAACATAAATTTTAAAAGCCGATATAAATTACGTGTATATGTATTATTTGGATACTTTTAATTAGTTTTAAATTATAGCCTCATTTAACACATCCCAGACAGCGTTGTATAAAACGAATAAGAAATAGAATGGAAACTAGAATGGAGGATTAGTCTCAAAGCAAAGTGTTTTCAGAAAAATTTACAAAGATGCTAGTTTCCCTGGAAACTAGCTATAATATTGCACTTTTGATCGCCAAATTCATAACAGTTTAATGAAAAATCGAATAACATTTTATATTTTTCTCTTGCCGCGGATGAATATACTGACATTTCATCAATAGCACAGTTCATGACTGTTTTTGGGGAATAACTGACAATTTTGAAGTGATTGAGGAAATGTTGGCCATGAAATCGTTGAAGGGGTCTCATAACATTCTGTTGCAATTTGGACCTACCAATTTTATACAAATTATATTATATTATTTTGTAAACGCAGTTTTATAGAAGAAAATTAGTTTCATGGTCAACAAGTACAAAAATAATATACGGGTCAAGCATTGACTAATATAACTTAAACCAAAGCTGGGTCAACTAATATAACTTAAACCAAGGGCGGCGTCGGCTCTTTTTCCGCCCGTGTACTTTCCAAATATTCCGCCCTAAAAAGTCATTTGCCTTAAATTATCCGTTTCCTATGTAGTAGGATATATAATTCATTTTTTAACATTATGTCTCTCGTAGGTAGAGTCCTCAGAAATATTTATTTACAAAATAAATTAACAGATTAAATATTGCTATCGTACTAAGTCAGCGTAAGAATTTTTATAACAAAATAAATCAAAATCTATTTTGAACAAAAAACATTTGAATAAAAAAAGATAAAATTCACGGATGCATTTAAATACATAAAGAAAATAAATCTTATGCAAAATATATTAATTAATTAATTAAAATTTAATTCAGTTTTTTAAGTTTTGAAATTTTGTCTATCAAGTCAGTATAATCCAAGTTGCTCAGAAAATCACTTTCTATAGATATTCTACCAATCTTTCATGTCCCGTAGTACTACGTAAATAACTTTTAATAATTTTTAATTTGGAAAAGATACGTTCCACTGGAATTGTCAATAAAATTGTGAGTGCTACAACTACATTTGGTAATATTAAGTCTAATTTCTTTTTAAAACTCTGAAGATTCTATAATTTTCTAATTACAATTTTTTAACTAATCTTCTAATTTTTAATAATTTTCTAATTATTGTTAAGAAGAAGATTATTAAAAATTAGAAGATTTACCAATTAGAATATTAACTAATTAGAAGATTATTAAAAATAATTAGAAGATTATTAAAAATATTAGAAGATTAAAAATAATCTTCTAATTAGTTAAATAATCTTCTAATTAGTTAGAATTAGAAGATTACTATTATTTTTAATCTAGAAGATTACTATTAATTATAAGATTATTAAATCCAAAAACTTAACTTCCAAACTTAATTTACAAATTGCATCAAAAATGCAATTTAAAAAAAACACCAAATTATTGGCTAAGAACTTCTATTGAAGAATTCAGTTCCAGATCAACAGCTATTTTATTTTTTGGACCCATGTCCACGTCGTTGATTCTAAATCTCGGTTAGAGTGGGGTAAAATGAAAAGAAGAGTTTACATTTACACTACATTTAAATTTGTTTGATTTGGGATGTTAAACATATTATTTCCATATTACCCTTTGTATGTACACAGAAAATTTCGTTTATTCTGCATTTGTATTTACAGTAATCCGTAAATACGTTCTAGAAAATAGCGCGATGACCGAAACTGCGCCCTCTGAACCCACATTTATATGAAATTATGGGGTTACGGTTCAGATATTAGACAAATCGCAAAAAAAGATAGAAAAAAGTCTTTATTCAACTACTAATACATATTTAAATATAACAAACATAAAACATATAAATTGAATATTAAAATTATAAAAAACAGTATTTAATTCAATGAATATACATAAAAAACAAAACTTACTACATTTAAATAAATAAAAAATGCTCCGAAATAGAAACTTTGTTCACTATATTCTGTAGGAACTGCTTTTAAACAGGACTATATTGCGATGAGCTTGACTGTGATCATATTCGTAATTTTCTGAGATTCATAAAATAATCGCTCTTAAAAATTTTTTTTTAAAAAAACGCGCAACTACGAATTTTTAAACGCGTAGTTCGAAAATTTTGTATTAAAAACTTGAGCGCGCAATTACTGTATTTTGTATTAAAAATTATTGTATTTAGTAATGCGCGAAAGGAATTTATTAAATTTTAAGAGCACAAAGAGAAATATACAACACAAATTGTACTTAAATACATAAGCTTGTATATTTTATCCAATTCATGGATTAAAATATTGTCGTTGCATAATTTTGTGTTTTTGTTTTACTGCATATGAAAATTTTGTGGTTGCACAGAATAAAAAGACTGTGTTTGGGAGGGGTTTTTCATATAAGAAACGGAAGGGGGTTTTTATTGATATTTTTTCTTTCCTTATGAACTATGACCAGTGTTTTTCTGCTACAGTGTAACCAGAAATTTTTTTTATAAAAGTTTCATATATATATTTTCATATCTAATTTTCATATGTATACATAAAATTATTTTCTGGTTGGATTGTTGGACAGAATAAAAAGACTGTTATGCGGGAGTTTTTTTTATATAAGAAATGGAAGGGGGTTTGTATTAAAAGTTTTAAATTTTTAGCGCCTCGGCAAGCTGTTTATACTGTTCTATGGCAGAGCCGCCCCTGACTTAAACGTAAATAACAGTAGGACAAAATTAAAATCTAATGGGAGAGCCGGCCCTGACTTAAACGTAAATAACAGTAGGACAAAATTAAATTCTCTTGAGACATATTATTTCCTTAATTTCACTAATGATTTATTTATTACAATAAATTTTTCATATTAAATACATGCACATCTGATATATTTTAGAATACAAAAATGTTATTATACTAAAGTAAAATAATGTTTAATAATCTTACGAGAAAATTTTCAGTTTAATATTCTAACTATAAGTATGTATGTATATTATAAAATTTTACGTAATAAAAAACGAAAAAGTTTAAACGAAACTTTTTAAAAACACTTACTAGTATGAGAAAGAAAATTTATGCCTTCTCGTGTGAATCTTTTATTTAACATAAATAATGTAAAATTTTACAACCCAAATGTAAGCATAAGAATACATAAAATAAGCAACATTTTTGTATTTTAAATATAATATTATTTAATATACATAAATAGTTTAGGAAGAATTTTGTTTTATTCAATGGAAAAAAACTTTTTATAACAGTTGATTTATGTACTTATAAAATATTATAAAAAAAAATTAGTCGTTTAGATTCGATGTCGTTCAAACACTTTTTTTTATTATAATCTAAGTATAAAAGTTCAAATTTTTATAGTATTGTTTTTCAAATAGTATATAGGTTCATAAAATGCTTAAAAAAATTTCTTTGCTATAATTTTACCACAGGGATAACTGAAGGACGTAAATACATATATTCTTTTTTCTTGTTTTAAAATTTTTTTCTGGTTTTTATTTTTTGAAATTGTTATGCAAATTTGCATATAAAAAAGTAACACTTTTTTGTATTTATCTTTTGAAATTCTTAAGGGATACGAAAATAAAACTTTTTTTTTCACAGAAACCTTGATAATAACTAAAACTGTAAAATGAAATATGAAAAAAAGTAAGAAAATTAAATTGAATTTTTCTTACAGGAAAAAAATATAATATTGTACCCATAATAAAATACTATATGTATTTATTATGTTGTATAATAGAACAAAAAAGAAAACTAAATCAACTGATGTTATGTTGTGTTTTTTTATCAGTCTATATTTTATTTCTAAGTTCAATGTCAACATCAATAAGTATGCTTTTATTGTAACCCAGTTAAGAAAAATAGTGTTTGTTATTTTAATAAATTCATGAATAAACAGGACAGGAAAGGGATGAATTGAATAGTATTATATATAAAGACTATGCAGAGTAATGTTTCCAAAAAAAACTTTTTTTTTTTATAAATTTCAACTTATTTTTTAAATGAGGTTTTTTCCAACAAAAAAAAAAATTCTGATTATTATGATGGTAAAACTTTGTAATTGTAATAAAAATAAAAACAAGTCGAAATTGTTTAATATTAGATAAAAAGAAATATCATTGATTGTGGTAAAATTGATTATATAATTTTTTTTTTAGTGGAAAAATATTCTTATATTTTTATGAATTAATCAAAAAAAGTTTGTATTATAAATAATTCATAATATCATTTATAAAGTTTAAGTTTATATAGGCTGGTCCCATTTTCGATATATTTAAGCGCTTGTATAAATATGAAGTTGTAATATTGTAAAAAAAATACAGTACATACTTATATTGACTACAATGAAATCTATATTTAACAGATAGAAATCGTTGCTATATGCTAAAGATCTCAATTCTCTTAAACAAAAAATTTATATAGACAAAGGCCTTTTTACAATAGTTAAGAACAAAAATTACAAAATCTGATGTAAGGTTTCGTTTTATCATTAAAGGCTTATATTATTTAAGCAAATCTTCGCCTTGCACTTCTTAAGAGAATATTGTGCTTATATTGTATATAAGTAAATGATTTTTTTTAGTTTAAAAAATACTAAAATAATAGAAATACAATATTTACTTACCATTTCATCTTGTGGTATATAAAAATCGGATACAGCTGCAGCTAAATATAATAATGCTCTTTCACGTAATGCAGCTAAACATTCACAAGCAGCACGCAATAACCACATATAATCAACAACACTTGTAAAATTAATATATAAAATTTTTTGGTCCTCTTGTGCATTTTTATATTTTGCCAATATTGGTGCTAATACATCAAAACAATCTGGTTTAACCATAATACCATGTTTTCTAGGATCTTCATCAATATCTAACATATCAAAAAATTGTTGACCAGTAAAATGTCTTGTGAATGGTTCTAATGATTTTAAACGATGCATAAATATCACAGCATAATCATGTTCTAAAAAGTATTCAGCTGATGCAGATCCTCTTGTACCGGCACTAAAATTATCCACAAATCGTACTGTATTATGCTCTAACGGAACTGTTGTACCACCCGACTAAAATAATTATCGATTTAATTATTAAAATATAAAATTTATTTGCAATAAATATCTTTTAGCAAAAATATTTTTTTAAAAAAATAATTTTATTTAAATTTTTAATTTTTATAATTTTTAAATTAAATTTCTACTTAACACATTAAGTACCGCAAATGTTTTGCTGAAATTTACTACAAGACCGGTGATTTTAGACATGAAAATTATTTTGGACGGCGTGTAATACATTTTAAAAAAAGTTATTACTACGATAACTTTTTAAATCTTATATTTAATTCACTAAATCTTTTTTTTACTAAATAGTCATAGTAAATCTAAATTTTTTTTATGTATGATATTTTTTAAAATAATCGTCTTTGTGTAAGGGTATGTTACACAAATTACAGATATATCGATATTAGGGTTTGCAATACTGTACAAAAAACCCATATCGGTATTCCGGTATTGGTTTTGATTAATACCGAAATATCAGTTTTAAAAATAATGTGAAGAAATTTGAAAAAAATGTCTAGGGAAAAAAATTTAATTAGAAAGTTAACTCGAAATCGATACAAACTACTAAATTTGTGCTAAAAACCATTGAATAAGAATAATACCAGATGTGTTAAAAGATTGTTATTCTCTTCTCGGGTAGTCATATGCAAAGGAAAAAAACGCGAATACAGAAATGAAAAATATCTCATCAGCAAATAGAGTTAAATAATTTGTTTTTGTAATCTCGGGTATTTATCACAGGAAAAAATATATAAAATAAGACTAAACCATATTATTCACAAATGCAATCATAATAGATATGAATATGAATTGTATGATGATACCAATACAACTAACTCGTACAAAAATATTTAAATTTTTCTAAAAAAAAATGTACAAAAAAAAGTATATAGAAAAAACACATCTGGTATTATTTTTAATCAATTTAAAAACTTAATTTGGAAATGGCGTCAAGAAATTAAACTAAAAAAATTAAAAAAAGAACATATAAAACATTAAAAAAAATCATGGCCTGATAATTTTTTCCCTCGCAAGCAAAAAAGAGGTTTATATGAATTTGTAATATTTTTATATTTGAAATATGGAGCTACCGAAAAAGGCGACAAAAATTATATTCAAATATAATTGCGGTTAGTTCATTAGTTTGTGTTTTATCATAGAGAAAGTACAAATTAAATGTTTAAAAATGTAAAATGAAGTAGTCTACTTAATATATTTGACTAATACTAAAAATATTGCTGCGACTTACTGAAGTTCAAATTTTTTTTGAAATATTTCAAACATAAAAAGTTGATATTTAAAATTCCGAAATACCGGTTTAATAATCACTGTGATTTGAAAATTTTTATGTATTTACCGGTCACTCCAAAGTCAAAACCGAACTTAGTCAGGAACACAGTGGATAATCTTCAATAGCAATATAAATTACCGTTACCTGGAAAATAATCAATAAATCACGCTTATCACCAAAACGAGAAAACTCGGTCCCGGTAGCCAATGTCTTTTCCTCCAGAATAAACTTTTTTTTTTAAAATCTACTTCAAAATCAAAATTTAAATTTAAAACAGATGAATATAAAACCGAAATTATAAAAAAGAAATTTTAAAATTTTGTGTCCAGTCAGGTGCATTTTAGAATATAAAAGAGCTAATGGAATTGTTACCACCCGCCTTAAAATATATACAAATTTTGATATTTCAAAAAGCTTTAAACATATTTCAATGGAACATAGCTATATTAATTATAGAATTTAAAAAAATACTTTTTGTAGTCTGTATACTAATTTAAATAAACACTTACCGTTATAAGTACAACTTTATTATTTAATTTATTTTGTCGTTCACAAAATTCTTTTAACAATGAACGATTATCCTCAAAGTCTGTTGGTGGTAAATGCTTTGCATAAAAATCTTCCCAATGTGAAGAAGACATTTCGTTTACTTTATTTTCTTCAATTTTTAGTCACAATATTAGTATTTTTATTAGTTATTTTAGATGGTACAAGGGTCACTTGATTTATTGAACTGAGATTAAAATTATTATATTATAGTATATTTTAGGGAAGCACTTTAATTAGTCGTTATTTAATTTATTGTGCAACACGTTTTTTGTTCAACAAAAACCCGAAATGACAGGAAACTAAAAATATTTATCACAGTTAAAAGATAAAAAAAAAACATGAAATAAACTTTTATTTTATTTTGCACTCTATTTGTAAACCTTTATATGCTCAACTTCTATATTATTTTAAAAACTTTTCCATGTCCTGCCTATTTCGACAAAAATTCAGGAATGAAAAAAATAAAATAAATAAAAATTGTAAAAAGAATATGTGAATGTGACGCACCATTCATCTTCCATCATGACGGAGGGGAACACACAAAATTAAATAACTAGAAAACGACTCAACAAAATGACTTCAAATTAATAAATTTTAAGTCATATTTCAACTCATATTTTTATTTCAAGTATAAAAACTTGAGTCATTTTAGTTATTTCTAATTTTGTATCGATTGCGATGCGACAACAAAACTGATAAAATCAATTTTTTTTTTTGGATATTTTTAAATATTCGGTTGAAAATTTTTATATTTCGTAATAAATTTTCTTCAAAATTGACAAGTTTTAGTAAAAAATAATTTATTTTGAGTCAAAAATAAGAAAATATAATACTTTCCATTGAAATTAACCTTCTGGAAATGAAGTACATACATTTTTAGAAAAAATGCAGCACCATCTATTTTTGTAAAAATGAACTATAAAATATAGATGGCGCGATTTTGGCATTTATTTCGTTGCTTACACATGATTTTATTTTTGTTTCAGTAAATATAGTTATAGTGGCGCTTAAACTGTAAAGTGCGAAAATAAAATGGAATTGCATAAAATAGAAAAGGTCCAATGAAACCAAATTTATAAAACATCCAATGAAACCAAATTTAGAAAAATTAGAGTCAAGATCAGCAAATCTATAAAATGTAGCAAATCTAAAACATTTTTTAAAATTTATGTAGTAAAATAGTGCATTTTCAAAATTTAATGCACTGGACTAGAACTAGATACTTAAAATTATTAGATTTCTACCGAAATACAATGCAAAATTATTATACTCTAAATAAAGTTTAATTAATTTATTAAACACAAGTTTTTATTTATTGGTTTAAAAAAATTAATTTAAAAAAAATTAATGGCGTCTGCCAACTTACACAAATCAGAAGACTAATTCGTTCACAGGAAAACTCGCAACCTACAATAATTAGTTATCAATATTCACAAATCCAGGAATTAATTGTAGTCAAAAGTGTTTTATGAACAACAGGAATATAATGAATTCGTAAATATTTGAAATTCTTAAACACAAGTTTTTATTTATTGGTTTAAAAAAAATAATTTTAAAAAAATTAATGGCGTCTGCCAACTTACACAAATCAGAAGACTAATTCGTTCACAGTAAAACTCGCAACCTACAATAATTAATTATCAATATTCACAAATCCAGGAATTAATTGTAGTCAAAAGTGTTTTATGAACAACAGGAATATAATGAATTCGTAAATATTTGAAATTCTTAGTTCTTATTACAGAATTTTACATTAAATTTGTTTCTGTACTAGATCGAAAAAGTACGTACTGACTTTTTGGACAAAATTGTACTAAAGTGGTAACAGTGTTCAAGTTGTCCCAATTCCAAGAATTTGATTTAATACATTTATTCTTATTTTCTTATTAATTTTGACACTGCTCTATTTTTAGTATATTAAAAATTTTGAATTTGGGAATTTAAGAATCAGCATTTTTTACCAGTTTAAAAAAAATAAAGATGTAGTAAATGAATGTAGTAAAGATATATAAATTCATTTTCCAATTCATTTAGTTGAGAGATGTAGTAAATGAATTGGAAAATAACAAAATAAGTTGATAACAAAATTTTTTTAAATGAGTGAGAAATACAGTGAGAAATTTTGAAAAGATTATTAGAAACATTTCTTTTTATCTTAAATTTCTTTTATGTCGTAATTAATTATAACAATTTTGTGAAGACATTATTTCTAGTAGAGTAAAAAATAAAATTTATCTTCAAAGGAAAAAAATTATTTAAAAACTAAAGTTTTATTTATAATAATTATAATGCAACATTCGAAAGAAACCTAATTATTAAAAGACTTATAGCCGACATCAAAATATAATATTGAAATTATAAAATATATATTGAATTATTAATAAATTAAAACATTAAAGTATATTTTTTTCATTTAAATTTTAAGAAATCAGTGCCGTTTATATCCTTTAGAGTTAAATTAGAAATAAAAAAATATGTATAATGTATAAATAAATTAAAATTATTGATTTTTCTATAGTTAGATCTTTTTTGTTTATTAATTATATCACATATGTAACTATTTCATATACATTAACTTCTAATTCTAATATATACATAGTTTTTTAATATAATCATTTTTTTCTTAAAATTTAAGTTTTTTAAATAATTATTTATTTATTTAATTTGATTTATTAAATAAAGTTTTTCTGTATTAGAAAATATTTTATAAAAAATTATAAAAACTAAATTATAATAAATGATTGATGGCGGGTATTAAATGAAATTTAATGAAATAAATAATTTTTTTAATGACATGCTCTAGCTTTTCTGAATAGATAAAAATTACTAAATGATTTATAACAAAAAATGGTTTAAAAAGTTATTCAAATTCAATTTTATATACGGTATTTAGAAAGTTATACAAAAATATTATCTATATAAATATGTACATAAAATATATAGTAGATTAATTTCAAGTAGATTAATTTCATTTGCATAAAAATGCACTGTCATAATATTTAGCAACTTGTCATAATATTTAGCAACTTGTCATAATATTTAGCAAGTATGTATATTAAATATGTTTGTTTTATTTTTATTTTTTCTTAAAAGATTTCAAATTTAAATCTAATTAATTTTGGTAAATATGTAACTTTGTTGATAAATACAAATTAAACGTAATTATTTAAGTTTTAATAATTTTTCTATTGTTGATCGCAGTTTAACACAATTTAAAAATTCTGAAATTTAAAGACAATATATATTGGAATTAATGAAATTTTTTGATATAATACTTACAATTCTATCGTCATTACTAACATTAAATTCATCAGATGGTACTAATCTATGTCTTCTGCCATAATGGGTTCTTTAATTAAAAAAATAATATTATATTTAATTTAAATATATTATAAAAATGTTCAATCATTTGACAAATGAACTCAAACAAGAGCAAAATATAAATATATTTTTTTTATAAAAAAAATATCGTTTTATAAGATTTAATGAATTTTAAAATAAAATTTATGGAAATAATTCAATTTAATATATTATAATATGAAATAGTTAATTAATTAAAGTCAAAAAATAAATAAATATTAATTTTTATCTTACTTTATATAAGATCGCCAACTAATAATTGCTAAAATACAACCAACTGAAAGTATTGCCAGTAAAAATGCAAATATTGTCAGTAAATGTGATTCATTTAATACTTTTGAATGTACTTCAATATCTTCATCGAAAATTTCATTTGGCATTTGTATAGCAAATTTTGCATGTCTAAAAATAAAATTTGTTAAAAAGATAAAGTTTTAATATTATTATATTATGCCTAAATTGTTCTTCTGGCATGAAATCTGTTTCTACTACATCATCTGATTGTACATCTTCAACTTGATCCTTTGGATCATTTGTTTGTATTGTTTCAAATTTTGGATGTCTATAAAAAATTACAAAATAATAACTATGTATATATTTTTTGCTTCAATTGATATATTTATACCTATATTGTTCTTCAAGGATATTTACTGATTCCACAATATGTCCTTGTGGTACATCCTTAATTTGATTTTCTATTAAAGTGTGTAGTGGGAATTCTGGCCATATATTAGATTCAAATATTTCTGTATTTTTTTCTGTGGTTGACGTTGATTGTGTCTGTAAAAAAATTAATTAATATGATTGTCTGTCATTCATAAAAGTTACTTTGAAAATATTAGCTACTATTAGCAATAATATTTTAAACATATGTTTTTTATAACAAAAAAAACAGCAAAATATAATGATAGTAATTTTTACCAGTTAGTATTAGATGATTCATTTCAGATAATAATATCCTTTTTTAATAAAATTAAAATCTCTTATCAAGAAATAAAATATGTGTGAATAATAAATAAATAAATATTTTAAAAAATAAATAAAAGTTATTAAAATATTTATTTTTTCGTAATGTTAAATTTTCCGATAATCAACATAAAGTAATAAAAATCACAATAGCAAATTTAATGACTAATACAACCAACTGAAAGTATTGCAAGTAAAAATGCAAATATTGTATGTGACTAAGATTAAATTAAATTAACTCTAGATTTAATTACTATTATACAATATTATTCCAAACATTTTTCATATATGATAAAATGACGTAAAAATACCTTTTAAAAAATCAATAAATTTTAGAATATTTTAGAATAGATTCAGTTAAAATAAATAATTTTAAAATATTATTCAATTTAAATTTCTAAAAGTATGTAATTAAATTCTTACATTATTGGTCAAATAAATATCTTGTTTAATTAGTCCATCGCTGACAGTTAGTAAACATGATTTAGCTGAAATATTTAAATTCATAAATATTAATTTACTAATAAAATATTTTGTGAAAAAATTCTAAATTTATTTTCAGTTTGAATTTATATTTTTTTAGAATTATTATTATATCCTTACTACTTTTAAGCTCAATAACCTTTTTAATTGCATATATTTAAGTATATAAATTGATTAATTCTATATATAATAAGTTATAATGTTCATATAATCTTATTATTAATTTTAAAAAAAAATATATAAAGTTTACTATCAATTACTAAACAACTATTATAATTTAAGCGTTTGCAAAATATAAAAATCACAGAATAAATTAATAATTAAATAGAAAATAAATTTAAAATTCAATATTTTGTAAATAAAATAATTAAATATGTTAAATAATGATTTATTATGAAAATTTCATATATTTTCAATTTTTCAGTTCCGAGTATAATTGAAATTTTCCACAATTATAGACAATGACAAGTAGTGATTTATTAATTGTAACATTCTTTAAAATGAACTTATAATTATATTTAATTATGTGGTATTTCCTAGTTTTAAAGTTACTTATATAAATATTTTATGATCAATCATTGCTCAAGGGAAATTAAAAATTTTGTAATATCACAACAAAATCTAAATATTGTAAAATAATTAATTCAAATTGATATAAAACAAAGAATCGTTTGTTAGTAAACACTCAACATTTTAAATTCTAATCTACCTGAATAAATGCATTATTGAATTGAGGTAAAATTTAATAGCAAGCTGTATAGAATGTAATAGAAAACTCAAACCTAATATTGAAAAATATAAGTTAAAATAAATCTATTTAAATGTTAATTGATATAAGCTTTTAGGTATTATTTTTTGTAATTTTATATTTATATTTTCTCTGAAAACTGAATAGGTTAATTTTATTGTTGGAAATTTCCGTCAGGTTAAGATAAAGTAAATAAAATGCAATAACTTCCGCTTAATATAATTTCTATTTATAAATATTAAAGAGATAAATTATTTTTGAAGACTAACTAATCTTTTACACATTTTTTGCTTACATTATAAATAAATATACTATTTTATTTGGGTTATTACACATTTCTTAATTTTGTCACAACTGAAGAATAAATAAATCTAAATTTGAACTCTTTTTAATGCGTAATAAAATAATCATAATATCTTTTGATACGGAATTTATCATAAATAAATTAAATTTCTTAGGTACTGACACTGATTCAAGCTTTATAGTGTTTTTGACAGACAGAGCTAGTTAATTCAATTAAATTGGTATTGTCTGCTATTGTAACACACATTGTTACAATGTATTTACAAAATATTTAATTATCTTAAATTTATTTGTTTTTTTCTTTCAATTTTTTATCTACAGAAAAAAAGTTTCATAGACTAGATTTTCTTATTATGATTTCTTAGGCTTATAGGCTTATTATGATTTCTTTAATCAGAAAATTATGGTTTACTAATATGTATAAATAAAATTATTATTATCAATTTACTTAAATAAAAATTAAATATTTTTATATCTTTTTTATTAACTTGTGTAATTCGATTGGTTTTTCAATGATTATTTTTATATCCATAATTATAATTTTTTTTTTTCATTTTCCTAATATAATATTTATTTTATAGTTTTTTAGTTCATAAATAATATGAAAAAAAAAAAAAAAAACATATACTATGTACATATAATATTAGTCAGATAAATATTTGGACTATTTTTCTACAAAAATTTTTGGACTATTTTTCTACAAAAATTTTTGGACTATTTTTCTACAAAAATTTAAATTATTTTTTTTTTGTTTTAATTAAATTTTTGAATTTTATTTAAAGATAAGAAAGAATATATATATAAAATTATGATTAATAACTAAAGATTGCAAAAACAATTTAAGCTTGCAGTATTTTTAAAATATTCCATAGATAAAGTAATCCTAATTTGTATACTACATTAAATATTTAAATAAAAAAATGGAAAAAACAAAATTAAATTTTAGGCTTATTATAATTTATATGACCTGAACCCCAGGAATTTTAACATAAATGTTTAGATTTTCCAGTACATGTATTTATTATTTATTTAATGGTTAATAACTTTCTATAAATAAATAATATTTTATATAAATTGTCGAAATGTTAGAATTGAATACCAAATAAATTATAAATGCATTTCCGGTTAAAGTTTACTTTTGCATACATACATTAAAATATTTAATTATCACGTAGCCGTAAAATCCCCCTTATAAAATTAATAAAGTACAAATCTTCAGTATGACTCATATGGCTAATGATAATTCTATGACTTTCCCATTATTTTTAATATTATTTGACAAGAAGAGCTTTCATACCTTTTATAAATTGTTCTCAAATAACACCTTTACTTTATTGCTACCTGTCAATCATGATTTCTTTAATCAGAAAATTATATAATTTAATTTCATTCCATGTCTAAATTTAGCAATGAAATAACTTTCATTTAAATTACTCATTATCTTAAAATTATTTTTACTAATAATAATTATTTGGTCAATATTATCTTAAATAATATTCAATTTTTTTATTTCAATAATTTTATACGATTGTTTGTATCCAATTCACTAATTCACATATAGATTACATATTACTCAAATATTTTTCATCACAATTATTATCAGTATTGAAATTGAAACGTGTTTTAATATAATAAGTAATTTTTATCACGATTTATTTAAGAGTAAATTTCGAGTTTATGAAAATATAGAATAGATTTTACTTATAATAACAAAGTTTCTCAATATTTAGATATTAATCGTTGAAATTAGTTTTAAAATTCCATACATTATTTTTCTTTGAAATTCTTAAATCATAAAAGAATTTATCTCGAAAAATTTGATCTTAAATTTAATCTTTTATAAAATGAAATATTAACTCACCAATAAAACTAGTTAAAAGCAACATCAAGGTTAAGTCTGTTAATGCCATTTTGAAATTATAAATATATAAAATAAATTATATATCTTTTACTTATTAAAAAATATTTGAAAATTTTGCAAAAAAGTTTTATTTTTTTCTATTATTTTCGTAATTACAGTAAATGTATTTTAATAATTATATTGTAAGTATGTAATAGATAAACACATATACATATTTATTTTTAATCATAAATTATTATCAAAATTAGATTAAATTTTTTATATTTATTAATTGTACGGTATAAGATAAATTGTAGTTTATTGGCAACCAGTTGTTAAATATTAATTTTATATGATTAAGAATTAAAAGTTTATATTAATATTTATAATAAAATTATTTTATTTATATATAATACTATGAAAATTAAAGTTATTCTTATAATTCAACTTTATTAATGAACAAACAGGTTTGTTAAAAAAACTGCACTAATTTAAAAAAAAAATAAAGATAACTTCACCATAAGTGTTATTCACCATAGAAGTTTGACTGAATATGATTTTTTCATTTTCTACATCTTATATTTATAAGCTTTTGAAAATGTGATAAAAATTAAATTTTTGTTAAGATACAAACACATAAAAAGCTTTTTTTTTGTAGTCAGTCAACGATGTATATTTAATGCTACAAAAAAAAATAAAAAAAAACATAACAAATTTATACTGAAAGCTTTTAGATGCTGGTTTTTAATTATATTTTACAAAAATTGGTTCTCTTACTCTTTTGTTTGTTACTCCGATAAAATTGTTCGATGAGTTTTCTTTAGCAAACAAATTTCACTTGACAAGAAGCGTTACCATATCGCAAGGTTTTTTAGTCAATTGCAAAGTAACGAGGATTTATCATTAAATAGTTATTTTCATTACTTTATCAGGTATATTATTAAAAAGGAGTACTTGGAAAGAAAGGTTTTGTTACAATTTGTTGCATAAATGAAAATAACTAATTATGTATATTTATATTTATATATAAATCATTTGTGATTTTGAAAATATTCCTTGATATAAAAATGTATAATAAATATTCAATGATGATTTTATATACACCCAATTCTTTTTTTACACGGTAGATACGTTCGAACTAAAATGGTGTAAAAAAAGACATGCTAACCATACTAAAATTGAGGATGTGTTCAACAATTGTAAAAAACCGTGTAAAATAGAAAAATTAACCATAAGTTGTTCTAAAAAACCGTGCAAAAAAAGAATAAATATTTAAAACATAGTTTTTCCACGAACTGAACACAACAATAAAATTTAAATAGAAAAATAGAAAATCAGTTTCTTGATAATATATCATATAATAAAATTTGGGTATTCCCCGAGTAGTACATAAAAAATATTAATAAGAGTTTTTTTTTTTTTGAAATCGTATTAAACCAAATATTTCGTATAAAAAAAGATTTGTTCTTTTTTTGTGGATCGTGTTATTTCAAAATCGTGTAAAAAAGGACCGTGTAAAAAAGAGTTGGGTGTACTTTAAATTATGAGAGAAATTCCGATAAATAAGTGTAATTTTTATTATTACTTCAGTAAATAAATATTTAAGACTTAATATTATGATTACTTTATTGTGATCATTGGTTTTCACTGCACAGCTTTTCAGAAATATAATAAAACTTTATTATGAAATCAAAAAAATTAAAAATGAAGAAAACAATTTTTAAATATTTTTCCGTCTATTGAATTTATTTCATTAAAAATTTCCTACACCATTTTTTTTGTACAAATAAATGGCTTTGAATTATTGTATATTTAATTTCAATGTGTTACATTATTTAATCCTTTTTTTATAATAAAAATGTATTTATTGAAATTTATCTAGAAAATTGAACATTTTTTTTACCTTATATTTAATGTCATATAATTAGGAATTATAATTTTAATACGTTTTTTTTATAAACGATAGAATGCACTCAAGAAAACCGTTTTAAAAATAAATTGTACTTTAATTCTGTATAGAAAAAAACTTTTAGACAAAAAAAAACTTAGGAGTATAAATTTTATTTTATCTATATAATTTTCCTTTTAAATATATATAATGTATATAATATAGGTTCATTTATATTTCTTTAAATTTAAAAATATTATTACATATTTCAATTCATTGTAAATTTAGTATGCATAACGTTAATATATAATATAGAATTATTAATTATATATATAAAAATTTAAATGCTATAACTGGGTCCAAAAACTAATCCATAAAAAAACATCATAAAGGAATGTTGTGAAATTATTATATTGGAATTTATAATACTTTTTGTTTTTCATAAAATTCTTTATGAGTTAAACAATTTTTATGATTTTTGTAAAATATATATCTTTTTTTTTTTTTATTAAATTTTGTCTATTTTTTTTTAATTTTTAATATTTTTTTAAATAATTTATATTATATTTTTTTTAATCATTAATACTTTAATTTTTTTATAATTCATAACTCACTGAATAGATTTAAAAATGATTTTTAATTTCAATATTTTTGATATAATTCTTTTTCGGATCCTTTGTTTTTTATGTATGTGAAGGCACAATTAATTTTGAACGCATTTTTGCATTTTTAAGATGTGTTTGCATTTATTTTCTTGATATATTTATATTAATTAGCACCAAGTTTCTTATATGGTTTGCCACAATTACGTTCCCATTCCCGATTGAATTCATGTTCTAAAATTTCAGCACCTCGTTTACGTGTTAAACCCGTTTCTTCTAAGCTTAATTCACACATTTGCATATCATCAATACCTTCAATATTATATAAAATTACAAATTTCGTTAGGTGTATATATTTTTTTTATTTTGAGAGAAAAAAAATGAATTTACCTGCTACTAGTAATATTGGAGGTTTATCAGCATGAAGTTCCATTTGTCTGGCTACATATTGACCATCAAAATGAGCATACCATAATCCACGTTTAGCTAAAAATTATAATAAATTCAGATTTAAATTAATTTTTTAAATAAAATATAATAAATCATAATACTGTTATCTGTTGCATTTGCTCTCATAAATGGTATACGAAAATAACGATGCTGAGCAGATACAATTTCTTGTTTTTGTTGGGCTAGTGGTGGGGCTTTAGTAGCTAAAATCATTTCAATTTTGAATATAGAAAATAATTAAAGAACGTAAATAAAAGTACCAGCTTCCATAACACTTTTTGGTGCTCTTTCATTTTCTTCCATTGTTGTGCGTTTACGATTCTTTGCTTTCCATGCATGATAAACCTTTAGGCGACGATGAAATTCATGACGGCAAGCCTAATAAAAAAATTTATTTAAAAATCACTTTTTTTTTCTAAATATTGCTTTTGTATTACCTCTAGCAATTCAATATCACAGGATGTATTAATAGCATCACGAAGCTCAGAATATTTCCATTTTGAAAGATCATATTTTTGTTTGCTAAGTAATTGTTGTTGAGCCCGAACATTTTCCGATCTTAAAAGTTATACAAATTATAAATTAAAATAAATATTTTTAAAATTTATTCATAATTTAATATTTATATTATATAATAATTTAATGCACACATAACATTATGATTAGATTAAGCAATAAACTACAAAAAAAATTATTTTAAAATAATATTAAAATAAATTAGTTTAAAAAGCAACAATTAATTAATTTATTTATGTTAATTGAAATAAATTCAAATTAGTGACACTTCCTAAAAATATTATAATAAATATTAACACAAACAATATTATTAGAAATATTAATATAAAATTTTAAAAAATATATCCAAATAATTTAAAATGTTATTACAATAATCTAATATATTATTATTAATTTAATTCAAAAACAAATCTGTTTTATTTAAAATAATTAAAAAAGTATTCTGGGATTCGACATGCAGGAAATGAGTTAATTTAAAGAAACTTGCCAATTATTAAATTACAATCATTTCATCAAAACTGCAAATTAATCAATAAATTACTTTTATGAAATCACAAACCTTATGTTCGATTGAAAACGAGATGCAATCATATTAACACCTCGAATAATACTGTAAATTAGTAAATTTATTTTAAATATCTAAATTTCTGTACGATATATTTAAAATATTCTACTTTTTTTTTAATAAGTAAAAAAGAAAAAATGATAATTAAACTTAAAATTAATTATTTTAGTAAGCTGATTTTAAATTAAAACTTAGAAATAATTAAAAAAAAACACAGTCAGTAAATAAATAAATTAAAAAATACATAATGGTCAAAGTCTCTTATTTGTTTTTCAGTACCTGATCAGTCTATGCTGTGGATTACCAATTGTTGAAACTTCACTCGTGCCACTATGAGAAAGACTTTATTATTTTTTCTATTTTCTATTTAATTTGTTTTTGTTGTTGTTTTGTACTTTTTGTAAACTCAATAAAATAAATTTTTTAAAAATAATATTTTGCTTACGCAATAAAATTAAATTAAATTATATAAAAAAAAATTAAAAAAATATTAACAATGAAATAATAAAATTTAAAAACTGAAAATGTAATGTGGACTTGAGATATGTAGAAAAAATGTATGTACAATAATGAATTTATAAATTCTCCATGTTAATATAAAATATGAATTCATACTTTCTTATAAGTGGTGGACTATCTTCAACTTGTCCATTTGATTCATTAGCTAAACGTAAAGCTAATTCATGATCACGACGTTCTTGTTCAAGCTGTTGACGATATTGCACATCCTCTTGAGCTTCCTTCTCCAATTGGGCTTGAAGTACCAGTGCTGCTCTACGATCTTCTTCTTCTTGTCGTTCCCTTTTTGCTTCTTCAAGTTTTCGACGTGTTTCCATTTCAACTTTTCTACATACCAAAAAAATACAAATAAATTAGTAAAAATATTTAAACTACAAATAAACATAGTTTACAGTTTTCTATTTTCTTCATCTTCACGTTTCTTTTGCTCTTCTTCGTCTCTGATTTTACGTTCAGCTTCTAATGCGAATTGAACTTTTCGAAGACGCTCTTGTTCTTCTGCTTGACGTTGTTCCTATACAAAATTATTTTTGGTCTTAAGTTAAACACTGTATTAGTTTCAAAATATACCTGCAACTTCGAATTTAACGAAACAGTCAACTTGTTCATATTTGTCATTAAAAGTGAATACATTTTATCGATTTCATCAGTTGTAATATTTTTATTTGCCTAAAACAATGCAAATTAATTAATCGTCTTTATTTCAATTAAAAATACCTTAATATTTTTTATAGCAGTATCGATTTTTATTTCCATTTCTAAAACTTCTTCAACAATTTTATCTTTACCCATTCTCAATTGATTAGCAATATCAATTGTTTTTTTGGCATTATTACGGATATTGTTAATCTTCATAATTCCTTGTAAACGTGGTTGATGTTTCTTTCGAGCTAAATAACCACGTATAATTTTTTGCAATAGAAGAACACATTTACCACGATATAGCATACGTTTTTTAACTATAAAATAATAAATATTAAATTATTTTTTAAACTCACTTTATAAAAAACATTTACTTTTTATTACACACACAGCAGCTAAAGCCGATTTAATCCAACGTGATCGAATCAACCATTTCTTAACAGCAGCGACAATAGCACGTAGATTCGCTGGATCTGATTTCATAATACGATCAAATTCAACAAATTTTCCTGGTCGGAAAAATACTTTTGTTATGCCAAACTTAAAATCTTTTGTATTTAATTTTAATGATTGTAACATTGCTTCACAGAAAGTACGTGGCGGTAATTTAGCTAATTCAGGTGGTAAGAATGATTTATACATATTATATAGATCACCAAATGGTACGCGAGATGGGTAACCATGTTCCATTAATTCTAGAACTGAAATTGTACCAGAACATTTAAGTTGGGCCAATGCTAGACCACCTTCAAAGTTTTTATCAATCATTTTACTGTTTGGTTTAATGCAACGAATAAAATTTGTACCCTGCAATTTAAAAACGATAACATTTTTTTCTAAAGTCTTGTGTATCTTACATTTCTCTCTAGTTTTTCCATTAATTCAGCTAATTGTGTTTTAAATTTTGACCCAACGGATATAAAATTTAATTTACCTCGAACAGCAGTACTTCCAGTTGAAAATAATGACTTTACTAGAAGATTTTCGCATTCTTGTACTAAACCTTCTAACGATGCATGTAAAGCATCATTATTTTTTTCAATAAATAATTCCTTAAAGAAAAATTCAGAATTACTTTTTTTTTTTTAAATTTTATAGTAAATTTACAGTTTTATAGCAAACAGCACCAGCAAAATGTCGCACCAGAAAACCTTCTTCATCTCTTAAAGTTCTATGAGCTTTTAATCTTGATGCCCTTGGAAATGCCAAACGATAATGACCTTGCCATGCTTTATGAACTTCTGTTGTAAAATGCATTGGTGATGGTTTTGGCAGTTTTGATTCCTCATCTAACAAAGTATAAATTCCATTTCCTTTTGATTCAATTAATTCAATAATATCTTGATTATCTATAAATTTTATTTCAGGAATATTTAGTCCTTCACGTTTATATAATTCCTGTTCATTTTTCAAAATATTATCATTGAAAAATTTTTGTAATTTTTCATTGCAGTAATTTATACAAAATTGTTCAAATGAATTAACAGTAAAATATTCAAACCCAGCAATATCCAATACACCAATATAAAAATTGGAAGCTTGAAATGGAATACTTTGATTAATAATTGAAACTATACGATCAAACATTCGGCTATAAATTGCTTTTGCAAGAGCATCACGTGCATTATTAGCTTCGTATATTTTCAATGGAACCCTAGAATAAAAGTACATCAATAAAATATTGCTACAAAATTATATTACAAATATATTACATAATAACTGTTCCTTTAACACCACCACCTTTACTCTGCATAACTCTGGATACTAGTGCTTGTCTCAATTCATATGGATCAACACCCAATAATTTTGATGTCATTGTTAAAGATTTTTCCGAAGATTTTGCAACTTCACAGCCACCTCGTACATCATCAGATATTTCTTCAAATGATATATTTCCTAAATGTAAAACCGCAGCTACCAATGCATAAATTCCAAATTTATTCTCATCACTTAGACCCATGCGGCCTAATGCCTTATCTAATGTTTGGAAATCTTCAAAATCATCTAAAATTGGATCTTTTAAACATCCTTTTTGTAAATGATCCTTTGATTTTTGTGATTGTGGTATTAACTTTTCGGTTTTCGCATTTGAAAAGTATTGTGTACAACCAGAAAGATACTTTAAATTAAAAATATTACATTATTATTAAGTTAAATAGAAAAAATATTATTTACTCTATAATCATCTGGTTTTCCTAAACCGAATTTATCACGTAATTGTTGTGGAGCACCAGCAAGTAACATATAAAACACATGATAGTTTCTTTCCTCAGTGCTTTGTGAACAAATTCGGCTCTTTTCAAGTAAATAATGTGATATATAACCGCCAACTAGTTGACATTTACTATCATAATGAACTTCAATAAATTTACCAAAACGTGAACTGTTATTGTTACGTGTTGTTTTTGCATTACCAAAAGCTTCCAAAACTGGATTGGCTTTAAGAATCAAATAAAAGATGAAATTTTTTTTTTGTTTAAAAAATAAATTTGGTACGATAATGAAATAACGAATAATTTTCCTATTCCAAAAATGTTGATAAGATTTACAAAATTTCAAAATGATAAGAAATTACAAAATGTTTTAATAATTGCTAAAAAAGTATACCAAATAGTAGAATGTTATGCCTTTAAAAATCACATAATGTTGATTATAAAATTACAATTAAATTAATTGTTAACGAAAGCAATCTTGTAAGAGTTAACAAATTTCAAATTATTTCTATTACATTTAAAAATAGATTTTATTACTTTGGTTTTCAAAAATTGGAATAATTAAAATATTTTTTTGCGGTAAGTATAATTAGTTTTTGTTTTGAATTCGTACTTTTTCAATATTTTCTGTTTTACTTTCTTACCATCTAAAATTTTTTGTTCAATTGGTCCGGCACTATCATGTGAATGACATAAATATTTTAATAAATATTTTGTTGATTCTGTTTTACCAGCACCTGATTCACCGGAAACAATAATTGATTGTGATGATTTTAGTACACGCATATCACGTATTGCTTTATCAGCTGTTAAATAAAAATAACATGAAAATAAAATACATTATTACAAAAACACGTTTAAACAAAAATATATTTTGCTTTTAAATTGAAATTATTTTTCAATTATTAATGTTCTTACCGATAGCAAATACATGTGGTGGTAATTCACCTAAGGAACGACCATTATATTGTTTAATTGTTGATGTTGAATATAAATCTTTGATTTCACGATATGGATTCACAGCGATAAGAATATTCGCTACATAGGTCTGTAAACAAAATGTATTTTTTTTAAAAAACAATTAATTGAATTTTTAAGTTACTAAAAAAATACTTACATAAATTTTATCTTTATAATATCGAATCTTTAAATTATCTAAGAATGTTGCCTCATTCAAGAGCATCAATTCACCTACGGGGAAAAGAGGAACAATATTAGTTATTTAGGAAAAATAAACAGAAATTTTATATATAGCCACCACTTGACATGCATTCTTTCAAGTTTCGTAGTAAATTCTACCTAATAATTTAGACTAGATGGACATTTGATAAAATAAATAATAGTTAAATAATAAAAAGTTTATGACGCACTGGCAGACTAACCATACATAAGAGAGTTTTTGTACATCAAAAGAGGTCAAATATTTATAACAATGTATTTCATCAGCTGGTGTCGGCTACAAATATATTTATTTAACTAATCAGCAAGTAAGGAATTATTATTATTATATAATTTTGTTAAAGTTATTATGGCCAAACAATAGTCATTGTAGTTTCTTTTTTTATGCTAACATTAACGTAAATTTCCAACAGCTTAAAAAATTGCATAATTTAGTTTTAAATAAGTTTGTTTGTTTTCTTTTCATAATTTTGATTAGATACTCTTTGAAAATATATAAGTAATAAAAATTAAGAAATGAAGCAAAAAACGTAATGTTTAAGTAATGAATAAAATTAATTTGTATTAAATAAGAAAAGAAAATATATAATTAATTTTTAATTCGAATAATATACTCAGGTGCAGGTCTATCAAAAAACATACAAATTTATAAATTTAATATTATTGTTAAGGAAAGTCTTATTAATGATGTATGAAATAATTTAACTTAGTTTTTTTAAAAACTGCAAATCATGATTTTTTGGTTGTAAAAATATAAATAGTCATTTGAGGCAAACCTATTATTGGTTTTTTTCTAATTGAGGAAGTACAACAATAACATGAATCTACATTTAGCCAAAAAAATACATATTTTATAATTTCTCCAGATTAATATTTTGATATAAATCAAACTTAATTTGATTATTAAAATTTCTTTTAACTAAATCCACTTAAAAGTGGCACATTAACAGGTCATAATTGAAGGTAGGTAGACTCATAATTACAAGAAATATAAAATAAATAAGAAATGTTTCAGTCATAGATCAATTTAACCATTTTTCATAAAATGCAATATTGCACAATTTCTTTATACCTTTACCATTACGAAAAGTTATATAATAGACAAAAGGAGAATTTCTAAAATGAATAAAACACTTTATTGAAATAAAGAAAGAGCTTTTTCTTCTATAATATACAAAATGTCAAGTAATACCATTTTGGTTTATAAAAAACTTAGGGTTTATTTAAACCAAAAACCCATCTCAACAACAAAGTTTAATGACTTTATCATTAAACTTTGTTGTTGAGATGGCAAGAACAATATTATTTTTTCTTTTCTTTTTTTTTTACATTGCTTTTAAGATTACTTCCAAACTCATACCTACCTATATACATAAAAAACAAGTGATTTCCTTATTTAATTGACACGAAAAACAACTCATCTTCATGTATATAAAATAAATTTTTTATAGTACAAAAAATAATTGCTTATGCAATATAAAAACTTTTTTAACTAATCTAAATTTGTTATTTAACTTAAAATTTTAGTTTATTTGAATATTTTGTTTAAAAATAAAAAAAAACTTACAATTATCTTCACGATCCTGTGGTCCTTCACATGATGGAAATATATCATCAACATAACAATTACGTTTTGAGAATTTTTTATCAATTGGTATTACTTCAAATTCTTTTTGTCCAATTTCAGATATACGAGCTTGAATATAACCATCAGTAGGATCTCTGGCCCACACCAACTGATTATCCATAATTATTTCTATTACATTAAAAAAAAAATAAAGATAAAAAAATGTGAATAATGATAAATTATATTTATTTTAATTTTTTTTAAATGTACAAATAGTTTTTTTAATTTAAAACTAATTAGGTTAAATTTTCAATATATAACTAGATTCATTTTTAATTAGATTAATTTGATTATTCAAATTTCTTTTAACTAAAGAAAGGAAAGCATGCAAAATTCAATTTAATTCGTTTTTTTTTTTTGTGCAAAATATTTATCTATTTTTTACGTACTATATAACGAAGCGGTCACAGTTTACTTCAACATTTAAAGTTCAACTAAAAAAGGTAAAATAATAGCAAAAAAAACAATTGTAATAAAATGAAAATTGCTTAGGTATAATTTATACAACAACAAAAACAAGCAATCGTTATCATTTTAGATATGACGAGAATATAATTTAAAGTTTGATTATAATTATAAACGAAAGCAATTTTTTTATGTTGAAAAAACGAAAAAGTGATTCATATTATTATTTTTTTTTGTGATTTCATTATTATATTTTTGGCAAAGCTTTTGATAATTTAATACAATTGTTAAAACAAAAGCAATAATAAAAAAAACTCTCAAAAGCGGAACAAATACGAAACATAAAGTTAAAACTATATTTAGCAACAATTTGTTTCACGTGTAAGAGAGAAGTAATTGAAAATTTAACTTTTATATTGAGGTTTTTTTTTTTTTTGATGACGTGGTAAAATTAATATAAGTGGTTTTCTTTCCTCTCAATTCAGAAAAAAAAAACAAAGTCAAGCTGCTACGTAGTATTTTCTTACGTACAAGCTTATCTGATAGCTGTGAAAAGACCATAGATTTTAAATTAAACACTTTTTACCTTAGCGCATTTAATAGATAAAACGTAAAAAAAACAACCTCTTTATTTTATTCTTGATTTCTTTCCCGAAAAGTAATATTCTTTTTGATGGACCAGAATTTGATACTTTGAATATAACTTTAACTGATTGGCCCGTGGTGTTCATTTAAATGTACATCAATTTTGTTAAACTATTAAACGTAATTATCTTATTTTTACAATATTTCACACAAAAAGTACATTTCAAATGTACATTTCCAAAGACCTACTTCCTCAAAGCTTAGGTCCAAAATTTTTGCGCAGATGTGTTTAACTGCCTCTGCTGATCCAGAAAACTAGTACAGCATAATTTTCCGAACGCAAATTAATTCCCGTATCAAAGGGTTTAAAAGAATTTTATTTAGCTAGTATAAATCTATATTTTTTCCAGCTCATGTGTAAGTCAACTCTTTTGAACCCCATAAAATGAAGAATGACAGACAGAATAGACCAAAATAAGAGTTATAACATATAATCAGATTCAATTGAACATTCAAAAGCTGTTCTTGAAATAGATTAATTAAGTGGCGGTAAGTGTCATCATAAAAATCATTAAACAAATAATAAAAATATAGAACCTATTTAAGCTTTAACTAAAAGTCTAACATAAATTTTCAAGCCACAGAGAGCAAAAGAAATAATATGTGTATATTACTAATAAATAAACTTGACAAAGGTGAAATCTATTACGGGTGCAATATTATCGCGTAAAATTTTATCTATACGATGAATAGAAATCAGTAGATTATTCACTTTATTAAAACTTATCACGAGGAGTTATCATATCTCAATAGACTGGAAAAAATTTTTTGAAATACAATTTATAATTTGTAATCTGATAAGGTAAAAATTGCAATTACTAAAACAAAATATTATAAATTAAGAATATATTATATTTATGTGCATTATAAATATGTTTACAGAGAATAATAAATACAGAAAAATAAATTCTGAATTTATTTTATTAAAAAGAGGATCACATTCTTTAAATTCAATTTCAATAACTAGTTAAAAAAAAATTATAGTTTCAATTTACTAGATTAATAATTATTATTTTTGAATTTATTTAAATTATTATATTCACTCTACTAGATTCTAGTCTAGACTTATATGCAATACAAATGTAAAATAACATATGTACTAATAAATGGCCCAATTTAATTCCTTTACGAATGCGACAGCTTACTGCACATGTTCTTCAAATGTAGATTTATACTATTAATATGCGAATATTATAATTTTAATTTTCAGTTTTTATACATAAATTGATTTATTTTTAAATTATTGAAATAGTTTGCTTTAAAAGTATCTGTTTCATAATTTTTGTTGAAGCTCTTTGACCTCATACTTAATCGGATTACTTTGAAAAAGTTCATGGTTCTTTCCAAGTTTTTTAAATAGACTTTGAAAATTCAACTTAATACACAAGAAAAAATTTATACATAATTGAATATTTACTAGAAAATATAACAAAATATAAATTTTCTGTTGTAAAAAAGAAATATCGATTATTTAAATGCCTCCATCATATGCAAAAGATTTAATATTCAAACTAATTTTCAATGTCATGATTGATTAAAAAGAAAAAGATATGAATAATAAAAATTAAAAAATTTCACTTTTATAACAAGAATTAAATTAATAAATTATTTAATTGAAAAACTTTAGACATGTGAAAAGGTAAATGACCGAATGTTTTTTTATAATTAACAAAAAAAATAATTGTAAATTTTATTTAATTTTCTTTTTAAAATCATATACCAAAACAATTAAAAACTCAAAGTGTAATAAACCGAATATAAAAATAAAACAAAGCCACTGAATAAAAAATTTGTTACTTAATGCACCGAACACAGATAAAAGTATATCAATGACAAATTTTAACCTCTTCGCTCCACAGGTACACTTGTGTGGACATACAGTTATTAATTCTTTTTTTTTTAAACTAGTACTAAATTCTAGTGCCAAGTATATCATTAGGGTACCGTTAGAATTCATAATTTTGCGCAAAACAGTACCCACCATTGCAAAAAATAGAAACATATACATATAAAAAATCTGACAGATGCATATGTGTTACATATATAGTTTAAATTAATGTGTTACATATATAGTTTAGCATCTTTTTAATGAAAAATTGCAAAACAAAATTAAATATAGTACTCAAATTTTTCTAATAATTTTTTTTCATTATTTATACTTAAAACAATAAAGATTAACCAAAAATATATTTAAAATAAAAACTCAGGAGCGAAGAGGTTAATTATTGATCAAATATCAACAAATTATGAGACAGTTTCTACCTTTTTGATTTTACTAATTTTACAAAATAATAATTTAGTGACGAATTGTACTAAATTTATTATAATTTAAAAACAGATTGTTTTTATATGTAAATCTTACATTTTGTAAGATTTACATATAAAAACAAATAATATTTTTTTTATGGAAATTATGTAAATATATGTTGTACAAAATTCCCTAAAACATTATATGACGTCTTCGATTCGCATGTTCATTAATAAATATTCAGAGGATTTTAATTTATTTATTTATTTAATTTATGAAATTGACAGAAATTGGCAATTAAATTAAAGATAGCGTAATATCGTAGCAAATTTTATGCTCTAAAAAAAATTTAAAAAATGAAAGTTGACCAATTAAACTTAAAAATTTCTGTTCCACTTAAAATCAAATTTTTCAATAAAATATTATTTTTTCATTGATCCAAATCTGATTTTAATGATAATAATAATATTTAAATTTGGAATTAAGTGAATACGTATAGGATAAATTTTTAATTTTATTCTGCACTTATATACTATACCACAAATGATGGAAGCCGTGATTTTATTTCAATGATTATGAATTTTTCTGCATATCATTTCCATATTACGTGACTATAATATTTTACCGGCTTTTAAGTCATTCACCTTTAATACTGAAATTAATATCATATCCCTTAGACGTCTCTGGATTAAAATACGAGTACATATTTGAATGACAACATAGTGCAAGGTCTCTATATATTAAAAAAAAATATTTCTGACATTTGTGCATTATTTTAAGAACTGCAATCCCTTATATGCTTATAAAAAAAATATTCTTGTCTTATGTTGTTTTTTGGTCATGATCCTATTTTTCAGGTTCATTAACCACGCCACGATATATGATGGAACATATAATATTAATGTAAAATTACTTGTTTTTTTCATATTGTGGTTCGGTTAACATTTTCTATTCACTCTTTTATGAATTTTATGTAGCTATATTCTAAGCAATTACAAAAAAAAAAAAAAAATAATAATAATAATTCAATATCAAGTTCGTGGCCATTGCACTATATTTCCATTTTTAATATAAAAGAAAAATAATGAGGGAAATTTAATGTATATTTAAAACTAAATTAAATTTTTTATAAAACAAGTTTTTAATTAAACAGGTCTGTAAATAATATATAATTGTTTTTATAACGCCAAAATAACAGATTTCGACATAAAACATAAAATTAAATACATAATTAAATCTTAAAACTAAGTGATGCAATTATAACAATTTTAATATATTTTCAGAACTAAATATACAAGAAATTCGTTTTAAAATTATTATTTAGAACTGAAAAATCGATATTTTAAATTCAAGTATGTATGTATCTACATTAAATTGCATTAAAAAACAAATTGCATAGAGAAAATAATATTTCACTAGGTCACTTGGATGCAGAGATTTCTGATCCAGTTTTAATTTAAAATAAAATCATATTTCAGTAAGTAATAAAAAAAAATTAGGACAAACTTTTTGATATCGTATTATCTGGTAATCCATTATCCATGTTTTTGTTTTGTAGTTCTTTTTAATTGAATTGCAGTTTTTAAAAGTCAATATTTTTAATTAAATAGAATATATTGTTTTATAGTCTTTTTATAATCACTTAACCAACTATACATATATGACACAAACATTCAACTATTTTTAGAGACAAATTTTTATTATAGATACTTCGTAATTGAGCATCGTTTTTATACTGAGACTTTTTTCATCTTTTGATGTATCTATTTTCAAAATTTTATATTTTATGTTGAGGGTAACAGTTTTATTTTTTATTGCGCATTTCATTTGTGCAAGTTGCAATAGAAACAGTCATCAGCTGAGAATATTGATAATATGTACTAGTAAAATTAATAAATAATTCAGTATAATAATAACATATAAAATATAAATCAACCCTCGCAAATATATTTATATATACATATATTACTTTTAAGGGAATAAAATTTATTACTCAACAAAGGAAAATGGAGTCATGAGAGATTTTTAATAAGCAATTGAAATATATTTGAAAATTTATATTATGTATTATATAAAAAATGTTGTCTGTGTTCTCAGTTTTCAGCATAAATTCAATTTAATTGTCAAGCTTGGTCGTGTATGGAAATATTTTTTTTTTCAATGGAAACAAAAAAATAAAATTACGACCCCCGCAAAGGCAGAAATGTTCTCGTTTATTTTCATCACCCTAATAAATAAATGAATAAAATTAACATACTTTCAATATACACCATTTTTAAAACCAAGGTTACCAACTGTCTTTTGTTAGTGGAGACGATCATTCTTTTAAAAAAAATAGTGTCCAGTGTCGTCAATTTTGATTTGAAAATAGGGTATTTAAGATTACTTTAATTGCGGTATATTTTTATTCACATACCAAATCATATTAATAATCTAAATATTTATGTAAAATGTTAATTGAAATTTTTTTTTTAAATGACCATATTGTATTTATTAGAATATGTTAAAAATTTTGTTAAAAATTCATAAAAAAAATAATTTAAAAATCAACATAATTGGTACATACAATCGCGATACATAATTATAATTTTTATCATGCTTTTTAAAAATACTAATTCATTTCACATATAATTAATTGTACCTATTAACATCATTACAAATTTTATAAAATGGTAAAAATATCATAAAAATATCAAAAATATACATTCTAATTCTTTAAGCCCTAAGATATTTATAAAATTTTCAAATTTTTTTAACGTTAGAATAAAATACTAATTACAAAATATTTTCTCTTAGCCAAATTGCTCAATTAGCCAATTTTTTTTTTCTTTCAGTAAATCTATGAAATAACTACAGCATAACATACATTTACCAAATCAAAATATAAAGATAAAAATATTGGATTGAATCAGCATAAAATATTTAAGTTACTGAAATTTAACTACATATACAAAATTATTTGTAACGAAAAAAATATTTGTTTAGTATACGCGTGACGTGATCTAATATATTAGCTCATTTTCAAAAACTTGAAAGAAATATTTTGATAATAATAAACCACAAAAAGAAATAACAATAAGAAAAGGTAGATAATATACAAAATGCAGCAAACATAAATATTTTTTACCATAAGTAAAATTTTACGCTAGAGTAAATTTTGAAATGGCTAAAAAAAAGTTCATAGTACCACAATAAAATAGGGTTTTTTGTTGTTTCTTTTGATATGAGAATACATAGGTACATGTATGTATAAATATATATAATAATAAAAAACAGTATTATGTGATATTAACAAACACCACATAATTCTAACAGTATTATTGTGGTTTTTAGAAAATTAGTGATGTCTTAATAAAACCGTATTGTTACTTATTAGAGTAATTTCGTAAAAAAAAATGTCGGCTATTAAGTTTTAACATTTTAAATATATTACAACTTACATCTACAAATTTTATATATAGATGTCAAATTATAATTTTCTCTGATCATCAAATTTTTAATGAATTTCTTATCAAATTTAGAATCATTAAAAACTATACGAAATAAAATATGTTAATACCGTACAGGAATTTTCAAAATATCTCACAAATTATTTATAGTATTCTCTACGATTTGGAGGATGAAGGTGGTAAGCGAAATTTTCATTTCGAGTACATTTGCTAGGAGTAGTTAGCATCTTTATTTAAAAACGATTTTTCAATATATTATCGATAAGTTTTTCTGAAAATCCTAATACAAACCATATTATTTTTATTTTTGGGTATATAATTAATAACCATTTCCGGAACGGATAAAAGGATTTAAATACTTTAGTACAAAAACTGTTTTGAACAAATTAAAATTTTGTAGTAATATCATTCCAAGGCAAATAATTCAAAATACATATGTTTTTAAAAAATGCTGTACAAATAACATAAATATATATAGGTCATTTATATAATAGTGTGGTTTTGGATCATAAATTCAAGTCTGTGATATAAAGCAATATTTTTTTAACATTTAATCTTCAAAATTCATCTTTACGCCAAAAAAAAAAGGAGAAATTAGATTAAATATATACACAAAAGTATCTTATTTTGAATACTATTTTATGAGCTAATTAACAGAGCAAAAAATATCTATAAAAAACAGATTAAATATACCAAAATTTCATATATAGATTTGATTATTTTAAATGAACTAAAAATGAATATTTAAGAAGATCCATTTGGAAACGATTTGCAAGTTTAATTTTTTGTTTTCTGAAGATTTAATTTTTTTTTTAAATTTCTTATTTTAGAATTTAAATTTTTGTTTGAATAACTTTTCTAAAATGTACAAATTAAATATTTAAAATTTTGAATGATATTTTTCCGGTATTCTTTAGATTGTTATTAGTAATGAATCATCGAAAATAAAATCTACTAAATTCTCTAACTAAATAAACTTGAAAAACCAGATTCTGCAATATAATTTTCATGACCCACACAAAATTTTCATCTAAATATTCTCATTTCTTTTATACATTTAAATAAATTTTTATTTAAATTTAAAACTGTCGAAGATGTGTAAGAGATCAAATTAAATACGTGTTTGTTGGCTACACGGTTTTTTACAACAACAACAAATATCAAGCCACTATATCAAGCAATTATAGCTAACTTTCAAAAAGAAAAGAAAGAAAAACTTGATTATTTTTTCCATATCAATTAAAGATTATTGTCTATTTTTTTTTAATCAAATTTTTCTTTTACTTTATTTTTTCCTTTAACAGTAAATATTATTTTTTCCAATTTCAGGTTACGAGCCTTTCCCCGCTCTCAAAACCAGCTAAATATAAGATATTTTCAATTGAATTCTGTAACATTTTAGCAACCACGTTATTTTTCAACCAATGGTTAGTTGAGTCAGATGTAGAAAATATGCTTCAACTATCTTTTATTTATCTATTTTAAATTTGTAGTTAAAGTGTTGAAAATTGCTTAGCATAAATAATTATAATTTATACTGAAAAATATTTAAATGATTAACTTAACTAAGTAGACTTTTGACAAAGAAAGCTTCATAAATTTTAATCTAATTTAATTGTAAAACATGTCGATTTGTAATTTTATTTAACATAGTTTGGTGATCTTAATGATTTTATAAACTGAAGAGATTTATAAAGAATACAGAGTTTGAAATTTAAATTAATGAAATAATAAAGGAATTTTATAAACTTTAGCATTGACTATTAAATAATAATAATTTTTTACTTTAGTTATTTACATTAAAAATAATTTTTAAGATATTGTCTTATTTACATTTAGTTACCAAATCTAAAATACATAAATTTATATTTTGATAACGATTTCTAATTTAATAGTTTAATGTAGAATTATATAATATGTATATAGATAATTTATGATAGATAGCACCTTAAGCCTTAAGACAACGTTGCCGATAATATTTTGCAATTTCAAAATTAATATTTATGGATTCATTATACAAACGTTCAAAATATATTTATTTTCTGTGATCTAAATATAAAATGGTATTAAAAATGAGATATTATTTTTTTAGTTAGCATTTTATTGAACACAACACCTAAATTATGTAAATTCAGGTGTTTTTCTAAATTTTCACTTTAATATACTATATTAAATTTAAATCTAATTATATTATGAACCATTATTAATTTGTATAAAAATAAAATATATATTTATTTAGATTTTTCATTAGATGGGAAAGGTTCATTAATATTTGACAAGGCATTAATTAGTATTTTTAACTATTACAAAAAGGAAATTGAACACATATTTTGTTATTAATTTGTATAAAAATAAAATATATATTTATTTTGATTACTTTGTTATAAAATTAACCCTTTCAGATCACAAAATTTCTTCTAGATTGAAAAACAATATATGTAGGTAGAAAGCTTTAATATAAAATAAAATAAGTATAAAATTATAATTATTTATGATAATCAATTTTATACAAAACTAAGTACATATATAATATTTGTCTTGTTGCAGAGCAACATGGAATTATGGTAGTTATAGTTTTTCGAAATGAAATGAAGTAAAGTTTCGTCCGATTAAATTCCGTCACTTAATACAGATTAAGTGACGGAATTTAATCGGACGAAACTTTACTTAGCTTTAAATGTTTAAATAAATAATAATTTTAATAATAATGTAGAGCTAGGCTCTACATTATTGAAAATCTTGAAATTTAGTTTATTGAGCTTAATTTTTGATTCTGATTTTTTGAATTTTTCAGATTTGATTATTTGTTTTCAATTCCAGGAAATGCAATAGAATATTTCCTGAACAATTTATGAGGAAAAGCGAAAATGGGTAGGTACATTTTGATCGTAGTCATTTGCTCCGTTTATGTCGCGCCAACTTAACAGTTCCAGCCACCTTGGAACTGGTTTATGAAAATTTATTTCAAAACAAACAGAAACACGATCGGTATACTTATATATTTTACTCAACATGAAATAAAAATAAACTTTTCACAGTTTTAAGTTCATACCACGATACAAAAGTGAAGTAACTTTTGCCAAGTTGGCGGACTTAAAATATCACGCTTATTCCAGTTCGGAAGGGAATTGGCATCGACAAAAACGTAGCAATAAGATCTACAGAAAAAATACTTTTATTCTATGTCATAACGATTTCTATATTTTTGTTATATAAGTCTGTACTTAAGATTGGAATAGGTTAAAGTATAAATACAAAAATAAATTGTAAAATTTATTTTATTTTAGTAATAAATAATTATTTTTACATGTTTTTTTTATCATAAAAAATGAAATTGGCTATCAAGTTAATGATAATAACTAATAACGTTGTACGACAACAGAAAAGAATTTTTGTAAAAAAAAAGCAATTTCCAAAAAAAAATCTAAAATGTTTCATAAAAGAAGCCTTTATATTTTCAAGTTATTAAATGTGACTAAATAAATTTAATGTGCTAATAATTATGATAAGAATGGGTTTTTTCAAATTTCTTTTGAATTTAACCGATTGTAAATATATTTCGAATAAAAAGAATACAAAGTTACTTCTTTATTATTTCATATTTTGGAATCTTATAAATTTTATTACGATTAAATCTCAAATATTTAAGGTTCTATAATATTTAATATCAGTCACATTATTTCCGAAATTAGCATTTTCATTAGACGTAAGGAATAAAAATATTTTTTTTAAAATACATATCTAGCTCTGTGTTGAATATTTAAAAAAAAAAATAAGAATTTGAAGAAAAAGAATACTGTATTATATAAATGAGATCATTAATATATTCTGCGGTCAGTAAGATCAATTCAAGTTTTCAGGTCAAAAAAGCACCACAAATCGAACTTGATAAAAAAAAAAATAGAAATATATAAAACCATTATGGTACCAATTGGACCTGTTAAATATGTAATTCTATTTGAAAATTTTATAATGTTGCATGGTGTAACAATAATATAACTTAATAAAAATTTTAGACTATTTTACGACTATATTTTACAAAATTTATTTATTTTCACGTCTGAAAATTCTGCATTTAAAAATATTACATTCTTACGAAGTTACAATGGACTATTTTTTATATCCTGTTTCCTAACATTGAATAAGTACTGTTGGAGTAATCAATATAACAAATAGCACAAGAAATAATAACAATTTTTAATTGTGAACTTCTGCATTGTAGAGATTGTACAGTAGAAATTACGAAATTACGAATTCAGAAAGGATTTTAAACATATATAATTTTATTTAATAAAATATGATAATTATTATTATACTAGACTAGTGTCAAAAATTATAAATTAAAATAGAAATACGAATTAAATATATATCAAAAATCTATTTCTTTAAATCTATTAAAATTTATGTTTTTTGAAATGATTCCCAGAATGAAGATCACTTGTATAAATTAAACCAAGACTCTACAAATTCAACTAAGACTATTTTCTATAATTTTGCAACTTTGTGGTTGAATAAACATATTTACATTAAGCGTTTATTGTCATTTTAATTTTTCAGTTATTATATTTAAATTTAAAAAAAAAAAACTCTTAAAAAAATCAGTTCATTCTAAATTGGATACATTTGTAATATAAAGTTAGTACACGAATAAAAATATCACAATTTAACATGAAAAACATGAACTTTAAAATTCTGGACATTAAAAAAAATATCACTGTTTTTTTTTGTTGTTAAACAAAATTTGAATGGTAAAATTCATTCCTTGTTTTGCAGATACATATATTGTTATATTTTGTAATTCTTGGTTATGTGTGGTGTACTCTATGGCACCGGAAATAATTATATGCATAGAACATTCATTTTTCTGTCTACTTTTAAAATAACTACATAGTAACTAAGCGTCGTCATAGAAATGGAATAAAAATACCTTAATTTAAAAATAAAATACATAAAAAATAGTAATGTTATGTAAAAAAAAAAAGAAAATAAACAGCAAATTATATTTAACGTGAGGGAAGTGTTATAGGTGAATAATCACGATTCGAATATTGTATTATAAATAACCTGGTAAGAGTAGTAAAATTAATGTCGCGCAATAGAATACTATGCAGTAGTTTCATACATATGACCTTTTTTAATTACCGATAATTATATCCCTGTACTTTATAGAAATGTAAAAGCATCTTGCACTATGAATTTATGGGCTCTGTATTACAAATTAAAGATTAATCTAATTATAAAGCATTTTATAATGTAGCAGTCTAATAACAAAAAAAAACGATTGTATGTACAAACTTTTACTTTATTCTTCACATTAAGTATTCAAAGTTACAATAACATTTGCTGCTTCTGCAGACAGAAACTCTAATTATACTAACTGAAATTTAATTCTACTCTTTGTTATCTATCTAGGGAGAATCTAAGATGAGTTTGAACATAATTAATTAGCCTTTGAACATAATTCATTCAACACTATGTTAAACAATATTTTGTAAACATTTTTACAAGCCTCACCATAAGCAGAATTTAAATTAAGTAAAATCGGTATTACCATATGTTTCCAATGTGAGATATTTTTTAATTTTGGATAATACTTACTATGGAATATTTCAATTTTCTATTAAAAAATATGTTTTCGCACAAAACGTCAACCGTTTTTATACAACACGTATAGAAAATTTGTCAACTTTCCCAACAAGTGATCTAGTAAATGTACAGCCGTCTATGGTTAAACTATTATGTATGAACAACATTTAATTAATTGAAATAATTTTACGGACAGACAGACCAAAATAATTACCAAACTAATTTACCAAATGGTCGCGTGAACATGCCCTAAAAAGAACTTTGGTCACCAAACTAACGAAAAGTTTATAAATTGTGTTAAATTTATTTTAAATCATAAATTATCATAAATTTTATAGAGCTACAAGACAACAAACTAAAAAAAAAATAAATGTGAACGAAAAACTTATTATATAATCGTAAAAACAAACAAAATTAATTAAAATGTTTGTTTTTTTTCCAATACTTTCGCCTACACTTATGAAATGAAATAAATATTTGTGCCACGTTCTCGCCAGAAATTTATTATTGAAAATATTATTACAATAATTTTTTTTTTTTAATTCTAAGTGAACGTTGAACACACAAACATGATTAATAACGACAATACTAAAATTAAAATTAAAAAAAAAACAGACTGTCATTCATTATCCACAAAAGGTAAAAACAACTTTAAACAATTCAGAAAAAGAAAGAAAAACTTATCATATCCCAGAACGTTAAATTATCTTCCCAGACCAAATCAAAAATGTAGGTGCATTGATGAATGAGAAAATTCAATTTTATTTTTTAGGTTAATATTCTAAAACCAAAAATTTTCAATTCGATTGCAGAATTAATATAAATTTCTACAAAAAAAAAATAAATAAAAATTATGAATTAAAAATTTCATTTCCTACCTGTTTATTGTTAATTTCGAAATGGTTATAAAAAAATAAATGTTGTTCAAAAATTTTCCAAAACTTTTTGTGTAAATTTTTTTAATTTTTTGTTCTTATTAGTTTTAACTTCTGTTTTACTAGGAGGTAATTTTTAATAACCCAAATTTAAATTTTATTTTCATATTTTCACATTGATAAATTTATGTTCAAAATAATGATTTTTTTAATTAAAAATTTTGAATGTTTACACAAAAAAAAACTGATTTGAGAACTTTAAAAAATTATTTAAAAAAAACTAGAAACTATAAAAATTTAAACTATTTTTAATATACTTATTTTTTTTTCCGATTTCTATAATAATTTAAAGCACTCCAACTGACAGTCAGCCAGCGACTGACAGATTTTATTTTTTTGAGTTTTGATTTTGATTTGTAGTAAATTAGTATTGCCATCATAAAATGTAATATGTCACAATTATATGAAACATTTACAATGTTTCTTTGCACATAGTTAAGTTGGAGTTGGGATTCAGATTCAGATTCGAGTAAAATGAATAGAATGGAACTAACAAAAAGGTAAATATTTCAATAGACGCTAACTCGCCATGCCATTAGCCCTTCTTGGATCATGTCATGATCATCTCAAATAGCTTACATTCGGCGATTTGGTTTAAACAATCAGGTAGATATCTATGTTTTCTAAAACAATGACATCTTTTGTCCCTCCCCAATTTTCGTTTTACTATAATTTTACGAGCATTTTATTTTAATCCTACCAGTTTCCAGTGAAACAAACTAAACCATTGATATAAAATCCTAATAAAGTAATTATTTTAAAATTAATCATTAAATTCGAAATATTATTTTTTTTTTTATCTATTATAAGGTCTCCAGAATTTTATTAGGTTGATTTTTCATTATCAATATGCGCAAGAATATACTTAGTATAATTTGCCATTGCTGACTTTCAATGTGGCTATATTTTCTGTAATTTTATTGATTTTATTTCAACAAAAAAAAACATTTTTTTACTTAGTGTGTTAATAAAAACGTCTGATTTTGTTGTATCCACAAGTTTTATTATCACCTAGTTTAAATAATATAATAACAGTGGAAATTTAATCGGAAATATATTTTAAAACAAAATCGAATCAAAATAACTTAATTTAGCATAAAATAAAATATACATAACAATAATTTTTTTACGATTTTAGATAAAATAATTTGCATAATTATACATATATACAATAGATTAAAGTAACATCATTCTTAGTGTTACAGTTAATTTAGCCAAAGTAATATCTTGTTTACATATAATATTGATTTTCCTAAATATATTAGCACATATCCTTTTTGTTTGAAAAAAAAAAACAACACATTTTTAATGTATTTTACTTCATCAAACTGAGACAAGGAAATAACAAGCATAAATAAATTTTATTCATTTTTTGAAAATGTAAATTAAAATTTTCAATATTTTGTAGAGTAAATGCGTAAAACATATTGTGAAGATATTCTATATTTTAAGACGTCATATTTTGTTACAATTGAAAATCCTTTAAAAAGGATATAAAAAGAAACAAAAATTTGTTGAAAATTTCCCAACAATATGGCAAAACCACCGACTGATACATTTTATCATTTGCCAACTGGAATATTTTTACGAATACGAAATTCTTTATCACAATTTAGTGATTTATTTAGTGAATTTAAATATATAGCACCAGCTTATCATCATGACCGTTGTGAAAGATCTGTTCATATGCGTTTATATTCAATGCATAAACGTGAATTTGTAATGGTATTTTTGGGATTTTTTGCATGTTTTGGTTTAGGTATTATAATTGGATTAGCTGGACCACCTATTACAAGTACCACAGAACTAACAGCAAGTTCAATATTAAATATAACATTAACAAAAGATAATAAAGGTATATTAGCAACAGGACCATTTACAATTAGGAGTCCTTTAACAACAACATATTCACAACAATTATGGTTAATAGCTAAATTGGAAACAGAAAATAATGATGGTTATTTTAAAATTATTATAAAATTTTCAATAACGATTTCCATTATTTATTTATTTTTTAGATGAAAAATATGATAAAAGTTTTCAAGTAAGTGTGGCAATTGATGGTGTTACTGAAAATCATACACCATTAAGTATTTTGAATTCCGATAATATGAGAAATCGTACTAGGCATTTATTATGTGTACGAAATTTATGTGATGAATTTATAATATTACATTTGGGATTTTTGGAATATGCTCATTATATAATAACGGTACGATTTTATGATTTAGAATTATTTCATCAAAAATATAACATAAGAGGGATAACATTTTATGTAAGAAATTGACTTAAATTTAAAAATAATATTTTACTATAGATTATTATTTTTTCCAGTTTAAAACTTACAGTCCCGATTTTTCACAAATTGAAATTTGGTTTAGATTTATATTTCTACTTTTCGCCTTTATTGTTATTGTAAGTATAAATAATTATTAAAATTATTTGTTTTTAGTTATGCTTGGGCTAATTACGTCATCCGGAAACTTAAGACTCAATTAATTAATATTAGATTTAAATGAGATAATGTTACAAATTTCAAACCCTTAGTATGTTACAGAATTAAGTGTCTTAAAAGTTTTGTAGTTAATAATTATTTTTGCGCTTAACATATTCGATACGAAGTAGTTATTTTAATTCGACGCCTAAAATATTTTTACCGATGCCGAAGTTTTATAGAAAAATATTATAAACGAGAATTTTCGTAGATAGAAGAAACATTTTGAATTAAACCAATAACTATTTTAACTTTTACACAAAATTTTATGTTAATTTAAACCCGGTGGCTTCCGTTTCAAACACGGGGTTAAGGTTGAAATTGTTATCTATTTATGTGTCGATCGATTACTTTAAAAACTAATAATTACTTTTAAGCTACAGAATTTTAAAAACTTTAAAATGAAATTACTTTTATTTTTAACACGCAAGTGTTGGTTTGCTCATACCCTCCGAAAATATCCCATGTATGATTGGTCAATTGAACAAAAATGGATCTCTATATTACTACCACTTTTACTATTATACGACAGTAAGTTTTACTTTACCTTTTCTATTTTAAAAGATAATAATTATTTCTCTTTATTTTTAGATCCATTCTTTCCATTAATATTTCTTATGAATTCATGGCTTCCTGGTATGTTAGATGCTATTTTGCAAGCATCATTTTTATGCGCTCTTTTAATGTTTTGGCTTTGTATTTATCATGGATTACGACAAAACGAAAGAAAATTTTTAACATTTTATTTACCAAAAGTAATCGTGGTCTTACCAATATGGTTATGTGCAATTGTATTAGCTACATGGGAAAAATGCAACGAACTACGAGATCCAACGTACAGTCATTTTGTGGATTCCAAAAATTATGATGTAAGAGGGCTTAAATTTATGAATTTATAAATGCATATATGAAATATAAATTTATTTTAATGATAAATTCATGTTTCATGTATGCATTTTTAAATTAGATGTTTTTTTTCTTAAATTTTAATTCTTCTTATTTCTCCCTCAAGGGATTTAAATTATTTTTTTATATCGCTGGAGTAATGTACGTTATGTATCTATCAATTTTAGTGTTAAGAGCATATAGTGAATTGAGATCAATGCCATTTTTTGGTAAATAATATTTATAATTATTTAAAATAATATTAATTTTTCTGAAATTGTAATTTTAAACTTACAGATAAACGATTAAAATTCTTAACACTTTTAATGTTATTCGTATTAGCGATTTCATTAACTGTAACAATGTCTAGATTTGGTTTTGGTATACTTGAGGATAATTTTGTAGCAAATTTAAAAACAACATATAAAAGTTCAGCACAATTTATGTGCTTTTATGGACTATTAAATTTTTATTTATTTACAATGGCTTATGTTTATTCACCAAATGGTAAACCTTCACATGGTAAATTTTAAATATTTTCTATTTGGGAAACTGAAAATATTATTTTTGAATCAATTTTCTTTCGTTGTATTTGTAGAGTCAATAACAAAAGATAATCCCGCATTCTCCATGATTAATGAATCTGATGAAGAAGTTGTTTATGGTTCTGAAGATGAAAGTCGTCGACCATTAAATTCAAGTTGTAATACTGGTAAAAATGATTACGACAGTGATTAAGTGCACTAATTGTTAAGTTATGTAAATCAATTTTTATTTTTTAATTAGTTAATTATAAAAATCTTTGTCCATTAATTATTATCAAATATTTATAATTTATAAACAAAACTTATACATTCGGAAGAATTTTATCATTAAATGTAAATTAACTTTAAGAAAATAGTTTAACACTTTATTATCAGTTTTTTTAAAAAATTTATACAAGATTTTTTTTTTATTTTCTCTTATCTAATCCCAAAATTTAATAACACCATCCCATCCAGCTGTTACAACTTTGCTAGGTTCATGTGGATGCCATAATGTACTTATACAAACACCTTCATGTGCTTGCCATTTTTTATACATTTTTGTTGTTTTCCAATCCCAAATATAACATTTACCATCACCATCACCAGATATTAAATAACTCATATCAGGTGAAAAATCTAACTGACAAGCATAACCAGATACCATATGACCAGTAAATGTTTTTTTACGATTCATTTTAAAACGATTTAATGCCGAAAATATAACTATTTTATTATCTAAACTTTGACATGCTAGCCATTTACTATTTGGTGCTAATGTTACTGCTGGCATTGAATGCATTGTAGGATCTGCAATGTATTTCATATCGACTGGTATATCCCATTCCCATATGCGCATTGATTTATCATCTGAGGTTGTTACAAAACGACGATTTTCATCTACAAATGTTATTGAATTAACAGCACCTAAATGTCGATCATATTCTTGTACAATATCACCACTGCGAGTGTCCCACTATAATAAAATTTGATTTAATATTCAAATTTATTAAAATATAATAATTTTAAATTTACTTACACATATAATTTTTTTATCAGATGTTCCGGCTACAAATAAGTGTTGTTTACTTCTATCTGGATGAAATTTAACACAAAATGGAATTTTCCTAGATGAAAATCTAGATATAACATCACCCGTTTCAGCATCCCATAATTTTATATAACGATCATAACCAGCTGATAAGAAATGTTCACCTTTATTATTCCATGCTACATCTTTAATAGCTTGTCTATGACCAAAATATGTACGAATACAGCGTCTTTCACCATAAACTTCCCACAATTTCACGCGACAATCCATACTACCAGATAATAATAAATGTGCTGTTTTTGGAAACCATCTGATTGATGAAATTCCTTTTGTATGACCAGTCCATGTATGAATATGTGCTTTTGGTAAGAAACATTTTGATGGTGGTGCATCTGACCGTAAATTAACACCAATATCATGTGGCGCATGTAAATAAGAACGTCCTTGATAATCAAGATGATCTTTAACTGAAAAAAAAAGAAAATTTATATAAAAAATTTTGTTTATTCATGCATTTAATTAATTTACTATGTAAAATAGATTTTTCTTCTAATGGTTTATCTTCAGGTATTCTACCACGTTTATGTCGTTTCGATAGAATTTCCTCTAATGCCGCTTTTTCTTCTTCATTTGGTTTTGACACTGTTTGTTCATTAACATATTTACCCCATGGCCCTAAAAATCCTTCAATATCTTCTGGATTATCATTTTTTTCTTGTTGTCTTTTTTTTTTTGGTTTTGGTGCTTCGAATACTGTTTTACCATCTGTATCATAAGCAGATTGCAAATCACCAACATAATTTTGTCCTTCTATTGTTTCAGCATCAACTGTCGGATCTAAAGCATATCCGTATGTATGAAATGTTCTACGTTGATTTTCAAATTGAAATGCATTTACATGAGCCTTCTCCACATAACCGGATAATGTATTTTTTTGAGCACGCATTTGTTCTGTTAGAAATGGATTTTCTGGTCCATGTACAGGTGCAAATAATTCATCAAATTTGGGATTGTAAGCTAATTCTTTCGTGCTTGGATCTACAGCTCTTGGTACAGCAACAGCTCCAAGTGGTACAACATCTGGTGCCGCTTCGATCAACATATTCTTCTTCACTGAAGCATCCGTATTTTCAATTGGCTTTAAATGAATTTTTGAATCTTCAGTGTTTTCCGATTCAGAATCATTGTCACTTGAACTACCGTAGCCTTTTATTCCAATCATTATAATAAAATTATTAAAATATAATTAAAATATTCTTTCGGAATCTAACAAAACAAAATTTAATAACGTTTTAGCTTATGGAGTTTGACTTTTCGAACTGTCAATTGCGACGTTTATCAACATATTTATCCCTCGAAACTAATTACACTTAAATCTTGGTGTCGTTACAAAACGTATCGAAAACGATGTACAAAAGAGGAATGAAAGCAAAATGGAACAATGATTTTTTATTACTGAAATTCCCTGGAAATTTTTTTGAAATAATTAGTTGTGTTGTGTTATTTATTTTGGTTTTATGTTATTTATTTTAAAGGACCAAAGATGGGTGCCAGAGGAATTAACCGAGCGAAATTTATCCGAGAGAATAAGAATTTGTTCATCAGTACTTCTTCAGCAAAGAAGAGAACGTTTTTTTCAATAATTGAACAGGAGATGAAAAGCGGATCACGTACAACAACGCCGGTAGAAAAAGCTGTGAAGATCAGAAAATAATGTTGTGTGTTTGGTGGCATATAAAGGGACCAGTACATTATGAGCTACTACCAAAATCTAGAGTCCGAAGCCCAGACTCACCAGACGCAGCCGTTCAACAGGAAATTTAACGAATTCGAGCGGGAAATTCTTCAACATTCAGTATATTCTCCAGACCTAGCATTTTTCACTTAAACCATGAAAAAACTTTTACTTTTTTTCCTAAAATAATTTTGCATCTTGATTTTAATCTTACCTACGATTCAATCTCTTCCTCACTACGACTCAAATATTTGTAATTATATTATATTGTATTCTGTTACTTATTACGGAATATTTTTAGACTATCCTATTTTTTCTATGAAATTAATAAAAGTGTACACCTCAAATAATATCCGACAAAGTGATTTTGCCAATAATCATATTTTTAAAAAAAATTAATGATTTTTTTTATTGTTTCAATCATAATATATTTTGCTAAGCATCGAATCACGAATATGAGGTTAGTTTTTACATTAAGGATGACTGATAACTGCGGCACATTCATCTGAAAACAATGTTTTAATCATCATCCCCCTCGAAAGTATCCAAAGTGATTTTTATGGCTAAGATTAAATAAGACCTCTGGTGGCTTTGACAAGTTTAAATAGAAATTCGTTTAACATTCAGAAATTAGTTTAACATAAGTAGTACTTATCATATTTATTACTTACCAATAGGAAAGTAATAAATACTTTAATTTTCTTCAAAAATAAAAGTATTTTTTTTTTTTAAATATTTTGTCATTTTTTAAAGTATTGTAAATTTATTAAGACATATTTGATTAAAATACATGTATAGTAATATATAACATTTTTTTTATTCTTAAATTTTTATAGTTTATAGTTTTTCATTTATTTATTTATTACGTTTTTATTTTGCTTTATTTTCATAATTAAAATAATTATAAATTTCCTTTGGTAATAAAAAAAAAATTATGGCATAACACAAAAATGAATTATTTTCTATTTTCTATCGAAAATAATTTATTTATCTTTTATCTTTTTATTAATATTCCTAATATGTAATAATAATAATAATATGTAATAATTTTTCGCTTTTATTTTTATTAAATTAAAAATGATATTTTATTTATAAAAAAAAATATTTACTGTATGTAAAAAATAATAACAAATTATGTATAAAAAAAAAATTTATAAAGTTAATTAAAATGAGAATAAATTCTCCATTTTATTTTTTAAAAAAAATAATATTTATTGCACAGAAAAACAAAAAAAAACTTTATATTCTGTAAATTATACTTTGTGTTAATTAGAGACATTAAAATTAGGAATATACAATGAAATTTTGGAAGAAAAACACTACACTTAATCAAAATATGTAATATTAAAAAATAATTATTTCAAATATATTTTTTAATGTTTATAACTAACATTTTAAGGCCTTAATGTATCTCTTTAATTTTTTTTTTGTATTTATTTAATAGTATATAATTGTAATAAAATTTCAAAAATTCTTATAATTTTATTTTAGGAAACTATTTAAATTTTAAATTAATTAAAAATAATTTCAACCACAAAGAAATTTCTTAAATTTAAACATTTTGTTTTGAAATATAATAAAAAAAATGTATATTTTTTATTCAATCATTTTACAAATTATTTTCTTAATTTTTAAGTTTATTTTTAAACTTAGTTTTTATAGCAAAAAACAAAACAAAAAATTATGGTAAAATAAATTTTCCTTCATATTTTTTTTATAGTACAAGTTTTGCTTTTTCTTTTTTTTTGTCTTTGGATTTTCTAGCTTTGTATTTCTTTGTAGAGAAAGTTCTGCACTAAATTTAATAAATTCTCTTCAAAACTTAAAATATCAAATTTTTAAAAATAAAATAAAACAATAATAATAATAAAAAAAAGATTTTCTTCTAATTAAAATGAATTTGTGAAAATATATTAAATAATATTTTTAAATTTAGTCGAAACCAATATAATTTTTTTTTTAAATCACTTCAAATAATTAAATTTTATTAATAATGAACCTTGTATTGATTTAAAACAAATGCATTTGATTAAAAGTCAATTATTTATTTTATATTTGTTAATTTTTTTCTCCTTTCATTTCGTTGTTTTAGAAACCTTATTAAGTTTTTCTTTTTGTGTTATTGTTTGGGTTTTTTTACACAGACTTCAATAATATACGGACATAATCTGCGAATAGATTGCTTCGTAGCATATTGAAATCTGATAATTTTTTAGATGTTATGAATCAAAAAAAATATTTAAATCAAAATCATAATATATGCCTTTGTAAAAACTTGGAAAAAAGTGTTTAAAAATTATCATTATATGTGTTAAAATTTAGCCATATATAAATAATAATGAAGCATACTTTTTATATTATTTATATGTTTATATAAATTAATATAATATTTTTTATGATCACAATTTATATAAATATATATATCTTTTCGTTGTTAAAAATTATTTTGTAAAATTTTCCTGTAAATTTTTATTTAAAAAAAAACAACAAACAAGAAAAACTTAAATTTATGTTTTTTTTGTTTTAAATGAAATTTAGTTTTCTAATAGAAATTATGAAGAAATTATAGGAAAAATTTATTGTCTGTTTTACATTTTAAATATTATGGAAAATTAATAATAATCAAATATTTTAGTTGAATTTAATTTAAAAATTTATTTAATTTTAATATTTCTTATATTTTTTTTTTATTTATCTAAACATTTAGGTAAATTTCTAATCGTGTTCTTTTATTCAAATACAAACTACGCGCTACTGATTATTTTTTTTTGCACTACTATCAAATTTTCTTTAAATTTTCATTTATTAATTTTATTTATGGAAAAGAAAAATGTATTAAAAAGAGGACTTCACAACAACAAAAGAAGTTCTTTATTATGAATTTCGTTTTTTTAAAAGTTTAGTTTTTCTGATTTTTGAAAGTAAAAAAAAAATAATAATTTAATATAAATTCAGAAAAAAATCCAGAATATAATATTGTGAAAATAGTTTAAATTCTTAATTATTTACATTTTATCTTTTTAAGGAATTTTAATGTAAATATACGAAAAAAAAATCACTATAGCAAATTGGAATGATCGCATGTAATTGTTTTATAAATTTTTAATTATCAAATTTAAACTTAATTTTACTTAGTTGAATTAAGCTTTTTATTTTTTTATATATAATATAACAATAATTAATTAATAACATTGAATATATTTTTAATTTGATTATTTTTTATACATTTAATTAGAATTTTATTTTAGTCAAATTTTGAAAAGGAATTTAATTTTTTTTTAGGCAAAAGAATTTTTCAATTTTTACTATTTATAAATTTTATTTAATATTAAATTTTATTTTAAATTAAAGTTTTTTTTTTGTTACGAAAAAAGACACTGTTAACGCGATACTATTACTATAAAAAAAAAAAAGGAAGAAACATTAATTAAAAATTTTTGGTTTATAATTGAACGGTGGGCATATTATTTTTCAAAAATAAATTTATAATTGTAAATCTATTAAAAATATATTAGAGTTTGTTATAGTAAAGAAGAATTGTTAAAAAAAAAAGCTGATTGGAAATCTAAAATAATAATTGGTTTATAACATTGTGTAATAGTATCGCTAATTTATTTAAAATATTAACTTATTTATTATACTAATTGCAATTATTTTAATTTCTGTCATTTTCAAGTTTTAATAATAATTAAGAAAATTAAGCGTTAAATACTTCGAATTAATATATTTTTTTTATCATTTTTTTTATTGAAATTGTGAATCAATTTTGAATTAATATTATCTTTTTTAAAGTACTCATTTTTATAACTTATTAAATATTTACAGCTTAAGTAAGTTTTTATTGGAAAAATGTTGATAATTTAATTTAAGTTTAAATACACTAATTTTTGAAATTTTGAAGTGGGTTTTTTTCATATATATAATTTCAAATTTTAAATTTATGCAAATACTTTTAATGAATTTTTTGAAAATGTAGTTTTTTTTGAATATCGAAAATTTTATTATTAATTTTATTAATGAGAAATGTTTAATTTTATTTATATATTTTTTAAAATTTTGGATTATTTTATAAAATGAATCTGATTTATATTCAAAAAAAAAAAAAAATAATCAAATATTTTATGTGTATTGTCATGTTAACACCTTGTGGTCCAAATTAATTTTTTTTTATTTTGAATAATTTTTTAATATAATTCTTAATTATTATTATATTTTAATTAAATATAATATTTAATTTTTATATTTTTTGAGCAAGCATGCAAAAGTGTTCTGTAACTTTTAATGGAATTAAATATTATTAGAATTTATATATTTAATTTTATAAGCTAAACATATTTTAATTTGAAGACATTTATTTTATAATTTGTTATTTACAGTGTATAGTGTATACTAATTTAAACAGAATTGAATTTGAAATATAAATTTTAAAAGAAAATTAAATTGCTTTCAAACCCAGCCTTTTCTTTTACACGAAAAAAAAAATAATAATTATAATTCTATTTGGTTTCGTTGCTAATATTGAATTTTCAAATTTGATTAAATTGTAAAATATAAAATTATATAAAAAAATAAAAAAAAAATAGAAAATAAAATGCAAATATGAAATTATAGTAATGTGACAATGTGAGGTGTACCTGGTTTATATTAAATTAAATTAAATTTTATTGAGTATTTTTGCAGGTACTTACAAAAAGATTTACAGAAAATATTATTTCTTATGAAATAAATAAACAATAAATATTAAAATAAGAATATTTTTAGTGCAAAATTACTTTTGCTAAAATTTGATTTACAATGTGCTGTCTTTGTAAAATATTATTAATTTTCATTTTTAATGGTGAAAAATCAATTTTGGTAGTGATGCAAATATTGTACGAAAATAAATTTTCAATTTTCTATTCATTTTGTTGAATTTTTATTAATTTTTTCAAATAAAATTCATTTTTGTGTTGATTTTCATTTTTGTTTGTATATAAAAAAAATGGCCCAATACTAATATATTTTTCCATATAACAGCAACAAACAAATTGCACCAAAGTACAAGAAAAAAAACAAGTGTTGCGGCTGTAAATCAAAATAAAGTTGTGGGCGATTATTATTAAACTGATAATAATTAAGTGCTGAACCAATTGGATAAAAAAATTAATTTCATTTAAATTTTGACATCCTTTTAAAAAAAATTATCGAATAGCATAAAACTCATCCTTAAATATAATAAAAACAAACTAAAATATATTTTCAAATATTTTGATTTTTAATACATTTTAAAATGTACAAACTTAAAAAATAATTTCAATTACATTTTTAATAACCTACTAACTAAAAAAAAACTTAAATAATTACATATGGCAAATTAAATTCACTTGAATATTGTTTTTTTTTTTGTTACAAAATTAATTTATAAAATTTAAGACTAAAAAAAGGAATGAAAATAAAAAGAAAAATTAATTTTAAAGTTATAATAAACTAAAATTACATAATTTTTTATACGGTAAATACATTAGTATATATTTTTAACTGTGATCCTGCACAAAATTTTTATAATTAGTACAAACATACTTATGAGGCTGTGATGTTCAAATATTTTCTTTCAATTTTCCTTAATTGTTTTTTTTTTATTCAATAAGAAAAAAAAGTCGCATAATTAACGGACTGTTTTTTAAATTTTTGTTTTTAAGATTTTTTTTTTAATTATAATTAATTAAGCTACTTAGTAATTTAAGTACGCTAGATATATAAATTTTATATTATATTTCAAATTTTTAAATATTGGTAAAATTTTAAGTGTTTTTTTTGTTTACAATTTTCATTTTATTATAGTCTGTGTCGTTGTCGATCTGCCAGCCTCCAAAATGTTTCATAATTAAATTTCTGAAATTCATTATTTAGCAAGGCAGATGCCTCACTTACCTACTCTCTGTACGGTTTACAATATGAATACCGGTGATTCATATGTTGACTATATGAACCAGAATGTGAGAAACGTTTTAAACATTTTGAACATTGGAATGGTTTTTCGCCGCTATGTAATCGTTTATGTTCCGTTAAATGATGCTTATGCTTAAAAGCTTTCGGACATTCGATACATTTGTATGGACGTTGTCCTGTAAAATTAATAATAAAAAATTGCTAAAATTAGTTTTAACTTTTATATAGAATAAATAAATTTGAACTATAATAACATATTTTACTCTTAAGAGAGTGATATATTCTGCCAATATGTACCATATAAAAAATAAGTAGTAATTTTTAATACTCATTATATTTCAGTACAATTCATTTTAATTTAAACAAGAGAAAATTAATAAAATATCTTACCTGAATGTTCATATTTATGTCTGGCTAATGAACTTTGTTTACTAAATGCCTTATCACACTGGTCACATACAAATGGTAAATCTGAATCTCCATTACAATTTGTCGAAACACTTCGTTCCAATTTAAGTCTCTTGGCATTGCCATGCATTAAATATTCATCGTCATGAGATATTCGTGAATCATCATCACGCCATGATCTCTTTTCTGAACCCGGACTCAAACTAGTACCACGTTCGCCCAATTTTAAACTACCCATAATTTGATTTCGTGCATAATCAGGTGTCATTTGGAGGAGGCATTCCATTGGAACTAAACCACGCGCACCGGGTAAAATATATGGAGTATTTTGTTGTTCAATTCTATTTGAATTTGTTGAAATTGTTTCACTAGGTGATGGTGTTTGCCGAATTATAGATTTAATATCGCTCGGATGATGATTATAGGACGGTGTCGAAGAATTTCCATAATACAGTGCTGGTGCTACATATGGCGGTTTCGGACTACGAGATATTTTCCATTTACGACTGGTTAAATTAATTGCTTCATCTTCTGGTTGTTGAATTGATGCTGGCCCATAGCGAGGAGAACAATTTATTGGTGGAGTAGGTCCCCAATCACCGCGTTTAACGGACAAATCAAGTGGTTCATCTTGGGATAAATTATTTCGGGAATTTGTTAGAGTGTCGCCATTATTGGAAGCTGATACCACATTTGGAATTACAGCATTGGTTTGAACTGATGGACTATAAGATGGTGGTGATTGTGCTAAAAGTGGTGATGCAAAATTCTTACTAATACAACTACCACCCATATTTGATCCAACATAATTGTTCATTTTACGTTCTCGCGAACGATTATTTTGAAACCAAACTTGAACAACACGAGCATCTAATGCCAAACGATTTGCAATTATTCGGAATTCTTCACGACTTGGTCTAGCATTTATAGCATAATGTTCTTTAAGAATTGATTGTTGTTCTTCAGTAATTGCTGTTCGTACTCGCACTTTACGTTCACTTTCACTACTATTTTTCGATTCATGATCTTCAATATCGTCGTCGCTACCTGATTGTAAATAAACAGATGATGATGAATTGACATTATCCAAATCTGTTTGTTGTGTTGTTTGTGTTTGATGCTGTTCAACATTTATTAAGCAACATAAAACTTTTTCATGTTGTACCAATTCAGTTTGATGATTAAATTGCTTAGCACAACGACTACATTGTAATATATTTTCTTTTATGTCAATTTCAGTTTCTTCTTCCTCTTCGTCATCGTTATCTTGTCCGTTTTCGTGATCCGTTTTGAGTTTAATTTCCGGAGAATTAATAATACGTACATCTTCTAAAGATGGACTTTGTTCTCTTGGTTCTGTTTTTGGAATTACCATTTCAACAACATTTTCATTTTCTTTTTTTTCCATATTTTCTTCTTCCGGAGAATCAGATTTAATTTTGACGACATCATTATTAGTATAAGTATTATTATCTTCATTAATATTATGATTAGGCGAATTTGTCTGTCGACTATTTTGATCATTTATCATTTCATTATCATCTTCATCATTATTTTTATTCAATTCATTGTCTTCTATATCCATAACTAATTTTGGTTCTTCAGGAACCTCATCTTCAGTTACTTCTTCAATCATATCTTCAGGATCTGAAGCATGAAGTCTAGCATTATTAGCTGATGCTGCTGTGGCTGACAATTCTAATAACCGATGAATACCATATGGATTTATACGTGGATCTAATGCAGCCATACTATAAAATGGATTTTGATGAAATGATGCCAATAATGCAGCATTAACAGCGGCTGCATCATAATTATTATATTTTGGTAAAATTGGGTAAAATGCATTTGGATTACCACCTGGACCACTTGGTACACCAGTACCAATTTGATTTATACTATTATTATTATTTTGATTGTTATTTAAAGCCGGTGCTACATTTGGTAATCCTGGTAAACCAGGTGGAAAATAATTTAATGGATTTGGTGGAAAGTTTGGTGTTGTATTTGTATTACTATTATTATTATTATTGTTATTGTGATTTCCACCACCATTATTGTTATTATTACTATTACGTTTGGAATTTGGACTACCACCGGTTAATGATTTTTCTAATTTGATCATTGTACGGTTATTATTTAATTTTAAACCCATACTAATGCATTTTTTTGATGTCATATGACTGGAATATGAACCGGAATGAGAAAAACGTTTACCACAATTATCACAACCGAATGGTTTTTCACCGGAATGTATCCGGACATGTTCTTTTAAATGATGTTTAAATTTAAATGCTTTATCACATTCAGTACATTTGAATTTACGTAATAGTGCCGATTCATCATGACTAATCATATGACGTTGTAGGCGATAAACATTTGCAAAATGTTTTTGACAAATTTTACAAGACTAGAAGAATAAATAAAAGAGAAAAATTACGAAATTAGTAAAATTTATTATTTTAATATAGTTTTTATTTTAAAGTCAATTAATATAATTTAATAATAATAAAAAAGAAGTAAATTATAAAAATATTCGATGTTCAATTCAAATATGTTTTGAATTAATTTTGAAGGTTCATTTTACATAAATTAAACGAAAAAATTTCAAAATATATTCTTATAAGATAAGATTTTAGTTTCATTAATTTAACAATGGCCTTCACGGTTCATTTCGAAAAGCAACATAAAAAATAACAATAATATTGTAACGAAGACTTAATATACGAAAGCGATATCATTCTTCTACATGAGTTTTTTTTTTTGGTTTTTGAGGGCGAAGCGATTTTATTTTCGAGGCTGGATATTTTTTAAATTGGAACGCCAACGAAAAAGATGACGATAAAAATTTATTACGCGTTTGGGATTTTCACAAAATTTTATTAAAATTTTATTTTATTATTAGAATGAAATTTCTTAGAATTTTTTTTTGTGCAGTTACACAGATTATTGGTAATCTTGGTATTGTATAAACTTTTAAATATTTCATAATGTTGCTTAATAATATAATTTTGATTGATAAAATATTTTACCTTTTAGAAATTTTGATTTTTCAAAAAAAAAATATATTACATTTAAAGATTTCTTAAAAATATTTTATTGATAAGCTAATAAACATTATTAACATTATATATTAGTTAAATATTAAATTAACAAGAATATTTATTATAATACTGAACTGTTCTATACTGTATTCTGTATTTGCACTTTTTTCAGCTCTCTATTTACTTTCTTACGCCTAGTTACTATGAACGTTGTAATTTGTAAATAATGTCTACAGGGTTCAATGTTAAGTCATACCTAAATATACTTGATTTTGTGAAACTCTAGTTTTAACAAAAATTTAAACTGCAACTAAATATTTAGTTTTATAATTTTCCCAAAATATGGACTTCTACAAACATAGCGTTTTTTTAAAATTTGCAAATAGCTGACGACTTCAGAATTAGATAATGCAAGTAGAAAGGGTGCTTATTATGAAAAATTAAAATTCGAATAATTTTTTTTTCATATCGTCGAGGAAACTACTGCTTTGATTATAATTATATACAATTTCATATACATTTATGTATTTCAATTTTATTTTGTCAATTGCTATGTATAGCGAACGAAAAGAAAACGTTCCTTGTAAATCCAGTATAAAACCACCCAAAACCAATTTTTTTTAAAAAATATTTATAAATTTATTTAAATTTAAACTATAACACAAGAAAAGAAATCAATATTCAAGGTGAAATTTAATAGAATGGCAATTTAGACAAATTATTTTGACGGTCATTGATTTGTCTAAAATGAACACTCATAATATTTTCATATTTATTTTTTTTTTTTGTGTTAAATATTAATGACTTTTCTTTTATTTGAGCTTAAAAAAGAAATGAATATATTCAATATTCTTTTACGTGTTCAGCTGTTCAAAAAACGTTTAAAAAATGACATAATATTTCAAATTTTTTAACATAATCCCAAAAAGTATAGTGGGTGGACTTAAAAAATATGTCCAAAAGAACCAAAAAAAATTTAATTTTTTTTTAATAGCATATGGTAAAAAAAAAAAGTGAAAATATGTTTAAACACCTTTTCTCAGGTTTTTTTTTTGTTAAATTTTATAAAATAAAAAACTATTTATCTTATAAGAAAATTATTTTCAACCTAAAATCTATTTTTAATATATATGTACTAAGGAAAAAAATGTTTAATTTTATTTTCTACAGACACTCGCCATGCCCGCCTAAACAATATAAAAAATCAGTAGTTAAATCGTTCACACCTGTCTTTTTTATGTGATCTTCTAAAAACAAAAAAACAAACATAGAAAAGATTTTTTTTTTTTAAATATATAAAAATTTAATGTTTTTTTCATTGTTTCACAATTTTTGGTTAGTTGTCTAAAATATCTATACAAGTGACAGTGAAGGCGCGTAATAATTATAGTTAAATAAGGGCCGACCTCTTTTAACCTAATAAACATTATGCTCATTTTTGATATTTAATCTATTCTTCCTTCCGCATACAAACTAAGAATTGAAATGTTGACTTGATAGGATAGAGGTGTTAAATGAAATATAAAATTTTTAAATGCATGATAAAATGTTTACGGTTTTAGTTACGATGTTTGCCGGCTTAGAAAAGAAGCATTGTGTACTATAGGTGTTCTTGTAGCATACTTTAGGTACATGTATACTAGTAAATTGAGACCTTTAAAAGTGATATACTCAAAATTACTATGTCACTTAACATCTTCATCCTCTAAACTCTTTATTATTTTCGATCGTAAATATATGTTTATTATTTTCGATCGTAAATATATTAAAAAAGCATCCGTCGTCTAAGAAGCGGATAGCACAAACACCTTTACTTTTCCTTACTAAACGAAAAATTGGACTTTGATAATTTTGTTTTTTTTTCGTACGTATTTTATTTGAAATTATATGGGTGCTGATGTGGTATATATTACGTTTTTAGAAATGATGATTATTTATACTTTATGATACTTTTATATTTTCAAATATTTATACAAGAAATCTTATGGTATTTTATACACCTTTGTCGAAAAACATGCAACAGGAAAAAAAAGTGAATATTTGAAAATATATTAATATTTTGAAAAGAAATACAAATTATGATGATGTGTTTTTTTTTTTTTTTTGGTGAAAATAAATAAATAAAAATACATTTAAAAATGGGGAAAATCTTTTATTTTTAGATAAGTTTTTCTTATTATCGACTGTTAAAATGTGTAGATTTTTTTTGTTTTGCATTTAGATTGAGAATTTATTGATATTTCGATTAAATATGTAATTAATATTCAGGAAAAGAAAATGATTTAAGATTTAATCAGTTGTCTTATTTTTCCAAGTCAAATATTTTATTATTACTGTTCAAAATATTTTCCAAATATTTTATTATTTTATTATCACGGATCTCCTCCCTCCGTGAATTTAAAAACTGTCATTACTAGGAATATCAGTCAACTTTCTAATTACTGGGACAGAGTATACTCACATTACTAATAACTTGACTGATCCACTGTTTGACTGTCTTGTATCGGTCAGGACATATAATTTTGTCATTTTCAATCACTACTCGTAGATATTTTAGAAAGAATTAGGAAATAAATTATTAAAAAGGCACCTAAAGACCATGTAAAATTTAGTTAATAAGTAAATACATTAGAGATGAAGTTTTTATTATTAGTTAATCCCTAAAAATCTGAAGTTTTTTTCAATTTATGTTGATAGTTTAAGATGTGATTTTTTGAAGAATATTTTTGAAGCTAACAACAAATTTTAATTATTACACGACTTTGGGCTTTCGATATCATTACTTGAGTACGTTCTTATCTCGTCTGGTTTTTAATATTACTTCACTATTATATTCTCAAGAGATGAGACTTAAATCCAATTTTTCTCAAATGAAACCAATTTTTTTTCCCAAAATCTTGCTTAACTTTGAATTGGTTCAAAATACATAAACTTAAAATCTATTTTATACATTTATAATTTTTAGGGTCCACTAATAAAAACAAAATTTTCTCCTCAATTTCTCCGCTACTGATTAATTTTTAAATTTTAATAAATTACATATTAGATTCTATAGTTTATTACCTCGCGTATATTATAAACATATTTTTAGTTATAGCTTCTGTACGGTCTACGTCTACGCAATAGAGCGAGCCCAACAATAGTTTTAAATTATTATTTCTTGATTGTTTATATTAAATTAAAAAAAAATTATAAACAAAAATTATTATTATTAACTTTTTATGAATTTTTATACTAATACTAAATTTATTCTAGAAATAAAAATTTTACGCCCCCTATTTTCCAAAATAGAAAACTCTACATTTACCTTCTTAAATAATTCATAATTTTTCATTTAATTAAAAAGGATATATTCTTTTTTATATGATTTGGCCAACAATTTTAATTTTTTTCTATACGTTTTTATTGTACACACATTTCCATGTTTTTTCTACGCTATTACTTTATTAGTAAAAAAAAAATTACGCGCCGGTATGTCGGATTTTTTTTTTTTTTTAGTATACAAACACACCTCAACCAGTCATAAATAAATTCTTAATTTAAAAAAAAATTATTATTATTATTATTAGGAAAAATTGATTTAATGGCGGATGTGTTATCGCATCAGATTGAAGAGCCACAAAAAAAAAAACTTAATGTAAAAAAAAATATTAAAAACAATAATTTTTTAATATAAAAAAAAAACGGAAAAATGATTTAAAAAAAACGTATGCTTACGAATTCCGCGTTGTTTAGAAAATGTTTAGCATTATTTTTAGAATTTTTTTTTTTTTTAAAAGGTATGAAAATGAAAATATTTCAAAATTTTATGCCTTTTTTTTTCTTGTTTTGAAATAAATGGAATTTTATTTTTGTTGGGGAATTTCTATATAATTTTTTTTTTGTATGTCTAGTATCTATAAAAATATTTTGTCTATTGTTTGTTTAAGAAAAATTAGAAAATTAAGATATGAAAAATTTAATAGGATAAAGGAAATTATTGATTGAATTTTGGAAAGTTAAGATTTTAAATAAATATTTTCATAGGTGGAAAAATGTTGTGTTTGTTTTATTATCGATTGTGGAATTATATTTAATAAAAATAGGGAAATTTAATTATCATTAATATTATTTTTTATTTTTTTAAATTATGGATATTTTTTTAAAGGGGAAAATTTTCTATTTATAAGATATAACGTGCAGGTATTTATAGTTTAATAAAATAATAACTGAATTTTAAATTTAGTTCATTTAAATCAATAGTAAATTCATAAAAAAGGTCCAATTTGGAGAGAATTAATTTGATTTTAATTTTATCGCGTCAAAAGGTGGGGCTAGTATGTTACACTTCCAATTAAATAAAATATTTTACAAAAAAAATCTGAACAATAAGTAGAATTGAATCTAGCTTGAGAGAAACTGTCGAAGAGTTTGAAAATATCAAGTACTTTATAGAAAGAGAGTCGCCAAAATTGTACTTTTACTTATATTCAATAATGAAATATTTTTGACTTTTGTTGAGATTGCGTTAAGTGTTATAAATAAGTTGCATCAATATTAAAACTAATTAGCTACACTAATCACTTTAAGTTGCAGACTATATTAAGGGTTTTTAGATAAATATAAGTAAATTTGTAATTTTTTAATATTTTGCAATAGCTAAAATATTGAACTATTATTTTAAACTTTTGTCGCATTAACAGCCCTAATAATGAAATATTTATTGCAGTAAATAAATATCGGAACCCTGAAAAGTGATATCATTTTTGGCGGGCTTGGCATTCCCATATTTTCATGAAATGACAATTTACTTGGTTTGTCAACTAAATGTTTTCTACATTTTTTTTTTGTCACTAATCAATTTAAAATTAACTGAATAATTTTGATATTTTCAAAAATTCACAGTTGAAATTAAGATCATAAATCATAAAATTTCATAATTAAAAAACATAATTTTTCAATTTATAAACAACAAAAAATTTATATAAAATGAAAATAATGCGTAGTAAATAATTAAAAAAATAATATATCTCGTAAATTTTATTTTTATATAACATAACGAAAATCAACATAAAAAATTACTATTATAAACAAACATTTTAATAAATAAAATTTCAATTTTTTTTTTCTTATCATTAGAAAATATAAAATATTTCAAAAATTTACTCATAAGGTACGAAAAATAATAAAAAAAATAATTTAATTAAATTAAAAATGACCGACCTAATTTTTACAAAATAAAATAAATTTTAAAATTGATAAGAAATGTTTTTTTTTTGTGAAATGTGAATGAAAATCTCACTAATCATTTTTTATTTTTTTTTTGTGCTGTTCACGTCAAATACTATAAAAATATATAATTTTTTTAGTTTTGATTAGACAAAAATTTATGTTACTAAAAAAAAAAACTTAAGTTAAATCTATTAAATATAAATTAATAACATTTTTTTTTATTGCTCAATCAAAAAAAAAAAAAAAAAAACCGGGAACTATATTTTTGAAAAGTTGATAGAACTCTACAGAAAATAAGTTTTTTGTACACAAATTATTTTTCATTAGAAAGAAAAAAGGTTATCAATTTTCGAAAATCTTACATGAGGCATTTAAAATGATTATGAAAACGACGACGATTTTTCTGATTAATCAAAAACGGATATTTTATTTTGATAATTTTAAATTAATCTAAAAAAAAATTATTATGTTATTATTATTATAATATTTGTGAAAATAAGGCCATGTACCTATTAACCAAATGAGAAATAATTTTGAATTTAATTCGACGTAGCATTTGTTATTTTTTTTTGTTTTTGTGTAATTAAATCGCGTAGTTACTATTTAAATAAATTAAAAATTTTAATTTCACAATTTTACTATATTAGGAAAAATAGGCAACTCTTAGTTTATTCGCCACAATAATTGCCAGCATTCCAATAATTTTTCAGAAAAATTACATTACAGTGAAAAACGATATTTCATTTTTTAAACAAATAATCTTATTTTGTCTATCTTACTAAATGAAAATTATAATTACCTAGTTTTAGCAATGACTAAATTGGCTATCCTGAATATTAAATAATCCACTTGGTCGACAAAGAAATGATACCACCATTTGTTTAATATTAGTCGGGGATTTCGTTTCGGGATGTCAGACTAATTGTAATAGAAGACTTGGTTTATTCCATTCATATTCTGCAGACACTTGTATGTTTTCTTTATAGTTTCAATATCTACTACCTAGCAACCTCTGATCTACAAGATCTAACAGTCGAATTAATAAAATAAATGATGAACAGTCAAATATTGGAAAATACAACGTGTGTTCTGAACAGTCAAATATTGGAAAATACAAGGTGTGTTCTAAAGTGCTAGTGAAGGATATGCAGGAAGCGATTATCAAACTGTACAGAATTTATCGAACCATTTAAAACTAAATTTAAAGCAATAGTTGAAGATTTAGAACTTAGTGCAGCACAAAATTTATAATACAGATTTCTGTTTTCAGCGCGAGACACAATTTTTTTCGTTTGCTGTGTGCGTTAATCCAAACATTTGATATTCCGAACATGAAAAAATTCCGTTCGGATTAACGCAGTTGTACTGTAGTAATATTATAATTTATTAGAAAACAGAAATATTTAAATGTCTAAAATGTAATAAAAAAAAAAAAATAGCGGCCAAAAAAATTAAAATTAAAACTATTAATTTATTTGCGTAAAAAAAATTTTTTTTTTTGGTTGGAATGACTTTTATTAACCTCACCTGGGTGATATTTTTTTTTATTCAGACATATTTTATGTGTTATTTTTTTTTTGGTTGAAAATTCATGATTGTTAAAATTAAATATTCAAAATTTTTTTAATTTTATTACATTTTGAAAGTTATTGCTTTAAACTTTGGTTTTTTTTTTATTAATTTTATGTTTTGTTTGTTTTTGAATAATTTCCGGATTTTAAGGAAAATGGAAAAAATTTAGGTTAACAAAATGTAATTAGAAATATGTTTACCATTAATATGAATGTTAATGAGATTTCAGATAATTTCTTATAGAATTGCGAATTATTTTACTTTGTATTTGTTACTGAATTTTTTATAATATCTACACCCACCTTCATTATTAAACGAAATTTTCAAAATTCTAAAATTTGACTGTTCAAACTTGTTATTCACTTTTTCCAATATTAGATACAGTAATTAACTGATTATTTTAGTGCATTTTGTGGCACAAAAAGCGATATAGAATACTAATAACAGACGAACATGTGGAATCATAAAATTTGGACCAAAACATGGCATTTCATTCAAACTATTAGTTTATAATAAAATGTGCTCGATATTATTTCAGACAATATGTTAATGTAAAATTAATTTTCTTTTATAATCATTTATTTACATATTCCGAGGGGACTACAACACTTAAGCTTAACAGAGCGGAATAAGTTTTTGCTAAATGTAAGTGTACTATTGTACTTATTTGAGTACTCAGCAAATGGAGACGGGTACTCACTAAATGAAGAATTATACCACGGTATTGTTTAACTGTTTAAATACATTTAATTTGATGGAAAAAAAATATTAATTTTAGATTAAATTTTTGAAGATTTGATGAAATCTTTTTCAATTATGAAAATCTTATTTTCGAATTAAATAATTTAGTTAATTTTCATTCTGCACTTTTTAACTGAATAGCAAAACCTAATAAACAAAGAATTTTTAATAGATTATAATTTAACGATTTTTAAAATGCGACATAATATCAAATGCCTTTAAACTTATAAATTATCTAAATTTCATAGTCTGTGTATTTTTGGTTATTTTTTTTTTTTTTGCACGTATAAAACTCGTGAAAAGATAAACAATTTTCATTTTTTTTTATTATTATTTCAATTAAATTTATTCTGTGGATTTTTTTTTTTATTAGAGAAAAATTTTAGTTTTTTGTTTTTACTGTTCACCTTCAATGAGAATCATCAATAAACCGACACAAAAATAAACTACCTACGTATCCGCTTTTTTTTATTTTTTATTACCTGACAAATTTTTATTATAAAATTCAAAAAAAAAAAAAAAATTATTTAAAATTAATTTTATGGATGATTTTTACTAAAAGAATTTAATTTGAAAATTTATATAAATTTTTGTGTTTTGAAAAGAAAATTTACCACCCTGACATTATGGATCCCCGAAAAAAGAAAAATAAACTTTGTTTTTTTTTTGTTTTTCTTAGGAAAAAAGTTCAAAAAGTTTCTTTTTTTTTATAATAATATTTTGTTGTTTTTTATTAGTTAATAATCGCTTGTTTTATTTTGTCATTATAAATTTAATTTTTATGATAAAATGTCCATTACGAATTTTGACAGACTGACACAAATAATTATTATTTATGTGTTTTTATTAGAGTATTTTTTTTAGGTTTAAAGACGGAATATAAGTGTATTTTTGAAGATTTATTTTATTGTAAGATTAAAATGAGATTAGGATCGTCAAAAACCAATGAACGGTTAAATCTTAAACGACCTATTTGTCTATGATATAAATCTTAATTTTAGTTGGTCAATATCAAATTTTTTTTTTTTTTAAATTTTAATATCTGGACTACAGAAATTGAGGAGACATAACACTCCTTATGAGTAGGACTCTCTTCTTACAAACCAAAAACTAACTATGGCGGCAGTGACATGAATGAATTGCCCTAAATACTTCAGATCATTTACTTATGGTGATTTTAGATCAAGGATTAGTACTTGCAGAACGATATTTTTCTAGCATTTTGTGTTTTTTTTTTCCTTCGTGTACCATTTTTCAGTCAATTACCTGGACAATTAAAAAGAACAACATCGAATGAATTAACTCGAATTTGTATATCAAAATTTACTTGAACAGTTTTCAGGATAGGACAAATAATTAAATAATTAACTCAATGATTACCAGAAAATTACCAACAGAATTGAAAACTATTAATTTATTAAAAAAATCCCAAAAATAAATAATTAACTAATGTCTTTAATAATTACAAATAAATAAATATAATTTCCAAATATCCAAGTACAACAAAATTGACTAATAAAACTCTTAAAAATTCCCTAGAACCAACATAAAAAAAAACGGAGTCCTGATAAATGTCTTCTCATTAAAATAGATAAATAAAAATAGTTTTTGTTTCTTTTTGGAACACAAATTTAAAAATAAAAGTTTGTTTATTTTTAAATTTTAAAAAAAATCCAATCCTTTGATTAATTGTTTCGGCCTCTAAAGCTCATATAAATTTGATTGTACAAAAAAAAAGTTCTGAACTCTCTCCTCCTTATGGGATTGGTCAAGCTTCCAAACCAATTGAATGATAAAAATTACTATACAATTGTTTAAAAAAAAAAACCACAATTTAAATAATTGTTGTTTATTCGCGTTATTATTATTATAAATATTCTTCATTTTCATTTTTTTTTAAAAACCAATTTGTAAAAAAATTAAAACCTTAAAAACAAATAATAATTTTTTTTTTATTTTTAAATTTCGTCCCAAAAATGCATAAATATTAAAAAAGTTTTAATTGTTAAAATGCTATTTGTTATGTCAAAATATACATTGAAACTTTTTGTTTTACGGGGGGGAAAAAACGGAATATTAAGGGTAAAAAAACGGATATAACTCTAAAACGTAATATTGTATATTATGTTTATTTTGGTATTACAAAATATTATTTTCTTGTTGTTGTGGATCACATATTTAAATATGAAGTACTTTTTTTAAAAAAAAAAACATAAAAGTGCATTAAAAAAAATGATCATTTTTTATTTTCAAATTTTGACCAAATAATTTATGACCGCCATTTGGTCAACAATTATTATTTTTCTCGCTAAATGGGTTAAAAATAAGGACACAACATACAAGTGAGTAGAAATTTGTAAAAAAGAAAAAAATTGAAGGTGCATGTGGGTAGATATTGCGCGTATATTATTATTATGAAGGAATCAAGGATAGTGTAATTTTAATGAACATGTATAGATATGAAATATTGATTTGTATATGTATATACTCTTTATGTGAAAATATCAAGGACAGTCCTTTAAATATATTATGATTTTTGGGGGATATTGTTGATTGTTTGACTTTTGACTATTTAGTAGTGTATGGTGGTCATTTGTCAGTTTTGTGTTAAAGAATGTGGTAATAAATTTATTATTGTATTTTTGAAGGGAATTTAAAAACTTTATACTACTTTAAGTAATATTAATTTTTTTTTTTGGTAAGGTCATTTGATTATATTTCTAAAATATTTTTGAAAAGAGTTAAGGAACGAATTAGAATAAATTAGATTAAGGATATAAAGCACGTTGTTAAAGATAATTGATTATTGGTCCCAAAGAAGAAATAGGTTGCAGTAAAACTGAACTGAAATCTGTTCCATTATCCACAGATGTAGTGAATAGTATAATTAATATGACATTTCCTAAATAAAATACTAAAGATTTAGTTACAAAGAAAGAGAAGCAAATAATTATATTTGGGTTGAAATACTTCATTCCACTTCTTTCAAAGATTTTTCTGTACAGTATTTTTTTGGCATATGAGAAAATAATGGAAAAAGCCTAAAGTTCACTAGGAGGATAATTAGAACGCTAATAGGTTCCCTTATAGGATACTGTTTGTTAACTTATTTCCGCTTTTTTTTTTTTTTTAAATACAGTTCTAGTCTACCCCTGTAATATTATCGTTACGCTCGTGAAAAACAATATGCAATATGAAATCATAAAATTTATTACATTTTAACAAAGTGCAAATATTAAAAATACAATAAAGTAGAGTAATGCAAAAAAAAAAATCCATATAAACATTAATCACTTTGTTAATGGGAATAACTTTTTTTTTCTGTTTGGGGTTTAATTCACCTATAAAAATTAATACGATAAATTAAATATTTTTTTTTTTTCATTTTTTACTTGCTTTTACCGATTTCATTTTCAGTTTATAAATGAAATCCGATTTTTATTTTTGTGGTCATACATCTTTTTCTGATAAAAAGTGCTTTAAACAAATTGTGTGATTATTAATAATAAAAATTGCAAATAATAAAAAGAATATTTTATTGTAAAAATTAAAATAATTTGTAAAAAAATAAAAAAAAATTTTCATATAAAAGAGAATATATCTTTTATGTTTTAATATTATTTGTCGATTGTAAATTGTAAATTAAGGCAAATTGTGAAAAAAAAACAACAACATAAACGAACATTTACGAATCTTTTAAAAGAAAATTAAATATTTTTGTACTTTTATTAAAATACCAAAAAAAATTTTATTTAAATATTTAATTTTCTCACAAGTTTTTGTAAGAATTATTATTGTGCTTTCTGATCTTTTATGAAATTAGCTTCTCAGACAAAATTAAATATATACCTCAAAAAAAAAATATCAAATAAAGTGAAATTACAAATTTAATAAATAAAAACAAAATAAAATTTTGATAAGATAATAATAATTTAATGTACCAAAACACTAGGTCACTGTTTAAAATTACTTAATGTGTTTATATACTGACAGTAATATTTAACACATTGGCGACCGATTGTTTATTAGTTTATCAGTCAATAAAGTATCGAATGGGCAATAATTTATATATTTAAAATCAATATTTTAGAATACAAAAGTTATAACAAAATAAAGTATTATATGATCATTTTGATAATTATAGTTTTGCTAACAATGTTTAGGACTCGCTACTTTACTACTTTGCGCGGCAATTTAATAAATACTATTTTTTTTTTCAATGGAAACGATCTATAAAATAAGTGTTAACTAATATGATATTTAGCCATCTTTGATAAAATTTAAATTATTTTGATTTGTAAAAATTGCTTATTTTGTAACCTTTGATAAATAAGTAAATATTTTAGAAATTAGATTGATAAATATACAAGTCTGGTATTGAAGATAATAAGTTGTATTTATATTAGATAGTAATTACAGATTTGACAATTGATTGAATTAAAGAATATATTTTCTTTTTAGATTTCATTATCTGCTAAAATTTGAATTTATTTTTTTTCAATTTGAAGATCACTTTATAAATTTAAAGTAATCTTCCAATTAAGGAAGTCAAGCTCCCTTAATTCTCTTTACACACTCTCTTTATTTTTTAAGATTGTTTTTACGAACATTTTTACAATATACGCAAATTAGACGATGTAAACATAGAAAATGTTTATTCCAGTATCAAAGTACCATTGACCTCAGTATGACTACAATGATTATTGTCACTATCACATCGTATTCTAATTTACTCTTGTCACACTTTATGATATGGAAATACATATTGAAAATTCTATTATTTCTTTAAATTTAAAAAGAAATACGTTTATAATAAACTACTGTTCTAATAGTTTTTCTGAAATGACTTGAAAAGATCACAGAAAACAATAATTCATCTTTTTCTACTCCAAAAAATTAATTACAAAATTTTAAATAATTTTAAAATTTAGTTTTTTTTTTAAAAAAAAACATAAAATCCATTTATTTAATTTAAAATGTTTATTAATCATTTTCTTGTAGTCTAAAACAAAAGACGATTTGTAGAAATTATTTTTATTTAACAAATTAACAACAATTTATCAAAAAAAAAAAAATTGTTGTCTACCTAAAAAGAATTTATCTTAAAACTTCTCTTCCGATTAGCTCACTTTTAAAAAAAAATTATTATTTAAATTACTCACTCATATTATGTTTGAGTAATTTCAATTTTATTTGTAATTAGTTTAAAAAAAAATTTTTTTTTATGAAAAAAATGTTAAAAAATAAAATTTAAAATTAAAAAATTGTGATTATAAAATTATTTTAGATCAAATAAATTAATTACACTCATTAATTACATAATTTTTAATAGGGTATACATAAAAAAGAATTACATTTATTTACCGTCTTTTAAATAATATAATGTTGCCTTCAGAAACACATATTCGTTGTTCTTGTTGTTATTTGTTTATCCCCCCCGCCCACAAGAAAATGACACAAAATAAAAACATAAAATTCTGATTTGAAAATTTTGAAATTATTGAGAAGAAATTTTTATTTAAAAAATAATTTCATATAAAATTTCACACGATTGAAAAAAAAAAATATATATTTTAAGGTGGTATATGCAATTGCCAACATCCGGTCGGAAATTATGAATAAAAATTATAAATAATTTTATTTTTTTTATGTTTAAGTAAAAAAAATAGCCACAGGAAATAATGGTATTGTAAGTAAAGTGCATAGTTGCCGAAATTGTACGAGGGCTGATTGATAATTACGTGGACTGACACAGAAAACACAGTATTTTCAGTTTTTTTTATTATTATTTTCAACATAGTTTTATCAACACACGAAATTCGTTTTTATAAATAAGATATTGACTTGAAATTTTATATATAGCCTAGTAAATGATTTTGGAGGTAAAAAATATCTACTTGATACCTGTGCATTACCTGCATCACAAATAGTCCACGTAATTATCAATCTGCCCTACTTTCTTTGAGTAAAAAATCATTTTTCTAATTACGAAATTTAAATTTACTATACAATTAATAAATCTTTTACTAAGTATTTCGACACAAAAATACTGGAACACTGAAAAATAGTATGATATACACAACTCTCCCTTAAATAAGTTTTTGGTTGAAATTATGGGGAAATGGTTAACCTACACGTAATCAAATTACCTTATATAAAATGTTTAATAATGGCCAACAAAACATAATTTTTTTTAAAATACTCGTAATGTCTTGGAACGACCATTTTAAATTTTTTTTATTATCGGTTTTTATGAACAAACGCTGTAAGAGTAGGTTGGCCCAAAAAAAATATACATAATAAAATTGTATATTTTAGTGACAGGTGTGTGTAGTTTCTTATAAGAGAGGTGATGTATGTATAAGTACGGCTTAGATAATGAATTTTTGGAATGGAAAATAAAGATACGAAAGAAAGAGAGATAAAGAGGATGTGCGTGCATATATGTGTTTGTTTACCTTTTTATTATCATATATTTTTTTTCTTTGTAAATTAATAAAATAAAAAGTTAAGTTTTTATTGTATTAGTTAAAAAGATATTTGAAATATATTTTAAATCGCCATATTTATTTATCTATTATATTTCTTATCAGAGTAGAAGTGATAAGAAATTTAATAGATTTGAAATAATTTAATTAAAATGAATATCTATATATTACATATTTTAAAGTATCTTATATAAAAATATTTTCGGTTGTAATTATGTTTATTATTTAATCAGTTTTGATTAAGCATAAAAAATATTTTTTAAAAAAATAATTAAACCGCCTCAATTTTTTTATTATATTAGATATAAAATGAATAATTTTGGATATCTATTTAATTCCTTATACAGCCGTGTGTGACTATTATAGTCACACACAATGGAACCTTGTAATTTTTAAATAAATTTAAATTTCATATATTGTATTCAGTTTTATGCCATACGCCATATTATACGCCATATAATCCGAATTGTTTTTTTTTTTTAAATTAATCAGTAATTTCAACTTAGGCTACAGTTTTATTTAATTAGTTTTATAGAGTTGCTTTCATTAAAATTCTCCAAATTATTATGATTATGGTTAAAATTATTATTGATGTTATTTTTTACATGTCTCCAAATCGACAGTCAGATTATTTTAAACAACAAATATGAATTCTTAAAAAAAAAAAATTCTAAACAAAATACTATAATATTGAAAAAATTACACAGTATTGTCTCATCTTTTTTTTATATTTGAATAAATTTCATCATGTGTGCCACATGAGATCACCTCATAAAAAGATCATGACTCCCGCAGGTATTTAAAAAAATATGTATTCTATATTTTTTTTTTTTCTTTATGTCTGTCTACCACACGTAAAGTTAAAATATTTATTTATTTTTCTTATATATATATATTTATATACCTCAATATCCATTTTTGGAATTATTATCATAATACCAAGACCAAATGAAAAAAATACAAAAGGACTATATATATATTTTTTCCTTTTACCCTCCTGTCATGACAAAATTGCATTTTCTGTTTGTTTTCAATAAGATAAAATAATATTCTCTTTTTATAATATTCTATACATAAAAAAAAAAAAAACCAATTTTTGAATCAGTGAAGAAACCTTGAGTTGCAAAAGAATGTCATCTGTCACAGCTGGAATTCAGCTTACACATTATATGGATACTGAAGTTGTCTAAAAATATTTTTCTTTCAATAAATTCTACATAAAAAAAAAAAAAAGAAGTCACATCAGAATGAATTTCTGTGTACAAGTAAAATGAATTTAGTATTTTTTTTTTATTACAATTTATACAAATAATGCAGTTTCAATTTCTTGTATAAATCTTTTCAAGATCTCCAATAATTTTAAGTGAATCTATTCAGACAACGCACATTACACATTTTGATATTATGAAACTGTAAGGTATATAATATAATCATTTCTTATTTTGGTGTCATACTATTTTTGTTCATCACAATTTTCATTTGTATTTTATTTATTTTTGGTGTTTTTTTTTTTATTTTAAGGTTATTTTAGTACCAAAATATCTTTTTATGTTAGCATTTTGTCGTCCGTCTGACCGTGTTTTCGTTCGTAAATTATAAAACAGTAAATGTACTTAAAAATTGTAGATATGGTCAAACTAATTAATTCGTTAGAAATTATTGGTTTAAACAGCAAATAATTTAGGGGTCGTCTACTAATTAATTCGTTAGAAATTATTGGTTTAAACTGCATATAATTTAGGGGTCGTCCATTATATGACCGACCCCTAAATATATTAATTCATAATGCACTTCAAATTGTAAAGCTTATTAAAAGTACAATAAAATAGGAATTTTTCCTAATTTAAATTTTCATTAATTCTTTCCAATTTAGCCCATTAACACATTTGCTGCTTACAGTATTCATTCACTAGCAATTTTTTTCCGGCAAATACTCATGATTTGTTAGTAAATTAAAATCATTCTAATGTTTCATAAGACGGCCCCTAACGGCACTATATGAAATATAAAATACTTCGCTATTCGTCCGTTATGTGTTAAACGTTAAATGTTTTTAAACCTAAGATGCTTTGTAACGAGTACAACTAAATTTTAGTTATTATAATTCAAAGTGTTATCACTTATCACTATAAAACGAATCTAATAAACTCGTCAGAAAATAAGCAATAAAGCTCTTATAAATTAAACTACTGCACACAATTACTTCGGAAGCATGGACTTATTTTAAAAAAAGAACAAATTAAATGAATATGTAAAATTTTCTTTTAATTTCTATTATAATGATTATTTTTATTTCTGTCCAAAAACGAGAGGTGTTTTTCTTTTCTGCTGGGAAACGTACTGGGAAATTTTTCAAGTAAACTAAAAAAAAAGAAAAACTTTGTAAGACAAAAATAATTGTAATTTCATGGTTAAATCTAATGTGAAAAAATGATTTTAAAATGGCATTAATCTATTAAGATATATAAAGTTGACGACAATAGCTCTGGGTATTTAAATATAAAAATCTTAATATAAAATGTTGATTAGAAATCCAGAAAGAATGATTCACTGTTTCAAGTTTTTTTTTTTTATGGTAGGGAGTTGATTTTTGTTATGGGTGTTTTCACTTTACTTGCAATTTTAATAAATTAAGTGTAACATACGATTTTTTTTTACAAAAGGTGTTTCAGGTTAAGAAAATTTTTGTAGTTTTTTGTGATTGTTTAATTTTAAATTGTTGTTAAAAATAGCATTTTTTTTTGTAGGCTTTTTTTTTGGCAATTCTCTTCTGTCTACGTTTGATATTAATTAAAGAAATTTATTTAAACTTAATATTTTGCTAGAGTAAAAATATATTTTTATGTAGCTGTATTAAAGAAGTCGTTGTAAAGTATAATTTTTAAGAGAATATAAAGACATCAATATCGAATATTATTGCTGGTAAGCCAGTGGAGGAACGCATGTATTTTATTTACGAAAAACAATTGATATTACGAAGATTAAAATGTATTGGATTTGAGCCAGGGAGACTTGGAAGACACATTATCTAGAAATTGAAAAGGTGAAAATTAGAAATTGAAAAGATAAACCAAAATTTAGATATTTACTAGAGTATGTTAAAGAATATCATTTGTAAAATATAAATAATTCAGATTTTTCTTGACTAGTTAATATTTAAGGCACTGATCACAAGTGATAAATTAATTTATCATGAACACAGACAAAGGCTAAAATACGTTTAAATATCGTTTTTGTTTAACAAAAGTCGCTCTGCGACTGTTTTCTAACAAAAATTGGGACAGAATCGTAAAAATATAATTTTTAAATTTACATTATTATTAATCCGCACTAAAATTGAAACTATGTACATTACTTTTCAAAATAAATTTCAATTGGTGTTTGTTTTATGTTGGTATTTGTGAAACTGTAGGCCGAAAAATCCAATCTCAAAATGAAACTAGTGCAAAAAAACAAATGACGGAATTATTTTGCACCAGTTTCATTTCTTTAGACTTGATTTTCAATAAAACTCATTTCAAGAGGAGAAATTTGCATAACACCCAAGTGCAAATTTTGGTCAATGAAAAATGATTAAGTGATAAAATGATATAAACTAGTGAAAATATAATATAAGATTTAAGTTTCTAAATATAAATAAAATCAACTTTTATGTAGTATTTAACGCCGGATATAAAATGACAGCTTTAATCCTTCAAAACTTAAGATTTATAAATTTTTGATCTACAATAAAATTTTCTCTTATAAAATATGAATGATTTTATTTAGAAAGCCAATTTCAAAAAAAAATTCCTAAAATATGAAATAATATTTATACCTGTTGTATATATATTTTGACAGAATTTCTGGTCTACATCAAATATTAGCTTAACTCTTTTTTTTCTTTTGCTTTATCAACTCTAGAAAATTGGGGGAGTACTAACCGAAAAAAAAAAATTTAAATGAAACCGACTAATTAAAAAAATAAACCAATTTCAATATCTAATTATTAAAGTGAAATTACTTTTTTTTTTTAGCTGATGACGAGAGAAAAAAAACATCTAAAATAACCGAAACCAAACAATCTTGTTGTGGTGTTGAGTTACAAGCTAATGGAATTTTTTTTGTAAATAAGTTGATGATTTTTTAGGTTTTGGTAAACCGAGGATAGAAAATTAGTTTCACAAAAAAAAAAAAAATCCATATAACTAAAAAGAGTATAGCTTTATTTTACTCAAAGTACACAACAAGGTATATTAATCAAAAAGTAAAGAAAATAAAAATGAAAAACTATATGCTACCATGTGATAAAGATAAATGAATCTTGTAGAATGGATGAATTCCTTTGAGGATGTTTCAATATATATATATATTTTTTTTTTTATATACATATTACAATTTTTATATGGAATTTCAGTTTAATTTTCTTCTTGTTTTTAAAGTTTTCTGTCTTATTTAAATGTCATATGAATTTAAGAAAACAGGTTCATTTATTTTAGTTAAGATAGAAAAAAAAAATATACAAGTGACTTAAATTCCTCAACAAATTGAACAGAAACCCAAAAAAAAAAAAAACGTTTTCAGTCAAATAATAAATGAAAGAAAAAAATTGATAAATATTGGATTAATGTATTCAGCACCTGCTTTGAAATGTTCAAAATTCCTTCTTTTTCTTCTGATTTTATTAGGTGAACATTTATCATAATTTTTTATTATTATTATTATTTTTTTTTTTTGTTGGAAAGAAAAGTCTTAAAAGCGTTATAATCCTGTAAAAATGTCCATCATAAAACTATAAAGATATGAGCAAAAAAAAAAAAAGAAGAAAAATATTCCCTAGAGAGACTGGACCCATACAATAAATAATACCATTTTCTTCACTTATATATTTGGAAAAATCATCACATTAAATATGATTTTTTTTCTTTATTATTAAACAATCAAAAAAAAAACAAAAATATTTACTTTTTGGTATTTAGTATTTTTTTCACATAATGGAAAAGGAAAAATCTTTACCCGAGAAAATATATTATGGCTATTTAGGTTTATGTACCTTAGATTTCTTGATATTATAAGAGTTAATATTTTTCTGAAAGTGTAAAGATTGTAAAAAAAAAAAGTGATAAAGAAAAAAAAAGGAAACAAATATGTTATAAATAAAAATCATAAAAATGAGAAAATCTACGTATTAGAAAGCGTAAATAATAAAATTATCTGATGGTATATTGGATGGAAATAATTTTATATTATGTATAACATAAATAGTCCGATATCAAGAATTGCTTTAAAATAGTCGCTATTTACTTAGCAGCTAAATGGCTAATACGTAATACGAATTAATACGTAGACCAAATCGTCATATTATCTTTTAGACACGAAACTTAAAATTTTAGTTTTTCTGAAATATTTTTCAACATATAAATGGGACAATTACAAATCTACGTATCTATATTACATATAAAAAGATTGCTTTAAAATCCTGATACGTTTTTTTAATAAAAAAATTCAATCAGTTTATTGCGAATTTTCCCAGGAAATCCTGTAAAAAACATGGTGATTTATATAAGTGCAGTTATAATGGCTATCCTGATACTTTTTCGAATTTGAATTTATTTGCAAATTACTTGCTTTAAAACTGTACGATAGCAAATATGTCCAAAACCCAATCAGTTATCGCTCTGTTTCCAGAATCTATACGCAAACGATTTCTTTCAATACATTAACTGTTTACAGTTTTCTGTGTTGCCCATTCTAATTAGGTGCTGGCAAAAACTAACTTCAAAGAGTTTTTTTTGCATTATTCAAAGTTACTATGTTTCACTTTTAAGCATTTATTATCATATTCTTTTATGGAATAAGCAAAGTGGTGCACTGGATCTAAGATGCTAAGTTGTCCAGTGGATAGAAAGGCTCGGTGCTCGAATCTAGAAAAACTTTATTTGGAATATCATTTTCAGCTTTAGATGTTAATCGTCATTGAGGTCAAATTAATGACCAAAAAGGTTTATATCGTAATGCACCTCCTGTGATAAGGCAAAATAGGTTACATCACAATAGATTTAAGAGCTAAGATAGGATTACAGCTCAAGTGAAAATGATTGGTCAATATTACCTATTTATTAGTCAAAAACTTGTTTATATTTTTGATTTTAGTCTCCGTCACTGATAGTTCCCTAAATAAATATTCAACTTTATCAATTTTCTTCTTTTTTTTTTTAAATGGACTTTATTACTTTGAATGGTTTATATTATCTGGTAAACAAAGTAAAAAAAATTTCCCTTATATTTATATATTAAGGTCCAGTCCAACATTACTTAAAGTTCTAGTTATAAAAAAAAATAAAAATAAAAACTAAAATTTCTTATCTTAAACATTGGACATCTTGTTAAACCATAGGCAAAAAAAAAAAACAGAACCAAGACAAATAAATATCTGTATATAAAATTTTTGACGGTTTCGATACGCCTACAATAATTCCATGTTTATATTTTTGATAGTGTGATACGGTTTTTTTTTTAGCTTCCAAAAAAAAAAAAATCCTTAAAGAAAATACTAAATATTAATATGGACACAATCATATTTCTAAGAGTATTGGATTGGTTGGTAGGGTGATGGTTTGTTTTGTTGTAATATTGAAAATATTTTACGGAAACGCACAACAAATATATAAGAGATAGACAACACAGAATCATATCTATACGCATATCTTAAAGATATGAAAAACAACAAAAAAAAAAAATTTTACTTTTTTTTTTGTTTACTTTCACTGGTTTTTTTTTTTTTGCACGACTATGAAACTAAAATATAATCACAAAATCAGACAAACAAAAAAAAAAAAAAGTGAGATAAAATAGATTCTAGTTTGGAGAAAAAAAAAAGGAAAATTATAAATTATGGCATTTTCGTAACAAAAAACTGAAAAATCAAAAAAAAAAAAAACTACGTACCTCCATCTTGAGGAAAATTCTTCCTTTTTTTTTGTTTAACTTAAAAAAAGGAAAAGACTGGAGGATATGAGAAGAATAGCCAAATAGTCGCCACATAGTTTTTTTTATGTTGCTATTCTTAAATAGGAAAAAAAAAAAACAACATGAAAGATTTTTTCTTTTTTCACCCTTATAAAAATTTCATGAATTATATTATCGTTATCACAATAGACACGGTGTGGTGGTGATATTGTTCTTTTTTTTTTTTCTTCTGTTATGTTGTGTTTATGCTATAATATATGACAAAATGTTATTTTTCGGTATAGCACGAAAAAAAATTTTTATATCCCCCTAAGAAAAATAGACACTACTACCTGGTGTGTGTATCAGACGAAAAAATATATATCTAAATATAATATTTTTATTTTAGATCTAACAATAGAAAAGCTCAAAATAGGCTTATTTATGGTGGCAGGGCAGGGGGCAGAAAGTTGGTATTTTGTTTATAAAAGTTTTTTATTTTCATATTTTTTTATGGAAATGTAAAAAAAAAAAAATTTACATAGCAAATCTGCTGTACAGTAATTTACTATTTATGGGCTTTAAGCAAAGTATTCACCAGTATTTTTGTAAAAATAGTGATAGGCACATTAATTCCACAAATACGGTGACAATTCTACAAGTTCGGTCTCTGGTATTAGTCAGAATATGCCGGACAGTTTCATATTGTTCTTCATAAACTCCACTGATCAAATTAGTTTAAAATTCTCGAATTTCTTTTAACTAATAATTTAGATGACCATGGCTTCGAGAACTTTAATTAGGATTTTATTTAGCTGTAGATATATATTGGGCAGGCTTAGTGATATATACAAATTCAAAAAAAACTTAACGTAAGGATGAGCTTACGAACTGCAAATGTTTTAAAATTAGATATTTTTGTTTGTTTTGTTCCGAGATTAAATCAAAGTTTATGTTAAATAAAAATAAATATGATTTTATTTTTTTTTTGAAAAATTACAAATTTAACCTGGAAAACATTGTATTTAACTATGAAAATATAGTATATAAAGATACAAAAATTGACCACCTAGAAATTATTTAAAGAACATTGAAGGTTGATATTATTTTCCACTATATTTTATAAAAAAAAATTGTTGTTTTCATCATTCATGTTTTTTTTTTTTTTATAAAAAAAATGGATAAAAAAAAAGCAAAATCCTCAACTGTCAATCATCCTCTTCAAAAATGATTTTCAAAGATTATAATAAAAACAAATATTATATCTATATATTCTTTAAAAGGTCTTGTTATGTTATTAAATTCCATCATAATTTTTATTTAAAAACAAAGATTTTGTTTGTTTGAAATTTTTTTTTTATGTATTTATTAAATGCGGAGAAACATTTAATAATAATGATTCTTTCAGCTAACTTCATGGATCAAGAAATATACTTTTACAAACTTATTTATATATTTAAAAAAAAAAAAAAACCAAAAGTAATTGGAACTACAATGTTGTTTATATGGACATTACTTTTATGCTGGTTTTTTTCGTACAAAAGAAAATATTGTTTACGCATGAAGTAAAATTTAATTAAGAATTTATTTAGTTAAAAATTAAAATTTATGTGATTTTAAAATGTATGGACTTGATTATATGTAACACTTTACGTATAGAAATTTTACTTAAAAAAGGGTGGAACTTTGAACATATATAAATATACATAAAAAAAAAAAATCATATAATAAATCATATTTTGGAATTTTATTAAGAAAATGAAACCACTTTTCTGGCAAGACTTATTAATCATTTTATATTTAGAATCTATTTCACATTATTTTTAATTGTAATAGAAAGTGGTTTGTAAATATAATTTAAATATAGTTTTAAAAAAAAAATTGCTAAACTAAGTTCATATACAAAAATATAAATACAATCTGTAAAATTATTATAAAAATTATCATCAGTTCAAACAAATGTGTTGAGATTAATACTGAAAAAAATTATGTACTGATAACATAAAAAAAATGTATATTGAGCTAAGTAATGAATTTTAGAATTTCAGGAAGGAACTAACTTGAGGATACTTGTTTAAATCTAGAGTTTAATCCGAATTTCACTTTATACAGGTTTCTATAATTTATATTTTTTTAAATGAAAATTTTAATGAAAAATACATTGAATTTATATAGAATACTAAATTTAATTTCTCCTTCTAATTTTACTATACAATCTCGAGTATTTCAAATATTATTTTTCCTATTACTTATAAAAACATATTAAATATTTAAAAATAAATTCCACATTAGTAGATTGTCAAATTAATTAAAAGTTTCACTACATACTTGTAAAATGAAATTAATAAATTTGTACTAAAAGATTAATATTTAACAATATGACGCTCCTCGTAAAAAGACAATAATAATTGCGTACAATTTATTTAATTCTACTCTTTAGTAACATTCAAAAGCGAAATTTTGTGAACGGTTTACTATATTAAGTTAGTCTTTATTAACTTCCTCTTGCTGATGCCTCTAAGATCTTTGTCGAAAAATATTTATACCATGTAACCATTACAAATTATTAAGAAAATTTAATATTTTATTCTACTATTGAATACCTCTTAAGACCATTATCTATTTGCAGACTATTTACTATCTTAAAGTGCAATTTTTTATTAAAACCAAACACTGTCGCCGTCTAGTGGACGATTTTAAATTATTTTTCATCTGTGTTTGATAGAAAACTCTTCAATCTTTGAAACGACTGGCCCTAGCAATAATTTGTTTGTACATTTACTAATGTTTAATCATAATTTGAAAAAGTATACAGATGAACGTCAAAGTGCTAACATAAGGGATTTTTTGTTTCACAAAAAAAGCCCTTAAAATATAATTCCCCATATGCTCTACTAGTGGCTAAAATATCTTAATTTATATACGTATATAAAAAATATAGTAGATTGTAAAATTCATAGTTTTAATTGAATAATTTTATTAGTCAATATATCAGTTTTTTGGTTGTGGTTATTTTACAAGACCACCATTAATAAATTTTGTGTGAACGAAAAAAACATAAAATAAATTAGAAAAAAAATATATATAATATTTTTCTATGAATATTTAGTTAGTTACATATTTACATATTTATTTGAAAATATTATAACTAACTAAATATTTTAATGGACAAATTAACCAGACAACCAGTACTTTTAAACTCAAAAATACACCAGAAAAAACCGAAAAAAAAGAAACGTATTTTTATTTACAAAAAAAAATAAAATATAAAATGTCAGATATTTTTTTGGCAATAGCACACATGGCTCTTAAATTCTTTTGGTCTTAAAACATTTATATGATTTTTTTTTCGGTAGCTCTTGTTATAAAAAATATCGTAAATTTGGTTATAAAAGTTTTTGTTGGTTTTATACTAAAAACAATGTTTTAATTGGTAAATGGCGACATTAACCGTGTATAACGTCAATTTTTTTTAGTGACATCACAACTAAAACGCTAATTTTTCAGTTTAACTTTTTTTCAAAATACTTTGGTTTTTTGTGTTTTTTTAAATGTAATAAAAATTTGAAACGCATTTTTAAATATTTCAGCGTTTTTTTTAGAGAGTATCATTAAATTTTTTATTGAAATAAATAAGGAACAGTTTTAAATTACACCCGAAAATATGTCGTCGTAATCACAGAATATTATGATAAAAAATTTATGAACATAAAAACATATTAGAACATCGATTTTAACAAGAAATAAAAAATAAGAAAAAAAATTTAATTTAAAACTTACCACTTGTGAGCTTGGCGAATGCATTATTTCATGTTTTTCTAAATGATCTCGTGTTGGAAATGATGCTGAACATTGTGTACATGCATGTGGTCCACCAGAACCAGCCATTGAACCCATACCACTACTACCAAGTGCAGCACATATATCACCCATTGTTGTTGATGAACCAGGACTTGATGTTGATCTACCACCATTATGTTCATCATAATTATTAACATTACCATTACCACCACCACTAATACCATTTAATGATGTTAATGAATTTTGTGGTGAATGTTGTCTACTTGCAGCTGCAGCTGCAGCTAATGCCATTGCCATTGCATGGTGTTGTCGTAATTGTTGATGATTATTATGATGATGTTGTTGTTGTTGATGATGATGCAATGTGAGATCATTTGGTCCAGATGATGCTGAACCAATTGGTGTTGTTGAAATTGGTGGTGATGGTGTACCAATTGATGGTTGCATTATTGTATTATGGTGATGATGATGTTGCTGCTGATGTTGATGATGATGATGATTACTATTTCGACTACTGCTACGGTGATTATTATTATGTTGTTGCTGATGATGATCATGAATTCCGTTTAAATTATTATTATTAAAATTTCCAAATGGTAATAAATAATTTGGTGAACTTTCATAATTTTGTTTTTCATGTGGATGTTCAGTTTCTAAATGTTCACGAAAAGCCTGTAATTTTGTAATAAATTTTATTTTTCACATAAAAAAAAATTAAAAAATTAATTCTTTAAAAATTTGCAGTGAACTACCCTCTATTTTTTTTTTTTGATTGAAAAGAAATTTATTTTTATTTACCGGAAATCCAGATAAACGTTGATGACATTGTGGACATTTAACAATAAAATCACCACCGCCAATTGTACTAGCTGCATGTGCTGCTGGTATTGATGAGCTATCTTCATTTTTAATATTATTATGATGATGTAGACTTGATGCCAATGATGGAACTGTAAATATTAGATGAAAAAAATTGAATAATAAATTATGTTACATATTTTTTTATATTTTGTTTTGATTAGTCAAATTTTATTTCATTACAAAATTTATTTAAGTCTATGGCGTAAAATTTATTTTTCGCAGGGCATAAAAAAATAATCTAACAACAAAATAATTAAATTATCATCCGCCTCCACAAACAGGTGGCTCTATCAAATAATTTGATTATTTGTTCTAGTTTCCTACATCAAACTATATATTTCAAATTCTATTTTATAATAGGGGAAAGTCGTCGGAAACGTACCAATGCTTTTATTTGGATATTATTTGGCTACACTTGTATTTATTTATTGTCACTTTAAGTTTTAGCTGTATACGACAATCGTGATTATACGGATAATGCGCTTCATTGGGGTAAAAATTTAGTAAAGATTTAATTAATTGATATTTTTCAACGGTCACTATATAAAACCATTATTTTATACGTTTATTTCATTAAAAGTTCTAATCAGATATTTATTATAGTACGTAAATATCAATTTGAGTCTGGTGGCTTAAATTGGACTAATGTGTGTTACCAATTTTCTTAAAAAAGAAAACCGGGACAAAAACGTATTTCGCTTTAAGTTTGTGAAAGATACAGAAAATTTGTGAAGAGTACGATTTCTTAAATTGAACAATTTGTAATCTTTGACTTTTCCGGAATATATTACTCTTTTCTTTCCCTAAAAAACAGGTAAGACAAACATCAAAATTTAAATTTATTACAAAATATACAACTTTTCATAACTATTTTTACATCGAAATATTGGTATACAGAAAAGTGGTGATTTAGGTAAATCTCCCCTATTTACAAGCTGTGTAAAAAAAAATTTTCTGTAATTGTAAAACTTTGTGTTTTTTATTGTTTTTACTAATGTGGTAAATGTTCGTTGTCATCAATTAAAACAAAAAAATATATCTAAAACATATTTATGTAGATTGTAGATACAATCTAAAAATATTCTATTTTTTTAACCGCCAATAAATCATTTTTTATAGTCGGACATTTTTTTTTTTAAAACAAAATAAAAATATTTAAAGGTAATTTTAAATAAAAAAAATTTTTTTATCCAATCCAAAATAAGAAAATTTCAATAAAAAAAAGTTATCTAAATTTTCTATTTTATTTAATTAATAATAAATTTATTTTTTGCATTTCTAGAAAATTTATATTTAGTTTACCGACGGGAGTCTTTAAATTAAAAATTGTATAAAAGACAACAAAACAAAAAATATTAATTAATATTAATTAACTCGTTTTTTTTTGAAATAATAAATGTGTTAACTAATAATAAAAGTGAAATAAATGTGAAATAAATATTTAATGATTTCTATTGTACATAAAATATATATATATATATGTATATATATTTTTAAGAAATATCTATATTCTGATGGATTGATTGAATGACAACCAAAATACAAGCAAATAAAAAAAAATTTTTTTTTTTTTTGATCGACATTTTATGGAGATACACGGGGCAACAGAATATTTTCTATCAGGGATATATAAATTTAACACAGTTGGACATTTTAATTGACATAGATACAAAATAATAATAAAAAAACTTTCTTGATATATAAATAATTTTATGTGTAAGACTATAAAATTATTTATATACATAGATACACAAAAAAAAAGTGTTAATTATTTTTTTGTTTTTGCCATATATTTTCATTAAATTGATAGGCGTTACCATTTATTTAAAATAGGTGATAGGGTAACGAATTCAACATAACTGAAAATATTGAATTTGAAAATGTATTTTTTAGTAAACCTATGAAACGTTTCACCATTTTGAATAAAGATATAAGTCAGTTTTCTGCAGAAAAAAAACTGCCAATGAATCATTTTTAATAAAATATGATTTTTATATTTGAATTAGTATTATTGAGCACTGAAATTACACTTATTATTTTGGAAAATAAATTTGAATCTGTTCACGATTATTTTGTATTGATATTTGTAAAACTGAGATGCAAGAAATAGGCACTGAAAATAACAACCAAAAAATCTGCAACAGTTTTATTATTTTTGAATTAATTGTGAATAAAATTTCTCGACTCGATTTTCAATAAAACTCGTTTGGCTTCAATTTTCTATCAAAATTTGTTATAAAGAGAAAAAATTCGGACGCAACGATGGACGACAACAGTGCAGGTTTTGGTTAATGAAAAATGATATTAGCTAAAGCGATTTTTCAGATTAATTTATTAAAGTTTAATGAAATATATTTTTATTTTAATAAAAAATCAAATAATCCATCTAAGATAAAAGGTTTATGGCTCAAAAACAGTTGGTTATCATATGGCCATCTAATCTTGTCAAAATCAGACTGTCTTTATAATAAATTTTGATAGAAAAGAGCGCGGTATATAAAAACGAAAAGGTTCGTTTTTATATACCGCGCTCTTTACAAAACGGAAATAAGGCGTGATTTCTAGTATACCCATTCGTTTAATCTTAATGGATAAAACGTAAAATGGAAATAATCAAATTTCGCTTACTAACCACAAATCAAGGCGCAGAATTTTAGTAAGCATTCTATAATTCCAAATTTGGTTTTCTGTTTTAAAATTTAAAAATTTATGATCAAAATGCTGATTTTACTTTCAGAATTTGTTTTGTAATGCAAAATATATCAAAGAAATATTAAACTGAAGCATATCAAACCATAGGACTGGTACAGTAGTGTAACGATAACAAATTACGTAATTTTAATGAAATTCACGGAAAATTAATCATAAAATTTTTTTAAATAGGCTTCAGAAATTCTACTTCTTATTATATCAATTAAATCATTCATTTTATCATAAGAAAATAAATAATTTTAATTATACTTTTATTCGTCTTAATAACACACAACAGTCCAAAAATTACAGATCAAAAGATCAAGAATCTTTGCTGTTTTTTTTTTCTTCAGTTTCATTTTAAATTAATTTTACCTCCATTAAACTATAAAAAAAAAAAAAAAACCAAAAGTTATTAATTAAAATTAAATTTTTATCTGAAAACATAAAAAAAAAACAACAGTTTCATTAAAATCATAAATTCTTTCTCAAAAAAAAAAAAGAGTTCAACTTAGTTTAATTTTATTGCCAACTCATATCTTTTCTCAAAAAAAAAATATACTTCATTTTAACAAAGACAATGATTCTTTTTTATTAAGTGAACTAAACGAAGCTCTCTCACATCAAATTAAATGAAAATATTAATAATAAATTTTTTTTTTTCCTCCAGAAATTTTTATGAAATATTTTTTTTATTCTATTTAAAAAGTTAACCACATATTTTTTTTTTTGATGAAATGCCCGTATGTGGTTAATTGACTTAAATTAAGGTATTACACTACTATGCCATATAAAAAAATTATATCAATTTTCTATCTTTTCATAAATTTTTAGGTTCGTGTTTTTTTTTGTGTGAGAATGATTAAAAAAAAATTCAACCATTTTAAGTGATCTTTACAACATAAAATCAACTCAGTAAAGTAAAAAAAAAACTGCAAAATTATGAACCAGAATTACAGAAAAATTCACTGTTTTCTGTTACCCCCTGGATGGAAGTTTTATTTAAGAAAAAGAAGTAAGAAAATAAAGAAAAAAAAAATATATAAAAAAAAATTAAGAAATTTTAGTTATAGGGGAGAGTCACCTAAACCGAATAATTTTCCAGTGTTTGATACATATTTATTCATGTTTAGAAATATTTAATAAGAGGTTTTCCTGCTTTTTTTTTTAGCGAAAGAAAATTTCCATGAAAGCCGATTTAAAAAAGCTTCCAGATGAGGAAATTGGTTTTTTAAATGGGACTACCAAAATGTTTAATGTTTGGAAAATTTGCCTACTAAACAATATAGAAAAATTAGTAATTCACAATTGTTCTAAGTAGGAAATTAGACTTAACTCCTAATAGCTTCGCCTCGTGAGCGTTGTAAAATATAAAAGAAATTAATTTTGTTTAATTCGAAAAGCCCTTAGGATAGTACGTAAAAAAAACTATTGTTTCACACAACTAAGACTTAAATTGTAAATAAATAAATAAATTTCTGACCAATTAACATTTAATGTTTATATCTCTTATTTTTTACCACAATTTCTCATCAATAGGTATCAAAAATATTATTTTGTTTCCGAGTAGTAATTCCCCTCTTCTTACGATATCGAAAGTGGTACAACTTAGCCGAATGTATCCTACTTAGAAAAAACCAAGGAAAACCTTTAAAAATGAAGATCCCCAGTAGATTTTTTTTTATTTGGGTGTATGCATCATTTTGAAAAGAAGATACAATATGCAATTAAATGAACCGAAAGATACAACATTATTAATTCTATACAAAAAAGTATAAAATACTCATATTTATATATAAACGACCACTTATGATCCGCGTAAATATATCAAGTCATCCAATAATAAACGTTTTTTTTTTTTCCTTCTTCAAATATTTTAATATATTATTACCTACAATATTAGCGATGAGATCATCATTTTAATAGTTTCTGAGTAAGATTTTTATTATTATTATTTTTTTGTTATAAATTAACCATTTCTGGTTAAAAAAAATGATGAAAATAATATAAATTTGATATTTTAAGCAAATTGGACAAGCCAATAAAAATACAAAAAACAAAAAAAAATTGTGCACATTAGTTTCACTTTAAAGATTAGAAAAAATTAAAAATAACATTTTTGATTAAATTGATGTGTAATAGTTTCGGAATTGTCAAGAAAAATAGACCAAAAATGATAAATCATATATAAATTAAATTGAAATTAAAATTATTTTTATAATTATTTTAATATAATTAGAAGCAATTACCATATTATGACATATTATCCATAAAATTAACAATTATTTCAGCGAGAAGAGAAAGATACTTGTTAATATTGTTTTTGGCGGGCTAACACTAACCGAGCCTTGGCCTCTTTTAAGGTTTTCAAATTATTCAATTTCAATTTGGACTTACTGATTTTTATATCGCTTCCGAATCATAAATTTCCTTATTAGTAAAGAAACTTTTAATTGTAACAACCATTTTAAGGCATTAGTGAAACAAAATGGCTTCTTGATTATGTGCTGTCGTCTAATTCTTTTTTAAACATTCTCAGAAAAATGAGTAATAGTAGCCACTTACTTGAGTAAATCAAGAATTATTAAACTCTGTTTGGACAATAATTTTAAATTATTTAAATTATTTTCGAAATAATTTGGAAAATTAGATAAAGCTGCAAAATGAAGGTTTTGAGTGGATACTAAAATTTGTATGTTGCTTGCAACTTTAGAAAAGAAATGTTTTAAAATATAAATATTAATTATTAAATTCTGATATTAAACTTCCAGTAGCTTGATATCGGACCTTCATCCACTAAACTCTTCAATTATTCTTAAAATAAAAAAGTACACAAAAAAAAAGTAATTGGCAGTATTATGGTCATTCCGCAATTATTATTTCTAGAAGATAACACTAAATGAAATTGGAGCTAAAATAAGGTAATGTAATAATATTCCGAGAATTGCCACCATTTCTTCTACCATTTTTTTCTTTTATAAACAAATATGAAAAGAATATGGCGCCAAAAAAAGTTATTTTTGTGTTTTCTCAAAGGCAAAATGTGATAATTGATTCCTTTCAAAATTATTTTGCTATTAAATAAAATTAATTACTGAGTGCAGTTTCAACAGGCTCCTAAAATACACTGCATCAATATAATCAACGAAAGTATTTTATGTACGCATTCCTCCAACATAACAAAAAAAAAAAGGTTATAAAATATCACAACAGCAAATAAAAAATATTCTTTTTTTTCCACAAGTAACAAAAATTTATTTAGTGAGATTTAAACAGAAATTGTATTTTTTTTTTATTATGATATTCGATCAACACAACAAAGTTGTGAATGCCCGTTTTTTTTATAAATGGCTGATTTCAATTAAAAATTATATATGTTACGAACAAAATAATAATACAAAACTTCTATGTGTAAAACTATAAAAGTTAGGAGTTAATTTAAAATATTTTCACTGTATATACACCAGGTTTAAGGGGAGGCACGGAGTATAAAAGCCAGCTAGCCATCAATTTTTATTTATTCATTTTAATAAAATACTTAGTTGAATTTTTGTCTATTAAAAAAAAAAAAAAAGTGAAGTCTGAAAATTAAATAGTAAATTTTATTTATTTTTATACGTATTTTACTGGAAAATGATTTTGCGTGTCTGATAAGATATAAAAATTTCATTTAAATTGATGAAAAATTATTATATTACATATTTTGTTTTTGTAAAATGTTGCATTAAATGTTTCATAACAATTTATATTGTATAACATATTTCAGAGACTTTTTTTGAAATTATAACTTATTGACTTTACAAATATTAGAAAGAAAGAGTGAGTTTTATAAATATTATTTACCTAATACTTTGCAGGAAAAAAAGTAAGTTTATACTTTCAGTTGTAATTTTTTTAAATATGGTAGGGTATTCTAAAATATATTACCGCCATTTTTTTTTTCTTATAAAGAAATTTATCGTTTTCAGGAAAAGAAATTAAATAAGTGAAGACTGAAAATAACTGACTAAAATATATAATTTTTTTAAATATCTTATTATCCTTGGTCTTTTCAAAAAGTAACTTACGGCATTGTTGTATTTACTTTACTAGTGTTTGGCGAGAAAACAATGTAATTACAATTATATAAACGAACGCATCAAATTTAGTAAAATATACAAAAAATTGCGCTAAAAAAAATTAGGTTTGTAAGAAAACTAAAAAAAGGCTCTTTTTTGGTTAGATCTAGTGGTAAAGGCTAAAATAAGGACGTTCCAAAAAAGTTTATATCCAAAAGGCAAGATAACAATAATTACTCACTATTTAAAAATGGCGAACTGTCGTAAGATATTATTATAAAAATGGCGATTAATCGTACTTAAGAATATTTCATATATGTAGTACTTAATTGAACGTTACACAGTCAATACACTGAGGTATTTGAAAAAAGAGTCAGGCTTTAAAAATAATTTCTTTGGCCTATAAATTGAGTAACAAAATTCCAAGATTTTTTTTTTTTATATAAAAATTACTTCCTTTAAAATTTCCTACCCAAATTCAAATTTTCTATAAATTTCTGTTATTTTTTTTTGTTTCTATACCAATTTGCCTAAATATATTTTACCTATTAAAAAATGATTCTCTATACTTTTTCAACCATAATCCTTATTTTCAAAAATACATATTAATTCTTCCTTTTTTGTTGAATGGCTCATTGAATTTTGTCGGTACACATCAAGAATGTTTCTAAAAATAAACCAAATAAAAAAAAAAACGTAAAATTACCCGGAGTCAAGGTGATTTAAGTATCATTCACAGAAAATTATTTTTTTCACATTCAAACAACAGAAACTATTAAATATATACTCAAAACTAAAATATCTCACATTGCAAACCAATAATTTCAGTTTTCCCTTCGATCAAACACAAATTTCAGATATCATTAATAGTGCAGGCTAGTTTAGTTTACCTCCTAAAACTTTAATATAAATGTATTTTAAAAAAAAAAAACCAATCTATGGTCAAAAGTGTTTTGTGTCTCAAGGACTAACTCACTCTTGTACTGGTCCAAAAACTAAGAGGTATATATAAAAATTTATGAGATTTTTCGTTTCTAAAACGTTTTTACCACCACCAACAAAAAAATTCAAAATTATTATTATTGGTTTTTCGGTTTTATTTTTCTTTTCAGCTTTATTTTTTTTTCTCGGTCAGAAATAGATTTTTCCTTTTTTTTTTGGGATTATTTGGTCTAAATGGAAATTATATGCATTCCATGAATATCAGCTGGTTATATATAAATGTAGGTGTGCACAATTTTAGGAGAGGTACATAACAGACACAAGATGTCTTTTAACTGATGCTGTTTTTTTTGGAAATTTTTAAATTTTTCTAAAATTACCATTGTCTTTTTCACTTCATTCTTAGTCGGATTCGAAAAATTTTTCTTTGCTATAATGGTTTTTGAAAAAAATATTAATTTTCACATATGGTTACCGGGTGCACAACAAATACCAAGGTATATTTTTTATACTTATATTTATTGTACTATGTATATTTGACTTTTAAATGAAATTTCTTTTTTAGATTTTTTAAAATCTTATAATAAAAATAAAATTCAAATTAATCAATCAGCAATTGACTAAAGTGGAGGAAGAAAATAAGGTATAAAATTTATGTTTATATAGAAAAAAAAAAAAAGAATTGAGATTGTGTCATGATATATTTTTATATTAACGAAAGAAAATTTATATATCAATAGACTTTTGAAAAAAATATATATATATATTGTTGGAAATGAAGTATAAATATAGGAACTATAAATCATTCAGTCTTAGATTATAAATTAAAGTTAAATATTTTTGTATTTTGAGTCGAACATATTATCAGTTTTGTCTATGTGTCGTTTTATTGTTGTATTAGTCGAAGATTTAGGTTAATTCTTCTTCAATTTTAGCTAACGACCCAGGTGTCGGCCGAGCCCATTGGCCTACCTTAAAAGAGAGTTAAAAGATTTTACTGGAATTTGGAGCTATTTGGACTTACGAACAATCAATTTCTTTCTAGTAAAGAAACTTCTAATTGCAACAAGCTAAGGACTTCTTTGGTGAGGTAATTGTTGTTAAAAGATGGCCTCAATCATAAGCATTTATCCCTATCAGCTTTAAACAAAATTTTTCCATTTTTTTTATTGTTGGTACTTATTTAACGTTGAGTAACTTTCATTTACAGCAACATCAATACATCAATTGAACCATTCACAACATATTTAATTACCATAACAGCCTGATTTTTTTAGTTTAACCTTTAACTCTGTTTGGCAAAATTGAAAATGTTTTTAATGACAATTGAAATTTTTATGACAAGTACTCGTTATAAATAATTTAAAGGGTTAATTACCTTGCAAATAATTTACAATGTCCATTAATAAGTCAAGTTCTGGAGCTACTAAATATAGTGAATTATGATCGAAGGCTTCTTGAAGATAAAGTAAGTAGATGATAGAGGTGTAAGAAAAGAAATATTTTAAAAAATCTAAATATTAAGCTGTTGTAGCAAACTTCGACTCTACTTACGTGTAACAAACTGAGAATTTTAATCGTGATTTAATCAAAAAGAAAACATTAACACCAACAGTTAACGTCTTTTTTTTAGAGAACTGAAAATAATACCAACTGTAAGCTCAAAATATAAAAAAAAAATACTTCATGACTATCCTTTTATTGAAAAAACAAATATTAAAATTAATTTTTTTTTTGTTTCAACAATTTTCCATCCTCAAAGAAACTCAATTCAATTTACAATATTTTCTATTTCATTTTCTTTTAAATTTAACACGTTAAATAAAAATTGTCCTCCTTTCAGTTTTGTTTTGTTACATGATTGCATTTTCATGTTAAAATCAACATGCTGCCAGTGCTCCCACTAATATTACACAAGATTTTTCTTTTTTTTTTATTTATTTTTTACAAGAAATGAAATAATTTTCTTTTCATGTGTCCGAATGTCCACAAAAAAAAAAAAAAAATATTTTGTATTAAATTTTTGCATCCCAAAATGAACAATGGAAAAATAATTTATGCTTTTTTTTAATATGGCATCCGTAAAAAAACACACAAAGAGGTGTAAAAAAGTAGTAAAAGATAACATGTACAAATTTCTTTGTTTCGCGGAAAAATTACTTTCAGTTTTTTTTTAAAAAATTTTTCGGTGGTGCTAGGGAGTGTGAAAATAGAAAAAAAATTTTATATATAGATGAGCCAATGCATTCCAAAATTACATTTACCTCAGGCTGTGCAAAAAAAAAACCAACCGAAAATCAAAAAAAAAGAAGAAAGAGTTAACACAAAAAAAAATCAACTCTGGACGATTTTTTTTTTACTAATTCCCATCGGCGAGAAAAATGAAAAGAATTTTCAATAAATTTATTTGGTTTTCTTTTTTTTTTAAATTTTCATTATAAATTATGTGGGAAAGAAAACTTTTACCATCTGTATATTTTAAAAATTATACCAAAAAAATTGCACATAAAGAAAATGGAATAAAATTTACCTATAAACACAACAGAGCCAAATTTTTGGAAAAAATAATCGAAAAATTATTGAAAAATAATTTTTTTTTTCAAATAAAAATGAATTTTGTGTTGCAGATGCTGCCAATAATAGCGTACTTCTATCAAATTTAGTAATGAAGGCATTAGTTACTAAAATTAGGAACTGAAATTCATTGTTTTTTCTGAAAGGCTTCTGGTGAAATAATTTTATTTAATAAAGGAACATAGCAGAACAACTGTTTCATAATTATTCGAGATTTTTTAATGCTATGAGTTGTGATTAGTTACGACATAAATTGTTATCGTTATTTTGTTAAATTATATCATTAATTTTGGTTGCAATTTACATAGCAGTAGTCATACTATATCTTTATTCTACTCTTTTTTATCTTCGAAAGTCGGGTCATTTAAAATGCACTGTTGTCTATTTTAAACAATAATTAGATAGAAATCACAAATTGAAGATTTTCATAATTTTGACATCACAAATAACCGTATTCTTTTAAATTATTCGATGTCGTATATAATCTAAAAATCAAAAACAAAAAAGTGTATTTACTAGAAATCACTTGGAGTGGACGACGTATATGACTTGCGGTTAAAACGTAAATAACCTCGTGGACAGTATTTCCATATTTATCACAACTGCCTAATTCTAAATGCACTTTTATGAGGCATTTACCTTGTAAAACAGACTACTTGAGATTTTCCAATCAAAGCTTTATATAAATTCGAAAGAACGAAAAATATTTTCGATATGTAAAAAAAAACTCGAATTTTTAAACTGACAATATAATTGTCGAGTAAATATCCTAGTAAAAGAAGAAAGTCCCAACAAATGGGGAGAAAAACAAATGTGGATAAAAACACTTTAATAAGGAAATTGAAAAACTATAGAAAATTGCGTTTATCGAATTCTTTTTGTATTAATACTGAACTTCCTTTCACTCTACAATAAAAATCTAAATATTCACTGTAAACTTGTTAATTTGTAATACTTTTCCCCAATTAATATTTTTATACCTCCGAAATAAAAATTATAGGATTTTTCAATTTTTTTTTTAATATATTTTTTATTTGGCATTTTACCAATAATTTTTAAATATTTTTCAGAAAATTTCTTTTTTTTTTACATATACATATTAATTTAACAAAAAAATATTGTTTTTCTTTTTTTTTTTATAACCCAAGTGAATTTTCATGTACCTCAATGACTTTTTAGTAAATATAGTAAAAAAAAAAAAAATCATTCTGAGTTTCAATGAACCTCCCCCACAAAAATATAGTCAAGACAACTAATTTGTTGATGTTTATAATATTCTGCCTATTTTAGATTCACTAATATACTCAACGACAATTCATAAAGGTAAATTTTATGATTCAAATTTTTCAAAAAAAAAAAAATCTTCACTTTTCCTCCTCTCTGCTCTATCATACTTCGATCCTCAAACTTTAATTGTGAAATTCAAAAAATGAAAAAAAAAATGTAATTTTTTTTTTCTGCGACATGACAAGGTGATTAATTACTCTGCAGAGTTATAGCCAGTTTTTTTTTTTTCGTTTGTTTAATGGCGTTGAGGTATCATAATATTACAAGGTATAATATATAGTGACGTACTATGACTATTACTAAATTTATATGCGGAAAATCATAATAATAATATAAAATAAAATTTTAAAAAATAAGGCAAAAATATAAAATAATTTTAAAAGAAAAAAGAAAGAAAAACAATGTGTACAGAGAGAGAAATTTTTTTTTTTGAAAATAATTTATGCTTAATGGATAGACCGCAGACTTTTGACGCCTTTAAGCACAAGAAAAAGTATTTAAATAAAAAAAAAACGAAAAACAAAAAAAAAGAAGTAAAAATATAAAATTGAATTAAAGGGAACAAACAGCAAAATAAAAGTTAAGCTTTTTAAGTGCAAAAATTTACACAAAACAAAATAACAACAAAAAATAAGGTACATTAATGATTGTTTTATTATAATTCCATAATTTGTTGTATCTTGTCCTTTGGACTAATGTTTTCAGCTTTGGACTAATATTTTTTTTTTATTTCAAAAAGTTTTTCAGCAAATTTGTAAATAAATAATTTTCGCATTAAGTCAAAAGGTCAATAATTCAATATTAGGGTAAAAAATTGTGGAAAATATTGAAGGACAAATGATAGTTTGTGGATTAGAAGAAAACTTACTTAACATAATTATTTTAATTTCAATTTTATGAGAACTTAAATTATAATTTTTTCAAATTTAAGATTTTTTAGAATATTACAAAATATCAACAGGAATCAATAAAACTTAAGTATCGCTGTAATGGTTCTATCAATTAATGGAATAACATTGATAAATATTGTTGTAAAGGCGTGGATTAAAATGATCCCGCCTGTTTTAATACAAACACTTACCAATTCATTCCAAAATATTGAATCTAAATCATAATTTAAAGATTAGAACATTAACTAAGTGTACCAGACTATTGTACGCAATACTCGCTATTTTAATAGTAGTATACTTTAAATTATGTACAACTGACAGTCAAATACCAAAAACTACAATTTTCAATTCAATTATTTTTAACCTCATATATGAAACACTGGCCTTTAAAAATTATGAAAAATTTATTAAAAATACTTTCAATTAACCTGCTTTTCTATAAAATTTTATATAATATTTTACGTTTAATTGATAGTATTTAAAAAGTAATATTTTAATTTTTTTTTTTAAATTTTTATCTTTCTCATTAAAATTAAATAAATTTCAAGACCAAAAGATCGTGATTATTTATTTAAGTAAAACACAGAATTTATACAAAACTGACATAAAGACATTTTTTTTTCTTAATAAAATTTATGAATATATTACCACAAATATTTTAAATCTTAAACATATAATTTAATTATTTATGAATATGTATATAATTTTTTAAAAAATAAATTTTAAAATAAATGCATTGCACCTCCACCCAGAAAAAAAAAATATCTTCAAAATAAAATAAAAATTATATTTTTATAAATCTTTACAGATAATTTCAATATAATGTAATTACTTGATTTGGCGCACAATGATTACGATCATGACGGCTGGCAAGCAATTCAATTAACCAAAAATTTACCACCTTGTGAACATGAAGAATACAAGGTGATTATTAAAAGTTTTACATAATTCGATAATTTAAATATAACCTTAAACAAATTAAAATTGACAATAAAACTCATCCACACTTAGTCATTTATTTACGACAAAGCTTAGATCAGTAAGAACCAAGCTATAGCTATAGCATATGTCGCTCAAAAGAAATGTCACTCAAAGAGATGTTAAAAAGTAAAGGACATTTTAAGACTTGTAAAGTCCTGAATGAGGAAATATAGTTTCTCGGACTAGTTCTTATACAAAGTGATAATTATGTTCCAAATACTAAGGTATTGTGTAGAAGTAGATGGTGATCACATAATTTATTGTGCAAATAATTACATATCACCCTATACTACATTATAATTTCGACATATTCTTTGTTCAAATATGAATTTTAAATTATATTTTATTTTTGAAAAATTAAATAAGAAAATTCTCTTCGTTTTTTTAAAAAAAATAAATTATTTTTTCGAATAAAAGAAAATTGAATTTTGTCGCCAAATGTTTTACAATCCGTTTAATGTCTTAAATGGCGCTAAATTTATATTTATTTAAAAAAATTATTAATTAATAATTTAAAAAAATTATTAATTAATGTCACGTCAAATCATTCAGGAGTTTAACAAAACACTTTAAAAATAGCAAGTTTTTTTTTAAAAGTTGTTAAAATTTTATATTCCACAAATAACGAAAATAAACTATAAACTACTCCAAATGTCACCTTAAAAAAATTAAAGAGTTAATAATTAATGTTAAACATTTTCCAAAAAAAAATTTTCTTTTCCTCAAAATATTTTCCACTAATTTTTGTTACATTTTTGCATTTGATTAAAAAAAAAAAAAAGTAGAATTTTTAAAATTTATATTAAATATTCTTGTTGAGATAATTATGATATTTATTATTTTCCGGTTTTATGCTAATGTGTCTTAAATAAAAAATAATTTTCTTTAAATTTTCAAAAATTATTATGACTAATAAAATTTATATATTTTGTTTTATTTGTCTCCTAAATAACTGTCGAAATTCACCAGGGATTTTATTTTAAAAAAAATTCAGGGCGTAAAAATAGAATAAAATAATATAATTTTTTTTTATTAAGAAAAAATTAATTTAAAATTTATTTAATGATGTGTTTTATTTTTATCAAAAGGTAGATAAATATTTTAGTTTTATAACTAAATTTAACTCTGTGAATGCTGTTGGCATATATAATAAACAGAAAAAATATTTCTGCACTGAAAAATTAATATAAAAGCGTGATGAAATTTATGTAGAGCCAAATATTAAGAACATTTTCCATTGACTGTAAACCATAGTATTTGGCTAAAAGGATTTTTATTAATTTGAGCCTAATGGCGACTGGTCTAGTTTTGATGATGACCCCGGGACCTTCCAATTGGAAGGCTGGTGCTCTATCCAGTGCACCACTTAGCTGTTTAAATTATAAAAACAAGATATTACCCAAATTTCGAGTGCAAATTCCATAATAGCTGTCATTCATATTACTATTCTAAGAATGTCGATTAATGGTATATTCTGAGCATTCACAAAGAATATGAATTAAGTCCACAACCGCTCCATGTCCTCTACAAAGATCCATCAAACTAAAATTAAAAATTGAGTCTTTGACCCATTTCACCAGCAGAATAAATATCCTAAGCCTAATGTTGTTCCTATCAAATGTTAACAATATATTCCTAATGTTTGATTGTGGCAACAGAGCCCTAGGTAGCTGAAACGAGCTATTTACGACATATTAACTCTATCGATATTTGTTTAAGTTACCTTAACTCTTGAATACACGTATTGAAGGCAGAACAGAATTATCGGCTACTCTGTAAAACTGGGTAGCTCAGTTTGACTACAGTACTAAAGAAAAATGAGCAAATAATTCTTCCTATTTCTGCACCATTTACCATGCAAATAAAAAAAAAAAATGTGTATGTCAGGTGAAATTTGTTATAGTAAGTAGTTTTTTTTTTTATGAAAATAGATAAACAAGAGCGATCTTTCTTTTTATAAAACATTTTGATTAATGATTATATAAATTTAGAATATATTTTTTATTAAGTATTTTAAGTTTTTTTAAATGCTTGTTTATAAAAAAAAATTAAATTCAGGTCAAAAATTGATTAAAAATTAAAATTTTCACTATTTTTTTTTTTGTTTTTTTTATACAAAAAACAACCCGAATAAAACAATAAACAGCATCAACACAACATATTTTAATGAAAAACTCCTGAAAGATTTTTTTTAATATATTTTTCATTCTTTTTTTTTTTTAACATAAAAATTCTTTGAATAAATTTTACGCAATTAATTATTCGAAATAAACAAAAAAAAAAAATATTTAAAAAATCTTATATTTTTTTATTTGAAATATTTACTAATAAACCATTTTTATTTCTAAAGTAATTCATATTAAATGGTCAGTTAAGTATGTTAAAGAAAAGCTAATTTAATTTAATAGAAATCTGACCAAAAGAAACAAACACAAAAATATTTAAATAATATAAAAATATTTAATCATGTTGTCAGAAAAGCTTAAGGAAAATATGTTATTATGGTTATGTGACATTTTCTGTTTTATCTATAAGTATACACAATTAATTTATATATTAAATATTTTCTTATTTTCTATTTGGATAGAAAATTTTTAAGATATATATTTAATTTTCTAAATACTTTTTAAAAAAAATATATATAAAAGATATAAATTTTAATATTAAAATCTTTTCATATATTAAATATATTGAAAATGGGGGTATGTCACTATCAATTGTTTTTCTTAGGATACAAGTTGTACATTCTCAATGGAATTTAAATATTGACAGCATTAATATTGACATGCAGTAATCCACTAGGATAAATTTTGGGTTGAATTAAAATAAATTTAAATGAAACTAATGAAAAATATTGCACTAATAATTCGAGTTCAATTCACCATGAAAACATAGCAATGTCTGCTAATATTGAAAAATCATTTTGTTTCAGTATTTTAGACAGAATTAACTGGCAATTTTTAAGCTTTCAATTTATAGTGTTTTCAAGGACCTTTACTCTTGAATAGTGAAATTTCACATCTTAAATGCCGGTTAATTTTAAAGACAAACCTTTTCAGTTTACAAAAACAAAAATATTTTAATTAATTGGTGATGTAAATAATGTTTCTAGGTTACCTGTTTAATTTTTTTCGAAATTGAAATCAAGGATATGAAGCTTTACGCGTTAAGGTATTGAAGCATTACTCAAAATAGTATTTCTGTTGTAATACTATTTTGAGTAATGACAACTCAGATTTTAACATTTCAATATTCTTGAAATTTATTAAATACTTTGATACATATAACCTAATTATCTAATTTTCTGTTTCAATGTAGTTTATTTCACACTGATTTACCCCTTAAAACTTTATGTTATTTACACCTTTTTCCTGACAATTTCTTATAATTTATAATGACATTAAAAATACTTATATTATTTAAAAATATTTATATTCGTTTTTTTTTTATTTTTATTATATAAATTTTTTCGCTTGTCTTTACATCAATTTTGGAGAATATTATTTGAAAATAATACAAAATTTTATATATTAAATAAAATTTATATTAAAATTATTATAATAAATAAGCAATTTTATCTAATTTTATTCCATTTACTAGAATTATAAAATACATATGCATAATACAAAAAAAAAAATTCAGGTGAATTTATTCTAAAGGATATAATACTCAGAAAAATTTCCCCAAATATTATAAAGGTATTTGTGTGTATCACAAGAAAAATATGGAGATTTAGATGACTCATAAAGAAAATATTCACAAATTTTAATCTACTATATTAGTGTTTAAACTTGGAAAATAGTCTTATAATATTATTACATTATTTTAAAAAGGGATGACGCGATTTTTTTTAAGAACAATGAATAAAATAACATCATCATGAATGGCATAATTGAAGAAAAATACATGTAAACTTTTTTTCTTGATTATATATTTTAGATCACACATACTGTTAAAAGTAATTAAATTGCGTTTTATTATTGCAATAAGTATAATAAATAATTGTTAGTGGTTAAATTTTTAAGAAATGGCATTTACGTATTTAAATAAAAATAGTGTTGTCAGTTAGTGTAACTTTTAGTATGAATATGGCGACACATTGGAAAAAGTTCTGGTAAATTGAATACAATTGTAGTAAATACTAGATTACCACTTCCATAGATATTGGATTAAAGATTATTATTCGAATTTCTGATACGTACTTTTTCGAAATCAGACGACAAAAATTCACGTATCTTCTTCGGATTTTTAGTTGGCATAACTAAAATTTTAGTATGCTATCGCCGTTATCAAAATTAGCTCTTGTCGTTCATAAATAGTTTATATTAGTACCAATGATAAACTGTAGCAAAAATACAATTATTTAACATTTTTCTACATAAACCAAATTAAATAAGCTACAAAATAGTTAATTATAAATATTTGGGGCTAATAGGCTCCCATAGGGCACCGTATGGGAATATGTTGTCAATTCATGACAAGATTTCTTTATCTATTAGAGGAAACATATGCCTGTCGCTTTGTACGAATTTACATATATTATATTTTAGAGCTTCGTGGTTAACAAATTCGTTGGGAACTTCAAAAGATTAAAGATAAACAATTTGGATTTAAATTAATTAAATAATTTAGCTTTGAACGCTATATATTTTTAATATTTTACTAATTTATTGAGGGGAGATTACAGCTTATGTGTTAATAATTAAATTTGATATGTCAGAATTATATAATTTCTCTGTAGTCTGGAAAATTTTGATCAACTACCATATTTGATTGGTTATTATTGCTGTTGTTCACAAAAATTTTTTGTTCTACTCTACAGAAATCAAATACAATGTTAAATTTTAAGGATTTGAGTTACGAACAACTAATCTTTCACTTTCCGTAATTATTATTTATGTTTAAAAAAAAATTCTTTTACAATCATTAAGATTTTCGTTTCAATTAAACTGCTAACTTAAAAGAATAAATTCTTCTTTGTTTATCAATAACCAATTGACACCTGTTTATACCAAACCATACACAATATACCTGTATTTTGATATCTGTGGGAGTGAATATTTATTTCTATTTAATATTAAAATAAATAATTGCAATATGTAAAAAAAAACTTATTTGTGTTTATTTAACAACGAAATGAAAAATGGAGAATTTTAATTGCCATTAAATTAATCAACACATTGAATATTTTAACTACATACAGAAAATGCAATTTAGTGTCGAAATAAATTGTAAAAATTTATGAGAGGTTATTATTTTTGAAAACAAAATATGTATGTACATATTTAAAAAAAAAACATATTTAAATTTCTTTTCAATTATATTATATTTTATAAAATAACAAAAAGTCATATAAATTTGAAAATCAATGGACTATAATATTTATATACTAAATTTCAAACAATTTCAATATTACATAGTTTATATATAAATATCTATTATATATGTATATATAAATGTAATAATAATAAATTTATGTTATTAAAACAAAATATAAAACCATATGTAAAAAAAAAAAAAACAACAATTTTCGAACGTGTGAAAATTGCATTCGCGCGCCAAATTTAATGCGTGTTTGTTTATCATTAAAATTATTATATATAATATTTTTTTTTTTTTTAAATAAAAAGTGGTATTTCATGAGGAATTTAAAACGCTGCGCAGCATAAATACTATGGAGTCGTATTACAATTAGAAGATTGTTTGAAGACTTAGTTAAAGTTCCGAGTTTTTGATAATAATTTAAATTCAGTTATATTATGTATCGATGGAAAATTAACTCGAAAAGTGTTAGCACAATAAAGAGCGATATACCTTGCTATTGCTACAACTTTAAGATTACAGACATTTACGACACATTATACTTTTAATTGCATTTTAAAAATAATTTTTGCTGATCATTTACGACTTCAAATTTTAAAACCGATTTTAAAAACACAATTTTGAATAATGACAACAATAATTTTAGACATCAAGCGTCTGCTTTTGGTCAAAATCTCCCCGACAAATCAAAACTTCCGCAACAAACTCTGGAGCACCGAAATTTCAAATTTAAAAAGTATGTTTTGATGTTTTTTTTTTAGCATATGTGAACAAACAGCTCTTAGACATATTTTTGAGTCAATCTGTTAAAGATGAAATACAGTTTTTGATAGATTATGCTCCTAGTGGAGATTTACCGAATTACTAATTTATTCTACAATTCATTACTTATGAAGTTTATAACAAAGTTTCGGAAAAATTTACTAACTTAAATTGTAATTCTTCATTAAATGAGGATAATTGGCAGAGAGTTCAACTTAGCGAATAATGTTTAAATTGTCACAGCATTAATTTGACTTTAAACTCCTTTTAGATTTCCATAACGGCGAGATCTACCAATTATTTATTATATGTACATTTTCTTGTATTAAATGACAATTTTATTTACATTGACCGAACAGACAGCCAGACATTAATTTAGATTTTTCTGACAGATTTATTGATTTACAAAATATAATATTAAAAAACAAAAAAACAATAAATTTGGATTTTTTTTATATTTTAATAGATTGAATTTATTTAAAATAAAATTGTGTGTTGCACAATCAGTTTTTTTTTGTTTTCGCTGAATATATTTAATCGGTTTACAGTTTTAACACCTCACATTTATATTTATCGGCCAATAAAATGATATGTGATGGGAAAAAAAAGGTATAAATGAGTTATTTGGTGGAACGAAAAAATTTAAAAAGAAAAAATATTGAAAATAAATATTTATTTTGAATAAAATAATATATAATATTTTCCAATTGAATTATTTTAAATCTATTGGAAAATTATATTGTAATAAATTGTATATTTGATATTAAAAATAAAAAAAAAAATACCACTATGGATGATTGAAGTTGAGAGTGGATAATTTAATTTAATTTTTTTTTTGTTTTTGGAAAAAATATGTTCATTATAATTTATTAAATATAATTAATTTTGGCGGTTTTTATTAGATAACCACTATAAAAATAAGGAGTAAGCATAGTTAGTTAGTTAAACAGAAATTAAGTTTTTAAATTTTAAGGATTAGTAGAGTTGGCAAAGACCAAAAATTTGGTTGACAGACCGGCGGTGACTTATGTGATAGTTTACTCGACAGAAGCATCGAAACCCCAATTAAAACAGATTTAAACGAGTACTAGAAATTAAAATATAGTAAAATAAAATTTTAAGACCAGGAGATCATCTTTTAACAAACATTTTTTAATCCGCTCCCACGGGTAATGAACAGAGGAAAAGTGGATTACATGATAATGATAATAGAAGTCCTATTTGTCTGCAAGGACTAATCAAAATTGTAAAATTAATTTCTTTAACTTTTCGAATTACTTCGAAAGTGATTAGCCGAGGTCTCCTTTATTAAGGATTGAGGAGTTATTCTTGATACTAAATTATCATATACTCTTCATATTGATTATATTGTAAATATAAAGCTAATAATTCTTGGAGTATAATTAAACCTTATTCAATTGATTTTCCTGATCCTTATGTGATTATAACATAAAACATTAGGTATATCTTACTTTTGTCCGTTCTTTATTGGAGAATCCGTAAATTAATTTAAATCCATTCTGTTGTCAAAGCTTTATTTATTTGTTGTAACTCGTTATCCTAGATTTTTAAATCCGAATTTTGCAAGGACTTATTATAGCCGCCATTCTAGATTTAATAGTTTAGTAACTGAATTTAATTATTATTATCGGTATATTGATATTATTATTGACGGACAGTTTCTACGCGGTTACAATTCTAGTCATATTCTTTTCCGATAGTCATATAATGTATAATAACTTTATTGACAAATCAATAATTAAATAAATTAATAATCCTATGCATGAATCATAATGGAAAACTGTCCCTAACCAGGTACAAAAATAAATTAACCAAAATCAACGTTGTAAACAAAACTTATCCAAATCTTTACAAACAAATAAACAAAAGAAATATGCTACTTCAATTTTTTTTAACAAGTTATAAATTCGTCCTTTTACAAAAAAAAAACAAAACCAAATATTTAAACAGGTCGTTTATCTAAGAGGCGTTAAATTAGAGGTGTGTTTCTTAAGTATAATTCAATTCACACAAGTCAAATCATAATAATTCCCTAATCTTTTTCTTTTATAAAATAATACATATTTTTTGTTTAGGCACCCGTCTTTCATTGCGCATCAGCACAACATTTTTTTTTTCTACAAAAAAAAAAAAATAACCTGTTTTTATTATTGTTTTTTTTTTCCCTGTGTACATAAAAACACACCTTTTTTCTTGTATATATATTTCATTGAAGGATTTCTTTGATTTGTTCAGGTAGCTGTGACTGTTCACACAAACCTGATGACAAAATTATTGAAGTGCCAAATAACAATAAAGTAAAAAGGATATTATTAGGTAAATAATAATAAAAATTTAAGATTGTTTTTTATGGTTTTTTTTTTTTTTGTTATCAGAGATTTCAAGATTGTAAATTTACAATGATTCTTGTTTTATTTTTGTTGTGGTATATTTGAAAAATCCTTGTAAACAAGAATGATTCAGTCACTATTTACAATTATTTAGTAGTAAATAAATATTATTAAGATACAAAAGATATATTGACACAGGTTATCATTTAAAAATAGATGAAGATAGATTTATTAGCTTTTGGTAAACGATGAAGATATATAATTGAAATGAAGGTAAAAAGTTTTTTTTTGTTTGTTTATTTCTTATTTTTTTTTTTGGGATCAAAATGTTTGATTAAAAGTATTTTGTGTTTTTTTCCGTATTTTACTTTTCTTCTTCGTTTTAGTGTCAGTGTAATTATTGGATTGGGAATGAGTAATTCTGGGTTTTGCTGTAAAGTGTAAATAAACAAGGAAATAATAAGTAAAGTGTAAATAAACAAGGAAATAATTAATAATAATATGTATCAATATACATATTAGTAGAGGTAAGATTATTAAAGAGAAAGTTCAATAAAATTAAAGGTTAAAGATTACAAAATTACAGTTGCTTGTTTGATTTGTAAAAAAAAAAAAAAAAAGTGATAAGCCTAAAATTTAATTATATTTGAATGGTATAAAGACTTTGAACTTTGAACAGATTAAATTTAATACATAGTATAATTTTAGAAAAGATTCAATTTGGAAAATTGTAAAAAAAAAAATTTAGTATTAAATTTTAAACAAATGCTTGGAAAATAAATATATTATAAATAAATAAAATATAAATAGTTTTAGCTGTGATTAAATTCATTGATTAGTTTTGAAACATTGCTAATTAGTAACAGTCATATTACTATAAAAGTGGATTATTATATGATTTTATTAACTTATCAGATAATTTGTTATTTAATTGCAATACGCTTTACATTAATTATAACGACATCTCCCCGCGAAAATGTTTTAACCGATAAAATTTTCAAAAACCACTTTCTATATAAAAGTAATAGTTTGGATGAAATGCCACGTCATAGGACTTGTGATCTGTAATGGATATTCTTTTCCAAGAAATTTTGATTTTTTTTTAAATAATTTTATATGTAGACTATAAATTGACAAGTAAATCGTGATAAAAAAGTGATCAAATTTTTACCTCACGTAATACCGAAAAAAAATAACTAAATAGGAAGTTTTGTAAGTTTCCTGTAAAATTTTGAAAAAGTCGTTTAATACATTCTTGCGGGAAGAAGTCGAAATTAGTTTTGTAACAAATACAAAATTTGAAAAATGTTTCTAGTAATAAACTTCATTTAATTATTCTTGATCTGGAAATTAATATTAAATCAAAAAAGGTTTAAACAAGTTTTTCTAATTTCGAAAAAAAAGTCGAAACGCTTGATCAAAATTTGAATTATAATTCGAAATAAAATTGAAATTTTAAATATACGTCGAAAATTAATTTCTATTAATTTTCCATTTTCAAAATACAAGGAAATATAAATTTTCCGTTTATATTAAAAATTTTTTGAAATTTATTTGACCATATAATTTTCCAGGAAAATTAAGTAATAATATTTTCAAGGAAAATTGAATATTTTGTTTTGTGTTACACCTTTTTAAAATTCAAATTTAAATTTTCTAAAATTTTCCGCGTTTCTTAACCGCAGCGCGTGCTATTTTATAAAAAAATCTATAAAATAAATTTGAAATTAAATATTTATAGATAATTTAGCAATAACAAAACAATTTTTTATAAATCTCTCTCTAAAACACACATAAAATGTTTATTATAATATTTAGTAAACATATTTTTTTGTTGTCTTTTTCCTATATACTTTCCAAGAATGAAATTTAATTCATCAACATGAATTATGAGCATCACAAAAGCCCAAAGTAAAATTTTCGTTTACAAAATAATAAAATTAAAGGTTTTTTTTTTTAATTATTAACCAGATTAATTTCTAACCAAGAAAACAATAGCAAATGAATGGTGAAAAAAAAAAATGTGTGGTCTCAGCATCAAAGATTCGTTTACAAATTTTAGAAAGGAAAATATTTTATTTTAGTTTGGCTACCTTTACACTTTTCATTTATAAGAAAACTTAATTTTTTTTTTCTGTTGTTTATTTTTAAGATGATAGCGCAAGATAGTATTTTTATGGAATAATATTTAGTTTCCAATTTCCATTTTCTTTTTTTTTGGTAAATTTACTTTATATGATTTTGTGGAATATAGAAAATTTGTGTATGGTTTCTAACCTATGTAGTTTTTGGTTTAGAAATTACATTAACTAGGATTAGAGGCGTTTTTGTAGTAGCTTTTTACATTTAATTTATGATTGAAATGACAAATTTAAGAATAAACTTTGGTAAAAAATATATTTTTGAAAACTTTCCGTTTTCACACACTTTTCCAATCAAATTTTAATGAAATTATGTTTGGAAATTGAATATTTATTTTAATTTAGGGCTGAATCTAAGAGACTACTTATTAATTTTTATATTTATTTGGGTTTTAAACACTAAAACATTAGTGAAAATGTAAGAAAATAATAACATTTATTACTGGCATAACAAGTTTTGATATTTCACTATGTTGTGATCCAAAATTTAAAATTAATTCAAGTTTGTAATGAATTTCTAGATGGAAATTTAAATTAGTCAATAATTGTTAAAAAAAAAAATTAAACAATTCAAAGTTCTTATTGAACTCTACAAGTCAAACTTGATACAGGATGTTTTTAATTCCAATTCTAACCAAATTTAAAATTTCAAAACATTTTTCTAATAAATCCATTGATGAAATTAAGTTTAAGAAGTTAAATTATTAATGATTTTGGTAAAAAATTTGTTTATACATTTTTTCTTCAAAATAATTTTTTTATTTAAATTCAATAAAAAAATTAAAAATTTCCAGTAAATTTTGATAATGATTTCCAGTAAAAAAATAAAAATAAATAAATAGGTATTTTAATGTAAACCAAAATATGTTATCATCTAATTTTTTTTTTTACAAATTTCGTACTATTTTCATTATGTTGTTTATGAATTGTTATTGTATATATCAGTAAACCCCAAACTTAGAAATTTACAGCCGGATACGTAAAAAAAACACAAAAATTAGTTAAATATTAAAAAAAATTTATAAACAACAAATCAACAACACGAAAAAAAATAGCACAAATTTCAGCAGAGGTTGACCAGTGACCGCTAATAGGTGAGCAGGAAATTAATAAAGATTATTATTTTTATTTACATTGAAATTTTAATTAGTTTTAAAAATTAATGATAATTATATTTAAACGTAAAAAATTAATTCAGCTAAAATTTATAAAAGAAATGGTAAAAGGTTCATTTAATTTTATAATTAAACAGAAATATGTAATTACAAAAAATTGAGATTGTTTTTTTTAAGAAAATGAATAAATTTTAGGAATTTTAATCAATTTTTTAAAAATCTAAACTTTTGGATATTTTATAGAAAAGTGTACTAATATTTTGAAACAAATAATCTTAAAGAATTTAGGATCTTTAGACATCATCTTAAAAAATGGCGATACCAAAAATTGTATAATTTTTATTAAAAATTATTAAAGTTGATTTAGATTGAAAAATTATTAATTTTGTAATTAACCGAAAATTTACTACGACTTTCTAATATATATTATAAATTTTTCTTATCAGAACTCAATTTTCAATATTTTCTCAAAACTGTTTAAAAAAATTTACCTATTTTATTTAATTCATTTTGAAGTTTGATGTCTTTTTAATTAAAAATATAATTTATAACAAAAATATATGTACTTACATTGCAATGAAAAAGCTGTTGATGATGGCATATTAATTTTGTCGTCTTGTCCAAAACGTGGTACCAAACAAGACAACATTGGAATTTTTAATTTATCTACTTTAATAACTATTATTTTTTGTTTTCATAAGTTCTATTAATTAATTTCTTAAATTAATTCAATTTTCTTTTCTATTTTCACTACACAAAAATTGTTTATTTTTCTTAAATTCATTTTTTTAAAATAATTTTTTTTTTTTTTGCTTTCAAATCCAAGACATTTTACACAATTTTCTAAATTGACAAAATTTTTTTTAACACCTTTTTCCTTTTTATTATTATTATTTATCAACTTTCTGAGCACATTATTTTTCAAATTTCCATAATTAATTTATATTTTTATTAGTTTTTTTTTTAATTCAAAATCATAATTATTTTAATTATCTAGTACAACATTTCCAAGAAAATTTAATAATAATTGACATTTCTTAAAAACAAAAAAGTTTACTACTATTTATTTTCTTTGCTTACGTCATTGAAGATGACAAATTAGAAAAAAAAATTACAAATATAAACCAGTAGAAAAGAAAATGCGTTGTTCGGCATTTCTTGTTACCAAAAAAACAAAAAAAAAATATTAAAACTTGAGGGTGAAATATTTATAATTTTGTTAGCCCTCCGATTTTGTCTGTAAAATCCTAAACGGACTTAGAATTGTAGTATTTTTCTTATTAAATTAATTATTATTTTCTCCGTTAAGTACTTTTGGAATTTTAATTTTAAAAGAAAAACATTAAATTTTTATTTTTTTTTAGCAATATTTTTCATGTCTTTTACACACAACCTGTTAATTCAACTAACTCAAACAACACCACCAACAGAAATATTGCAAATTTTCTTCTTTTTTTTTTTGGTTATGTCAAAAAACAACTAAATTTCATTTCAAATTGAAAATTTTTTTTTTTTTTTTTTGTAAACAAAATTAAATTAGAAAAATAAATTTTCTTTTTTTTTGTAATTTTCACTTTTATTTTGTTAGCAGTACACGAAAAAAGAAAAAAATATGAAATTATTAAATTTTTTCCAATTTTTCAATTCAACGAAAAAATGAAAACTTGTGAAATTAATTTAAGGAAATATAAAATCAATTTGTTGTTGTTGGTTTTGATAATTTTTTCCGTTTCTAAAAAAAAACTTTTATTTATTTACAAAATTTTCTTTTTATTTAAATTTTCTTTTTATTATTAGTTTTTTTTTTTTTGTTTTTGAGGAAAAACACACACGACGTTGTATTCAACTCGACGTCCTAGTCGCTACTATTTATTTTGTACTTGAAAAAATATTACACAGTTTTTTTTATTTTGCTGTGTCTTCTTGTTGTGTGTTGCTCACAGAAGAATAAAAGTGTGTTGTTGTTGTTGTTTTTTTTTGGATGTTCAAAAAAAAAAAAAAAAACAGAATGTTTTTATAGAAAATCCCGCGCCACGTCTAGTCTGATGACTGTATGTGTTTTTTTAATTTTTTTTACAAATATACATAATATATGAATACAAACTGTCACACAAATATAACGCGATTATATTTATTTACCGTGCGTTATTTACGTTTGTGTAAGTGAAGAATATTTTTACTTTTTTACTATAAAACTGTTTTTTTTGCCAACCTCTTTGTAAAAAATTTAGTTGGTTTTTTTTTTTTTTTGACTGTGTATTGAAGGAAATTGTTTTTTTTTGAATAAAAATTCACATGGAGAAAATTTGTATATAAAACAGAATCGCACACAGCAATGATTAATTGAATCTCCGTTTTTATTGAATGTAGATTTTGAAAAATTTACCTTTTTTTTTTAACTAACACTAACGTAATTTCGTTCAACAAAATACACGTTGAACGAAATAAGAAATTCAAATAAGATTTTTTGAAATTGTGTACATTGCTGATGTGTGTGTAGTGTAGTGGTAATTTTGTTGATGCTGATAGTTGAGTATTAAATATTTATTTGGTGAGGTGAAAATTATGTTGTAAATAAACATTGAAATAAGGGGAAATTTTTATATTTATACCTTGGACTATTTGGGGTAGTGTGTGTGTGTAGTATATTTGTGAACACAGATTTTAATTCATTTTGATTTGGAAAAATGAGGGAAATTTCTCTGTAAACAAATAAGAATATAATGAGATTTATTGAAAGGGGAATTAGGTAATTTTTGGTACAAAAAAATGATTTTCCCCATTTTTTCATTGTTGAATTTTACATTTTGATTAGTTCTTTTTTTTTTTTGTTAATTTTGATGTTGAGATTTATTTTTATTGTAAATATTTTTTAAATACTCCACCTGTACCTGTGTAAAAAAAAATACCAATTATAATTTAAAGTTCAATTAGTTAAAAGTTCGCGTCACAGAAATAAAATTATTTCATCAGTTTAGTTGGATTATCATTAATTTAGTAATAATTCTACTTTAGAATTTAGTAATAAAGTGTAATATGTAAAATATGCTGATATTGAAATTGAACATTAAAAAAATTAGGAGTTAGTAGGACAATGACAAACAATTCATTAAGATTTTTAAGGTTAGAATTTTGAAATTTCAATTTAAAAAATATAATCTTAATTTACAAGAAATTAATTTATTACATATTGAAAAACATTAAAACTAATAATTTGACCGAATATTTCAATTAACATAAAACGTAATTAAAAATTAAAAAATTTTTATAATAAAAATTGTTAGGTTAATTAATTTTACTTGCTTCATTTACTTTAGAATATAAATTCACTAATACTGTCTTGTTGCTTTTAAGTATAGTAGGAGGAGGAGGAGCTTAGTCATTAAATGAAAAAAGAAGAAACGAGGTTCTCTTCTCTCCATCTTTTTTTTTCACATTTTATTAATTTTTCACTTTTAGTATGGTTGAGAATAAGAATTGATTGTCCAGTTCTGTTTTTTTGTGTGTTGTAAAATTGAAAGTAGTTTTACAACAATTTTACAGCAAGATTGTACATATAATAAGCATAAATTGTACTAAAATTTAAAAGAAATTTAAGTTACATATATTTATGTTAAAAAAATATGAACTTTGTATATTTGGTATAGTGTTAATCTAGTTAATATATTAGAAATAACAATTTTTGCCTAAAATTTGTAATTACATAAGAAACAGATGAATTTTTTTTATTCTAATTTAAATTCCATTTAAAATGGAATCTCTTATTTATATTTGTAGCCCAATTTCTTGAAAATATTATCAAAAGTGAATAATAATTAAATAACTTTTTTAATATCTGTAGGATTAAAGATACATACAATGTATACAAATTCAAAAATAGGAGAATTAATTTTCGGTTCAGTAATACTTTATTTGTAGATTAAGAATGCTTTCGAAATTTTGCGTACATTATGTTCTCTGATTAATTGAAATTTTCATTTTAATGTGGAGATTAGCATCAAAATAGGTTAACCACTTATAGCCAATTACAGGTAACCCTCCTACATACAACGCGGTACTTCTATAAGACGTTTTCGTTACAACGCGGCTGCAAAATGCGAAAATTTTCCTACAACGCGGTACTCCTACAACGCAATTTTCGTGTAAATTTTTTTATAATGCAATTTTCTTTAAGAAAATGGGGTTTGCCCGTAAATAAAATTTCAGAAAATGGGGTTTTTATTTATTAAATTTTTCAAAATATTAAGTAGATAAGGAAATTTGAAATTCCATTTTTATTTTATTTTGTTTTTGTTTCAATAAATGAAGTATTTTGAAATTATGTTGTTTTGACTCAATAAATAATTACAAAAATTTAGTAAGTACAAAAAACCAATTTTACACTTTGGAACCAAACTCGGATTTTTGTATGAAGTTAATGCCTCCTACAACGCGATTTCTTAAAACCTGTATATAGGATTTTTCTCGAGTTCAAGGACATATTGGAGTCCTTGAAAATATCTTGTACATAGGAGAATTAATTTTCTATTTCTGTAAATCTTTAATTAATCTAGTTTTATATAATATTTAATAGTTTCAATTACAAAAATCTTAATTTAAATTAAAATATCGAATAACTTAGAATATTTGCAAGGAACATTTCCTTAGAATATTTTTAAGGATGATTTCGTTGGAGTGCTAAGAGAGCAGGTACGGTTATAGGGACGGTACGGTTGTAGGACAGTTTTGGGTTATATGCTATATTACATTAAATTAATTATACTAATTTAATTTAAATAATAATATTATTTAAATTGAAAATGTTTTTCTATTAAGTAAATCCGAGTAAATAAAATGAAATATGGTCCTTTAATTATAAAATGAAAATGTAATATAGTCCTTTAACTGCTAAATAGTTAATGTGTGTTACTGGACTTGCAATAAATTCTCAAATCGTGTCTGTAATAAAATCGGTTTGTTAAAATTTCTTAAAGTTAAATCTTGTTAAAAAGTTTATAATTTTTAAATCTATTTATATTTCTAGCTAATTTAATATCGAAAAATTCTCATCAACAACAGTAAACATTACAAAAAAAAATTGTATATTTTTTAATATCCTTTAATCATAAAACAAACATAAATAATTTCATAAGTTAAATAATAAATTTTTTTTATAACGACCCTATAAGAAAAATTGAATAATAATTTTAATAAATATATATTTTTTTTTAATTTCCATTTTCATTGCATCATTAATCCTCTAACCGTAAAAAAAACTACTACGTTTTTTTATGTATTTACTATAATACCAGAAAAAAAAAATATATATTTTTTTTTAATATTAATTCTTTTAAATTTATTTACCATATTTTCATAATAAGCTCACATCCCTGGAAGCAACAAAACAAAATTTTTTTATATTATTTTAATAACATTTTTTTTTACGTAACAAAATTATGTAAATAAAAAAAAACAAACGTGTTTTTTTTTTTGGTTATCAAAAAATAAAAAATAGTCCTTTAGTCCTATTTAATACATAGATAAAAAAAAATATATAAACATTGAAAAATGTAATGCAAAAAAAAAGAATTATATGTAGAATACGGTAAATCAAATTCTGGCACGTGACACGCGACCTACCTCATGCTGAAATCTTCTCATACGTAAACAAGAAAATATATTTCAGGTTTTTTATTTGTATATACGGTATTTATATAGGAAAAAAAAGGGATGATATTCCTAAAACAATCATCTATATACCGTTATAGAGAGGAAAAAAAATATACCCCTAAGGGAAGAATATATAAAAATTGAAATCGTTTTTTCACCTTTAATGAGGGCATATCTTTTGCTTTAAAACGTTATTACCTACCTTTACAAGTTATTGTAAAAACTTTAAATAAATTTATTTTAGAATAAATAATATGGGGTATGTTTGGTTGGCTGGTTTGAAAGGAGACAGAAGAACTGTTATGTAGGTGCGAAAATCTGTGTGGTTCATGTTAATCTGCTCTCGATTAACTTATTTTTCTTCCTCCATGTGCATCGATCCACCCGGTTTTTTGGCGGCCTAATGTTATCTGCTTAACCTCATTGACATAAAGCGACATTTCAAATGCTCCAAGGATCGGTCTTTCGCTGAGCGAGACCTTTTTGATACCTAGTCTTGCAATATGTTTCCTAGGTATGCTTTCAGATTTTAGTTTTAAATCCCCTTAACTTTAAATTGAAGGATAGACTATTGCTCCTTTCAAAAACGTCAATCATTGTTCTTTTAATAAAATTTATTTTTTCGCATTAAGAATTTCTGAAAAAATGGTTTTCATGCTGAAAAGCATGGTCTAAACTAGTTTTTTGTTAAAAAAATTCAATTAAATGTAAACTCTTTTGAAGATTATCTAAAATTCTTTTAAATTTACCAAGAACTACTGGATTTTTTTACCAAGAACTACATTTTTTTCACGAAATCTTATATTTATGTTGCGTATTTATTTATGATTCGAATTAATTAGAATTAATTAGCACATTCTAAATGCGTCATGAAAATATTAAGAACTTTTTTTTTCTCAAAAAAAATATTCAAAATAATATTTTCCAAAAATTTAAAAAAAGAAAAACCGTTTAGTTTTATCCTTAGGGTGAAAAAATAAATAAAATGCATTTTGCACGTTGAACTCCTGAAGTTTTTACGTTCATTAAAAAAAAAAAAAAAATTTTTTTTTGGCAATAATTTTTCTGTTGTTGTATAACCTAAACCGTTGAGCCTGTTTCGTTAGCATTCTATATATAAAGGTTAAAGGTTTTTGCTTTCTAAATTTTTTTTTTTGTGTTGTCCTGATTAATAAAGGAACCCTCATTTGAAACCTGTTCAATTTATGCGGGGTGATAATATTATTTACGTGCGTGCATCTAAATATATTTGTCACAGGGATGAAAAAAAATATAGCATAGTATAAAACAACAACAATAAGATGGATATTTTTAATCGAGAGAGAGAGGGGTCCTTTTTGTAATCATCCTGATCCTATATATATGTGCATAAATTCTTTTTGATTGAAACGAACAATTGAGTCACAGCAAATGCTATTTAAATACATTAAACCGACGTGAGAACAGCTGATCCTTTTTTTGTAGTATATTGTTTTCAGTTTGTTGTGATTTTGTCCTCCTGTTTCTGGTGATGATGGTATATAGAGTATACCTTTAGATTATAGGTTTTTATTAAGAGTACATTGCCCTTGTAGACAAAATGAATTTTTTTTTTATAATTTTATTATTTATATAAAAGTAAGGAGTATAGTTTTATAGTGGTAAGATTTCAATTTTGAAAATAGAATTTCTACAATAAAAGCTATTTAAATTAGATTCGTTTCCTTTTTTTGTCCAGTTTTTTGTTTTGGTTTGACTTGAAAATTGACTTTTGCGGGTTTTACTTAAAAGGGAATTTCAATGCCAAAATAGAGATATAAAGATTTTTTTTAGTAATTAATTTTAAATTTTACTGATCAAGTTTTTCTTAAGTAAATTTTTGAATATACATATTATCTTTACAAATTAGTTTTTGTAAATTAAAGATCGGTGGTAGCTTAGTGGTAGTGTTCTTACTAAGCTGTGGTGCAGTAGATACTGGGTACGCTTCCAAGCCGAGGCATCGACATTGCTCTACACTACGGTAAAGTGTAGTTTTAAGATTGCGAAATTCGGTTGGTTTAGCCACCTAAAAATAAATTATACAATAATAAACCATATTCGAAATTCAAAAAATTATAAAATAGTCAGATTCGAAAATCGGAGATTGGTATACAGAAAATTATAAATATTATTCATTTAAAAATATTGTAAAATAAATATTAATTTACCAAATTTGATTCTAAATTTTTTGAAAATAGTATTTATTTGTTTTCAATTAATATACAAACATTAAATTAAATTAATTTAATAATTAATATAACTATATTAATTATTTAAATAAATCCTTTATATTACATAATAGTATTTTATTGTAAATTAATTGAAAATAAATATTTTGGTTAGCTTGGTTATGATTTGTTCTGTACGCAAAATAATATAATACAAAAAATAATCCTTATGCAACATTCTCTGCTAGTTTAAATATATTCTCTTGCGACAGAAAAAAAAGTCCTTAGAATATTTAAAAATAAGTTAATTAATGTTTATAATAATAAAAATATTATAAACATTAATGAACGTATAATAATTGTATTTATTAAACGTAGATCGGTCGAGTAAATTCGACATATTAGTAAAGTATTTGAAATAATTCTATGAATGAACTGAAAGCTAGTATAATTTAATGAAAAACTGAATCATCTAAAATAGATTTATTACAATTTATTAGAATTAAGTTTCTGATTTAAACCGATTTAAGCAATTTTAATCAACTAATTTAAAATATATTTGAGGAATTTTATTTTGTTTATCATTGTAGATTCAGTTTTTACTTTAAATTGAAAATATATAGATCCAAAAAAAATATTGTATTGTAAAATTGAATTCGTTTGGAAAATATTTTATAAAATCGGAATTGAATTTAAAACTAACCAAATAAAATTAATCCGAAATAATAAATTTATTTAAAATAATTTTTTTTTTTTTTTGGAAAAATATTTAAAAAAAAAAAATAAACTGGTTAAAATTTATTAAAATTAAAATCCTTTTACCACATTCAAAAAACCCATCTGCTTTAGTTATCAGTTAAAATAAAAACAATTCTGTGGTTTCACATCAAATTAAAACCAGAAAAAAAACTCTTATTTAACTTTAAAATGTTTACAACTTCTAAAAGGACCAATTTTCTATCTTTTTTTGAAATAATTATATAGAAAATATATATTTTTTTTTGTCTAAGTTAATAATTTCCAAGTGGGTTTCAAGTATCAAAAAATTTAGAAAAAATTATATAATTTTTCTTTAGTCTATAAATATTTTGTCCTATTTTCCAGATCCTATATATATATATATATTAATACAAAAGTAATTAAGTAACCCTTGAAGTGAGTTAGCACCCTTTAGTGCCAACAAAATTAGTTTTTTCTTTTTCAATGTAAATCCATTAAAACGGATTTAATAGGATGTGTGACCAAATAAAAAAAAGAATTATTTTTCTAATGTTTTTTTTTTAGTCTTTTCAAATTACAGGGAAAACTTCTCACGAATATTTTTCATAATTTTCAATTCTTAAATTTATAATTTTTAAATAGTAAATCTCACGCGAAGTGGATTTCAATTTACCAGTTTTGTAATAATTTTCAGGGGATTTCAATTTAAGTAAATTAGTTTATATTTAATATTATTTATTGAAATATATGGGAAAGATATAGGAATGATGGTACCAGCATTTTGTCGAATGGTGCTGCAAATAGAAATTCCAAAATAGAATATTTTTGCGTGCGAAAAAGTAATATAGACGGGAATTTTTAAGATTATAGTTTGAAATTTAAATTGGCAAATAAAAATTTATATTTATTAATAATTTTAAACTGACGTCATTGCTGAATTTATGAGTTGAATAATTGTTGTATATTTAACATATATATTTAAGATTTTTTGAATTTTTAGTTTATTGAAAGATTTATATAAATTTCCCTAATAATTTTCAAATGAAATGATAATTATTCGCAAAGCTTTGCAGCTATTTACATTGACTTGATTATGTACTTAAACTTATTTAGTTCACTACTGTTCAGATCACTTCAGCGATTCGGCTTATTGTAATAAATTAGATTAGATTAGACTAGATTAAAAACAAGACAGTGATTCGAGATGATACAGCTGTCAGTAATTGACCAGGTTTTTAACAAAGTTTAAAGTGTCCTTTGGTGAGCAAGATATGATATCCTTGGGCTCGAAGAAGATTTAATCGGATTGTAGTAATCTATTTTTTGCTAGACCTTCACAATCACATATATAACAGCGATTCGTTATTTTCACTGTATATTCTGCTAATTCGTATTGTGTGAGCTATCCAATTTTTGAGATGGTAGTTTATCCGATAGTATTCCGTGACATGTGAGGAACGCTGTTAAAAAATATACTTGATTAATCTTAAAGTTTAACATTTCGTGTTATTTTCTTAGCTCCGGAAGGAATAAACATTTTGGCATATTTCTACACCTACTGTTGACAATCCAATGTTTATGTGTGGCCATTGTGAGCCATTTGTTTAAAGAGTAGTGGTTGGTTTAAAGTTTTCCGTATCTTTTCAAGCTTAAAATCATAATTTAACTTAACAAACTCCTAAGTTTATCATTCATTCTATATAAAAAATTAAAAATAAGTCGATTTATTTGTTAAATGATCTTAAATTAATCTTCAAGGACCTAAAAAGAACGTAGGTGGTCAATTAAAGATTAAAATTTAAATAAATTTCTCTATATACTAATATTAAATAAATAAAATTTATTACCAAGGGCGATGAGTTGCCGCAAATGCATAAATACGGGTTAATTGAACATTAATTAAAAAATATTGTTAAAAGTGTATAATATATTTAGAAGGACTAATGGATTCATATACGTATATAGTATATCCATAAAAATTCCATCATCAAAAATAACAAACTATAAGAAATTTAATATCTTTTATAAAAAGATTATACTATCAAATCTGTGGAACGTATGAGTAAATTTTTTTTTCTTCTTAAAAATCTGTGACATATAAAGGTATAATTCCAAATAAGAATCATATTTCACCCTCTAAACAAACTATGATGATGATTTTTACCTAAAAATATTTCTAGAAAAATAGCATGTGCTCAAAATGAATACGTTTTGGCTTTTAGAAAAAAAAAGTTGAGTAGTATATTTAGTCATTTTTATAATATTTTGGATATTTTCAAGGGGAAAAACGCATTTACAAAACAAAGAAAAATATTATTTGTTATTCACCCCCTGAAATGTAAAATTAAAAATGTTAAAATTTAACATTTTTTTTTTTGGTTGACATTCGTTGAATATTTGGAAAAATAGTGGATTTAAACCAAGAAATAAAAAATGTCAGACGGGGCAGGTACTCTTAACTTTTAAATAAAATCGAAATTCCAAGGATAAACAATTTGACTGGTTCAAGCTTAAAAAGTGATTTTGGAATTTTGTTTTGCGTTAGTAATATTTCTGTGTATCAGAAAAATAACACACATATTTATCATTACAATTTTAGGGTGACAAAATTTACTTGTATACAAAATACAATATTGATAACAACAAAAAAAAAAGATGCCAGATGAGACCAAAAGTCTGGAATTATAAAATTTATTTATTATGTGTATAAAGAATCTGAACAAAGTTCACCTTTTCAACATAGTATTAAGGGTATAATTGGATTTAAATTTAAAAAAAAAAATTATTTTTAGTATTTTAATTCTAATAAATTTAATTATTTTTTGGAGTAAAAATTTAGAGACAAATCTTGTTTTCGGTTCATGCTTAATTATAAAATTATTCGTATAGAGGACAGTGACAAAAATTGGAAACTAAATAAAGTTATTGATATATTTTGTTGGAAGATCGTGATAGAAGTGTTATAAGATTGTGATAGAAGTGTTTTGTTGGAAGATTGTGGTATTGCTTAATTTGTGTTACAAATTTTTCTAGAGTGTACTGTCTTACTACAATTGTACTGTGCTTCTGTGATTGTAAATTGTCTAAGATTTAAGAAATCAGTTTTCCAAATTTTACCATTTTTATTTCGGCTTTTGCAGAAATACTACCATTTTCTTTCGCTAAAAACTAATTTTTGTAAGCAGTAAAGAAATCTACTAAATAAAATTTTACAAAATATAAAACTTTTCTTAAGTATTTCTGCACACAAATCCTGGAGAACTCAAAAGTCAAAACGTTTAGGCGACTCTTCCCTAATATTTGCGAATTTATTAGTTAATGGGTTATAACTTAGTTCCCAAATTGGTTAAATCTGCAATTATTGATATACACATCCCCGTAAGTGGTTAGTAATATTCTCCAATATTACAGTTTTTGTTGCAAATACATACACTCATATAAAATATGTAAATAAATTTAATCTGCCTACAATCATTCCTTAATATTAATCAAGGCACTGGTTTTCATTTCCCCCCCTATATATAATAACAATTATTCATTTTGTAACCTGACTTTACCATCCCTCTACCAACATTTTTTATTTCTTCTAAACAATTTAATTTTTACCTTAATAACAGGAAAGAAAAAAACTACTCATTTTATTCTACCACCATTCATAAAATGAAGGTTTTTTTTTTTCGGTGCATCTAAACAAAAAAGCCAAAAACAATTGTTGTTTAAAATAAATGCGCGTGTTCTGTATGATCCTTTTCAAACTTGAACACCGTATTTGAAATAAAATTATATATTATTTCGGTATAAGGGTGCATATTAAGAGATTGACTGCACAATTGATAGAAAAAAAAAATATATTTTTTAATTTTCATAAAGGTATATAAAATTTATATGTGTGTCTATAAAATACAGCGTAAAGGTATATAAAAGTAATAAAAAGGGACAATTTTCATATACACATATGTACAGATAGTACAATGAAAAAAAAAAAGTAAATACTGTAAATCCCTGCTATTGTATACCATTACCAAATCTATAACAACTTTAATTTGCTGACTTTTATAGATGAAAATTTTTCACCGGCTTTTTTTTTCACTCATACAATTTTTCGATTAAAAACTTCACAAAAAATATTTTTAATATATGGAAATACGATTTTGATATAGCCAGATGGTCCCATTGTTTGGCACACGTCCGCGTGAATATTTGCTACAAAAGGACTTTTTTTTTTATATTTGTGTAATAAACGGTGTGCTTGCTGTATGTATGAATGTAATATAGGCAAATTGTACTTTTTTTTCGTCAGTTACAATGGTGTAGTTTGGTTTGATTCCGATTTTGATGTGGTTTGTATGTCAAATTTATATATTGGAATATTATTTGGAAGAAATTGACATATAATTGTATTTATTAATTTAAAATTGGCAATTTGTTGGGTTACCCTTTGAGGAAATGCTAGTAGAGGTTGAAAGTCTACGTCTACGATTTGGACAAATGCTAGAATAGATTAAAAATGCTGGATAGATGGACTTACATTGTAGAATATGCTACTTCGCAGTTTAAATTTACCACGCGATGTTTTACTGGGAAGAGACACATCTCAAGATGTGGCATTGATAAAAAAATCTTAATATGGTTAAAGAAATTGACAGACGGTATATTGGAATTATTGCAACGACATATTTTCCCAAGAAAGTAAGCTGGAAGACTGGATCATAAATCAGCCTCCCTCTGCGGAAGAGGAAAACGGGGAATCAATTCAGCATGTCGCTTGCCACTGTCGGTCAGTACAAGAAAGTATGCTATCTAGAGCAATTTTATTAATAATTTGATATCGGCCGGGTAAAGTGTTATCATTCATTAAGAGAGTGAAAAGCAAATCTTATTCGTATATCGATAGCAGCTTACAATTGGACTTTTCCGTGGGTCTTTCACTGAATTTTCTACTCGCTGAAACCAAAACCATAAATATGTTATTCCAACCAAACCCAATTTCTGTTCATTATATAATATTTTACCTATATTATTATATATAAAATAGGATTTCCATTATTATATTGCTACCGATGAGAAAGACTTCTTTACGGATGATTGAATACATACAGTAAATATGTATTGTTTTTTTTTCACTATATATAGAAGTAAAATTTAAAAAGGATTTAAGGATATTTGTAGAAATTTTAAAAAAAAAAAGATAATTCACTATAAAATCCTGTACAAATATAGTGAATATTTGAAGGTAAATAGTATACCAATTGGTTATATATAAAATTAATTTTCATTTTAAAAAAGGGGTTGAATTTTTTGAATTGTATTAGTATTACCTCCCTGGAATATTTTTCTACTCAAATAACTATTAATTTATTCCAAAGTGTAAGTTTTGTATATAAAATCCCTTTCTAACTGGGCTTTTGTAATAGAAAAATACAGACCTGAAATAATTCTATGACTTTGTAATCAAACACACAATAAAAGATTCTAAATTAGATTAATTGATTTTATTTTTATATTAGTATACCGTAAAAATACGTCACGGGACAAATTTGTTTTTTTCCAGTGATTTAATTTAAATATTGTATATACGTGTGTACATTTTAATAATATAGAATATCCTTGTTTTTGACGAATTGAATGATTTTTAAAGATGTAAAAGATATTTTTAACGCATTCGAATTTTTTTAGTTTGATTGATGGTTGTGAAGATTTTATCCAGAGACTATGAACTTACAGAAAGAACTTGTTTAACTTGGTTAATAATTTACGAATAAGCGTTAGTAATCTGTAAATTTGTTAGATAAATTTATAAAGAAGGACGAATAAATTTGTACTGGTCATCAAAAAAGTACGATATAGTCTGTTAACGATGTTTTTGTTGACGTTCCGACAATGTTGGAAAGATTCGATGTTCCGAAAAGATCAGTCTCATCGATATTCCGACAAAATTGCAAATAGGTTTTCCAACTTAATTTTACTTTCAATAAATCAAAAATCTAGATTTTTAAGTCTTCTAAAAAGTGATCTAAAAATCTCATCTCCCACTTCATCTCACGCTAGATCGTAAGGAAGGCGAAACAATCCTAATCGTAATTTAAATCTTGGTTAGATTGTAAAGAGAAATATATTATTTCCATTTAATTACATAAACTTTTCTTTTATTCTCATTTTTAAACCGATACAAAAATTCTTACAAAATAAGAAAATCACCAAACTAAATTTATAAATTCCACCGTCAATCTTATTTAAACTAACATTATATACCTTCTAAAAAATATCCTGTACAGTTATTGTGTTTTACAATAAAAAAAAAATTCAAGATCATAAATCAATGTCCTAGCCATAACATTGTTTTTTTTGTACGTTTCATATACAAAGATCCTTTCACAAACAAATTATAATATGCCCGTGAGCTAAAATGTCAACATGTGCCAACCAAATGTGTATATAAAAGGTAGGAATAATTGATTTGAAAATGTTCACTAATTTCGGAACTTTTCATTGAAATCTACTAAAAATTGTTTTTAGAGAGTTATTTATATCTAATTTTTCTGTTATATATTTTTGTTTTTTGAAGACGTGCTGTGAAATATCTTTTACATAGCATAATAAAAATGTATATTGTTATTATTTAAGTATTTTGGTAGATGTTGTGTTTTTTATAATATTACTTTTAACATTTACCAATTAGATTTATCAATGGATACAAAGTTTATTGTTTGAAAGGTGTTATAAGGTTTTGCATAAATTATTTTGTGTAATGACATTTTGAAAATTACGAATAGAATTTTAAGGTAATAAAATAAAGGTAGAGAAATTGTTTAAAACGTGGCGCTAAACCCTAAAAATTTTATTAGTTTTAAATGTATATTTCAAGTGTGTAAATTTATAGTTAGAAATTTTATGCAAATTATGGAAAAACAATTAACATTTATTAGTGAGAAGATCATTAATTAAAATATGAAATTTTTTAGTAGAAGATAAATAATTCTTAACTAAATATGTGAGACACTATTAAGTCTAATATAGTCTTATTTGAATATGTGTACAAAGTTTACTGATGAATTTATGATTTCCTGGAATCGATGGAAAATGTATTGCTGGGTTGTTTTCTGGGAGATTCATTTACAAATTTCAAAACAAATCTTGTTCTCAAATATTGTAGGGCATACTGAATCTCCTATTTACTAAAGTGAAGTGACCCTTATAAACTCGAGCACTAGAAATTTTATTTTAGTACCAGACATAGAAAGAAATCCCAACACACTTTTCTTTGTTTTCACTTTTTTTTTACGTTAGTTTAATAACTAGTTAATCAGGAATTGTTCAGTATTTCATTCGCAGATTTTTGAAATAAGAGTAATGACAAACTTTCATCAAGAAATCAAATCCATGATCCATGTAAATATTATTTTTCCAACTTTACCACTACAATAAGTATGGCTTTATTTACATTTTCTATCCTGGAGAAAATTTTATACTTTTTTTTATTGGTTTTCCAATCCATAATCAACACTATCACCATTTATGCGTTGTTGAATTTAGATAACTTAATTTAATTCAGTATACAAAATATTATTATATCCTTAAACGTGTGAAATATATTTTTACATATTTATCCACATGGCATTAAGTAATTTGGAAAGGATATAAACCGACAAAATATAAAAAGTATAAACAGATTTTCTAAAACCAAATAAAAAAGGATAATATACCAATTGGAATAATTATATATACGGACATACTGAAAATCGTACATTTGTGTATAGGGCAACAAAAAAGTAACAAAAAAAAAAAAACCAAACACATATTGCAAACAGAAATAGAAATTTTTATTTTATTTTTATCTTATTTTGACCAAAGAAGATGAATCCTTTTTAATTAACTTCCTGGCTAAAGGTTCATTTCTTACCTCTCCATGTACCAGTTTTAACAAAACATGCTGTAGGATAATTTCTTTATCATATTAAGGTTCATTTACATAAATCTCATGCTGTAAGCACCTTTGTTTTTATCTTCATTTTGCGGCAATCAAAAAGGATATTATCAATTTTTTTTAAAGTGAATTCTAGGAATTCTTATCAATTTTTGGGTGTCTGAGGTCATTTAACATAAAAATTTTTAATGATTTATTTATTTAAGGATTTTTAAAATATTGATAAAATTATTTGTAGAAATTCGATTTTACGAAAAACTATTTTTAAAGATCACATGTTGTAACACTTAATTTTTTTTTTTTTTCGAAAATTTAAATTTATTTATTTGAAAATAATTATATTTTCTGTTTAATTTTATTTGTGATTAAAATTAGTTTAAATAGAATTTTATAAAATTTCGTAACATATTTTATAATAATTTATTTTTCACATGTTTCGGAAAAATAAAAAAAAAAACTGATCTCTTATGAAAAATTACTTTGTATTTTTTACTTAGAGCATTAAAATTTATAATTTTTTTTTATGTTAAATTGCGTATGGTGACCTAATCTTGTTTAACAAAACATTGAATTTTGGCTTTTTTTTTTGGGGGGAATATTTTAAATATAAAAAATATTATTATTTCGTCATTTTTTCTTATTTGGTTCAAATGCCAAAATATTTATATTATTAAAGATCACATCTTAATAAAAAGTTTTGTTTTGTTAATTTTTTTTTTGTTGATTTTTAAATAGGGAAAAAAAAAAATTTGTCGATATCGACCATATGCTTAATTAACACCAGCTTGAGCAGATCCTATGGGGCATTTAACCATAATTTTTATGTTTTTTCTTGTGTAAATCAAAATATTTTGGGAAATAAAAATATTTTTGTTGGAGAAAAATAGTCCAACCATAAAATAATTTAAATACGTATATATATATTTTTTTGGAGGTTTCTAATTTCTTTATTTCTTAGAAAACTAACAGTGGGAATCTGTTAGATTTTTAATTAGTTTGTATTATTATTAAAATTATTGACTTTAAAAGTTTAAAAAGAAAAGTTTGTTTTTATTTTTGTGGGAAAAAAATTGGACAAATTTAATATTTAAAGAAAAAAGATTTCAGAAAAGTAAAAACGTTAAAAACCTATGACCAATAAGTGACTAATTTTATAATTGAAAATAATGGAAAAATAATTACTTATTTTAATTTGTTCATTCAAGTTTTTTAATTTTTTTTTGTTATTATTCAAATTATTCAAAAAAAAGCTATCAAATTAAAAAGGCAGAGTTGCCTAAATCATTTAAGTATTTTCAGTGTTCTGCGTGTAGAAATATTTTATAATTTGCAATAAAACTAATTTATTTTTATCTTGCTTTGAAAAATTAATTTTTAAAAGAGTAGTATTTGCGTAAAAGGCGAAATAAAAATGATTCCGCATGATAATATTTAGGGAACGGATTTCTCAAATCATTCCAACTAAAAACTGTATATATTGACAAGTTTAGGAAAGTTAAAAGTACAATCACAAAAATCCAGAACAATCTCATTATGGTACAATGTAGAAAAATGTTGACAAGTAGAATCAAGTTAAGATTTGCTACAATAAGTATTTAATAAAATAATTATAATAAACTGGCTGCTATAAAATATAAGAAAATTAAATCTTTACTTAATTTTATGCCCAAGAAACCCTTATGAAAAACTATATAGTCTGTCTGACTGCATTAAAACTTAAATTGAAAACAAATAAATACAAATATTGCCAATTTAATTTTAATGTTGATATCACATATTTATAACACTTACCACAACTAACAATTACCACAACGTTCCAGCAATAAATTTCAATAAAATTATTTGCCTTCCGTAAACAAGTAATGTTACAAATTAGGAAATTATTTCGTAAACTATCTCCTATTTTCTAACTCTAAAAACTTCAACATTATTGCACACTAAAATCCATTTTTCATATGACATCATTTTGATATCTGAAAAATATATATTAATTAACATAAAATTAATTACAATTACAATTAAATTTTCCTTATTTCTAATTTAATTGTCCATAATTTTCAATAGCAAATATAAAGAAATTTTATTTATATTATAAATTAAATAAAAAGGATTCTAATTTCTTTGAACATATAAAATTCATTGCCCTAATTTCTCAAATTTATATCATTTTATATCTTATATAAATAAAAGTTATCGCCATACGATTAATTAAACTTACATATATATAAGATTTTAAGAAATTAAAATCTAAATATTTTCTAAAATCTTTTAATACTTTAGAAGGATACAAAAATTTCACATGTTTTAATTAGCGAAAATGACTCCCAAAAGACTTTCAATATCTTCATTTGCCACACACCCAAACAAAAAAATATAGATTTTGTTAAACTCATATAAATATCTTCTTTTTTTTTTTTTGACAAATTAAGGTAGAAATCTTATTGCATAAATCAAATATACAACCAAAACTTATAGAAAAAAGGTCCATCCCAAAAGGATATATACTTTAAAATAAAACGCGCGGTTAAATTAACTTAAGCGTATAATATTTATTAATAAGCTCTGAAATTTTGGCTATTTGAACAAAATAAATTTAACTATAATAATAATTAAAAAAGGATAAATGGGGGTAAAACATAGATCTTAGATTCATATCGAAAGATGAAATTTAAAATAAAATCTTCATCTTTAATTTATAGTTTTGTAATCCTTTTGTTTTTCTTTAACAGTAGAAACCACTAACCATACAAGGACATTTATATATACCTCATAAGGATTACTGAATATATGTGCTGTCATTAATATAAAAGAAAATTACTATCTTTTACATATAAATACAAGTACCTTAAATCTACACAATTAAATTTTCCAACAATATGTTTGAAGGGTGAGAAATTTCTAATATAATATTCTAATGTTTCCAAAAAAAAAAAAACAATTTTTAAATACCTTAAGGGATTTACTATTATGTGTTAAGTTTCTTAAAGAAATTACCTCCCCTTTTTTTCTGTTTATTTCATATTGTATATAATAACGAATATCCTGCGGATAGTAGGTCAAAGAGTATAGTGCTAAGAAAAAGGACATCGAGAAGGACTTAAATTGGGATAATGAAAATATATATATGTATATGTATAGTGATTTTATTTTAAAGTTTCTAACCCTATCTTAAATTTTTATTCATTACAACAAATTAAATTTGTCCTTATTGTCAAAAGTTCAAGAATTATTGCGTGTGGTATTAATTTTAAGGTGTTTTTAATTCATTTTTGTTTCTTATATCGATGATATATATTTTTTTATTATGGATAAGTCTTACAGAAAAAGTATATTTGCCTTAAGATATTGGAAAAGTTTTTTTTGAAAAGCATATTCAAGATATGTACATATAGTAGAAACAGGAAGAGATTTTAAGATCTAAATTGCCCCAATAGCACTTTTCATAAAATCAGGTTTTTTTCCCATAACTCACAGTAATTTTTTGAATTGTACTAATTTCGGAATATGTTGGAAAGTTACGATGTATGAAATATATTTTACTATAAGTCCTACTTTGACCATAATCACCAATCCATTGTAAATCCGCTTCGCTAAACTGAGTTTTATGTTTTTCTGGCAATAGAATACCGACTGCTTGAGATTTTTGACTAGTTTAGAGTGAAAGACACTGCTAAAGAGGAACCGACGGATACTGTACTATGCTGTCATGGAGCGTAATTTAAAGCCATCTTTTCCATTTGCTTTCTTCCATTGTTAAGTACTGAATGCAATTCCCTTTTTGCCTAGATGTAGCTGTAACTTTACTAGCAAATTTTGCTCTAAGTTTACTTGCTAAAACATAGAATGAATAACAAATGAAATGAAAAATTACAAACGACCTTCAAACTATCAATCTTAAGACTGGGGAAAATGCAGCACGTTGAATCCATTTTCTAACTTTAGCTTGTTGTAATTAAAGGTTTCTTTAATACACCAAACTTATAGTACGGAATCCATATAAAATAAGTTCAAATTGCAATATAATATTATGAAACCCCTTTGAAGGAGGTGCAGGAACTTGAACAGACTAAAATGACGAACTTATTTCTGGTATAGTACTTTCTGCTAAGTTAGGAAGTTAATTTATTTTTGAATATCAATTTTATTTGGAATACTGTTCCGTTTTTGCTATCAGGGAGTAATTTATATTATGTACCATAGCATTAAGTGGCCTCATGTTTAATGAACCATGTGCCAAAAAGGTATATTATACACTTTTAAGAGTTGCTTAAGAATGTATATTCTTGTATTGCTACTATTTTGTATATACTTGTATATGTATATTTGGTCCTTAAGAATATATATTGTCCTTTGGTTTTATGGTTCGACAATCAAGCAAAAGACAGTAATATATATTTTTTTTAATATTTTTATAAAGCCAAGATGCCCTTAAGCTAAAAATGGCTAATATAATTTTCAAGTATATAAGGTATAATTGTTTAGAATGGTTACGAAATAACACTATCTATGTATATATATCTAGAAAAGTTTTAATAATTTCAAAATTTAAAGGGTGAAATAAAATTTATTTATGCACATATACAAAAACAATTATCAACTTATAGATATATATGTATACATAAACATAGTTATTTCAAATAGAATTGAGACTATATTTTTGGCTAATTGAAATTAGTCGTTTTATAATACTCTGTTAAGGGTTTGAATACTACAACGTTGAGGTAACATTTATATATAAAAAAAAAAACAATTGAAATAAGTTATGTAATTTTCAGATTTTTTTTTTATAAAAACAGTAATAAAATATTTTAGCTATAAAAATTGAAAATTTCGTTAATTTGAAAAGTTTTAATTATTAAAGAAAATAACAAAATAGAATTTGGTTTATGAACCGAAAGGTGAAATTATGACAAAATATATATAATCGTTTATTTATTTGTTATTCGTATTTTGAACTGAAAATTTTATGTTAAAGAATTTTTCTAATTAATTTTTATAAGTTTTATCATCGTCTTTAAATGTTCATTTGTTGGTTATTAGCATAAAATTCTTGAACATTTTTTTTGATTGAATTTATCTTCATTTCAGTTCTATTTATTTATTTTTATATGATATTTAAGAAATTTTTATATGTCAACAGTTTTTTTTTTGAAAGTTTATTTAAAATGTCACCGGCTATAATACAAAGAATTTTTTTCTTATTTTGATTATGATTACCTTCATTGATATTTGAATTGTTTATCGTAAGCCCGCGTTTTTTTTTTATATAAACGTAAGCAGATTTTGTATTTTTTTACTAATTTCAATGCGGGTGGTTTGTATTTTGGAGTAAATTCAATATAAAATTTTGTTTATTATTTTATTTTGTTACCTAAATTTTGTGATTCATCAGTTCTTAGTTTATTTTTTTCTTTTTTAACAAAAATATTAAACTTATAAAATGTATTTATGGAGCATTGAAAATGATTTGATTTTTTGTTTATTTTTCACGAGTATATTTTTTTCGAAGTATTATTAAGAAAAATAAATTAAATTTCGGACCACCTATAAAAAGGATTAAGGTATTTGTTTTTCCGCAAAAAAAAACAAAATAAGAGTCTTACTAATTAAGTTAGTTTTAATAATTATTGACGAAATGGAGCCAGTTTATGGCTAAAAATATTTAAAGTTGTCTCTTTAGGTTTTTTTAACAAAGCCTAACTAAACGAAGAGGGATAACCAATTTTTGTTTAGTTATATTTAGATTTAGGAAACGAGTAGATAAGAAATTATAAGAATAATGTGTTATTCAGGAGAATGGTATTAGTCAACAGCTTAATACACTGCAAATTGTATCTGTGCGGGAACATATTCGACAGAAATTCATTCAATAATCTAGTGGTATAAAGAAGCTGCTTACAATTTCGTTGTTCGACATGAATCTGGTCAGAAATTAATGAGCACGAGTTGGCGAATAAATATTCCGTTAAAAAGCCTTTACTGGGCAGCTTAATATATTTGATTTTAGATGAGCACTCGTAAAATAAGGATAAAAGGGAAGAAAATTAAGAGACGTTTTATCGTCTGTTGATCAATCTGATAACGTATTTCTTCTGAATTCTGATTAAAACAAAGTAGTAACTGGTGCAACTGCCAAGATATTCGAATTGTAGTCACATTTAGAACAAATCAGCGCCTTGCAGTTAATAATTCACTGACGTTATTAATACTATGTAAAGCTTCTAATACTAATTTCAATTCTCATTAAAGAGGAGATTTTGAGGGAAAAAATACACTTTGTTAGAAATCCAAGTTATATTGCGGTATACTTGGCAATTTACAAAGATAAACTTATTTCATGACATCTTATTGTTAATTTCTCTGTTAAAGACATGATTAGAGCCAGTGTAATAAATCAGTGTACCAGTAATAATATTTATATATACAGGAACTGGACAGCAAATCAAGAATATTTATATATAGGTCAATATTTAACTGAAAGTAAATTGAACTAAATTGTAGATAGAATTAAATTATTTATGTTAGTAATTATCAAATAAAATTTAAAACTATTCTAAAAATATATTATAATTTTTCTAGTTATTTCAAAAATACTACACGTGTAAGAATTTTAATTTATAATAATTTTAATCTTAATTTTAAAAAAAAAAACCTCAAATAACCTCAATTCATTTTTTAAGTTATGATTAAATTATGGCTCACTATACGTACTAATAAAAATATAATATCAAATAAAATATATACATTAATTATGACTCAAAAAGAATTTCTTATCATTTTTTATAATATAACTCGTTATTTTTCAAGAATTTTATAATTTAATGTTTATATATTTTTAAATAATTTACACAGAAAGAAACATCTTTAACTTGTAAAAAAATATATATATGTATAAATATTTCTTATACTCTGTTTTTTTAATCTTTATTTAACATATTTTTAAAAACGTTATCAGTACTAAAAAAAAAAATTACATGTTCTTTTTTCTCCATTATTTTTTTTAGTCATTTAAAATAACAAATATTTATGCGTGTCGGCAAGTAAAATTAACGTAAATAAAATATCTTTATGTTTTTTTTTTTTTATTTTTTTGGATTTGTAATATAAAATTTAAACTAAAAAAAGTTAACTGGTAGAAAAAAACAACTTATCCCGCCTATTTCACTACAATCGCAGCCCAAAAAAAAAAAAAAAAGTTGTGACTTGTCACCAGGAATAAAGCAAATTATAACAAAAAAACATATATATATGTATATGTATATTTATTTCTTAAGACAAATGTGTCATTCACTTAACCCTATGAACTACAAAAAAAAAAAATTAAAAAAAAAGTGTCATGAAACCATTACTTTATAGTCTGATTCAACAAAGAAAGACAACCTTCGAGAATTTATGAGTTTTTAAAAAGTACACAAAAAAAACTGAAAAAAAAAAAATCATTCTTATTTTTAATCTTTTTCGAAAGATAACAAAATAATTTCATAATTTATATTTGAATTAAAGGTTTTGTTTTTCTTAATTTCGGGGCTTGGTCTTGAACATGGATTCGTAAGAATGATCTTTCAGATAATATTTTTTGGTTTTTTTTGTAATGGTGGCCTGGCCATCATTTTTATTGCCCAAACTAATAATTTTTAAAAGTAAACTGTGGCTAAAGAGTAAATGGAAACATTTTTTTTGTATATTAATTTTACTCATATGTTTTGTTTGGTTCATAAAAATCATAATAAGATGGATTATTGTTTGTGGTAATTTAAATATTTCGAAATTAAACAAGAGTTTGTTTTGTATATGCTTTGGTTTTTTTTAATGAATTTTTTTGGTAAGGTCAAAAAACGTATTATAATTATAAATTTTTTATTTATTTTTTAAATGGTTTCCATACATTGTAGTAAATGTTAAAATTAATAGGCATTTGAGTTAAAAAGTTTTATTTAACTGAGGATAAGGAATTAGATTAGATAAATGCCAGCATTATAATTCTTGATGTATTGATTTTTAAATATTTTTTTGTAATTTTGGAATTTCTCCGGGATTTTTGTATATTTTTCGAAGAGGTTTTCGCAGATGGACTGCAAATTCAATTTTCAACACGTAGATACGTTGGGATTACTTTTGTTTTAAGCTTTTTAAATTTTATTGCGAAAAATCCTGATAGAATTAGATTAGATAAATGTTTCATTCGGTACACCACATAATCTATAGAAATGACGATACTATAAAAAAAACTTTGTTATCTGTAAATTTAAAATCTTATATAAATAATTAGCTGACAATATTACTTGTACCTAAAGCTTCTAATACGAATTTTTTAAGGTCAATACACAATTCATTTATTTATTTCAACTAAATTAAGAAAAACATCTGATTAGTTTTTAATTTTAGCTGTTCGCATCGATATTTGTTTTCGAAATATTGTAGTTCAACTCGCGATTTTTTAATCTGGCGTCTTTTTTGCTTCTCCTTCCTCTATGAATGCAATTGATTAACAAATTAATTGGATGCTTAGCGGAAAAGAACCCTCCATCTTTTAAGCTGTTGAAAACAAATGATGGAGGGACTTTGTTGTTGTTAATAACTTGTTTTTTTGTTAATTTCTCTAATTGATTAAGAAACTGATTAACGAGTTCATTTCTATAATCTTCGCTTTTCTCTATATGGCTTGGTCAATTCTACTTTAATTCCTTGGCTCTTTTTTATGAATATTACTTTTTTATGAATATGTATTACTAGTCCCGGTTGTTAACTACTTTCTTGTCATAAAATGAAATAAATTTAATTCTTTTCCTATTTAATAAAATATCAATTTTTCTGCAAATATCAACATCTCACCAGAACTAATTAATTAAAACCAGAAGTTCTTCTAAAAAAATTTGATTTTGAGCAATATAACAGTCCATCTGTCAAAGCTGATTGAACTTTAAAAATCAAATCGATAACCCAAAAAGCTATAATATTAAATAATATTATATCACCAAGAGAATATTACCCGATTAAGGTGTTTAATCCCAATAAAAGAATGTCAAAAAACTATTCAAGGCAATTTCACTATTTTTCATTGTTAAATTTTGCTTCACGCAATATTAAAATATTATCAGTTATCACTTTAAAAAAAAAATGTTTATTTTTGTCCAGTCCGGGTTTGAAATTTGCGTATGACATTGAGGTGTCTAAAATGTCAAAAAACCATTCAAGGTAATCTTATTTAATAAAGCTTCATTAAAATAAAGATAAAGAGTAAAAATTGTAATTATCAAATTTTTAATGTTTTAATTATGAATGAAATTGGAAACACGTGTGACATTTCCAACCAAAAAGGTTGAAATTCTTTGATTAATTTAGTAAAAAAAAAAATTAATGAAACAATTTAATTCGGAAATTTTGTATTGTTATGCGTGAATTTAAAACATTAGATTAAAATTACATAAAATTAAAAATATTCGGATCAATTACAAATACTTTAAGCGACTATTTTTCAAAACTTTTTACTTATCTAAATTGAGTTAAACACTGAAATAAATAAAGTAAAATATTAAAGTAAAATATTATTTTTTTTACACTCAGTTGTGCACCCTTTGCTCATAAAAATTCAACAGTTTAAACTATTTTTTGTTTGCAAAAATTTTCGAAAACTTTAGAATTTATTGTTGTTATAAAAGATTTTTTCTTCAAATAAATATATTCATAAGTAACCAATATAAAACTTAAAACATACTTAATGTAAATCATACTTTTTGTTTTTAATATAGTTTACATATCATCATTTTTATGAAGTTTTTTGAATAATTTTTTTTTTTTCGAAGAACTTTTCAATAAAATTGTGTCAAAAAAAAAAGAAATTACCTGAAATAAATTTTTATTTTATTCAAAAAGCTATAAATTTCTTTTAAACTTTTCAACAAATATTAAGAAGTACATATATTCTCTTTATTTCGACTGTTAAGGATAATAAATCCTGAAACTTTTCATATCGAATATAGTTTTTTTTTAACAATTTTTTATTTAATATTAACTGCGAATGACTGTATTCATATGTGCAGTTAAAATGTGCTTATAAAATTCTTATTCACAAATTCAATAAAATATATACGTAAACATAAATTCTAATACCTTGAGGAGTCCTTAAATTTCAACATATATATATATCCCACCTATTTCTTAAATAAAATTATTCTTAAATAAATTCTTTGTTCGAAGACAAACTTTTATCCTGAACAGAAAAATCGAAGGAGTCTTTAAAATTTTTTGGAAACACGATAAAGAAATATTTGGTTTTCAATTTTTTTTTTTGTTACTTTAAGTTAAATTTTCCTTCACATTTCAAGTATGTATATACCTAAATTTTTCATTTTTTTTTTGTGAAAATCTTGAATATATTTTAGTTAAATTTAGAAACTGAGAAAAAGTGTAGAGAGTTTACTTAATAATATACAGGGTGTCCATAGTATGTATAATCCAAATGTATATGAAATTTAGCTGGGGTCATTAAAACGAATGTAATACATACTTCTTTAGACATTTCTGTTTCAGCTACTAAATAAATATCTTTACTAAATAAAGTTTATCATCTACAGAATCAGATTTGTTAGAAAGTTAATAAGTGAATTTCAGGGTTTGAAGTAAACCTTTAAATTTTTGAGGATCCCTTGCAAATATTGTAACTTCGTTAAGTTTCTTTAAACACTTACCCCAGCCTATTTACTATATTTTAGAAATTCAGACTTGTTTGAGCTTAACTTGTATATCGATAACACACCTTAAAACATTCTTCCTATTTTTATTAATGAAGAATAATTTTGAACACAAAGTTAGCCAGCTTATGACAAATATTTCACCAGCAAGTGTACAATTTACCACCACTTCCATAGTTAAAGCTTGAAAAGAATAAAGTTTGTCATTTCGTACATAAATTTTTATACAATTCATATTAAGTGTTCCTTATTCGTTAAACTCTACCTTCGAAGGAGCTTCCTGAGCACAAACAATTTTTATGTCATTCAAAGTTTTCGAAGTAAAGTAAGATTTTCATACTAATTCCTTTAAAGAAACTGTAATTTTCAAAACACATGGGTCAATTTTTGCGTTTCCACTAAAGTCTACATTTGCTAAATGTCATATATTTTTATAGAAAAACTAAGCTAACAAAATAATTTTCTTATCTTTCTGTAAAGAAATATTTTGTCATGAAATTAGCACAGCAATCTACTCTGTACTTTTCGCCTATATGCCATCCTGTATTTACAACATGAATATATGGGGCCATTTGGTATAAAATGTTTGAATTGAAAAGATATTTGCAATCCTGTTTAGAAAAGTATATATGTATATTTTAAGTTTACGAAATTTTGTACAATTATTTAAAAAAGTATCTTATATGTTATATTTGTAATATACCCAAAAAAAAAAATTTAGTCCTGTCTCACAATATATATTTATATTGTTTGCATTTTACTTTAATCCTTCAAAGAATTTTATTTTAACAATATAAAAAAATTGTATGTAGAAAATTTTAAAAGATGGTTTTTTTGGTGGGCGGAGAAATTTTGTTAAGAAGGAGGAAAAATATTTTGAATGAACATATTTAAATAAACATAAAATATTTTTTGTTTGTTTATTATAAAGATGAAATTAAATCGAGGTAAAGTTATGTTGTCTGAATTTTACTTACAAACATGAAAAAGATTTGCACAAAATAGCAAAATAGAAAAAAAAGGTACAATCGAAATTAATGTAAAGTTGAATAGACTTTGACTTAAACAAGATATATATGTTTTTAAGAAAACTTTTCATAATATGAAAATAATGAAAATTTGTAAATTTTATAGTTAAATATGAAAAGTTTTCATTTACTTTGTAATAAATCTTAACGTACTTAGATATTGATATATGTTTATTAAGTGCTTTTTAAAATTTTATGATAAATTTTAGAAATTCAATTAAGATTTTTCTTATTGGATTAACTTAAAAATCAATTTCAAGTTCATTCAAATATTTGTTTAATTTTTTTTTGAAAATAAATAAGACAACCAAAATATATTTGTATGAAACTAATAAAATAAATTATAGTAATTTTATCAATTTGTGCACTAAACTTCTAGATATATAATCCAAGATCTAATAAATTAATAAACTTTCATAGACATGGATATAAATAAACAAATTGAGAAATTATTCAATAATTTTTCCATTTTTATTTAATCTCATTGGTAATATAATAAAAAATACGCACCAGCAGGCAACCAAAATGGTTGATTTACTTTACAGTGTATATTTTAAATATACTAATGACAGGTTTTAATACAACATGTAATCATTTGTATCAACATGGAATATAACAAAAAGGGCGTAACCAAAACAATAACAAGTTTCTATTCTGGTTCTTCCATTCTGTTTCACATTATTTTTATCTTTCACCTGTTTTTCTACCTGTTGTCATGTTTACCTGTTTGTATTTATAAAATTATGTGTGATAATTTGATTTTAATACATTGTTAACTTTTATTGTAGTTTGTAGTAGAACCGCCTATAATTTTGTTATGGCTGGTACTTAGGAATGGTTAATATTTTAGTTATGGTATATAAGCCATTTTTAATAGAAAATTATATTTTCCTTTTTAATGGCACGACTTTGCGTTAGAAAATATTTTAATATTTTGTTCCTAATTTTGGTTACATAGTTTTGGTTACCTTATGCAGTTACTCCCCATAATTGGTATTGCTTATATTATGTGATCAAGAGGGGAAAATGAGCCACTGATAAGAATACCCTTTCATGGTCATACATATGGTTTAACCTAAGTTTACTCATCTTTAATACCAGTAATAAAATTACAATAACATATAATTTAAGACAGGGAAAAAATGGTAAGGACAGACCATTTGCTAACAACAAATATTTCACTTATAAAAAGCCATTAGCTTCTTGTAATTAAAAATTTCTTCACTGTAAAGAAATTTATGGTTCGGAATACATATAAAATTAGTATTTAGAATGTTTTGAGACCCTTTAAGGGAGGCTCAGGCTCTTCTCGAGCTATAGCGCCAAAAAGAGAGACATGGTTTTAATTCCAAATATTTCCAGATAGATACTAAATATTTGTGACTACATAGTTAACATTTTCTCATAAAGTTTTCATTTAATGGTTATTATGTAGTTTAATAAGTAATTTGAATTAAAAATATTCAGTTTTGAAATTCGCAATCTGAAAAAATCTCTGCAATTCTAATAAATATACTTAATTGTAATAAATTATCAACATTAAAAATGAGAAAAAAAGTAATAATTTATTAGTTAACCAAGGTACTTGGATTATACAAGTAAACAATTAACTAAAAACCAAATAAAATTACTTATACAATATTATTCGGCAATTAGATTAAATCTTAGTGATCCTCTAAGAATAATTTCTGTTTTGGGGTTTTTAATTTTCTTATTTTTATATATTTTTTTGTGTGTGTAATGATAAAATCTTTTTATTTATTTCTTTATATATTTATGTTGTTTTTTTTCCTTATTTTCTGTTCATTTTATTTTTATTACCATCACTCCGGTAGATTGACTCAAATAAATGCTCTCATTGGGGTGATATTCATTTGGTTTTATTTTTCCAAATTTTTTTTTTTTTGCCCATTTAAAACAATTTTAGCTTTTCTTCACACAGGTTTACTTTTTCGGTTTTTCTTTTTACTTAATAAGAAAATGTTAAGAAAATATCACATAAATATAAACCATACATACACTTATATAAAGTAAATGAAATTGTGTCCTTTGATATCCTAATTCTTTTTTTTTTTTGTGTACTTCTTTAACATTGACTAAGAACGCAAATACGTATATATTTAGAATTTCTTTAATACCTAAAAAAAAGAAAAAGAAATCATCTAAACTACCTAACTCCTTAAAAACATTTAATGATACACACGAGAGAAAATCAAGGACACTTTTCTTTAAGCATTTTAAACCAATAAACTTTGAATTAAGCATACAAAAAAAAAAAAAATGAACTGATCTAAATATATACAAAAAAAAGATATAAAATTAATCCCTGGAAATCGTGTGATTTAGTCGCTGGGAAAAATCTGTTTCCCTATTTGGAACAAAAAATAAAAATATAAAAAAACAAAATGAAAATTAACGTGGTTTTTTTTTCTTTATATTTAATAAAACATTTATAGGAAAAAAAAACGGATATGGTAAAATTGTAATCATTAGAAAAAGTAAGCGAAATAATAGAAATATTAGTAGAATAGAAAATTAAAAAAAAAAATTAGAAAATACATTTTTGGGGGTATGCACAGAGTGGAATTCCAGAAGATATTATTTAGTAACAGAATACTATCGTTTTATGCCAGAACGTACCGATGGAAAATCAACATCTTTTCAGCTTTACACTTAAAATTTCCAGAATGGAAAGAGAAAAGTTAACGTGTGTTCTCTTTGAATTAAAATAGCTGAAATTACGGATCAAATATTTCCAAATTTTCAAATACATATATTCGCGAAAAAACTAATTGTTTATTTAAATAATATATTTTCCAATTTGTTATAACCATAATGGAAATTGGGGAACTAGTATTATCCTTATAAACTAGAAAATACTAATAATTGAACGTTCAGTGGTTGAAGTTTCACTTTTAATGAGTTCGATTAAGCTGGCTTACTCTGTGCCAGTTTTCTTTTTCAATAAAACATTGTTTTATTGAAAAAGAAAACTGGCACAGAGTAAGCAATTAGTATTAACCCGCCCTGAATTTAAAGATATTTATTTTCATTATTGACTTTTTTTGTGTTTTTAGGTGTAAAACTGAAAAAGGAAAATTGAAAACCAAAAGATTCAATTCAATAAAACAGTTATGGATTCTGTTTCTGTCAAAAATTTTGTATAATGATGAATGACGGGGCAATTCGCAGGAAAATTTGATTTACGATTATTGGACGTAGGGTTAAATACACGAGGTTTTATTTTCCAGAGGTTTATTGATGGAGCATTATTTTACGGTGGTGTTTGCCCGGAAGGTTATTTTCTTGAATCTGAAAAAACTTTTTTAATTTTCAAAAAAGATTAATATTAATTTGGTATATACAAAACTATCTAATTCGATCTAAAAAACCACTAAAATTTTATGACTTTTAAGTTTTAAATTCTAATTGACAGACATAACAGAGAGTTAAATTAAATTTTACAATAAAAAAGAAGCTAATATATATAAAATAATCTGATTTACTTATTTACTTTCATTTTACATATAAATATTTTATTTTTCTATAAAAAAGAACAAACTCTCACGGATTTTAATTTAGTCGTCCTTGGTAGAAAAAAGGAGTTGGATGAGTTAAATTTTTAAGAGGACTTTAACTAATCTTCTATTTCTTCTTGCTTTTCTTTTTTTATTTGATATTATTATTTTGTTGGGCGATTTTATTAAGCGAAATAAGCGCATTCTTTAGTCCTTTAATTTATTTGTATATTTTTATCTTTTATATAGAAATAAGTAGAAATAGAAAATTTAGATTATAATATAAAAATGTATGTGTGGAAAATGTTCTTCTTATTTTTTTTTTTGTTGAGTTAGAGAATGTGTATAGCAATTTTCCCGAAATATAAAAAGTATTTGTATTTGTTTTGTTTTTATACGGATTAGAAAAAGATTTCAAAAATTATATATACCTTCAAGGATAAAGACATTAAAGTAAATGAAAATAAAAAAATAAAGAAAACAAATGAATTTTCTAAAGTCATGACATACAAAAAACAGAAAACAAAATAGTAATAAAATACGAATGAATAAATGGAAATTAAAATAAATTAAAACTGAAGCGTGATAAAATATACCATTAAAATATAATAATTTGGTTTTGGTTTTAAAATGAGATTTTCTATTGTTTTAGACATTAATACAACAAAAATTTAATTATTTTGAAGGTTTTATATTTGATGAAATTGGATGGTGTCCTTTAAATTCATCCTTTATACATTTTGTTTAAAAAATATAATAGAATGGACGTACTTTCATGGTCATATATTATATGGTTTTTTATTTTAATGTGGTATGTACTGCAATTTTGACAGAAAGTTGATTGAATACTAAAATTGCCTTTTTATTTTATAGCCAAATATGGAGATAAATATCTCTTAAATACCAAGTATTTGACTATGAGGAGGGATTGGAAATTTTAAGTAGAGAAATTCTGGGTTGACTAAATATTTTTGTCATTAAGTTGAGCTCAATGAGGACTGGTTGCTAAACCGAATTTAAAATCCACAGAAATGTCTTAAGTCTCTGATTGGAAGGCAATAGTAGTCGTCTATACTACTTAGATGACTACTATTGCCTTGGTAGTCGTCTATACTACTTAGCTTTATTTTCAAGTTTTCAAATTTGGTTCAATATCAAACTATAAACCACTTTTATAGTATACAGATTAGGGTGGTTTTCAGGGTGCCTAGTACTGTAGTCACTGTAGTCATTTTACTTATTGCCTAGTCCTGTCTAGTACTGTATTCATATTACTTATTGTGATTATAACATTAGGTAGTCTCACCAATTAAGCATATACTCTCAATGAACTTGTACAGCTGTTTTAGTGACATTTTTCAAAACTGTTGAAACGCTTCTCTGTGTAAATGGTGAAGCCTGTTTGTTATCACTGTTTCCCATTAATACCAATGTATTCCGCTGTTTTATTTTCATATTATCACAGTCTTCACAGCTGGAAAGGACATGGCACAATGAGGGTAAGTCTACTATGTGTAGGTTCACAGTATTCTGTAAGAAAGAAGTTCACTACTACTCTGATTCTTTTTGTCCTGCTTAGTACCATTTAAGCAAAGTCAGTTGTCATTTTGAGTTATCTTTCTTCAGTTTGAAAGGTTTACTTTACTACTTCCATCGCCCATAGAAATCTTATGAAATTAGGAAAATTATAATTTCTCTAAAATTGTTATCTTTTTTAAAACATGAAAAAAAAATGGTTATACGTTTTTTTTTAGTATTTTTTTATCAAAAACGGAAATGCAATTGAACTAAAAATATATTTCAACAGTTCTGGTAGAGACTATTACCGAATAGAAAGAAACATTTTAAAATATGTCAACCAAAGTTGACAGTTTTACAAATCAAATTTTTTTCCCTTTAAGAATTGATTTCATTTAGACAGAAAAGGACAATTCCCTTGAGTATGAAGTCATCGTAAATAATATTAAACATAATATTTTAAAAATGTAACTAAATAAAAAACACGATATTTGCTAAATATTTATGATAAATATTAAATTTACTATTCCAATAAAATTGTCAAAACTTTACGAATTTTAATATCCTTATGAAGGATATTAAAATTGGTTTAAAAGAAAAATAAATTTAACATTATAATGAGGACATGTGTCAACTAATTTGTCAGTACATTTACTAAAAAAAAATAGTAATCCTCGCAAACCACAAAAAAATTATCCTCGATAAATGAACTGAAACGAAAAAAAAATATTGTAAAATTGATTAGCTTAGCAAGTGATATTATTGTAAAGATAAATGTACGTATTCAAATAAGGATATTAAAACAGGATATATAATTTCTTATTTGTTCTATAGAAGAAACAAATCAATTTTTTTGTTTTTTTTAAGGAAAATCATTGTGCCATGTCCTTTTTTTTTAATCTAAGTGGTTTATTTTTGGAGTTGAATTTCGTTTATTTTTGTGCAGAGAAAAGTGGCAAAGAATTTTACTTTAAAATGTTTTATATATTTTGTTGGGGAAATTCAAATGATGACATTTAGGATAGAAAAACGAAATCACTAAACTACAAATTTGTTTTTACATTTTTATAACAACAAACGACAGGATAACAGAATTTTTTTTTATGTATATTGAAAATTTTTGATATAAAATATTCCTTTGGGACCGAAAGAAAATGATTTCCGTGATTTGGATTATTTTTTTTTTTCTTTTAGCAATGATTATTGTTTGAACTTTGTTTTGAAATTTTCAGAAAAGTAAAGACATTTTTTTAATAATATTTTTTATTTTTCAAATTCTTAAAATTGGCAGTATATGACAAGTTCATTTCTTATGAAATACTTTAGGATTGTAGGGGACAGTCTTCGAAAGACAACAAGTTACTAAATCTGAAACGAAATAATATTATTGGTAAGTATTGATAGGTGACAAAGTTATAAATAAATCATATTATTTTAGACTAATTTAATTAAAAAGCTTTGTAATTAAATATTTATTGTAATAAATCTTAACTTGAGAATGTCCAGTCGTCTCAAATCGCTGTCGATTACTGTCAGTTACCAATATTTGTACCTATATAATTAAGCCTAATTGTCCATACAATAAGTTTTTGGATGATACGACTTAAGAACAGTTTCCTAAATTGGAGTTTATGGGACCATTTTCTATTTCGGCTTTCGTGGAAATATTATTCCTTTCAAAATATTAAAAAAATTTTACAAAATATTTTTAAGTATTTATATACAAATATACCGCAATACTGAAAAGTGACACATTTTGGGCAACTTTCCCTTATAAAATTTTGTTATTGTAAGTTAAATAATTCAATTACTTTTAAAAAAATATAAAATTTAGATCAAATATAAAGAATTTGTCTTCAGAAATTTTTTGCTATAAAGAAATCATTATTTTTAAACTTAGTCAAACTTAAATTGTTTGATTTAATTTTTATAACACATTTCCTTCTCATCCCTTCAATAAATCCTAATTTGTTAAATATTTTTCAATAATTTAATTTTCTTCGTATAATTTACAAAAAAAAAAAAAAAACACTTTGTTTTTGCAACAACCTTCAAATGACACCCTCAAAAAATATTACATGCGCGGTATCCTTTTATATCTGTAGATAAATAAAGGATACCAAAATATATACGAATTTTTGTCTTATCAAAAATATAGCAACAAAAACAAAAAAAAAAAGGAAAAACAAAAGCATAAAAATGCAAATGACATTCTAGGAAAGTTCATTAAAAATTCAAGTTGGAAAAAAAAAAAATTAGAAAATTATTATTTTTCGTCTAAGTTAATTTACTAAAAATATGAACATCGCGAAAAATATAAAAAGTTAATAAACTTTTTTTTTATATTTTTATTTTTGGAATAATAATTTTTTTATTTTGATTAGTCATTTTATTTTTATTTTTTGTGGTCAAAGGAAAAGGACGAGAAAATTATTGTTTGTTAATATTTAAAAGATTTTCCTTCAATTAAGATGAATCCAATTAAAAAATAAACATAATTATTAAATTATATATTTTTTTAGGGTTAGATTTATTAAAAAAAGTAAAAAAAAAGGATATTTAATAATTTTGTTAAGGGTTGGTAAAATATTTTTACATATTTAAAGAAATATTCTTTGAGAAGGACTTATAAAGATTTCTGAAAATTAATAAACGACATTTGAAGTTTTTTTATTGAAGAAAATTTTAATTAATGCTTACAGAAATGTTAAACTCAGAGGGATGGCAATATATGAAATTTTGATTGAATTAAAATTATGTCTTTTAAGTTTGAAAATTTTCACGGTGTATTAGATCGTGCCATTGTCGAAAATTGTAAAAACTAATATTATTTTCTATTCTCAACCGAACATTTTTGAAGGTTAAAATACGCTTCTGTTCTGAAACCATGAAATTCTGCTCTTCTTCCGATTCTGGTCTGAAATCAGCTAAGCCCTGTTTTGAAGAAAAATAAATCCAACATTTTTTAAAAAAAAATTTTACATTAAAAAAATTCTTGTACAAATGACATATTTTTTATATCAACTTAATTTTAATTTTAGCATGTAAACTTTACAGGTCAAAAGTCTCTTGTACCGTCGATAAATACAGTGCAGAAAATTCTACATTTACGGTCAATTTTTTTTAGAATAGAACACACGTTTATGAGCAGAATTTTGTTTTAGCATAGAACAGAAAAATGTTGAATATGTTGCCAACAATTTTCTAGAAGACAAAACTCTGTTACTTAAGATTGGCGAGTTATTCTTACCCTATTTCTCATATTTCTGTTTTCAAAAATTACAATTTTTTTTTTTAGAACCTTTTTTATTGAATTACTAAATTTTTTTTCCTGAAACGTCATAAATATTTTTCTAGTTTACTTTTATATTTCCCTTGTTCATAGTTTTAGGTAAAACATATCTAAGTTAAAAAAAAAAAATTGTTGTATGATGTCCTTAAAGATTAGGTAATAGTTGATAGTAGTGTTCTTAAAAATAAAATTGTTTATCTAAATTGTTTTTATTGCAAATTATAGTCCAAACCACAAATAAGAATTTTGTATAAACATACATTTATATATATATATTTTTTTACTGGGTAAAAGCGTAGAAGTAACAAAACTTAATATGTAACACAATTTTCTTGACACATTTTTTTTTTGTATTTTTTGGGGTTTTTGAAGATAGATAAGAAAATACATATTATAAAATGTAGATTTTTTCATAATATATGTATATATATATATTATGTAGGTTATTTTATCCTTTCTCATTTAATATTATGAGTTTTGTTGATATCCTCTTCTGAATATACCCAAAACTTATCATCACCTTAACAAGGATAACATGATTTCTTTATGATTCTATATTATTATACATGGTAAAAGAAAATAAATATTTGGGACAAGATAATGTTTTTGGCATATTTTTATGTTGGTACCTTTTTACAGAAAAATTTTAAACTATATACCAGACATATTTTGGGTAATATTACATAAATAAAATAATATACGATTGGATCAGAATTTTTAGGTTTGTTGAGAAAATTAATGGTGGAATATGATTATTTTTCAAATGTTGTTATATGATGTCACATTTTTCAAATTTTGATGCATCTTCCAGTTACACAAGAAATTGACAAGTAATTGAACTGTTCTCAGAGGTATAAAAAAAAAAAATATTGTCTGTGTAAAAATATTCAAAATTTTGTATTTTTGTTAATATTTTTGTGTCAGTCAACATTTGGGAAGTAAATACAGGAACATAAGTATAATTTTTTTTTTTGTTCTTGGCGTAGTTATTTACAAGGATATTGTCTATGAGTTCTTAGTAATTGAAAATATGTTGAATATATAGATTTCTTGTTAAATACTCTAATGACTTCTTAATGTATTATTAATTTGTTTTTAGTTAGCTGTCAAATTATTGTACATTTTTTAATTTAAAAATTTTTTTTTTTGGAAACTTTTTTTTTTAATATGTTTTAGTTGTAAAATTTTAATAATTTGAAAAACAAATCATGTTTTAAAACCAGATGTTGATGGCGGTTTTAAAATTTTCTTTGAAATTATATTACAGAATTTTTGTTATTTTCTTTTTTTTTCTGTTTTAAATGTGCTAATTTATCAAAAATTCCATTAGCTATCAGCAGTTAAGAAAAAAAATCTATTTCCTTTTTAAAGTTAAAATTAATCATTATTAGATTCTAGAATAGTTCAATTTTAGAATTTGTCGTATTTTTTTTTTATTATATTTTAATTCTTGGTTATTAATTAGTTTCTGTAAATAATCAATTTTTTTAACAATATTTCAAATAGAAAATAAAATTATATCTGCTTATATATTTTTTTTTGTTGGCAATTTGTAGATGCATTCAGGCTTCCAAGTAATTTTAGTGTATGTCCATTTAAGTATTTGTTATATACTTTGTTTAGGTATAGGATTAACAATTATTAGATATGTTCTGACCAAATATTAAATATATATTGGTTAAATCTTAGGACATTGGACAGGTATTTGATGTTTCAGTACGTGGAGCTGTAGAGAAAAAAATTGATTTTAAAATAACTCATAAGACTTGGTATATTAAGTGTAGGTGGACTGTGAAAGAACTGAAATTTGACAGAATTCTAGAGAAAGGAACAAGTTCTAATCAAGTATTTACAAAAATCAACAATTTTTTTGCAATTGTAATTTAATGAAGTTTGCAAAATATTAATTTGTCTAATATTCAAATCAAATTACAGAAAAATTCTGGACAAAAATTCAGATTATAAGATCTATCTTTTTTTTTTTTTTTGAAGCAGGAAGTTTAATTAATATTTTTCCGTTAATGTAAATTGTAATTAAAAAATTTTAAGAAAATATAAAAAATAAAATAAATACTGCAAATTTTTATAATTGATAAGTAAAATTCAAAGAGAATGGCATAAAGACAACTTTTAATGATTTATTTCTTTTCATTTTATAGATAATTTTTTCTTCAAAATATACAAAAAAAAAAAAAAATAGTCTTTTGAATATAAAATATTTAATTAACTTGTTATCAGTTTTTGAAAGAGTAAAATTATATATAGGACAGCATATATATGTATATTAAAATATAATAACGACAACTTCAACTTTTTAATCAAAAAATTATAAATTAGTATAGTTTTTTATTTGTAAAAAGCAAAAATTTTCAGGAAAATTTTATTTTTTATACATAAACTAAGTTTAGAATTCTTCTTTATTGCATTACAAAATGAAAGATTTTTTATGTTTTTTTTTTTTTTTGGATTACAGAGAAAAAACATGAAATGAAAATTTATTTTGAAAAATTTTTGCTTATCATGTTTTTCATTTTGTTAAATTATATTAATCAACAGAAAAAAAAAAAATCATTACAAAAATTCGTTAACGAACAAAAATTTAATTGAAAACAGAATATGTTTTTTTAATGATTTAAAAAAAAAAAAACTATATTTTTTTAAGTGTATACAAAGGAAACTAATGATGGTCCAAGAAGCCATCAAACTTTTATAAAAGAGCAATGAGCTCAGTACGTCTATTAATTGCATTGGTCATAAATAAAGTTGAAGAGTTTTTGTTTTTTTGTTGGTGATGTTATCAACCTAGGAAGTAGAAATTCATTTTGTCGGAGTTCATATTTAAAATAAATAGCTAAATAATTTATTTATTTTTTTCATTATTGTTTATAATTATTTTTTAAGAAAAAGAATTTTTTTTTAATCAGTTTTTCTAGTCATATTTATGATCGGTGTGTTCTACAATGATAAATTTATTATATGAAATATTTACTTTTAATACCGCCTTTTTTATTTTTATTTTTTTTATGGATTGATTTGAATGTTATCAGGGAAAAAAATTATTACGTTGTGTAGTTAGTAAACCTTGACTGGGGTGGAAATCAGAACGGATATTAATATGAAATAGACTTTTATCAGTATAATATTGTAGGTTGAAAGATAATTTACATAGAGTCAAAACAAGGGACGGGAAAAAAAATTTACTGATATCAATTGGATCACCGTAGAGAGTTTGAATTATATTTATACCAATATTTTTTTATTTTGAATTTTTATATTGTTTTTTTAACTTTTAAATTTGAATTTTTTTGTTAATAAATCCAGCATCAATATTTCCGTCAGAAATAAATCCAGCATCAATATTTCCGTCAGCTGGATTTATTGACAAAAAATGTTTTGTCCGTCTTGATCTAAATATTTGTACTCATTAAAAGATTATTTATCGTTACATTATTACGGAGAAAAATCATTACAAACAAAAAAAACTTAGTGAAGGTTTAGTGATTAAGATAATTTAGATAACCGAGTATTCTGCACTAAATTAGATCATATTAACTTTAATTATTTGACTGAAAAATAATATTTCTATTAAAACTGATACTTAAAAAATAAAAATTTATAGATTAAAAATACTAAAGGCACTTAAAAAATCCAGTAGATAATTTTAATTATGTTATAAGTGAAAATCTGGAATTATATTTAAATATTACATTTTATGTTTTTTTTATATCTGGCACTGTTATTATACATAGCTTCGAACATGTTCTGGGCATATCCTTCTCACTGAAACATAAAAAATCTTGGTAAATATTATAAAATCGTTAAAATATCCAACAACCGAGCTTATTTAAATGAACAAGAAGAAAAATAATTTCTAAAAATTTTCAGTCGCATTTAGATATGCGTACCTAACTAATCTAACTATAAATACTAATTTAACTTATTTCTAATTACCTGATGGAAGAAATTAAATATCTCTGTTATTTTGTAGGCGGTGGAAACTTGAAAGTGAATGCTGACAAAGTAGTAGTTATTACAAAACATCAGATTTATTGAGTTCCTTACTTAACACGAAAATGGGAAGGTAGAGTACATACTATAGAGCTAAAGCCGTGGGCATTTTAATCGAATTTTTATGTCTCTCATAGACTTGTGCTCTCTCAGAAAATCGCCTCTGTGACTGCGTTGCAAGTACTGGCATTGTCTGGAACTAATACTAAATGATAAGAAACTGTTTATCCAAAAAAATTGTTACTTCTATACACTTTAACACGGATCCCATTAAATGTTTATGTAAATATATAATATATATTTATATATTATTTATTTACTAGGCGGCTTGAAGACCTGAAAAAGTAGATTACGTTTTTCTTGCTTTCATCCAATCACAAATAATGATATTTATTTTTTTTTTGTTCTTCTTATTTTCTACATAATATTTCTTATCAAAACAAAATTTATTTATAATATTTTTTTAATATGTACCATACATAAAATGTATTTACATACATTTTTACATATATATATATAATATTTCCAAAAAGAAAACAATTAAGTCACTTGTTTTCTTCGAAGATAAATTTATGATATTGTTTTTTTTTTCTTCAGTATTTCTCAGTTTTTTTTTCTAAATGATAAGAAATATAAAAATTTTTATAATAAATTTACAAAATATTAATGATAATTTGTGTTGTTTTAAATTTCATATTTTTTTACTGATTATACTATTTTACTTTATTTATTATATAAAAATTTTTTAATTCATTAAAAAAAAAATATAGATTTTTACGCGTTCTTTGTACTTGATTTGTGTGGCAAAAAAATTTTAAATTATCATCGATAAATAATAATAATATTACATATTTTTTTTATACACAAAATAAAAAATGTATTTTTAGGCATAAATTATTAATATTTAGGTAGAATTATTAAATATTTAAAAATTCTGATAACATAATTTCAATTTCATTTACAAATAAATGAGATTATTTTCTATTTGTATTTAATTTATTGACGTAGTAATATTGTTTTTATTAATAAATAAAAAAAAAATTGAAATTTTTCTAAGATAGTAATTTTATTTGAATGTAAAATTTGTAAACATGCTAATATGTATTTTAATTGTTTATGTTTTAGATGGAAAGGTTATTTTAAAATTAACATAAATCAAGAATTCAAAAAAAAAAAAAAAATTATGTGTAATATAGGTAAAATTTGTTAATTCTAATTCATAAAAACTTTCATTAAAATATTATACATTTTGATATAATAAAATTACGTGCTTAGATCATAATCATAATATAAATTTTATATAGATATGATCTTTTGAGGTTAGTTACACATATAATTCAATTACCTCAATTTATATTTATTAATATTATAGGGGAGAGTTTGTATAAGATGTACCACTTTTAAATATTTTGGTATGAAAATATTTTATAATAAGATTATATTTTTTTAATAATTTAATTTAAATGTTTTACCTACTTATGAGAATTATATTTTACTGAAAGAGTAGAGCACTACTTCCGTATTCGAAATTAAAAAAAGCTTCAAATGTAGTCCATTAACTTTTAATATTGAAATAATTTATTTATGATTAATATTTTGAAAATTTATTATAAATAATATTATTTAGTTCCGGAATTCAAAAAATAGTTCGATTTAAGAATAGGTACGATTTCAGTGACTTTCTCCTACATAAAATTAATATTTTTTGATAGTTTATCAGATAGTTAAGGATATACATTAACCCATTACAGAAAGTTTACAAGAAATTTTCTCTTTAACTATATATAACATATAATCTCTAATCATAAAACTATCTTTTCGTATCACATACAATAATGTGGTTTACACAACAACAAAAAACTAAAGGATCTATTTCAGAAAAAGATCATGTAATAAGGTAAACGTGTTTTTAGTCCTTAAACATATGCAAACGAATATAGTTACGATATATTAAATATTATATTTCAATTATTTACAAATATATATAGAGAAAAGTTTTAAATTATTTTCGAAAAGATAAGCCCGTCCACTTTTCTAATATCCTTTGACAACGTACGAGAAAATTTATATTTTGTAACTTTTAATATTTTCTAATTTATAAGTTTTTTAATGTGGAAAATATAGAAAAATTTATGAGGTATAAAAAAAAAAACGTTTAAGTGAATTACAAATTTTTGGTCATGTGTCCAGAATATAAGATTAAGTAAATGAAGTAAGAATATATTTACAGGATATTCATAATATAAAATAAATCTAGTATACATATAATGTTATAGTATAGTAAAATTTGAAAATTTCGTTATAAGGGACTGAATACTGTAATTTAATTTAATATATATAACCTAGGTAAAATATTCCAATTCAATGAACCCTTCTGGTTTTTCATTATCTGCCTTAAAAATATTTTTTTGTAAATTTTCATTTTATTATTATGTATGGAAAACAAATTATTGGGTTGTAGAAATATAATTGGATTTAATTAAAAACTCTTTTATAAACTAAGATTTCGTATGGTTAATGTTGTTTGTATGCTGTCCGGATTATGACCGTAATAAGGATTTTCAATAAAATTTTATTACGTGAAAAGTAATAATTTGAAAATTAAGAATTTATTTAAATTATGAAAAGATTAAGGATTGGTTCAATGCAATTGGATAAGATATTTTGAAAAAGTCTACAGAAATGCAAAATCGTTTGAAGAATCAGACTTCAGTTCTTTTTCAAATCTTCTAGGAAAGAATTGAATTTTATAACCAGACCTATTTAATCTTGTAGTTTAGATAAATTTTGATAACTTTGTAACTCTCTCTCTCTCTTAAGCTATTTGAAATATATTTCCAAATATAATTGAAATCCTTTTAAAAATTCACTTAAATTTTTTCATAAGCAAAAATTGTATATAGAAAATAATTCTGTTTTATTAATTTTCCACTTTTCCAAGTTTTTATATTAAATTTTCTTATTAATTCTTTTTGAAAAACACAAAAGTAAAATATTAAAGAAAATTAAAAAAAAAAAAGAAATAAGAATTTTTTTTAATGAAATGAAAATAGAAAAGGACGTGCAGCGGTTTTATTTAAAAGAAAAAAATCTAATAAATACGAAAAATTGTATAAAAAAGAAGGTGTATTCGATCCTTTATTACTCTTGTTAAAGTAAAAAAAGAGCGGAAACTGTGTTAAGGAAAAGATAAGACAAATTTTGGAGATGTAAAATTTTTCAGTTCTACAACTCTTCAAAAAAAATAACAATTCCGTATTTCGCCCATAACCCTTTTTTCATTTTTTTTTGGTTGCCTGATGGGTGAAACAACAAAAAAACACAGCCAATTTTATAACGAAAACTTGAGTGGAAAATGATGAGAAAAGTGTTTTTTTTTTTTTGTTTTAACTTGGACTAATAAGACGTGGCTGCTCAATTGGTAACACGTCGTTTTGATTACGGCTTCCCTTTTTTTTTATATGCCTTATTTTATATAACAATCTGCCGATGCTATTAGCTTACGAAGCATTACTGCCAAAAAAAAGAGATTTCGTTTTTTTTTTGAATAGTCATTTTAAGGATTTAAGGAATTTCATTATTATTTCGATAAGAGAAAAGGGTTTTGAAGAAAGGAAAACAGAAAAACGAAAAAAATGAAAATTTCTAAATTATTAGAAGGCGTCTACCAACTATAATACTTTGAGTACCTTTTGACGATATTTAAGTTGTTTAAGTTGCAGCACAATGGATGAGAATTAAAGGATTTTTTTTTGTTCTTCGTAAAAGTAAAGCAGATTTTTCTTTTTAGTTCGACAGCTGTTCAATCCATTTTAATAAGTAGTAATATTAAATATGATAGGCAAATTATATAAAAATTGTGAAAAATTATAAAAGGTGAAGCATTACGAATAATTTAGGTAATTTTTTGTTTTTTATTGGATGATTACGATGATTTTTTATGGAAAGGAAATTACATAAAAAATTAACTTTTATTACGGAAGTTTAAAGTTTTATTACAAAATTTTCAGAAAAATTTATTAAATTTTTCAATTTTTTTTTGTGTTATGAAATATGACAGATAATTGACATTAATATTGATGGTGATTATAGTCCTTCAATTTTAATCTTTTTACTAATTTAAAAAAGTCTTTAAAAATGTAAATTTTATAAAATATTAAATAAATTAAGTGTTTTTGTACACTTCCTAGAATATCCTTAAATTTAATATTGATTAATTTAAATTCCTTTCTAAATCATCAATAACTCTCCGTTTTTTGTCCTTAATATTAGATTTATCCAATTAAAAATTAAAAAAAAATGCTAGAATTTGAGAACTTTTCATATTTTTTTTTACTTTATGACTCGGTTTCTTCTTTTTCCGTCTTGAAAAAATATTCATATTTAATGTAGACGCTAAAAAAAATGACATAATTTAGAAAAAATGCCAAATACAATATTTGTTATAATATACGTTGGTCTTAAATTACTTTACTACAGTTTTCTAAATATACTATATTTTTGGTAAAAATATCAGTTAAAAACAAATACAACCAAAAACAAAAAACAACACTAAACTTTTCGCATAATTAAGCACCGGTCTACGAATAAAACTGAAAAAAAAAATTATTTAAATGAAATTAATTCGCATCATTAAAATTAGCGTAAAAGGGAAAAAATATTAGTTGATTTTCTTATATTTATATTATTTTTTTTAAAAATATTTTCTCGACATGGAGTGGCACCCAATTTTTAATCCACCAAAAAAAGAATTTTTTTCATCAGAAATCAGAATGGTATAATATTACTTTCTTAGGACGAAAGAAATCCTTGAAAAGGTATATATTACGTTTTTTTTTTTTGGAACGATATATTTTTACTCATTTTCTACTGTGATTATAACCGCAGTCTGTTTTTCATGCTGAATAATTTTTTTTTCTTGTTCAATAGCTTCTGGGCGTGAAAAAAATTATAATGAAACGTTCAACAATCTTAAATTAAACATCATCCTCAGCCTCTTAAGGAAATTGAAAAGGAAAAATAAATTGGTCATAAGGAATGAGAGTATCGGGGAAAAACAATATACCTTTTCGTTCCTTAAGAAAATACCATAGTTTTCATGAGGATATAGTAAAATGTGCCAATAAATTTTCCACTGTCAGTTATTGCAAATAAATTTTAATAACTTTTTGATTACAGAATGAGTTATGAAATTGAGTCTTGATTGTTGGAGTCAAATTAATTGTTTTGCGGTAATTTTACCGCAAAACAATTAATTTTGCGGTAATTTTACCACAAAATATTTAAAATATCTGTTTACAAATTTAGTTGTAGAATTTTTTATGTAATTTACTGTAATATATAATTTTGGACTTTATTGGTATAAGAAAATTTACTTAATTTAACGGATTCTAAACTTAAATTCATTTTAAGGATGCATGATCAAAAAATTAAACTTAATTTTCTTTGTATAAACTAAACACAAAAATTATAGTTTGTATAACTCAAGACACTATCTTACTAGAAAAGCTAATAAAATTCCATTTCTTTTCCAATTTGCTGAATGTGTAAATTTTAAGAATCTACAAGAAAAAACACTATTACTTTTATGGTAAAATACTAAAAAAAAAAATGAAACAGATTTATTTCTCGAAAAAAGAAAAAATTTGCAAAAGTAATCAAGGGTTGAAAAAGCAAAGAATGTGCCCAAAAAACTTAAAAATTATGCCAATCAATTAAAGTATATGGCGACTGAAAGGTGACGGTCAAAATTACCGTCTATAAGGGCGGGAATGCTGTCATTTTCTTGAAACCAAAAAATCATAAAGACAAAGTTTCTTTATGTTGTTTTTTTTTTTGTTATGAAAAAGGTGGATACGCCATTTTTCTTATTCTATATGTAGTATATATATTTTGCTTGTACATCAATACAACAACGACAAAGTAAATCCTTATTAGGACCTAATAACTATTATAATAAATGAAATTGAAAGAAAAGTTTTCCTCGAAATAGATATCAAAAATCAAATTATTTAAAGAAAAAAAAAAAACAGAAAACAGAAGACGATAAACGAGATGGACGAAAGAAATTAAAAGATGGAAACATTTAAAAGCAAAAAAAAAAAAGAATTAAAAAAAAAATAAAAAAAAAGGGTTGTTATTTAATGAAATAAAATCAGAGTGTTTTTCTTTTCATTCCTCAATAAAAATAATTTTTTTTTTATTGAGGAATGAATGAAGCGAAAAATGATAATTATAAAAGAAGGAGAAGATTTGATTTGAATTGAGTGAATAGACATAAAAACACTTGCATAATTCTTCAATTAAAAAGTTGTTTTTCTTTAATCAGGCACCTTATTTCCAAAAAAAAAAAAAAATAAGCAAAGAAAAAAAAAGGATTTTAAAAGTTTATGGTAATTTAATTTGATACGGAGATTTTTTAGATGTTTATGAAATTGAAGATTGTGATTTGTATATAATTTTAAATTTAAGGTGACGCAGACGAAATGTTTTGATATTATAAATTTTTATAATATCAAAACATTTTGTAGCAAATTTAAATGGAAACTTTAATACGTATTTAAATTAGTAAAAAGTTATAGCTATTAGTGAAAACAATAATTTCAATTATTAATACACAGTACATTGCTGCACATTATTACTTATAAGGTGCAGTGGAAATTCCCTTATTTAAAACAATTTTCTGCTTTACAATTGATGTTATTCCTGTCACTAAATTGCAAACCCTAGAAAAACTATAAATTTATTTTGAAAATGGTATAAATTTCAATTATATCTTAAGTAGACAAACTAATATCATAAGTAAATCAGAAAAACTAAAGTCTAAATTCTTTCAAAATAATAGAATACTGGTGATGCTGTTGATATCATGTAGTTATTTCGAAAAACGCGACGTAAATTAAAAAATAGAAAATATTAGAAATACAAAAGTTGAATAATTCACAAAATAATTTTCCGAAAAAATCTTATTAAGGTAATTTTCAAGAAAACTATATTCGTAACCTCTAATCTGATATATCACTTATCCGGTGAAAATCAAGGGTTCCGATCATACCCCTAATTGGTTTGAGAATTCAACTTGCAAGTCATTCGATTTTAATAAAATATTGAATTTGGATCTAAAAAAGGTTGAATTTAACTTGAAAATGGTATATTCAGGAGTATTAATATGTTCCGTTAATAAATGCTAACATAAAGATATTTAAATTATTTCAAATAACTAAAAATTAATTGTTATTAATTGATACTCTTACCCATCACTACATATTTCATAATTAGGAGATTAATTTGAAATTGTACAATTATTGAAATTGTACAATTATGTCAGTTTTCAACTCAAAACGAAGTAGATGGTGACTGAGTCTATAGCATTCGTAACATACCTGAATAAATCATAAAATATTGTTCAGTGTTTGATAAAGGACGAAATTTATTCCATTTTACACAAAAATATTACCAATTTTCCATACAACCAAATTTTCATTTTTCTTAATAATCATGTATATAACGATTTTTGTTATTAAATTTTACAATTGATTTGATTTAACTAATATTAGTACTAATTTTCCCTTATATTTGGAGACTAATAAAAAATATTTATTTTTATTTTGATTTTTTCTTCTTCAGCAATAAACTAAATAATAAAATCATATAATAAATAAATAAATAACTAAATTTGATTGAGTTAATATTACTCAATCATGCAAACAAATTTATATTATATATTTCTATATTATATTATTAACGTGTCCTTTTGTATCTTATAGATTCTTTATTAATGTTTTTAGTCTAATCAATGACAACAAAATATAAAAATCAAAAATTATATATAAATAGTTTTGTTTTTTTTATGAATTATTAAAAATTATGTGACCGAAAGACAAAAAAAAACAAATATCATCACTGTACGACAATTTCAACCCCCGAAATATATTGTTTTTTTTTTTTTTTGTACTAAAATCTAATAATTTTTTATGGACTTTTTTTTTATTTAATGAACGAATATCAAAATCATACAAAAAAAATATAAATATTGCCAATTTTGTCAAAAAAAAACAACTGAAAATCAAAATATAGTCTGAAATATAATTTCTGAATCTTATTTCAATCTAAATTTGTCTGATTTTTAACCCCCTTTTTGTGATTAAAATTCAAATAAACTCTTCCCCAAATAACTTTCTATATTAAATTCTCATCCCTTAACTATTAAAAAAAATAAATAAAGTAAAATAAAATACAAAATTCTATTGTCATCATCTTATCATTTTTATTATAAAATGTTTTTGTTTTATTATTTTTTTCAGTGTGACGCGATTTAGTTAACGAAAAACATTTCCAACAAAAAAAAAAAAAAAAAACCAAAAAAACTTTAATATTCATTTTAATTTCTTGAAAGATGAAATTCAATCGAAAACAGGACACAAAAATTATTATTATCCTTTTATGATATTATTATGTTTATATAAAAAAAGAGCAAAAAACCAACAAAAAAAAAAATGACAAAACTAAAAACAATAAAAATAATCGTAATAAACATTAATCGCACGTTCTTTTTATCATGTTTTGTTGTTACTAATAATGTTTCGCGAATATAATATTCAATTCGTGGTTATTAAGGACATTCGCGGTTTTTCTTCTATATTAATGTATTATTCTTTAATATTTTTGTATCTTTATTTTGTGGAATATTTTAAAGATATTTTTTTTTATTATATTGAAAATAAGAATATAGTTTATTTTTGTTGGTTGGTCTGTCAGTTAAAAATTCAAAATTTTGGATTTAAAAAAATTTTAAACTTTAGCATTTTTTTGAAGATAAAACCTTTTATTCTTTGATTTTCCTTATTATAACTTACTTCCATTTATTAAGTTTTCACACCTAATGGTTGGTTTCTAAATACTTTCTAAGGATTAGTACTTTTGAAATTTTTTTGTATTTAGTATTTTATAATTGCCATAGCTTGTACAACTGTATTCTGGAACTGCGGAGAATGAATATAAACGAATTCTGACCATTTCAAATCCTATACTATCTTTTATCTAAAATCAAAATAAATATTACTAATTAAATTGGTTTTAGGGTACCTAAAAATTTCAATTTAAAATTTCCACATTTTTTTACCAAATTTTATTTTCTACAAACCCCCAAATTTGGTAATAAATAACCAATTTATCCAACTTTGACTTTGAAAAAAAAAAAAAAAAAATATTAAATAATAATTTTATAGTATAATATTCTCTTGATGATATAATTTTATGGTGGTTTTTTAGAATCTTTATTGAAAAATGCCTATTATTGAAATGAGCTAATCTGTTACTATTATTATAATATATATAAAAAAGATTTTGTTACGAAATGTCTATATAAATCCAATTGAAAAACGTAATATTTCTCACTTTTACTTTATGTACATAAAAATTATGCGTATATGAAAATTTCAAATTTATAACAAATAATAAATAATTTAATGATATAAATAAAAAAAGACTATTATTTATTATTAGTAAAAAGTCAAATTAATCTTATATATAAAAAAAAACAGGATATATAACATAAATTTATAGATATGTAATAAAGAAAGTTTTTATTTTACACACTGTGATCTAATTACATAACAAACTGAAGAAACTACAACATATTTTTAACTCTAATTTTTCTGGAAAGATACAGGTATACCTTTTGCATCGTATTTCACTTATATTTGTGTTCAGATTGATCTGACATATTAAAATCAGATAAATACAATATTTAAAAAGGATTTTCACTCACCTAAAATGGATGTGGCTCACAAAAAAGTCTTATAAATATTTTATACCTCTGCCTTAATTAAAACATTGTATTCGGTAGTGAATTTTTTGGTTGTTGTGATTAATATTGTAGTAAAAGATAAAAAATGAGAAAATCAAAAATATTTAAAAAGGATGATTTCTTATTTTACACATAGAACATCAAAGGTAAAATTTAAATTTTATTATTATTTATGTGGTCCCTAATGGCCTACTTTAAATTTTATCTCTTGTGGATCGGTAGAATTGGTAACCAAGTATGCTACAAAAAATAAATTATAAGCAGGTAACAATGACAGTTGCCTAAAGCATAGATAAACTATGCCTAAACTTAAGACTTAAACCATTTAAAAATACATACAGTAATAGAAAGTCATAATTAATTCCAGGAGAATAAGGATTATTTCTTCCTCAATTTTAACTTCCAGGAGAATAAGGATTATTTCTTCCTCAATTTTAAAAAATTTCTTCCTCAATTTTAACTTCGAAATATGTAATTAATTTTTTTTTTTAAGATTACGTTATATAATATTTAATATCCTTACAAAAAAAAAATATAAATTTGCATATGCAAAAAAATTCTTATTTTAATTTAGGTAAATACAATTCTTAAAATATAAAAAATCCTTAATAATTGGATAGCTTATATTTTATTACATCGGCAGGTTCAGAATTCAACAAAAAAATCTTAAACTATATTTTATTTTTCAAATTAATGACAATACGTATCCTGACAAAAACAAACAAATACCGTTTGCATAAATTTAAGATTATTATTTCCAGCATATTAAATCAGAAGTAATAATACTTTGTCCCCCAAACCCAAACAAACAACACTGTAGTCGGCAATGCTTTAACAAAGTCTTCTAAATTCATTTTACTATACAAAATAAATAAAATGGAAAAAAAAAATCTGTTCACCATAAAAATTTTTACAATTTCTTAAAATTACTTTCCATTATGATTACACCTTACGTATATAATAACAGGAAATATCTTCACGTGTAATTCAGTATTCAAAGATGTTGAAAATAGGATCTTCTTTCATCATACCACTTTATAATAAAAAAAATATCCTTTTTAACAATTGTAAAAAAATTTTACTAGCATTTTCCCCAAAAAAAAAAAAATATTAACTTATAAGAAAATATTTGGCTTTTGTGGGGGGAAAATGTAAAATAATAAATGTAAAAAAATAAAAGAGGATATTAAGAAAATGAAATGAAAAATCAAAAAAAAAAGAAGCTTGAAATTAAATTAAATACGCTCAGTTTAATATTTCTTTCTTTTTTTGTGAATATATTAGTCGTCCTTACAACTTTTATATATTAATGCCATTCCAAACAAAATAGAAAAGGTTAAAGGTAAATTTTCAAAAAATATATATATGACACAAAAGGACGAAAGACTATATACCACTAAAATGTCAAGACAAAATTAAAATAAATATAAAGATTTCTTTAATTTGAACAAGAACTTTCTATTATTATTATACTTTTTAGAGTAATTTATTCGACTCCTTATACATTTTTTTAAAAAAAATATCCTTATACTATATGCCCATTTACACAAGGGAAATATATATCCTAATTTTTTATGGGAACGGGGGAATTTTTTTTTTTGTTAGTTTACCAAAATGATTTAAATTTTGTAGATTGAGAGAAAGAGGCTCGTGGCAGCTTGAAATGAACTTATACGTTAAAAATATTTTTTTTTTGTGTTGTTTTGTTTTACAGGTTAGTAAGGATATAATATTATAGTATCAATGTCTGTTTAACAAAAATTTGATTTCTTTTTTTTTTTTCCTTGGAATTTAATTTTGCAAAAGATTGCAAAATTTTATGCAGATGTGATCATATTGTTTTAAATACTTTTAGGAATTTTGCATAATTTTTATGCTGTCGTACTTATTTGTCTTATTGTATTTTGGCCAGGTTTATTTTATATTGTTAGTATTATAATTGAGTCTACTGAATTTTGAAGTTACTTAAAGATATTATAGCAATTAAATTTTTTAACAAGAACTAAAAAATAAATAATTGGTTTGTGTTGTCTTGATTAGTTTTTAAGGTGGAGAAGAGTAATTCGTGAAAAAGAAAAAAAAATGTATAAATGATTAAAATTTATTTCGACAATAATACGCCACTTAGTACATAGTGCACCGTTTATTACGTAGTAATAAATCGGGTCTGAGCTTGTAGAGTACCCAGCTTTTGTACAGAATAAAAATTTGCATTCCGAGTGTGCCAATTTTTTGCATCCACTAGAAATACTATAATTTTATGCGTATAATTACTAAAATTAAATTCAAAATTACAATCTTTAATGTCATAAAAAAAATAGTATTTTTTTTAATTTTAAAATTGTTTTTTTTTTTGTTTTGGCATCCAAAAAGTGTAATTTTTAAATTTTCCACCAGGAAAAAGGATATGTCTAACTATACAAAAAAAAAAACATGAAAAATTTCCATGCAAAAAACCTCAGATAAAAACTTTTTTGCACAGGAAAGAAAATATCCTCATTCGTGGACTTGAAAAAAAAAAAAATACAAAATAAATGCGAATAGCATGAAATAAGCATTAATTAAAAATTCACTCCTTTCGCGTCATTTAAAAATGAAAATTGCATAATTAGCAACATCCTTAGAATAATGTTTTTTTTTTTTTTATTACGAATTCTACTTTTTGTTTGTTTTGCGGTGTCATTTTATTATTTTTTATTATGTTTTTTTTTTTTAGTATTTTAAAAAAAAAATTTTTTAATGGGTGAGTAGAGTAAAGGATATTCATTTTTCATATTAACTTGGTTCCTTACAAAGAAATAACAAAAATCCTATAAAACCCTAGAGTAAAATTTACACTACATTATATACACAACTAAGTAATATAATTTACGGAATGAGATGACAGGATGTTTCCGCGACTAACACGCAGTAGTGTTTTTTTTTTTTTACAAATAAAATTCTATGTGAATTTTCAATGTTTTTTTTTTTTATTTGTTTGTTGCTGGAAAATAAAATCATAAAGGTTTTAAATACAAAAATTTTTTTTTTTGTTGCTACATCATTTTTGTATACAAAAAACAATCAGAAATGACAAAATGAAAAAAAATAAAAAAATCCTCTTTCCGTCCAACAGCAAAAAATTTTCTAAATCTGTGATGAAGTTAAATAAAAATTATTTTCTCAGTTTGTGTCGACATTTTGCCGTTAATGTCCTTTTTTTTTGTGGTTGTATATATGTATATATACATATATATATATATACATTTCTATTTCAAAGAACAATCATAATAGAAAGAACATTATGAATGATAAAATTGTGGCTTTTACTCTAAAAGTTTGTTGACTTTTTCTATTGTGCACAATAAAAATAATAATTATAATTATTATCTAAGTGTGGGCGAATTATATGTAAATACACATATATATATTTTTTAAAATTTATTTTGTAATACAAAAAAAAAACATACATACTACCACATAAATATAAATATATTAATAAAATTGAAATGAAAAGGATTAAAGTTTTATTGCGCCACTAATTACAGTCCGATTAATTTTATTTGCCTTAATGAAATATTTATGTTTAAATATTGTATATACAAGGACATCAAAAAATCTAAATTTATCTTTTTATTTTCTGTTAGGGGGAAGTAGGGGGGAGTTTTCATAATAATTTTTCAATGAATTGCAAAATTTTTATTATATCCTTTTTTAGTTTTATCTAAATAATACAAAGAAGATGTTTCCTGTCATCAAATAATAATCATATAATAATATTTTTTTTTATATAAATTTTCTATTTATAATTATTTGTAATTTTATTGTTGTTGTTTTTAATATTTATATTTATGCCTGTAAAGTGAAGGATATTATGCAGAAACATTCATATCATAATTTTCTTTTTTGAAATTTTTGTTATCCTTTTTGACAATTCTGTATACTTTTTGATTAGAAAATAAAACAAATGCATTGTAGTTGTTAAATATTTGATCAAAAATGTTTAATTCCTCAAAATTTTAATATTTTTTATGTAATTCCCAAGACCAGTGGAATTTCTGCGTAAAGTGAGCGAGCCTATTAATCATTCGTAAACTTTAATTAAGTGGAATCCGGTGGCTTATAGAAATGGTCAAATCATCGCTAATTCAGTGTGATATTCAGAACATTTTTGTGCAGATTTCGAGTCGTACTATATTTAATTTAATTTTTTTGAAACTATAATATTCAACTTTTTTTTTTTGGTGTATTAATAATTTCAGTATTCTGCTACAAAAAGTTATTTGATATTTTCAAAACGAATAAATTGCTTCGGATTACATAGGTAATATTCGTGTGAAAACTATGCTATAAAAAAAACATTCTGATTTTGGAAGTACTTTACAATTTCTTCAATAAAATTTATATAATTAAGTATATTAAATTTTTCGCAAATTCAAATTCTCAAGGGACCGAAATAATATTTGAATTATCGAGAAATTTTTTGAAATTATCGAGAAATTTGAACTATTGAAAATTAATCAAACCAACATCATCGGTCCTTTTTAAGAAATCTGACTTAAACAGATAATTTGAAAAATAGTTTGAATTAAATAGATGCCACACGAATTTATAAATGAATTCAGCATAATATGATTCAATAATTTAATAAAAATCTGTTTTTTTTTTCTGTATCTTATGGTGAAAACTTCCTAATGAACTAAAACTGCACTTTTGTCGCTTTTATAACTAATTTATCTTATCTATTTTTGCAATGGTTCATTAAATAATGAAAATTGAAGAAAAAAAAAAAATAGCAATAAATGATATAACAGAAAAACTATCATCAATTATGTATACAAACCGAAATTATTATTATTTTTTTCAATGGAAAAGATATAAGAAAATGTGGCTAATTTCTTTCATTTTGAAAAACATTAAGAAACCAATTCATTATTTTTAATTTTCCTTTCTTTCTTTTTTTTTTTTTTTTGTTTACATTCAAATAATAATAATAATAATGTCCTTTTGAAATGATCCCTTTCTATTAAACATATTAGTGTGTACATATTAATAATATTAAAAATCATAATTTTAGTTAATATTTCTTTTTAAATGGCAAAACAGCAAGAAAATTATATTTTCTTGTCTTACAAAATTTTTGTTTAGGCGTTTGTAATGGTGTAGTTTTTTTTTTTTTTTGGTTGGCATATGCCAAAAAAAAAAGGATTTTTTTTCTTCTTCATTTAATATAACAAATAAAAATTATTATTATTAAGTCTTTTCCATGGAATACGACTATTAAGAATGAGTATATGTATAAGATCCATTAAAATTCAAGACATTTTCCTATAATATAAAGTGTCCTCGCACATTTCAAATTATTATTAATATTATTAGCCTAATAATTCATAACTCCAATATAAAAACGATACAAATTTTAAGATATCCTTTTTCCAGCCAAAAAATAAAAATGGCTATAATAACAAAACAACAAAAGAAAATGAAATATTTTATATATAATTTTTTTTCAGAATCCTTTTTTTTTTTACATTTAAAAATAGTAAAATTGTTATCAAAAATTTTTAATCTTATACAAAAGATTCATATAAGTAAAATCTATTTCACTCTCTTAAAAAAGAAAAAAAAAAGGATATTCGTAATAACAATAATAATATGTTTTTATTTTTTTACTATTTTTAAATTGCATAAATGTGCAGTGAATTAGTTTTATGGATATTTGTATTTTTTTTCTTTCTGTATAAGGCATAAAAAATTATATATGGTAACAGGATGGTGGAATTATATCCTTTTTCTTTGTATTATATTATATTTTATATATATAATTCTTAATCCTTATGGCGAACGCAATGTAAGAAAATTTTTAAATTTAACTAAAAAAAAATATTTAATTTATAAATTTTTTTTTTTTCTGATTTTTATATTTATTTATATATGAAAAATTATAGTTTCCTTAGATAAGATAAATCCTTTATAAAATATAAACGGGTGTTAGCTGTTAGGTAGTAGTATAAGTTTAATTTATTTTATAGTTGGTTCTTTACATTATCGTGTAAAGGGTAAATTGTTTATTTTTTTTTTTATAATATTTATATTTAAATAGTTTGCAGAGCGTGTAAACCTGCCAAAGGATGTAAAAAAAAAAAATGAACGTGTATCAAATGTTAAAGGATATCATAAAGTTAAAAAAACGTATGAGAAAAATTTATATACATATTTTTAAATAAACTGTGAATTTTTTATAAAAATAAATGCACTGTAAAAAAATTCTGTATTCATTTGGATAGAATTGGGAATTTTGTAATGGAAAGTGATTAAATTAAAAAAAAATTCAGAAAATTACCACGAACCGAGAATTCGATTTTAAATTATTTACCTGCAAATTTTTAAAATCCAGTTTTTTATACTTTGTACAATTTTGATCGCAATTAAAAAAAAATCCTTTTCAAATAGTTGATACTTATTTCACAACAATTTGAGATTAATTAATATGTCAATAACTAATATCGATTAGTATTTGTTTTGACTAGTTAAACTATACAATTTTTCTAATTTTTACATTAAAAAAATTCTAAATTTTCTTAAAGTCCTTTTTGACTCAATAAAATTTTTTTCAGAGTGTACTGGTCCCGATATATTTTTCCCTTTGTAATATAAGTTTGAACTGCATTACGTTGCAATAGTTATTTCATTCCCGCAATGTTTACTCAATATGGTAATTTTTTGCTTTTTGGCGTATTATCAAAATAAACTTAGAATTTTCATAAATAAACCAAAAAAAAAAAAAAGGAAATAGTCTCGCGGATAAAAGTGTTTCTATCCTTTTTTTATATATACATATATATATTTTTCCTACTTCAGAATTTTCTTATATCCTTTATAATCCTGCATAGTTGGAATATTTATTACAAAATACAAAAAGAAAGAAAATCCTTATAAAAATATAATTTGTTATTAAGATTTTTCGTAGACAAATTATTGCAGTATATTTTTTTTTGTGTCTCTTAAATTTTAATTTCACCTTATAACATAAACTTAACAAATTTAAAAATCATAAAGACTATTAATTTTTGATTTATTTTGACTGTAATTTAACTTACAAGATTTGTTATAAGAAAATTTAAACGAAAATCACAAAAAATCTACGTATGTATAGTAAAAGGATGCAATACAATAAATTCGAAATAAAAAAGAAAATTAAGATTTTTGTTTTGATAAATGTCGTTCAGCTCTAACGCGTTTACGCGACAGATCAAAGAACTCTATACACTATGTCTAAAAACTCACAAAAATATATAAATACATGGAATTGTTAGAAGTTTATATAGATATACATATATTATTTTTAAAGATTCTGGTTGTTTATTTATAACAAAAAAAAAAAAGAGGAAAAAAAACAAGACAAACTGTTATCCTTTTGAGTTATCTCAAAGGGTGTCTAGAGGTTCTGTGTACTGAATTTGTTATTATTTGTCAAACCAAATTGCCCTTAAAACATAATAATGTGTCATAAGGCAATATATTATATTTTTTTGGAAATGGTACTTTAAAATGAAAATTATATACATAACGTTTTTTTATGAAAAATTATACCCAAATTTATTTATTTTTGTCAAAATGCCGAAAAATTTATAAAAATTTTTGTTAAAAAAAAAATTAAATTTGAAAATAGAAAATGTAAAAAATATTTAAGAAATAATCAAATATTGAGAAAACCGAATATTAAAACCGAACATATTTTTACGTATGCTTTTAAGGAAAGCCTAAAAAACAGGTATAAGCCTTTCTTTAAAGTCTTAAACCCAGTACAGGGCAGGGTGTGACAAAAAAAATTGGAGAATTTTTGAATTTAATTCACAAAAAAATGTTGCAATAAAATTAAAGAATTTTGAATTTGGTTTAAGTTTACTCAGCTGTAAATCAAATTATAATAAAATGTAATTTTAAGACTGGTAAAAATGTTAACGCTCGGAACCAATTATTAGCAAAAGGTCTAACTATAATGAAACGATACAGTGTCTTATAATTCATTTGTTACAATTATAAGACACTGTAAAAATAAATGTGTGGTTCGGACGGAATTCATATATTCAGTAGATTCAGATTTAAGCAACTTGGTGTAATTTACTAAGAGTTACTAATCCACGTGAATTTTAAACTAAGAGTGGCTAACCATGAACGAACAGTATGTAAAATCTATTGCTGCAAACTTAGCTATTTCTGATACTCGTAACCCTATTTGCCGAAAATATTTCTCTCAAACGAAGGGAAAGAATGGAAGTATAATCTTAATTTGATTTGGTTAATAACAGACAACTTTGAATTTTGTTAAAGTTCTATAATTAAGACTAAATTTAGTTAAGCTGGAGCACTTAAGATCTTGATCGTAATTGCTGTCGTTTGAGAAAGATGAGAAAAGATTATTTTTAAAGTAAGCCGTTAAAAACGTATGAACAACCATAAGAACTATCCGGTAGATATTGAACTGATACAAAATAGCCTTTATTTTATGGGTAATATAACATTACTAAATACAAAAAGAGATATTTTTACATATAACAAAACTACTATAAAAATTTATTAAATTTTGTACATAAGGTTATACATTTTACCTATTCAAATTAAATACAATTCAACACAATATATTTTATAAACTTTAGATACAATTTTTTTAAATATATATGTAAATATAAAATTTATTTATTTCCATCTCTATAACAATTGGAAAAACCTAAAAAATTGATTAATAAAATCATTTGGTTCATTTCGTTTGACTTTCATTTACCATACATAAACCAATATGTAAAAACAGAAAAAAAAAAATTATAAAACATTTTATAGAACAAACCAAATTTTTTTTTGTTGCCAATATACAGGACCGTAAAGTTGAACAGAAAAAAAAAGAATTACCACGATAACAAAACCATCGATAAAGTGCAGACAGCATCAATTTGAAATCACTTTTCTCGACACCTCCGTTTAACCATTATTACAAACTATACTTTTATCTATAGGATAAAAATGATCTTCATGTGTAAACCCAAAAAAAAAAACAAACCATTCTATGAATATATAAATGAGTATAGATGTGAACAGAATGAACATCGCCCACAAACGCCAATTACACACCAATTGAAAAATAATTCATGTGAAAGTTAAAAACAGTATGAAAAAATTATATTGAGAATGTGAAAAAAAAAAAGAATGATGAAATTTTACCAATTGGTTAAATATATTTATATGAGTTTTTTTGTTTTACGTATGTGCGGATGGTTTTTTTTCTGTGCTTAAATGTATGAAATTCGGAAAATTGATTTTCCTTGTATAGGTGGAACCTCCACGAATATTAAAAATGCCTTGCAGCAGAATTACTTGGCAATAGTTTAATACTTATGAGCTTTTTTCTGCGCTTTACTGAGATTAGGCCAATCTAGAATTAACTAAAAGTATCTTATAACCTGCATTAGGTTGTGAAATATAATTTATACAAATAGCTTCAGCTTACAAGATTTGTAATGAAGACTTATTGCATTAAATTACAATTTAAATATAATAAATGTTAAAGCATGTTTCACCTCGAAAAATACGAAAGCACCTCGAATAATACTGATTTTTTTCATTTGTTGTAATTTGTGGGAAAATTGCAACGTCAGTTTTGGATACCATTTACTATTTTAATTAGATTTTACTATATACCCTTACTTGAACTATTATACTTTTACATTTCTCGATGCTACGCCTCTCTTGGCAGAAATTTTAAATTAGCAAAACTCCTGTTCGATTCTACTCTAATTCCTGTCAAATTGACAATTTGCGAGAATACATACTATTATAAATTTCAATTTTTCATTTGGTAACCACAGCAAGTAGCTAATCCTTAATTATTTTTAACTTCTGGCAAATTTGTGAACCTTTTCAAAGAGTGCTCTAGAAACGCACTGAAATTCATGAAACTTTAAAAAAAGTAATCTAACAACACTTTTCATTTGTAATTACTATGTTTATTTAAAACGAATATTAATTTAAAAAAAGTATATAGACAGATAGACGTATGGACAGACAGATGGAGCATACGAACTAACATATTTGTTTTATTTTTTGGTAACTTTATGATATGATATGGGAATGCAAAAAATATCCAATTTGTTATTCTGTTGTTGTTATTGTGAAAAATCAAGGAAAATGGATATGATATAAATTGATAAAAGTGTAAGTGTAAATTATTGTAAGGTGATGGGTGTATGAGAAATGGTTGGAAAATTGAAATTCAATAAAAAATATAATTGTACAACCTGTTGATATAAATATAGAAATAAAAATATTGAACCATATCCTTGTAAATTACGTTTTTTTTTTGATAGAATTATTCATATCGGTTTGTATGTTTGTGGTTTATATACATATGTATCTATTCATTTTTATTAAAATTAATGTAATGATTTTGTACTAGTGGGAATATGTATAACTATTAATATGTATATGTATAACTAAATTAAGAATAATTTTTAAAAGAAGATTGGAGTTATTATATGGTAATTTGAATCAATTAATTACAAATATATATGGTAAGCTGTAACTTGTAAAATTGTACTTGCAGAGTAAAGACAAGAAAAACCTAATAATATTTAATTTAGGGTAGATAATGGTTTTGTAAAATTTTATTTAAGATAACTAAATTTTTATTGTATGAAACAAGTCTAATTTAAAAATAACTTTTCTTCACCAGATATTATTTCAATATTAAAAAAATCGCCAAAATTGTACGAGTTTCTAAATTCGTACCATTGCTAGTATTCGGAAATATTATTTATATCTCTATTAATGAGATATTGTGGCAAAAGTATAATAAATTGTGATATCAACATTAAAAGTTAATTATCCACATTTGTATTTATTTATTGTCATTTCCAGTTTTAATACGGACTAAACTAAATGTTTTTTGGCGTTAAAATTAAGTAAAGCTTTAATGTGTTCATATTCTTTAGTAGCCAAGATATTTAATATTATTTTAGTCTTTTTTTTGAGTCTAGTTTCTACTAATAAAGCCTAGAGTAAGGTGATGCTATAATTTTATATTCTATCGCTAAAATTTAGGTAATATGTCAAAACATTAAGTTTTAGGATGGGACGATTTAGGAAACTAGTGTCCTAAATTGTACAAGTTTGAATCTTTTTTATGTCAACCTTTAGGGAAATTTAGAGGCGCCACAAGCAAAAGGATATTCTACTCTCTTTTTTTGGTCAAATATATTTTGTTTCAGAAGAAAAAACAACAAAATTTGAATTTATCACAAAATATAAACCTGTTTGTATACAAAAATGCCGGAATACTGAACGATTTAGGGGAGTGTCCCCTAAAATTTTTATGTTACATTCCAATAGACCATTGCAATAAATTTAGATTCATTAATCTAAACTACCGGTGGTAAATAATCAATAAAACACTTCATAAGTTTATCGGAAATTGCACAAAATTTGGTTCAAAAATTATGTCTTTAAAAGGATTGCACAAAATTTGGTACAATAATTGTCATTAATTTGGTAGAAAAATTATGTCTTTTTTACAATAAATAAGGTTCTACAATTAGAACCTTATTTATTGTAAAAAAAATTAATAGGAACTTGATTTTTGACAAATATTCAATAATCCACAATAAAATTAATAAAATCCAGTCAACTAAAAACTAAAAATTGATATTTTTTTTTTGGTATGAAATCAAAGAAAATCTTTATAATTAAAAAATATTTTCCATAAAGTAAACTAATTTTTATTTCCTGAAATCGATAAAATTTCTCTTCAGGGATTCATTTTTTTTTTCTGTTGAATATTAATGTTTCTTTTATTGACCCATAAAGTAAATTGCTTTTTCATACTGTTGAAAAATATCTGTAATTAAAATTATAATTTAAATGATCGTTACGAGGGTAATTTTTCCTTTTAATTTTTCCTTTTTTTTTTAAAGAAAACCTAAAGAATTAAAAAGGACGAATTGTTTTTATTATACATATGTACAGATTTTTATTGAAATTTTTTTATTTCATAATTTTTTTTTTAAAAATAAAATTGAAATTACAAATGAAAAATGGTTTTACCTCTTTGTAAGGTATTTTAATGCTGTGAGGGGGTGTTAAGAAAATAATATTAAGTATGTACATTTTTACATTTTTTTTTTCTGTCAAATTATATTCGACCAACAAATAAAAAAAATATGAAAAACTCATCACCCTTCGATTACCCTAATTTTCAAAAAGTTAATTTTTCTTGTTTATATTGTTTTATTTTACTACCACATACACAAAAAAAAAAAGGAAGCACAGAAATCATCAAACCAATTTAAAAATGAAAAATATCATAATCATAATTTTTTATTATTTCAGTTCTAAAATTTTTTTGTATTAATTCATTGTTTCAATGATGATGGAAATTTGCCGCGCCACAAGAAAAAGGATATTTAAAAATTGTTGCATTAAATATTCTTGTATTTTATTTGATTGGAGTGACTGAAGTATATAGACATATTAAAAAGGATACTACAATTTTGGTTTTTTTTTTTGTTATTTTATTCAGGACATTATGACTTGACATAAATTTACGACAATTGATGTTCTTCATAATCACGAGAATATACAAAATAATAGAAAATTTTGAAGGAAAAAGTCCTTTTTTTGCTTTGGTAATTTTTTTGGGGGGTTTTCGTTTTTTTATATATCGCGGTTATATTAATATATTTAAAGCCATTTGAGTAATGTTAAGGACAGTTGTTTTAATTCACGTTGAACAGGACACTTGGGAGTGTTTTTTATTTTGTCATCTTAAAGAATTTTGTTTGGTTTTTATTTATTTTTTGTGAGTTTTTCAGGGGGGACTAACAAATTTTTGCTGAAATTTCTAGTTAATGGGTTTATATTTTCTTATGGTTTACTATTGTTAAGGTTTATTTTGTGGTTATTTTTGTAATGGAAAAAAAAATTAGTTTGATAAAGGAGAAATAAATTTTTTTTTAGAATTTAAATAAAAATAAAATATATTACACTAATTTCGTTAACTACCATTATGGACATTTATTATTGGTCTCAAAGGGCTATCAGTGTTTGGTATTCCAATTATTTTTTTCTTTTTAAATTCATTTAAGTAGATGAAATTTCAGAATAAAAAATTAAATAATTTTAATTTGATGTAATTTGTAAGTTTTTTAAAATGGTTTCCTAAGTTGACTTTTTTTTGTTTTGTTTTGTGCAATTATAAAATTTATGTATTTATGGTTATAAAGCATGAAAAACATAGAATAATCTTTAAAATTTAATTAAGGATTTAATTAAATTTTAAGGATTATTCTATGTTTGTAAAAGTTATCTAATCCCAATATATTTGAATTTTTCTGGAATAATTTTTTAATAGTTAATTTTGTTTCTGAAACATAAAATAGTTTTCGCGGCAAATATCAGTTTTTCCGCCAAAAATTTAATATCCTCGTGTATTTTTAAAACGTAATATTTCATAAAAAATATTTGAACTAATAAATATTTATTTATAATTAATATTGTACATACTTTTGTTTTCATTTAATTAAAATTCAATTTTCCAATTTGTTTTGTATTACATTCTTAAATTTAACTACTAAATAAAATATAAATTTAAAATTTTCATTATATATTTCCATTACACAACCTGTTATTTTCCTGATTATTTTTCTGTAATTATTATTATTATTATTATTATTTTGGTGGCACTTAATCAACACCTTCCTTTCACTGACAGTCATATGTATCTTGTGTTTCCTCTTAAATTATTATTATCCTTTTATTAAACCCTTTTTTTTTTTTAGTTATATACAAATATACATAATATAATGTAATCTTAGTTACACAAAAAAAAAACAAATGTAATTGACTGGTAGATTTGTGGTTGTTTGGAAAATATGAAAAAGAAAAACCGGGAAAATTTCATGTATACAAATACCGTATATGTAAAACTTTTAATTATTCTCAAACTTTTGATGCTGATGATGACATAAAGCAAAAAAAAATTAATATATGAGAGTTGGAAAAAATAAACCCACCGGCAACACCTTCCTAAAAAGTATTTTTATCATTCCTGTCTGTATAATAACGATGATGATTATTTTTCGTTTTAATATCACCGGTTTCCTCTTGTCTACAATACGTTTTCTAACCCGTAATTTACTTTATATTATCATCACAAACATTCTTCCTTTTTTTTTTTTCATTCTGTATTGAAATTGTGACATCCTTGTTGTAAACGAGGTGAAAAATTAATGTTACTACTTGAATATAATTCGCGTATTATAAGGAATTTAAATTTATTTATATTTATGTGTAAAGGATATAATATCCTTTGGGGAATAAAAAATATATGATGATGTATAACAATTGAGTGTGATAGAAGAATAAAGTTTAATTTAAGAAACAATATACTTAATTATGCTAGGATATAAAATATATTATGTTAGTATATTACATATGTATGTGTATTAATTATTATCAAAGAGGTAAAAAAAATAATATAAAAATAAATTATGGCATTAACATTTGTGATATTTTTTAATTGAGGATATTCTGATATTTTTCTAAAATAATTTTACTTTTACCTATTTTTAAGGATTTTTGCCGACAAAAAACCCTTATGTTAGCAGTTTGAAATCCGTCTGTCCATATGTAGAATATTTTAAAATTGGGATTTAATATATCCCTAAATAACTAGTTACAAAAATTCAAAAAGTTTTTAACTGCTGTATAGGTAAAAAAAAAATTTAAGACCGTTCGCTAGATGGCGTAATTTAGATGTATTTTCTAAAATGTATTTTTTTTTTAATAAAAAATTGTCATTGCAGATAGTAAATATTCTGCAAAAAGTTTCATAATTTCAGTAATTAAAAGTATAATTCTAATTCAACTAAAAAAAACACTTTAATTATATTTATGAATCTAATAAGATTTGATATAAAAATTTAGTTTTTGATTTGAACTAAAATGAAAATAATGATTGACAATTAATTATTTATTTAAAAATTATTTAGAAAAGAAAAAAAATTTTTTTACTATTATTAATTAATTAAAATTTTCAATGTTTAAGAAAGAAAAAAGTATTTTATTTTATTTTATCACATCTAATAAATTGTTATTTCAAATAGATACTTTATAAATTATTATAGATTATTTAAAACGTTTATCTGGAAATGATATATGTCCATTAGAAATTAAAAGATGTTTACCTGGTTTACCACGTCAAAATTTACAAGGCATTAAATGGATAAAATCTTATAATAAATTTATACAAACTGATATAATTAAATATGAGGAAAAGAAAACTGGTAAATCAAATGTAACGATAAAAACAGAAATAGAATTATTAAAACCAAAGTATTCTGATTCAGTAACTTTTATTTATCCAGTTAATAAAATTAAAACAGATTCAAAACGATGTATGTATAAAAAAAATCGTTTTATTAAAAAAGAAAATAATAAAAATAATAATGGTAAAAATAATACAAAAAATATTAATATAAATTCATCAACATCAACTTGTAATGAGAATAAAAATAAATGTTTAAAAGAAAATTCAGGTATTTCTAGTAATACTGATAAATCACAAAAAACAAATGAAAATGAAGATTTATCTAAGATATATTTACAGAAACCAATAGATATATGTAAAGAAGTAAAAAAAAAAAATGTTACATATATAAATAAGCGAGCATTTGAATTATTTCGTAAAAATTATATTAATTGTACTACAAAAATTAAAAATATTCAACAATATCAACTTGATAATCAAGCTAAACATTATTGGTATAATTTGTCAACATTACAAAAATTACCATTTTTTTGGAGTGTTATTAATCAGGAATATATTGATAATGAAGCTATTGTAAATTTTCATACTTATTATGAATCACATAAAAAAAGTATAAATAAATGTGAATTAATAAATTTATGGGATAAATTGGAAATACATAAAAAAATGCCATTTATATTGGAATCATTTTTAGCTTCATTTAGTAATAAATCTCAAATAGATGAAGCATATATAAAAACATATTTTAGTCAAGCATATCACAGTTATGCTAAGCCATTTGTTAAACCATTATGTTTTAAATGTAAATCAAATAAGAAATGTTGCAATTTAATTCGTCGGAATAATAAGTTTAATTCTAAAATTAAAAAAAATTAATCATTTGAAAAATTATTTAAAGTAATTATAAAAATATTTGTTATATATATTATTATAAATTAATATTTTATTTAAATATATATATATATAAACATAGTTTTCTTTTTGATAAAAATATGTATTTAACAGATTGTAGTGAATATCTAAATCTTCCCTTTTTTATGAATTAGTTATTTATGTGCATTTTGTAGCAGCATAAATTTATTTATTATTGATTTGAATCCTTGTACTAATTACTTGAATTTGTATTTGATTAAACCAAAACTTTTCTAAATTAATCATATTTAATTGCACCAGCATTGTTTTCTTCTACATAAAACTTTTCAATGCTTTCTTCTCCATTAAACTTTTTCATAACATTTTCACGAAAACTGAGGGTGGAAAATCTTATTTCAAGGCGGTATGGCTTTAAAGATTAAAATCCTAAAATTGATTGATAATTTTGTGGAATATTTTAGAGCTCTTCGCCGGAAGTCGTAACTTTTATATATCTTACTTTTTAATTAGAATTAAGAAAATTTTATAAATCTTGTTGCAATTAATTTTTATTGTAATTTAATTTACTTTTTAAAATTATAATTTAGTTAAAAATTTCTCACCAATATTTTATAATATCATAAAAAAAAAAAAAATTACATTTTCTGTTCCCTGTGACTGCAACAACTAACTAAAAAAATCATTTTATAAAAGAGAAAACTCGAAAATATTACATTTTCCAAAATAAAAATGGTTGAATGCCTTTTAGCGTTTTTATTTTAAAAAAATATTTCTTTATGGATATGCGAGTAAAAATTTTCAATAACATTTAACCACAAGGAAATTAAATGAAAAAATTTCTATATAACTTTTATGGAATATTTTGAATGATCTGACTTAGGGAAAACTCTCCAATGTCCAGTCAAATGATATAAATATACAAACAACAAAAAACGAATAAGAGAACATCTTAAAGGCTACAAAAAAAAGGATATTTTATTATACGATTTTCTAAGAAAAAGTATTTTTTATTTTATTTAGCTGTTTTACTGTTTGGAATCCTGGATATACAATATCTTTTGAAAAGGATGTTGTCTGATGTATTTGGTTCAGTTTTTCAACTTCATAATATTTTTCTTTATTATTATTATTTTTTTTTTTGTACATATTTTCTTCTGTTGGTGAACTTCATTTCCTTATTTTCTTCAAGGCATTTCAAAGGTGGGACAATAGATTTTTGAATAGAATGAAAATATTTGATAGAAGGAACAGGGGCATAAGTAAGTTTTGGCTAACATATAAAATTCAAAAATAGAAATTTCTTTTTCTATGATATTTATATATTTTAAAAGGATTTTCCATATGTACGTTTTGTTTATAATATAATAAAAATAAAATGCTTGCGGTGATATTTTATAAAATTTATTTATATATTTTTGTGTCGATGACCATTTTATAGAAAATTCTCATATATAGAAATTTTATAATACGGCAGAGATGATAAAGTTTTTATGTTTATATTTATAAATGAAATAGTTGCATTTATAAAATGGGATCCTTCTTCAAGTTTATTTTGAATTAAATTTAATTTACTACTAGAAACTGAAATTATAGTTTGATTTACCTTTCAATACCATAAAATAATTTAATTTTTTTTAATATTGGATATAATCTTCCATTACTGATTAATCAGATCTCAATTGTTAACAATTAAAACAAGCCAATACTTTTTTTTTTGTTAACAAGCTAAAATGATTTTTTTAGTTAACAATTTGTTAATAAAAAATTGTTTTTAACTTTTAGTATTTTTCCCCAATTTTAAAATTATATTTTGGTTGGTCGGAATGGGAAATTCGTAAGAAAAACCATTATACTAGGCGAGTTATAACTCCGTTGTAAACTCCTGTTTTTGGGCAATTAATGTATCCTTTACAGCATATGCAGGCAACGTACTCTTTAAATTAACCATAGGAAATGGAGCGGCTTACCTGCTTGATCTAATTATTAAGGAAATATGTAGCTAGCATCTTAGACTCGGTTTTTCGGACGGACGGGTAGTATAGAAGGTGTTCGATTGATTCTTTCTCACATCCTGTACATAACGAGTCTGAGGTTAGACGCAGACGTGCACCGAACTTTCTCTGTATTATTTGTCCTGTGGCAACTCCACTTGATTTATTTTATTTGTATCTGGAATTTGTTTTAACCATATTAAGGATAGGGTTTTTTTAATTAATATCGAGAGTACCGCAAGACAGTTTAGTGTTGGTGCATTCTTATGATTTTCTTCAAAAATATTCTTCTCACTTGCCCAACAATTTTATATTATCATTTTTATTTAAATCTGAGACCAATATTAATGTCTCGGACAGAAATCAAAGCCAGGATCATAGCAAAGAACATTACCACAAATACTAAACAGAATCTAATTATTAATTTTGTCCAATGGACCTCATCTGTACTACATATCTGACTTTTTGGTGAACTTTGTTTAATATTTTCTTTTTCTGAAAATAAAAAAGAAATTTTAATATACTTTACTCTTATGCACAAAATGTCCTAAAAAAAATGCGGGTTTTTACAAAGTATATATATTTGATACATATAGAATAATGTGAGAAAATAATACTTAAGGCATTTCTTTTCTATAAGTGTATTTAGATGTGGTCCTTTTGATACAAAAAAAAAAAACATAAATTGACATAATGTTCTCCTTGAGAAAAGTTAAAGAAATCTTTAGAATTTTTTTTTTAATTTGCTATTAATACAAAGAAAATGTGGTCATCCTGTTTTATTTTACCAAATATTGTATGTATAGAAATTTAATTAAAATATTTAATTTCCTTATTTTAAGGAAGTATATATACATATTTATATAAAAATAAAGGATTTCTTTTATTCTTGTTAAGAAAAAAAAAATTAAAATAAAAAATATTTATTTGATTTAAATTGGCAACAAAATATAATTATTTTTATTTTGTTGTTCCCATAAAATTTATTTTAGTTAGGCAAATTTTTTTTTTTATTATCCTTAGCCTACGCATGCATTGAAAAGGACTTTAATTAAACTAAAACTGGCAACAAATATCAATATTTTCTTAATAATAAGTATCTTGTTTTTTTTTTTGGCTGAAAATATCAATAAATTAAATTGAAAATAATTCGACTGTAAAATTATCCTTAGTGAATTGAAGGATTTCACATAAAATACAAAATAAAAACAACAACTAAATTTGAAAATTTCTTCAAAATCTTATTTATTTAATCTTAAAATATTACTCATGTATTTTTTTTTTTTTTTTTTTGTTTTTAAGGACATAACTACTTAATATTTCAAGTTATTCATTCATTCTGCCGCCCTCAGTTGAAAATTATAATCCGTTCATCTTATATAGAAGACATCAAACTTATGTTTTACTTAATAATAGTCTGTTTGTAAGGAATATATGTAATAATATCGAATATATTTCATTATCCTTGTGACAGAATACCAAATAACATTACAATATCATTTTTGTTGTTATATTGTTATGTTTTTTTTTTGTTCTATCCTTCTTTGACATTCTTCTTCTATCAGGAAATTTATGTCCTTAATAAATGTATATTAAGTATTCTTTTTTTTCCGTTTTGGCAAAAAAAAATACTTAAACTATTAAATTAAAAAGCGCGAAAAAAAAAATATTCCTACTCACATATTATACTTGATGATATATTGAAGAGGATATTAAGTATGGGAAATTATTTTTGTCGTCGCCATTTTCCAACCCATATGCTGTATAATGTAATCGCGATGAAAATCATAAATTGTATTTTATTTCACGGATGATTTATAGAAAATTATTATAACAGAAAATTTTTATTTTATTCACGTTTGAGGTATTTTTTCAGATTTTTTTTTCTTAGATGGAATAGAAACTATAACATAAAATATTGAGAATTATGAGTGAAATACGATTTAAAATAGATTTATTAGCAAAAATATTTAATAATTGAACTGAGATTTATTTGAATGAAAGCTATATAAAACATAGCTTTATATACCATTTTGAATTCAACGTTTTTCAACAAAAAATTTTTAAAGTTCTTTTAATTCAAAGCATTGTTCAAACCAAATTAGTATCAGGGGAACTGTTGATTTCACTTGATTTAATGATATAAATAATTAAAAGTGTAGAATAGAATAGAATATAGTGTTGGTAAATGCGTATCCTAAACACAGCGGCCTACTTTTACAGAATATGAAATAACTCGTATAAGCATCTATACCCATACTATAGAAATTTCTGCAAGGGAAGAAATTTACGATTTGTATGTGTTAAAAAATCCAAAGTTCTTTCGTTCGGCTTCCAAAATTGTGTATACTGGATCTGGAGAGATATTCACACTCACAGAAAATGTATTCAACTCTTTTTTTCATTATTCGCAGGTTTTCCAAACATTGTGTGCAATATGGCCCATTATATAATGGTGATTTGGCCCAATATGGCCCATTATATAATGGTGATTGGTGGCTTAAATGGTAGTGTACTAACCTGTGGTGCATTAGGTACTACTTTCAATTCCCGTCCGAGACATCGATGTTGGTGTAAGTTTACTCAGCTCGAGTATTAGTATTAAAATTAGAATAGAATGTAATTTAACGGCCGAGGTAATTTGTTAACAACAAATGTCTCACTAATTAAGCCATTAGCTTGTTGCAATTAAAAGTATCTTCACTATAAAGAAATTTATGGTTCGGAATCCATACCAAAATAGTAGATGAAAATTGCAATACAATTTTTTTTAAAGAATCTCCAAGTGCGGAGAATTCGGTACTTGGAGCCCTAGGCTCCCCAGTGAAGTCAACAAGGAAAAAATAAGTGACCAGTGAGGAGATAGTTTTTACACATATAAATTAGAGCTATATAGATATACTGTATTGTTCCGTAAAAAAAAATTTAAATCAAGACACATTCAAAAAATATATTTACCATGGCCTAAGCTATCTTTTTTATTAACGCTTTCTTCTACTTTCTACTACAAAACGCACAAAATTTTATTGGGTCTTCAACCCTTTTTCTTTTCCAATATTATTTTCAACTTGTACATAGTTATAGTATTATCCAATTCACTACCTTACAAAGTATGCAAATACGTTAAAATTAAGACAATTGGTGATGTATTAAAATTATGTTACAGACTAATAATCAAAATTGTCTAAAAATGCAATGATTTCAATATAAAATTTAGTTTGAAAGATAATTATCAGCCTAGGGGACAAAAAATATCGATAATTTTTGTAGAGTCATTAAATACAATTTCTTTAGTTTTCGTAGAATATTTCGAATAATTTAAAACTGAAAAAAAAAAAAGGATTGAAAATGCGATCACCCGAATTAAAATACAAGAAAATTGTTTAAACTATGTTTATACATAAAATAGAAACTTCTTTTAAAAGTCTTAAGTTAAAGGAATTTTGTGTCTTAAATTTTGAAAAGCTGAAAATTTTATTGGTCAAAGTAATTGTTTAGTTATCTATAAACACTTTCATTCTATATATATATACAAGGATATAGTATATCCTTATAATTTAACTTATTTTAAAATGGTAAACTTATAACTTTTAAAGGATTTTATTTATTTATTTATTTTTTTTTTCTGGTTTTTGAAAAAGTTTTTAATTAAATTTCAATTTTTGGCGTGTGGTCAAAAAATACCTTCAGCTTAAGAGTTCCTTTTGTGTGCATTTAATTTATTTAAATTTTAAGAATATTACTTTTTTTTTTAGATAAAACTAAATAAAACAATAATACGGTTGAATTAATAATTATATTTTATAGAATAAAATTGATCTTATCATTATTTAATTTAAATATATTTATAAATAAATAAAATATTTTGAAAACAGATTTAAATTTCATTTATTTTATATATTTTTTTTATATAAGCTTTAAATTATTTATTCTTTTTATTTTTATGACAATTTTGTAGATAAATATCTTTGAAAATGTATTTTAAAAATTAAAGAAAAACAAATTTTATTGTTTTTCTTTAATTTAACATAAAAAAAAATGGAATTTTTTTATATATTTTTTCGATTAATTTTTTTTTAACTGAAATAAGCTTAAGGCAATTTTTAAAATTGATTTTATTTTTTTGTTGGGATATTTTTTAATTTAAAACTAATAAAAAAAAATACTCTTCTAGATGACCACAGGATATTAAAATTACCAATTTTTTTTTTCGTTGTTGAATAAAATGCAATAAAATTTTTGGTTTGAAAAGAAAAATATTTGGTTGTTTTGATTGATTTTTTTTTTTTTTAAAGGACTAGACAAGAGTAATGCATTATTCAAGAATGGAATTTTTTCTTGAAAATAATTTTATTATTATAGCTGGTTGATGGTTTTCTTACAGTGGTTAATTTCAATCAAGTTATGTGGAATTTTCCTAAATATATTAGAAAATTTCATAAATAATATGAAATTTTTTGAAAAATATTGGACATTCTTAAAATGAAAAAGGAAAATGCATGAGAATTCATTTGTTTTTATATTGATAATTGACAGAATTCATAATATAATATCAACTCTGTTCCGAAAGAATGTTTTTAAACCAAATTTTCAAAATTTTACAGGAAACGCAAAAAATTTGCTATTCAGCTTTCTTTCCTGTATTATTTTAGAGTAATTTTGTGCATTTGGTCACAAAAATACATATGTTTTTTTTTACCACTGGCGCTTAATACTAAATTTCCAGCAAACACATAATATCTCGGAATAGAATACTGATAACGATAATAAGAAAAAATGTCATCTAAATTTTTTTTACTGTTGCGATAAAAAAAATTTAGATGACATTTGGTCAAACTGGACAAAAACATCGAATTTCATTCAAACTATTAGTTTACAACAAAAAAGCAAAGATTTTGGAAAATTTTGTCGGTAATAATTCTTGCAGGAAGATAGTAGAAATACTGATTCACTGATGTAAAATTATTACTCACTGTCTTTCACTAATATTTACCAAAATACAGATATTTTTAAAATCTGCTTTTTTTTTAGTATTAAGTATATTTTATATTAATCAAATATTTTAAATATGCTTCAGGGATCATATGTCCTTTTGTATATATAAAACATAATGCAAGAAAATAATAATATTATTATTCTATGTGAATAATCATTATTCTACATTATAACAATTTTTCTTTCATATATGTATTATTATAGTCAAAAGTCATGATTATAAGGAAAATATTGTCCATTTTATTTGAAATTTATGCACGGCTAACAAAAATCTGCAATAGGAAATGAGTCACGGAAGTGAAATTGAGGCGCGTGGCTATTTCTTTTTTTTTTTTTACATTTTAATAAAGAAATCAAAATTAATTTAATTCTGTATAAAATTTTGTGGACTTGCTATATTATTATTTGTAGTTTTTTTATCCCTAAGTTGATAATAATCGGTTTTTGCAGGATATACAGGAGAGTATATTAGGATTTTGTTGTTTTTTTTTTTGCAAAGTAATCAATAAGTTTTTTTTGGTATTGTTGTGTTGTAAAAGATGATAAGAGAAGGAAACGGATGTATACGTATTTTGTACGAAAATAAATAGTTAGTAATTCATATGAATTAATTTAAGATTCAAATGAAAATTGTTATGACGTAATATTGATATAAACCAAAGATAATGGAAAATTCTGTGTAAGGATGTACAGTGTGTTATTGAAAATAGAGTCGTATAAAAAAAAATTAAATGTGCAGTTTTCTCCCAATTGTTTTGGTATTTTAGTGCCCATTACTTCTAGTTAAGTTTTACAAATACCAAACTAACAGAAACATCAGTAGATTGAAGTTTTGTATTGAAAATTAATAATTATTTAAATCAGTGCATACTTATTACTAATAGCAATTTATAAATCATGGTTAAAAGATTCTGTACCAGTTTTTTTCAGTAGCTAAGTAATAGTTGACTTAACTCCATATCTTAAATTAAAATAGACGTAATTAATTACAGGATCTGATCAAGTACATTGTGGACTTTTGTGGAAATTAAATACATCTGAAATTTTAATCAATGGTAAAAATAATTCCTAATTCTTTTCTTAACAAAAAAGTAGCAAACAAAAAAAAATAATCTATTTCATTACATAATAAAAATATTAATTTATCCCCCCCTGTTGTGTCGAAAACCATAAACTTGGTAACATTAAAATATTTCCTAATATACAATCTTGTTATCAAATTTTTTCACTTGTCTAATAAACCTTTGAGCACCTTTTCTACTAAGAATTCACTATTTTTTTTTTTGATTTTTTTACTTTGTTAGATAAATAAGTCTTCTATTTCATTTTAGTCCAATGTAATCAGATAAAAGTAAAGGCGTTGACATATATACATACCTCTTTGTCTTTCATCAAATTTTTCTTTACTTCAAAAATTCTTTTGATATAAAAGTCATAAAGCTTTTGCTATATAGTTCACTTCTTTATTATTATTATTATGACGTCAAATTATTAACATTTCTGAATACTTTTTATATTTATCTAGGGAATCAACACTTTTTTTTTTATTATTATTATTTGTGTTAAAGTTACCGCACATATATACTATAGTCATTTTGTATACACAAAAAAGGACATCATTGTATTTTCACCGTGATTATACTTTAAGATCAAAAATAATAATAATAATGATAATAATAATTTTTTTGAATTGCCCGTGGTGCAGAAATGATGAAGAAACATAAAGAAGAAGATGAAAATAAATAAAAGTTATTATTACTTTTTATTAAAGAAATCCGCCTTTTTTTTCCTTTTGGGTCGTTTATAATATATCCTTTTAACATGGCAATATACCTAAGAAAATTTAACAAAAATATGAACTTTTTTATTCTCTGAAAAATAGTAAATTTTTGGTATATAATTCTACTTTAACTCATATACTTTTTTTTTTTTGTATGCACAGGGGTAAAATTGAAGAATTTAAATTAAATAATGCCTATGGCATATTATGCTAAAGTGAAAAAGGACTTTTATTAAAAAGTTTTCTTATTTTTTTTAAATTATAAAAGTTAACTATTACATAAAATAAAACCGCAACTAAATATCTTCTTAAATAAATAACGCTGCTTAAAAAAAAAAACGTCTTGAAAGAAATATTTAAATAAATAATATCCTTTTAAGTAAATCACTCAATTATTGTTAAGGATAAGCTACAAGAAACCCCATAACCTGTTAAAATAAAATTGTTTATTTTCTTTTCTTGGCTCATAAATTCTTTTAATCTAATATTTATCGCGGTAAATAAATTTTAAAATAAACAAGTAACAAAAAATTACTGAATGTCATATTTTAATTCTATAAAGTATATTATTACCATAAACAAGGATAAAATCATAAAATTACCTTATGTTTTACCTTCATCGACAACAAAAAAAAAGAACGAAAATAAATATTTTTATAAATTCTTTTTGTGTATGCAATGTAACCAACCATTACTATATATTTTTAGAATTTTGTTATTTTTATAACCACTCAAAAGTCTATTAAAACAAATAAGGATAAAGCTTAACAGGATAATTCGACAATTTTTCTTTTTTAACTTAAGTTTTTTTTTTTACGGCCTCGTTTTAACTTCTGTGAAATAATTCAAAGAGAATTTTCTGAAAAGAAAACTTATTATAAAAAAGGTATTAATATTAAAAAGTATAGAAAAATTTTGAAACATAAGATGAACCTGGTTTGTTTTAAGGATATATGCAAAAAAAAAATAAGAATAATGTAATATTAAATGTTGGTGGCATATATTAAAACGTAAGACTTAATTTTACTCCCCTAAACGAAAGAACGAAGTAAAACCACTGAAAATTATTATAATATATTTTGTGTTGTGTAACACGCTCTAAAAACAACCCCACAGAAATCATTAAGCCTATTTGTACACAGTAAAGATAATAAAGTGTTGTACACACTAAAGAAGATTTGCTAATATTACTCTTCATAGACTCGTCAGTTTTGGTATTACGTAGATACAAAAAATTAAAAGTTTTGGTTAAGATTGAGGCGAAAAAACCCTTCCGAATATACAAGGGTAATTGTTAAACGTCCTTCTAGAAAGTCAGAGTTTCAAGAATTCTATATTCTCTTTGTGGGAACAGGAAGCTATATCTCTAGCGTCTACATTTATCTTAGAAATCTATATCTGGCTCGAGCAAGTCCTCATAATTTGCTTAGGATATGCTGGCCTCATTTTCATTGCAACATATTTAACACCTCATAACAATCGAATTTGATGTCTTTTGACGATATGATATAATCTTGGTTTTTCTTTGTTAAAAGTAGTTTGGCAAGTTCGCAGCCTGCGGATTTGTTCCAATGTTTTAGTTTTTCTGTCTTCAGGCAATTACATCATGACGGATAGCCATGACACAAATGATTTCATCTTATTTAGTTTACTTAAAATTGACTAAAATTATAAATAGTTTTGATTGAATAAAATTCGATAAAAATGTCTTAAAAAACTTTAAATATTCTCGAAAAACTATAATGTTTCATAAAATTACTCATATAGTTGAAAACCATCCATTAAACATAATTTTCACCAAAAAAACTTACTATTACTGTTTCTTACTGTTTCTTTATAATTTAATTTTTTTTTTTGAAGAATGAGAATATAATAAGGTAAAATTTGCGTTAACGACATGTACTTAAAGCTTTTTAACATGGATTTCCGCCTCTTAATTTCAAGTTATTATTTTCAGCCACTTTTCAAGGTATATATACGAGTTTTACTAAATGAAATTTTCCTGTTTAATAATGTGTCGATAAAAAATTTTCTTTTTAATATCTTAACAACAACAAGAAAACATTTTATCAAAAAAACAATTGTTTTTATAAAACAAAAACTTTTAACAGGTTATAATATTGTAGCTGCTTAGATACGTTTATGAAGGGATAAACATTTCCAAATAAATGAATGAAACATTTCGTTATTTCGTAAGTTATAAAGTGGTTTTAATATTTCCTTTTTAAAAACTTTCTTCCTTGCATTTATGATAGGCGCTTTTTTATTACATGACAATTTTTGGTGGCAAAAAAAGAAGAGTTTTTCGTAATCTTTTACAAATAGTTATGATTATGTTTACTACTTGATTAACAAAAGTTATTAGCATTTTAATTATAGGTAATTTAATTTAAGAGATTACATTTTCTGTTTTTGGGATGGTATGATATTTGATATACGTAAAGTCTTTAAGAATTATTTGTTTAGGTAAAATTTAATAAATTTTTTATGTAAAATTTTTTTTTTTTAGAATGGTTTTATTTTGTACGACAAATTGTATTTTTGTATTTATTTTACTTAAAATGGACTAAAATTATAAATAGTTTTGATTGAATAAAAAACAAAGTTAATCAAACTTTTTAGACTCCTTCAGTATTTTTTTTTTTAACTTTGATATTTTTATTAACCATAAAAAAACATGGAAAAAATCTGAAAACAAAATATTATTTTATTTATTTCACCTCATAAATTTAAAACAGAAATTGGAAAAAAATATTTTCTTTTGGTTATTTTATTTCAAAAAATTAGATTTCAACTGATTTAGGTTTTGTTTGTCTGTCGAAATCTTTAAAACCTTAAAAAAGTCATAACTTGAAACTATGACTTTGAGTCATTCGCAGGCTGCGAATTTCAAAAAAAGCCATCGATATTTACTATAATTGACTAAAGTTCATTTAAAGAACTTTAGTCAATTATAGTAAATATCGATGGCTTTTTTTGAAATTCGCAGCCTGCGAATGACTCAAAGTCATAGTTTCAAGTTATGACTTTTTTAAGGTTTTAAACATTTAAGGAAATTAAGGAAAGAAAAGTGGTAGTCTTGAATAATTTTTTTTAAAGATCCTTTGATATTTTTAATAAAATTGATTAGACTTCTTTAACTGACGAATTATTTGGTTATAAAAATAATGGAATGGAGTTTTGAATTGACTTTCAGTTTATATTTAGATCCTTTAAACAAACCTTACATTTAATATTGTAAACTTTTTATATTTATGATTTTTAACACAAAAGTTTAAATAAAAAAACATAATTTCTTCTGATATTTTTTCACTTCAGTTAACATAATTTTTTTTTATATTTTGCAAATATTTACTTTTTTTTTTATATATAAATATTTATTTATATATTTTTATATTTGATGACATTAACATTTCTGTTATTTTTGGTCAAATGGTAATAAAAAATAAGACAAATTTTATATGTGACCACAAAAAAAAAAAAAAAAATTAAAAGAAATTTTTGATCTTAAATAGAAAAAAAAAAATACTTTTTTACGATATCTTTCCCCTTGTTTGACACATCGTTTTTTTTTCCTCTGGTAATAAAAAACGTGGTCACCGTGTCGCCATAAAGTCTAAACTTTTTTTTTTATATTTTGATTTTACTTTGAAAACTCTTCAAGAATGCCTATAAAATATATGAAAATTTGAAAAAATAAAAAAAATCTAAAAAAAAAAAATGATATAAATTTAATGTTACATAATCTTTAACACCCAAAAGAAATGAGATATATTTTCAAAAATAAAAATTTAAATGTCATTTATTACATTCACCAAAAATTATTGTAAAAATATTATTTAAAATTTTACCAGTAGTTTTTTTTAAGTCCTTTATTTACCTAAATAAAATTAAAAATATAAAACTATTTAAATATGGGATTGTGGTTTATTACATTATTTCTTAATGTAACATAAATATAAAAAATATAATTAAAATTGTTGATGTCTTTCTAATTTTCTAACTAAAATTATAACAAATTTTTAAAGAATTTATGTAATTTTTAAAGACCTTTTTTCATATTAGTAGAACAAAAATATAATTTATTAAAATAAATTTACTTGCCCTTTTAAGTAATATATAATCTTTAAAATTCATGTCAAACATTAAAATATAATGGCCTTATATATATGCTGTAAATAACTATCTCTAAAGTTTATCAAATTTTAAAGGTTTTAATATTAGTCGTTATAATTATATTTAATTTCTTGGAAACCATTTAGATATTCGTTGAGGTGTATATATAGTTATATCCTTAAATTTTTATTTTTTTTTTTGTATATAATTATTGCTATGTTAAAATATGTAAGATGAAAAAAAAAAAATTAAGGGTATTTCGACAATCATCTTAAGAAATTATGAAATACCCAAAATCCATAAATTACTAAAAGCTGTAAAATTATACCCATGACTATGATGACAAATATTTTTTTTTTGTTTAGAAATAATGTTAAATATTTTTATGAGGTGCTAAGATTAAAAATGTATATTTGAAGCCCAATAAGTTGAAACTGACTATTTTTTAGTACATTTTAAAATTTTTATTTATATGCCACCAATAGTTTTTCAAAATATGTTGTATGTATAAATTGGAGGTGAAGATAGCTAAGTGGATTGTCTTCCACGGTTTCGAATCTAGTAAAATTTTCTAAAAAAAAAATTTCTCTGGATTTTTGAATTCAGTTTAGCTAACATTCGTAATTAGGCTCAAATTAATGAAAAAAGAAGTATACCGCAATTTTTTTTGGGCTAACGTCAAATGGGTTATATAAAACGGATTTTAGGATACAATACGCCAATAATAAATGAGTTCGGCCAATACATCCTGTCCATTAGTCAACCACAATAAAGTTTTCCAGTAAAATTTTAAATTTTGTAAATACTATTGAGTCTGTAATATTGTAATACTAACGATTTGGCAATCGTTAAAAAGTAATCATTAGCCTGCACTGAAGGTATTGATGCTGACGTTATAAAATATATAGTATCAGTATTGTAAATTCATTCTAAACTTAAAATAGTTTTATAGTAAATAATTTACGACTTTATTACAATATTTTCCGACTTCGGATTAATTCTAAAAACCTCATATCTAAATTTGCTACAGTTTTTATATATTTACAAAATAAATTAGTATCAAAAAACTGGACTTTTAACAAATATAAACATGTTTTAAAAAAAAAAGTATATAATAAAATAATATTTAAAATTTACCGACACATAAAATTCTTTATCTTTATCTGACTGTATATGATGGTCCTTTACTAAAATTTTCTTATTTTACACTTCTAGTTTTCATGACTGTAAGAAGTAAATATTGTTTTTTTTTTCGGGTTTTCTTCTTGATTATAACAAATAGTTTGTTATTTATATACACATACACCTTTTATGTTTGTGTCCACAAAATAATAATAATAAGGATAATTTTCGTATAAATTCCTTTCTTTATATACAAGAATGTCCTTAGAATAATTTTCTATAACAAAAAACTTACTTATATTTCTTAAGAGGACCATATATAATTATTAGTAGCAATTTACCCCATATTTAAGAATATTTGCTTTTTTTTTTTTGCTTTAAGACGACAGAAATAAACTTTCTTTTTTTTTTTTTTTTTTAACATTTTTTGTACTTTTGGGATTCAGGTTTAATATGTAAACATTAAGAAAATAACGTTTTATGCTCTCATATATGTATATAAAATATCCAAATAATAGTTTTACAAAAAAAAACAACATAAATTTATATAAATTAAAGGTTGACATTTACACATTTTATATACCAGAAGAAAAATAAGTTATGGTTTGTTATTAAAATTATACTTTATATTATTTAAAAATTAAGGAAATTAGTCATAATTTTCTTATTTATTTGAATTAAGAGTTTAAAATTAAAATATAAAGTTTTCTAATTAATATAAAAATTAAAATCGTGGTTTGGATTACTTCATAAATTTCATTTTATCATCAATTGGGAATTTTTTTAAATGATTAAAAATGATTTCCTATTAATTTTCATATGAAAATTTATTAAATTTTTTTTAATGTTATAACAAAAATATAACTAATTTAAATTGAATATTGAGGAGACAAACTAGATCATTATAATATTATACAAAAAAGTAGCCAATTATTCTTTTTATGTAATTTATTTTACACCAAAAATCGCTCAGAACTTCAATATTTTGAAATAATATTTTTTGCTTATTGGTACTAATATGTCACGTTACAAAAATAATATTTCTAGAGTTTTGCACTAAAATTTCACAAAATTTTCAAAACTATACTTATAATTAATTGTTGCTTATCAAAATAAACGTATCTTCCCCATATTCATTTTCAGATATATCACGAAATTTTTGCAATATTTTACGAAGGAATTTTTGTATATATTGGTTTTAGATTTTGTTTCAATTTCAGATTAAAATAATGTTGGGTGTATATATTCATATATAAATATAGTTACAAAAAGTTTAGATAGAGGACAAGCTAACCATATACATACTAAATAGAATTTACGTATGACGGATATTAAGTTTTGTCTTGTGACTTTAAATTATTATCCTTTTTTTATTTATTCATGCTTAATCAGTAATGTTAACAAACGCAGTTGTTATTGTTTTTATTATTTTTTGTTGAGAAATATGAGAAATTGAGGTAGAAAGAGCGGATATTACATGTTATCCAGTGAACATTATTTGTATTTCAAATATTCTGTTATTAAGGCATAGATTTTTTTTGTTTACAATTAAATATTTAGAAAATTTAGGCATGTGAAATACTTTTTGTACATTGTAAATGTTATTTTCAGATTATTTGTTTTATGTTTAGATAGCTTTAGTGGGTATATTATCATTTAGGTACGACAAACGGATTAAACATTATTTGACACAAAAAAAAATATTAGAACGATGTTATTGGTGTTATCAGGATTATTGAATACGTAATTTTGTTTTTTTATATAAGAACTTTTAATATATCAGAATACGTTTTAAAGTAGTTTTATTTTGCTTGTATTATTTATAGGTTTTAAGCTTTTCATTATTTAAATTATTCCTGAAAATACAATCTATAATTTGCTGTACAGTTTATACGTAATACTTATACAATCAAAAAATTATCCCTGGATTAAATACATTATTTTATTTGCATGATTGATTTAATATTCTGCTGTTAACTATTTAAATTATATATGAAAATTATAACTTAATTTATATTACAAAACATAAGAAGCAAGAATAATTAACGACTATATAAATAATTCTGAAGTTCTTTCCAATTCAGATTTGCAATACATAAACGTATTGATAAAGAAAATAATGAACTTAAACTGATAATTTATTTGATTTATTCAAAAGTAAGTTAATAAGACCAATTTTTTTCTATTGATATGCTTAATTCTGGTGTTATTTCCAAATTTAGTTGATTATAAATTTTGAAAATTTATATTACATTTAAATTTTTACAATAATTAGCTATTTAGAATCAATTTCAATAGCTTATAATTTCTTCCAATAAATTATTTCAATTGACCATTTTTTTTTCTTACCCATGCACACATTTCATTCTTCATTACAGATAATAATAAGTAATTAATACCAAAATTAATTCTTTCCACTCTAATTGACTTCAAATTAATAAAGATTTTAATTTTATTTTTTTTCTTCTGAGAATTATAATCGATTTTTTTTTTTTACTTTACACATAAATCGTCCTTTATTTCCTTTAAGTAAAAAAAATCCTAGGATCAATAGCTACTGTGATTTTCATAGCTGATGAAGTTCTTTTTAATAAAACAAAACCCAAAAAAAAAAAACGAAAATAAGGATAAAAACTTTTCAAATAAAAAAACAATCTATATTCTTCTGATTGAAATTTTTGTTCTCGTCCTTTAAACAATATTAAAAAAAGAAAGCGGCCAACTTTCAACCCTCTTGAATTTATTCACATAAATTTTAAATTACGGATACACAACAAAAAAAGCAAAATCTCCTTTCGACCTTAATTGCCTTTAATTACATTCTGAAATAATTCTATTATTTCTGGCGACTTTTATTTTTTTTTCTACTTTTCTTTGCTAAACCAGATGAGGTCCTTTTTTTTGTAGCTAAGTTTTATAGTCCTTTTTAGTGGCAAATTGTTAAAATACCTTTGTAGTATTTTAAGGAGTTTGAGTGTTAATTCTTTTTTCATGTTCTATTTTTACTTTTAAGTAATATAGGTTTTTTTTTTGAAAATGAATTAGAAATTCAAAAGTTCAAGCTAATTGAATGAAATAAGATTAAAGAACTTTTTTTATAGTGTCTTGTGCTATTTCATAAAGTTTTGATTAAAAAATTTTTTTTATCAAGGATAAGGTGAATATCCTTCTTTTTTATAACAAAAAAAAAACGAATTTTCTGTAGTGGTTAAAAAAATAAAAATTATTAAAATTTCTTGAGGCGTTTTGAAAAAAAAACATAATCAAAACTGGAACTGCACCCAAAGTGAAATGGAAAATAATATAAGGATAATTTTTTTTTTATTTCATGTTATTTAAAAAAAAAAATCAGAACAACAAAACGTAAAATATGCTAGTTTGAGTATCTGTATAGAAGAAAATAATAATACAAACGTGTAGCGTGGCAAATGACACCTCGATGACATCTAATTTCCACCTCTTATTGTATTTTACTAATAATTTTTTTTTTTTCGTTCATTTCCTGAGGACTTTTTATTATTATTTCTTCCTTTTTTTTTCTTCAGATTATATTTTTCTGTATTATCCTTTGTTTGGCGAGCAGAGCTGAATAATAACAATAATAATAATAAAAAAATAGAATTTCAGGAATATTAAAAAAATTTACCTTCTTGATTAATATTAATTTTTTTTATGGTCATGTTTAAGTGGTTTCAGAGAGATAATCAAAAACAGATAAATTAATTATAATAAGGAAGATTATAAAACGATCCTTAACTAAGGTAATAGAGTCGCTAATTCTGTAAATAATTTCCGAAAGCAATAAGATAGTAATCTAATTTTCTATAACATAATAGCAATTAAAAGAGGGAGCTTTTATTTTTAAGCAAAAATAATCCAAGGAATAAGAAATATATGGAATACGTATAAATGTGTTATAGAGGCTGTTAAAATCCTACAGTAAAAATATGCTTTTTTATTATATAATACTTACTAACGCTATAACCAACAACTTGATAGCTTCAAGAAAATTCAATCAAAGAATTGAATGAAATTCGTCCTTTATTTCCCTTATTGGAAATTCGTCCTATATTTCCCTTATTGACGCCAGTATCGCTTAGTTTGGTAGTTACAATCATATTATCAAATTAAGTATCTAATTTGATAATATTATCTCCATTTCAAGCCGCTCTCACTCGTGCCCGGATGATTAGCAACGAGGACGAAATCTGCTGGATGAGTCGTTAAACTAAGTCTTGGTATTTCACCGGGGCCATAGTTGTTCATAAAAAACTGCCACGTAAGGTATGTTATGTTGGCTGTGTACTGTATTAATAGTCAATTCCAGCATGAAAAGAGCTGGGTAGAATCATAAGCACTTTTACATAAAGAATCATATGATCATATCTAAAATATTTAAGTGTATAGTTAAATGGTAAAACTATTTCTAAAGAAATTAATTATTTCTAAAAAAAATCTATTCGATTCACAAGTCAAATATTTCTTTTTTACTTTAAAATTTCTTTTTTTATTTTATTTTATTTTATTATTTCTAATTTAATCGTCTAATTGATCCGGAAAATTCAAACAGATATTTTCAATTAGATGAAAAACTATTTTTGAAACTTCCCAGTCAAAAAAAAAAGCAATTATACAATAAAAAAAACTCTCAAAAACCTTGCCCTTTACAATAAAAAAAAAACATAAGTTTTGTCCAAAGAATTCTCTATTTTTCCTCGATTCTAGTAAAAAATAAAAAATAAAACGTTTCACGTTTAACACGGCATAAGGATAAATATATATGTATTAACAAAATACATGAAAAAATAAAAGTAAATTAAAAAAAATATCCTTGGGAATAGAAACACTAAAAAACAAAAATCTTATGTACCACCACATGATCTAAAAAGCTTTGTGAATTGACCAAATGCAAAAAAACATTGAAAATTCATTTTCATTCGAAGAATTTTATTTTTTAAATGAAAATACAAAAAAAAAAAATAGAAAAACTTTATAAAAACTTTTCCGTTTTTTCAAGAGAATAAAGTTTTTCTTGAAATTTGTGTTTTATTTTTTAATATTAATTTTTTTCTTTTTGTTGCCTCACTTTTTAAACATAAAATACCAAAATATTTGTCAGGATGTGCAATTTTTTTTATTATACGTTTTTCTCGTTTTTCTATTTTGTAGATTTAAAGATTTGAAATTAAGAAAATGATGAAAGGTACATGAGAAAAAGTTTTAAAGCTTTTTATATTAAAATAAAATAAAAATACGAATAGAATTTTTTTTGTTAATTTTTCTTAAATTTTCCATTTGGGAAAATGTCCTCCTACTTTTATCGATGGGTGTTCATTTTAATGTTTTTTTTTGAAGTAACATTTAAATATTTTTTACAAAAGAAACTTTTTATTTTTTAAATAATTGAATTAGCCAAAGGCAGGACGAAAAGGTATTTTGAAAAAGAAAGAAATGAATTTAAGGAACAAAATATGTGCAAATTTGAAATATTGAGGTTTTTTTTTACCAAATTTGGGAAGTTTTAAGAGGGTATTTTCAGAAATTAAAATTTTCCTTTGTAGGAATTAATAAAATTATTAATTTTCTGACAAACAAAAAAATTTTAAATTTCAATTTTATTTCCGGGCATGCTTGAACATTTAGTAAAATTAATTGGAAGAAAAGTGAGAAACATTATATTTTTTTAAAATGTTTGAGATTTATTTAAAAATAACAATTATATATAGTATTTCCAAGCCAAATAAGTACATTTCTAAATCAAATTAATATTTTTCCAACTCAAATAAGTATATTTATAATTCAAATTAGTATTTTTCGAATTCAAATTAGTTTTTTTCCAAATAAAATTCGTATTTTGAAGAAACAATAATACAAAATGCATTTCAAATTTCAATAGTAATACAAACTTCACAGTTATTATAATTCATTGTTTGGAATCAACTAAGATGAACTGAATTGCTATTAATCGTTATGCGTTTGTTATGAACTACACCAATACCTCGCTTTGCGACGTTTCACTTTGCGACGTTTCACTTTGCGACATTTCATATTGCGTCGGAAAAATTTTTTTTGCATAGTTTCACATTGCGACGTAAAAAATTTCACCTTGCGACGAAAAATTTCATCTTGCGACAAATTTTTTTTGTTTGCTTTAATTTTTTTGTTTGTTTTCACAATACATACACTGTATGTATTGTATGCTGTGTGTAGTATTAACATTGTAAACACGTTAAAGGCAATATATAAAAAGGGAAATCCCATATTTTGATTTTCGTTAACAATTATGTATACGTAAAAAATTTGCATTTTGTTTTCAATTTGATAAAAGTTCTTGAAACTTAATTTTTTAAGTTTCAAGTTTTTTTAAGAAACTTAATTTTTTAAGTTTTAATTTTTTGTATTAATATGTAAATAAAGTTATAAAAAACTTAAAAATTCTTTGATTTAGAACTGGAACGTATCTTTAATATTTCAGTGCAATTCTATACAAAAAGTTTTCTCGAATTGTGACGTTTTGATTGCGACGAATTTTTTGGGAACCAATTATCGTCGCAAAGCGAGGTTTTGGTGTATATGAATATAAAATAAAATATGTTTTAAAATTTGAAAAAGAAAGAAATGAAAAAATTCTAATTTGAATTAGAAAAATACTACTTTGAATTAGAAATGTACTAATTTGGCTTGGAAATGCTATACTTAGCTAGTTTAACAAAAAAAAATCGCTGTTGTTATTCTAGAATCTAGAATGAACAAAATTATTGTTTGCTAAACAAAATATATTTTTGTATATTGTTAATTTCCATCATACCACTAACCAGCTGTCAGATTTGTTAGTAATATTTTTTCAATCGCAATTTGTTTTTATTTCAAGTAATTACGATCGTATTTTGCTCGCATTCATAATTTTTTTTCTCTTCCACAATTTCTCAGTTCAATTCTAAAAAAATTCTGCTCATAAAATAATGTAATAATTATGTAATTATGATTCTAAAAAATATTGCTTTTAAATGTAGAATTTTCTGCACCGCAATATTTGACGGTGTAAAAAATCGACCTTGTAAAGTTTGACAACAGAACAAAAATAAAAACAATGTTTGTTTATATGTCAAATAAAAATTAATGACATTTTAATGAAAGTAAAAAACATAAAAAAATAAACAATGTAGAATTTTCTCCTTTCTTTGTTAGAAAAGAGGTTAGAATTTCATAATTTCAAGGTAGAAACGTCAAAATGTACCATTTATAAATCGAGAATTTTTAGTGGGATGCTAATATTTGAGTTATTTCTAGCTATACAAAAATTGGAATATTCTTAGGACACTTCGGTGTAGTTATTTTAAAACAACAACGTAAAACGTTGAATTTTCCCTACGCTGAACTGATTGTAGAATTAGGTTATAATCAGAGAATCAAACCGGAACGTAACCAAAAACCGAAAACGAAAACAACCACTATATTTTATGAACCGAAAACCGAAACAGAATCGAAATAATAAAATACAAGTGAACCGTAACCGGAGAAGTATTTTTTATCGGTTAATTTCGTTATTTTTCGTTCCGCTAGAGTAAAATTTCTGAAAAAAAAAATGTGAAAATTTGATGAAAAACAGAATTCCATGCATTGTCAGATAACAATGATGATGAAGACGATGACGATATTATTCAGACCAACGATGGTGATTGTAGTATGATTGTTAATGAAGAAGAAATGCTAGGTAATCATGATGATAGTTGCTAGGAAATCATGATGATATGGTGTTGATGATAGTTGTTATGTTGATGTTCCAAATATTGAGTTAAGTGTTTTGGTATGCGTTATTACTTCAGTACGATGCGCAGCACATACTTTGCAATTGGCTATATATGAGATCATCAAAGAACAAAGAATTGCAAAAAAGTTGTGGAAATGCACAGTTGTATGTACAAAGCTACGTACAACTAATATATTGGTGCTCATTAAGGCGATGAAGAAAAAAAAACCATAGAATTGAATGTCAAACTCGTTGGAATTCTTCCTATGACATGTTAGAACGTTTATTGGAATTAAAAGATTTCTGTGATCATGTGACGACAACTTATACATTTTTAAAACTTTTGGATGGAGATTGGAAGTTTGTTAAAGCGTTTATTGCAGTTTTTAAACCATTAAAAATTGCTACACAAAAGCTACAAAGTGAGCAATTACTCCTTGGTGATTTTTATGGAGTATGGCTAGAGCTAAAATTAGAAATTTAAAAAATTATTACACCTCTCAGCCAAGAAGTATAGAAAGCAGTTAAATCCATAGAAATAAATTTGCTTGAGAAAGATTACATTCTAGCCGCTTTGTATTTAGACCCGAGCTATAAAGTATTGTTGACAACACTTCAAAACGATACTGCACGTGCATTTCTAATTAAAGTGGGCCAATTTTATTTAAAAACATTTACTGAAATAATAGGATCAGAAAGAGTTTTGAGCCAGTCAAACAGTGAGACTGCTAATGGTGCATATGAATTGGATAAGTTTCTCGCAGAAAAAGAAATAGAAATAAGTTACAACTTAAATTACATCAATCACGACAGTGAACATAAAATGGCATAACTTAATTTACAAATAAATACTTTTACACCTTCTCGGGAACCACCCAGCACAGATGTTTTACATTATTAGACTTCTACTCCCGAATTGGCAGAATTTGCAAAAATTATACTGGCTGTGGCTGTGCCAGCAACACAAGTTAGTGTGGAACGAAACTTTTCATCATTAAAAATGATTCTAAGTGAAAGAAGAACTAATTTAAATGAAAAAAATTTGGAAAACATTTTGATGTGCAAATTAAATAATAATCTTTAATATTATAAAATACAGTATTTTATTTTATATTGTTTTTTCTTTTCATTTTATTTTTTTTTGTTATAAAGGACCTGATAGTATTATTTTTATTTTGTTATGTTTTTATTTTACTTTGAGTTTCACAATAAAACTATTTTTTAATAATATTAAATGTACACTCTGTTTTTTATTAATGATTTTTTTTAGTAAAATGATATTTTTTGTTATATTTTTTTATAAATATAACAAAAAAACCGGGTTTGAACCGGTTTTTAAATCAGAACGTAACCGGAACGATAAGAATATTTAAAAAGGGAGTTGAACCGAACAAAAAAAAAAATTAGGACCGTAACCGTAAACTGGAACGTTAAAAATTTCGGTTTGACTCTCTGGTTATAATACAAAGATTGCTATTATATTAGAAATAATTGTCTTATTGGTTTTCAATGAATATAAGACAATTATTTCTAATATAATAACAATCTTTGTATTTCTTTATTAGTGTATTTCTTCTTTACAGAAATTTCTTTATAGTGTAGAAACATTTTAATTAGGAACAGTTAATGTAAAACTTATTAGCAACAAACATTAGTGATTAGTATATTTTTCACATTGAGGAAAAAAAAACTTTTACCTCAAACAACCGAACTTTAATTTGTCACAAAAGTGCCAAACTTCCTTTGGGGAAAAAATAACAAGGAAAATGCACAGTTTACGAAAGGATTTTTTTTGTGGGATAAGAATGGTTCCCTATTTTTCTTTATTGAAATTATTTAAATTCTCTTTGACTAGGCCTTTTACAAATAAAACGTTTAACCAGAATTTTATTTTAAAGTAAAGTGAATTGAATTGAAAGAGAATTTAAATTGAAAGGTACTATACCTATTACTGCAAAAAATTACATTTGAGCCCAAATTTTTGGGCTCAAATGTAATTTTCGTTTACTTTAACGAAAATTCTTTGTACGTAAATATAATTTTCATTTACTGCAAAATAACTTTTTATTCCTTTTGCTACAACTGTTTTATGAGAAAATAAATAGTGACGAGAAAAGAAATATCATTTGCAGAAAAAGTAATTTTTTAAAACCCTCTTGCGCTTTAAAGAGAAGTAAACTAGATTACAACTAAATTAAACTAACAAACTGTATTTTCAAGTTTGATTACTGCTAATAAATCTCATTTACAGCTAAGAAATCTCATTTACTGCAAATGTCATATTTTTGGAAAAATGTTCTCAGTGTAGTCTTAAATTTCATTTTATTGCAGTTTAATTATTTAAAGCTGTATAAACTTCAACCAACAGCAATAGTTCGGCAGGAAATCATAGATATTATTTCCATAGCATAGTATATAGGAAGCTAAACTGCAATATAAAGAGTTAATAGACCCTTTTGCAACTTAAGCTTAGTATCGTGAAATAAAATTTTCTACGCTCAGTTTTCGTGAAAAAATTGTGACAAAGTTTTTTGGTGAAGAAAACATTAAGTAGTATGTATGAAAAAGTATAAAACAAATTGTCGAATTTTTTAGAACCGAACAAACAAACCAACCAAGCATAATGGTCAAATGATTATCTTAACTTTCATCTTTGCAAAGTAAATTATTTCACGATGGAACAGCGTACCACAATATTAAATCGTTAGCGTAATTTTTCACGAGATGGTTAAATTTGTATGGAAAAATTCATTCAATTCACGACGGATAGCATACTAAGCTTTAAGGATTATGGTTAATAACATGATTAAATATTTAATATGATAAATAATCTAAATTCATAAATTTATAACAAAAAAACACTATAATATTTAAAATTACTTTATTAAAACATAGTTAACTGAAAAACAAAAAAAACCCCTAAAATCCCAAAAATTTATTTATAAAAATTCGAATTTAAAAAAAATATTTTTTTTTTTTTTTTGTTTCAAAAAAATTAAAAAATTATTTTTTATTCATGTAAAACAGTCAAAAATAATAAAATACATAATTGAAATTATTTTCTTCCGCCTTTTCACAAAACTAAATTTTATAAATTTTTTGGATAAAAAAATATTGAAAGTTAAAAAATAAATAATATAATTAATAATTTAAATTTATGTCTAAATTTAATTATCTTGGAAATATTTTAAAAATAATAATTTTTTTTAACGCGATAATATATAAGAAAAATAAAAAAAACCAAAAAATCCAATTAAAATAATTTTAATTAAAATTTTTTTTCTTCATTCGATTTTAATTTTTAATCTAAAAAAAAAAAATATTAATTTTTTTGTGAAAAGATTCTTAATTTTTTGTATTTAATTTCCAAAAAAAAAAAAAAAAAAAAAAAAAAAAAACAAACAAAAACAAAAAAAAAAAAACAATTTTGATTCATTTTTCTTTTTTTCCGAAAAAAAGAAAGAAAAAAGTTCATTTTTTATTTTTTTTTCACTAATTTTTTTTTTTTCTCTTCGTTTTTCATTTTATTTTTGAAATAAATAATTTTTGTGTCTTTAACCGCCAAACCCCCCCCCTCCCCCTTGGCATTGTTCCAAAAAATATATAAGGAAAAATTATTTTCCATTTTTAAATGAAAAAAAAAATATATTAATTTTTTTTCTAAATCAAGAAAAAATTTATAAACTAATATTAAAAAAAAAAAAAAAAACGTACATAAAAATTATTTTTTTTTTTTTTTGTAAAAGAAAAAAAAAAACATTTCAATTACAACGAATTTAATTTTTATTAGAATAAATCTTAATAAAAATATCTAAAATAAAAAAAACAAAAACCAAAAAATAAAAAAAATTTATAACAAAATTTTTAGTCAAAAAAAAAAACAAAAAAAACCAACCAAAACAAACTAAAATTAAATTTTTAACAACAAAATTAACATAAAATAATTAACATAAAATAATTATTAAAAAAATCAAAAAAAAAATTGAATTATTTAAACATATTAAAAAAAAAAAAAATATATATATATATAAATAAAAATAAAAAATAATCCACATAAACTAAAAAAAAAACACAAAAAAAACATAAATTTTTTTGTGAAAATGATACGTCAACAAGTTGAAGAAGAAAATCAAAAATACCAATTTAAAAGTATACCAATTTTATCAAAAATTGGTGATTATGAAATTACTGTCAATATTACTACAACCAATAATAATAATAATAATAATAATAATAATAACAACAATAATAATAAAAATCAAGGAATATTTTTTCGAAAACGTAAAAAACGTGGTAAACTATCACAAATTGGTCGAAAAAGGATTGCATTATTTTATAATAATAGTAAAAAATTTCTAAATAATTATAATAATATTAATTATTATAATAATAATAATAATAATAATAATTATGGTTTTAATAATAATACAATAAAAAATTCAATATTTTATGATTTAGATAAAATATCATTATGGTCATTACCAATATCATTAACAAAACAACAAAATCAATTAATTTTAAAAAATATACAATATAATAATAATAATAATAATAATAATTATAGTAAATCAAAATTATTAAATGAAATTTATAAAAATCAAAATCAAAATAATAAAAATAATAATTATAATAATAATAATAATAATAATGATGAATATAATGATGCTGATGATGATAATAATATAAATTCAATATTAAAATATGAAGATGATGATAATAATAATATAAATAATAATCAAAATATTAATAATTATGAAGATAATTTATTTGAAAGATTATGTCAATCATCATGTCCATGTACAAATGGTAATCAATGTAATGATAATAGTCGTAAAGAATTAGCTAAATGTTTACAATTACAAGATTCTGAAATTATATCAAAAGCATTAAAATTATTTTTATATCATTATAAAAATAATTATAATGATATAATTATTGATAATAATAATGCAGAAATTGAATTAATTTGGTATAAAATGAGTCATGAAGAAAGATTACCATTTTTGTTAAGAGCATATATATCTGATTATATACCATCATTGTAAAAAATGAACAACAAAAAAAAAATTTAAAAAAAAGATATATTATGTTCATCATTGTAGAAGAGGAAGAAGAGATAGATAGATGGAGAGAGAGAGAGAGCGAAATATTTTTTTATGTTTTAGATTTTATTTTTTTGATTGATGATTTTTGAATTTAAAAAATTTTATATGTAATATTTTTTTTTTTTTTTTTAAAAAGAATTTTTTTTTGAATATGTAAAAAAAAACCAAAAAAATTTTGTTAATTTTCTAATATTTTTTTTTTTTTAATTTTTCTTAATCCTTTTTGTTTTTCAATTTTTTTTTTTTCATATATATATATAATAATATGTTGTATATTTTTTTTTATGTAAATATAATTTTTTTTTTAAAAAAAAACCCACAAAGATGTTTTTTAAATTTATTTTTTATGTTTTTAGGTTTTTTTAAAATCTGAATTCAGTCGGTCTTGAATTCAGATTTGCAGTAAGTCTGTCGGATTAAAATTCAGTATGCAAACGCAACCTTTGCAGTTATAGCAGTCGTCGGAAACAGGCTGCAAAAATTTTTATTGTGAATATTTTTCTTTTGCATGTTTAATCTATATTTTATTTAAGATGGCTGGTAAACATGATGAATTAAATTTTCCATTATATAGCTTATAATACTTTCCATTATTAACCATAGAATATAGACCATAGAATGTAGTTGTATTACCATATAATATGTAGTAATGAAAGCGCCCTATATATATTACATATTTCATACAAATTCAATAAACAAAGTGTCCCACGAAAACATTAGTAGTTCGCTTTCCATTACTTCCCGAAATGTCAATGTCAGTTTATGCAAATTAATTTAAAAAGCCAAACAATATTGAAGGTTTTAAATAGTAGATTCGAATTAAAATTTCAGAATTTCAATTGTCATTTCTTTATTTTGATAAATATTTTGACAGTTCAGGAAGTAAATGAAAAAAAAAAAAAAAACAAATATAAGTTGGACAATTTTATTTTCCTAGGGCGGTTCCAGTGCTACTTATTCTATGATTTGACCAAAAAATGACCGTTAAGTTCATTGAATCCTTAAATTATAAGAAAATATGTTGAACAAAATAATTACAGTACGAAAGTTTTTTGTGACAGACTCTTATCCCGGATTTTTTTTTTGGGTTCCCGCAAAGGGAATTAGAAAATAAATTTTCCAGGTTTCCCGGGATTTCCCATTGCCATGCTTGTTTCATTATCTGACGATGATGGAACAAGTATATCTACAGAAAGTGTTAGAAAAAGGCAGTTATGAATTTCCACCATAAAAAAACGTAATTTTACTGTGATTAAAGATATGTAAGTTCATAGTTCTTAATAAAATAATTATTGTTTTAAAATATATAGAGATTTAGTTTAGTAAAGGAAGAGTGTATTTATATGTTGTATAAATTGGACAACCTACAAGATCATTTATCAACATCAATACCAAAAGAATAGCAGTTTTAGTATATAAAGGATACCAATATTTGGTTGGATATTATTGTGATAGAAAAGGTATAAAGCACAACTTCAAAAGTTTTTTATATTTGGTTTTTGTTATTTAACTTTGTTCTAAAAGTAAAAGAAGTATGACATTACATTATATTCACCATAACAATTTGTGTACAATGCATGTATTAATGTTTTTATACCTTTTCTATCACAATATATATATTTACTTACATCGAAAGAAACTGTTGTTTTACACCTCGATCTGTCGAGTACTATATCATCCCCAATACAACTACAAATTTCGATATCGTATATTCCATATGCATATCTATTCAGAGAATTCGACCCCTTAAGAAACATAAGTCCACTTTCTGCACGAGTTATTTTTGCTGCACAAAGTAAAGCTCTGAAGTGACTTGAATTAGCTGGTCACAGCACAGCATAAGTTAGTTATAGTGTTTTTCCAAAACTGTGAACTGCAATGCAAGTGGTGATCAGCTAATTCATGTTTTTGTGTTAATTTCTTTATTTAATTTTTAATTTTTATTGAAATTTCCATTTTTTATTGCTTGTATTAAGTGCTTATATCTAATTCCTATTTATTACGGTTGTTAATATTGGTGGCAAAAACATCAGAACTCCATCAATTATATCTTAGCATGCAGAAAGTCCAAAAAGATAATCTTAAAAGGTTAGAAGGTATTTTTTGTTGTATATATGTGTCTTTTCATTTTCTTTAAATATTTTTATATTAATAGACAAGATACTAACACTATGTCTCCTTTGCTTGTTTTTGCATCTCTAAAGGAATCATCAGTATCAGTCCTTCTTAAGGGCAAGCCTCACATTTTTTGTACCAAAAATTCCGTCCTTTCGTTCAAATGTGAGTTTGCCACTTAATCCAGATGTTTTTTTTACTAACTATATCAAAAGAATCCAAACGCTTATTAGTGAGGCTATACTGAGAAAAAAGGGAAATATATAGGATTGTTCTGAACACGAGTAACGATTTTATTTAATACAATATCAACACTATATTTCATTGGAATCATCGTAATATATCGCCAATAATTTTTTTTTTTTGTGAGAAGTAAATAAGGATCTTTAATAAGGAATAGTTATATTTTTATTAGTTTTGATTAGAAGTAAATGATTTTTTTACGAAAAAGTTGTTATTAGCTTATTCTTATCCTAACTAATATTTTGTTTTTAGTATTTAAAAATAAAATAAAAATCTATAAAAACGGCGCCTTTATAACCCTTAACAATCATTATTAATTTTTTTTGAGTTAAATATTTGGCATAAATTTTCACCAAAATATATAGGGAGGATGTTTTACGTTTCATATATTCTAATGTTATTTAGAAGAGAATCCTTTTTTTATTATAATAATATAATATATTTTTATTTATTTCTTTTCAGTTTTGTTGTATTTTTTTTTTATGAATTCCGGATGAACATATCGTTAATCTTGTCTAAAGGTTTCATACTGGAATTTTTTTTCTCCAAAACTCACGGCTTAAGTCAAAATAAATATTTTTGGTTGTTGTTTCTGTTTTGTTATGTTAAATCATCTTGAAGAAATAATGGCATTGTTGCTCACAGGGTTCCATTATTAAAATATCAAAATAATAGGATCAAAAATATTTTTTTTTTGTATCTTATGTTAAACAGGAATTTTCATAATATGTCTATGATAAAAATCAAATGAGCCATGTTGTGTATATTATTATTTTTTGCGCTATTTTTATAACATATTAATGTGTCATATATAGAATGGTCATTAGTTTAGTAAAGGACTTTTTTTTAATAAAAATATTAAACGTGTAATGTCTTTAATAATATCATTAGTAGATTATTGAAAATAATTTTTTTTATTACATGTTTTTTATATATCTGAAATGTCCTAATCATAATTTGATTAATTTTGAATTTTAGTAATTTAATGATGTTAGTATTTTGGAATTGAGAGACGTGGAATGCCACCAAATAGAATTCTGTAACTTAGGCAACATTAAGTCAGATTCCGTACTACTCTTTCTAACTTTAAAAAGGTACAGTAACCTAATCATTCCATAAATTTTGTGTTTTCTGATACATTGTTGTTCAAAATTTCTATGATCATCTTCCCATGTTTTTTCCTGACGCCTTATTGTACATTTTTTATCTAGTGATACCTATTCTATAGTACTTTTAGTCCACCAATTATCTTGCATTTTTATTATATTCCCTGTCAAGTCCCATTTTAATTTTTTTGATTTTTTAATTTCATCTACAAAACCTGCTTATTCTACTATGGGCATTTCTTTCCTATTAATGAATAATCTAAGGAATTTAATCAGATAATTCAAATCAAATAAAAAATATTGAAGTTTTACACAAAATTTTCTTAAATGCACATAACTTTTTATTAAAATAAATCGAAAAAACTTTTGTAAAAAACAAAAAACAAACACAAAAGAGATAATGCCTCTACATTTTAAAAATCTAAAAATTAATATCTACTAAAATTCATATTAACTTTGCAGAAATTTACATTTAAATATTTTCAAATTTTCATAATATTATTTCAAAATAGTTTTTTTTAAGAAAATAATTTTCTTTATCTTTTTTAATGATTATGTATTTAAATCAAAATCATGAAATGATTTTTATGTTACTACAGATATAAACAACAATGGTAATATTAGTCAAATATGCTCGCAATTAAATTAGAAGCAACAATCGACTCCCCATAAAAATCAATTTTAAAATATTAAATATATTGGCTAGAATTGAATATTTTTTTAAAATTTAGGATCTAATATCTAAGAAGTTTTAAAATCATAATTTAAATTGTAGCCGTATAATATTTTCTGAACAAGTTCAGTTTTAATTTGAAATAAATTTAAAATTCGTAGCAAAAAAAGGTAGTAAAAAAATCTACTGTATTATAAAATAAGTTCAGACTTTTCAAAATTAAATAAAAGCACTCATAAAGTCCTTTTGATATTATTCTTTTTTATCTGTTTTCAATATTTTTTAACGAATTAAAATGGAATTTTATGTTTTTTTTTTCATGGAAAAAAGTGCATAGGTGCACTTTATCCTTGATTGTTGGTCACCTTTTTTTTTTTGTAAATGCAATTTTTGTAAAATAAAAATTCATGAAAATTCCTGTTAATTTTCCCAATTGAAATTTTACTAAAGTGCAATTATTATTTATTTTTTTCATATCGAGACTCTGGAAGTGTATGGGCAAAAAGATTTTTGCTATCCTTTTGTAATTTATTTTTGTATTTTTTTATTATTACACACCAATTGCAGTTTTTATAATATTGATTATATTTTTGCACTACAGATGAATGAAAATAATACTAAAAAGATCGAAAATTCAATTTGAAATTACAACAGTAACAAAAGCAAAAATTTGGAATTGGACTTTGCAACATAAAAAAAAATGTTTTGTACAATTTTTTTTTTATAAAGTTATTTTTTGATCCAACATTTGATGGGAGTCTTTTAATGTAAATAAAATTCCTGTAAAAATATGTGTTTATAATATTGGTTTAATTTCCATTTCCTTCAAATTAATTAATGATTACCTGATATCCTAAATGTGTTTCTAATAACGACAAAGTAATTTTTGGTAATCCTTCAATAAATTTATAATTTTCAGAAACATTTACATATACATATATAGAATTTTTACTATTTTTGAACCGTTTGAACCGTGAAATTCAAATTATTAAATTTGTTTATTTTACGTGAGCATATGGAGGAAATGCAGCATGCTTAAGCGTAAAAGATATATTGTTTTTTTGTATGTTTGTCTTTTAAAACTTTAGTACATATTAATAATATCTCTCCTTATCCTTGTCTTCGTTAAATCAAAGATATCGTCGATGTTTTGCTTGTCTCCATTTCTTTATATTATGAAACAGCTTGTGCCGGATGCGGATTAGATACTTAATTAATAATTACTAATTAACTAACAGGTAAATGGTCCAATAAGCCGTGTCCCTTTCTTGATTCGTGATTATTTTCTCTTGTCAAATATATAAATGTTACCAAAGGATATACGAATATAAAAAATTATTACGATTTGTAAGGATCAAACTCAATTTTAAACGAATATAATAACCAAGAAATATTTTAGATTTTATTTTTCTAGTCCTTTAAAATATCAGTATATAAATTCCATTTTTTTATATCCTAATAAATCCTCGTTGCCTAGGTGACCATTACACAAAAAAAAAGGGAAGAAAATCAAGAAAAAATAATAAAAATTTTCTATTAATATATTTTTCTATAGTAAAATTTTTGAACATAATTTTTCAGGAAAATAAGGAGGACAGCAAAAATATGTGCAAAAATAATTTTGGCTATGAGAATGACACGAAAAAGGTGTGTTTCACAATTTCCATAGTCGGAAAAAAAATAAGAAAAATATTTGAAAATATTTGAAAAACTTACAATTACACAGAAAGAAATTCAAAAGTTTTAAGTTATTTTTCAGTAAAAGTTGTAATTTTGGAAATTTCTTTTTTGTGAACAACACACACATATAAAAATATTTTCACTTTTTTTTAAAGGATGAACAACTATTAAGGGTGAAAATTGTTTATAGTACATTTTGATAAATGTAAATTTTATTTATTATTTTTTTTTTTGCCTTGTCTGAAAAATAAAAGATAACAACTTCTATTTACTTTTTGAAGAGGTAAAAAACGAAACAAATTTAGACAAATTTTGATCAGATGAAAAATGACTATATTTTTTTATTTGAAAATTTTCACCAATCTTTTTATAATCTAATATTGTTTATTTTACCAAAAATTTATTGCCACTTAAAAGGTGCTGAATTATTTTTGTGAAAATATCATTATTTCGATGGATTTGATTGATGATGATTGTTAAACAACAAAGAAATTATATTACATATATACTACAATTTAAAGGATATCTGTAAGGACAAATTACCGAAAGTTGAAATAAAAAATTGCGAAATTCGCAGAAATTTCTAAAATAGATAAATTCTGATAAACAATCAGCAAATTTAAGTCCCTAATAGAACAAAACAATTGAAAATATCATCAAAATATAGGAACTATACTGAAAAAAATAAATAAAATAAAATATAACCGAGATCCTTTTAGCTCCTATTCCATATGGATAAGAGAAAAAATCGCTGACCAATCTGTTTTAACATTTTTTTTTTTCATTTTTGATAAAATATTTTACCCTTTTTAAATGTACACATTCAAAAATACCTTCAAATATATTTTTTTTACTATATACATACTACAATCAACACTCAATCAGTTCAATAGAATATTTCAACTCCTTTGAATTTATTTCGTCCTTTTATTTATATATTTATTTTTATATGAGAAAAATTGATGGTAAGGAATGAAAGAACGACGACAATGATTTTTTTTTTGAACAAATTGAAGATGGGTTGAAAAGTTGTGAATTTAATAATGAGACCCAAAGAAACTATTGCATCAATTAGGGCAGAAAAGGCTAAATAATTTGTAAGTTGGTTAACAACCTGAACAATTTTTTTTTGTGTTATGCATAGAACTATACTTTAGCTTTGTTATTAGTGTCATTAGGTTTTATGAAAAAGTAAGTTTTAATGTTTGTTAGTAATTTTTAGTTTTTGTAAATATATGTTAGAATTGATCTAGTTTTGAGATCCTTTTAGTTGCTTTATTTAATACGAATAATTTAAATATAATTTCGAAATAAATAAAGTTCTTTTCATCATAAAACACTTCATTTTACGGGAATATATAAAAAAAAACGGTGTCCTTAACGAGGACACAAAGGCAAATCAAGTTGGTCGTTTGATAACACCATAAAAAAAGAAAACTAATACCGAAAACAATAAATTTTGTATTTTAGCTATGATATTATGCTTTTTTTTTGTTTTCATTTTACCCAGGATATTATTCTTACTTTTGCATATAATATATGGAAAAAAAATCTTATATTCTTTTTATAGATTTCAATTTTTACATAAAAATCTGTTGTTCAGAGCTAGAAAAATTGCAAATATATTTCCTAAGTATTTGTCGGAAAAGTATTTATTATGAAAATATTGTGTTTTGTTTGTAAATTAAAGTATGTGTCAAGAGAAATATGACGATTTGTGTACATATATTGATTTTCTGATATAGAACGTACTATGGATTGATTAAATTATTCAGTAGTTCACGTATTTTTATTAGATTCTATTCAAAAATATTAGAGATAATAATTTTGTTTAAAAATAATTCATAACTTCCTTATCATAAAATAACTAAGTGGTGCTCTGGATAAAGCACCTGCGTTTCAATCGAAAGGCGCGAGTTTAAAATCCAGTTAAAAGCTTTGTAGTGTATTTTCAAATTCGGCTTAGCTGCCATTCATCATTGGTCTCTAATTAATGACAAAAAAGAGTGCAACGTAACCCATCTGCTTTGGTGTACCTGGGAGAAAGAAAACAATAACTTAAGATTTAGCAGGAAATAGCTTAATGATGATCGATTTAGATCAAAATAATGTAAATAAATGTAAAATAATACACTGCATCTAATATAATTTAAGCTTTAACTACTGCAAATCTCAGCAGATGAATGTATTTAGTGGCATTTGCATTTTAAGTAAATCTTTTAAAGTTCTTAGTTTGCTTAAGCACTACTAAACCTTTGCGAAAAGTTTTGAATGAAAAAAAAACTCTAAATAAATTGGTATACAATTACAACTTTCATATATTTAAATAATAATATCTAATATTACAAAAATGTCGTTTATCACTTTACCTCTTCAATTAATATTTAAATTTTCACAATACTTAATCAAAGAAAATCTGTCAGAATTTAATTTAATTTTCGGATAAAATATTCCATAATATTTTGAAATACTTTTACTCATCTCTGTTTAGATAATTCCATTTATTGTTTCTTTGATTTTACTTTACTTTTTTTTTGTTAACAAAACATTCTAAAATCCTTCGTATATCCCCAATAACACGTTGATGTGTGAAAATTTTCTTTAAATTGGTATCTACTATTTTTAATTTAAACAACAATTTTTTTTTTACACTTTGTATAAATACATTGAAATATATGTATAAATACATATATGTATAAAAATGTATCCTTATTTTCAATAATAGATTTTGAAATTCTTTTGTTTTACTATCAACTCTAATACAATAAAAAAAAAACTAATCATTTGCAAAGAAATCCTTTTTTTTTCCTATTTTTTTACAAGGAAAAAGACTTTATTTTTTTTATGACTTTGATTTCAATATAAAAGTATTGAAAAGATGTCAATTTCATTTAACAGATAAACAGGATAACAAATAACACTACAAGGATATTATAATTTCTTTTTTTTTTTATTATTATAAAAGGTATATATTTAAGGATATATAGGAAATTATTTGCCTTAGAATAAAGAAATTGTAGATAAATCCATTGTATTTATATAAGATACTATACCAATTATATAGGGTGCTACGTTTTCCTTTTTTTTTTATTACCCGCCGCCAAAGTTTGTCAGTGAATCTTGTTAAGGAAAAAAAAAATGTAATCAAATCAATAAAAAATATACTATATAAAAAAAAATTTAAAAGATTTTTGATTGGCAAATAATTGGATTTTATTTATGAGCTAAATTTTTATGTTATATACATGGAATTTTATAAATTATATACGTATGTATATACCTTATTTTTTTTATATTATTTCATTAAAATTTTGTATATCAAGAGAAGAGGATAGTGAAATTTTTTGAAATTCTTGTGTATTGCCCATATTATGTATAAAATAATTTAATTAAATTGTTTATCATAATAAATGAGGCAAATTTTGTAAAGATTTAAGAGATTTTTTAAGTTTACGATATATTAAGTTTACCACATATGATAAGAACAATTTATTAAAATATTTTTTATAATTTATAAAATATTAATTTTTGTGATTTTTTTTTTTTGGAGTACCGTATATAACTAATTTGGTATCTGCAAGAGTTAAAATATTAGTTTTATGTTTAATAATTTGGTACATACTCTAAATTCTTATTGAGTGCTTAAGATCAGTTTTTAAATCTACTTAAATAGAGTTAGTTTGAATTCGTGTTTGATATTTTGCTCTTGGATCTATACATTTATTGGGGATCATTGTGCTTAAATCATAACACTTTTTCGGTATTTTTACGTAGAGTTTATATTTCAATATAAAAGCCGAAATATAAAAATATTTCATATATGTAATACAATTTAGGAAACAAGTATCCAAATTAATGTTTTGCCAATTTGTCTTAATTATGGCGATACAATTTAGGAAAGACAGACAGCCCACTAATTTGCATAACTAAATTGGCATTAACATTTACTACAATAAATATTTAATTACAAAGTCTTTTATTGAAATAAAATTTTAAAATAGTAGTTTACTTTTTAATATATTAAACTACTATTTTAAAATGTTATTTCAATAAAAGACTTTGTAATTAAATAACTAAACTTTGTGTAGTTTTATAATAAGTGAATTTTTGTCAAATTATTCACAATTTTTATATACTCCAGCAAAACTTGAGGATTCACTGACATTTCCAAACTTCTTTTCCCCTCTAAAATTGCTTCAGAAAAATTTGATATCAAAAATTCTTTTAAATACAAATTTTCATCGTTATGCATAATCTATAAAATAAATTTTTTTTTTAATTTTATAAAAATATATTTTAATATTAATAATATGTCCGTTCCTCAATTTCCGTATTTCTCCATCTTTCTTTTAAATATACATATTTTCCTTCTTCTATTTTTCTTTAAACTTGTATTGCAGTTTTTGTTATCCTCAATAACCACTTTTGCGAAAAAAAAAACAAAAATTTCATCGACATTTTATTAAAGAATTTCTTTTTTTTTCACTAAATATTATCCTTACCATATATTAATATTTAGATAGAATTATGTTTTGGTTCTTTTCATACTTGTATTTTTTTTTTATCTTGCAAACTTTTATGTTTTCATAATTTTGCATATTTTTTTTTTTTTTTTTGTTTATCATAATAAATAAATATCTTACCGATATTTTATTATTGTTGCCGAAGGCTATATCTCCGGTGGAAAATAAGAGGGTATCTATATATAAAAAAAAATCATTATTATTCCTTGTAAGATGAAGAAATTAACAACAACAATGTTAAGGATAAACGAGTAAAAAAAAAATTTAATATTACAAAGAACCTTTTATTAGTTAAAAAGGCTATAGATTAAATATGGTTTAATTTTTTGTTTTTTGTTTATAAGGATGTTGTTTTGAAAGTGTGTGTATGCGCTAAATAAGCAATGTTTTAAAAATTCCACCAAAAATAAAATAACTATAAATTTTATATATATTTTTTTAATATTACAAACTTTTGATAGGATATAAAATAATAATGGTTTTTTATTTAGATTAACTTTATTTGTATTTTGAACAGGGAAACGACTGTCGAAATTATATGGCAACCGTGTAAATGCCGTGTATTTATAATGAAAAAATTTATTATTCGATATTTTCCGATTTCATGATATACAAAAAATTTAAATTAGGATGTAAATATATTATATTTATAATATTGAAACAGTTTTGTGTATTTTCATTAATGTAAATATTTACGATATTTCAATTTTTAGGGTGCAAGAATAGCCTTTGAGTTTTTATTAAATTAGATCAATTTTCTTAATGTTAAATTTTAGAAATGAATTAACTTTTAATCAGACAAGTGTCGAGTTGAAAATTTGAATATAATTAAATTTAAAAATGGAAAAAGTAAAGATTTGTTTCTTAATAATAGTTCTACCAACTAATAGATATTAATGTTCTGTTGTAATTCCAAGGAAAATTAGGTTTTTTCTATTTAAGGTCATCTTAGTGGAAATTATTTTAATTGTTTCAAAAATCAATTTCATTCCTTTACGATTTCATTTCGGAAAAGTTTAAAATGATTTTAGAAAAGTTTAATTGCTATTGAAAGAGGACGAAATTGTTTTCAGAAAATATGAAATTAATTTAGAAAAAGACAAAGACTAATTTGATTTGGAAATGCTACATATAAAATAAATTTTTACATTTTACCACAAAAATATATCCAGCAACAGTCAATTTTGTTGATGGTCATTTACTCACACCAATTCTTATATTATTCTCTATAACCAAAAAATAAGTCACATATAATAATCCAACAGGTTTTAAATGAAATTAAAGTGACATATTCAAATGAGACCAAAAATTTAATTACACACAAAATATTGAATTACCATACTCGGTGTCACCAAAAAACGATAAACAAGGCTAACGTAAATAATATATATGTAGGTGTATATTATTAAATGATTCCATTTTTTATTTATTTAATAAAATAGTCATGAATCCTTATTATGTAAATAGAATTTTTATTCATTTTTATTTGCCTGTCTACAGGACAGGATATTTTTTATAATTTACAAACTTATGTTTCCGTGTATATACATTCATTTACCCTCCAGTAGCTTTTATTTTTTTTGCTTTTAACAATAACCAACCTGATAAATAATTATATTTTATTTCTAACTTTTTTATAACGAATACACCATTAAAAAACCAAGTTTGTAAAAATTAAGTTATCGAGGTTTGTCTGTATATTTTTTGACATATATTCAAAAATAAATAAAACTCTTTATGGACATCCTTGTATTTTGAAACTTCTAATTATTTTATCGCATCCCCTGGATTAACAGCACACAAATAAATAATCCTGTCCAGTAAAAAAAAAAAAAAACAACAATAACAACAAAACATGACATTATCCTTCGTAAATAACTTGACTAAAATTTGTAAATACAGAACATTGCCTGATATATCTATAAAAAATATACTAATAATTGGTATACGAGAAGGTAGATTTTATGGGTTGTTATGATGTTGAATATAATTTAGATATATTTATTTGTAGGTGGTATAGCTTTTTTGGTTTTAATTCATTTTTGTTAAGGGTATTAAATAAAGCTCAGCCTATATTAGTTTACTTACTGATGATATTTGATTAAATAATTCCAAAGGATGACTTGCTTACAAGCAGAGATTAAATATAAATTGACAGGTAATACTATTAATATTGATTTTATTTTAATTTTAGTCCCTGGTGTTTTTTTTTTTTGTGTCGGGGGAACAAGGATCATTAAAATTATATATAATGATATACAAGAACATATTTTATTTAAATAACATCTTGTTTGTCATTTTATAAATTTTGGTTTTTTTTTTTTGGATAAATTTATATTAAAATGGACTATTGTAGTATGTGATAGTAATTAGTATTAATTGTTTCGTTTAATTTAATTAATTAATATTTAAAAATTTTGGGGGAAAATTGGAATTGGGTAAATAAAATTAATTGAAATGTTTTGTTTTTTTCTGGAATTAATAAAAGTTTTTAGGTTAATAGTATTTTTTACTGTAAGGTAATAAAATTGCATGTTTTTATTGCTTTAAGTTATCCTGCTATTAATTTGATATTAGAAATTTAATATATATCTATATGTACGGGAACGGGACTACTGAGTCTTTGTTTTTTGGCGTGAAGAAACATACACTTTATGTCAATGTAAAATAAATTATAAAAAGGGTATATAAGTACTTGTAAAAATCTCATTAAAATGGATAGATTAATTGTATGTTTTGCAATGTAGCGTTACCTGGAATTAACTACTAATTTAGAACACAACGAATTCTCTGACATTACAAAAACAGCATACAGTTAAATTACGTTTACACATATTTTTATTATTTATCTGAAATTGCCAGTTTCCATGAATAAACACGATTAAGGACAACATGAATTACGCCGCACAGCGGACTATATTAAAATATCTTTTACCTATCCTTACCTGTTCAAAAGTCTATGCAAAAAATCAAATAGCAACATTTTATATGTCCATTTGTTATGTTAAATGATAATTTGAAAAAGTTTACGCACGAACGGGCGGAATATATGTTTAAAAAATAATTAAAATTTTCGCAATATTATTCATTTTAAGAGTAAACTATGTTGCAATTAAAATTTTTAACAAAAATTTAATTCATTGATATGTTATTTAACAATTCTAAAATAAATTGACAAAAAATTAATTCTTCATTAAAAATTTATACATTTTTTTTTCACCTTGAAAAAATTATTACTTTTTGAATTAGCATAATAAAATATTCTCTTTTTTTTTTGTTTTTTAAATTAAAAATCAAAATCAAATATTCCAATATCTGATTCAGCGTCTGTTATTATACCATAATCTTCATCATCTTGATCACCAAAATTCCACCAATGTTTTATTATATTTTTAAGTCTTATAAATGATGATAGAGCCCATTCAAAATAAAACAGAAAGTAAATGCCTAAAACAGAAAACTATCAAAATATAATAAATATTTTTAAAGTTAGGTTGAATTCTAAAATTGCATTATGAATGTGTTTCTCTGAAATGGTACTATTTAAAATTGAGATAATGTATCCTGTTTTAAACTAATCATTAAACAAATTCTAATATTTTAGAATTCAGTCCATTTTAATTATATAATTTTTAATATAATTTACTTGTAGCTAATAACATTGCCGGTCCAATAATTAAAATTTTTACAGGTTGATCATCATTAAATGTATCCATTGTATTTATTAATTGGTTCATTGTAAAATATGCTAATGGTGTTAATGTTACTAAATTCAATACAATTTTAATACATGCACCAAAATATTGTGGTTGAAAGAATGACGTAAATAAACGAACATAATTTTTTGTATCTTGTGGAAAATTAAATGATTCTTTACATATTTCACAATGATTATCATTACGTAGTCTTATCCAACGTTTAAGACATTTTATATGAATAAAACCCTATTCAAAAAAAAAAAAAATAAATAAAAACTTATAAATGAAAAAAATTAATAAAATTTTACAATATTACTAACCATAGTACCAGAACAATTACAAGGACATTCAATAAGTTCAGTATCATTTCTTTTATATCGGCATATTCGACATGTATCACCTTGATCTGTTAACGATAGCCAACTAACATTTGTATTTGGTATTTGTGGAGTACTTGTTACATTTGGTAATATTGTATCTGAACCACTATTTAATCTAATATCTGATTCTATATGTACACTATTGTATAATCGTATTGCTGTTGTTTCAGATAATCCAATACCAGCAATATTATTTGTATATAATGTAAATGTACTTGGTGCTATATCTATAACACCTGAATCTGTTAAATTATTATTTGATAATGATAAATTTGGATTAATATTTAAATTTAGATCAATATTATTTATTTCTGGTGATTCATTATTCTCTTCAGTCATATTATTTTTTTTTTTTCAAAAAATTAAAAAAAAAATGATTTTTATATTTTAATATAAATTTTGAGTTTGATTACCGAAAATTATTTAAGTTCTTGTTTTTTTTTTTTTTGTTACTTAATTTTTATTTTTACAATTTTTTTTATGCATTTTTTTTTTTTATTATCCTTTTTTTTGAGTTACTAAAAGCCGAAAATTTAATTTAATTAAATAAATTTTAATTCATGTTAAAAAATATTTTAATTTATAATTTTCAATTTTGATATTTATATCTAAAGTTACTTAGAAAATTTCTTAATTTTTAATTTTCTTCTAAATTTATATAATCTATATAAAATAATTTTCATATATCCTGAAAATTAATTTTTTACTAAAATTAATTTAAATTTTTACAATTTTAAAAGTGTAATAGAAATAAAAATACTCCGACATTTTAGTGGACAGATAAAATTTATATTTTAAAAAAATAAATTTCTTTAACTTTAGGTTCATAAATCTTTAGATGGGTTCCGCAACAAAAAAAAAAAAAAAAAAAAATTCTTTTCAGGATCAGAAAGTTTTTTTTGTAGAATTAGTGAATCTGATTAGGGACAAAATTGTATACCTAACTATATAACAGTTAGAAAAAAACAGTATGAGTACATAGTATGATATTACACATTTCATATTAATGCTTCTCCAACCGCGATTACACAAACAGGATAATTTAATACGTTTTTTTCCGTCTTTTTTTTTCCTATGTGAAAATGTAGAAAGGCAAAATTTTAAAGTAGATTACTTTTTATGTTTTTAAAACATAAAAACCAAGGAAAGATAAAATATTCACTGATTTATTTATTGCATTTTCATGACCATCAGTTCAAGTTAGAAAAATAGTAACATTTAGATGACAGTAAAATATAACTAGGGTTGTTAAGAACAATAGTTAAGAACTTTTAAAATTTCGTTTATTTCTAATTAATTTATTGGAAATGAATTTTGAAATGAATTTGTTTTAATTAAGGTACTTAATTAAATCCAACACTGTAAGTTCATAAGTCCAGTTTACCATTGAATTAAAGATATTGTTGACGTACTATAAAAAAGTGCAAGAACATAGATTTATCAATAATAATAATTTTTATTAAATTTTTATCAAAAATATTAATTAATTTTTGCAAAAGATTATTACATCACATTTGTTTTCGGGTTTTCGGCTCACGTAAAATTTTTGTTTAGTAGATAAAAGGATTTTCTAAAAAAAAATTAAATATTTTACAGAACGTGAAATATTTTTTTATATAAATTTTACAAAAATGTTAATTTAATTATGAATTAGGACTTTTAATAAACGTATTACCATATTAAAAAAATCAAGTTAGTTATGAATAAAAGAATTACATCGAATTTACCAATTTATTTACAGATAATTTTTCGTATTTATGAAAAAAAATAATATAAAATTTATGTGAGTAACTTTAAATCAGGACCAAAGTCAGTTTTACGACTAGAAATGATTTCCTTCAAAATTTCAACAAAATTTTTTTATTTGTTTCTAAGCAATCTTCTATATATTTAATCATTACTTTCATAATCATTATATTATTATTTTATTAAAATATTCTAATAAAATTTATTATAAATGTTTTGAATTCAAGCAAGATAAAATAACTTATAAATGTCAACATTATATTTTTAAATATATATATAAAATATTTATATAAACCACAAAAATAGATTGTACGGAAATTATATTTGTGATTTGTTAAAACTTTACACGTATGAGTTTAAATGATAAATTTTCATTTTAAATAAATATCATATTTTGATTTATCATATTGTATGTAATGTGAAAAAAGATATTATCAATTTTCCAAAAAAAAATACTTCACTTTTTATATAATGTTAATACTTTCCTCTATCTCTTAAAAGAAAAACTCATTTTGCATTTTCTAATCCTTGAGAAAAGTTTTATTAGATATAGTTTAGAAATATTAGAACTTTATGTATGATGTACATAGTTTTCGGTGTTTTTTTTTTTTGTCTAAGATAAAAGTTTGTTCCTAGTTTTCATATTTAGATTATTATTGTAATTTAAACTAAACGGAAAATTGTTTATCCTTATTTTTACCATATATGTTGTTGAAAATGACGGAGGTGAATTTAACAAAAATTAACTGAAGCGTTAGTAGAAACAATCCTTTAAATAGTTTTCTTATAAATATGAAGTTTTTTTTTCGATAATTTTTAATTTTCATAATATAAATTTATAGAGTTTTGATTCAAATAAACATTAAAAAAGATAAAGTAAATTATTATTTTCTACAAAAAAAAAAACTATTTTTAAATAACATTACGTAAATTTGAAAATATTTAAATGTAAATTTGTGAAAAATTAATATGAATTTTAATAGATTTTAATTTTTAGATTTTTCAAATGTAGAGACATTATCTGTTTTGTGTTTACTTACAAAAGTACTTTCGATTTATTTTAATAAAAAGTTATGTGCTTTTAAGAAAATTTTGTGTAAAACTTCAATATTTTTTATTTGATTTGAATTATTTGATTAAATTCGTTAGATTATTCATTACTAGGGAAAAAATGCCCGTAATAGAACAGTTTTTACAGATGCAGTTGAAATATCGATGAACTTAAAATGTGTCTTGAATATAATATAAATGCAGGATTATTGGTGGACTACTAAATGTAAAATAATGTTGTCTAAGTTACAGAATTCTATTTGAAGGCATTCCACGAATCTCAATTCCAAAAGACTAACATCATTAAATTACTAAAATTCTAAATTAATCAAATTATGGTTAGGACATTTGAGTTATGTAAAAAAACATATTAAAAAAAAATTATTTTGAATATTTTAATAATAAAATTATTAAGTATATTTTTGTTAAAAAATCCTTTACTATTAATTAGTTATAGCGCAAAAAATAATAATATACACAAATTCCTGTTACCATAAGATACAAAAAAAAATATATTTTTCATCCTATTATTTTGATATTTAATAATGGTACCCTGTGAGCAACAATGCCATTATCTCTTCAAGATGATTTAACATAACAAAACAGAAACAACAACCAAAAATATTTCTTTTGACTTAAGCCAATTTCATTCGTGAGTTTTGGAGAAAAAAAAATCCCAATATGAAACCTTTAGACAAGATTAACGATATGTTCATCCGGAATTCATAAAAAAAAAAATACAACAAAACTGAAAAGAAATAAATAAAAATATATTATATTATTATAATAAAAAAAGGATTCTCTTCTAAATAACATTAGAATATATGAAACGTAAAGCATTTCTTTATACTATATAGTCTTTATATTTTGTTGAAAATTTATGCCAAATATTTAACTCCTACCAGGCTTTACAAAAAATTTTATAATGATTTTTAAGGGTTATAAAGGCGCCGTTCTTATAGATTTTTATTTTATTTTTAGAAATTAAAAAAAAAATTAGTTATGATAACAAAATAAAAATAATTTGTCCGTAAAAAAATCATTTACATAATTCTAATCAAGATTAATAAAAATATAAATATTCTTTATTAAAGATCCTTATTTTCTTCTCAAAAATTAAAAATATTATTGGTAAAATATTACCAGTCGAATGAAACATTGTCTTGAAATTGTATTCACTAAAATCGTCACTGGAATCAGAACAAAGTCTATTTTCACAATAATTCTGTTTTTTTATTTTCATTATAACCTAAGTGTTACGCTTTCTCGTGTGTTAAGCTTTGGTGCATTATGTACTGAGTGCAAGTCCCGTCCGAGTCATCAATGTTGGTCTAAATTTACTTAGCATGAAATCAGTACCACTAATAAAATTACAATAAAATGTAACTTAAGTAACGGCCGAGGCTATTTGTTAACAACAAATGTCTCACTAATTAAACCATTAGCTTGATGTAAGTAAAGTTTCTTCACTATAAAGAAATTTATGGTTCGGAATCCATGTAAAATTAGTAGGTCCATTACAATGTTTAGAAACCCTTAGTGGGGGGGATACACCCGATTCCAGCTATTGCGCCATTGAAGAGAATACTTAATACTAACAGTATAAAAATTGAATTTTAATAAAAATAAAAAATTAAAAAAAGAAATTTACATAAAAGTATGATATAGAAGAAAAAAAAACACTAGGTCTTACCTGTCCTGTCACCAGCTATAGTCACTTCATAAATTTCTAATAAATTAAAAGGATCTGCGAATGTCATGTCAATTCAAATGTGTTTTACCAGTTATATTTATGTGTAATACATCTTTATATAAAAAAAACTTAACTATTAAATGGCTGTTCGGAAAAATGTGCAAAATTCGATTAGATATTTATCTTCAAACAGTTATAAAACCTTTATTTTTTTATTAATCTACTGAACAATTTACTTAAAATAATTTAAATAATTATTAAAGCAGTCTAAAAATCATATATAAAAAATTAAAAAAATCAAATTAATCAAATATTAAATAAAAATAAAAAAATTCTAGAAATAACATATAAATATTTTACAACTTTAAAAAAATTCCTTGTATAATTTATAAATAAATAAATCTGTTTTAAATAAAATTATTAATTAATATATAAATTCTAGTCAAAGCGCTAAATTAGAAGTGTTTATTTTTTTTATTTACAAAAATATTAATAAATATATAATAGTTTTTAACAAAAAATTAAAAAATATTAACGAATAAAAAAATTAAAAAAAAACTATTCTAATAAAAAATTATATAAATTTAATATAAATTTATATAAATTTCAGTAAATAAACATATTGAGAAAGACAAAAATATACATAGGCAAAAAAAAATACAAAAATAAATAAAATAATATCAACGTATGAGTGGTTCATCTAGCGTATCTTGTCCATCAAAACCTTGCTGCCCACCCAAAATGTGCTGTCCACCAAAACCACCAAAACCGTGCTGTCCACCAAAACTGTGCTGCCCACCAAAACCATGCTGTCCACCAAAACCGTGCTGTCCACCAAAACCGTGCTGTCCACCAAAACCGTGCTGTCCACCAAAACCGTGCTGCCCCAAACCATGCTGTCCGCCACGTTGTGCAAGAAAAGGTATGACAACAAGAAATGCTTTTTTCAATTTTTTAAGAGTATTTCGGAGAGCTCATTGTGGTATGACAATTACCGAAATTGCAGTTCTTGGTGCCAGAAAATGGAATTGTATGAATGATCGGCAAAAAAGCAAATATATTAAAGAAGTAAAATTGTTACAAATTGATTATATCTTAAATTATATTATTATTATTATTATTTTTTCTATTTTTATAATTATTTATTTTTAGGCATGTTGTGCACGACCTTTTCGTTATTGTTGCCGAAGACCAGGAAGACCCAGTTGTTGTCCAAAACCACGTTGTCGTCCAAAGCCTAAATGTTGTCCAAAACCACGTTGTTGTCCGAAGCCTAAGTGTTGTCCGAAGCCTAAGTGTTGTCCGAAGCCTAAGTGTTGTCCGAAGCCTAAGTGTTGTCCGAAGCCTAAGTGTTGTCCGAAGCCTAAGTGTTGTCCGAAACCACGTTGTTGTCCGAAACCACGTTGTCCGAAACCACGTTGTTGCCCGAAACCACGTTGTTGTCCAAAACCTAAATGCTGTCCGAAGCCGAAATGCTGTCAGAAGCCTAGGTGTTGTCCACAACCACCACGTAGGAAACCTTGTTGTCCATCTGCTTGTCCATGCAACTAAAAATTTGACAATTCATTTTGTGTATAAAAAAAATTACATTAAAATTACAGTATTACATGTTGTGTATAAAAAAAAATTACATTAATTCAAAATTGATATTTTAATTTTTATTTTATTTCACAATAAATATATAATGTATGTTCTGCTATTTGGTAATTTATATATTATATATTAATAAATATATACATCTTAAATCATATATATCAATCGTTATTTACCTATATTTTAAGGGAATTATGGAAAATTTGGAAAGAGAAAAAAAATCCATAAATCAAACATTTGAGAGATCAAAGATGCTGAATACTAATAGTAATTAAAACTAAAAACTCAAATTTTATCATATTTATTTCTTCACACCTTTACAGTTCGCTGAGATTTCATTCTTATGCTGTTATGGTTCAAAATCTTATTCAACTGCTTTGACCCACATTTTTTGGGGGTCCAAGCTAATTTTCATTTGTTATTTTTATTATAGAAGCAGTCATTTTAATGTTTTGTGATTTAATCTATGTAAGTATATATTTTGTGTCATTCGAATATAATACCTTGTGGTAATCTTAACTTCAGTGTTTAATTCATGATAAATATTTCGTACTGGGACTGGCCCATATATCATACTATTTCTTTGATTATCAGTAAGTTTGTTGGTATGGAATATACTTTTAGTGGACAAATGTTGCGTATAAGAAAAATCATCATCGAAATGATTAATTTATTATGCACAAAGTATGTGCACAAGTTTGGCAATTTATTCTTGCTTTTGTTGTAATAGATGTTAACCTTATTCCAAGATATTTATATATTAATTGCAGAATAATTCGCTAATTTTAATGATTTGTAATTAAAATTTCATTCTTGCATATTGTCACCATAAAATTCTACAAAACTACTTAACTAAAATATAATACAATCTCTAACTATATAAACAAAACAAAAATAATATATTTAGAATATATATTTTTACAGTGTTATTTAGTTCTTAAAACTTTCTGTTTTATATCCTATACTTTGCATGGTCAGATAAAAAACGTAGGTAAATACTCAAGATTATTCCAGTAACTGGACGTCTTACAACGGAATAATTCAGTAAATTGGAAATTTATTTTTTATGCGCGAATTCTAAACTAATCAGCTGATTTAATCAGCTTGACTTCAAAAATTGATATTCGAAAATATTTTCAAAAAATTTTATGTGATAACAATTTGAATAGTTTTCAGGCACTTTGTTGCGGGACAAATATAATATACAAATATAAATGTCCGCTATAACGTTTACTATTATAGATTAGAAAAATTATTAGTGGCAGCTCCGGTGACACTGTGGCGGAAGTAACTATATTGAAAAATAAATTTAATTAGGAAATGGGAAAAATAATTAAGAATAGGAAATTTTGTTAGAATGAGGGAAATTTCGTTCGGAACGTTTGTTGGAATAGATAAAAATACAACATTATATAATTATTCTTGTCTCTGTATTAATGGAATATTAAGTTAATGAGTTGTTATTAAGGTAAATTGTTTGTCAAATTATAAATTAGTTTTTAAGGTTTACTAATTCAATATATAAAATACATTGATTAAGGATGTCCAATTTATATTTCAGGCAATTTTTTCTCATATATATAAAGTTGTTTTCTTATGGTAATAATTCCCCAGTTAGCTAATTACATTATTATTCTGAAGATTAAACAGGCTATCAAATAAACAAACTTACAACAAAAAAAAACAAGATACATACTGCAGTAAAAACTCCTTAAATCTGACCGCAACATTTTAGATATTTGGTTTTATTAGTTTTTTATATAACCACACACAAAATAAAAATTATATTTCTACACCTATTTACCTTGCCAACTCAGCTGGACCCAAAAAAAAAAAAATTATCCAATAAAATTTTGGATTCATTCCAATTTTTCTTTACTGTATGACTACCATGTTTTGATTATTTTGTATTATTTTTTTTTCTCATTTGGTTTTTAAAAGGATATCTTTAAATATGTCCAGTAAAGGTCAGTTTCTTACCAGGAAAACAATGTAAAATATTTGTTATATAAACGTTTTATATAAAACATGGGTTTCCGTAAAATCTATATGAAGACGTAAACAATCAGAAACGGAAAATTCGTTTTAGTTTTATGGCTGTTAAACAATTTTTCTACCTAAGATATTTTTTTTATTTGTTTGAAAATTTATTTGCCAAAATGATTATTGCAGTTTATTTTATAAAAATATTGCAGACAAAAAAAGATAATAAATGAAGAAGGAAAAAAAGAAGAGCTAAATTGCTTCTAGTTGGTTAGACAATAAAATTATTGTAATGAAGAACAGAATTTAAAAATATGTCTCTTTAACTGAGGTTTAGTTAGACAAGAATGTTTTTCATTTTATTAATTTCTTTTAGTGAATATTCAGTTTCAAATATAAACAAACATATTTACGATTGCTACGAACGGTTGCTCGAGCCATACTGAGGATTTCGTTTCCTGCTGCTCAGAAAAGATTTTGCAATTTCATAAAAAAGTTTCTTTAAGGATCTTTAGAAATTAGTGTATGAAAATTGGTTTAATTGGGACGCGATGAATTTCAGCTCTCAACTCTTATGTATCTATTTTATTATCAAAAAAAAATATCAACATATGCATATCAAAGCTTTTAAAGACTACATAAATTTTATGGAGTATTTTCATATATCAATAGTAATAATGATGTACCATTAATTTTGTAATTAAATAGATTTTCAATTAGAAAAATGAAAGTAGAAAAATGAAATACATACTTCTTAATTTAAGGAGGGAAACATTAAAAAAATATTAGAAAATTATGTAACAAAGTAGTGAAATCTGTTATTTTAAGTATATTTGTAATATTTTTATTATATTACATAGTTTGAATTAATTTGGTTACCAAATGAACATAAAAAATTATAAATTTTAATTTAGAAATTTAGTAACAGTTACGTGTGACGCATTGATTTTATTAGCTTAATCAGTTTTTTTTATTGACGGTAAATAAAAAATTTAAATTCAAATATATTTTCAAAGAATTTAATTTTAAGATATTGGAAAATTTCGATTGAATACGGTAAATTTCAATCAAAAATTTTATTGGTATCGACATGTTTAGTTAAAAATTTATAACAATTAATACTAAGCTATTATTCAAAAATAATGAGTTGTATTTAAAAAAGCATACATTTTCACAACAAATTATTTTAGTTCCAAACAAACCCCAAAATTCTATATATTTTATTAATGTTTAGTTTTTCGTTAACCAGTAATTTCCAATTGAAAAGCTATTAAAAATAAAAGAAAATTTATGAGTTTTCAGATATTTTTATTTTTATACAAACACACAAATTTGAATTAAAATCACATTTTTACAACCCTACATTAAGTATGTAATAGAAAATTTTATTCAATATTACATATAGTTTATTCGTATATATTTACCATTTTAAAGTAATTTGAAAAAGTTATCATATAAAAAAAAGGACATTTTTAAACCATATATGTGTTTTTAATTTAGTAATAAATATAAATCCTTGCACCCTGAATTTTTTTTTTTGGAAAAAGAAATAAGAATTTTAATGTTCGATTAAGATTTATAATGCATATATGTATGTAAAAATATATATCACATTATCAGCATATAATTGTCCTTTTTTTGTTGGTTGGTTTACGCAATATAAACATTAGATTAAATGTTATTTTAATATCAATGATTTTTATTTATATTTTGAAAGTTTAATTCTACAAGAAATGATTTTTCATTCAATAAGTGTCCTATAAATTCTTGAAAAAAAAACCTAATTTTCTAAAAATAAATAAAATAAAAAATCATCAAAATCTGTGAATTAAAACAGTTTTAAAAAAAAATCTACCATTTATTTTAAATTAAATATTTTTCTGTTTTTTTTTTTTTTATTGTTTTGAATCAGAATAATGTTAAAAAAGGATAATATAAAAAAAAAACATGAAATTTGCATATTTTACATTTTATTAAACAGGTCGAATGTAATGTTTGTTATCCTTGTACGATTTCTTTTCATCTGCTATTTTTATTTTTATTTTTTTATTATTGGAGGATATCAGTTTTCTTCCGTGGCGAATTTTTTTTATGTGCTTTTCTTTTTTTTTGTGCAAAGTTCAAAGATTGGCTGATTTGTATTTTGTTGAGGGTATTTATATATTAAACAATTGACTTGAATTTTTTTTTTAAGGATTTCCAGATGAAATATACTATGAATTACATTCTTTAATATTTGTTCAATTGGTCTATAAAAATGTAAATTTTTCGTATAATGAAGAAAATTTATTGATGAAAAAAAAAGGTATAAATTAAAAGAAGAAATAAATTAGATACGGTATGTAATATGTACAAAAAAAAAATATATATATATTTATTGGTTAACTCTGATTAAAAATATTTTAAGGATATAAATTTTAATACATACATATACCCTGATTTATTGTCTTTGATAAAAATAATATTTTTCGAAAATTGTATGATAAAATTGAACAAAACTTTTTAATTATTTTAAGAAATTAGAAAATTTTCAACTTCAAGTCATAACGTTTTGCAGCTTAAAACAGCATAATTTTTCAAAATGAATTCAACTTTCCTATGAAACCAAATATGGGATTTCTGATTTTGTATTTTCTATTTTAGTCCATAATTATGTTAATTCGTTTTGTAATATTAAGAGTAAGCGTTTAATTATGATATTTTGTTTATCAAGCTTGGAAATCCGCCTAAATAATGACAAATTTAATTTGAAAAACCTTGACTTTGGTGTGAAAAACTCTAAATTTAATTTCAAAATTTTATATTATCAATTAAAATTCATTAAGTGCAAGTGAGGTTTGCTGGGCATCAATTTGTTTAATAATAGAAAGGTATAACTATTATTCTCTTATGAGGTAAATAAGAAAAACGGTAACTTAATATTATATTTTCCAAAAATTAAATAGTTAATTTTCTTTACAAACAAATTAACTGAAAATATATTTTGAATAAGTTGATTTTTTTTTCTAAATAACGACTTTTTGTACCACAAAAAAACAATTATTCACCGTTGACATGTTATTCACTCTAACTTGAAGATCAAATATGACATATTTTACATATTTGTTATCAAAGGTATATATTAAAATTTGTATACTTTTCCAGTAATATAAAGTTATAAATTTTAGGAGAAAATGACTACTGGTTTTTTTGTTTTGAAATCTGTAAAATGTAAGATGATAAATTAATATGCATTTTTGACTTTATTTTAGCCTCAGTAGATAAATACACATAGACCGACAAATAATACTGCTGTTTCTCATTCAGAACACACTAAACCTGCTGTTTCTCATTCAGAACACACTAATATTACTTAATAATGTTCGTACTTGTTAAAAAGTATTGTATTAAATAGAAGTCGTTTACCATCGTCCCATCCTTACGATCTAAAATAAATTATATTTGCTCAACTACAAAAAAAAAAAAATTGATTACCTTATTTTGAATAAAAATAAAATTATACCTAAATTTATAATTTTTTTTTTATACAAATTTTATATTCAAAATTATTATAATCTGATTATTAACCATTTTCCCAATCGGAAAAGTTTTTTTTTTCTTCACATAATCATAAATTTTTATTAATATTATCCTAAAATTTATTACGAAACTGAATAAAAAAAAACAACTTGTCGTGTTAAAGTTTATATTTTCGCGAATTTGACTAAGTATATCAAATTATTTCTCATACTTTTTTCCAATCTAATAATTTATCCTTAAGTTGTTTACTTGTAAAGAAAAAAAAAACTGACAATCAGAGCGATTAAGGATAACAGAAGAAAAAAAACAACCAGCAAATTTCTACAAGCAAAAAAAATTATATAAGAAAATCTCTAGAGTAAAAAAATTAGTTTGTTTTTGTATAATGTTTCGTTTTTTTTTTTTTCTACTGTTGTTTTGAATCCTTATTTTGATTGTTATAATGTATTTGTAAAAGACCTGAATTTATTGTAGTCAAAATTGAGAAGAGGCGTACACACTCTATTAATCTCATGCGAGTAATAATCCTATCGAAAAACAACAATTTTGCGATTTAAGTCTAAATATATGATTTTATATTTTTTTTACGTATAAGGACGTTGCTTTTATTTTTTGTATTTTTACCCTTAATATTTGCGAATCTATACCTCGTCTACTATAGGCATTTGAAAGACAATAAAGATTATTGAAAGTCTTTGCCGTAGGATACCTATAATAATAATAATTCTGGATGATAATATTAAAGAATTCACGAAAATATATAATATATATATATATTACGTTATATATACGTAAACAAAAAATTATAAGAAAGGATCTTTTTTGAAAATATTATATTATATTTATGCTCATAAAAATGATTTTTTATATAAAACCAGGATAATAACAAATAATAATTATTGTTTTGGAGTACCTTAAGGCGATTGTGTTAAACTTTCTTAAGCAAGAAATCCTTATTTCTAAATGAAAATCCTAGATACAGTTATATATATATTTTTTTTTTGATGATGTTGCAAATCACATATAAACAGATTTATATTTTTGGGGAATACCTTATTTTTCATTGTATATAAAGGTTTGAATAAAAGATTGTATATGATTAAGAATTAGTTTATGTATATATTAAAATGGAAAATATGAATCCTTTTGTTATATATGAAAATATATCGAATATTTGAGCAAATATCCTTTTTATTAATAAAAATATGATAGATGACGATGCAAATACCTTCATATTTTCTGGGTTTTTTTTTTTAAATTAAAATAATAATTTTCCTGGAAATAGTTCTTAATATTAAAGACTTTTATTTAAAGTTAAATTTTCCAGGAGGTTTCCACTTTAAATGTTGAAAATAATTATAATATTGATATACATATTTATATTTTAATATTAAAGTACTTTATTGGAAATAAATCTGTAATATTTCGTCAACAATCAATTTATTTATATTACAAATAAGTCGATCTTGCAATTGAATAAATATTTCTGGTCCAGCTTGTTTTTTAGATTTAGATTTGTATTTCGTACTGTGGCTTGGTGATTCAATTTATATTAATTAACCAAACAAATTTAAATAGATTTATGTAAAATTAGTTAAATTATAAAATATACTACATTTGTGTTTATAGTGTTTATAGCAAATTCATATAAGAACATTTCAATCGTTACATATTTTTCCCAAAAATTATATTTAGATTAATTTCATATTTAAGCAATATTTAATTACCTAAAAACACTGAAAGAGTTTTTGCTTCCTAGATAATGTGTCTCACATTTTATATCTGTAAAATAATACGTATTTGACAAAATTTATAGAAAAAAAAAAACTTTAAATTTCATATTGAATTCTATTATATTTTACAATGTATATGAAATTTATCGCATAGAAACAATTTAATTTTGATTATAAGGACATGTTGTTTGTTTACTACTTAACCTAACATAGACAACCCATATATCCCAATCAATGAGGTGAACAACGTAAATCCTTCCTTCTTTACAGTAAGGATATTAGTGCTTCAATGTAAACAATTTAGGAAAAAAAAAATATATTTTTTTGTTTTACTACTCTGTCGTCCTTCTGTTGGTTGATTATGTATATATATAAATATAGACACTTAAATTGTGATGGAAATTATTTTTTTTTTTTTTTGTATGGTTTCATAGGAAGCAATCAACCTTAATCGATGTTGTAATCCATCACACATAAGGTTAAAAACTTTGTTATATACCATGTCATCTTTTATATTTAGCATTATTTCGGTACTAGTATCCATATTTGAAGAGGTGTTTTTTTTTGTCTCATAGAAGGCAGGATATTTTTTTTTATTTTATGTTCAAAATTATACCTTAGCATGCGGGATGGATTAATAATTTGATTGAATAGATTTTTTCCTCTTTTTTGTTTTTTTTGTTGTTGATGGCAAAATTATTAGAAAACATGTCATCATTTATTAAAGATAAATTGTTAATAAACAAAAATTGGTTTTTGTTTTTTGTTGTTAAGGAATAATTTTTTTTTATGGAATAATACATCAGTGAAATTATTGTATCATGTATTAAATTATATTTAATGGAAAATTTTATCATATACGTATATTAAAAGAAAATTTAATACTGCTGCATACAATGTTTTTTAAAACTGAATACAACAAACTTTTTCAAATTAAATTCGTCTTTTTTCAAGGGAATTTAAATTGATCAATGACGAATTTAATTTGGTTAGTTGGCTAGTATAGAAGATGAGACACCACGAATGTTATCACACATTCAAGACCCATATTGAACATTCTCTTAACCTTCCGTGATTTAACCTATTTAGTTGATTTTGTCATACGCTCTCTTTGCCGAATTTCAGAATTACTTCTTATGACTTACGGTATATCATGTATATTGTACAAAAAATGTTGGTCATACAGTCGTACAGAAAATGGGTAATCGTTCACCCATTGCAGGTTTTTTAAATCCCGTATTTTACGAATTTAAATTAAAAATATTTTTTTAATTTGGTTTGAAAAACGTTCATTTTAACCTGAAAATGGTACAGAATAACAAATTATTATAATTTTAACCTGAAAATGGTACAGAATAACAAATTATTAAAAAAGTAATTATTACAATCTTTATATTCCCAAAAACTAACATATATTGCTATATTTATATCCCGTGTTTACGGTACTAAAAACTTAAGATTTTTTGATTGACAAAATTATAAAATATTTTGAACAGAATTTAAAATTTAAATCAAAACCAATATTTATTTATACATAAATTTTCTAATTAATTTAATTAACTAAGATAGATCTATAAGATTACGGATTCAATTACAAAAAAGAAGAAAACTTGACCAATATTACCAAAAAAAAAACTTAAATCCAATTAAGATTACGATACCAGAAATTTAACTTTTAATAAAATTATAACCGTCTTATGAAACTTTATCTAAACTTTATTTAAAATTTTCCCCAAAAATAATTTGACCAAGAAAATGAATTATACAAATGTTTATCTAAAATAACCCATGCATATAAAACCATATATAAAAAAAAAACAAAACATAAAATACAAAAAAAAAAATCTTTTAGGAAAATTTACCATTAACTAATTAATAAGCCATATCTGAACTGTACCCTGTCAATTATTTTAATTTAGATATCTCCAAGGAGTATTTAATTTTTGTCCAATAAACTTGTTGTACTACAATACAATTTACAATAAATTTTTTTTTTTTTACTTTTGATAATACGGAAAATTTAGATTTTAAAAAGGATATTTTGTATGTATTAGTCACTCTTAGGTCGTACAACAAATTTTGTTTTGAATATTATTTTTAATTATTGAGTTAAGATAACATTATCCTTAAATCTAATATTATAGTTTATTGGAAAATTTAACATTTTAATTTTACTGAAAAATTACAAAAGGACTGAAAACTCTTTTGAACATTATTTAATAGAGTCATCTCTGATTTTTCTTTTCTTTTCTTTTTTTTGGGGGGGTAAAATGTGTAAAAGGATATTTTTATTTTTTGACTTTATATTCAAGTTATTATTGCGGCATATATGAAAGATATTAAATTTCTTGTTGGTTTTGCTTCTTTTTTTGCTGTCTAGATGACATTTTGAACTCACGCACAAGTTAAGGTCATCGAATTTCTATCTGTACTATAATTATACTAAGGGTCCTTCATGGTTACTTTATATACTATGTATGTATTAAACATAGAGATTGTCGTAGATGGCAATTAAAATGCTATATGTATCCATAAAACAGGATATTTTGTGATTCATATATATATGTATATACTGTACCGTTAGTTAAGGATAAGGTTTTAAATGACTTCAGAGAGTTCCAGTATTATATAGCACTTTAATAATGTACTATATATAGGAAAAAAAAAGACCTTTTGTTTAAATGACCACTTGGTGAATAGTTATTTGTGTTAACAGGATTTAAATTGCGTGTTACCATCAGGAATACCAATTAATTTTGATTATTTTTGTTTTGTTTTTTTGAATCAGGTTATTGTCGATTCAAATTCTACTAAAATTAAATGGGGAACTATTAATTTATGACATTTATGTATGGTATATAGAATTATCAACAATTTGATGATAGTATTTTATTGTATCATATCTTCTTCTATGTATATATATATATATATTTTACAGATTTATCTTAAAATATTTTTAGAAAATTTCTTTTCATTCATTACTTGTGTGTGAATTTGATGCCATTGAAAAGATATATTTGTAAATTTAATACCCTCCGGTCATTTTGATATTGTATGTATACTGATAAACAATAACAACAATTTATTAATAAAATTACTATTTTGTATATACAAAAATCAGAAAAAGGATACTTTTTAAGTAAAATTTGGTTATTTTTTTTTTTTTTTTTGTTTAAGGGGCAATTGATATTTTTAAGAGGTATACAATTATTTTTATATCTTTAAAAAGGATCACAATTAATGTTGTACAATTAAATTTTTGTTATAGGATTTTGATTAAGATCTTCAAGTGTAAATAAAGTTATTTTCTTTTGATATGAAAAATACTTAAAGGGAAAATTGTAAATTTTCTTGATAAATATTTGTAATAAAATTAGATTAGGTATTTTGATTAGCTGCTGAAATAAACAAGTTTTTGGAAAATGTTAAACAAATTCTTAATTAATTTTTCTTAAAAAAAATATTCAATTAAGTAATTTAATAATCTTGAGCTTATTAATATATATGATCCAAGTACGATTTTAAAAATATTGTTTACTTGATTTTCAACGTTTTTAAATCTAAATCAATTATCTTTTTATAAATTTGAAAATTACTATAACAATCCTTTTTTGTTTATTAGTCCAGGAATTAAAATCAAATTTTTCTCTATATTTTTCTTAAATACCTATAATTATATATAAATGAAATTCCTATCTATAAATATAACTTTTCTTTCCAAATACATTTAACAATTATTTCGCTGGATTTCAAAGAAAATCTTTTGAAAACACCATTAAATTAAAAAAGAAATCTAAAAGCCTGTACAGTAAAAATATTTCTTTTAGGTTAAAAAAAAAAAAATTATTTAGTTACATAAAAATTGTTCTTCTTTTTTTTTTATATTTTTTTGGTGGATTTATCTAAGCTCAAATAAATTTAATTTTCTTTATTTTCATTTGCATTTTGAACTTAAAAAAAAAAAACTTTTATTAATTAAAATCACTGCCAGTTAAAAATTTCTCCATCTCCAAAAAAAACATACTAAACTAAATACATCCTTGAAGATCAAGTTGGTGTTTTGGGGTAGCTATAATATAATCATCCTTTTTTTTCAATTTACCGCCACCAAAAAAAAATAAAGTTTTTCCAAAAAAGTAACAACAAATTTTCATTGTAATATTTAAGCATTAGTTTATTTTTTTTTTTTTTTTGTTAAATTGGCTTACTTAAGAAAAGAAAATGTTCGGGAAATTCTTTATTTTTAACCCCAATAAACCTGAATTTAATTCATAGTATTACCACAAAAGTAAAACTGTTTGGTTTTTTTTTTTTTTTCATTACACCCAAAACCAATTTCGTTAAGACAATGTTTTTTAAAATAGAAATGAAAAAAAAAGGAGAAATCTTTCCGTAAATCCTTTAATTCGGTAATTATTGCGGGTGGAAAGTTCAATTATAATAAATTTAAACAGATATTCACTTTCCCTTTCCAAAGAAATAGGAATGAAAAAAAAAAAAACAAACAAATATTTAAATTATTTGAAATTGTAAAATTTTCAATTTTCCAGATTTTATTTTTTATTATTATTTTAACAAATTTATGTTCCGAATAATTGAAGAAATATTCATTCTGTTTGTAGGTGAATCACAATTTTTGGTATTTTTTTATGATATTAATCGTATAATCTTTAGATTTAATTATATCTATATATAGCTATTATATATGACAGTGTTGGTTATCGCCAAATGAAAAAAAAAAAAAAATCCTTAAGAAAAATTTTTGCTTTAATTTACAAAAAGGATTAGTTTTTTCATCTTTTATATAAACATACATATAATTTTTGCACGACTTTTAGTTTATCTTTGTTTAGGAGATGATATTAAGAAAAATTATATCAAAATTGGCATCTTTTGGAGTCAAAGTATGAGTTTTATGAAAGAATTAATTTGGAATTTTTGTGTGTTTATTTGGTATCTCTTTTTTTTTTTTTTGAAAATTTGTATTAATTTCTTTTGATTTTTTTTGGTATTTTTTTTTTTTTTGACGAAGTATGAGAAGGACATTAAAATAGGACTCGATTATATAGAAAGTCAAAAAACATGTTTGTTTGTTTTTAGTTTTGATGGTAGAAATTATAAGCGATAGAAAGACGCAAAAATAAGAAATTAAAGTGATTTTTTTGAGGTTTTTAGTAATAATGCGTATATATACATACGTTTATATATATATAGATATAATTTTTTATTTTTATTTTGTGCTCTAATTAATTCTGTAGGCCATTTTTGGATATATTCTTATAAGTATATAATAGGATAATTTTTAGAAATAACCATTTTTAGTAATATAAAGAAAAATAAGAAGTTAAATTAGAATTAGTGTTGAGTAAATTTACCATATTATAGAATAGAAAATAACAAACAAACATGAAAATATAAAATTTTATATTCTTTATTGAAGAAAAAACCAAAAAAAAAAAAGAAAAAAGGATTAAATATGAAAAGAAATAGAGAAATTAGTAAAAGTCAAAATTAGATGCCAAAAAATTTTTTTATTTTGTATTTTTGTGTGGAATTAAGGCTAATTAAGACTATGGAATATTTAATTTAATGGAAATATGTTTTTAACAAAAAGGAATTATACAATATTTTACAAAAAAAATAACAAATTGTATTAGTAGATATAATTAGATTTTATTAAGAAAAGTTTAGAAAATATTTTTTTTTTGCTAAGCTCAGCAAGGTTTTATTTGCAATTCAATATCATTTTAAACAAATCGCCGAAATTGAATTTAATTATTTTTATTCTTTTTAATATTGGTTTCGATTACAATATTTTGTTTTGGGAAGTATTAAGTCTAGTAGCAGAATTCTGTATGTAATATTTTCTTTATTTACACCCATCCCTCAATTTGCACGATACTCGATTTACACGGTTTCTAAATTTACAAAAAAAAAAGTTTTTTAATGATTTTCATTTCATAAATTCTTGTAAATTTTTTTTGTTTTTATTTCATACGGAAATTCATGTAATTTTTTTTTTGTTTTTATTTCGTACAGCACTCATTTCATAAATTGTTGTAAATTTTTTTTTTCTTTATTTCGTACGGAATCACCGTTTTTTCATTAAATGTTTGCCTCGGTTACTCTGAACATATCTATGACTTTTCTACATATTCCTTGTTTCGATTTACACGGTTTAAAGGAAACAACAAATCGCCCGTTTTCATATGCAATCTGTGTCTCGTTTTACAGGGTTTCACTTTATACGGTTTTTTATGGAACGTATCTACCGTGTAAATTGAGGGATAGGTGTATATGTTAATTTGGGGGAAAAAAAAGAAATAATATGGAGCAGTTGTCTAAAACGTAACAGTTTTCGGTATTCTAGTATTTTTGTGTAGAAAAAATTAAGAAAATTGTAAATATTTTGCCAACTATTGCCTACTTAAAAAATTAGATTAAACATAATTCATATAAAACTATTAAACTAATATTTAAATATTAAGAAAATTGAACTAACTTTAAATAATTTTGCTGATTTATCAAGTTTTTAATAATTTTCTTATAAATTATACCTTATATCGTATATACGTAATTCAAAATAAAATTATATTTCCTTTACGCCCATTTAAACTTAAATTATTTTTTTTTTATATTCATATTTTTCCCATTTATTTCTATATATTTTTTTTTTTTGGCAATAATCGCGATTTAAAAAGTTATTTTCGTAACGCGTTATCTCATACACTATAAAAAAAAATATCTTTTAACATTGAAATAGCTTTTCAACTCCCCATACCTAAGCAATTTAGGATTATAAGAATATACATATCAGAAAAAAAAAACTAAATTATATTTTTATATACGCGATATGGCCATATAAATAAAAATATAATTTTCTTTTTTTTTAAATGGAGTTATTTAGATTTTTTTTTTCAATTTTCTTATCCAAATAGTGCGGAAAATGTGATTCCTGTTTGGCAAAAAAATTTCATATATACTACAAAAAAATAACGAATATTATGCAAATAAAATATGTGTAATGTTTTTTTTTTTATTTCTTATAAAGTTAGATAGAAAGAAAAAAAGCAATATTATCTTTCGTAGTTTAAGGAGGCCAATCAAATAATAATTTCAATTTTATTATGTATAGTTTATTTCGCGAAAATTGTAAATATTTAAGTACATTTTTTTTATATTTTTGTATAAGTTTTTTTTGCTTAAATAGGATTTAATAAAATGAATTATACTTTGATATTACAAAAAGACAAATTGTCTAAATTCATTTAAACAGAGTTTTTTTTTTTTAGCTATTCAGGATATTTTTAAACTAGAAAATTTTGATATGCAAATGAATAGAAATATATCAAAAAGATAAGATTTTGATTTTATTAATATAGTTTTAGTTTAACAGTCGAATATTAGTCTCGACAATGAAAAGACGGTTTTCTTATTATTACATTTTAAATTAATCTTAACATTTAGTTCTAATAAGATGAATAATTTCAAAACGCAATTTCGTAAGAGGAAAAATCAATATTTTACATGAATATAAAATATTTTTTTTGAAAAAAAAAATCAAACATATACCATTTTTCTAATTTTCATTCTATTTTTATTTTCTCTAAATTTTACAAAAACAATAAAAAACTTTTTCCATAATAAAAAAAAAATAAAACAAAACTTACAAAATTTATGATCCATGAACATAATTTCGTTTTTTTACTCTATTTTTTTTTTTTGCGTTTTACTGTAATTTTCCATCCAATATTAACAATCAAGGTAAATTGACTTCCGCTTGAATAAACTTTATAATTCAATTGAAACTTTTAAGGCTAAAACTAGAAACAACATAAAAATATATATCTGTATCTAGCGTGATATAAATAAAATATCTTAAATCACTTTGAAAACATAAATCTTAAATGAATATTGAGCATAAGTAATGTCCAACAATAAACAAGACATTATTGATTCATTTTACGAATGAAAATTTGTTCAAAATATTCAAAAAAAAAAACTGAATATTGAACAGTTTTCTTTTTTAGTATGGATTATCCTTGAGATTTTCACTTTACAAATCAGTATGGTAAATAATAAAAACTCATACTTTTAAAAATGAAAAAAAAAAAACGTTTTTTGATGGTAAAATCAGTGATACAAGGGTCAATACGCTTCCACATCCAAAAACAAAAAATTCCCCAAAATATACTGAATAAATATTAAACTTTTTATTAAAATAAATTTTGAAGTTTTGTCCACAAAAAATATTGTGCCCTGGAAAATATTACCAAATTTTTTTTTTTTTTTTGCATAGCAGTCAAACTATAGAGGGTATATAAGAATTTCTAAACAGGATAATATTTATCCGTCATCAATTTCCTTTTATTTATTTTGAAAATGAACTGTTTTGTTGTTTTTGTTTAAAGCATACGGATATGTGAAAAGTCCATTTTACCACATCTAAATATAAACTGAAAACAAAAACATTTTTACTCCGGTGAAAGATGAAATTTTATGTATATTACAAAACTCTGAAAAGAAATCTCATAAATAAAGTTGCCCCTCATTAAAATAAAAGGAAAATATGACCGACCTCCCTAAAAGTTCAGAATAAAGATATTCTTGATTTTCTTGGGGTATAATATAAATTTGTTGGTTGGTATATATTATAGTAAGTGTTTCTCGCATAATAAGGATATTAATGTTATATGCAGTTATGAGAACTCATATCACTTTTCGTTCAAATTCAATTGATCAAAATCATTAATGATATTTAAGGGAAATCTTTAATTTATGACAAAATTTTTTTATACAATAATATAGAAGAGAGTTAGTCTTGATTTAATGCTGAATAGCAATATAAAGATCATATTCAAGCGAAATAGTATGATAAGAAAAATATAATTCATGAAAAAAAACTTATATAGTTTTATAGAAAGTTTAAAAATAATTAGACAAACATTCTGTGATAATGAATCATATTAGGTTTAAAAACTTATCGGACAACTTGGTGGTTATTAGCGCATTATTACTACTACGTACATAAATTGTTGTCCAGAAATAAGAATTAAAGGGCTATAATAATATTTATGATTCCCAAGAGAATTAGTTGATTATATGTTTATAAATAATGAATTAGATTTTAGAGAAAATGAGAGATTTTAAAAATTTTAAGAATAATGTTATGAAACCGTGTTCTAACGAATGACTCATTGTAGTTTGAGGCTATTCCTTATATCAATATTTTATCAATTTCAGTACAAAATTGTAATTATATTTTTGATGACTATAATACTTCAATAATAACACAGCGTGTCGTCAAAAACTATTTCGTCACAAGAAATCAGTGAATACTGGTGATATAGAAGAGAAATATACACTTTGTCTTATCATTTGAATTATTTTCTGCAACTACAGATATTTATGTCAGTTTAAAATTTATCAACAAATCGAATATTCTGATTAATTTAAACACCAACTAAATTTCTTAAAATTTCTAAATTTATATTTTCATTTCGAAAAAAATTATTAATTATATTACTTTAAAAAAAAAAAAAATCATTAGTCACAATGTGTAGGAGTCACAAATAAAATGAGTACGTCATCAACAGTTCATAGTACACCAGTTTAAGTTTCAGTTCATTGGTACTATATGTACAACCAGTTAATTTTACCAACCGTAACAAATTAACCCACACCAAATATAAAATAGCATTCCATTAATCGTGGGTTTTATAATATATATGTATATAGAAAAGATTGCGTTGATTATGGGAAGGGGGTCAATTTTACTCTATGACTTCTGTTAAATATTGTCATCATCAGTGTAAAAATATTTTCTGGTTATTTTCTGATGAACGTGTTTACAACAAAACAAAACAAAAAAAAAGACCAAATAAAAAACAACCAACAACTAAACTTATATTCTCATCTTCGGTTAATCAAATTCAATTAAAACCAATTAAAACTTTATGAAGGTACATAAATTGCCATCATCACAATACAAAACACGAAATGCCGTGAATTTTATTGGTTGATTGTGATGACTACAGTGTTGTTATTATTCAGAACATAAAAATAATAATAAAAAAAAAAAATTGACAAACAAAATATTTGAATTGGAGGGAATTACAGATAAACAGAGAATTTGTGGTTGGAATGAAATTAATTTTGACTTGAATACTAAATGACAATTATTTGATGTAGTATTTATGGTTGTAAAAAATATTTTTTAAATTAACTTTTTACTAATTAAAACTATAGTTTTTTTTTTTAAAATTTTAATGTTAATGGTATTTAAAATAACTTTTGGGTAACTTTATTAAAAAATATATATTTTTGTAAATTGACTACTTTTAAATACAGATTGACAGATGATGATATTTTATGACCACTTTTAGAAACTCAATTATTGTACATTTAAACTAAAATATTATGTCACTTTTTTCATTTATGAAAACGTAATTTTGAGACAATTTCCTGCTTCTTCTATAAATTAGGAGGAAATTGATGATACCATGTTAGAAAAAAACATTTAAACTCGTTTTATCTCAATTTCTGTAGACCATTATTATGTTGTTGCCACTAGAAATAGTTGCATTACTCCTTATTGTAGAACCTAAATTATTATATGATTAAAATAAAGAAGTTACTGTACCCTAATTTGGTAGTAATATTTAATTTTTATATGCTGAAAAAAAAATGCTACGGCTGAAACTACAAAAGAACGACTGCAATAACCGAAATTCAGTGTTTAACTCTGACTTACATTTATTGTAATTAAAACAAAATGTACTACATCGTAGAAAGTTAGTAGATATTTGAAAAATTATCAATCTAAATTATATATCTTTCAAATTACTGAATAAAATCCGTTCATTTAAGTAGAAAATGCCCTCATAATTTAAATTAAGTAAATATCTCAGGTCACAATTACCCATGGCTTTATATTCTGCATATATAGTCACTAATAATATATTTATTTATATTCTTTTATAACCAAAACCATCAGAATTCCAATTGAAGGATCAATTAAGGTGATCAAGTTTAATTGAAGTAAATTTATCGAGGTACGTTATATTCTTCATATTTATTTTTATTATTATCTACAAAATATTTAAGGTTATTTACTTCTGCTGGTTTATTTAAGATCATTTAAATAAAGTTTCTTTCTACATCGTTCATCATAAATGTTGTTTTTTTTTACTTTTTCAATTTTAACATATAGTCTGGAAAAGTAAAAGCAAACGAAAAATGATTTCAATTTTGATGAAAAATATAAATTTTTGTTCTAAACATTTGCCACGATGAGGGTATAGAAAATATATCTCAATCTTTTTCATTGAAATTGAATGCATTATAAAAATAATTATTTTTTATTGTCAGTTCAGTTCTGTGTTTTTTTTTTTTTTTTTTATTAATATTGATGGGTTTTTGTTATTGAAGAGGTGAATTTTTGTGTTGTACGTTCAATTTACGTACCTAAAAAAGAAAAAAGCCTTAAATTTATATTTATTGTATGCTAGTTAAAATTAATTTCTTATGAATTTTTTTTTGTTGAATGTTGAAATTATGTATTGTGCGGGTTGACTTGTATATTATAGATGACTAATATATAATTTTATTAAATTTTTATATTTATGTAATGAATTCTATAAAATAATATTGAGATAATATTTTCCACAACAAAAAAATCTTGTTACATTTTTTCTCATTTAATTAAGAATATCATTTTTATTCGTTAAGTTATTAGGGAAAATTTGCCTAAATCGTACCACTGTTCAGTATTTTTTTTAAAATAGTGGAATTTACAAATGGAATAAGGGCTAAAATAAACAAAGATTTCAAATTTTTACCAGAAACTAGTACCGTACCATCTAATTTGTACAGGTACAATAATGGATTATTGCTCGGTGAATTTTGAATTTGCTTTTTTTTTACTCTATTTTCGAAGAAAGTTTTCTGAATCTTGGGTCTAATGCGGGCAACTGGACAGATGATAATATTTACTACAATAATTATTTAATTACAAGTTACAAGGCAGTTTAAAGAAATAAAAGTTTAAAATTTTAAAATAATAGTTTAATAAGTTATTGTAAACTACCAAAAAGATTAAATCTTTACTGATTTCTTAATCCAAAAAACCTAGTTCGTACAAAAACTATTTTCTAATCTAACACATCTGAAACTTAAAATGACAATAAATAAATACAAGTGTGGTCACCTAATTTTTATTGTGTATTATAACTTATTTATACCACGTTTAACACAATCTTTCATCAATAGATATAAATTATATTACTTAGTTCCCGAATGCTAGCTTGTACGAGTTAGGAAGTGGTACACTTTTATATTATTTCGTTTCCGAATGCACGCAGGTAGAAGTTATGACACTTTCAGTACACTTTTGTCGTCTATCCCCTATATTGCTTATAGTATTTAAGATGGAATCTTCGGAAAAGTGAAAATTTTTCAAAATATGGCTAATTTTTTTTTTCTAGAACTACTAATAAACTTGAAAAAGGGATCACAAAATTATTAGTTTTATAAATATGACAAAAATATATGACTTGAAAATATTTAATCAAAATAATTTCTCTAATGCACTATTAACGTAAAAGGGATCTACTAAAATCATAAATATTTTAAGGGATGAACCAAAAAAAAAGGAAAAAAAAAACTGTAACAATAATAATAATATTAATAATATTTAAGTAAAACTGCATACAAATAATAAATTTTCTTTAATAATATTGAAGAAATGTTAAGTAACCGAAACAAAAATATTTTTCCACTAAGATTTTTTTTTGTTGTTGACTTCATCAACGAAATGGAAAGGTTTCACCGAAAGCATTAATATACGAAACACATTAAGGATAATATGATTGTGTATAGTGCACAAAAAAAGAGAAAAAAAATTAAATTGGCATAATCCTTGAATTGGGGTTAGTACATAAAACGTATCACGTTTTAGTTAAATTGAATTAAATTCGCATGACAGTGAATATGAAATGGCTCGGTGAATTTCGAATACTCAACAATATTAGACTGTCATCAGGATTTGCTCTTTTTTCATTTGTTGTTTTGCATTATTTTCGGAGAATATATCCTGAATCTTTTTAGTAGCAGATTGGTGGCAATTACAAAAAAAAAAAATGAAAATTGCGTGCAAAAAAAATTCTTTTTTTTTTCTACGGTTAGTTTGGATGACTGTTTTTTCGCTATAGAGTATAGTATAACGAATTAAAGTGTTGCAAGTCATTAGAGTGATGACATGTTATATGTATATATATAATGTTAAATATGGCTAAAAAAAATTTTTAACAGAATGACAGCATTTGGTTAAATGCGTAAAGATAAATCCAATGAGTTAAAATTTTATAAATAATGATATTGATAGAAGCACCCTTCTTTAAGTGTACCTAAGTTTTATAATTTTTTTTTATGTACTTAATTCATTGTTTAATTAAGTAAAAATATTTTTAAATAATACTTTTTTAATTTATATTTTTAATAAATCATTTACGTAAAGTGATTTTTTGGGATTTCTGCAAAATTAGAAGGATAAAGCTTATATTAATATATTAAGGATATAGTAAAATTGGGCGATAAAGAATAGAAAAATTTAGCAAGAACTAAATTTGATTTAACCCCATGGAAAATTAATTGAAGAGAAGATTTAATATGTCACTGATCTTTCATTGTAAGGGTAGTCTATGTAATTTTCGAATGGATCGGAAATATTTTTTAATGTAACATTCGACTCTAATAAAAATTGATGCTGTGTAAAAATAAAATTTTACAATTTTTTATTGGAAATTTGGTATTCTCACTTTTTAAGCTGCAAGTTGAGTAACATACAACTAATATTAATTTTATCAAACCGTAGTCTAGTCTAGACAATTACTATTAATAACTTATTTTACTTAACGTCAAATTTAAGTATTTCACAAAACACTTTTAATAAACAAAATTCATATTATTATTTGTTAACATAAAAATATTCCCATTAAATTTTTCAAATTTCTTTAATAACCAATCTCTTAGTTAACATAAATTTACTAGATTAATTAAATGAATATCTAAAACTATAAAAATATATACAACATTCCTATATTATACTAACTTTTTCATTAAATTTTATCACATAAATATTTGCCATACCATTTAAACGATTATCAATAAATTTTTACTTTTATTTATATATTTTACGTACCCAATTAAACATAAATAATGATCAAATATCCTTTACCTAATATTCTATAATAATATTTTTTTATATTATTAAGTTTATTATTTTATTTTTACTTCATCCCGAAATCACCTTAATTTATTGAATTTTATTACCTTCTGACATCAACAAAAATATTTATTTATTTGTTTATTTATACATAAAATTTTTTTTACAGTCTTATTAAAAGGAATTATTTATATTTTTTATTGATATGATGACGTTACCCTAATATTTAATATTCAATATCCATTAAAATATGGTTTATAATAAATTTTCTAATATTATATAAAACATAAATATTGCAATATATTATAAAATATCCTTAAGAACGAACGATACCAATTATGAATATAATGAAATCAATTAAAGATTTTAATAGAGTTTTGGAGAAGAAATATTTTCATGTGTTTATTATTTATCCGTATAAAATTTTCAAAAGGAACATTTTATAGGATTATATATATAAAATGGAATATTATGTACAATAATATACATACATATACATCTGATACCGAAGACCATATACTGAATATTACGTATAAGGATATATAATGTTGATGACCACAAATAATTTTATCTTAATGACAAACTTTAAATGCATTTTCTTGTAATTTTATAGAAAGCCCAAAGCCAGATGAAACTTTATAAACATAATGGTTTCATTTAAAATATAAAGGAAGAAAGAAAACTAGATAGTGTACATAGTATATAAGAAAGTGGTTTTTTACACTATTCAATAAAATATTTCGTATAGGGTTTTCTTAGAAAGCTTTATATTTCTTTGAAAGATAAGGAATAGTTTTTATTTCTTTTCATTCGAAAATATCTAAACATTTATAATATATTTGATTTCTTTTGATCGAAGTTTGAATTTTAATCAATAGATTTCATATTTTAATTATATTAAATGTAATTTCTTGGTTATTTAAAATGAACTGTCTTTGATAACTTAATATCGATAATAATTAAAGAAATAAAAGTTGAATTTGTTTTGATATGAAATTATAATTTGTGTAGATTTTACACAAAATCTACAGAACAAACTAGTTTTGGGAGAAGCCATTCATACTATAACTTTGATATAAAAAACATAAATAGAAATGGAAGCAAGAGCCTTCTAATATATTTTCTAACGAATACAACAAACAAACTGTCCTACACAAACTAGTAGTTTTCTTTCTACTATTATCCGAAATTTTAATTCGATTTCACAAGGATTCATTAAAAAACTCAAATTTCAAACAAATTACAGGAAAAAATATATGTTTTTAATTTTGAATGAATATTTCAATTGTCATTTATGTATTTTGATATTTATTTTGACAATTCGTGGAGTAAACGAAAAAGACAAATATAAAAGGAGGTCGTTTCTAGTGATAATTATTCTATAATGTTATATAATTTAAATATTGCATTGAAATGTAGATAGAACTTATTAATTATTATATTTAATAAATTCATAATAAATGATTAATATTTTTAAGGATACGAAGATTCACTAAAATAATGTCAATTATATCGAATGATATCAAAACTATCCAAAATTTATTCATAACACTCTGAAAAAAGTAAATTTTAGAATTCCAGTCAATAAGTAAGTTGGTGTTCTTCTCTTCAAATCTACTTTTTTTTAACTTGGATAGTTAAACTATATACGCATAAAAACAAATTATTAATTAAATTTTTTAAAATTTTGTTGTAATATTAAATATTTTCTTAAATCCTGTAAAATACGCTTATAGTTTATCCTGTTAAAAACTTATTTTCTTCTTAATTAGTTTTATACATATTAAGAAAAATGTTCATCATATCATAATTATTTATCATCTTAAGCAGAAATTTAAGTTTTACTTAATTTTTATAAAATGTTAAGTTCAACCCATACCTTTAACTGTAAGAAAATTGAATAGAATTTTTACCGGAAACAGGATACTGACAAATGGTGTTGTTGTCCCATCCGTTACCGAAAACTTTGTCGTCTCCTTAATATTTATAATCATTAGTAAATATATTTAGATTTTAAATACATATTACGTATATAGAACAATATTGAGAAACTTTTATAATATTTAATAAAAAAAAAAAAATAGAATAATTATTTACGCTCTAATGATGCATAATATTGCTAAAGTTTTATCGCAAAAATATTTTCTCTGTCTTGTGGGTCAAACTTTAAAATACTTGGTCACCCTAATACATTATTTATAAGATTTTTAAAGTCTATTTAACCCTTTGATATTAGTTTGATATTTTGCACGTAAATACCTTTTTTTAGTTCATTTGGCCATTGAAAAAATCGATATAATTTAGTTCAAAATGCATCCTTTCTAAATCATGATATTAAAGAAAAACCTTTTAAGTTAGACAAACTATGCATTAGGTTATCAAAATACAAGCAGATGTCTGATAAATCGAAATTTTTTAATTGCATAGTATACCCTCTGTAAAATACAATCAGTGCTGAAACCAGACCATTAAAATGAACTAAATTTAGCTCAAAAACCACTAACAGTCAGAGCACACGTTCAAGGTAGAAATTTTTTACTTTTTTTTTCTAACGGTTTATTTGAGATTTTCACTGTATGCACAATAATCTAGTAAATTGATAAATTCAGAGTTTGCAATGAGGGTTGAAAAAAAAATACCCTCTTCTAAATACATAATCCAATCTCAGAAAATTTTGGTCTGGCATTATTTTTAGACAAACTTATCGTTCAGTTCAATCATTAAGGACACACATATACAATGAAAATTTAAATCACCTTTATATTTTTAGATAATTTAATTCCTCCTGAGACTTTTACGTATGGGATAAATTTTAGAGGTGCATATATGTGTGTGTATTTTAAATGAACATAATTTTTGGAAATTTAAAACTCTTCAATAAATATTTATAGAAGAAAAATAGAGGGATGGCACGTATTAGTCAGCTAAAATGTATAGGGGTAAATATATTTTTGAAAGATATGCCATACGCATATTTTAAACAGGATAAAGTGAGGATCGATGAGATTATAGTAAAAGAAAATTGTGTTCAACTGCGAATGAAGATTACTATTATGCGCAAGCAAAATTGTAATCTTCGTTCGCAGTTGAATACAATTTATAGCCAACACACAAAACTACTTTTTATGAGTCAAATGATGGAACTTTTTATTTTGATTCTAAAATAGCGATTACTGACAATGATATCCAGTTCAAAGTCTAAAGTCATGTGAATATCATCAAATAAAAACGAAATTTTATCCAATAAAAAAAAAAGAGTAATGACTACGATCAAACTTAATTACTTTTCTATATTAAAAATGACTTAAATGACAGAAGACCATCGTAATTTTGATCATACTTCAACTATATAGTTGATTTGAACATAAAATTACATTTATGGCACATGTCCAAATCAACATGAAATGAAATATCATTTTCAATAACAAAACATTACTTTACTTTATAAGAAAAGTTTCCATTAAGGTATATCATTTATAAATGAAATATATTTCATCTAATTATTGTTTATGAATTTTTACCCTGATTAAAAATGTCATCGAAAATATTTCCCAGCATAAAATATTATCCACGAAATGCAATTAACTAAGCAATTGTTATTATCTGGTTTTACAATTCACATATGCAAGCATTCACTGGCCCTTTCACAAAATATATTCATCACAAATCTAATCTCATCTGGGTGGAATTAAAAAACCTGTGAATTTATTCAAAGAATATTTACGGTAACGAATAATGCAAACGTTATGATAAAATCTACGCATATGGCATAAAGTGGGTAGTTGTACGGTTCAATTCACCTATACATCATAAATTGAAATTCTTAAATTTTTTTTTTATATAAATTAAATATATGTATACATATACACATTCATCATATTATATCCTTCCTCATTTTTTTTTTCTGTACAAGTGATTAAGGGTTCCTTAAAAATATTTTTTTAAAACAAAATATCGAAAAATCCTGAAGAGTAACAAAAAATTATCATAATACAAGAAGAAAAATGGGAAGAACAAAATATTGGAAAAACAAAAAAACAAACGTGTCCTAATTTTTTTTAATACCTTTTGTCCTTAGGTGTTTAATAATGATGCACGTGGCGATATTTTTCTATGTATTTGTAAATAAAATTTAAATTATAGTTATTGTTCTAAAAATGTATTTTACAATAATGAATGGAATTTTAATACAAAAAGAAAATATGCACTTGTGTGTCGATTAAATCCTTAATAAAAATACTTACCAAGGTATAAGGATATTTGAAAATTATATGTATTATCAAGGACATACAAATCCAATTGCCTTAAAATGTACACATGTTCAAATATTATTTATATTTTATTTTCAAATATGGTAGAAGAGCAAAAATTGGAAAATTTTAATGGGGGATGCTGCATAAAAAAAAGGTGGTTAAAAGGTATTTATTCGATAAAAATAAATACAAACCATCTGACAATCTGACAGGGTTCTTTAGAAATTTCATAGTATGAGTGATATTATATTAGAAATTGGATATTTTGTTGTTGTAGATGTATATATGTGTATGGTTCATTAAAATGGTTTTTTTGTAAAGAGGCCCTTAATGCACCTTGATGAGATTTTATGGTTAGTGTCGGTTTTTTTTTCAGACTCGAAGAAAAGGGTTGAATTAAAACTGAGGGTATTTATGAGAATTTAATTTATATCATTATTCCAATATAAAGGGAAAATATTTATTTGTATAATCAATAGTTTAATGAAAAATATTAGAAAATTTAATAATTTATTGATATTGTAAATAAATAAGATTAAACTTTTGTTTTGAAAACTAAATTTTCTAAATGTTGACAATTTCAATTAAATTTTCTATTGAATTTAAATGTAAATAAATTGATCCCAATAATCAAATGTACATTCAACAAGCCAAAACTTTATATTACTTCATTTCTACATTTATTATATAATCTTTCTTTTTTTTTTTTGAGAAGGATAAGAGAAAAAAAAACACATCGAATTGAAATCATAACTGAAACATTTAAAGACGTTATGGAAATTTTCAAGTAAAACTTTTCAAGAAAATCATTTTCTTATGAATATAATCATCAATATCAGAAGCAATATTCTTATTGGTCTATAATATCTATACACATATATTGAATAGACACAGGATACAGGATTTTGTATTTCAAAGGAAAACTCATTTAGAAGAAAATTCACATTTTAAAATCAGAAAATCTAACTATATTTACATTTATGAATAAATGAAAATCAGGAGCGCAACAACTTTTTCGTGGTTAACCAAAAAAAAAAAAAAAAAAACTTATATTTTTGAAATGGTCATGTAGATATCCGTAATAAAATCTTAAACATCATTTTCATATTTTTATCTAAATTTTTGTAAAATATATATAGAAATAAATGTAAGGAAAAGATATGGAAAAGATTACACAAATTTAAATTGAAAATAAGTATTAATGTTCAAACTTTCATAAAAGTAATGAAATTTGATATAAAGAAATTAGTATAGTATAATGTCTCATATAATTTTAAATTAGTTTACAAAATAACATTATTTTTATATAAACAACCTCGAATTTTAGATTATTCCATAGAAACAAATTGAATTTAATATTTAAAATGTTGGTCAAAATTTGGATTACTTTGTAACTTTCTTTCAATTAATTGGCTATTCTTTTGGTTTTTGGACAAAACTTTAATAATAATTATTTACTATAGTTCACAACCATTTATTGCTTTAAAATTTGTCCTTGTATGATTATTCGTACAGTATGATTGTTCAATTTTTTATGTTAAACATAAAAACAAAAGCAGTAAAAAATTAAGACCTTGAGTTTTGGGTAATTTTATTAAAATATAATGTTATATAATTATTTGTAAATTGGGTATTTAAGTACAGATTGACAGATGATGACGTTTTATGATTTTATTACCACATTTCCTGTAAAAATGTAATTATCCATGAGACATGTAATGCATTGAGTAAGCTTAGTTTGAATAATTCTACTTCAGGTTTAGTTTACGAAAGCTTCTAAACGTTTGTGATATTGACATCTTAGCTCTTTCTAATTTTCATAGATTCATTAATAAAGGACTAACTGAATCCTAATTAGGTAGTATTATTTATTTGTTACTTGATTCCAAAAATATTCATAGTTTTTCAAATATTTATTAACACTAATAATAACAAATTTAATCTCTGACAAACTACTGAATAAATCCAGTTCATTTAAATAAAAAATGCCTGCATAATTTAATTTAAGTAAATAATCTCAGCTAACTACTACCCATGTTTTTCTATATTTCTGCTTTAAGTCACTAATAATATATTTTTTATATTTTTTTTAGCCCAAAGCATCCAAATTCGAATTGAATGCTCAATTAAAGTGATCAAGTTAAATTACAATAAATTTATTGAGGTAAGTTATATTGTTAAATATTATTTCTGGAATAAAAAAACATGTTATTTTAGTGAAACAGATTCAATTCTTTATATCCTTCAAATATTGTAAATTCTATTAAATATATGAAAGCTAAAATATAATAAAACTTGACACTATTAACATCTCCCGAACCATAAAAAAATATATGTAAATTTTTATTGTTTTTCATATTAAATGTAAATTAGATAAAAGAAATCCTAAAAATTCTATATAAATAATTTAATGTTCACAGTTCCACATAATTTCTGTAAATTTTCTTTTCCAAAATTTTTATTGTTTTTCATTTTTTTTTTTTTTTTGCAACACCGTCAACTATGCAAAAAGGAGAAATATTTATAACCATATCAAATCTCTAATTTACAATAACAAGGAACAATAAAACTATTTATACATCAAGATTGCATCCTTTTTTTATCTCCCTTTTAGTTTCCTAAAAAAAAAACCTAAAAAATGTAATTCAAATAAAATAATTTGTTCGTTTAGGTTTTCAACTTTTTTTTAAATTCATAGAAATTGAGTTCTTCAAATAATTTGAAAATATAAACTTTTCCCATTACATGAGGGAGAATGAGTAAAAATTACACCCCTCTCGACCTAATATACTTTCACTTTTCAAGAAAATTTTACAAATAGTGCATTACCCACTAAAAAAAAAAAAATTGATATAATTTAATGTAATTCAATACTGTAACGATAAATATAAATAAAATAGATTCATAAATAAAAATCGCATATAGATTTTTTTCGCAATAAAATTAATGACCTGAAGATGTTCAGAAAAATTTATCCTAGATTTATATAAACTGATACGTAAATTTATTGTCCTAATGCACACCCTGGTCGACTGTCGTATACTTGTCCAATCAACTAAATAACAAAAACTGAAAAAATATATATATGTATATGTATCGTATAAGAATAAGAATTTTGATCGCGAATATCCTTGTTGAAACAACTTTATATCAAAGTATATCGAATTCTTATCACCCTCGTTGGCAAACTATAATAAAAAAAAAAATTTCCAGGATTTTTTTTTTGGTGTAAAACTCTCTCAAATATCCCCATACAATAAGACTATTTTGCAAGGATAATATACGCACTTTAATATATTTTTCTATATATGTATATATATACGTAATGAAATGTATTACAAGTGAAATGCATTTAAAATATTATATCTATATACATAGATCATAGTAAATTGATATCCTTTTTCACAGGATGTCCTTTAAATAGATTGAATTTTGTGCAAAATAATATTTTCGCATAAATAAACCAATCTACCAGAAATTATCAGAATCATCTCTTCTAGTTTTACTCTAGAACGTATCCGGAAATAAAATTCATCCGTAACCAATTATTGAATTAAATAATATAAATTTTACTCCTGTGATATGAGAATACATAAAATATATTGCAGATACATAAATATTAAGAAATTATATATACATATATATTATATTTTTATTATAGATTTTGAGAACAATTATAGTTGAATCCGTGAACCACGCGACATTTATTGTCAATTGAATGATGTATGTGAATTGAATATGTCAAATAGAATAAAATTTATTTTATATTATTATTATTTTGTTAAAATTTCATATTTAGTTTTTATATCTCCTGCCCATTTTTAATATTATTGATATCCTGCGATGGGTGAAACAAAAATTCAATGAATCATTCGTATTTTATAATGATTTTCAAAAAAAAGAAAAATTTTATGCAGAAAATTACAAAATATTTTTGTTAGAAATGACAATGATGATTTTTGATAACAGGAATTGGTCGCACGCGGTTAATTGATTGGAACAGAAAATTTACTATATTACATAAAATTAAAATAATCAAAATTATTTATAAAATATTTATGTTTTCCTTGGTGTTCAATATTTTAGATGAAAATTGATAAAATTGTATAATATATAAATTCAATTTAGTTTATGGAAATTTACTTTATTAGATGTAATAAAGTAAAATTAGTATAAAAGTTGTTAGCTAATTTCAGTAATTTTATATTTGCTGGTTGAATAGTGTTTTGGTATGTAAAAATTAATACATATTATTCTTAGTTAGCCCTAATATTTATATTTCATTTATAAACTGATGGGTTTTCAATCTTTGAATTTGCATAGATTATAAAAATTATAAATTTATGAGCTATTTTAACCGCTGCATTTCTAAAAAATGTATTAGTTCCTTAAAGATTGGTTATTTTGTATTGCGTTATTTTGTATACCCCACATTACCCATTAGCTTTAAAAATCTTATACAGTATTAATGTTATTTTAGATGTATCCCATTCATTTATAACCGTCATAATTCGGCTATTATTAATACGTTTCTATTAGAACGTCGAACCAGAGAATTTTCGCGTATGTGTTAAATTTCGTACCGAATACGTATTAAAACAACACGAAGTTAAAATAAAATAATTAGAATAAAAAATTAAATTAGGTATAAAAGGTCAACAAATCCACCCTAAATTCGGTTTTGGGCAGTCCTTAAATACAATAACAAATAAATCGTAGCTACAAAATGTTACAAAATCGGGGAGAATTCTCGTTGGTTTGAACAGTTTTTAAAAAAAAGTTTTACTGCTACTGCAAAAAATATATTTAGGAACTACTGAACTCTGGAAATTTCTTGGATCCTTTTTGTGGGTACATGTCAGTATACTCGTATATTACAAAATATATTTAAGATAAGTTTTCTCTGCGAATTATTCTGTATATTAAATTAATGACTTTGAAAATAATTGATTATTCTTTGTGAATTCTGAAGGTACCAGTCACATATAGTTCAATAATCTTTTTATGGCTCATTAAAACTTTAATTAAAATATTCTAATTTATTAAAATTTCTATCAAAATAAGACATTCTAAAATTTCGCTCTTTAAATCATTTAAAAAGAATTTAATCACAAATACTAGGCTAATGGTTGCTGGTCAGTCAAGTGGATACTTTAATTTTTTTCCCTTAATACAACTTTTAAATTATCATCTCATCGTCGAGGTAAGAAGAAATTTTCATAATAAAAGAAAATAATAGTAATTTTTTTTTTAGATAAAAAAAAGTATTTTAATTTAAATCACCATTTATTCAAATTAAAAACATTGAAAGCATTGTGGCGCCACCGATTTTCTAATTAATTACTTCATAGTATACTCATATTCTTCATTTACGGTATTTCTTTTTTTTTTTTTTTGATTAATAACTACGTAAAATTAAATTTTATTATACATATATTTCTTTTTTTTTTCCACTCTCAGTCTAAAGTCCTGCTGAAACAGAATCCTTGAGTATTCCTTTTAAATAAAAAATTACTAGCAATTTGTAAGTTTAAAAAAATTCTGCGTTTTAAAAAAAAAAAAAAAAATGTTTGATGTTTGTTGAAAAAAAATCGCGATTTTTAACATAAAATACCGTTCTCCGTTCATGCGAGAACGAACGAAAGAAATGTTGACGAATAAAAAAAATTATATTATTCATTTTCCACTAAATTACTTCGGATTGATTAGTTTTAAGTTTCATTATCCTCTTGAGATGCAAGAATGGATTTTCTTCTTTTCATTTTTTTTTTTTTTTAATAAAATTTTTCTTCCAGCCGTCATGTTTACTCTGATTACGTTCCGTATTTTCATTACGTTGAAGGTTTTTTTTTTCTTTCATAAATGTGTAATATAAGGACGAAAAGGGAGAGAAAAAAAATTATATTAATACATTTATATATAAATTATTCTTATAATCAAATATCCTTTTGTGGAACGTATGAAATGTGTTGGTTTTATAAAAGGTTTTAAGTTGTTTTTTTTTGAAGAAGAACAAGAACTGAAAAAAAATTTCGTAAGGATATTATAATCTTAATATTGAAAATATTTAAAAAAAAGGAAATTTACTGGAAAACTTACGAAATATCCTTTTTGACATAGAAAAACCAGAACGGAAATGAATAAATATACCACCAGTATCCTTGTCAGACTTATTATGAGCTCATATCCGTCGAAAATTGTAAAGTATTAAGGTATATAATGATTGTGTTAGTTAAATTTTTAATAAAATGTCCTTTCATATGCTGTGGAATTGAAATAATATTTTGAATTACAATAAGGATAAAATGGTATATTATATATACGGAAATATTATAAAATTTTGTTTCTCCTTTAAAGTCCTTTTTTTTTTTTGCATAGAATTGTATGTAGATAATGACGTTTGTGTGGTTAAATTATTACATTATTTTCTAAAAAGAATTTTTATTTCATCCTTTAAATCATATAAACATACAAATGAGACATTCAACCTCATTTGAATGCGCTCTCTGTTCTTTATTTTGTTGTATATGTATTTATGTTAAAAAAAAAAAAAGTGAATTTATGTTACAGTGAAGCCCGTCTATTTTTTTTTTTTTAATAATATTAGAAAAGACAAAAATTATTTATAACATTAAATAAATGAGAATCGTGACTTTTTTATATTTTGTGTATTTATGTTATTCTCTTGTTGGTTAGTTTTTTTTTTTCATATATATTATTTAATATTTTATATGGTTTTTATTTTTAAAATAAGGATATACTTTTCCTTGATAAGAAGAACTAATTAACTTTTTTTTTTTCACATTTAGAAATTGTTACATTTTTAGCTTTGGTAAGCGAAAATTAGAAATTGTAAGTAAAGACAAAAATTATTTAATTATTTAACGAAATTAATATTTTTATAAAACAACATATGAAATTTATGAAAATTAAAGTTTGGTAAGGAAATTAGAATGGAGTAAAATAATTTTTAAAATTATATTAAAGGTTTTTTAACTCAGTTCGTTAGTTAACTCAGTTCGTGATGTTAAAAAAACTGGCTATAATACTATACTTTTCATGAAATTTGTTGTTTTTTTTTTAAGAAGAATAAGAAATGATGCTTATACCATAATAGAATATGTAGCCATGTAATATTTTTTTAATCCAAGTTCGAAAACAGAGTTTCCAACCAAAACTGTAAGTTCTGTTTTATTACTCCTCAAAATGTCGATGCCAGTTTATGAAAATTAGTTTAAAAAATCAAATTCTAAACAAAATTACATAAGAGAGAGAGAGAGGAAGTGCTTTTAAATTATTTAGAATTAGAATTTCAGAATTTCAACAGTCGTCACTGTATTTTCATATATATTTTGACAGCTAAGCGGGAAAATGAAAAACGAGGAATATAAAAGAAAAGTTGGATCTTTAGGGCGCTTCCGGGTCTACTTTTTCTATGGCTATCAAGGATATAATAAATAAGTAGCCATAAAAGCTACATAAAAAATAAAATTTTTAATAAAACTATATAACATACAAGTATTTTTAAATAATTTAGAATTAAAAGTTCAAAATTTTAATTATCATCTATCTTTTTTGAGATTTTTTTTGGATAATTGCAAATGGAAGAGACAAATATAGGGACATTCTAAGCTCTGTCTAAAACCTAAATGTCCTATATCATCTCAAGAGGTCATTAAAATAATGAAAATTTTAATTTCGACTGAAAACTAAAAGCAAAAACTAAAATACGATTTAAAAGTGATTAGAGTCAAACCACATTACTTAAGAATTTCATAAACCATCAGAATATGTTCTTTTTACGATCATATGTTGAATAAAAATCCAAATAATTGTTAAAAACAATTTAAGTTTTCTTAAAGTAAAATTATATTTCCAAATAAATAGTTTTTTTTTCTTCTAATAGTAAAAAATTAAAAGTATCCTTTTATGATCAGTTAAAATCCCCATATAATCTATGTAAAGCAATAAAATTAAACCCTTTCCATTTTAAAAATCCTATTTTATAAACCTGCATAAAAATTGATACTAATAACGAAGTAGCAAAAATAATAAATAAATATTACAATGAAATGCATTTATAAATTGTTCATTTCGACAATGAAATTTTCTAATAAAAATACTAAAATTCACACAAATATAAATCATTATTTTTAGCTCGTGCCAAAAACTCATAAGGTGTTACTAATCCGAATCAATGATTCACAATAAAAACTCCGGTGTGTTAAAGGCTGTAAAACCAATCTAAAAATCAGTTTCCCTTTTTTTTCTGTTGTTGCCTACAAATATACATTTATAGAAAATATAAATTGTATCTCTATTCCTGTCATAATTTTCGGTTAGATAGACTGGAAGGAAATGCTTTAAATTCACCCCTTTTATTGCTTTGCTACTTTTATATTTTTATGGAAAATATAGACAGGACTTTGGTGTTGAGCTATATTTTCTATAAAATGTTTATTTGATAATAATAAAATAATTTTTTTTTTTTTTTTTAATATAATTCTGACTTTTGTCACCCTTTTTTTTTTATTCCAATTCTTATTATCCTGTTTTTCTGCACATTTTTTGAAAAAAGATGCGGCGACAGCAAAGTGGCGTATAAAATACCTTTTTGTCTGATTTTGTATAGCTCCTGTTCTAATAAATATATATGATAGTACAGAAAAAAAACTCATGTTACAAATTGTTTGTTCGGTACACATATAAAATCTGTTCCAATTGCATTTTTGATCCTTTTTCAATATATCCAGCTGCAGATTATCACGTTTATATATGAAATGTAGAAAAATATTCAGATTTCTGATATATTGATTTGAAATTTATTCGCGGTGCGGGTTGAACATTTTTTTACCAAACAAAAGAACATTTAAACAGTTTAGAAAGGATTTAATAAAAAATCCTTTATTGATTTTTTGCGTTTTTGTTATATTTTTAAATAATGTCACTCCCCGTTGAGATATTTTATTGCATAACAATTAATTTCCTGATTTAATCCTTAATTTTATTGAATCTTATACTGATTATATTCGTCCTTAACCCTTAAAATATAAATATTATTCCTTTATAATAACCAGTTTTTGATTAATAAATTCAGTTTTCAGGTCAACTGTAATGAAAGTTTAAAGAAATATCAAATTAAAATTAAATAAAAGTTTAATCAGATAAAATTTTGGGACTGTATTGTAAACAGGACAAATTATCTGTTACGATAAAAAAAATTTGAAAGTTATTATTTTTGATGACACGTGGCTAAAATGTAATTTTCTGTACTTAAGTTTTTTTGTTTGTTTGGATTATTTATAATAAATTTTAAATATTATCGATGCGTAAAACTTTTATGGTTGTTTTGTAAATTTTATAGGTAGAGTTTATTTTTGTTCTGTGTATGCGTGAAAAGTGTTGATAAATGACGGATATGGAAAATTATTTGAAATATTATTATCGGAAATTGTAATATTATTTTGTATTATATTCTAAAACTTAATTTAACGATACATATAGGATTATTAAATATGTTGACAAACGTTGGATAATTTTTAAACGGATTTGTTTGGAATATATTTTATATTGAATTAGTTTTCCATTATTAAAAAAGGAAAGTAATTATCATTTTTATGTAAAGTCAGTTATAATTTAAATACAATATTAAATTTTCTTAAAAGTTAAAAAAAAAAAATATAATCTTTTTTCTACAATTTACAAATTAAATAAATCAGAAAATGTCTTTATCTGGTTTCCTTCCTTTTCCTATCACCAATTTGTCACTAAATTTACATATAAAATTATATATATATTTATATATTTATACATAAAACATAAAATCATAAATTTAAAATAATATATTAAATTTATATTAAATATAGTCACATAAAAAAAGGACAATTTCAAACAATTAAATTAAATTAAATTGTGTTCGTCTAAATCTTCCTGTAAATTAATTTTATGAATATATTTTACCTCTTCTTAACCTTTTATAACCATTTACAGGACATTCATTTTAATATATATTTATATACATATGAATTTTTAAAATGAACTGTTAATAAGGACCTTTAAAAGGATTAAATACCATTTTGTCTATATTTTATTTTATCTTTACAACATAACAAAAAAAGAAAAAAATTAATATAACACATTAACTGACCAGATCCTTTCATACCTTCATACGAAAATATTAATTTTTTTTTTTACATCCTGAAAGAAATATTTATATATTATTCCTTAATGGCAAGAATTTTAAAATTTATATATATATATGTACATATTTTAAGTTTAGTGTATTAATAATATTAAAAACGTAAAGGAAAAGGTTTATTATGTGTGTCATTAAAATATATTTTTAAGGGGTGCATTTTCCTATTTATTTAATTTTTTTTGTTTTGTTAGAAAATTATTAAAGGTTTTCACCATTAACAGAAAATTTTAATTTCATCGACTTAGAAAATTTTTAAATACCATATACAGATATCCTGGAAAATATATTTTACAAAAATTTAATCTTTTTCCCTTCAACAACCAACAAAAAGTAATCAAAGGTTGATTTTTCATTTTATTTTTCCTAAAAAATAAAGGATTCCTTTAAAACATTGAAAAATATTTTAATGAGAATATTATGACTATTTTTTATGTATAGAAAAGTATGCTGGTATAACTTTATATGTGGTTTAGAAATGGTGGTTGATTTTGGAACATATTAAAAAATATTAAATGTAGAAACTTCAATGAATGTTCATAAAAATAATAATAATAATAATATGTTTTTTCTTCGTTCATATTTGAAGTGACCAGCAAAAATAACTTAAAAAAAACCATTGGATTCCCACGAAAACCAAATGGTTACATAGACCACCATCAAATGACCACGGTGTTATTACACTTTTATACATACATAAAAATACAAAACTCTTTAATATATTTTTATCCTTGAAATTATTTTTTGGTAGAATGAGGCAATTTAAAAAGGTATAATAACCCAAAAAGATTGAAATCAAAGTATAAAAAAAAAAAATTTGATGATGTTATGATGATGAAAAAAAAAAATGTTTTCATAGCATGTAAAGATTTAATAATTTTTCTGTATAGATGAGAAAAAAAAAAGGATTTTACAAGTATCCTTCATATATATGTATATATAAGCCGCCATATGGTTGCCTCGTCATTATATTATCCAGGAGTAATTTTTGAAAAATTGAATGAAAAAATTTTTTTCGTATATGGAGGTTTTTGTTGGCAAGAATTAGAAGCCCCATTATTAGTTGGTCAATCAGATCGTTGAATTTGATATATTATAGGGGAAGCGGATCAAAGTTAAATATGTTGATATGAAAATAATGAAAATAATAAGTGTTATAGCTATATCTGACCCTGAATTATATTATATAATGAATTTATTTATGGTAAATATAATGACAAAGATTAAGGTTATTATCGTTGTGCAAGTTGATATTAAAGTCTAAAAACCTAATGTAAAATAGAAGAACAAAGGAATAATATTTTTCTCATTGATTAATATCAGGTATTATTTGAAAAGATTTTCTTAAATTTAACTTTAATCTTTGTAATTACATTTCAAATTATTAGTTCAATTTATAATAAGTTATAAGTTCTTGGAATTATTCATAGTGGAGCGAGTCAATAAAATAAAGTTGAAGTAAAAGTCAGATTTGTACTGCATAAAGTAATAAAGTACTATTTACTTTGTTTTAAATTGAAAGTGTAGAATTTACTAAATGCTTTAATATTTTTTAGTTACCTTTTCAAATAATTGCATTTCTTATAACCTAGAAACTTTTAGTAAAAAAGTTAAATTTTTTTAATGTTTGTTTAGAGCAGATTTAAGTTTTAATAATAATAAAATTGACTTTATCTTTATTAATTCGCAATGATAAAGTATATCACAAATAAAAAGGTCATATTTCCACAAACTCCACAAGGAATTATAATTTGGGAATAATGGAATAGTAAATTAAATGGCTATTCCTAAGCCATAGTTATGATATGAGTATATTAATAGAAAACATTTCAAAAGAGATTCATTAGTCAAATTACTATAAATATTTTCAATTCGGTGCAATCTAATTCTATTATGTTGCCTAAATATTTCAAAAAAACATTCATAAATTTTCCAAGACGAAAGCTATCAATTAAAAGTAAAATATTATTCATACTATTTCAAGTAAATATGTTCTAAATTTTTATTAACTTGATAAAATCTGTATAGTTTTTAAAACTTTAATTAAAATTTATAATTAAAATATAGAAGACTAGTTTAAAAATTATTAATTCCTTTTTTTCTGTTAATTAAATTATCTGGTATCATCCTGAATATTATGATTACTACATACTCCGCTTACCAGAAATTATTATTTAAATTACAATTATTTAATAATAAAAAACAAACTAAATTTAATAACAATATAATTTTTAATCATGAATTATTCCATCACAATAATTGCAATACAAATACAATAACTAAAAGTTTCGTTTAACTGTATAGCTAATTTATTAAAGCTTATAAATATTTATAAATACATTTTTATATAAAAACCAAGACAAATTCTGATAAATTTCTATAATTTACTACCGGAAAATCCTTTTAAATCGCGTGATTACTTTTCTGTACGTTTTTCCATTTTGATTTAAAATACACATAACTTTTATACGTACAAAAAAAATGTCCTTGTATTCCTTTAAATCTAACTTCTAAGATATGAACCAATCCTATTTCAATTCTTTATATTTATATATATCTTAAAACTCTACTCTATACATATAATGATTTAAAAATATAAAATATCATTCTATTAAGTTTTTGATGCAGAGGTACAGGACATTCAGTAAAACAAACCAAAAATAATTTTTAATATTTTATTTTCATGATTTTTTTTTTTTTTTTGGGAAATTCTTTCACCTTCTTCAAGCTCTATTTTCTATATAGATATAGATAGAAATAAGTAAAGGACATCTATATTTGTCAAGGAAAATGAAAATAAACAACATTGACATAACAAATATTTTCCATTCCAAAAAAAAAAAAATAATAATAATAATAATAAAAATTACTATAGGTATTCACCTCACGAACAAACAGACGGAAATTGTCAACTTTAAAAGTTTACAGTGTTTTTCATTTTTTTTTTATTTGTTATTTTGGGTTATTTTCTTTTTCATTTTCCTTTATTTTTTTCACTTTGTGGAAAGTATTTTTCATTTATGTTAGATTTGTGTTTTTTTTTTTTTTTTGAGGAAAAACTTTTATTTTTTTGAATGAAACAAATGTTTACCGGAAAAAGGACACATGCATCTATGTCGATCCTTTCGGAAATAACACATTAAGGTATAATATATATATTTTCAGGGATAAAGTTTTGTTTCTGAAGATTCTCAAATATATGGTAAAAGACAATATTTCTGATTGTTGTCCTATATGACGAAGGATGAAGAAAAATGTCTTTATAAAAAAAGGACATTATTGTTAGTATATATATTTTTATGTTGACTTTGGTCAACACTTATTTAAGGTGTGCAAAAGGGATGCCTATATATATATATTAATGGAAAAAGAACTTTTGTGAAAAAATTTATTATTATTTGTGTTGGTATGTTTTTTTTTTTCTGCAGGACAATTTTAAAGATACAGAAAGGAAAAAAAAAATAATAAGAAAAATTATCCAAGTCAAGTTGAATAATGATGATGTGTTTTCGTTTTTTTTTTTTTTTTTTTTTTTTTTGGAAAAGGGAAGCTACATAATTTGGCAATTTTCTACCACATTTATTTCGTATATGTCATGGTTATGTTTGGTTGGTCAGACTATACCGAAAATATTAGCTTTTATATATATTTTAGTGAAATCACATGGCCCAAAAAGCCTCATTTAAGTGAATTTCAGGTATAATGAAAAATTGAAAAATTTAATAGAACGTATTTTAGGAATTAAATTGATTTCAATCTCTTTTCAATTTTGTTTAGTTTAGGAAATGATTAAAGTTATCAGTTAAATTTATTTAAGTTCATTAAGGATTTCAATTAATTTTTTCATTGAAACGATACTTGCTGAATGAATGACAATAACATATATTCACCGATATAAAAAAAAACTGTTTATTTATGATATGTTTCGCGATTTCCTAAAGGCGCCACAATTTCCTTAAAGATTTTAGTCGTTCTTCTTAACAAATTCGTATTCCATAAATTCAACTTGCTGTAAATACTATTAGAAAGTTTCCTTATATGATTGTACATAATTCACGGTATTATAATAAAGTCGTCTGAATCATTATACTTAGAAATAACCGTGTACTTTATTTAATTTCTTTGGAAAAAAACTCCTCTGCCAACAACTTAAATTCACAATATAATTTTTATAGAATACCGGTAATTCTGTATATAAATGAATCCTTATTATTATTATTATTTTTTCGGTTGTACACTTTTCTAATAAATTGTTTTGCCATAATACATTTAACCTTTCGCAATATCATCCACCTATATATACACATCAACATTAAAAAGTCAAGCCAAAAGTTTAACTTTATTTTTATTATTATTTTTTCATTCCCTTAAAAAGGATATCTTACTAATATTATATATATATGTCTGCTATTTAATACAACAAGGACATAATAATAATATACTTAAAATATATTTTTATAGCTAATATATTACAGGATTTTATAATATGTTTACTATTCGTATTTCTTCGTTATATAGGTAAACACTATCATGACATTAAGATTACACCATAAGATAAATTATTTTTGTTATCCTATATTCTTTCTTAAGGACAACTATATATATATATATATATGTATATGTAACTTTGATTTCAAGTGATGTCAAATTTAAGCTGAGTTTGCCCCTTTTACCTTACAAAAAAAAAAGAAGTGATATACGTTTATTTATTTTTATGTTGTTAGATGAAAAAAAAATAAGAAAAGTGAATGGTAAAATTGTGAAGGTATAAAGTTTTCATCTTTAAATTGTTATTTATTTTTATATTGAAAAGATTTAATGTCTTGTAATAAAAATGGAGTATGGTCAAAATAAGATGGGTTTATTTTGTGAAAGTTAATAAAATTGTAATTTTGATTAATGAATTTTGAAAATATTTTTTGATTTTAATATTAAAGATGCTTTGTTAAACACATAGGTAATAAATAATGACTCTTCAAATAGAACACTCCATAGAAGGATGATTGAAACATTAGAAGTTTCTATTTAGTTCTATACATAATAAAAGTTTAATTTATAATATAAACATTTATAATCATAAAAAATTTCAAAATTACTAAATTATTCTTTTTACTGAGCGCTAACGCATATATCCTTGTCAATAAATTCATAAGAATTCCACCTCAAAATATTTATATACTGTCTCTATATTAAAATATAATATCTCGAAAACCTTAAAATCCTTTCACGTAAGTTAAAGTTAATAAAAATATAATATCAAAGTTTTTTTTTTTTATAATAATTTTCTAATACGTATTCATAGTTTGTACACGACTGAAAGTGATAAAAATCCTTAATGGAAATAGTTTTGTATATTACTTTAAAATATAAATATATATAAATACAGGAATAATTTACAGGTCGTTCTATCTTTTTATTCAAGGATTCATTTACCAAAAGGAACACAAAGAAAAAAAAAAATTAAATTACATACAAATTTTTACCCTTTACAATGCATATTTAGATCACCCTGTGAGTGACATCACGAAATAGTCATAACCATTTAAATTTTTCATTTAATATCCTTAAATTATGAATATTATTGTGCCCGTGTTTAGAACAGAAAACAACGGTTAATAAAACATCCTTAAAAACATCGTTAGTAAAAAAAAAAAAAAATATTCATGTTTATTGCGTAATATCCTGAATTGTGGTATTTATCACGTACAAATTTACAATTTATTTAGTTTATGTTGGTTTTTTTTTTCTTTTGCTCTTTGTCAAAAAATTATTATATTTAATTTTTTTTTTCGTCCTGAAATTTTATGACTCCTTTTTTTTTTATGTAGTTGCTTTAGAAATTATATTAAAAAATTCATTTTTTGCATAAGTGCAAAAGTCTAAAAAAAAAAAGTGTATAAAAATATCTGCTCGAAATGGTGATAAAAGTGTGAAGGTATGGTAAATGTTTTTATATTTTTCTGTCAAGTTGTGGGTTTACTGTATCTAATTCTGAAATAAATAAGAATAAAAAAAAGGACATAATTTCCGTAGGATTATTTTTCAATTAGTGTTTGCCTCAATAGCAAAGACAATAAAAATATCTACGAAAGTCTTACAATTTTTTTTTATAAAATTTATAATTTTTTCAAATCATGTTGAATTTTTGACTTATTTTTTTATAATGTTTTCATGACAAAAAAGAGGATATTTTAAAGGACATTCATTTTATATAGTTGTTTATTGTAAAAGGAATGGTGATGTCCAGTAGAATGAAGAATTGTATACAGAAACGTATATAAATAAACGTGTTAAGAATTTACAATTTGAATAACAAAAAATGACGTAAAAGGAAAATTGATGTAAAAATTCTTGATAGGCAAATTTTTATACAATTCTCTATAATTTAGATATTTAGGGGTTGTACTTTAGTAGAAAATATTTGGTTGTTGTTAATTTGAAAGAAAGTTACTAGACAAAAAATTGACTACTTTTAAATTATTCTTAAATTTTTCTGACTAGAATTTTAAAATTTGAACTAAAAATAGTGAATATAATTTCTTAGAATGAACTTAATCTGTATTATTGTAAGAATATTTACTATAAATTACCTTTCACTTTGAATATAATCTAAACCAAATTTTTCAATTTTCGTGCGTAATTATGTTATTTTTATTTCTATAATTCTTTTAATTAATTTAATCATAAACGAGTGTAATAAATTGTGGTTAAAATTTAATGAAAACGGAATTAATTCAACGTAAACATTCTCATCAATTTACTAATGAAATCAATTATTCAATTACATATGTTTCTAATAAAAGTAAATATTAAATTTGTTTCCTTATTCGACATTTAAAATTTTTTCATCTTGGGAACAAAATATATAATCATAAAATTTCTATTTAATCTAACCGAAAAAAAGGGGGCTTTTGAAAAACAAAATATTTTTTTTTTTCTTGTTGTTTCCTTTAAAAATTAATGAAAAGTCTTTATAATCCACTTGAAATATTACCGAAACATTATAGAAATATTTCTTAATAAAAAAGTCACCATAAAGACAACAACAAAAAAAAAGTAGAAAAAGTCATAAAACAATCATTTAATATTATTCGTTTAGAATGATGACATGATAATTACTGTTGTGCGGTTGTGAACTATGTAGTCTCACGTAAAGTGCAACATTTGTACATGGATGGGAATAATTTTTTTTTGTTTACATTCGTTTTTTTTTTATTTTGGGGTTAGAATTTCGTCAAATGTCGTAAAAAATTGATTTAAATATAATACTGTCAAATGTGCATAGCAATCAGAATCAGACGGTTTGTAATAAATCGCAAGTGGGACATTTTTGTTACAGCAGGGAGTTGCCTAAATCATACCAGTTTTCAGTATCCCGGTATTTTTATCACAAAATATTTAATAAAAGGTTTATAATTTGTTTTTTGTCATAAATTTTCATGTTGATGTTTTTTATACTTAGTTTTTGACTAAAGAAAAGCGTAGTATTTATGCAAAAGCTGAAATAAAAAAAAATCCAAATTAAACTGGTTCTTTCTCTTAATTATACCAGTACAATATACGAATTTTGTAAAAACGCAACATTCGGAGTTAGAGTCAAGTTAAAATTTGACTTCATTGAAATGAAAATGGGTTTCATCACTTATTATGATTTTTTCATGAAACTTGCGGTTATCATGACCAAACTGTAATGATCTTGCGTAAGAATCTCTTGTGACAACTGAATTTTAAATGGATACAAATCCATTTAAAATTACAAATCTTTATGCATAATTTTCTACAAAGTTGTTGCCTTAAGTCCAATTTCTAGAGCACGGTATCGAATTGAGGTTGAACGATTGTTTAGACAGCAGCAATGTTTTCAGCTGATCTTGTCGTACGTTTTAGCACGCACTTGTGTTTATCTGCTACAGCTTCTTTCTTCAAAATAAAATAAATTTGCCCTATCTATACATCACGCCTGCCAAATATGAACTATAAATATTCATGTTTACTAAAATGGCGACCAAACAAATTAGTAAACCTTCCCGGTGAACACTCTGTTTATTAGACTTTGTAAAATATACAAAAATCAAAAATTATATCTTAATTTTAAATTAAGCGTTAACATAGTTTGTATAAAGACTATTGCCTGCCACACTTAATATTTAAAATGACACTCTTAAAAATAACTAAATACAATTGGGACCTTTTTAACTTTTCGCACATTCGTCTATTAATAAATATTAGTTAATTTCCCAATACAAGTAATGGTAATATTTAGGAAGTTGTGCCTTATTTACAAAATTTTAATGACCAATTTTCTATATAAAAGTAAGTTTAAGTTTTACTTAAGTTAATTTTTTGATAACTTCTAGGATATTGTTAAAAAATTATGTTGCAAATATTGAAATATCAAAATGAAGGACATACTAGTATTAAATACATAATTCGAACTAAGAAATCGTAGAGTAAATTCATTTTTTTGAAAGGTATTATGTATTAATATTTGAAATTATGATAAATGTAAAACATCAAAGATCTTTTTAATTAATTTAATAATATCAAAAGATTCTATTATATTTTTTAATATAAATGCTAATTTAGTTTTTTTTATAAAACTTTTACAGTATAATTTCCATCTTTATAACAAATTAAATCATAAGGAAAAATAATATTTTCCGTTTTTTTGCATTATTATTAAAAATGCACAAATAGAAAACTTTATTATAATTCATCATTTTTCCTTTCGACTCTGTTTAAATTGTTTTTCTGTATTTATTTCAAGTAAAACTTAATGAAAATATTTACAAAAAAAAAAAATTTAAAAGTTTCGTTTATATTTCGTTTTTAATTCATTAGCCTTGTCGCTAGAATATGGCGTAAAACATTTATTCAATTTTTTTTTCCCAAGGATATACTTTTATAATTTTATTTAATAAAAAAAAAAATCATTTCTATTTATTATCCTTGTTTTAACTTCAACTTTTTATAAAAATTCCCTTTTTTTTTCAATGAGAAAATATAAAAAATAGTTATTAAGAAACAAATGTTATTTTTTGTTTGTTTGTTTTAATGAAGTAAAATTGTTTAAAGGAAGGAAATGCCCGAGAAAAAAAGGATATCAAATAAGAAATATTAAAAATTAATAAAGTTGAATAAAAAATGAATTTTTAATGAACAACATAAATACTAAAAATTTATGAAATGTATATAAGATTTTTTCATTGGCTAATAATAATTTGTTCAAGGATATTTTTTTTTTTGGGGGAGGAGCAGAGTTACCTTTATAACAGGTGCGCATTAAGTACTAAAAAAATATACGTACTATATTCATTTACCTATATATTTCCATTTATGTATATAATATATGAAATTTTGAAAACGATATATAAATTTCCACGTGAAATTTTGACGTCTGCGTACAGGTGAATTGGTTAAAATTATTTGTCAACACGTGGTTTACAGGTAAATGATTTCATTTTACATATTTAATTTTTGTGTTGGTTGGACAGGAAGGTGATAGGTAGGATTAATAGAAAATTTTAATACTTGTGGTTAGTGAGCAAGTCCAGAAAAAAAGTAAAATTATTTTAAAAAAATTTCTTTAACGTTTATTTATTTAAATTATTTTGATATTATTTTAGATTATTAAATTAAAAATAATTTTAAATTGCTAAAATATAGAAGTTATTATAAGTTCCCTAAAATTTTAAGTATTAATAAATAATTTTAAAGGGTGGTCTCTTTTGGTTGAAATTTGTTGTAAAAAAATAAGGCAATTTAGTCGGTTTTTCTTTGATATTTAATATAAAACATAATATTATTTTTCTCTTTATTGCCCTTTATTTAGTTGAATAAAAGGGCTAGTTTAGTTCGTCAAAAAACAAAAAGAGAAAAAAAATATTATGAAAACAATTTCAAACAAACTAACTTTATTTAAAAAAGATGCTCTTCAATGATAAAAAAATACATGATTTTAAAATTCATTCCAAAATTTTTGATGAGATGACAATTATAAGTGGCACCATCCGGTCGCTGATTATATTTCGCGATGAATTTTTCATCCATAAAGTGTGAAAACCGCCATCAACAAAAATAAGGTTCCTAATTTTCATCTCTTTGATTAGTTCAATTTCAGTCCATTGCAAAAATAATAAACGATGTTATGATAGCCTTACAACAGTTGACAGTATTTAAAATTTAATTGATTTTCAGTTAGTAACTTAAAAGTTACAATAGTTTTAGTAAATTTCTAAAATTTAAGCAGTTTTTTTCGTTTCTACCTATGATCTCGATACAATTTAAATATTTGCATATTTTTTTGAAAGTTTAAAAAGTAATTAAATTTGGTTTTATGTGAATCATAAGTTTGTCAAATAAGCTTCTAAAAAAATATGATTTATAAGTTTTATGCATATTCTTAAAAATTTGTCTGCCATAAAAGTTCACTTAAAATTTTCAAATGATAAAACGTTTGTCTGCCATAAAACTTCACTTAAAATGATAAAATTTAATTGAAATATTTTTCTTCTTGGGAAACTATAATTCTGTAAATAAAAATATGGTATATAATGATTTTTTTGAAGTGGTTATCAGTTACCGTCAAATGGAAGGATTTAAATATGACTTTGATTAAGTGCCATCAAAAAAGTAAACATTTTTCTTTTAAAAAGATATCAAATTTTATTTACCATAAAATATTTCTTGAAAATCCTTTTACCGATTATAAACTATATGCTCATAAATATCATTCTAGGTAAAAAAAAACAAACCATGTTTGGTTAACATGTGGTTGCCAAAAATATCACAATGATCTAATCGAAAAGAAGAGTTAATAAAAAAAAATATCATGTTAACATGATCGGCTGTCATAAAGTTCAAATTAAAATTAGGAACATATGCAAAAAAAAAAACTTAAAATTTATTTTAAATAAAAAAAAACTTTGTTTATATAATTTTTTGTTTATTTAAACATAATTTGGACATAACAACTGATCATTTCCAAATTTATGGAAAATAATTATGATATGTAATTCGTTTGGTAAACATTAGTAAAATATAAATTTAGCAAAGAAAAAATCATGTTAATGTAGAAAATATTAACAACCACGTAACATCAAAATACCTTAGTTTGTTTTTCAAAGGTCCTTAAATTTGGATTTTAACTTTTTTCAGGATTGCAGTAATTGCGCTGATTTTGTTGTTACAATTTTTTTTATAGATGCCAATAACATTCAGTAAAATAACTCATAAATGAATCTAATAAATACAACGATGCATAAAGTAAAACCATGTTGCACGTTTATACATTTTTATGATCTCAACTTTACTACATTATTTTTATATATATTGCTGTTCCATAAAAACAAGTACCCATCATTATTCACCTTACATATGGGAATCCAGGGTATAAATTCTTTTTCCGAAAAAAATATTCTTCTCCGGATAATATTATATTTCTTTTAAAAATAAAAAGCCAACATAAAAATCAAGTAAAAAATTACAGAACATAAAAATTTTCCTTGTTTTTTTTGTTCTGTTTTTTTTTGATGATCCATCAACAAGCAGGTATCACCTGCTTCATTTATGTTACCAATTTTTTATGATTTGTTTTGGGAAAACCATGTGTTTACATCATTGGTACAGAAATCACATTCAACAAAATCATATACATACTAACTCAAAAATTGTATTTTAAGTAGCAATAAAAATGAATGATTTTTTTCCCTTATTTTATAACAACAACAAGAAATACATATAAAAAAAATTTTCCTCCTATTTCCATTAAATTAAAGTTAAAATCATCAAAAATAAAATAATCTCTTATTTTGACTTTAAAAAAAAATAATAATACTACTTAAATGCTATTGGAGGCTATTAAAGTTCAAGTAAATTTATTTTTTTTAAAAGAAAATTTCATTTTATTTCAAATTTCATGAAATAAAATTTATTTATTATTTTTGGTTGTTTTTCAAAAAAAAAAACTGCAATTACAAATTATTTAAAAAACAATTCACGTACAAAATTGCAATTTTATAACACTTTGAAAAGTGTTTTATCACCAAAAAAATGTCGCACTAACAATTTCATTGTTTTAGCCATAGTAATTTTATGCACGTGTTAATTGGCCAATAGGGAATTTTCATAAAAAACTTTCTTTTACAAAAATAAAATACTAAAAAAACTAGAAAATATTTGTTTAATTTTACACACAAAAAAAAAAATAAAATAAAAATGAAAACTTTTCCCATAAACATAAACTCTCATGTTTTAGATGGAAAATAATTTTTCAATATTATCGCAATATACCTTAACTTAACCCATTTGCTTTATTAGAACATTTTTAAGGATTGTGTGAATTTTTTTTTCATTCTATGCGCATTTGCAGTATCCTTTTTATGATTTTTTTTTTGGTAGAAGTATAATAATTTTTATTTGAAAAGTTTTTCACAATTTCAGATTTATAACATTTTACACGTTTTTTTTTTTTTTTGTTTTTTTAAGTTATGCTTGTCCACATAATTTTTATTTGTAATGTCATTTTGTATTATATTGTTTTGGATAAAATGGATAAGTTAAATTATTATACCAACACATAATTTTTTTGTTTATTACTTTTAAAATTGCAAATAGTTTTTATAAAGATTATGATTTTGTAAAATGAATTTAAATTATTGAAAGTATGTATATTATGTTTTGTTTAGAAAATTGAATATAATTAAAATTATATTTTATGATAAACAATTTAAAGTTTTTGGAATTTATATAAACGGAATGAGAGATTTAAATTATTAGTTATGTTTGTTCAGCGAAATCAGTTTGGAAATATTGTTTTTTTTTTTTCATAGCTTAAAATTGCAATATTTATAATTTTTGGGTGCATAATTAATGTTATTGGAGAAAAAACTACATAATATGTCGAAGATAATCATGTTTTTAATTTAAAATGTTATTAAATGGTGTATTAGTGGTTTGTTCTGGCGATTTGCGATATTTTTTGGTTATTGAGGATATGATCACGTAAAAATGTTTAATGGGAATTTATATCATGACGGTTTAGCGAAAGAACTTATTTTTATTTCGTACTTTTATTAATTATAATACAAAAACGACCATAAAAGTAACACGTTTTTTTTAACACTCAAAGAAAAAACAATAAAAAAATGAGATATTTTTAAGGAGAAAGGGTAATACAAGTATCCTTTTTTAATCAACATGTTTGATCATGGCTAGTAATTTATTCCGGTTTCTCGAAGGCAAAATGAGTAATTTCAGTAGATAATAAATGAAAAATTTTAGTGAAATTTCAAACAATTTATTTTATCCCGCAAATACGCAGTGTACTATATTATGAATCAAAAGGATATTTACTGATTTCACATGAACTTTTCGATATCTCGATAAATTTCAAGTTTGAAACTATTGAAAATTTTTTGTTTCATTCAAATTTTCATACTCACTAAGTCCTACTAGAGCCTAGACTAGAGGGTTAAATTGATCGAAAAAGACGAATATCGCAAACACGAATATTTCAAAGCGAAAACTTATTTTATTATGAAAAATTTAATCAAAGACTTTCAGTCTGAAATATTCGTTACTTAATTAAATTATAAAATCATTTAAAATTTCATTAACTCAGCTTTTGTAAATATAAATTTGTACGAAAATAATTTGAAATGGATATAAAAAGTGTTATTGAAAACATTAAGGAAGTGTTTTTCACATTAAAAATATCACATAATTATCGACAATATTCATTAACATTGATCATTTGGAACCGGAAAAATATTTCCTTTTCATTCACTAAAATTCATTCACATTACAATATTTATCATTTATAATATCGTCCAGTAATAAACTTTCTTCAATAACAAAAACAATTCTATAAAACACAATCCTACGAGTTATAAATAAAAATTTCCCAAAAAACAAAGTACTAAAAGAAAATCCATTAAACAAACTTATTTTGTTATAGAAAAATTAATATATAAAGTAAAAGTATACAACTATTTTAATGCAGGATGTACATTGAGGATCTAACTTACAGTATTGTAGTAGTAGTAGTTTTTAATCACTAAAAGTAATATTACAAAAATTCAAAGAATCAATTCATAACAACAATAAGTCAACTTATCCTTAGCCAGGACAACATAATATTACCATTTCAATAGTGATGATATATTTACAATAATAATGTTGAAAGGACACCATTATAATATCCTGAAAAAGTGATGTATGCAAAAGGATGTAAAAGGAACACAGAGAAAAAAAAAATTAATCTGCGAATTTGTGTCGTTCGTATAGGAAGTCCTTTTGTCTTCGAGAACTAATATATAAATATATATGAAACAAAGTATTCGTTCAAACACAATAAAAAAAAAAAAAATCAAAAAATCAAGAAGGATTTATGGTCATCGATCAGAATTAATGAAGTTTTATATATTTTCCTTTCATTTTTATTATTCATGTAAAAATTATTTTTATGTAGATTTTTATTATGTTTTTTCTTAGTTGATTTTTATACTGAAAAAGTGAAAATTATAAAAAAAAATAGATAAAAAATTTAGATTTAAAATTTTACGCAAGGATATTTTAATACTGCAAATTTTGAAAAGTTAGTGTAAAACAAGTAAGACCGCCGGTGGTTTAATGGTAGTGTTCTGGTTCTGTTTGCACTGGTTGGATTTTGTAATGAGTTACGGCACATAGTAAGTGAGCTTTCGTTTATACTATTTTTTATAATAATATCTACTTTTCTAATGAAAAAACTAATCAGTTTATTCCCAAAATTTTGTTTTCAAAAGTAATTTTTTTTTCTAAAATTATATTCAAATATAAAAAAATTCAGTATTATTTTCATCACCGTTTCATATCAGTCTGCAATTAGAAACGTTTACAAAATTATTGAATTTCAAAATTAATTCCAGTTAATACCAAGAGATCATTAAACTTTTCATATATAATACTCAAATTTCATCCATAAATTCCCATAAGTTAAATAATTTTTATTAAAGCATGAATAGCATTAAAAAAAAAAAAAACTTTCACATAATTTAAAGTTCAGAGATGATATTTCATAAACATTGTACTCAAGTGTATCAAACAAATTAATAAACACATTTTATACTTGCCGGTATTTAAAAACTATATAAATATACATACTTCTTATTAGTCTTCAACTTACAACATTTTCAAATTTTTAATTGTACAAAAAGAAAAATTTGTATTTATTTATCTTTAAAGTACATACCCCCAACAACTAAAATCCACATAAAAAGAAAAATTTTCAAAAAAAAAAAAAAGGGGGAAAAGATTGCTGAAAAACATAGTTAATTTAAATGTACTTATAAATGTCATTAATATGATCCACACATGTGTAATTTATTTATATTTAAAAGTAATTCAAATAACATACACAAAAAAAAGAGAATATCTAATATCAGGAAATATTAACGTGTGAGAAATACAAAAAATTACAAAATAAAAAAAAAGTTGTTATTTTAATCCCGAATTGAATCATCTTTAATTTATAATATTTGAAGTCTCATCATAAATTTAAATATAGGGTTAAAAGTGTAATTAAACTTTATTTTGAAATGATTTCATAGTAATGGACCCGATGTTCATAATTCCTGAATATTTCTTCTTTTTTTTTTATAGATATGCGTTTATGGAAATTTATTAAGTTTCATTTATAAACACTTTCGATTTAAAAACAATCCAAAAAAAAAAAAAACTATAAAAAACTAAACTCTAAGTTGAAGGCGAGCTCAACTTTAATATTGAATTATTCAATGTTTATTTAATGGCGACAATTTTATTTGAATTTTTGTGACATTAATTAATTTCATGGGATAAAATATTAATGAATTATTAAATACACTTTACTTAAGTTGCGGATGTTCAATTTTTACTCCAATCTCCTGAATAATTAATATAACTGTTTAATAATTTCAATTTAGTTAGTTTCCGATTTATGAGTATAGAATTAGTTAACTAAAGTCGGATGCAAAACTTTTCCTAAGAAATCTTTAATCCGGTATAGCCCAAAAAAAATTCTCACTTCTTTTTAACACAATATTTCAGATTCAGCTATGACTGGTATATGTAAGGCGCTTATTTTTTGTGTATCGTAAATTTTATGAAATGTTTGTTAATTATCGTAAAAATGGCTTGGTAAGCAATATTTTTCAATAATTTCATCCACATTAATTTACAAAATTGACGATTAATATGACTGGAAAAAGTAAAATCAAATTCTAGTCGTAGTTTTGATTAGTGGGCAATATATTTTCTAATAAAATTCCAAAAATAAGTGGGTTTTAGAAATGATTAGGAAATTATTATCATTTAAATCATTAAATTGAAATAGATTTTTATAGAAATGAAATCTTAGATGTTACGAAACTTTAATTAAGACCGTCTTATTCACTGTGCATATTTACATAAAATTTAATAAACTTTTCAATTGCTCAACTAAAACAAGTGTTGATAATTCTTTTTTATTTTTTTATTGTACATTTTTTTTTAATAATTTTTCTGAATCATCTGGAATTCTTTACATATGACAATTTTCTGACATAAATAAAAAAAATAATTTTTTTTTTGTGTGTACTTTTGCTTCCTTAATTTCACTTAAAACATATTTACCCTTTAATAGTTTTTTTTTTTGTTTGAAATAGAAATAATTATTATACATTTATAAAGGGTACCGGAACATTAAACGCCTTGACAGAGTCTAATGTCATATATTCTTGGATTTTCTAAATTAACACAATTCACACGATTTAAAAATAACTTTTTATGGTTAAATTAGAATCAAAAATGTCCAATAAATTATCTCAAAAATGTGAATATCTTTATTCCAAATAAAAATTATCATAAAGTTTTTACCTGTTGTTTTAATATTAATTTAAATGTTCTATCTAATATGATTCCCTAAGGAACTACAATAATCTAATTTCACTCAATATATAAAAAAAAAACCTTGACAAATATAATCGAAATCATTGAATTGACATGAAATATGTGGTCAATAATAGTCTTTGTAAATTATTCCCAATATCCCAAAGACACTTGAACACATGTAATCCTTTAAGTTTATTCTCAAAGGATTAAACTAAAAGAAATTCCAAAAACCACAAATTTTTTTTTTTTGGTTCTTTTACTTTTTTGTATATGGAAAAAGGGGGAACATGTATAAGACAATTTATATTGACAATATTTGACTCAATTTGAAATCATATGTCTTGCTTTTCGATGTGAACCACATCCTTAAGTCTATAAGATTTCTTTTTTTACGAAATAAAGAAAAGGATTTCTTGTCCATTTATTTAAATATAAAAATGTATATAACACAAAATGGCAACAAATTTAAATTTGCATTTATGAAAATAATAATCAAGGGAGTTCGAATTGTATAGACTCAAAATGGTTTTATACCTTTTTTTTTCTGTTGATCCTTTATATAATTTCTTTTTTCCATATTTCTAAAGAATTTTTCAAGAAAAATCCTAAGGACTTTCTGTATATATTGATATAATATCGAAATATTAAAAAAAAAATATCAAATTTCTTTTTATATTTATATATTTCTGTACCTATTGGGGAACATTTCTTATTGGATTGCGGATATAAATTTGATACCCTGTGGTCATTTCCATTAACGATGGACATTTTTAGAGGTGGAGAACAGGTTGAATATACAAAAAAAAAAGGATTTATTAGATTTTTTTTTTATGATATATGATAATATTTTATGATTTGAAATCTTGTTGTGGATGGATTTATTAAAGATTTTAATAAATATGTGATAAGATTTTCTTTTGAATACCATGAAAAATAGTATTCTTTTTATTATGTATATATGGAAGAATTTCTATTTTTTTAGGTTAGGCTGTTTTAAAGAAATATTTTTGGGGTTTTTTTTCTGATTATTAACTTTATTTTTATATATAAATATTGATTACAATTTTTGCATTGTGTACACAATTGGGATTTAAAGAGAAATAATTTGATCTTTTAACATTATTTACACTAGAATAATAGAAAAACCACTTAATGCGATGATGGATGCACAATTTTCTGTTTGTTGTAAATTCGATACGACAAAATTGATTTAGTACAATAATAGTTTATAGTAGCACCCTTAGTTAAAATAATCTCTTTAGAAGAATTACATTGATCAATTACATTTTTTTTTTAACAAAAAATTAAATGTACCCAAACGTTACATAATTTAAGGATTTGTTATTTGAATTTGAAACTAAATAGTTTTAGCAACAAAAAAAGAGTTTTCCTAAATAATTCGGAAAATCGTTGAGATAATTTATACACAAACTTGAAAAATATTAGTAAAAATATTGATGGTAATTAGCCTTTTTAAGTCATAGTAACAATTTATATTCAAAGTTTATGATAAATTTATCAATTAAAAATACATTTTAATAAAAATACATTCTCTAAATTTCAAATTTTCTGATATTGACATATTATATAATTTGTCTCATTAAATTTTTGAGTCTAAATAAAATTTAAAAAAAAAAAACAACATAAAACATACGGTCATTTGCAGATGTAGAAAATATGTTTTAAAATTTATTTGTAAAAATACTAAACAATTTTTCAAAAAATTTCAAACAATTTGTCAATTTGTCATAATTCATTATTCATCTACGGATGATCGAAATTGAAGAAATAGTTTTTTTTTTATGATGTTTGGAAAATAAATTATATTTTTTCTATGAAGTCTTTTTCCGAATCTACACTATTTCTGGGATTATTAACAAACTAGAAAATATTTAGTGATACTTTTCGTAGAATATATTTTTCATTGACAATCATTAATAATTTTTAAAAAAAATGAACATATATATTTTAGCGATATTAATGCAAGAGGTCAGGTTTAAAATTATTAAAGTACAGATAATATATTTAATAAATAGTGGGCCGCTACTTCTGGTTCTAATATTGAATAAAGCTATTGCTGCTGTTAAAGCATATTTTCTGAGATTTCATTGATCAACTTAAAGATTTAGACTGTGGTAAAACGAAGAACATTACTGATGGAAACAACAACCGATCGCTTTAGCGATTTAACATGTTAAATCGTTAACTCAATGTTAAATCGTTAACTCAAATATGTGAAAGGTTAACTCAAATATGTGACCAAGTGTTGAATCGGAATCCAGAAGGTATCGGTTAAAGGGGACTTCCAGCAGCATCATGGAAAAAAACGTTGAACAGTAAAGGAAAATCATTGAGAGAGATATAAAAGTTTTAATAAGTGTTCGAAATAAATGGAAGTGTTTTACAGAGGCCCTATGCTGCATAACAATTGCAAGGGACTAAAAGTATTGTGTTAATAATATTTCTAAATTATAATTAACATAACGAATATAAAATTAAGTTCTATAACATTCTATCTGTAATTTAGTTGGATTCAATTAAATTCATTATCATCAACGATAAGGATAAAAATTGAATATCAATGAAACCAATCACTCATAATTGAAATTGATTATCTTTATTATAGTTTGTTAAATAAAATTACTTTTTTTTTTTGCCATAGGTATGTAAATCTATTCGAATTTGTTTGCTTGTTCCATAATCATTTTTTTTTTTTTTGAAATAAATGTCGTATAATATTGTTAGCAATATCGCAAAGTTTTATATAAGAGTATTTTATAAGTAAATTTCGCAATCTTTTAAAATTATAGAAAATATCTTTTAGGTCAATATTTGTTAAAGGAGTTGTTTTTTTTTATCGAATATTATGATAATTTTTTAGTTTAATTTAAGTATAAAAATTCATCGACACGTATTCTCACACGAACCAACTAAAAGAAAATCATAAACGAGACAAATTCCTTTTATTTTATATTTTTTGCATAGCAAAAACGTAAATGGACGTAATGCTAGATTTAAAGATCAAAATGAAAAAAAAAAACAAAATCCTTGAAAGTAATATAAAGAAAATATTTTTCTATTTTTATTTTAGATATTTAATAAATGCAAAAGAATTTATAAAAATTTTCCTTATTTACGTCATCTACCGATGTATTTATATATTAGTATTTTAATAACACTCTTGAAAATTTAGTTAACCACACAATGAAAACGATTTGTTTTTCGCAGAATTATATAAAGACTTAGTTTTGTCTTGTTATTCTGATACGCTGTTATATTTTATTATTAACGAGTTAAAATATCAAATTAAAATTAGACATTTGGTAAATGTAGGACACGAATTAAACTGTTTTGGCGCCCCAATAATTATTCAATTTATTTATTGGTTAAAGAAAATAATTTTTGGGTATATTTTATAAAATATGATTTTATTTGAAAAAGAATTAATTTTGTGAGTGAAATAAGAAAAAGTGTGTAGTATGGTTTGAAAGGGTTATTTACTTAGTTGTCTAGGTACGTTTTGATGAATATTCATAACATTATTAAATAATTGAAGTATATTTTGTTTGACTTACTTTTAAAAAAATCTATTTTTTTAACAATTATGTTAATTTTGAAATATAAATTAATTTTTTTGTTGTTAAGTAATCAATATTTTTTTTTTAGATGATGTTGGATTTTATTATTTAGTTATTTTAATTGATATTGAAATAATTAATTTCTATAACTAATTTCCATATTAATTTAATCTACATATGTAAATAATGTGTTGTTTAAGAATGTTTAAAGGAAAGTTTGATTAGAATTTTTTTAATGCTTTTGAAACAAACTGTTTTGGTATATGAGAAATATGAATTAAGTATTTTATTCCTATTGTCAGGAATTAGTGGACAATTAATTGAAATATAGTTCATTTTTTTCTGAAACTATATACAAATTAATTAACTTAAATTTATTTAAAATAATATAATTACAATTTTTTAATAGGGGAGATTTACCTCATAACACTTTTTAGTATTCCGGTATTTTTCTGTAGGAAGTACTTAATAAAAGGTTCATATATAAGTTTAGATTTTGATTGTTTCCAACTTAGAAAAATTTAATTCATATTCAGTTTAGCTTAATTGTACCAGTAATTATACTGTACTATATTAATAGTACAACTTTCATAATTATACTATATTAATAGTACAACTTCGACTATGCAGCCGTTCAATTTATGCAACTAAACTCGAGTTAAGATTTATTACAATAAATATTTAAAACTCATGCATATATAAATTTAAAATGATAATAGTCTGGCATAGTTTAAACTTAAAATGACAATAAATAAATACAAGTGTGTACAATTAAGTTTTAATGTTGATATCGATAATTTTTAAAAGTTTTCCCCGCAATTTGCCATGAAAAGATACCAATAATATTATTTAGTTACAATTTAATTACAATTACTCTCCACAAAAAATAAAAAATCATTTCAAACCAATGGAATTAAATTTATACTTTATATTATATTTATATTATTCAAAAATTAATTTAACAAAATATAAATATAAAACTAAATATATTACCCAATTACATATTTTTCTAAAACATAAAATTTCTAAATAATATTCTATTACAATTGTAACCATAAAGAACATAAATTTACAATAAAAACTCTTTAACACAAAAACGTATGACATAAAATTATTTCAAATAAATAATTTTTTTTTTTTTTTGTTCTACAAGTCAATAAATTTTTTTAGAATTAAATTAAAAATTAAAAATACCAAAAAAAAAAACGTTTTATGTTGATCGCTTCGCTTAGTTTTCAATTTCACCCACAAAAACAAACCAACCAACCAACATACATGAATTATAAAAACGATCAAATTCTTTTAAGTGATTTACCGCGAAATTAAACTAAAAAGATCTTTAAAATAAAAAATAACAATTCCCAAAAAAAACAAAAAATACTAAAATGACATCACCAAAAAAATTAAATCAATTTAAACACAAAAAAAAACTCCAATTTTTCACTTATGGTAAAATAAATTTTTTTCCTAGTTTTTTGATTTCATAAAAAAGAAATACGATTATCGAATATCTGCGAAGGCATTAACCGCGCTGGAGTGACAGGACAAGGAAAATTAAGCTTTGCAGAACTATAATTTTCATTTCTAATAAGAATTTTAATTGTCATGGTGATTTTCATTTGTAATAAATGTGGTATTTCAATTAGAAATAATTTTCCCAAATGAAATTTCATTGGTGTTTTTTTTTTCGTTTTGGTTAATAATTTCAAAATGTTAAAAAAATCACAAGTTTTCATATAGCTAGATAGGGGTGGCATTAGAATTTGGACGACCACATGTGTAAATAATGAAATTTAAAAAAAATAACATATCTGATAGGCTTAAGAAACTCATTTATCTATCAATTTGTGTCATTTAACAGAGAAAAAAAAAACTGTTTTGGAGACGATCTCCCCCCTTTTTTCACAAAATAAGGGAATCCAAAACTAATGAAAAACATGGGAAAATTATGTAATTTCTTTTATTAAGTAATACCACAAAAAAAAAATAATATAACTTAGAGATTTACAATGTTTTCATGTCATTAAGTATTTTGTCCGATTAATCGAAAAAAATAAGAAATCTTATTATTAATTTAATCACAAGAATAAAACTATTTAAGAATCAAATTGAAAACTATTTTTTTTTTTTCAATAACAAGAAAATGTCCTTTGAATATTAAATACCAATTAAGAAATTGTCTTTTATATATTAAAATTTTCTAAAAGATTTGGGGCACGCGTCATTTTTTTTTTTTAATTTTTCTAAAATGAAAAGGACAAAAACTCCTTTTTATGTAAAACTATTTGATAAAAAAAAAATGAAAAAAATCAAAAATCTTAGTCATGTCACGTATATCAATGTAATAATTTACGCACATAAAACATTTTGTATATGAATTTTGATTTTTGGGGTATTTATTTATAAAAGGGTTTTTTTCTAGTTTCTTTGTGCAATTAAATTAAATTGTAGGGCAGATATGTCAAGAGTGGCCGATTACTGTGGTATAGATTAATATTGTGTTTTGTCTGAAATTTGACCAATTCATCAGTAATTAAGTAAAAGTGGTTCAAATTTGTTAGTGGAAACTCAAATAATATTATTATTTAACTAACTGGTTATATGATTAACCATAGATTCCAGATGTCATTTATATGTTGTTTTTGGTATACGAATCATAATTCTTTATTAATTTCTTTTATAGAGAACTTTTTACAGAATACAGAATTTCTTCTAATTCGGACTTTAAAATTCATTTTTATTTCACATTAAAAATGTATTTGCAATATCAAGTGTTAGTTGTGAGATTATTTACGATATTATAGGTTTTTCATACTATTTACTTTCTGGGAATTAAACTGAATTAATCGTAATTTTCATTAACGAATGTCGTATGTCAAAGGTATAACAATGTTATGGAATTTTATTGATTTACGAATCATTTATTTTTATAAAATTAATTTTCTGCTTAGTTTTTTATACATACTTCCTCTCAATTTTCGAAGTCAATTCATATAAATAGATTTTTCTGAAAAATAATATTATTCTGGTACTATTATTGTAAAATTTAACATATTGCTTTTACAATTTAAAGAGTGTACATAATATATGGTATAGTAATATCATCTTACCCTATGTCATATAATATTCAACTAAATAAAATGCCGCCAAGTGTCCTAAAATTTATTATTTTTATTAAAATATATTTTCAGTACGATCTTATTTCCTGAAATCTAACTTCGAAATTAACCAAAATAATAAAAAAAAAAGCAGAAAAACTAAATTCTTATTGAAATTGAAATAAATAAATACTAGCCAAAATGACTCCAATGAAATTTATGTCCATTTAGTTTGAAAGCATTTTTTGTTGTTGTTGTTATTATTGTATTAATATTCATCCTTTTGTCACGCATCTTAAAAGTACTATCATCCTGTCAATCCTTTTTAACATACTGACATTCAATTTTTTTTTTTTTGTACTTATTATTTTTGTGTTCGACTATGAATAAATTGTGGTCGAAAAGTACATTATTCGTATTCTAAATAGCCTTTTCCATTTTCTAGTTAAGTATAGTATTTAAAGTGGTAACATGATTTCCACTTAAATAAATAATATATGTATATTCTGTTAAAATATATCTTACAGAATTTTCTCTTACACTTTTATGATATTTCGTTCTTAGTTTTTTTTTTTTTTGCATAATATTCTTTTATGATTTTATCTTTTATATTAAAAAATTTTCCTATTTTTTTTTTTTGTAATGAAAATATAAAATAAATTACAAATTTTTTTTCCGTGAATATATTCGTAATTTCTTTTTTTTTTAAATTAAAATAGAAATCCTTTTTTTTTCTATCTGTACAAGGAAGCAAAAAAAGATTTTCTCATCGAATTTTATTATCTATAATACTAAATAATCAAAAATAACACTATAAGGGACATATGTCCTGGTTGACCATACTGTAAATATTATACAAATATTTATTTTCAAATATGAAATGGCATCCTTTTTTATGACACGAAATCCTTCAAAATGAGATAATAGTATAAAGAAAAAAAAAATGTAATATTATGTTTTTTCTTACAAATCGCCTTTGATTAGGTAAAGGGTCACGTGTTGGGTTATCCTTTTTTTTTTATTCAGGCATAAATATAAATAAATTTGTATATATGATCGTATAACCATGGTTCAATCAAGTGAATGTAAAAAATTTGTGTAATATTTATAAAAACAGAAATTTTAGATTCCACTAGAAATTGAATATTTTTTAGTGGAATATAAAATTTCTTCCTAATAGCGTTACAGTCAACATTCTTTACAATTGTTCTCCAGACGTGTATATTTGTTATAGCCGTGGTATTTCTTATAGCTCTCCACTCGTCTCTGTATTACAGCAATCCCACAATTTATTATTTCTAATTTTATGGCATCACCTTTCAATTTATTCCTTGGTGTACTACATCTTGTCCGCATTGGTTATTATCGTAGAAATTTTATACTGACTTCTTTTCAATTCTTTTTACCACATGAACAGCCAATCCTTAAATATATTAAAATAAAATAGATTACTGGAAATATAATTTAAAAAGAAACCATTTTCCTTATTATTTATGAAAGGAAAATAGTAATAAATTTTGAAGCTTTTAATAATTTAAATCATTAGCTTAACATCTGACTGAAATTCTAATTGAAAACTTCTATAAGGTCCCATTGCTCAATTTTCTAATATCCTTCATCGGAAGTTTATTGACCACCAATTCAATCTAATCCAATTTTACCATATTCTAACCCTTTTTTTTTTTTCTTCTGAAAAGCACCTTTATCTATTTCTACAATCTCCTTATCCTTTTAAAATTTTTGTTTTTTTTTAGTTGTATGTCCTTGTAAACTTTACCTTTGATGAACAACATAAAAAATAAAAAATCTTATTAAAAATGTAAACGAAACATTGTTTGAAAACATACATGTTCTTTGTGGGGGATGAATGGATAATATTATTGACAATTGTGCGGTATATATTTTGTTCCTGTTATTGTTATTGCTTTACCGCAAGGATGAATACGTTTTTATACAAAATACACAATGATGATGACTGTGTGATATGAATTTTGCATGAAATTCAATGAAAAGTAATAATAAATGTGAGTTGTTTTTTTTAAACTAAAGTATGTCGTAACAATACTTCCTCCTGACACTTGCTAGAGTGTGAATATTGAAGGAAAATTTTTTTTTTTGTAAAAAGGCAATTGCCTATTCTATTTATATCCTTTTTTGTTGGAAAAGCAGGAAAAAAAACATATCATAATGAAAATTTTATTTTTATCTGATTTTCTTTGCAGAATTCCTGAATTTTTTTTTAACACATTCTTTTATCTGTACAAGGCAACACACTCACTCATACGAATATTTTCAAATGGAAGGTTTTTCTGTTTTATTAGTTTGCAACCGTGCGGACTAGAAACGTAATAAAAATAAAAATATCTTTGATTTTATTGAATTTTTTTGTTATCAGGATGAAAAAAATAAATAAGGGATTGTATTTTAAAAATGAAATAAGGTGGCTTTAGGTATTACTCCTTTTTATTATCTACGCTTTTTTTTTTGTTCGAATAGATATGCAGAAATGATAAACGAAATTTAAATTTTTTTTATTACAAATAGAAGTGTCAATGAAGAATTTGTCTTTAAGCTATTTCACGGTTCTAAAACTATACAATTTTTGTAATATTCCATGAAAGTTGTAAATATATGTCATGTTAAAATTTTCAAATATTGAAAAGAAAATTCTTATAGATTTTCTTTTAGTTATAATTATATTTAAAATTGACAATTTCCGTAACAAAATTATGTAGTCTTTTTATATAGTTAAAAACAAGGAAATGTCATAAAAATCATTAGTAAAATTATATAAATTTTACAAAAAATTCCATGATATTTAAAATAAATTTTGCAATACATATATTTTATGTTTCAGTAATTTAAAATTTTTGAAAACTAAAAATAACATAAAAAATACAAAAGGTGGAAAGTGTTAATTCTAAATTTATATTTTAATGAAATTTTCTAATTGTATATTTTAATTAATTTCGTAACACATCATTGGTATTCAAAAGAAATATATAATATAAATACAATGTACAAGCAGGTGTAAATTTATGTTAGCTATTAACTTGAATATCTTTAAAATGAAAACAAGCTGCCTTATGATTTTCATCTTTTTTATTATGTATTTCAAGGAGCAGTTGTTTTTGGAATTTTTTTTTGTTACAATATTTTTTATATGTTCAACAAATCGGTCACAACAAGAACAGAGAAACTCACGGTACATTTCTTAATATACAGAAAATCTGATGTACGTTTTAATTTGTCTTGACGCATTGAAAAAATTTTTTTGCATTTTTAGAAAATACTTTTTGTTTTTCTTTTTGCAATCATATAAGACACGACAGCTTTAAACGTTTAACAGCCGACAACGTGCAACTGCCGTGGCGTCAAATATCATTATAGATTATAAATTGTTTTTTTTTCCCTGTAAAATTACAGTCTATTTTTAGGATATCCGATAAACCTAAAAAAAAATAAATTATTTATGTATATTTTATTTTTTCATTGAAAATGCAATATGCAACCATTCAACGCAATTTTTCCACTTTTATTTTTCGAGCGCAACAAATCAAAGTGAAATTATTTTGAAAAATTAAGAAAAAAAAAAGTAGTGAATATTTGCTTTTAACATTTTCAAAATAGATTTTTTTTTTTCATATATGTATATTATTTATTTCTGTACCCATTTATCTTAAGCATATTGTTGCGCAGATAAAATTCAATAATATTGAGGTGTACTCTATAAAGATTTTCTCATTATGGAATCGATCAAACAAAGAAAAAAAATATCTAATTTAAATTTTCATTATTTCTTTCAAAAATTTCCCATGTTTTTCTTAAAAATTAACAAAATAACAAAATATTATAAAAACAGATGAGTTTCGGAAATTTTTTTGAGTTTTTTTTTTTTGGTAAATTATAACCAAATGATGTCATTTACCAAAGCTAATATCCATAAATCCTTGTCACAATATAGTCAATAGTCATTTCTTGTTTTGGGTAAAGTAAAAACGAAAAATATTCATATAAATCTTTTATCATTACATATATATATATACTTATATGTTTTCCCCGACCACAGAAAATGAATTTCATGGACATATGTATCGAAATTTTGAAATGAACCCTTCACATTTTTTTTTATTTTATTTTATTAAAACAAATAAAAATTCCAATGATTTTTTCACATGTTATTTACGTATATAAACAATTTTGGATAAAGTACAAGTGTGCCACCAACCACCAAATATATAAAAGAAAAACACTGTCATACATTTACATTAAAGAAAAAACAAAAAAAAATAAGAAAAACCAAAGATGATTCCGAATCATGCAATAATATCTTCCCCAAAAAAAAAACATAATATCTTTGAATTTTGTGGATTTTCTTTAAAACCAACAAAAATTATATATGCTCTTTTTTTTGACCTGTCATACAAATTCGACAGTGTGACAATAATATATAAAAAATATTGCTGTTTTTCGTATCGTTATTGTCATTATGGAGTTTTTAAATTTTATTTCTTTTTAGTGAAACTTTATTTGTGAGAATGAATTTTTTCGTTTAATTTTTTATAATGAAAGATATTTTTTTTTTGGAGCAGTTGTTGATTTTACAGATGTACTTGATAAATAATAGAATTATTACAATGAGAAAATTAAAGATATTTGGAACAAAGGAAAAACTTTTTGGAGTTTTCATTATAGGAAATGAACCGATACAAAGTTTTTCAAAGATTTCTTTTTAATTGGCTATCATACCTGTTATAACGACAAATTTAAATTTTAAAAAAGGAGGACTTTATTGAAATTAATTTAAATTTAATAAATTTAATAAGGAATCAATGAAGTTTTACATTTGAATAATTTAGAACTAAAGCAATGTCTAAACAGATTTCAAAGAATGAGAACAATATTGCTAAAATCTCTGAACATTTGAACAGAAATTTATAATTATAATAGGTTCTCTATGTGACGGATGCGGCTTCGCATAGACAACAGAGGCTCCCGTAACTACTCGTGAATTATTTCTTCTTCATGTGCGGTGACGTTATCAGTGAATTAGACAAGATTTTATTGAGAAATACCAACATTTTTATTTTTCCGCAAATTTTAAGCGCTCAAAACGCTCCATTTTCAGACCTTTTCCAAGCCCGTAAATAATATTTGCAGTCTTACTGTCTGGTAGTAGCACAGAGGACGTTCTTTCTGATTTTGTTCGTAGGTGACTTTGTTTCTACAGGTTATATTGTCAGTTAGTCCCCTCCTAGTTCCATGTTCGGCGATCAAGCAAGGTCCGGTTTTTTTTTTGTGATAAATAGTTCCTGCTAATAGTTCCGGTTTCTTTTTTTGGGTAAATAGTTCCTGCAAGTTTACATTGTGTACCTGGTTATGCTTATAATTCATTTCGTCTTTTTCTTGTCGTTGTTGATACACCTGTTCCATACTATTCGTGTTCCCTGTCCCATAATATTCGTCAGAATCAAGTTAACTTTACATTCACATCAAAAGTCTTCATAAGAAACTAAAAATAAGATGATTTTTTCTAGCTTCAAAAAAAATAATATTTCCCATGAAAATGTTAACTATCACGCGCATCATCATTAAAAGGCTAAAAAGTCGTTTAGATATTTTTCAAAATGCCCGCGATGACTTAATTTTTGAAGGGAGGCGTGAAAGAATCTCAATATGAGATGAGTATTTCAACATTTTCTAGTTTTTTGTTGTTGGTGAAATAACAGAAAAAAAAGACATTTTTTTATATTTTTTTTAATGAACAGGAGAGTTTTTTTTTTGGTAAAGAAAATATCATTTGCGTATGATAAGTATCTATTGAATTGAACCGAAGTGAAAGTTGTTGCACTTCATTTCCAATTTGTTCAACTAAAAAATACAATATTTTTTTAAAGGGAAATTTGTTTTTTTTTACATTTCTATTAAGGAAAATCCAGATTTTAAATTGAAATTAGGCAATTTTTGTTGAATTTTAGTAGGGCAATAAAGTAAATAGATTGATTATTTAAAAAGGAAATATGTTTTTTGTTAAAAATGTAAATTTTGAATAATGACTATTTTAAGGAAAATAAATCATTTAAAAAGAAAATAAATAAATTGAATTTTTAAGATTTGGAAAATATATTTAAAGCGAATTTTTAGTTTATTTGTAAAAGGTGTTTTTTGTTGTTGTGACAGAAATTTATGAAGCTCGGACTTTTCTTGTGCATATTGTAACAAAATAATTTATTGCATTAAAGAATGAATCACAATTTACTACACAGAAAAAAAATTTTGTCGAAATGTATATAAATACTGGAAAATATATAAATCCTGGAAAATATATAAATCCTTAATGAAATTGAATTGTTTTTGTTGCAAATGAAGGCCATTATAATTCATTTGCAGCAGAGACATACTTTTTTTTATAAAAATTTGGCAAAATATGATTATTAGTTTTTGACACTTTGAAATATATTGTAATTTCGACTGCTAAATGGTGATTTTTCAAATGTGTAAAAACCAATTATCATGTATTGTCAAATTTTCACAGAATTTTTATAAATCTTTCTATTATTTGTTTACAAATGGCTCGTTCCGTTAGCCATTGAACCCAGATTGTTCCCAGAATGACTGAGGCGTCAAATTTCTAAAAAAAGACTTTTTTAATAAAGTTGCTAAGATATTTGGTTTACTGCAAAGGTCCTATTTTTTTAAAAAAAAATTCTCTGTATAGAACCAAATTACTAATTGGTACTAGCTGTACCAAAATGGTTTCTTTTGTTAATTTTAATTAAATAAAATGTAACATAAAATTTTTATTACTGTATAATGATAAATTATTATAATTATTTTCTGAAACAAGTATAAAACTATATAATTATTCTTCAACTTTTTAGAAATAATTTATCAAATTTTTTTTTTTTTTTTTCGAAATTACAATCATTTATCAAATAAATAACAAAATGAATTTTTGTTTTACTCATCATTTATATACAACACACTCCATGTTTTCAATTTTATATAAAATTTCCGGTAAATATTTACAACAATTTCTTTATATATAAATATTCCTTACAGTTGAATGATTATCCTTTAAAAGAAAAACACTTAAATTGTGCAATTATGACAAATGACTTTGCCGTGTGCAACTACAACTATACCGCCTCAAAATAAGATATACCAAAGACCACCATTATCATCACCCATCTATAAAAAGGATTTAGAGATGAGAATGCGTTTACGGTTTCTAACAACAACAACAAAATTTTTTTTTTTTAACTACACACAAAGGACATCAAATGTAAACACTTATGAAATGTATTTATAATTAGAAAAAAAAAATTTCATCTCCTGGGTATATTTTTTAAATGTAAAAAAAATAAGACTATAATTTATATCCCTTTATTTTTTAAAGGATACACTAAACTATCTAATTTTTTTTTTTTATCCTTAATATTATGATTTGACATATTAACGTTCTTTTATTACATTTACTATCAGTCTGAGTACCTTTCTTTATATTAAAAATAATAATAAAAAAAAGGGATTCATTGATGCAAAAAGATTTTTATATTTTATTATTTTGTTATTTTTAACTTTTGTGCGCTGATCCTAAATGAATAATATCCTTTAGTATCAGCTGTAAACGCGGTAAATTTTATTATTTCAAATATTAAAAATAATTTTCAACTAAATTATGTAATTTTCAACAAACTAAGGATAATGGCACGTGTATATTGGATATTACGACAATAACATTCAAGTGGCACATCATTCTACAATTTTCTGTTTTGATTTTCCTTTTTAAATGATAAAAGTTTTTTTTTAATAGAAATTTTTGTTTATCCTTTCTTTAATTTTTTGTTTATTTACTGTGGGAAAATGTTTTTTCTCTAATTTCGTCTATAAATAAATTTATTTAATTTTAAGAGGTCTTTTTTTAAAAAAAGGGATTTTTTAATATTTTTAAAGTATATATTTACTCAAAATAATTTCAATTGGATTACAATAATGATTAATTGCAAATATATTTCAAAAAAAAGAAATATTTTTATGTAACTTTTTTAAAGTGCGGTTAAAAAAAATATATTCTTTTTCAGTAATTGCGTGTGATTCCTTATGCGTATGTACATTATTATTATATTTTAGTATACATGTGAGATTATAAATGCATATAACAAGGATCATATAAAATTCATGATGATGATGCAAATAAAAACTTATCGTATAACGTACACGCACATTTTTATCCTATTACACATTGAATATTAAATTGAAAGTACCTTTAGTGATGTTTTTTTTCATTTGCTTGGCTTGTTGTTTATATGGAGAAAGATCCTGATTTTTTTTTAGATATTTTCACAGTAAATAAAATTCCAATTTATCGGGAATAAAAAAAAAAAATCAAATTGTACTTTTCTTTAATAAGTTCTCAGGGGATAAATAAATTTCGTTTACAGAAATCTTATATGGCCTGTTCGTGCTTATGGAGTTGAAAATGGGAAAAATTTTGTTGATTTTTTGTTGGTAATATTATTAGGAATATATCGATGATCACCTTTGGAAGATGGTTATATTTTTTTATGGAAATGGGATACTTAATATTCAAATAACGTTAAGAGACTGTTGAGGTGTTTAATAAAATATTTTTCATATGACAAAATTTTGTATATTTAAAATGATATTTAAAGTTAATAAGTGAAATTAAAGAATTTTAAATAGATTTAATAATTTAAATCAAATTTGAATAATAATTGTAAATATGTAATATCGTCATCTTCCTGCAAGATTGTTTTAAGCGACATTTACAAAAATTTAGTAGCCAAAATGATTGTTCAGGTAATTTTGTGGAATATAATGCTTCCACCGGTTCTTACAAAATTGCAGTGAATAAAATACTGATAATATATGAATATTTTCCGTAACGTTTTTGAGGTTGTACTATTTTTTGAGGTTGTACTATGGAAACTGACCGATAGAACACAATTTCTTCCAAGCTATTAATTTATTATTATTAGTAAAAGTCGTACATCCATATTTATAATTTAAATCTTATTATTTGTATATAATTCAATTTAATTAATTTGTAACGTAAATTATTTGATGTAATTGAGTAAAAGCCTTCCTCATCATTTTCAATTTATTTTTATTTTTAGCTGTCTGCATCGTCATTTCATCGGTTGCTTCAAATTCATCCTTCCGCCTACACGGATGATCTGTTTCTAAACGGATGACCTATTTTTCTTTTGTATTCTCTATCTAGGCATTCAATATCTTACCCTTTCAATTTATTGTAAAAAGTGGCTTAATCGTGTTTATTTTCTATTCCCGTAGTTTCTCACATTTTGGAGTGGCGGGAACATGGGCGAATAATAATTTTTCTATTCTAGTAAAGTTAGGCGGATAATTCATATATTTTTCTCGCCTGAATCTTATTCAAAGTATTTTCAAAAGACATTTTTTGAATATCAATTTTTTATTTAATTGTTGTCAAAAAAATTAGCTGATTAAATTAGATATTAGCGCAGATAGCGCAGAATAAATAAATTTATTGAATTACGGATCTATTCTACTTTGACACGTCCTGCCGGGTACTGCAATAAGCTTGAACACATCTCCGCGAGAATCTATCATTATGATTTATTATAAAACATTTTAAAGATTGATAAACTACAAACTGGCAATTTTTGCTGCATGCCGTTTAAGGTATCAATATTATCAATAATTCCCATAAATTCTTTCAAAAACAATATTTTTTTTAATAAATATTTTATATTTATGGACTGTTACCCTATTTTTAAGCTCGTAAGCATTTTTTTTCACATATTTTAATACGGTATATGATATAAAAAAACCTACATAAAACTAAAGTTCTATTTGAAGTTGTAAAATTTACTATCTTTAGTAGCATAAATATATTCAGTCTAAGCAAATTTTTTTTCAACTTTTTTATATTGTTTTTTATTGGTTGTCACAAACATTATTTCAAGTAATATTTTACGATTCTTCTTATATTATTTTCTCTAATTCAATTACTTCAATTGTGAAAATTACCTTGCAAAACAAGTAACATCACCAATAAAAACTATAAAAATCTTTTAAAAAGTTTTCACATAAAAACAAAAAGTAATAATTTTACTTTCGCGGCTACTAATAAAAACAATTTTTTTTTTATATCTAATTTTTTTTATGATTTTATATATTTTTCAATTATCGTAAACACGTATGCTTCATGTCCTTTGTGGTTGTTTATACTCATCAGAAATTTAATAAGAATGAAAAATAATAAAAAAAAAAAAAAAAAGAAGGAAAATTTTTACCCTTAAAACAACACTTGAACAAGACACATTTTAAGATTATATAAAATGAAAAACTTTGTTTAGACTGGCATTAAAAGAAATTTTCTTAATAATAAAATCTAGAGTCGTCATCAAAACCATTACCTTAGCATTTCTCTTACAATGAAATTATATTTTTCACATATATAAGACTTTGTATCTTTAAGATTAAAAATTTATGCTACTTATAAGATTTTTTTGTTGTTGTCATAGTTTTGTTTCGCGCGTAAGTTTTTTCTTGTTTTTTCTTTTGAGGTACTTTAGTGTGACGAGGCGCGGCAAATTTCTTGAAACCAAAACATATGGAAACATCTGTCGCCGAAATATCATTACTATAGTTTTTTTTTTATTATGCTTTATTGCACTCGAAACAAAATAAAAATGAAGTTCGTTGCACATAGTGTAAAAATTTATAATTACTTAGTAGATTTTAATAGTAATAAGTGAAAAAAAGAATTTACTTATTAAATTTAGATTGAATGTTTTGGGAAAAAATACGAATTTAGCCAAGATTTTTGTGAAAATATAAATTGAAACAGTTTGTTTTAGGAATCATGTTTCATTAAAAATCCAATTAATTTGATATCAAATAACAAAAGGAAATATTGTCCTCGAAAATCTTATGACCTACTCCTAAAAATAAAATTCGAAATTGATTTTGTAATACGCTCACTGAAACTTTCATTTACAGTTGAATTTTCTTGGCGCAAACAGCCAAACAAAGATTTTGGATGTCCGTCCTTTTATGAGGCTACAGCTCCCCAACAGCCTGCAATTAGGCTAAAGTCGCTGAGCGAAATTTCTTTATTGTGTAAAATTTTTTAATTGAAACAAGCTAATTATTTTATTAGCGAGACAAATTGGTTCTTAGAAAATGAAAACTGTTTGCAATTTTCCCAATCTAATATATATAAGTTCCAGTAATATTTATTACTAGTATTTATGTAAATTTGAGTAAACTTATACTAGATAGTACATATTCCGGATCTAGATAGTAAATATTCCGTAGCTGTCAACATATTAATTCTATAGTGAACTTAAAAACCCCTGTCTTTCATTATTTTACATTTTAAATCTTGCATTTTTATTACACACTAAGTGCTTACCTTCTTGTTATACTTTGACTTTGTATTATGATATGAAAATGAATATTCTAATTAAATTTTATTAGGTTTCTTTTTATTTTTGTTTAGACAGAAATCATCCTTTTAAATAATTATAAACAAAATAAAATCTAATAGATTTTAATTTCATTTTAAAATCTTTATTTTTTTTTATTTTTTGTGTTGATTTTAAAACTTGATTATTTTTCCAAATTTTTTTGTTGAAAAAAATTACTTCAAATTAGATTTTACCGCATTCTTTAAATGATAAATACATAAAAATAATTTTTCAACATAAAAAAAAAACTTGGGAGGTCTAAAATTTATTAAAACTGCAACACATTTTTTTTTTTTTTTTTTTGTCGAATTAAAGTGAATTTTATTTAAGTATTCTATATAAATTTTTTGTGTTTGTATTCAACAGTTTATTTAACAATTATCCTTTGCTATGGGGTAACATACGTTCGACCTTTCTTAAATAAATTTTTTTATTTCCAATTTTCTCACCCTCAGTTTGGGTGTATAATAGGATAATTACAAAAAAAAACAAGAAATTATTATCAATATTATTTAATTTGAAAAATAACTCATAATTTTGTGTGCTGTTTTTACATATTTTAAATAGGATTTTTTAATTGAAATTTTTCGTAGGGTAAGTGTATTTTTAATACAATCATTGCAATTGACACTTTCTCGCCATGGTTTATTGTATTTTCACTGTTTAAAATGATTAGTTCAGTAAAATAATTTTTATATTATTTATGTTAATTTTTATTTATAACACGACTATTAAATCATTTAAGAATGGGAGGCAAAGACGAAACCAAAAGTACTTAACCCAGTGCGCCATTTTGTCTCCAAGATCATGGTTGTTGAAACTCACTACGTAAAAGCCTTGAAGTCCTTTCAACAAAATAAAAAATCATGAAACACCGTAAATTAAATTACCTCAAATTAAATTAAATAAATATAAAAATTTATACAGTGTATCCATATATAAGAATATTTCACACTTTGAAATAATATCCAAATTAAAAATTAATGTAAAAATGCGTACGGCATCTAAATCAAATGAAAAGTAGGTGGATATTTTACCCATTTCCAATTTACGTTGATATATTCACTGTATATATAGAGATAAAGACTTTGCATGCTTTTAAAATGAAACGGTAAGTTTCCCTTTATAAGTCCTTCATCTCTAGAAGACCAATCTCATACATTCACTATATACAATAATAGAAAACGAAAAAACAATCAAAAACAACGACGTATCAATGTCTTTGGCCACGTGTCAATTAAATTTGATCCTTGGAAAATGAATGAATTCAATGTATAAAGTATTTACACATTTATGTTTAACCTAACCAACAAAATAAATTCATAGTTATATTATGTAGACACAGCTGAGTTCAGCTGTAATATATGAAAAATTATAGAAAGAGAGTAGTTTTTCCTGTCCGACATTTTCATACGCAATGGGTTACAATTGATAGTTTGTATATATGTTATAATATAATAAAAGTAAAATGAACACTTTTAATATTAACAGCATATATATGTATATAACATTCGACGATACGCACTCATTTCCTATGATGATGATTATGTTGATGGACCATTCATTGAAAAGGATATAAAGGATTTGTTGGTTTTATATCCTTTCTCTTGAGTCAGGACACAATCATCTCTGCGTATATATATATATATATATATAATTCCTGACTGTAAAATAATATAAATTATAAAATTGATTTCAAGGTAAATTTAATTATCAAACTCGTTGAGACAGAAAATTAATATTAATGGTGCTTATGGTACGTTTAACCTTGGCTTATGGATTTTATAAATTTTGGGACTTTTCCTTGTTTATTTTTTTTGGTTATTATATTTTGATTGAATGTTTTTTTTATTTTATTTTTAAAAGTATGAGGATAGAGTTAATAGTGTATACGTTTATTATTTATAATATATATATTACACAGCAGGAATCCTTTATATTTTGTTTATATTGTTGGTATATATTGAATTTTTACTTGTGGCAAAACAATATTGAAAATTAAAGTTTATAATAATAATAAAAGTCATATATCATCTTTTAAGATATATCAGTCAACGTGTAAAGATATTTATTGTTGTTTGGATATTATATATCCTTACTAAGTTCAGGATTATAAAAGGTTAATGAATTTAAGAAAAATGATTATAGAAAATTGTCTAATTAAATTCGCAAAATTTTGTAGTATGTCAAGTAAAATATTTTTTATTTTTACTTATTCACTTTTACTAGGCAGCATAGGATCTCAGTACAGTCATGTGTACCGGATATTTTATTTAATTGTTATGCTAATGCCAATTTGGGCCAACTAATTTTATATGAATTCCGTACCATAAATTTCTTTATAGCGGAAAAACTTTAATTGCAGCAATCTACTGGCTTTTATTCGTGAGTTGGTAACAAATAGCTTTCATCGTTAGCATTTTTTCCGATGTTAAATAACATTTTATTGTAATTTTATTCCTGGTACTAATTTAAAGCCGAGTAAATTTACAAAAACATCGATACATCGCACTGCAATCGAACTGAGTGCTCGTTCATAGTACAAGACCATAATATACTGCTTCTAAGCCACCGAAACTCTACGTAAATATGTATAATAGATATTTTACATTAAACTTTGGTTTAAGGTGGATTGAATAATTAAATTTCAATTAATTAATGTTTCAGTTAAAGTATGAAAAATTTACTCCTATTGGGAAAACCAATTATAATACTTCAATTAATGATTCATCGGTAACTGGGAATTTATATATGGTCTATAAGATATTCAAATTTAAATTAATAATTTTTATGTTTTGGTACAATTGAAACTAATTTTGATTCTTAAATCTGTCCATTTTTAACATTCCCCATAAAAAACTATTTTACATACCTTTTATCCTTTACAATTCTTAACTTCTATAAAACTTTATCATTATGTTAAATCAAAAATCTTTCATGTTCTCAAAAAAAAGTATATGCCTCTATATTTAATATGTTATTCATTTTTTTTTTTTATAAAAGAATTGTAACAGACTTTGTTGAAGTGAGAGATTTATCATTTATACGACGAATAATAAAAACCAACAAAATACAAACCCAAGGTAAAGTGCCACATATGAAGACATTTTTTTTAATTTCTTGATACGATAGGGTTGCTGCTTAGTACAATTCACTGATGTTGATGATAATGATGACAACATTTTTGTTGGGAAGTTTCGTCTCTCTTACGAGCAGTGACAAAAATATCTACAAAAAAAAAACAAAACAAAAAACCAAAGTCAAAGGGTTTAAAAATAAATGAAAACATATTCGAAAAATTATTTAAATTTTTTTTTTTTTCTGAAAGTCATCATATATGAATGTTATTACAAAAGGTATAACAATGAGGGTATGTTGGCTTAAAAGTTGCCTTTTAAACTTAAAGATGAAATTTTTTTTATTTTGGTTTTTGGGGTTTGATGAATTAATTTATAAATAATAAAAAATTTCAATTCTATAATTTTCCTTTTAGATTTTTCCTAATGTTTGCGAAGACTAAAATAATAATTCTTGTTTTTTTTTTTTTTTTGTGATTTATGTCAAATTCATATTTTATATTTTAATTATGCTTCATAGTTATACATACATTTGTCTTATCTCTTATTTTAAAAGTTTATAATTTTTCAAAAATGAAATAAGAGTACAAAAATCCTTCTTCTGATAAGGGATTTATTATCCTTTCAATTCTCTACTTATCTATAAATAAAGAGTGAATATTTCTTTTAGGTGTTTTAATTTCACCCCTTTTTTTATCTTTTGAAGAATTATCTGATTTTGAAATAATTACAGAACATTTTGAATATTTTTCATTAAAAAAAAAAAAAATTATAAGATTGATTGAGGATAATTTATAGAAGATGTTTAATTGAATAAATTAATTTTGTTGGTTGTAGAATTACAATGAAATCTCATTATGAAAATGAATAATATTTACAGATTTTATTAATAATAATTTTATAAAGCAAAAAAAAAAAAAAATAAAGTTATATTTACCTCGTTATTTAATGGAGTCTTTTCTATAATTAATGTTAACCTGCTAAATTTTTTGAATAATGTGATTTATTTAATACTATTTCATTATTACAAATATTGATTTAATTTCATTTTTTCAGTAAAATTTAATAATATATAATATTAATATAAGTCAACACAAAAAAAAATTATGATGTGATGACTTGATCAATTAGGTTATGTCTAACAAATTGAATTTTTAGGTTTAATGAAATTTTTGACATTTAAATTTATGATATAAAATATTTGAGTAGCTTGTAGAATATGTAGCCATGGGAGCGCACAATATATTTGTTCCATACAAACTCGATAAACAAAGTGTCCAGTCAAACTTAGTAGTTCTATTTCTGTTACTCCGCGAACTGCGAATGACAGTTCATAAAAATTAATTTAGAAAATCACATTTAAAACAAAATTACATCATAAAGCAAGCATTTTTAAACAAAATTACATCATAGAGCAAGTGTTTTTTTTGACAATTCGGAGAGTAAAGGAGAGACAAATATTGAAGGAAAGTTGGGCAATATTGTTACTGGAAAGATTAACTGTCTCGGCCAATCAATTGTGATAGATTTCTCTTTCCATATGATCCAGAGATATGAAAAATCGAACTAACTAGCTTATTACACCCTAGTGAGTGGGATTATTCCCGTATCACGTAAAAAATATTACTGATAAAATTGGCATACAATAACAATACTCTTAGAACTTAGATGGTTGAAATTGAACTGCTGCCTTAATACGGACAATCTAAAAAAAACATGCTAATGATTCGTAGACCAAGAGGAATCTTTGGAACGTCGACTTTCCTATTGTTCCTCTGTAAGACAAGAAAATTACTCTGGCCTGTGACAATCAATAAATAAGTCATTGACGTCATTGTACAATGGACCAACATGTGGTTTACGAGTTCGCAGTATGAGGTTTACCCTCCTTTCTAACCAACCAATAATTTAGCCAAAATATTTACTTCAAAATTAGCAAAAATTATAATTTTGACAAACATCGTTGAATTTTAGTTTGCTGATATTTTTTTTAGCTATAAAACATTGAAATAGAGAATGTTAATATTCAAGAAATTGAAATAATTTGATAAAATAATAATTTTCCATCAACTTTTTATTACAAATTCATTACTTGATATAAAAAAAAAAATGGTTTCTTATTAAAAATAAAAAATAAGATCTGTGGGAAAAAGAAAATTATCTAAAGTTATACAATTTTTTTTTTTCCATAACAATTTTTGTCTTTTATATAATTCCAGTTTCAAAGTTTTCATACCAAACATTTTTTGTGTAAATGTGTAGAAGTTAATAAAAAGTTCCGGTCATAGTGGCACCAAAGTCGCAGCATTTATAAAAACTATAACATCCCTAAAAACATAAAGAAACTAATTTGTAATATAATTTTTTCTTATTTTATTTATTTTATACAAAATTTCTTATTTTCCTCTTTTGCTTAAATTTTTCTGAAAGCATATTATATCTAAAGTTTTGTGGTGGAATAAATTTATCCTTTAACTAAGAAAATCGACAACTATCCATACCGGATCAAATTCATATCTGCTTAATGTCATATCCTGAGCGCTAAAAACCAATTGTGTCAGTAGATCATTTTATCCTTACCGAAACAAAACAAAAACCATAATATACCAAAAAAAAAAAAAGGATATGAAATGAGAAATTTGTGCGGATGAATAAAAATATTTCATTTTTGAAAATATTATACATATATTTTTTTTTGTATTGTCCACCACGCAGAAAATATATATATGTTCATCGGATGTTATAATTTGTTAACTTTTAATATCTTGTGGGTTACCCATTTTTGTGGCCAAGTAAAATAATGAAGAAGACAACGAAAAAAAAAAGTTATATGTATTCTTAACGCAAATAAGGTACAGTTATTATTTTTATTTATTGTGGCAGTTAGCATATCTTTTAGACTAATCTTAAAGGATAATAATATACAAAAAAAAACAGAAAATACGCACAATTATAACATTAGCCGTAACATAAAACAGAAAATGACATATTTTTTTTTTGTGTGATATACAACAATGGAATATTATATTAAAATTAGGGTTACCAGGGAAAATTTGATGAGGAAAAGTTTGACATTATGTGTGAGAAACTTTTTTGAATTACCTTCAGTACAATAGAACTTAGAATTTTTGTTAAATTTTTTACAAAAAAGGATGTTTTTCTTAATTAATTTGCACATCTCGTAATCCTAATATAACTGCCACATTTCAAAATTTACAATTTTCCGAAAATCGATTTAAAAATCCTGTGAGCTTTTGTAAGCTTAGAAAAGTGTATATCGGTAATGATTAAACTTGTACTGAGAGACCATCAATTTTGAAATGTCAATTTCTTCTCCAGATTTATGTTGTAGGGAATTCCTAATTTACTTATTATTTAAATTTAAGATTTAGTGGTCTTCTATTAAGGTTCAGATATTAACTGTTGAAATCATTATTGCATAATCTAATATACGTTTTTACGGTTCAGATGTATAAAGATAAGTTATGTTAAGATAAATTTCAGTATAAAAAAAAACAGATCCTTAAGTATTTTATTAAAATTTAAAAAAATATAGTAATGTCCTTAAGTCATAATTCCATATGAGCTGGTAACTCATTTATGACAGTTTTCATCAGTAAGAAAATATAACTTCTCTTATTTTTTGAATATCTTTATTCATATCTTTATGAAATTGGCATCAACATATTGGTCAGACAAATCTTATGATTTATTTCGTACATGGCTATACATAAACATATTTGTTTTTTTTTATTCTTAATAACTAAAGTAGTTTATTCTTATGAGTTTATATATAATAATATTTATTTGTTAGCTAAAAATTTACCATATGGATTTAGACTTTCTTAAGAGTTTATACTTTTAGGCAATTTGAAGTTAGTTTTTGTTTCTTCTTCTATTTATGTTTAGTTCATCAAAATTCTCTCTACAAAATATACTATTATTATTATTATTTTTTATTTTTTATTTTGCTTAAATCACATCTTTTACCATTTTAATCTTTTAAGAAATTGTATATATTTCTATTCCAGTTAATAGAAGAAGAATATTTACATTTTAGTTTTATATAGTTTATGATCAAAAAATAAATTTATTGTTAAATAAAACAATTTTAGCAAAATAACTAAATTAGGTATAATTTTCATTTATTTACGAAATGGTAATTTTCAAAATAATGAATTACATATAAAATTGTATAGTTTCTTATCTTTTTATATTAATTTAATTAAAGTTGAAAAAATATTAATAATAAAGACATTTATGATTATTTAAGATATATGTTGAAATATATTTGTAGTGAATTTTAATGTTTCTAGTTAAATGAATTTCATTTAGCGTATTAGTTGCCGCTTATAAGTCTTCTAGATAGAAAAATATATTTTGAATTGAATTTATGTGTATATAAAATAGAAAATATTTGTTTCTACAGAATAATTATTACTTTTAATTATTAATAATCTATAAGACTTTATTGGATTTTGTCAGACAATATAAAATATGTTAACAGTCTTCATTTCAGTTTATTACACAACATATTAAAATAAAATATTAAATTTAATTTAAAAAATTATTTACTTAGACGACAAAATTAAATTTTTATATTTTTAAATTAAACTCAATTACCTGGGATGTCCGGCTATCGAAATTTTCAGGGCAGCGTAGAGGCACTGAAATTAAATAATGAAATTAAGTTACTTTTGCTAATATTAATAGTTGATTAGTTTAAAGTTTATATGTAAGTATTATTGCTTGAGAATTGTTAGAGTTGATCGTTGAAACTGTGAAGTAAAACATCGGTCAATTAAAAGTCGGTAATTAAACTTTAAATTGGAAAATTTAACATAATAAGAATCTGTTTAAGAAAATTTATTAATGATTATGCAAATAATATAAATAAGATTATATTAAAATAAGTGGATGTAATATTATTTAAATATTAAATTTAAATTTAAAAGTAAATTAATAAGTATTTTACTTTAAAAGCCAAGTCTCACAATCAAAATTTATATAAATAAGTTTTAAAATCAAAATTTGTAGAAATAATTTATACAATAAATTCAATTTACATTAATTCAATTCACAAAAACAATTCCATTAAATAATTGCAAATATATTTTAATAAATTTTGCATAAAATTAAATAGTATTTAAATGAAAATAAATTTCAAAATTATATACATTTTATTTACATTTTATGCTCAATTCAACTATGTTTCTATTTATAAAATTAATGTTTTCAGATTAGTTTCACATTATTTTACTTGTTCGTGTACTACAGACATTTATAATAATATATATACATTAAATCCAAAAATGAATTCACTTTAATGTGAATCATAATCGCTTAATTAATTTGAAAAAAAAAATGAAGTTTTTAAAATCTTTCCCTGTTTGTCTTGTCCAAATTTTTTGTCCACTTTATTAGACATTAGACTACAATTTTATTTTTCCACTTGACTATTTTATTAGACATTAGACTTTAATTTTATTTTATACACTATAATGTCATCATTTTCCTCGATGATATCGTTTTAAAATAAATATTCAATAAAGATTAAATTTTTTTTTGGCTCACATTTTTAGAATCCATTTAAGAATTTTTCTTTATAATTTATTACAAGTTTATTAAATTTCAATTAATTTGAATAAAATATTTTTTTCAGTTTGTGGTGAAAATTTAATTTTCATAAAAGAAACAAACACCTTTATGTTTTTTTTCTTAAAAATATTTAATTTGGCATGCTTTTTTTTGTAAACCAAAATGAAATATATTTTTTTTATGATTCAATAACAGTGTAACAAAAATATATGAATTTTCATATAGAAATAATAATTAAATATGATTTTTTAAAGTTTATTTGGATATTTTCCAAGAAAATTATTCTATTGTGGACTTTAATAACAAATTTATGTAAAATTATTTGGTTTTTATAAAAATAATTCAATTTAAAATTATTTTATTATAATATTAGTTTTATTTATTATATATGAAAATACCTTTTCTACGTCAGCAAATTTAAAAAGGATCTTTGTGGCAAGAAAAAACAAAAACAAAAACTATAAAAATATGAATATATTAAAATTTTGAGTCAGGAGTACGGAGGGATAAAAAAAAATTACTTTCAATTCATAAAGTTTATTGATTTTTGAAATTTATTCTTCTAGTAAATCCTTTCATGTGTTATGATTTCTATTTTTGTGGTGGTTAAGGAATTTATCCCTTTTTTTTTGCGAAAAGGAACATTTCTTTTAAGAAAAACTATGGAATTATTTTAAGTAAAATTATTATTTTTAAATGCAAAGGGTAACTAGAATATTTATTTGTTGTATTTAGGAAATTTTAATGTTTATCTTTTTGAAAAATGAATTTAAGAATTTAATAATTTAAAAATATGAATTAATTTATATTTATTCAAGACCAGGTTAACTAATGTCCATGTCCACAATCAACAATTTTTATATGTGTTATCATATATTTTATTAAATTCTCCACAGAGAAGCAAAAATTTATGAAATGATTCTTTCTACCAACATTCATTTTTTACAAAAAGGATTTCAGGTGCTGTGGTATGATTAACAAAATATATATTCTTGTTAATTTGCTGAAATAAAAAGAAGAAATTACGATTGGTACACTGTTTTCTTTGTTTTTTTTAATAATTTTGTCAGTTTTATTAGCTTTTCAGCTCCAGATATAATTAGATCCGTTTTTATGTTATCCATTTTATCATGCTTGCACCACATCAGTGAAATTATTTTAGAGAGCTTTGTCAGAAATTTGAGTCCAATCACGAATGTAATGAAAACGATTGCGAAAATTAAGGCTGTTTTTTACTGGATTCGAAATTTCGATTGAAAGGCAGTTGCTATAACCTACTGTAACACTTGGCAATTCCAGTTGGTTTTTCATTTTTTTTAAATTTCGTTCGGTAATTTGTTAAATTTTTCCAACACTTTTATCATTATCCTATTCTGCAATACAGAATCTTACACTAACTGGATAGAAATTACCTTAATTTCTGAGCCATGGCTTACGCTGGATATATAATTTAAAAGATCATTCCTTACGAACGCTGAAATATGAAAATCGATACTCTGAACTTCAATCTTTCTCTTCCATCCAAAATAAATCTAACATCTTCATTATGAAGCAACTCAAAATAATTCTTAAAGCCCTATTTTACATTTGTTAGTTATAAATTAATTGATAGCTAATATTTATCTATATAATTTCAAAATAAATTTGCATCTAAAAATTTATCGAAAATTACATTATTTTAAAACCAATTTAAATTAATTTTTTTTTGTATTTAACAGTGTATATTAATAGAAAATTATACAAACACTCCACAAAATATGTTCAACTTTTATACTATATTTTAGCATGTCCAAAAGGTATACCAGAGAATTAATTTTTGGTTAAATATACAAATATACCAACCTATGGAATGAGTTAAACATGAAAAATACTACTCACCCAACCACCATCACAAATTTTTCTATTAAATGTTAAAACTGATAAATTCACTATAATAATTTGTACTTTGTAACAATTAAATTACATTTGAAAAAATAAAATGGTTAAAAAAAATGAAAGTTTTCTGTATACCAATAAAAAAAGGAAATTTTTATAATGAATAGAATAGAGTTTTTCTCATATAAAAATTAATCAACTTAAGCTTTTTTAATTAACGAAACATAAAACTTTGTTTACCGTATACACAAAAATTACGAACAGTAAGTATATATATATGTATATAGAATACTATGAGAATTCAGGTATATGTAAACATTATACATAGTTTGAAATTCTCATTATTAATGGTTGTGGGAAGGATTCAAAATGTTCAGTTTTTTTTTTGTATCTAAAAGAGTAAAGTTTATGGAAAAAAGGTGGATTTTTTTTTTGAGGTCATAGACAACAGCGCGGTAATTAAAAATTATAAAATTAATTTAATTTTTCATTTCTCGTTTTGTTGTGGTATGAAACTTATGTAAGGAATAATGAAAAATGACATTATTTAAATAATGGAAAACTAAATTAAAGTTTTGATTAAATTATAGAAGTTTGTAGAAGGTAGGACGGTTGGATTGAAACTGTAACATACATCATAATAAAATGTAATTATTTTTATTTACACCGAATATCAGTCCAGGTGTTTCTTGGCTTTGATATACCATCGATAAAGAACATTCAAAGAAAACCGACTAGTTTTTTTTAGTTCACCAGGAAAAAAAAAACTAGAACGATATTGTCCGGATACTACACAATCATTTGAACAATCTTGGGCTGTTGAATGACAGATTGTGTAGATGACAAGGAAATGTGGGAGAATATACTAAGTAATTGCGCGGTATTGATGACTAAAACGAGATATTTAATATGCACTGATACAGCTGGACAGTTTTAAGTAGTAAAATAACAAGGGATTATATTCTAATCTTAATCGACAGGGTATTACAATAAGCTAAACGATTGCAGTTATATGGACAGTAATATTGTACTTCCTGTTTAGAAACTTAGAACCTAAATCTGAATGCTAAATTTATGAAAAGCCGTATAATTTGAATTGCAATTTATGATTTTTAATAAAGCCAACATACCGAATATATCATTCGTGAAATTTTTACCTGAATTACTTTTTTTTAAATATTAACTTCTTAGCAACAAACAATATTAAACAATAAACGAAATTATTTTATTTGAATATATGCCAAATATGCCAAACTTCTAAACTACTAATTTGTCATAAAATTTCATTGAAAATAAAATTTTAATTTCATGCACACATAAATGTAAAAAAAAAATACTTCATAAATAATTTATTTGATCAGGATATGAGAGCATAAATATTTACATTTTTAAACATTTGTATGATGATGTCAAAAGCATAAATATTTATTGCAAAAAAAAAAAAAAACCCAATTTTACAACAGAAAAATAAAAACCAAAAATTTACTTAAATTTGTTATACCACCATGTTAATATAGTAGTCAATTAAGTTTATATCCCAATTTATATCTATATGTATATTATCTCAAATTATACATTGGACGAAAAGATTTACACACTTTTCATATATGGTCACACCTTATGGACAGCAATTTTCATTTTAAAATTTTTCCAATATTATACACAAAATATTCTACAAATTCTATATTGGCATAATTCATATAAAAGGTATAATTGTTAAGACAGGGATGGAGGGTGAGCAATATATCACTGACAGGATTTTAAATAGTGTACATGAAAATTTTCATAGAGAATCATTTAGGTGAGAGTATATAATATTATATATATTTCAATTTTGTATAGTTTATGTATATTTATTGAACATAAAATTCCAATTTATTTACCTTGTTGGCACTGAATATGTCCAGTGTTGTATTAATGGAAAATTTTCAGGTTTTGTAATATCGAAATTTTGTTGAATCAACAAATTTATGTTGGCTTAATGGATAATTGTTAATTTTCCAATATCAAAAACATGTTGAATCAACATACCTACTCCCGATTACCTTTTATTTTTAATCAAAAGTCAGAAATAATATTTGCAAAATAATCAAATTCAAATTTAAATCTCTACTATTTATAAAATCATAAATAAATATTGGCACAGAAAAATAAATTCGAATTACGCAACAAATTATACATTTAAAATAAAACCGACCCTGAACTAAAGGATTATGACCGCATCATAAATTAACCATTTATACAAATTATACAGGAAAATATACCGTAAGACCACCATTTAAATTTAATTTTGCACATAGTGACAAATTGACTGTGAATTATTGAATGCCAAATTGTGATTATCGCGTACTGGTATGTTACACTTTAATACACCTTTTGAAAAAAATATATATGTACATATATAATGTTTTTTTAGTTTATCCATTCGTCTATATCTGCCCCCGCCAAATGATAAATGTCATAAAAATTTGTTTGGCATTTATAAGTTTTTTGCTTGGTCTTTTTCTTTTATAATTTTTCATTTTAATAGATTTTCATTTTATGGTATAACATTATTCAAAATGAACTAAAAAATTTAAGTTATTTTTAAAAATTTTACGGTTCATAATATTTTTCAATTTCACCAAGTATAAATTCAATAATTTATTTAAAATTTTTTTTTTTTTTGATTTATACGTTTTTATGATGGAACGAAGGAAGGAAAATAAAATATATATTTTGTAAAAGGTGTGATATTTAGTTTTGAAGTTAAAGAAAAATTAGATTTTGATGGTTAATGATAGCTTAGACACATATATTTAATATTTATAGTTAATAACATACAAAATAAACATTAATTTATTTAGTTTTTTTTTTCAAAATTTCATCCATAATTTTTGTACGTAGAAAAAAAATGCAATTTTTATTGCACCCAAACAAAATTATTTTTGGCATACAGCCAAATAAAATTTATATAGAAAAATTAACTAAATTCTAGAAATAAAATATTTATTTTAATTTATTTACTTACAATTATATGAAACATTTTTTTTTTTTGTTCAAATATTTATTTATTATTGATTATCAAAATTAGCGCAATAGACAAATTTATACACTTTAGTACTATTAGGAAAATAATTTTGCTATATAAATTTAGTGCTTAAATGAAAATTGCAATATAGTAGTTTGAAAAATTATTATTGAGTTATATTCATGATTTGCTTATTTATTTTAAAATATAAATTTGAATTTCTATGTTAATAATATTATGTATATGTGTAGAGAAAATTATTAATACTTTTTAAAGACCTAATAATTGAAGATAATATTATTGAAACATAATGTTTATAATATATATTTTAAATTAATTATTATTGGGGGAAACTTGTTGATTAATAAAATTTATTGAAATTGAAATTTATTACTAATTTATGGCCATTGTTACTTCAATTAATTTTAAAGATATCTAACTAACATATCATATTCATATTTATTTATTTTTCAATAATAATTTTAGTATATACCGAAAAATTCAAGTTTATTAAGATATCAGGAATTATCTCCTTTAAAACAACTTGGTCTTATTTTTATAAATAAAAAATATTTCATTATTTTGTTTAACATTTAAATTCAAGTATTTTCATAAGGAATATTTACAAAATAACTAATATTTAATAAATATTACTTATTTTGTAAAATATGTACTCGAACTAATTTGTGACCTAATTAAAAGAACATAACCCAAAGAAATTTTAATTTAATAATTGAATAATTTTTTGGTTGTTTGAATATGAACAACTAGTATTTTTCGTTTGCAATTCAATCAGATATCTTAGCTATATTTGGTGTTTCGAGTTACCTTTGGATTTTTTTTATTTCTAACAATTTTATATGTCATTTTGCATATTTACCCTATAGGGGAGAACCGTACAGACAATGCATTGAAATATAATTTTTAATAACATCAATTTGAAAATAAAATATTATGGCTTGCGTACATTTTTGCTATGTTTATGCTAATTTTCCAAGCATTATATGTAATAGTTTTTAATAATTACACGAAAGGGTTTTTGAAGGTTTATTATTCGATAGGTGTAAGAAGATTAGTATATCTTGAGTATGCTAATCCTAAATCGTATTCCAGCAGGTACATCATAATTTTATGTTGAATAATTTTATCAAAGAAACTTGGCACAATTTTAATAACATATATTGAAAAATTATTGACGTATATTTCAATTTTCCAATACAAATTTTTAGGCTATATTTTTACCAAAAATTATCCTTTTTAATACAAAATTTCTTTATTTTCCATTAATTATCACAAAAATAAAATTTCTTGTTAATTTAATTATGGTCGTTTTTATTTTCCAGCCTACAACCAATTATTTATTAAAATTTATTATTTACGGTCATAATATTAACTTCTAATCATTAAATATAATTTCATAGTTACCCTAAAAAAAAAATATTTCATAATGATGTCATTAATAGCGCGAAACATATACACACATGTAAGAATTCCAAATTTTCCCTTTTAATAAGAAAAATAAATATTTCTGATCACTAAAAAAAGGTAGTAAATTTTCCAGTAAATATATATATTTTATAAGGATAAATTTATCCTCACGAAGTTAAAATTGGTATATAATTTTTTTTTTTTTTGAAAGAAATAAGATAATGATGCTATTAAAAGTAGGAATTGCATATGGCACTTTACTTTACATAAAAATATTTTATTTTTATAGTCAGTAATATTTTTTTTTGTTTTTGTTTTTGTACTTTACTTATAGCTCACAAAAATATATGTCTCTGTGTTTTTTTTTTTGGAAATAAATTAATGTGGTAATAAAGTTAGCACCATAGTTAAAATTGGTAATAACCAAATATATATTATTAGAAGAGAGAGTTCATCAGTCAAAAAGTAAATGATGTATAATTTTCATAAAATTTTTTCGATTTTTACGAAATTGGTTTCAATAAATAAATTTTATTATATATTTAGTTTATTTTAAAAATTTATATTTAAATATGATCTTATTAATTTTAAATGAATTGTCTTATTTTGCTTCTGTACGAATATGAGTTTCTTACTTTTCGAAAAATAATTTATTAAAATTAATAAATTGGCAGTGACCAATTATGATTTTTGTATATTAAATTACGTTTAATTACCAGTCTGTAATAATTCTTCTTTTTATATTGTGTCTACTTTTTAAGCCCGAATATTCAAATACTATTAGTGTTCAATTCTAAATTAACTGAATTACTATGATGTGTAAAAGTAATTAGAACAGCGAAATTAAAACTGGTAAGTAAATTGTTTTTAACCTCTTTTAAGCGCATTTTTGTATTATCAAAATGGTAATGTTCCGCTGTCAAATTGCTATAATTAATTATTTAAATTTAAAATATTTTCACAACAAACTCCTAATTAATAAATTTTCTTATTTATGTATGAAGCCAAAAAATTATAAATTTTTTTTTTTTTTAAATGTTGAACTTATTGCGGTTTGATTTTTAATTTTATTATTTCAGGACGACGACAAAATAAAATATAATTTTTTTTTTTTCAAATTTAAACGACCATTTAAGATTGTCAATATAAATATAATGTCTAATTCATTGGAACACTTCAAAATGACATTAATGTTGAAGTCATAAAAGTTCTTCGAGAGTTTTTCAATTAATTATCAACATTTTTAATACATGTAAAAATAATATACATAAAACCAAAGTGTGGTCTGTCTGGCAACAAAAAAAAAAAAAAATTTTTTTTTAAATTAATGAATTCTTTTAAAGGTCTTCACTAGCTCATAACATTCTAATTAAAAAACAAAAGTTAATTCGTTCTCCTGCTGCTGATGGTGGTAGTTTGGTTAAAAGAAAATTTTTATTACCACAAAAATTATATATGTATATACATATATAAATATATAATATTAACTTGTTTTTAAAATATACATCGCACAAGGAACAAATCAATCAATTAAGATTGAAATAAAAATAAATCTTATTTAAACATCATAAAAATTGTATCGTTAAAATGTCAAATTCAAGATAAACGAAACAGTATAAAAATCACTTAAACAAAAAAATTTTTTTCATTAGAAATTTAAAACCGATTTCGATAAGGGGATGAAAAATGAAAATTTGTTGGTCCAGGTTTTTTTTTTTATTTTTACTTATATTACATTAAAATAAAACCAAAAAATTCTTAAGCAAATCAATTTTAATAAAATCTCAAAATAAACCTTTTAGTGTTTTTTTTTGTGAATATTTTCATATTTATTTTGGGTACCTTTTGTAAAATTCAACGCAAATAAAAATATTTGTTAAAAATAGTCCTTAATAGAGTGAGGGTAGAGTTAAATATTTTGCCAAAAATTGTCCTGAATATTATGTGAAATTGAGCATATGCTTGTTGAATAAACATATATATATATGATTGTCATATTTTTCGTTTTTCCTTTTTTTTTACAACATCCTTTGGTCCTTGAATAAACAAAAAAAAAGATAAACTATAATATAGACTATATTTTTATTTTTGTATACCTAGTATTAAATGTGTACAAGTCCATTAAGAAAAGGTATCACATTTTAAGCTAGAAAATATTATAAAACGTTTACAAAATTCACATACGTATATAAGTTTACTCTTTATCGTTACAGTATTTTTTTGGAGAATTTAGTTTGACCAAAATAAGTAGATATAAGGGAAGAGTTGCCTAAATCGTACCACATTTCAGTGTTTTGGTAGTAGAAATATTTAAAAAAAATTGTTTAGATTATGTAATAAATTTAATTCTTGATTAATTCTTTAGTAAAAAATGTAATTCTTAATTTTTTTCCTATATCGCAAAGCTACTTTTTATTGATTGACAAGAGTAATATTTCCATAAAAGCCAAAATAAAAAAGATTCCAAATAGTAGATTCTTGGAAATCGGTATGCTAAACATAGCACTTCGAAATTTTATGTATTTTCAATTTGCCTTAATAATATTGACAGAGCTCAGAACTTTAATGGGCTACTAGACTTTATTTACTACAACAAATATTTAATGAGTAAGTGTTTTAATAAAAAAAACAGTTTAAAATAATAGTTTAATGTATTGGCTTTTGTGAAGTATTAAATAATTAATCTTTACTTAATCTAACTCCAAAAACCCTTCTGATGGTTCATATAATAACTATTATCTGATTTGCGTCAACTTAAAATGGCAATAAAAAAGTACAAGCGTGGTAATTAACTTTTAATGTTGATATCACATTTGTACTGCAATCTCCCATCAATAGATATCAATAATATTATTTACTTTTCGAATACAAGCAATGGTACGTTTTAGCAAATGGTACGATTTCGGCGACTGTCCCCTAACTTAGAATTTTTATTGTATAGTTAAAAAATAGCAAAATATTCTTAAAATATATCTTGAGATAAAATTCTTGACCATATGATACTGAATATGAACGGTTTTTTTTTCAGAAAATGTAAAGACGGTAGTTGTTTACAATGTGAATAAACTTAACTCTGTCTGAACCAAAATTTATTTTACATTTGTAACATAAAAGATTTTAAATATTTTAGGTAAAATATTTACAGAGTAGTAAGAAATATTTGCTGTTCTTTGTATATATATGTATTTGTAAAAAATATTAGACAGTTTTTGTTTATTTAAAGAAAATGTAAACAATTTGGACATAACATAAATATACATTTATTTTGATTGCATTTTATTAATAATATTACAAATTTTAATGTGGAATTAAGATAATAGATTTTTTCCAAATAAGAATCATCTATAGAATATATCCCCAAAATTTGTTGGAAATTAACACATAATTAGCAATTTTTTAATTATATATTTTTGTGAACAACATATAAGCTTAAAAAACTAATCATTTTCAAATCCTCACAAGTATATAAAAGAAAAAGAAGATTCGAATAAATCAACTGACGCATTAAAAAAAAATACTCATAAATTTTCTTCATAAATCTTTAGGACACACCTGGCAATTATCCGTAAAAAAAAAACCGTATATAACAATAATTTTAAAAGGACAAAATGGTCCACTGGGGATTTAAAGATAGAAATAAATCTCAAATAGAACATATTAACTTGAAGACTTTCTATTTACTTGTTAAGAATCTGAAATAGAAAAAAAAATTGTTGGACAAAAATTATGTTATCCTTTTTTTTTAGAATCGTTTTTATTTATTTTTCTATATAAAAAATTGATTGTGGGGTCAAATAAATATAAAAAGTTTATAAATCGAAATGGCAGTTAATTGAACGATTTATGTGATCGCAAGATGAATACGAAACAAATATATGCAATGAAATGAAGGAATCCGTTTTTTTTTTCATGAAACATTTTTAAGGGAATTTATGTTGTTAACAAATAATTTAAGTTTGAAATCAGCTTCTAAGCTTGAATCAGTTTTAATTTAAAGTTTCAAGTTAATTTCTAACCTTGACTTTGAGAAAAGTTTAAATTAGATTTAATATACAATAAATTTTTGAATTAAGCAACTATACTGAATCTAAATTTATAAAAAGTTTCCTAATTCAAAAGAAGTTGCTTAATGAATAAAGATAGATATAATTTATATTTCAGTAGTAAATTATTTAAACCCACAATAATATACCATTAATACTTTTGTGGACTCTATACTCATAATGTTAGCCTGAGCTCCATCCTCAATTATCGTTTTTATTGAAATTGATTTTCTTTTTTACACTGGCATGTGGGTTGCTTAATTTAAAACTATAAATTAAAATTATAAGAAATTTTAATGTAAATTCGAGGGTTGCTTAATTTGAAAGTTTCTTAATTTGCAGGTTGCTTAGTTTAAGAAATAAATTAAGCAACCTGCAAATTAATAAATTTAATTATTTAAATTTATTAATTTAAATAATTAAATTAATAAATTAATTTAAGAAATAAATTACATATTTTTCTAATAATTTCATTAAAATGATTCAATTATAAAAGACTGGAAATATATTTATCAGATCTGTTTTTTTACAGATCTGATAAATATATTTTCCATTAAAAAAATGTCTTTAATTGAGAAAACGCATTGTAAAATGAAATTTATTTTTCTATTAATTTATTCTGTTTTTAATTAATAAGACTTTAAAGTACATTTTAAAATGTATTTTTTAATTTTATTTAAAAATGTATTCATTTTTTTTTACTTAAATTTAGTGACCCAACATTGTTCCTTGCCATAGTATTTTCATTATTAAAAACATTTATACGGTAATAACTTCAAAATACTACCTTTTATATTTCATTAATTCCACAATTTTAATTATATTAATGAAATTTAATTACATATAAAATTACGTATAAAAATTTTTTATATTAATTATCTAACCATACAGTTTTTTCTATCCAATCAATAAATGATGAAATTCTGGTATAAACACTAGGTTTTTGGCTACCACAAAAAAATCCATATGATGTTATACCAATCAAATGATATTGAATTCTTTTACTGCCTAATAAATTTAATTGCAATGGTCCACCAGAATCACCCTTTAAAAAATACAATTTGTGTAAATACATAATTATTTTACTAAATACAAAAATTCTAATTTACCTGACATGTATCACGATTTCCATCTTTATCGATGGCACATACTTGACTATCAATAATTCCTTTAGGTGTTTTTGAATCTTTTGGTAATATTTGATTACATTCATCATTTTGAACAATTGTTAAATTTAAATCGGTTAAAATATTTGTTTTAGTTTTACCAAATGCAGTTGCACCGTAACCCATTGCATAAACAGTATCATAGGGAATATTATTTTTTATATATAGACGAATTGGTCGAACAAATTGTGTAAAACTATAAATTATTAAATTAATGCAATAATAAAAAATTAATATAAATAAAAATTACCTTATTCGTTTTTTCAGTCTCAACAAAGCAATATCATTGTAATTGGATGATTTATTGTACTTTGGATGATTGTAGATATCTTTTATACTAATTCTTTGTGGTTGAATTGATTTTTCACGTACCTTTAAATTAATATCACCTATTTTCACTTCACTAGGTTTTTGTCTAAAACGAAAATACTCATAATATATATATATATATATATATATTCTTAAATAGATGCAAAATACCCGCTAAAATCGGTACAATGTGCAGCTGTAATTACAAAATATTCGTCAATTAAACTTCCACCACATTTCCAATCTATACTATTATCATGTCTCCTATATCCAATAGCTGTCTGTAAAGATTAATAAAATAAAAAACTAAGTGTGACTAAATTTAAAAAAAAAACCCTACCATATGTGGATATTCTCCAGGATCGGCTATTTCTCTACCATTAAATTTAACATTTCTCAAATTTATCTCTTCAATATCTTCACTATCACCAAAAATTTTTCGTAAGAACTCTTCATATTCTAAAAAAAAAACAAATTATATATATAATTAAAATAAAATTTTCAAATTTTGTAACTCCGTTCGCAAATACGCTTAGTTTTGTTTCTTGAACTGCGATCTGAGTTTTTTGTAGTAGGAATACGAACAAAAGGTTTTTTAGTAATCGAATTCTTTAATGAAGTAGCGCCAAAACTTTTTGAATATCTTCCATTAGAAATATTGTTTCCATTTTTAAATGTTGTATCATATTTTTCAGAATCCTTCGTTATTGATGGTTTTGAAGTTGTTATTGATTTTATCATAGGCGATATTGTTGTCCAGGAATTATCTTTCCTTGAATTTGAAGAAATTGTATGTATTGAAGATGATTCTAATAAATTCGGTTCAGTTTTCGATTCCGATGTAAATCTTTTAAAATTATTATCTATTTTCGAAGATAAACTTGGTGAGGAAGATAAGTGATTTTCAGATGACCAAAAACTTTTACTTGGTCTATTATTTAAAGAGCGTTGTGGTTGTGGAACAAGTCCATAATCTTTATGATTGGCCTGATCAGTATCACTAATTTGTTTAGTAAAATATGAATTACGATTATTGTGTGAATCTGATTTCAGTTTTCTATCATCAGAAAAATCATTTTTATATTCAAAAGAATTATGATAATGTGATGATTCAAAGTTCTGTGAATTAGATATTTTATATTTATATTTAAAATTTGTTTGTGCTAAATTATGTCTTAACAAAAGTAATAACAAGAAATGATAAATTTCCATTTTATTAAAATTTTATAAAGAATAACATTTCAATAAATGATTGCTTTTTGAAATCTTATTTGAAACTGAATGAATATTATTGCATTTTCAATTTAAAGTCATAATAATTATGAGTTTAATCTTGATAAACATAATTTCTTATCATCATAATATTATGTAATGAAGCTTTTATTTACAAAGTTGTACGAAAAAAAAAAACAAAATGTTCTGTTCATTTATTTGTAACTCAATTATTTCTTAAAACATTTAATTTTCAAAAAGCTTACTTAAACTAAATTGATAGTCAAGTTTTTTTCTTACAATTTAATTACTTTAATAGCGTGTAATAAATTGTTTGTTACACTGCAAAATATTGAGAAGTTGATAATTAAATGCATTTATTTAGAACAAAATTTATTGATTTGAGCGCTTAAATTACTACTCTTATTCAATAACTTGTTATTTATTGTTTTGGTTTAGTTGTTGGGTGAATCTTAAAATAGGTTATTTAATTTCTCTTAAATTTTTAGAACTAGAAAAAAATCCTTCTAGCAATTTAAAAATGCATCTAGTAGATGAGCGTGTAAATATTAACAGAACATTAAACATTTTTAAACTCCTTTTAATTAAATGAACATACTAACTAAATAACTTAACTATAGTATGTATAATGAAACTTATTGATCTGATAATTATTAATAGATTTTCAGCAATTTTAATGAAATTTTTCGATTAATTAAGGGGAACACCCTCAGAAAATAATTCTTAAACATCACTCACTGGCTTAAATTTCGAATAAGAAAAAAAAATTATGAGAAAATCAACTTTAATTTCCATATTAATTAAAATTCGAATTTTTCTTTTACAAATTAATAATTTATTCATTCAATAATTTCAATTATTAACTTAAAAAGGATATTTAAAAAAAAAATTGATCAACTTTTCTTTTTATTGCTAGCTAATTAAATAATTGAGAAAAGAGAGAAAGCAATCAAAATTTCTTCAATCATGCACTTTGGAGGATAAATCTCATTATTATGCATAAAATCGGACATTTTCAACTTTTAATTACAATTTTTTCCATTTTCCTTTAATCAATTTTTTTTTTCTACTTTTAAAAAATTAAATTTATTTAAAAAATAAAAAAAAATTATTAATTTTGTTAGGAAAAAGAATTTTTTTTATTTTAGTATAATTTTTCGCCCTTTTATTTTTTTTAATTTTGTTCTTTTAACATTTTTTTTTATTAATTTATTAATTTAATCACGTAAAATATAAAAATTCTTCATTTTTCTATACAAAAAAACAAAAAATAAATTAATATTAAAAAATATAAAAATAATTTTTAAAAGAACAAATCTTTCGACATCATCGCTAATTCAAATCACACCTTGTAATTAAATCTAAAGTGAATTTATTTAACAGAAAAAAAAAACCAAGAAAAATTATTAATGTTAATGTAACAGCAATGAATTTTCCAGACAAAAACAATATTTTTTTCCTTCCATATACATTTTAAAAGGCACCTCATTAATAAGAAGAAAAAAAAACTTGCTGTTATATTAATTTTCCTATCCACGCACCGCGAGTTTTTTCGCTTATCGAAATTTTTATTCTCTACGCGTTTACGGTCACATTTTGTAACAACGACGACGACGATTCATCGCGGTGAAAAACGTGTGTGGTTCACACTAACAGATTTTTTTTTCTTTTCTTGTTTTTTTTTTCATTTTATTTGTTGGTTTATGTTTGTGTATCTGAAAATATGAAAAATTAGTGATGAAAAATTCCATCGGTGAGACTTCAACATAAATGGAAATATTTTGTTTGAAATGTAAGAAAAATTATATTAAATTTTAATTACTTTTATTTTTGTGTTACTTGTGAAAATTAATGATTTGATTTTTACTATTTATGATTAGTAGAGATTTTTTATAATTAAATAAATGTGAATTTTAAGATGCCAATGATGCTATTGCAGGATCTCGTAAAACTTTATTTTGTAATGATGCAATTTTCCCACTGGCGTTTACTAGATTTCATATAATTAAAGTTTGCGATTAAATCCCTTCGGAAAAATTGCTCTGTTTTGGGGACTATATTTTGTACCGTAAGAAAATGTATTAAACATTATTATAAATAGTCATTAAATTATACATTAACTCATACAAATTTCTAAATATTTCAATTAATCTTTTTAACAACATTTAAAAAAAACTACTACAAAAATTACTTTTTAACGTAATGTCAAATAGTATGTTGCGCAGTTGTCAACATTTTAACTATATATATTTAAATTACACATTTTATTTTGATAATATAATTTGTCCTAAATAATATTATTTTGACTTTATGTTGACACTTGAAATTTTGATCAAAGGTGATTTATTCAGTGCAAGTGATCTCTTATTTTATTTTGTAAATTTTTTCATGTTTAAAATAAAAGTAAAATTATTTTTTACTTGTTACACCGATGATCAAATAACGCGCATGATTGACAGATTTAACAAGAAAAAAAAAATACATATTCTAAAATTATATTATTTTACAACATGTTTTTCATCTTGTCTTGTTTCTAATAAAAAAAAAATTCTATGTGCCCTTGCACTTTTTCTATTTAAACAACATAGTGTCAAATATTTGACTATACACAATATGTTGCAAAATTCTTTTAAAATACCGTGAAATTTTACCTTTCAGGTATACAAAATAAATTTAGATATTCTTACATTAACTTTTAAAACCATGTTTTTTTAAAAAAAATAATTGCAATTTTTTGAAAATTGTAATTACAATGTAGTCTAAATCTAGAAAATATAAATTTTATTTATTTATAAAATAGTTTTCAGTTCAATGTGAAATTTTAAGCATTTTATTTAGAATTTTTATTAAAATAAATTGATTAAATTTTTATATGTTAACATAATAAGTTTATATTTTATTACATTTAATATGAGAATTTTAAAGTATGATTATACTAAATATATTTGTATAATATGTAAAAAACAAAATAAATTTATCTTATATTCATAAAAATTTAAAAGGATTTATTTTTATGGCCCGTGAAATTGTCTCAGACGAGGTGTTTATTGAATTCAATATCTTTAAAGCAATTCGAAGGATCAACATTTATATGTTATCCATAGTAAATTTCAATATATAATATGTATATACTAAATTCGAATTTAATATTATATTCGTGTCTTCGATTTGGTTATCCTTTAAGAATATATCTACAAAATAAAAAATGAAAATGAAATTTCTTCTATCCAATATTAGTGAACAGAAAGGATACAAAACCAACAAAACATTGATTTCAAATATCGAATATCTAGTAGAATAAATTTATTTTTAAGAAATTTTAGAGTTTAATACACTAACCTAAAGGACTGTTTTTTTTACATTGGAATGGATAGGACGATAAAAATGATATTGACAATGATGATGGTATGGATAGATTGAAATCTGACAAATTACTATCAATATTCTTTTTTTATATATATATGTATATATATTGAAATGAAAAGTTAAGCCGATTTTCTTTCACTTTATCTAAAGCATAAAATAAAATAAAATACTTTTATAAAACTTTTTTTTTTTTTTGATCTGAAAAATCATTTGATTTATAAATATTTAAATAAATATGAAAGTATTGAGTGAAATTTTACTAAAAATATCTATTATTTGTTATGATTTTACAGATGAACGTATAATTAGATGAAAAAGATTATCAAATATCAAAGGTAAACATAAAATCAGATTTCTTAGTTAAAAAATTTACAAATTCGAAATAACAAATTTACGTTCAAATTATCATTTAGCAAGTTTTTTTTTTTATAACACGGAACCAAAATCTTGTCAATTTCAAGAATGTTGGATGCATTATCTTATTTTTATTTTAAAACTGGAAAGTATGTTATTCTTTTTAAAAAAAATTTGAAAATATTTATATTTTATTTTATACTTTTTAAATGTCTACCTAAATAATTTGGCACATTTATTATATCTCTTATAGTAAAATATATTATTTATGACATTATTTGCATAAAGCACTTTACTTAAAATGTTGCAATATGGTATTTACATAAGATTTGATTTTACTTTGATGTTAATAAGAATATTAAGGTGACAATATTTCTACTTTAAAATGTAGCCTTGTTCATAATTGGAAAGAAAATTATTAAATTTAAGAAATTTAACTTAATTAATGGTAAACTAATAATTTTTTTGTATTTTCCATAAAAAAATTTATAATTAAGTAAAAACTATTATAATATTTTTTGGAAGTAGAACTTTTTTGCAACATAAGTTTTATGTAACCTAAATTTAAGACCTACATTAATGTTGCAATTTTATCAAATTAAAATCATAATATAATCACTTTATAAAAATAATATTAATTTGTTTCTTATTAAATTATTATAAATTACAACATTTTTGCAAATAAGTCTATGATTACGATATTCAATCAAGACCATCTACGAGATTAGTAATTAAAATCATTATTTCATAAGTTTTGATATCAAAATTTGGGTATTTTACTTTGTATTTAGCGTAATATTTGGCTAATTTGTGTATACTAATGCGACTTTCCCTGTGCGAACTACAACATATGACTAGAGTTCAAAATTAATTTTAATTCATTTACTTGTTGCGTTAAGAAATCTTGCAAAAACCAAGAAAATTATTTATTTAAACTTCAGCTTGTAACTGGGTATAATTATTGTAAATATTTAAATTTATTCTGAACCTATTTCGTAGTTGAACAATTAAGTAAAAGCATGTACATAATATTTGCGTTCAATTAATTTAATTTACAACAATACCGCACAAGTAATTTTCTAAGAACTTACACTGCCTATTTTAGAAGTGCCTTCAAGACCATATTTATAAAAAAGTAATAATATGGAGTATTGTGAATAGCCATTTTGATATAATTTAAAATTATTATTTCCAAAATTTTTAAAATTAAATTCTATAATCCTTAAGATGCTTTGATACTTATGTTTATTTTTATCACCGTTTTAATGTAACAGAATTCATTTTAGCCATATTAAAAATTAAATTAAAAATTTTCAAAATAATTTAATAATAAATTTCTTAGAATTTTCATTCTATAACAATAATTCCACTGAGAATTTCATTCATTTTCTTTACACTGACAGTTAGTTTCATTCATATTTTCTTAAAATCTTTAAATATATATTTTTCCTTAAAAATTTTCAACACAATAAAGGATTTTTCTGTTAAACATTCGTTCCCCTTACTCTTCTCAAAATAAATAAAAATGAAGAAAATTTGTCTAGGAATTCTATGAATTACTGTAATTGATGGTGCTTAATTAAAAAGACGTATTGCGTACGTGGTATATCTTAAATGAAACAGATTTTATATTAGACGCGATTTATTTTCTTCCTTCTAAGGATATATATTTTTATAGTATTAGTAAATATATGCCTTTACAATATATATAAATGAAAATATTATATAGAGGTAAATAGAAAATGTCTTTATTAAAAGGCACGTGGAGTGGAGGTGTATTTGTTTTTTTATATCTATACTTATAAAGGAAATAAGACCGCACACTCAATTTCATTACTAAAAAGGATATTTAATATAATTAAGATGACATTTAATGTGTTTTCCTGTTATTTCAATTAAGCGGTAAACATAATTAGCGGTGGCTTTTCTCTAATCTTTTTTTACTGTAATTAGTTATATTTATAACATGAAGAGCAAAGTAAAAAAAAAATAAAATAATAATTTATTTTTAAGAAGAGTTTTTTTGTTTTCCATTAAAACATAAATTATATTTTAAGAAATATTGACTAATAATGTAGACAATATGTAAAATTCTGTGGGTTTTTTTTTAAAGGAATATGTGTTGATTTTCAATTAATCAGGATTTAAAAAGTGATTAATTTAAAAAAATAGGTGCCGAAAATTTATTTTACATAATTGTAATTATTATAATATATATTGAAAATTTGAAATCATATTATACTGTAGGGTAAAAATAATAAATGATTTTAAAATTAAAATTAATTAATATGTATAGTTGATTTAAGGATGTAATAAATCGATTTTAGGATATATGTATAAAGTAAAACGTATGTTAGAAACATATGGAACATAATTATATTATATTTCAGAAATATACTATTCCAGATATAATACCGGCTGGGGCTTAAGTGGTAGTGTACTAAGCTGTGGTGCAGTAGGTGCTGGGTTCAACTATCCGTCCGAGTCATCGATGTTGATCTAAATTTACTCAGCCTTAAATCAGTACCAGCAATTAAATTACAATAAAATGTAATTTAAGACTGGGAAAAATCCTACCGAACCAGAACATTTGGTAACCACAAAGTAATTTTTGTCCTATAAAGAGATTTATGGTTCGGAATCCATATAAAGTTAGAAGATCTTGCAGGTGCAATTACTCTGTTATGAGACCCCTTAAGAGACGCACATACTCTTCACAAGCGTAGCGCCATAGAAAAGACAAAGATTTATATATCTTCTTCTTTTCTACACAAACTAATACAACTGAGCGACGTCGAAGACAAAATGGTTGTGGCACTAGAATCGTCGGAGGTATGAAATAGTAAGCACTATATGGGTTGTCAGCCAAACTTCTTCGATAGGCTTATTATTAAAATAAACCGAACGGCTCCAGTGATATGGACAGTAATGTTGTCCTAATTGATTAAATACGTAGGAATTTAAAAAAAATATTTTTACAATTTAATTTAATAATATATTCAGGACTCGTATTACTAAAATATTTCTTAAGTCCATAAATATCTACAAAATATCTAAATAATAATGCAATTAAAATTCAAAGGAAACTAAAATTATCATATTTGTTAAAAAAGAATTATCCATTTTGTCATAATATTTATAAATTCTTCTTTCTTTTTTGCATATTTAATGTAAACATTAAAATTTATTGCCATCGCTAAATGCATATATATATATATACATATAATGAAATTTACTTAAAGATTATCTTCCGGCCCCAAAATGAAAAATGATTAATTTTAGGTGATTTATGTTTGATTAACATGAATCTTCCGTTCATGTTTACATTAAAGACGTGTGTTTAATCATTTTAAAAATAACTTTGTGATGAAAAGGCACATTTGTACTAAAGTACAAGAATAAACTACAAAACAAACAAATTCATAATTTTGTTTTTTTGATTAGTTGATTTTATTGATGAAAAATATCTTATTAAATAAACCGGTCACCAAATTATCAACAACAACAAGAAATTTTTTATCCAATCTTAATGTCACTTGAAATTCTGTTTTATTATAGAAAAGACGTTGATATATAAACACAAAAATATAAAATAATTTCAAAAAAATTCTTTAAGTGAAACAATTTTTCAAAATAATTTTCCATTTTTTTTTTTCCAATAAGAAAATCTTTTGATGACGTTAATGATTGATTAATATTTACTTTAGAGTAAACATTTCTCTTTTAAAATTTTTTTTTTTTTTTAGTATAAAAAAATGTTTTTATTTTGGTGGACAACCGCCAATATCACAAGAATCAATATAAATTTTTATATTAAACACAAAAAGATATGTCATATCCTGTACTTTGAATTATTAATAGTTGAAAAATTGCGTATATATATATTTTTATTATTATTTTCAACAAAATAAAATACATAAAATAAAAAAAATGATTTTTGTGAGCTCAATTAATTTGTAAATTTAATGTTTTTTTTAAAAAAAAATTTTTTTTTACATTTTATTTTGGAGGAAAGACCACCTTCAAAATGACTAGCAAAAAAAAAATAATATTTACTTATATCCTTGATAGAATATTTCTAAAACTAAATAATAGTATCCAAGAAAAATACATCGATTAATATTTTATCGATACTAGAATATAAGAAGTTTTTTATTTTTATCGACAAATTATGGATCATTATTAACAAATTTGGTCAATGTATCCTTAAGCATTTAAATTTCATAATTATTTAATAAAATAAACTAAATAAATTCGTAAAATTCTAAGATGTCTTATTTAAGTTTCCATCAATTTTTTTGTTATGAATCAAATAAATCCTTGCTACAAAAACAAAAAAGTATTTTTAAATTCGGTTCATTATTCTTTAAATCTATTATGGACCGATAATATAGGAAAGTATATACATATACTATTTTCCTTACTATGTTTAGTTTTTTTTGCTGTTATACTTATAATAGAAATAATCTGTAGGGTAAAAATCAAGAAACACGTTGAAAATATTCTTGTACATACAACAAAACATAGATAAAAATAAAAAAAATAAAACATAACTAAAAAAAAAAAAAGGGGGGATCCTTTTAAGATTTGTTAGAATTTATGTTAACGTAAAATCGGTTAGATAGTGTAAAAGAGGGAATGGTTTTTAAATATGAATGAGTACTGGCTCCAGACTGACGGTCTCGCCCAGATAAAAGAGATGATATTTCTTCCCTGTGGATAAAAGGACACGTATAAAATACTCAGGTTCATAGTCACTTTATAATATCTATATAAAAGGGCATAAGGACGAAGGATGATATTTTCTACAAGTATATTTACTAGCAGCAACAAAATATATATATATAATGAAAAGAATGATACAATATAGAAAAATCCTTTATTTTATACACCCTTTATATATATATGTATCATATGATATAGTTGTTATGTTATTTTCTCCATCATTATCCTTTCACGTTTATTTTTGTTTACAGCAAAAAAAAAATTATTGTCGCTTGTGAAATATAGCAATAAAATATAAAATAAAATAAAAATCATTCAAAGGTAAGCAATTTGTTATGAAATTCAAATAAAATTATAATTTCAAAGTACAAAAAATATTAAATTTATAAGTAATGTCTGTATTACTAATTGAAAATATGAATTACAGATGCATTTTTATATATATTTAACAGAGAATTAAAGTAAAAATCTACATCATTAAATAAGAAAATAAATATTATATCAAAGCATATGTTAATTATGATTATGACGACCTCAATAAATCATGTCTTTTGAAGAAATCATTTAAATAAATACAAAATAAATTTAATGATACTTCTTAGAAATTATATATATTAACATATATAAAAAAAAAACTATATGACGCCCCGTCATTCATAAAAATAATTAAACTTAAAAATATATTTTCAAAAATATTCATTGACCATTAAAACTTGTATAAATAATAATTATATGAAAGAGGAAAAATTTTTAAAAACTATTTGGCAAAATTATAGTAATTTTTATTTATTTTCTGTAATCACAAAAAATTTTTTTGGTTTAATGTTAAAAGGTATTAAAAAAAACATTATTTTTACAATATTGCAAAATATTAAAAGTAAATAATAATTTAAAAAAAAAAAGTAAAACTTTTATATAATTTTCCTACAATAAAGATAAATAATGAATATAATAATAATAAATTTATTTTCTTTGGCAATCTGTCAACCAATTTAGATAGTTGCATTGATGTTTTATAGCTTAAAATGTTCAGCAGGTTAATTCGTATAATTTTTTTTTTTAATGTGTTTCGGTAAAATAATATTTACAAAAAGATATATGTATTTTTTTAAAAGCAATTATGAAAAATTATTGTTTGTAGCTAAGACAAATTAGAGTGCCAATTGATTACAATATTTTTTTGAAATAATTAAATTTTTCTTTTTTTTTAAAATTATGTCGTATTTTTGAGACGAAAATTCAATTAGAATTCTTTTAAGTGATCTTCTTAACCAAGAGAACCGACCAAACGGCAAATTTTTCCATAATTGGAAATCCTAAAACCATTTTGCCCTAATTTCAATAATTTTGAATTTTTATTAGATTCCAAGTCGTTTCCGAAAGTGTGGAAGATCTGCTATAGGAAAGTTCGCTTAAAAAATATTTGTTCATAATAATACTAAGACCATGGAATTTTACCTTTTGAAGCAGAAATAACTTATGTCGAAATTTAGGTAGTTTCTGGTAACTGATAATTGGGGCTCTATAAATCTATTAAAATGTGTGTTGCCATTTATAGTTTATGTTTAATGCTTCTTTATTAAAAAAACTATTAAAACCCTTATGTGTCTTACCTGAAAAACTAGCATAGTTCTGCTCTCAGGTGACTTTATATTACAATTATTTACAAACACAGATTAATCAAGACTTAATCCTTAAATACAAAAAATTCCGCTAAGTTTGTAAAAATATTGAATTCTTGGCTTAATTTTGAAAAGGTTATCATTTTTCACTACTTCCAATCTTCAAATTATCTAAGACATTTTTAAAAATATTTAATTTTTTCATATAATAGATTGAAAATAGTAAATTCAAGTTACAAACCATACATTTGTGCTTTCAAAGTGAATTAAAATTTTATATCCCTTCTAATCTTAAATTTAAATTACATTTTTTGTTTTTTCAATTCTTAATAAATTTCCGTCCATAAATTTAATTTTCTTAAATCAATTGAATTTTTTCCCTTAAATTACAATTAATTATCTCCCTATTATATTATTACGTACCTGATTTTCAATTGACAATTATTATTGTTATCCTTAATTATGCCAATTACCTTTGATCTTTGAAGTTAAAATTATCTATACTTTTGTATATTATCTCCAATTTAGTGAACCACAATCATAATTATTTTATTGAAGTACAAGTATCATATAATTTTAAAGGATTTTTTTTTTTTTTTTTGTAATTGTACAAAGAATCATGTTGTGATTAAATGTTAAAATATATAAAGCACACGTGTCCCTCTTTTTTCGTATCCTTGCTCTATTGTATAATACCTTAGAAAGAAGGTTAAATTACATGTAAAACAAAAAAGGGAGATTTTATTTAAATAATTTTATACAAATTTTTTTTTTTTTATTTATTATATAACTAAATTCATCCTTCTATTCTCATGGTTTTGGATATCCTTTAAAATATTATTAATAATCCTTGGACATTGCGTTTGCCTGCAAATATACCAATAATAAAAAAAAAAAATAATAACAAATCGATGGTCTTAAAACAAATCTCTTTTCATGACATATTCGTTTTTTTTTTTGGCTATGCATGAATGAAGAAAATATTTTAGGATTCTGGTATAAAAGCTTTACATATGTTCACCAATAATGGCAGGATATTCATAATTTATATTTTTTTACCGCTACACTATAAATGATATGCGGTAGGTAATAACTTTAAATTTTGTATACATATTTATATGAAAAAGGATACCAATATGGTATATTTTTTTTTATTATGGATCATATTTGTGTTTAATAATAAAATAGAAATAATGGTAAAGAGAATACGTTTTTATTTTTTTTGGACGATGTCCATCCTTATGAATATATTGAGGGAAAATATATATGTTTGTATTTAATATTAGATTCCAGTTGAGCAAACACTAAAGAAAAATATATTGGAAATCATGACCGCAATAAAAAAAAATAAAAAATTTATATAAGAGTTTATGCAAAAGGATAAAAAATCGAATTTAGTTTTTTATTGTGAACCAGACAACAACACCGGATGTGTGGAGGTACAAGCTTAAGGTTAGTTAAGGTTTATGAAAATATAGAGAGAAACATTCATAAAAAATACAATGTGTATTATTTTTGTTTTTCATTTATGAATGGGTTTTGATTCTGAAATTAATTTTTACGAAGGAAAAAACACAAATCAATCATCATTTTTTTATTATAATTGTGTAGATAATATTAATCAGGTTATGTTTACAAATCAGCTTACCTTCTTATGAGTTAAGATATCGTTTATAAAATAATACAAATAACGTTGAATAAATTCTACTTTTCCATGAAAATTCTGAACCAATTTTACAGAGAAAAATAGGAATTTTCTTTTATTGCATATAGTATAGAGCAGCCTTTGTCAACCTAATAGACCGCGTTATCCAATATTTTTCTTTACAATAGTACTGCAAATGAAAATGCTTATCATATTAAATTAGGTAAAATCTGATTGACTAGGATCATTCAGAATTACAAAAATAAATGAATTTATGCATGTTTGACAGTAATTTCTACAATTACTAAATTGATTTTGAGAGCAGTTTAGATTTAAATTAAAAACTTAATTTTTATTTTCTATTATTTCAAATTAAATAATGGAAAATGCAAGTTCACATATTTTAAATAAAAGAGGCTTTTCCGCAATTGAAAATATCCTGATTGTGACTAAGAAATTTGCTTTAAATCAAATATAGCAATTTGGAATTTAGTTTAATATTATCGACGAAATCTTTAATGACACCACAATCAAATGAAACCATACTCAAGGCATCTTTTTGTCTGTTCGCGACGCATTTCAAATTTAATGCCACCCAAAATTTGGTTGCAACTTGCAACCAACAGAAGAACAAATTTTAGCTTCAGTTTTAAATGTAATTGGTTAAATTTACTAGCAAGAATTAATTTCTTGAACGTATTTTACTATGATTGTTGAGTAATTCCAGCTTCAAACTCATAATATTTTATGTGATAGGACCATTTGATTTACCTAAAAATATAAAAATATGAAATGTTTTAATTCCTTAAACAAAATACCATACTCTAATATATTTATTTTAGAATACATACATAATGTTTTAAAGAGAAACCATTTTTTAATTATTTTATAGTCGAAAATATGTTTGCTAAAATTAATATATATAAATTTACAAAATTTCATAAAATATGAACATACATACACAATGACGAAAACAAAAACATAATATTATATAAAAAAAAAAATGTAATTCTTTAATATGTACTTTATAATAAGTACTGGCGCCAGAACTATGCTTCATTTCCTTAGAAATTTCAATTAAATTCTATATATGCATTCATCCTTTTTTTTTATATCTATATCAAAAATTTTTTGGTGCAAAACATAATATAAATTTCCAGGAGGATATATATGCATAAGGTTAACGTTTTTTTTTTACATACAAGTTCAAAAAAAAAATAAATATGCTTTATACGTAAATTATAATGAAATATATATATATATGTACATATATATCGTACCTTATATCATTTTTCTATTAAACCGCAAAAACTATGTATACCAACGAAGATATGCCACGCTAAAAATACTGAAATATCTTAATATTATGCAAAAAAATAGTCAAACCCAGTATAGAGGAAAAGAAACTTATTACAAATATTATTCATGTTGAAATATAATATAAAATATTTTCTATTTTTCCAACCGCAGATGTAAGTTTGTCTTCTGACATTTTCAATTTTCTGTGTTATTTTTTTTTTTTTTTTAAATAGATTTCAATTCCTGGGAAAGATATTACCTAAAATAACTTTTATATTATATAATGAATAGTTTACCATATATAAAAATAAAATTGTTATATTTCTGATAAAACAAAAAAAAAACACGGTAGTTAAAACCAAAATAAGTTAAACCGATAAATCTAAAGAAAATAGATTAAATCCTGAAAAGGGTATAAAAATCAATTAATCAAATTACAATGTTATTGAATTCAAGAAAATTCTTAAAATTAGTTCAAAAATTTTGATTTTTTTTTGGAAATTATATTTCATGTTTTCCACAAGATTAAAATATATTATATTTAAAGTTTTTCCTATATTTTGGCTTTTTTTTTTTTGAGATGACGTATTAATTTGTCAGCATATATAACCCTTGATTAAAATAATTTATTAAAACTTTAAGATTTAATACAGAAAATTATGTCAAATTTTCACTTTAATTTTAAATGGCACATATGTTACTATATAAATAATTTTCTTTAATTTACAAATAAATGAAAAGTCCTTTTTACAATACCCAAAGAACAGGTTTTTTTTCACCCTTTTATCAATATCATTTTTTTTTGCTAAAAGGAACAAAGGACAATCTGATATTGAAAAACAAAACGTATTCAACCTTTTTAAACTTTAAGAAAAACCAAAACCAAAACCTGTAAGTTAAATTACTCACGATTTCAAAAAAACAAGACACAACTTCAAGAAAATTACTTTTTGGTTAGCTTTTCACATCCGTAAAAATTTTTTTTAGAAAATTGAAAAATAAATTTTATATAATCCGGAAAATATTTCTTAGTTTTTTTTGATTATTCTTTTGGACATTTTAAATAAAATATGTTGTTATTGTAATTGAAAAGGACGTGGCAATTCTTTAAAAGTCAAGAAAATTTTGTCTCTAGTTTTAAATCAAACAGAACGGCAAAAAAAAACACAACATAATGAAGAAAATTAAAATGTGCCGTTGTACAAGAATCAGTGTGTCCAGTTAGGGTTATTGTGGTTTACTTTTTCCTTGGTAAAAAGGTGAAGATGGTCAATAAGGTTAAATCACAGAAGATTTTTCTTTAATTATTTTTTGTTACATTGTTTTGTTTTCTTGGTTTTGGGGGATGGAAAGAATTGGGATGTTCGTACGTGTTTCAGTAATTTAATTTTTTTTTTATATATGTGTATAGGTGTATGTTTAAGGATATGATACGATAAAAGCTTTTTTATTTTCATTATGAGTATTAAAGTAAACAAAAGGATATTATTATAAATACAAATACTTAGAAATATTTCTTTATAATCAATGTAAATATTAAATGTTTTTTTTTTGGATAATAAAACTGAAATGGTTTATTTAGACGTATATTTTGTGATAGTGAAAATTGTAATGGTAACAAAGGTATACGTCCAGGGATGGTTTCAGTCAAGGACTACAAATCATTATGCATGCGAAATTTTAATTATTTGTGTATTTCTCTATAAAGATAAGATTTACTATAAAAAATGTGTTTAATAAGAAAATGTTAAAAAATTTTCATTGTACTTCAAAATAATTAGCAGCTATTAAATTAGAATTGATTAAATCTAACTTAAAATTATGTTCTTGTAGTTCGAACAAATTCAAAAAATCATCGTGAATTTGTTCTCTCCTTGTTGTCTAATTCCGTTCACTTCCTTTTGATCGATATTATTTATCTTTGACATACCTAAATCAATATTAATATTTTTTCTATATAATAATAAATGATTATATTTGCGGAAAAGTCATCGTTTCTATGATTTCGATTTAATATTGTTTACTGAAAAGAAAAAAAAACAGAGGATTCATTAAAAATTGTTTTTCGTGCGGAAAAAAAGTAATCAAAACCGAATTAGCTAATAAAAATCTGTCTGTCAGAAAAAAAAACTATACAAATACAAGGTAAATAAATAGAAATGTGATTGTCATTTACCTTTTTAATTTAAAGAAGAAAAAATATTTTGAATTGTGAAATTAATGCTGAGTTGTTAATAAATCAAAAATTATTTTTATTAAATTTGATCAAGATTATATTATTATGAATAATGAATTGATTTAGTGATTAATAAAATAAATAGAACATTTTAAAAAAAATGATATTAAGCCAGATTTACCTAAATGTTATAAAAAACTTAAATTTTGATTTATTTCCATGGTTTTCAGATAAGTCCAAAGAAAAAAAATTCCAAATGGTAACAATTCGAATACTTGGTTCCTACTAATTCGTACCCCTTGAAAATTTCATTTATTTTCAGTCTGCCTTAATTGTACTTGTATTGATATTTAATTTGAAAGTCCTTTAATGAAATTATAGTTTAAAATAATGATTTAATTTATATTGCGTTTCAGCTAACCAATCTTATAACTTATCTAAGCTAATTTCCATTTTAACGAATTAAATGATAAAAATTTGAAAAATTTCTCTACTTATTAAGCATTGCATAATCATTAGCTTATTAAAATCCATATTTATTAAAAGGAACGAATGGAACTGATAGATTTATGTTAATGCATTTTCAGATTTTAATATTTATTTATCCTATAAATACATTTATGTAATAAAATTGTCCTAAAATCTACCAAAAAAAAGCAAATACATTTTAAACCGTATTTATAACTACAAATTTTTTTTTAATTTTCCACGTGAATAAACCAATTTTCCCTTCTTTTATTTGTAATATTATATACTGCAATTTATTTATGACCTGACACCATTTATTTCACTGTGTATTTCCCTACCACTCAAACCCAGGTAAACTTTTTAATACCTTTTATCCATATTCACTTGTAAATTTCTGTTGATGGCTTTTAGTGAACCAATGTTATTTATTGGATAGTATCCTTTTTTCAAGCTACTTTCAACTGAACAATAACTCTGAATACCTGCGCCATCAAACAATGAACATAAAAAGCTATTTATGGCAATTTTATCCAATCCAAATTAAAATTACTGTATTTATTTGACTGTAAAATCCTATAAAATGAAAATCATGTTTAAAAAAAAAAAAATTATAATGTACTCAAACAGAAAATCAAATTTAAACCAAAATTAAATTCATTGAAAAATTACATATTTTACTTTTTATATTTTTATCATCCTGCGGAGATAATAAAATAACATAAAACAAAAAAAAAGGAAAAGTGTCATAAAAGAATATTTTTTATTATTATTATTCGTTAAAGATAATAAATTTTCACGAAAGCAAAAATCTTCGAATACCGCAAAACATCAAGAAATAAAAAAAAAATTATATTTTTCCTTAAAATCCATAATTTTTTTATTTTTTTCCTGTCAATATCCTCGGAAAATATACTTTTAAATAGGAGCGAATAAGAAAAGTTTTTCTTTTGTTTGGTTATTTTGAATGAGGCGCGAATAACACACGTTTTCAATCCACAAATACGTATAACTTTTTAACTGCCGTGTTTGGTTATTTTTTTGTTTTTGTTACAAATTTTTTTTCCGTAAAAGAAAAATCTGCGGGAAAAAAAAAAGTATATGAAAATTTGCACGGAAATCAAAATACCAAAAAAAAAGTGATATAAAAATATGCACGTATCATCCTTTTTTTTCGTTTGTGAATGTACAAACAAATTGAAAATCACGTAAGGATATATGTTTTTTTCTGTTTGAAACAATAAAGTTTTATTAATAATTTCAGGAGAAGAAAAAAAGAAAAACAATTTTATTACCTTGCCAAATGGAAATTTTACGATCAGAATTTTTACGATATATTCTGACGTATGCGGAAAATATATTGTAAGTTAATATTCTACCTTTATTGTCATGGAAAAATTTTATTTTTTTTTTCGTTAGGCTTTAAGTGCATTAAACTGAGATTCTTTTTTTTTTTCGTATTCAACATAAATACTATAAATTTTGTGGTGCTTTAAATAGTTGAGTTGTATATTGCAAGTTAATTCGTTCAGTGATCAAAACTGGTGTTTAAAATAAAATTTAATAATATGTACTAGTAAATTTAAGATAAATATGTTGTATTATAAAATTTAAATTTTTGACTGTACCTGGTAGATAATTTCTAGCGTTAGAACATTTGAAGAATTTAAAAACTGAATTGAATTGAAGTTTAAAACCTAGCCTCTAGATTTATTCTTTAAGTTAATTTCATCAAAAGTAGTTTTAAAGTATTTTCTTTAATTAGGTAACTTCAATAATTTAAGAGACTATACATAAATATACATGATTTATCTAGTCACAGAAAATCGAAGTTTTAATATATCTAATATAATACTAAGAGTAAATTTTTGGAATATCTTAATTACATACTAGACTAAATTTGAATCACTATAGTTTTGGAGTACCAATTCTTATATAATATCTTTGTTACGTATCCTATCGTATATTCAAACTTTAAATTAGAATTAAATCTGTAGCATATTTAAAAAATTACTATATTTTCAATTATTACTTATATAAAAAAAAAAAAAGGCATCAACATCAAAAACAGAATTTGCCAAAAAAGTTTTAATTCTCTTTCATCTGTTGATGTAATAATACAATAATTTTAATTTTTCTCTACAAAATTATTAAAAATCCTATCCGGTAAAGATCTGTGTTTTTTTTTATTAATAATTCTACTTTTATAAGTGTCCTTTTTAAATGATGGTTAAGAGCCAGAACAGAGAAAACGTCTGTTCAAAATCATTGAAAAGGAATTAAACTGTGTCGAGGAAAATAAAATAAAAAAAATAAAGATAAGTTTTTTATTTTTTTTTTATTATTTAGATAGAATCACAAAATAAATTTTAAACTAACAAGAGATTGTAACTAAAACGTAACGAAGCAAAAATAACACAATTTTGCAATAACAAATAATACAACATAAGTCAGGACATTACAAATTTTCAGGAATGCCAAATGTCAACTTCCGATATTTCTCCAATTTATATAACGTATATATAATTATCCTATAGGTGCACATCCTACAATTTTTGTTATTTGAAATATACTCAAGTTTAATATAAGTTATTGTTTGGTCCTTCGACTTTATATTTCTGGTCCTGGCATAAATACACCTACACGCAATTTTAAACAATTTCATTTATCTCTCTGAAACAATTTTAAAAACCCAATATTTATATAGAAAATAGAATAAGGATATTTTAGACTTCGATATAAAGATAAAAAAAAATATAAACTAATTCTACATATATATATTGATATATAACAGTTTTCAAATTATTTTATTAACGTTTAATATATATATATATGTGTACAATATAAAGGAATAAGGAATAATTTTCAGAAAAACCCAGGGAAAATAAATTATTTGCTATATAATTGTATTTATAGAGTTTAATATTGAAAAGAATAGAAAGGATATACAAAAATATGATGGTATGAGAGTTTTTTTTTTTTTTTTGAAAAATTCAAAAATGGACATGACACTTGTAGATAGATACAAAATATAATTTCATTTATACATATACATATATGTATATTTTCTATTATTAAATAATTCTTATCTATATAGAGTATAAGAGATAAGTAAAATAGCGTAAAGAGAACATTTCGAGATATCCTGTTAGCTGTCTGTTACAGTTTGATGACAAAAATTTCATATCCTTATATAATATTAGTAAAAAAACAAAAAAAAACAGATCATATACTCTTAGATGTCTATATTTAAAGGATTAAATAAGCGTGTAATTTGTGAATGGTTATACATTTTCTTTTTCCATTTTTTTTTTGAAAATTGTTTTTCTTTTTCAGACAAACTTTAACTTTTAAATTTCTAAAATAAAATTGAACTGACAATTTTTTTTTTTTTTTAAATAAAGGATATATAATATAGGATATCAGGAAAGTTATAAATTCTAATTTATTTCAAATATTTCACAATTTATTGTTTCATTTATTTCATAATTTATTTCATATTTTGATTTAATTATAATGATTTTTTTAATTTTTTAATAATATATTTGCATTTGCTCCAAACTTCCTATTGTAAATTAGAAAAATGTTTAAAACTTTCTTTCAAAATTCATCTGCATACATGTGCCATCAAACAATGATCATCCATATTTTTATAGTGCTCGGTTTACTTTTGTATCTACAACAATGTTTTTCTGCAGTCTCCTGTTAGAATCAGCTGTTTAAATTATTTTCAACCTCGTCCATCCTAAGTCACAATTTTTGGGAATCTTTAGGATGTCATCCTAACGTAGGATGGGTGAGGTTGAGGATAAACTTTATAAATCGAAGAATATTTTCTTTTCTATTTAATTAGTTATTCTAACTCACGACATTAATTTTGGTCTAAAGATTTTCTAAAACTTTTTCCTTCTCAGTTTAAAATTTATACAAAATCACTGAATTAAAAACATACTATATAATACTCATAAAACTACATAACTACAATCTTATTCATATGACATGATAATATTTAGTAAAAAAAAATAAATCCCTTAATATGGAGATGCCAAAACTTTCTATATACTACATTAATTTTACTGACAAAAAACATTCTACCTAAGGATTTTTTTTTTCATTCTTTAAATTATCCTTGTATATTTTCCACATCTGAAAAAAAAATTCCATTAAAAGTTAATTTTGAAAGATCTATAAAAAAAAACATCCAAAACTTAATCTAACTCAATCTAATAAATTACTTATATATCGCCAATAATAAATATTTTATCCAATAATAACATATAAACGTCAAATAATTGCCTGTTTTGTTAAATAATAGCGCAACTATAAATTAAACATTAAAAGGGAAAAAAAAATAAATAAAAACTATATTCTGAAATATAAAAATTTTCCACCAAAATAAAACTCTTAATATTCTCTTATGATTGGGGTACCAAAAAAAAAAAACTTTATAACCGGTAAACTATAGTATTTTTCCCTATTTACACACATTATAAGTTTACTCTATAAGTAATAAAGTCCTTAAAAAATCATAAGAAAGAAAGATTTATTTATCGTTTATAGGTAATTTTTTTTTTGCTTCTTTAACTCCTGGTTAAAGAATGTCTAGAATTTTTCTTTAAGTACTTTTTATCTGAAGCATGGAAAATATATTTTTATTGGAAATATAATATTTTTTCTTTTATTTATAACTCCTTAAAAACGGAAAGAAAAGCTATGTATGATTTTGTGTAAAGTGCCATAAAATCGGAAACGATACATTTTGTTATATTATTTCAAAAAATATTATATAAAAATTCTTTTAAATTGTATAAAAAAAAATAATAAATATGATCGTGAAAATGGTTCTTTGGCAATTGTAGTCCTTAAATTATATGAAACATTTATATTATTTATTACAATTCGATATTTTTAACATTTTAATAAAAAAAATTGTTTCTGTATAATTTAATTTTCAACTTGGATAAGAAAGATAGTAAATTTTTTAAATATCCTTAAATTTTTTTTGGCAATTAACAAATAAGGGTGTTGATTAAAATTTTCCAATTTGAAGCTTTTTATAAAATTAATAAGTTCAGACATATTTTTACCTTAAAAATTATTTGTTAAAAAATTAAATTTTTAGAAATTTCTCATTAATATAATTAGTTCACCCATTTTTTCTTTATTAAATATTAATGTCATTATTCCGCACATCAGCTTTCACTGCAATATCTTTCAATGGATCCAAGTTCTAACACATTTGTTGGATTCTTTACTTTTATTGCAGATTGAATGCCACTATCTTCGAAGATGTTCCTATAAGAATGTTCCTAAAGTGAAGTTATTAAATCAGGCCAAAATAAAATACGTTTTGTTTGAGATGTCATGAAAGGCAATAGTCACGGCAGTTCCGTAATCTTCGTCTTAAGACACTTCTTACAACAAATATTTTTATTTTAAGCTTATTTTGCTTATAAAAAGTCTGCTTTTAGCATTTAATAGCTTTTCACCAAATTTTTTCAATACCAATAATTATTTCTAATTCAGCAACATCTTAGTCATTTTCATTTTCTACAAATTTTTACAGTCGTACTTAAGTGACAGTTTTTTTGGTGATTTAAAATATCGATTTACGATTTATTTTCTAATTGCATTTCCTTTTGGCAGTTCCGTAATTGACATTAATTTTTACAATGTCTTTCTATAATTCAGTACTGCACAAAAAAATTTGGCTTTGAGAAAAAATTAATCGCATCTTTCTATATGAATTTAATATGCAAAATTGAAAAACTTTACTCGCTGCACTCCTTAATTTAAAAAAAAACTGCAATAGAAAATTAACATTTTAGTAAATTCAATACTCTTATTGCTGTACTAAAAATGCTAATTTTTCTATCCTTATTTGTTTCTTTATAAAGTTAACTTAATCAGAAATTCAAAATCTTATACGATATAATAGTGTCGCTTTTACATTTTATTACTTCTCACTGTGGTTTTCAGGCATAGTTCCAACACTAAAAGTTAACTTTTTTTTAACGAAATTGCTTAATTTATTTTAATATTACTCTTGGCTCGACTTGTGAAGTAATGTTTAGCCAACTTTATGGAATCGTAATGGAATTTACTTTAGAAATTCCATTAAAATATAATATCACACTATGCCTATAGTAAATTATAATACAAGTTACTACTTACACTACTAAGGTTTTGAAATTTATTTAACAATAATTCGAAGGAAATTTTTTTTTTCTTAGAATTTCTTTAAGTAATTTTCCAATTCGCATGAAAAATCAAGAAAAATCTTCAAGGTTATTAATATAAACCCAAAAAGTAATATTAATAAATATTTTGTTTTTTTTTATTTTATTTAAAAATATATATATTTGAAAATGGATTTTTACGGTGCCAGCCAGCCGGTCTATTAGCGGTGTTACTTAGAAGAAGAAGTTAAAGGTGAAGGTTCGTTGAATTTTGGACTATATAATATATACATATTAAAGAAATATATTTTTCATCAAAATTAAAAGCAATAAAATTGAAAATTTATTTGATTTACAAAAAAAAAAAAAATTGTTATGTAGTTTGGGTTGATTGCTAATTTGATATTTGTTTGAGTGAAAGTTTTTCAAATTAAAGGAAATCAAAATGAAATCATATCCGTAAACAGGGAAACAAAATAAAAGTTTTTTTTTTTAGATTTAATGGAATGGTTTTTTTATTATTATTATTATTTGTTTTTATAGATTTTAAATTATTTTTAGAAGTATGAGTATTTTGCTGAAGAAATATTTCAATATTAAAAGAAAAAAAAATTTAATTTTTCATTAGCCATGATTTGTAAATGATAACAAGATTTGCACTTATTTGAAAGTAATTACACCAAATAAAAGTAAATAAAAATTAGTATCTTGTTAATAACTTCATACGAAATTTAATGCATCGATCTAAAAATACGAAATTTTCATAACAAGACGGAATTTTTAAAAACCACTTTTTATAATAAAGTAATAGTTTGGATGAAATTCCATGTTTTGGTCTATGTTATAAGTATAATATATACCAGTGATTTTGTAAAATTAATCGCCAGCGTAATCAAATATACATAAAAATAATCAATTTCTTATTATACATAATACAGAAAAAAAAATTGAATTTGTAATTTCTAGCGTTTCTTGCGAATTTGTTAAAATGTCGCTTACTAAATTCTCGCGGAAAGTTTCTTACAAACTAAATTTCTTATAAAAAAATTTCTAAAACTCTTTAAATTTCTTGTAATTTTCGATAATCTCAAATATGTATATAACGTTTCTACGAAATATAACGACTACTGAATGTTACATAACACTTATTCCAAACATATTATATGTAGGTGCTATTTATGTTAAATATTTTATATATACTCAGCAATTCTGTTGTAAATAATTCCAACAAAAAAATAAAATGTTATGATTAGAAACTTGTGACACCTTTTCGTAATACATATTTATATTTTTCAGATTGGTTGAAATACATAAATCAAAACTTTTGTATATACCTGTGAATGGGTGGAGTTCAATTTACCTTAATGTATAATAAAGGTGCGCGCACGTCAAATTGTCAAATAAAATTTGGGAATAACTTTTGAAACAAAAAAAAAAAAAAACTGCGGTTAAATTACGAAAAACTATGAAAATACATTAAATAATTATGCCTTTTAAATTATTGACGGCATTTTTAGTTCTTAAAGTTTACCAACAAAAAATTATGTATATTTTTTTTTCCTTAAATTTTTTAAGGATATTTATTTTTTCTTAGAGACTTATACACAATTTTCATCGAAATATATCCTCGAAATATACACATATACACCTTAAGAAAAATCATATTTCAAATGTGTTATTTTTGGTATATAAACAAATATAAAAAGCTTATTTTTCTTGTACATAAAAAAAATAATAAAAAAAAACTTTTTTTCCTTCTATTCAAGCAGGTAGATTGGTTGATCTTGACATATCATGCGCGAATATACCTGCGTCTTCTCCTGGTTTATTTAACAAGTTTTACATAACAAGAAAATATATATTATTAAAATATCTTATTTAGTATTCAGAAAGTAGGTGGAAACCAAATAATAAAAAATTAATCTTATATAAATAAAAAACCACAAAAAAAAAAAACATTAATAGTTGAAATTTTAATTATTTTATGAGATCCTTGAACTAGTGTCCTTGAGTAACATTGAAGTTTTTCTTATATATATTTAATTGTATATAAAAAACCATAAAAATAAATAACCTAAAAGTTTTTTTTTTTTTGTTATTAATTTCCACAAAATCATTTATTTAGTTTATTTGTTCTTTTTTTTTTTTGAATGAAATTTTCTTTTACTATAAATACAGTTAGAAATTTTTTTTTATTATAATTGTATATGTAATACTTTACCTGTAGCAGAACTCATACTACAAAAAACGTTATAATTTACTTAAGTATTGAATCTACAAATACTTGTATGTATCTAATACTACTAAAAACTTCAGGAAAATTAATGTGTTAGTAACATTGTTGAGGAAATTCTCAAAAATAAAAAAGAAAATTATTTTTATTAGTATGTAGAGTTGGATTTTCTACAAATTTCCCAAAACACATACTTGTACAATTTTAATATTGTGGAAATTTTTTACCCTCATTTTCAGTTTAGTACTAAATTTTAAGTATTATTGTTAAATTGTATTTTTAGAACAAAAAATTTTCTTTATCTTATGAGGTTTTTGTGTTAGAGATAGTGGGTGGGTGGGCTCTATTGTACCGAAAGAGATAGTGGAAAGAGAAGATAAATGATTTTTGGTGAACATTTAAAAATATAATATATATTAAAATTGACTATGAAGCCATCTGGATTCTAATAGCAACACTTTTATTTGTATTATTTTGTATTTTTTTAAATTTAAATTCATTTTTTTACAATATAAAATACTATTAGTAATTTGAAAGCTATTCATAAAATGATCTATATTTCTAGAGCTAAAGTTTGAAAAACGCTCTAATTCCAGAAAATGATAAAATAAATATAAATTTTTCCACCCACCTATTGAACGTTCGATATTCAAAATCAATAGACGAGATATAGTTATAAATGTGTGTATACAAGACAGCGAATAGGATTAGAAGACGTTATAAAGAAAGCCAAGAAACTAAAATAAACCATTTAGGCAGAATCGAAGATAACAGATCAACTCAGCGAGCAAGAAATTGAATTCCCAAGGAAAAATAAAATAAAAATAAAACGAGATGATTTACAAAGTTTGAAAGTTTAACAGAAAAGAAAAATTGGTGAGATGATTTACAAAGTTTCCACAATTTGTGGATGCCAACAACCAAAAATAAACTGGAATGGAATCTTTGAATTTATTTCAATCTTTAAATTCATACATTGTATTAATTATAACCCATTAATAATAATAATAATTCCAAAAAATTGTTTTAAAAAAAATTATAATTTTTATTCAGAATTTATTTTTTCTTGAAAAGTAATTTATTTCCAAACGAAATTCTTATTAAAGACTTGCTCCACATTGAATTATTAGGTGGTGAATATCTCTTCAAATTATATTTTCTATTTTTGTGATTTTTTTTTTTTATTATTTTTGCTTCCAACTATATTATAAATAATCTTAGCGCATATAATTATTTTGACTGCAGCATAATCTTTTATTCTATCATTCTATCAAAACATTGTATTGCATAATTAAATCTACTAAAAATATTTTTAATTTTTTTTTTATTGATCATTGGATCTTAAACATTAGATTATATAGCCTATCAATGAATCCACCTGACGATCATTAATTTGTCCTAAAAAAAAAAAAAAAAATAATTTTTCGACGAAACATTTTTAATAGTTAACATAAATTCTTATAATAAAAACATAAAATTTTATATAATTTATAGTATCATACCATGACTGTTGTAATATCATTAAAAAAAAACTTTATTTCCCCAAAGGATTTCATTTAATTTTATATAAATGATATAAAATTTCACCTTGAATTTCCAGAAAATGAAATTAAATTTAATGCAGTTAAGAATATGCAAAAATAAAATACAATTTTCTCTCTAAATTTTATTTAAATTTATTTATTTTTTTTTTTATCATTTACTTTAAAATTTATGAACATCGCTGGTATAGTGTGTAGTGCATAATTCTAAACCGCCAACACTATACATACATATATATTTTTTTTGTAGGTGAAAGAGTTTTCTTTTTTTTTTGGAAAAGTTCCAAAGAAAAAATTGTATTATTTTGCCTCATGAATTTTCTAAAATAATATATAGTTTAATGAAAAGAATCCAAAAATCTAATGTACCATGAAATTTTATTTATTTAATTCAAATTATCCAACACTTTTATAATTATTTTTAATATCCTTTTTATATAGATTACAAAAATTCTGAAAAGGACACCTTAATAATAATTATTATAATTTAACAAAAAAAAGAATAAAAAATGGAAAAACAATGAAAATATATGATAATGCAACTAACTACTGTATAGGTATAATATTTTTAATAGACTATTTTTTTTTTTTTTTGGTAAGTAAATGAAAAGGTCACTAGGGAAAATGTAAATTTTTTTATATTGTCGTTATTCAATTTTACGACTTTTATAATTTCGTGAAACATTTTCTAGATAAATATACATATATAATACATAATAATTTTTGGTTTCTGTTGAATTATTATATAGTTATGTCTGGTTTTTAATAGGTTTTTGCTCTGATAAATTTTATCACCTATACCTGTGTAAATTTACTAACTGACATTAAAATTTTCTGAATACAAAATAAAAAATTACATAAAATTATCATAGTAAATAATAATGTTGAAAAAAAAACAAACTGATATGATAAATTATTATTAAATGTTTCGAAAATGGTCTGGTAATGTTGTTAATGGTCATTAAATGTTGGTTTTATTTGGTGAAATATTTTCACCATTTGTGCAATTTATATTAACATATCGATATCATTGAGGTTGTTATGTTGTTTTTTTGTATTTTGGATGAAAATTTATATATAACGAGGAAAATTTTAAAGAAAAATTATAATGTGTATTATAATTTTTGGTGTTTCAATTTAATTTTTGTTGACCACTGGCCACTGGGTGTTCTCTTTATAGTAAATATATATATAGTTCATATTTATTGATATTTTCTTTTAAGTTTTTAATTTCAATGTTTGGTCTGCGAATGTAGTATTATTGAATTTGTACGTGAGATTTTTCAGATTTCATAAAGAATAAATTTTTCATTTATTACGCGATATATTTAGTATTTACCTATATTTAAAAAAAAAATTATTTATATATGCTAAAATTTAGATATTTTCCTGTTTGTTTTGTAATGAATTATTATTACCGGATATTTTTAGAAAGCAGACAAAAGGCATTAAAATTATTTTAATGTTTTCTACTAACACTAAAGATTAGTGTTAGTAGAAAACATTAAAATAACAAAATCAGTGACATTGTGTAATCGCAATTTGTAATTCCGGTTTAATTATCTTTAATTATCTAAATAATAATATATGAATGAATAACGTTTATAAAACCATTTTTGGAGGTAATTAGAAGGCTAACAAATTAGCAAGAGAAGGACCATTAGATGACTTGTTAAATTTCCATCATATTGGTTACTTCTAATTTGCGACTGTCACTATACAAGATTTAAGAAGTCAGGTATGTTGTTCCTAAATAATGTAGAAGAAATAGGACCAACTAAACCATTTATACAATTATTATATTGGAAATGAAACGGGTTAATGAAGACGGGAAGGTAAACATGCCATAAGAATTAAATAGTGATCGACTGTACGATAACTTTTTTTCGTATACATAATTTTATATCTTTAAAATTATACACCTGTTAACTTGGTTCATTACAAATTTTAATGAAATTTTAGTACAAAAAAGAATAATAAATAATTAATATGCTTTTAATATCAATTTTTATCAGATCACTGATTTCGAATGTAATTGCTATAATTTTACTAATAATAGCAAGAAAATACACAAATCAATTAATAAAAAGTTTATCTCATTTTGTAATAAATCAAAAAAACCCAGTTGTCCAAACATGAGAAAATCGATTTTTTTTTTTAGAAAGATAAATAAAATTTGTAAAAAGTATATACACGATTATCTATGGTAAAGGAAAAAGTATTTTTACCATCTGTAAACAAGAACTTTTTATAGAGCACACAAATTAACAACCTGTGCTCTGTCTACACATAAATTTCCCAACAAATATGCTATTAAAGTTGTCGGTGAGAATAGTTTATAGGAAAATATACTTAAAAATAGTTTAAAATGATAAATTCGTTCTTACGACAAGATTATGAAAAAATCCTGAAACCAATTTAACCAATAATTTCTTTGGTTCATGAAACTAAATCAAATTTTTGAAAAAAAACTAATCAAATCTGATCTTCCTTGGAAGCTATTTTTGTATTTGAAAAATACAAAAATAGCCTCCAAGGAAGATTAGATTTGATATAATCTCCAAACAAACTCTAAATTTTGTTGTAAATATTTTGAATGTTTTTCTTCTTTTTACTGGATTTTATCGATAGGTGATATTATACATCCTGTGTATAAGACCGTTTATAACATCTCTACGTAGTAAATACATTGGATATGATGTATAAGTAGTGTAATATGTTTTTGTTTTATTTCGTTGGAAAACATATGTGATCATTTATTATGAATTTTGATTATTCTGAGAGATGGTCAATATTTTCCGAAAATTTTGATCAATAAAATTCTACACTAATTTTTAATTTGTAGAAAGCTTAATAAAGTAGTATTGGGTATATATGACAAATTTTAAATATGTAATCTCCTAAAATAAGGATTAAACCTTTGTGGTTAACAAATTGTTTTATTGAGGTACATTTTGTCCTATCACTTAAATTACGTATTAATATTATTTTGAATAAAATAATTATTTCGTATACAATTTAAAAGTATATTACACCAACCACAAAGTAATTTCAAAAATTTTCAAATTACTTTTTACATTTTCCGTAAATATAAGTAAATTATTTTTTTGTTGGTCAATTTTAATTGCTTGGATAGTAAAAAAAAAAATAAAATAAAAAAATTTAATGATAAAAATTAATTTTCTTCTTTAATTACAATCTAACACCTCGTCAACTTTTATCCCCCAAAAAAAAAAACCCAAGACCTAAAATTCACCTTTCAAATTACCCACTCTCCTTAAAAAGCCAATGTTTTTTTGGTAATAAAAAAACAATATAAAAGGTTTTGAAAATATTATCCTAGATAGAATGCAAAAAATATAAATAAATATAACATTTATATGTCCTATAGTCGACCCTCTCCGTAAATACCAAAAGTTAAATTGTTGTGTTTTACTGGTATGTCACTTTGGGACTACCTTTATGTGTGAAAGTCAGTTATGCGTTAATATTTCCTTGATACTAAAATACCAACAAAAAATATTTATATAAACAGAAAAAAAAAAAAAAATTATTTTGAATCAGAAATACTTTTTAGATAGTGCGAAAAATATTTTAACCCAAAGTAGAAACATATATAGATAGAAAATCCCAAAGTCCCACAACTCATCAAGACTAGAAAAAGCTCTATTTTTTTACATTTATTTTGTGTATATTTACCTAAACAAAATAAAATTATTTTATAATCCTATTGTGAAATATCTATATATATTTCAAGGATATTTATATATGTTTATTTTTGGTATTAAATTTTTAGAATTTATTAAATGTTTAAAGAAATTTTCTGGTTTTTTTTACTTTGTTGAAAATTAAATTTTTCAAACTATAAACCTTATATAGAGGTAAGTTAGTAAATCCGGGTAAAATATTTACTTTAATTAGGAAATGTGTTGGTCAATTTTCTCTTAAATAAAATAAGTTGAACATAAATGAAATATATTTCTATATAAATAAATATTTTGTAGAATATGTTTTCAGAAAGAAGGACATTTTCTGTTATCCATATGAACAGAAACAGATTAAGTCATAATGGGAACTGTGAAACGACATATTTTTTTTTTGGTTTTCTTAAAAAAATCTGAAAAACTAAATATTTAATAGTGATCTAATGTTAAATTTTCAACACTCTGCTCAAGTTAACATTGCGACTCTTTAAATTTTGCTTAAATTCTGATTTGAACAGCCTCGGAATACATATTTTCCTGCAAACGACCTTCATGTTTAATATTCTTAGAATTTCAGGAATATGCGAATTAAAACATTAGGAAATTCATAACAAATTTCAATTACATGAAAACTACACATTTATTATTAAAATATTCACTATTCTATTTACAAGTATAGTAAAATTAATAACAATTCTTTTTTTTGGCAAAATTTACATAAATTCGAATTTTCAAAAAAATGAATAATAAGAATATGGATATCCATCATATATGTAAAATACCTTGAGCTTTTATTACTCATTCACTTATTATTAAAAAGCGTCCAAGCAGTCATGTATAAATTTAAGCTATCTTTTTACAATTTTTTATTAACAATTCATATGATCCCCTAGTGAATCCGTAGAAAAAAAAAAGATTTATATAAAAAAAAGAATCCATTTTTTTTTAACAAATAGATATACCTTTCAACAAGAATTATTTCCATAATATTATAAGGATAAGAGGGAAAGACTTACGTTAAATGGATAAAAGTGGAAAATTTCATATTTTAAATGCAACCAACAAATAAAACCCAAAAAAAAAACTTTATATTTTTGTATAAATTTGTAGCATTTATTACCATGTCCTTTTGGATATATCAGAAAAAAAAATGAACATTAGGTATGAATAATATTTTTATGGTTCTCTAGAGATTATTATGGTCAAGTACAATACATTTTTATAAATATATTTTTTAAACTTGTTTATGTATTTTAAATCTCAGCCATCAGGTAAACAAATTGAAAGGATTTAAATTATTTTTTTTCTGGTTTGAAATTATAAAAAATATGATTTAAAGGATTTTATTATCCAAAAAATTTGAATTAAATTGTTAAATTTTGGTTGCAATAGGTAAATTTTATTTTAATTTAAACCAATTTTTATTGTACAGTAAATTTTATTGTAAATATTTATTTAAAATTTTACTCCGCAGTGTTTTTTTACCCTTCATAACTTATTGAATTTTGATTACTTTAAAAATACATAGATCTTTTTCAGGAAAATTTATTTGATCCCCAAAAAAAATTTCATTTTTCTTTTTGAATACAAAACGATGAACATTTTTATACCTGTTAAAATTTGCATTAACATCCTACCCCAAAAAAAACCAAAAACAACTTTATATACAAAAAAAATTTATGAAATATTTCTTATTTTATATAACCTAACCACAATACTGTGATTCAAGGATTTTACCCAGTAGCAAAGTATAAAATAGAGAATTTTCTTGTAAAAACAGGGGGAAGGAGGTTAAAAATTGAATTGTATATATAAGAAATGTGGCGCCAAACTGGAAGTGACTACAGACTTGTTCTCACATCTTGAATATAAATTGCTTTATTTTTTTTTTTCATTTTATTATTATTATTTTGTCTCTAAAATGTAACTGAGGTTATATATATATGCCATTGCGTACATTTTACTACCTTGAGGGAAAGAAGAACTCTTGACAATAAAAAAAAAAAACAGACATAATGTGAATAGGTCGTGAGGTAGCATCAGTTGTTTCTACAATGAACAGTAGAAAAATGTCCTTTCAAATAGATATATACATACGTATAACAAACTGACATGTGAGGTACATAAATCTTTGTTGTTAACTGTTGAATTATTCCACATGAAAATTTTAATGTTAAATTTAGAGAAAAAAAATCTTACAAATTGAAGATTTCTGCTTTTGAATATAATTTTTTTTTAAAGATATTATTGAGTCTTTATCAGTTCAATTTTTATAGCAATGTTAAATAATATAAATTTTTCAGTTCAATTTCGGTTACTATGTAAAAATATCAATTCTATGTAATATTAATGAAATTTTATGTAATATTAAAATATTTTAGTATAGAACAACCATCAAATAAATAAATCATATTGCATTACACACAATACAATATGATTCATTTTTTGGTGGAAACTAATAAGTCTTTTAATCCAATTGTTCGGAATACTACTTTATTGTTTCATAGTATGTATTATTATTTTTAAAAATTCTATATCGATGTAATTCAATCTCTGTTTTATGTAATATATAAAAATTACTTAAAACAAATTTTGTCAACCGTAGACTTTCCATTATTAATATTAAATTTGTGAAAATAAATTATTCAGCATTTTTTTTTTTTTGTTAAAAAAAGTATGATTTTATTAAGTTGTCACTTAACCAATCACATCATTAATTTTCCTATTCAACCACATGATAAAAACCGCTTAACTCTTCCTGTATTAATCATTACCTTACTTTTCACCTTATCATGAAAATTTCATAATGTCAACCTAAACAGATTACCATATATACACACACACAAAAAAAAAAAAATCAAAGAAGTAAAACATCATGAAGCTTTTTAACTAAGTTAATTTTCCTTCGTCATCCACAAAAAAAAAAAACTTGAAAGTCATTTTAAAATTTATCCCTACAATCAGTACAGGACAAAAATTTTACAATTTTTTTTTTTATGTTGTAATTTTTTATTTTTTTTCATTTTCATTATTTTCTATTATCCTGGTTTTGAAAAGGATGCAGTAGCTAAACCTCAATCCAGCTGTGAAGTAGGAAGTTATGTTGCTCTGGAAAAAAAACTTAAATAAGTGCAGATCTGTTGTTATAGCCAAGAAGATTGGTTATACGCTTTTAACATCTCAGACAACCACATGATTTTTATTTTTATAAGGTCATGTTATACTGGATAAAGGAACAGATAAAATAGAAGGATGCTGTGAGGTATATAATGACAAGGTGAATACAGGAATTGATATAGAAACTTAAGTTATATACCTTTCAGACACCCCATAGGGAAAATGTTATTTTTGTGTTCAGCCACATAAAATAAATATATCAAATATTTTTAAGGAAAAAAAAAATATCCTTGAAAAAGACATTTATTTTCATTGTTGTATTGTAAATATAATAACCAATTTTTTCTGTACATTTTTCTTCTACATTAAATTATAAATTTTATGGGGAATATAACTTGAAAAAAATATATTTCGATATAATTCATAATTTAATAATCATTATTAGTTTTTCTAATTCCATTTTTGTCGCCTACCCTGCATGAGACATTATACCTTTTTAAATTAGTTTAATTACACATATATCGAAAAATTAATTTCAAATATATGGGCTTACAATTTAATATAAAATTCACCAAATTAACCATTCAAGTGAGAATCCTGATTAGGAATAAACAAAATTTTCTTTAAATGAAAATATGAAAATTGCTTTTATCTGCAAATTTTTCGTTAGCACAAAAAAAAAATAAAAATGCTTACACACCTTTTAATCGTCCCCTTTTTTTAACATTATTCCAAGCACTAAATTCTCATAAACTTCTTTTAAATTACGTATAATGTTACGCAAAAAAAAAAAAAAGAACTGAAACTTCAAAGCATAATATAATCATGTTCAATTTTTCACACGTTAACTTGTTTTTATATTACCCTTAGAATTTCTACGTGATCCATTGAATTTTATCCAGTAAATTAATTTTGCTATTATGAAACCTAAAAAGGTGTATTTAGGTTGAAGTTTTTTTCTCTTCACAGTTAATAACAATATATATGTATAATCAAAAGAAAATTTTTAGATAAACATTTTGTTACTTTACCATAAAAATACTTAATACTAAAAAGATTATATCTTTATTAATCATTGATTTGCAATATTTTGTATATTTCCCATTCCTGTTTACGCTTGAATTATTATTTTTATTCATAAAACCTAAAATAAAATTTTTCATTCTACCTAGAAGATATAAAATGATTAAAACACCTATAAAATGTTCGATAATCTTTTGAATAACATATTTTATTTTAAAGCATAATTTTTTTTTGGTATCATATCATGTGAAAATATAGATATGACAACTACTATTAAATTTTTTTTTTTTTATTTTTACGAAATTCAATGGTGAAAAACCATCAAAAATGTTGTCTTTTAATCCCATAAATTATTTCCAACCCATTAATACACTTGATTGATGATTTTTATGGTTTTTTACAGGTGTATTGAATAATTCTGAACTGAACTGTAAAGATGGACCAAAATTTACATAAAGTGTAAAAGGTCAAAATTGATAATTTATGACTGGCTGGATAAATAATGGATGGTGAATGGAATGTTTTTTTGTTGGTAGTAGTGAAAATAAAATATATTTTTGTTTCAACATAAACATAACGAATATTGTAATTTTTTACTATCACTCTAGAAAAGAACACCCATTTAAAATTTTCCGATATTATTGAGAGATATCTCAAATTTTAACTAATTATAGTTTCGATAAGAAATATTTAATATTTTTTGTAAAATTTTCAAATGATGTCTAAATTAAATTTAGTTTATCATGACTCAAAACTAAAATTTGTGGTGTGCATCTTAAAGCCAAAATAAAATGGCATCATACTACTTCACCTTAGATAAATATGCATCTTAACTTTAGTATGGTATTTACTTCGATGTTTTATTTTACTGCTTTAGTATGTGAAAAACCATTTCAAGAAATTAACTAACAAACCGTCTCTAAGTTACCTTCTCTAATTTTAAAGGAAAAATATATTGCGTTTACAAATTATATTTCTAATGTTTAGAAAATCAACTATCTATAAAGTGGAAAATTATATGAAAAATTCAAAATTTTGGTCAGAACGTTCGAACAAATATCATATTTTAAACGAATTTTATTCTACAGAAAAATTTACATTATTTTAAATAAGAGTTAAATACGGAAACTGGTCATGTTAGTATAATTTTTTTTTTGGTAATCTCTATGAATTGAACGTAAATTCCAACAACGATTAAATACCGGAGTAAATTTTAATATGGAGTTATTTGGATTTCTAACCATATATATTTCCTTGGAGTTATTTTCGGCTCAATTTCCGTACAATATATTACAATAATATTGTTGTCTCAAATATATATTGTAAGCAGTATAATTGAATTGGAATAATTCTGGAAAAAAAATGAATTGTTATCTACTATTATACCTGTTGAAATACATTCCAGGTATCAATTTAACAGAAAATTTAAGCTATATATATTAACCAATTTTCCTTCTCTTCTTTTAATCTTTCTATATTAAAAACCATCCAAGAGGATAATTTAAAATAACACTTAACGTTAGACAATTCAATTGCTTGATAGACGATGAAAATCCTTTTTGCAAATCCTTTAAAAACCCATAATAATATTAAAAATAAAATCCATTTCACTACGAGGTAATCTAAGTGAAAAATTTTGTAGTCTCTTGATATATACTTTTTGATAAGCTTTAAAATTACGTTAGTGGTTAAATATTCTCTCTAAAGTGTTTGTCATAGAATAAAAAATTATATTATTTTACCATCGTCAAACAAAAAATTCTACAAGGGTATAAATGAATAATCCTGATAACGGATTTATGTTATTATACACGAGAAAATATATTTTCAACTGCATCCTGATAACTATACATACATATATGCATATGTATAAAAGAAATATTGTAAGAATGTCATTACCTTTTTATCAACCCTCAACATCTCCTAAGGTGCTACGGAAAATATATCATTCCTTTGACATCCAGACAGCGAGGAAAATATACCTTATAAAAAAAATGATTTTTTTTTACACGAAACGAAATATTGTTTCTTGCAGCTCACCTCCACGCATTATAACAAGTACATTAAATGCAAGTATCTATATAATTATAATTTTTTTTTTGTCACTGTTTCCACTTTCTATAATAAATAAAATTAATGACTTTTCAAAAAAAAAAAAGAATGGATTATATTATAAAAAGAATGGGCCTATTTTTGAAATTAGAATAAAATTTTACAGACTCTATAATACACAAATTTATTGAAATAATAATAATAATATTAAATCATATACTCTTTATGAATATTCAGTCCTGCAAACATGTAAAACATTAAATATTACAATAAAAAGAGATTTAAAATGTGCGCATTAAATTACTTTGGCTGTGGCAACTAATTATAGATCCAATTTATAGCCAACACCTGTTTTTAGTGTTCAGAGAGCATTTAATATATTTGTGTTTTTTTTTTTTTTGCATAAAATGTGCATAATAAAATCATTTAAAAAGGTATATAAACCAACAACAACAAAAAACATTATTGAAGCCAAAAACAACATTAAAATTACATTATATGTTTTATGCACTATGAAACCGAGTAATAGCCAGGAGAACAACAGATTTTGGAGGCAAATTTTTAAAAATGAAATAATAAAAAGGGCGGCGCGGTATAAAATAATATAGGAAATTAGCTATTTTAAATTAGAAATTCAGAGTATTATAATTTATTGACCAAAAAAGAGTTTATGTTTGTATTTTTGTACGTGAGACTTGGAATATATTATAGAAATTTTATTGTTTGGGTAATATGAGTCTTCCATAAAATCTGGATTATGGATAATTATTATATATACATATATATAAAAAAAAGTAAATCGTTTTGCTGATATAGGATATTTATAGATATATTATATAAGTAGTTTTTTTGTTTTTATTTATCAATATATACAATTGCCAACATCTGTTCTTCCATAGAAATCGTATAACCACTCTGGAGGGTTTTCACCATAAAATATTATAATATTGTCTAGATTTTTATATAATTAGAACAGGTATATTGTTTTATAGTATTACAGTGTAGGTGGGTATTTAAAGCATACATTAAATAGGGAGAAAATTGAAAAAATTATACTTTTTATTGAAAATACTTAAGAAAACTTTCCAACATCGATTAGCAAAGTTTATCGATATTTTAAATGATTTTTGGATATGAATAAATTATTGTTTCCAAAATATAAATTTATAATAAGTTACGTAAAATTACGAAAATAAACGTTTCCGCAACAAATTAATTCCCTGAAAAGCTTTCAAAGTATTTTTGAAATTAAAATTTCAATATTTTCTTTATTTACTGTCAATAAAAGTTAGCTGATTCAGCACAGGACAAATTTGTTTCGAAATTACTGAATAAAAATGAAAAATTCAGCACAGGACAAATAAGATTCGAAATTACTGAATTACAAATTTATTCCGTTCAAAGACGTCTCACCGGGCTACTAAAGTGAGCATGAATATTTCTAACACCTATCAGGCATACCTAGTACAACTAAAATCGTAGTAAAATTCTATTTCAGTTTTTTTTTTAAAAAAAAACGTAATTTTATCGAAATGTGTTATATATATTTGTTCACTGAACATGTATTTAAATATAAATTCTTCTTGAAGGCCACATATGTTTCACAGGACATTCAAACTTCTTATATAATAATAGTAGACAAGCTAAGTGTTCAACAGTTCTTACAACTTTAAATATATTTACTTCTACACTATATTATAACATAAAAAAATATGTTTTATATGTTTGCATATTTCATGTTTAACTTCAAAACTGAACTTGCTTAAATTTTATTCAATAATTTCTGGAAGCAAATATTTTAAATACAACTAGGGAAAAAAATATTTTTCAAGAGGTGCTAAACTATTCTATTCTATCTAGAAAATGTTGAACGGACATAAGATGAAAAAAGTGTAAATTGAACAAATTCCAAGTAAAAAAAAAAAATTGTAGTAAAGTGCTGTTGCCAGTGAACATATTACTTTTTTTTTTCTTATTTTAAGACAAACTTTTCAGAACACGAACAACATAATAAAAAAAATTATAATACAATACGACCATTATTGACACAGGACAAGAAAAACTTGAAAGTTTTAGTGAAAATGTCTATATAGACTGAACGGACCGTCTGGTTATACTTGAAGAGTGCTAAAGAAAAGTAATTTTTTTTTTTATAAAATACTATAATTTTCGAAGAAAAACGAAAAAATAATTAATTTTAAAATTAAAAAAAAAATTAGAAAATTAAATTTTTTTATCTGAAAATCATTTTCATGTTTTCATATTTCATTTTTCAATTAAAAGAAAAAAAATTCGTAAAAATTAATGAAAATTAATAAATCACTTTGAAATATTTTCATTAACCTGGTGTGGTTGTATGATTTTTGTGTACGGTACGGCACGAGTGTATGTTTTATATCAAAATTTTCAAGTATTTCTCGATAATAAATTAATTAATTTTAAATGGAAAAATTGATTTTTTTATGTTAATGTATATTTTGTTTTTGATTTTTATAGATTTAAGATAAAATTTGTGTATTAAAGTTTAATTAAGAATTTAAATAGAAAAATTATAATACCTATCAATCAATGTTTATAAATAATGTTCTAATATTTTAATTTTTTTTATTAATATTTAACGTATTTTATTTCTGAATTATTAAAAATATGAATGATTATTAATGTTTTCTAACACCAAACTTAATCTATATGCTATTTTTGTGAACCTAAACAATTAAAGAAATTACGCATTTCTTTTACATTATATTTCTAATAAATAATTATTAATATTTCAGTGTTGTTAATAAATTTTCTACTAAAAAATTAAAGTGTAGCATAATAAAAACTTTTTAAAAAATTAAACTCAACCTTTTGCAAATTGAATTGAATGTTTTCCTAGTAAATTTCCACGTTTTTGACGCTAAATACATTTTTCAAGTTATATTCAACGTTTGTGACAAGGTAATTTTTTAAAGTAATATTAAGGAACCTTAAAAACCTGTATTCTTGTCTTAACTCTTAATTTTAACTTTAATTTTCCTCAAGCTAAAATAATTTAACTTAGGTTGAGATGAGCGTTGAATTCAACTTGAAAATCATTTAATTTAAATTATAAAACATTGAAATTGGTTTGAAAAACGCTGATCATTTAATCTGGAAATATACGTTTGATACTTTTCTATTTAACTAAGTACTGCACTCGGCGACTGGAAATATCAAAATTACTTGCCAAATATAATTTATTGAAATTTGTATTACTTAATTCATAATTATTCAAGATATGACGTACAGACAGCTTAATATAATATAGTAAACTTTGAATATTTAAAAATATTTTCTAATCATTAATTTCTTTTCTATATCAATTTTCCAAAGAAATATATCTATAAATAATGTGAAAGGCTAAAATTATTACCCCCCAATTTTCATTTCATTAAAATTCTATTATATCAATTTATAAATTTATGTTAACTAACATAAATTTCATGCGTTTTTTTTTTTTGTTGGCATCAAAATCTAACATAATTCAATTAATTTAGGAAAAAAAGATCTAAACGAAAATTTACAACAAACTCTACAACTTGTATACATATATCATTTTGTGAACAAATAAATTTTCCTAAAAAAATAACAATCTACCACAAAAAAAAAAAAAAATATACATCGTTCCACAAAAAAAACATAAAAAACCTAATTTTTCAAAAAAAAAAAAAACTTAATATATTTCGACCTGGAAAAACATATACAATTACATAAAAATACTAATACATAATAATGAATTATAATAAAAATACTTCAACGTAATTAACACAGCTGAACAAAAAAAAAAAAATAAAAATTAACCAACAGTCAAGGTAAAACTGAAACAAAACTTGATTTATGCTAAAACATATGGTGGACAGGTGAAGCAATGTTTTAACTCTAAAGAAAATTTTCATTTTTTATTTATTTTTATTTCAAAACAAAAACAACATAAAAAAAAAACAGAGAAAAAAAAAACACAATTTGGAAAATTTATTTGTCGCTGACACAGGCAAGTGAATTTTCTTCTTGGAAAATTTTTTTGGGTATATGTATTAAAAGATACTTGTTATAATATCGAAAATTTTAATATTACAAAATATCGAATAAACATAAATTATCCGAAATATTTGCTTATTTTGGGCTTATTAATTAATTTCGTGTTTAATTCAGCGAATTGCTAATAGGTAAACATAAAGATTTATAAGAGATGTTAAATTTAATGCTTAAAATTTTCCGATATTTTAATTGGTCCTTCTAGCGACAATAATTTTTCTGTAAATTGAAAAATTTAATAAAAAGTTTTCCGATAATTTAGTAATATTTTTATAGTTTCTATATTTTTATATTCAATTATTGAAAATATGATGATACTTTGTATCTTTTTTAGGTAGGTGTGTTTCATAAATTTCAAAAAAAAAAAAAAACAAAAAAGCGCAACACTTAGTTTTTCGAATAATCTGGCGTATAAAATTGTTTTTTAAATAAACAGATTATAACAATATTTTTTTGTAAATAATAATATCACTTTTAGAGGTAGATAGAAAATTTATCTAAATTTTCACAACAAAATTTTTTTTTTTTTTTTTTTTTTGGTAGTAGAAGAATATGAGTGGCATTTTTAATGGTGATAATAATGTGGAAAATTAATAGAGTGCGTGTGGGGCATTTATACTTTATATATATAAATTGCGCAGAGCATATATATAATATATTTAAAAAAAAAAATTTCAAATAGAAAAAATTCTTCAGCCCCCACAATAAATATTTTTTTTTTCTTACACTATGTTATATATGCTTTGAGATGATATTCTTATGGATATGGCCTATTAATATTTTTAATTTATGTTTTTGGGAAACAGAATTTAAATTAAAAAAAAAAAAAAATATGAAATACTTTTTAATTTAACACATTTTAACAAAAAAAATAAAATAAATAAATATATAAAATATAATAAATAAATAAATATGCATTTAAAATGCTATGAACAGCTTGTTAACAGATTCTTAAAACATATTATATTTTAAAATGTTTTGTATAATTAGTTAATTTTATTAATTTTATTTTATCATATTTTTTGTGTTTTTCTTTTTGGCTAGTATTTTACATCGTTGGTGGCATTAAGTTTTGTAATCCTTTTCCTACATTATGTATATTTAAAGTGGGATTTTAATTTATCTGTGATTTATGTTTTTAATTTAATTTTTTAGAAAAGAGGTAATTTTTTTAAAAATATATAGCAGGTGAAAAAATTAAATGAAATATACATATTTTTTATGTAATAATTTATGGGATTATATAGTTTTTAAAATAAATAATATGGGTCAAAAATTAGATTTAAAAAAAAAAAAATGCCTTGAATCAATTTTTGTTTGTGTAAAATTTTGTTTCCTGGTAATAAGTTATCAAAAATTGAAATATTATAGTAAATAGTTAGTTGGACCGCGTCACACGGTAGATCACTGTTATGACCTATAGGTATCCCTAACAACAATTCATCTTACATTTTATCGGACTTTCTTCCGAACTTTTAAAGTTCCCAAAATCTCTCCCACCTCCTTGAATCGATTAAGTCGCAAAGCATATTGTTTATATCTTATACTTCTGGATTGTTTTGGTATTCTAGACAAAGGTTGTGTTTCCAAGCCTCTTCACCAGCTTGCGTACCAAGTCATGCCATGTCACAAACAAGACGCATATACTACTCCTGCTCAGTGATAATAACATTCTGTGTTTTTTATCTTTCGCTCTGTGCAGAAATTTGTGGTCACTTACATAATTGTAGCTGATTCAGTTACATCGTCTATCTTATTGTTTTCACAATTTAAAAGTTACGGCTGATTTTTCTCTCAGCTCCAATCAGCACTAGTTTGTCTACGTGCTCATTGCCGACAATGTCACAACGACCAGACACCCAACATAGCGTTAATATTTTAATAAACTATTAATGTGTACACACCTTAATTTACACTTTATGTAAAATAATTGCAAATTTGTTGAGTACAGTAAAAATATTACAAAATTATATTTAAAGTATTTATTTCTTTAAATTGCAAATATCTTTAATTTATATTTTATCATCTTTATTCTTGAAAATTATTTTTCCTATTCATCCACAGTTTCTGCACGTATTTCGACCTTCAATTATCAACATTCAACCCTTAGGGTAAATTGTCCAGTCTCCTTCTTATTCAATCAACTTATTCAATTAAGTAGGAAGTGTTCTTCATATTGTCACTAACACAAAAATTAGGTAATTTATTGTTAAGGTATCTGAAATTTTTCTTAAAGCTACAATAAAAAATGCTTTCTGTTAATGGTTTTTTAAAAATTTTGTATTCTTAAATATTTGAACTGTTTAAAGCTGATATAATAATTCATTTTCTTATCAAAATTATAGACTAAGTTTATTTTAAAAAATATCCTTGGTTTTTTTTTTGAAATTTATGATTATTAGAAATTTTTTGTCTTGATGACAAATTTTTTTTTATTATTTATTACGCAAAAAAACATAATTTTGAAAACCCAATTTCCTAAAAAACATATATTTAATATAATATATACACTTGAAACCGTAATAAAAGAAGTCTATAAGATATTATGTCTTGGACCAATTCCACCTTTACTTGTATATAAAATTTATTCCTGGCATACATTTTGTTTTTTTTTAATAAAATTAGCATTCTTTTTATTGCGGTCAAAGAAAATATGTTTGCCTATACATATAAGATGTTAGTGATAAAATAAAATATCAAAATTATTGCAAAAATTTTGATTTATGAAATTTGTTTTAAAAGAAATCTTATTAAATTATTATTTTTTAAGTTATGTAAACTGGAAAATGCTAGAAATATTTTTTTGGATAACATTGTAGATAGTCGTTATATCTAAATTTTCTACTCTCGATAACAGCAATATATTTATTTTGATTTTTAGTAGTATTCTCTAAAGTCAAGTTTTTAATCTAGTTGTTAATACTCAAATTTATGGTCAACTGGGAAATTGTCTAAAGCGACTTGTATTCAATTCATAAACAATTCTTGTGAGACGATCTTAAGTCTAGTATAGGGTAGACTTAATAAAGTTTCATTTGAATTTGTCTCAATATGTTTTAATGGCTAAAAAATATTAATAATGGAAACAAACCTACAACAATGAATTATTTTTAAAACAATTCAAAATTGAAATATTTTGCACTCTTGTTCCTAAAGTTGAGGATAATTTCTTAGCGATTTACTTTTTAAAAATGTTCAGGTGAGATTTGTTTATGATTTAAAAAAAAAATAATTATGAACTATAAGCCTGCGATTAAATTAAAGTTAATTATCTTTTATGAATTCGAGCATAAATATTTTTTCCAAAGCATTTTTGTTTGACTGTATGCCCAAAATTTTTTTTCCAGTAAAATATTTACTTAATAAACAAAATAGTTTAAAAGAGCAATATTGAAATTCTATAGTATCACGTTTTAATACATTTTATTACATATATCTAAAATATCTAAAAATGATTTAAATTTTATTTATCTGAACATTTATTAAAAACCAAATATATCATTCAATTCCTCTGACATTAAAGAATCTCATATTTCTTTGACAAATTCACCTGTTGTTTTTAAATATCAAATTTCTAAAGTAAATATAATTTCACAAATCGTGACTTTTTGCAACGACGGCGACAAATTTTGATATTTTATTGAAATTTCATTTTTGACTGGTGTATAACTTGTGGCAAATTGAGATTAAATTCTATTTGAATATGTTGAAGCGTGGGTAGATTTAGTAAAGTAAGTGAAATTCAATTCTTATTTCTTGCAATTTTGAAATTTTAATTTACATTACCAAAGTAAACAAAAAATAAATAATTATAATTCATACCTGGAATTTAGTTTGCCTCGGTATGCTCTAACTATCTAAAATATTTATTCTTTGTAATTTAAACTTTTGAAAAATATGCTTTAGAGAAAACTGAATCTTTGAAAATTATTTATGTTGAACTACATATACATAAATGGTTAAATAAACAACAAATTCATTGACGACAACGTCACGTTAATAAATCCATTAAGAATTTTTATCGCAATACGATTTTATTTTTTTGGTTTCTTGTTATTTTGGATAACTAAACCATTTGGGCTATAAATTTGAGTTTAATTTGTGACTTTTGTTCCTGGTCAAATATATATATATTGTTTTTTTTTTTTAAAATGTATTTTTATCTTTTCGCATAAATAAGCCGTTCATTTAAACTTTTAAAACCGTTTTAGAAAAACTAAAAAAAAAAAACGTACAAAATTTTGGAAATAAATTTACAAATTTTTTTTTTTTTTTATTACAATAGGAAATTTTTTTTTTGTTAAACTAGGTTTTCGGAATAAAACGATTTATGTTGTTATGTTTTGATGTTTTTTTTTTTGTTTTGTTATTGTTTGAATAAAATAAAAATAAATTTTTTTAGATAAATGATAGAAATATAGAAAAGTTGTTTATTTATTTATTTTTTTAATTTTATATATTTTAGAGTGAAGATAGACACTGACACTTTAATGGTTACTAAAGAATGCTAAAGTATACAGAAAAATCATACATAAAAATTAAAATAATTAATTATAATACATTTTACTCAAAATATTTAAAAGCTAAATAAATAAACAACATATTATGAATATATTATGAATACCAAAAAAAAAAAAAATAAAGTATTTATTAATTCAAAATTAAAGTCTGCTTGTATATACTATCCATACTTAGTAATAAATTTTGAAAAATAGACAATATTTATAAGTTTATTGTACATAAACTAAAATATTCTATACATACCCTAATTTTGTCTGCCAAAAATAATATTGGCCGGTAAGATTGTGGTAACAATGTTCTTCCTTTTTGTTTGCAACATTGATTTTTCGTAACATTTCCATCCATAAATGATATGGCGGTGGTCATAATTCAAAAAAAAAAATTATATATCAATATTAAAAAATCGATATTATTTATATATAACGATAAAAAAAAGGTGACCAAACGAGGATATACAATGTTATAGATACAAATTTCTTATATTATAAAAAAAAAAACTGCTTATAAGAAAAATATTATGTAGCACTTATACATATATAAAAAGAAAATGAAAATTTCATGTAATATTTTTGATTCCAGTTGAATAAACATACTGACTAAAACATATTGAATATGACCGCAATAAAAAGCAGACAAAATTGCGAAATATTATTTAAAAGCGTACAGTGTGCCAAAGGTATATAAACAAAATTTTATTTTATATAATATGTAGAAGTAATATGTATCTATACTGTTATTTTAAGAGAGTGTAATAAAAAAGAAATGGTTCAAGTGAAAATGACCGATACAATAAAAAATAATATAAAATATTATTCAACTTTTAAAGGTTCTGGAGTATTAAAACGGATAAATTTTTTAAAAGAAATAAAATAAAATATTTCATAAATATATATTTACTATTCTTTCAATTCCGTTTTCCATCCGGATCCGTTTGTACACTTTTTGAAATTATGATTTAGCATAGTAAATTAACACATAAATTATTGCCTTATATTTCATTAAATTAGACTTGAATATGCAATTTAATATAGCAAAGATTTAGCAAAAACAATCTGATGGTGATGACCCGTTTGAGAGTAAATTAAGACCAGAATTTAATTTCCTTTTACATTGGTATAATAAAGACCATGTTTCTACATGCCAGAAGTCCCTTTGTATAAAATTACTTCTCAGTAATTCTGTGCCGCAGCATTTTTTAAGTATTCATAATTTCTTAAAAATTAAATTATTGCCTTATATTTCTGAAAAATTAACTAAGCTATGAATACTAATGCTACATAATTATTAATTTCTGCTGACTAAATATTGTTAAAGAATATTTGAGAAGAATGAATTAAATCTCAAATATTGTTGATGTTAGTGACCCACAGTCCTTAATTAAAAATTAATTATCTAAACTAACCGTAAATCGGACTTGTTATAAAAATAATCTTTAACTGCGGATCTATTCCTAAACAGAAGCAACCTACACTAATTTATTTAATACGGAAAATATTCGAAATTTACCCGAAAAAAATTTGCATAAACCAAAAAAATTTAATTTAATTTCGTATTTTTTTCCACAAATTAAAATAAATCACATTTAATTAGTATAAGATCACAGAGGTCCAAATTTTAATGGCGACATAAGTCTAAGTATGTCAACAATTTATTTCAATTTTTGAATTAATTTTATAAAACTTAATTTATTTGGCATGGCATATTTTCTCACATCAAGAATTTATAAAAAAAAAAATCACTTGAAAATAGTGTATATACACCTTATTTTGCAGGTGACAATGATGAGATGTCAATACTGAATACTTGAGAAATATATTCAATGATTGATTGATAAAATATATTTCCTCACAATTTACTTTAATTATTTTATCTTATAGATAGATTAACACAATTTTGTAAATAAATCAAAATATATCAAGATACAATTTATTTTTTTTTATTTGCTATCCACCTGAATTTATTTTCACACTTATTTTTAGAAGAAAATTTCTGAAAATATAATTTAATGTGATAGAAAAAAATTCTAAAATAAAAAATTAACATTGTATATTTTAAAACATAGATATAAAATGTTTTTAAATATTTTGAGATATCTTCAATGTTTTTTATATCAAACTTTTGCTATTTATTTGTAATTGGCGCCAGATATACTAATTTTTCAGTAAATGGGGGAAATTGATAGCGACTTTTCGTTTTTATTATTATTGAGTTTTTTTATTTTGAACAATTTTTTTTTTTAATTTAATGAAATTTGTAATATAAATGAAGTAATTGAATTTAAGAAAAGTAAATTAAATAAATGTGATTTTCGACGTACAAATTTTATAGTGACAACAAGGTCAAATTAAAGTATCTAACCTAGTATATATATAATTTGCTTTAACTAAATTCTAAAATCATATTGTATAGAATAGAATAAAATATAAGCTGAATATGTATTTAATAAATTATGAATTTGTTTTTTAAGAAATTATCACAGTTTCCGAAATATATTAAAAATCGAATGGATCAAAATCAGTAATTTCATAATAAGATGTGTTAGAACTAAAATCTGTTAAGAAAATTTTTGGAATAAAATTGTCTCATCTCACTTCTTTCTATTTTACATATTCCGATAGTGGTATCAGTTTAATTAAACAACTCTATAAGGTATTTATGCTAATGTCTCAAAATTTAATTATTTTAATAATAATGTTGCAAGGACTGCTATGCAATATTTCGTTCCAATCAAGAAACTTTTCCGATAACTTGTAAGAGATGAGTTAGGTGATTACTTGAAAAACAGAATGGCTAATTAAGTACTAACATCACTGAATGCGCAGTCCTGAATAATTTATTAATTCAAAATCCCGATTTAAAGTTTCTACATATTCTGTAAACATTCTGTACCTTAAATCTTTAATTCTTTGTTTAATAAGGGCATCCAACAAGAATTAGTAAACTAATTTCATTTTTTTATTTCGAAAAAGTGTATAGGGACTTTTTTCAATTTTTAATCAATATTTTTTTTTTCAATTGAAGTATAAAAATTAATACCATACTTTTTTTCAGCTACAACATAAATGGCGGTATAGTTTTTTATAAAAATTTCCTAACTTTAAACAATATAAATATGTGATTAGTTCAATATGGCCATATAAATATAATATTGATAAGATAATAAATACCATAAAAGAATATTAGCCAATCATTAAATATTTATATGTACCATTAAATAAATATATATATGTATATATATGTCCTTATATTATGTGGTTTTAGTAAAATTGAAACAGGTGTTGATTATAAATTGCCTGAATATTGGCTGATTAGTTTATTAATAGCCTAGATTGTGGTTAAACTTCCCACAGTATATTATTTTGTTAGTCTATTATAATATTTTACCTCAATGAAGTCATAAATGTATGTAGGGGAATAAACTTTATAATTTAATTTTAAATATTAAACAAATTGCTATAAAATATTAAAGTTAAATATGTCATTTATATTATAATTAATTTAATGTGAATTAAGTCGTATTAAACTAAACAGAGAAATCATATTAAATAAAATTTAAGGTATATATACATAATATGTAGATACAGAAAAAGTGACAGAAAGATTTTTGTATAAAAATTTCAAGTTAATAAATATCCTTCTCTGTTTTGAAAATCCTTGACAAATTATATCCCACAATATTTTAAGTATATTTCACGTCAGTTTCTTTACTATCCACAGTATTGTACACAATTACCTTAAAAGCATTATTTCATTCATTCATCTTAAAAGGATTTGAAATTCGTTTATCTATTTCAATTCTGAATATATATATATATGTGTATAATAAAATATGAAAATTACATAAAATGTTCTTTCACTTTTAAGCATATATTTGAATGTAAATAGCACTTTTATAACTCGTAAAATTTATAAAAACAATCAAGGAAAATAATTTTTTCTTAACATTATCTTTACATATCTTAAGATAACATCTAAAAGAACTCATTATGACTAATTAGTACATAAAATTGTCAAATAAACATTTTGCAACAGAATGAAATGAAAAATTACATTATTTTAGTTGTTCTAGGGTTTTTGGTTAAATACCAGAAAAATATCTATTTAAATTCAATATTTTAACCACAGCAAGAAAAAAAATATATATATATAATATAATGTAACATCATTAAATGCTGTCAACGTTCAACTTAAAATAAATAATTATAGTTTATTTGAAATTCTATATAAAAATTAACATCTATAAGATGTCTATGTTTTGATCTTATCTTGTTTATTAAATAGATCACACCTAAAATTAGAAGTAAAAAAAAAAAAATAAAAAAAATAAAATTCTTTAAATTACCTAAAACTATAATTTGTACAGTCAAAATAAATACACAATCTAATTTCATTTATAGACATTTGAAATTATTTCGCTAATTATTTAGATTAAGACATAAAAAGGAAAAAACAATGAACTAAAATTAAAGGGACCACATTAAAAGATTACTAAAAATATCTTCATATCAACCGTCTTGCTAGAATCTTTTAAATAAAATTTTCATAATTTCACTGTATTAATGCACTAACATTTTCTCTTATAAATACATTTTTTCCTGTAAGGTGCTGCTTAATTCTAAATGTCCATCGGCTTTAACAGATGGAAAATGGTGGAAAAGTCGTATAAGGTTTTTCATAGTTGTGAATAGATCCATCAAAACTAGACCAAAACATGATATTACATCCAAATTATTTGTGTATTATAAAAAGTAAATGGTTTTGGTAAATATTGCCGCATATTAAATTCTTGCGTGAAAGTACATATCGGTATGAAAATGATATTAATTGGAAACTAAATTTTATAAACGACAATTTACTTCGACATTGCTAATGATACTAATTTAGAAAATAGAAAATTTATATAATTCTTAAATTCTTAATTGTTTTTGTTAGTCTGGAGGTATTTTTGGGTGTGTTTCTATACCTAATTAAATGTTGATGTAGACAATTAAAGATATTCTCTATTGTTTGCCAAGTATTTGTTAAGTAAATCAAAATTAATTTTTTTTTTTAGTTAAATTTAAATGAAAATAAATTGGAAAAAATATAAATGTAGCTTATGGAAATTTGTAAATTTACAATTGTATTTAATATAAGATTTTATTTTTTTAAAATTACTTTAATGATTAGATTAAATGTACCCGAACTTTTGAGTTTGAAAAAAAAAAAATTTCTATCATATTTTTTATAAACATAAAAACGCCTTAAGAATAATTTTATTATAATAAAACAACAGAATATTTAATGATAAATTTTCCCAAAAATGAATATATTTTCATTTAACAAAAGATGTACAAGTTTCTTAAATTATATTATTTATTGTATAGAAAAAGTTCTATAAAGGATAACGAAATTAAACACCTCAATTATATCTGAAAACTCTAAGGGTCAAAAAATATAATATACTCTGGTATACATAAAAAATACAAAAAAAAATAAAAATGTTGAACGTATAAAATGTTGTTTTGATCTTTAAATCAATTAAATTTACTTTTAAAAACTAATATAAGGTGTGAATGAAAAAGTTGTATAGTCAATAAGAATAATTGAGTTGTTAAAAACTTTCTATATGGACCCTAATTTGTTATCCATTATCTAGGAAAATTTTTGAGATAGAAATGAAATAAAGTTTTACAGATATAATTATTTAGTTATTGAAATACTTTTAGTTTATACAATTAGGTTTTATTTTAATAGTTGTTTTTTATACATTTTTCTAACTTTATATAATTTTTTTTTAAATTAAACGAGTGATTCAAGTATAATTATTATAATGAAATGAAAAATCAGATTTGTCTCATTTGTACAGTACATTATGAAGATTTAAATATAATTAATAAATAATAAATTGGATGTAATATCAGAATTTTTTATTTTTTATCCGTAAAGTCCTGCGGTTAAGCTTTACATCTTATAACACTTACAATATACCATAAACTATAACTTGTAAATTTCAGAAAATTTAATTTATATTTTTACATTGTCATCTGTAAGAGAATAAATGATTACACTGTTTCCTTGATCTAACGTAAGGTTAATCCAAACGTTCAAATATAAGTAGATAAAAGCTTGTCCTTATAGTAAATATATGGAATAAGGTTTTTTTTTGTGTGTAATAAAACACAAATCCCTATGCAATTTAATGAAAATTGTTGACTGAGTATTCCTGGGAATTCAGGTTAAATATTTCTACTTTACTACAAAAATAAATAATGTTCAGATAACAAAAAAAAAATTTTTTTTATTTTTAAATCTCGTTACGTATGAAAGCTTAAAGAAATAAGGATTTTCTAGAAATATTATTATTATAAATAAAGATGAAAATTAATATATTTTTTGAGTTTTTCATATTGTGGCTGAGTGGTACTTTAGTTTCTACAAGAAAATTGGTAAAGTAAAATTTAATAGATAAAGGTAGAGAGTGTCCTTTTGGGAAATCTGATTTCATCAGACATAAAAATATATTATATATTTTTTGTTTGTAATAATTTGAGAAAATTCTGTGTGAAATACATTTAAGTTGTATATTAAAGAAAGTTATAAGTAAAGAAAGCAAGGATATTTTAAATTTATTGATTTAAGTAATGATTTATTACTACACCTTTTGGCTGAAATTTAATAAAACGTACAGTTGCAAGGAAAACTACTTTTTTCTAAAATCATATGAACAATTTAATTGAATCTTAAATATTTATAAAAATTTAATTTAATTTTAAATAATCGTTTCAAAAGTTGAAAAATATTTGGTAAAATTTTGTTTACCAAATAAATTTAGTTATTGAATAAATTTACAATGAAATGAGAAAACATTTCAATATGCAAGAAGATATTATAATTTTACTTAGTTAAAAAATTATAATATCTTCTTGCATCCCCATAGTACTTATTGTAAATCTAAATATTTTGAAGAAAGAAAATTCCACTTAAATGCTAATAAATCATTTTTAAATAAACTTCTTAGCAAAGTAATATATAAAAAATTATGTTAAGTCATTATATTGAAAATTAAAAAAAAGTATATATATAATCCACCACAAATACCTTAAAAAATACCTTTTTTTTCGCCTTAAACAGCTAAACAAAAAAACAACCTTCTCCCCAATATATGTAAAATCATATTGAATTCAGAAGAGCGCACAATTTTTTTTTTCGGATCATAAAGCAAGAAAGTTCATCGATTTATATATAAATTTCTGGGGTCATCCACACCAACAAAAGAAATATATTATTCCTTTTATTGTTAGTTTCTTAACAATATATATGAAATAAAAAAATATCTTACCTATTGTTGTAAATATCCTTACAATAAAAAAAATACTAAGGGTGGACAAAACAAAGAATAAAATACCATCTTCGAAAAGCTTAACGATCCAAAAAATATTATTATTATTATTACAGAAAAGTTTTCATCCTTGTCTCTTAATATGAGGAAAGAAAACTGTTAAATTTTAGCATACCTTCGTCATTTTCTCTTAAAATATTTCTTTAAATTTTAATTTTTCCAAAATATCCTGTAGTACAGAAGAATCTATTAAAATTATTTCTAATAAATCTAAATTCGAATTAATTTCGATCATAAAAATAATTTTCTTTGAAGATCTATTATGTTAAGTTTTCTGTTAATTCAACATTTTTATTTTGTGTCCTTCCTTTTATAACCTGAAAAGGTGTATTTGTGTCCTCAATAAATTTAATATAAATTTTTGATCGATTAAAGGAAAATTTCATTTATAGGTGTCAGCATAAAATTTTATATTATACCATATAAGAATTGCATCAATTTTTTCCTCATCTTTATTAATAGGCATTTTTCCTGTTTAAGTGTATTTCTAAAAAGCCACTTTAAATGTTTTATAGTATACAATAGTTAAAAATTACCTTATACACAAAAGGATATAATCAATACATAAGGAAATCTAATAAAATCGTAAAATGTCTATTATATTGTGATGTGATCCATTTAGATTTAAGGTGTATTCAATCTATATAGATGTAGATGTATACACTTTATATATTATATTATTATCGGAAAGGACGTATTTAGGGTGAATATTGGATATTTTATATAAAATATGTATCAAGATTCGTTTTATTCATACGTTTATATTATGTATTCGATGTAACAATGAGAATAAATAATGAAAGAAAGAGAATTGATTTGCACTCTATAGGTATGACATTATTTTAGTCATTGCCTCCTGATGAGTATATAAGTAAAATGATTAGGCATTTTATTAAATGCATTAAATGTATGAATGGGAATCAATAAATTATTTAGCATGAGATGTTACCAGAATGAACTTAATGTTTGAAGACATATTATATATAATATCATAAAGTTTATTACAGGATAGAGTGTTTAATCAAAAATTGTTGCCGAATTTATAGTGGAAAATGTGTTTATATTACTTTTCTGACAATTTCTGACCCAATTACTTAATTGGTATTCTAAAATATAATTAAGGCAATGTGAATTGGCAGATATACCTTGAATCCACTGTATTTCGTTTTCACGCCAGTGTTCGTAGAGAAATTGCAATTAATTTTCGATAGCTAGTTTCAGGCAATTAAATAATTCAATTATATACATAAAATTGTAGACAAAAATAAGTAAAAAAAAAAATTAAAATAAATAATTAGTGTAAGCTGTGAAACAACTATTATTATAGACTGTAGGGTATAAAACAGTTGAAAATTGAGAGAATTCTAGACCAAGCAAGAAGAAGTGCTAGTACAGTTTAATTTAAATTGCACTTTTAAGTAGATTGAATGATTCGGCGAAGTTTTTGAGTTATCAAGTAGAAATTCAAGTATTTAGTGCAAGTGTAATGCCAAAATTAAATTGTAAATTGGTACAGAATACAATAACTTGGTTCTTATTTGTAATTATATAGTTTCTACAAAAATTAAGATAGAATTTTTTAAAATTTATACTAATTTTTATATATTTTAAACAAAATTTTCATTTATCCACTTTTCTTCTTTTTTTTTGATACCAATCAAAATTCATATGATGAAAACTCATAAATCACAAGAAATTATCCTTCAAGGATAAAAAAATAAAAAATAAAATACGAAATATACTGAAAAAAGAAACATCACATTTTTTTTTATTCTTTTTTGATTTATGTGCATATTCATCATAAGAATATTTTTAGTCAGTTTTTGTTCGCGGATTTTCAAAGAGGATTTACAGGATTGTTATGCAAAAAAAAAAAAAAAATGAAAAGAAATAAAAGCTCCTGTTTTAAGTATGAAAATTTACCTAACAGCAAAATACTATAGAATAACAAAATACAGGACAGAGTTATAAATTTTATTTTATATTTACAACTTTTTAAAGTAGATTATTTTAAGTTCTAAATCCAATTTGTTTATATAAATTTATTTATAGCCTTTTCATGATATTTCAATAAAATATGAAGACAAAAAAAGGACATATAAATTATAAGTAAAATACAGTAGATGAGTTTTTATGGTTATTATAAGTTAGAATACTTTTTTATAAAATAAATATTTTGTAGAAAGAAATATGAACATTTTTTTTTTTTACGACGAAATGAAGTTATTAGTTTAACTAAGTGCATCCATTGTAAATATTCCGAAGTAGCAATCAAAAAAATTATTTTTGAAAGTCTTATTGGAAGACATTAATTTTGAGAAATTTATTGTTTTTATTTTGGAAAAAATTATTAAAATTAATTTGTTGCAGTTACAACAAAATATCTGATTTTTCAAGTTCAAATTTCACCTAAATTTATGTATTCATTGCGTGTAAAAAAATTACTGGAATTTAACGTAATAAAATCTTAAAACTTAAAAAATTAATCTAACATTAAATTCTTATTCATTAAAATATCCAATAAATTTTTTGTTTTAATTTTCTCAACTTGCTATTAACACGTTTATGACTTCTGCCAATAATTACTTAAAATCTTTCTATCTCATCAGACTTGTCAATTAACAGTAATCGCTCTTTAAAAACCTATTATCAAGGATTATTATAAGGACCACTTAATATTCTTTTTCCCACTTACATTTTTAGAAAAATTGCTTAGTATGCTTTCACCTTTACATCTTAAGCAATATTATTATTTTTTAACATTTTATTTATTTTTAACAGTTCGATTCTCTAGAGTGTACAACAGATAATCTAGATTCAATGCACGTTCCAGGACTATGTCTGCAGGGATACCATGGCGCATTGAAAATTTTTGAATTTACTTTTCTCTCTCTTCTCTATAATAGTAAATATTTTGCTTTTACGTTAATTTTCCTTATTTTTTTTTTTTATTTCTAATTTTTCAATATATTTTGTATAGAATATTTTTCCTGGCATTTTCCTTTTAGCGTATAAAAAGGTGAACGTGCAGTTGAGGGTTAATTTCTATTTTATAATATGTTTGCCAGGAGGTAAATGAAAAAGCAATAAGAACTAAGGTATATAGATATATTTTTTTTGGGTGAAATTATGTGCTCTCATCTGGTAGATTGGATATATATGTTTTTATTTTTTTTTTGGAAATGTCTGTATCTATTTAAGATTTTTCACACCAAAGGCAATAAAAAAAAAGTAAGCTATAAAAACAAAAAATTTCAAAATACGAACAAGGAGTAAGGAGTAATATTAGTATTGATAAACTTTTCATAGAAATGTTATGTATTTGGTATGTAACGACGACGACGTATATTCGAATTGGCTATCAAAATAAAAGATAAATAAATAAAGACCAAAAAAAAGGTGTTGTAGCTTCTTGTGTTTAGTTGCAACTACATGGCAAATTAAACCAATTTATTTATTTTTAAAAGTATCGATGAAACTTTATCGAAAAACAATATTTAATTGAATTGCCCTTGAGAATTGCTAAGTTTATTGGAGTTGATAATTTGTACATAGTGAGTATAATAAAATTTAAACTTATATTGGTATTTAAAGACTTTTTTCGAAATAAAGATAACAAAAAAAAAAAGATTATAAGCTAAGAGCTGGGGAATAATAATATAAGAATTTTATTCAGAGATTTTATATGGAATGTGTTTAAATGTTCATATTTTATTAAAATTTTAGGTTTTTAAGTAAAAAAATTGGAATTTTTAAAGTAATAAATATTTGCTTATATAGAAAGTAGTGTTTTTAGGATCTTAATGCTTTATTGCTAAGGAATATTGATGGTCTGTTTTTTAAATTCTGTCACTGAGTCTAAATTATGCTACAATTACAAATAATTTGGGAAAATATTCGGTATATGTATATTTAATTTTTAGTGAAATTCGGTCTAGATCTAATTTGGGCCTCCACAAATTATTATAACAAAAATTTTAATTTTTGCCTTGAAGTTTGCATAAGAAATTAAAATTTTAGAAATTTTAGTGCCCTATGTGTTCTACTGACAGATCTATATCTATTGTGGCCATAAAGAGCACAAAGAGCCCTAAAATAATTTCAATTGAAAAATTGATGTCAAAAATATCAATTTTTTTAAATGTTTTTGACACGTAGAGTTTTTTTCTTAATTTATATTTATTTATAAGTCAATAAATCTATCTAAGAAGTAATTATACATAAATTTACATAAAATTACAAAAATATTTTAGGGGATAAAAACATAAGTGGACAAAAATGAAGTTAAAGAATCTACTGTATGTATACATAAGAAAATTAGTATCTGGTCTAATTAAATTTACTAAACACTTAACAAATTAGTTAAGCACTTTAATATCCTAAAAATACTGAAAAAATATTTATTCAAATCTTAAATTTATCCTAGTCCTCTAAATAAATTTTAGTATTTCAGATAATCAGATAATACTATTTTACAAATTATATTATATTTCTTCCTTCCCACATTATTTTCCCCTTAACTCCCTGTAACTCTGTAACAAATTGCTCAATTTTATTAATAATTTTGTCGCATTTTTACCTTTTTAAAAGAAAACGATACTTTATTTTAAATATCTTCTCATTTTAATTCTATTTACCAAGTATCTTATCATGATCATCTTTTCTTGATTTTCATCTAATTTATCTTTTTAGTAATACCGCACCGCAGACACGTTTCTTATTCTTCTTCCTTTTTCTTATTTATTTGAATACAAATTTTTTTCCACCCGTTTTTTTTTTCAGTTTTTCTACGTTTTCTACGTGTTATTTTTTTTTTTTGTATATATAACATAAGGACAAGGAATAAATTAATATGCGGATCTGTGGCGGCGTCGACTACGACATTCGCTGGTGATGAAGATGATGAGGACAAAAAAAATGTGTTTTTGGTGCATGAAAAACTAAAAAAAAAAAAGAAGAAAACCACTGTAAGTGAAATGTTTACGACAGCGCAAATAAAACCTCTAATTCCCATTCCATATTTTTACCAGGTTTTCCTAAATTATACCAACAAAGAGAATTTACTTTTATAACACAATTCTTCTTTCTCCGTCTCATACCTAAAATTATTATGCACTTGAACTAACACGTAAATATACACAACTACACCTTATTTACGGTAAACATTCTTAAATATTCTTTTTGCAGTTACTACGACAAAACGAATAGAAAAAAAAAATTAAGTTATCAACTCCTGCAAGGGACATACAAATTAAGGAGAATGAAAGAGGATTCAGAGTAAAATTCAATTCAAATTTTAATTTTTTTTTTACTTCTTCTTGTTTGGTTTGTGTCCGTTTTTTTTATAACTTCCTTCCATTGCAGTTTTGGTCGTGTAAGGGAAAAACGACACTGTGTATATATTAGTTGTTTACAAAAATCGTTATTAATAATTTGCACAGAGTGATTTATTGTAATCGGTTCGGGAAAAACGAAGAAATGCACAAGTTAAGAAACAAGTAAGTCGGAAGGATGTTATTGTGTACTGAATTTTTTTTTTTTTTTGTTAATTTATTTATTGTTATTTTTCACTGTATTCATAAGTATTAAATTTTAGTAGCTTTTAAGTGATTTTTAAGATTATTCAAATTCATTTTTTAAACTTTGAAGACATTTAAATTTAAAATGGGGATTTTTTTCTTTTTGCTTTTGCAGATTACAAAATTATGATAAGCTGATGCTTTTACAAAAATTTTGTGAGGATTATTAATAGATTTCTTTTAGAGAAGACGATAATCTGAAGTGATTATTAGCTTTGATTTTGGATTTAATTATAATTAAGCCGAGAAAAATAGAGGGGTAAGGATTTTTGCTGTGTCTATAAACTTTGTAATATTTAAAATAAGCCTGAACTGTCAATGATCTATAACTTAATATAGGATAAATTCAAAAAAAAATTAAATTTAAAAGAAATCTGCAGAGTTGGTAATCCGGATTAATTAATAGAAGGGTTGATCCGAATTAATGAAAAATATACAATCTAATATAAGAATAAAAAAGCAATGTCCTCGACCTCCAAATTAAAAGGAGGATGGAATTTTGGATGGAATTACTGTATTATGTTTAATTGAAACATTTCTTCTTTTTGAAAAAAATATGTAATTCTTTTTTAATGTTAAACTACATTTATTTTTCATATTTAATTTGCCGTAATTTCACCGGAGAGCTTGAAAACCTTGTTAAAATATTTCTCTTCTCGATTTTCGTACTATGCGTATGTTGAAGATTTATGAAAATCTTCCTATTTCGATGTATATTCTCCTTTAAAAAAGTAATAACTTGCAATGCTTTTCTAAGTTTTCAGAAAATAAATTGTTTTACTTTAGAATAGTTCCACTGCAAAAAAAGGATTAAAGAAAATTCGTTCAATTTAAAATTATATTTACCAGCAATCAATTAGCTTTTATCTGACTCGGTTAGATAAAATAACCTACAAAACATTCATTCGCTTTGACATCACTTCCAATCAGGTGTAAAAAAAATCATTTCTTTAACCAACAATAGATTTTTCACAGGGTTTTAATCGAAAAAAAGGAGAGACCATAAAAATAACCTTCAAGCAAATCTATACAATAAATCTAAATAAGGTGCGACCTGAAGGTATAAAAGATTTAACGAAGTGTGCAAAACCATTATTTTTTTTTTGCTGAGGAAAACTTATACAATAAATGATAAAAAAAAATTATTTTTGTTGTACTTTTAAATTATTTACGATAGAAAAAGACAACAATAATAAAATATAAAAAATATTCTTTTCATATATTATGATTATCCTTAACAAGGAAAAAAAAAATATTATCATCTGTAAAAGGAATATCAACCCTTTTATTGTGCAGTCAACTGTACTGCCATTTTTATACCATCATCTCCGGTAAAATTTACTCTACAATTTTTTATATTTTTTTTTTTTTAAAAAAAAGAACATTTTTTAAAGAAAACTTTGAGAAAATTATTATTTTTTCCAAAGGTATTAAATGGCAGAGTATTTTGAACAAAATATATAATGTAAGAGATTTTAACCAAAATCGTTATCCTTTTTTTTTTGTGTGTGGCATACACGCAGTGTAGACACAATAAACTTAACTTTTATGAAAGACTGTATAAAAAGGAGTGGATAAATTTATGAGATTTTTATTCAATAAGATAATAAATAATATTTTGCGAAAGGATATTATTTAAAGGTATCCCAAAATGAATACAATTTATATTCAAACTGAACTATAAGAAGTAAAATCAAAATTTAAATGGAAAAATGAACAGACAATGACATTAAATTGAAAATTTGTAAAAAAATAATAATATAAATAACAAAAACCAGGTGATTTATGTTTTATTGAATATAATATTTTGTATTAAAATAAAATAAATAATAATTTTTGTCTGGGTTAAATTGTCCTTTAAAAATATTTGAAGATTTATTGCAAAACAGAAACATTTTTAATATTTCTTATAAATACTACTTAGATTCTTATATATTAAAAAAGTAAATAATAATATTAAAAAAATACATCATTTTAGACACGGAACTCAGGAAATGTTATTAATTGCTTAGATTTTTATGTCAAGAATTTAGAAATTGGAAAATAAATAATATTTCAAAAAATTGTAATTGTAAAATGTAAGGAAATTTGCCAAAATATGATAATTATTTTTTTTTTGGTACTTTTCAACAAATTTTGATTTCGATTGCTAAATATGCAATGTTCAAATATTCTAAAACCCGAGATATGTTGCGTTATACCAAATAAAAACTTTTAGTCTTTTGGAAAATTTGAAAATTATATTTGATTATCATAAATTATCTAAAAATATCTAAAACAAATTATCACATTTCCGTAAAAATTCAACACTTTTAACATTGTCTGTCTGTAGTTTACTACTGGCCAGTTACAAAGTCTGTCAGAACTGACCAGTTTAAAGCTATATTCTCCGAGTCTTATCACAAATATTTTATGTCAAAATTAGAATTAAAATTAGAAATACCAACGACTCCTGCATAAGAATAGCACTGGAATTTAATATATGCAAGCTAATATTTTATATTTGACTAAAACTAACTAGATTTTGAAAGTCCTTCTGTCCAGTCCTAGATTTACTATAATTAAGTTTTCGAAAAATACTCAAATTTGATTAATCAAACCAATTTTAACCTTCAGTATTAAATTTAATGTATAACTTTACCTAAAGTTTTAACTACACTGAAACATTAATTTATATTATTCCTAAACAATAATACAAATAATGTTTCTACTAACTCTCCATTAACGACAACAAAAAATATAAATACAAACTTGTCTTTAATAAATAATTAAAGTAACACGATCATCCATCATAAAAATTTTGGTTGCTTTTAATGTTTTCACTACCAAAAAAAAAAAAAAAACATAAATTCCAATTCCAATCTTCTTAAAATAAAAAAAAACAAAAACAAAAATTGAAAGTAAACATTAATGTTCATCTTATACTATATACATGTTTACTGATTTGATTTAGCAGTACTCTCCCTATCCTTGAACCAACATTAAAAATCTTTTTCATATACAATATTTTTTTTTTTTTCATAATTTAAAAAATATCCTTTGCAATGCACTAAAATAACATTTTTGTTTGTCCAACTAAAAAAAATTATATTAAAAAAAAAAATAAGAAACCCTCAACCTTTTTTTTCTATTCCAATATCGTTGTCCTTGTCATTTTTCTTTTTAATTTTTTTCGACAGACTTTTTTTTTTTTTTTTGTGCAGACTATACGCTTTTAAGTACTTTACATCCTGGGGATGACTTTGTGGGTGGACATCGTCAAATAAATGTTTTTGAGTAATCGTTTTGACATATCGTTAAACGGTATAACGATAAAAGTTGACATGTTTGTTTATTGAAAAGAAAAAAGTGAACAATGTCTCCAAAAAAAAAAAAAGAAGAAAAAATTGATTGATTTTCAGGATAACAAAAATTGGATTTTTTTTCTTGTTCATCAAAAAATCGAAGAAAAAAATATTTTTTTTTTTTGCTGGTAAAGGTAAACAGATTATAAGAATTTGCAATAATTTTATAATTATAGATAAAAATCATATTTAAATATTATATAAAAGATATGAAAAAAAATATATAATATTACAGTTCTTTAACATCATATATCAAATATCTATAATTTATTTATTATAGACTACCGACTCAATATATTCTAGAATCATTTGGTTGTACCCTGGGGACCAATAAATTATTAATCCAAAACTTGACCGAAACTATATCTGAATCTTTTCTCTATAATATTTCTTTGAATATTTTCTATGAATTTTGACATAAAGATTTAACACAATTCCCAATTCATTTTATAGTGTAAATCTTAGAAATTTCTTCTTTTTTTTTTTTGTTGTTATTCAGATTGGGTGCCATATTAAGGTATATATCAATCTTTATTAAATATTCAGTAAAAAATCCAATCCGAATAAGGTAAAGGAATTCAAGGATTCATTTACTGAATATTTAAAGAGAAAAGTTTTGATTTGATATACTTTATTTTAGTTTGCTATTTAAGACAAGAAACACGTGAAACAATTCTGTTGAGGAGAATAATGTAAATATTTATTCGTGATGATTGAACGTGAATGGACTTTTGAATTGTGTAAAAGAAAATCATTATATTTAAGATTGATTTGTAGTTGTTTTTTTTTTAGTTAGGTGCATAAAATAAAGGATATGTTATATATTTTTAATGTAAAGGTCTATGAAATTTTACTTTTAAATTTAGTATTTATAAATCTGTTTAAGGGAAGGAGATTATTTTTACTATTCTTTTTTCTTACAGATACAGAAAAAACATATTTATGTCCTTAAAACTTTATTTTATAATTTGCTTTATCAGATAGAAAAAATGTCGAAATAATATTAAAAAAATAAAAATCTTTTGTAAATTTAACAATGTTAAATATTAGTCAAATAAACTTTTATTTCAGTTAAAAAGTCAAATACAATTTACATTTGACAAATTTCAACTTTTAAATAAAAAAAAAAAAAATATTAAAAATTTTTAAATAAAAAAAAGTATATATTTAGAGTTTTGCATATTTATTCATCATATTCTTTTGTCAAACATCAAAGGATAATAGAAAATGATAGAAGCGTGTACAAATATATGCTTAATAAAATGAAACTTTGAAAATATCATGCACGCATTAAAATATAATATAAAATAAATTTACAATTTCAATTCAAAGTATATAAAAAGAGTTACTTGTTTTTTATTACTTTGAAAATTATTATGCTATTTTAGAAGGAAATTTGTAATTTATTTATTTTTAAGTTAACATCAAAGTTAAAGAAATGGTGGACCTATTAGCTAAAAAAATTCCTCCTTATGACTGCATTTGAACCTGGAACCCTGCTCAGAAAAAATTCCTGTTCATCAGAATTATCGGAGCGGATCCAGAAATTTGTAATCTAGTGATTTTCTAAGATTATAAATCATAGAAAATCACTAAATAACATTTTTCTGGCTAGCTGTAAGAAACTTTGGAATATATTTTCAAGATACATAAGATTATTTGGAATACATACGACGCAAAACTAGCTCAATCTTTATTCAGTCTAAGGAGAGAAAAGCGCGGAACAGTGACAGCAGTTAGTATCCTAGATCAGCAAGCAAAATTCACTAGTAGTTAGATCAGCAAGCCAAATTCACTAGTTAAAACAGCTAAGTGGTGATTAGAGTACCTGCCTTCCAATCGCAGGGTCCCAGGTTCAAATGCAGTCAAAGACTAATGAAGTTTTCTACGAATTTTGAAAAAACCCGGCTTAGCTACTTGTCTTCATTGAGATAAAATTAATGACAAGAAAATTTCTATCCCAAAATTTCCCAACTTAATAATTACCCATTTCTCCTTATAGCCAAATACTCTGTTCACACTTCTGTTCACACTTAAGGGAAAATATTCTCAATATCTGAATAAAAAAAACAGTAATGCAAGGCTTATAGCGACTCAGAACATATCGGATATATCTGTTTCATTGCCCGATATTAGTCAGAAAAGAGTAGCGCATCTTAGGTCAAGGTAAACCTATCCTTCACAAAACTTATTAGGAACTTCAGCCTGAGAAAAGTTCAGCCTAAGAAAACTTCTCAAGTTCACTCCATGTACCGGTCCTTTGAGTTTAACTTTAAAACGACACAATCCACAACTTTAAGTCGAGGGAGAAGATCCATAGTATCGTGGACTCGAGTGGTGTATTTGTATCCTAGACTTCTTTCTTTTTTGCAATTCAGAAAGGAAATTCAGATTAACAAAGAAAATATTCGAAAAACAAATTTTATGATTATATTTTTAAAAAAAACAGCATAAATTTATTCACACATTACAAATTCAAATATTAAATTTAAAAGATTAAATCTTAAGATGGCATATAATACCTTTAAAAAGATATATAAACGATATTTGTGAAGGTAATAAAAACGTGATCCCAAATCCATTTACTGAATCATATATAAAATTGACCTTTTTTTTCTTCTTTTTAATTTCATCTATAAACAAAAATCGATTTTATTGAAATATACTTTGTTCTTAAAAAAAAAAATCTTCATATGTGTATACATTAAAAAGGACACCAAAAATCGTTTATCCTTTTCATGTAAATCGACGAATAAAAATTCACGAACACGTTTTCTATTACACATAAAATAACGTATGCTTTTCACGACAATTTTTTTTTTTTTTTTTTTTTGTGGACACTTTTTTTTATGATTGCTTGAGTTTATTTTTTTTATGATTTCCATTTTAAAGATGATTTTAGAAAAAGATTTACAAAAAAAAAAACAAATATATTTAATAGTATTTTTAATTTTGCCGCAGTCATACTTAAGATATAATAAATATTTAATTAAAGACATTTGCTAATCTAAAATTCAGCCTTGGAGAAAGACAAAATTTAAAAAAAAACTCACCTTACCGAAAAAAAAACATCTGAAAATACTAAGTGCTTCAATTATATATAAATAAAAAGGATAATTTTACCTCCTTAGGGAAAAATTTCTTTAATTAAACCATTTCGTTTTTTAAAGCTTCTTAAAATCTTTTCTGTTACCACACTTTTTAATCTGTAAATAAATTTTAATATAAAAATTTTCTCCTTTATTTACAAGAATTATGAAAATATTTAATGTAAACATTAAAACCCTTTAATTGGATAAAATTATATAGAAACAACAGAAAAAAAAATAAACCTTTTTACAACTTTTATAATTTTAACTTTCTACAGGTGGATTTAAATTAACACAAAAATTATGTTTCCGACTTAAAAATAACTTGTACGTTAAAGAAAGTTTTCTTTTTTTTTTTGTCAAGATTTTTATTTCTATTTTAAATTAATGCAAAAGAAATTAAAACTTTTTTTATACTTAAAATTAAATTTTTATGTTATGGGGAACGAAAATATATATTTTTTATATCTTTACATACATATAAAAATATACTTTCGAGATTTTCTAAACTAGATAACAAAAAAATTTACGAATAATTTTATACCCCCATCCAAAAAAAAAAAGTAAACATATACCAAAAGATTCAATTAACCTTTTTTCTTGTATATTTAAGTTTTTCCATTCAGAATTTTTATACTTATTTACAGAAAAACTCCTTGCTTCTGTAACATAAAATCCAGTTTTGTGGAGCACAATAACAAAGTATTTAAAGAGAAATACTTTTAATAATATAAATGGAATTCCTTATGCGTCCTCAAATGAGCAAGTTTTTAATTGAGTTATTATTTGAGTAAAAACCAACAAACCATTTCCACTTCCTCAAAATAGATAATTCACAATTTTTTTTTTTTTTTTGATAAATAATGGGAAGCTTCTTTTAAATGTTGTACAGAAAACTTTTCTGATATTTGATTCAGGAGTATCATCAGAAGATAGAAAGACCATTAACAAAAAAAAAAAACACCATATTTATTCCTTTCGAATCCTTTCGCCAAAAAAAATAGATAATCTCTGTATATAGGTATGTATACACGAAATATTAGAGAGACGGTATTTGCTTTCACCTGCTTAAAATTCATAAAAAAAAATTAAATGAAATAAAATTAAAATATTTTATGGTATATACTTGTTATGTTTACAAGGGAAAAAAGGATGAGAAAATCTGTTTTTTTGTTGGTATTTCATTATGGCAGCATTAATGCGGAGAAAAGCAACATGATTTTCTAATGCAATTTTTGTTTATAGAATTTTTAATTTAATTAAGAAGTTTATTTTAAATGGAAATAGCTATAGGTTTTCTATCTTTTTTTTTTTGATTATTAGAGTAAATAAAATATGAAATTGTATAATTTATGTTTAAAAATTAATTATATTTGACTAGAATATTTCAAATTTTATAATTTAATTTGAAGGATTTATAATTATTACCTATATCTTTAGATTAGGATTGGTTTTAGGGTAGGTATATTAACAGAGCTTCAGCCTATTTGTTCGGATTAGTACGTGGTAGCTATGTTATAACATGTAAAACTTTTTTACCGACCATTACATATATACATATAAAGCGTCAAATTTCAATTTTCGATATTTTTTTACAGAAAACCACTAATTACACTCTTTGTCATGAAGTTCGCCGATCTGTGGACACATGCGGATCAAATTTGGTAGAACTGATTTTTAAGAGTATCCATATTTAAGCTTTTAGCATGATTGTCTTAATTTGATCATAGTAGGTCTGTAACATTTAAATAATGATTTCTTTGTTCTATATTTTGAGTTAATATTTTTTATTTCGCCATAGACCACACTGGATCCATAGCGATAACACTTTCTAGATAATTAAGGCCCCAACCACTAATTTGTAACTGACCAATTCGAAGGATTCTGCTAATTTTAGGAACTTTCGAAAACCAAATTTAGAGATATCTTCAAGGTTATCTTTAGAAAAACATAAAACTAATATATGTAATAGCACTTATTTTATGTTAAACAAATAAACACAAGTCACACTTTAATTTAAATCAACAAAATCTACAAGAAAAATATTTCATTTATCTCATACCTACATACAATATCTTAACTTACTATCATAATATAAAATCTTTTTCATTTACAGAATATCACGTTAGAAAGTATAAGTCCTTTTAATTAAGCTCCATCAATTATTATAGTCCTTCGAGAAATTATTAGATAGTTTATATATATATAACTTCTTATATTTTTTGTACACACATTTAATACGACCATAATTGTCTTTCATTTTTTCATTTTCCTATTTGGAATTCCTTTCTTATAAAAAATAAAACAAAAACAGTTCCCTGCTGTTCTGTACAAGACATATAGACATCCTTAAGGTAGTTGGAAATGAAAAAGAAACTCATTTAATTTTTTCTTATTTTTTGTTTTGTAATCATAATAGAAAAAAAAGGCGAAAGGTTCGTAAATTAAGTTTACTCCATATAATAAAATTTATTTCTTTATATATATTTTGTGTGTTGTGTTGCCTGTAGAGAGGTATCATTAAGAAGATACTACACAAAAAAAAAAAGATAGAAAGTAAAAATAATTCCTTTAATTAGTATAACATTGATTGTATTTACCTTCACAAATCAAATTATAATTGAGAACATAAGAATTTATTGTATACAAAAAAAAACAAAAATTGGAGAATGAATTAAATTTATGAAATAAAGTAAATTTGCTAACTGAAATCTGTATTTAAATCCAGGAAAAAAAAAATAGAATAAATTATTAACTAATTTTGTTAAATTAGATATTTTTCTTAACAAATTACCCACCCATTTGAAATAAGGATAAATCTTTATCAAAGAAATCTCCAGAAGTAATCATTATCATTCTTTCACTATCAAAGGCAATCATTATCATAATGAGATACTTTTCTTTCAATTTCTTAATTTTATGTATATCCGAAAATTGATTCAGGTATTATATTATAATGTAAAATAAAATTGTCCCGGATTCTTTCGATTAATGAAGCTACTAGATTTATCTTTTTAGATATTTTATCTCTTTTGTAAATTGCTTAATAGTTTATAATATTAAATAGATAAAAAGAAGATAGATCTTTTTCATTATTTATTTACATAGTTATCATTTAATTTATGATACTCAAATTTAATTGAATCGAATTACAAATCAAAATATAGAACTAATAATTTTTCAAGAAAATTTCTCATGAATGATGACTAAGTAATTATTTTCACTTTAAATAAACGTAGAAGTTATGTAAATTTGATTTCTAAGTTAGCTTCGAGGTATGGTAAAGGATACTAAAAAAATAGATTCGCTGAAAAAAACCAATCATCTTTATGGATATGGTAATGCATATTAAAAGTATTCACAAATATTTTAGACTAATAATGGTGAAACCTTCCAAACAGTGAAACCTTTTAAACACTGAACCTTTTTTAAATAAATAACATGTTTTACTGGTAGAACATCAATTATAAAACTAAAATTAACACCATTTCCTTTATTCAAACAATTAAACTTTACTTAAAATCGAATTAATGCAAAACTTGCATGAACGAACATGACAAAAAGTCCAAAAAAAAATAGACTTGTTTGATATATTCTAATTTCTACAAATTTACAGGATAGAAAGGTAAATTTACAATTCAAAATTTATGTTATTACTTTTGGCATAGTTCTTTTTACCATCAATATCAAATCTATATTCAAAAACATTTTTTTTGTTTTGCAACCCTAAGTCCCAAAAATCAATTCTGGAAATTGGTTTTATATGACTATGTTTTTGATTGTTTTTTTTTTTAATGTTGTTGATTGTTTTTTTTATTATTATCAGTTTTTCAATTGCGTTTCCGCAGATCAACGTATAATTGTAAACCAATGACCACCATTACCTCAGGATACTAAACTACTGATAGCAAATAAAATATTTGGAATTAAAGTGTAAATGCATGAATGAATTTCATGAAATAAATTTAGTTTTGTTGTGTTGAAACAAACATAAATAAATTATTACTATTATACTATTTTGGATGTATCTATTTTTTTGTCATAAGTGGGGAAAAATTAAGGTTCAATACCACAAAAAAAAAAAAAATATAAAAATTTTACATTCAGACTTCTTTTTTTTTCTGCAAACAAAATGAAATTCATAGTAAAAATTAGTAGTGGAATGGTAACCGTATTAAATTTTTTATCCGCTGAAATTATATTTTTATTATTTTTGAGAAAGAATTATAACAGATTTTAAAAACCGATATGAGGATTTGTTCATTGTTTCAGTATGTAATATTATTTGAATTTGGCAACCTGTGGAGAAAATTTGAATAAATTTAAAACGTATATAGATTAGTAGTATTTAGGCAACAATTAAAACCAATATGTAATTGCAAATAAATAATTTAAAGATACGATTATTCTAGTACAAAAATACCAGTAGAAGAATCTATCAGATGAATTATGGTTTTAAGAATAAATTAGTAAAGGTATGGTCGAAACGAGTCATATTAATAGAAATTACTGTAAGAACAAATAACTTATTAGCAGTAAATTACTTCAATATCTTATTTTAAATTTCGAAAGTAAATTACAGTGTTCTCTTAACTTTTTATATCGTATTATAAAACTACAAACTAAGTTGTGATAAAGAAAGTTATAAATTTTTTTTTTATCTGACGTCGCCAAAAATGTGCAAATATTGTAAAATATTGTAATATTGGACCGCAATGTATTTAATTTTGCCAAGAAATATATGTATATGTATATACATATGTGGAAATCATAAAATATCTTCTTCACTTTAAATTACCTTAGCAGGCAAAAAAAAAAATATGAATAAAAAACTATGTACAAAAAAAATGAATTCTTTATTATGTAATTTAACTCATATGTTGCGAATATAGTTTTTTCTTCAAAGATATAATGTGAAACTTAGAAATATATATAGTTTTAAGGAAATTTCTTCAGAAATTTATTGTAAAGTTTTAAATTTATCGTAATTTTTGTTTTTTTCTACAATAAATTAGTAATATGCTAATAAATTTTAACTGATTTAGTCATATAGTTTTATTCAATTTTGGAATTAGTCTTTTTTTAAAAAGTTAGTTAAATAAATTGAACCTAGAGTAAAATTGCAAATATTAGTTTTTTTCAGGAAACTGGCAAGAAGTGATTTGACTTAATCGAAATCATTATTAGTGTAATTTATAGTAGAAAAATAATTCGTTTTTTCTCGGCTCGAATAAAAAAATAATCAGTTAATAAAATATGTAACGAAATTCATATCTAAAAAATATCTAAAATATGAAGAATAAATTTTAAGAACTATTAATTTAAATTTAAGCACAACGAACTTTCGTAAAACGAACCGAAATTTTTACGAAATTTCGGAGTTACGAACATCATTAAGAAGTACCAAAATTCGTTATACGAATGGAAAATTCGCTATTACGAACAATTTTTTCAAATTAATGGAAAAATACTTTAATTTTATTTTATTTTTAAAATGAATAAACTTATCTTCTTTTATTTTGTTATTAAATAATTGTTTTAATGTTTTTATGAAAAGAGGGATTCGTTTAACGAAAATTTTAGATACTCATCTATATACTTTTAATACGAACTTATACTAATATGGATTTGGTTTTGCGTATATTTTTATTTACTGGAATGCATCTATTAATTTTCTATAGAATGTCATATTAATGTCGGGTTCGCTATTCGGTATACGGCCAATTTCAAAGAACGTATCCTGTTCATAAAGCGGGGTTTGCTGAACTATAATAGCTTTAATTTAACTCGCTATAAATTGCAAAAATAATTTTACAAACTCCAAACATTCTATTACCATTTTTCTTAACAATTTTGATTTTTATGATATTCTATGAAGCGAAAAAATTTTTATATGCACATTTATTTTAAAAATATATAATTTTTTTTTTCAATATTTTTTGTAAAAAAAGAATATAATTTCGATAGTAAAGTTAAGTTTTCATTTTTCAACTGATTTATATCCATTTTTTCTACGGTCAAATAAACTTGAAAATTTTTAGTATCAATGTTTTTTATTATGTAAAATTCACTTCACTACAAAAAAAATTATTGCTTAGAGTGCAATAGACTTTTAATATTAAATATTTCATAAATATCTTTTGGTAGAGGGACACAACTTTAAATATAACTTAATTTTAGATTAACTTTTTAGCTGAACTATAATTAATTTAAGAAACTAAGACTAATTCTTTAAAAACATTTCATTAAAATATATAATTATTTCAAAAAATATATAATAAATTTATAAAATATACATTAAGAAAAATGTATATTTCATAAAGTTAACTTGATGCCAAATTCAAATTGAAAATTATTCTGATTTGCAAAAATTTTCATAAGATTTGCATTAAAAATACTAAAAAAAAAAAAAAAATGCTATGCCCTGCGGAGGCGGTTGCAATAAATTGATTGATAGATTTGACATTTCAGAAAAACAATTTCCCGGACTCTAATGATGTTCAAACTGTCAGAATTGATTGATTTGAATAGCGTACAGGCAATTATTTTCTCAGATTAACAAAAAAAAAACAAAATATAACAAAAAATATGGAATATTTAAATAAAATTAGCACAAACATTTACAACCAGCAAAAAAAAATTTTACCTCTAAATGTTTTTAGCAATAAAATAAATAAATAAAATAAAATACTATAATATAAGATATTTTTTATTTTAATACAAAAATATAGTCCATAAGTTAATTTTTTTTTAAATTTTTATTTTACTAGTTAAGATAATTTCCGGATATAAATTACAGTAAAAAAAACAATCTTTAAGATATATATAAATATACATAAATTATGGCTGGCTAACTGAATATTTATGCTAGGAGCGTGCTCGATTTTTGTACGAAAAATATATTCATGAAAAATATTAGTAAAATTGAAAATTATTAAATTTATATATTAAAAACTGACAAATTAAAGCATTAAATCTATCTGAAAAATACAAAAATAAACCTAGCTCAGAATTTAAACAAAATTAATTCCAAAATTTCCTTTTAAATGCTTATATCATAATTGACCTAATAATATATACATATTAATTATAATTATGTAAATAAATATTAAATTACTTACCACATTTTAACCCTGAAAAGAAAATTCGTAAAACATTTCCGAAAACGTAAAAATTTCTGAAAACATAAAAATTTACATAATCTTTTATCGACCTATTCTCATTAGAATTTATTACTAAAAAAAAATTTGTAATCCGAGGATGACAAATTTAAATAAGGTAAAAGCTTATTGTTACCACACCAGAAGACAATTTAAATAAATTTAACGTATCCTCTTCCGTATTACTAAAAAAGGGTGAGATATAATAATTTAAAAAAAAAAAATTATGAAAAAACAGAGATACTAAAAAGTGTATGTTATAAGCTTACAAAATCGAGATGTAATGTAGCACAGTATGAAAATATTTTATGAAAATCATAAGGGATCATCGAATATATAATATAGTGGAAAATTACTTGGATAATCAGGTTCATAAATTAAATATGTATAAAGTAATGGGTAAATATTGTTAATTGAGTATATAATCGTTTTAGTTTTACAATTAACACACTTTGTATTGCTGAGCTTTTCCTATTCAGGAATTACTTTGGTATTTTAGTATGTTACGGAACTTGTTTCTACCTTATTAAAATTTGTCATAATAAATTGTAATGAGAATAGGTCGTTACCTCAGTAAAAGATTATGTAAATTTTCAAAAACGGATTTTCTTTTCACGATTGAAGGGTTGTAAAGTAATTTAATATTTGTGTGTAGTATGTTTATATCAACCCATTTATCATAAAACAATTGAGAAGAAAATTAAAATTTTAAACTAAACTTTGTACCATAATTCTGTAGAGGTAACGTTAAATACTTCAGATTAATAAATAATATAAATTTATATTTTTTTTTTATTACTTTTAAGTCCTCGAATGAAAACTAATAAATGTGTATACCTTATAAATTTTAAAAATCCTTCACTTAATGCTTGTTTACTTTAATACTTGTTATCGTTATAAAAATAAAAAGCTTTTACTGTATCAAATATGAGATGACCACTTAAAATATAACCACAAATATTAATATCCTACTATGTCCTTGTCTTAACAAAATAAAAATATATCAATATTCTCAAGGAAAATACAAACTGGAAAGATGAGAATGTCAAACAAAGAGTATATGAAATTTCCGAGTACCATTGACCTTCTAAATCTTAAATTATACTTTTGTCTAGTTTTAAAAGGAAATTTATGTTTGATTTAAAGCTTAATTTTTCTTATAGATAATTTTAACAATCATATCCAAAGAATAAACGGATAATATTTTCATTTATAAAAAAGTGATTAAAAAAAGTGTTCTTTTTAAATATGTGGTTCATTGATAAATTTATGAACTTTAATTACAAGTTTATAGTTAAGTCAAATTACAGCAATAATTTGAATGTTTGTGATATTGAAATGAAGTATCCACTGACAAAGCGGTCTAAGAAAAGTTTTCGTTCAAAGCGAATAAATATTTCGTGCTGTATTCTCTTTTCAAGCTATGATACTTTTTACCTCTATCTTTTAGGGTATAAAATACTGTTCCATATGTTAAATTTTACTTTTCTATAATCGTTAGTAGTTTAAGTCGCGTTGGTTTGCTTGGATTCATGTTTCATCTTAATTTGTCGTGGTCTAACATTTTATCAATGAAACGTGCTTCTGACAATAAGAGAAATAATTGTCAACAAATTCATAAATGAAATGAAAATATTTTTGACATTTTTTTTTTGTTCGTTTAATTTTATAGAATTGCCCATTCATTACAATATTTGCAAGGCTGTTTAGAATAAATTACAATAAACATTTGAAGATGCATGCTAATATTTTTCACAATACAGTATTTAAATAGATTTGATATTCCAAAATATATATAAAATGTAATTCTTATTATGTAATATCACCATAAATAAATAATCGGTTCATTTTCTTTACGTTTTCACATTTTAATTCGCTGCTGGCAATTGGCTCCAAAGAGTTAATCCAATATCCACTTTTTAAGCTTAAATACATGTAGGTTACGAAATGCTGTTTGTTCCAGCGAATATAATCGTTAGTTGTAGTTCAGACTACACAAAGCTCCTTAGAGTGTTGTTGCCAAAATTAACAGAACGTCCGGACGACCGGAATTTAAAATATTGTTTGCCATTTTTCAGCTATTGTCAACAATTTTGCTGCAAAATGGAACAAAATTGAATTTTAGTTAGCAGATGATATCAGGAATGAAATCCAAACAAATCATAGCAGTAGAATATTTTTATATTGTAGTAAAGTAAATAAACCTGAAATTTCACGTCAAATTTATAAAAATTTCAATATTAAATTATAAGAAATTTGAAATGCCAGAGCAGATGTATAAATAAAAATTGAATTGAAACTGGGTATTAATAAATTTTAAGAGTATGTATTAATCTCAAAAAGTATATCATTAAAAATATGAATACAATCATTTATTATTAAAATTTAAAAATGACATTAATCATTACTATTATGCTATTAATAAAAAATAAACTTCTAGAAAAATTGTTAATGCGACGGAAAAATTAGATACTTAATACGCGACGGTTAACAAAAATCTAAAAATAAATATTAAACGATTTTATTAAATTATTTATTTAAATATTTTATTATTATATTTTTTTAAATATAAAAATTTATAATTCTTCTAACAATTAGTAGATTTCTTTAGACTCTGACTTACCATAAATACAATTATACTTTTTAGATAAAATTCTTAAATTTCAATAACTTCAGAAATTTTTTTTTTTTTTAAATTAAATTTTCTTTATTTTGTACCAGAAAAACCCAACCACAATAAAAACAAATCCCAAAACAAAAATAATTTGCAGTTCAAGGCTTTCATTTACCAAACCAAAAGCAAAGAAGAAAAAAAAAATATAACAAAAAAACTAAGAAAATCTTTCTTTTTATTAAAATCAATAATTTTGTCCTTTAAAGCCTTTTTTTTCGCACAGTTCATTCCCATATATGCACAAGACTACATACAGCACAGCAACAAAAAAAAATATCTTTTTTTTTATTATTATTATTATGTATAGTTTCTTAACTTTAATATATTAAATAAATTTCTAGGTCATATTGTTATCTAAAATCGATTTATCTTTTAGGAACAACGAAATAAATTTTCTTATATATTTTACACCACCATCATAATTTTTTATGCTATATTTCCCAAAAGCTTTAAGGACGACGTCCTTTTATTAAATAAGAACTCATCGCACAAGCAACATAATCATAATAAATTTTTTTTTTTTTTTTTTGTTCAATTATTTCTCACGCTTATATACCATAAATTTGTATATAATACGTCACAACCGGAACCAAAAAAAAAAATAAAAAAATAAACTTAATTTTTTATATACTAAAATAGTAAATAGAACACATACAATCACAAAAATATAAAATAAATAAAAATAATATAAAGCTTTTATATATATTAAAAAAAAAAAAAAAAAATGAAAAGAAAATGACGAACATAAAAATAATCATCATACAGTAAAAGCATAAAAAATAAAAACTATGAGCTTCAATAAATTTTCTTTCGTTTTCCACGTCTACTTTTTTGTGTGTTTTTTTTTTTTTTCTCTCTACTTCTAATGATAAAATGTCACACCTTTTGGAAAAATGTTCAATGATTGGCTGAAATAAATCACGAAAAATTTTTATATATATAACTACACCTGAATGGGTGGAGCACCACCTTTACCTATCAAATCTAAGGTGCGCAGCGTATACGTCAGCAGAAAATTTTCTCAGGGAAAAATTCAAAGTTTTTTTTTTTTGCTTATTCATTTTTTCTTAAAGTTTTTCCTTTCTTTTTTTTTTGTTGTTTTGTCTTTTTACATTTTATATAATAAAAGTTAGATTTGAAATTGATAGTGTATGTGTGTATTTGACTAGGATACCTAGTAAATATACCTAGTCAAATGGTGTGTTTATACCTATACACGTGTTCCAGTAAAAACGTATTCGTATATATTGAATATACGACACAGAAAAAAAACCAAAAAAAAAAAAAAAAGCTCTACTCTGACAAAACTTGGTTATTTATGTAATTTCTTAAGCAGGTAGATTGGCTGAAGTACTTTTTTTCTTTAACAAAAAAAAAAAAACAAGTTTACTATGTGTTTGTATACATTTTTAGTTTTTTTGAATGTATATGTTTAGGATTTGAAGGTATCCTACATCATGCGCGAAGCTTTACCTAAGAAAACATTTTTTTTTTTCCATTCTTAAGCAAAGGTATATATATATAAATGTAAGGATAAGGATAAATAAAATAGGTGGTAACATTTAAATATATATACATATATGTATACTGAAATATATATAAAATTTAAATGAAATAAATTTAATAAAATTTCAAGTTTTTCATTTGAATATCTTGTAAAATTGATTATATGCAATCTAAAAACTTTAACTTACTATATTTTGATTCTTTAAATCAATTTTTCGATAATACAAGCATATAACCATTAAAGGACGAAAATTAAAAACCTACAAGTGGCTAAATTTTACAACCTTTTTTTTTATACCGTATAAACATTTTAAATTTATTTATATATTTCTTATAATTTAAACAAAATACTTAATATTCTTATGTATATGAAATAAATTTATATGAATTTGTACATTGAACACACATTTTTAAATAATGAAATAAAAAATTTTCCCAAATAATTTAATTCACCACAAAATATTTTAAATTCCCTCCTTTACTAATATTAATACAACATCTACACCACTACATTTTAACAAACAGATTTTCCTCAGTTGGGAAATTAATTTTCATAATTTTCCCCTAACTAAAAAAATATTCAACAATGAATAATTTTCATTCGGTAAAATTAGTATTTTGTTTTTCTTGAAAAATAATTCTTTATAAATATGTGTTGAGAAAATTTCCCAAAATGAAATTGGTTTTTTTTTTTGGTGGTACATTACATTGAAAAATCTATGAAAATCATTTTAATTTAATGGTGAATATCATTTTCATTTGAAGCTGCTAGAGTAAAGATGATTACAAAAAAAGTTGTGCAATAATAAATTAATTAATTAATTATAATACTATTTAATATTTTATTAAAACAAAGAAAAAATAACAATTTTGACGACATCTGGTTGGTTGTCAGTAGATTTTTGTATATGTGTTTTTGAAACTGACCTGTCTTAATAAAAATTTAATTGGATTAATTTTAGTGTAAATAAAAAAATGAAAATTAATGGTTTTTATTTTAATTTTTCTTTGATATTTTCAGTTAAAAATAATGAAAATTATTAAAAAAAATATTGTAGCATTGAAATAAATTTTATCAAAAATTGTAGAGTTTCCACGAATATTTAATATTTAGTAAATATTTTTCTTCAGTTCTAAAGTTTTAATTGAAATAAGTTGAGTGAAATTATTATGTCATTTTAATTAAAACCAATTTCGAAAGTTTATTTATTTGATATTGACGTATTAACGAATTTTAATAATAATAAAAAATTACTAAATTTACTGAAAATACAAAAAAAAAGCAAAATTAAATTCAATTATTTTAATATCGTATTTAAATTTTTCCAATTAAAATAATTACAAAATCTTTTAACCTGCTGTTCCAATTATGTCAAATTATAAAAAGTTTTAAGAAATTAGCATACAAACATGTTCGTGAATACTATTCAGTCAATGCATTCGTTGTCTGAATATCTGACTCGACCCAAATAATCATCAAAACTTAGAATAACATTTAATTTATTATTACCTCTCAGGTATAAATTTTAACAAATACAATTTAAATTTTTGGCAAACAAATAAAATTTAACAAATTTATAAAAATTTCCCTTTTAACATTACAACAATAAAAAAAAGCAATGTGTGATGAAGAATTGTTGACATAGATTTAGATTATTGTCGCCATTTAGAATGAAATATTCACACCTATGAATTTTATTGTACATATTTTTGATCCAATTAGAAAATATAAGCAAAATTTGAATAGTTTAGTAAAAAAAATGTATTTTGACTGTAAAAGTGTGTAAAATATAATTTGACCTATATGAAGACAGTCTAATTTAGAAAGGTTTTTCTAATAATTAAATTATTGAAAAGACATAATTAGATGGAATAACAATAAAATATGTATATTGAAATTTTGCGTTTAAATATTTTATAATTTTGACTATGTTAAAATAAAGTCTTAACTGAATTGCTAAATATTAAACATATTTTAGAAACAGAAATTGATAAGGTGTGCCCAATGGATCTAATAAAAAATATTCGGCTCGATTTATATTGAATTTTTTTTACAAACTATTTTTTTAAAATTAAATCAATATTAAATAAAAATTCTCTTATATCTAGACTCGCGAAATAATCAAAATATTTCTAATTTTGTACGAAATATTGTAATATAGTATTAATGGAAAAACAAAAATAAGCGCATTCTTATAATATTTTCTAATGAGTCCACTGGACCCGTAATATCAGTTAGTGTAATTTTTTTTGGAAAAATAGACGTTATAAATTAAAAAAAGTGCTAATTTAGTTTCTTCTTAACATTGAACCAAAATATATACTTATCAATATATAATTTTAATTACAGCCCCATATTATATATATATAGTTAGTAAATATTTTAAAGTAAATTTAAAAACTTTGACTCACTTTAACCATTCAATGTGAGTCAAATTTTCTCAAATAAAAGCCCCAGATTTACCAGTTCAGGATTAATATTTATTTACCTACCTAAAGCGTCTATTTTATTTAATTAGTAAAGTTGTTCAATATTTTGTAAAAGTCCTGAATTATTAGTCAGTTATTTTTCGCAGATCTGGCAGTACTCACTAAAATTTCTAAAATAAACAAAATTCTTTATAATATTTTACGTCAGTTTTACAGAATCTATATAGAAAAAACTTTGATTGATAAAATTTAGTAATTTTCTGTTCTACATATTGGTGTACATATGTTTTAGAAAAATTATCACCTCTTAAAATACAATAACTATTCAATTACTTTTGGATTATGTAGTATCCAACCAAGATCAAGAATCATAATTAATTTTAAATTTGGGGAGTTTTAATTTTGTCCTAAACCGTTTGATTAATCAACACCAATGAATTTAAAATATTATTATAATATTTTTAGTATTAATATTATTTTTAAATAAATTTTAAATATTATCGTGTTCAAATAACAACATTAAGAAATATATTAGAGACAGTAGCGAAAATAAACAATGTTTATAGTTAATGAAATTAAATTTGCCAAAACGTATTTATTTTAAAAAAATATATAAATTTTAAAACAAACAATTTGTAATACAATGCACGACTAAATATTTTGAAATTAAATTAAAAATAACATTGTAATTTCTGATGTAAAGAAAATTTAGCATCAATGATTTTATTCAATGATGCTTCAAAATTTTGCCTTTTTTTTTATTTATTTAAATAAATTTTCTTACCTCAGAGACACAACAATAACAAAAAAAAAAGAAAAATATAAGAAAATCATGAATTTTATAAATTTAGAAAAATTCTATTAACATTGTTTTAATTTCTTTAATTGATGGGTGAATTTTAACGCCTCTTTAAATCTTAAATAGCAACATCACTAGACAACAATAAACATGTAATTAAAATATATAATTAACTTAATGGTATTTCATTTAATTCACATAAATTTTTCTTTATTTGAGTACTTAATTTAATAAAATAAAAAAATTTTAAATTTTAAATTTAGCTTTAAAATTTTTACAATAAAATTCAAATTATTACATAAAAGTTTTAAAAGATATAATATTAATTATTATATAAATAAATACTTTATATCTTAAAATCAATATTTTTACGCGTAATTTATCTGAATTCTATAAAAGAAAATAATTCATTAATCATTTTTCACAAATTTGAAAAGCTGCCATTTTCTCTTGAATACAAAAAAAACCATAGAAATTTCAAAAATATTTTTATTTAATTTTATCACTTTTATTTTTAAATTAAAGGAAAAAAAATTAATTCAATCCTGATTTACAAAATGATTGAATTTCCATTTGACATTATTTAATAAACCTTCAAGTTTAATGATCCTATTTTCTTTCACAGCCCATCAAAATGTATTTTTTTTTTAAATCCCCTTTTTTATCAAATTGAATTCTAAAACCTTCTCTTTTACATATACATACACCAAAGAAAAGGTGAATTTATCAAAATAAAGAAATCCACTTAATCAAATAAGGATAAATTTATAACCAATTTTCTTAGTGCCGCGACATTTATTGAATATTTTTATTTTTTTATTACGAATACTCTGTTGACAGCCAACACCTTTTATTTCTCTCTTGAAAATGATAAACTACCATAGAAGATTTTAAAATATTTTTTTTATTTACAGGAGGATAAAAAACATAAATAAAGTAAAAACAATGTCAGTAAAAACGAAAAAAAAAAAAAAAAATTAGAAACATTTTCTAGAAAATTGAAAATCGATTGTTTCACGGTGTTAAATTGTAATCCATTGGTGTGAAATAAGGCCATCTGTATTAATGATATAAACGTCAATAATGTAAATATATAGAAGACTAAAGAGAAGTAAAAACCTATTTATTAGGAATTGAATAATGAAAATCCTTCAATTTTAAATTTTAAATGACAGGATAATTTGAATATTAAAATTGTAAAGAGTATCCCTGAAATTCTTTAATTTAATTTCAGAAAATTGAAAATATTGTTAGTATTTTACTGAAAATGGTTATAAGTGATTATTGGAAATAATTTATATTTCAGTTTTTATTTTTACTATGTTTTGCCATTTTTATGAATGTATTTAGTTTTACTTTAATTTATCAATAAGTTAATATTATAACTGTTCGTAATAATTTCGAAAATGATTAAGCTCTTATTACCCAGATAATTAATTTAACACTACACGATTAGGAATCAGTAATATTTTCTGAAGTATTACTATTTAAACTGTTAATATATTCTATAATATTTGAAAAAAGGAATAAAGCTTCGGCTTTCAAGAGTTGAAATTTAGTATTTCTAAAACAATCTGCTTACATTCCTTAGGGAAGAGTTGAAATTTGGTATTATAGAATCTGCTTACATTCATTTATTCCTGATTCATTTTCTAATGAACTTTTGCCTTCTGACCAATCAACAGAATCGATACAATTATTAAAAAAACCTTTAAATATAAATTAAAACTTACCAATTTTTTCTATAAATATTTAATTAAGTAATACCTCATTATAAAAAACACTGACCTAAAATTAAAATAAAAACTTAATCAACTAATTAAGTTTTATTACACCTTTCCGAAAATAATTTTTACAATCTGTACCCTGCTTTATCACAAATATAATTTTCATTACCCAAAATAAAAACAATAACCAAAACACAAAAAAAAAAAAAATGTTTAATTAAAAAAATTAGACTAATGATAAAAAAACGTAAAGGTTGGAAAAAAAACACCAAAATTGTTTCTCTTAATCGGATTAAAATAATTGTTTATTGTGTTTAAATTTTTTCCACTTACCCATCTTTCGCCTTTTTATTTTTTGTTGCTTGATATTTGAACTCATAGTCCTGTCCTGTTGCTCAAATATATTCTGCATATTTATTGTATATGTAGTCATGCCCGCAGTCAGTAGTATTAGTATTAACGCTTAAACACCTTTAGCTAACTTTATGGAAAATTTATATCACCATTGAAAACATTTTTTAAAAAAATTTTTAAGTACCTTTTTTTTCTCTACTTCTTTCTGTAGAAACAAAGATCCTTTAGGTTTTTTTTCCAAGAGACTAATTAGGTAAAGTGATTCACAATACCCCACCTCTAAAGTAAACTTTCTGTAATATACCCTTATAAAAAAAAAACTTGTCCTAAAAATCTTTCGTTACGGGAAACAAAAATATTAAAAAACAAAAAAAAAATGTTTAAGGGGATTTTAGTTACGCTGTCGGGGTACATTATCTCTTCTATATTATAAGAAGGGTAGAAAGGTATATGATGGCAAAAATGTCATCAGTTCAACTTTTTTTTTTTGGCACTAAATAAATTGGAGTAATTTCAAAATATAATAAAAATTAATGTTTTAAATATCTCAACCAAAAAGATTTTTGGACAAAGTTACCGGATTTGACTTTGTGTGTTAATAAAAATCGGGAGAATAAAAAAACTCATGAAATGCATTCATTGTTTTAACGAATGTTTTACAAAATTAAAGAAAATTAATTCGAACATGAAAATTTTAAGAATATTAATTGACCAATCATTTCATTTGTACAGAGTTATTCTTCTACCATGAAATTAGGTTCGGTGAATAAGTTTTCTAGCAGATATAATTGAAACTAGCCAGTTTTTAACATAAATATTTAACTCATTTTACTGCCTAGTCCAATTATTTGCTCAAAATTTCCTAAAATTAGTTCTAATTTTCACTTAACACAATTCGTTGTATAAACTATATACAGTGTTAATTTAATGTCTAAAATAACACTCCTCACTGCTACGAAATTCTCAAAAACACAACAAAAATTAAACAAAAAAGACATAGTAATGGTCACTGATAAATATCTCGAAAAAATGTCACAGACAGTTGGCACCAGATGTTGTGGTCTTCTCACCTCACAAATTTTCATTCTCACCTCACAAATTTTCATTGCATTTCTACATAAAGTTACAAAAAAAAAAAAAAAAAAACTGAAAATGGTATAACCGTATATATTTTTAAAAAAACAGCAAAATTGTTTATTGTATTTGGAAAATAATTCCAACCTGAAATTTACTTTTTAACCAAAAAAAAAAATACATAAATAAATTGATAACAAAAACACGTGGTGTAAAATCAACATTTTTTTTCACTAGTCCAATAGAAAATTGTCACAAAAATAATGATAAATTTTTTATGCTGAAGTTCAAATTAATATAAACTTTTATTCAGAACGTTTTTTTCATTCGAAATTCACAAAATTGGTGAATATTCCTTAAAAAAAGTGAAATAACTTAAATAAAATTATTCTGTTTATAAAAGCAGGTGGAAAAAAGTTTGTTTGTCCAGCTACAATGCCCAGTTTCATAGGTTTGTTATTTGATTAAATTCACTTTTTTTGGGATTTTTTTTCTATAAATTTTAAGAATCTTGACAGAGTTTAAATTATTATTGCTCAGTGTAAGTGTAAACTTCATCTTCAGTTTAAGTTTTCTGTAAACATCATCTGCTGTTTATAGGGTTTAAATTAATAAAGCAGATACTTAATGAACAATTATTAAAAGTTTATATAAAGTTCTGATTATTAAGATATTAATATAAACTTATTGAGGTAATTAAAAACCGACATAAGCAGGATAATATTTATATAAAGTTCTGATTATTAAGATATTAATATAAACTTATTGAGGTAATTAAAAACCGACATAAGCAGGATAATATTTCAAGTGAAATATGGCGAAATATTTGTTTCAAAAATGTTTTTTTTCTTCCTTGTTCACTCCCCTAGGAAGCATAGGGCTTCAAGTACCGAGTTACTTGCATTTGAAGTTTCTTTTTAACATTTTGGTATTGCAATTTGGACCTAGTAATTTTATATGGATTCCGAACCATAAATTTCTTTATAGTGAAGAAACTTTGAATTGCTACAAGCTAATGGATTTTATTAGTGAAACATTTGTTGTTAGCAAATGGCCTCGACCGTTAGCATTTTTCCCAGTCTTAAACTACATTTTATTGTAATTTTATTATTTGAACTCAGAGTTGAACTCAGTACCTAATGCATCACAGCTTAGCACACTACCACTTAAACCACCGTTGGTCAAAAATGTTAATTTATATAAATATTTCGCCATATGAAATATTTTGAAATTGATTCCAAATTTTGAAAATTGTAATCATAAAATTAAAGGTATAGCACCTTTACGGAATAAAATTGTCCAACTTTCCTTCTACGTATATTTGCCTCTTTCATTTACTTGTCAAAATATATATGAAAATACAGATATTGAAATTCTGAAATTTTTAAATTAATTTGCATAAACTTGTATTGATAGTATGGAGAGTGAGAGAACTACTTGTTTTGGTTCGACACTTTCTTTATCGCATTTGTACCCCAACTATAATTCGAGCGCTTCCTGGGTACATATTCTATGATCACAGCAGTCAACATATTTAATTGCAATAATATATAAATTTAAATATGTCAAATCAATTTTTACTACATCAGTTAAGTCATTTTCAATATTATTATTTTATATTTCCAAAATATTATTTTATATTTCTAATTAACATTCCAACAGTTTAAGAAAACAATTACAACTGTGAAACCGAATAAGTTTAAATCTTTAAATTGAAAATTTATACATGTTTAGTTAGATAAAATTCACTTTCTACCAGCACTGTAAAACTGATCAAAAATGTAAATCTGAATAATTTCCAAATAATGACCTGAAAATTATTTACTTAAAATTTATTTTACAATTCATTTTTAATTATTAAACAATTAATAAACATTTTATAATCAATCCAAAATATCATATCTTTGTGATCCTTATTAAATTCTCACAAGAATTAAACTCTCACAACTTCAACAAAGAATTCAAGAATTTTCAAAGTATACAATGAAAACTTTCAATACAAATTGAAATCAGTATAGCCAATTTCAAAAATTTAGCATAACAAAAAAAACATCATTTTACTTTCCTAACACTCCTTAAGGACATAACAATAATTTGAATGAATCTTATTCATTCTTTTTCGGCCAGACAAAAAAAAAAAATAGAAAATTTAAATTCATTTTCATACATTTTTATTTTAATCTGAAAACCAAACTTCTTATTATTATACATTTTCATTACAACCAAAAAAAAAAACCACACACAAAATTTTCATCGTCCGGAAAATAGTACTTTGAATTGTCTGATTGTTTCTCATACCATAATCAAAGGAAATGTATTTTTTTTTCTTTATGCTCTTCTGTATAACTTTGTACTTAAATTCTTTAAATAAATTCACCTTGTACACAAGAAATATATAAAAAAAATGGAAAAAATCTGATCCTCAACATCCAGAATGACAAATAATAAAAAAAAGACAAGCTTTTGTACATAATTTTCTTCAAATGGAAGAAATACCTTCAAGGCGAGTTCACCTTTTTTTTACTACTTCTTCTTTACTTTCTGAATTAAGAATTTTATAAGAAGCAACCTAATAATTTACATAATTTAAACATCTTAGAAAGAAGATTCTTTCGTTGTTGTTTTTTTTATCAATTTTTCTACTTTTACTTTTCTTGCCAGAGTAAACAATCATTTTTATTTGCTCCTTTGAATCCTTTTTTTTTTCGTTTGCTTCAAAAGAAAAATTTTCTTTTTTTTACGAATTTATAATGTTTCAGAAAAGTTGAATTTGTTGGTTTTTCTCCCGCAACCTCCACAAAATTTGATTTTACGTATTTTTAAAATAATCTAAATAAAAAAAACTATGTTTTTCTCGTGTTTACATTTTTATTTTGGATTTGTTTTATTTTTTGGATTTTACAAGGGAATGAGAACAAACAGAGAGTTTTTTTGAATTAAACGTAAAAGGAGTAAGATTCCTTATATATATTTTGTATACATATAATGAAATTTCTTAAGACTACATATATAAATATATACATGTGTTTTGATTGTAAAATTTGCATTTTAATTATGTCGCCAAGTAAATATCTTACAAATATTTTATCTACTTTTACCGATTTTTATATATTTTAAGCGAAGAGATTTAAATAATTTCTTTGTTCGAGGTAGAAAATTAATGATGATAAACTGACTTTAGCAGTTTTTTTTATTCATCTGTTTGTTGTTTTTTACTTCTTTTTTTTTTGCTGCTGTGTGGTTTTTAAATTAAGTCGTTTAATCAAATAAAAAATTCAATATTTATAAAGTTAAATTCTTTTTTTTTTGATTTTATAGAAAAGTTTGTCGTTTCGAAAGATTTAAGGAAATTTTCTGCTGTTAAAGAAATGATTAACTTTTGTGCCCAGTATTTAAATTGTGAATGAAATCTGTAAATCTGTCTAGACTTTATTATTAAATGTATTTTTATTATAATATTCATAATTTTTATATATTTTCTTGAAAGTATTTTTAAATAAATTTATTATTTTACCTTTAGTGGGAAATTTGTTATGTTTACACTGTTTAAAATATATTTATTTTGTCTATACTAAGTTTCGATTATTTCAATATTTAATTTTCAGCAAGTTATATTGTAGTAAACACATTTTACGACTTACGTCGTTTTAGTTACGTTTTTTTCGTCTTACATTTTTTATAAATTGGGTTCTTTTGACATACGCCTTCGTACGATCTGAGATACCTCGACACAAAAACAGTTGAAAACTTGTGCAATGAAAGTAGATGGCCATTCTAGATTTTAAAATACGTTCTCGTTATCCATAAAATGAATTTCACAAATTGTCAAAGTTCTAATTAACTTTTACAATTTGTGAAATTCATTTTATGGATAATTATATATTAATTATATATACCAAAATTATAAATAATCTTAAATGAGATATATTCAGACAATAAATAATAATAGTTATATTTCCCTTTGAATTAATATTAATAATTTTGAATATACAGTAAAGACTTTTGTGGATATAATTCAACATTTTTCAAAACCAAATTCAATGTTTTCCAACATAAATTCAACGTTTTTTTAACACAATTTCCATGTTAAATTGTAATGTTTTCAAATTCAATCTCCAAACCAATTACTCCCACTCCAAGTTTATCCCCACTTAGTGGTTTTACCTTTAGTGGGACACTCTTGATTATCACAAGTTCAATGATATATCAACTTAGAGGTTAGAAATACAGTTTTCTAAAATGACAAACGGAAAAAGCAGTTTTTATCTAATCGAAATTACAAGTCGTTTTCACAAAGGACCTTAAAACACTACAAACCTAATAATCAACTTAGCGTTACCACAAATTCCTTTACATTTTTCTAACACTGTACATATCTCAATTACATCAAATCTTATTTTTCAACGCAACATTTCCAATTTATAATACAAAATAAAATCATAAAAGAAAATCCATTCTTTTAACCCAGTTATTTTTCCAGTATCATGGAGAGGTTAATAAGATATATAAATTTATAAATATTTATAGTTTAAATTGAACGTTAAAGTGTCGACTGTCCTGGACAATATCTTAACATGTACATATTTATATACATATATTTTAACTTTGAAAAAAATTTCACCATTCGTTTACGTAAAAAAATGTTCACTATAAAGTTATCTTCAAGAAAAATAACACTATGTTCAGATTTTACCTCAGATTCTTTTTATTTAAGCTTTTACGTATTGTAACATCAATATTTATGTATATACGTATTATCTTAAGTTAAAATTAGTGTTGTGTCCTGCAATTTCTAACCTTTTAACTTTTACTTTATATCCTTTTACTTTATTGAAGTACGTCATAGGTTAATGGGGGAGATAATAATGTTAGAAAAAAAGTATAAGTAAAATGTTTTTCATATATATAACGTAGTTTAAAAACGACCATACCTTTAATGGAGACTTACGTGAACATTGGTCATAAACTAAATTCAAGGAAAAATATAAAAAATAAAAAAAGTAAGATGAAATTTAAAGGAAACAGGAAATTGTTTGGGTTTCTTGCTACAATGGTAAAACAGGTTAGCTAAGTGCAACTTAAGATGAAAGTACTAATTTAGTATGTTTTTTTTTTTCTGTTTTTACTTTCAGTTCGTTTATTTTGTTTTCGTTTCTACACAAACAAACAAAAATCTTAGATAAACTTTTAGGATTTTTTGTGTTGTTTAAATATTTTTAAAGTTTTTAAGGATAACATAATAAAGTAATATTTAAAATTATTATAACTCGGAAATTATCATCTATATTTGTGTTGTAAGTAAATTTAATGTTTTATTTTGGTTTATATTTTATTCAGCATATTAGTTTAGAAAAGTTATTCATTGAATTTTACAACTTTAATGTTCAAATTTATAAACTGTTTATAAATCGAACTTAATCGAAGTTGTGTCGCAATTCATAAACAATTCTTAACTAAATATGTAAGACGAGCTTAAGTTTTGTATAGGTTAAGTTTTAATTGCTCATTATGTTCTAATTTCTAATTATGTTTTAATAGCTCAAGTAATGTTTATGACTTCGAGCATTATTGCATAACTTAAATATATTGATATTAATAAATTTTAATACATTTCTTAAGTAAATACGCAAGATGAGTTTAAAGCATCTTTTATTCTAAATTTTTCAAATATGTACATATTAAACATAAATTTTACCAGAAAAAAAAATAATAAAATTTTTCCATTTTTTCTATTTGCTCTTTTACAGAAATCTTTACAAGTTTACCTTGACTGATTTATTGGCATCTGATAGTAGTAAACTAAAAATGACATGACAAATGATCGGTGATGTTAATACATATGTATTAAGTTTAGTATAACATTTGGTCTGTACAACTTTCAAAAACACGTATTGCCCCTGAAATAATAATAAAGTTTATTTTTATCTTATATATGTCCATTACACCTATCGACAACAAAAAAAAAAAAAACAGCATCATTTTCATCTCCTTCCAAAAAAAATGTATAAATTTTCCCTTCTCTGATAAATATCAAACGTGCGTATAATTTACGAACAACAGTTGGATAACATATTCTCATCGACAGACAAAAACGAATAATACTACCTAGGTTCTAATGACTAAAATGGACAATAATTGTTGTATACACCAACTCCAATATATGAAACAGAGTTTCAGAAAATTTACAAAAACTTTTTCCCTTCAAATCAAAAAGTTACAAAAAAAAAATAATCCTATCTCTAACACATATCAATGTATATATCTTTAAAGGACAAAAAAACAGGCAGATTGGAAAATATCCTCTCTTTGATGGTCAATCGGGTTTTGATTTATTACCAATTCATAGAAAAAAAGGAAATAAATATACAATTTTTTTTTTGTCAGGAAAATAACTTTTTGATAATCGATTATTGATTTTTGCGCAGGTGGATTTATACTCTTGTTCAACAATACGTTTTTTTATTTGTTGCCAAATTTTTACAAATTGACTACGTGAAATTTTCACAGATTGAAGTATCATTTTTTTGTCTTGTTATTATTATTGGTAAAATAAAAAAAATTGAGGGTTGTAAAGTATATTGAAATATAGTTCTATATATACTTCGAAACCTAATTACAATTATTGTACAAGTTCAACCCTCTGATATATAACCTATACGAAAAAAAAAAATTGATTTACTGATGGAACCACTTATCATTTGCAGAGATGAAAATTGGAAGAATTATTACCAAAATACAACTATTTTTGGTTTTTTTTTCAATTCTTTTTTTTTTTTATCAACTTTTATTTTTCATTTCACAATATATGTGTTGGTAAACCAATACACCTGTTTCATGTCCTTTTTTAGAAAATCCTTTTTTTTTCATATACCTATCTGATGAACATCCTTTCTTGTCATAAAATTTATATATTTTTTTTAGCATATTTTCAAAATTTAAAATTTCTGTTAAAAAAAAAAAATAGAAAATGAATTTTTGGTTTCTGTGAAATGACATTGTCAGCATAAAATAGGTGGCAAGTAGCAGGTGTGTTTAAAAGTGAAATTTTCAACATATTGAACATATTCGGATTGTATATAGGTTTTCTGATTTATTATCTTTTTATACAGTATAAATATTTTTGTTGAATTGAATTTTCTTTTTAGAGACACACAAATAAGAATTATATGTTTGTGTTAAAATGGTTATGAAATAATATTTTACTTTTGTAGAAAAACCATTCATGGTTAGAATAGATAAGAAATGGTCAACATTCACATAGTATGGTATTCAAAGTGAGAAAAAAATATTAAATTTTAAGGAAAAGAATTTAGAAAGATAGAAATTTATTAAAGATTTTCTACATTTTATAAAAACTTTATGATGAAAAGAATATTACTTATTAAATTATTTTATTTAAAGTAAATAAAATTGAATTATGTTAATTTTTAATTGTAAGTTCACTTATCTTGTATAGAACTTCTTTATCCTTATAGCTAAATTCCAAAAATAATTCAAATAAATGATAATTAATAAAAGTAAATATTTCCATCATTTAAACTTTTATACAAAAATTAATAAATTTAAAAATTATACACAAAAAAATTAGTATAATTGAAATCCTTATTAAAACTTTTAAATCCATTAAAAACTTTTATTATGTAAAATGAATATCACCTACAGAAGAAAATAAAAACTTTTATAGTGGAAAAAAAAATGCGGCGTATAAAAGAAAAATTCATCCAGTTGGACCAGAATTTGTTATAATAAGCGCTTTAAGATATTATCCCTGATAAAAATCCTTGAGCGTGTATAAAAGCACTCAAGAAAATCATAATCTTATTATCCTTGCAAGATTTTTTTTTCCACTAAAATAACCAAAAATACCGCATACAAAAAAAAATAATCCATGTCTGGTTTACCGGATAAAGGTGCTCCAATATTTGTCTACTTTTCCAACAATTCATTGCAAAAAAATACCTTCTTCTTAAACTTCTCGATCAAAAAAAACCTTATATTCCGAAACTTATTTAGAAGAATAAAAAAACCAGAATCCTTAAATAAATTAAGGCAGTCAAATTTCCGATATAATAAAAATTAACAGCAAAAAAAAAAACTTTTAAAAGTTGGACTTGCATTTTTCAATTTCTCTGCTACTGAGAATTGAAAGTTTTCATTATTTTTACACCATTTAAAGAAAAAAAAAAATATTTGAAATTTTTTCTCACTTTTGCCATCAAATAAAGTTCATTTCCCTATGGGCGTTTAAAAGGAAGTTTGGGAAAAAAAATACAGTACTAAAAATTTTTTTTTTACTAATTTTCATTTAACGGACATGAAAAGTTCAAGGAGTAAAAAATATAATTATTTTTTAAGAAGGGTGAGTTTGTTTATAATATGTACAATTTTTTTTTTCGTAAAAGTAAAACACTAATTTTTGTTAAGTGTTAAGAAATTCAGTATCGCCAGATAATTAAAAACAAATAGGATAATTTTTCAACGTTCGTCTAATTTAACAGTTAAGTATATTTTGGAAAAAAAGGAAAAGCAAAAGGTGTGAAAAAAAAATTTTCACTTCAGAAAAAAGGACATAAGACGGGTAATAATAAATTTTTTCCACTGGAAAAAATGCCACAAACAGACACACAAAAAAAAGAAAAACATGTTATTAGTTAATGAGAAAAATATTACAGACATTTTTTATAATTAATAATTATTTTTACAAATTTTTAGTATTAAAAAAAATGATGGAAAAATTTAATCTTTAAATTTAAGAAAGAAAATTAATTAAAAGTTTAAAAACTTTCGTTATGTTTGTAATATGTAATTGATTTAAGATCGGTCAGAAAATGTGAATTATCACCAAAGTAAAAATTGTAATCAGATTTAACAACGGTTTGATTTGAAATTTAATTTATAAAGTACATCTTCAGCCCATCAACAGGTAAAAGAAACGCGTTAGTTAATGGAAGATTCAATATCTTTAAGTCATCGCCGTAACGTAGGAATATTAAGTTTGTTTTAACAGACAATAACATATCACCGATCTAATTTAATTTTCGAGCGAGCCCTTTCACTCGAAAATTAAACATAAACGATTTTGCAACGGTCGAATTTCAAAAATACTTTACCATCCCAGGTTTGCACTGACACGTCGTAGAACTTGGTTGTGTTAAAATGATAATAAATGTCATCATCCTACAACCCTTTTTCTTTAAATCCTTTCCATACTAATCATACCTCTAAAAAGCCAATTTTCTAATTTTCGTAGCAAACCTATCTCTCTCAAAGCTAAACCTTTTTGAAGCTCTAAAATGTTTCCAAAACGAGTCCTATTCGATTATATCAGAATATTAATCAATGAATTGCTATGTCAATTTGTATTACATAATTTTAAGCATCCAATTATTCAAAATAATATAATAGTAATCCCATAAATTTCCCTTATACTTTACTACCAAATAAATATACCCAATATGTACCTGTAACAATTTGCATTAACATCTTCTATTTTAATCATTCACTCACTTTTTTTTACATCAATTTCTTCAATAAAATTTTTAACATCATAAACAAAATATTATGATAAAATATTCAAAAATATAGAATTTTATACAAAATATTATATTTTTTGTCGAGGTAACATAAAAAAAAAAGTAAAACGTTCTTTTTCCCCAAATCTTGTGAATATAAATTGCTTTATTTTCTTTATTATATCATGAAAAAAAAAACAATTTCAAAATGTTTGAATAAAAAAAAAAGACGTACAAGAATAGTATCACCTTGCGGAACGACAAGAAAAAAAAATCAACATATTTTAAAGTCCCTTTAAACATTACAGATTTAAAGTTATTCCCACTTAACATAAACATATATCAATCTCATCCTTATTGTTTATTTCCTTCTTTTTGTTTTTTTTGAATTTATATTTAAGAAGCTTGTCATATGGCATTTAAAAACCTTAGAGAAAACTTTTCATATCCCTTACCAACCAAAATACCAAAATGTTGATCTGAAGGGAGGAAAATTTTATAAGGATAATAGATATAAGAAAAATAATTCAAAAAAATTTTGATTATTTGTACAAGGATTTTGTATAAACACGTAAGTTTGTTATGATATTATAATAATCTTGTTGTTTTGTTGCATAAAAAATATAACTTAATTCAGTTGCAATTTGTATGGCAATCTGGTTAACGTAAAAATGTATATATACTGTACATTTGAAAATATTATAATACCTATTTTCCTTATCCTTTCAGATAGAATTACTTTATTTCGGAAAATCCAATTGTTTTATACAATTTTCTATGTTCTTGGGTTTTGTACAATTTTACCAGAAATTCATGTTATTTGTGTGTAATTTCTTAAGTTAATGTTTATATGTAACAGAAGACACAATTTACACCTGTGCTTTCTTATTAAAGATTATATTAATGGTAAAATAAGTAAGAATATTAAGGGTAGAAAAATAGTTTTGCATATCAAATTTTATTAATTTATTTTAAAGGGAAAATAGAGAAAGTTTGACATTAAAGTTATCCAAATTAAATTGATTTTTATTAATAAAATGTGGTAATTTAATTTTCAATTAAAATAAACTAATTTTTAAATAGTTTTAAGCTTTGATTATTTTAATTTAGTTAATTAAACTCTATTATCTAATTAAAGAAACATAAACTATCAAAATAACTAATTAAAACATTAAAATGGCATAAAGTTTGAGAAGTTTCAACTATAATTTAACCGGTATATCTTAATAAAATTTTGAATTCAATATATTTAGAATCCTTGAAAGTACAGATTCCTGCAGTACGTAAGTAATATTATTTTTGATTAGTTTTGGGACTTTGGGAGTTCCAATTCGTTTAATTTAAATGATACATGGACATAATTGTTTTTCCTTCAATAAAATCTACAAATCTACATAAAATCTTAGTAACATATTTACCTAACCCGAAATCCAGGATATTGAAATATTTTTTTACATTCAATTCCTTATTTAGAATTTTATTGCAAACTTGTAAATAATCTCACACCGTTTTACAATATCAAAATTTCAATATAATTTTAACATTTTTGGAAGAAATAAAAAGAAAATCTACATAAAAAAGTAAATTATTTTCCTTACCTTTCAATACTTTTATATTGTCGACACCTATTTTCCTTCAACATTTATTTCTTCCAGCTGTTGTTTTACTAAAAACACAGTTTTCCATAAAACAATAATCCTTATAACCTTTTCCCATTTTTTTTTTATTTACTGAATATCTACAATACGCAAAACTAAAAGCACTTAGATTTAATGTAAAATAAAGGCATAGAGAAAGAAAAAAAATATTATTCTTAATGGTGACCCCATTGGGAGAGTTCTTAGCCTAAAATTAAAATTGTTTCAATGTAAAAAAAAATATATATCAATAAAATAAAAAAAAAATAAAAATTATGTTTGAAACAAATAAATCCCTTTGAAACCTTAAAGGTTATAATATGGGGGGATAATATCCATAATCCTAAATATTACCTTTTCAAATGTCCTAGAATTTTTTTTATAATAATAATATTATAAATTTTTTTTTTCTTTATATTTAAGGTCCCTGCTGGCCTAAAAATTGTCAAGAAAATTTCAAATGTAATCACTTCTCTTTATTTATATTCATTATTTTAATATTGTTACGGCAAGTGTGTTTCATTGGTTATAATAGAGTGGAGAGAAAGTATTAAATTCAATTTGTATATCTTAGATAAACGCATTTTCAAGGTTGAATAAAGGTTTTATATTACACCTTTTCTATATTTAAAAATTTTTAAAAAAAATTAAGTTAAGAGATTTAATTTGGTCGTAATATAATAAATTTAGTAATATTTTGTTACATAAAGGATACAGATTGATTTCCATTCATAACACGGAAACGTATACTGATTGTTAACGAGTTTTGCTTACAGGTAATTAACAAGATTAAAAATATGTAAAAAAAATATTGAATTTAAAGGAAAAATTTAGAAAATACGATAAAAAAATTTATATCCATAATGATTAGAATTTTTATATGATTTTAACATCGAGGACCATTAAATTGTTATTTTTTATATGATTTTAACATCGAGGACCATTAAATTATATTGTTATTTTTTTCGAATTTAGACTAAATCAATTAGGTTAAATTAAATATTGATGGTTATACTCTACTCTCTAATAATCCTTAAATAAAATTTAAATACTAACATAATTTTTAAAATTTTCAGCGAAAGGAAATGTTTTAACATACCCTAATAATAATAATTTTAAATTAATTTTCAAATTTTTTCTCATATGTTTGCTTTTGACATAATATAAAAAAATTTTCCACTCATATGTCTACTACCTCAAGGACTTCAGATTATTTTTTATTTTTATATCTTTTTTTTTTTTTTTGCATTATTACTTTTATATTTTTATTTTATAATATAAAATTTCTTTATATTTCATTGTCAAAAAACAACAGGAGTATGTATATACGTTAAATATCCTTTTTTTTCCCTCGAGTTTATTGCGAAAATTTAGTTTCTTGCAACATAACAAAAATAACTGCTTTCATAAAAAAAAAAAAATTCTAGACTTTATTGTTGTTATTGTTGACATAAGTTCTTCTGTCATCATATATGTCAAAAACATACGAAATTAAGTACAAATATATATACATATATAAAATAATAGTCTGTGATGATGATTTTTGATCTAAATTTTTATACTATGTCAACAGGACTATATATCTAAATTTTTCCCTCCAATAATATTTAATATTACATAATAAGTTAAATTCAATTAAATGTCATAATGATCAATTCAAGAAATTGTTATTCATTCCATTAATTAAATTTTGAAAATACAGTATATTACAATACGATTTGAAAAATTAAATTAAATTAAAATTGAATTTCTCAAATGATTACATTCAAATATGCTTATAATACTTTTGTCGTATCGATAGAAAAATAATTCAAAATCATTTTTATCTTGTCTACTTGTACGTTTATTTACATAATTCCAAATATTTATTCAGAGTGAGATATGTATATTAAAATTAGATATTAAAGTAGAATAGCATTAAATAAAACACAACCCTCAGTTGAATAAACGCCTAAGGTAAAATATAATCTTCCGCAACCCTTATATACTATTCTTTTTGTTTTTTTTTTTGATTAATAGTATAAGATTGATATAATTTTTTAAGGTATGTTTGTAAGGGATACAATTATAATTTTAAGTAGTAGATGACAAATATTATATTCAACAGGGAATAACGTATAGTAAAATTTATGTCGTATGCACGTATGCACATTTAAATTTTATTATTTTTTTTTTTCATTAATGGTAAAATGATTATGCAAAAGAATACAATTTTTAATGAAAAAAAAAATAATATTTGAACAAATGTTACCTTTAAATATGATGGGGTTAAATTGAAATTTAAAGTTTTGTGAAAAATCATTTTAAAGGTTTCGGTCGCTAATCAAAGTTTTACCTTGAAGCTAAGTTTGTAAATATAAAATAAGTTAAAAACATAGTATGTAGTTTAAGTTTTATACGTATTTATATATTAATGTAAATTTTCCAAGAAAAATTAGATATTTCCCAGTAGTTATAAAATGTTTCGTAAAAATATTAAAGACATATTTAGAAAATCGTAAGAAATGAATTTGAAAACCAAAAATAAAATAAAACGATGTGATTTTAAATTATTTTGAAAAAAAAAAACTTAATCGAACTCGAATATAGTTCATCACTACAACATTTGTTTAAAATATTTTGTACTTTTCATAATATAAATTACGAAATTTTATAAAATATATAATTAAATATTTTATTATTTATTTCCACAAAGTATTCATCGTAAAATTATATTTTCTGACATGGAAAAATATTAATAACAATAAGCACCATTACAAAACTCGGAACAGCATTGTTCAGAAGTACTACAATCATCATTCTTTTTACCACATGCTAGAGTTGACGATACCTATAATAAACATTAAATTATAATTTAATTCAAAAATAATATTAAAAAATTTTACCTGTAAAAGGACTAAGCTGATTACAGCAAGTGCAAAAATAAAAACGCGAACCATTCTTTTCGTGTACACTTCAATTTCTTTCTGACAATTAAAAAACTAAAAATTTTAAAATTCTTTTTATACATAAACTGATCTGCTGTATATCGTTGTAATAATTATTAGCATAGCTGTGTAATTTTGAAGATATTGAAAAGAATATGAATAGTAAATAATGGATATTCAATTGGAACTTGGACTATGTTTGCTTATATCTAATATTATTAAAATATGGTAAATTTTTTTTAATTTGTAAATAATAGAATATAAAAACAATTAATTTTTCAAGATTATACTATTAGAAAAGTATTTATGAGTATAATTTTTTTCACAATAATTATGCTTGATAATTTTGCGTTTTAAAATATGAATATTCAAATATCTTAAAAGCCTCACTTGATTGTTACCGATATAATAAAATTACTTGTATAATTTAATGCGTCTTTTGAGTTAAATATATTAAATTTTTTGTTCGTGTTATTCGTGATTATTATTACATATTTTGTCCCAAATGAACAGCACAAACTATCTTTTGTTTCCAAATGGCTAAAGTTTATGATAAATTTTTAAAATAAAAATTGAAAATTATGAAATATGTATTTTATATTTGCACGAATTAAATAATTAGGCATATGCGAATCTGTCTGTTTATGTTCATATGTTATAAAATTGTTTAAATTATTTAAAACAGTAAAAATTAAAAAAAAACTTGGATAACGAATTATTAAAATATGTTAAGTATTAATTTTAAACAATATAGAAGTTAATATTTTGGTATCAGTATGACGTTAAATTTAACTATTAAATAAGTAAATCAAGAATTGATCTTTCGTTGAACATTGTACGGTATATTAATTAAGATGTAAAGGTATTAACCTAATCTCTGCGATACATCAATCAAATTGTATTTTTTGGTATTTTTAAATAATTATATCACAGTAAAGTTAAGCCTAAATTGTTACTGGCATAAATTTTATTTTGACCATAAATTTTGTTAAAAAATAATGTGAAATTTGGTTCCTAAAAAGAAACTTCCTTTTAAAAATTAATTTGGTTCCTTTTAAAAATTAACTAAAACTTTAATTTAAATACTGTAAATAAAATTATATATGATAAAATATATACTTGGCTTCAGTCTAAAAAATATCTAATTTTAATTTCTAATTCTGTGGTGGTGAAAAAAAAATTAAACAATATATTAAACTAATTTTTCTTCTTCTTGATGGTTGACTATTTCGAACTCTTAAGAAAAATTGAACTTATTAGCATGAAAAGTTATTGAAGTACCCAATAAAATTTTTCAATATGAACATGTTGGTATATAAAAGATAGAGTACCTTATTGCTATATAAAAATTAGACCTGTATACTGTATCAGTAATATTGAATCAGGTTTCTATATTATTTTAAATTCCTATAAAAACATAAGTTTACGAATTATTTCCTTCTATAAGGATGGGCAAACAGGGGTGAGTTTATGTTGCTGTAACATAAAGTTGAGCATCCGTTAAATGGGTTAAATTTTGATATCTCATAAAAAGATTTATTGTAATTTACACATACTAAATTTTATATGAATTCAGCTTTTTTTAGTGAGACATTTATTGTTAGAAAATTACCTCAGCCGTTAGTATTTTCTTCACTGTCTCAGAATTAAAATGTCAAAATAAAACTGATTAGATATAATAAACAAATTACATATTTTATTATAATAAATCGTTTACAATAAAATTATATAATGTTATATAGTGAATATTATAAAGCAAATGTCTAGTGGCAATAATTGCCTTCAGCATTACAAAATTGACTACAGCATTGATCAGAATCATCGCATGTTTTGTCTTTAGCGAGACATGGTGCAGCTGTTGTTACTGTTGAAATTGTTGACTGTAATAAAATTTGATTAATAAAATATAATTAAAAAAAAAATTAATAATTTTAATCAATTTTACCTGAATGAACATGAAACTAATCAAAGCAAGTGCAAAATAAAAAAAACGTGCCATTTTCACTATAAATAATAAATTTATCGTTTGCTGTTCAATTTCTTTTTTAATATTACAAATTTAAATATTTTAAAATTCTTTTTATACTTAAACTTGGCTCCTACAAAATTTACTACACAATGATCAGAATCAAGACAATAAATATCTTTTGCGATACAATTTGAATATGATGTCTTTAAAGAACGAAAATACTTATTTAATTAGAAAATTACATTAATAATGTTAGATAAATTTTACCTGGAATAGCAAGAAACTAATCAAAATAAATAATTATAATAAACTTACTGTTCAATATCTTGTTCGAAATTACAAAAATAAAAATGTTGGGAACACATTTTATACTTAAATTTGAACTATTTGGGATTTTAAATATTTTACAATTTATTGAAATTCTTATTAAGAGTAAATATTTGTAAAATCAATTGACGTCTTTTTGATTATTTCTAATATGTTAATAATATATCCAAAGTATTAAAAATATACTTAAAAAAAAACGAATATAAAGACAATTAAATATTTCTGAAAAACAACTTACCAATTTTGCGCGTGTTTTTTGTTTGTTGTAAAACCATTATTTAATTAGTCAAATGTCAATACAAATTTTTCAATATTGTTACCTCAAAACTTGTTAACAAACATAAAACTACGTTTATATTGAAGCTGATAGAACATAGAAGAGAATACTTTATTGGCAGTGTTTATCAGTACAGCAGTGGCAATGGTTATCAGTTGGAAAAAAGAATGCGACAAGATTAATATAAATAAATTATTATAAAGAGTTATAATTCAGGAGTCAATTTCCAATACGTACCTTGTCCATTTTCCAAAAAAAATTTAGATAGTGATTGGAAGCTTTTCATATTCTTCAACATCGTAAATAAAAATATTAGATAGAAAAACGGAAATTATGTCTATAAGCCCGCAATCACTTGGAGTAGGCAACGTGCATTTTGGAAATGGACGCCTCAATTGATTTCTTACAGTTTTATGAAACTTGCTAAAATATTTTAAAACTGTGAAACAAAATAAAATAAAGATTTTATTGATCAGCTTAGTTTCAGTTGACAAAATTATTTTTTTTTACATTAAAATTATGTAAATAATTTATTAATTTCAATTCAATTGTACGTAAACGTAAACCATATGATAATATAAAATCCTTATTAGAATATCTATTCTATTATATTGATTACTTTACAAGGTACTGATTACTTTTTATTATCCTTAATATTGTAATCAATCATCTTTCGAAAAGTAAATAGTCATTCAATTTTATTTTATCTTAATTTTTTTTAGATTTCTTTTTTTAAATAACACCACCACGAATATGAAAGTATTATTGATATTATGATACTCATATACAATGTATGCTCCTTTAACTATTACATCAGTATATCATCTCCACTCCACTGCTGCCTCTAATCAAATTCTTGTTTGGCGCGTTAACAAAAAAAAAAAAAAAATAGGGCAAGAAAATAAATTTACGAGAAAAACATATAAGTAAAAGTCATATAATAAATACGCGCAACAGCTCCTTTATTCCATCTACCTTTCTGTATACATTTTATTGCGGAACATCAATTCAACCCTAAATTTGTTTGCAATCAATTTTCATTCCTTCCATAAAAATCTTTCATTCTATCAGAAATAAAAATATGTATATACAAAAAAAAAAACTTTATATTAATATTGTTCACTTCTGCTATATAAAAGTTTAAAATTTTCAAAAAATATAATATGATTTGGTTTTTTTTTTGTCTGATACGAAAAGGATTTTCCTGCCAATTTGACGAAAATATATTTAGGTAAATTGTTTTGGTAAAAAAAAAAACTCCATACATAAATGTCTACATATTTTTTTTTTTACTGATTTTCATTTGAAATTGGAACAGCATGATATTTTATTACTTATTTATTTTGAATAAAGATAAAATACACAATTTTTATTTACCTATTTTTGTATCTTTTAAATAAATTTTTATCAATGTAATTGGAAATTATGTTTAGCAATTTAAAAGTTATTTTTGTTATATACAATATTGTAATTTACCTATTACATACACAACATGTTTTTTATTCTTAAAGTAATTGTCGTAAATAAATTAAGTTTTATTGAACTTATTTTTATTTAATAGTCTTTTTTATTTAATTTTATTGTTTAGTAGAGAGTTTGAGATATTTTCTAATTATGTTGTTGACATTATTTGTGATTATTGAGTGAACTTACAAGAGAAAAAAGAGAAATTTTTTACAAAAACTAAAATTTTAGTTAAGTAAATGAAGTTTTCTACAAAAATCGATAAACTTATCCGGAAAACATATTAGAAATAAACAACATTTTAATTGGAAATATGTATTAGTAAAGTTTAAAAAAAACAGTCCCCAATTCTCAAAACTGACGAGAATTAAAATATGCCACAAAATATTTTAGAATTAAAAAATGTTTATTTGAAGCAAAAAAAAAACGCTTTTCTGTTCTGAGTATAATTCTTTCGAACAATTAATGCAGTTATGACCAACTGTAGGTAATTAACCAACCGTAGGTAATCTAAATCATTAAAACAATTAAAAAAAAATATTGTAAATTATAGGCATTAATGTAATATTTTTTTTAATATAAATAATAGTCCCTTTATGGCGTTGATGTTTTCTTACGATGATGATGTCGACTTTAATAAAAATTAAGTTAAACATTTATAATTAAATAAAAAATATTTATTGTGAAAATTCTTTACCACATAGGAAGCACAATCATTAAGAAAATAATTGAATATTTAAAAACATGATACATGAGAAGAATTTAATTGAAATAAAAATATTGTGCAATTCTTTTTATACCTAAATATTTTTGTCATCTATACTTTTTAGACCTGTCACATTTAATTTAAAAATTATATATCATTTATATAGCAATTGTATTAAATTTTAATGTTTCTTTGGGAAAAATATATATGTTTCTTATTTTATCAGAATCAATAATTTATGCAAATACTTAATAATAAAAGTTGATAAATGATCAATAAAAAATTGCTCAATATTTACCATATTGCAAAATGTCATATTTTTTAAAATTAAAATTGTTAATGAAACAAACTATAGAACATTTGTAGATAATTTTTTTATCTAATTAAAGTTGTAATATCAAATTTTGAACAAAGAAAATTCTAAAATAAGAATCCTTTATTCAAAAATATTCGAAATTATTTTTTTTTTGAAATTTATATTTGACTACCACTACTGCACTCTAAATAATTTTCCTTGATAATAATCATAAGAATTGCTAAATTTTCATATTAAATAAACTTCAAGGTGTAAATTCTAATTAAATTTTATATATTAACGAAATAATGGTCCTTTGAACCTAAGTTTAACTAAAATTCTATGTGCTCATACCAAATATCAAACAACATTTTGAAACTGAATACTGCAATCTGCAATTGTCAATAAAATACTTTGAAACTGTCCGTAAAATATTGAAGTTTTTGAAATGTCAAAAAAAAATCATAATTAGAATAAAAATCCGCGCAAAAAAAAAATATGCTGTCGATACAATTCAAATAAATTGACGTGAAATAACACGAATGAGAAATTTTATTAATAATCAAAATTAAAGTTATTAAAAATGTATTGTCAAAAATTTAAATTTACATTCTTAGTTTAATATTAAAATTACCTGCGATTTAAGTTTTTAGTAATATTTTCTTTAACTGGATATATAAATATTTCTCGACATAAAGTCGTTCGGGTTGAATAATATAAATCAAAACTATATAAATTTTCAACATAAATATAATTCTTTTATATGAAATTAACATTTAATAAATAAAATATATAAAAATCGTTAAATAAATTTTACCCTTTTCGATAATAAATTGAAAAATTATATAATCTATATATAACATAATTGTATATTTTTAAATATACTTTCTGAATTCAATGCTCACAGCATGTTGACTTTGGATATTTTATTACACTTTCCTTGCCTTTTAAATTTTATTCACAAATTTTTTTTATATCCTTTCTATTGTCGTCATTATTATACACCGATTTGACCATTTTTAATGATGATGGTTCTTTGGTTATTGAACGAACGATAAAGGTAATTTAATTTATACGTACACCAAAAACAGGTGTTTGTAATAAATTTTTTTTTTTTTTTATATATTTTTTCTGCATATTTTTTATGTAATGCTTTTTGGGGTAGCGATATTTACCAATATACATATTATTATTATTACCGGTATTATTTTAATTTTAATGTATTTTAAATATTTCGATTGCGTAAAATATAATGTTTAATTAACATTATAATTGTAGTTATTTATATCCGATATGCTATTTTATCCCATAAAATTGTAGTAAATTTTAAAAGTATAATAATAAAATTTTATACTTTGGTAATATTGTAATTTTGCTTATCTTAATTACAATTAAAATTCATGACAAAAACTTATATAAAATATTAATAAATAATTATATTTGTTGTTGGTTTTTTTTTTACGCAACTATAAGGGAAGATTTATTAAAAACCGATTTCATAAAATATGATATTTTGATAATTTTTTTTATATACTGATTATAATATTGAAAGTATGTTTAGTATTTTAAGAATATTTAATAATGTTAGGTATGTAGCTACAATAATAAGAATTTAAAATTACATAAAGTTGAGAGATATTTGTTGCTGGTGTTAGTTATTGGTAATATACAATGTAAAATTTAATTCTACTCTGTTATATAACTAGTAGATCATTTTTTAAACAAAAAATACATAAGCTTTAATGAAACTAATTTACTAATTTTTCTTATTTATTAAAAGCTGAGTTTTTGTAAAGCTGAGGATATTTCTTCCTGGGTAAAAATTTATTTAAATAAAATATAGTTTTATGTTTAATGACGACTAAAAGATGGGGAAAAATAAAATTATTTTTATATCAGAAAGCGTAAGATCTTTTTCAAAAAAAAAATTTACTAAAAAATTAGTAACTTTGCATCGAATCATAGGTTATCCGTCCGTTTAGTTCGCACGGATAATTTGCATTCAAAATGGAAAAAATCTTTTTGGGACAAATAAATGAAGGTGATTATAATTGAGTCTCAGCGGAGAATCAATTATAATCACCTTCATTTACAGCAAAATGAATTCTCTTTCATTAACTATTCACTACTTTCCACCAAAAGAAGTTCTTTTGGTTCAAATAAAAAAGATCGATTTTTTAAAAATAAAAAAGTATTTTTTTTTCTGTGTATTCTTATTGCTAATCCAAAATATACTTTTTAGTCTTTATAAAAAACTACTCCACCAGTTTATCACTATTACAAGACACCCATCTCTGATTTTAGTCTTTCAAAAACACCCATCTCACATTTTTCTAGCCACAGTATCAAATTTTGTTTTACTTTTAAATCTATCGTTAATAATAATAATCCGCTGAGATTTTTGACACTGAAACACCGATAAACACTTTTCTCATAAAATTTTCTTCTTTTTCTTTTTTTTTTTGTGGATTACACTTAAAACCTTTCTTTTTTTTTAATTCGTCCTTTGTTTTAATTCCGCTTGGGTAAAGGTTAACTAAAAAATTTTTTTCTTCCACTTTTAAATATTATTTTCCCTACAAAAAAAAAAAAATGAATAAAAATTTTATTTTTCTGTTATACTTTATGGCACCTTTTAGTACCTTTTAAAAAACTTTTCATAAGGTTGATAAAAAAAAAATATAAATTTTTATAATTTTCATAAGAAAAAAAAACTTTTATCACTGACGAGGGATATTACCTCTGCGCCACTTAATAAGCAGATAAAGTTCTTCAATTTGTAGCTGAAATAAAATAAAATTGTTAGTTTAAAAAAGAAAATTTACAGCAAACTTTTTTAATTAACATTATCTATTCTTGTTATAATATCCTTGAACTGATTATGCGGATGTCCTTTAACATAATGCGACAACTTTACATTAATTTTTTAAAGATATAATAACAACAAAAAAATAGTATTTGATTATTTTATTTATTTAAAAAATATTAAATAAAGCATTAAAAAAGCTTAAAAAATAAAACGTTTTTTTTTTTTTTTTTGGTTGCTTTGTAATAAAAAACAATTCAAAAATTATTAAAAAGGATTTTGTTATATGTATTATGTATTTTTTTTTTTCTGGTTTCCTGAAATATGGACGTATGCATTGATAAATCAATTCATTGTCAAAAAACCATAATTCATTGAGGTTTTTTTTTTTTTTTGGAAAATTTTAATTCGCGCCCAAACAATAAAACATAAAAAACTGAAAAGTTATATAAAATAAAAAGCACCTTGTACGTTTTTCCCAAATAAAAAATAATTATCAATAATAATACGTAGTATATAAATTTATTTTCATTGTATTGGTATATTTTATTATTTTATTAATCGTATTTAAAAGGGAAAAAAAGGACATTATTTGTATTTATATATAGATTGTGAAAAAGGAAATTTTTTTTTTCGAAAATTATGAAAATAGAATGGAAAATTGAACAAAAAAAAAAAATTGTACAAACTATAAGAACAATTAGTATATTTTAAACAATGGAATTTATATGAACACACAGTTTTATGGCGAATAAAATCGATTATGATAGCTCCACAAAAAAAAAATAATTTATTACAAAATTAATAAAAGGTATATAATACAAACAATTTACCTAAAGGGACGAGTAAAAGTCAATTGGGAAATTTTTTTTTTTTATATATATATGTTGCTGAGTGTGTATATATATATATGGTTGACTTTGTTTGGTTTTCATCTATCATCATCACCATAAAATGAACTATAAAAAAATAAAAACAAAAAAGGTAATGAAGGAAATAAATTATGTATCATTGTTAAAAATGTTTTATAGGCAATGAAGTTCACTATAGAGATTTATTATTTTTATGAAAAAATTTAATTTTTTTATTTTATACTTTTATTAAAAATTTGATTAATGAAATTTTTACACTCAAATAAAATAGAGACACATAGAAAATATTATATACGATTTTTTAGGAAAATCTTGCATAAAATATATAGGGTATAGCCCACATCTCGCATTTCGATATAAAAATGAAAATATGAACTATATAGTTATACGAAAATTATGTATGACCAATTTCAACATAAATTTAGTATTTGTGATACCAAATTCAATTTTTTTCAAATTAAATTGAAACAAAATTAAGACCTGTTGATTTTCAATTATTAAAAAATATATATAAAATTAAATATCTACTTTCTGAAAATAGGTTTTCTTTAAAAATATGTAATTTCTTCAAAATTTGGCTTAAAAAATTGTTTGAATTTTAGCATGACAAATTACGGATTTGGTTGGAAAGTACTAAAGTGATAAGTCATATTTTATTTGAAAAATTTCCTTCCAAATTAATCCTATTTATAAGAATCAATAAGGTATTTTTGGAAATATTACTTACTCCAATAATAACTAGAAAAAATTTAGGGAAAATGGTATTTTTTTTAAAGAAAACCCATTATTTTCCCGAAAAAACCTTGGTTTGCGTATTTTTTGTCTTATAATATCAGGAAAGCTGCACTTTTAACCTTTCATTTGAATTACAGTTTATCAAGTTAAAATCAACTGTTTCTACCATTCATTTGGATTAGAAAGCTGGTTGAAATTTACTTGCATTAAATTTAATTTGAAAAATTTAATTTGAAAAATAAATAAATTGGTTCGCAAAACTTTAAATTTAATTTGATAATGGTTTCCTCTATGACTACATTCGAAAAAGTACTTAATTTTTTACGGATATTATTTAAATAGTTTTCCGTCAAAATGACCAAAAATTAGTATTATAAAACATCATTAACATTAATTATGTAAAAAATGACTCATAATTATTTTGAACTATTTTAGCAATCAGTCAAATTCTAATCCACATATTATCTAATATATGCATTTATATGTGTTAAACTTGAAATATCTATAAAGAAGTGAAAAATTATTGCTGAAATATAAATTCTTTCAGAAGAAAATATTTCAAGTGAAAATCTGACACCTTAATTGTCAAAATACAATAATAAACCAAAAATGAAATATAACAAAAATTATGCCTTTTATTGCCACCTTTTTTTTGTACTTTAAGTGCACTTTATGTCCTTATTTGTATCCTTTTCCGTTTATGCATTATGATAAAACATTGCAAATTTTCTGCACTCGACAGGAAACTTTTACCGAATATTTTTTTTTTCTGTTTTTATATATAAATTTTGTTTTTTTGTTTTTTATGTTTTGGAGATGACCAGCCATCATTTTAGGTCTAAATTTCTAAAAAGCATACATTTCATACTTAATAAATATATACACATATACAGAAAATGCATAATACGCATAGTAAAAAGAGTCAACAAATCAAAACAATAAATACATGAAATTTGCACACACATATGATGATGAATCCGAGAAAATCCTTTTGATTTATGACAAAAACATCCAACAACAACAAAAAGTAGATACAGTATATCTAAAAAAAACATATATATTGGTAGGAAACCACTTTGCATTCATTTCCTGTGGAAGGATCAAAAATTTCGATTTAACTTTGAAATATCTTTAAAAACTTTTATTTGTACTTTTTTTGAATATTTTTTTTTTGAACAAAAATGGTATATTTTTTTAAGGTTTAGATAGGAAAATTCAAACAAGTTGCAAATCAGTAAACAAAATACCCGGAAAATCGCATAAAATCGCAGTAGCTTTATGCCTTTGGTATGTTAGACATAGTAAATCTATGAAACAAACAAAAAATAAACTCTGTGCTTTTGTTTTGTGTATAAAAAAACGCATCTTCGCGAACATTTTTTTATGAAAATCAAAATTTAAAGTTTTGACACTTTAAAGTACTCAAAGATTAACCTATCAGCAAACATAAATTTCAGTAGTAAAATAAAGGAACGAACGATAGAAAGAAAGTTTTTGGAAAAATATGGAATATTTTTAACACCTTGGCATGTCGTTGGTTTGTAGCAAGAGAAAAACTTATTAAAAATTTATGTTTTCAATAAGGTTGTTTCTATTTACATTTATTCTCTATTATGTAAAACAGATACATTTATTATTTTTTGGAGATTTACAAAAGAAAAGTGACGAATAGGCTTTAATTTATCGATTATGATTTTTCATACCATAGTTAAACACAAACGTTTTTTTTAATTCAATTCGTCTGCTTTCAAAGTAAATTACGAATTTAGTTTAAAATATGACGAATTTAACTTGAAAATTTATTAATTACGAAATTAACTTACTTCAAAAATCTAACTTTAACAAATTACCAATTTAACTTGAAAAATGTAGAATTTTACTTCATAAATCTTAGATTAATCTTGACATTTTTTTTTGTAATTAACTATTTATTCATCTAACTTAAATGGAAAAGAACATTAAAAAATATATTAATTAATTATTTTTACCACTAATATTATTATTCGTAAAAACAACTTTGAAGAAAAGGTGAACAAATTCTAGACAGTTTTTATCTTTTTGACGGACATTCTACAGGAAAAAAACACCACATTCTTCTGATACAATTTTTTTTTTTAGTCCACACATTTATATCGAATAATAATATATTTCATGAAAGATAAATACGTGCATAGAATTTCAAATGAATTTTCTTTTAACCGCCGACAAAACCAAATCTTTTTATAATAAATTTATAGAGAAAAAAAAAAATTGAAATATGTTATACTATAGAAACACCTTTTTTCCGGCGGCTTTCCAACTACAATTGTCTTCTTTTATGACTAGAATATAGAAACATTTATATTTTTTTTTTTCTTTTTTTTTGGAATTTGAAATGAAAATGTTTTTCAACAAAATTATTTTCGAATATTTGTGGCGGCCAAAAAGAAAATTATCTATCTCTCTAAAGCTAACATATAAAATTTTAGAATCTGGTAAGTCAAGAGTGCTAAAAAATTACAAAAAAAAAAAAAAACGATGTGGAAAATCAATGAACTTGCATATATGTACGTGAAAATTTATTCGAAGCACACACAATCTAACGAAAAAAAAAAACATAGAAAAATTAAATTATAAAACCTGAAAAATCAAACTTATAGAAGCTATATATTTATGAAAAACAGAACAGAACAGTCAAGTTGCCAAAAATGAACTTTGCACTTGAACAACATGTGTTTTCATATTTATGTATTACTTACACTCTTCTGTCCATGACTTCATTTCTATTTAGAATATGATTTTTTTTTTTTAAATGGTACATAAAATAAGATATTAGATAGATTTATAATAAATTACCAAAAAAATAAATTCCAAAAATATGTAATTTAAAAAATGAAAATAATATTTATTTATTTTAGAGAAAAATTCTAATTTAAAATTTGAAAAATTTAATTTTAGTTTTTTTATTGTAATTCATGATTAATTTAAAGTCTTTAAAGTCCAGGTTCTAAAGTGTAATAATTTAAAAAATATAAAGTAAAAAATTGAAAAAAAAAAATATGTGAACAAAACATTTAGAAACACATTTAAAATGTCCAACATAAAAATCCGCAAAAAAAAAAAAATGCCTGGTTATGCTTTTTAAAATAGGTAGACAAAAATTAAAAACCAATTGACCACACTACAAAAATCTGTTAAAATATACAAAAAAAAAAAAAAACCATTAACTTTTTTACATATTTTTTTAACAATTCCCGATTTTTTATTTGTCATTTTTACTTTTCAGTATTCTACTATTTTACTCTATTTTTATTTCGATATTTTTTTCGTTTTTATATCAATCCAGGCCATTAATCCTAAATTTACAGAGTTACACAAAACTAAAAACAATCGTAATGATAAATCTACCCAAAAAAAGATATATATATATGTATATATTCTAAAATGACTTCTCCACACTCTCTAACAAACCATCAGTAAAAGTGCAATTTTCTAACCATCCAAAATTGCACAAAATACGACAGCCGTCACGTCACCATTGGGGACATATCCCTTTTTATACTATTATATATTCTAAAATTCCTTATATAACCTATATTTGCAATTTTAAAGCCTAAAAGGATTTAAGTAAAGAGGATACAAATATAAAACTACAGATCTAAACCAAAAAAAAACAAAAAAAAAGGAATTTAAAATTGTAGCTGTTATTATAAAAATAACTAACCAAAAAACACCTAAATACTAAATAGTAAATAGCCACAAGCATTCATTCTTAAACGAGATATAATCGTACAATTCATAGACATATACGACAGTGTTATTATTGTCCCCCTTAGAAATTGATGAACAATTAACCATTTTTCGAGGAATTCAAAGTTGTTTTTATTTTTTATTTATTTTTTAATAGTTTCGATTGTTAGAAAATATTTTAGGACTATTAAATGGTCATTTGATTGGAAAGAGTTGTTTAAGGATTTCAAAATTATAAGTCAAGACTATATTTGATTTGAAATAGAAACCTAATTTAGTATAGGTTTTCCAGCTAGCATTGAAATTTTTTTTTTTCATATTTGAAATTTGATTAGATTTTTAGCAAATGGGAATTAAAATGAAGTTTAATTTATGAAATTATTTCCTTCCATTAGTTTTGTTAACTAACTCAATCTCTGTTTTAATATATGGTATTTAAAATTCTACTCTTCTAAAACATAAAACATATTTAATAAAAAAATACATAAAAAAAAATATTGTGATCGATTAGAAAACTTCACAGATAGGTGCAATTTTTCTATATTTTTTTTTGTTGTCATATACATTGCTATCCAGCTTATGTGCAAATTTATATTTTGTAAATAAATAATTTGCCTGTGGACTGAATTCTAATTTCTATCCACCTACAAATTAATATTATTTTTATTTTTATTTTTTGTTTTGTCTTCTACAGGATTAAAATTTCAAAAATTTATCGTGGACACGTAACTTACACTATATTTATTACATAAACGTAAAGGTAAACCTATTACATATATACTCATCCTATCTAAAAAAAAAATTTTATGTTACTATATGATGACAATACGGTTCAGGTTTGCATACATAAAATAATAGACAATTGTTGTATATATACTGTTTATCCAAAATAGAGGAAAATATTTTTTGAGGGTAAAAAAACATTTGAAATCATAAATTACAGAAGGAAACAGGACAATTGCAATTTATTGCTTTTTCTACTTTATTTTATAAAATGCACGCATGTTAACAAAAAAAAACCAAATCTCGACTGGGATTTACTATTTTCCAAATAAAAAAAAAAAAAATTGAAATAAATTTATAAATTTTCCTATTCAGAAAAGTTTGTTGTTATTTTACATATTTTTTTTTTTTTGATTTTGGTTATATTTGCTACCGTAACATTACCGGCCCAGGTGTATATTATTTTGTAAATAAATGTGAATAAATTACAAGGATGTTATTTGTGTTTCATTTCATTATGGGGTAACCAAAAATGTCAAGGTTTACTTTTTTTTATTTTATAACAACATAACAAAAAAAAAAAAAAGCTCAGATGCAAAATAACACAATCAGATTTTAATGTAAATTTTTTTTATATAAATTTTATGTTAAAGTTTTACTTAAATCCGAGTAAAATTTTCTTATACGACGTGTTAAAAAATTCTCATACAAAAAATATACTATTCTTTTAGTATAGTCACACATATTCAGTACATAATATCTTTAAGAATGTACTTAAATAAATTAGCTTTGAAAATACTTTCTATACTCAGGTTAAAATGTTAAGAGATTTAGGAGATAAGCATTCCGGATTTTATGGTATAAATTGCAAAGACTTAGAATAAGTAAATAGACTTAAATCCTTTTCACATATACGTTAAGTGAATAAGTTTTTTTTCCATAGATGTTTACTGTAAATATATTTGGTGGTTATGTATAGTAAAAGGAATATACCTGATGAGAATTATTTGTTATTTGATGATCCAGATTTATGTTTAACATGGTTTTTATTTTTATATTATTGTATCTAATTCAAAAATTCTTAGTTTATTTTTAAGGATATATTGTACGTCTTGATAAATCGTAAGGTATTAAATTTAGATAACTTTTGTAGTTAGATAATTTAGATAAAAACATTTATTAAGTATTATCATTTAATAAGGATTTCTAGAATTAGTAACTTAAAATACATCAATCAACTTCAAACAAAAAAAAAAACAGAACAGAACTATTTTTTTTGAGGCTGATTACACAATGTATAAATACAACGAATCTTACTTGAAAAATTACGAACTGTGCTGTAACCGTACTATCCTGTCAATTTCTTAACCGTACTATCCTGTCAATTTCAAGATTACGGGCATTTCGAACTGCATAATCTTGGAGTATTGGTTGACTGATAGTCCACATTCTTGTACTATTGCATGACTAATATTTTTCTATGAGAATCAAACGGCGGAACGCAAACTTGGCACATTTATCTGAAGAGTCTATACAACTTTGCAAGGAGTAAATGTAGTGTAATCAATGTAATAAAATGAATAATCCAAACTGAAGAGATGATAGTGAGAATAGTATTGTTGATTAACAAACCCTAAAACCGTACAACCAGAATTTCTTCAAATTTAAAATAGATTTCTAACAAAACTAGCTAAAGAAGCTTTATTTGTAAACAAAACCTAGAAATTTAACCTAAATTTAAAGTATTCCCGAAAAGAACATAAAGGTAATATTTCCGTTAAATATTTATAATATCTGGCTGAAATATTTGCTTTAAATCCCAGCATTTAAAATAACTAAATTGTCAAAAATAATTTAATTTTAATTTCCCATTAAAATAATTAACATAAATAATGAATCTAAAAATTAATTTACTTTCATATTACAAAATAAATGACTTTTTCATTATTATGTACCTTTAATATTTCACCGAAAACGAACACTTCTCTTACCACATTTTAGAACAACAACAAAAAGCTGAATTTAAAACAATAAACTAGAACAGCTTAATTTAATTTGTTCAGTTTGGGTCTATAATACAAAACAAAAACTTCTTTTAAAACTCCTGCTGAGTTTTTCTTTTGCCACATATGATGCCAAAAAAGAATAGTTTTCCTGAATGGACTGGGTGACTACCTACATTAAAAGAAAAAGGACTAAAAGTAAAAATACCTAATTTTTTATTAACAAACAAAAACACTAACCTCCCATATTCCAGTTTTCCATATTAAAATCAGGATCCCCAAAGGTAAAAACATTATTTTTTTCATTTTATCTCAAGAGGCAAAGATACATTTTTATGTCTTTTATTCACACAAATTAGAGTCTATCAACACCAACACACATGACACAACTGCACCAACCACTTATTCTGAATTATCATCTTTTTTAACAAAAACAAAAAAAAAATTGACACGAAAGAAACCCTGTTTTTTTTTTTTGGTAAAGTTTTTCCAATTCTCTAACAAATAAGGGTCAGTAAGTGATAAAAGCATAATATTAAATTAAGGACATCTCAGGAGGCTTTTTTGTACGTTTTATTTACTTAAATTTTTATTTTTTTTTTTCATATATAAAACTCAATATTTATGTCTTCCTGATATATGTGAGATTTTCACATATGAACTTATTCACCTTAACTTATGCATGTATACACTTTTTTTTTTATTCGATCTAAATCATTGTATATTACGATGTATTACACGGTAAGAAAAAATATGAAATATAAAAAGAAAAAAATATATACTTCTTGCAGTTTAAATTCAAAATATTTCAATATAAATTCCTTATTTTTCAAGTAAATTTTCAGGATATTTGGTTGAACATGCTACTAGTTTAAAGAAAGTCATCATAAATATATTTGACAAGTAAAGTGAAATAGCTCTTTAGAAAATTATTAACACGACTGTGAAAGCCAAATCCAGTTAGCCAGTTAGTTTATATGTAGAGTTATTACAGATTTATAAGTGGAGTTTTTTAGTGACAATTTGATCGACTTTTTAAGAAAGGAGTTCCAATAAACCCCAGGCGAAAATTGTGATTTTAAGTTTTTCGAAGCAAAAATTTCAAATCTTTGGAAGAGGTTTCTTGCCACTTTCGAGCAAAATTTTTACTAACACCAAATCAAATTAATTAACAGTGTATTTGACAGAAAAAGAAAAGATATTACGAAGCCAATAACATATTCTAGATTGTAAGAAGAAAGTATTTTTAATATAATCACACTCAAACATATATATATATCTACATATTTATTAAACATTTTGTTTTTATGCATAAAATTCCCTTTTGGGTCAAAATATATATATATATATATTTTTATAGTATGTATTTATTCGTATTGTTTTGTAGCGGAGAAAGTATATCATTCTATTTATTATTTTACTATAAAAGTAAACAGCCCTTGGGTATGACAACAGCTGGGAATAACTGCTTATACGATCTTCTCTATAAAATAGTAAAAAAAAATTATGGAAAAAATAATAATACATATTATATTAAAACCTGTATGTATAGATATATATTATGAAAATATCATATCTTACCTTTTTTATACGCAAAAAAAAAAAAAAATTTATGCTAGCCACATATTCATATTTACCGTTCTTGTTCTGAACTTTATGTCCACATATTTATAATATGTCACTTAACAATTCTCCTTCATCCCATTTTCCGTTTTCCTTTGATTTTATATACTCGTATATCTACCAAAACCTGGACATTGAAATTATACGTATAAAAAAAAAATAAGGATCTTCTTAAAGGTATTATTATTAGTAGCATACAAATACATACATATAAAATCCAACATACAATTAAGGTATATGCGTGTCCATAAAAACAAAAAAATATGAACAAAATTTCATATCACGTGTATATTGTCCTTTTTATTAATAAACGCAGATGACCCTTAGAGACAAAAAGCCAATGTTAAAGTACTTGAATCATATACATATCCTTGTATATACATATATCAAAATTCTATTAGATACACTTGTGTTTATATATATATATGTGTATATAAAAATATATAAAATATTCGTTGGATACGATAACAACCTGCCTAAAGTAATTTTGATATATCCTTGAGCCCAAAAAAAGCCATATTTATATAATAGCATAAAGGTACTTCAATTGATTCAAATTGGTAACCATTTTTGTCCTTATTTAATGTCGAAAAAAAAAAATTTTCTTTAGCTTTTTCTTATACCGTATATGTTTTTTGAATTGACATAATTTCTTCTAACACTCTTATACATATATACATTGACATAAAAATTAATTTATGACCCATCAAAAAATATTACGAAAAGGTACAAATTGTAAATATGTGCTTATAATAATTTTCTTATAAAAAGACTATAAGGCAAGAATGATTTTGAAAATTAGATTTTCTGAATTTTCATTATTATATTATATACATATATAAATATTATTAAATAAATTTAATATTTTGCTAAAATCTTGATTTTATATTTTGGTCTATAAGGTGTATATAGTAAAGAAGAAAAAAAAGGTATGAAAGGACTTTTTGTAATATCATTCACATATGTTACAGTATACTCAATTAGTAGGCCTTATATATAATATTTTTTGCTTATTCAATATGTTTTCAAATGAAATATGTTTTCAAATGAAACCTGATTTTAGTAATAATTGTTATAATTTTACCTTAGGGTTATCTAAGATATCCTTTTTTATACATATATATATTGTTTATTGTCTAAATCGATTTATGATATTGAAAATTAATTTAATAAATCATTATAGCTTTGTTAGATATCAATGATTTTATAGTATAAAATATATCATTTATTATTAATTAAATTTTAGTATAATTTATTAATATACCTTTGATCATTTTAAAAATTACGTTTAATATTATTATGAAATGAATCATTAATTTGAAAACTTTTATAAAGTAATTAATTAACTAAACAAATTTTTTTAATCCACTGAAATTTTTATATTTCTGTTAAAGTCAAATTGGAAAGTCTTTAAAGTTATTTAAATAAGTAAAAGGAACACTGAATTTTTTAGCTCAGTCGCTTCTAAACTATCTTTCTACACAATTGTAGGAAAACTTTTTAAAACCTAAACTAAAAAACATATCAAAATAATTTAAATGCATTTCGCAGTTATAAGAATTTAATTTTCAATAATATTTAGTATAATTACAGTCCGCACCTCAATTCTCTTCTGATTCACCGTCACGTTTTATTTTTAATTTTTCTGACAAACCATCTGAAAAGCATTTATTTACAAGATAATAATTTTCTATATTAAAATATGAGTACAACAACTATATTACTAAATTTTTCAGTTGTTAATTTGTCTACAACGAAAATATAACATTTCACATCACTATTTTATTCCAATATCATATCACATATTCCAATATCATGTCAATAGAATTGAGGTCATATTATATATTTTGTTATAAGAAATATTCCATTGCGACAAACCTGTACAATTTATCAAACAAATCAGTGTGGTTTCAAATTTCATGAACGCTTAATAGGACTTAAGCTTATTAGGGCCTAAGCTAATTCTTACCAAAAATTTGAGTTTTTTTGCTTTTAATTTTGAATAGTTTCATTAATTTGCATAAATTTACCAAAAATTTTTGGAGCGGATGAAACATAAATGGACTTAGTTAAAAAAATACTGATTGTAACATATATTATGCATCTGTTTGTCGTCGCTGATATGAGAAATATATGTATTAATTTGCTTGAAATGTAAGACTGCAAATACAACATTTCAAGATCGAAAACTGACACTTTGAGAATTAAAAACCTTTTTTTTTAAAAAATAATTATTGTCATAAAACTGATAAGTTCTTTATTTCGGAAAATACAAAATTTGTCAGTTCTCATGTTTTGTGTCCTTAAATTCTTATTTCAATTATTTGACAGCAAATTTTAAATAAGAACAATATTAGTTAATGTTATTGAACTAATAAAGTTTGAGTAACACAATAGTTAATTAATTACTTTATAAAATTAGTATATAATAGAAATGAAAAATATACTTTAGTTAATTCCTTTAGAAAATTCGTCTTTATTAATATCCATTTTTTTTTTTTTAATAAATATAAAACTTTCCATCTTAAAACCTTATTTATGAATAATAGCAATATTTCAAAATATTTCCGCTAATTTCACATTTACTAAACTTACAGGATATTTATAAATTAATTCCCATCAATTATAATGAAAGATAGGTATCTTAAAATGTCCTTATTTTCTTTTCATATAGAAAAATATCCTTTATACCAAATAATAATTTATATATGTTGTCTTACAAATATCAGTCATTTTATTCTATTGAATTACATTCAATATTATATTTCTATATTATTTATATATGTATTATACGCACTAATTTAACAGATACAAATACCTAAAAATATTCTCATAGATTATTTTTTTATACGTATAATACTTAGTAATAAAGAATTGATGTGATTAAGTTTTTAAAAAGGGGAAAAGGATATCTTCATTATTTTATTTCAAGTTTTTTTTTTTTTTTATTTATTATTATACAAAAATATATTCACTAATAGTAGATATCCACAAATAAAATCCTTGTACCTTTTCGTCTTAAGAAAAGCCACAATATAATAGAGCTTATAAGAAAATTTATTTTATTGAAAGATTATTACATTAGAGAGACTATAACCCATTACAAAATTTTTATGTATACAGTCTATGTCATTTTAAGCATAAACAGATATCCTGATGGAATACCGTTTTTGGTAAAAATGAAAAGGACTTTTAATAAGTCTTTATTCATACTTACTATATATATATACATATATATTTCAAATGGGTATTAAAAAAAGGACATGATGAACGATGGGCTTTTCTTATATAGGTTTGCTGTTTTTTTTTTTTTTTTTGAAAAAGGATATCTAACTAATTTCATTTAAACAAATACGTCAGTCCGCGAAAAAATCTAGAGTAATTTTTTTTTTTTTTTTTTATTTTTGGTGAATATCCTTTGAGTAAAGAGAATGAGACAAAGGAAACATCGTTATTGATGAGCTTCACAGAAAAAGGGATGTTTTTTATGAACGTGTTTTGTTGTTTTTTTTTTTTGTTAGGAAAAAGGGTGTTTATGTCCAAATAACAAATATACACAAATGATATTATTATTTTATTTGGAGTTATATTCAGGTTGAAATATTTTCGAAAAAAAAAAAAAAACGCGAAGGGATTTCTTTTGTTTTGTTTTCTGTACAAAAATTAGTATGTATTTTAGTTATTTTTTTTTGTTTTTTTCGTTGTTTGTAATTAGTGTACGCTTTTGAAACGATTTTTCACGGTGTTAAAATTTGTATTGCTATTAGTTTTTATATATATATACGGTTTATTTTAAGGATTTAACTGTAAGTCATTATTTTGAAAAGGTATTCATTATTAATTGTGTATTATTATTCATTATGCAATTTAAAAATTTTTTTTAAAATTAATTATAGCATAATAATGATTGGAAATTTTGTTGAAATTTAGTTTCAAAATTTCTATGAAGATTTGTAAGTTACGTAAGGGACGGTTTCATTTAATGTTTATTAGAAATGTTTCTATACGAAGAAGCAGTTTTTAATTGTTTAATTAAGCATATGAGAATAATATATTTGTAACATAAAAATCAATGGGTACAATTTATTGTAACAACTACATTTTTCTGTATATTAAAAAGTTTTCCCTATAGCATGTCATTAAATGAAATGTTAGTTTTCATAACTCAATGACCATCATAACCAACACAATTCAAATAATGAATTGGTTTATTGGTTACAAGGCAGTGGAGCTAAGGCCGTATGAAAGGGCAACAGTAGACCCATTGATCAGCCCATGTAATCTTCCCTGCTACATGGAGGGACAGTGGCAGAATATGTGTGATATAGTTTCTTGCTCTTCTCCACAGCCTAAACATTTTAGATTACTTATTGGTCCAATCAGTGCAGCTTCTTTTTTCTCAAAATAATATGTTCCGTAACTGCAACAATTCTAGTATATAATCTTTTATATAGTCAGGCTATATACTAGTATTGTTGCAGTTACGAAACGTATTATTTTGAGAAAAAACAAGCTCCAGATAATATTGAATCAATGTCTGATATAACCCTGTATCATAAACTTACTCCATTAAATTCTCCTAATTGTGATAAAATTCATAAATTTAATATGTTTTATTAAAAACTGCACAACAACAAAAAAAATTATTTATTTCACCTCAAACAAACATAAAATCATTAATTTTCCATATACGAAATAAACAAAACAAATAGAAAATTTCGAGACAAAACCATTTTTCCTTTTTTTTTTTTCAATAAACAAACAGAAATGATTCCAAAATAAAAAAGATAATAATTAAAGGAATGACAAGACCAAACAAATAATTTACCAAAAACGAATATATGAAAGGATCATTATCAAAAGTCACACACACATAGAAACTATATACAAAACAAAAATAAAAATTAAAGAAAACAAAACTAGAACTGCGATATAGAAAAAAAAAACTTTCAAAGAAAAATTACAAAAAAAAAATAGGATGCATTAATATTGCAATATGGAAAAGGCTTAAAATCAAAAAGGATATTTTCATATATTGTTTTGAAACATAAAAAATGAACATACATATGCGTAAAAAACAATATTTATGTACATTTGATTAATTTGATTTTATAAAGAAATTATAATTGAAAAAAAAAAATAGTAAAAGCTTTTTTCAATCTTAAAAATGCACATAAATGCTTCATAGAAAATGATCCTTTTCTATAAAGCATTTCTGGGCTTAAAATTTATTTAGATTCCGTATTAGAATATTAATGAAAAACTATCAAGTTAAAGCGAATTCTTACAATTTTGTTAAAAAATCAATGGTAAATACGTATAATTATATTTTTCCGTTTTGTAAACACTTAAGTTTTCCTAATCAAAGTTTTTTTTTTTTTTTGTAATTATAATATAAAAATTTTCAATATTTGAAAATATATTTGCATTAATTTTCCAAAACAAAAAAAAAAAACTATATTTTATAGTAATTTTCTTTTTTATTTCATTAAAAATAAAATTATTTTAAAAGCAAACATTTTTATTCAATTAAAATATTTTGAAAAACTTTTCCCACTTGATAAATTTTGATGTTAAACATACAAATTCAATTACAGGTTAATGAAAGTGATTAATGGATTTATTTTTTTTTCCATTGATTTTACTGATCTATTCGAGTGTATATATAGAATTAATTCATTTTATTTACATATATCCACTCGTGGTTTTAAACACATTTAAAATTTAAATTTACACAAAAAATAAAACGAATTATTTTATGTGTATATATGAAAAATGAATAATCATAAAAATAGAATATTATTATATTATTTGATTTTCACTTGTTGGAAAATGTACACATTTATTCGTTTTACATAAAATTAATGAAAAAAAAAAAAAAAATAATATTTTTTTGAAGGTTTTTCTACAACATTACATATAAAAATAAAATTATCAAATGAAAAATATATCTTAATTTAATAATTTTATATATTTTTGTTAAAAGGTATTTTTTTTTATATAAATTTATTGAGAAAAATTAATTAAATTTAAAAGTGATTTTTCATGTATATTTATAGTTCATTTAACAAAAAGTACATAATTAAAAATGTTAAAATCAAAATCAAAGGAAATTAAATTATTTATTGAAGTAAAATTGTAAATTATAAATATTTTTTTCATACAGGGAATGGTCGCCGAAATTGTACCACTTTCAAAATTATACTAATGCTTATATTCGGAAGGTGAATTGATTATTGATATCAATTGATTGGAGATTGTGGTAAAAGTGTTATGAATAAGTGATAACAAAAATAAATGTTATTGACCATAATGGTACTTATTTGTTGTCATTTTGAGTTTTAAATGTACCAGACAATAGTAGAATGTCAAACGTTTCGTTATATTTAATAATGTCAGATGTATTAAGCTATAACTTAATTTTTATTTGTAATTAAATATTTATTGCCGTAAATCTTAATTTAAGTCTATAGTTGCGTGAATTGGACCGTTGTGTGGTACAAATTGTCCTATATTGTACCAGGTAAAATTGACAAAATAGTACGACTTAGGAAACCAATTGATGGTGCACTTATAATCTATTTTTATTTCGGTTTTTTTCGGAGAAACCAATCTTTTATTTAGGTACAAAATAATTTTTCGAAGTCACAATTTAAATCTATTAGAAAATATTAACTTTTTTTTAAGTATTTTTACACAAATATACCGAAACACCGAAAAATGATACGATTTAGAAGACTATCCCCTACTCTTATTATCAGTCTGTAATATCTAACTAAATAAATCAAAAATTTAAATATTTTCTTTTTTACTTATATGTATTTTGAAATATTCCATAATATATTTTCAGAATTCTTTCGACTGTATAAAAATGTTAAAACTATTATATTTATTTTGATAAGTTCGAAAGAATAATTTACGTATTATTTAAGAAATCTTAATTTTCCAAATATTTATTACTTTTAATATCACATATCCATGAAGTAAATTTTATAATAAATTATGTTTTACTGTCATAAATTTTATTAAAATAAATAAGAAATATGTAATTTTAGTAATATCAAAGGTATAAAAAATTTAATTATCAGGTATGATGGTGAAAACTATTTCAAAACTTTATTTTGTTATTGTTCGACACAGTCGAAATAAATTAAATTATCTATGAAGAAATTTATTATAGAACTAAGCAATCATTTTACTTTTTAATGTAATGCAATAATAATTGCCAAGATTTTGATTTTAAAAAAAAAAAACATTGTAACAAATAAATTATTTTTTTTGAAAATTAGATCTAACAATAATTCTGAAAGTTTTTTTATGTAACATATTTTTACATTCCTAAAATAATGAAATTTTCTTGCATTTTTCTCGCATGAATTGTTAAGTCTTAATATATAAAGTATAATATTTAAAATAAAATTATAATTATTTCCAAAAAGAAATACATATATACACGTATATGTAACATTAAATATTACTGATCGTACTAAATAGTGTAAATCCTGTTTTGGTCATTCATTTATCCTTTCTGACGCAATCTATATATATATATATATATATATATATTATATATGTTCTTATAGATAGATATATTAAAATAGGTTCTGCCCATTTGTAGTTTTTTAGTAAATATCCTTGATATTTTCCCTTAAAAATATGTACACAATTATCTAACACGTATTTAAATAGATTTAAAAGGATACATCCATCCCGAAAAAGATCTTTTCACATATTTATTTCCGGATAAAATTATTTTTGGAAATATATCTTCTAATAAATACCATAATATATATATATATATATAAATTTCATATATATGCAATTTTATGTTTGGAATTATTGTATCCTGGATATGGTTGTCTTTGTTGACTATAAAACCAGAAATCTCGAAACTTTTTTTTTTATTTTGTTGGCCTTCCAAAAACTTGAATATATTTTTCATCCGAAATGTCCAATGCAACAAATCTACTTTACAAAATAGAATAAGGATATATATATAATATATATATGATATTATGCTTTTTTTTTTTGTGTGCAAAAAATTTTTTTAAATGTGATGGCAAAAAACGGAATTACAAACTGTTAAACCAAATAGTGGCATATGTCAGAAATGTGGAAATCGGTTACAAAAATAGACTGATAGATGACATATAAAGGATTCGTTTTGTTTTGCCTTTTTCTGGTGTATAGTATATGCATTTCTAATCCTTGAAAGAAATACATAGTAAAAAAAAAAATTGCATATAACCACTTCACTTTTTTTTTTGTTTAGGGATTTTGGAAGGAAAATGCATAAATACATTTTTTTTTTTTTGTAAAACTATAATATTTGTAATTCTGGACTTGACATTTTCGTAAATATATAAATTTAAAGAATTATTTAAGTATTGGAAAGGAAGAAATGTTAATCATATATATTTTTTGAAAATAGCTATTAAAATTTTAAAACATACTTTTTTAAATTTCCACTAAATTACATATACGTATATACATAATTTAATATAGAATCTAAAGTAAAAATCCTCCTTCAACTCAATCATTATTTTAATTTTCAAAAAATATAATTTATCATTCTAATATATTTTAAGGGAAATAAGGCGGTAATAAATGAATATATGACTTTAACACGTTTAAATATTTTGGTATAAAAATGAGAATTTATTTTTAAAACGGCGGATAAAAATTTACATATATTGGCAAATGAAATGTTTATGATAATAAAAAGAACGAGCTATAATTTTAATTTATATTATTTATTATGATAACCACCTTTTTTTTACCGTAGCACCAACAAGGATATTAGAATATGTGACTTATTTTCATTATATATAAGAAACCAAAAGATATTATCTAAATTATTTGCAATCTTTTTCAGTAGAAATTCACATCCTACTACAAAAAATACGGAAAATAAATTTAGGAAAAATATGTTATTAAGAAGAATGGATCATATATACACTAGTAAATATATAAATATATTAGGGTGTATCGTTTACCCTATCAAATACTTTCGGTAAGGAAAAAAATTGAAAATTAACAACAGTAATTATACAAGAGTCATGAAAATGTATTAAAGAGAAATGTTCTAAATCAATTTTTAAATCAATTAATATTAGAAAATTCTATTTTATCTATTTTCATTATTCTTAAATTTATTATTTTTTATAATGAATTCAAAATATCTAGAAAAAAATTTATCATCTAGCTCTAGCATATATAATTTTGTAAAAGGTCATTGATGAATACACCCTAAAGATTAATTCAAATAAAAAGCATATAGCTAAATTTTTTATTCATTTATGATAAGAACTTTTATTCTATATTTTATCCACAAAAAAAAATTTAACACCCAGTAAAACCATCGAACAATTTAGCTCAAAGTGACGTACAATAATCGGTTTTACTAAGGCAAAATGAAAAAAAAAAAATTTAAATTTTAATGGTCGTTTATTTTAGTTAAGTCATTGTTTAAAGACGATTTTAAATCTTTTAATGTAAAGTGCTTTTAAAGATTAGTCAAATTTCGAAAAATATTACTATTAAACGCGAATATAAAATGAAGAAATTGTAAATTAATCAATCATTTTCTTCTTTTTTTTTACAAAAATAAATAAATATTTAATCCCTAATGAAATCATGTATAAGTAACTAGTTATTCAAAAAGAAATGTATTTAAATAAAACAAAATTATGCCATATTTTAATTAAAACTTATTTTATCATCAAAACCATTATTCTTTAATAAAATATTGAATCTTGTACAAGAAGCAAAAAAAATATATATATTATGACAACCTGCTTAGCACCTCTGTCTAGGCGAGAAATATCTAAAATAAAATTTTGCTTATCTGTACAGAAAAATGTATATAAGTATAAAAAGTTTAAAATTAAAAGAACCATTGAAAAGTTGACATCAATTATCAGAAGAAAATTTATTTTACTAAAATATTCAAATTTTCTGTTCCAATTAAAATTAACTCGTTAAACATATGGATGGACTTGTGAAGGAGACTTTGTAGACCATAATTATAACTCAGAAATTTTCATCGATTTTGAACTTTCGGTATAAAATTGAACTTTCGGTATAAAATTTTCTCATTATTCAATAATTACTAGAAAACATACTTTATGTAGCTTTTTTTTTCAAATTCCAAATTAAATATATAATAATTTCCTAATTTTTTTTTTTTTTAAATCGAAAGGAATTAGAGGTGTTTATATAATGCATATATAAATCGGGAAACTAAAATTAAATTATCAGAATCTTGTAATTTAGTTTGAATTTTATATTATCCTGATTTTTATATTACATATATATAAAAAAAATAGGCAAGTAAAAAAAATGCCAATCAGGCAATTTCTTTGTTAACAACTTTTAAAAGGATATTTTAAAAAGTTTGAAAACCTGACTATCTAACAAACACCTATATATACATACAAAAACATTGAACAATATACTTATGAATAGGTAGGCATTATTTCTATAATACCTTAACAATGAAATGGTCGACTAAGCCATCAGTATAGTCTATAATAGTCTATTGTTATGCTTCAGTAGACTAAGCACCTATATTCATACAAAATGATATTCGACTTAGAAGAGAAAGTGAAGGGATTAATATTGGAAACACCTAACATATTATAATCATATATCCTAGATATAGTCATATATTTTATTGAATCCTTTTTTGTGGATAGATTTCTATATTTTATCCAATCGATTTGTATATACAAACTCAATACACATATGTGTTTAATATTTTTTTTTCAAGAAATTTAACGGATATTGAGAGGAAATTATTTTCATATTTTCAAATATTCAGAAAACTTACTTCGTTGGGCTATAAAATTACCATATTATGTATAAGTATTTTCGTTTTTAGATTATTGAATTCGTTTATAATTTAAGACAGATACATACAATTTATCAAGGAGATAAATATTTTATATCTTCCTGATAATATCTATAACAAGGTGGATATTTTCTTTCAATTTATGAATAAAACGGTCGTTTTAAGCAAATATGCTGATACCTTATAATACCAGCAAGTACCTAGAGAGATGTATTATTTTCGTGCTACAAATTTTCACAAATTTGTGAATATAAAATTAATAACATTAAAAATTTACAATTGAAGTGTTTAGAGAAATAAAACATTCACGGTAAATCACGTTTATAGTTCTCAGTTTGGTACTAATTAAGTAACACTTTTATTTAAATATGTTACACCTTTATCTATTTTCCAAAAATACCACTTAACATTTTCCAAAAATACCACTTAACACCTTCATGCTTGGCACTAAGGTCTGTTTAGTTGGTTTTTTCATAATAAAAAACCCAAGATGAAGAAATATTTTACGAGATGGTGCTGACAAATAATAAAAAGGTAAAATAACCATTTATGTGACTCGAAAACATAAGTGTCACAATTTTACGATAGATGACACAAAATGCATTTTTCATATATTAAAACCAAAATTTATAATAATTGGAATTATAAATATTTATGCGTTCAGCGTGCGCCATCTAACAGTTAGTAGGTGTAATAAAGTTTAATTTGTTTAAAAGTTCCCCCAAACCAACGTGTTTTTTCCTCATCAGCTCACAGCGAAACCGTGCAGCAAACGTCAAAATAATTTTTATTTATTGCTAAATTAATGAAAATACATATACCAAAATAAGGAAATTTGCGACAATATGTGTCACGTAAAAAAACAGAATTTCCGAAATATCAGATATTTTAGTTTGACGGAAATTGATTTGATTTTCATGTCAAAGGGACGTATTCATAAAAAAAATCTTAAAGAAAATATTCTTCTTTCTACTTTGAAATTGTTCGTAAATTGAAATAAATAAACAAATAATTGAATCATAGAATAAACACAGATTAAAAGGACCAATTGAAAATTAGTAAAAAAAACATTCAAAGATTTTTTATGACATGTTATTCTAAACCTAAAAATGCGAAAAGAGTTCTGAAACGTTGCACTTTGCTGATACAGTGCAAGAAGCCAATCTCAGTTAATTGGGTAAACAAATGTCAAAATATATTCTGACATTATCGCAAATCGCAAGTTTTCTGCAACAATATTGTGAAAAAAAAAATATACACGTTTTTTTAAAAAATATAAAAGTTAAAGAATTAAAATTGGATGTAAGTTTTTAATAACTGGAACAAGTTATAAAACGCCTTAAAAAAAATACTAAATTCATAAAAATGCTACTCAACCGAAACAAGTAAATTATCTAGAATTTTTAAATGTTTCGTTTGTCTTTCCAATGAAAAATTTTTTTTCTTATTATTTTTTGCTTTACGCTCCCCGAATCCACAAAATATTTTATCATAAAATAATTCAAGCTGACATTGCAACTGCTGTTTTTCTTTTTATATTATAAACAAAATAACATACCTTTGATAAATTTTATTTAATTGGTGTTGGATTTCTAAATATAAATTTTTAATTTTATTTTTGGCATAAAATATTAACATGTGATAGGAATTCATTCTTATTAGGAATTCATAAAAAGGTAAAGGTTATAAAAATTAAAACGCACAAAAGTCAAAATTATTTATATAAATACTTGTTATTTTATTTATTTAAGTATACATATCTTTAAATTGTAAAATCATGGAGTTTCAAATGTTAAATCACCAAAAAACATTTTCAGAAATATTCTGATTATGGAATAATTCCATTAATATTGTAAAAATTGTTTTGTGATCTGTCACTATGGGAATATACAGATAAAATTAATGTGCATACTAATACATTTTGTGGCTTATTTTTGTCAAATAAAAACTAAAATTTATCAGGATATCTTTTTTTCGTAGCGGATTGTGATCATTTCGAAAAAATATATTAAAAAATATAAAAACAGCATTTCATCCAAATTATTAAAATAATTTGGATAAAATGCCATATTTTAGTCCATACCAGTATTTTATTCCCAATAATTTTGTAAGAACCCTTCGAAATATAGAATTAAGCGGGCCGATAAATAAATGTAATTATGGAACTATACATAATACAGAAAAAAACTTCTTTAAAACGTTTTTTGATTTTCGTGTAAAATTTGTCGATATCATTTTATATTCAGTAATTTTTCATTTCACCTTTTAGGATTTGGATCACTTATAAAATTTTTAAATATATTAATCAAATTTTCAATTTAGAATTGCAAATTTAAACTAAACAATAATATTAATTAATTACTCATGCATGCCACAATAATATTAAACACGCTTAAAGTAAAATAATTTAAGTCATGTTTTTATCAATAAAAATATATAACACAAAGTTTTTACAACAAAAAACACAAACATTGGTAAATTCTAATTAGACTTGGTACTATTAGACAACCAAAACGACAAAGAATCAACGACAATATGGAATTACCATCAACAACTGATGTTGTTATTATTAATGGAAATTCACATCCAGATTTGGCTAATCAAGTTGCAGCACGGCTAGGTGTAAAAAGTGGCGGTGCTGCTGTTTATCATAAAACAAATCGTGAAACTATGGTAGAAATTGGAGATTCAATTCGCGGGAAAGATATATTTATTATACAAACTGGAACTAAGTAAGAAAGAATTGTTTAAAAGAACTTTTTAAAAATTAAGAAATTTTTTTTAGGGATGTTAATAATAATATAATGGAACTTTTGATTATGGCATATGCTTGTAAAACTTCTTCAGCACGTTCAATTGTTGGTGTTATTCCATATTTACCATATTCCAAACAGTGTAAAATGAGGAAACGGGGATGTATTGTTACGAAACTTTTAGCACAAGTAAATATTTTAATTTGATTAACTTTTATCGTAATATTTAATTTTTTAATAAAATTTTCAGATGATGTGTAAATCAGGGTTATCACATATTATTACAATGGATTTACATCAAAAAGAAATTCAAGGTTTTTTTGATTGTCCAGTTGATAATCTAAGAGCTTCACCATTTTTATTACAATATATACAGGAATCTGTAAGTATCAAATAAGTATTACTAGTTCAAAAAATAAACTCTTCTTTTAGTGAAATTGAAATTATATAAATGTAAAATATTTTACATTTTTAAAATATTCGTTATACTAAAATTCAACAATTAAGTTACAAATTCTTTAAATTTTTTTTTTTTTTACAGATTCCTGATTATCGTAATTCGGTTATTGTAGCTAGAAATCCTGGATCAGCTAAAAAGGCAACTTCATATGCAGAACGTCTTCGTTTGGGTATTGCTGTTATTCATGGTGAACAAAAAGAATCAGAAAGTGATGAAGTTGATGGCAGATATTCGCCACCACCATCTTTACCAAGTCAAAAGTAGTTTTATAATTCTTCCATTAATTATAAACTCATTTTATTCTATATATTAAAGTCGTTCACGTACTATGGATGTTTCAGTTGGTGTTCCAGTACATCCAGCCAAAGAGAAACCACCAATTAATGTTGTTGGTGATGTTGGTGGTAGAATTGCTATTATGGTGGTAAGTAATATTAAAAAATATTTATTTTTATATCACAATATGTAAAATATATATATATTTCTTTATAAGGATGATTTAATTGATGATGTTCAATCTTTTGTTGCTGCTGCTGAAGTTCTTAAAGAGCGTGGAGCTTATAAGATATATGTTTTGGCAACACATGGTCTTCTCAGTTCAGATGCACCACGACTAATTGAAGATTCACCAATAGATGAGGTATATTCAAAATAAAATATTAATATGAATTTTCTAATTAATTGTAAAATGGTTGAAATTTTGTAGGTTGTTGTTACCAATACCATTCCACATGAATTACAAAAGATGCAATGTCACAAAATTAAAACTGTTGATATTTCAGTATTAATTGCTGAAGCAATTCGAAGAATTCACAATAAGGAATCAATGTCATATCTTTTCAGAAATGTCACCCTTGAGGATTAAAATTTTTGAAAAGTTGAAAAAAAAACTTTTTGTTAGAAGTGTTATCAACTTATATGCATAAATGTAGCACCTACTTCTCCTAAAAGTATAAAACTATTACTTTTATTTTATAGTTTTTTTTTCACAGTTTCTCTGTTTGTTATTCCTTTTTTTCTTTTGGAGATAAGAAAATATGTTAAAAATATAAATAATACTAAATATATTAAAAACATGGATCTCTGAGATCAATATACTTTCTATTATACTATAAAAAGATAAAAGTTTTAAATAATAAATGATAGGCTTACAGGATGAAGGTGTTAAGTGAAATTTTTTTTAAAATGAAATATTGTAAATAAGTAGGAATTATTTAAAAATATCTCTTAGGAAAGAAATATTTTTAAATAAAGTTAATAACTATTTTTATCACACATTAAATACTTGGTATCACACACTGAAAACTTTAAACATGATTTTCTCTAAATGAAAATATCACTTAACATCTGATATCCTCTACGCTTGTCAATAATTTTTATAATTTTATTATTATATATGTCAAATAATAATTATACTTCAATATACAAAAAAATATATACATAATATTTATCAAAATAATGAAGAAAAAATAAAAATTGTAGAATTAGAAAATAATTTTTATCGGTTTTTAAATAAAAAAATTCACAAAAATATATTTTCACTTAGATTCAGAAAGTATAATGAAATAAAAATATATTTGTAAAAAAAAAATATAATATTTTTATTTAAACATGATTTTTCTATGATTTTAAAGAATTTTTGTTGTTGTAGGTAGCTTCTAAATTATACAAACATTTAATTTATTTTGGAAATATTTATCTTACTACCAACGATTATTAAGATAAAAAGATATAGGTAAGTATATAAATGCGTACTTGACTTTAAAATTCAGATTACAAATGAATGACGATAATTCTAACCTTTGGAAACAAGAATTCAAGTTGAAAATTTTATTTATAAATTTGAAAGATAATGAAATTTATATAATTTTGGTATATGCGGTTTTATGAAATTGTTGAAATTCAGGTTTTATTAGATAAATATATACATTTTAAAACCTTTCAATTCCTATCAAAATATTGTACACGAGGAAAGTTGTTAATAACATAAAACGATATTAATAAATAACTTATAAATATTTGTTTAAAATTATATAACCATTTGTTGTCATTAATTAGTCTTCAAGTTTATTTTATTATATTATATTATAACACATTAAAATATTAAACTATTAAAGAACAATTTAACAATTTCAATAAAATTAATTATTTGTTCATTAATAAATAAAATTTAATTAAAATAAAACATTTATTTGTGCACTAACAAATATAATATTTTATAATTGTTTTTAAAGACATTGTAGTACATCAATACATAACATATGATAATTAAATGCCTTACAGTCTGCTTGTTTATCTATTATTTGTATATATTTATCAATTTAATTGATTTAATAATATTTGTAGATTTTGAATTATACTTTGTATGACTAATAATAAGTCATAAGGGTATTTACTGGAAGTTCGGATTTCAAAATAAATCAAAATAGATTTTTATTTTATAGTTAATTTTATTTATGACAATATTGGAAATTTGATGAAAATAATTTATTTGGTATCAGATAAAATGCAGTTTTTTAAAAGTATTAAGATAAAAATAAATACAAAACATGTTTATCAGGTTTTAAATTGGGAAGTGTAATTTTCAAAAACTTGAGTTATTCATAAAAAAAATAGTAATTATGTAAATAGTAATAAGTAATATTTATAATTAGAAATGCATCTAAAATATTTAATTTTTTAATGAAATTTATAAATGAAGAGATGTTATATGTACAATGAAAAATTAAATATTCTAGGAATAAAAGTATACTAATTAGTCGTATAATAATTTTTGCAATAATAATCGGTTGTTTAAAATCTTTTATTCCTAGTATTTTTAGTTTTTGATTGTGCATATACCGCTCTTCATTTCATATTTATAATGCTTCTAATTATTTATTTATAATGCTTCTAATTTTATATTGTAATACATTCTAATTTATTTATACAGCAGTAAACAAAATTTTATCAATATTATGTTGGTCTTATAATTTTATACATAATAAATATGTAAATTATAAGTAAATGTAATAATTATACTAATTAATTTGATATAATTATATTTCATAATCTATAATTAATATGTGTGCATATTATCACGATGTTTTAGTAATTTAAATTTAGCCAAAACAATTTTTTTTTAATATATACCATACTCAAGTAAAATAAATATTTTCTTATCTGTTTTGTTTAATTACAAAAATACAATTATGTAACTATAAAGTATGTTCGACATGTTTTTTTTCGAACAATTTATCATTTTCTATTTTAATTATTTTTAAAAATAAAGAATAATATCGATATCTTCTAGTGGTTCTTAAAAAATCGCTGGGATATAGAATACCGCTAACGAATCAAAACATGCCAATTTCATTCAATCTATTAGTTCATTATAAAAATTGGGTTTGAAAATGTTGTGAATACAAGTTGTGATATCGCACTACGTTTAAAAGAATATTACCAGGTGAATATTACCAAGTTCAAAGAGGCTGCAAAATACTGGAACAGTAGGAAATATTAGCTATATGCTTTATGACTTTGTTTAAACCATTTAAAAGCATAATCAGACTGATTAAATTCCTTAAAACTTTAATATAAGTTTGGTAATAAATAAGAATACTAACACTAAACTCTCGGTGAGCATTTTGAATTAAATAATCACTGAGTATACGTTTGTTGTATTAATATACTTTATTTCCTTAATTAGAAAATTACGTTGGAAAAAAAGTAAAAGCATCGTCATTGCGATATTAAGTAGATCTCATTTTTATATTTTTCAAATGAGCTTCATTTACTAAAATTTTATTATAAAACATTTATTCCTCCAAAATTTATAAATTTTATTAACAATATTATTACATATTCAAATAAAAATAAAAAATTATAAATATTTAAATAGTATCAGATCGTTTAAATTAATTCCTTTACAAAAATATTAATAGTTATTTTCTTAAACACGAAAAATTAATTAATATTTAATAGATTACTTAAATTTCTGTTATTACATTTAAAATTACCTGTATTAATTATCAGCAACTTGTTAAACAACCGTGTTAATCACATTTAATACAATGTTTTTAAATCCTAAATTGAAATATTAAAATATGTAATTTACAATTTAAATATTAAGTATATTAAATTTTTTTTTAGGGTTATTATTAAAGCTCATCAGTTTGGTTGCAACAAGTTTAAGAAAAATTCTCTGTTAATATTTCAAAAATATCATTATCATCATTAATTTGCAGGTCTATTATTGTTATTATAATAGTTTTTAATCTATTTACCTTAATTATTATATAATCATTTCGGAAGTGTAAATTTGTGTAGGTTTTTTTTTTTTTTTTGACAAGCCCACCATAAATATATCATATCTTAGAAACTTGATGTACTATTTTTTTTAAACATAACTTCACTAACTAAATATTGTGTAGTATATGTTTGTCAAATATAGTAAACAATATTAAACAAAATAAAATAAAAACTTATTAAAATGTAAATTTGTCTAAATAGCACGTGAATAGTTTATTTAGTTTTGTATCAAAATTTATCAACTAAAGAAATAATATTATAAACTTTTATAATCGTATTATTTTTAGTTGGTGTATTAGTTTCCAATTACAGGTTAGGTTTAGAGGAGGAAGTATTCCCAAGTTTATAATGGCCTGAGTAAAAAAAAATTATATTTTATATGAATTGATTCTTTTTCAATACGTGAAATTCTTTTTCAATACGTTTAGTATGCAGCAGCAAACATTGTGAGATATTAAAAAAATTATCTCTATAATTTGTTTAATATCTCACAATGTTTGCTGCTGCATACTACATTTACAGCATTGTAAATACTTGTAGTATCCAACAACAAGGATTCAGCAGTGAATCTTTGTTGTTGGATACTACAGTTACATCAATGACTCTTTTGACTTTATTTTATAGCAGAGAAAAAGTCTCTTTGCGTAGAAAATATCTACTTGATATTACGGAAATTAAGAAGAGGATCATTATGTAAGTATAAGTACATAATTTCGATTAATGCAGTAAATTGATACTTTAAGTTGTAAACATACATTTTATCTATTTTCTTTCGGAGTACTTATTATAAATTTGAAATTATTATTGTAAAATTCTTTTAAATGATTTTTTTTAAATTTTGCTTACAGGTTATATAAGTTCAACAATATTCAATTCTCCATTAATCGATTTCAAAATTAGTGATTCAATTAAAATTGTTGTTGATATTCAATATTATTATTATCTGATTTTATTGAAATATTTAAAAAAATTTTTTTTAAAAGCATAATTTGCAATTCACATTCAAAATATGTTTAATTTTTGGACAACAAATTTTCAAAAGCACATTTTAATCGGTTATTTTACAAATAGAGACTACTGAAGAAATCGATTGGCCACTTTACGAATCAACACTTAACGAATCATCGCATACCTTATCGAAACAAAAACTTCACCGCTTAGCTTATTTAAACTAGAATACTGAGTATATCCTATAGCTATTTTTTAAATTTCAGACCATGTAAATTCCAAATATACATTTTACTTGTAAGTATCAGACTGGCGGTGGCTTATCATACTGTACTATGATGCAATAGGTACGGTTCAATTCTCATATAAGCCATCGATGTTGGTTTCAGTACACTAATTTTTAATTAAGTGCCAGTATAAACAGACAGTAAAATGGAATTTTAGGATTGGGGAAAATGATGACAGTTAAGGCCATTTGTTAACAACTATTTCATTACTAAAAAGTCATTTATTGTAATTGATAACTTTCTGTTAAAATTGATAACGTTCAAATAGAAATAGAATTTTAGGAGATCTTTAAATCAAGATTCGACAGCAGGATATGTGCTTGTATCTTGTAAATTTCAAAAAAATCTTATTAAAATTTTGATAATGGAAAATATTTCTTAATTTTTTTTGTATTTTATTACAAATATTATTCTTATTTTATGCTTTATAAATTTTAAGCATATTTTAGCTTTAACGTGAAAAGTTCCTATCTACTCTAATATAGTTAATAATGATAAGTTTTTTAATAACTCTGCATTTTATAAATTTTTTGTGTACATTTATTTAAAGCTATGTTTACAAAGTATGTAATGTTTGACAGTTTACTATTAAAAATTCCATAAACTAATATACGGTGTACCCAAGTATATAATTTTAATAAATATGTAATTTAAATTTTGATTATAATAATTTTACTTGTATTATATTTATTATCATTTTGAAAAACACAAAAATACTACTGCATAACTGAAAACAAGTTTTTAATGAGACAATAATTATTATAAAATAAATTAATTTATTTTGGAATATGTATTTATAAAAACATATTATATCATGTGAATGTTTCAATATTTTTATAAAAAAAATATTTATCACGTGTAATTTACAAAATACCATATGGATAATGGATAGTCTAATAATTCATGCAGTAATAATTTACAATTTCTAAAACAGGGGAAATACAAATTTATAGGCATATAAATTTTCCAGATAACTAAATTAAAAAAGTAAAATATGTTTTTTTTTTATGGAAAAGTAGTTATTTTTATGTAAATTATATTATGGTAATATGGTTAGTCACCATCAGGTAATAATCATCATCTGCGTCACTTTTGAACTTGCTATTTAAAAATCTATAATAATAATTAAAAAAAAAAACCAAAAAGAAAAATATGAAAATATTATTACTCTATAAAAATTTCCCAGAAGTTTAATGATCCTATCTTTACTTTTACCTTGATTCTTAGAGCTTTTATGATTTTTACCTTATCATAGAAAAAAAAAAAAGCTTATAAATGATATTTCAGCGGGTAAACAACAATTGTATTGCTCCATGAATATTTGTGTTGTTGAGTTTTTTTTTTTTTTTGGATAGTTTAAATAAATGTCTCTGACACTTGAATAAATTTTAACAGTTGAAGTTTACTAGTTGAAGAACATTGATAAGATCGTTTTTATTTTTAAACGGAAAAATTTAAATTAAGAAATTGTGAAATTGTGAAAAAAAAAAAAAATAAGAAAATTATATAATTTTGGATATCTTTTTTTATTTTTTTATAAAAAATTTATTAATAGGTAAATAAAAGTGAATAATTTTTATTTAAATTTCTAGATTAAATTTTATTTGAATTACAATAATTTTTTTTTAAATATTTAATTCTAATTTAATTTTTATAAATTTACCAGTAATATAACATTATTTTAAAATCTATATTTAAAAATATAAAATAAAAAATTTAAATTAAATTATTAAAAAAAATGAATTTAATAACAAATTTAATTCATTAACAATATTTCTGGTAGTAAAATACAACTTCTTGGCAATAAAAAAGATATTTCAATAAAAATTTCTTAAATTATATAAATTTTAAATAAAAAACTATTTTTTTTTAAAATTACTTGCTAAATTTAAAATATAAATTAAATTTTTTAGTTAATTGTGTTAGAATAGTAAACAACTTTTTTAGTTTCAAACAATTTTTTAAATATTTCAGTAATTATGGCCAATTATAAATTAGAAAAATATTCAATAATTTGGTTGATAATATAAATATTTGCTATAATTACTTACGATTACAACTAATTAGCTAATAATTGTTAATTTTTTAAAAACATATAAAGAATATTAATTATTTTTTTTTTTAAAAGAAACGTAAATTAATTACAATTACAATCAAGTTTATCTAAAAATGTATTTGACACACACACATTTTGTAAAGAAAAAAATAATTTAGCTTAATAATTGAAGAGCTTAGAAAATAAAAGTATTAAGTGACATTTTTGTAAATACTAAAATATATGTGATTTATTAAAAATGAAAATGTAAGTTAACAGTTTCATCCCCTAAAGTCTAAACTTTTCAATTATTTATTTATTTCTGTTTAGTTCAAACAATTTACAATAATAATTAATACTTTTGTCACATTATATACATTCTCAGGACATTCTGAACAAAAAATTTATTTGTTTTCTCAAATATTTCAACCCATTCCAATGTCATGCAGTTTGCAACCCAAAAAAAAATTGAAGGACACGAATTTTTAAGTTTTTTTTTTAGTTTATTTTATCAGTTAGTAGTTAAAAACTATTCAACGAGATAAGAACGTACACAACTAAAATAACAAATTATGTAAATTTAAATTTGTATTGGTTTTATAAATTTTCCTCTTATCTTACAACATTCTCATCTTATTATAACTAGATAAAAAACGGTTTTTAAGGATAAATTTATAATAAAATCCTCGTTCCGAATGTGTTAATTATTATAAAAAAAAAAAGCTGGAATATCTATTATCTTTAACGAAGAAATCGATTTTAAGTTTTTTTTCTTCAAAAATTCAATTTACTTACAACTTAATAAGATAAATTTAGTAATTTCATATTCCCAAAATCTAAATTTTGGACTTTTGGCACCAGATCCAATGTCACAGTTAAATAATATATGATCATTTTCCATTAAATCACAAATCGGACAATTATTTCTGGACAGAGAGAGTATTATTTTTTAGAATTTCCTTAATTAAAAAAGTCTCTGCAAATTATGGCTAATAAACAGGCTTACAAATTAGAATCTACTTATAACATATAATTGTACAATAATTGGGAATTTTTTTTCAACTTCGTGAAGTTTGAAATTAAATTCCCACTAAAATGTTTTCTAATTATTATTTAAATTTTACAAATATTTAATTAATAAATAGGTATACAGTATAATTAATATTGGAAAATATTTAAAATTATTCTAATCGATTGTAGTTTTACACGTTTTACTATTATATAATCACATTTATTTATTTCATTGTTATATTTAATCTGCCTACGTATTTATTTAAATATTCTTCGAATCATATCTTACATCTTAATTTAATTTCTCATTTTTAATTAAAATATTAAATTAATATGTATGTAATTACAATAAACACCAAAGCTTTCAGTTTAGAAAATATTTCTAAGATTATAGTTTGAAATTGTGTAAAACATATCTAAGATTATAGTTTGAAATTGTGTATATGGTTCATAAATTTTAGTATTTTTTCCAAAATACACAACTCGTTTATTTTATTTTTTTTCCGATATAGATTAATTAAGGAAAATGTAAATGTTCTTAATTGCCAGAAAATTTAGATTATTATGAATAAAATTATTGTTAAATATTTTTCATTCATTAAAATTTTTTATTAATTTTTTTTATTTAAATAATTAATTTAATATTTTCTTAATCAAATATGAATTTTTTATAGAACCTTCTATAAATTAAATATTTTTCTCCAATAAGTAAAGCTATTCATCATCATGTTTGGCTTGTACAGATAATATTCAAAACAATTATTTTATTTAAATAAAATATTCTTAAATTTTAGTCAGCACCTGTTCTTAAATTAAACATTTAATAAATGTTTTATTTATAACTCTTCAAACTACCTTTTTGGTAATTCAAGAAATAAATTGAAATTTTTGTTTAGTCTGATTTTTCATTGAAAATAAAGAGAATTTTCATATTTATTTTTCTATTTGTCTATAAGAATTTTTTTAAAATCACAATTAATATTAAATCAAATTGAAGTTTGTTTCAAAATATTAAAAAAGCTTAGATCAAATCTTTAAAAAGGTGCAAAAATTGAGAATCTTTATTGATATGGTTTTTTATAGCTAGATTATTAAACATGCAGAATTCCATTATTTACATTTAGAATTTTTGTATCTCATATTGTGGATCAAAAGATATGCGTATTTAATTTAAAATTAAATAAATTTAATCATAAAGTTAAATAAAAGAATATAAATTAATAAAATTATAATTGATGCCTTGAACTGATCCATAAAACGAAACACTTAATATGTCAATAAAATAAAAAAAAAAAAAAGAAGGAAATAAATTTTCTTAAATCTGGTTTTTTCATTGCGTCAATCTGTCAATGGAAAGTTCTTTGAATTATGCAAATGTTTGCTGAGCAGAATAAAATGTTTTTTTTTGTTAAATTAAATAAATTAATAAATATAAAATTTTATTACCATAATTAAGAAAAATTATTTTAATTTTTTTATACCTACAAAACAGTTGATTTATTGTAGGAAAATTTAATTTATCTAAGTAAAAGTAAAATTTTTTTTTGCCTTAATATTTTGTTTGGTTGTTACATTCTTTTCAACTGATTAGATTTGATCATAAATAATTAGTCGTAATACATATTTTCATCTTATAGTTTAATAAAAGTCGTGGTTAAATATCTTTTATACTCATTAATAAAGATTAAGCTTTAAATATTTAATTATTCACAAATTGTTATTATTAAATAAAATAGAAGATCCGTAAAATTTTTATTCAATAAAAATTTGAAAAAAGGAAAATTAACCAACTACAAAACAATTATTTTTTCTTATTCGGAAGCCAAAATATTTTATAAATTACAGAAATTTTTACCTGGAACTCCATTTAGAATTATCCCAAATGCCTATATTGTTCTTTGAATATAAGTAGGTTTTATGATGAAAAAAAATTCAAGGAAAACTAAAAATAATTACGATGGTCTCAAAAAAACTCAATATTTTTTCCAATGCACTCGTTGCCCAGAAACTATGTTTTTACACTTAATCATATTTCTTTGTAAGCCGACAAAATAATCAGATAACTGATGACAGCTCCGGTATGCCGTATACAAAAGATGGAAGGATGTAATTTTATGTGATAGATTTCCTTTTTTTTAATAATTGCTTATTATTCAACAATTTTTTAATGTTTTTACGCAATATATTTTTTTTATACGGAATCTTAAAACCGATGGTAACATTTTTTTGAAATTTTATTGACGTTTTATGTGTAGCAAATGAAGCAATCAATACAGTTTTCATTTCAGTAGATTAATATAATCATGCCAACCAAATAAAAAAATTTCAAAATCGTTTATTTTCGACATCCAAGGATATTTTCGTAGTGTTTAGTGATTTGGATATTTCTAATTAATTTTCTTTAATGTTGGACTTTTATGTTCATCATTTGAAATAATTAGTAATTTGGGTAAAATTTTGTAAAGAAAATTATTACTCCATTTAGTAAATTTTTTTAGACATTCTCCATTTTTAAAGAAAATCATTAACAAATTTGGCTTGTACTAATCAATTAAATATTTCTATAATAAATAAAATATTGTCATTAATTAAAAATTAATTAATTAAAATTTTTTAATACGTAATTTAATAAATACCTGCAATTTGCAAGCAAAAAAAATAATCTATAAAAGTTCTAATTAAACCTGGTAGTTCGTAGTATTTCAAAATAACAAAAGAAAACATTACCCCAGAAGTTGAATTATAAACGAGATAGTGTCAGTGTCAGATATATCTGAAATCCTATTATTTTCTATTAATCAAGAATTTCAGAAATTGCCTTTTACATAACTAATAAAATTTAACTAATAAAATTTTAAATAGAAAAGCAATTAGAATATAATATACATAATAATTTTTAACCTGACAAAAGTTAAAAATTACATATATTTATGATTATTATTTTAAATATTTTGCAAAGCATTTTATTATAGTATTTACAGAAAATCTATAAATCATGTAATAATTTTTTATAGTAATTTAATAACATATATATTTTTTATTGTAATTATAAAATTAAGATTCATTTTTTTTTCGTTAATTACGGCAATTTAAAAGTATTTTAACTAATTATTGCGTTTTTTTATTAATTTAAATCATAGACACTTTAAGACAGTCATAAAATATCAATTTGCTTTTTGTCTATTTAACTATAAAATATTATACATATTATTTTTTAATATTTCAATCAGCCAAAATTAATAAATTTAAAATTTAAAACAGTAAAGTTTAAAATAATTAATGTAATAAATTTTTAATATACAACATGTGATTAAAGTAATATTATATATATAGATTATATTTATAATTATTGGGATTCCCTCAAAAAAGTTTAGATCTTTACGATAATTTCAACATTTTATGGAATAAATTAGAAAGGAAATTATATGACATACTATGGGGTAACCCATTTTTATACTAAAAAAAACCATTTCCAATATATTTAAATTATTTTGTAAAAATTTTTTTTGCAGAACTTAAAATGAGATTGACTGGTCTGCATCCACAACATTCTAGATCGGAATTATCCGTAGAAATACCAGCTGAATATCAATTTAATGGATCTAGTACATTTATAAGTAAATTACTTATATATTTTTCTAATTAAAAGAACGTAAATTTTAAAATATATTTTCATAATTATTTTTTAGTTTCCGATGATATTAAAAAAACACCAAGAGATCATGTTAAATCATTTAGAAATTATTGTGAAGCAAAAGCTAAAAATATTTTCAGAAAGAAAACTTTATATAAACGATTGCCAATTTTCAATTGGTTACCAAAATATACAAGTGAAGATGCTGTTGGAGATTTAGTTGCAGGTTTTACAGTTGGACTTACTGTTATACCACAAGCTTTAGCATATGCCGGAATAGCTGGACTACCACCTGCAGTAATTTAAAATAAAAAATATTTTATTAAAATTTAATCAAAATTAATAATGTTTTTTTTATAGTATGGTCTTTATGGTTCATTTATTGGATGTTTTGTATACATATTTCTTGGTTCTAGTAAAGATGTTCCAATGGGTCCAACAGCTATAGCATCACTTTTAACATTTCAAACAGCCCATGGTGTTTGGCAACGAGCTGTACTTTTATCTTTCCTTACCGGTTTGATTGAATTAGCAATGGGAATATTTGGTTTAGGATTTCTTATTGATTTTGTTTCTGGACCAGTTAGTTCTGGTTTTACAAGTGCTGTATCACTAATTATTTTAACATCACAGGTTAAAGATATATTTGGTGTAAATTCACATGGTTCAACATTTGTTCAAATGTGGTCATCGATATTAAGTGATATTCACAATATACGACTTGGTGATACCATTATGGGTTTAAGTTGTATAATCGTTTTACTGTTATTGCGTTTAATGGCTCGTGTACAAATCGGACCAACAGCTAAGGATCAAAAATGTTGGCATAAAATCATAAATAAAACTGTATGGTTAATTGGTACTGCTAGAAATGCTGTTTTAGTGGTAACTTGTGGAGCTATTGGTGCATATTTATATGAAATTGGTGATAAATCATTGAAAATGATTGGACATATTCCTGGAGGATTACCACAATTTCAACCGCCACCATTTTCTATATCATTTCATGAAATTCCAACAGTAAATGGAACTGCTACCGGCGGTGTTAAGAATGGTGAAACTTTTGTTGAAATGGTTTCTAGTATGGGTTCAGGATTAATAGTAGTACCATTAATAGCTTTATTAGAAAATATTGCAACTTGTAAAGCTTTTGGTAAATTTATAGAATAACTGTAATATAAATCATATTTCTTATATGTTTTTCTTTTATTTCGGTAGCAAATGGAAAATCGGTTGATGCAACACAAGAGTTAATTGCTATTGGTGCTGCTAATATAGCAAATTCATTTGCACAAGGTTATCCAGGTTCAGGAGCATTAGCTAGGGGAGCTGTTAATAATGCAAGTGGTGTTCGTACACCTTTAGGAAATTTATATACTGGATCTTTAGTTATTCTAGCTTTGCTTTATTTAACACCATATTTCTTTTTTATACCAAAAGCTACTTTGGCTGCCATTATTATTGCTGCTGTTATTTTTATGGTTGAAGTAAAAGTTATAAAACCAATGTGGCGAAGCAAAAGTATTTTTTTTAAAATAAGTTTTATGAAGTTTTAATTATAATTCTTAAATTTTTCCAGAATCAGATTTAATACCCGGATTATCAGCTTTCATTGCATGTTTAGTTTTACCCTTAGAGCTTGGTATTTTAGTTGGAATTGGAATTAATGTTATATTTATTTTATATCATGCTGCAAGACCGTCAATTCGATTAGAATCTCTAGTGGTATGTATATAAATTTTGAATTACTTGTTAGTAAGGCATATTTTACATTTAATTTATTATTTTTCTAGACTGCTGATGGTCATAATTATCTTGTTCTAACACCTGATCGTTGTCTAATATTTCCATCTGTAGAATTTGTCCGTAATACAATTAATAAACAAGGAATGAAATCAACTCATCCAGTTGTAATTGATTGTACACATATATATGGTGCTGATTATACAGCTGCACGTGTTATTTCAACATTAATAGATGATTTTGCAGCAAGAAATCAAAAACTATTCTTTTATAATTTAAAACCACATGTAGCACAAGTGTTTGAAGGTGCTAAATCTGGTTTAGTAGGTTTTTATAATTTTGATAATTTAGAAAAAGCAATTTCTGATAAAACTAATGAAACGTAAATCAATTTGTTTGAAATTTTCTAGTAAATGTAAATGTTTTTTTTTTATTAGTATTTTAGTTTTTCAATTGTATAGTTTTATATACAAATAAGTAATTAATAAATCTAATAATTTAATTTATTTTTTTTAAACACCAATTTATTTTACTAATAATCAATAATCGGAAAATTAGATTTAGTTTTATTTTTCTGTATTATATTTTTTTAAGATTTAATAAAAAATATCTATTATTAAACAAAATAAATTTTGCATTTTCAAAAGCTTTATAACTCTCATCTTTTTATTAACCCAGTATCCCTTTTAAATCATAATTCTCTCGTTTTCCTAAGTAAAATTTAAAAAAGTCATTCCCTGTGTTTTAGGCTCCAAACAAATAAAAATCACAGCGATAAGTTCTTGTGAATTTTGTTTTTCTAGATTAGTGGTTTTGAAGTCCAAACAGAGTAAATTTCTGTTTGAGTATTTAATAAATACAATATTTAGGATTTATTTTTTAAAATTTTTTTTTATTTTCTTCATTTTTTTTTCTTTACTTTATATAATATCAATCATTATAATAGCATTAATTCTTATTTAAAATTAAAATATTCTTTGTTTTTTTGCTTCTTTACTTTATGTTTTTAAAAATGATTTTTTTTTTATAGATTTACTTTTCTTTTTATTTATATATATTTTTATTTAAATTAAACATAATTTCATTTATTTTCATTTTTCACAAAAAAAAAATTATGATACAAATTTATCAATTATCCTTAAATTTAAAAAAAGAAAAATTAAAAGAAAAATTATGATGAAATATCAAAAAAATATCAACAAAACTAAAAAAAAATTAAATAAAAAGAAAATTAAATTTTATTAGATAAAATTTCGAAAATTAATTTCACGAAACAAAAAAATAAAGTCATTTAAAATAATCCTAAAAAAAATTATGTATTTTATTAATTAAATTTAAAATATTATCTGTTTTTTTTTTTACAATTAATGAACATTAATAAAATATATTTTCTTTCGTATTTTTTTAAATAAAAAAAAAACTAATAATTTTAAATTGATAATTGAAAATATTTAATTTAAACTTCCCTTTTTTTTTTGGTAAATATAATTTTTGTCAATAATTAAATTTAATATAAGAAAAGAAACTTTTTTACTTAATACAAATTTTTCAATAAAACCGTCATGTTGGTAGATTTAGCGTATTATAAATACAAAAACTTTATTTTCAATCTTTTAAAAGTGAACACGTAAATAATGAATATTGTTTTCAGAAATTTTAATAAAGAATTTAAGAAAATTAAATTAATAATGCGTTAAGAAATTTATGGTGATTATGATTCGAATTAATAACAAATAGAAATTATTAGAAATATCGTTTCTTTAACAATATACATATATAATTTAAAAAATTAATTTTTTTAAGGCATTTTTGTTTACATGAGTTGAACAAACACTTTTGGTAGTACAAAAACCGTTTATTAGATAAAAGCGAAATCAAATTAACATTTCTTGCCTGATTGAAAAGGAAAAATTAGTTAATTTATATAACTCCTGGCAGTATAATAACATTATGTTTTTACTCAAAAGTACATTTTTATTGTATAATTTAATTTAATCATTTCTTTTTGAAGGCTAAAACTTTTATTAACTTGGAGGTCCAAAGCCTTAAAATTGTGCACAGGTATTGTAGTAATCCTTTAATTGCCAAGAAAATGTAAATTTTCTGAAGAAGACTTTAATTAAATTTAATTCAATATTATTTTTAAGCACTAGATTAATGAATTAATATCTAAATATATAAAATAAATGAATTAGAGCGAATACAACTTGAAAAAAAAACTAATTTAATTTAAAAAATATAAATTGTTTTCTAATGACTGAAAAGAGCACTTAATTTTCCAGCTTTCGTCAAAATACTTATTTGACAACAATTTCCGATAATTTGACAAACATTTTTTGTTTTCTGTTAAAATTTGTGTGTTAATTTCGACATTTTAACGAAAATTTGTCAAGTTGCGACAATTTGACGAAAGTTTTATGTTAATTTATTGAAAACTTATTATGAACTGTTAAAAATTTGAAATCTTAGTAAAAGTGTAATTATTATAATTGTTTATTTACTTAAACTAAAAACCTTTATAGACAATTATTATTTAATTAATATTAAATCTTGTGATCATCAAATGATTATTATATTTAAGAAAATTATTTTTTGTTATTTTGTGTTTTTTTTTTTTTAAATTATATTTAGTTACGTATAACGAAAATCCAGATACAGAACAAAAATGGAAATTAATAAAAGTTATAAATGTTCTAAAATGACAACAATTACAGTTCTGATAATGTAATTAATTTTTTTTTTTCGATTTAATACATAAAGTGATGGTACAAAGCAGCGGAATTGGATTATTAATATTATGATTTTAACTATAAATTTTCATTATTTCTATGTAATAATAATAATGGTTTTTTTTTGTCAATATTTAGATTTTTTTTTAAATAAATTTTCTTTATAAAAGCTTTTTTTTTTGTTTTTAATCTTAATTTAATACATAAAGTAAATATGTAATGTAAAATTTTTTTTTTTTAGTTTTCTTCTTTTTTTTCTATATATAAATAATGTAAAATATGCTTAAGTAATGCAAAAAGGCGACAATTACAATTTTTTATTAAAAGAACAATAAAACATGATTAAACTTTTTATTATGTAATATATTTGTAAAATTTTCTTTAAATATCCTTAAAGTTGATTCTTTGTTGATCTATTCGTGTTGGATTTCTATTATTTGCCAAAAGATAATAATGAACTGTAACCAGCAGTATAATTTCGGGCAAAATGTCCCACTCTTAACTGACGGCAACCTGGAAGAAGTATAGTTATTTAAATTCATTTTTTTTTTCTTCATATATTTATTAAAACAAATTTTTGTAAATTAAAAAAAAACCAAAATTCTTTTTTTTTTTTTAAATGAATTAAATTAAGAAAAAGAAAATACAAAATGAAATTAAGTAAAAATAAATACAAAAAGAAAGAAAATTTTCGTATGACAAAGCACCAACATCTAAAAAATTTTCTTTAATTTATATAAATTTTTGATTGTGTATTTTAATTAGCTTTTATTGAATTAAAAAATATTCCACAGAGCAATTTTAATTAAGCGATCACCAAAAAAAAAAAAGAAAGAAAGTGTAAAAATAGAATCAAAAAAAGAATTAAATAAATTAAAATTATTTCTCTAATTTTAAACTGTTTACTTTCTTTAAAAAAATATATTTTTTTATTGGCGCGTTAGTGTAATATAAACAAAGAATTAACAAACTAATTTTTGTTGTTGTTGTGAAAAGCGATGTAGAAGCAAGAAAACTTTTTGAAAGCAAATCTTTGAAACAAAGAATTATTGTATTAATTGAATATTTTCGTAATATATTATGACAACATAAAGTTGCATAATCATAATTTTCATCATTTTAAAAATAAAACTAAAGTATTTAGTTTTAAATTATCATTCGAGAGAATTTTTTGAAAATATTGTTCAGGCGAAATTAGTCAATTACCAATTAAGTTTTGGTAATTTAAACAGATTGGTAGATCAATATTCTTGACAATTTCGTTTTTTGAACACAATGAAGTGATAAATAAGAATATTCTCAATAAAATGAATTAATGGAATGACTTGCAATATATTTAATATAAATGTAAATTGCATTTGTGAAGAAGTAAAATATATGTTGTTGTATGTAATGTTGTGTAAAGACTTATTTTAACACTATTAATATACACTGAAAGCAAATGAAACATCACTTACAAGAGGTCACAATTAAAAGTATGAACTAAACATCCTGTAATATAATTGAAAAGAACAATACATTTCAAGCCGTAAAATACTCATATTAACTCATTTTGAATAATTTTGTGAATTATATGCAAAGGAAATTTGTAAACCTAATATTTGTTTGATTAACAATAAATAGATCGCATATTTGATGGTAGCAAAATATGTCCGAAATTTGTAAATTTTTTTACATCGTAATTTAAATTTGATATAAATAATTTTTTCTGAATCTATATCTTACGAGTTACATTTCAATAAATAAGAGTTATCCCTGTCGTATTAAGACTAAGGCTTAACCGTCATTAGGAGATTTTTAGTTAGCACTCTTTTCAGGATGTGCAGTAAAATGGTAAATAGATTCAAAAGAATTCGAAGATTAGATGTATTATGAATTTGGAATATATGGCTTTTATTGCACACCAAATAATTTAAAGATAAAATCATATTTTATAATTAAACATTTTTTTGTCAATTAAAGAAGGACTTCTGGAAACAATTTCTCTTTTTCAAAATGAAGTAAAAAAAAAATAGATAATCGTTGTTAGATGTTCAGTAAAAATAGATAATCGTTGTTAGCTGACAATTTTTTTGTTTTAATATATTTGAAATTCTACTAGGAACCAATCCCATTAATAATTTTCCTTTCACCATACATAAATTTAAGGAATAATCTAAACTAAAAATTCTCTTAAAACAAAATTCTAAGATTGATAATAAAATTACTTAAACTAAAAAAAGGTTATTTACAAGAGAAAACAAAACACATAAAACTTAAATTAACAACAAATACACAAACAAGAAATAATAATTAAATTTAAATTTTTAAAATTGAATAAATAAATCTGTTTACAAATTAAAAACCTTCACCCTTTTACATATTTTAATTAAATTAATATTTATAAATTAATATTAAGAAAAATAAATTAAGCTGCAAAAGAAGCCAATGGTAATAAAATATGAAACTTAATTTAATGAGCGCTGTAAAAAGCGAAAGTTAAAAAAAAATGTATTATTTGAAAAGAAATTTTTACGTACTGTTTTTGGTATTTATTGTTTTAAAGGATTTTTTTTTTATTTATTTATTTTTATGTTGGTTTTGATTAAAAGAAAATAGATTGATTTGAATAATTTTTTTTTGTTAAACGATGTTCACTTTATTTACGCTGATTCAGACGGGAAAGGCGTACTGGAAAAAAAATATTTGAAAAAAAAAATGGAAAAGAAAGGTAATTAATTTCATTTTATTAAACAATAAATTGTTTTTATTAATATTTCCGAATTTCAAAAACAATAATTTTGCAATAGCATACAAAATAACATACACGATCTCTCGCAAACAAACACACTCATTGTTAATAAAGATTACAACAAGAAAGAAAAAGAATTTGATTTAGTTAATTATTTTCAAAACTGGTCAATCTCGTTCCATGCTCTGAAAGAAAATTTCATTTTACTTTGTTAGTTTTCAAATACATTGTCTTGGGTAGTTAGGAGAAATCACAAAATACAAACGAGCATAATTATTACAGATTTACGAAAATATAAGTAAATTTACTGTAAAATTGTAATAAATTTAGTTATAACGATTATGTTATACGTATTTATAAAGGATTTGTCCCCAGGTTTAGAACAAATATTGAGCTTTTTGTTGGTGTGGTGAATTATTTTTGATTAGTACTTTTATCGCCTGATATTGTCCTGTACACAGTGGAACTTGGCACTTGTAATGTGTACCTTTAACACTAACACCTGAACTTGCTTAAACTTCTTATAATTCTCAATTAGCTCAAATTTATCTTGTATCCCCGGGAATTTTGTTGAAAATCCTTAAAAACACTTCGATTATTTTATTGTTATTATTATTAGGTAAAGTATTAAAATGGATTAAAATTGAAAAATTTAAATTACTGAGTTAGTTGTTATTTAGGTTATATTATTTTTTTATTTTATTTTTAGTTTTTAAATTATTGTTTATTTTTATTAAAATTGTGAAAATAAATATGTTTTTCGGATAAACTTTAACAAAAAAATGGAAAATTTAATTTTCATGAAAAATAAATAACAAAAATTATATACACAGGAAAAATTATTTAATTTTATTTCGAATTATTTAGCAGAAATATAAATTAACACAATTAAGAATTTGATTGATAAGCTTTTTTTAAATTTGTCCCTCCCCTATTTCATATCAATTCGAAATAGTAAATTTGTTTTAAAATATTAGAATGAAATTGCATCATAAGCATAAATTTCAATTTTTAATTAAATAAATATCAAAATGAGTATATTAAAAATATTTCTACCTATATTATTATTTTGAACATATTTTTTTTTACATATATTATGTGAGTAAAATAGTTATAGATGAAAAAATTCTGTGATATTTTTATATTACATCGATGATTATTTCCTAGAAAAATAATATAAAATAAGAAATATTAATGACTAATTAAATTGGTTTTTTTAAAATTAGAAAATAAGTGTAAATGTGTGTAAATTAAATAATAAAGGAATTCCATCAAAAGTGATTAATTTACATATTGATGATTGAACTTGTTTGTTAAAATATGTCTATTCAAATTAATTTATAAGTTTTATTGAAAAATTTAATTAATTTATAAATGAAATATAGATTGTTGAATTAAATAATGTTGTAATATGGTAAAAGTTGTGAAATTGTCGATTGACGTTTGAAAATACCAATATTAATTTTATAAAACTAAAAATCGGTTTCAAAACTTAAGAACTAATCATTGTAACTTCTTGAAACTGTTCGAATAATTTTTCAAAAATTAAATTTACATATTATTATTTATATCACATCTATTTTTCTAGGGAATTCCCTTATTTTTGCTTAAATTAGATACCTATAGTTTTCATAGCTATTAGACATGCAGTAACCAATGTATTTTTTAGTTCAAGCAAAATAAAAATATTGTTGAAATATATTAGGAAAACATAAAACTGTGTATATAATTTGTTCATTTGCTGTTTTTTTTTTGTATGTCCAAAAAATGATATTTAAATGCTACCTAATAAATTTTATACATTATGCTTTTTAATTGTTGGTTAATTCGAAAAATTCAGCAGAATAATTATTTGTAAAATTAGCGCGTTAATTTTTATTGGTAATATCTACAAGATGTAAATTTTTATGTATTTTTAAGAAATTATTTCAAATTTGCAATGCTTTAGGCGCAAAATATATTTTTAAAAGCTTTTAAAAATTCCAAAAAAAAAACACGAATTCTATAACATTGCAAAAGTACCTTTTCTTTTTAACACAATGTTTTCATAAAAAAATTTCTTTTATAATATTTAAAAATTGTTTTTTAAAATTAATTTTTTTTAATTTGATTTCTTATTTAAGTTTTTTTTTAAAGATATATAAATTAGTAGTGATTTTTTTTATATATAATTTGTTTATGATTTATATTTTTTTTTATTGGATCATAGTTGTCTCCTTCCTATGTAGATTTTGGAAAAATCTGAACTGAAGACGTAAATCAAGATCTTTTCTTACTGCGGACGAAACAGAAAAAAAAAAATAATGCAAATGATACAAAAATTTTGTTTGTTTGTAATTTTTGAAAATGGATAGATTTTTTTTTTTAAACAAATTAAGATGATTATATAAATTATATAAAATTGAGATTTCTGTAACAAAAAATTAGTAATAACAAAACAAAAATGAATAGACAATAATTTGTAATTTGGTTTAGTGAGAAAATCACCATTGTGCAAATTAACAAGAGTGCGATCCTGTTTCCGAAGAAAATCTTAAAAATTTTAAAAGAACATTTACATAACCACATACGCAGGCAATTTTTTTTTTTGACATTACCTAAACAACAATCTTTTTTTGTAAATTAAATATAAAACACAAAAATTTTGTTTTTGGGAAACATAATCAAAATTTAAAAAGCTTGAGAAATTTTTATAATTGGAATTTGATTAATTAAATGTTGTTGACTTTCTGAAATATATTGACTTAAATCATTTATTGACTAAAATCTACTTAAATCCGATTTTATGTAACCCATTTCTGTTAGCCCCCCTTCATGCTTTGCACCCTTAGCTTATGATTAATTAAATATAAAACTAGGTAATATTAAATATTCAAATTGTTAAAAGAGAGGATAAAAATGTTTTTTAATAAGTTTTAATTTCGAAAATCGAACAACATTCACTTGTGATTGAAACCGGTCTGAAAATATTAGCCATAATAAAAATTGGAACCGAATCTCTCATTTGTTGCAGAATTATATTTTTCCGCCGCTCCATTTAAATTACTTCCCTTATTTTTAAAATGAACACACTATCCATTTAAAAAAGTTTTCGAGATTTTATTGCGAATGTTAAAATTAGAAAATACATAGTGTAATATATTTTTAGCACAAAGTTATTTGCATAAGTATTTAATATTTAACACAAAGGTCAATGGTGAATTGGTTACAAATCATAGTACCAAATTCCAATTTAAAAATTTTCCGTTTATTAATATTGTCCTAATAATATTAATTTCTATTTATTTTCAATAATTGTGTGGGTGGAAGGAAAATAAAAAATTCAAAAATGCTTGAGGAATAAAAATTATATTTGAATTATCAAAAACTTTTGTTAATTGAATTTATTAGCTAGTGATTCCCGGAATAATGTGGCATATTATTAATAGTGTTCCATACGGAAGTATACACTTGTTATGGATTTTATAATAAGTGTTGGCCAATAAATTTATATATGATTTGGTGTTGGTTTTTTAAGTACCAAGGTTTCTAAAAGAAGGAAATTCTAAAAAAAATTTTTTGTTAGAAATATTAATTCTATATTGTGTTGCTGTTTATATGTTTATGTCGGTTTTTTTATTGTCTTGTCATCACTCACGTATGTGATTTAAAGATGAAATCACCAATTGGTTTAAACAATTTGGTGTTCATGAACGGCCAGGTGCGATCATATGATCATCTTCATTATCACTATCATCACCATTACCTCCACCACGTATTACAATATTATCAGGATCGAAATCAACATCATATTCTGGTAATTGTCTTGTTGGAGATGGTGAAGGTGATGGTGTTAATTGATGTGGTGTTCGTAATAAATTACGATGATTTCTAACCGATGTTGGTGATGTTGGTAATTCAGGTTGATTAGCCGGTGCTATTATTAATTTTGGTAAATTTGGCTTCATTTTTTGTACACGAACAACTATATTTACATATACATACACACATAACATTATTTAGTTGTTTTGATTATTTTCGATTTGAAACAATAATTTTTATATACAAATTGGAGGAAATTGTTAAAAAAATTTAACAAAATAAATTTCGTTGTTTTTTTCGGATAGTACAAATATAAAGTTTAAGCAAAAATGGATTTGGAAACGAAATGGAAAACTGAATTTTATTAGTACAAAATATATTGAATATAAATGCAGAAACAATCTATTTTTATTAGAGATGTCAATTGGGATGGAATGAAGCAAAAAGCTTTTACTGGATTGAAATGAAAGTTATTTTTGTTTCAGTTTTAAGTGGATATATTCTATTTATGTATGATATAAAATTTAAAATCCTACATTTTTGTTGGGGAATTGGTTCCAGAAATTAATAAAAAATATTAAATATTTCTCATGGTAGTAAATATAATATTTTAACAGATATTTTAATATTGAATATTATGGAAAACAACATAACAAAACAATACTTTACACTATGTAAAATTGTTTCATTTAAAAATTGAAACAGTACGGGTAACAAAGCAAGGGTCAACAGTCATATTACCTTAAATTGAATTAAAAATTTTGCCAATTATATAAAGAAAATATATATTTTAAAGAAAATGGACCCAAATTAGGCTTAAAAAAATTGGTTAAACTTGTACTTTAATTTGATTGAACTATAAATATATCCCACTTATTAATGTATAATATATGTGATTATTATTGGTATTTTTTTTTGAAGAAGTTCAGTTACTTTATGGATATGTAAATTTATTTTCGCAAAATTTAAATTTTAGTTGAAATATTCCAATAATTAAATTAAAGTACAAGCATAATTTTTGCCCACAATTTCTTTAAAATAAAAATTTTCTTTATTTATTTGTATAATTATGTTTTCCTTTATATTTCTTTCTCTGAATCAGAATGAACAACACCAATATTATTAACTGATGATGATTTCTGAGCAGAATCAAGTAAATTTATTTCATGCTGATTTAGAACATTTCCCTCATGATTATTTCCATCACATAATTTAAATTTCTCAATATTTTCAATGAGATTTTTACAATGATCATCGTTAATGGAATTATTATTTATTGTTGTTGTTGTGGGTGTTGTGGTCGATATTGCATTAGCAGTAGCATAATTTTCAGTGACATTAATTGGTATGACAATAGATGATATTTTAATGAAAGGCGACTTATTTTTATTATAGAAATTTTCATCAATTTTAATTGATGTTGATGAAGAATCTTTAATTGATGATTGATTTTCATTTTTTGGCAAATCAGAAATTATTAATGTTGATGACGATGTATATGATGAAGCTACAGTTGATGACAACAATGATTTATTTAAATCAATTGTTTGTGTAGTAGATTCAGCAGTAGAAGTACAAATACCTTTATTGTGCATAGATGATTCACCTAAATATTTATGTTTGAAATTATTTTATGAATTAGTTGATAGTAAAATGAAGAGAAATAGTAATAGTATAAGTTTTAGAAATTATTTTAAATGAAATTAAAAACCAACGATGTCCTGGAAGCTGTAAGAATTTAAAAACTTAATACTAAATATTTGGGATTATTGAAGTTAATGATGAAATTCTGGTCTCCTAGATTTAAAGGAATAATATATACATTTGTTTTTTTGGGTTAAAACAAATAATTATTTGGTTGTGCTTACTTCTGTCGATGTTGCGTTGTAAATGACCTGCAACTCTATGACGTGCATCGTTGTATTCCAAATGAAGACCTAACCTCAGCAGGGATGTATTCTTTTCTACTAAATCCGTAATTTCCATTTCAATTTTATTACCAAGTACTGACGATCTCTATTTAATTATTTAATTAAAATATTTTTTTTTGTTAAATAAATATATATATATATATTAATGTATATTTTTTAACCTGATTTGATGCTCTAAATTCTTCAATTGTTCTGCATTTTAATAAAGCTTTTACCAATACAACAATTGTCGGTGGGCTAATGAAATTTGTTTCAACATTTAATACTCTCAATGTTTTGCTTTTTTCAATTGCTTCAGCCAACAAAAGAGCATTTTTATCAGTTAAACCGACATTTGTCAATGACAGAACTTCCAAATGTTCATTCTCAGGCAGTGAATTTATTAGTTGAACAATTTTCTCTTCAGAAATATTCTAAAAATTAAAAAAAAAATAATAATAACATTTAATATAATTTGATAAAAAAATAACCCACTTTAATATTATTTAAATTCAAATCAATTAATTTAGGATCATCATCTTTAACACGTTTAATTGAATCTTCAACATCTGTTTTGTTTGGTGGATCCATTGGATAAACTTTTTGGGATGATGATTTTGTAATACCATCCCAACCCAAACCTATTGGTTGACCTTTATTAAGGAGTGATGCATGATATTGATCTTGATTCATCATTGAATGGAAACCAAGAATAGCTACAAAATGAATAGTTTTATAGTTATTGGAATTATTTAAATATTGGAAATTTTATTACCAGCTAAATCAATGATTTCTTCTTGCGAAGCACCACTTAATGCTTGTTCATATTCATTGCCCAAATCAATGGCAATTTGTTCATCAGCTTCTTTTTCTTTTGTTTCTTGTGGTGGTGGTATCCATTTTTTACCACGAACAGTACCTTTAACAAATGGTTCAAATTCTGGTACATCTGGTGTTTCTATAGCTTGTTTATTTATATGATTAATTAATGCTTTACGATCCAATGGACCAGTTGGTGATTTTTCACACTCATAACTGCATCTCTGATCTGGTGGTAAGAAATTGTCCTGTAAAAATATTAAAATATGTTATATGAAAATTATTAGGAAAAATTTTTAATTTTTACATTAATTTAATTAAATTTTTTAATGATTTATAAAATCTTAGTTCTTGTAAAATTTTATTTTAACTTATAGTATGGAAATAATTAAATAAAATATTTAATACATACATCTGGATCAACTTCTTTAGCTAAAATATTTATTTCTTCAGGTGATAACTGTGCCAGGAGTGCCTCAACATCAATTTCATCATATTCGCTTAAATCTTTGCCATAAAGTTTGGCAGGTGTTGTCATTGTTGTTGTTTTCGTTGTAGACGAGGTCTGAAATATATAAAATACAAAACATTTATTAAATAAAATTCATTAAAAAAAGGTTAATTAAATGAAATGACCGTTTCTTTAACTTGCAAAATGAAAAATTAAACTTAAAATATTATAAATATTCAATAAAACTAAAATATGAGCTCAAAGAAAACTGTTTTTTTTCTTATTAAATATAAAAAATTATGAAAATCCAATTATAATAATTCTTGTGTAAAATTTTCTAGGTAAATATTATGTCATTGAAGAAAATTACCTTAAGTATATTGGATTTTTAAAAAAAAATCGATTTCTTCGCCCACATACAACAAAAAGGTGAATTATCTATCTACGTTCATAAATTATAAAAATATTGAAAGACATTAAATTTATATTAGGTAGTTTTGGAAATAATATATACAAAGAACTTTCGGCGCTTTTATCGTGATCGTGACTCATGAAATTTCTAAATTTTATTCACTATATAATAAAATCAATTTTTTTTTAATAGAATATAAATACTAAAATATATAAGAAAGACAAAATAAAAATTTGAAGACAACATAAATATAAAAAAAGATGAAGGTGATTAAAAAAAAAATATTAGTGTTTTCCGAAAACTCTTTATAGTAATATCAGTTTTTTTTTTTTATTACAAAATTTGATGATACACTACAAAAAATAATATAATAGTACATAATTAGATTGTTTCATATTTATATGAAAATAATTGACATTTAAAAATATAACTTTAAACTAAAGAAATGACATTGAATGATTATTTCCAATTATAAATTATATTATGTATAACAAATAAAAACCTTTATAACTGAAACAATTTTAAAATAATTAGACTAGACGATGATGGAAATAATAATTAAATTTCTTGATATGAATTCTGTGAAAATTTGCCCAAATAATTTTAATATTTTTAGACAAGTTCTGATTTTGAATGTTAATCCAATTTGTAAATTCTCCTATAAAAACTCGATATATATTTTGCTTTCTACAAATAAAAATTTCGTCATTTCGTCAAATCTGTAGATATGATGTTTAGCAATCGAAATCAGAAAATATCTAAAAAAAAAGCATTTATCAGGTTTTGGCAAACTTCCGCAGATTTTTAAAATTTATTATTACTCTATTTATTAAAAACCAACCTAATAATTACGAAAATGAAAATTATATGGTGTAAAATCATTTAATATGTATGTATATTACATTAGAAAAACTATAAACTGGTAGCATTGATGATTATCGTTACAGCGGTTTTAAAACAATTATTGAAAATTAAATGACATTGTACCGATAAATATACATTTTTTATTACTACATATTTAATTTTGTTTGCTGGAACGTTTTTAAATAATTTGGATGTTACTAATAAATAAAAAATATTTAATTTTGTTCATAAAAACAGTTTATAGTCACCAAATGGCCTCAAATATTAACCAGAAAATTTCCAATTATAAAGTCGAACTACTGTACATTTTTTTCCTCTTAATCACGGCGACGAGTTGAATTCGTGGCCAAATTAATTACAGCATATTTCTCTTTTGAACAATGTTTGAAAAGCTGTATTTAAAGTATTCTTCTTTTAAAAGTATTTTTTTAATAATTAGGAACTATACAACTTTTTAATACAAGTTTAATTATTAATATCAAATATTTAAAATAATTTGAATATTTGGTAGAAACAAATATACTAAGAAAAAACAATATCAATAATGTGATAAAAATTTTTTTTTAATTAATAAAAAAATTTGGGGTCTAATATGTCCTTACTCTTACATCATGGAATCAAAGACGTTTTATCGAGAAATTTAAATAAAAATTACTTACTTATGAGACGATATCGTTTAGTTGTAAATACAATTTATTTATTTTAGAAAGCCAGTTAAAAAAATATATTTCAGTATATTCAAAATTTATTTCTATAGGAAGCGTGGGACATGATAAATTACTTTAATATTTATAGCGATTTTAAGAAACATTTGGTAATCAATAAATCTACTTTCGAATATTCTGCAGAACTTGAATATTTTTTAATTTACTTTATTAAAAATTTATAGATCTATTTATGCAAATAGCAATAGTACAATTTTCATACCATTTAAATTATTTAAAGTTGTAAAATTAATTTAAATAATCTTAAATACTAGACAAAAAATAATTAAAAACATGTTTTAATATTTAGTTATTAATTTTCATAAATTGTATGTAAATAATTAAAATACTCATTACCCACAATCCAATTTAGTCTAAGAAAACTACATTACAGAAAGTGATAACAAATTAATGTCTCATATTCTCATTCCGGGAAAATTTCTTTCACACCTTCATATTAGGAGTGGACTGGATCAGCTTCAAAACCAAAACTTTCAAAAAAGTTGTTTTCAAACAGTAGGAAATATTTACATTTTTTTATAATTAATTATGAATTGTCGGTATATATACATAATTATACAAAAGATAAATCTTAAAAAGTATATAATGACAGCACGTTTCTAGTGTATTAATAATTAGGTATTATAAATAATCTATAAATATGCTATTTTCTACAAAGTTATTCAAATAATGTAAACAAAAAAAGTATATAACGCTAATGAACTTAAAACTGACCAAACTAGTTAAAATGTCATTAAATTTTTAAAATGATTTAATACCATTTTTTTTTTTAAATTTGAATACATTATGTATTAAGGTAGCAGTAGAATTTGTATTAACATTGATAAAAATAACACATTATTGTAATATTTAACATTGGTTTTCTGTTAGTACTTTCGGTTGCATAGCCTGAAAAACATAACAAAAAGCTGTTGTCCACAAAAAAGAAATAATGCAATAACAATATATTTTTATGTTGCTTTAATTATAAGGGGTTAATTACATCCAAAAAATATGGAAATATGAATTTGTTTTATGAATTAAATCAACTTTCTTTTGAGCTTTTAGGTCATTTAATTTTTTCCCAGATTACAAACCACTGATTTATTATAATTATTTAAATATTGGTCAATTCGCCAATCTTAAATTAAAATTTTTTTTGAGACTGTAGTGTATTACCCCTTAGAGATAGACTGTTGCTATTGCGGTATATATTAGAAAATATAGGACAAAAAAACGTTAGATTGATTGCTACACGGTATATAATAATAATCTAAGTTTAAATGCACATTTAAAAATTATTATTTACTTCACAAAATAAGAAAACAAAATGATTCAATAAAAGTCAATACACCGCATTGTGGTGTTCTTTATAACATTTTTTTTTCCAACAGCACGAGGCCGTAATATTCACGATTATAAATTAACATAGCAGTTATGCATCTAAATTGTGTCGTGCCAATAAAATAAAATATAAATTTAATAAAATAATAAGAAAAAAGCAGGAATAAATATTTTTTTTCTGATTATGTTAACTTATGTTTCATAATTACAAATATCCATTATATTGTTTTTCTTAATATAAAATTACAAATCGTCAGTTTAATACAAAATTACAAATCGTCAGTTTATTTGTAAGGAGTTGTTTATCATATAAAAAATGGAAAAAAAAGTGAAATTTTCTTTGTAAATCTAGTATTTTTCCTATAAAGTTGATTAGCAAAAACAAAGCAAAATTTCGGAAAACCAAAATTATTATATTAGTAATTGAAATTATCAATTTTTGTAGCAAAAAGATATCGACAGATAAAATTATTTATTGCACACAAAATAATTTACCCGGGAAATATGATTTTATTTTGTGCAATTTAAAATTAAACCTTAAAAGTTTTCATAAATTCCCAGACTAAGCAAGATTTAAGGTGAAATCTCTTCAGTTAAAATTATGCACATTAATATGGAAAACGTGTTTTAGGGCATTAAAGTTCATTAAGAAGAAAGTGTTTTGTACATAAAAAAAAATTCAATTAAAGTAGAAAACCAGAAAAATTTATCAGTTTTTGGTTTGGTTTACTTTTCGACATAACTTATAGAAATATTTGTTTATGATTTTAGTATTTAAAATCTGGGTTAAATATTGAACTTATCAATTTGAATCTGTGATTGAAATATAAGTAGTAGTACATATAGTAATAAAAAATAAATTAAAAAAATTTAATGGAAATTTTCATATATAATTGCCATATTTTAACGAATTAAAATAAAATTTCACAACTTTTATTTATTTTTATAGTTATTTTATAGATTAAATTTAGTAGCTTAGTAATTAACAAAAACATTGATTTTTATTTCAACAACCTAACATTTAGGCTTAAAATTGAATCAGATTTTACTTATAGACACAATGTGGAATCCTTTTTATATAAAAAACACACCAATTAAAAAATTATAACTCTTTATTTATAGCGTACCAGGGACAAGAAAAGAAATTAGATAATTAATATCTATAAAATTAAGTTTTGTACAATGTAACCAAAAATAATGAATTGAAATATTTTGAATCAATTTGCTGTCCAGAAATTGTGACATAATCTATTACGGTAAGCTACTCCGGCCACTTTATATAAATTTATATTTATATGCTTCACAATAGCTCATTAATTTGCTTATTTTAATCCCCAAATTATTAATCTATGATTTTTAAAATAAGCTGATTTGATTCAATTTATTCATTTGATTGACCTCTATTCTTGTTAGGAATATATTTGTGGGTTTAATTAACAATATAATTTGGTTAAAGCAAAATGTAAATAAAATAAATTTATTTTTAAATATACGTTGCAACAATTAAATAAAAAATTACGTAAACTAATAAATATGGTATATGTAAAATATGTTTGAAAAGTTATTTAATTTTGTAATTACTTAAGCCGTAGGAAAAGAAAATATTGAAAAAGAAATTAGTTTTTACTTGTTAATACTTTCGACAACTGACCTTTTTTACTAAATGATCAATTAACACACTAAATTTATTGTTTCTCTAAAATTATTTGAAAATGCTTTACAACAAAAAAAAATTTATTATAAATTAAATTTCCAATTCGAAATTAAATATAGTTTTGAAAATTTCTGTAATATAAGTACTTTTTAAATTTTAATTAAAGAGAAAATCAACGTTTATTTTATTAAGATTTATTAAAGTTTATACAAGTCTTTATTAGAAAATCAACATTTTATTGACTTAATTTGAAATAGAAAATTAACTTTGTGAACAGAAAATTAGTTTTTTACTATATGTATAAATATTATTAATAACCAAATGGATTGGAATTTTTTATAACTTATATAGTGCAACTTGTATAAAAATTACAAAAAAATTACTATATTCGATATTTAATTCCAGATAAATTTAAACTTTTACGTGCATAAATAATTATAAAAAATTACATTATTCAAAAAAATTTAAACAATTTGTCTGGTATTTGAAAAATTTCTATTTTATAAAAAGTAAAAAATTGTCTGTATAATATAAATTTAATATTTCAAAGTAGTTTACAAAATTGAAGTTTCTCAACGTTTTTTTTTTTTTACATATTATTCTCAAATAAAATATGGAAATTTTAGCAGATACAAAGTAAACGATTGAAAGTAAAATTGATTTTTAAAATAATTGACATAAAATCGAAATAGATAAATCATATAAAATACAGAAAACTTTTACCAACTGGTAAAATTACTTTTAGCTCTTAATTAAAATTATAACGAACTGCCAAGGTTCACATATTAATACAAGTGGCGCACTTCCAGATAAATTAATTTCTTAATTATTGTATGATAGTAGACAGTCATCACAATAATAGGTCATCACTTCAATTCTTTAAGTAGGCGTTTTGGTAAAAAATAAAAGTTTGATGAAATATTTGTTGATTATAAATATATATGTGCTTGAAAGTGTTACGTAATTTCAAATTATTTATTTAATAAATATTTGTTAGAGTGGCCTATCCTACTGGTAGTTTTATACTGTACATAATAATATAAACACTCTTCATACTGACAGAGAAGCAAATTATAGAAAGGCCAAACTGTGTAATTGTCTGGTGTTCTTCCGTAGCGATTTATTTAAATTATATTTAATTTAATTTTTTATTCTAATTATGAAATTTTAAAATGTTTGATAATTGCAATGGGATTACGGTATGAAAACAACACCGAAATTAGATAAAAATAAACCCGCCAGTTTCGAGTCTTTGAATTTTTCGATCGTAGCGAATTAACTTTAAGCTTTAAATTGTTTACTCTGCTATAAAAGAGCAGCCTTATATAGCATAATTTATTTGTGATATAGTAGACATTATTTTACCAGGGTGCAAATATACAAATTCACCAAACATAATAAAAATAAATGTATAACAAATTCAACGAAAATAATAATCGAAACTTAATAATACTAATTATAATCAGCCTTTTATGTATCTATACTGCCATTTAAAAACTTGAACAAGATATTATATTCGAAATTATTCTATTTTTTACTCTGTTTGTGATTTAATTTTTTTTTGTGGCATTTTTATTTATTTTATTTACTCTGAACATAATGGAAAAATAATTACAATCCTAATTAAAATTAATCAGGTGAATGAAAAGCAAAAGAGACCTTAGAGAACCTAATTTTTTTTAGCTTTATTTGAACTTTATATATCTTTCTTATTGTTTCTTATTCAACTCTTAAACCCACATTGAAAATATTGTTTCTGAATAGCACAAGATCATTTACAAAATAAAAAAAAGCTCTATTAATTAGAAAATTGCGAAATTTTGCAGTATATATATAAACATTTTTTATTACCATCAATATACTTCAAAGACTTATGAAGTGTTTTTTTTTCTGCTAGGTTCAACGATTTATGTTTTGTACAAGTTTATACTTTCAAATCATGTTTTTTTTTTCTTCTATAGATTTTGTATTGTGGCTTGATGCTGTTTTTATGCATAAATTTTCTATTGTATAGAAAAAAGTTTAAATTTATAATTGTAAATAAGACAATCGAAAAACTAGTTTTACAAATAAAATTAAGAGGTATGACACTATATCAAGATTTTTATAAAAATTAATTGAAATTGAGTAAAATTAGTCAAGTCTTTCAAAAAAAAATTATATAAATTTAGTTATAAGAAGTTGTGAGAACTGTCATAATCAGTAATGACAGTACTTTTGAATTATTTACTTTAGACTAAAAACAAACTTATTTTGGCACAGAAAAAAGTTAACTATCATACCAAGAACATGGTTTCTGTAAAACTATAATAAAGTTAAAAATAACTGGTGATAGTTAAATTGTTTTTCCCCTTAAACAAGCCTTTATCTAATATTTAAGACAAAACTACTTTAATAGAAAAAAAGTTTAAATTTATAATTGTAAATAAAATTCTTTTAAAAGTTAATTTATGCTTTTAAATACATAATTGTAAGATATTAAATTGTAAATTTTTGTTCTTTTAACCCAAAAATTATAGAAAAGTGAATGGATTGACCTTAAAAGTTGCGGCAATGCTAAACATATTATTACAACTAATATTTTATATTGAAATCATATCTCAATTATAATCAATAAGAATATAGACATATAAATTTCATAATTTATATAACATCAGATAATAAATAAAATTAAAATTCGGTGAAAATGAAATTATTTATCTTATCAAAGTTTAAATATAAAATTATTAATATAATCATTTTATATTCATTTAGTATATTTTAATAAATTAAATTAAAAGTGCTTAGTCACATTTATTTGACCAATAATATTGTAAATAAATTGTTTAGCAAATCTATTTAAATTATCATATTTGATTAAGATCTTTTAGCAAATAGGTTGTTTAATATTAAATTTTTATCACCAATTTTCTTTGTTTACTCGTATTGTTTATTATAAATAAATTTGGTAAAATTAATTACAATTCCTAAATAGAATTTGCAAAAATTTGGATTTAATTACATTACAGTAAAGTAGAGTATCCATCAAGTTTTTACATTTTTTGTTTAATTTACGATCATATGGGCTTTACTCAAGCCACAAAAAAACAATATATTGCTTTTTCTATGTTGATTAAGTATACAAAATATAAATATAATAAAAAATAAATTTGTGTTTTTCTTGTACCACTTTCGACAAGTGACCTTTTTACTTAATGATCAATTAACACACTAAATTGAGTCTACTTATTAGTTTTCTAAACTTATTTGAAAATGCTTTACAAATTGAATTTCCAATATAAAATAAATAGATTTGAAAAGTTTTGTAAACTTAAGTACTTTTTAAACTATAATATAAGAGAAAATCATTATTTATGTTTTAGTAAAAATTTTTTTAATTAATTTAAATAAAAACTAATAAAAGTGCTTATTACAAATTCTACACCTGATTGTATTAATTTGAAAAAGAAAACTAATATTGTATGTAAATTATTTTATAGTAAACACAAAATTAATGCATTTGCAGTATTTTTTTATTTCAGTATTTTTTTTTATTTAATAATAATTTTATATCCCTCAAGTTTTTTCTTAATTTTCACAATTAAAATATCGAAACATAAACTTTATGTTTCGATATTGTAATTGTGAAAATTATGAAAAAGAGTTATTTTCTTTTTAATTTTTAAATTATATGCTTAATAAATAATTATAAACAGTTTCCAATTTACCACAAAATCCGCATAAAAATTGTATTTAATAATTTCAAAATATAATTTGAATTTTCTCTATAATTCTTCTCTTCTGTTTAAATATAATTTAAGAAAAATGATGTTAAATTTAATGACTATTAGTGTTTTCTATATAAAAAAAGCATAAATGGTAAAAAAGAAAATTGAGTTTTTATAAACCGACATTTAATAAAATTGTGGTAAAAAATATTAATATAAAATAAACTGTTAGTAAATCGTTTTAGTTTAAAATGCGTTTATCATATTTATATTTATTAAAGTTTTTTTTCCCGTAAATTAATACCAGTTTCAAAAAATTTACCATCTTTATTTAATATTGCCAAATTTCCTTTTTAAGATACCAACCGGAAATTTCTTAACATATATAAATATTATTTTATATTAAATTCAAATTTCTGAAGATTAAAATCATTAAGTAACTATACTGAAGAAATTTTTTTGACTGACTCTAACCTTAAAATATTTAAATTAAAAAGTGAATTATATTTGAATTTATATTATACTATATAATTTAATTTAATTATATATCTTATCAAAATTAAATTGAAAAACCGTGAGAACACTTTCTTTAACAAATTTTCATTTATATTTTACTTTTATTTTTGTAATATCACAGACAGAAGTCTACTTTTCCAATTGATATTCTCTGGGCATTTCATAATGACGCTAATTTATACATAATAGAAATTGTAAAATTCACACGTTAATTACTCACGCGTCATAATAATATATATACTAAAGGTAAAATAAAAAATAATTTCAATTGCAAGGTAAACATAAATATAAAACACATATTTGCTGATTTGATGGCCATCGCCCCCTCATTTTACAATAAAAAAAAAAAAAAAAACTGAAATAAATCAGCAAAATTTTTTTTTTTTTTAAATTTAGAAAAATCGTGAATGAATTTGAAAAAGAAACCGAAATTGGAAAAAAAAAGTGTTAAATGCTAGACATATTTTTTTTTTTTGAGGATTAAGACATTTGACGAAAATGATTAGCTTAGCTGGATTAATTTTTTAGACAATGAATATATATAAATTTGTTCCGTTCAATGAACGATGATACACACACCTTCTTCTTGCTGACACGATTGTGTTGACAATTATATTGATTTTTGAAACAAAACCAGAATTGTATTAGCCATGGCAACTTTTTCATGAAAAAGTATTTTATATATAATTATAAATGAATGAGGAATTGATTTTTTTTTTATTTCCTGCCGGCAATTATATTTTGCACGCGACTAATAAATTTTTATAATATCTTTTTAATACAATATATTTTAAAATCAATTGTAAATCTTTCTGAATTTTTATATTTGCAAAATTTAGAATGAAAAAGAATATTTATTGACAAAATTAAATGATGCAGAAAATAAATAAAGATAAAATTTTGTATATTTAAATTAATATTTAACCTAATTAATTCTATTAAATAACTATAAATTGTTTTTTAATTTAATTAAATGAATATATGAATTTAAATAAATTTAACTTTTCAATTATTTTAACAAATCTAACTAAATTTTTAAAAAATTGGTTTGATTTAAAAGGCCATCAAATAAAAAATGGATTCTATTCAAAATTTATTACAATTTATGTTTTTAAACAAAGAATTATTAATAAATCAAATTAGTTTATTATGTATACAAGGTAATAAAATAGTCTAACCTTCATAAATCAGTTTCAATTACTAAACAATTAGGAACTAACTATTAAAAAAATAGTAATGAATATTAGTTTTACCACATTAGGATTATGAATTATATTTGAAAATATTAATTATATATAATAATTTTGTAGTAGACAAATTAATTTGTATTATATTTAAAATAAAAAATAATTATTTTAGACATTAATTCCAGGAATTAAAGTTATTATTGTGTATTCAATCTGTACTCAATATATTTATTTTTTATATAAAAATCTAGTTGAAAATTTAAATATTAAATAATTTTCTATCTTTAATTAGAACTTCCTCAACTTTTTACTATTTAAATATTAATATATTAAAACTGCCAGCTGTGCTAATAAATTATATTTAATTTATTGTGACTTTCAATTTCTCTTTTCAAAATATTATAAAATTTAATGAATCTTATACTAATTTCATTTTTTATTATGAATATATGTTTTTTAAAGAAATTTCATTGATAAATCTTGTATGTTAAAAATGTTCAAAATTTTGGTTTTGCTGGATTTTAATATAGTTAAATATTTCTTATAATAATAATATTTCGGTTTACAATTGTTCATTTATAATTATCCTAATAAGGACATTCTACAAAATATATTACTTATCATTGCCCAAACTTATTGTGGCATTAAAAGATGGAAACAGAATTAAACTTGTAAAATTTCTAGTTACATCGTTTATCCTTTAAGTTTAAAGTTCAATTGAATCGCAATTTACCTAGAAATATTCATAATATGTTATTTATTTTGATTGTAAATAATAATTTAAATTTAAATTAAAACAACATTTTTGCGGTTTACACATAAATAATTTATGACATAATCAAATTTGAAAAAAAAAAAAAATATTCTCGATAGAAATTATGAAATTTTGTTAATCAATTTTTTTAATTTACTAATCAATTCAATTCTAAAAAAGTTATACACACCTAATAAATTCTATACAACAATTTTATGTATATTTTGGATGTTTTTTTTAAAGCTTGTGTAAAAAAAAAAAACAGAATTTATAAAACTGGAATTGACGTAATCGTTTTATAGAATCTGGCTTTTTATAACTATTATTTTTTCAATTTATATGTTTTCACATGATTTCATCAAATTTTATAAATTACTTTTGATTTTGTTTACAAGAAATTTAACTATTTATAAAGTTTTAATTTAAGATTTAGGTAAAAAAAAACAAAATTATTAATATTTCAGAGGTTATGGGTGAATGACAAATTCATTAGTCGAGAGAAGGAAGTATTTATCTCAAACTCCCGTCCAGAGAAAATCAATATACAAAACATTTATGAAAAAAACTATGTCGTCATCATAATATGAATGAGAAATTTTTAATTTCTTAGCACTTTAATTAACAAATTGATGATAACCATTTATCATAATTTAATAAATTCACATTAAATTAATGCTTTTATTTAAATAGTATTGGATAATCTAAGATAAAATTTAAATAATTTACAAACCTCCATTTTTGTCTTCAGTAAAATGTAAAAATATAAAATTTAAATAAATCCTTTTTCGATTATAATATTTATTGCACTTAGATTAGAGGTGTTAAGAAAATGGGTGTGTAACTTAAAAATTCTTTAATCACTTTAATATTTCACTACTGATTATTTTTTATGCACTGCTAAATAAAGCAGTTTGTCAAAACTATTTTTTTTTATTAAATAAATGGAATGAATTTGAATTATTATTAAGGAATGTTTTATGTGTGGTTTTATTTTTTGTTAATAAATGAAAAAGTAAAAAAATCACTCCTTAACACCGCGATGTATAATTTTATTTAAATAATTTTAATAATATATGTTTTCTTTTGTGCACGAAAAAATAAATGTTGAAGTTTTAAAGAAAAGTGAAGTTTCTGAAGTGGGGAAGTTGAAAACTAACGAGTTATAAGCGTCATAAAATGAAGTAAACTAATTGGAAATAAAAGAAACGAATAAAATGTTTAAACGAATGCTTTATTACCGAATGTAATATTAATAAATAGCCATCAAGTAAATACCCATTAAAACTAATTTTTGAAAGATTGGGGTTTTCAATAACAGTTTGCTACTAATTCTTATAAACTAAACAATTCTTATAAACTAATTTATTAGCAAATTCTATTGAAAAATCTTGCACCTTGGCGGTTTTATGAAAAAGAGGCATGTTTTGTTTTTAATAAAACACGAATTTGTAATTTTTATGTGCGCATTGACGTTGCACAGATAAAAATTGAATGTGTGTGATAATAGTTTAATGTGCGCAATGATATTAGTTTATTAGTTTTCAAACAAAATTTCAATTTATTGACGTTTCTTTTGTGTTGGTAAAATTGATAATACAACGAGTATTAAAAGACGATGCGATACATAAATAAATACATTACGTCGAATAGAACTGTCAATCTAATAAGAAACAAGGAAATATGACATTTCAAACTATCGTTTATTTTACGCAAATTTTTTAATTTTATAAAAAAAAATTAAATTAACTATAATTTACATTTGTCCTTAAGGAACATTATTTTATTATTTAAATTTATTTTTTATTTCTAAATTTTATTTAAGAATATTTTATATATTATGGACGAATAAAATTAACTAGTATATAAATTAGTTATATTTTATATAAATTTGACTAATTGATATTATGAAGTTAAACGTCAGTTACATACAGGTTTTACTTCCAAACCTGTTAACTTAACAAAAATGGGGTTTAAAAAGTACACCAAAATGTTAAAAAACTGTATATTTTTTAACATTTGTAAACATGTAGAAATGTGAGTATCAGTATCAGAGTATGTTAACTCACTTTAACTAAAAACTGATATAAACAAATATTAAAAGTAAAGTATATATGTTTGGTAAAAGTATTTGTTTAATTTTGTAAGATAAAAGTATATTTTTAATAGATTAATAGATACGAACAACTTCAAAAATATATCAAGTATGAAACATGAGATTAAAACATTTATTATTAATTTCGTTGCTATATTCTTATTTCCGTATGACAGTCATTAATATCATAATAATCAAAACATAAAGCTAATACTATAAATTCAGTCTTACAAAAATGTTCGTGGTTGAATTATTTCCTAGTTCTTAATTTTAAAAAATCATTAGATTGTTAAACCAACCAAGCCATTACTTAAAGAACAATAAAACAACATTAAGGTAAAAAAAATACTTCTTCATGTTTATTATATTAGGGACTTGAGTAGACCCTTTGTTATTATTGTTTACAGAAAAGCATTACGAGCAATGAAGAAACCCCAAAAACTGTCATTTGTTGGAATTTGTATTTAAACAATATATGTATGTATATATTTGGTAGTTTGGAAATCATTGCAACATTTAATTTCAATTTATATGTGAAGCATAAACAAACATATTTGGTAAACGTAGGACCTAGGTAAACAAATTGTGTAAACTATTTAAGTTTTTTTGCTTTGAGTTAAGAAGTACGTGCTTACAAACTTATAGTTAGGAAGGGCATCCCATTTGTTGAACTTAATTACCACTAGGAAAATCATCCCATTTTCACTTTATTTCCACCGACAATTAATAAGTTAAGAACATTTTAAGAACGTTTTATTCATACATTTTATTAATTCATGGTATTTTCATTTATCCGAACATCTAGTTTACAGCTTTTGTAGTATGTACGGTATGTATTTATTTTTATTGTTATTATTTAAGAATGAAGCATAACTTAAGATTCTTATAAGAGTTAAAAAGTCATTCCATTTTACTAATTTTTCGTGATGTAGCTATAATAAAACTATATCACCTTTTTAATTTTATACCTTTCTGTTCCATCAAAGAAATTTCATTTCTGAAGAAAGGATAAAAAAAAATTTAAATGTTTTCTTTTTAAAAAAAAAAAACTTTTTATTCAATATTGTTGCTGAAAGTATGCAATAAAATCTTTCTTTTTATTTTTTTATTATAATTTGCAAAGACATAATCATTAAATATAATGAATTTGAGAATTTTTTCTAAAATTTATAAAATTTTAGAAGCGAATCATTATCTAATCATAAATTGAATAGTGAAAAATTCAAACTAATTCATTCAAATTGTTGTACACAGTAAATAATGGAATTTAATCTGATTTGTTTTTAATTAATTTATGTCAATTTAAAGCACGTGAAATGAAATAGTACTTTACCAGAACATTAAACATATTCTATTTCTCTTTTATTTATTTTGGAATTAATTATAATCTGAAATTCTTACTTGACAATTTAATTTGCCTTAGATTTAGATTAGCAAAATTCTTAAAAAGAATCTAACTTTTAACATACCCTGTCTACAAAATTTTTTTACACTTTTGGTAAAATTAGAAACCGTAAATATTTAAGATGTTAACTGAATGTATTTTTTAAATGTAATTCTAGCGTATAGAAAATTAAAATAAATTATATGTACTTATAAAATAGTTTTAGCCTTTAAGAGGGCTGCTGTTAAAATAATTAAAATTTTAAATTTAAAACTATGAAATAAAATCATTGTTCAGCAATATATAAAAAAAAATTTAAAGCATATGGTTTTTATAGTGAAACTGTATTGTAAACTTTTAACAAAATCTTAATTTTCAAACAACGATTTTATTTTAAATTCGTAATGTTTTTGTGAAAACATGAAAATTTCATCTATTGATTTTATAAAAATTTAATTCATTTTTTTGGTATCGTATTCTTACTATAGGTACTTAAAATTTAAAATTTTATCTCGTTTTAAATTTAATTGAATGTGACCAATTTCATTGCATTTCATTTCAACATTGAAAAAATTGTATATTCTCGTTGTTATTTCTACAAAATTCTTTTATAAGAACCAAAGACACAGGCTGATATCATTCAAAACTTTTTGTATATTTAATTAAAAGTTAAGAAACAACCTGAATATCACCATTACTTGTGTTTCCTATATGTAATTAAACAAGAAAATTATTATGTATACGCGCGAATAAGAAAGTTTTTTTTTAATTTTTTTTTATATCGAATTAATTACGAATAAATTGTGACAGAAATAACTAATTAAAGAGGTGTATATACATATAAATAAATTGTTAAGAAAATTACCAGATTCCAAGATATAATAATAATAATATTATAATAAAAGAAAAAGTTGCATTATGTTTGTATAAAAGATTTAAATGAAAATCTTAATTGAAAACCAAATGAGAAAAGTAAAATATACATGAAAAAAAATGAAAGATACTTTGGGAAAACAAATAATGATGATAATTATTATTTAAATTGGACTTAAAGTGTAACAATGCGAAAAAAAAAGAAAGAAGAAAATATTATTTTTTTTTCATAATGGAATAAATTATAATATCTATTTATCAATTATGCTCAGAAAAATATATCTCCAAGTTTAAAATTTATGCAATAATAATAACATAATTATTTGCTTTTTATTTTAATTTTTTTTTAAATTTTTTTTTTAAGTAAAAAAAATCATGTTTTTTCTCGGAAATACAAATTATTTAAAATAAAAATTTATAATTTCTTAAGAAATTTTAATTGAAATCATTTAATCTGATTTGAAAATGTAGTGAGAAACAGGCCACAAACAGAATTATTTTATAATTAATTTGTCCATAAAACGAAGTAATCAAAAACATAATAAAGAAATAAGATTTTGAATTATTTTTTTTGTAAAAATATTTCATTCTTTTTATTGTTCTATAATTAGGAAATTATTCATTTTGATTGGCTACATTAAAATGCATATAAAATGTAAAAATGTTCACACCTTTGTCACATATAATATCCGATATTATTTATAAACTGTTTGTTAACTAACTTGCCTGTCTCAATTATCATTTCAATGCCAAAAGTGAATGAATTCTTATTTTCACTTAATATTTATTTTATTCATATTCTATTTATGTATAATTTTTGCGAGAAAGAAAATATTTATTTATTTATTTTTTTCAAATTATTATGCATATTTATAAAGTGAAGAAATTCCAATTAATCTGCGAAAATGGTGAAGAAAAATAAATATCCTTGTATGAAAATTAATTTGTAAACAAGTCAATTCAGGTAGAATGTATATATATATTTTCTGGTTGAGTTACTTGTAATAATTATTAAAAATTATTGCTTACTGAATGAAGTAAAACAGCAATTTGTTTTTAAGATTTATGATCTGTGAGCATCTGGGCGAAAATTTATTTAGGAAAAAATTGGCGATGGTGGTTAAGTAGGAAAAATTTGGCGATTACATTGCATTTTATATAATGATCAATTTATTTATAATCTTAAAAAAAATCTTTAAATAAAAAGCATTTTGTGTAATTTAAGACTGAGAAAATGTGAACGGGTTAGGTTTAGGCTCTACGGCCTAGGTATTTGTTATTTGCTAACTACTAATGTCTGATTAATAATGTCATTAAAGTTTCACTATATAATTTTCAAATTAATATAATCGTCTTTTTGCAAATTTAAATGAGCAAACAATTTTATTCATTTTTAAAATATAGACATTTGCAGACATTTCCAAATGCAACTATGTCATTAACAGGATTAAAAAACTAGGACTTGCCTAATAAATTCTGAAAAATAAAGAAATTTATGGTCTCTATAAAATTAGTATGTCCAATTTACAATAGAATATTATGCTGAGGAGACCCTTAAACGGAAGCTTAAGTTCTTTAATTTTAAGCTTTAAATTAAGCAGCACTTGCAGTGGTAAACATATATTAAGTATATATAAGATTAAGAATTTATAAAAAAATATGTGATAATTTTGTGATAATTCACAAAATTATCAATTATTATTATTTTTTAATAGAGTCAAGTTAATCAGGACGAAATACATATATCAAAAATGCAAATAGTTACATGGAATTTAAAGTACATTTTAGTTACATTGAATATAATGTAGGTTTATTAATCAAAAGGATATAATTTTAAAAATTAATTTTGTACAAAATATTTTAATGATTGTCATCACCATTAGTAAGATTAAAATAAAGATTTATACTAATGTAATTTTATTTTTAATCTGCCATCTTCAAAATGATTTAAATCATATATTAAAATATAGTCTACGTATTATCTTAAAATAAATGTAATGTAAATATACATTTTCTTTTTATTAACATGAAAATTTATGATGAATTTTTTGGCAATAATTTTTAACTTTTCTGTATAAATTAACAATTTGTATAAAAACATTTGAAACGATTAATTAAAGACTTTCCTTTGATGAAACATTAAAAGTGAATAAAAATTGTTTATTTAATAATTAATAATATAAAAATAATTAGCAAGAAATCCTTTTATTTAATAAAAACAACCTTGCAATAAAATCTTATGCCAATATTATTTTAAAATTATAATTTACAAATCTCAAATTCTTGTAAATTACAAGTACTTTTAATTATTAATAACTTTTATTGTCTACTAAATTGTCAATCATTATTCGATAAATTAGTTTTAAATTTTTCATTTCGACAAATCATTATTCAAGGAATCCGTTTTTAATTTGCCATTTTTTAAAGAAAAACTCAAAACGTATTAAAAAGAAATTTTCTTTCATCGATGCAATGAATTAAAACCACAAAACCTATAAATTATTTATATATTTTAATTATAAGCTTTAAAATAAATTTATATAATAAAAATTCTTTAAATAAAATAATATTGAAAATAAATTTTTCTTTTTGTATATAATAATTTATGAATTTTCCATTTGTGAAAACACAAACACATGCTGTGTAGAAAAATATAGGCGAGGCGATTTGTGAAATTTTTTTTAAATAAAAACAAATACTCTTTATTCTTTAATATACCAAAATCTCTTTCTATTTAATTAAATTATCTCTTATATTTACTCTTAAATTGAATTTTACTCTTTTTCTTTTATAGAAATATTTTCCAATTTCCCACTATTCCATGAAATTTTTTTTGTTTTTATAATTTTCATTATGCTGTTGCGCATGTTGACTTTGCGCATCCTGACCAATATAATTTGGCAATAATCCAAAGGTCTATACTTGGAGATCATCGGTCCGTGTTTATATCGTTTGAACGAAAAAATTATTTATAACTAATCTGTGTGAGTTGTTCAGTTTTTTTTTTTTTATGTTTTCGAAAGAATTATAAATATATGTATATACAAAAAAAAAGGAGGAAAACGAACAAGAAAAATAAGTGAAAAATTTAAAAAAAAAATCATTATTAAGAGAAATTTATTTCGTATAGAAAATTTTGGTGGAAAAATAAAACATGATCAACACAGACTTTAGACAAATTTGTTGAAGAAAAATGACTACTGAAAAAAAATTATTGGCAATCAATTTTTTTTTAGTTTCCTTTGACTATAATATTGATGATGTGAATGATCTTGATTTATGGTGTTTGAATTGTATCTTAAAATGTTAATGCATGTTTTTATGAAAAGTTACAAAAATACAATTATATTGCAAATATATTAGCCAAATGATTTAACAATTAAATTTTCTTTATTAATAGCTATAGTTAATATGTATTATAGTTTAAAGATTCAAATTTTATCTGTCAACATAATTTAATTTTAAGGTGCAAATTAGGCAAAATTAATGTCCTTAATGTTTGGGATATATATGGCCATGTCCACTTAACAAGCTTAGTCACATACGGCCGGTTGTCATATTTGACCACTCTAATGACTAACAGTTTAAAATGAAAATGACGGAAAGTAATCACTTAAATCATTTTGTTAGTTTCGCCATTTTTTAAACATTTTCGTTGTATGCCATATTTTGTTACAGCTGTAGTGTTAGCTGAGGCCTTGTTGTTTTGGAAGTCCCCTAACAAAGTTATATAGAAAGTAAATTCACTTTTCTGTTAGAGATAATTATACGTTCTCCTGTTCACTTAGATCTGAAGTCATTTCATAAATAATAAAGGAAGCTATTTATATAATTTCAAGTCTATTTTTCTTTTTGAAAAATTACATTCTTTTATTTGGTCCTTTCAACTTAATATTTTATGTACAAAATTAAAATATTGGAAGATTTTTTTTATGACGTTTTCAATTATTTCTTTGCCAAATTTACAATTTTATAAAATAATCTAAAAGACAACGAAAAACAAAAATCATACATCTACCAATAATAAGAATTTAAATATATAAAAAAAAATTGATATATTTTGACGTGTTAATTCTTGAAAAATATTTTCAATGAATTTTTACATATGTGGAATAGGACGAAAATAATTAAATAATTTTATAATATTCATAAAATATTTATAAATCTTTTTAAAAAAATTATTTTCTTTATTATTATATATTTTTGCAATGTTACTTTTAATTTGTTTGCCAATTTGTTTCAATATAAATATAAACGATATGAACTTCTGGCTGAACTCAGCTTTTAGCCAAATTTTTGCTAAAGGATTTTATGAAAAAAAAAAAATATCAAAATTATAATAAACTTAATTTAGTGAAGTTAAAGTAATTAACATTAGATATTCAAAGACTAAAGCTAATGGTATCTTAATCTATGTAAATTAGAAATATAATTGAGAACTTATTTATCCATCAAAATATTTCTTTCTAGGGAATTTACTATTCCAATTGTAGAATCCACATTCATCGAATTAGTAATGTAGATAACTTGACTTAATGTTGAAGATATAATTTTCAAGTAAAAGGACAGGCAAAATTTATTTTAATGGATTCATATCTATAATTGACAATTTATATTTCCGAATGGGATTCCTAGAAAATTAATTGTACAATGGTCAACAAAATTAATACATTCACGTATTACGTCCAACATAATTTAAACTAAATTAACCTAATTTATGAATTTTCACTTTATAAAAAAATAAACATTTTTTCTCACAAAAAAAAAAACAATTCAAATAAATAATGTATATGTTAAATTTAAAAAAAAAATAGATAGATTATGTACAATTTTGTATTTTTTAACACAAATTTATTTGTTCTATTTAAAAATATTTAATTTTTTTTTTTTTAGACAATTGAAATATTTCATGTTTTCGGTATATCAAACTATATGTTGAACCACTACAGAGTCAGGTTAATAATTCATAATTATTAATTAATTCTAATTTTAAATATGATTAGTATAATATATTTTTAAATCACTATACATATTAACATTTTAGTAATAGACATTAAAAGATATTTAAAAAAAAAAAAATTAATAATAATGAAAGCTAAAGAGTCATAGACCTTTTTTGTTTCATTAATGTTTTAAAATTAAAATTTTGTTAAATGTTATAGGAAATAATATTTAACGTTACATTATTTCAGTTGTCGTTTTTTCATAATAAATGTTTTAAATTTTAAAGGAAAGAAGAAAAAAATTAATAGCGGGTACGACAACCTTTTCTTTACGAATTCTCTAAGTTTAATTGTGAAATTTTACATAAATATTTTAATAAAAATTTAAATATATTAAAATAAATAATTAATATTAGTCCAAATTATAGCACAAACATATTAATTCTATTTGATTAATTAAAATTAGCTTAATTTTTTGAATATTAATTGTAATTTTTTTACTAAGATTTTAAAACATTAATAAATAAATAAAAAAAAGATTTTTAAAAATTTAATAATCAAAATATATAATTTTCATACATGATTTTCTTTGATATTTTAATATGTAAATTATGTCTTATAATATTTTCTAGGTCATTGATTCATCTTCAAAGGGCAAAATTGATTTCATTTTCTTTTTCTTTTTTTTTTAATTAGAACATTTTTCTCTCTCCGGTCTTATTTTAATTTTATATACGTCACTGTGTTTATTTTTGTAATTTAATTCTAAAATATATTTTGAAATATTTATACATTTTTAAAAAAAATTGATTTTAAAAATTTATTTTTAGAAAGTAATAAAATAATTCCCTAATAAATATTTTCCAATCTATTTTCTTCAAATATAAACGATTTTGTGTACATAAACGCTGTGTACACAAAACACTTTATTATATGTATTCATTTTAAAAGATTTTGAAAATGATGATGTTTATGATTATAATCGTGTATTCTAAAGTTAGATTTTTGGATAAAATGTTGCAAGTTTTATGTTTTCCGGAAAAAAACCTATATAATTATGCGCAGAGTAAAGCAAAATTTTCCATAAAAAAAAACCATTAAATTCTTGATAATTTTTATTATTATGCGGATAAAGAAAAAATTTAACTTCCGCATTTCATAATTTCTGGAAATTTAAAAAATTTTCTTTTTCAACTGCAAATATTGGTAATTAATTTAAAAAAATATGTTTCAAGTAATTTAATTATTTATTAAGTTTTAATGTATTGAGGTTTGTTTATTGATTTTATTTTAGAGTATATTTATATTTTTTTATTAGACAGAAAAAATTGCATAATTAATTTGAAATTGATGACAAAATCTAATTAATAATTAAAAACTTTAAAAAAGGCTTAACAATATTGTAAAAATAATATTTTTTTCTTGGAAATTTGGACAAAACTCATTCAATTATTTAAGTTCGGGCAGTGAAAACTAAAATTTCTTCGTAATTTCATATTTTTAAAAAAAACCATATTTATGCAGAATTTTATGTACTGGTATGTTTAATATTAACAAGTTTCTAAATGTACAAGTTTTCATTTTCCAATAAAATTTTGTACATTTATGATTGAGAATTTTAAGCCTTTAAGGCTTCAACTATGCACATTTAAAACTAATTTCACTGGTATAACTAACATACACAAAAAACTAAATTCGAAATTGCAACGAACTGAAATGTTAAATTACTGGATTATCCTTGAACTTCGTAAAAGAATATATGTACGGATATATAGTAAAATTATTTAATAATGTTCTTAAAAAAAACTTTATAGGCTTTCTTTTGATATTCTTTAACCATGATTAATTTTGTCATATCCTTTTATATACATACACTGAATTTACTTTGAAAAATCTGGGAATATAGAACAGAAAATCTGTTGTTAAAATATATATAATTTTCTGCATAAATTGTGTTACCCTGACCTATAAACTGACCTCATTTACAATAAAGTATATACCATGGAAAACTGTATCATGGAAAAACTCTAATTTACATTTTTATTATACCCAGGTAGAAGAAAAGTTTTACCCATTAAGGAGCACCAAAAACAAAAAAACATACAATATTTTACATTTTGTTTAAATTGGAATTAAATAAAAATTTATAAAATATTATTTTAAATACTATTAAAAGGGATTTTATGATAAAACCATAAAAATTTTTTTTTATTTGTATATAAAAATAAATTGAACATTGAATCATTTGGAAATGGAAAAAGATTTTAAATAAAAAAAAAAGCAGTCAATTAGAAAAGAAATATACTCAAGAGGAATTATATTTTTTTCAATTAAAAGGATTTTCTTTATATTATGTGGTTTAGATATTCAGTAACATAAAATTTAAATAGAAATTTTCAAAAAAAAATTATTTTTTTTTTTAATATCCTTATTTTATGTTCATTGGCATAAAATTGTAAATAAACAATTTTTCAGTTACTCCATGGAAAAATATGTGTATCCGATATTACTTTATTTATTTTGAACTAATTGCTAGGATTTTATTTAAAAGATTAATTATAAAAAAAAATGTATTTTATACATTTTTTAAAATATATGAACTTTATTTAAGTAAAAGAATTTTTTAATAATCAATGGAATTTATTTAATAAAATGATATTTAATATTAAATTTATTCTGATGTTAATTTTACAAATATATAGTATATATATATTGATTATTAAAAATTCAATATAATTTGAATATGACCTGGTTTCTGTTATTTCGTGGCAGGATGTTGAATATTTCTAATAAAAATATGCCAAAAACAAAAAAAAATCATATAATCTCTTTTGTAAATAAAAATTGTAAAAATTTATAAAAACCATTTGTAAAAAATTGTAGTAAAAACATATAAATTGTAGTATACACAGTTTGCCATACACTTTTTGTTATTATATGTAATTTGCAATATCATAATTTTGTCTATATGCTAATTCTAAATCATTTGGGTTTATCATTGAAAATAATTAAGAATTACATGAAATGGAATGATGATATAGAGATTTAATAATTTAAAATCATATTCTGCATGTTTTTCGAACTGTAAGGACATGAATAAATTAATGTTAAGCCATATTAGATTATAAAATAATTCATTTGAATAAAAATATAGCAAAATCATATATGAAATTTAAAATATTTTCAAATCCTTATAGAAGTTCTTACATGACCCTGTCGCCTTATTTTAGTCTAATCTAAACTAAAGTTAAACGATAGATCGATTGCTTTGAACTGCAAAACTTTTGATGATAAAGATGAGTCTCTTCGAAGATACCCGCTAAATATAAGGACATTGGTTCCTAATGCCCGAAATTAGATTCTAGAATTCTTTGAAAACCCAACTTTCTTTAACACTCACAGTGTCACAAAAAAAAACTTCTTTTTTTTTTATCTTGCTTCTATCAAACATATTTAATTGATAGTTTTATTTTGAAAAATTTACTGACGACAAATTGACCTGAAAATATTAAGCAATATTTTGCCAGACACAAATCTTAAAATAATAATATATTTCAAATAGCGTGTTTTCAAATAGCGACTTTTCAGTGTCCTTTCAGACATATTTGAGTGATATGGCACTGAGAGTGTTAGAAAATAAGGTATCGCACTCTACTTTTTAGGCTTTAGTTTTAACAACGCTTTTAATATATCTATGGAAGTGTACTTAATTAGACATCTAACTGAATTATGTGGATTGATTAAAGAAATCTGGTATATCACATCAAAACCATTTTCCATAATAAAAATCTGAATATAAATTTAAAAACATTAAATATATATTGTTTCGTTTTTCTTTTCAATATTTTAATTTTAAAATTAATTTACTTAAATTTATTAACCTCTAAAGTTCATCTTATCATATCCTTAAATAAACATTTTACATTTGTATCAAGAATTTTTTTCTGGTTTTTGATTGATATGTCAAGAATTCCATTAAATCGATAACAATTTGCCAAAAAGTTTTCATTTTTTTTTCAGAGAAAATCTAAACGAATTTGTATTTAAATAAAAATATTTGATGAAAAATTTTTTAAACATAAATAAATTTTTAATTTTAGAAATAATATATAATTTTTTTAAAAAGTATGTTTTAACAAAATAAAATAAGTTTTAATAGGAGGAATGTTACTCATTGAAGCTATTTTAGCATATTATGTTTAATTTTTCATTCTCATGTTGCGTGGGAAATTTGTATATTTGCTCGTTTTTTTTTTTTTGCACGCTAAAATAATATTAAAAAATCGCTTATTTTCATTTTCATTTTTTTTTTGTTTAAGCGAAAACGATGAAATTTTTTGGACGAAGATGAAAGAGTTTGTCTTAGATTGAAAAAATTAAACAATTTTTTTTTTTATTTTGTTAAAGATTAAATTTTACAAATTATTCAAAAAGAAATGTTTAACGAAAATATACAGGGTGTTCTGTACTATACTATAAATAAATTATTCGCAAATATGTAATAAAAATTTTTTTCAAAAATTTATTTATAAATTTTACTAGTTTTGAAAAAAAAAAATGAAAATGTAGGTCAAATAACTTTTACTAATTTTCTTTTTTTTTTTGTCAATATTGTTGTAACCTCAAATAAATTATAATTTTATTAACGAAAATTTTCCATAATGAAAATAAAAGTCATTGACCAAATGAAAAAAATATATAATTTGGGGCAAACTTCAATCATTCAAATTAAAAATATCCAAACTAGATGAATATTTTAAAAAAAATAGATATAAACATTTTTAGTTTTTATTTATGTAGAATTTTTTATTTTTGGTTTTGTTATTCATTAGGAAAACGCACGTGCTATTTTTGTTTAGTCAAAATAAGGAAATTTTCCAAAATGGATATCATTTTAATTTCGTATTGTATATTACTATTAATTGAAAACATTTTCCAATCAATTTAAGTAATTAAATTTATAAGTTTACAGAAAATTTTGTTTACAGAGAATTTTGCACAAAAATATGCTTCCGTTTTATTAAAAAAAAATCAATAAAATAATAAATTTCAACTTTTTATATTTTGTTATGATAAATACGAAGTTTTGATTTTTGGATATTGAAATGTTTTATTGGATATTAGTTCAAGCGCCTATGTATTTCTTATTTATCTGCTGTCTCAACTCAGAGTTTTTTATTATACCAAAAATTATTTCTATGAGCCACAGTTTTCGTTCTATAAATTTCGCTGGAAAATCATTTTGTCAAATTGTAATACCATCGATTGTTTGACACATATTCAAACGAAAGTCAATTGTTAAAAAGTATGCAAAAATTTTGAATTTTAATTGTGAATATAGAATATTTACGTAGTTTGTAACGAAAGATTTATATTGATTTCTGATAACAAAAATTTCCAATCATAAATAAAAAAGAATCCTTATTTTGTTGTTAAATTTTTTTTTGTGTTACTATATTTTAAAATATCGACACAAGTATTAGAAAAACATGTCAACTCTAGCCCCACGAAAAACAAGAACGATTATGTTCTATGGATATGTTATATGTTCTTCTACATAAAATATTCTATAAAATGGATTTTCTTTATTTTTCTATAATAATAATAAAGTTTATAGACATGTACAGTACAAATTGATTCAAATAAGCTTTAAAAGTATATTGTAAATTATAGTACATTGATTCTCTGAAATTGTACCACTTTTCAGTGTTTTTTTTTTGTCAAAAAATTCTTAATAAAATGTTTTTATTTTGTAATAAATATAAATTTTGAATTCTAATGTTTTTCCTACTTAGAAATGTTATTTTTTACCGAAAGAAAAGTGTAGTATTTCCGGAGAAGTCAAAATATAGATTCTAAATTGTACGAAACTTATTTAATCAATCATGCCAGCGAAAAATTGACGAATTCACAATTTACATCAATTATACCGGTACTATAGGAGCTTTGGAAAAATATAGCTGTCAAAATTAGGCAACAAAATCTTTCAAAATGATAGTTGCAATATAAATTCTAAAATGATAGTTGCAATATGTTGTAAATTATTTAAAAAAATAAAATCTTAATTTTAACTACAAAAAAACCTTAGGATACAATGCCCCTAAAACTTAAAGTGATAATAAATAAAAAAAAGTTGTGCTAATTGACTTTTAATGTTCACTTTATAACACTTTTGCCACATTAATGGGATTTAAATTTTCTAAATTATGGATTACATTTTCACCTTTAAGCTTAGCATCGTACCGCCGTGCAATGAAATTTTCTACGCTCGTGAAAACTATCGTGAAAAAGTTGTGATAATGTTGTGAAAAAGTTTTATGGAGAAGAAAACATTCAGTAGTATTGAAAAAGTATAAAAAAAGTAAATTGACAAATTTTTTAGAAACGAAACCAACCAAACAAAATGATCAAATTTCAAAATTCTGACGTGAAATAATGTTTTGAACATTATTTCACTGCGAAAATTTTTCTTATCTTTTATCTTTATTTCTCGAAGGAACAGCTTACCACAAAATGAAATCGTTAGCTTAATTTTTCACGAGATATTCAATTTGTATGAAAATTTCATTTCACGATGGATAGCATACTAAGCTTTACTGAATAATAATAATGTCAACATTCAACATAACTTTGCGAATATGTTTATTAATTGAAAATTGAATTTGTGTTATTAGCGAAAAAATAATTATAATATAAAATTTCAAATTTAAGAGAATTGCGTATTGCAAATATATAATAATATTATTGAATCCAAAATCATTCGTAAATTTTGGAAAACTGACATAGATACAAAAACATTAAATATGTATATATTTTATGGCAATCGAAATCTTTGATAATAAACAATGAAATTAAATTATTATTGCAAAAAAAAAAATGTGAAAAATATTTAATAAAATTCACATTTTGGTTAAAATATAAACAATAATAACTTTATGTACAACCAAAAATGTATATAAATTTAATATTGAATTTTATTGATTTCTCAATGTCATAAACTTTAACAACATAAAAAATAATATTCAAGAGTATAATTTTTTTTTTTGTTGCGGATTTATGATTTTGTTTTATGAATGCTTTTATGAAAAATTCCATAAAATCTTTTATAAATCTGATTTTATTACAAGAAAATATATTAACAAAAACAATATTTGTGATACTTAAAAGCTAAGTATTGTTAAAAAAAAAATGGTCATAAAAAAAATATGACAAAAATGTGTTCTGTTTGCCAAAAACTAAAAGATATTAATTTTCTCGAAATGAAAAATAAAACTAATTTTCAATTAATTTTTTTAAAAGTAAAGAATATTAACGAATCAACATGTTTTTTTAAAAATTAAAAGCATAAGGAAATGCCAGCAACGACAAATATTATGGTCATAGATAGAATTCTATTTTATTCAGCTTAATGGGAAAATCACGAATCTATGTTAGGTAAACTTACAATTCCAACCTAACCTTAAGTTAACGCATATGATATATTTAATTTTATACTAAATTATGCAATAGCAACATATAAAAAATACCAACCAGACCAAAAAGTTTAAAAAAACATAAAATATTCCAAAAAATTAAATAAATAAAAAGCTTTTGACATTATTTAAATTGTAACCTTGTATAAAAAGTCCTTTTTAATTATTTATATTATTTAATTGGATACAATTATGCCCTAACAAATATACAATTTCAGTTGAAGCCAATTAATATTCTCCATTTTTTTTTATGGAGCATACCATCTTTAATATTAAATGTGGTTTTTTAAATGAATTCTTTTAAAAGTTTCTATTTATTTTTATTGAATAATAATTTTTGCGGTTTCATAAATTTTTGTTTATCTTTAAAAAAAAGGCTTCTTTATTATTTTAGGATCAGCAATATATTTATAATTGTTGCTTAGCTTATAAAATTGAACAAAAAAAAAACAAAGAAATACTACATATTTAATGAACTGAAGACTTATACCATTTCGGTATAAGAATTTAAAGTTAAAGAATATTTTAGGTCATAGAATTGCTCAACATAAATTAATGTCAACAACATTTTAAAGCCAATTTTAAAAAATTAAAAATTTATTCATTTTGCCCGCATATATTTTATGATATACGTAATTATGTACAAAAGTAAGGCTTTTAAGAAAATGAAATCATTTTATTTCCATTATGAAATTAACAATTGGTAAAAATATAACCATAAAAAGAGTTTTAAAATATTTGTTGCGAAAACTTTGTTATCCAGACTGCAAAAACGCTAATGGAAAATTTAAATTGTTTGATTACACATAACAAAATCTTTTTAAAATTTCTTAATATAAATTTTAATTTATTTAATTTTCTAACAGATATTTTCAATATTCATAAAAGCGTAAACTCATTATAATTTTCTTTTCGGAAATGGTAATTACATTATGTAATTACCATTTCCATAATTACTATATATGGTAGTATCGCCTTTAATGCAGAATTTCAATCTAAATTTTCCGGCATTTTATGAAATTGCCTTCTCAAAATACAACATTGGAATACACAATTCTATAAACAATTTAACCTTAAATATAACTAACCTAGAATTTCTCATATTAAATATTTTCAATAATCCAACCTTAATTTCATAATTTTCAATAACTTTTTAATGTAATATACATAAATACAATTAAATTTTCCTAAATCCAGAAAATTAAACTATAAAAGCTTTAAAAAAAAATCATCGTTAAATAAATATAATCAGATTACATAAAAAATAAAAATCTATAGTAAAATATCCTAAATTTGTATTGTGTTAATTTGATTTTCCATATTTTCCATAGGACACAAAAAAAAAAAAATAGGATATTTCATAAAAGAAAATATGGGAAAAACGACGATAATAACCCAAATATTACAAAAAAGAAAAAAAAAATAATATCGTAGCAAGGACAAACCTTTGTAGTCTTCTTGATTTTTTTCCATGTTGACGATGTAGTCTTTTTCTTCTCCTCCTCAATAATATCGTCATCCATTTTGGATCCTATTTTTTTTTGATATTTTTTTTTAATAATATTTTATTTATTTTACTTTTTTATTTTTTTTTTTTTGGTTGTGTGTGGAAATAGAATAAACAAAATAAATTTTCCTTTGAAGAATTTTTGGATATTATATTGTGTTTTTCCTTTTTTATTATTATTTTTTTTTTTGCTGATGAAAATTAGTCTTGTATGTAATCCTTTTTTTTTGTGTATGTGTATTGTAATCCTTTTTTTTTCTGTGGTTATTTTATTTAAAATTTACTTAAATGAGTGTAAATTTTTTTTTTTTTTTTGAATATATATAATACACTGTATACCCCTAAAATGAAAATTTACACTAATCCCTAAGGGGTTGCTCACAATTTATATTTCATTTATAATGATTTACTTTTCTTCTTATTTTTTAATTTAATTTTTCATTTAATCACTTTTTTCCTTTCTAAATAATTTTCTTTTAATCTTGAAAAAAAAAAAAAATTGGAAAATTAAATTTAGATTTTTTTATTTTTTTTTGTTTGGGTTTCACTGAAAATTTAACCACACAATGAAAAACATTTATTATTTTAATAAAATTAAAAAAAAAATTTATATATAAATATATTTAAAAAAAAAAATTATTTTTTACACTAAATGAAAATTTTTAATTCGAGGTTTTTCCGATATTATTAAAATTTTTAAAGAAATAAATAAAAAAAAAAACAAAATTGAATTATTTTTCATAAATTTGAGGAAAATTGATTATAGAAAAGAAATGACATTTTAAAAGAAGTTATTATTTTAAACACTTTAGTTTCATTGATTTTCCTCATAACATTTCTTTTTTATTAAATTATTTTTTTTTTTAAAGAAAAGTCGATAAAATAAAATAAAATTATAAAAATTTTTTTTGGCCAAAAGCAATTTTTATATAATCTGATGGATATTACAGAGTGATTCAAATTTTAAATTGTTTTTTAATAAATTTGTTTCATATTAAAATTTTTGTAATTTTTTTATTTTCTAGTAAAATTTTGATTTTTCTATAAACTAATTGATTTCGAAATTTAATATAATTTTATTGAAATTCTAATTTACTAAACTGAAAATTTTTATGCTACTGGAATTTTATAAATCATATCATAAATAATTCTTAAATAAGTGAGATCCTTTTAAGGCTAGTTTAACGTAGAGTTAAGATAGTCTTATTTGAATTTTTCTGTTTATATTTTGACAAAAATATTAAGGAATATAGTAGATCAGAAATTTAAAAAAAATTACATAGTGAGTTAAATTTTAAAAAGGTTAATACGAGATTCGTTTATAAATTTATTTAACAAATTTTTTTTGAACTATGTCTGCAATTTATCTAAAGTTTTATGGCGTTTAGGAATTCGAGCAATAAAATTAATTTTTTTCAGATTTTCAGGAAATTGTATTTAGATAAGTCTAATATTTAAATAAAATTAGATTTGTCTAAATACATATTTGTATTTAGACATTCATATTTGTAATATACGTTTTACTTTAATAATTATTTTGAAAAGTCAGATTTATTTATGGCTTTTAGACTTAATTCATCAATAAATAGTTACCCTAATTTCTAATAATTAGCTATTGTTTACTAGTTGGATTAATATTCTTATTTGACATTAACAATATTAATCCTTTTATTTTTTTAATGTCGAATTGATGGATCTTTTTATAGTTAGTTTGTTAATTTGTTTTGGTTTGTTAGAAAAACAGAAAAATTGTGTAAATAAAAAAAATATTTATTCATAAATTTATTTATGTCAAAAATGTGACGACATATTATTTAAAATTCTACATTTTGTACGTTTTATATTAAAAATGTTCTAAAGAAGGACTTGTGATTAATTTGTTGATATTAATGAATTGTAAAATTCCTAAACAAAATTAATGTCGCATGAAATAAATTCGAATCTGCCAATGTTATAACATTTTGGAAAATATAGAAATTATGATAAAAAATTCACTTAATTCAAGTTTTCAATTTTCAAAAATTTAGGTTATAAAAAAAAGTAAATTAAATATCACTCTGTAATTATTAAACTTTTACAGACCACAAAAACAAAATGCTTTATTTATTTATTTCAATTTTATTTATTTTTTTGAGAGAATTTTTAAGAAATTTAGATATATTTCTGTTAAAATTATTTATAACAAAATGACTAGTGAGTTTCTAACTTGGTCCAAAAAAAAAAAATATAATACAGAAATAAAAATGTTTTTTTTAAAAAAAATATATATAAATGAATTTTTAAAAAACTAAAGGATTCCCATTAAAATGTTTTCCAAATCTACAAAAAAACTTTATGAAAAAACAAAATTTATTTGGATATTTTTTTCTACACAAATTAAATTAATTTGGAAATTATTTTATGTTAATTTAATGTCCTTGTTTGTTTATTACTGTGAATATAGTGTAAAAAAAAATTTTTTTTTTTGTTATGTTGATAAATATTATTTTGTTCCTTGTTTAAATTTGATTTATGTTTTAATAAAATTATTTAAATTTTCTAATATTTGCTGTAAAATATGATACATAACAAAAAAAAAAATTATCACATATCATTAATAACTCCATCAACACTGTAAAAAAAAAAATAAAATAATAAATTTTCAAATCATCCTAAAAATATTTAATTTTTAATATTTTTCTTTTTTTTTTCGTAGAATGCAAAGAATTTTCACAATTTATGAATTTTATGTTTTATGTGTAAAATTTTTTTTTTAATTTTTATGAAATTATTTAAATTTAATTAATTGTAATTTAAAATTGTTATTGTTTATTATTGATTTTATGTTTATTTATGTAATATTCAGGAATATTTATATAAATTTAATTAATAAATAATCATAAAAATAAATGTTTTCTTCATTTTTTTTTTAGATATTTTTAGATTTTTCATTATTTTTTGTATCCAATATTTTTTTTTTATTATTATTTTTGTTATGTTTTTATATATGTATTTGTTTTATATTTTTAAATATAGTTTTTATTTATAACTTTTTTTTTATGTTTATGTATATATTTTTCCGTGTTTGTTTTTGTTGTTTTTTTTATGTATATTTATGTTTTAAATATAGTTTTAAAAAAAAAAAAAATTTAATGAAAAAAAATAAATTAAATAAAAATTCTTCATATACACATGACTTAAATATTTAACTTCATCCTGTATCCAAATTCAAGGATACAAATTATAAATTTGATAATGATTTTGTAAACTTGAATAAGGATTTAGAAGTAAGGTAATTAAAACGCGATAATACATCCATAATATAATCCGGAATTGGAAAATATTTGTTGAATTCTATTTACAATTAATAGTATATCAAAGTTTTTTTTTGGTTACCACAGCGATATAAAAATTTGAAATTATTAAAATTATACCGATTTGGAGATTATTTACGCTAAACCGCACCGTAAACGTCCACTTTTCTTATGCTTTTAATAATAATCGTTCACGAAAAAAAAAAAAATTGAAAAATAAAATATTAAACATTTATAATAAAAAAAAAATATATATCTAAAATATCTTTAGATTTAAAACATATTTAAATATTTTAGTGCTCTGTTGAGATTTTACCTCAACTGAATCGTTGATCGCGACCATCCGTCGTAAAAAAAAAATATATTGAAGAGAATTTTTCTTATTAGAAGTGGAAAAAAATATTGTTTCATTATTATTTTTTTGTGAATTCGAAGAAAATATTTTCTTTAAAAAAAAAAATGGGGGGACAGTAAAGAGTGTTGCCTCATTTATGTTTACTTTTTCAAAAAATATCCATTTTTCTTAAATTCGTATTTTCGAAAAAGTCAATTTTTTTTTTGTTTATGATACATATATGTATATCCCATTTTTTGATGTGAAAATTAAATTTAAGAATATTTATTTTAAATATGATGTTTTAATGTGGTGATTTTCTATTTTAAATTACATTTTTTTTTTAGATAATTGATGTTAAAATATTAAAAGTAATGAAGTATTTTTTTCGTTGTTTATTGGAAAAAAGAAGAACATATTCTTTTTTTTTATGGTGAATTAAAAATTTTTTTTAAAATGCGGGGTGTTTCAAAAATTATTTTAAAGATAGAAAATAATAAGTAGTGGTGATTAATTTTAATGTTGATGTTTAGTAGTTTTTACATATATCCTTTATTTAATTATCTATAACCTATAATAGGATATTTAGATGAAATTGCATGAAATTCAGGCATAATTTCCACAATGATTAACCTATTTTCGGCCTGATCTAAAGCCAGGCTTAAATTCCACAAAAATGTTTATAAAACTAAAGACTGGTTTGATGAATTATCATCAAATAGGACACTCACATTGTACAGAAAAACTACATCCAGCTAAATGGCAAATAATTCTATAGAATTTGGACCCAAAACAACCAACCATTTCCAATTAAAGTTTATCAGTTGGTGACATTAATTTACCAATAAGGTTTACATTATCCTCATACGTCTTTAAAGTATTACGTTCTAATAATGAAATCAATTTATTTTTCTCATTTTGAATTAATTGAATTTTTTAGTTTATATTGTATCTTAATTTACTGCGTTAGGGCAGATATGAAATGCTTATGGAAATTTTAAAAAATTTCCATTTCAAATATAAAATAATATACAGAAAAACAAGTTAACTGCGTAATACATATTTCATTTTAAAAATCTGTAAATAAAATCTACATAAATTTATTTACTAATTTATAATTGAAATTTTTGTCTATAAATTAGACGACAACATTTCCTTCAAATTCAAATTTATATAAAATAAAAAGGGAAATAAACTTCAAATCAAATTATGTATGTGCAAAATAAAAAATTTACGGCAAATTTATTTTCTTGGCAAAAAAAAAAGAAAAGGAAAAATTAAAATACAAAATTAATGTTGTTGCCAAAAATTTTGAACACGTGATAAATTGCCATTATTTTTAAATTTTTATAAATAAACTATATTATGTACTAATACATATATAAAAATTTTCAGAAAAGTAAACAAGTTTATGAAGAACCCTGTACAAATATTAATAATTGACAAAATGGAAATATTCACTTTAAAAATATAATATTTAAAAAAAAAAGCATCTAACTTGACAGCGAAAAATTGCGCTTGTAAAATCGTTTATTATAAAATTAGATTCTTCTGCATGTATACATTGAAAAATTTTCCATTTTCACATAAATGAAAAAAAAAAAAGAAAGAAGAGGAAAATTATAGAAAAACAAAAAAAAACAACACAATTTTATACAAATTTCCTATAATTTCGAAAATTAGAGAATAAATTTACATTTTCGAAACAATTTTTATTTAAAATTTTCTTTTCTTATTAATTTCCCATCAAACTCTTTAAATATCAGGTAGAATTTTAAAATTTTCACCTTATGGAAAATCTAAAAAAAAAAAACATATTCTCTTTAAGAAAAGCGGAAAATTTTTTTGAATACAATAGAATCGGAAAAAAAGAGAGATGGTGAGATTAATGTTGGTGGTGATCTTAATTAAATTTTTTTTTTGTGTATAAAACGTATATAATATAAGAAAAGTTTTCAAGGTTTTTCAATAACAATTTTCTTATAAATAAAATTTTTTTTTTTTAACTTTTCATATGACATTTTTTTTTTCATGTCATTTTATAAAAGGACAAAAAAAAATATATATTTATTTTTAATTTTCATTCAATAATTTTCAATCGATTGTGTATACAATTTAGAAAATTTTCATATATGAAAATTACTGGAAAATTTCTTAAATTATAAATTTTAATGGAATATGAGGGGTAAAAGTAATATTTTCAGTTAATACATGAATGTTTTATGAAAATTTATTGAACTTTTCTTGTTTTGTACATAAAATAAAAAAATAGAAAGAAAGATAGAAATTTCCCCCTAATAAATTTTATATAGATACCGTACATATATATATTTAAGAAATTTATATTATTTCTTTTTTCTTGCTTTAGGAAAATATTTTTATTTAACCTCAAGTGCGGCCGCCTATTCAAATTCTATTTTTGTAACCTGTCACTACTTTTAGATTGTACGCGCCACTATATATATATATATATATGTGTTAGTCAAAGATTTTTAGTGTAGAAAAATATATACAATATTATAAAATTTATGTAGATACAAATGTTATGTATATTTTATGTAGAAATGTTTATATGTATAAACTATTTTTAAAGGTAAGGCAAATAAATTTCCTAATAATTTATTAATATTGAAATTTCTATCATTTGTAATTGATTAAGCAAAATTGAAATTTTGTGAAATTCTATCTCTTTAATAATATATGTTGAATATTTTGATTTTGGATTATGAATTGAAATTTGGAAATATGTAATTACATATGTTTCTTAAGTAATCCTTGTAAAGTAATACAATAAATACATACTAAAAATTGGATTACCTTACCAAATTTAGTTTACATTTTCATTCCACCTTACTTTTGATTTACCTACAGCTACCATTTCCGTCGCGTACAATTGAAGTTTTAATTGCATATATTTTATACTCAAAAATTATTCTTAATTAAATAAAAATATCCTTAATTAAAATAAAAACCTCTCCTAGTACCAAACCACCAATTAAATTAAATTATATTATTTATAAATTTTATATTAAATTTTATAAAATAATTTAAACTAAAATAAATATAAAAATTTTTATTTTTTTATTATTTAACCTTACATGTGGCTCTCCACAATAATAGCTCCTGTGTCCTGTTGTACAATTTATATTCTATATAAACAAAATGGTAAAATTATAATGGAGAAAAAGTTATGGTCACCATTGTCCTGTTCAAACAACAACAAAAAAGAATAGCTACTTAAACTTTTTTTATACAGAAAATATATAAATAAATAAAGACAAGTTTTTGCCCACAGCTCTGCAATATTTCAAGAAATAAATATCCTTACAGGGAATATTATGTATATTTTTTTTTAGTAATAAACAATTTCTAGGAAATATATTGTTTTTAAGGTGTTTTTATGATAAATATACATATATAAAAAATATGTATGTCAAAATATTATAAAGATTTTATAAAATATGTTTTAATGTGTTTTAATGTGTATATATGACAATTGATTAAATTTATACAAATAAACTAAAATAAAAATATTTTAATTAGGGATACTCACAGCACAGCTATATTAGTTAAATAGAAATTTAATTGATTTTAATAGTGAAAATAGCTAATAATTGAAGAAAAACATTTTTGTCATTCAGATCCTTTTAATTTTAACATTTTTTAAAATAGAAGATATAGGGGCATTAAAAACGAGATTAAAATGATTACTTTTAAAGTACCGCATAATTGAATACATAATTTTGTACAGTCATAATGTAGTGACTCTATTAATTATATAATATTATATCAAAATTTATTTTCTAGACATTAAAAAAATATAATAAGCTATAAAATTGCCAAAAAATTAATTAATTAATACTTAATATTATTTAATGTTATTAAAATTTAATGATTATTTGTATTTTTATTATATTACAAATATATATTTCTAAATGATATCAATTTTTGTATTAAATTTTTTGGCACTTATTCCTAAATCATTCAACTTTCAAATTAAATGATTTAATTTTTATATATGTATACATAAAACATAAAAATATTTTAAAATATATTTTTTATCTAAAAAATATATCAATTGTTTATATATATTTTATATTGTATGTATATATATAAGAAGTCCTTAATTTAATTGGAAATTCTTGTTATTTTGTCAATGATGATAAATTTATCCGTTTGTATAGAAAAAAGGATATTTTTCTAAAAGGAAAAAAAAAAGGTCCAAAATAGAATAATAAATTTTGTGAAGCCATAATTTAATGATTTTAAATTGTATACCATATATACATATACATATATATTTTTTATGAAAATATTATTTCTTCTTTGATAAATTATTAGAATCATATTATGATAAAAAAAAAAAAGTTTAACACAAATCAAAAATATTTCATTTTCTCTAATATTGTATTATTAAAAAGAAAAACTATAAAAGTTTCCCTATTTTCTTCATTTTATATACATACGTATTTTGAAAAGATATGTAAAAATTTTAATATTAAAATTACTTTTTATGTTATTTTTGGGACAAAAAATAAAATTTTATATTTACGCTTAAGTGAAAACAATCGATAAAATGAAAATTATAATACAATTTTCTTTTGATGTATCAGAAACAAAAAAAAATAAAAGAAAAAGAAAAAGCCCTAACATAAATGAAGGTAAAAACTTTTTCCATGTTTATGTACCAAAAAAAAAAGAAATATGAACAAAATTATATAAAATAATTTACATTTTGAATTATATACTTGGAAAATAAAGTAAATTACTTAAACTTTATATTTTTAATATGTATTAAACTTTTTTATTTTGTGAAATTTTTATGCAAAACTAATAAATTAAGTACTTTTACATATTTATCTTTCTAAATATACAAATACAATTACATATAATAAATTTTTTCTTAGTTGATTTTGTAAAATATTTTAAGAAAACTTATAAATATTTTAAATAGATTTTTCAGGAATTTTATTTTCATTTATTATTAAATTTTGTGAAATAAATCGATTATTTCTTAGAAAAATATTTTACTTGTTATTGTTTACAATTTTAGTTAAGTAAAGTAGAAGAAACTTTAAACTAATTTAAATAAGATTTAAAAAAAAAAGTTTAAAAGTAACTAGAACGACAGTAGTATTATACTGAAACACAAGATATTTTCATTTAAATTGAATTATGAAAAATATGAAGAATATTAAGTTTACTCTTAGTTTTTCTTTTTCCTAATTCAATTTATGAGTTATTTTGTTTTAAACAGTCTTTCCTCAATTTAATTCTAATCAAAATTAATTTAATAAAAATTTAATAATTTAATGAATAATGTAATATGAGTTGTAAAGTATATAATGAATAATATTGGTTTCAGATATATTTTAAATAAAATAGGATAAACTATTAAATGCATAGCTAGTAAATGAATTTTAATTAATAATCTGAAAATACAATTACAAATTAATATTTACATAAAGTTGAAAATAATTAATAAATTTATGATCTTTTACATAGAATTTTTAGAAGAAAATTTAATCAAAATATAATTTATTTAATAATGAAACATTGACAATAGTACTTTTTGATAATCACACAATTAAACAAGTGCACAAATTATAAATGGATATCTTTTTTATGTTTGTAGTCAAATAATCTTTATTTTTGAAGACAAATTCTTTTATAATATTTCCTAGATGAAATGTTGATAAAAATTTTAATTGCAAAATAAAAATATGTTTTTTTTTTCCTCTTAAATATATAAATTATTTATGTGCTAATGATTCCTGTATTTATCATTTTAAATAAAAATAAATCAACGCATCGTGCGGCATCTTAAAAAAACCAACAAAAAAAAAATTAGACTGCAAAATAAATAAAAATTAGTTGTGCCAAACTTATTAATAGACAATATGGTAGGCCATCGAGGGCTCACAAACTGAGCATGGCATAAATACTGTTAAAAAAAAAATATATAAAATCTGTTAAACACAAAAAAAAATTGTATATTAGAATTAAAGAAGAATCCCGGAAATTGCAATTACATACATTCATGTCATTTAAACATTTAAACTTAATTGCTTGAACAACATTACAATTTGTGTGACATAGAAATTAAATTTAAACAATTTTTTTTTTCACAGAGATTAAGTTTTGAATATACTTATATACATTACGAAATTAAAATTGGTATTGCAATTATTTGCAATGTGCATTTTGTGTGCAAAATTTCACAATACTGTTTCTTTAGAGAATATAAGACTGTAAAAGTTTACATTTAAATTAATCAATCAATTTTAACTGATTTTGAACATTGTTAGGACAGATATGTTTTTTTGAAATGGGGACAGTCGTCTAAATCTTACAACTTTCTAAATTGTATCACAGCCTGTTTGCATTTGTAAACTAATATCATTGATATTGATTCCAAATTGTTAAAAGTTAATTGGCCACACTTGTATTTATTTATAGGCACTTTACGTGTGGCTGACAATAGTTTTTAATCGGACTTTCATAAGGATTCTTTGGATTTAAAATTAAGTACCGATTGAAGTATTATTTTAAATTTTTATGTATTTCATTACAAAGCCTTGCAATTAAATATTTATTGTAGTAAATCTTAGCTTGAGTCTCGGTGCCTAAATGAGGGTTCTGGATATTATCAAATCGTATATATTGTACCCAAACAATACAATTAACAATATATTAAGTGTTTATTTAGGTGCTATCGCCAAAAAACTAAACTTCTCTTTCGGTAAATATAATTTTTCTAAGTATATAGGAAAAACATCAAGATTTAAATTTATGAGAAAACCTTTTTTAAGTATTTCTATACAAATTTCTATACTGAACTTAGTCAACTCTTCCATATTCAGAAGATTTAACTTAAAAATCTATAGAATTTTCACTATTTTTATGTTGTTGTCACGAAAATGCCAATTCTAATTGAAAAATGTCTGAAAATTTAATATTTAACTCAGAAATGTTGAAAAATATAATTATTAAATATAGAATTTAAAAATATAATATTAATAATTATTTTTGTAAAAGTTGTCCATCAAAAACCCTGACAGTGGCTTTTTAACATATTCTTTAGTATTAAACATATTTTTTTTTTATGTAATAATTATTATTTACAAACATTTGTAAACAATTTAATGAAAAGATTTATTTAAAAAATAAAAAAAAAAAATTAAATAAAATTGTTTTTCTTATTTAAGATTTTCAACATCTTAAAAATTCAGAGATTGTATATAAAACTCATCTCTCATAACATCTCACCTTGAACCAAACCGACAAAAATTTTTTATTTTATTTTTCAGTTTATCATTGGTTTTGTTGTTGTTGTTTTCTTTTTTTTTTATGATTTTTTATGATGTTGACGAAGCTGGCAATTTTCTAAACAACTTTTTTTTAAATCTTTTGAGAAATATAAAATACATAAAACACTTTTTTTTTTTGTTTTAGATATTTTTATTATCTTTTTTTTTCATATTTCTTGGAATAATATCTTTATGTTATATATATTTAGGTGTATATATGTCAGATATTTTTATAATTTCAGGTGAGACAAAAATATTAAAAATATGAAACTAAAATGAAAATATATTTTCATATTTTTCACGTCATTCAAAAGTCTATATTATGGGGTGAGTGACAAAAAACAAAAAAAAAAAAATACATAAAAAAATAAAATAAAAATGTAGAATCCAGGAGTTTTGTGTAATGTTTTGTTATTTGTTTATTAAATTTGACATTAGCTTTTGGGATCATAAATAATGCCTAAGTAGATAATTTATTTGAATTGTAAAAGATTTATAGTCTTCTTTATAATATCTGTAATTTGTTTAAAAGAAAATTTTATTATTAGTTCGTATATTATCGACCTCGACATTTTAGAGGCTAGACATTACTTGTTATTGGGAATTTTCTGTTTACAGTCATTAATAAATATTGCGGTTGCTATTGTTACCTTCACGAAACAGGGACAACGCATTATTAATGAAAGTAATTAAAGGACCAACTGCCACGGCTATTTGTCTAATTCAAAATGATTAAGATATTGATGCAGTTGAAGGGATTTACTATAGAAGTTAACTTAGAAATCTCGATAAACATTAATTAATGTTAGGAGTAATAATCAAAAGAAAATTTTTTAGACTAGTTGTGTTGTGGAAATGGATTGAAATTTTGTGTCAAAGCATACAACTAAATATTTGTCTGTCATTACTACAATTAACCGTTGCACTTTTTAAAATGTTATCGTTCAAAATTAATAGTAAAATCTTAAAAAATTTATTTTAATTTTTTTTTGGTATGCAAAAATTAATTTATTATTCATATTTCAATATTCGCATAAATTTTTCATTATTTTTTTACAATTTATTTCTGGATTCTTAGAAAGTAATAATATATAATAAAAACCATTTTTCTTTTAGATTTATCCTAAAATTATGCCACGAGCAATAATAAAGCGAATTGCGAATAAAAAAAAATTATTAACTTGAAATATCAATAAATATTATTTCAATTTAAATTATGATAGTTATTTAATATATTGCTACGGATTTTTCCACATTAAAATCAATTTCAAATTGAATTTAATAATGAAATATTCCCTGATATTATTTAAATATAATTTTAAAATTCAATTATATATTAATTTTTATAGGATTACAAATAAAATAACAAAAATAATGAAAGATAGGGTCGACATTTTAAATATTATATTACAGAAAAGTAATTTCAAAGTGTCAATCAAGATAATAATTTATATATATATTTTTGTAGTTATATTTATAAATTCAGCAAAATTTAATATTGAATTTAATAAATAATTTAAGTTTATTTAATTTAAATAAAGAATTATTTTGCCAGCTGAATTATTTTGTTGTTGCTTGAAGAATTGACGATTTAATTTTATGTAAAGCCATATTTTTTACTGTAGGCTCAATTGATATTAATATTTATTTTATCAATATCAAATTTAACATCAATTCATTTTAATCTACTTAAATTAAATTTACACTTCGATTGCGTTCATCAATTTTTGAAAAAAAAAAAGTTAATAAATGATAAAATTAAATATATATTTTTTTTAGACAGAATTCTGATTTAAATTTTGTTTTTAATATAAGATACTTTTAGTTATGTTAAAGAAAATATTGTAAAAAAATTCATACGTCAATTATTCTGGTCTAGTGATCAATTATATTTACTTATAAATATCCTTGACTTCACAAATTTAATTTTCACAAGAAATATTCCAGAAAAAAAACATAGATATAATTATGCTTAATTTATGTATAAATGATAAATAATATTTTAAAATTTCTTACTTCAAGTTCTTCAAAATCAATAGTCATTTTGATACTGATTATTCCAAATAGTAATCCAATAAATAATGTATTATCCTTTTTTCTAGGTGTAATTGAAATATAAAATCACAATAATAATTGAAAATTATTAAAATTAAATCTACAAATTTTAGAAAATAACTTTTTAAATTATTATTTTTTAATATCACAAAACTATTTAATTTTTTAAGGAAATTAATAAATAATTTCAAATAATTTCACCAATTAATTAATTTTTTTTTATGTATATTTTTATAAATAAATTAACGAAACAAAAATTATGAAATTTGAAAATATTAATTTTTTCGTTAAATCAATTTATAAATATATTTTATTTAGTTTTTATTAATTCAAATGAACAGAGTCGATGTTTAATCGAACCGAATTTTAATCACAACTGCGATCTAAAATTATATTTAGTTAATATTTAAAAGTAAATAAATTTTATATGTATATAAAAAAAAATCTAATTAAAACCATACTAAAACAATGAACATAAACATAAGATTAACTAATTGTTTTTTTTTGTGCTTTTTTGTCAAATTTGAAATCCTTGTAGTTTTGCCAAACGGAAGTAAGTTTGTAATCATTGTGAAAGTCGGAATAAACAAGGAAAATTTTATAAGAAATTTTTTTTTTTTCAAATTATCATTAAATATGAAAGAGAAATTAAATAATTTTTCCATTATTAATTATAAGAAAATATAATGTCAAATTGTTTACAAATTATTTAAATTTTAAGGAAATATAATATATTAAAAAAATCAGGATTTCTGTTTCATTTTTACAAATTAGAGTAGAACACAATTAGTATTTAATATCGAATTTCTTCGGTTTTCGTATATACTAAAATAATAATAATAATTATTATGAATTTCTGGAAAATATATATACCGTATATTATTTATGTATAGTATTTAGGTACATAAAGATATTGTATGAAAAGTCATTAAATTGTAAATATGTCAAATACAGAAAATTGAAATTATCTTGACAAAAATTTGTTTTTAATAATGCGGAACAGCAAAAAAAAAAATTGTAATATATAAGTTTTTTCTTTATTTTGTATTTTGTTGTTAACATAAATTTTACTGTCTTTTTTTTAAAAAAAAAAAAATACAATTTGGCAACAAAATTATTTATATACTTAAATTTTTGCAAATGTATAAACATTAATTTAATTAAATCTTTGCCAAGGCAATAACAAATATTCAATTTGAATTTAAATTGTAAATTATATTTTTTTTTGTCTAATTAAATTTTTAAGCTTATTTTTAATTTTTCGGTTTAGTTAGAAAATAGAAGAATGTTTATTAATAATTTAATTTAATTATACAAGTATCTATTTTTTTTTCTCTGTATAATTCATTTTATTTTTCGTGATTTTAAAATGGTTGTCTTTATCTGATTCATTAAAATTTATTTATTACTTGCGGTTCTATAATTCAATTTTCACAATCTCTATATAATATTGAACAATGAAATCGAATTAGGATAAAGTGTATCCTGCAAAATAATGTAATTTTTCAAAATATCTACTGTGGTAGTTATCCACTACTGTGGTAGTTATACACATTAGCTTTTTATTGAAAAATAATTATACTGCCGGGTAAATGATAAAATGTTTACCCATTAATTTAATATTATAAAAATACCAACGAAAAAAATTAAATAATATTATTATAAAATATTTTCAAAATGAATTTATTTACTAACAGCAGAGACCAGAAAAAAAAATTTCTAGTTCATTTATTTTTAGTAATTTAATTACTAGATATTCACAATATTTTCTAGTGACGTAAATTGATGATAAAAACCAAATAATTTTATTATAAAATTTTTGAAATAAATTTTGTAATTTTCCTATAGCAAAAAAAAAAAGTTTTAATTTAATTTTAATTATTTCATTTAATTTTAAGGACTCCCCAAACCGATGCGTTTTTCCCTGCAATGAAGCTATTTGGCAAAGCGAATATGTTCATTTGCATTAAAAATATAAATCAAAATACTATTTTGAAATTGAATACTGAAATTGTCAGCAAAACACTTTAAAGCTGTCAAGTAAAATGTTTTACTTTTTGAAATGTCAAAAATAATTTTGTAATTAAAATAAATTAAATAGGTCAGGAAAATCACCCTAAATTTGCGCGAAAAAATGTCGATACAATTCAAATGATTCGCTGAGAAAAAGTGCTGAAAATTTACGCGAAATTTGTATTGATTTAATCAATACGAATTTCGTGTAATTAAATTTTTGCGAATAATACACTTCGCTGCAAAAAAAAATCATCCTGTTTTGGTTTACATGGGAAAATTTATAATTTAAGTTTTAAAGAATATGTAAAATAATGTGAATTAAATTGTTATTTTTAAAAGCGTAATTGGAAATTTATTTTAGGAAATATATTCTCGTAATATAAATGAATTACCATAATTTTGTTTGTTATTTGTTTGACCATCATTAAATATTAAAATTTTTAATTATCATCTTGACATTGATTTAATAAATTTCCAGTTTTTTTTTTCATTAAATCAAATTATATTTTAAAATGATGCCAAAATTAAATTGGGTACATTTTCCGGTAATTTCTAATAGTATCCATAATTTCAGATACAAATAATCGAGAAAAATAATTATTATTTATGGTAGAACATAATTAACAAAATATGAATATGTTTATTTTTAATAAAAAAAAATTTTGCTTATTAATTACAAATATTTTGTTTAAATTAATATTATTTATGATGGATTTTGAACAGGCGATCTTCTTTTAATTTATTTGTGTATTCTCACACAAATAAAAAAAAAAAAAATAATAATTATGAGATATTTTAAAGCTTATTTATTATCTCTTATTTTTTAATAATAGTTTAAAATTATTTCACTGACAGAGATGATGCATTAAAAGGATTTCTTCCTATATATACAAATTTCAATTAAATTTTGTGATAATCTTTAATTTGTTGCAGTGACGCAATTAAAATTTCAACGAAATAGATATTTATGAGCATAAGAAACCAGCGAACTAATTATTCTATTTCCGGTTACATAAAAATTATTTTTATAGTGTATAGTCAGACAAGTCAGTCGTTATTAGAACATGAATAGCAAATTATAGGAAGAGAAGTATTTTTTTTTTTAGGTCATGTTTTCATTAAAATTATGTTTATTTTATTAAACTTTTTGTGTATAAGCTAAAAAAATGGTTTTTATTTTTTTTTATTTTGGCGTATAATTTGAAAGCCAACAGAATATTATTTGTAATTTGAATGAAATTATACAAGTTTTTCATAGAAAAGATTGTAAATGTTGGCATTAAATACATCGTTTTATATTTGTAAAATTTACAAAAATTTAATTTCAATAAAATTATAATAATAAAATGTAAAATTTTGTTCGAAACTGTAAGTCCTATATTGGTCCGGTTTACATTAGTTACTGAACAAAATTAAATTACACTTTATGTCTAATTAAATTTTAATCATAAATTTAACATTCCCTGTAATTAAAAGTGATTTTGACATTATTTTTGAAACATAAATATAAAATTTTTTATATTAACGTACTTAAATTGAACACAACCAAATATTTAATAAATATTTCATTTTAACAGAAATTGCATTTTTTTGTTTTTATTAAAAAATCAATTTGAAATATTTCGTTGTTTTGTTATTTATAAAATACAAAAACGAAATATTTCAAATTAATGTTCCCATTTTATATATATTTTGCATACAGCATACACATAAATGTTTTAATGTGCCTTTGGCAATAAATCATGTCATTTAAAATCGAAAATGACTTTATATTCAATGGTAATAAAGTAAAAACAGAATGGAAAATATATTTTTAAACACTATATAAATATTGTTTTCGATATACATATATATTTTTTTTAAATTTATAATTTTATTGATATTATACTCCAAGCTTTTTCTATATCTCTATAGATCCCTTTATATCTTTTGCCAAAAAAAAACAAATTGTATATTTTAAAATTAATTTAGCACAAATTGTTATATGCATTTTGACCAGCAGTTATATTTAAAATATATATTTTCAGGGATTTGCATTTACAAACAAAAAGTTTATAATAGAATTTCCTTTAAAAAAAAAAAAAAAATATGTTGTATTTAATAGGAGAAAAATTGTATTGAATTTGCAAATTTTTCATAATATATTTTCATTACTTAATGGATTTTAATGGATCTGAAAAGATATAACTACATATATGTATATAAAAAGTTTATAATTTCAAAATTTAATTTGTGGAATAATTTGAATTTCGAAAAAAAACATTTAATTTAGTATGTCTGATATTGATTAAATTATTATTGAAGATTTAATAGTGAAGTGTTTTATTTATTTATGTTAATGGTTAAATTAAATGGTTTTTGGTAAAGATTGCTCTTTCTTTTTGGTTGTCAAAAACCGTTTATATATGAATAATGATTTTAAAAACTTATTTCCTAATTTTATTTGTTTTAAATTTTAAAATATAATTAAATGTACTGAAAAATTGTATGAGTAATTGTATTAAATTTGCAAATTCACAGTAAAGGTAAGCAATAATTGCTGTTAACTTTGTTGTAATTTAAACCAATTTATATTGCCACATAAACTGAGCAAAGCATTACCAAATGTATTTTTATCAACCGAACTTTAATTTGCACCCAAACAACTTCCTTTGGAGTACAAGTATTTATTCCTTTGGAGTACAAGTATTGTTTTTGGTGCAAATGAAGGAGATTTTGAATCTTTCAAATGCAGGGTGACCCATTATATATTTAATTATAGAAATTTATTTAAATTCTTTTAGTTTGTGTTTGCAGATGGCGTCTTCTCACTTCTTAGCATTTTTCCCAGCGTGAAAACTAAACAATTTGACTATAATTTTACTATGGGTTCTCTGTGTTTAAGCTGAGTAAACTTAAACCTATTGATGTCTCGAAAAGCTGTCCCCGTCATTCTGCAACACAGCATAGCAATAGCAACTACTTTTAATATAAATGTGTCAAAGATTATGAGAAAATAAATTTTATTTGCAGTAAAAGTTTCTAAAAAATGTATTTTTAGAGAAATAACTTAGATTGCTTACAAATATACTTTACTTACTACAAATCTACAATATTTAATAATAATTTTCTTTGTGTATACAAAAATTAGAATTAAAGCTTCTAAATTTTCTTTGTGTAATAAAAATTTAGAACTAAAATCTACTACAATAAGTTTCATGTCAGTTAAAAAAAATATCATTACATATATCAATTATGGGACAATCAAGAACTACATAAAAAAAAATTGTTTACCAATAATTCTCCAATTAATCAAATAAATTCACAGAATAAAAATTTAAATAGTTTTTACTAATAAAAAATTGTGATTAAAAAAAACTTAATTTTCGATTGACTAAAAAATGAACTAAAACAACACAACATAGCTACATATTTAATTGGAAACAATACAGCATCGTAATATATTTAATTGGAATTTATTTCAAAAATTCAAATTTTAAACAAACTGTAAACTTTTAATTAATATAAAATATATAATTAATTAAAAAAAAAACTCCATAGATCCATTATAAAATTTTACAAAAAGTAAATTAAATTTGAATCCTAAAAATAAAATATTTTACATTTCATAAATGAAATGAAAATAAATTATGAAAACTTTTAATTGGGTTAAAATGTATTGTTGTTGTCATACAGATTTTAGCGAATAATTATTTATAAATTATAAATTTCAAATCCTTAATAATTATTATATGTATTTATTTTTAACAAAAAAGGATATATATTTCACATATGTACGTTTATTTGCTTAATACACATAAATAAATTAAAACTTTGATTATCCATTTAAACTTTTTCAAAACAAAAAATAAATTCAACTTTTGATAAAATAAAAAGGATAATTGAAATATTATATTGAAATATTATAAGTCTGTTGAAGTATAAAAATTATAATTGTAATTTTTTAGACAGGATTATATTTAAGTTCTTTTGTATAATAAACTAATGAATGTTTTGAATTTACTATGCACTTAAGTTTAAAATAATTCTAATAAATATGAAAAGGGATTATAAATTAAGATTACTAATTAAATTTACTATATTTTATTATAATTGTGCATTATTCGAAATTCATTTTTAAATTTATTACAGACAAATGGTAATTTTTCTTTAATTTGAAGTTTATAATAAAATTTACATTTTACTTAAATCGGGTTTTTGGTTACTAATAATCCATAATTATGCAATTAACATAATTCAAATATTTATAATTTAATTTTTGATGGTTTGCTTATCAACATTGTTAATTTTACTGCTGAAATTAATAAAAAGGATAATAATCTTTGTTTGTTCTAAAATTTTCTAGAAACCATTTAAATTTATATTTTCAATTACTAAATTCGGAATCATTATAGTATGTTTTATTTCCTGATCATTTCAATAGGATTGAGGTCCAATTATATATAACAAAAAAAAAAAATTATTTCATTTCAGTTTTTATGAAATCCACATCTAAGCATTATTAAAAATTATTTGGGTTCTTTGCTGTCAATTTTGAGACGACATTAAAATTTTATTGACATTTTGATAGCAATAGATACAGGACATGTTGACAGACATGTCCACAAAGCATAAATTTGCATAAATTTAAAAACAATAGTTAAAAAAATTAATGGACTAAAAATATCCTTGTACTTTAAATTATACAAAACTTTTTTCTGGGCAAAATTACTAAAAAATTTAACAAAAAATTAAAGATTTTAATTACTTTCCTATAATATTATTTTTTTATGGTCTATGTAATAATTTATCTTTTCATAATATTGGAAAAATAGATAAAAGATTTTCAATTTGATAGTACATAATATATATATCGCAAAATGATTGACCCATTTTAGATTATGTTTACCTTCCTCATTGTACATAAATAAATAATTGAATATTGATTTCTATAAAAGTATCAATATTTTTTATATACATATATTGATACTTGGTTTTTATGAATTGTTTATTCCATAAATTGAAAATATTTTATTTTGTTGGAAAATTCATTGTTATTATTTAATCATTTATTTTATGTTTATGTAATACATAGACAAAAATCGATTATTATTGACATGAAAATTAAATTTATTTATAATTAACCACAATATTTCTATAGTAAAAGATTTTATTGAATAAAATTGTAAACTAATAAAGTCTTAATTAATTTTTAATTAAATTCTTTTTCCTTTCTTGTACATCAAAATCAAGGAAAATACACAATTTTCAAAAAAAATATATAATAATCAGAGAGAAAACGATTTTAAAATCTATTAAATTTCTTACTATATTTAAAAATTAAATTTATATTTTCAAGGATCATTAATAATACTGTCTATACTCTGTAACGTTGATAATAATTGAATTCATTGTGGAAAAAAGGATTTTTTTAAACAATCTAATAGAAAAATGAATCTAGGAATTGACAAGGCTATTAAACTATCTTATTTATTACACTTTCAGTTAATGTTTTTTTTTTTTGGTTTTTAATAACCGTAATCAGAAATTGTCTATAAATAAATCTTTTTTGAAAGTCCATAAAAATGTTTATCCTTAAATTCTATAAGTAATTGTGTATAATATTGAATCTATATATTTCACATTTGTGAAATTCTTAAAATAATTCTTTTTATCCTCTCAAAAGAGAAATCTTTTATATATATATATATATACATAGCATAAGTATATATATTATTTTCAATCATGTTGATGTGTTAACATTCTAAATAGGGATCCTTGTCGTTGTCATTGTCAATCATCATCATTATTTAAACATATTTTACACAAAATATAAAATAATATAAAATAATGTATTTATCGTTTCTCAATTGAACATATTTCTGTTTCTTTTTTTTTTTTTGTATTTTTCGAAAATAATCAAAGATTGATTTGTATTTTTTTTTTTTTTGTATAGAGTTTTAACAATTTGTGTATATTATTTTGCAAAAGTTTGTTGAACTTTTTTTTATTTTTCAAAAAGATAAACTTTGCCTATCCCACTCAAAAATATACAACAATTACAAAGAAAACTTTTTTTTTTGTAACACTTTTCATATTCAACAAAAAAAAAAAATGTTTTCACTTGTATGTTTTTTGTTGTTGTTGTTATGTTATCATATACGAATATCAGAAAATGGAAATGTATGTCCACGACATTCGGAAAACTGTCAATCAAAGTCAGAATAATATACTATATATATATATATTCAAATAAAGAAAATTATTATTTCAATTTCGAAAAAAAAAATGAGTACATAATAAAATTTAGTTTTATTGAAAAGTTTAATTTGAATGTGGAAAATCGGTTAACAACGAAAATTCATTGTTATTATTTAATCATTTATTTTTATGTTTATGTAATATAGACATTTTATTTAACAATTTTATTGAAATTTTCCATTCTTATTATTAAAGGACTTTATTTAATAAAAGTTGTGAAAATGCATTTTTTAAAAAAAAATTTTTTAATGAATTTTTTTATGGAAAATATTCAATTAATTACAAATATAAAATTGAATTTTACCAATTAATTTTTGGGAATTTTTTAATACAACTGTTTAACATAAATTTTATAAAAATTTGGTTTAATTATTTCATAAATTTCATAATACATATTTCACAAAAGTAAAGATTTTTATTAAAAAATAAAACAAGAGTATGTTTCAATTTAATACTATGTATATTTCATTTATAAAAATTTCCTTTTACAATTTAATATTTCCAGTGAATATAATCATTAATTACCTAAGGGTTATTTTTTTTTTTTTTTAATTCAATAAAGATATTAATGGTACCATGGGGAATATTATCGTCATTGTAATTAGGGGATGGTTGGCTAAATGGTTATTATAATAAATAAATAATTGAACTTTTCTTCAAGATTGTAATAAATTCATTTCTTGTAATTTGATAGAAAAAAACTTGGTAAGAAATTTGGTAAGAAATTGGGTTCAATAACAATTTGAACAAAATAACTTTTCAGATTAATTTTAATTTCTCATCGTAATAATCTGTTTCAATTATTAAAATTAAATATGGTATTCCAATTAAATTGGCATCTGTGTTATTTTATATTAATACAGGCGAGTAAAATATGTAAAAACAACTGAAATTTTTCATATAAATTCAAATGACAAATTATAACTAATTCGATTATCCTGACACAGATGATCCATTACGAGGATTACATAGTCAGTTAGACCATTTCCTCTTGTATTACGTTATAATTTAGTTCACTGTCACCGGACTATATTTATGTATACTAAAAAAAAATATATTAATTTATTTTATTGAATAAATTTTCCAAAAATAGAATATAAAAGATTTACGTCAAGCCTATAAGTCATAATTAAAGTTAATCGAAATACTGTTTGGTGAAAAATTGTCAAAATAAAATGTGTTTGAAGTTATTTTTAGTATATTTTTATGTCGAATTTAATTATACAAACTTCCATAATTTTTAAAATACTTTATCTAATCGATTTTTTTAAATTTTAGACTTCATTTAATATTTTTCTTCTTTTAAGTTTAATTTTTTTTGTATAAAATCTAAATGATTTAATTTTAAATATATATTTAAAATTATTTAACATCTATCAACATATTTTCATAAAATTTTTATTTCAAATTTAGTGTGGTCAAGTAAATGCGTTTCAGTTAATTAAGAAATTATTTCCGTTCTGTCTTTAATAATAAATTGAATTTGAAAAACTTGAATGAAAGATTTTCATTAAATTTTTTTTTTGTCTAGAATGTTTTTCTTTTTTTTTTGTGGTTTTCAGTGTCAAAGTCAGGGATGAGAAAAATATTAATTTTAAAATTAAAAACCACTCAAAAATGTCAAAATGAAAGAACAACAAAAAAATGATTTTTTTAAAATTAGAAATCAAGGTAGAATAAAAAAAAACATATTTTCTTCATTTTCGCTAATACACATATAAGTGGGGAAGTTATTTCAATGTCATTACAAAATTTGTGCCAAAATAAATTATAAAATTTTTTTTTTCACAATTAGTTAATTACAAATTAGTTTATTTATTGTTTTTATTTTTTAAATTATATTTCAATATATTTTCAATTAACTCCTTGTATGTTTCAATTAGTAAAAGAAATGATGTTTCAAAAAATCCATAAATCAAAAGATATTAAAACTTTACCGAAAAAAAAACACGAACGAAGAAAGTTTCACTTGGAGTTTAGTGAAATTGAAAATAAATTTTTTTTTTTTGAAAAGTTTGATATTTTTAACTAAAATAACTTTTAATCATCAATTTATTCTTTTCTATTAAATATCGTCTACATTACTAGATGTAAAGTTTGTCTGATGAAATAAGATTTTTCTTTATTTAATTCATTAAAGATTGATACATAAGATTTTTTTTTTTGAAAAATAAATTTTAATTATAAAAGTTTGAAGAGATATTAAACAAATAATGAATTTATGGTAGTTGAAGAAAAATAGGTCAATTAGTTTCAAAATACTATTAATTAAAACATTTTTGAATGCAATTATTTAATAAAAGTTATAATCTGTCCAAAATCTGCAATTTAAAAAGAATGTTTTTTTTGTAATTATATTTTTTTAATTAAATCATATTTCTGCTTTGGAATTTTTTACTTTTGAACTTTGAAAGAAATAATATTTTCAATATTTAAAATGGTAATTTTTAAATGATTTTTAACATGAAACTTAGTTAATATATTGATAAAAAGGTATAATTAAAATTAGTTATGTTAATACTAATAAAAAAAAGTGTCATATAGAGCACAACCGACAAAATCGTCAAACTTCAGTTTCTCTTATTTGGAAACTAAATAATAGAATTGATATTTATGGTGAGAGATTGTCGTAAAAGTGTTATAAATAAGTGATATGTATCCTAGAAGATAATTGCTCACATTTGTATTTATTTAATGTCAGTTTAACTTCGTGGTGTGCCGGAAAAACTTTTTTATACAAAGAATTTAAAGGATTTTTTAGATTTAAAATTAAATAAAGACAGATTTTTTTTTTTTATATTTTTCAACGTTTAATAAATTAAACTAGAATTTGTTTCATTGGCAAGTCTTGTAATTTAATATTTATCGTGGTACCTTGTGTTTAGTTTCTAAATTGGACGAATCCAATTGGTAATGGTATAAACCCAATTAAAAGAAATTGAAAATAATTGAAGTTTTGGGTGGAACGATTTACGAATCGAAATTCCTAAATTGTCCATTTGAAGTATTATTTTATTTTACTTTTCGTGGCAATACTATTCCTTTTTTTTTTTGATAAGAAATAGTTTTTGCAAGTACGAAAATCTTAAAAATTTAAATTTATTACAAAGTTTAAACATTTTATTAAATATTTCTGTGCACAAATACCCGAACACTGAGAAGAGTTACGATTTAGTTAACCCTCCCGTATTTCATTTCTAAATATTTTGAAATTATTTAAGTGCTATTTACGATATGCTCTAATTATAAGAAATTATTTATTAAAAATGTTGTTTATTTTTAAAAGTAATACAATAAAATTTTATTAGAAATAAAAAATAATCTATTTAGTTGAAAAATAAAATAATTTTTATACAAAGTATATTTTTTTTTTCAAAAAGTTTGTGACAAATTTTATAGTCTGCTTCAAATGATGTGATTTTGAAAATATTACCAAGAAGGTTATTAAATATGTATTGAAACATTCATAAAAATTTTCTAATAAACTTAACCAAAAACATATTAATTAATTTATTTCATAATATTTTGAAAGAATACAATTTATTATTTTATGATAATAATAATAATAAAAATTCATATACATATTATTAATAAATATTTCTTTGTCATTCATTATGGAAATTGTTAATTTATATTTAATGAATTTTTAAGCTACATATTTAAAATAATATAATTTATTACCAACCAAAACAAATCCACCCAAAAAAAGAAAAAGAAAAGTATTTTAATATTAAAATATGATAGCAATAAAAGTCAATTAATTTGGAACAATATTTTTGTTTTTACCACCACAAATGAAAAATATTTATAATTTTCCTTATTATTTTTTCGCAAAAAAAAAAAAGAATAAAATAGAAAAATAAATTTAAAAAATGAGAAAACGAATAATTTTGATTTCTTTTGGCGGAAAGTTTTTTTTTAAGTTGCTAAAAAAAACATTTCATTAAATCATAGAAAAAATAATGACAAATTTGACAAATTTATCAAATTTGAATTTAAATTTTTTTTAAAATACTATAAAAAATATTTTCTAATTTATGCAAGTAATTTACAGAAATAATGAAAAACAAGTTGTCGTGCTTGTGACATTAAAAAATAATTATTAAATTCCAATTAAATATAAATTTTAATGGTCACCATATTTAATGCATGGATATGGACACCTGTCGTGTCATTTAAAATACCAAATAAAAAATAACAAAATAAAGTTTTGGTTATAAAAATTTATAAAAATTGTTGGTTTTTTTTATATTAAAGATTCTGGAAGTTTTTTAAAAAAAATTTTTTTTTAAGTTATAAATTTTTAGGAAAATATATTTTCATTTTTTTTTTTATGTATAATTATTTTTATTTTATTTAAATTTATGTGCCAGCCAAAAAAATAAAGATATTTATGCGTTATGAAATAGAACGAAAGAGAATTACAGGGGGTATTAAAAAAATAAAAAAAAGTATTTTAACAAAAAGTTGGAAAATGTTTATGATATATTTTTTTTTATTTTAGAAACAAAGTCAAGGCAAAACGATGAATAATTTAAAAAAAGATTTTAAACTCATAAAGTACTAAAGAATTATATTTTATTAATGGAGGAATTGAAGAAGTTTTCAATAAAATATACAAAACAGAATTAATTTTTTTTTTAACCTTGTTTAATTATAGTTCAGTTTTATTTTTATAATTTAAACAACTTGGTTTTTCCTTTTTCTGAGAATTATATAATCAGTCTTAAATACTAATTAATATGCAGACTTATTTTTTTATTAATGTATTTTATGGAATTATTTGTAGTCAGAAAGACAGAAGCATTTAAATATTTAGTTAAATGAAAAATTGTAGATATTAAGTATAATATCTGTTTTAGCTTTAGAAACTTACTACAGTATTATATAAGGATTGAAGAATATTGAAAATATGAAAATTACTTTTAATGTTTGCAAGATTGCTTTTCAAATGCAAATAAACATTTTAATTTAGAATATAAGGAATAGAACGTTTAAGGAAATTAGTCAACTTATAAAATATTTTAACAACAAAGAAGCAGAAATAACAAAAATACAATTACGAATATTTACACATTTAACCCTACTAAGCAATATGTATCAGTTGATACGACACTTTTTAGTTAAGTGATGCAGTGGGTAAAATACTTACCTTCAAAGATCCCGAGTTGGAATCCAATAAAATTCGAAAAAACCTTTACCTTTAATTCAAAGATCCCGAGTTGGAATCCAATAAAATTCGAAAAAACCTTAATACTTAATTCAAAGATCCCGAGTTGGAATCCAATAAAATTCGAAAAAACCTTTACCTTTTGCAATTGGGCTCAAAGAAATGGGAAAAGGATTAGAGTACAGTCCGTCTGCTATGAATAACGCAAAATGGGTTACATAAAATTTGATTTAAGAGCAAATAGCGCAAAGCGAAACATTAGTTAACAACAACAACTTTTTTAATTCAATTATTGATCACAATGTACTAACAATTTTTTTTCGAAATTTGTTTATCTGTTATATTCTCTCCATCTTTAGATTTGACGCAATTACCTTCAATTAACAGCTATTATGGAAATTATTTTTAGAGAGCGTATCGTATAGAATAATGGAAATATTAAGTTTTATATTTAACACTAAAATAATAATCATCAGACGGTATCAATAATGAATCCTGTTTGATACATTTAACTATTTCCATGAAGTGCTATATAACATACATTTTTTTACAAAATAAAATGAAATCATGAATAATGGGGTTAAAGTATACATACATATAATTACTTGAACTAATAAAAATTTCAATCAGTGATTATATTTTTAGTTAAACTGAAAATTCGCAATATACACTATACTAAAATTTAATTTAATGATTAGTCAGAAAATACATTTATATTACACTTAAAGTATTTACATATTATAAAAAATCAATTAGGTTTTTTATATTTAACTACAGTAATAAATTTGAATTTTCCTACATAAAAATTTTCCCCCATTTACTTAGTTGAGCATATAATAAATTAATCGACCAAAATATAAAAGTAATTAAAATAAAAATGTTTTTACTTCAAATTTTTTTTTTTTAAATTATATATTTTGTAGTTTTTCTCTTTACATCTGTTTCAATTTTTCAAATTTTTAATCTTACAATATGATCATAAAATATCTTTCCAAAGAAATTAGTATATAAAATACAAAAATGAAAATTCATTTGTTTTGGAAAAATATTTTCAACAGCAAAAAAAAAAAATACAAAAACAAAATAAATATTATAAAATCAAAAAGTGATTCTAATTTATTAAAACCAAGTGGGTAAAAGAAAACTTATATCCTAAACATATCTTAATTTTCTTTATTTTCTACATGACTTTTCGCAACAACAAAAAAAAACGAAGAAATTAGTAGTTGTATGTATAAGAAAGAAATATTTATTTAGCTATTAAAATATTTATGAAATCTTTTTTTAAAAGTAAAAACAGCTGAATCTGTACAACGATTTAACAATATTTGGCACGATTAAAAGTTGATTTTATCTAAAATAGAATCTAATTTTGTGGCTAGCGACTACTGTTTTTTTTTTGCCGCATGCTAACATAATTTTAAAAAAAAAATTAAATATACTCATATATATATATATAAAAATTTTTGAAAAATATGTATATATATATTTAATTTTTATATTATACGTAGATTTTCTTGTTAAAAAAAAAAAAATAATAATAAAAATATAATATTATAAATTCAGATTTTTATATTTATAATGATGATTACATAAAAATTTCTTCAAGTATTTTCAACAAGTTTTCTTCTTTTGTTATGTTTTTGCGCATAATTTTCTTTTTCAATAATATTAACTTAATATTAATAAAAGAAAATTTAAACTTACCTCAGTAATTTTCATAGTTTTCTTAACAGTTGTACGCCTTATTTCAGTTTCTTCAATATAATCATCTTCATCACCAGCCATTTCTTGATCTTCATCAACAATTGCCCCTGATGATGATTTATCCTTATCATTATCCTTTTTAATATCATTTCCGGTATTATCATCACCAGTTATTGTTGCATCCATTGTTTCTTCTGTGGCTGTATCACCCCACATTTCAGAATCAGACATTTTCTGTTTTTTTTTTTTTTTTTTTTAGTTTTTATTTATTTTCCAATTTAAAAAAAAAAAAAACACTAATTTCCTGTTCACTTTTCAATGAATATTAATTTTTCACCAATTTAAAAAATTGTATTTTGAACACTAAATGAAAAAAAAAAAAAAACACACTGAAAAAATTAATTCGCGGACAAGGTTAATTTTTAATCCAAAAAATAATTAAGTGTTGATAAATTTATTTGTTTTGTATATTTTGGAAATCACTCTGTTAAAATATTTGATATAATATTTTTGTAAAATTTTCGGTTATTTAAAATACCACTTAAAAAAATACACACAACAAAAATCAATTGATAAATTTTTCTTTGTTTTCTTTAATAAATTTCACTGTTAATCCTTTTGCAATTTTCCCACAGATTTTCTATTATATAGTTTACCGATCTTTACTATAAAAATTTTTCAAATATTACTTTAAATTGAAATTTTGCTGCTGTCGTTATTTCATATAAATTGTATTTTGAAAATTTATTTAATATTTTCTTTTGAAATCCTAGCTAGCAACTTCCTGAAAAATTTTTTTTAATAATCCGGAAAAATAACAAAAAATTATTAATTTGAAAATAAAAAAAATATAAATAATAATAATAATATGTAATAAAAAAATATGTTTGGTGCAAGTTTTATCTTCTGCTGTGATCGCAGTAAAGTCTTAAAAATTATAAAATTTTTTGTATAACACTAGAAATGAAAAGTGCTGAGAATTGAAAACGTAGGCGCACACACCACAACAAAAACTCAAAATTTCAAAAAAAAAAAAAAAATTTTCTTTAAACAATATTTTATGTTGTTGCTTTCGAAAAACTCTGAAAAAGAAAATATTTTCAAAAAAAATACATAAAACACAAGAAATTAGATTAAGATATAAATGAAAATCCACATAAAATTTTAGGATTGTTTTAAATTAGTGGACAAGACAACTTTTAAAAAGAAAAAAGAATATTCGATATTTGTTTTGTTTATTTAGTAGTTTTACGACGTTATTTTCGACTTTTTCGATATTGTCGTCATTATAGTCTCCCAACAAATAAAAACTGAAGAAAATCATTAAAAATTTTCCTATATTTTCTTATACCAATATTATGATGTAAAAATTGTGTATATAAATAAAAATATTATTACATATAGTGGATATATTTATTTGTAATATTTACTTTCTATTTTCGAAAAATTAAAAAAAAAATTTTCAACCCAAAACATATTTTCCTGTCTAATATGATTTTTATGACCGCATATTGAAAGAAACAAAATATTATTTATGATCATCCATTTAGATTAAATTTAAAATTAAGTTTTTTTTTTCGAAAATTTCCCATTTAGTTACCAAGGCTATAAGATAAAATTTATTAAATTCGTAGTTTTACAATTTAAAAGAATCTATAAAAAAAAGATATGTATATTTTACTCGTCCTCATAAATATTTTTAACTGTGCCCCAGCCTTGATGATTAAAATGTGAAATATTTTAAAAATTAAATTTAATTAAATCTTTTAAAGAATGAAGGGTTTTTTTTTTTAGTAAATAGCAATATGATTGAAGGATATTGGAAAATTTTAAAGCAGTATATATAAAAAAAAGTTGAAGGCAAAATATTAAAAACCATATTTTTTTTTTACATATTTTAAAATAAAATTTCTAAAAAAGTTATAAGAAGAATGTATTTTATTTGAACCAAGTTACAAAAAAAAAATAAAATTTTGTTAAACTTTTTAATTAGTTAACTTTCCTTATTAAGAATTGTGTTATATCCTTATATGACATTCATTGTCGAAAATTTTTAACTTTATATTTTTTTTTAAAATTAAAGTTGGTCAAGGTATATTTAAACACGTTTTAAAGATAATTTGGGAAAATTACGTTTTAAAGTTAATTTGGGAAAATTCGTGATTGGTGATTAAAATATACTTTTTGTATTTTTATAAATGCGAGTAATTAAACTATTATTAGTAGGTATGGTTTGCATTTTTTAAACATCATTAGAACAGGGTTGTAAACTTAATTTTAATAATGTTGATTCTTAAAACTCAACACTATAAACATAAAATTATATAATAATCATAATTTTTAATAATATTTGAAAAACCCATTCAAACTGTTCTTAGATATACTTTAAATATTTTCTATAATAAATATTAAAGGGAATTATAATTAATTTTAATTTAATTACATCCAAAAAAAATTTTTAAAAAATTTAAAAATCATTTTCAAACTGCGGCGTTCAATTACAAAATACGATTAGTAGTAAATTTTCTAAATGTTCTCAAACAATACATATTAATATTTTCATATTTTTGGCAACCAATTTAATTGTCAAAATTACTCAAATTATGAATGCTAACTTAGTAAATTTACACAAGATGACGAGAAATTGTATCGTAATGAATAAAAAACTCTCCAATTACACTTTTAAAATCGTTACAAAAAATTCATTTCTATGAATACTTTTAGTTGGACCTTATATTTAAACGTCACATTTCCAATAATTGAATGCAATATTTATAGGCATCTTCACTCTTCTCTTAATACAATGTATTATTACATATACTATCATAAATTCTCCTTGTTAAAACAAATTGTATATTTTTACAAATATACTATGAGTACTTCTATACATAATTTTTCTGTTACGGAAAATTCTGAAAATATAAAATTTTTCCTATATAGTTTTATAATAAATTTAATTCTGTAAAAACTCAAGAAAAATTCGAAAATTTTAATACAAAAAAAAAAGAAAAGAAAAACAATTTTTCTATTTATTCTATTTTACTCTTTCTTTTCAAAATTATCCCCCACTTGACTTTTCCGTTGTGAAAATGTTTCTTATAGTATTTTTATTTTTATGGTTGCTGATGGTTCTTGTCTTGTTTGTTAAATTTTTTATTATTGTCAGTTATAATAAATTTTCTTGTTAAATTTCTGATAATAAATTTTTAATAATATTTAAATATTTAATTTTTCCTTTATTTTTCTTTTTTTTTTGTACAATTTTCAACTTGAAATTTTTTTATTTTTAATTTAAATTTACGTTTTTAATTTAAATTACAATGAATTTTTCCACCCATAATCGGATTTTGATTGCCACATCAAAACAATAATGAAAAAAAAAATATATTTAAATTTCACGCAATGAAAATTTTTCGTTTTTTTTTTTTTTTGGCAAACTTTTACTTTTAAATAGTTGTTGTTTTGAATTTTCCGACCATTCCTTATATGGTGATTTTTCTAGATTCCGTATTATAAATATTATTCGGATCTTTGTATGTTTCATTGAAGTTCATTGTGTTTGTTTGTTTAAGTGATATTCTGTTGTTGTTACTAGATCGTGATTTGACCTTTTCATAATAATTTTCCCGATCTTATTTTCCAATAAATTTACTTTCCAAGGCAAATTTTTTTTTATTTCTGATATTTTCTGTTTGTTATAATATATTTTTATTCACTGAGTTTTCATTCTGTTCAGACCTAAAAATAATCTTGAATTGTGTCGATCATGGTTTTCGAATTTCGAAATATATATGTAGGTATATAAAGAAAATATAATTTTTCCCTATAGTAAATATATTAACATCGAAATTAGTTTTCTAGGAGAGAAGATATGTAGATTAATATATGAACTTATTTTAAAGATAAATAGTATAAATATTTAATTAAAATTTGAATTTCATAATCAAATTTTGTTCATAGTACATGTTTAGTAATCAACTTACAGCCTGAAATTATGCAATAAGTTTTTAAAATTATTATTTTTATATTCAGGCAGAGATTATTTAAAAAAATTAAATACTAATTAATAACTAAGTAAATTTTGGCTGATAATATTAAATTTGAAACTAAATTAAGGATGCAACTAGAATTTATAAAATGATACATAAACACTTTAGCATTATTAATAAACCAAAGTTTCTCGTTCAAAGACAGTAATATTAAAATTGTTACAAATGTTGTCAACAAAGTACAAAATTTAAAATTTATTTATTTTACTTATAAAATTTTTGAAGTCTCCGAAATTTGTTTTAATTAAATTTAGAAATTCTAGAAGCTCTACAATTAAAATTCTATATATTATTAAAATAATATACAATATACATAAGTATTATTAGATATATAATTTGCAAACATTGAAACATTGAATGTAGTTTTTTTAAATTATAAACATAAATGGTATTTGCAGTGTCTTAATTTTTAAACTTTACAAATATTTTGATAATTCATAAAATCTAGTGCCTAATATACATAAATGATAAAAACATTAATGAAATATGTATAATATTATATTAGAATTTAAATTAAACTCCTTTGAAATTTAGAAACTATAGTCAAATAATGTAATTTAAATTGTATTCAACAGTTAACATTTTGAAAAATAAAATTTAAAATATTATAAATATTTAAATAATAAACATTTCAACCTTTATTAATTTAAGAATCCTAGAACACTAATGATTAAGGATCGTAAAAATTTAGATAATTCATTGAAAGAAATTCAAATTTTATTCTGAAATTATTATACAAATATAAATATAAAAACCATAGGATTTACATTTTAAACAAATTCAAAATATTCTTATGAAAGAAATATTTTTAATCTCCAATATATATTTTATTTTTTGGTCCAAAAATCCAGCATTCAGCAAAATTTTATGAGCATGCGTTTTATTTTATATTGAAAAGCTTTTTTCTTGCTCCAAAGTAACAAAACCTCTCTAACCACCTATTTCAATTAATTAAACAGTAATAGAGAATTTTTGTGATAACCAGCATAAAGTATAGTCTTTTGAAATAACCTTCAGCATCAGCAACAGTGTTATTTTTTTCTTCTTATCTGTTCTATTTTCCCAAAAAAAAATATTCCTTTCGTTTTGTTTATTTAATGAAAATGAACAGAATTAGGTCTAAAAATAGTATTGCCAGATTTTAAAAAACTGAAATTGTACCTGAATATTTCAGGATTCATGTTAGAATAAGAAAGCCATGGAAGCACCTTAAATATTTTTTCAATACAAGTTCGACAAACGAAATTTGCAACCAAAAATCAAAGTGAAGTCGCAGTCAGCGCCACCTTATGAAATATTAATTAAAAAATGCTAATTTCAAATAAAATTACGTGACAGAACAAGTATTTTTAAATAATTTGGAATTAAAATTTCTGTCATTCTGTCATACTGTTAGTTTTCTATGTAAAATTTGGGAAGTATGGTAAATTTGGAAAGTATATGAGACGTTTTAAAGAGTTTTTGAAATACAAATATATTTGGATAATTTTATTCTCTTTGCGCGCTTCCATTGTTACTTATTCAATGGGGTTCATTAGTTTTCAAGCTTAGAACCTAATTTCTTTATAAAATTTGGGTAATTTACATATTTATCTGTTATGTAATATATAATTATGAGTTTAATCATATAATTTTGAGATTTTAATCATAAATACTTGGCAATTATGTAAATATACTAGTCAATATTTCGTTCAATATTAAAAAAAAAAAAAATAATCATCATTTATTTTGTCTTGCAATGCTAAGACCAAAATCTGTACATAACAAATAACACTGTGAGAGGAGAAAACTATAAAAGCTCATATTATCTATCTGTCTGGAGATTGGCCTGGTCTTGTTATTTTTATAACAATTTTTTTTTTTATATTTCTTCCATTACTGTACTATAGCTACTGAGATAGTGTGGGTTTTATACTTTTTTTTTTGTTGTTACTGAGCTTTAATTTATTTTCATTTAATTTTTTTTGTTTCATACTGTTGAGAAATTTTTTTATGCCAGTTTAGTCAGCTTCAATTTGCAGTTAAGACGTTTAAATTGTAGACGTATTAAAGAGTTTTTGACATATATATTATATATATTTTTTTTTTTCAAAAATTTTTCCCAGCCAACGGTTATAATAATTATAATTTTATTTATTTTTTTATAACACCAAAAAAAAAAAAAAAATTATGTAATTTAATTTTATTATTTTTTATATTTTTAATTTTATGTCAGAAATTCCATAAAATTTTCAAATTTAAATCCAAAACAAAAAAAAAATTGTTATTTTTTTGTATTTTGATTTTGGTTTTTTGTGTGTGCAACATTAAAAGTATATATTAAAAAATAATAATAAAAATTTACGTGAATTTTCATCAGGTGAAAGTTAGTTTTTGTTGTTTTATTTTTTATGATTTTAATTGAATATACCAAGTGTGATAAAGTTTATTTTTAAATTCAATTATAAAAATTTCAATTTGATAAAAATAAAAATTTATTAAATCAGATTAAAAAGTTTAGTTAAAAGTTTTTATTAAAAATAACATAAAATAAAATAAAGTAAAAAAAAAAAAGGAAAAATTAGATAAGACCATATAAAGTTTTCAATAAACTTTAACAAAAAAAAAAAAATGAGTTCCGTTGACGAAGTTATGAACTATAAAAAAAATCCGGATGATGATTTTTACGCATTATTGAATTGTGATGAACATTCAACTGTAAGTAACAAAATTAATGAAAAAGTAATAAATAATAATAATAATAATTGATATTGATTATAGTAGATTGGAAATGATATAAAATATGGTATGGGGTATCAGAAAAAAACACTTATTTTCTTTTTAATATGCTTTTAACCTGCTTTTAACTTTCCTTTTAAAAATGTAAATAAATTTTTGCTTTTAAAAATGTAAATTATATTAATTTCAATAATAATGTATAAAGGATACAAAGGATATAAATAAATAAGGTAAAATAAGGTAGTGTTTAGGTGACCCCATTCTGTTAAAAAAATTAGTTCGTTTTTTTTTTTATTACAAAAAGTTATTGAATTTTCTTGTAGAAAAACTAAATTTATTCTATTTTTAAACAAAAAAAAAAGGGGGGAAAAATTAAAACAGGATATTAGTCGTTCACTTTTTAAAATATTCTTTATATTATATTCACTTTCGTTTTATCTTAAAACTTTTTTTTTTCGGACATGATCACAATAAAAAAAACCGAATAAATAAAAATATTAGAACAAAAAAAAAAACACTCAGGTGCCAATCGGAAATTAATCGAGTGCAAATGTTTGTTAGAGCAGAAAAATATATATAAATTACAAAATGGTGACTATTACATCCATCAGCAAAGTAAAATTATTATTTTTATTTTATTTTTCATAAATATTATGTATATAACACCTTTAAGGTTATTTGTAAGTTATAAAAAGTTCTTTTTTTTTTGTGAACGGTAAATATTAGCAAGGTAGATTTTATGGTTCAATAAAAATTGGATGAATATATTTATTTATATTTATAGATAAGTTATATTAAATAAATAATTAAGTTAATTTAATTACATTAAATATTCATTAAACTTCATTTTTCTTGTTGTTGTATTAATGAAGATGAAACATGAAAATATTATGACAATAAAATTTGATTGATATCAACCTTTTTTCAAAACCTTTTTATGGTAATTTATAAAAAAAAAAAGTAAAAAGGAAAATTTATATTTTCTACCAAATTATCTGATTTAATTGATTGTAGTGGTTTCTTTTAGAAACCACAAAAGAAAATATGATTTTTCCCATTTTCTAGTTTCTTTCTATTTCGTTATAAATTTATTTTATGGTCTACATTTTTTGTTTTAATTAAACATTTAGTTTATTTGACAAGACCATGTCACTGCTGCCAATAGGTGACATTAAATGACCCTTCTGTCGAGACTGCGACTGTCAATGTCCTCAACAAGGGTTCATTGCTATTATACTAAGCCTCTTTGCCCAATCATGAGTCGTAGATTCTAACCACGAGTCATAGAATTCTTTTGCTTAAGAAAATTCTCGCGTTTAAGTTATTCCGATTTCGTAGATCACTTGACTAATTGTGAGCTAATTGTAGGCTAGATTCTATTTTCTGTCTTTTATTTATAAGATTTCAGCAGACAGCAAAATCTATTAATTATAACATCATATTAATTTTTACCTTAATATTTTAGTATTTTCCTAAAAATTTCTATGCATTGTATGTATTTATATTACGATTAATCATAATTATTTATGATCATATTTCAATTAACTTAAATAAACATATAAATAAGAATTTGTTTAATAACAAATTACATTAATTTCTTTTATATTTAATATACACTTTATATTTACTTAGTATATTTAATATTTTATGGTTCTGTGGTTAATTACAAAAAACAAAAAAAAAAAACTTTTAATAAATTTATGAAATTTGATATAATGGCGTTTAAAAACATTTTATAATAATTGAATATCAAATATAGTGGTTTTAAAAGAATATATCTTTTATTCTCTAATTACTTAAATTTGTTTGATTCCTGTCAATAGCAATAAAAAAAAAATCTTATAAGGAAATTTTATATACAAAAGTCTTTACCGTATCTTGTATATTTTTCCACCTATACATGAAAATTTCATTTATTTACATAACTTTATTGTAAATACTTATTATAATTTTCTTCAGTAAACCAATTTAACCACATCAATTTTTTTTTTTCAAATATTTTGATTGACATTAAATTAGATTACTTCTAGGTAAAAATACCACAAAGAATTTTTCAAATTTTATTATAAAATCATATAGATTATAGTATTTTTCAGATTGATTGATCTTTTTTTAGAAATAAAATTAGTAATAAAATGAAAATAAGACGGTAAAATAAAATTTAATTTATAAATTTAAAAATGATTTAAAAACTAATATAATATAAATTTAAAATTTCTGAACAATCTGAATTTAATAGGCTTTATTTATCAGTGGAATACGAATAATTATTATTTTCCTAAATATGTCTGATATTCTTTAAAGTACGCAGTTAATAACCTAAATAAAGATTATTAAATAAAATTCAAAGTGCTATGATAAATACTTAAATTAACACTTTATTTTTTGTTAAGTTGAATTTAAGACGTCAAAATCACACAACTTGTCTAATTATTTAAGTTCAATTTAAGAAGTTCACACAACTTGTCTAATTAAAAATACTAGAAATATTAATATACCACATTTAACTATGCCATAAGCAAAATAATGTCGTAATAATTTAAATTTTATGTAAATTATTAATTCTAAATAAATATATATATATATTTGTATACATATATTTAACTAATAATTGATTATATCTGTGATGCTTCTTCAAACCATCATAATATATTTAATTTTATAGAAATGAAAATCTAAAATCTTATACGTAAACATTTATAAAATTGAATATAAAATGGAAATTGCTGATAACGACAAAATCTAAATAATAATATAAATCTGTATTTCTTATCACATGTTAAAAATGTTTCCGACATGTAAAAGAAAAAATAGAATTGATTAAAAAAAAATTTTTATTTACATTTTTTTTTTACATTCTAATACATAAACATAATTTTTTGGAAATGTTTAAGGATATTTGAGTCAAAGATAAAATTTATATTAATTTTTTTTTAACTAAAATTTATATTACATTATCTGAGTTTATTATTTATTAGAAAATCAAAATTTTATTATGTAAAAAATTATATTCAAAATGAATTTTCTGAAAATATAGAATTAAAATTGAAGTGTACAGTATATTAGATTTGATGGAAATATAATTTAATTGAAAAGTTTTTATAAAAGTAATATACAACGTTGCTAGGCAAAAAAGAAGTTAAAAATTTCTTGGAAAAACATACAAATTACAATTATTTTTTATATATAAATTTTTGGTTCATACTTGCAGTAAAAAACAAAAAATTTGTACGAAAATCTATTAATTAAGCTTGTCATGTAGAAACTATTTTAATAAGATATACTACTTTTTTAACATACAAAATATTTTTTAATACACTTGTTTGACATTAATAATTGTACAATTTTATGTTTAATTATATTTTCAATTCAAGTATCATAACAAAAACAATGAAATACATTAAAAAATTATTGATGCATTTATGTGAATGAATTAAATTAAATTTTTATATAATTAAAAAATTGTTAAGTATTTTCAGAATTTCACAAGTTTTCATCTAACTTCACTCTCTAACGTTAAGTTTCCGGAAACTAGATTGGTTCAATTAAATTTTTTACAAATGTATCTACAATTAATTTGCTTACTTTCATGCTCATAGAGATTTAATTTATACAGTAAACACAATTCGAAATTAGTTATCAGATTGTTTTAACAAAATATATGACCCGATCTTAAGTCAAGGGTAGACTTAGCAGGGTCTTATTTGAATTTTATGGTTATTTTTACTTTTTAAGATTCTTTTATGGGTTTAGAAAAAAAGAACACTTTTTGAGCTGAGTTTGCATTAAACTAGAGTTAAGTGGTATTTTCCAATTCGAGCATAAGTAAGTTTTTATCCAGCTTCAGTATATAAAATATGTGCACTCTTCACAATTGGTATATTGAAGATCAAACACCTTCTAAACCGGAACTAAACACTCAAGTTGAGAGTTGAGATTTATTTTAATTGATATTTGTTTCGGTTCGTGATATAATTGTAAATTATATTTTATTCTAATTCTAATAAATTATTAGATTCGAAACAATTTATTATTATTTTAAAATTAATATTATTATAAAATTTATTGATGTTAGAATATAAATTTAAATATAATGGATTCTATATAAACTCAATTTAAAAATTTAAAACTATAAAAATTATTTTGATATTCAAATGACAGTAATTAACCAAAAATTATAATTTATTTTGACTTGCAATTAAATTAGTAATTATTAAAATTATTTAAAGTATAATATTTTTTGTAATTTATTTCCAAGAATAAAATTAAAAAAATATTCTTCTTAATAGAAAATTACAAAATTAAATACTTTCTATAAAAATTATGTATTTTGGTTAAGGCTATTTAAAAAAAAAACTTTATTAACCTTAACAAAAATACTAAAATTTATTTACTCAAATAATAAAAATAATTTCCACATAAATAAAAACTTAATGTTAATTTACACTGTAATTAGTTTTTATTTTTTTTATGTGTAAACAAATCAATTTGCCAATCTGCTAAAAAGAATAACAGCATTTAAAATTAATTTGTAGATAGATTTTCATATCATAAACAAAAAATAGATTGAAAGGAAAATTTACACCATAAAATATTTCCAAAAATCATAAAAACTAAAATAAATTTAATTTTTTTTAAAAATAAAATTGAATAAGATTAATTTTTCTGAGCTTTTTGTATGAGAACGTCACATAAAAACCAGTTTATTTGACTTTCAAGTTATGTCGAAAAAAAACCACTTTTGATTATATTAAAATTAATTAGAATTAATCATAAAAACAGGTTTTAATTAAACATTTTTCTAGTAGATTTAAAAGAAAACGAAATTTTAAAATATATTTTTACAATATATTATTGTACATACATAAATTTATGTAGTGAAATATATTATGTATTTGAACTTCATTATTATTTTTGCAGCACAATAGCTACTGTTGTAATTAAAAAATATTTTGCAATAATATAAAATTATTTAATGGAACGGAACTTAATTGATATAAATTACAGTTCCTATAATCATCAAATATTCAAGATGCAATTTGAAAATTAATTTGACTTCAATTAAAATTATTGAAATGAAAAATTATACAGACAATCAATATTGGATTTGTTGAAAGTATACTTTAGTACGTGTATATTCTGAATACGGTATTCTCAAAATGTATTTAAAAAATTTAATCTTGTTTTATGCTTCTTTAAAATTAATTTTTAAAGGTGCATTAATTTTCAAAGGTGTATACTGTATCTAATTTTGTGATTTTATTTTATCTTGAATCAAATTTAGTAAAAAAAATTCCATAGCAAGGTTTTATAATTGTTGTTCTAATTAAATCTAAAATAAGTACTTATTATGGTAACAAAATAGTTACCAACAAAATTATTAGAAACCAATTTTATCAGAAAATTAAAGAGTTTTTAATTGAGATAAATAAAATCATGTTCACTAATTACTTATAGGTGACATTCGCCTAAATCGTACTTCTTCCAATAAATCATACAGGGGCCACTGCGTTTATTCGGAAACTAAATAATATTATTGATGGGAGGTTGTCGTAAAATTGTAATAAATAAGTGATACTGATATTATAAATTAATTGGTCACGCTTGTATTTATCTATTGTCATTTTAAATTTTAGGTGGGTCGTGTCTTGGTTAGTTTTTATACAGACTATCGTAAGGATTTTTTTGAGTTAAAATTAAGCAAAGATTTAATATTTTATAATTTACAAATGCCAAATATTTTATTAATTTTTTTTTTCATTCAAAAGCCGTGTAATTAAATATTTATTGTAATAAAATGAATCCAGTTGGCTCAATTTATATCGCTGTGTTTTAATTATACTAGACTAGTATGGTAAAATATCCAAATTTAAATCTATTAGAAAATCTGAAACTTTTATTAAGTATTTCTACACAAATATACCGAATAACTGAAGAGTGACAGTTATTAAACAATGGATATAACTATGAATGACAGGAATTCATCAACTCTCCCCTATATCTATTTTTCATATTTAATGAAATTCGATATTCTACACAAACTAGAAAAATACAGTTTTATACAATCTATACATAAAATATATTAAAAGAAATTGCTTATTATAAAATATTAAAAGTTTATTTATTGATATAATTCTTTTATTAAAAACTTAATAATTCTTTATTAGAAAACTTTATAGCTTTAATTATGTTATGAAAAAATAAAACTTAGTTTATCAAAGAAAATATTTTATGACATAAATAAATAAAATTAATAAAACATAACTAATTATTTTTATATTAATTAGTTTTAATTGATAGTAAAAATTTAAGTATATATTGTTAATTAATAATTAATATAATTTATGATTTTCAAAATAACATTTCAAAATGGAATTTAATAAGCTCGACATTCTTAACAAAACAAACAAAATTTGAATTTAGTAAAATTGAATTTTTGGATATTTTAAATGAATATTTATGTAAAACCAAAATATATTATATAGTGGTTTTTCATAACCACAACAAATTGGTTTCCTATGGTTCAATTAATTAGTATAAACTATATCAAGTATCATTACAGATATCAACAAAAAAAAATAAAATTACATGACATTTGTTGTGGTTAATATTTCCGAATTTAATTTATTATTTCAAAAACATTTTTGAAATAAATATGTTTTTGTTTTTCAATATTATAGATTTTTTTTAATCAAATTTTAGTACTACCAGTACATTTCTAAATGAAAAACTATACTAAAATTGATTTTACTTTTATTTATTCATTTCCTTCTTTTAATATTTTTGTTATTTAATCATATAATAAAATAAAAAAAACAACATAAATAAAAATACTCACTTATACATAATTTATATTGCTTGTCAAGAATTTATTGTTATTTTTATCGACATAGTTTTGTTTTATAACTTTTTCAGTTTTATTACTAATATTAGCTATAGTTTCTTTTATATTTTTTTTTTTATTAATGTTTACGTGGATTTTAGAGACATTGAGTGTTTAGTCATGTACTAAATCAATAACAATTATAATTAATATTAAAATAAATATTTATTCAATCTAAATATAAAATGTATATATTAAATAATAAAATTAATTGAAATTCAGCCAAAAAAACAGTGTGTATCTTTTCATAATCATAATACAAAATAATAAATAAATAAATTTTAATATAATACAAAAATAAATCTTTTGAATGTTCATAAAAATTTTACTTGATAATTCCATAAAATACAGTCGTATTAAAAGATATATATTTTTTTTATATAGATATGATACATTAATTTATATCATAATATATAACATTTCAATTTACTTTGACATATAAAGATTTAATCCTTTGAAAAGAAATCACTATGATCAGCAAGAAAAATAACCATTTTCATTTTTTCCAAATATTTTCTTACAAGATTATTGTTTTTGTTTGTATTTTTTTTTTTTCTGGTATTGTAAAAAATTGTAGATTCATGCAAAAATATCAGTTATGTATTTGTTACCAATTTGTATGAAAAATTGTTAGTAATCCACATCATCTTACACATCAGTTTTATATGTTTTTCCACTGTTATTTGTAAAGTTTTAGATTCCATTAAGCAACATTAAAATTGTATCTAAGAATTTAAATCAATTTCAACAACAAAAAATAAAAACTTTAGCTACAAAAATTAGTCTGTTGTTAGAAAACCTGATTATGAGAAATTTGAAGGGTTAATAAGACCTCAATGAATTTAATTAATTAATTTCTTAAGAAAAATACATATTTTGACCTAGAAAATCTCTAAAATATTCACATAAAAAATCTTTTTCTTTTGTATGGAATCTTTTCAGTTGCAAAAAAAGATAATTAAATAAATTTATCATTGACCATATTTTGTAAAAGATTCATTATTAACATTATTATGTTTTCATAAAATTAAACAAGTTTCCTTAATAAATAAAATTTAAATTAAATAAAACTAGTAGGAAAATAATTATTTTAGTAAATAAAACTTTCAATTCTATTTGTAATAAAATTTTTAGAATACAATTTTCCGAAAATCATATTTTGTAATCTGACTATAATGGAAAAAATTTAGAAATTCTTATAAAAATAACAAAAATTATATTAGATTGCATTCATATTTTCTTTATTTTCTTAAAAATTATATATGAAAACTTGGAGTTTTGCTAAAGTATTTTATATTTTAACTTATCATCATTTCATTTTATATAATCTCAATATTTCAAAAGTCCTTTACGTAAAATTACTTATGTAGGAGTGTTTCATATAATATCTATTAATAAATAGAATTCATAGTTCAATTATTTATATCAAAGAATATATTTGACAAATGCGCAAAATATTTCTATATTTTACGTTTTTATAAAGATTGTTAAGAGTATTAATATTTCTACACTTTTTGAAAATGGAAGGTGTAAATTGGTATTGAAGTAAAATATATGTATATATTTATGTATATATATAAAAGAAATAAATCTGATAAAATTTCATTGAAATATAATATTATGTTCTTTTATATCTTAAAATAATATTGTACTTTTATAATTTATTTTCATAACAAAATATTGAGTTTGTTTACAGAATAATAATGTCAAATTTTAAATCAATACTGATTTATTATGAAAATATATATATACTTCCTGAAATGGATGGAATAAATTCTTTAGATTTGTCAGATTTTCTTATAAAAACAATGAAAATTTATGAAGAATTTCCCATAAATATTAGATATCTATTGTAATTTTGACTATTTCTAAACAAGAATTGTCTGATAAATTGAAATTACATATATATATTTTTTTTTAATATTGGAATCGAACATAAATTCTAATAAATTTTCATCTCTTGGAAAAGAAGCTTAAAGTTTTACATTTTTTTTTATTATTTTCTATAAAAATAAATGAATTGCTTTTGAAGTAATGTTAACGGAAAGGAATTTTCACATCTGTAAAGGAAGTTTAATATCTTTTTCGAACAAAAATCTTTTATTCTATTTTTTTTTTTTTACCATATTTTATTACTGTCTTTAGGCTTACTTTTTTTTTATTTTTTTTTTTTGTCGCTTATATTAAAAATAAAAAATTTTCCTTTTTGATATTTTATTACAAAAAGATATTTTTTCCTAGAATTGTACAAAAAGAAAAATTATATTATTTTGAATCAAAAAGGATAAATAATATTTTTCTGATTTAATGTTTTAATAAATTTATATAGTTTCAATTCATAATAAAGTACTTTTAATCGACAAACAAAAAAAGCTTAGATTTTTTATAAACTTTTTAGTTTTTTGTTTGTTTTTTAAGAACAACATTTAACTTCATTACATAACCATTTTGTTTACTTTTCCTTTTTTTTTGTTATTCTAATTTAAAAGTTTTTCCTCAAAAAAGAAAAATAATGGACTTTTCTTTTTGGTTAAATGTTATATAAAAAAAAAATGAAATTTTCTATAGCAATTATTTAGGGTGAAAAAATATTAAGATACTTTTTATTTTTATATACATTTTGGTTTATTGTTTGTTAAGTCCTTCAAGAATTCCTTAACATTTAAATTATATACAAAAAAAATTTTTTATTTTTTTCAACTAAATAAATATTAACAATATAACAAAGATTTCAGTTTACACATTTTACTTTATTTAGAGAAATGTAGGTTTTCTTTTTGTGGTGTTTTAATAGCTAGCATAAAAATAAGAAATATGTATATGAAACATTTTGTAGAAAGATATACTTTTAAAATATATTTTGAAATGATTTTAATACTTAACTTTACTTTTTTTTTTTTAGTAATTAAATCCTATTTAGTTCACAACCTTGACTTATCGTGATAATTTACAATATTCATTTAATTTTCATAAAACGAAAGGAATATTAAAATTTCTGGATTTCCTTACAAAATTTCATAACTTTATTTGAAAAGTTTTATAAAAAAAAACCTTAAATTTATTTAAACTTAGAGTTCACGATAATAATTAAAGTATATTGGTGTATTTAACAGGAAAAACTTGTTTTTCCTGTTTTTATTTAATCATCTTAAAAAACTTTTCATCAAAATTAGATTATTATAAAAAAAAAAAAATTTTTCTCTTTTTTTAATAAATTTTAACTTTGACCACCTTTTTACGCTTTAAAAAAAAAGTTATGCGTATTATTTTTTTTATTTAATAATTAATACTTTTATGTAATTTGTGTTCATAAAAAACATCATAGATCGTTTTTAAACGGACAAGAAAAAAACTTAATAGTACCTAAACAAAATAAATTAAAAAAAGTTTTCTTCAACTTTATCAATTACATTAAATATATTTTATTTATATTTATAATCAAATTCATGTTCTCTGATATTAGATGTTCTTTGATATTTAAAAAAAAATTGAGTTTACATACATTTATTAATCATAAATTAATTTCTCTGCAAATAAATTTTAATAATATTGATATTTACTTTTGATTTTGTTTAAAAATTTATGTTAAATTTTAAAAGAATTTTAACTTGAATCAAAAATAAATCAAAGTATTATTATTAGTTAAGTGATAAGGAATAAGGAGTGTATACTAAAGGCTTTTAAAGTAAATATACATGTACTTCACATAAATCCATAAATGCTACGGAATTTTAAATATAATTTGTAATAATTTAGATTAATTTAAATTTTTTCCGAAAAAGAATACTTAGTAAGTCCCAAAAGGTTCAAAAGGTGCTTACATTGTCCCATAAAAGTTTACTTATTCTAATTTTCTGAAATACTTCAGTAATTTAATACAATAATTTATGCAAAAATTAATTTTGATTATACTGTGCAAGAATTATGAAATATTTATCAATAATTGAAAAACATATGGATTTAACATCTGTTGTTGAAACAAATATGGTTCCAAAATTAAATAATTTTAAAGAGTTGTATGAAATTGTATGACTTCTTATAATAAATCATATTATTAATTGATGGAAGATTATGGTAAGAGTTGTCGAAATAAGTCATACCAACATGAAAAGTTCATTTACCTATTTATTGTCACTTTAAGTTTTAGGTGTTTCGGACAATAGATTTTACCAGTTTCCTAAATTTATCATTTTACATTTTTATTACCGAAATACTACTTCGTTTTAGTAAAACCATCAAAATATAAATTTATTACAAAAAAATAAAATTTTTATTAAGTATTTCTACAAAAAAAAAAAACTGAGACTATAATGAAAAGTGGTACAATTTAGGCAATTCTCCCCTAATAATTTGCTTAGAATTAAAAATATTAATTCTAACAAGTAATTTTTTTTTCAAAATACAATTTCAAATTAAACTTTATTTAATTTCTAAATAAACCAAATAATTTAAATTCAGTTAAATTCAATTATTTTAAGTATGATTCTACAAATGATTTTCCACTATGAAGTTTAAAAATAACTTTGCTATTAGCTGCTAACAACTTACACAAAAAATCTATTTTTTTAACAATATATGTGAATACTTATACTTTCAATTAAATGATGAACATTTTTTTTTGACAAATTATTATTTAAAATCAAAATTTATTAAATATAATTATTTTTCCTTATCTGATTATATTGTAAATAAATTTAAGAAATAATCATCAATCTAAAATATTAATTAATGAAAAATGATTAATTATTTGAAAATTACTTCATCACATCGAATAATCTTAGTTAAATATATGATATTTACTTAATTTACACCTTTTAATATATATATATATGTACATATATGTATTTAATTTAACCAAAAGTAAATATTTTCTCTTTTTTTTATTTATTTTCTGATTTTATTAAATTTTCAATATATATAATCTAGTAAACATATATATATATATTAATTCCTAATACTAAATTGCTTCTTATGTTGACTATATATATATATATATATGTATTTATATTAATTTCTTATTCATTCACTAATAAATCTTTTCATAGATAATTTTAGAAGAAAATTATTCATCCTTAATATACATTATTATAATACCAAAAGTAAATTACCATAAGAATTCGTTAAAAAAAATTTTTTGCCCACGTAAAGGAATTCTAAACTTTATCTCTTTAATTTCAATTTTTTCTTGGATAATAATATTTTATGTTTTATTTTTATTTTTTTTGGTGCCTATATCTATATAGATATATATATATGTGTTAATTTATGCTTTACATAGGCAATAATTCTATTACGAATATGGTTATGCGAAAAAGTTTATTCAAAAGATTTATGAAGGATTTATTAAAATAAGCTTTATTAAGTGGATCGATATGTAACAGATATATATGTATTGTAAATATGTAAACGTAATAGTAGATTTTATTTGTGGAATTTATTTGTAATAATGAAAATTCGTGACAGGATTTTAACATAGTCTATGTTATTATGCAATTAGATTATTTGCTACAGATTAATTTGTATTAATATATCCATAAAAGATATTCAATGAAAAAATATTTGAAATGGACGTGTTTCATTTAATGAAATTAATTATTTGACAAAAAAAATATATTTGTTTATTAAATTATTAGTAAAAAAATTTCTGAGTAAATAATTTTGATTTTTACAAATGAAAATTAATTTTTTTTTGTTGTTAAAATCAATGAAAAAAATATAAATCCTTGTTGAAAAATTAAGTTAATGATTTAGAATAAAATTACTAGATTATATTTTTTAACACTAGTTGATTTAATAAGTTAATGCTATTCATATTACACTGCAAAAATGAATTGTTTAACAAACATAATAAAATTGTATTATTATTTTAATTTAATATAAGAATAATATATGTACATAATATTAAAATTAATTTAATTATTTTCGCTACTGGGCTTTAATATTACAAATGTATATTATGTGAAAAAAAATATATTTTACCTCAGAAAAGCATAATACTTCTTTCAATACATTTTTACACAAAAATAAAACTATTTTGAATTGTGGTATTTAAATAATTCCATATATGTATACAAAACATTAAGTATTACACAATATACAAGTAAATTTTATATTTATAATATTAATTTGAAATGACTTTATAAATAATTGTTTACTAATTTTATTTTTATTATATTATTATTTTTTTTTTTTGCAGGAAGAACAAATTCAAGCTGAATATAAAGTATTAGCTTTGATGCATCATCCGGATAAAAATAGTGGTGATAAGGATGCTGAGGGAAAATTTCAAAAGCTAAAAGTAAATTTTATATATAATTTATATTTATACTTGAAAATCTCTCTAGTTGCAAAATTTTTTAATAGGATTAAAAATATCAAAAGTAAAGTTTTATTATATATTTATGAACATATTTTATTATAGGTACTTTTAATAATATTTTTTGAGATACATATATTGTAACAAGTTGAAAATTAAAATATTGCATATACTTATATGAACTTTGAGATTGATTAAATTATAAAGGATTTTTACAATATTTAGTTTAAATCCAAAATTTTATTCATATAAAAATTCCATAAAAATATTTTATTATGAAATGTACTTTTATCTTTGTAATATGTAGAGTCATTAAGAATTAATTCTTTATAAAAATGTTTCTAAAGGTTTTCCCCTATGACACACTAATCTATTATTTAAATTCTACACATGAAAAAAAAAAGAAGAAAATTAGTTATTCTAGAGGCTTTCAACAAGTTTTTAATAATAAATCAAAATAAGAGCATGTTTAGTAATATGAAATCTAATACAGAATATTATTTTTTTCTCCAAGTCTAATCTCTTATATGGATAAAGTATTATTTTCTTTTTTCGTTTTTTTTTTTTTAATATAAAATAGCATTCATTCATCGATAGGTGACCTAAATCCTAAGATACTAAAATAATAATAATAATAAAAAATATATATTTACATTATCATGTGATCCGTTTCTGAAGTAAGCTTTAAAAAAAGGTATTATATAGAAAAATAATTATATTCTAAAGTAGACGAATATCCTTTTTTTTTTTCAAATATATTTTTCTAATCTTTCAGACAAAATTTTTCTGTTTTTATAATATGTATCTATATTTTTTTTCTACCTCAAAAAAAAAAAGAAGATATTAAAACCGTATTTAAAAGTTCTTAAAATAAGACTTCGATCAAATATTTTAATGTGTACAACATTTCTTTTTTTCAAATTATTATAGATATTGTCTGCAACTCACATGATTATTTGAAATAATTTTATGTAAATGTTTTATTACTAAATTATTTAATAACTGTGTACCTAATTAAATTATTCAGAATTGCAGAAATATAATCCATAATATTTGGCTAGAAGAGATTTTTTTTTTTAAAAAAAAATTATTTACATAAATTACGATAATATTTACATTTAGAAAAATTAGAATTATAAATTTTATTTTATAAATAAAATTATACAGAAATATTTATTTTTACAAAATATTTCTAAATGAAAATTATTTATGCAATGTTATTTTTTTTTTATTATTATAAAATATGTTTTATACCTTGTAGCACCCACAATAACATTATTAAAAGATTAATTTAAAAAATTTGAAATTCATTTTTATATTTAATATAAATATTCATTTGGAAAAATTCGGGAATAATTTCACTAATTAATTGAACTGAAAAATGTAAATTTTAAATTAAATATTTCTTTAATTACGTAATTAAATCTAATTACTCTATGAATAATAGTAATCTAAAATTATACTGTCAATATTATGCTATTTACATTTGGAATATTTTGAAACAAGGGAAAGATAATATGTTTCATATATGTACAAACAATATGTTGCTTATTCCTTGTTGTGTAGTATCATGTAGGGTGTGTGTACACGGTTCGAAATGAAACTTTATTTTTTCAACGTTAAATATTTACATAATTATCATTACTAAACTTAATTGAATTTTCCATCGAAAAAATTTTTTTTGCTTCTTCTTGCCAATATTTATCAACCAAAAAGTTTAAATTTTGGAGTTTTAAGGTGTAATATTTTCATATGCTCACATTTTTAACCTTAATGTAGAAATAATAAACAATTATATTATTAATTTTAACTTAAAATAGTTTAAAATTGGTAGGAAATCTACTTGAAGTTCAACTGGTTGAATATTTACACCATTTTATTTTTCTTATTAAGGTTTAAATTTGCAACCCATTTTATTTTTCTTATTAAGGTTTAAATTTGCAATTTAAGGTTTAAATTTGTTTAAGGGTTTTAAAATATGATTAAAAATTACTATTTTTTACAGAATTTAATTAAAAAAAACTTCTTCAGGTTTAAAAACTCATTTTTCAATATCAGAAAAATTTAAGGTCAGAAAAATTTTAAGCTCAGAAAAATTGGATGAAGTTGAGAAAATAAATTTTAATTTCAAACCGTGTAGCTAATCCTTACCCACCACAGTATATATTGAGGAATTTTTAATTGAGATGTGATAATGGTATTTTGTATATTTGTATTTACAAATATATAGAACAGACATAAAAGGATATAAACGAGTTTGTTTAAATAATTTAATTTATATTTTATTATATCGAAATAATTATATAATCTCGGTATTATGAAAATAAATCGGCTATCTATCTACATAAATATAATAAATAAAATATAATAAATAAAAATATTTGTTGAATTCATAAATCGAACTTAGCTGTACCATTTTCTTAAGCTCTCATAAATAATGTTGTGTGAGACCATCCTAAGTACACTGTATCATAGAATTAAGAAAACCTTATTTGAGTTATTATAATTATGTTTTAAATGATAATAAATATTAATTATTTCGAATTGTAGATTATTTAAAGACTTGGCAATAATTTTGAAAGCAATTTATTTTGAAAAAATTTAAAATTTAAAAACAATTTCTTCTCAGCGTAGTCTGTGATCTAACTTAAGTTATGTGGCGTTTATTTCTTCAATCATTTATATTTATTTTTCGTGAAAAAAAAATAGGTAATATACATAATTTTCTAGTGTTATTACGAAATTATTTGTAAATTTTAAATTGACTGATCTGAAAATTTCGGGAAATGTTTATAAAAATTTTTAAATTGATTTGTAAATTTTAAGAAATGTTTATAAAATTCCAAAAAAAAAAAGAAATTAAATTATTAAATTTACAGCATGAAAATAAATGAAATTATTAAATTCAATTTCAGAATTTTTTTTCTCCTTAATTTAGAATTAAAAGATTAACATTTTATTTAAAATTTACTTACATATTTGTATATATATATATGATTTTTCATTAGTAAAAATTTTGCTTAAAGCTATTTTCCTAATGAACCTTTTATTTTATATAAAAATAAAAAAAAAAAAGGAAAAGATAAACAGATCCTTTTAATGTGTTCAAGTTGATTGTTGTACACCGCTTAACCTTCAGATTCTAGACGTCATTTAAAAACAAAAGCTTTTTGATAATTTATAAAGTGAAAACAAATATATATATAAAAAGCAAGACTGCTACACTGTTCGTTTATATATTTCATTGAATATTACAAGCATAAATGAATTTATAAATATATAACATAATAAATAGTTTCTTGTTTCTTTTTTTGAAGACGTTACATATAGATAATAATTAAAATAAACTACATACATTTTTTTTTTTTGTAAAAAACTGTGTAGAACGTAGAACCTAATCAAAAAAAAAATTTCTTTTATATTTATAATTCTATATTATGTTTTACTTGTGCTTAATAGAAATTAATAATCACTATTTATATTTTAGACTAGACCTCATAAATTACTGAAGCATAAAGTTTATGTTACACAAAATAAACGAATCAAAGAAATATTGTAAATTGAATTATATCAAAACCATATTTCAAATTATAAAAAAAAAAAGTTTATTAAAAGCTTACAAAGATTATTAGATACCATACAACATTATTGAAAATGAATTATGTTTGTTTTTCATATTTGCTTATTTTCTCAATGTTGTATCTTACAGTATCTCTTAAAATATTTAATCACAAAGAATTTAACTATAATTATTATATTTGAATTTAAATAAGTATGTAAATTTCAATAAAAGAAGATTCCTTGAATGCTTTGATCCTACAATAATAAATTTAAAATTCCTGAAAACAAGATAATAAATAATACGATAATAAAAGGATCAAAACTGACATTAAATACAGGATATACATTACAATATTATAAATAATAAATATTTTAATGTAAAAATGTTTACTACATGAAAACACAAAAATATTATTTAATTTAAAATTTACAAAATTTATTTTAAAATACCATGAAAATATATTTTATACTAAATTTTAACAAGTCCTTTGTTTTTTTCATATTAATTTAGTGTGAAATAAAAAAAAACATTAAAGAAATTTTTTTTGTTGTACTAAAAGTTTCAATTTATTTTCATTTTTTTGTACTAAAACTTGTTTCATTTTATTTTTTTACTATTAATTAGGAAGCTAAAGAAACCTTGTGTGATCCAGAAAGACGTGCAAACTATGATAAATGGCGTCATAGTGGTATTTCCATCAGTTATAAAAATTGGCTTGGTATGAAGGAGCACGTACATCAGGTAGTTTTAAATTTTATTATTTTATTTTTTTTCAAATAAATTTATCCTGTCATATATAATCTACTATCTACATCAAAAAAAATAAAAATTATATGCATAAATATGTTTCGTAATAAATGAATAAACAAAATAAAATTCTATCTGGTGTGCCATAAATTTATATTAAAATTTAATTTATTATAGATATTTAATATTTTTTTAATGATAAATTGATGATGTCATGTTGTTATGAGTGAATATTTGCAATTAAAGGAAAAACTATCTTTTCTGTACCTCAACATAAATTATTTACAATGTTTGTACTATGAATATTCCAAAAAAAGATTGTGTAGAGTTCAACTAGATGCAAAATATGAAAATAATTAATTTTAGAATTCTAAGCTGTAAGGATTATAAAAGAAATCGGATACATAAGGGGTATAATGATTTTTATTCATACTTGGAGAGAAAATTTCATGATGACAGTTTTCCAATTAATAAAGTTATTGCACTGAAGTATTGAAGGCTTTTCAATTATTTATATAAATTGTAAATTGGAATAAATCACAGGGTGACTTACTGGTCACTGTGACTTAGTGGTCACATGGTGACCAGGATTTAATTTATGTTGGTAACTAGGATTTAAGTTATGACTATGTATGATTTATTGGATGGTACTTCATATTGTATCAACGAAGAACTTTGAAATCTTTTAAAGATTGTTTCAAAATTACTTAGGCACAAATTATAATTTTATCAAAACCTTATTTTCAGCAGGAGTTTTTGATCAGAAAATTTAAATCGGAATTTTGTAGAAGCCAGAAATAGTAGAAACCAGCTCATAATTTATCTCTTAGTTTGATGTATGATATCGCACTGGCAAATTACTTTTATTTTAAACTTTAATTTGAAATAAGAAAAAAAATAATTGTAGATCTTGGTGGAAGAATATGTTAAGTGGCAATTTTGTAAAATAAAAATAAAAATTTCCCTGAACACTTTCAATCATCAAGCTCTTCAATTTGAACTTAAAAAAATCAATCTATTGTATATTTAAAAATTCATAAAATTTAGTTGGTTTAATCATTATTATACTTGCAGTCTATGCATTGGGCAACACCAAAAACTAAAGATCGTATGTTACCGGAAACTGGTGGTGCTGGTGCTGGTGCATCAGCTAATTTAACAGCTGGTCAACCAAATCCAGCACATCGTCGTGCATCTGAAGGTGGTGCAGCTCTATATTATGGCAGTCGTAAAACCGAATGGGGTACTGATAATTCTGAGGTTGCCAATAAATTTCGTAATTATGAGATCTAAAAAAAAAAAAAAAAGAAATATATAATCAGATCATAAATTACGCAGAAAGTTTATATCTTTTATTTATTATGTAATATTTTATGTTTAAATTTTTAAACAATGTATAATTTTTTTTTTTAATAAAATAAATTTTTAACTTTATTTATTTTTTTTTGATTTTTTCCCATTAAAAAAAATATTTATATAATTTTTGCTGGAATTTATATATATTTAAGAATTAAAACAACTTTAAAATGAATTTATTAAAACCCAAAATAATAAGAATTTAAATAAAAAATAAATTATTTAAAATATTGATGTAGTTTTATATAGTATTGTATTTTTATCAAAATATTTAAAATTTAGAAGAAAAAGAAACATATTTTATATAGAATTTAATTCAAAACTTGACTAACAATAATTTTAAAATTTCTAGTCTTTTTAAAATATTAATTATATTTGTATAAAAAAAAAAAGAAGAAAAATATTGCCATTAAATATTCTCAAAATATTAAAAACTAACTAAATAACATTTTTGCATACAAATATTAAAGAAACATACAAACAAAAAATTATAGTGGAACAACCATCAATTAATAAAAAAAATCTACAAAAATAGCATAAAATATGAATTGGTATAATAAGGATACTGAAAAGTATAAATTTAAGTAAAGAATTTCTTTAAATAAATTGGGGTTTACGGTTAAATTATAAAACTTGTTAAAAGCTTAAGGTTAAATTATTGACACTATATTCTAAATTGCCACAAAATCGATAAATAAAATTTTTTCAGTTATTAAAGTTTAAATTAAAATTTGAAAAAATTTAAAAAATAATTACATTCAAAGTAATTAATTACATAATTCCCAACTTTTTTTTGAAGATAAATATCTATTTGCAAAAGTTTTGAGAATTATAATTATAGTTTAATTACCAACTTCTTAAAACTAAAATTTACTAAATTTTTTAACATTTCTTTTACACCATAATCACAACTGAATTGAAGAATAAAATTTTATGTATTATGCTTGAGAATAATTGTGTAAGAAGAATTGTTTGAAAAGAATTGAAACAACCAGATTATATAATTAATCTTATAAACCTCAATATTTGGAAGATTATCTAAACTAAAAAAAAATAACACTTATTCATCTTATTCATATTTTAATAATATTTCTACAATCAATATTTAATTAAAAAACAAAAAAAAAATCTTTTGAACTATATTAGAGTAAAAAATTTATGTTTTCTAATAAATATATACTTTTATAAATGTTTTAACAAAAAAAAAAATATACATGAAGTGTACTAAAAAAATAAAACTATGTGAACCAATTTTTCAAAATACAAAAAAAATAATAAAAAATAAATAAGATATTTATAAATAATTAAAAATGAAATTCTTAGAAGACTTATTGTAAATGTAATTTAACATATTTGTAAATTAAAAAAAAAAGCAGAAAAAAACTTTAAAAAAAAATTATAAAAAGTATTAAAAAAAAAAATTTGCAAAAAAAATATATATATAAATGATTATATACATTATTATTAATATTATATACACATTATACATGTTGCCGAAAGGAATATAGTAGAATTTTATCAAAAATATAAATAAACACTATATAAAATACAGTATATATTTAAAAAAAATATTTAATGTTATCAAAAGTTGATCCCAATGACTAACAACAGAACAAAAAATATTATAAATTGAAACATAAAATATTTATTTAGAAAATAAGATAATACTTTTAACCAAAATAAAACATAAAATTATATTATACAAAATGAATGTTAAATGGAAAATTAAATATAAATATATATATACATAGATACATATATTCAGATATCAAAACTATTTCATTAAATATGTTATTTAAATGTAAAATGAATGTTTAAAAAAAAAAAATACATATATATATATTTAATATAAGTAAAAAATATATATATACAAAATATATAAATAAATAAATAATTATCATGAAACTGTAATTTCAATATTTAACATAAAATTTATTAAGAGAAACATTATTTTTAAAAAAAAAACATTATTACATATATTTATATATAAGATACATTTTAAAAAAAATAAAAAAATTAATAAATATTTTTTGATGAAAATTTTATTCAATAAGTTTATAAATTTTTTCAATAAAAAAATATATATATGTATGTGTTTTGGAAATGAAAAATTTAATGTTTCTTAATCAATTATTATTATATGTATTAGAAAATAATTTTTTTATTTTAAAGAAAAATTCTGAAAGAGATCATAATGACAATCCCCCGGTTTTTTATTTATTTATTTTTTTTTACCTTCTGATAATTAAAAAACAAATATCTTTTCTATACAACATAAAAATATTCCCCACGAAAATTATAAAAAGATATGAAAATATATTTTGAATTTTTGATATGAAAATCATTATATTGTATTTTTGTATTAATAACGAGCTTACACGGTTTCTCAAAAACTTAACATTATTATTAAACAATAAAATGCACTTAAAGAATTTAAATATATAAATTAATATATACCACCAAAAATAAAGATTTATCTTGATTAAAAAATATACAAAAATATAATAATTTTATTAAAAAAAAAAAAAATTAATTAATATCAGTTTTTTCTTTTTCATTATAAAAAATGATCTAATATTTCCTGCTGTAAAACTTTGCTCAATTACAGAAATAAATATTAAAATAAATAATATATGTAATATGTTTTAAAACAAAATAGTAAATAATTTTATTTCAGAATAAAATATAATAATACAAATTTAAAATCAAAACTTTTGAATAATCAAATTATTATTGTATTTGAAATTAAGATATTCACAAATTTACTTATGACACATTTAAAATAATTAATGCAATTATAATAAAACTAAAAATGTAATATTTATGTAATAAAATATAGAAATGAATGTAATATTGAAAAGGATAAAAATTATTTACCTATTTCAAGTTTTAACATAAAGAAAATTATCAATAAATGTATTTGTAAATGGAAATTCAAATTAGATTTCCATTAAAATAAAAAAAAAAACATCAACAAAAAAACATAAAATTCGTTTTATTTCATTTAATAAGTTCCTTAACTAATAGTTAGTATGTTACTTTAAAATTAATCATATTAAAGATTTTTCTCCAGTAATTATTTAACGAAAACTATAATTATTTTATGCTAAAGTTTTACGCCAGGTAAAAAAATTACCTACTACACATCGTCAGCAATTCACCGAAGTTTAAAACTATCGGATTAGAATTCCAACAATAAAAAAAATCTTAAAAAGCAATTGTAGCTAGCAATGGTCAAATTTTTCTGAGAAAATTACAAATTAAAATAAAATAAAATTTATTTATAATCAAAAATATGTTAACTTGGTTACATAAAATATTTTATAAACGAAATATGTATTCATTGCAACTTTTTTTTACACCATTGCTGATTAATTGCAACTTTTTGTATAACATTGTTGAACCTCAGCACGTTCATTTTAAATCTTTCGGCGCACAAATCAATCATTGGAGATTAAATCATATGGTTTTTCATATGTTCAATAAAAAGTTGATATTTCCGCTTACCGCTGGCACTGCAGAAACACTTTAAATTATCCTTCGTAGCGGTCAGTGTTTTACTTAAGAACTGATCTAATCTTCTAATATCTAATTCATTATGCACTTGTATTTAATTTACAAGATTAATTTTGAGAATCTTTAATTTATTTTGGTCTAAAACATAATTTCAAATTAATTTTGAATTATTAATTATATTTAATATGAAATCAATTTGTTTTCAAACTATTATCAAACTTTAACTTTAATTAAAACCTAATCTGTTTCAAACACGTTTATAAAATTTAATAAAATTCATTATAAAACTTTGAAATATTTATTGCAATTTAATAATAATTAAAAATTACAATATATTTAAATTTAAACAGGACTATTTTTATTAATTTTTTCAATCAAACTGTTGTAATCGAATTCCTGTTCATCATCATATAATTTACATTTTTTTAAAAATATCTGTCCACCATATCTTATCCATTTGTTTGCAACTACAAAAAATAATAATTTGTTGTTACAAAGTCGATCAATTACAATAAAATTACCCCATTTTGATCCAACAATTACTGGACAACCTGAATGTCTACTTCTTGGATTACTGACACCACTTAAATGTCCATTAAACCAAAATGCAGCTGTACCTTTCTTTGGTAAAACTAATGTTTTTACCCATGGATAAGCTGTACCACCACCCTGTTCAACATCAGACATCTATAAAAATATTTAATTTAAATAGAATATATTAAATGTTATTGCAAAAATATGAAATTTATATACATAAAATAAAACTGTTGCAATTCTATTTCCAAAATGCATACTACCGTAAGGTAAAATTTTCTCCTATAATAGAAAAACTTTATGAAATTTTTATATAAATTATAAATTTATACACAATCTTACACCATCTGGTTCTGTAAATGAATCTGTATGAATATCATAATGTCCACCAATACCATAATTCATAACTTGTAATGGTTCAGCTGTTTCCATTGATAATCCAGTCATATCAGATAATCGTTGATTTAATGTATGCATTATACTATGAGTATCATTATAAAGCCAAGCAAATTTACTAGTTCGGACATTAGATGGTTCTCCAATACCTTTTTCCTCATTCCAAACACCAGCCCTAACTAATACATTTCGTGATAAATTTTGAATGAGTAATATTTCATTATCATCCATAATATCATGAAATACTACTATATATGGCTCTATATTTGCAATTTCTACTTTAATTGGAGCTAATTTTAAAAATGGATGATTTTCATTTTCATATTTGCAATATAACTTTCGTAATTCGGAAGGATTTTTGATTATATCACCACGACAAACACGAGGAAGTAAGTCACTTTCTACGTTATATTGCTAGTAATTGCAAAAAAAAATCAAATTTTAACTATATTATAAAAAATCTTGAATCAATAATTATTTTGATTTAAATTACATTTTGTTTTTTTGGTGATGACTTTTTTGGTCCATTTAATTGGTTATTATAAATCATTTTGAAATGTGTTTCAAAATTTTTCAAATTTCCTTTTAAATAGTCATTATTTGGTTCCAATTCAATTGCACTTTTCACATATTCTATAGATTGTTTTAATTTATCAATATTTCCTGTTAATAAAATCAAATAGTATATAAATTTATTTAAAGCATACCACTAAATATTATTAAGTTAATTAAATTTTACCTTTAGCACTTGCAAATGTAGCATATGACAAAAAATCTAATATTGAAACTTTACTTATTGGAGCCTTAAAGGTACTAGATTCATGTGGCAATCTATCTAAAGCTTCTTTAAACCATATTGCAGCATATTTATAATTAGCTTGATAGTACAATTTATAAGCAATATGATAACAATCTGATGCTGATAATGTTTGACTTTTATAATTAAAATTATTATTAGTATTTAATAATATTATATTATTGTATAAGTTCAATCTCACTTATAGTGTTTGTCGAGTAATTGACCATTTGCAATATTTGTTACATTCATATTATACATATCCTGAAGTCGATACAATCCTAAAGCTACTCCAATTAAATCATTATCGGAAGGATACGATGAAGTAAGCCGAAAATTTGTTATATTTTTAACAATTTCTAATATAAAAATTAGTTACTTTGATTTTTTTTCTTTATAAATTTATAATACTACTTACTACGTCCTATTGAATCATATAATAATTTTTCAACAGCTTTCTTTTTTTGTATTAAGTGACTAGTTTCAACAAATTTATTAACAGCATCGTGTAATGTATTTTGAATTAAACTTTTATTGTTAGTTTGTAATTTTGATAATTCACTAAATTAAATTTATATTTTATTATAATAAACTTTAAATTGAATTTTAATATTAATTACCTTTTTAAATTTTGAATTCTTATTTCTGATTTAATTATATAATTTTCTAAATTTTCTAATAAATATGATTCAGTTTGGAAAATTTTTTCAAAAGCTGTAATTGATGTATGAAAATCATCAATTTGATTTGTCTTTACATAAATTATATTTATGTATGTAATTAAAATTATTGATTTTATTAACATTTTATTAAATTTCAAATATTAATTTTAATTTATATAGTATTAATAGAATTAAAATTAAATATATTGGAAAAAAATATCTTTAATTAAATCCTTCTAAAAATAAATTTTCCAAAAAAAAAACCCGAAATATTTAACTTAATATTTTATAATCAACTGTAACTTTTGTACAGTTTTGGTGGTGTATACCCAACAAAACTATTCTTAAAACTAAGTTAGTGTTGTAGGTAAAGTTCGTTGAAATATAAATTTTAAGCTTTATCAAATCTATAAATTAATTTTGATTTTTTTTAGGTAAAAAATTTGAATAAAAACTTGTTTATCTAGTCGAGAGATTCTTGAACTTATATAGATAGTATCTATAAAATTTATAATTATTAATAAAATGTTGATGTATTTCAACATTTTAATGACCAATTCTAATTACTTGCTAATTAAAATTCCTTTTTTCAAAAAATATATAAACCATATTTAAGAAAATGGAATTTGATGTTTTAAAAAGATTTAATTCAAAGAATTTCTATATACTTTTCATTGTAATATATTTAAATTTAAATACCATAATTTTATGTATTCTATTATAAATATTTCATAAAAGAAAACTCCTAATGGTTCATCCAATTATTGATTCGATTTAATATTATGAAAATTACATAATCAACAATGTAATCCATAATCGTATTAATAATATAATAAATATATAGTTGATCTCGTTATATATCTTTTATAATTTGTACATAATATGGCCTTTAGAATATCTCGTTATATATCTTTAACTGACCAATATACATTTTTTGGAAAAAATAAAATTAGTATAAAAACGAAAATATTGTTGTTCTTGCCACTCATGTACTTGGTATTCGAATATTTTACATAACATAATAAAAACTGTTTAATAAAAAAATTCTATAATATTATATCCTACGTAATATTTTTCAACCTTAGATTTTTAATTTATACGATATATTATCTTCAGAGTATTTTTTTTACCAACATGAATGACAAAAGTTTGTTGGAAATACTCTTTAAGAATCTAGAATATTATTATCAACAGACGACAGGTAATTGAGGAGTGCTTAAATCATTCTAGAATTGTGATTCTTATACATATTTCCAGTTTCGATTTTTGAAAATAAAATAAAAATAATAATTAATTTTCATATTCAAATTATGTTCATTCATTATTGATATACATAAATATCTGTTCATTGACCTTTGAGAAAATTTAATATACAACAAAACTATTTATTAAAAATATATATGTATATAGATTTTTATTAAAGTATATTTTTATTAATTAATTTACAAAATATCATCAAGAATTATTTCACATGGTCTTTTAAATTCTTGATTTTTTTCACGTATATATTTAGTAGCAACTACAATAAATAATAAAATTACAAATTTCATATTTTCTATAAATTATAATCACAACTTACTCCATTTTGATCCAACTAATACAGGACAATCATTACGTAACATTCTCATATCTTGATTACCACTAGCATGTAAATTATACCAAAATGCAGCAGCACCTTTTTTAGGTTTTATTACAGTTTCTATAAATGGAAATACAATTTCTCCTCCTTCAACATCATTTAACTAAAACATAAATTACAAATATAGATATAATTAAATAGTAATTATATTTGAAAATATAATTTTACAAAAATTAAAGCCGTTGCAATACGATTTCTTTTATGATAGTCACTAAATTTTCCAGTACTCTAAAAAACCAAAATTTAGATTTATTTATTTTTTTAGCATTTTCAATTATATTGCGGACAATAAAAATCTTACATCCTTATCCGGTATAAGTACATCAAAATATGGTTTCAATATTGGACCATTATTATATTTTAAAATTTGCAATTTTTCACTATGAATCATATCTAAATCAGTTATATCACTAATTCTTTTATCTAAATTTGTTAATACTGCATTATTTGTATTTTCTGATATAGTAAATTTTTGTACTGTTTGTAAATTATCATCTAAGAAATTTAATTCATTTTTAGTTAAATTTTTTAAAATTTCTATTTCATCATTTGAAATAATATCATAAGCAATCATTATATATGGATCACCACTAATTTCTTCAATTTTAAATGGTGCTAAATTTAAAAATGGACGATTATTACTAACATATGCACAAATCAATTCTTTTTCATATTTTGGTAATATCTTTAAATTACCATTACATCCATGTTCAAAAGCATCATTATAATTAAATAAATTACTATCGACAGTATTAAATATATCAGTTACTGTTGACCATTCACCAATATTATCTTTATCATTTATTTTCGATCGTATATATTTAATATTTTTATAAATATGTTCTAATGTTGGATTTAATACATATGCTTCTTTTGCTTGTTCTAATGCTTCATCTAAATTACCTGAAATTATAATTAGACTTTTATATTTATCTGAATGTGGAAGCAAAATTAATTAACCTAAATGAAGATTACACCATGATAGCAAATCTAAAATATTTTCTAGACGTATCATAACATTATTAGGATCATAACGTTTTAATGATTCATCTAACCATTTTTTTGCTAATAAAAATTTTGGTAATAAAATTAAATTACGTCCAATTTCAAAACAATCAATCGATGAAAATGATTCTCTGCCAAAAATATAAAATATTATTAATAATTTAATGAAAATTAATTATATATATATTTTTTTAAATACCCAAATTGTATACCATCTAAATTACCACTTGAAATCTCTTCAACTGTCAAATGATATTGTTGTTGTAGTTCAACTAAATTTAAAATAGCTTTTCTTAAATCATCATCATTTGGAAAATATCCTTCAATTGATTCTTTTGTAATATTTTGAATATAAGCTTTAAAATATACAAAAAATATTCTAATCATTTAAATAATTTATTAAAGTAATTATTCATTTTATACCAATTCCACTATCATATTGTATTATTTTTTCAACATGTTGCCAATCAGTTGTTAACCGTTTCGTTAAAAGATATGAATTTAAAGGATTTGATAAATATCCAACAATATCTTTTTCAGCTCTTTTATGTTCTTCTTTATAAAATTCTAAATTACTGTTTACACACAAAAAAAAAATAAACTACAATTATAATTTAATTATAATTTTAAAATATTTATTAATACCTTTTTAAATCTGATACTTGATTTTCTAAATTTTTTATATAACCATCTAAATTTGCTATTAATATTAATTCAGCAAAATGCATTTCATTTGTTTTAAAATTATTAATGATATCATTACTTTTAATAAATTCTGTTAAAAATATTAGTTGTATGATAAATATCTGAATCCAATTTCGATTTAATAACATATTTTAAAAATAACTATGCAACAATTTAAAATATTACTTAAAAATGTTGTCGGAAAATGTAGAAAAATATTAATGCAATATATTTCACCCGAACACTCTTATAAATTAATTTTCGCTAAAAATGATTAGATAATTTATTCAAATTTGAGTTCATTGATTTAAACAGATATATTTCGATAACTATTTCGTGTTAATGAACTTGAAAATTTTGTTTTTTATTGAAATATTTAATTAATTGGTTTGATAGACAAAAAAAATTGTCTTTGTTTATAGTAAAACTTGTAAATATTTAAATGTTAATAAAATTAATTATTCAAACTGCATTAAATTAAATTTGACGAAACTAAGAAGTTTATAATATACGAAAATGCGTTTAAAAGCAAATTTTGAAAGTGTTTAATAAGATTAACTATTAATTGTTCACAAAATAATAATTTATATATGTCCAAGGTATATGATTAATAAAAAATTTTAATGTTGTATATAGAAATATGTTTAAATATTTTACAGCTTGTATCAACCGAACTTTTCTTACTGATTATTGAGTTGGCGACTGAACCAATAATAAAACTGAAAAATACTAATAAGATAAAAAACTTACCTTTCATATAGTAAAATAGAATCCCAAAATTTTACTTGATATTATTATTCCCTTTTCCACAACATTTCTCTAACCAGTTTTTATTAGAATTTAGAGCCATGTTTTATAATACAATATAGTTATAAAATAATATCTATTAGTCAGTCGCTTTCTGTGGCTTGCTGTTTAAAATGATATTTTAACTGATAATCAAATAAAATATTAGTTTTTTTTTATTAGAATTAGCTGTACAAATTGCTCTTCCAACAGAATATATTCAGTAAGGATAAATTTGTACATTAGGGTCAAATTGACTTACATCAAATTTTTATAAGTCTTAAATACGATAATATCTATTTTCTTATCATTGCCAAACTGAACTGAATTTTTTCCCAAGTTTTGAACAAAATTTCATTCTGGTGTTTAGTAACATAGAATTCTTAATTAAACTATTTAAGTAACTTCAATTTATGATAGTTTAAAAAACAAAATTTAAAGAATCATGCTGGTAAAATTCTAAATATTTACAGAAATAATTTATTAACAAACATTATTTTTAATGCAATTTTTTATTGTGTACAAACTATATAGTATGATTCATTTGTTTTTTTTTGCTTGTATGAAATTTAAATGATACATAAACTACATATTCAAACTATGATTATAAAGTTTAAAAAAATGACTTGCAAAATATTCAAATAAATCTAAAATGATTGTTTACATTTTTAGTTTATTTATAATTATACTGACTTACTAATTTTAAATAATAGTATGTAATTTTATTATTAATGATCAACAAAAAAAAAAAGGTTTTTATTATAAGAAAGTATATTAATTGACCAATTTACCACACTAAAAAAAAAATAAATATACATATTTTCTATGAAAAGTAGAGGATTGCAAAAATTGTTTTTTTTTTTTCCTTTCTTTTAGAATATCTTTCAGTATATTTTAGAACTTTCACCACAAAAGATATGAATTTTTTAAATATTTTTAAATTATTATTAATATTATTAAAATTTAATAAATTAATTAAAATCAATGCATTGTCAGATAATAATTTTAATTGGAATAAATTATATAAAATGACAAAAAACTTTCATGAAATTTATAATTTTTCAAATATAATAATTTATAAAAATAATATTAATTATATTGGTAATATTGAAATGAATATTTTAAAAACATTAAATACAAGTATTATAATATTAAATGATTCAAATATAAAAATACGAAAATTTGTTAATAATGATAAAATATTAAGTTTATCATACTTTAATTCAATTTATGATTGTAATTTAACAATATTAGCACAATCATTACGTGGTATACGTAATTCAAAAGTAATTATTATATTTATTGAAAAAATTAATAATATTACAAGTTTAAATGATTTTTTTTTAAATAAAGCATGGTATCATGGTTTTATGAATATTTTAGTAATATTTAATTATAATAATTATATGGAAATATTTGGTTATTTAATATATCCAGAATTTACATTATTAAATCAAACAAATTTTAAAAATATGGATATGTTTCCAAATCGTATAAGAAATTTAAATGGATTAATTGTACGAACACCAATACAAATTGATCAACCAAGAATATTTACATATTTAGATGAAAATAATAAAATTAAATATGGTGGTGTTGCTGGACATTTATTATCAAATTTTTTTAAATATTTAAATGGTACATTAAAACCAATGATATTTGAAAATAGTCCTAAATATATTGATATGAATATAATATTATCAATGTTACATGATCGAAAAATATTTATATCAGCACATTTATATGGTATGATAGATAGAAATGTATTTTCAGTTAGTTTTCCATGTGTTATGGTTAGATTATGTTTAATGGCACCAATTCAACAACAATATGAAAATTATATGTTTTTATATTTACCATTTAATTTTAATGTTTGGATAATAATTATATTTATGATTGGTTATTTAACATTAATAATATATTTAACATTAAGATATATTGGTGAAAAATGTGAATTAGGTGAAAAATTATGTAATACATTATGTGCTATTATTTATATATCATTACCAATACAACAATTTTTTTATTCAAAAATTAATTGTTTATTTAATATACAATTATTATTATTTGGATTTATTTTATCAAATTTTTATTCATCAACATTAACCAGCTTATTAACAACTGTAATATTTGGACAACAAATTGAAACAATTGATGATTTTATTAAAGCCGGTATACCAATTATGGTTATTAATTATGAATATATTAATATATTGAGAGATCATAATTATCCAGATGAATTTTTAAATTTATTTACAACAGTTAGTGTAAGTGAATTTTTTCAACATCGTGATTCATTAAATATATCATATGTATATCCAGTTGCTGAGGATCAATGGAATTATTTAAAATTTCAACAAAAACATTTACGACGAAAATTATTTCATTTAACTAAAACATGTTTTAAAAGTCAATATTTAGGTTATCCAATGTATTTTGATACAGCATTTTTAGAAATATTAAATATGTTTATATTGAGATGTAGTCAATTTGGTTTAATTGATAAATGGGAAAATCAAGTAATTGATGATAGTAAAAATGCTGGTCTATTAAATAAAATTGAAATAATTCAATCAGATAAACAATTTCAACAATTAGGTGTATCACATTTACGTTTATGTTGGTCAATTTGGTTATTTGGATTATTTATTAGTATAAATTGTTTTATATTGGAAATTTTACGATTTAAAATTAAATTTCGAAAAAGAAAATTAAAAAGATTTTGCCGAAATGTTTGGAATAACTTTTGGGAAAAATTTCGAATTTTATGAAATAGATAAATGTAAATTTCACTCAAATTTATAGTTGAAATTGTTAAAATATTAAATGGATTAAAATATTAAATGAATGTAGTTTGTTAATGTAAAAAATTTAATGTGAAAAAGTAAAATCAGTAAATGAATTTTTATTCAATATTAAAATATGTTTATACATTAAACATGTAAAATTGTTTTATAAAAAATAATAAGAAAAAAAATTTATAACAGTGGCATTGTTAACATAATAATTAAATCATATTTTCTAATTAAAAATGTTTACTTATGTGCTTACAATTTAAAAATATATATAAAAACACTTTAATTATCTTTTAGCATGCAATGTTACAGTTTTACGGTTTTACATTTTATGCTCATAAATTATTGTATACATGAAATTATAAAATAAATATTCTTATTCTGTAAATAGTTAAAATTATATTATTTTCCTAATATTTTTTATTAATTGCTATTGAAATCGAATAAGTCACGAAACTAATTTAAAATAATATTTTAGTAATTTATATAATTTCTTAAAATTATCTTTATTTTTAATTTTTAATTTAACCTTAGTTTTTCAAAATTAATTTTTTTTTTTAGTCTAATTAGTTTAATTTTTGAAGAAACAAGCAAAAATTAATAAATTATCTAATTACTTTTGGAGAAACAAACAAAAATTAAGAATAAATTATCTAATTACATACTTTTAGGCAAATCGCAAAATATATATTTTTTTTATAGAAATGATAGAATTAATATCATTTCTATAAAAAAATATATTAATATTTTTATAGAAAAAAGAAATATTTGAAAATTACTGAGTAAAAAACTTATTCGATTAGTATGGACGTTGGTTTTAATTTCCGTAATCTTTTTCTATTCCAACCTGTCGTATGAGTGCGTACAGATTTACTTGAATTACTCCTAACAGATTGTCTTACTAAATTGACTTATTTTATATATTTAATATGTTTAAATTAATTAAAAAGTTGCAATAGAAAGTAACATCAATTTCTACTATTTTCATTCAGAATAATATATTCCGAAAGTGTATTGTATTTAAAAACTATAATTAAATATAGTATAATTTTTTAATTATACTTTTTTTAAGCATTAACTTTTAAACCCTTCTAAGTTCAAAAATGTATTACCTGATAAATTTTACTTTAAGAGTTTAAAAAGGTACATTTAACCTGAAATAATATTAACAATGTACTTTTTAATGTACGTGTAAGAATTTCATCTTAAAAATAAGATTTTATTTTTTATTACAAATTCACTGGAAAAAAAAAATATTTAATTGAAATTTTTTTTAAAAGTAAAATTTTCATATTAAAAAGTTTAATAAGAAAATTTGTTAGTAAAACTGTCAGAAGAAAAAATGGAAATTTAATATTACGTATAATCATTTTTTTTTTATGCTCGTATCTGCAAAGAATTTCAGAAAATTCTAAAGTGTTGTTTTTAAAAATAACAATTTAAAATGAATTATTGTACATGATATTTTAATTAAATTTAAAATAAATATTATTTAGATTAAACTTGAACTTGTTAACTTTTGACAGAAATTATACTGAGAAGGACGGATAGTATAAAAGTATTAAAAATTTTAATACTTTTATACTATCCGTCCTTCTCAGCATTTAAAATTAATCTTTTATTTTTTCGTTCTTTTATAAATAGTGATGGTGACTAATTTCTTTTAATATAAAGAACTAAATTTATGTACATTTGAACTTTTATGGTACACCAGAAGATTAGTACGTCATTTTAAAGATTTCAACGATAATATTCTATCTTAAATATAAAAAAAGATTAATATTAATACTTGATGGTTCTATAAATTTCCGATGAGCTTGCAATACTCTTGAAAATTTTTCATATATATATTATATTATCGATATTTAAAATATGGTAAATAGTTTTAATGGTAAAGTTTTTTTGAATATCTTTTTTTTTGAATTTAATATACTATATCAAAGTTGTCAAATTTAATATATCAAATTTGGCAACTTTGATTTGACTGTCAATGTTGTATAACATAGAAAATTAAGCTATTATGCGCCCCTTACATATTTTTTTGAGTAGAAATTCGGCAAACTAAAATTAGTAGTTCTCTATCTAGTATTCACGGAAATGTCAATTCAATTGGATGAAATATTAATTATGCAAAATCATCAAATTTCAAGCAAAATTATGACATTTCAAATTTTAAAATGTATTTTTAAATAATTCAGAAAAAATATTTCAAAATCTTAACTGTCATTTATCTATTTTGAAATTAATTTTGACAATGCTGGATGAATATGGCAAAAGTTCGGCAATATTATTCCCCTACTCCACTTCCACAGTTTACTTATTCTATGGCTTATAACTATAATTCCAAAAAGTCAATAGTTCTAATACCTGTTATATATTAAACTATGATAATGAATTTTAAATAAATTCTAAAAGAAATACAAGAAAAATAAAAGTAGAAGTTAGATGTTAAAAAATTACTTTATATATAATAAAATATTACATTTATGATAATTTTTTCCGGTATATCTTTTTACTATATACCAGTATCATAATAATTATTAGTAAATATTATAATATTTCAAAGATGCTATCAACATACTTTTTTTTTTATAGAAATTCTACCTTGCTTTTTTTTTTGTAGCATATATAGAATTTAAAGTTAATACTACATCGTCATCATGGCTATGTTTATTAATTCATCGGCACAACACGTTATAATTTTAATAGTTCTCTCTTCTTTCTTTTACCATATTATATTAGCTATATAATTCGTGGTATGCCATTTATATGTTTATGTATAAAAAAAAAAAAAAGAATATACCTGTAACTTGATGTACCTGCTTTTTTTTTTTTTTGTATTTTATATTTTGTTTTGTAAACTCGATACAATTTTCTTACCAGTTGTTGTAAAAAATATATATATATACATAAAAATATACCTAAATAAATAACAAACCACAAACTGACGACGACAAAAACATTCGGCATGATTGTTGAAAATTCAATTTCAGTTTAAAATTTTTGTATATAAGAAATATATTTTTGCTGGCTGCTTTACTTCTTGGCATTGTCGAAATAATTTCAAACTCAAGATCAAGTACGTTCAGTATTTTCGGAGACAGCTGTTGGTTATGTTGTTATAAACTTTTTCATCTCTCTTAAAAGTTACAAAAAAAAAAAAAAAGAAAAGATTTTCAGATAATTTACACATTATTTAGTTAAAATATTCGCGCAAAATTTTTTTTTTTATTGGTGAATTCTTTACGAAATTAAATTAATTTTTTCGAAAATTAAGAACTTTTTTTATTTCAAACCAAAAACAAAACGAAAATATATGTAAATATGTAGAACTATGTTTACAAATAAATAAAGTTTCATAAAAATTATTTTGTTTTTTTTTTGTTTGTAGAAAAATAAATAAATAATTATTTTTAATAAGTGATTTTTTATGTTTTTATGTTGTTGTTTTTTTTTTTTTTGGTTATAAATAAGTTTATTAAGAATTCTTATAATTTTTGGTATTTAAAAGTGAATAAATAATTAAAAATGAAGTTAAATTTACAAATTTTTATATTGATATGTTCAATTAGTTTTATTATAACACAAACAAAATCAAAATTTCCTGGTAAATTTCAAGCATATATGCAAGAAAAATTATTAGCTAAAGATAATGGTAGTCCAATAAAAAATTTCTTTGGTGCATTTAATAGAAATCGTGAAAGTCCACCACCAAGACATGATACACCAACAACTGCTTGTACATGCAGTAAGTATTTAAATTTCTAATTAATTACATTATATTTAATTTATTGAAATTTATGTAAAAAAAAAAAAATAATTGATTTTTAGATAAATTATTTTTTTGGATTTTGACAAAATCATAGTAATAATAAATTTTAAATGAAAATTACTGAAATTAAATTATTTTCATGTTCAATATTTCAACATCCTCTTAATTTTAAAAGACATATATATAATTAAAATATGACATTTTAACCTTTTCTTTTTTTGTATATGAACTAATTAAGATTTAAATTAGCTTTCGCTTTTCCGGCTTTTATATATTATTGTATATTGTAACAAAATAAAATACTGATAAAAGTATAAGTTTTTGATGTGACCTGTAAGTTCAAATTTTACACAACACAAAAAAAAAGTAATTATTCACATATTTTGAATATTTAATGAAAAATAAACTTTTCTTTTTACATGTCAAAAATTATGAACAATTAATAATTTTAAAATTATCTTTTTATCTCATCTAATTAAAAAGTTTACATAAATTTAACTCCTCATCTTTATATACAATTTTTTCGTTTTTAGGTCATTTAATGATTTTCATTTTTTTTTTTTTTTGCTTATTATTACAACGCTATATTTAAGGATTAAATAATTTTAAACTTGTTTTAAATAATTACTTTAAAACCAAAATCGTTTTTATACAATTCCAAAAATAAATAATTATCATTTTATTATTATTGGAGAAATTTTGAAATTATAGTCCAAATATGATCTTCAATTAAGATGAAGAATAAAATTATTTAAATTACTTATTTAAAAAAAAAAAAAAAAGGTGGTTAGGATAATAATACCAATTCGTAAAAATATTTTTGATTATTTGTGAAATTACTGAATCAGTAAACAATTCCATTGAAGAAGAAAGTTATTATCATTTTTAATATTATATATGATTTTTCTTATTCATGTTTGGGGAATTATAAAAAGATTTATGATTAAAAATATTCAATCCATATATCAATTTTATTGCAATATCTTTTAATATTTAATTACTCACATTATTTCAACAATCATCATATTTTTCTACATGATAATATAAATTATATTTTATATTCAATTCATGAAAATCTGATAGAATTTATTCCCTTTACAGGTTTTTAGTAAACTCTTTAAAAATAACAATACTTAATAGAAATACTTATGCTTTTGAACACAAAATAGAATAAGAAATATGTTTTTTTTTTGGTTTCAAGTAAGAAAATTACCTTCAAGTTTAAATTGAAAAAAAATGAATTAAAATTAATTGTGATTAAAATTTTCAAATTGTAAATATATTTATAACAGTTTCTTCATTTTATTATTATTATTATTATTATTATAGGGTGTGGAGAACGTAACGATGAGTCACGTATCGTAGGAGGACAAGACGCTGGTGTTAATGAATTTCCATGGATGGCACGTTTAAGTTATTTTAATAGATTTTATTGTGGTGGAACTTTAATAAATGATCGTTATGTTTTAACTGCTGCACATTGTGTTAAAGGGTTTGTAAAATATTTATTTACCTTAAAATTATTTATATTATTTTTAAAGCATACATAAAAAGTGAGACATAAAGAAATTACTTTTATTTAACGTTTGTTTTTTTTTTTAAGAATATTAATTTAATTTTTTGCTGTGTTAAAAGGATATATTTTTAATTTCTCGTTCAATAACACTTAACACTTTATAATTACTTATATGGACCACAGTATTTTATGGACTTATATGGACAACAATATAATTTTTATTATGTTTACTTAAAATATGACACAGAAAGTAAATATTTCTTTGTCTGAAACATACATAAAATTTACCAAAAAAAAAAAAGGATAATTTTAAAAATATTTTTAAAATAAACTCTTTTTTTATTATCTTGTTATTTTATTTTATATTTTGGTGAATTTTATCTTTTTAAGGCGCGTAAAATACTTTTATATTTATTTATGTTTTTCATTGTCGGAAATTAAACCAGATACAGTGTGACTTTTTTCAATTTTATATATCTTTTTATAAAATTCTAAAAGCTATAAACTTTTTTTAATTTTTTAATGACAAAATCACTCTGTATAAAAAATATTTGGTAAAAATTCGATTTGTAAAAAAAAAATATTTGTCATTTTTATCGATTCACCAAAAAAAAATTGATGGTTTCTGTCTCTTAGAAGCTTTTAAAAAAAAATAAAATTTATTCAATTCAAAATATCAACGACCGATAAAATGCAGAAAAGTCTCCAGAAACAAAAAAAAACCAGTTGGGGTGAGGTCGTCTAACTCTTTTTTTTTTTTAGTATTATTATTATTATTTTGGCATAAAATTAAAATTATATTACATTTATTTTATTTTGGTGTTATGTACCTAATTAAAATTCTGATGTCAATATGTAAATCTCAGCGCCAAAAAAAAAAAAACACGAAATTCCAACATAAAAATTTTATTTATTACTTTCATTTTTTTCTTCTTCTTTATAATTTCCTTACAAACCTTTTTTTTTTTAATGTAGGCATATTAAATTAATTTTTTATTAAAGTATATTTTTAAGAATTTTTTTGTATCAAAGTCTCTAAAAAATCTAGTTAAAACAAGTTCAATATTATACTGGAATTACAATGAACGCTTTTTTATTCGCTCCACATACGTCAGAAACTGTCAAAAATAAATTTTAAATTTTTGGGAAAAAGTTAATTAACTTTACAAATATGTTGAACTTCTCAAAAACATTTCAAAATTTAAAATACCAAACTATTGTAATTTTTTAATTCTTAGTATAGTATCGTTTAATTTTGATTTTGTAGTACTAAAGTAGTCCGATGAATAGTATTGTCACCCATATGCCATTTTCGTGCCGTTTAGCAAAATCTTGGGACAAAACTTTATGAGACTATTAGCTTAATTTCTTTAAAACTAATAAAATCAAGTAGATAACTATCCTTTTTGTAATCTGGGTAAGAAACCGAATATAGAGCAAAATGAAAGCGTTCATTGTAATTTCAGTATTATAACGATCAAAACAAACAACGAAATATATCTTAAAATAAATTAATAATCGTCATTTTATTTCCATATACGTATAACTACTAAAATCGAAATTAAACTATATGGTTAAAAAAAAAACACTTTTCACATTTTTGGAATTTATGGTTAAGCTATAAATAATTACAAAATTAGTGTCTTTTTTTTTTTTTAGTAATTTTCAAACCAAAACAGAATTTTAAAATTACTTTAACGATTTAAATGAAATTACTCTCTTCACAATGAAAAACTTCAAATTGAAGTATAATTTTATTAAAAAATTTCCATTTAATATTTGGAAGTTATTCAAGTTACTCTTGACCTGGTTTTAAGAATTTCTTGCCTAAAGAAAATATATGAGTCCCTTTTTTTTTAAACAATACATGTCATAAAGAAAAACTTTCTTTGGTAGAATATGTTTTTACTTAAAAAATTATATTTGAATTTTTTAAAAAAATATTTACTATTATTTAAGTGTAATTTATCAAATCAAATTAACAGCATAAACAAAAACAGAATAAAATCATATTAAGGGCATGTTAAACAAATCATAACAAAAAAAAATGTTCAAATTGTTTTTTAATTTAAAGGGAAATTTTATTTTGAAGATTTCAAATCAAACAGAGAAAAAAATATTAAATTATTTCTGGATTTATTTATAATAATTATTAGAAAGTGTATAAGTAATAATATATAATTTTTTTTTTTAAAAAGTTAACTTTCCCATAAAAATTGTAATTACTCATTTTTAAATGAATATAGGAACATATATATTGAGCATAAAATTATTGTAATTATTGATTAATAATTGCAATTAGGGATTGTATTTTGGGTGCGGTAAATCATAAATAAAATTTTTTAAATTTTGAATTCTTTTTTTAAAGAAAATAAATTAAATATAATTATATATATTATCCTTATTTAATAATAGAAACATTCACATAAAGAATTTACAATAAATTTCAATTCATTTTTTTTATGAACTTAATTTAATTTCTAATTCAAAAAGAAATTGTTTTACCATAACTTTTTGAAAAATTTATTTTGAACTCACGTGTAATTAAATAGAATATATATTAATTAGATTAATCTTATACCATCAATGATTTCTAATATTTAACAGAAAATTTATGATATTTGGTATAAATATAAATACACTTATAAAAATTAAATTCTTAAAATTTTTAATAAATTAAAATGTATGTTCAGTCCAAATTTAGTCTCTGCAAAAGATATCTATATCGGGGAGAGTTATCAAAATCGTACCCGTTTACAGTGGTGGTGAATTTGTGTAGAAATATTTAATAAAACGTTTATACTTTGTAATAAATTTAAAGTTTTATGTTTTTGCTACACAAATCTACACAAAAGATACGATATTCACGAAACCTGAATAAAAATGATTTGAAATGGAAAATCGTTTCTTTCACCCAAAAACTTAATTCTTTGATAATTTACTCTAATGGTCCTTGTACATACACAGTGATTCAATTTAGATACCATGACTTATGTTAAAATTTATTACAATAAATATTTAATTAATGAAAAAAATTATTGTTTCTTTGAGGTAGTAAAATATAAAAACAAATCTAAATCTTTACATTATTTCACTTCCGAAAATTCCTTAGTCACCATAAAAACGATTCTCCGACACACCTAAAACTCAACATGACAATAAATAAATAAAAGTTTTACCAATTAAACCAATATTGATATCACTTACTTATAACTCTTTTACCAAAATCTTTCATCAATAAATATAAATAGTATTATTTAGTTTCCGAATACAAGCAAATTTATTTCATATATATTTAATTTAAGGTTTATGTGGTTTATGATTAAAGTAACATTTGGTGAACATAATCGATGTAATGATACTGATCGTCCTGAAACACGTTTTGTATTAAGAGCATTTTCACAACAATTTAGTTTTACCAATTTCGATAATGATATTGCATTATTACGATTAAATGATCGAGTACCAATAACAGAAAAAATTCGACCAATATGTTTACCAACAACTCATTCACGTAAATAATATACAATATTATATTAAACATTTATAATAAATATGTTAACACTTTCATTTTTCATTATTTAGTAAATCGTTATGTTGGTACAATTGGTGTTGCAACAGGATGGGGTACTTTAAAGGAAGATGGTAAACCATCATGTTTATTACAAGAAGTTGAAATACCAGTTTTAGACAATGAAATTTGTGCCCAAGAAACAAATTATACACAGAAAATGATTACAAATAATATGATGTGTGCTGGTTATCCTGGTGTTGGTCAAAAAGATTCATGTCAGGTATATTATATTATTCTGTTATATATATGTATATTAATTGATTAATATGGAATATCAATATTTTTTAGGGTGATTCTGGTGGCCCATTAGTAGCACAACGTTCAGATAAACGATATGAACAAATTGGTATTGTATCGTGGGGTAATGGTTGTGCTAGACCACAATATCCAGGTGTTTATACACGTGTTACACAATATGTTGATTGGATAATAGATAACTCAAGAGATGGATGTTTTTGTAATGAATAAAATATTTATAAAAAATTTTTAGTTGAACTTAATTAGTGATTTTCGTTTATAGTTTATTTTAATTATAGTATATTTTACAAATAATAATTTTAGAAATTTTGTGTAAAAAAAATTAAATAGTAATTGTAATAAATTTTTAATATGAAATTATAATTTCTGTCGATTTATTTTTTCTTTATATTTATGTTGAGTGTATAAATGTTTAAAATACAGCGAAAAAATAATAATACATATTTATCTGATGATTTTTAAAATAATTTGACATCATATTTTGACAGCATAAAACATAGCTATTAAAATATTCTATAATAAAATATATATTCTATGATATTAAGAAACAAATTAGCTCAATTGTATTCTATCGATTACTCTTAAATAATTAATTTTAGTGCTCTTTACTCAATTATTTTGAAATAATTAATTAATTATACAAATAAAACTGTTATATCTTTATTACTGTTCACAAATTTTATAATTCTATTATTGATAACTTCCTGCCCAAATGTATTAAGCGACATTTTTTAAAATTTTTCAAAAAACACAAGAAATTTCATATTCAGTTTTTTTTCTGTATTATATAAATAAATTAATCCTTTTTGTGTATTTTATCGCATAAATACAGTATATTTTTCAGCACGATGCCGCTTAATTCTATATTTCCACCAGTCGAATAAAATTGCTGAAAATAGAACATGTTCTCTAACTTCTTGTATATTGTCATAGAACCATGAAACGAGGACCAAAACATGTGATTCAATCCATATTAACAGGTCATTATAAAATGCGATTTTTAAATATATTTTGTCACTTAGTACATTTTTGCCAGAAGTTATTGGTATATTCTTCTATAAATTAATCAAAACGACACAAAAATTATTATTCTTAAATTGCCTAGATAAACTTCATTATTTGATTATAGAAATTATTATTTTAATTGCTATATATGTCGAAATTTGTCTGCCATAATCTATAATACAACGATCTACGATATAAATTAGTATGGTGCAATCACAAATTCTTTTACAAATTTTTAAACACCAATTTGAATAAAGTAATATTAAGAATGCTATACCTATTTCTACTCATAAGAAAGAAAATTAAATAACTGTAAAAATAAATATGTATTTATTGACATAAAAGGATCAGATAAGTAAACTTTAAAATTTATTTGAAAATAGTACTTACTCTTATTAACATAAGTTCATAATATATAAATTTAAAGAAAACTACAAGATAAACGAGTTTTCTTACTCAGAATTTTTATATTTTTACTATTCTTTATATTATATATTTTTATTACAAAAGTACTTGTACAAATACAAATCTTTTAAGAACTCCAATATGTAAACTTATATATATACTCACAAAAGTATGAGAAAAAAAAAATGTTTATTTGTAAATTATTTCCAAGTAAATATCGTTGTTAAATCATTAAATATATAAAGCTCTTAATTTTGGAATCTTTAAAGATATGTTTTTGTACTTAACTTTTAACGTTCAGTTGATGGTTACTTGTAATATAGTATTACAACAAGAAGTGTAGAAAATATATATTTGATAGACAAATATCATAGTATATTCTTTTATACCATTACTATTTACTATTTATACAATAATTTTAAAATCTACAAACAATATTTTACTTAAATCCAACTAAAAATACGTAAAACTTTAAAGATAAAAATAAATATATAAATTTATATTTTATATATAATTGTTGGTAAACTATAAATAACTTTAATCTTATTTCTTAAATTTACTGATGTACGAAGAAGATTTTGATAAATTTAATATTTAAATATTGTCGGTTGGTAAAACATTTGTAGTTATTAGAGTAGGCAACAATTGAATAATTAAAATTTACTTTCTACAAACTATAAACATTTAATTTGATCTACAATTTTAAAGATAATGTCAAAAAATTTTTATAATTTAAAGTTTTAAAATACAAATTAATAAACATAAGAGACTGATATACTATATACAAAATAATTAAACTGGCTTAAGGCTAATTTTATTAGTTGTAAAATAAAATTATTTAAACGATTATGAATTAGAATACATACTTAAATCTTTGTTTTCAATTAACCTTAATTTGACAGTAAAGAATATATTTTTTTTATTTGATTTTATATATTCAAATTCTTTAAACTCCTAAATCACGTCCACTATCATCTACTCTACATAATCTATTTCCATCCGACTTAATTGCACTTCTCTTCTCTTTCACATAAATTTTAAAGTATACAACATAAAAATCAAACTACCTATAATAAAAAATAAAATAAAACTCATAAAATCTTGAAAACACAACTGTCACCACGCACTACAAAAGTTGTTATATGTGTTATATTACCAAAAAAAAAAAAAAACAGCTTTACAGTCAAATGCACTCTTGTCTCTTTAAATGGCATATCTATTATAAGAACGAACGATTGGTTAGTGCCATTGAATTAAAATACCTGATCTGAATATTATGCTGCATTATTTGTTGTATTGCATAACTGTTAATATTGCATTCAATATATATTTGCAATGCAAATATAAAAAAAATAAAATACATAAAACAGAGAACATTGACATTTAAGACAGTTGACTAACAAAACGGGAAAATAAATCTCGAATCTCGACCTATTATTTTTATAAAAAAAAATTTAAAAAAATGTTTCCGATAGAAATTAGTTTACATAAATATTTAGTTACATGATATTATGTAATTTATTTACTATATATATTTTAATGATTTAATACAACTAAAAAAATATAGTAATTATTAATATTTTTTTAAATAATTATAATTACAGATAAATAAATAAATTAAGTTAAATATTTCATTAAATTCATGGTTTGAAATAAATTTTTAATTAAATCTTTAAAATTTATTTTAAAAAAGCATAAAAAATTTCACATTTTCTCAATTAATTTATTCTCAAAAGCTTTTTTTTTTTGCCAAAAATTCCAAGCTAATTCATATCGTTTATTCCAAGTTTGATTACCAATTAGTATTAAAGAAGGAGATTTCTTACCAATAAATACAAAAAAATAATGACATGCAGTCAATAAACTTACTAAAAATCTAATTTGTTGTTATGTAAACATAGTTTAGTCATCATATTTTTCCCAATATTTTCCCACTTAATCAGTGTGCTAGCAATTAATTATATATTCAAAATATAAATAAAAAAATGTTTAATTATCTATTATTATTAATCATCAACTGGTTTGTTAAATGAATTTCGAATAATTTCGAATATATTTGTATAAATAATTGAAATTGCATATTTTTAGGTGTAATATTAGTTCAATTATTTAGCATTAATGAAAAAAAAAATATTACTTATAATTTTTTTTTAATTTTAAAAATAATCTTGAAAACATATAGAGCCGTAGTTCTACACAAGCACTCATATTTTTATATAAAATATTTTATTAAATTTCATAAATTTATAAATGCATAAAATTTTTAAATTACTTAGCAAGAATATATAAAATAAAGGGAAACATTATTTCAAATCTATATTATTATGGATTTACTTCTTAGTCCACTGTCAGACTATTTCAATAAATCAAAAAAATTGTGTAAAATTAATAAACGAATATATTTCTAATCATGCTAAGTAAAAAAAAAGTAAATTCATTTGATATTACGAAAATAAAATATTTGCAATTGGTCCATTAATGTTTCTAGTCAATAAATTTTATTATATTTATATACTTATACATGAAAAAAAAAAATATTTATAAAATTTTCAATTAACTTATATCAATTCTCTTTCTTACATTTTCAAATTAATTTATATGAACGGATAGATTATGTTTATTCCGGTACAATTACATATAACAATTCTTTCACTTTTATTATGTTTTTTTCTGTATATTATAAATTATTAGATTAGAAATTTTTTAGTAGAGTTATTATTATTGTTTAAGAAAATTTTGTGAATTATCAATAAGTTATTGCGACATATCCATATATCATACATATATATATTGTGAAATATTATCTATACCAAGGATAAACTTGAAATTATTTACTTTGTATATTTTATCTCATAAATATACTACATTGTACATATATTTAAAATTCGCACTTTTTAAATCATTAAAATTATTTAAAGATAAATTTGTTTAACTCGGTGACCTAGTAAAAATATATATAATTTAACATTGTCATAAAATTTTAAACAAAATACATAACTAATAATTTAATGCATCATTTTCTTTACATACTAGTACTATTAATAATTATTTAAAGTTACAAATTTCATGTAAAAAAAAAAAACTAATTAGTCAATATTCGATTAGGCAATAAATTAAATTCGTGCAAAAATCATTATCTTTTTTTTTTTTTTTTTAAATCTGTTTTCATAAACAAGTTAGTTGAGGCAGTTGTGATGACTTCCTTTTTCCTATCTATTAGATAATAAATAAAATAATCAATAAGATATCTATTTTTTTTTTAAATAGTTAAAATTTAAAAATGCTAAAGTCCATAAGGTAGTAAAATTCTATTTGATAAAGTTTTAAGTGTTTTTTTTTTATTTAGTTTCCTGAAAACTTATTGTAATTTGAATTTGATAGATTATTTTAGTCTAAATTATTGATCTCATCTATTTATACATGGAAGTACATTATATATTTTAATACTTATTTCATTAACTAAGTTCATAATATTTCTTTTAGCATATAATATATAATAAAGTTTTAATTTAATATTAAGTAATGTGTAAATGACGTCAAACTTTTTATCTTACTACACATTTTTTGTTTTTAATTATATCTAGACACTCTACCAGTAAAATAATGAGATTTTTATAAATCTTTTAATATATAACTTTTAAAATTTTATGTACTGTAGATAAAATTTTAAAAGGTATATTAAAATTTGTATGCATAAAAAATCTCATTTATTAATTAATTGCATTTATGTACATATATTTTTAAAATACCAATTTAAAAAAAAAAAACAATTTCAGAAGAGGGAAGAAGGTCATAAATAGTCTATTCATAAATTTTTACAGTTATTTACGTTATAAACAGTTATTTTTCAATAAAAAAATTTTACTTTTAACACAATAATGATGTAAAATACCTTAAAATTATAGGTCCACAAAATTATATATATATATATATATATATATATATTTTTTAATTAATAAAAAATTATGTTTTGCAAGTCGATTATAGTTAGTTAATAACATAAAATCATATATTTTATTACTTTATTGAGCAAAAAAAAAAAATAACAAAAAAAAAAAAATACTTAATTGAAATTAGATTTCAAGGTTTCAGTTGTTAAAAATCTGTTATACATAAGATAAACATTAATATATATAAATATTTTATTATCGGAAAAATCAATCATTTATGTACAAAAACTGGTATAAATTTATTTCTTAGTTAATCGGAAGATTTAATAAAAATAATAATTAGTAAAAAAAAAATATGTATTTCAAACCTTATGTAGAAAAAAATAGATAAAACTTCAATTTTATGCAATACACTTTTTAATTCCATTTATAGTATAGATTCCAAGTAACAAATCAATTGAAAACTAATGACTAATATACAATTTTAATCCTTACTTCTAAGTTGAATAAAAAATTAGATTCGCTGTGGTTAAGTGATAATTAGTGGGTTCGATTACTATTCCAGGCATCAATGTTTATATCTAAGTTTCCTCAATTTGAAAATGAGTAACAGTAATATAATTAAAATAAAATGGTATCTAAGTTTGGGAAATATGCTCACGGTCGAGGTTATTTGCTAGAAACTTAGTTTGGAGGCCTACGCTTGCTTAGGGGCTGTTGGGTAATTCAAGAAGTAGGAAAAGTTGTTAAGTTACATTTCCATTTTTGAGTAAATTACGTTCAAAATTCTCAGTTTGTAATAGGTTACATAAACTTTGTAACATTCATATTTTAGTATAAATTTTGAAAAACCTTCATATTTACAATAATTTTACAAAAATATCACTTAACATATTTATTCTCTAATATAAACTTTTCAATTATGTTTAAAGGAATTTATTAACAATTTATATTAATTCCCTTACTTCAATTTTATTATATTATATGATATTATATGCATATTTAAAAAATATTAATCCTATAAAATTATTTAATAATTTTATTAATTTAATATAAAATATTTTTATTAATTTATTTTATTTATTTTCTTTTTTATGTATTCTTCCTAAAACATGGAACAGTAATTTTTAATAAATTAATTATTAATAATAGCGCTTTATATAAATTTAATTCTCTCTAAAAAAAAAATTTAATTATTCAATATTAATAAAATTAGTCAAAAGTTTATAATCAAAGTTCACGAATCTCCTTTTTTAATATTATGCAATTTTTATAAAAATTTTAACTTGCAATTTAAGGAAATAGAAGATATTAACTGAACATTACGACAAAGTTATTTCAATGATAATTTTATGATAGTGACTTATATATTACGGTATTCCTTTTCTAGTTACCCTGAATAGATGTCAAGGCTTATTTATTATTAATTTATTTGATATAAAATGATTAGACAATAAAAAAATTTTAACATAATCTGAAATTAAATTATTCAGTATATCATCATCAATTGGTTGACATTGAATTCGACACACTTTTTTTTTTTTTTTTTTTCACTTTTAATTCAAATTTTATTTTATGATATTTAATTTTTTTTTTTTATTTTTTATTTTACATATTTTTAAATTATTGTGTGAAATTCAATAATTTAATACAAAAAAAAAAAGAGAAAATGAAGAAAAGATTAATAAGTCAATATTTGAATAAAATATTGAAAAATTAATTTGTAAAATAATTTAATTTCTATTAATAATACTAATTTAATTAATTTCTAATTAATATAAAATTTTTAATTTGGATTTTTTTACTTTTAAAATTCTAATTAATATAAGATTTTTTGTATATTTTTTTTGTTGTTGAGTAAAAAATACATAAATAATTATAATTGTAAATATTCAAATCTATGAAACTTGAAAAATTCATTTTACATAATTCTTTCAAGTAAATCTATAATATTATAAAAAATTATCTTTATTTGGAGTAGTTTTATTTAACTACAGTTATTAATTATCATGGAAAAACAGTAAATAAAGAAAAATATATATTCTGTTATTTTAAAATATTTAGATAAAATTTAAATACATATACTATAATCAAATTAGAATTGGAATTATTTATGATAATTATTTATATGCATTTTATTAGTTTTTTTTTTTTTTTTTTTTAAATATGAATTTTTATGATTATGTAACTGTTAAGTACCATAATTATTAACAATTTTCGATGGTAATCTGTACAAATATTTTATGTTTAAATCTATAAAAGAAGGACGTTGCATATACTTAATAATATAATTGATGCAAAGTTTTATGTATTATGTACATATTCAAAATATATACATATGTACGTTATTATAGAAAGTTTTCTTTACAACATTAAATTACACTAACAATATTAGTATATCTGAGATAATTACGGTATTTACATCTATTTATTTTAGATAATAAATTATAAAATATATTAAATATTATTATAAATAATTGGAAAATATTCTTGAAAACATATTTATTAAAATATAATTGTTCTACTCATATTTTTATAAAAAAAAAAACTTTCTTGAAATTTCATAAATTTATACTTATATAGATATTTTTAAAATATACTTAGCAACAAAATATAAAATAAATGTAAACATTATTTAAAATTTATATTTATTAATTTTTTTTTTTAAACTTCTTAGTCCACAGTCAATGTCTTTATTGAAAAAAAAATATTTAAAATTAACAAACGAATATATTTTTAATTATGTTAAATAAAAAAAAGCATATTTATTTTATATAATGATAAAAAAAAAGTATGTATTTGCAGTAAATAGGTCCAAAAAAAATACTAAAAACGTCTTATATAGATAACAAATAAATGAAATTTAAATTGTTTAATAAATTTTATGGCAAATAATTAATAGAAATTTGTTATTTTGAATTATATATGGTATAGTTCTAATGCAAAAATTATATAATTAGTAATAATATTTTGTAAAATATGTAATAATATAGTTTTTGTTTAAGACACTTCATAGAGTACTCTAAAAATTTCAATGTCAATTCCATAATAATCTTTTTCGACATTATTCATTATTATTATACGATTTTTTTTTGCAAATACATATATTTTTTTTTTGCATATAGTTTGTTTAATATATAAGATATGACTAAAAAAAATATATATATATTTTTTTTAGCAATATTTGAAAAGATCTTGAATTTTTTTATGTAAGACTTCTTAAAACTTGAAACGGAAATATTTTAGAAGGACATCTTGTAAAAATATTTTATAGTATAATACTCGTATAAACTCAACCAATAACATAGAAAGTATTATAGTTAACTTTTATGTATATATATATATATACATAAAAGTTAACTATAATATATATATATATATATATATAAAATATAGAAAGTTTATGTATTTAAAATAGAAAACTAATTCAAGTTTATTTTAGGAAAAAAAAAAAGAATGTTTTTGCTTTGTACTGGTTTTTTTTTTGTCGATAGATTTAGAGAAGAATTTAAACCAGAAATTAATTATCTCTTCCGAAATTATTTAATATACAAGTTTATATAAATATGTATATACTGTACATATATATATTTTATGTTTACACGTGATTATTGTTTTTAATAAATTAGATTATGTCAACTAAATTTAATATATATATTCTTACATAAATTAAAAAATTAAAAGCATATTTAAAAATATTAATTTTTTAATCTTCGTTTTAAAAGAAATATTATGCTATAAAATTAATGTAAAAGATTCTAATATGCAAAACTTTATAATTACAAAGTTTAATTATCATAATATTTATATTATATAGATGTTGTTTTTAATATTTTAAAACTTCAAATACCCATTGTGATATGAAAATATATTTACAAAAAGGGCTAACTAAAAATAATTTTTGTTTTTTGTAGAAATATAAATAGATTCTCATTATTTTCATATTTTTATGTGTAATTTACTTATGTAGTATATATTATTGCGTAAAAATTGACCCATACATATATACTTGATTTTCGAATTTAACCAATTTTCCTTTAGATAAAAACAGAATTTAATTATTCGTCAAGTAAATTTTAGTAACCATAATTTTAATTTGAGATAACGAATGATTAAAGGTCAAAAAATAATTTTTAGGAATAAAAAAAAAAAATATATTATTATTTAGTTTAATATTTTTAATTTTATTAAGTTTTCCCATGAAAAGCAATAAGTTAGTTGAATGTATCATAAAATTTTAAGTGATATTTCAAGGAAAGGACATGTTTAATACGATTATAGAAAGAACATCATCATTATGATGAAATTTGGATACCCGTAAATTTGAATATATTATATATAAATATATTTATATATTATTATCATTTAGTATTATGTTGTGAAATAAAATTATTATGAAATAACGTAATCAAAAAAAAAAAAAAAAATTGTTGTCAAATTTCTAGAAGAAACTATAAATGAAGGTTAGTGTTAGTTATATGTTTTTAAATATCATATGATTCATTGCAATTCTTGAAGATATTTTACTAAATGACCTTATAATTACATTTAAAAACGTATCAAAATTTATATTAAATTTTATATATATAATTTTTTTTTTAATTTAAAAAAATCACGTATACCTTTTATTTATTTCCGTATTAATTTTTTTTTTTTAATTATTAAAATATTAAAATTCAAACCATAGATTATTATTATTTTTTTTTTTTCATTCACAATATTCTGGAAGTATTAATGAATATTAATATATTAAATTTTAATAAAAATTATTTTCGGTATATTAATTAAAATATAGTTGTAAGTATATTTAATAATTTTGTAAATTGTCATTCATATACGTAATTAAATATAATCTAATTTTGTTCCTTATTAAAAAATATTTTACTCTTCACCCAATACTAACTAATATATTGTTAGTTATTCTAAAAAAAAAAATTAATGGTATATTAAAGTTTCAAAAAATTAGCAATAACGATTAACTAATTTGCAAATATTCAAAAAAAAAAGTTATATTATTCTGTTTCCTCCTTGTAAAATTCATATTCTTCTGCTGTTCAAAATCGAAAATCTTTTGCCTCAACAAAAAACTAGTTTTATTTTTTATTAATTTAAAGAAATATAATTATGATTTTTAACGCTTTTGGTTTATGTTGTCAACTTCAAATAATAATCATTTTATTTATTGCCATAAATTTAATTTATAGATTCCATTTGAAAATTCATGTTTTAAGATTACTTAAATATTAATGATGATGGTAAGGAAGGATTTCAAATGATTTTTTTGGTCACAAAAAAAAAAAATATTTATATTTTTTAAATGAATTTTGCAAACAGGAATTTATCTTCTTATAACAAAACAAAAACAATATTCAAGTTCAGATTAATCAAGTTCAGAATATTTATACTAAAACAAACAAAAATTATATAAAATATCCGCAATTTTAGTTATCAACTCTGCCATCTATCATTAATATTTTTAAACTAACATTGAATTAATTTCAGTCTTTTTATTTGTATTATTTTTTTTTTTTGTGGACGAATTAAAATTTAAAATATATTCTATTTAAATTATTAATTTCGATTAATTATTGTTACCAACATATTGATTCTAATAAAAGAAAAATATTTCTACATTGTACTACTTACTATTTATTGCAATATTGTAGATCGAAAAACATGTTTATCTTACTTAGGACGTTATGCATATTAATTACTAGTTCTAATTATTATAACAATAAACAAACTAGATATTTATATTACGAAACAATAAACAAATTAAATAATTCCGTGTCTTTAAGTCAATAATACTATTATGTTGTTTAAATAGCCTTGATTGAAAGTCACTTTCTAACATCAAGTTACTTATTATACATAATTGGTTCTTCAATAAACAAACAAATTCACAATTCTTAAGTACAGTCTTTAAGGACATTCTTATCCAAAAAAAAAAAAAAAAATTTACATTGAGCAGAAACTGCTTGTCGCTTACAGTTTTATTATTACATACCTTTTAAATTTAATTTTATGATCAAATATGTTTTTTTTTTAAATCAAAGAATAATTAACATTTTTTATATAAATTTAGTCCTGACATAAGTTTTATGTAATTTATATTAAAATGAAATTTTGTCTATCAAATATGTTTTTTTTTTTTTGTTTTTCTTACCAATATTTCATAGAACAAAGAAAAAAACATTAAGCTGCTTAGCTAGTTCAACAGGATATTAGTTTTTTTTAAAGATTTTTTTGGCAGATTGAAAACTGTTCAAATTATATTTATTAAGTTTTTTTTTTTATAATTTAGTTTTTACTACTTTTACTGACTAAAAAAAAAAGTATAATTTTTGAAAAAAAAAAAGCTAATAGATTAAAAATTAATGATTGCAAATTTATTTTCCTTTGAAGTGAACAGAAAACATAATAATCATTTTAAATTTTAATATGACAATTTTAAGTGACCAGTTTTGATGCTTTAATTTTTTTTTTAAGTTGTTTTTTTTTTTTTTGTGTTTTGTAAACTTTCTTAGAAACAAACAGCAAAGTTAACATAAGATTTGTATTGCTGGCGATTTTTTATTAAAAAGACAACAAACATTTTATTTATAAAATTTCGTACAATATAATTAATTTAATATTGCAGTAATTAATTTTTAAAAGTAATGCTTTTTAATATTAAACAATATATTTAAATTGCTAGACATTTTCTTTTCTCAAATTATTTTCCAAAAACTAATGCTTATAATTTCTTGGAAAATTATAAATATCTTGGAATAAGTTTTGGTTGAAAAATAAATTTTGGTATTCATATTAACTATCTTATAGATAAAAATCATATTATTATTAAATCATTATATCCTTTAAGATAAAATAAAACATTTAAATTAATCATAAGATTAGATCATATTTATAATTTAATTAAGAATATTAATTAACAAAATCTGTTATTTTATAACTCAATAAATGTAAGATATTTTTTTGGCAATTGGTAAAAAATAATAGTTTTTATTATGATTACCAAAGGATTAAAAATTTAACAAAATAAAATGGTCAAAGTTATGGAAAATTTAATAAAATATTTGTTATATTCAGTTAATTCATCAAGATATTAATATGTTTTCACATCATTGTGAAATAATACTAAATTGAAAGAAAATTGTTTCTATTCTAAGCGTCAACACATTAAATCATTATATACCTAATTAGAATTTAAAAATATGTATAATTAAATTTCAATTTTATGTTTACTAGTTTTAAGTTGTTTACTCGTACATTTTATTTTTCTTAATTCAATTTACAGGGTTTTTTTTCACATTTTTATTCTAACTAAAAACAATTTAATAATAATTTAACTAATTTAATTATTTAAATTAATGAATAATTATGTAGATATTATGGGTTGTAAAATATAATTAATAATACTTTTCTCTCAAATATTTTAACTAAAATTTGAAGAAAAAAATTATAAATGTAAAAATATTAAATTGATTTTATTTTTATAAATTTCAGAAAGTAGAAAAAAAAAATTAATTAAAAATTTTAATTGTGTACTAAAAATTATAAAATTAGTATATATTTATAGGTTATTAATGATAAATTTCCTAATTAAAAAAAAAATTAAATAATTCTATCAATTTTCCAGCAGTTAAATAATTTACAGATTCCGTTTATTTCATTTAATTATTTAATATTATTTTTTGTTTTCCTGTAAGTTGTTAATAACATTAATTATATCATAATTTTATAAATATTATTAGTGAACATAATACAAAAATATTATGCAAAGATTAATCCAATCGATGAATATTTTTCGGATTCCAAATAATCCCAAAAACTTATTACCTGTTCTATTTTATCTTACTTCCAAGTTGTTGGTTTTGTCATAATTTTTCCAAAATTTCTGCTGTAAAAAGTAATAGAAATTATGTACAAATCTTATAGTTTCGAACAAAAAAAAAATTGATTATTATATATAATAGATACTTAAAAAAAAAGACCAAGTTTCGCACTATTTAACAATTATGGTTACCAACAAAATGTAACAAATTTCTAAAAAATTATTTTGGCGAAAAAATAAATTAATTTTTGTAGTGAGTGTGTAAATCTTTGATAAATTTGCAATAAATTTCAAAATTTTATGTTTGCCAATTTTCTCTACATATCATTCAAATAATTAATTTGAGTTTTTATTTTTCTTATAATTATGTTAAAATGAAATTTATCATTATACTAAGTTCATTTTAAACATCACGTTTATTAATTAATTTTAATATATATATATATATAGATTACAAATGAAAAAAACATAATTTCAAAATATTAACTACAAAAATTACTTTAATGGTCTAAATTTGTATTTTTTTTTATTTACATTATTTTAATAATTATACAATACTCTTATGGAAAATGTAAAAGAAAAAAAAAAGATTGGATCAAGGTAAAGTTCATGTTCAGCTATCACATTAATTATAAACAACATATATATATTTTAATGTTAAAAATTACATCAGTTTTAACCTACTTTAACGACATACATAACACTTTATTACAATAAAATTGATCGACTCCTAAAAGATCAATAACCTATCAAAAAAAAAATAAAATAAAATTATATTGTGCAATAACATAAAATATTTAAGTATAAAATTTTCAATTTATTATCTTGCAGATGGACCGAATCCTCATACAAATTATTCAGTTATTTCATTAATTAGAAAAAAAAAATCGGATTTTTAGACCATGGCATTTTTGCTTAGTCATTTTATTTATAATTTAATTTTTTTATTTTTTGGTGCTCCAAAAATTATTTAACACTGTACGTATTTGTTTTTTTTTTTAATCATTCTCTTATTTCTTAGGGCCTTGGCCTAGAGTTAACAGTATAGAAGAGATATGAGAAAGTATAAAAAAAAAAAATTTTTTTTTTATATTTTTACCTAGATATTTTTATTTTGAAATTTGAGTTAATTGCCTGCAGAAGCACAGTTTTATAAATATTTGAGATTTCATAAACCGGAAGATAATCATGTGAGTAAGCTGTGATTTTACTGATTAAGCGATCAGTATGTCAAGATTATTTGAATTTTTTTTTTCTTTAATTTCAAATTTATTTTGGGACACATATTACAACGAAATTTAATTATACTATCATAATAACTTGATGGTATTTTTATAATTTTTAAATATATTTACAAATAGTTTGTGAACTAAAAAAAATATAGCTATAAATCATAATATGGCAACATTATTTTTTTTAAATGATTGCAGTTAACTGCAAAAAAATTTATGAGCATAGTTTTTTTTCTTGATTATTCCAACTTAGGATCATAGGTCCTCTTCAGTACAGAATCTGTATTTGAAATTTCTTTTTAACAATTTTTATTGCAACTTCTTTTATAGTGAAGAAACTTTTAATTGCCACAAGCTAATTGCTTTATTATTGAAACATTTGGTGTTAGCAAACGGCCTCTACAGTTAGAATTTTTCATGGATTTTTTGTCATTGTAATTTTATTAGTGGTACTTTTATAGCTACTTTTATAGATTTATAGCTTCACTACAGCATACTACAACTTGACCTGACTTAATGAATATTCTATTAGGGGAATATAATTTACTAGTACATACTACTTCACAATTATTAAATAATATGAAATTAAAGTGAATGTTGCAGAATTAACAATTAGCACAGCGTAACCTAAAGTAGACGTTTCATAGATTTATTTTTATCTATAAAAAATATATGATTTATTAGTTTTTATCTATAATTTATTTAACATTAAATAACATAATTTTAATTAAATTTTCTAAAATAATTCTAATTAATTTTATAAATAATATAATTATTTTCATTGAAAATCTAAATTAATATTTTATTTATAACTTTTTAAAATATTTGTAAACATAGTTATTATTTTAATCCAATTAAAGTGTAACTAAACATAAACATCATTTTTAGTCTATTCAATATATTTTTATATTCGGAATATTACCATAACATTTTAAAAAAATAATTTTCCTATGAAAAATATTATATTAATTTTAGTCTATTTGTATTTTAAAGATTTGTCCTTGTACATTATATTTTATACGCAATATATACTTCAATATTTCAATCTCTCATATATACATATTGCTCTCTCTTACATAGATAAATTTAAAAAAAAAAACTGAAATTCTGCAGAGTCACGTATTATGATTTAAAAAAAAAAATGGCAAAAGAAGTATATTAACTTTATTGCAAATTTGTTTAAAATTGATTGAAAGTGAAATTTTTTTTTTTTTTTTGGGAAAAATATACTTTGAAACACTGAATAGTTAAATTTGTAAAAAAAAAAAAAACTATCTATATGTATAGTATACGAATAAATTCTGAAAAACTTCATTGCTAATGCATATATATTTTTTTTTCAATTACAAAACGCGTTTACTTTACACGCTACCTAATAAACTTGTATCTTGTACCAAAGATTTGATAATCTAACTTGTTATGATGTATAATTTTTTCTAGGTTAGTGAAGTAAAACTTGATTTCTAATTTTCCTAGTTTAATGCATATTATGTTATTAGCTTTTGGTAACTGGAAATCGTTATTGAATTTTTATTTCTTTAATTTTTTTTTTTGTATCCACAACAAATTTCCCAATCATATTTAAAACTTTTGATTGAAAATAAAATCTTGTTTTGACCAAATTGAAAATGTATATAATTATAATGATAAATATACTACTATTAATAACAAAAAATACAATTTTGATAATTCGATTATTTAGTAACCAATAATATTTATTATATTTATTTGTAACACCGGAAGTAAGATGTAACCGGTGTTTTTAGAACAAGTTTAACAAAAAAAAAAAAAATATTACTATTAATAAAAAAAATGTTTCCTTTCATTTAAATGTTTCTCAATATGTAACTTTAATTTTTAGAAAGAATTTTCCGCATTTATACTAAAATAATATCAATGTAATCACTATTACCATTCAAAATATCGATAATTACTTCAACAATGTCCAGACAAATATTACGTCAATGTCCAGACGAATTATACATAAATACCAATTTTAATATTTTATAAACTACAAATACAGTAAACTTAAAATAACATTAATTTATAATTAACTTTTATTTTCTACTTTTATCCCACGAATTATTAAAAGGTAAGAACAAGTTTAATTAAAACTACTATCGTACTTACACAAAAATTTCACGTATAAACTAATAAAGGAAATATTTCAACTTGTTTATAATATAACTTCTTAAAATGTTTATGCAATAAAAACAAAAAATACTTCCATCCGTTTCAAAAAAGAACTCAATAATAAAAAGAACTGAGCTTCGAGCAATAAATGTGCGAATTTTTTTTTTCTTTACCGGCAATTTTCACACAAATTTCTTGTCTTACCAATTTGATGTAATGAATTATATTATTTTTTTTATATATACTTATGTACTATTTAGATATTTTATAATAATTTTTTTTTTTTTTTGTGTAAATTGAAAATCTTGTTCTTTGACTATTACTAATAGTTGTATGTTGCATCATAAGATATAGGCTAATCGATTGATTATAATGTAATGTGTATATGATTCTTGGAATATACAGGGTGAATATTATTATAAATTTTTACAAAGTAGTCAAATCTCCCTATCTCAAAATCTCTAAGGACCCTAAAAAAATTTTCACATAGAGAGCATTTCGAGATAGAGAATGGTTTAAAAATTTTAATACGAATGAAAGTAAAGAGTAATTATAAAACTACATACTTATTACAATTTATATTAAAAATATTTTAAATATTTAGTGCATACTTGACGGGGAAATTATTTTATTTTGACATAGAGAAAATTTCATGACAAAGATCTTATGAGATAGAGAGATTTGACGTATTAAAATATGTATATATTGAAAATATCAATTAAATTTCTTATGATTTAATTACTTATTACGTTTTTAAGTAAATATTATTTTAAATTTCTGAATTATTAACAAAAAATTACAACTTAAATATGTAAAATTATCTCCAATACGTTATATTATATCCAAATGTGTAAAAAAATTGTCTTAGATACTAATGCTTGTTTTTCATTGCACATATCACAATTGGGTATAAATAGCCAATTAATATTTATGCTTAAATTCTGCAAATTTTAATGATAATTGCAGTTTTTCCATAATTTCCATTTAATTATCTTAATTCTAAATTTTATTAACCCTGTACGATATAATAAGTATTTACAAATATTTTTGCTACAGACACTTTTTTTTAAAGTTGTTTCATTCATATTTCCCAATATTTCAAGTATAATTAAGGGTTTTAGCTTTAACAGCAGCATAAACAAATACTATTTCAGACACAATTTATTTTTTTTCAATTTTTAATTTTTAATGTCTGAGCTTAATAATTTTTTTTTATGTAATATTAAATAAAACAAAAAAAAAAAAAGAAAAAAAAAAACTTATTTGATTTACCGGTACATTAAATTTATTTTAAATATACTTGCAAGTTTTTAGATATTTTAATAAATTTTATGATTACCTACTATAACTGAAAGGAAATATCTGCAAATACATATCTACAATTATTTATATTTTAATACAGAAATAAAAATATATATATAATGAAAGATTTTCCAAAGTCAATGTATGATATTTTCTCTATTTAGTTTATGCGGAATTAATTGAATGCGTACTAAAATAATATTATATGTATATATACAACACTTTTTGTTTTTAGAATGGAAATATTTTATAATTTTTTTTTTTTTTTTTTTTTTATATCAAGGTAGTAATAGACAGTTTATTGATCTTAACTCTAGATATTATGACGCCCAATATGGTTTTAGTACAATTTCGGTTCTTTTATTTTTATTATTATACTATGTAGTATGTAATGGAATACTAATGTACTGATGACATATATATGCTATATTATAAATTAAGTCGTATTTTGAAAAGAATTACTATACTATTAGTAGTAATAGTATAATCCATAAAAAAAAATTTTAATCCAATGTTAAAGCCAATAGGAAATTTTATTTTTTTTACAAAAACCATAAATATTTTTAAATGGAAGAATCAAATTAAAAATTATATTTTATGCATTTTAAAGTTTACAATAATTAAAAAACAAAATTATTTTTTCTGTTGTTTAATTACTTGATTTGTTATGGAAATGTATTAATTTTGTAATTTAGGTATTAGAATTATATTTGTAAATATATTTGATAATAAAATTAAATTAGATATAGCAATAAAATAGCATTAGATAATAATTGTTAATGATAATTATAATAATTATATGGTAATTTTCATAAATTAAACATATAATTAAATTAAATATATTTAAAACTTATTTTCTTTTAAATTTAATAATATGTAATAATTTAATTATTCGAATATAAAATTCTGTTACGTAATTATTACAAATAATTACGTAACAGAACAACAAAACAACAACAATATTTTTGTTACCACAACAACAAAAATATTGTTGTTTACCTTTTAACATTTTAAAACAATAAATAGTTACACATGTGAGGAAGCTTAATATAAAAGAATTATCATAAATTCAATTTTATTAAATTAATTAATTAAAATTAAAAAAAAAAAAAATGGATATTCTCTTTTGAAATTTTTAATTGTCAAAAGAATATTAAAGTTTTATTTATGTCCAAATAAGTTTAAAATTAAAACCATAAATATTTTGTTTTTATTTTTGATTGCTAAATGTTACCTTTATCCTGATTAACCATCAACATAAAAATGATATACACGAGCTGTATACAGGTTAATTAAATATTCATAATGTCTAAGAACTAATATCAAATATTTATAGGGAAATATATACATATTTTGTAATATTACAATATACTATCTGATACTAATAAAAATATTAATTAGTTTTAAAAAATATATTAGTTAATAAAAAACACCAATATTAATTATTAAAAACACCAATATTATTTTCATATATAAATTTTAATCATGAAATAAATAAATTATTGAATTTATAATTTATGAGTTAATTTATAATTATTTCCAAATAATAATTTTCTAAAAAGTTAACTAATTACATTATAATAATTGTGTAAAGAATTACAAATAAACTTTCATTGAAAATCAAATTTTACAAAAAAAAAAAAATTATTAAGTATATATATTAAATTATTTTGTAAATAAACTGAAAAATTGTAGATTGTTGTATGACATTTTTATTTTTCTTTAAAAATTGACCAAAGTTAACTAGCAGAACGTTGAAAATTGTTAAAATAACTCACGCACAGAACATAAATTAATAAAATAACAATAATATATTTTTCTTAAAGTTTGTAAAGAAAGTCAAATATTAAATTAGGGAACTATTTAAATGATAATTTTTTTCATAATTACCAAATAACCTTTAACTAAAATATATAATTTTATCTTGATATAACAGCAGTCGAAATTATAAATACCGGAACCTATTATATATGTCGTATATACGTATCTACCGCATAAAACGCATCTACAGCATAAAAAATAAATTTAAGTATACATATTTATATAAGTTACTGTTTAAATATGTGATCTTCATATTTTCTAATAATTGAAACATAGGTTCAATGATTAAGTTATTTTTAATACCCTGTTCATTTGGCTGGCGGTTTGAATTTAATTCTGGAATGGAAGCAAATCTAAGGATCTTACCAGCGAAATCTCTTGTGACGTCTTTTCTTATGTCGAAATATTGAGTCGCCTTAATTTATAATTATTTTCAAATAATAATTTTCGTATTATATTTACATATTACATATTATTATATAATAGAATATCGAACGATTGCAAACATTAATTGCATTTATGGGGAGATACGCGTTTATTATCCAATAATGATATTAATTTTATATATCGAATTATAACGATTATAAAATGCCAATAAACACATCATAACTTCGATCAATTATCTTTATATTATCGGTGCTCTATAATTATATTGAAATTAAATTAAAAGTAATATTTAAGAAAATTAAATTGTGAATGTAATAAATTAATATTGAAAATTATTTAATAAGCCTTTAAAACTATAAAGCATTTACCATAAAATATATGGTAAACACCTTATATTTGCAGCAGATTATTTATATAGGTCCTATGCAAATTTGTTTTATATTACAATACAGTGCTTGCATTACAATACAGTGCTTGCATTAAGCACCTTATAATAAAAATAATTCCAAAACATATCAATTTTTAAATATTTTATTAATTGAAAATACTATGTTTTAAATATTATTATTATAATTTTTCTTATACATAATACATTAATACTTAAGAATTTAATTTTATATAATATTTATTATTATAAATGTTATTGTTTTTATTATAAATTGAAAGTACTATTTGTTTATTAACAAGCTAATAATAATAATTTGATATAAATACCCAAAAGTTCCTTAACCCTTCGTCAAAGTTTTCATTGAAAAAATAACGGGCTTTGAAAAGCGTAGAAGTTCCATCAGCTAGCTACCTTGGTAACATTCGGCAATGATAAAAGCTCTGATTCCATACAAAACAATATCTCAGTTATGGCCTTCTTCTTTTCACCTTTAGCTATTAAATATGAAGTTGTTACGGTTTTTTTTCCTACTATTCTTCGTTTGTTAAAAAAAATTTTGAAAATTATTAAGGTTAATATGTAAAAAATTAATTACCTATCTAAATAGAATTAATCTATTCATACATTTATCGAATGATATTCTTTTAGTATTAACCGAAGGTTTTCCCAAAGATCTTTGTTCCAACAAGTTTAATAAGAAATACTTTTACAATGTTGTACACTCTTATATGTCGTTAAAATATACTAAATTTAAAATTGATAGAAATGTACTAATATGAAATTTACCATTGGTATTAAGTTCCACAACTTTTCATGAAAACGGTCCTTAAATAAACTCCATACCTTTTGTAAATCTAAAATTAAATTTTGAATTTCATAAATAAAACATGAAATACTAAATGAGTCATATAAACCAAGAAATCGAATCCACTCACCAAGTCTCGGACGATAAAATGAAATGGAAATGTTTTGAAAATCTTATTAATTTGCAATAAATTTTTATTGTTCAAACGTAAAAATGAATGTTTCTTTAATAAAATTTTTGTCTGTAGCACTACTTTACTTAAATTTGCAGTTTATATTAAAAACAACATCTACTTATGTAAACTTAGAATACATTAATAGTGCAAGTTTATATTATTTCTTGTTATATAAATGGAAGGTTACTTTAATAATTAAAGGTAATAATAACTTTTGAAAATTATACGAAGGAAATGCGTTAATGCAACTTGTATATTGCAAGTTAACATATATATTTTGTTGTTTAATGTAATTAAACGCCACCTTTGAAAATTATATTTGAAACGCATTAATTTTATTTAAACTAGGCTTACATTATATAAGAAAAAATATTTGTAAACTTGGAAATATAATTTTTATACACTTTTGTTCATTATTTATTACTTAATTGCTATCATAAGTGTTATCTTTTTATCTAAGTACCTTTTGATTTAAATGTAATTTTGAATTATCACTTAGATAATTTATTTAAGAATTTTAATAAAGAAACAACTAATTAACTCACTAAAATACATAAAAAATAAATAACTAGCTGAAAGATATGACGGCACTAACAGTACCCACGACACTTTATCAAAATTACATCACTAGATTTGGAATTCTTTCAGTACTTTCTACAGACCAAAAGGTCCAATTCGAATGAAAAATGTTTAGAGAAATCAGTAAGCTCATCGGTTTTCACAAAATTTGCACAACAACGTACAACCCAAAAACGAATGGTATGGTGGAACGCTTTCATAGATAACGAAAAGCAGTAATTCAAACACGATGCAACTCAATCCGTTCGAGTTTCGAACTCCCAACCAACCTCATGAGCACACGAACTCAACAAAGGAGGACCTTAAGTGTACCCATGCCGAGCTGGTATACGGCCAACCAATAGTGTCCCGGGCGAATTTATCGTGCCAAAAACGCAATGCAAACCCGACGATCCACAGTTCATAACGGAGCTTCGCAAAACCAGGGGTCAAGTCCTACCAACCTCTCCAAGGGAACACAATCCAAAAGATATTTTCGTTCCAAAATGTTTGGAATCATTTTCGCATATATTTGTGCGGGTGCTTAAAGCCAGAGAACCACTTTCCTAACCATATACCAGACGATTGAAAATACTACGAAAGAATTGAAAAACTTCTATAATTGAAGTAAACGGTAAGAAAGAACCAAAGCATAAGTAAATATGCATATAAGAATAGAGTAAAGTCAGCGTTTTAGACGACGTCCATAAGTTTTACAAAGTATTTTTTTCTCTCATTCGCTGCAATTATAACTAAACTAGAAATATAACTAGTTTCTAATCCAGAAGGGGTTGGGTATGTTCCAGCTTCCTTCACCCTAAAGCTATTATATATAATTATTATACATTACAATATATGGGTATTATATATAATAATACAATGTCAACAATTGCGTTTATGGAGAGATCAGAGTTTATTCTCCAATAATGATATTAATTATAATTATATGTATCGAATGATAACGATTGTCATATGCATATATTGTCTGTTATCGATGGTCAATAAGTAATATTCAAATTAAAGTAGAAGTAATATTTAAGTAAATAAATTGTGAGTGTAATAAATTAATATTAAAAATTATCAGTCGGTGTTTTTATTTAATAAGCCTAAAAAAATATATAAAATAGTTACCATAAAATATAAGGTAACCACATATTAATTATTTTGTAAATAAACTGAAAAATTATACTCGTATATTCTTGTATGACATTGTTTTTTCGTTAAAAATTGGCAAAAGTAAACTAGCAGAATGTTCAAAATTATTAAAACAACTCATGCACAGAACATATATTATAGCAATATATATTTTTCTTATAGTTTGTAAAGCAAATCAAATATTAAATTAGGGAACTATTTAAGTGGTAATTTTTTCATCCGTACCAAATAACCTTTAACTAAAATATATAAAATCGGAAAAAGCAGAACCTATTATATGTGTTGTATAAATCTAGTATTTAAGTGTTATATAATTAATAACTCATTTCAATAGGTTTTGCTAACTTTTTCGTAAAATTTATACTCCTAATTATTAATTAAACCACAATATTTACATATTAATTAATTATCCCTTTTATAGTTTTACGTATAGTAAAACTATTTCTTTTTATTTAGTGAACTCTAAAAAATAATCTTCAATTGTAATTGTAATACATATATATATATTGTAAAAATATTTTTCTTGATAAATAAATTCTATTCTATTTATCAAGTAAATTCATAAATTTCCCATACCAAAAGCTATCAAGTAAACGTATAATATTATTCACACTACTTCAAGTAAACACTATTAGCAAATGTTTCTATTTACTTAAATCAAATGCTTGTCAAATATACATCTTAAAGAATGTACTAGTAGGTTTTTATTCACTCAGTCCATTTTATAATCAAAGCAAGTAATTTTTCCAATTTATAGCAAAGGTAATATGATTTTGTATAGTTTTTTTTAAATTATTATAATTTTGGTTTAGATTATCATAAAAAAAAATGTCAAACATCAAAAACTATCAAACAAAAAATTAAATAAAAAAAAGTTCTATAAAAAATTTTATTTTCTTGGTGAAAATTATTGTTTTTTTTTTTTTGTTTTTCTAAATTATTTTTAAAAGATTTTTATTATCGAAATTTAAAAATTTTTTGCAATTCTAAACCCAAAAAAAAGAATATAAAGAAATATGACATATTATCTACCATCCACTAGTTCATCAATATTTGCAAAAATGGAAATGGTCAATACATTAGCATTAAAATATTGCAAAGAAGATAAAAGTTATAATATTCGTAAAGATGATAAACATAATAAAGATACAAATCAAATGTCTAACAATAATAGGAATAGAATTAAAAAAAATTATGATATTAACCCGAAAACAAAAATTAATCCAGAATGTAAAGCAGCAAAAATAATTAGGGTTATAAATGTATTACCAAAATATTTACCAAGAGTTATTCAAAAGAAAATTATGAATCAATATAATAATAATAATAATAATAATAAGATTAATAATGATAATAATAACAATATAAATAATAACAATAATAAGAAAAATAATAATAATAATCTTCTAAATCATAAACCAGTTCAACAGAAATTAAAAAAAGATATATCAACATCAAAATATTTATCAAATAATAAGAAATTATTAATTAAGAAAAATAATGTAAATACATTTAATGTAAAGAAATTCGTTATAGATGAAACAGTTCCAAAAATGTATAAGAAAAATCAGTTATTATCATCAATTTCACCGAAAACTGAAACTACTAATAAGAGATCAATACGAAAAGTCATAAATTGCAAAATAATATCATCAAATTAATAACACAATTCAGTCCTTTAAAAATATATGTCAATTTTTATTTCTGATAATTTCGAATTTTATTTCAATTATAAATTCATTTAGATTACATATTTGAATATCTTGATTTATATAGGAGCTCTTAATAATATTTTGGTTAATTTGTGTTTATTTAATTACCAAAATACACCAAAATATCAATATTTTTTTATCACTTAAAAAGTGTTCATTTAATGAATATATAATAATTATATTTTTCAATTTCACTATATCAAAATATTAATTAAGATTTAGTTTACTTGACATTATATTCATAATGATGAGCTACTTTTGTATGAAAATGAAAAAAATTCTGAGAATTACAATATCATACATTGTTGATATCAAATAAGTTTGTATTTCATAAAAAAAAAAAAAATAAAAAAAAAATTTCGTGTCATTTTAAAATTTAAATTAATATACAAATTAAATATTATTCCGAAATAAATTTAGAACATTATTTCTAATATATCGAAATTTAATATTCAATTTATAAATATTAATAATTTAATCAATTTTTTATTATATTAAATTTTTGTTTGTAGTTTTTACTAAATTGTAAGTGATTCAATATGTATTAAATAAAATAATATTTAATAAAAATTTAATTTATTTCATTTAAAACAAAAAACCTATCGTAATAAATATTAATTTTTATTTCAAACTTTAGAAAATCGCCTAATTGGTTTGAAAAAATTCGTACTAGGCCGGTAGTACACCTATTTTTTAATAATTCGATACAGTCTCGATCAAATTATTAAGAAAATAGGTATCAATAGCGTTATTAGTATTCTTTCTCGATTAACGTTTCAATCTTAAATTAAATTCGTTAAGAAAATTAATTACACTGTATTAGTGACAAAAATTAGAAATAATATCCTAATTTAAGACATTTAGATATTTACTATTTAATTATTAAATGCCAATTAACTAAAGTTTTTTTTTTTTCATTTTCTCTAAGTAATCATCTTCATTAATTATATATTATATGTACCTTAATATTATTATGACATTAATCTGATAGATTATTAAAATGATTATTGACTGAAAAGGTATTTCTAAACTTCTATTATTAAGTTATTTATATAAAATATGTAAATATATAATTTGAAATCATAGCCTGGAATTTAATGTTCATTCAATAATTAACTGAACATTGAACTAAAATATTATGAGTCAAATTTTGTTTTAAAAAATATTTTCCATTTAATCAAATATTTCATGAATTTTATTTTCTTACAAAATATCCGGTAGTAAATAATAATATATTAAGTTCATTTTTCTGTGATAATATTCTCAGCAAAAATTTTGATATAAAAAATAAACATATAATACTTAACATGATAGCCTTGAATAGTCTTCCCCAAAAAACAAAAAATAAAATTTCAGCAATATATTAGCTTATTTTAAATAGCTTATTTCGCTTAATATTATATTCTATTAGATACAAGAATTAAAATCTTTGTCCTCTATGAAATGAAGTATCTTCTTGTTTTTTTTTTTTTCTTATTGTTATCTTAAAACATATTTTATTTCTTAATATCAACAGTTGGTTATTTTGACTAAAATTTGTTAATGCAAATTTTTGTTGTATAATTCTTTGTCACATATAAAAAAAAAATTTTAAAAAAAATTCGTTGGAAGGTCAATTGAATTAATACCAAAACTTGTATTTTTATAAAAATTCATTATTACGTCATAGAATCCAGTGTAACGTCACTATTTGTATGAAAAATATCTTCCTGACTACATGTTGATAATTATGCAATTTCATAAAAATAAATAATTTTTTTTTATTTTCTTCCTAAAACGATTAAAATACTAAGAATTTAAAACTAGATTATAAAATAAAGATATTTAATACAAGGTAATTTTAACTTTTAATCAAAAAAAAAATAATGTTGTCTTATGAAATCGAAGTGAAACATATATAAAAAACAACAAAAAAGTTAAGAAATTAAAGTAAATCTTGGCAAATATTTAAAATGATTACCAGAATATGACATAATTAATTTATATGATTTTTATATCCCGTCTTGTTGTTATGTTTAAAAAAAAAGAAAAAAACATTAATAAAACAGATTATTTTCTGATTTGTTAATAGAATTTAAAATAAAAATTTTGAAATTTAGTTTAGTTCAGTTCTGTCCACACCCAAGTGTAACAAAATCTATCTTTGTGTAATAATATTATATATGTTACTATTAATTTTATTTTTAATACTTCTGCTTTTTTGAATTTCATATTATTACCCAATTTTCAATAAATTAACTTAAATGAATTTTTAATATTTTCACACACTTTTATTTCACTACAAAAAAAAAAATTATATATTTTAATATGACATTACACAACTTTAAGCTGACACTGAATGGTTCAAATATAAATTTTGTTTTAAGTTAAAAGATAAAATTTTGCAGGTCAAATTTACCTTATTTCAAATTATTTTAATTAAAATAAGTTTTTTTTTTTTTTTTCAAATCATAGATTTTGTGAATTTTCTTAAATTGTAGCAGAATATTATAGATCATGTGTACTAAAAATATTCATTTTTAGATAAAGTATGATTAATTGGAAAACATTAATAAGATTGCATTAAATTTTTGTAATATACTGGACCATTTTCTTAAAAAGTTTTATTATATTTTCCTTACTAAATTCTTTATAAATAATTTTTATTTACCAATAAAAAAATTCTATTATTTAATTTATTTTATTATCAATTTACGAAAAATATGTTAGAAATAATAGTTTGTAAATGATAACATAACTTACACAACAATTTAACAGGTCAACAACTTGTTATTATTTCAATTATAAATATTAAATAAATTTCTATTTTTTTTTTAATAGTGCGTATTAATAAAATTTAACAGACATTGTTAAGTCAAGTTCAAATGAAAGTAAAAAATTATGGTCATAAAACAAAAATATAAAATAAAAAGTAGCAGTAAAAAAAAATAAAAGAAACCTAGTTTTTAAATCCAACTTTTTATTTATGAAAATATATCATTTAAACTATGTGGATTGCATATGCCAATTAAAGTAAAATAATAATGAAAATTTTACCGGTTATAACTATCATTATTCTATTTAAACATACCATATTACAAAATAATCAACATTTTAATAACTTCTGGATAACCAATTAAAAATGCGGTTGAGGTCCCCAATAGATAAATGAAGGTGAAATAGCAGATAATAAAAATAAATTTAAAAAAAAAATAAAAAATTTACCTCTTACTTATAACATTTCGGCTCTCACTATCTAAATTATCAAAATTTTGCATAGAAATATGATTTAACTTTAATACTCTTAATTTTGTTAGTATTACAGGTAGGTCAATATATTTATAGCATAGCATATATATGTTTAGGGTCAACAGCTTATAATTTTTATATTAAAATTTACAATATATTGATTTAGAGTCTGTCTATAAATTAATTTAAAAATAATTAAGTTAAATCTAATTAAATATAAAGTAAACTTTTTCCACCCTAAAAGTTTTTTGACGATAAAATTTCATTTCAAAATTATGTATAATATATTATTAGAGTCTTAAGAGCAATTATTTAAGAATCAATTAAATCTTAAATTCTCATCATATTCTATAAATGAATAAGCACCTAATAAATAAGAATACCACCTAACCAGCTAATAATAAAGGGAAATAATTCTCTCATAATTGTTTCTAATATGAAAAAAAAAAACATTATTTGTACTTCCAACAAACCTTTAGGCTTAACAACTTACAAATAATTTTTTTTTGCTATTTTTGATAGTACTGCCGTTATGCCCAATCTATGTGTCCAAAAATTTCGGAAAATGTTGATTAGTATTAGTATACCAAAATTGTTTAGATACATATAAGCTTTTTATATATGCATATATACATACTATACCTATAAGATATTTTGCTTTTGACAATATTGTTGTTGTCTATTAGATGCGCGCGTGTGCAATTTAAAATTTTTTTTTTTTAATAAACCGAATATAAAACAAGAGAGATGGTAAATTATATTACTCTCTCATTTATTTGAGTTTTGTTTGAATTTGTTATTTATATTTTTATATATATTTAAATATTTTGTTTTTTTTTTGTTCTCTTTATTTGTATGTGTATTTTTTGACCGAACAATTTGAAATTTGACCAAGGATTTAAAACTAAATTGTTTGCTGGAAATTTGTTGAGTTATCGGTCATCATTTAACTTGAATGGATCTAAAGCTAAATTTTTGATATTAAAAAAAAAAAAAAAATTATAAGTGAATATTTTTGTTTATATTATTAAACAATATAAATAATTTTTTTAAATTTATCTGGTGATAAATAAAAATAAATAAAGATAAATAAAACCCAAAAAAAAAACTTCAAAAAATGTGTAATTGGTGATTCTGTGTGCATAAAAAAATATTTATAAATATAAATTTTCCTTTTTTGTTTGAAAATTATAAAATATACTTAAAGGATATATAATACGCACACACCAAAAAAAGGATAATAAATTTTTATTTTAGTGAAACAAAAAAAATACTAAAAACTTTCAACAAATTGGATAAATTATAATTTTTTTAGAATTTATTTCTAAAAATAATTAAATATATAATAAATGTGAGTTAAAGGCAACAAAATTAATTAATTACCTTATTTAGTGTAATATATAAGAAAACCTAATTTTTTTTTAATTGGAAGTCATAATTGATGATTTAAATTATTTTAACAAATCCCTATAATGTAAAAACTTTACATATCTTGACATCTCCAAATCAATTTATAGTAGATTTTTTTATTTTAATATACATATTAGATAAGTTAGTATAATAAATTTTCAAAAATAATTTTTGTATTTAAAAATTAAGCTAGAAAACTCATTTATTTAGAAAGATTAAAATAACTAGAATAGTTAAATTAATCTTTCTAAATAAATGAGTTTGCAGAAATTTACTTAACATTGGTAATATTTTTTTACTACAAATATTTATATTTTTTAATCTTAATACGTTTACTAATTAACCTAGTGGTTACAGAAAATAACTTTTAAGACTTTATTGACATTTTTTCAACCAAAGTCGTTAAATTAAATTTATGTGCTAATATTTTTTGTTGTAAAAATGTTTTATGACAAAATGTGGCATAGAAGTGTTACAAAATATAATTTATAATTATAAATAAGTAAGAAAAGTAATAGCACTTATTCCTAATACACTAAATCTTAAATTTTTACAAAATAAAATTTAATTATATTTAGATTTTATTTAAGTTTTAAATGCACTAAAGCTAGAAAATAAAATCGAGTTCGTATCTTAACAGTTTTTTTATTCCGTATTAAAATACCAAAAATTATTTTTTTTTTAAATTTAATTTCTCAAAAAATTTTATTGAACTGATATATTAACGATTTAATGACAAATTAAATTCAATCTAACATAACTTAAGTTGCGTATAATTAAAATCGAGCTCATATTTCTACAGTATCTACTTACTACATAACTAACTTATAATAAATCTTTAATTTTCTTAAGGATTTTATTTATCCTGGTTTAAGATTCACTTAAAGTCAATTTTAATTTCATAATTAAAATCAAGTTCGTGCCTTAACATTTTTGTTATATTATCTACATACATATTCTTATAAATTTCTATGAACAGAATATGAATTAATTTTTTCGCCGAACAAAATTTATTAAAATTCAATTAAATATTAATATACGTCTCCTAATATATTGTATTGATAAGTTATTTAGCTAAACCGAAAAGTCTACGTGAATTATTTAAAATATTGGTATTTAATAATTAATTAAAATTCAAGGTCTATCCAAAAATAGTTTAAACCAGACGGGAAAAAATGCTTTCAATTAAATATGTATTTATTTATTATGTAGTAAATAAATGTAATTTACATGTAAACATTGTTTTAAATCAATAAAACATTTCTTTTTTTTTTCATTTTCTTTTCTTCGGAAAGAAAAGACATTACAAAATAATTATATAATTATTATTGGTATTGTGAAATTCAAGTTCAAGTTTTTAGATTTTATTTTAAAAAAAACTGAAATTAATATATTTTAAATTGCGAAATTCCGAAACATATATTTTTGTTAATCAAATACTATAGATTTCAATAGAAATAGTTAAAAAAATAATAATAAGAAAGTAAATATTTAATCTAATATTTTATACATAAAATATATTTCAATTTTTTAAAGAATTATTTTCATTTATTTTTGAGATGAATAAATATTTCAAAAATTACAGTCTTCGGTTCATTAAAAACAAATATAAATATTACTAACATTAATTATTTGCTTATTTAAATATATTAAAATTATAATATTTCCGTATGTACATAAAAATCCAATACATTATATATTATTTACTGAAACTACAAGAACTTTAAGAAACGTTTTTCAACATTACTACAACCTTACAAATAAATATATATATCTACAACCTTAAAGATAAATTAAGTTAAGACACAATTTTACCAACATATTTAGTTTTGTAAATTAAAAATGATATCATCACTCAAACCTTGTTAGTCCCATATATTTTCCCAATAATAGAATTCACTACTGTTTCACTTTTCCTGTACTATAAGAGTATTATTAGCAATTTTTTTGAATAAGACTTCTTCCAGTCAGTTTATCTCGCCATTTATTAAATACACCATTTAACGTATCAAGATTTAGAAGTCCTAAATAAATTGCAACTAGCTATAAATTATACTTTTCATAATTTTAATAGATGTCAAATACATTGTTTAACTTTCCGTATGTCATATTACAAAATCTTTGAAAAAAAAAATTTTTAATTTTATTCAAATTAATATATTTTATTTTTAATTCTTTAGAATATTAAATCGACCAAAAGAATCATAAATTAAAAAAAAAAAAAAATGGGTTCAGAAACTGAAACGCTTTTAATAAATCGTCATTCTGTACAGAAGACAAATACCGAAAATAAAACACCAATTACAAATTTATCAAGTACAGATGATAAAACAGAATACTTCGGTAAAACAAATAATACCATCAATCAAAATACTATAAATAATTTAACAAATGGTAATATGCATTCAACAAAACAATTTGCTGATGATGATGATGATGATGAAGATGAAATTGTACCACATCATCATCATCATAATTCATTACCAGCTACTATAGGAACTGATCATACATTTAAAAGAAAAGTTGTATGGTTTAATGCACTTGGGTTCTTGCTTTTACATATAGTTGGTCTTACTGGATTACTTACAATGCTTTTGGGTTATACGAAAGCAGCAACAAATGTTTATTGTAAGATATATATATATAAATATTTATTAACTATATTTAATCTAATTTTCTACATATATTATTTAGTCCTCTTTTTGGGTGCTGCAAGTGGTATGGGCGTTACAGCTGGTGCTCATCGATTATTTTCACATCGTTCTTATAAAGCAGCAACATGGCTTCGTGTTACTTTATTATTACTACATACTATGGCCGGTCAGGTAATATTCATTTTTTTTTACTGTACATATAATATTAAATTCCAAATAAAAGATAATGAAAATGTTATCAAATTACAATAATATTGATTAAAATTGGACAAATATACTTATTATAATCAATAACTATATTTTTATTGATTATAATTACTTAATTATATCAAAATTTTTAATTTGATATCTGGAAGAATATAAAAATACCAAAACTTCATTGACCTTATATAATTAACTTAATTTATTCTATAAAAAAAAGAAACTAAAAAGCTTCTTAATTCATTGAAAAAACTTATGTAACTAGACACAAACACTTGTAAAAGTTACTCTATACTGCAAAAATATTCATTGAAAATTTGAAAATTTTACTATGTCATTTTACAATTTTTTTTTTTTACTACGGTATTCTAAACATATGAATTGTAATATTGTAGTAATTTTTTTACAAATTTTTTACTATCTAGACTGACAGGTTTTCTATATGATTATAAATTCATAACATTGGTTCACATAACATATTGTTTAATAAAATCTTTTTTATATATTTTCAACTATTATAGAATTGCTTATATGTTTGGGTAAGAGATCACCGACAACATCATAAATTTTCTGATACTGATGCTGATCCACATAATGCTACAAGAGGTTTCTTCTTTTCTCATGTTGGTTGGCTTATGTCTAGAAAACATCCAAAGGTAAAAATAATTACATAAAATTTCATTAACCATTATATTTATATGAAAAAAAAAAAAAACAATTTATTTTTTATTTTATACAGGTTCTTGAATATGGTAAAAAAATTGATATGTCCGATATGGAAGCTGATCCATGGATTATGTTTCAAAAGAAGTAAGTGTTTTACTTAATTAATTCTTTAATAATTTTGGAAAATCATAATTAATTTTTTTTGTTTTTTTTTTTTTAATATTTACAAATTAAACAAGTTTCTTTTTTTTTTTTGAACCATTATAAAACACGCGCCAATACATGTTTAATATAATTTCAATATTTCTTTTAATCTTTCAAATTTATAAGAACAATAATAAACAAAATATGTTAAACCTTGTTAGAATGTAAAATAAACTAGTTTTATTCTATCTATCTAATAAATATTCACGATATGTGACTCAAATTTTAACATAAAAAATACCGAATTTTCGCAAAAAAAAATTTAAACATATTTTTTTTTGTTTGCTGGTTCATTTGTCACGTAACATTTTTATATTCTTTCTATATACTAAAAATAAAATTTCTTCGTTAATATTTAGAATTGTGCAAGGAAAGTGGACTTGTTAAAATCATATCATAAATATTTTTATTTTTTTTTTCTAATTTTATTTCGCATAGCAACAAATTATTTAAAATTAAATATGTATGTATTATAGATAAAATTTTGCGTTATGTTCTAGTTTTTGCAGATTTGCGGATTTGTGACTACTTTTTCTTTTGTTTAGTTCTGGAAAGTATTAAAATATTCAATAAAAAAAAAAAAAGATGAGAAATAAATTAAGATATTTTATTATAATATTATATAATTTAATATTGTTAACTTCACATATAAACTAATATTCCAAAAGTTAATTTTTTTTTTATTGAAATTAAAGCATACTTTTAATGAAATATTTGGTAATTTGAATATTTCTGGTATATTCATTTCATAATTTAATGTAATTTCATAAAGCTTTTGAGGATATATTTAATAATAATAGAGAAATTGAAATTATATATACATATATACATATATAATAATAAATATATTAGTCAAAGAAAAAGTACATAGTTCATAAACTGTGATTATTTTAATGATATATGTAATAAACCGCAATATATATATACATATATATAAATATCTTATCTTCCTGGTTTTTGGTCATGGTCAAACTGTATCCAAAACATAAATTTAAAACATTTATTCATACATAATAAATAAAAAGTAGAAGAAATAATAATTAATGTTTTGATGAAGACAAGGTTATTTTCATATTGCATCTAATATTTTTTTTAATTTTTTACTATGCAACCTTCTAATTATTTTAATATGTCAGTATAATTATAACAGTTTTTTTATTTTTAAAAAAAGAAAACATAAATTAATAAAAATAGAAAAAAAAATTAATTATGATAAAAACATTAATGATTTACAATTTAATACAAAAAAAAAAATATATATATTTATTTATTAATTTTTTCTTCTTTTTTTTTAAAAAAATTTTCAGATATTATAAAACTCTTTACTTTTTCTTTGTTATTTTAATTCCAACATTTATTCCATGCTATTTTTGGGGTGAAAATCTTTATTTAGCATTGTTATCAACTTATTTAGGACGTACAATTTTACAATTGAATTTTACATGGTCTGTAAATAGTGTTGCACATTTGTTTGGTAACAAACCATATGATAAGTAAGTAAATCAATTTTAAAATATATATTTATGAGTGTCAGTAATAATTAAATTCACGTAATACAATATCTTAAAATTATTTCAAAATATAATTAATCTGTAATTCTGTTATTTTTTTTATATAAAATTAATTAATTATTGCTGTAATCTCAGTTATTCTACCGACTTTTAGGAACTATTAATGTTCCTATAGATATTAATAATTAAATTACTAATATTTAAATATATATATATATATATTCTATTTCTTATTTAGAAATATATTACCAGTTGAATCAAAATTAGTAGCATTGGTAGCTGGTGGTGAAGGATGGCATAATTATCATCATACATTCCCATGGGATTATAGAGCTGCTGAATTAGGTATGCCATTAAATGTAACAACAAAATTAATTGATTTATTGGCTAAATATGGGCATGTATATGATCGTAAATGTGTAACAAATGAAATGTTATTAAATCGTGTTCAACGTACTGGTGATGGTAGTCATGAAAAATATGGTATTGAAGCATTAAAAACAATGCCTAGTACTGATGAAACATTAGCTACAGATGATACTAGCAATAATAATAATAATAATAGTAAAAATATTATTAATAATAATAATAATAATAATAATAATAATAATTATAATAATAATAATATTTTAAATAGTAAAAATCAAGAAGAATTAGTTAAAAAATATATTCTTGATAAAAATGAAATGAATAAATTGCATATTTATGATAAAACAGCTAATAAATTGGATGATTTAAATAATAATTGCAATAAAAAATATACAGATTTAACATCAGTTAAAGATTTAAATAGAATAGTTGAAAATCAAACATTTAAACCACTTAACAAACAAGCATTAAATGTTTGCAGTTCTTAATGAAAATATATTATTAATATATATATAATTTTCGTCCCCTTTAAATCAATATATTAAATAAATATTATTTTTACTATTTAAGATTTATTATTATTAATAATATATAATAAACAAATCAAAATGAAAAAAAAAGAAACCAAACAAACAAAAAAAACATATTATTTTTTAATATTATAAATTAATATAAATTAATTTATAATAATTAAAAAATTTAATTTTGTAAAATTTTGTATACTTTTTTTTTTAAAAAAAACATAATGTTATGTAAAAAAAACATAAATTATTGTGTTCCAATTTAGAGAAAAAAAAAATTACATTAAACAAAATAAAAAAAAATACAAGAATTGTACCATGAGTGATAATATTAAGAGCACTAAAATTTTTAGTTAATAATTAACAAATTTTATATTAATATTATTTTTTATTAAGGATAATTTTTAGTTTATTATTTTTTTTTATTTTATAATATTTTTAATATATATTTTTTTTTTTTTGTTGGTTCATTGAGATGTCGTTTTTCGTTTTTAAGTAAATTAATTTAATTTAAATAAAATATAAAAATTTGTTTGGTAATATATAATTATTTAAAAAAAAAAAAAAAACATAAAAATAACAACATAATACATGACCAGTTTCGCAGTGAGAGTTTTTTTTTAAACTGAAATTTATCTAAACTGAAAGATTTCAATATAAATTCAATTCGTTATTGAACAATTTACTTAATTATGTTCTAAGTTTTATTTAACTGGAAACTGTATAATTTTGTAAATAATTAATTAATTAAAAAATATTATATAGTTTACATAATGAATTTGTATTTTGTGGTAATCTAAAATGTTAATTTGCTTTGATTTTTAAATTTTCTTATAATATTAGTTTTAAAAAAAAAAAAAATCTTTATCATTATTTTATAATATTGACATAAAATGTCAGCTTTTATTATTTCATGTCGTTTAAATTAAAACTTAACGATAAAATTATATTTAAACTGATATTTAAACACTCTTGCGAAATTTTAAACTTGCACTGTAAAACTGGACAATTAAAACGCACAATTAAAATTAAACTGTATTTTATATAATAATTTGAGCGTCTAGAATTAAAATAATTTTTTATTGTGTTTATGTTTAAGTCTGTAGGATGATATTAATATATATGTATATATAATATGTATATAAAAATAAAAAATCCCAAAAAAAAACAATAAATTTTTTTATATATTCATAAATATACTAAAAAAATGTTTTTAATATTAAAGGATTCTGTAAATATAATCTAAATTTAGTTCATGTTTAAATAAAAAACTTTTTTTTTTTTTCAAAATAAATTTAAATTAAATAAAAACTGGAATATAAAAAAAAATCTAAATTTACTTTTTATTATCTTTTTAGTAACATAGTTTTTTTTTATTAATAAATATTATTGCAAAATTTCAATATTGACGTATAATTTGTGGAATAATAAATTCAGAATTTTGAAACTATGCTTAAATCAAACGTTTTTGCAATTCTTCTTTGAATACTTTGTATAAAACTGATTAAAGGAATAAAATAAAACTAAGTAAATTTAATAATTAATTATGATTTACAATTTAATATAAATGTTGTAAATTTTATGTATAACTTTTTTGGATGTTGTGGTTTGATTAATCCGAAATAATTTGATTTTAATAATTCGCAAATGGTAAGGATAAATCCATCAAATCGTGAGTTACAGGATATCGTTACACAAAAAATTTAAATTACTATGTTTTTTTTGAACCCTTCAGCTATATAGGGACATATATGGCCATTAGAAATTCTGGAAACCTAAAAGAAAACTATGGATATTATACGGTTAAATATACATAATTTCTACGTAAAAAAATTACAGTATATTAATAAAAATTAAGTAGTATATTTGAGACTTGATGAAACGGTTTAACCGGAATGTCAGGGTTTTCCTCATTTCTTTTTATTTGACCTTGTAATATATTTTAATAAATTTCAACTTTCAATATGACATTCTATATAAAATATTTAATTTTAAAAAACTTTGAATTTCCGACAAACATTTTATAATAATTTCCGAAAAATTATTGAATAACTCCCGGTTAATTTATATACCAGTATAAAAATTGGTTTTTTTTTGTAGTAAAACCTTAAAAACATTATATTGAATGTTGATATAAATTTAAAATTGAATAGAAATATTTCTTCATTATAACACAAATTTTATAAATTATGTCCGGAAACACTTTTATAAACTTGTTTCATTTTTTTTTTAATGTCAAAGGTCGCGTCGATAACCTCATTAACATTAATTTCATAAGATTGAAAAAAGTTATTATATTTTTTATATGGTTAGTTAAATTTTATTAATTATTCTGTATCTCATCATCAAAAACATAAAATTAAAAGTATATTAGTTTTTCGGTTTTATATATGTACATAACGATACTTTTATTAAATAAATCATAAAAAATCAACAAAGCATAATAAAAAACAAAATAATTAAAAATAATCAAAAATTCAATAATTCATTATTTAAGAAAATTAAATGAAAATACATATTATACTGTAATACTGAAAATAGGAATTTAAATAAAATAAAATTTATTAATTTTTTATGAAATAATGTTTAAAAAAGCAAAACAGTCGACAGGCTTATAACCTAATCTTGTTCGTCTTATTGTTACAAAATTTCTCTTCTTAATTGTTCTAAGTTGGAGGTGATTTATCCTGTTACTTCATAAAGATTAAATTTTCTGCAAAATGATGAAAAGTCATCATCAACCACAGCTATCTTGAATAGCTTTTTCTAATAGTTGGATTAATCTTAAACTTTCCACTATAATTATATCATTTTCTTTGTTATTGCCAATATCTGCGATATCCATTTCAGTATTAATTTCATTATTTCTTTGGTATTGGTACTGAAAAGTCTTCATACAAGTTTTTGATAGTTTAACAATCTCAGCTTTTGAAATGAAGCTGAAAAACTCATCACTGTCCCTTAAAAAATTCTTGAAGGAATTTAACTAATGAAAAAAAAATATTAAGGTAAAATTTCTCTAGAAATAGGAAAAATTAATTGGGTAGGAATTCTTGAGAATAAAATTTAATATGTAGATCAACTAAAATTAAGTATTTTTATTTTCAATATTTTCAAAGTGTTTAGAATAATATTTTCCTTTTTCTAATTATGGAAAATATATTAAATTATTTAAAACATTTTTTTATTTATCATTTTTAAACTGGGTATAAAAATGTAAATTGGCGATAAAAATTTCATAATTAATTTTTTTTACTGTATTACTTATATTATAATTAATTAATTTAAGCATTTTTATACAAAACAATATTTTAATTTAACTATTATAGTAATTAAATGAAAACCTTGTTCAGGGTTGTCTGTGTATGTTTTGGTATAATACAATTTTGAAATCAAATCGATTCTATACGTTATACCAAAATTGTATACAATGAATAGTTAGCCTAATCCACTTTCGGTGCCCAAATTAAATTACAATTAAATTGTAATAAATAAAAACTTTTCTTAAAGTTAATTATCTTAATTATAATATTTTGGCGACAAGCATTTTAGTAGATTAAGTTACTTACCATAATATATATGTAATATATTTACTGGTTTATTCTAAATATTACAATAATTACACAGTTTTATATTAGAAAGCATTCCGAAAAAACTACACTCATTTGAAATCGTTAAAAATTAATGCTCGAAATTATTAAAAATTTCATTGAAAACTGAAAAATATTTAAAACAGATATAATAATACTAAAAATTTTCGTGCAATAAAAACCAAATTTTTATGCGATAACTGTAATAGGAAAATAAACTTGTTTACATATTTATAAAATCTTATTCTAAATCCAAAGGAGTGGAAGTAGTAAGTAGGTCTCTCTAGGTTGATTTATAAATTTGTTTTCCTATTGTATAAGTTTATTTCCGCTGGATAAACGAATGTAACTATTTTCTTTATAAACTACTTCCTTCTCTGATAATGACGCTAATGATGGCTTCATATGTGTAATTTTTCTTTTTTTTTAATATTACGCCTGTATCACGAAAACAGCTACTTATGGGTAATACGTCAACAATTTTTTGGCGCGGAGAGGTTTAGAATTTCAGAAAAATTCATTCTTAGAGCCATAGATATTTTTTTTAGTTATATTCCAGTATTATCTACTTTAGTTTAATAGATTTTAAAAATGTTTAGATATATTTTCTTGGGTTTGAGAAGTCTTAAAATTTGAAAAATAAATTCTATGCGTACAGCACAAATTATTTTGATAGTTTAGACTCTAAACTTTAGAGTCTAAACTAAATATTGTAGGGTTTTAATGTAGCTACATTAACACCCTAAATATTGTAGGGTCTTAATGTAGCTAGATTTGTAAAGTGATACCAAAATATATTCTGAATATTAAAAAAATCCTTTGACAGAAGTGAATTTGTTGCTCCTATGATCTGCGAGCAAAATAAAGGAAATTGAAGAAAAAATATCAATTTTGCCATAACATTTTTTTAAAAATTTTTATATGGTAAAAAAATGTTAGGTCTTACCAGTGTTAAAGAATGGTTCAAAAATTAATTTCATAAGGTTAGTAAAAGTTCGATAAAATTTGCGTCACTTTATCAGAAATTTATGGAAAATTTTATTTTCAAATAAATTGCGAATTTTTTTTCCGAAAAAAATACAATTATTAAATTGCTGTTTTATTAATTATCACATTTATTTAAAAATATATGTTGTGTTGTGTTGTGTTGTGTTGTGTTGTGTTGTGTTGTGTTGTGTTGTGTTGTGTTGTGTTGTGTTGTGTTGTGTTGTGTTGTGTTGTGTTGTGTTGTGTTGTGTTGTGTTGTGTTGTGTTGTGTTGTGTTGTGTTGTGTTGTGTTGTGTTGTGTTGTGTTGTGTTGTGTTGTGTTGTGTTGTGTTGTGTTGTGTTGTGTTGTGTTGTGTTGTGTTGTGTTGTGTTGTGTTGTGTTGTGTTGTGTTGTGTTGTGTTGTGTTGTGTTGTGTTGTGTTGTGTTGTGTTGTGTTGTGTTGTGTTGTGTTGTGTTGTGTTGTGTTGTGTTGTGTTGTGTTGTGTTGTGTTGTGTTGTGTTGTGTTGTGTTGTGTTGTGTTGTGTTGTGTTGTGTTGTGTTGTGTTGTGTTGTGTTGTGTTGTGTTGTGTTGTGTTGTGTTGTGTTGTGTCAGAAGTTCAAAATTTAATGTTATACTTTCTTTCCTGAAAAGTTTGTAGAGAAAAGTTGGTTACACTGTCAAAGTTTAAAGTAGTAAATTAGGTAGAAAGATTTTCTATTTATAAAATTGGTATCAGTGGCTGTCACATATGATTATGAATTTGTATGTCAGTTTGAGTTTACTGACTGACAATTTTGCATAGCCCCCAAAACATTTCTGATTATATTATTTTTAATGAAAAAAATGTCGATAAACATTTCATTTATATTATTAATAATTTTTGTAGGATACGCATTTGGATTAGAAAGTTTTAATACAACAAAATGGAACGAAATTAAAAAAGAATCACCAAAATATCATAATACATTATTAAATGATGAAATTATTACAGATTTAAAAGAATGTTACAAATATAATACTACGGCACAAAATTATGAATTTGGTGTTGTTTGTTCAAATTATTTTGATTTAGTGTTACAAATAAATAAAACTGAATCAATCATACCAATTATTACACCAGATAAAATTAAAACTGAATTGGACAAACCTGTTAATTCTACTATAAATAATATTAATAATTTTTGTGATAGAGTGACGCATAGTATTCCAGATAATAAATTATTTGCTGATTATGATATGTGTAGAATTAGTTGTGTAACGATTAAAAATGAAATGCAATTAAAGAAAACATTAAGACCACTTTGTAAAATTATCGATTTTATGGCCATTTTATTAACGACTAATACTACAAAAACTCCAGTTGAAAAGCATACAGATCAAATAACACAAAATACAAATATACCACAACCTAATATACTAATCAATAATAATGAAAAAGAACATGTACAGGCTAATAACAAGAAAGAAACTATTAGTACCAGTACCGATGAAAATGTCTTAAAGATTGAAAATAAATTAAAATTAGAAATTCCAGGAAAAACTGTAGTACAAACAACTAAAAATGATGATAATAAGTCAATATCAAATCAGCCAAATATTGTTTCACCAAAATCATCAGTTATACAAAAAGTACCACCACCACCACCGCTAGTCGTAATAACAAAAAAAGATGAAATCAAAGAAAACTCATCACCTATTAATGTCAACATTAATGAAAAACTTAATCAATTAAATGAGGATACAAATTTAGATATTAATAATGGAAATATTGATGATAATGATATCGAAGAAGATAAATTAATGAGCTCAAATTATTATGCACAGGATGGTGAGGAAGATAAAATAAAAGGTTCTGTCCAATCACCCATACAAAATAATAAACAGAATAACATAAATAATGATATTAAGTTGCAGCAAAATCCGGAAACATTTGATAAATTTAATGATATAAAAAATGAAATTATCAAAAATGGACAAAAAAATATATTAAATGATCCATTTTATGAGAAAAGTGGTTCAAATTTTTTTACATATTTATTAATAGCAATGTTTGGTTGTATTTTATTATATGTTGCATATCATAATAAAACAAAAATTTTAGCATTATTATTGGAAGGACGACGTGGTCAAAAAGGCCGTGGGGGTAGAAGAAAACATACTGCAGCATATAGAAAATTGGATTCAAATTTAGAAGAAGCAATATCTTCACCATCTAGTGCTAGAAGTTCACAAATTATTTATTAGAAAAGTTTTGTATAATTTTTTCTATATTTTAAATTCACTCTTTTTTTTTTTTGTTTAGTATTATTTCTGTTTATTTAGGTCGTTTCCTCAAAAAAAAAGTTATTATTAAAATATTCATTAAGATTTTGTGATTGTTACTATAAAATATTGAACAAAAATAAAAGAATAAAATTATTTGGACTAAAGTCAATAAAAATGTCTAATTCAAGTCAAAAAAAAAATTACACTATTTTTAAAATTTATTTAAATTATATTTAAAATTTATTCATTTCAAAAATTCGAAGCACCAATATTGTTGATAAAAAATTTTCTTTGATATCTCATTTGTAACCTAATAAAAAAAATCATGTAATTTCCTTCAAATTATAAATGAAGCTTATTCATATTTTTGTAACTTGTAAATCTAATAATAGTAATATAAATATTGTGTATTAATTATTGTATTAAAAACAACTGATTTTAACTAAAATTAAAACTACACAAAAAAAGGAAATTTGTTTAATTTTTGAGTAATTTGGGAAATTCTTTAAAATTATTTTTAATAAATTAAATTTAGATTATTTAATATGAGTTTTATTACATACATTTAGTTGAACAGATATATGAGTTAATTTCGTTATCAGGAAAATATAATTTATAAATTCATGCATGAAATATGAATAAATTAATATTTCATGTATAAATTCATAAATTTCACCCCATCTCGCATTAGATTAAATCAATATTATAATAAAATCAATCGTTAAAATGATCTAATAAAGATGCTTATGGTACATTTTAGACTTAAATGAAATTTTTTTGTTAAATGTAAAATTTATCCTGTATACCTATTCTTGTAAAATTATTTAATAATATTGCAGATAATTTGTAAGAATTTTTATTGATTTGATCATTTATATTCTTTCAACTTCTTATCAGTTTTATTTCTTCTATGTTGCCTGGAGCAAAAGTAAGAAAACTAAATCAATAAGAATTTGCTTAAAAAAAGAATCAATAAAAAAAAATTATTTTTAATATGCATTTTATTAAATTAAATTCTTAAAAATTAAAGACCATTTTAAAATTTACGGAAAGTATGAATTTTTAAGTGCAGTATTTTTTATTACATACTTTTTTTTTTAATATTTATATAATTTTTAAGTTTTTAATATTTTTTTTGTCCATAATTTTTTGTATCATGTATTTTCCATGATTTTAAATAATTTCAATTTATATATTTTAAAATTCGTATACCTACTAATCGTAAATAAATCTTCATAACTAGTTGTAATTTTTTTTATATATATTAGTTTATACATAATTTTATATTTAATTCTAAACAGATGAGTAGAGTTAGTAAATTAGTTATCACTCTGAATTTGAATTAAAAATTTTCATTTAAGTGATATTTATAGCAGTTTTTCTGTTATTTTTTTTTTACCTATTAATTTTATATAAGATTTTTATTTTTAATTTTGAAAAAAATCCCAATAAAATATTTTTTTATTTTAACACTTTGCCACAATTTCTTTAAAAAAAAAAAAAATAAAGTATAAGATATTATAATGACTCATAATATTTAAAATTAAAATAAAATTCTAAAATTAAAATTATCCCCTACTTTCAGGATTTTCCATTTTTTTTACTACCATTCGATCGAACACTTTGAATACTTTTTCTTTTACGTTTTTCACCAGACCAATCAACATCATCATCGTCATCACTATTAGCAAAGAAATTTGTGGTACCTGTTCTAGTGCTAGCCAATCTACGGCTTGCAATTCTAGATGAATTTCTACCCATTCCTAAAATAAATTCCAAATAATATTAAATATTAGTTTTTAAAATTAAAAAATATACCCATGCATTTTTCTAAATGTGGTGCAAATCTTAATGCAGCTACAAGTTTATCACAATGTGGACAATGACAATTACAATCCATTGGTTTTTTAGTTGTTGTTGTTCCAAAAACATCAAAATTTGGCATTTCTGTAATACTATATGGTTTAACATCTTCAGGCTGTCCTTCCATAGCATCTGATGTACCGGCACGTACAGAATGATGAACTTCAAGACCAATACCAAGAATTACTTCTTCAATTAGGGAATGGTATACATAATTAGCAGCAGTCTCAATATTTGTTGGATCTTTCATATATTCTAAATATTCATTAAGTAATTCCTGTTCATTTGTATAACCAATTTTTTTTTCTTGGGGTGGTGTATTTGTTGTTGTTGTCGTTGTCGTTGTCGCAGTCTTATTTTCAGTCATGCTTTTTTCCAAAAAAAAAATAATTAGTTTTTTATTTAAGATTTTTGGACTTCGTTTAATTATTTTGTAGAAATCAATTATTTAAAGGAAGAAGGATTTAAAAAATGTATAAAACTATTTTTTTCACTTGTTTTTATTATATAAAAATTAAAAACTTTTTCATTGGTTTTTAAATTTTTTTTTTTGCTTTGAGATTGAGTAATTTTTTGTTTTTTTTTTTTGTTTTTTTAGGAACTTAAGAAAAATTTGAGAGGTTAATTCCGGCTTTTTTTTTCATATAAATATGTATATATTTTTGACATTTCACTGATGCTTTTAAAATAAGGCAATTCCACAGAAATTGAAGTTATTGTATAAATAATAGGTTAAAGGTTTATGTGGCGGCAAAGCCTCGCATAGACCACAATAGGAGATTTAGCGATTTATATAAATAATAAAAATTATAAAATTACTTAAGTAACAAATTACATTCATTATTATTTATAATTTATGACTTATGAATGGAATTGAACATATTGTATTACAATTGTTAAACTTTATTAAATAATAGTTAGAAGAAGTTGATTTCTCAAAAACATTTTTTAAATAAACCATGATTTTTAAGGTGCGGTCTCCGCGGTCCATAAATGAGAGGTTGATTTTGTAAATGGGGCAAGTCCATTTTGTAAAAAAATTAAGATAATGATAACAACGATTAATAGTCCATTAGTCTATTCTGGTAAGTATTATAAATAGTTAATCAGACAATTATATACTTTTGTCCATGGGGTTTGAAAGGACGTCATACTATCGTGGTCTCTTTTAGGTTTACAAGAGACCATAAATACAATACTGACTGTTTATACGGCAACGATTATGGATGGTTAAGCTGATAAATTGAAAGATCCAATAAATATTGAGACTGCTACTAATTACGTCTCCACCCATTAACCATATTCTTATCCAAGGCTTTTGTCATATATGAAAACATTTATGAAAGAGATAAAAGAGAGTGCATCTAATAGAAATCTGTGTTAGTCCCGTCTACTTTTTCTATAGTCTGAAATACATAAAAACCAGAAATAGGTAAATGCTGAAGTAAATAGGAGATTTAAAAGCGTCACTTAATTATTAATAATAATAATTTTCAATAAAAGAATAAAATAATGTAAAAAATTTATACTACTTCGTGAAACTACCCTATTTCATTTGAAGTCTTCATGTATATCTCAGAAGCTAATCACCTTCAACAGCAGCTGATTTATGATAAAGATGACTTTTTGAGAATGACATTTAACACGGCGAATTTATTAGTAGAGGTGTGGATAACCAACCTCTTCAAGTATAATTAAATTAAAATAAATTGACTTGAAACTTTGAAATATTTTAAAATAATCTAGAAAAAACATGTCTACTTTCGAGGATAGGTTGTTAGGTGAAAAACAACAATACTATGTAAGCAGTAGTGATAGTGAAGAAGAAGCTGAAAATAAAGTATCTTCTTCAGATCAATTGCAAAAAGATACTACCCATTGGTCAGGCACATCAACTAATACTGGTCCCAAAGGTGTTGTTCAGGATTGGCAGCTTTATAAACAATTGGAAGCTGAAAAACGTGAAGAAAATGAAAAACAACGCATGGAATTGGCTAAAAAATTAAGTATGACTGTGGGTACACATAAAGATGATGAAAAACGTAAACAAGATGAACAAATTGATGCAGAACTAGCAGAACTTATGAATGATGATATATTGTTAGAGTTTCAACGACAACGAATGCAAGAAATGCTTAAAGCTGCTGGTAAATTTAAAGAATTTGGTACTGTTTTCAATTTGAGCACATCATCTGAATTTTTGGATAGTATTGAAAGAGAAGGTCAACATATTATTGTCGTCGTTCATGTATATTCTAATAATTTAGAAGCATGTAAAACTGTAAATAAATGTCTTGAAACCTTGGCTAAAGACCATAAAAATGTGAAATTTTGTAAAATTTTATGCTCGGCAACAGGGATGAGTAATAATTTTTATGAAAATGGTCTACCAGCTATACTAGTATACAAAGGTGGAAATTTAATTGGTAATTATGTTAAAATAGTTAAGGAACTTGGTGATGATTTTTTTGCATCAGATTTGGAAAGTTTTTTGATTGAAAAAGGAATGTTAGTAGAAAAACTTAACATACTAGGAATAAACTAATGAGTGAAATTTGGAAATTTCTTAATAGTAACATCTAAACTAAATACTATCGTGTAAGCATTTATGTACTTGAAAGTTTCAAACTAATAATTTATAATAGTAAGCCATTTTGTAGTTAATACAAAATTATATTTAAGCTAAGTAATTTAATTGTCACTAGATAAATTTTCAATAAGAAATAAATGTGGATTTAAAATTCTTGAATTTTTCTGTCTTGTAAATGATTATCAACTTTTGCTTATCACTACTGATCTGGATTGCGAATTGCCCTAAAAAAACAATATTGAAAAAATCTGTACATCAGAGAGAAGAGTTTTTTTTTAACTAGGGTCGAATTATTTGAATAGATATCGAGTATAGCGATATTTGTAGTATTTGGAATGATATAGTTGATAGATCGGGCTGTCAAACAATTTTATTCAATACATATTTTGGTATCGAGTAGTCGTTTTCGTTTTTTTTTGGAAAACAGTGATTTATTTTCGTAAAAAATTTAGGTAAATGTATAAATAAAATTGTTGTTTGTTAACACGTAGTCATATGTAACCAAATGTTGGTATCCTCCACTCCACTAGTAGCTGCCAATTATAATTCTTTTGGTATTGATGTTGGCAAATAATCCACTCCACTAGTAGCTGCCAATTATAATTCTTTTGGTATTGATGTTGGAAATATATAAGAATTAAATAAGATGATTACCCGTCTCACTATTGAATAATCAATAAAATTATAAATAAAGACTTAATTAAGTCTTTTTATTTTACCATTTTATTATTAATAATTTTTCGAAAGTGTAATTTTTGAAATTTTCTAAAAACCCTTTTTATGTTTGTGCGAAAACTGCACAAATTAAATCTATACCAAAAAAATAAACTTAAATTTTTCTATCTATATGAGTGTATATCTAAAACCAAAGTAAATATCAGTTGAGTTTCTCCAAGTTGGATGTATTACCAATAATTTTTTGAAAGTGTTCCGTTTGGTTTATCAATGTTCTTTTTTTGTAAAATTTGTTGTAGATATCCTTCCAGTCGAAGTTTAGGAGGTTCTCTGTCTTCCATCTGTAGAACATTTAGATTAATTTCAATAAAAAAATATATTATTTTAAATCTAAATTACCTTAGATAATTGTGGTATATATTGTTGTTGTGTGAAAATTAAAAGTTTATGAAATTGTTGTCCGAATGTTGACCACATTTCATATCCAGCTGTTTGAAGGAATTCATATAATAAAGTGGCACATATGTCTGGCAAAGGACATAGATTTATAAAATTAGAAATCCACCGCCAACCATTCTCAATTCCGTAGGGATGAAGTTGTTCATCAGCTCTGCGCCCATTTGTAACCATTATGGCTGCATACAATCTCATAATACCAGCTTGTCGTGTTAAAAATACATCATGTTTTTCTAATCCTACCCCATCAATCATTTGGTAACCTAAAGATCTAAACAAAAATCAATTTTAAGATATTTTTATATATTTTGAAAATTTATGACATACTTTAAATACGATTCATTTGATTGATCTTTATGTTTCGTTATGAAATATGGTACTAAATAGGGTGATTCTTTAAAAATCTGCCCTAGAAATATCTTCCCAAAATCTGGTAATCTATTCCATATTGATACAATAATTGTGGCAATTGGAAAAGCAGCTTTGGCATTTGATGAAACTTCCGTATCACCTTGTTTAACTAAAATATTAGCTAGTAATACTAAAGAAAAATCTTTCCCTAGCGGATGATCTAATACATTTACATCGGATATAGATGTTTTAACATTTTTACCAGTTATAAAATTAAATATTTTATCAAATTTGTCTTGTAAATGTTGTGGAGAAACTGCACATATACTGCTCACTGCAATATTCAGTGTTCTTTTATAAGCAACTTTTAATTTTTTCATGTTTTCATCATTTTGAAGTGGTTTAATTGCTTCAATTTTTTCATTATAAAAAGTCATTATGTTATTATAGAAATTTAAACTATCAATAGATACACCAACATCGTTCTTGCCTGAAATACTAATTTTATTATTTGTATCCGGAATATCTGCGGATTTTTCAATTGGTTTTATATTTGGTTTTATTATAATTCCTTGTGTTGATTGTGATAATGGCGGAGCGTTTAAAGTTTTTTCAGTTTCTAGGCTTAACTGTTGTTGTTGTTTTACTTTCTTAGCGTCTGCTATTAATTTATGTTCTAGGTTTCGTATACGATTGCAAAGTACTTCTGCATATAAAATTTCTGATGGGCCAATTTCATAATTTTTTATTTTCTTTATTAAATTTTCAAAACTAGCTATAAGTTCTTTTAAATTGTTATTATACTGCTCACAATTAATAGTATTTTTATCAAAACTTAATAATATCTCCGTTAATTTTTGATAGCCTTCTTTAAACTTAATTTGATATTTTGAAATTGCTTCATATGAAATTTGTTTCAATTTATTTTCTTTTTCGATGAGGATTTTTTTAATTTGTACATCACTTTGTTCTGCTGTTTGATTAATAAATTGTTCAGCTGCTTCATAAATATTTTTATCATTTTCTAATTTATTATAAATCCAGTTATTTCTCTTATTTAACGATTTTTCAAGGATCTCTTGACGTTTTCTATTTTCTTTTAGTAGAACCTCTTGTCGTTCTGCCAGTCCTTTTTTAAATAATTCCTTTCGCTGTTTCTTTACTGATAAATTATGATTTACTATATCTAAAGCCATTGTCTCTAACATATTTGATTTAATAGCTGGTGTTTTTATAGTTGTGTCTAATGTTGTACGAGGTTTGTTGTTTGTTAAAAAATTTGTTTTTTTTATTTTTTCGGGACTCGAAAATGAATTGCCTAAAACAAGTGGACTAATTTCTGCTGCATGTAAAATAGCTGATATACGAATTGGTGAATTATCACAAATAATATCAACAAAATTATCTATTCGCGCTTTAGCTTTACAATTTTCGTCTTCTTTACAGGATGAGTCTTTATTAAAGCTTTCACTGGGATTAATTTTACTATTATTTTCATTTAACGAATTATGTATAATTTTAGTAGGAAACATCATTTAATTTTTGTTAGCACCAAATAATTTAACGCTTTAATTTCTTTGTTTACGAAATATTTTTCTCTGGTCACTATCTGTCAAGTCATAAGGCAAGCCAAAATCAAAAAGTCATTTATTATGTTTACAGGACGAGTAAATTCAAGTTGAACTCAAAATAGCTCCATTGAAATCTCATTTTTTTAAATTTGTTAGTTCCATTCCTATCTTCTTATTTGTTTGAATTAAACAAAGAATGTTCAAAATTTTATTTAAAATATTATTTGTTCATTCAAACAATTTTATTTGGATAAAAATGAATTATTAGGGTCTTTAATAGAATAAATATACATTCTTACTACTAAGTTATTATTTTAATTTGTATACGGACAATATTTTTACAATATACTAATTAATTATTTGGTAAACTTAAAGTTAATTAAAACTGATACATATATATAGAAAGAGAAACAAAGATTTTTCTTCAAAAATGTGTTTGTGCGAAGACTTTTTTACACTGACTGTAGACAGTAGTTTATATTTACCTTTGTAGGTAAACATTTTTTATTCTAATTTACATGTAATGCAATATTTGTACAGGGAATTAATAAAAAATAAGTTGATGGATACCTTTGATGATATTTGAAACTTAGTTAGTCAAAAAATAAAATACGATAAACTTATACTGAAACTGAAACAGACAGAATATTTTCAATCTCAACCATCATCTTCATTATCAATTGCTGAATTTGACAATAGTCTTAAAAAATGTGTAAGTATTGAATGTAAAAATAGACACAAAAAATTAAGTAAAAAATACCACCTTTACATCAGAACTTACTTTGGAGGTAACCATCGACGGTATGTTTGAAATTTTTTGTAACAAAAAAAAAAACAATTTAATTTTATTCTTGATGACAATCCCATCTTTGACGACAAAAAAAGTTTACTCGTGTAAGCTACTACTACTAAAATCACATCAAATCATAGACTCAAACCCAAAAATAGCTGCCAACTTAACATTAAACTATTGAGTTTTCAGTTAACATTAAAGTCAAAATCTGTATTCACCTGGCAGCTTTACATAAATTTGACATTTTACAATTTTTTTTTAAATTGTGAGAAATTTCTTGTGTTGTGCGTGCAAAATTTTTATAAATTAATTTTTTTGGGTGTTTTCCTAGTTAAATTAATTTAAAGTAATTTATTTCTTGTTAATAAAACATAAATAAATAAACAAAAAAATACAGGTAATAAAATAAATTGGTGCAATAAAGCAGTTTAATATTTTTTAAGAATTTTGTAATATTCGTGACGTCATTTTCGATCGTCTAGGGTGGGATACTGCATATGTATACACTTTTAATTTATTTATAAAATAGTATTTAATCCATGTTTTATCAACAATAATTAATTTAAGAAAGATAATTGTTTTTTTTTTTTAAATTATAATCTTAAATAATTAGGTATATTTCGATTTAAGTACTAAAATATTCTATTTGAAAAAAAAATCATTATTCATTTCTAAACTGCTAACAAAAAAATCAATTTAAAAGTTGGTGATTCACTCAAGAAGATTAAATTTATATGAAAGATTAAGATAAATCTTGTCTAGATTATTCATTATGGAAAAAAATTTCATAATAACTAAATTTTTCCAAAATTGAAAAAAAAAAATTAAATAGAAATTTTGTCTACCACAATATATTGGCGCGCAAACTCATTGAAAATTAATTTATTTTCTTTACTATTGATTTTTTTCTTCTTTGGTGTATCTCTGTTTATTGTATATACTTTTTGTTTTTCTGTTTTCAAAGAAAGAAGGATTTTACCATGGATAAAATTACCATCGAGTTAACAAACCAAAAAAAAAAAAAAAAAAACAAACAAAGTTTACTGACACTGTGGCAATCGTCATCATATTTAATAACATTAGAGTTTCCTAAATAATTTAAATACATATGAATTTTAGATTTTCCACCTAAAATATTTTCAGATACAGTAAATTTGATACAATCATATAGAAAGGAATTTCATTTCATTATAAAAATATATAACATATTAGCAAAAAAGAAACAATTTTAAATTTTTTAAGATAATTTTCTGTACTTCAGGGTGCTTGTTTTTATATAATATAGCTTCTAAATTTTTATGTAAAAGAGGCAGCTGGAATATGTATATATTATCTTTTTTTTTTTTCAAGTTTAAGTTTGATTTTTGTTTATTTTTGTGCTTTGGGTGATTACATTTTTATTACGCTGTGTAATATAAATGCTGAATTATCCTGTAAAAGGTTTTTATGTTTTTTTCTTTGGATCATATTTATTTTTACATATATAAACAGAAAATTAAGATATTTGTTATGATAAATAAATTGTATTTTTGTTTTTGGTATATTAACTTTATTTTGTTAATTATATTAATGAAGAATATCTTTAATATAAATTTTTCTAAAAATTAGATATTTTATAATCATATTTATATTAATTAATTCTAAATGTCCGGGGTTTTGATAAATTCATAATTCGTTTGGTTACATTATAGTTTAAAGCTTTTTTTGAAACAGGAAAACGTAAATATCTCCAAAATTCTGCTTCCTTATCATGATCTAAACAACAATACTTCATACCAGATAATGTAAAAATACTTTTAAATTCTGGTATTGGTGTATTGTTCATCTGTATTGGATAAGGATTTGCTTTATTTAAATATAAATTAGGTTTCTCTATTTGTGGATAAGTTTGTAATTTGTATTCTGTTATATTTTCTTTACCTAAATCTACTGTTTGGAATCCTTTTGGCTGTGCATTTTTCTGTGACCATATTTGAAAATGATCCCAATCGGTTTTTGTCATTGGTCCAGATTTTCGAAATCTTATATTTATATCATTTTCATTTTTTGGTCTTTGATAATATTTTGGTTTACCATTTTTCTCGACCCAAATATTCCATTCTTTCCAGGATAAAGATTTTGATGATTTTGATGTGTAAGACGATCTATTATTCAAATTTGTGTTATCTTTAATTATTTTAATTTCATGCATATTATTTTATGTTAGTTTATTTTTATTTGATATTTCATATATTATATTATATTTAAATAAAACAAATGTTTATTTAATTTAATTTCGGGTTTGGTCTTTTTAAAATAAAATCAATATCTAATCAAATATTTTTTGTGATGTATTTGAAATTTAATATTTGTTTAATTTAAAAGATCTTATCTGTAAAGATTTTTTGTGTTACAAAAATATGGAAACGTTAAATTTCGATAACAAAATAATGTAAAATTTTGAAAATTGGAAATTTAATTGATTTCAGAACTTCTATAAATGAAACACTTTGATAACTTTAGCTGTAATTGCTCATGTTTTTTATTTTATTTTTTATTTAAATATGTCAGTAAAAATAATTTAAAATTTATACGGTTTTTACAAAATTTTTGCTTTGACACTATAATTTTTAAATTGTTTATTTTAAATTGGTAGAATTTATTAAATAATAATATTGGTAGAACACTAATAACGTCATAAATAATTTGATCAAAAATAAATTAATTCTTAATAAAAAGATAATAAATACAATAACTTTTATTTGTATTAACTAATTAATAAATCATAAATCATAGCTGTATTATATGAATCATAATATATTGTTGAATCATAGTATATCTTAGATTAACCTCTGAATTATATTAATTACATTTTTATTAGTTAGATTTCCTTTAATTGTTATGAAAAATTAAAATACTAAAAATTTTCGATTAATATATGAAGAGCTTAGACGATGAAGGTGTTAAGTCACTTTTTTTTGGAAAATAAGATATTGTTATAAACATGTAGGTTTTAAATGCATACCAAAATATATACGGGTTTTTAAAGCCTTTTGGAAAAATAATTTAACAATTAGGAAACAAAAAATTTACATAAAACCTTTGAAGCATTGTTATTAAAAGGCTCTGTCGTTGAATTTTAAATATAAATAAAACAACTATAAAATTTATTTCTTCTACATTAATTTATAATAAATTTATATTAACCAAATTTTGAATATAAAATAAAACGAATTTCTCATACTCGAGTGAAACAAGTAGCCCCAAAGAACATTTAGGAGCGTTAAATTTTTTACTGGGTTCTTTTTTAATATAATCGAATAATCAAACTTTCGATTTAATAACACATTAGTTGTCGTGGTTATATGGCACATTGTTCAATCCTGTTCAACCCACATCTCGTTCATATCAGTACTGCCAAAAACATTTATTAATCTGCGATATCTATCGTGATTCATTCCCTGCAATGCCTTATTAATGAATGATTATTATTATTTTTGTATACGTATTTTTACAAAATTTTATTTAGATAATTTTCACTTCTTCAATTTTATAGTTTGCACAATTTTAATTTTAATACATTTCAATGCGAATAAATCGCTACGATATGGTTACATAAGCGGAAACATGTGTGAAAGGAATACATACATCAGTGATTTGTTATATATCCCTCTGTCCAACTAACTAAATAAGTGTACTAAATAAAAACTCAATAACTTCAGTTAACAACCAAAATTTTAAAAAAATATTATAAAACTAGGTTTTTTAGTATTTCTGCAATTATTCAAAACAAAAATATATTATAAGAGAATAATGAAAAAACACAAAATTAGCTTTTTCTAGTTTATTCAAAAATGCAGCTACAGTAGTTTTTGCCAAATAACTGAGATATATACATATATTTTGTCTAAGTTTGTAAATCGTGCTTTCAAAATAAAAATGATGTTACTAATATTTATGACTCAATGCTGATATCATAATGACCGTAAATTTTTTATTTTAATTAAAATTGTATTGCTTTTAACTTATAAATCTCTGTTTGTTAAAAATCTGATTAGTGCCTAAACATTTTTAATTATACCGTAAAAAAATTTAAAACTAGTTGAAAAACAAATAAATTTTTAACCAACTTCCTGTTAAGTACATTTACATTCTACTTCGTATATGTATAATAATAGAAATTTAGGTCAAGTTGTACAAAAATTTATATACCTATTTAGCTCTAGTAGTGTAACAAAATAATACATGTTATTTTTAAGTTAAAATATATTAGGTTTACTTTCTGTAGTTTTGTTTTCCACGTTTAAAAACGTATACAAAAATTTTAATCTTAACAGTTCCGCAAAAATTTAAAATACGAAAGTGAAATGTACAAGAAATTTAATTATTTATAATATAATAAATTTTACATTACTCAAATTTGATATTTAAAATTTAATTAAGTTTAAAAAATATAAACATCATGCATAAATTCCTCAATATTCAACATATTCCTTTATCAGGTTATTCAAAAACATGATAAAATATTTAAATTTGGGTCAATTGTGTAATTATTGAGGATGGGTCGAAAAATATTTCAGTTTAAAAAAAAAAGAAGTTATATTTAATGACGAATATGCGACCACTTTCAGATATAAGAAATCGTAGAAATTTTTTTATTTAAATAGAATATTTTACTGAACAGTGTTTGTTTAGGTTTTTAAGGACATATTTGTTTCAGGTTCGAAGTTTTAATATTCATATTTGGTTGGTTTTCATATTTGTTTAAGGTTAAGATTTAATTGCGACGACTTAATTGCGATTCCAATATGTTTTAAGTTTATATTAATATGTAAAATATTAATACATATAAATTTGTATTTATAATTTATATTTACCTCAATGCATTAGTGTATTATATTTATTTTTATATATATTTTTTTAGAATGCCTTCAGCAGCCCCAGCAGAACCAGCACCAGAAGTTCCAAAAACAGAACTCCAGGAACTTCAATTAAAAGCTCAAGGCGTTACTGATGATGTAAGATAATATAAAATTATTAAATTGGCAAAATTGAAATATTAATTCTTTTATTACTTTTTCATAGTCATTGGAAAGTACGCGGCGTATGCTTGCTCTCTGTGAAGAGGTAAGATTTAAAACAATTTATTATTTTTTTAAATTTAATGTTAAAATATAAATATGATAATTCAAAATAATTTAAGAAATATTCATAGAGTTAAATGTTAAATCTGATACGTAAAAAATTGAAAAAAAAATTTTTGTTGGTAATGTCGCGCAAAATTCTTAAAACTAATCAATAAAAAAACATAAATGTTATTATTAAGGTAAATATGTTAAAAGAAATAATTTTTAGTGAAATTTAGAAAATTAAAATTTTATTGAGTATTATTATGTGATGTTGCTGTGGACAGTGTAACGAATCGAATTATTGAAACGGTTTAAAAATTATAATTTTTTTTCTTATTAATTATATTATTTTTCGGTTTTAGTTTAAAAATTTATTTAATTATAAATTGATTTTATATTTTACTTATGTAATTTTTCATATTTTATTATTATTTTTTAAATATATTTTAAAAATATATTTAGAATTTTCCAAAGCAAAAAAAAGGGCATTATGTGTAATTTAATTTCTTGGAAAAGAAATGTAATAATAAAAATAATTTAATGTTGTTGTGTTGTGCTAAAAGACGCAAAAAAAGAGTAATGATTGTATTTTTTTTGATTCCTAATTATTTTTTGTTTTTATTTTTTTTTTTTTTTTCATTTTAAAATAGGCAAATTTTGTTTTTGTTTCGAGCTCTTGTCTATGTTGCATGTTAAACATAAATAATAAATAAATATTTTGCAAAAATATACCACATTACTAGAGAAAAACAAACATGACTGAGAAAATCCTAGCATGTTGAGAGCACTAATATATAAATTTTAAATCTTTGCCAGATGTGAGAGAATTTCGAAAATTTGATAAATAACTTTAATATATTCTGTAAAATAAAAAAGGACATCTTTGTTAATTTTCTTAGGATTTTAATTTTGGTAAATCGCGATAACAGTTCTTTTTTCATTTCTGTACTATTAGAACGTCAGATTTTTAATTTACGCAATTATTCAGAATAATTGAAGAGCTAAGTAGATAACGTTGTTAAGTGACATTTTTCTAAAATGAAATATTATTGTAAATTTGAAGATTTTAATTGCATACTAAAATTGATATTCCTTTAGTTACGGTATTTTCTGATTTAGAAAGGAGAATTTTTTAAATATAGGTATATTAATAACTTTTGGCAAACGTTTAATATTTGTATCAAACTGAGAATTTTAAGTGTAATGTACTGAAAATATCACTTAACACTTTCATCCATTAAGCTTTTAAATTACAATATTAACTAAAATCCCAAAACAAATTATTTTTAAAAATGTGTTTATGTCGAGAGGACTTAAATATTTAAATAACAAAATATAAACTGAATTTTATTATCCAATTAGAAGCTAATACAAGCAATGATTTTTAGAGCAGGAGACCTATTTTCATGTCCAAGTTAACATTTACGTTTTTATGCCAATTATAAAAATAACACAATATTTTTTATGAAATAACAGATGAAGTTTTTCGCAATATAACTATCTTTTAAAATTATAAATGCCTTTGTACATTACAAAGTTTGCTGTTTTTGGCCTTAAAGCTAAAAAGTAAATTAGAATAACAATATTTTTTTGCAATATATTAAACATTGCGTTTGTACAATACAATATATTTTTTTTCAATTCTCGATAATAATTTCCCGATGTACTGTTTTTACGGAAATTACAAATATCTAATTGAAATTCCTCATTTCCATAAAATTGTATATAAAACTTTTTCATTACAAATTGTAATCTTTTATATATACGTTTAGAATTTTCTGGTCTTACTGAATTAATTAATTTTTTTTTTACTGTCTAACGTTTAGTTTATCGATTTGTCACATAATACCATGATTAAATTATCGATGTTATGCCTGTTGGTATTTTAATATATGCAATTAGAATTGATTGAACAGAAAGCTATATGCATGTAGAAACTATTTATAAATAATTTTCAAGGATTTTTTTTATTAAGTATTATTAATTACTTTTCTGCTGATTTTATAAATTTATTAAAACTTTTGGTCTTTGATAGTATGTACTTTTATAACTTTAACTTTTATCTAAAATCTATTACATATAATATTGTTTAAATTATTATAACAAACTTTCTTATTTTCTCTCAAATTACGTTAATAAAAATTTATATTTATATATATTATCATGAGTTCAAATCAATGCGGTGGTAATGTTCTATATTTCGTAATCTAATAATAATATTTATACAAATAATTTCCTTGAAATTGCCAAAATTATCTATTATGTAATATATAGAAGTAATAATGAAAATTAATATGACAAAACATTTTATAATGGAAAGAAAGTTAGGATTAAATTATTGGTTTAATTAAAAGATTTTTCGTAAGATAATAATTAATAACAGAATTTAATATGTTAAAGTAATTTTTGTGATGTTGAATTAGAAAATTTATTCAAGGCTATATAAATGTTAAAAACTTTATACTTTATTTAGTCCTTTTGCTAACATTATTTTTGAAAATATTTCGAAATTTGTCTCATACGTGCATAATTAGAAATACAATAAAAAAATCTACATTTTACTTGCCCTTAATATGAGAATGTGATTTAAGTAAAATTGACAATATTCTTCAGCTAAGTTTCTGTATAAAAAACCAAAAAAGCACCGAACATAAATTTTCGATTTTATTTTTAGTTCATTTATATTATCGCAATATTGAAGAGAAAATTTTGTAACATTGTTAAAAGGCATCAACTTGTAAATAAAATTCTCCAAAACACTTAACACTTTTTTAGAAAATAACTTTATATATATATAATACAACACTTAAAATTATTAGCTTCTATTCTAACATAGTGCACGAGCTTTTCATGTTCTTTAAAAATACTCTTTTTTTTCTAAAAATAACAAAAAAAAATTATCTTACTAATTACCAACAAAAATATGGAATGATATATGTACCATTAAACTTTCTTTTATATAAAAATATATATGAAATGAACCTGAATAATTAAAAAATTACACTGATCCACTGCATTTTTTTAAAGAAAAATTAATAAAAAACAAAATTGTTATTTTTAAAAAAAAATCTTTTTAATTTTTCATTTAAATTTTGTTTTTATTATCCTTATTAAAATTACTTTAGTTATTTTTGTTTTTAGTTCAATTAAGTTAATTTATGTTTTTTCAAAAATGTCAAGAAAAATTGTAAATTTTTTTTTGGAGGGGAAAAAAAACTGAAACAGAAAATATAAATACCACAGAAACAAAATCTCTACAATAAACTATATTTTTGAATATTAATAATTTAAATAATTTTTTTTATATAAACATGTTTAAATATATATATTGAAACATCACTTACGGAAAATTATTTTAAATTAGAACATTATAAGATAATTTGGTAATTAAAAAAATATATATATGATACAAAATTAAAAATATAAGAAATTGGATAACACAAAATTAAAAATATTTTTATATTTATATAAATAACAATTTAAAATATATTAATTATACTACTAATATTCCATTCATATACTTTTAGGTAAAATTTAAAATATAAACAATTTATTTTTATTTTTAAAAACATTTAAACAATTTATACACAAATACAAATTAAACAAAAATATGCAAATTAATTTATAGCTATCACAAATTTAGCTCTTTGTGAAAATTTTAGTATCCAAAATGAGTATTCTCTAAGACAGCTTTATATATTTGATACAATCTATTACAAATTTATTAAACAGATTGTTGTGTATGATTAATAAATTTAACTTAAAATTTAATAAAGTCGGTATTTAGTTATATTTTATAGATTTGCAAAAAATAAGCATTTAAAACGTTAAAATGTCATTACTCTGGCTGGTGCTCTTTCAATATTAAGGTCACTAATTCTTTTGTAATTTTGTTATATCTACGATAATACTTATGATCTTTATGGAATTTATCATTTCAGTCACATTGAGTTTTTTGTTGTGTAAAATTTAAAATATTTAAATAAGTTTTAAATAAATAAAAATGTTTAAATAAATTTTAATAAAATTTGAATTATTAATTTATAATGAATTTAAAAGATAAATATTTTAATGTGAAGCTATTATGATGGCATAGTTCATTCTGTTCATTTTAACTAAGTCAAACCTTTTACCATATATTTATCCATTCAGAAATTTTACTTCCTAGAATAAATTTATAGTGCTATAAATTACAAGTTAAAGTTTTTTTAATATTTTTTCTTTCCTGAATTATTAAAAAATATATTTTGAGCAAAAAAAAATACTTATTATTATTATAATAAAATAAGTACTTATTATTTTTCGTCATATCTTCTTGAACATAGCTAATATAAATGGAAATAGCTCAAATTTAATATTTAACATTTCATATTAGACACTTCTAACTGTTATAAAAAAAAAAAACAATTTATAGTTCTATAATTCAGAAGTCAAAAACAAAATTATAGAACTATAAATAGAGTAAACTCGGGTAATTTCGTGATATTAAGAGATATTTGTAATTTTTTATATAGAAAATAAAAATATAGATACGAGGAAATTATATAAGATCACAGTTACAAGATTTGTTCATAAATATCTAATGTGTTTAATATTTAGTCCTTCAACTTATATGCCTAGTAAACTAACTTCGTGATAGACATAGTCTAATTCCTTTATAATAAATTCTAACTACTAAAGCCACTGGACCTTTTCAACTTCACAAAAATTTAAATTAGAACTACAATTATAACACTGCATTTCTAATCTAAATTACTATCAAGAAGCCACACCACACCATCTTTGTTAGGGAAATAGTTTAATATAACCGAAGTAAATTGTACACATGTATAAAATTCGTGAATATGGATATCTCTTCAGAGTTCTTTTTTCATTGACTATCACGAAATTACCCGTTTCACGGATTGTGCCAAGTTTACCTTATAAATAATATCGTTGCGGATTTCAGTTTTTTATAACCGGTAATAAAAATGAAATTTAATTAACTAAGTAAATTAAAGTTCATTGATCTTTAAAAAATCGAATACATGTATATAATTAATTATGTCGTCATATCTTTTTCAAAACAAGTATCAACATTTATGGTAAAACTAATTTAAATAATGAAAAACCTGTTCAGCATTTCATATGATATTTTTGATTCTCATTTTTTGGCAATTTAAAATATAAAGAAATTAAATTTGTGATGGCTACAAATTTCGATTAAATTCTTATTATTTTACTATTAACATTATTTAAGAAATAAAATAATTTTTTTTTAACTATTTACATTTTAAAATTGAAAAAATATAAACAAATTTTATATATACATAAAAAATATATTCTCATCAAAAATATAAATATCTATTATATATTATTATACAACATAATGACACACTCTTACTATAATTATTCGTTGTGCCGCATCACAGAGCAAGGAAGCCGGGATTCGAACCCTGGTAGCCCTTGACGATCAGGGAGGTGAGTCACCTTGGACACATTTATATCCTAATTATACTATTTAATTTTATTTTTGTTGTTTTTATATCACTTTTTTTATTTTATTTGTTATTTCGATGCCTTTTTTTATTATTATTTTTTTTTTTCATTCGGAAGAGAGAAACATTTTTTTAATTTTTTTTATGTGTTCATTTATGTTTTTATTTTATGTGGAAAAATGTTTAAAAGTAAAAGTTCAATATTTTGTGAAATTGTATTTATGAAATTTTCCCTTATAAAAATTTAACTTAATTGTGAAATTTGAAAAAAAAAAAAAAGATAACACGTTCGCGACGTAACACGATTATGCAAGATTTTCTTCAGGACAAGCTCAAGGTTTATTTAACATTAATCAATTAGACAAATACGACTTTTCTAAAGCAATTGAACTTATTTGCAATGTTGAAAGTATTGTATGAATTGAAATAATTGGTTAAAAATCAATTGATATATTGGATAACAGCTTCGCTATTAAGAATTGATTTTGAAAAAAATTAGTAAAATATTTTTCAAATACAGTTTGATTCCGTAAATATTTTATTACGTAAAAAGCTTTGATGATTTGCAGTTGGCCCCTTAATAAAACTGATAATGAAGATTGTTGGTATTAGACTACTAGTTATTGAATCAGAAATAGCGCAAATTGGAGTAATGGAATTAATAATACTATTTAAGATTAGAAGTATTTTATTCTATGTGCCTAATCAGAGAGGACATCGTCGTAAACGTGTCAAAGAATTCGAATTAAAATATTTGGACAATTATTAAATAATTTTTTTTTTTTTCATATTTATTTATAAAATAGATGATTGAAAATTCAATCATCTATTTTATAAATAATTTTAAATTATGTTTTAAATTTAAGTAATTTAAAAAAGTATATGTCATTAATCATATTTTTTATGTATTTTAAATTCTAACTTATTTTTTATCATTATGTTAAGAAAATCATAATTTAGTTTTTCACATTAATCACTTTTATTTATTTTAATTAAGCAAGCAAATCGATTTATCTTTAAAACTCATTTAATTAAAAAGAAAAAGATTTAAATCTTTTTTAAGAAAAATAAAAGCTTCAAGTTAATTTTTATGTCCTTAATATATTGAAATATTTTTTAATGCACCAAAATTTAATTAAGTTTATTTATTTTATTTTTTATATATTAAGTAAGCAAATAAATTAGTAATCTTTACTATTTTACTAAATAATTTTTTATAAACAAATAAGTTAATTGCACGTTTCTTTTTCAATTTAAATATAAAAAATATAATGCACAATGTTTGCAAAATTATATATACAAAATATTTATTATAATTATTTAAATAATAATTTTTAATATTTTTTCAAATTAAGTAAAATTTATTGAAGGAAAATGTATCAGTTTTAATGTTTTTTTTAAAAAATTTTTTTATAATTTAAATTATAATTTTTCACGGGAATTATGTATTTTTTTACGTTTTTTTCTGTTTTTTTTTTTCAATTATATATTAATTTATTTCATAGAGCGATGAGGCAGGCAGCAAAACTTTAAATGTGTTGTCTAGTCAAGGCGGTAAGGAGTTGAAATTTGCTTTAAAAAAAACTCAAAATGAAAATTTTATAATAACATTTTAACATAACTAATAATAAAACGTGTGAATAATAACTAATATGAGTTTTCACGAGTTTTACAATTTTCTAAAGATATATGGTTTTTTTTATTGATGCACTTGAGCTTTTTTTTTTTTTTAATGGCGTTGGATTTTTTCTTACCTCAAAATTTTACGTTTACTAATCAGAAAAAAAAAACAGTACGAATTTTTAAATAAGTAAAAGAATATTTTTATATAAAAGAAAAATAAAAAATTTAAATATATTTTTTATTGTCAATTAATAAATTTAAAGAAATCCATGCTAAGAAAAAATATGTGGTGTTGTTGTTTTTGTTTAGAGTACGGAAGTTGGAATGAAGAGCATCGTTATGCTGGATGAGCAAGGAGGTAAGAACAATAGGCAAAATAATAATAATACAAAAAAAAGGATTGTGTTAACATAAAATTTAAAAAAAAAAAAAATTAAAAAAAATAAATACAAATTCAAATTCAAAAATAAATAAAAAATTAATATCAAATATTAAATATATTTAAAATTATGATAGTTTTTTACGCCCTTAATTAACCTCTGAGTCTAAATCATAATTTTAAATATATTTTTGTTTTCAGAAATAAATAATTAACTGCGTTTGGATGCAAAGTATTCTAAAATAAATACATATATGAATAATTCCTTTTTTCGCCAATTTTCTTGTTTTTCGAATTAGAAGCATGTGTTTGGCAAGTCTATAAAACTTATTAATTGAGAGTATAGCTTAATTTATAAGCATATCTTAAAATTTTGAGCCCAAATTGCACTCAGTAGTGAAAATTTATTGAAAAATTAGAATGTTGATGCTGAAAAAATAGAGAGTGAAATGAAAGTGTATGAAAGTTTCAGAGGCAATTTTCATCATTTTATTTCTTAAACTCTGTCAATATTTTACAAAAATTACATAATTTGACGGACTCTCATAATTTGACGGATTGGTTGCGTAATATTTTATTAGTCAACATAAAATCAATTAAATTCAGAGAAAACCTAAACAGTGTAAGTCCGAACCTACGTTTGGAAAAGAAACATTTATAATATTTTATAAAACTATAAATTTTTTTATTTCAAACTTGAGATTATTTTGCGTCCGTCACAAATTAAGCATCGAGTGCAAATGTGTAATATGTAAATTATTCAAAACTCAAAAATCAATAGTAATCATAATCATTCATTTGATTGATTCTATTTCAAAGCTAACAAATAAATGTTAAAACTCTTTCTGATTAATCTGTTTTTTTAGCATCCAACCAATTGACTATTTATTTTTGAAAGTTTAAATATAAAAAATAAAAAAAATTAAATATTCTAAAAAACAACTTCTTAAAAAAAATACAAAATAAAACTAAAATTTATTTTTATTTTATTTTATATATTAAAAAAAATAAATAAAAAAAACAATCAAATTTTAAATTAACATCCAAAATATTCATCATCGTCACTCAAAAATATATATAAAGTAAAATATATTATAAATATAAAATATATATATAAAAAAAAACTTATATTTCACTCCAACAACCAACAACAAGACAACAAGAAAACAGCTACAACAAAATCTCAAAAAAAAATCTCAAATTTAAATCGCAAAAAAACTCATTATTTATTATTAAAAAAAAAATATTTTAAAATTTAAAAAAAAAACGACAACATAAAAATATGAAAAATATTAACACGCTCGCCTCAACAAACACTCTCTAGCCAAAAATTATGTAAAAAAAAAAAAATTTAAATTTTAAAAAAATAATTATGCTACATGTGAGTACAATACAAGATAAAATCGAAAATTTTAATTTATTTTTTTTTTTTGTAAATTCAGTTTTAAAAATTTGTTTCATGTTTTAATTTCGATTTTAAAAACAACAAAATTATTATTATTTAACCTCTTTTTGGTTTTTGTTTTAATTAATTAACTTGTATTAAATTATTTTTAAGAAAACGAATATACTATTTAAATGTTTTTATTATTTGGTTTTCTTAGTTACTCTAAATTTTCTATTCTTGTTTCGTTTATGTTTTTTTTTTAGTATAAATATTTAATTAACCACGTGTTTTAATACTTTTAAATATTTGTTAAACTTTTATGTCCAATTTCACAGAGAGAATTTTTAAACTGAATTTTATCTAAACAATTTGAACAATTTTAAGCTTTCATATTAAATTTATTAATTATGTCCTCAGTTTAATTATGATTGAAAAAAAAATCAGGTGGTATTAGTCAAAGTTTATTTCACATAAAATAACGTTCGCTGATAGCAAATGACATACACTTTTTCTATAAACATTTAGAACATTTTAATTAAATAAAGGAAATAATCATTCTTAAGAACTGTGACAAAGCTAAAATATATATGTGACACCGAGTTGTCATAATATATTTTACTGAAATTAAAATTGCTTTCCATTTTTTAATTTACTAGATATATTAATTTTCAAAATTTTCTATATATTCTATAAAATTGATATAAAATGTCAGTTATATTCATTTAAACACTACTCACGTACCGCTTACATTAAATTATACTTTTAAGTGAATATTATGTTTCAACTCACACAAAGTAATAATTTAAACTGAATTTTAAATTCTGTAAATGGTTTAAAATCCCACTGTGAAACTGGTCATTATACTTACTCAATAATTTTTAAAAAAATACTTACTAATATTATATAAAAAAAAATTTATTTACACTTTAATACATTATATTGACTAGCATATAGTTTTAGTACAAGTGTTAAGATTTAATTTATATTCAAATACTTATATATATTTAATGTAAATTTTTTTGATTAACAAACTATTAAAGGAACTTTAAATTTTAGTCATTTCTTTTTGTTCATTTTAATACATTAAAAAAAAACTAAAATGAAACCGAAATATTTTTAATTACACAAATTATGGTTTTTATAAAAATTATTACATATTATATTGAATTTAGTGTTTATAATTTCTTATTGGAATGAATTTGCCAGAAATAAAATTTATATAGGTATATATTATATTTACTCACCTATATATTTATATATTTATATAAATTTTTTCCAAAAAAGAAAAACGGAAGCCAAAAATCATTAAATTAATTTTTAATTTACAACATTGTGTAATTTAAAAGCAGGAAGCATGTTGAATGAAAAATTGTACAATACTGAATTATTTATTTCATAGTTTAAAAAAAACTCTGAAGTTAATAATTTAATATATTTTTTTATTAATTATTTAAATTTTTTTGGGTAAAATTTGGCTTTTACATTTTTTTAGTATACTTCAGAGTTTGTGTATTAATTTGATACACACGCTATGATATCCAAAACTCTGAAAATGATTGAATGTGATAATCAAAATTGTAGAAAAATTAACCTACATATTTGAAACAAAGTATATATTAATTAAAATAAATTATCTATTAATACAGATCGAATTTATTCTTAACGCGAAATTCAAATTTATCGAATTTATTCATAACGCAGTCCTTTAAAAATGTTTAGAATTAATAAACTACAAAAAGATATTTTGTAAAGTAAACTACGGGTCGAACCTATCGGATCTAATTCGTATTTCTTTGGGACCAGTTTTCCTGAAAGCTTTTCAAAATTTACAATTTTCCTTGAGGATTATTTCGTTTGTATTATTACACAAAATACTTGGTTTTGTAGAATTTGGACGCACTGGTAGCCATATATTATATATGCATTAGCAGCATATATTTGAATCTATTGTTTAATTCTTGGTAAGGTTAAGGTCAATCGTTAACCTTTTTTATGTCTAATTCTATGAAATTTAAGAAAAAAATATTCCGTACATTTGTTCTATTACCGTGTACTTTATCTTAAGAATATATTACGATCGGTTTAATAATTCATTATTTTTATAAAGTTTAAAAATATAATATATATACTTTAATACTGTTTCGTTTAGAGTTTTGGATCTAATTCGATTTCTACAATTAAAAATACTTTTATAAATCAATTACTATTTAAAAACACTCAATATATCTATGCAATTTATATACAATTATTTTAACATGTAATTGAAAATAATATTGCTATACAACAAATAAGAAAGTTTTATTTAAAATTTTATTTAATAAAAATATTTCACTTTGCTTCAAAAGAAAATCATTAACATTTACAAAATCATAAATTTATTTATTTTAATTTTATTTTAATAATAATGCTCTTAGCTTAACATAGCAATTAAACCATTTCTTCTTTTATAGTTAATTTCACAACAAATCACAAAAAAAAACTTAAAATTATGTTTTTCTTTTTAATTAGTCTTTCTCATGTGTGTCACAATTTAACCTAAAATTAATTAATTTTATACATCTTTTCAATTAAATTTAACTATACTTAATATAAAATTTTAATAATGTTTGTTTTAAGTTTTCGTTATTATTTTCCGTATTTATTTACATATATGTATATTTTTTAATAACATCAAAATTTAATTTTAAAAAAAATACAAAAATATTTCATTACTAATAATATAAATTTATTTCTAAAATCAAAATGGATAAACAGAGCAATTGGATCGTATTGAGGAGGGAATGGATCAAATTAATGCTGATATGAGAGAAGCTGAAAAAAATTTAAGCGGCATGGAAAAATGTTGTGGAATATGTGTTTTACCATGCAATAAGTAAAGCAGTTTTTTTTAAATATTATTATTATTTCTTAAATTTAAATTTTTTGTTAGGAGTGCTTCTTTCAAAGAAGATGATGGTACATGGAAAGGTAACGATGATGGCAAAGTTGTTAATAATCAACCACAACGTGTTATGGATGATCGTAATGGTATGATGGCACAAGCTGGTTATATTGGAAGGTATATTTATTTAAAATTTTTATACATTATATACATATTATTAATTTTATATAATTTTTAATATTTTAGAATAACAAATGATGCTCGTGAAGATGAAATGGAAGAGAATATGGGACAAGTTAACACAATGATAGGTAATCTAAGAAATATGGCATTGGATATGGGTTCTGAATTGGAAAATCAGAATCGACAGATCGATAGAATTAATCGCAAGGTAAAATTTTCTATTGCAAAATTTATATAATTTCTTTAAATTTTAAAACTAATATATATTAGATTAAATCCTTCTTCGATATTATTTAGAAATATTTACTAACAAATATAATATACAATTTTTTTTTCAAACAAATTTTTTAATGCTTACCTTATAAAGGGTGAATCAAACGAAGCCAGAATAGAAGTAGCAAATCAGAGAGCTCATCAGCTTCTGAAATAAATAAAATTCATTATTGTTAAAAAAAAAATAAACAAGAAATTTATTAAATCTTTACTAATAAATTTATAATTTATTTTTAAATTTAATTTTTAATCAAAATAACAGAAAAAAACTTTTTTGAATCTTTCCCGATATAAAATATCCTTTTTGTATTTACATAATTAAAAATAAATAAAAAATAATTAACATATAATAAATATATAAATAAAAAAAAACTTTTGGCTCACATATGTAATGATGAATACAAAATATAATATCAACTTACCATCATTACATCATATAAATATAAAATTAAAGAATACATATATAAAAATAATAAAATAATTAAATTTATAGTTAAAAAGAAAAGCGAAAATTTATTGTATAGCAAACATAATTCCTATATATATATATATATATATACATATAATTATAAAGATACATATATAAACCAAAAATTTAAATATATATATATAGCTAAGAAATTTGGCGTCCTAACAATAAAAATTAAAATGTATTATTTAGTTTTTTAAATTAAATTCAAACATAAACATAAAAATTAAAAATTATAACAACAAAAATTCAATTAATATCAACATTTGCTAAAATTTAAATAAATTAAAAAAAAAAGTAATTAAAAGAAAAATGTAATTAAATTAAAAATATTTTACATATTTAAATTTATCAATGATCTCATATTTATTGCTAATTATATTTAGTTTAGCCAAAAATATATTATATAATATAATATTAATAAATAATAATTATATATAATTAAAAATTTATTCAAAAAATGTAGAAGATTATTAATTATTATATTATAAATAGTTAAAACAATAATTATGGTGATATATCAAATGTTGTATGTCATAAAGTGATATCAGCAAAATATTATTCTATGACATTTTCGAATAAAGTATAAATCAAATTATGGTGAAGAAATGTCAAACAATAATATTTTGAGTATGTTAATTTATGCCATGTTTTCCTTAAGATATGTTATACCAAAAATATACATAAAAATATTCGCTCGTATTTTATTTTTAAATCCAAAACACAGAAGAAAAATCAACAATGAATAGAAAAATAGCATTTATTAGTAATATATATTTTTTCCTAATTAATACTAAAATAATGTAAAAAAAATCTTTTGAAAATTTGGAATCTTATTCCATATTCTTTTATAAATAATAAAAATTTATTGCTTCCATTTATCCAAATGTTTTCACATAAAAATAAAAGAAAATAAAAACTCGATTACATTTGCGGTTCAAAAACGAAATTTTCATTTGGTCAGAAAATGATTGACAGCTTTTGAACAATAATTTATTTTTTACTTATATGTATTTAAAATATTGTTATGTTTGTATATAGCATATTTGTTTAAAAGTGAGAATGGAAATATAATAAGGAAACTTTAAAAAGTTTTAATTAAATTTAATATTAACAATATCATATATTTTATATGACAGTGATGAGTAAAAGTATATATTCTAAAGAACAAAATTAATATATTTATGGATTACTGCAATTTGAGTAGTTTCCTGAGCAACTTTATACAATATTTTATCCAATTAACGTATTTAGGTAAAATTAACGGTTTTAAGTATATTTTAATATAGTTATATAAAATTGTTTTTGTCTAGTATTTAAAATGTTTAATACTTTAGTATTATTTGAAAAACATTTTTACTCAGGTATAGTACTCATCACTGTTTTTAACCTATTTTCTTCAGTCAGTAAATTGTCATTAAAAAAATAATCTTTCTCAAAATTAATATTAAAGAATTCCAAACATTATGTCAGCGGAATAATATATTAAATAGCATAATATTTCAAATATCCAACAATAATATTTAAAAAAAAAAACAAACAATTAAATCGGGAGAAACATATACTGACAAAAACAAGAATATTTATAAGATTTCTTACTAACTTTGAGATTGTCAATTAGAGAAATTTTAAAATAAAATTTTTAATTTATTAAGTTACTTTCATATCATAAAATATATTAAATACTTTAAAATTGTTATACTTTAGCTTACAAAACTAGTAGGAAACCTGAGTTGTATAAATAGAAGCTTAATACTTTAAAAGCATTATATTTCCATTCTTGAAATTAGATTATTAAAAAGTAAAGTTGTTCATTAAGACACTTTAAATTAGTGAATAATAGAAATAAAAATCTAAAAAAGAAAAACTAAATAAAGAAATTGAAAATAATATACCATAAAACAGAATTAAACTTGGACCAAAAAAAAAATAAGATAATTTTAAAATAAAATTGGAGCACAATTTTTCTTTATATTATTTCCTTTTTCTTTTACTAATTTCCTTATATTTTCTTATTTATTCGAAGTCATACAAAGCGGAATTAAATAATGCATATAGGTAAAAAAAAGAATGTTTAAATTATAGCAATATTAAAATAAAAAATAGGAATTTTTTTTCCTTTTTCGAAAATATGTGTTAAAATCAATTATAATTAAATAATAATTTTTGTTCAAAGCTCTTAGAAGAGATCTCTCCACTATCAACCTATCATGTAGATATGTTTCTTCTCAAATTGTTAAATAATGAAATAAAAATAAAAAAAATTGTTATCAAAAATATATATAATAATTATATATACATTATATATTTAAAAAAGCAATATAACGAATGCCTTAACATTAAATAAATGGTAGAAAAAAAATTAAAATTAATGAAAAATTAAATTTAAAATACGTTTTTTAGAAAAAAATGCGATTTTTCATTTGTATGACTTCTTTATTTATTTATTTATTATTTTAAAAATATTTTTATTTCATAATTTAAATTTGTTTTTATTTTTTATTTTTTTACCAATATTAGGGTGGTTCAAATGAAATACGACTAGAAGAGGCTAACAAAAGAGCGCATGAACTTCTTAAACAGTAAAAATATCGTTTTTCTTGTTGATTTGCTTTAAAATTTCTGGATTTCACCAATCTCTATAAATAATTTATTTACATAAAAATTTTAATGATTTATGTTTCTTACAAACGCACAACAAAACTTTAATCATTAATTAATTTTCTTTTTTATTCTAACAATTTGATTTAATATTCTCAAAATCGTATTAAGCTTAGTGAAAATATGGTTAAAATTTAAAAGAAAATTTCGGTAAATTAAAAAAAAAATATTCTAATTTAGAAGCTTAATTAAATAAAATATATTTGAAATTAAAAAAAAATATAATTAATAAAAGTACTATTATTATAAATAAAACAAAAATATTATTAAAATATGTAAAAAAAAAACATTAACTAAAAATTATAATACATATTTATTAAATGTGAAATTTTGTTATATTATATATATTTAATGATATATATAAATTAAGTCGATTATTGTCTCATTTAATTTGGCCTTTTCAATGTTTTACTTTTAATTAATTATTTGAATAACAATAAATTAATAAATATATTTAAGTCAAATTAATTGTGGCATTAATCGTATTCGTAAAATAATATTTAAAATTTTGTTATTAAATCGTTCGAGACTTATTAAATCCATATCAAAATATATAAAAAAAAAATAATAATAATATTTATAACATTTTGGAATTTAAAATATACTGAATATTCATTTACAAAAAAAAAAAACTAAGCAATAGTGTAAAGTCTAAAAATAAACAATAATATTTATATAAAAAAAATTATGCCCACTTATAAAACTATGAATGTTTATATTAATTGGTTTTTTTTATCAACTATTTAATCTTATTTTATGCTAAATAATTTTAGTGTAAACCACACTATTGACATACTATTGACATAAATTGAAGAATATTAAAATAGTGAAATTCTGGTATTGAAAAGAATAGTTCTGAGAAAATTTAAATCTGTATTAGTTTTTAATTTTCAAAATTAGTGTTCGTTAATAAATTAATTCTTTATTCCTTTAGGCAAATAATCAAAATAAATTATATATTTTTACGTTAACTTTAATTTTTGTTTCTGGTAAAGAAATTGTTTTAAATATTTATTGAATTCAAACACTGTAATTATATAAAAAGGTCACAAAAAATATCATATTAATATTTTATATAAATAAGTTATACATTAATTTACAATAAATAATTTAATAAAATTTTTTGGAATTTAAAAGTGCTTTTTTAAACAACACAAAATAAAACAAGTAATTTTTTAATTATTTTATGAATTTAATGCAATTTTCAACCATAAAATAAAATGTTACATTCTATTTACAATTGTAAATATATATTACTTTTCAAGAAAGAACAAATATAAAAATATTTGATTGATTTTTATTTGTACAGTTTCAAAAACTTTAAATTTTTGAAGGGACACCTTAGATTATGCAAAGTTAATGAAATACATAGACCTTTTGAAAATTGCATTTTTATACTTTACATGTATATAAGAGAATTAATAATTGTGATTATGTCTAAATATTGAGTTTAGCAAGTTATTAAATCTAAAAAGATGCCTAGAATTTGTAGTGAATTTCAATATGTTGGTAATGCCATTTAGAGAATGCTAAAGCCTAATTAAAAGTAATTCCTTGTTTCTTACTACGAGTTGTAGGGGAAGAATATTTATTAATTAAAAAAAATGGTGCATATAAACAAATTTAATAGAATTTATTTTAATAATCAATTTATTTATTGCCATTTTTTGTGTTATTTATGGGCATTTAAAATCATTTTGTTTATTCATTAATTTCGTTTTGTTGTTTATGAAAAATTAAAACTGAGTTAATATGTTTCTAAATAAAACTTATTAAAATTATATATTCAAAAAGAAATATCTATAAATATGAAAATCCATATATGTAATCTGTAAAAAAAATATTAATAATATACATTGCAAATCATTATTTTCTCAAATAATAATAATAATAATAAAAAAAAAAAACAGAAAAATAGTAGATATAAAATAAAATATTTTTCGTATAAATTATACAAATATACTTAAAAACTATTCTTAAAACAAAAAAATACAAAATACCTATATAATTTATCAACAAAAATACAAGAAAACCACCTTAAAGCAAATATTGTAAATTAAAGAAAACATTAACCTTAAAATAAAACTAAATCAAATCTTATTTCTGCTTGATAAATATTTATATTAATTAACTTAATTTTTATCTATATTTTAAGTATTATTAGAAATTAATTAAAAATGAAAAAAAAAAAATTAAAAAATATTTTTTTATGATGCATTTAGATTAAACTATTAAAATTATTGTTTCAAAACTTTTTATTATTCATTATTATTATATATAAAAAATCTCTATTAGATATAATTAAAAATTGTTTTCGAAAATTGTGCATTATAGAATAAAAAAATGAGATTTTATCTTAACATACTCGTTATAATTAAACAATACTTATAAATTATTATTTTTGTATTTTTTTCTGATTTAGTTGCTAAATAAAAAATAGTAATTAAAATTTAAAAATCAAATTCATTTGTTACTTAATAATCAATAATGTATATTTGTGTTTTTATTTTAAATATGAATATGAAAGTTTTGTATAAATTTAAAAGTTTCATATCGGAATTATTACATTTTCCTAACTAATATTTGTTGTTAATTACTTAGCTAAATTACAATTATTTATTTAATTCATACCGTATATAATTAATTTTATGTTGGATTCAAAAAGAAAGTTTATTTTCTTATTTGAAATTCAACTATAAATTATTTTTGATATCAAATCGTATTTCTCAATTACGACACCTTCCCGCGAAAATGTATTAAGTGATATTTCCAAAAATTTTACGGTTACCACTTATTTTTTTCCTGGATTATGTAGACAATTTATTTTTGTGCATTTTGTCGCATACGGACATTTGTTTTTGAGCACGATGGCACTTATTTCTAAATTACATACAATTCTTACAAATCTCTTTGAATAGAACACTGATAATACGGAAACTTATCCACTAACTTTTGTTGTAAATGTGATCGAATCATCAAAATTTCATCACAACATTATAATTAATCGAAAATATTATTAGAAAAAGTTATTTTTACAAATTTTGTCGATTAATAAATTATCGCCGGAAGGTATCGATATACATATTGAAAATGAAAATATTTAAAATAATACCAACTTTTCATATTACGCAAATAAAACTTAACAATTTGTACTATTCCTCCTGATGGAAATATATTTTTTAATCACTCGCATTTTTTAAAAGCTCTCACAAGTACAGAAATTTTCTAAATATTTTTAGGATCTAATCAAGTTATAAACAAAAAATTAAATAAAAAGTAAAGTTAAAATGTTTGACCAAATTTTTGTAAAAACAAAAAAAAAAACTTTTGTAACAGTACTAAAATACTTTGGTTAATGTGTTAATAGTTATAACTTTGACAAAATTTCAAATCATAAAAACCGAAATGCAAAAACTTTTGATAAAAACGAATATATAAAAAATTCATAAAAAAAAGTATAATTAAAATAACATAATTAATAAAAAAAAACATTAATAATAGTAACAACATTTATTTGAAAAAAAAAAATATTTACTCTTTCTCGCTATATTAACAAAAATATTATCTTTGTCTTAAAAAATTACAAAAAAAAGCATTTCTTTAATATATATCTATTAAATATAAATGTGTGTTAAAGAATTTTCCAATATTTATCAACAAAAAATACATAAATAATATATTTATAAACAATATTAAAAATAATATATATTAAAATTGTTCTTTTTCTTTAATCATATTTAAATTTAAGTAGTATGTACAATATATTTTTTTTCCCATTTTTAAAATTAAATTCAATGTTGATATTAAATATTTATATTGGTAACATTCTGAAAATTTCAAAACAGTAATGGCTAACACTATTATATTCACTAATTATATTAATTTTAAAATATGAATAATTTTGACAAATAAAAACAAATTAAATTACTGTCAAAAAATGTTTAATATTGTCAAAAATTTATTGAATTTTCATTATGTGAATATATACATAAAACTTTGGATTTGATTATAATTGCGAACATTTTTTTAAATTATTTATGTAATTGTACTTAAAATCTTAAAATTTATCAAAAGATAAAAGCAACATACACGTACATATTTACACTTTTTTTTTAAATACAATTTACATAAAGCCAAACAAACAATTTTAACTCTTAATAGACTGAAGAAAATGAAATTATCGCATATTAAAAATCCAAAAATGTACAATTTTTACCTATTTCTCAGTCTATACAGATTAAAATGAAACAATTTTGCCTTTTAAAAATTACAATTATTTTGTAAAAACAATACAAAAACGTGAAAGAGAAATGAAGAAAAAAAAAATTTAAAACATAAAAATAGAAATATTATGTTTGCCTCATTTTTTAATAACATAAAAAAAAATTTTAAAAAAAACAAACATGAAAAAAATCATCGAAATTGAAAAGACAAAATAAAAAAAACACTACAACATTTTTTTTATATAAATATTTTATTAAAGTTTTATAATTTTTTTTTTTTTGTTAATTTTTTGTAGAAGTTAAAGGACGAAAAAATCAAAATGAAAATAATATATTTTTAAATAAATTAATTTATAATTTAAATAAATTGAGAAAAATAATAAAAAAATTTATGTTATAAACTTAAATTATAAATTATCTGCTGCGTATTTAGTTAATTTTATAATATATATTTAAATATTTTAAAAATAAAATTCAAAATAAATATAACAGAATAGAAAAACATAATTTAAAATATTTAAATAAAAATCTTTATAAGTTTAATTAAAAACATTGCATTATTATAGAGTATAATTATAAATTTGACAAAGTGATATAAATTTTAATTGAAATTATATAGGTATATTAAAAAAAAAATCAAATAAAAATTATTAATTAAAGTTATTTTATTGGTATGTTTCATTTCATTTACGCATATTTTTAAGAACTATGTTTATAAAGAAGTTATTTCCATAATTTCAGCGACACAATTGAACAATTTTCAAGTAAAGATTTTTGAAAATCAATTTTTTGAAATGTTTAAATTTCCAATTCCTAATCGAACTAAATATTAATGATTATTTTGTTCAACGAATTTACTCGCAGATCGAAATTATGTAATTTTACACCTATGGCCAGTTCTGTTTCAATTGTTTCTGATAAGTTTCGTTGTTTCTTGAACCATTGACTATGGAAGGAATTATATAAATTTGAATTGGTATTTCGTGATAACATTATGATTATTTCTTTTCATATACATATATGCATATATGAATAATATTAAATATGTATTCTAGATCTACCATTGAATAATTTACCGTGTTTTCCATAATTACATATAAATTTCCATAATTACATACTTTACGATAGAAATTAAATCTCGGTGAGTTGCTTGGCTGGAATAAAATAAATGTATATATTACAGCTACATTTATTTTAATCAGGCCAATATCCGATTTTATTCGGTGATGCTCTAACATGACATTGAGACGGAAATATATTCATACTATTGAGGTGAAGCGATTCATACTAGTGACGTTAGTTTTACTAATGTACACTAAATAAATTGTTTGTACTACAAATTACAATAACCAAAAAATCACACTATAAACTAAGGTACAATCCATAAAAAAACAATAAAAGCAGCAGCAACAGTAGAAAAATTAAAGGACAAGAAATGGCAGCGTTATAAAAGCAAGTAAATTTGATACATTTCCTAAATAGAATTAATTTTTTTTATTTGTTATTTTATACTTGGTATAATATAACTTTATGAATTTAGTAAATTATTATTATTTCTTGTGTTCGCAGATTTTTTGGCATTCATTTTCTTTTTAAATAAAAATATTAATCTCAGTACTTTTTTAATATATTTTATTTTTGTATAATAATATTTAGTTTTTATAAATAATAACATTTTTTTATATATAATATTTATTTAAATATATAATGTAATGTCTCCCTTATAAATAAATTGTCACAGAATAAAATTACTTACAAAAAAATTTTACAAACTTTTGGAAACCACAAAAAAATATTAGTTATATAAAATTAAATATTATGTATTAACAAAATCAAATCACATTTACCAAATCTTGAATTTACATAAAAGTTTAAGAATTTAAATTTTTATCAATGAAATTATTTTATACAAGTATTAAAAATTATTAACAAAATTGAATTTTAGATATGAGAGAAATTATTGATTTTCAAATGCTGTTTAACTTACCACAAAAATTAACAAATACAAATAACCCTAGTATATGACAATATCGTAACTGACAAAAATATCTGATTCTTAGTATATAACTTTTACCATTGTTAGTTACTTTAAACTTAAATAATTATGAGTTTGGTGACAGGGCAGGTTTAGGTAAGTTTTAATAGGCAGCCACAATATAGTTTAAGTATACATACTTATATAAAGCCGGCAGTTAAGTTTAATAATAATAAAAAAAAAAACAAGTAAAAAAAATAAGTTATTTTAATGCGAATAAAGTTAATTAACCTGAACTCAATATTATTTAAGAAATTTAATTATTTCGTTTATTACTCGCATTTCTTTCTTTAAAAAATATTATAATTTTTATATAGCTTTCAGATAACTTAATTTTAATTTTTTTTGAAAATGTTGATTGAAAATAAACTTAAAAATAAGTGGAAATTTTGAATGATTTTAAAATTTTTTGAGAAAGTATAAAAAATTAACTATTTTAGATAATGTAAAAAATGGAATTATTCGTTATAGAAATGCACTACTGTGTTTTGTAAACTTCACATGTAATTTAGGTTTTTTGTTTTAAAGGAACCTTCTTATTTATACCATTCTTGAGTTTCCTTTTATAGAATTCATTTTTTAATCACTTTAAATAGGGTTTTAGATATAGAAATACAATATACAAACATTGTGACAGTGTAAGTTCATAATTTTTAAAAACTATAATTAACACAATATTATATCTTTAAATAAAATCACAATTTTTCAAAATATTTATAATAAAAAATTGTTCAATATTCGTTAACATTTAATTGTGAATTTAAGTAAACATTTTTGAACACATTTTTTTCCAAAATCAATTGAAAATTTAAATATTACTGAGAAGTATTTAAATTATGATTATAAATTTGTTGGTAAATCATAAAAAATACAACTTTTTCCTTTTCAATATAATATTTTAATTATACAAATATGCCTAAAATTTAAGCTAGCTAAAAATGTATTATGTTGTTTCATATTAATTTTTTGGTATGGTACATAATTTTAAATTATTTTATTTTATCAAATTTAATGTTTTTTTTTAATAAATGTTAATGTTAATGTATTTTTGCATAAATATTTTAATGTAATTTTTATTTATTTTTATTATATTTATTATATTAATATATTGATTTTTATAATAATGTATTATAAGTTTTTTTCTAGTTAAGGGGTGGATTTACGCTTAAAAAAATTAGCTGCCAGCAGCATATTTTATTATTACTATTTTTTTTTAAAAAAGAGATAGTTTTTTCTATTAGGAAAAAGGATCCTGAATGTATTCTTAAAATTTTGTAAGGAAATTATTGATTAATGATTGATAGTATATATTTTTGAAACGGATACATAGCATTTACTCTCAATAAAATAATAGACATATACTTTCAATGGAAACAATAAATATATTGACCCTATTTAGTTTATCTTATAAAATCTTAATTATTTGATCATAATAAAAAATATCGCTTAAGTTAAATATGAACTTGAAATGGCAATGCAAAATAATTATCACTAGTAAAAAATTAAAATATTATTATTAAGCGTTACAATATCTTGAAAATATGAAATTACTGCTGTTTATTCTACATTTATGGTTTATAACACAAATTTCTTAAGTTACTATTTTTGGAAATAGCAATTTGTTTGCAAAAAAGTTTTTTATGCGTAAATCTACCTTAATCCTTAATGTGATTTAATTTTTAATTAGCTATATAATTTATAGAATAAAGATTTTCGAAAAAGAAAAAAAATATTTTCAAATTCTACAATATAATAATTAATTAACAACCTTTAATGCATACTAAATTAAAAAAATTTCAATCATAAATATGATTATAATATTTTTAATCTAGGTTTTATTTAATTATTATTATTTTTACTTACTTTCTTATAACTGATTTTATAAAACTATAAAAAAAAACTAAAAACTTAAATTAAAATTTATATTAGTTTTCTTAAAAAAGTTTGGTCAAATATTTTGTAAATAAATAATAATATTTTTGGCGTTTATAATAAAGGTAAAATAAAAATAAATTAGGAAATAATTAAATTTAAAATTACTATATTATTTTTGCATAAAATAATATAACTTTTTACTTGAAATGGAAAATATAATTTTAATAATTTAAATTATAATTATATTTAGCTACATTCAGTCAACGTCCCAGATTACTAACAATATGCTTTTATGTTTGAATATTTTTGAAATTTTATTTTTTGTAGGGCGTTAATTAAAATTTTCTATTTATGCCAAAAACTTTCTATTTTTGCCATAATTTTTTACCAAAAATCTTATATTAGCTTGGCTGTGGTGCAACAAGAGTAACACCTGATGTCCTTATAACAGATGTTGGTCGGGTACCTTTACGAATATCAACCATATGTTGTTGTTGCTGCTGTTGTTGTTGTTTCATATGTTGATTTGCAATTGCAACAGTTGAATGTTCTGGTACTGGTGGTGGTGGTAGTGGATTATCTTTATTTGCTTCTTCAGCTGCAGCTTGAACAACCTGAGAGTATTCTCGTATTAAATTTGCTATTTGGAAGGCCTGCAAAAATTCAATGGATTAATTATAAACATCTTTTTGAAATCAATAAACAGGAATTAAATAATTACTTGTGAAGTTGTTAAAATAACTTTTGATTGTTTCTTATCAGTTCCAGTAATTATCATTAAACAATTCATATTTGGAGAATATGATAAAATTGATGAATATTCGTATGTGCATAGAGTATTTCTTGATCGATGCTCCAATAAATGAATTCCATGTTGATCTACTGCTAACCATAAAACTCTAGGCCAATTGGAAGTAAATGATTGCTGCAAATATCAAAAACAAAAATTATAAAATTTCTTATATATTTAGGAAAAAATTAATTTACCATAACATCGAATATTGTTGCCTTATGTAATGGCCAACTTTGTATTAAATTTAAAAATGATTTTTTAGCTTCAGTGGGTGCCATACCACGTAAACTCTGATGATGCATTGCTACTGCTTCATGTGGTATATTTGGTACAAAACGTGGTGGTAAACAATGACTAGCTATTGTTCGATAATCATGTACAATTTCTGAACAGTCTCCCAATTCCAATTGTCCTTGCAATGATGTCAGCATAATTGCTTCCATTTCTGAAATGGGAAAACGTTCACTTCGTAATCCATGCAAAACTTGATGATATAATAATTCTTTTTCAACTGGATCTTCTAAATTCATATAAGAATCAAAGAATAAATGCTTTTTAAATAAGAAAATATGATGTTGTCTTCGACAAGCTGTTGCAGCTGTATTTGCTTGAGCCTAAAAGAGTAAAAAAATAATACGTTATCAACCAAAAGTTAATTCTAATCAAATATTGTACCTGATTCTGTTGAGCGGCTTGAGCTGCAGCATTTCTATATTTTTCCCATTTTGACATAACATCAGAAACTTTTTCATCAGGCATTAAACTTCTTTCTGAAGTTCCAAGTACTTCATAAATAGCATAACCTTGAGCATTTTCCTGTAGGCCAATTTTTTTTTTAACTATTTCCATGACTTCACGTGCAGTTGAACTGGGATGAAATTCCACTGAATGATATTGTCCATCCATGAAATGAAATCTTGCATATATAGGACGACGATTAATTGTACAGACAATTTCTTCTCTACTAGGGGGCCATTGTCGACGCCGTGTACCTTGTGTTTTAAAGAAACACTACAAGCAGTTCAAAAAAATATGTTAAATTCATATATCCAATCTAAATTAAATAATTTACCCTTTCAGCAAATCTAGCGTATTTTCCTTCTTCAGTAATATAATCGCTGGCACATCTTTTTAAATGTCCAATAAGGTATTTGCGAACAACCTTAAGTGGTGGCAAAATAACACTACATGCAAGTGATAATAATGCCCAATGTCGTAAATTTACTCGTGAATTTGGATCAGGGTGATCTGTTGTCTGTTTGATTAACTGCAAATATAATTCATTTAATAGAGATTCTTTCCGCATACAACGATCCATTATTGATTGTATTAGTGTAATATGTTCATCTTCTGCTCTTTGAATAGATTCGCCACTTTGTCCCAATCCAGCATATGTTAAAATAGCCTGAAAAACTTGTAGCATAGGTTGTTCTTCTTGATCCGGTAATTTACTTAAACTTTGTGGTAAAGGCTGGCGACTAAAAGCCCAAAATGCATGAGGAAAACCTTTATAAGTTTCACCATGATCTTGTACAGCACTACCATGTTCAGCTCTCAATTTCTCTAAACGATGTTTCGACAAACGTCTTAATGTATTCCTCAAAAATCCACCACTGGCATCTTGTGGTTTTCTTAAAAATTCTGCATCAATTAAGTGTCTTCGACAAACAACAACATTATGATGTAATCGTACACGATCTTCATTTGTAATTCCTTTCGATTTCTTTGTTGGTATTTCATTCTCAGTTATCCAATTTGATAATGGTGGGAAATAAGATACAATTAACGAGCCAATTTCATTTTTTTGTGGTGTCTCAAATACAAAACATCTTTGTTGTTCAGCAGCAGTAGTAGTAGTAGTAGTATTTGTGGTTGTTAAACGATTTAAGGTTATTGTAATAAAACTATCACTTGGATCTAACATTATCGATTCGATATCAAAATATCGAAATTCATATAGTACAAATTTATCTTCTGTTTTAATTAATGTTATTCCTTCACAATTTACACCTAATATTAAATTATTGCCATAACTCCAATAGCCTCGATAGGTAACCGGAAACATTGTTGTACCATACAATGGATATTGCATAACACAGCTTAAATATAATACTTTAGCTGTTAATTCAGAGCGGCCAGCACCATATTGTCGATGAGCTTGTGCAAGAATTGGTACCCAAAATTGTTCTTCACGTGTTTTTGAAATTCTTTCTGGCAAATAATTACCAACATCTGTATAGTATTCAGGTTTTGGTTGATTTGATGGATCACCTAATGCTACTTGTGCTTGTAGGCCAGATAACTGAAGAGCAACTTTTTCACTAACTGGAAAATCATCACACTATTTTGAAGAAGAATTTTATCACTTAGTTTTTATGGATATTAAAAGTTATTTGTCATTACCTTAACAACACTATAAACAGCTTGAGCATATAACATATTAACCTCAACAGGATCTTGTGATAGTTCTCTTGTTGTTTTAAATAATCGCTTCTTAAATACAAAACGATTTTCTCCTGAACCTAATGTAGCAGCATTACGTCTCATTGTAGAATTTGTTGTTTGGATTTTGGTTTGTTTACTAAAAAAGTGAAATATAATTTTATTTACTATAGAAAAAAATGTTTAAATATTTACATTTCCCATGCAGCTATAATATCATAAAGATAATCATGCGATTTAACATGTTCTTCACCATCTGGTCTGGACTGATATATAGCCCAACCATCAGTATTGCAAAGATTCAATTTATCAGCTAATTTTGTAACAGCATCACTAGCAGTATCAGTGGGATGAACATCTATAGCTTTAGTACGTCCATCCAAAAAGAAAAATCTACAAACTATTGTACCTAAACGACGCATTGCCTATGGTAAAAAATTTTTTTTTATAATAAAGTCATATAAATAATCAATAAATACGTACAGCAACTTCAACACTTGATGGTGGATAAAGTCGTGCTGATACTTTTGTATATTTACAATTATCCAAACACCATTGAGTGTATTGCCGTAATTTACCATCTAGTGATTCAAGATTTTTCTTTAAAAAGCTTACAAAATAACTGCAAAAAGTTGAAAAATAAATACATTTTGATAAAGAAGATATTCAAAAATTGTTTATACCGAAGGAGTAATTTACTTGGCTGAAAAGCAACAATTGTTAAACATAAAAGTAACCAAACGCGATCAGTCCACTCAGAATGTGGATTATTTGTTGCTTGTCTCATGCATTGTACAAATATTTCATCACGTAATTCTTCTCTATCAATTCCTTGACCAATAATATATTGAATAACTTGTAATTCACGTTCAGCATTCAGTTCACCACGAATATACTTATTTAAATCCTACAAAACATAAATAAAATTAAAATTAAAATATAAATATCTTCAATAATCTTACTCTAAATATACTACAAGCTGCAACAACATTTTCTGGATCATACATATGAATATGTGATGATGGTATTGTATTACCACGATAAAATGTAATCATTTCATATTTTGGTACTAAATCTGAACATTTTTTACCCTTTCGAGTAAGTGTAGCCATTATTGTACCTTCAGGTGATCTTTCATGAGCATTGAAATAATTTTCAGCAAATTCTAAAATATCATAGTATAGATCATCTCGTAAAGCATCTTTTTCTTTTTCAGAAACATCAATTTGTTGCATTTCTTGTAATTTTTTCTCAACACGATGTTTTCGACGCTGTTCACGTTCAGCAAATTGATGATTATTAGCAACACCACCAGCACTATTATTAACACCGCCACCATTTGAAGTAAGCGTTGATGTTCTAGAATTAGGTCGACTATGTTTTGGAGATGATGGACTTATTGGTCCATTTGGTATTCTTTGAATTGGACTAGCTGAACGTGCAACATTTATAACAGCTGGACTCTTAGGCCTTAATTTATTATGTCCTTGACATGGTATACCATTTTCTTGTAACATTGATGCAGTTATTGGTGCCTCATTTACTTGCGGAGGTAATGGGGGTGGTTCTTTTGGTATGACTGCTTCATAAATTGGTTCTTCATGTTGTTGATGAAGTGGTTTAATTGCTGGTAATTGTGGCTTATTATTATTGTTATTATTATTATTATTATTATTTTTATTAGGTTGTTGAGACAATTGGGGATGGGGATGAGCAGTTCCATTGATTGCTGTCGGTGGTGGTGGCGGTGGCATTGTTGGCTCTGGTAAAGTTGGTACACCTTTAGCTGGTGGTGTTTTAATAGGCCGTTCCAATGCTAAACCTTCCATTTCTTGTTGTAATACATTTTCCAACTAGTATAAAAATTATGAAAAATAAAATATTTAAGAAAATATTAAAAAATAAATAAATACCTCAACATCTAAATCTTGTACAAGACTATCCATTTTTTCACCAATTTCATCTAATACTGGATTTGATGTAGGTGTAACTTCACTTAAGAATGCAAACAAATTATCTAAATCAACAGATTCATTGCTATGTTGATGTGTTGCACCAACAGACGGAGCATGTCCATTTACTTTTTTATCTTGCATTTCATCAAGTGGTGGCGGTATTGGTGGTGGTTGATTAAATTTCGTATTAATCTGTTCAGCCATTTGTGATAGAGCAATAATTTCTTCTTGTACCAGTCTGGAATATTATGATAATCATGTTAGATTAAGTATATAATATCAGGGTTAAAAATATATATATGTAAAATATAATATCGTGCGGTTTAACAGGTTTATAGAAATTAAAGAAATAATAAACGTTTAAAGAATGCTGGGAAGTATGAACATGTATTTAAAACTTGATAAAAATTGTTTTGAATATTATAGCGAAAATACCTAATGTTATTATGATTAGTAAACAATTCGTCGATAATTAAATTTAATTTCTTTTATTCATGATTCATACTTCCTATCTGATATTTCATATATGTAGTAAAATACTGAATGAAAATACTAGATCTAGATATTTTATTACTCTTAAGATAATTATACTTTAAATATAGAAGTTATTTGTTTTTTTGTTACCTTGAATTGTGTCTATGAAAATAATATGTTTTGTGGAATGTTAGTATTTTGTATGTTAATTTAATATTAAAAAATATCATGCTATAATTAGTAATATGCAATTATGGTATACATATATCTAAATCTTATTATAAATTTTGTTCCTATTTGTAAAAATAATTTTAATTTTGCAATTTTTTTTTTAATATACAAACCGCAAATTAATTATCTGAAAATTTATTAAAAAATTATAAAGTTTACAAATTAAAATTTCTAAATATTATTTATCAAATTCACAAAAAAATAAACCATGCTGTAGAAAGGAAATCAATCTTTGATTTGTGCGTCAAAAACAAACAAAAAACATTCAGCTATGAAACTTACCCTTCGTCTTTTTCTTCATCATTCGGACTTCCATTGCTGAGCATGCTTTAATGTTTTTGTGTTTATTTTTAAAATATTTTTTTTGTTTTGTTTTTGTTAAAATCATAAAAATCAATCTTTACTCTTATAACTATTATTTTTTTTATATAAATTATGAAAAATAAATAAAAGACGAATTTCTAAGAAATCAGATGAAACTTAATAAATTTGATTGTAAATTGAAAATTCGTCTTTAATGTTAAGACTTGGACGTAGCTGAAGTTATATTTATTGACATGTTTAATAAAAAAGTTACAGGAATATGTGATTAAAAATATTTCAGACTTTTAGGTCAAAGAAGGATAAAATATTATTGACACATAGTATGTACATATTTTTGAACTCAGACAATGTGAGTTTCTAACCCCCTTGCGTAAGCTCCTTCAACTCACGGTTTCATACTAATTTCAAAAAAACATTTTGCTACAAATTGTACAAGCAGAAGCATTGAAATATTTTTTCTAGCAAAATATATAATATGACCTCAAACCTATTGCAATTATATTGGGATATGTGAGATACAAAATAGCAATGTGAAGTATTGAATCTAAAATTAAAGATGTAGAAAAATTAACAACTGAAAAATTTTGTAAAGTAATTGTTATTAAACAAGAATATTATTTTTTTGAAAGTGAATGATTTTAGAAAGGTTTGCCGAAAATTGAATAATAACATGTCATCACATGATGTGATTTCACGAAAACTCTATTTTACTTCAGCCACATTCCAAAACTGTTATAATTAAACTTAAAAATAATAAATTTTTCTTCTAAACATAAATAAAAATTTGAATAAACACGATCTAACAATGATTATTTAAAACACCAATGAAAACTATATGTAATGTTTTTGTGTTAAAAAATATACATAAATTAAAATAAAATTCTCTTTTTTTGTGGTTTTTAAAAAAACTATAAATTAAGCAAATTTTGAATGCTAATTTTGAAAAACATATATAATAATGAAAAAATTATAAATTTATTGCGCAAAAAATATGAAGCGTTTATGAAAAATCCTTAAAAATTAAATATTTTTCATTCCCTTTATGATTAAAAAACCAAAAACATAAATTAAAAATTTATAATTAAAATTAACTTCTAATAAAATGACTTTTATTTTGAAAATATTTATTAAATATATAAGATAATTTTTTTTTTATAATATACCTTTCACATTCTTCAATTGCTTTCTTTTCTTGTTCAGATTTTTGTGCAGATATTAATTCTTGTTCACGTTTTTTACGTTCAGCTTCAAGACGTTCACGTTTTCTCATTTCTTCATCAACTCTACGCATTTCTCTAAGTGCAGCCGCAACCTATTAAAAAAAAAATAATAAAAAAAATATTAATAAATTAACAACAGGGTAATTTATTATTCATACTTCTCTAGCAAATACACCACGTAAATGACTTTGTATAACAATAGCTGCTCGTCTTTTACGTAAAAATTCAATACGTAATTTCCATCCTCTGTATGCATGTTGAATTTTAAGTGCTGATATTTTAATATGTTTAAATTTCTTTTCAGCATTGTATTTTTTCCATGTTCTTTGTATTGTTAATGCTTTTGTATTTATTATTTGCATACGGGCATCTTCAAGTGGTTCATGAACACGACTTCTTAAAAATACTTTTGTTTTACCAATTTGCCATTCAGTTGTTGGTACATTTAATTCTTTTATCACAGCCATAACTTGTTCTCTTGTTGATTGTATACTTTTACGTTTGGTCAAACATTGATATTTCATAACAAAATCATCAAATGTTAAATGTATTGGAAAACCTTCACGACGTATTCGTATAATATCTAACATACCTAAATATCTAAGTTGATCTAATACTAATTGATCATTATAATCATTTGGTAATTTATCTGCATTTGGTTTAATACAACGTACATACCTAAAACCAAATATTATTTAAGTATAATTCAAATATTATATACAATGAAATGAATTTACCATGGATTGGTACTTTGAAGAACATCTACTAATGACTGTAATTGCATCCTAAATGTATCACTTACAGTTAATTTACCTTTTGATGTACCACGTTGAATAGTACTTGCTGAATTTGAAATTTGTGTTTGAGTTTGTATTGATAGTAAATCCTTTAATTGTAATATCAAAATATATTAAATCTTTAATTACACTAGTTAATTTTAAAATCTGTAATATTTTACCTGATATGATGATAATTCTTGTACAAAATTATTATCACTTCTACTCATAAAATCAAATAATACATCCTGTTGTACATCACGATTTTTATCAACAAATCCTTTAACTGTATATAAAACACAACCAGCATAATGATTAATACCAAATTCAGTTTCCCAATGTCGACGATCATTTCCTTTAAAATAATTATGATTTGTTTCAAATTCTGTATGTAAATTTGTTAAATATGCTAAATCTGAACCCTTTGGCATATGACATTGTTCTGTTAATAATTTTAATATACAACGTGGTGGTTTTTCAATTAATTCTAAACATAATGTATTATCTGTAAATTCAATATGTGAAAATTGTATATCTTCTTGTTTATAAATTTCTTGTTCTAATGCAAATACATAATGATTAAAAAATTTATGTAATTTTTCATTTGTATAATTTATACATAATTGTTCAAATGAATTAATATTAAAATTTTCAAAACCAAATATATCTAATACACCTAAAATTTTTGTAGCATTTTGTCCTGGATTTATACATGTATTTATTTGATTTATTAACCATGCAAATGTACGTGAATATAATGCTTTTGCCATTGCATGACGATTTTCACGTGCCTCTTGAACTTTTAATGGTATCTCTGTAATATTACCACGTACATTTATTTGCCGTCGTAAACATACTTGCTGAATATCATTATTATTTAAACCTAATAATTCAGCAACAATTGGTATAATTTTATTATCTGATTCAGTTAATTCACAACGTTCACCATCAATATCTTGAAAATCTAAATTACCTAACCATAATATAGCACTTAATACTTTAATAATACCATCAATAATTGGTTGTGGTATTTGTAATATTGTAAATGCTAAACGTAATGCTTCAAATTTTTTAGCTTCAACATGTATTTCAATATCAATTGCACTGCCAGATGCATTTAAATAACGATAAAATGATGGATCTTTTAAATGAAATGAATTTGCCATTTCTGTATTAACTTTTCCTTCAGCAACTAATTGATATAATACATGATAATTACGTTCACCAGGACTTTGAAATGTTATTCGTGATTGTTCTAATAAATAATCTTGTATAATACATCCTTTAATACAGTATTTTGAATCGAAGCATACTTGCATAAATTTACCAAATCGTGAACTATTATCATTACGTATTGTTTTCGCATTACCTATATATAAAATTAAATTCAATATGAATAAAGTTATATTATTAAATTGATTTTAAATGTAATTGAACTTTTGTTTTTGTATCAAATTACCAAATGCTTCAAGAATTGTATTTGCTTCAAGAATTTGCTGTTGTACCCATGTTGAAACATCACAAGTTACCGAACATAAATATTGTAATATAAATTTTGTTGTTTCCGTTTTACCAGCACCTGATTCACCGGATATTACACATGACTGTAAAGTAGAGGATATTTTTTTATTTTAAAAAAAGGGATAAACTTTCGTTAATCAAAATCTATATAAAATAATATTCAAAATAAATAAGAATAAAAGAAGACTATTAATAATTTAATAAACAATTTTGTTTTGCAGAAAATCAATGAAATCTATATTAACATATATGTATATATCGTAATTTTATAAAATTATGAAAGTTTCATTAATAAAGAAAGTAATAAATCGCTGGAAAATGTCAGGAAAATAAAAAATTTTGTAATGAATTTTCATATCATATATTATAATGGGACATGTTCTTATTTATTCAATTTTATTCTAAATTGACCAGACTTATAAAACTGTTAAATAATAAAATAAGAAATGTTAAAATAAGCATAAAATTAAAATTGTATATTTTTTTATAAATATGTTGTTTTGGCTAGACATAAAATTTTTATTGACATAAACACTGGGAGCAAACATAAAGACATAAAATGTATATCCTATTAATACCTTTTTTTTGAAATTTTTTTTTACCAAAACATTTCCATAAAAATTTAATTAAAAAATACAAGACAAATTTTTGATTCTAAAAGTTTGAATTGATAAATTATAATTAAAAAATTTCAAAATTGTTAAAATTTGCAAAGTATTTAATGAATTATACAGCCTAAAGATATGCAATCAAATATATCATTAATTATTTTTTTTTTAAAGATTTCTTAAATTAATTAATTAATCTTGATTAGCTAAAAAATTTTCCTTTTATGTTAATTATCATTTCCTAAATATTTATTTTCTTGAAATATGTTTATTGCGACACCTTCATTTTCGCAATATATATGATGTTTTAAGAAAGAGATATTTTAAAGATTTTTTTTGTATTGTGTTAAATTAATTATTTTTGTGCATTTCGTCTCATAAATAAATACATTTAATATAATGGCGCTTTTATATTTTAAATTTCCAATTTTAGTAAATTTCTGGTATCAGAATCTTGATATCAAATGAATAGGTTCTCGAACTTTTTTATATTTGTGACTTCAACCTGAACTTCAAACTGAAGTGTAACATGTCATATTACTCAAATTATTAGGTTATTATAAAACTTGAGTTTTGAAAATATCGTAGCTTAATACATTCTTCCGAGAATACATATATCGATTTTATTATACTACTTATTCTTTCATTACTTTATATGCTATTACATTAATTTGCATATTTTTAATTTTAACAAACACGAAATGTTGTAATGACTACTTCCAAATTATCAAGGAAGTTTTTTTTTTTCAAACATTGTAAAAAACATTTCATTAAAATATTATATAAAATGATGTGAGTAATAATATCAAAATTTAATGTTAATTAAGGAAATAATATAATACATACAATTCGTTGACTTTACCTGATTTGTGTTGGTATCTTTAATATTTCTATAAGCAGCTTCAGCCATAGCAAAAACATGTGGTTCCAGAATACCCATTTTTTGTCCATGATATTTAAAAACGATTTCCTGGAAAATATCATAAAAATTTATTATACATATGACAAAAATGACTAAACTGAAAAATGAATTTTCAAAGTAATAGTGATATGAATATATAAACAAAATTATATCCTTAACCCATTTATTAATAAGGATCGTTTAAGTAACTTTTTCAAACATTTTCAGTTTTTTTGCTCATAATATATTATGTCCTGTGCTAAATAATCTTATGTTTATTATATACTAGCGTAGATATAATAATATTCTACGATAGTTAGTGGAAAAATTCTTTAAAAGAAAAATGAATTGTTTTCACTGACAATATTCCTTTTCAAGTAAAAGGAAACTGTTATAAACATAGATATAAATTAATTCTAAAAGAACGTGTAACAAATTTAACTTTTTGTTAAGTAGGAGGTATTTTTAGAATAAAATTTATATATGAAATTAATTCAATAGTAAGACAAAAAAAAAAAATTAAAACAATATTGAAGGAAGAGGTTAATAGCTTCATTTTCAACTTAATCGAACAAAATTTTTTTGTTTTTTATGTGTAGACATGACCGGGAAATAAGAATTTATATTAACATTCCAAGTTAGTAAACAATAAAATTAACGTGATTAGAATAATATTATAGGTAAATAAAAATAGAAATTCAATTTAATTATTATATCTCTTTTAAGATTGAATTATTTTTTATTATAGAAATATAAATATCTATTGGTTATTTATTATTATTTAAATATGTTTATTTGAGGCGCTTATTATTATTGTAATCACTTTGAAACAAGAATAAAAAAACAATTAGAAAATTTGTCTAATGAATGAAATTTAATTATACGATAGTACATACCAAAATTTGTAAAATTAATAAATAACCATAAAATTAAATGTTTATAATAAATGTTTTTATAGTAGTCAGACAGTAATTATTCTTATATGTTCGTTTTCTGATTTATTACCTAAAAAAAATTTGTATACAGGAAGAAGTACTATTCTTATTCAGGTAGGAATTTTATGGTAATTAACAAAAAGGACTCAAAATAAAGTTATTTATGTTTATGCTATATTAATTTTAGGGAAAATTTATAGTTTTACTTATTGAAAATGAATACCCAACAGAACCTTTCAAGTTTAATTACTAAAACTTTATTATTTTTTGGGTCAATCATTTTATATTTTAAAAATTTTACAAAATGTGTTTATTAGTTTATATAGAAAATCATAAAATTTGGGCGTTTAAGGATATTGGGCGTTTACCAGAATTTATTTAAAGAATATATTTATTACTTAATCCAATAATATTATTATAATTTTAATCAATTAACTTTATCTTAAGAACAGACTTATTGTAGTTGAAATTCAATTTAAAAAAAAAAAAAGAAACTCTTAAAATCGATTCAAATTCTTATTTTCCTGTCTCCTGTTTCAAATTTAATTAAATTGTTAGCTAATCTTTTGTGATGGCTATATAATTCTAAAATTTATTAATTTAATATTCAAGTTCTTTAAAAGATTTCAAACATAATAAATAAATATTTCAAAATTTATGAATTTTTCTTTTTATCTTCCCACAGTTTTATAACAGTTGCCAGCAGAGAGAACTTAATTTAAGAATTTAAAATTCATTTACTTCCGTTTATTTATTTTACAGAGGCAAAACGTTACCACACCGCCACCACAAAACAAACCCAAAAACAATACGACATTTTTAACTCTTTTTATTTTCATATTTTCATCTCCAATTATTTATTTTGTTTTAATAAAAAAATATGTGAATTTCAGTTTGTTTTCAATTTGTTTTTATTTTCTTATTTTGCTGTCTTGGAAAATTTTTTTGTTGCATGTTAATTTTATTCAACACTTTAATATAAAATGAACAAGAAAAGAATATTAAAAAAAAAATTGTTGTAATGGAATGAAAATTGAATTTAATGAAGGAAATAAATTTATTAAAGTAGAAAATGATCTTTTTATTAAATTTATTTTGAAGTAGGTATAAACTATATTTTGTAAATTTGAATCGTGGGTGTAAATTGTGCAGATTTACCCAGATAACAATTAGTATTTAAAGTATTAAGGTTACCCAAAAACTTGTATAAAGTTAAATTATATGGTAATTTGCTAATTAACAAATTAAATAATAGATCCCGACTACTTATTTATCGATATATATGTTTTTATTTAAAGTGTCTTGGTCATATTTTGAGTAAATAAGGGTAGCCTTGTATTTAAATCGAATTAATGTGACATATAGACGGTTTTAATTGAAGGATTAACTAATTAACGACAAAGAAGTTACATAAAATTTTACTAATTATACCGTCTTAATGTTTTATATCTTCAGAAAATTCAACAAATACAAATTATATAAACATCTACACTTTAGTTGGTTATAAAATTTAAATTACACTAGGCTTCTCATAAACGCCAAGGGATAATAATATATTAAATTCATGAATAGCGTACGATATAATAATAAAAAAAATAGTCACTATAACCAAAACAAATTAAACGTAGACCCATTAAATAAAAATTATATATATTTTTTATTGTCGTAAAATTTTCAAGCCAAAATAACTAAAATAAAATTAAAGTAGAGCAGGAGTGTCGCATCCCCTTAATTTCTACTTAATTTAATGTTATATCCTCATACACATTCCATAAATAAGTCCTCTATGCGCTATACTGTCAGGATTTTATTATTATGTATTTTACAAAACAGTAAAGGCGAAAAAAAGAAACCTCCTAGAACCTAGATAACAGCAACTCATCATGAAAATTAAGTTTTTTTTTAGGCCAACATAATAACAAAAAAAAAATTTAGTTTTATTATGTTTTTTTTTTATTATAGCCGAAATTTCGTAAATGATGTAAAGTTGAAAGTAAAATTCTTTTGGTTTTGTTGTTCAAATGTTTATATAACAAGAATTATTTCCAAATTAAATTGTAAATTTTTTGCAAAACTAAAATTATTCGAATAAACACAGAAGTAAATATAAATTAAATTAATTGCAGACAAAGTGACATTTTTCATATTACGGATGTAAATGTATATTAGGGATATAGTTTAAGTAATAAATTATACTACAGACAATTTGACAACTATTATACTATTTTTTGACCACCATATGTTTGATTATTTAACATCAAATAAACTTATTCGTTTAAAAATACTGTTAAAAAAGGACAAAAAAACGTCCTTTCAGAAAATGTTGAACAAGCCAATTTAGAATATGGACTAATTTAATTTGGAAAGATTATATGTAGAGTAATATTATGCTTATACATTTGTAAATATCACATAGTCCTTTAGTTTTATTATATTGTCGGGTAAATTGTTAACTATGATATAGGATAATATATTTATAGATACCATAGGATTTTTATTTGTCCTCAGAAATTTTATGTGAAAAATACTAACGAAAAATATTTGTTGGTTCTTTTGAAATTTATAAATTTAATACTGGTGATAATTTTTTAGTTAATGTATGGCCTGCCCTTTAAAGGTGATTTATAGAATTGTAAATTTCAATCAACATTTTGGATAAAACTAATTTAAACAGAGAAGTAAATGTATATAATGCATATGGTACATTAAAGTATAGTGAAGTTACATGTAACTGTGTTAAAATATTCTCGAAACTGAAGGACATTATTTGTTGATTAATAATATTTGTATTTTACCAAAAAAAAAACTGTCCATTTGTGAGCCAATTAATGATACGACATGTGACAATATTCCTAATAATTTTTATAGGACTGACAACATGCACGTTATTTGGTATTTTTATATTTTATCTCTAATTATTTGCAGACAAATTCTATATAAGAGACATTATTTAAGCAATGAATTAATTTCAAATCTTGCTTCATAAAATCAGTGACTTATTTAAAAATGAAACTTATCAGTATGAGATCATTGTATATATATGTCAATATCAATAGCGTATATTAATTATTATACACATGAATTATTTTTAATGTTGTCCTGTCCTAAAGGATCTTTTAACCAATATATGTATATATAATTATATGTAACAATTTTTCAAAATATTTTAGTAAGTTAGTAGAATAAATAAAATTCTAAAAATAAATTATTAATGGTAGGGTAAAAAACGATAAGATTCTTTAATGAAAATTAAGGAGACAAACAAAAACAATTAAGTTTATTGAACTTTTCTATAATATAGAAGAACTAAATTATAATAAAAGGTTTTTCTATATTTTTGTTTGCTAATTAATTTTGCGGCATTCCGTTTTTACTATGAATTTAGATCTACTGGAATAAAAAACATATACAAAACTTGTTTTTTTATTATTATTATTATTATTTATGCAATGCGCACGTAAAATAGTTTTTTTTTTTTATCATAAACATGAAAATAACCATTTCGTTTTTTTTTATGCATGATTTTCCGCTTTAGTTATTTTCTAAAGTGAATCTTTAACATCACAGAGAGTGTGGTAAATTTTTATTTCGATTTTTGAAAAAGAAAATGGGGGAGGAAATACCTAATGTTCAGTAAATTACTTATTTTAATTGATAATTTTAAAATTAATATTATTTTATAGAATTAAACTATAAATTTTGAAGTACATAATGATATGTAAATTCTTTGAAGCAAAACTTCTTTTAATAGAATGGCTTTGTTTTAAAACTTTAAAAACATCTTAATCATTTTTTTTGTTTTTTTGGAATTTGGGGAAATGGATTTTTAGAGATAATAAATTGAGCATAAATAATTATTTTAAATTATTTTTATTTTTAGGTAATTTTGGAAAAACTTTTAGTTTTGTATAAAAAATTAAATTGAATCTAATTAATTCAATGAATATAGTAAAAAGAATAAAAATAAGAGAAATGTGGTTAATTGAATACTTAAAAATAATTAGAAAATTTGAATTATAAATTTAGAATATTCTATTCAAAATGATTTTTTAAATTAGCATAAACTATGTTTTGAATTATTAGTTAATTCTGAATTAGTAATAAAATATTATCCGATTTGAATCTAATTTTTAATATATTTTATTATTTAAATGAAGAATAGGCAAGAAATTTAATCAATAAAATATAAATGTATTTTATAGAATGAGTAATTAATATATTTTCAATCTAATCACCACCATTAATTCTATGATTAATATGTATTATCAATATTTTATATTAGCTCTTAAAACTGCAAGCGTTTGGATAAAATTTTATGTTTTAGTCCAGTTTCTTCCATGCACCTATTACAACTACAAAGACATTTTCACCAATTACAAGTGAAATTATAAATAATGACGATAGCGATTGATCAAAATAAATGTATTTATGTGACAAAACGTACAAAAATAAGCTAAGATAAAATAAGTTTTTTCTTATTTTAACTCAGCATATAACAATTTAATAAAATCCTATCAGTTTTTAATAAATGATATTTCTATTTCTGCTTTCATAATAAAAATCATATCCATTCTATTATTAAGCAGACACTTTTTAAACAAATTCTGATAGTCATAGTGTATTCACCACCATTAAAAGGATATTGACAGATTAAATTTAATTATTAAACTATAAATTTCAAAGATAATTATAAAGTAATTACAACAGCTAAATTTATCCATTGAGCTTAAAAGTAATTTATTTAATATTATTAAACGAAAACACGTGCATGTGGTGTTCAATTTATAAAAAAAAAATGTACATAATTTTATAATTGATTGAAATTTAATTTATTTCCAATCAATTTTTTAGTTACTTAATGAATATAATAAAATTGACCTATTTTAGAAAATATTTTTTTTTTATAAAAATTTATTCCTTCAATTTTAATTAATTTTCATTAAAGAAAGTTATTAGATAATTTGATGCTGTTTTTTTTTTTTTTTATAAATAAAATTACTAAATTGGTATTTACATATTAATGAGAAAATTTTTTTTTGATAGTTTCCTTCTTATCCATGAAAATATTATAAATTTTCCATAAACTCAATGTTTGTTAATTATAATCTATTTTAATAAAACAGAAAGTAAAAACAATTTTCTAAGACGACCACAACCTACTTAAATTTTGTGAAATATTTATGATTTTTTAAGTATTTTCTAAGAGATAATTGTTCCAATTTTTTAAATTGTTGGATAGTATTTAATATATTTTTGATTCAATTAAACTGTTTTGACTTTTTAATATGCTTTTAATAAGATTGCCCTAGTAAAATTATTTTGATTTTACATTTTGCCACTAACAAACCAAAAAGAAAAAAAAAATTTAAAATTTCTGTCAAAATATTAATTTTGATTGAAACATAATTATTTTTATGGGCCATATGGAAATTAAAGAAATTTCAACGTATATGCTTGATTATATGTATTTATATTTTATGTAAAAATAAACCCACAATATAACATAAGAATGTTATGTTTTGCGTCCGGTTTTTAATAGTGAATGTTTTATTTTATAATTTTGAATTAAGTTTAATTTGAATTTCCCTTTAATTTGATTAAAATTATTATGTTTTTAGAAAACAGGTTTGAAATAAAATTCATAAATTTATAAGTTTTTTTTAAGGGTATGACCTAAATATTTGAGTAGTTTTATAACTTGTTAGTTAAGGCATGCATATTACACCAACTTTAAAATTTTTCATATTTTTATCAGTAAAACAGGAAATCTTTGAACAAGTTCATCATAATTTTTTGTTTAGCGTTTATTGCATAAAAACTCATTCAGCGTAAAGAAAAAATGTAAACATTTTTGATTAAATTTTTCTTAGACCAAAAGCATGTTATGTGTAGATAAGTAATTAATGAGGTATTAAACTAAGTGTGAAAATATAGAATTAAATTTGTAGATCTAATCATCAGTTACGCTTCACAGTGGTTTTATTTTTTTTGGTGTAATATCTATTTTTTTTAAAAACCATTGGTTGTAACTAAAACTACTTAATACTAAGTAGATAACACTGCATTTTGTTACTTTGTTATGTATAACATATTTTGTTGTCTATAATTTTAAGAGCAATTTATAAGTAAATTTAAATTTATAAATTTCATATATGAGCTCTTAACCTACATAAATCAAATTTTTTTAATGCTTTTTGAAATTAAATTATTTTTTTAAGACATACAGTATTTATGTTATTATCAATATTATTTTATCTAAAATGCAATTTCTGTACTATACTCATCATAATAATAATCAATGGTCATGACTTTATTAAATTTATGATTATTAAATGAATCATTACACGAAGAATTCTAATTTTAGGTTTATTTTTTTTATTATCAATTCTTTAAATAATTATTTTCTACTTACTGTTGTGTATGCATCAATTTCTTTGTATGGATTTACAGCAACTAATATTGACCCTGTATATGTCTGGTGTTGTTAATTAATAATTAATTTAAGGAAAATTAACTGAATTCAGTACACACTTTAATTTCAAATTGTAATATTTTAATTAATTATATATTTATCGTTAGGCTACTTAGTAAATTGTTAAAAAATTGTCTGATGTCAATATTAAATGTGTAATCATTAATAATTTGCTTTCAGTTCAATTTTATATATCAAATTACAAATAATATTTTTGATTACAAGTTTTAGTATTTATATTTGAATAATAATACATTCATTAATAAATATTAATTTTCTCATTATGGGATGAATTTCTGTTTAATTTATAAAAATTAATATTTGTCAATGAGATAATTATCTAAAAATCGTTAAATTTAATGATCTGAATTGTATCAGTAGGAAGCTAAACACCAGTTGTTTCTAGTTAGTGCAATTATATAGGCAATATTTCAATTACCTTGACTACAAATCAGGAAAAAAATTGAAAATCTTGAACTAATAATTTATTAAATAGTGTACTAGAAATAACTACAGGGCCAGCACATATTCATATTATGAATAAATGTATAAATTTAACTCTATTGCTTTTTCCACATCAAATTTAATTTAGAATAAAAGAAAATGCAGCTAAACTTTCTTAAATTTTATGCCCAAAACATAAACCTCGAGCATAATAAAAATTTACAAATCAATTATTGAATATAGATATATTTAAAAATAAAACCAGTTTCTTTTTATTTCTAATCAGCACCTATTAAAATTTAATGACATATCATTAAAAACCTCAAACTATCAAATTCATAAAAAAAAATTAATATTATTTTCTATTACGAATTATTATGAAATGAATAACATTTTGTTTTTTACATTTATTGACTTCCACAGCAGTTTTTTTAGTAACTCAATCGAAGCATATTTTTTTTTAACATTGGGATGATGGTGTTTAATGGAAATTGATAGAAGTTTTCATGTTTTTGTTTTCATTTTATTATCACTTAAAAAACAAACCGACCATTAGAAAATATTTTTACATATACATAAATGTTTTTTATTTTGTTCGTTGGTTTGTTTTCTTCAGAAAATTTAATAGACAAAAAAAAAGTATGCAACATGACATTCTGACAAATTATAATATATATCTTAACATAAAATTATTTTCTATTTCAATTTTGAAATACAAACTTGTTCGTGTTTCCGTCTACAAAATTATGTAGTCTCTGGTGTTTTTTTTTTGTAGAATCATAATAATAATTTATTTCGAATGAACATAAAAATGTGCATTTATGTAAACCAATATTTTACAGTATAAATCAACACCATAAAAAAAGAAGAAAAATCATCAAAAATAGAAAATAAAAAAGATTTAAAAAAAAATCTGAAATGATGTTTAAAAGAAATATTTTCTAATTTCAGAATATTATCATAAAAACAAATTTTATTTTTATAGACGTAAAATTTTTAACAAAAAAAAAATTGTTTTCCTGGTTTTTGGGACTGAATTTAATTTATAGTAGAAATAGAAATTCGACTGTAAAATAATATTTTTAAAATTCGTTTTCCCATGTGCATTTTTAAAGTTAAAATATTTCTTTTTTAATGGAATCAATTCCATTTTCCACCCATCAAATGACCAAAATAAATTAAGGTTATTTTTGGCTTGGTTCTGTATGTTGCAGTAAACATGACTGGGAAATTCTTGTCAATTTTGTGAAAATTTGTCTTTTATGGTTTTTTTTACATGATATTTTTGTCGATAATTGTCTTTTTAAATGTATTTTTTATTAACATTATTTTTTATAAATTTTTTGTTGTTATAAAAGGATACATAAATTTCATCTCTTTGATATCGAACTTTAAGATTTTTATTTATTCCATTTTCATCAATATCAGAAATTGCTGTCATATCAGGCACACCTTTCTCAGCGGAAGAGCTTAGTCGTCCTGTAAATAGAAAATTATTTTTATTGTTATATTATTTTAATAAGTTACCAAAAAATTAATTATATTTAATTTAATTTAACGATGAATTTAAAATTTGCAATTAATTAGATTATGTCAATACTATTTGTGTAGGGGACAGTTGGCGAAATTGGACCACTTTACCATTACCATTTCTTGTTATTCCGAAACTAAATAACTTTATTGATATCTACTGATTGGAGACTGTGCTATAAATATGTGATATCAACATTAAAACATAATTGAGCACATTGTACTAAAATTATTGTCACTTTAATTTTTAATTCTGTCAGTTTTTATGCGGAGGTTTTTTTTTTTGAGTTAACATTAAGTAAAATTTATATTTTATTAAATTTTATACCCGCTATTACCAAATAATATGCTTAGATCTTAAATTTTACCATTTCTTGTAAGGCTTCTATAAAAGTAAGATCATTTGGTATCTGTAATATAATTATAGAAATAATTGAAATCTAAATAACTCAAATTTAGTTAAAAACATAATAATCTTAAGGAATTCCAAGTTATTATCAAATTTAAAACAATTCAGATAAAGATAATATATTCCACTTTAATCTTTCTTAATTAATCTTATTTAACTTTGAAGAAATTATAAAATATTATGCTAAATGAAATTCTGTAGTATTGGTCTTATATGAAATCTGTCAAAAATGACAAATTTAGGTTTAATATATTTCTAAATATACAAAACTTTAGACCAAAAATTGTTTGCTTTTTATCGCAACAATTAGGAGTTCATAGGGTTCAGATTTGTTTAGCAACAGAGTATATATTTATAATTTTAATATAAAAGTTTGTCTAAGAATTATACTTAAATGTTTATAATATTCTAAATTGTAAGTTTTTTTATACTTTAAATTATATGAAAAGTTAAATATTGTATATTATATGTATATAATTATTTTATATTATGTTTATGATTATAGGTTTGAAAAGTATCACAAATTTCATTGTTTTTTAAGAATGATTGTTTGCTTCCCTTAATATAGTAACATAATAATAATAATGTTATACGTATATTTTTTCATTCATTATATAAATGGTTTTATAATGTAAAAATAACATCAGCAGCAAGCTATATTAAACAAAGTTATAATAACAAACAAAAAAACATAAAATCTGTATACTTATACCTCAGACATTTAACCATAAACGATTCAGAATCAAAACGTATATAAAATATTCCTGGGTTTTGGTGGAATATATCCTTAAATGTAATATATCCTTAGATGGAAATGAATGTGAGGATCACTTATAAAATTGTGTACAGGTATTTTTTTTTTTTTTTAATATTGTTTTGTTAATTTTTTTCGTTGCTGTTGGTATATAATCAACCACAATAACAACAGAAACTCATACGAGTTGGTGTAGAGTGAGGTCAGAAATTTACAAATAAAAAAGCACATCGTAAAGTAAATCCTTACAGAGAACATCAACCTTGTTTTTTTTACTTGTATCAAGTTTTTTTTTTTTTTATTTATAAACAAGTTTTTTTTTTATTTCATCATATGTGCACCATATATACAGAAGCAAATTTAATATTGGGGGTAATAAAAAGGGTGGTAATTCTTTATGGACTAATATTTTTGTTATACATAAGAAGATATGTAAAGAAGAAGAAAAATTGTATGGAGTATAAGGTATAGATTTTCTGTTATGACTACTTATAAAAAAGAAAATAATGGATTTAAAGTGTCAAACTGTTGCTTTTTTATAGCTTTAAGCAATACAATTTTTAGAGTACATATACTTTTTTTTTGTAAATTTAAATTCTTTAAGTTGTGGTTGGAAAATATTATAATTAAAAATTTAGTCAGTAAAAAATTTCAATTAATTATTTTAAGGAATTTTGTAATATACTTTGGTACCAATAATTTGTTGCTCGAGTGAAGTTAGTTTTAGATTCTCTTATCCCTAAAATTCAAGTATCCATATTTCTACAATAACACTAAATCAGGAAACAGGAACAAAAACGTAATATTAAATCATGGTTTGACCTTAATCCACCATTTTTAGAATGTGATAGTAAGTTTCTTTATTTTACATATTCAAATTTATTTTACATATTTTCGTAATGAAAAGTGTTTTACTGCATTTTTATTCTTAAAGAGTTTGTTAAATAAACTTACTCTAAAATAGAAATAATGATAAAAATAATTTATTTTTATATAGATTATCAAGTTTTATAGACCTTTTCCACTATTTTCTTTCTTTTTATTATATTTTTCTTAATATGTATATACTTGATTTTTTGAACTCTAATCAAACTGCACCCAATGCACTGAATGATTTATATATATTTAATACCATATATAATTTTAATTTTTCCTTTAATTCTAAATAAATAAATAAATCATTCCGAAGAATATAATTCGACGTATCTACGAGCGAAATAAAATAAAGAAACTTAAATAAGTTCTTATTAATCAGTATTATTTTCTCTGAATTATAATTTGAATTCAGCTGCCGAATGACGTAATCTGATAAGAATTTCCATAGAAAAAGAAAAAAAAAACTGAAATTGAAATTTTGCTTATAAGATTTAAGATAAAGTTTAATGATTTTAATTATCCGAAGTCTTTGATTTTATTTTGGTTTTTCATAATAACGAAATAATAACATGGTATTTTGGTTATATACCTTACAAATTTGGCACTATTTAATAAATCCGAGCAAAGGGATTGATTAGAATTGAATTTTAATTCACATTCATTGTTTTTATCATAAAATTTAATCAAACTATACTTAAGTATCCAAACTTATTTCTTTAAAAATACTTACAGTACAGTCAGTGTAAAAAGTCTTCATACACACAAATTTTTTGAAGAAAAACAGTTATACTTTCCATAATTAGCTGTTTTAATTAAGTTTAATTAATAATTAATTATTAAATTGATAATTTTACCCTTCAGTATTCATTTTCTTTAGTTAGTTATTTATCAAGTGATAAATTTTAATCTCATCAAATTTAGAGCAGTTTCAAATGTGTCTGATCGAAAACTTTTTACACTGACTGTAAGTATTTCAAGAACTTAAATCTTCTAAAGATTTTATTATAAACTTTGGTACTTGAAGATATTTGTAAAAAATAATATCGTATTACCAGTAAAAAAAATTGTACAGATCACGGTAAATAAATAAAAGAAATTATGCAAATTTAAGAATATCTGAAATATTAAAAAAAAATTTTTTTTTTGTAAGTAAGTATATATTACCATTTTTATCTTTACAAATTCATAATAAAATGAATCATCATTATTATGTTGTTTAGACATTTTATAGTGACATGTCCGGAAAATAAATTGTATAACACATAACGAAAGTTAATATAAAGTAAAAAATTATGAATTTTTTTTTATGTATGTTTTGATATATGTTATACCATAACAATGTTCATTGGAAAGTTTTGAGTTATGTAAAAAAAATTAAAAACAAAAAGTTAAAAAACAAAATTGTAAAAAAATGTTATTACAGCATTTTATTATTTGTATAGTTGACATAATTCAAATTATAAAATTATGTTAACATAATTGGCATAAAGGCTTTTAATTAATTTTTCATGGGAAATTCCCATGGAATCTAAATTTTCTTTAATAAATTGTCTTTATAAAAAAATGGAATTGTCTTTTACAAAAATATTTTGTTGAAGATAAAACAATTTATAATTTAGTATTTAATATTTAGTATAACATTATAAATTATCATATATAATTTTGATTATGTAATCAATTAATTTATGTTATATTTTGAAATATGTATATTGATGTGTCACAACCAGTGATTTTATGAATATATAATAAAAATTCACAGGAAACTTGTTTAAATTTTGTATTTAACATATGATATGAGAATCCTAGAGAATTCTTGATTTATAATGTTATATCATTATTGTTCAAAAATTATAAGTAATATAGACACCTTCTTGCAAGAGTGTGATAAGTGATATTTTACAAGTTTTACTTCATATTCAGTTTTTTTTTTAATTTGTGTAATAATGACGGGATGGAGATTAATTCTTTATTTCCGGCAGTTCTTAAAATATCGCTGTGATATGTCCTTTGATAGTTTATTACAAAAAGTTTTCTTTGAAAATAGTGTCGTTTAATAAATTCTTGCGGGATGGTATGGATATGTAAAATTAATCTATAATTAAGTAAATAATGTTAGCGTTTGCACGTTACGAAAACCTTAATTTACCTAAACAATTTTAAATTACTTACAAATCTTAATTTTCATTGAAACTTATAAATTCCTTGCCACTCAAAAATTTCTAAATTATAATTTTATTAAATTTGTTAATAATAGATTGTATGATACAATTCATGATAAATTTATTTCATTAACATTACAATTTACAATTATTGGTTTACAGTTTAAAATACTGTAATTAATAATTTTATTTAAGAAAAATTATACTTAACAGATTGAATTACATTCATTAAATTTTGCATAAAATTAAGTCGTATTCTATTCAATTTGTAACAAGTTTTTCAAGTATTTTAAATATTTATAAATAAAAAAATGTTAAACTTATCTAAAGTAACATTATCAAAAAAAAAAAAAAAACCTTTGCAGTAAAAGTTAAGTTGACTCATCAAATCATATTACTCTTTCATATGCTGAGTCATTTATAATAATTTAATTAAAATTATAAAATAGATTTTGAAATTTATATAATTTTAAATATTTTCTATTAAAAAAATTGTATTTCCGTAAAGAAATTTAAATGAAAATTTCATATAAAGTGATAGTGTATTAAATTTATAATATCTTTCTTCATATTAAATATCATATTACACTTATAGGTAGCTCGTGCTGCTGTTATTTGCTGCTTGTTTACTAATATCAACGAATATACTAACTTCAAAATCAGAAAACGTTAAATAAGAAAATTTTTAGGAAAAAAAATCTCAAGTTTTTGAAATTGGATATAAGGGCATGGAGGAGAAAAAAAAAACCTGTTATACAAATTTTTAAATAAAACGTGTGCATTAAACCATGATGTCATACCATCTTTAAAAGGAAAACACCTGCTTTTTATATTTTTGTATATCTTCATTCTTCCAAACAGAAAAAAAAATAATTGTTAAAAGTACAGAAATAAATATTTTTATACTTAATTAATTATATTAAGAAAATATCATGATTAAAATTAAGATAAATTAGATAATTAAATAAATTAGATATTTAATCATTAAAAAAGTTAACGTATAAAATATCTTAAAATATATTTTTACTTAGTCATAATTGGGTTACTGAAAAGAATCTTTTGAATATATTTTGAATCATATATCATAGTTTGAACGTAAATTTAACACAAAAATTCAGAGATGATGATTCATAGGGGATTTTCTAAAAACTTTATTCAATATTATTTTTTTTTTATGTGTTAACCTCTGAATTAAACCAAAACAAACTACAAATATGAATTTGAGAAGGCAAAAAAGAAATTACATATTAAAATTTTATTTTAACAAGTTTTTCAATGCAGTTCACAGTTTCAAATCCCCAAAATAAAAAATAAAACATTTATCTTTTAATAATTATTATATAATTTCTAAAAAAAAAAAAAACTGAAAATAATTCAGCAGTTAATGTTCTGACTGACTTTTCTGGTTAACAAATTAAAGAGTTTTAAAAATTTCCCATTTCGTCTGCACATTTTAATGTTCATCTGTTTGTATTTTATGTTTTTTTTTTATTGATGAATGCAACTATGGAGGATATTTATATCTATACATATTTATATGTTTTTCCAGTTTCACAGTTTGTCGCCCTCATATTTAAATTATTATTTATATTTCACATTTTAATGTATGAAAAAAGAAAAATTTTGTAATATTTATTTAGTTTTATGGACTGTTATGGGTGTTGTATATGATTTTTTGTATATATCATAGTATCATTTATGTATGTCATATATTGCGTGTCACATAATTTATTAAAAGATTAAAAAAGTCTGATTTGTTTTTAATCGGGGAATTTATTTAAATAGATTTTTTTTTAAATAAAGTATATTCTTGAAATATAGTTTTTAAAAAAAAAAAAATTGTTAAATTTTCAATGAAACGTTTTAATGAGTGATGATTGTGTAGGTGGTTAATTTAACACTTTTCTTCTTTGTTTTTTTTGTTGTTAATTTAACTATATAATCATAAACACATATAATTATTAATAAAAGTAATTTAAATAGAATAAAATTACATAATAATAATTAATTTAATTTAATATTATTTGATTTGGCTACTACTACTCAACTATTTCGTTCAATTTTTTGGATTAAATAATGTAGCCAAGTGGATATAAACTATATTTTTATAAGGCAATAAATTGTGGTGTTCCATTCAGTTATTTACAGAACAATTCTAATTAAAAGGATAATATTTTGGTCTATTTCCATGTTAATATAGCAGCTCAGGTAGCAGCTCATAATTTTTTGGCGAAAACTTTTTATTATTTTTGACGATCTTATTCACAATGTTACTTAAAAACCATTATTGATATTAGCTGATAGTAAGTAGAATTTAATTTTGTAAATTTTTTCAATTTGATAGTGAAATAATTAATTGAAAAATATTTATAAATAATTGAAAATGCCCGAAAAAAGTATAATTTAATTAATTTAATCATGAAACGACAAAATTAATATCAATATTTATTTTGAGATCGTTATCAAAGTATCATCTTTATGATACAAAAAAAAAAATATTTACAATAAAAAAATACCACAAAATATTTAGAAAGGATGTTAAAAATATCAGATCAAAAAGATGAAAATTTTTTAATTAAAATTCTTTTTTTTTTTTTTTTGTATACTATTATGTTTTTAATGTAATAAACATTAAAAACATCTTTTTAATGTTTATTTAATAAATAAAGGTTAAAAATTATGTTAGCTAAGCAACAATATTTTTTTACAGATCAATAAAATCCCACCTACACTTCAAAAAATCTATAGTACATATATTATGAAAAAAATATATTTTAAAAATATTTTAGAAATAATTTTATTTCTATCTCATTATTTTAGTCCTAGTTAAAAAAAAAAGTATATTATTCTAACTACGGTATTTTTTTGTAATATTTCAAAGACATTTTTTTTTTTTCAAAAAATAAAATTTAAATTACGTGACAGATACTTGTAAGTGCAAGGATTCTTTATTATTTATATATGAAAATATGGTACACGTATAGAAAAAAGAAAAAACTAAATATAAAATGCAAAATAATATACAAAAAAAAAAAAAACTCCTTTAATTGAAGAATATCTTGAGCAGCTGGCTGACTTGCTGATGTTGTATACAAACAAAACATTTTACAAAAATAAAAAAAAGTTTTTATTTTACATATATTTATATGTAAATAAAACCTATACAATCATCGCTATTCTCTTTCTATATTAAAAGGATAAAATAAACACAGTGTAACACATACGCACTTGGTTAAATATAATACACTATATAAATTTTTATTTTTGTATGTCAAGTTAATATGGATACAAAAGACGTTGTCGGCAACAAAGTGTAAGCAGGGTACAAGCACCAAAAAAAAAAAGGAGCAAAATATTATCCTTATGATTATATTATTTATTTTTTTGTTTGTATATGTATTTGTGTATTTTTACTTAAATAAAATATGATAGTATTGGTAAATATATGTGAAGGGTGTGTTTTTCACTAAAAAAAAAAGAAAAAAAAATTCCTTTTTTTTTTTTGCAACTTTTATTTAATTTTTATTTCTATTATAAATGAAATAATTTCAATTATTTTTGATGGTTTATTTATGATTATATAGAGAACTATTAAAATCATAAATTAACATATTTTTAATATTATAAACTTATAAGAATTTTTGGTAAATAAAATATTTTTGATTATCCAAAAAATAAAAAGGGTGTAAAGATTATAATATGAAATATATTAATGAAAACGAATGAAAATTCAATTTTATTTGTGAAATAAAAACTTACCCTCAAGAAAAATTGGAACAGCCATGTTTTTAGGTAATATCCCTTACACGTATATTTTTAATTATATATCCTTTTTGGGTTTTTTTTTTTTGTTAATTTAAGATAAAATACAAAATCACTTCATTACTTTACTTTTTTTTTTTTTGCTTATTTTATTTTGTTTTCATTCAACCTTTTTTTTTATTGAATTTTAATTTAACACTTTTCTTTTCTTTTTTTTTCTTTTTTTTAACATTTAATTTTCCACTTGTAAAACATTTTCTTAGAACTTTAAACCCAAAATAAATGAAAGCAACCAGAAAAAAAATTAAATGAAATAATTTTCTTCCTTTTCTTTTAGATTTCACTGTGATAACAAGAAAAAAAATAAAGAATTTTTTGTATTCGACCGAAATAAAATTTATGATAAGTTAATATTTTATAATGTATATATTTTCATATTTTTGCAACCCCCTCTTTTACATTATACAGAATTTGAATTGGTTTTGTATGTTTTTTTTTTTAATTTAAACGCGGAACCGTAGTGATGGACTTTTTATTTAAAGGCAACCGAACTCCACCGCGTTTACTTACAAACTGAATCTTTTTTAACTGGTCTAGTATAGTTTTGGTATATGCTGATAAAAATATATTATTTTGTAGATACTTTGGTGAGAGTGAGCATAAATATGTGCTGAATAAATACATAAACAAAATATGCAATAAGATATAAAAGCGAGCACATGGAAATACGTAAACATTTATTAAATACTGGTCTTTAAATGAATGTGGTTACTTAAATAGTTTCCGTAGATTTTTGTAAAATATTGTTGTAACATTTGGAAACTTTTTGTAACATTTGCAAAATTAGATTTATATTAAATATTAATTACAGTATATAGAATTCTTATCAAACTGTACAAAATCAATTCAAATCATATCAATTAAATGATAATATTGGTTAACAGAAAAATCTTAATTAAGAAAATGTAGGAATAAAATTTTGATAATAAAAATCAAATAAAAGGATATAAAATAAAAAATAAGGATAGGAGTTAAGTGCGTAAAAGTAAGCAAAATATTTATATATATTTTTTATAATCTATGCCCCCCCTTCCCACAGGTAGAGGAATTAATATCTAGAACAATTTGGTACTGAATTTAATTTTGAATCACCTTTTTAAAAAATTCTAAAAATGACGGAGATACGAGCCACTAAAAAAATGTTGAAAATGATTGCTACTTCTCGAAAGTTTTGTGCGGCCAATTAATTTTTTGATAATTTGTATGGACCTTTTCAATAATATAATTTTGCATATATTTAGGTGTTTCCATAAAATTTCATTTAATCTCAGTACCCGATTATGTAAGTATTATTATAATTTATATACATATATATATACAAAGAATGCAATTTTATAAAAAATGTTTAATTTTGTTTGGAAAACTGGAAATAATATATAAGAACCACACTTCACTCAACTCATTTGACAACCAATTGTATTCGAATGTTTTAATATTGCATATTTTTAGGCAAAAATGTATGTTCTATGAATGCAAGCTGATAATATAAATTAGTAGGTAACTTTGAAGTTGGCAATTGCTTTAGATAAAAAAAACTCTCTAATACCCATTAATAAATTATTTAATTAAAAATTTAATTGTTATTTAAAATTAAATAATACTATTTCTAGCAATTTACATATAATATTTTTAAGATAACATAAGTGTTACAATCAAAAATTTTATGTAAATAATTGACTATTGATTAGAACTAAATTTTAAATAACTGGCGGTAAGTATTTATCATAATCAATTATTTTTGAAGATGATAAATACTTACCACCAGTTATCTCAAATTTAGTTCTAATAAATAAAAAATAAAAAAATTTATACCAATTTGATTTTAGTTTATGAAGTTACACCAAAAATTTCTCAGTGCGGCAAAATTACTTAGAACTTTCAAAGTGAAGTAGTACACTTTATTATTTGTGCAAATAATGAATAACAAAATATAAAATTTACCACCAAGTACAGGTGAACTTATAGTAACAATTCCTATTACAAATACAATGTTTCAGTTCCATACACACTAATGAATCAGAACTTAGTGAAACTATAATAATTATACGAATATTCTTTAAATTTTATTTAATCATTTCAATCAACTTTCTTCATAAATACAATTAAAAAATTCATAATATTATGACATTCCAAAACAAAAATTAAAAGAAATTGTTGTATTTTCGGTTTTTACATTTTATTATATACTTTTATGTTGAAGCTAAATTTATTTTTGCTATTTAATAACAGTTAAAACTGATAATTTTTTTTATTCTTCATATTTTGGTGCTGGGCTTTCAGATTTTGCGTAATCACGGATAGGGGAATAAAACTAGATATATGAAAATTTTTATTATTTATCGATTTATAGAAATTAAGAAGAAAACAAAATTACTTTATATTGCTTATCCTTGTAATGTTGCCATGGTTCTGGATTAGATTTACGATTCCATGTTACATCAGGATTACGAGTAGCCAATCGGAGAGTATAATAAACTGCACCGAGCATACCTACTCCAACGCAAACATACAATGGAATCAACTGAAAATGATGAAAATTTAACATTACATTTTTTCACTTTGAACTATAAAATATTTGGTTTCTTCGTGTCAGTATAGTATAAAAAAATGTATGAACTGTCAAAAGTATAGTATAGTGTGGATTATGTAAGGTTTGATGAACAAAATATAAATTTTATTTTATTGGAAAAATAAATATAAGAATTTTATTATTTCTTACCGCTGGATTCTTTTTTATGCTATTCATTCCCATTCCCTGCATGATGAAGTTTTTTTTCGAGACTTTTTTATTAGACAAATATAATATTAACACTTTGTTCAACTCTGAAAGAAGTAAAATTAGCACTTAGCAGGAATTTTTATTTAACGACCAGGCAGGGAAGCAAATTTTTAGCGGACAGGCAAAGAAGCAAAACAGAATATATTTAGTCGATATATTTCTAAACGATATTTTAAAGTAATCGATTATAAAATTTAAAAATTGTAGTACTACTGAAATTTTGTATATCAAATGCGAAACAATGAAAATAAAATGATAATTTTAACAAATTTTTTAGGTGAATTTTTCTGGTGGTTATAAATATTGAAGTATAAAGATTTATTAGATTTTTTAGGTATCGAATTTTTTGTTCAATTTCGAAATAGCTATTAAAATAGTTTTTTTTTGGTACAATACTTTTTTGGTGATTTTTTTATAGTTTTGGAGCAATACTTTTTTGGTACTATATTTTTTTTTGTTATTGCACTTTGTGCAATACTTTTTTGTTATTGCAATTTTGTGTACCCTTTTTATTTTTGTATATGCAAAATTACACGGAAAAAATTGAAGCCACAAATAATATTTGTGTTTTCAATTCAAAAGGATCAATATTCAATACCAAAATGAAAATTTTTTGAAAAATTTTAAAAAAAATTTCATATAAAATAAAAAATTGAAAAATTTTTTCCATAAAATTTTTTTTCCGCTTTTTACGATAGAAAAATTAGAAATATTACAGCTTTATTCCAAAAACCGCCGGTTTACTTTTACAAAATGTTGTCCTTAAAAATGTGTAGAGAAAACTGCCAGATTTTAAAATAAGCCAATATTAATAAAAAATTAACTTAGATACTTAAATAATTAAAAAGGGCAGCATTTTCAAGATGTATTTTTACAAATTAATACAGAAAGAATAAATTTTTACAAATTAATACAGAAAAAATAAATTTAATAAAATATTTGGAAAAATTGCAATAACTTTCTTTTTTTTCCACCGATTTTAAATGTAATAACAAAAAAAGGTGAAATCTGTAGGCTAGCTATGCTAATAATCGTTTCAAGTATAAAAATATATTCTATATATTTTACATTTCTACTATACATTAACATTACTATATTTCTATTTTTAAATTATGTGTAAAATTATTTCTAAAAATAAGATACAAAAAATCGTGATTTTAAAATAATTAAGGAACTTGTTCAAGAGACCGGACAGACGACAATCGTTTTTTTGGGGTGACGACTATTAAAAAAAAAAGCCATAAAATAAAAATGAAAAACTATGAAATTTTTGTAATTTTTTTTTCTCTGTAGGATTGAAAATTTTATGTCAAAAATTGTCAATGTATTTAATTAACATAATGATATTTATGCTCCAGTTTATTTAGTTTTTTTATATTTGAGTAAATTTACAATTTTATGTATAAAAATATTTTTATTGTATTTAATTTTAATGTAAATCTAGTACAGAAGATTAGATAAAAAATAGAGATCTTTAATCATACATGCTGTGGTAATGAAGTTATCGTGATTGAGGTATGAAATTAAGTATATTTTTAAAATAGATAAAAGATAATATCTTTGTCTTTTTTTAGTAAACAGTGACTAATTTTGAAATGCGTCCATACTTCGAAGTATTTCATGAGTAATGATTTTTTCCAAAAGAAATTAAAAGAAGATTATTGAACAAATAATTATGGCAGGGTATCAAGATTATTGAACAAATAATTATGGCAATTTATGGTGAATTCAGAAATTTATTAAAATTTTATTAAGAAAATAAAAAAAAAGTACAAAATTTATATTATTTTTTCCTAGTTAAGATAGAAATATTATTTAGGACAAGGTTATTTAAAACACCTGGTCTAAAGTAGAACTTCTTGTTTTTTTTTAGTAAATTGTTGTATACTATTTAATAATCTGCAAAACATGTAAAAAGTAAAATGCCACTTTGCCAATTTTTATGTCTATTTTTAGGGCCCATTGTTCATAATTAAAAAATTTGCTTTATTTTTACAGTCTTTTTAAAGAAAATTGGGTATAATTTATACCAAAAGCATAATATTAAATGCTTAAATAACATAGATAAGAAAAATTGTGAATTCAACTATACATTAAATGAGCATTACTCAATTTATAGACTAAAACTTAGAATTGAATTGAATAAAAGATAGAAAACATATTTATAATCCAATTTCTATAATTCATTTAAGCCCTGTTTACCTTAATTGTTATTTTGGCGCAACAGGAATTTCGAAATTAAGGATACCCTATATGAAAAAAAATTTTTTTAATTTAAAATATCAAAGTATTAGTAAACAAAAATAACCAGAAGCTTTTCATAACCTGACTTTCTTTTAAAAATATATACCAACAAATAATTTAGTAGTTTTTCTCTGTATAAACATGCTTTTAATTTTCCTGACTATTAATGTACAATCGATTAATGAAAACAAAATATTTAGAATGAAATTCAATAAAAAAAATATATCCTTTTAAAAACAAGCTTTATGCGGTCGCTTGTAAACAAACATACAACCACCATACTACTACACCACATAATATTCAAACATATACATCCAAATAAATAATTTTCTTTTTATCAAAAATTTTCCTGGTACACAAAACATAATTTATATTGATTCTCATATAAAATTCGGTACTGTCTACTGTCGGTGGTGTAGTGAATTATCGAAAAAAAGCACTCGTCGCAGTGTTTCATTTCCAAAAGACACAAAAAAGCTTTTTAACACTATAATTTTCCCAAGAAATTTTCATTATACTTTTCACTATTTCAATTTCGTGTTAGCCTTAATTGAAGAAGGTTCGTGTGTGATTCGTATTTTTTTTTAACTTCAATAAAAAAAAAAAAAAATTTTTTTTTTTTTTAATAAAATTTTATCAATTTTAGTTTTCTTTATATATTTTTTTTTTAAAATTATTTTATATATCAAAAGTTGTGAAAATTTTACATTTTCCGAATTAGTTTTCTATTTCTTTTCTACATTTAAATAAATAAAAAAAAAAATAATCAATTTTGTTTCTTTTAAAAAAAAAAAAGATATATATTTAAAAGATATATAAAAAAAAAGATTTATTTAAATATAATTTTATTTTTAATATTCAAATTATGCAATAATCAATCGGTTTTTTTATTTGTTCATTTAATTAAAATTCATTTAATATAAAAGAATTTTCTTTTTTTTTTTTCATAATAAGTAAAGTGAAAATTTTCAAAAAAAAAAAGTGAAAAAAGAAAATTTTTTTTTTTTTTTTGCATAAACATAATTATATGTATTTGTATATATAAGGTGAAAAAATAATGAAAAGCTTTTGTGTATAATAAAACCAACGAAAAAAAAAGGATAATAATTAATATAATCAAATATATTAATTTTAATTAAATATTTTTCATAAATATACTTCAATTAATGAAAAGATATTTTTTTGAAAATTTATGTATTTTATACATAATATTCAAATTAAATAATAATAATTAATTGAATACATAAAACTAACTAGGCCAGTCAGTGATCTAATTTAGGCCTATTTGTAAAGAGAAAAATCATTTTTCATGAAAATATATGACAAAAAATCTGATAAATATATATTTAATTGAAAATTGAAAAACTCCCAACATAAAAAAAAAGACGACATAGAAGAATTATTAATAATTTTTTTCTTTTTTAAATATAAATTTTTTTTAGCATAGCGAAAAAATTAAGTATTTAAAATAATATATATATATACATATATGCATACATTAATGACTGTGAATATGTATATAAATATTTCTATGTATTTAAAGTTTTTCGAAAAATAAAAGCTTATTAAAGAAAAATTCATATTTCGAAAAAGCTTTCGGGATATTTCGATTGAAAAAGTGTTCCATTAACCAAAAAAACATAAAATAAATTTAGATAAATATATTTTTTTTAACTTTATTCTCCTGTTTTTTTTTTTCTTCACAAATACATTAATAAATTTATTTTGATTTTTTTTTCCATTTCGAAATAAATATACCGATCTCTTTTTATTTTTAGTATCCTTTTTTCCTAAGCAATGTTCTGCTATGATTCTATATACTAGTTCAAAAACAAAAACAAAAAATACCAAATTGTTTATTGAAAAAAATAATGCGTGTAATTGCAGGATATTTTTATATAAAGTTTTTATTAACCTTTTCCAACAGAAACGGATATCCTTTGTCAAAGGTGTAGTTTTTACATCGATACAAGTTTTCCTTATTCAAATATTCTTTGAAACATAATTTTTCTTTTTTTACAAAAAAAACTTCCTTCTACTACAAATATTTCTATTTTTTTGTTGTTGTCATATATCCTTAGTATTTTTTTTGTATACATATTTTAAATATATACAATTTACTTTTTTTTTTTGTTGGTGGTGTTATATACCAATCAACCGACATTAACTAAAACTTGTCAATTAAAAAGTGTTTCAGTGTGTGTCAAATTTGACAAAGATTTATACGAGAGTATTAATTCAAAAGTAAATAGCATGCCCTTTTTAATGATTTTTTATATTTTATCTATTTATATTAGTTTAAGTACATATGAACCATAAATTAATTGATGTGCTTTTTTTTTTTTTTTTAAAAAAAAAGCTTATTAACCTCAAATTGAGATTTTAAATGATTTTTCTTAAATTAAAAATTTTAGTTTTTTTTTTTAAATAATCAGTTGTTTTGATTTAAAAAATATATTAATTTGAAACAATTTTTTTTTTTTAAACATAATTTTTCGAAATTAAAATTGTCAAAAATAATTTAGTAAAAACTATTTTTACATAATTATATATACATATATAAATCTTGCGTTAATTATTATTATTTATTAATATTATTATATATAGTTCGAAAATTCGAAATAACAACAGAAATTTAAAAATATTATAATAAAAAAAAAGAGAAATTAATTATTAAAATAATGTATAACACCTAAATACATATTTCATATATATATATATATATATATATATGAAATATGTATATATATTTATATTCATATATAAATTATGTGTAACAAAGTTCAGTGATGTTGAAAATATATTTTTTATTTATTTATTTATATATTTAGCAACGAAAAATCAACAGAATAAAATGAAAATTTAAGATTAAAAAAAAAAAATATCTTTTAATAAAATTTATAATATTAAGTATTTAAATTTTTAAGTTTAGTAAAAGAAAAAATACAGAAAAAAAAAATAGTGTACGTTAATTACAAAATTTGTTATTTCAAGAAAATTAAATAAATTAATAGAATTCGTTTAAATACGCACAAAAAAAAAAAAATAAGAAGTAATTATATTTGAAAAAAAAAGGATGAAGTGTCGAAAATAAAAATAAAATCAAGTGAAAATTATTAAATAGTATTTTCTGTAATAATTTTTAATCCCAAGTGCATCATAAAAATAAAAAGATTTATTAAAAATAAATTGAAGAAAATAATAAAAAAAAAAATTATAATTATTGAGTATTTAAAAAAAAAAATTGTAGATGGTGAATTTTGATGTGTCCTTTTATAAAGTGAATGTTGGCAGCCCTGGAGTGCCTCGGTGTTGTAGCGTGTACTAGGTAATTAATTTAAAATTTGTATACCAATATTGATAGTGTTTGCCCGACGGTGATAAACTTTCGTTTTCACCTGCAGGTGTTACTCTAATATTTTAAATTTTAAGTTTAGTATTTTTCGTGATTAAAAGAACCAACGAAATTACATGTTTCTAGAAAAAAAGATGTTCCACTTAAATTAATGTAAATATAGTTGATCCACAATATTTCATTTCAATTTAAGTTAAATTAATAGTATAGATAGTATATTCAATTTGAATATTGACATTTTCCCACAAGCGACATTTTCAAAATTTTACAGGAAACGGGAAACATTTCATAGTCCGTTTATTTCCTGTATTATATATTTATTAATAGATTGATTATCCACAAAAATTTTGTACAACAAATTCATTTGAAGAGTTTAAAGGAAATATGTTTTTAGTAATATTTACATTTTGTGTAAATCATTTTTAAAGTTGTCGTTTCTGTGCACGTACATGAAGTTTGTTATAGGAACTTAACATCTATATTTAAAAATATTTGTTTACTAAAATATTTTACAAAAATTTAACTTGACACTTTATTCTCTAAGCTGCATGTACTTTTGAGCACTATCGTAAAAAAATGTCCAGCGGTTCTAACAAAATCGCTAGGAACAGAACACTGGTAACAGGTGAAGATGTCCTCTAACTTTTTTTTTAGATTTGTGGTAAAATTTTCAAACTGAGGTTAAACATTTCATTCAAACTATTAGTTTATTATAAAAAGTGATTTTTAAAAATCGTCGGTTAATTCATTCTTGCGAGAACTTTTCGATATAATTTTATAACTTCATATTTTTCAAAATACTTTAACAAACTACAAAATTCTTAAATAGAGCCAAGGTTTATATGAATGAGTTTCCATTTTTACATAAATTTATAACTAATGAACTGCTGTCTTCTCCTTAAACTTAAATATTACATAAATTAGGTAGCCAAATAATTTAATTAATTAAATATGAAAAATTAGAAAAGTTAATTTCTATTTAAAAACATTAAAATAAATGGAAAAGGACTAAATATTTAAATTTATTTTATTTGGTTATAAGATAATTTAAATAATTTTCTCCAAAACGGGTCAGCTATATATTCCAGTGTCAAGGTTTAACCATTTTTTTTTTGTTTATTTACCCCGACAAGGAGTGTTCCGACAAAATTCCATTTAATTTTAATACTTTGGGAATATTAATATAATTTTTTTATACCCAAAAATTTAAAAAGTTTATATTTATCAGTTTACAAATTTATGAATTCATGAGAATGAATGCCATTAATAAATAATAAAATAATTATTTCTTATTTGCAATTTTATTAAAATGACTTTATTCTCAATGTTAATTTTTACATTACTATCTTTATGTAGTTTTATTATCAATATTCGTTTTGTTTAGATTCATTAAATACTTGTACTTTAATAAAATAACCAATTTATTAAGATAAATATTTTCTTTCATGGTGACATGATATTTCAATTGAATTAGCTCAATTTAAACTTAGGGACTTGAATGTGCAAAAAAAAAAATAAAAGAAATTAATTTAAAAATTGTCTAGTTTAAAATTTATTAATCTATAATAATATGTGATAGTTTTTTGAAAAAAAAAATAATTATAGTTTCCATTGCTATTGCTTTTTGTACGTATAATAAACACTGAATTAATGCTACTAGTTGGTATAATTTTGCTGAACTTAATTTTTATTTATTATACTATTAATGGCACCCATTAGCACTGAATGATATATAATCCTTTTACTTGTAGCTTTTTTGTGAAAATTAACAAATTTAAATTAATTCATGCAGCACTTTAAAAAATTAGAATAGAAAAATTCCGATATTACGACATGTCTATTAGTCATGCACGATAAAATCCTTAGGGATAATGATTGTGTACCGAAAGGACACATTCTTTATCAGCTATGGTGACACCATATAATTATTTATATATTTTTTTTTCTGGGTGGTATTAAAGATAAACTGATGTCATTCGTAATATATTGAGGAATTTAGATATAAAATTTTATTTTAAATTTTAAATAAATAAAAAACTAATTAAATGCAATTGATTAAGTTTTTTTTTATAGCTAAAATATTTTCGTTAAATAAATTTTTATAAATAATTTTATATTTTTTTTTAATAAATTTATTGTTTTTAAATGAAACTTGATACCTCATAATATATAGGTATATATTATATGTCATAATGTTTGAGCATAACAGAAACTTTCGTCTTAACTAGCGTTTGAATAAAGTTTCTAGTTCATTTAATTTACTCAAAGTGGTAACAGTGTTTTATTTTAGAGTGTTAAACAGTTGTCTATTTATTTTTTATGAAACAAGAAAAATTCAAAAACTATACGTTTTAGTCCTTTTTAATAAATCAAATGTTTTTTCAATATTTTGGTTTAAAATTTGGAAATTTTTTTTGGATATTTTTCGTTAAAGTGCAAATTTGAAAAGGAAAATTTCAATGTTTGTTATAAAACTAATTAATAGCAATTCATTATAAAATAAACATTGCTGCTTCAATAAATATGATTAATTTAATTTCGGTAAAAAATAAATTTTTCTTTAAATTTTATCCTAGTTTTTCATTTTGAAAATTATTTCTATACTGTTTTTTTATACATATATTTAACTATTAAATTTTTTATTAATTCTTTACGTTAATTAATTTAATAACATTAATTTTAATATTATATTAGGTAATGAAATATATGTGTTTTTTTTTTTTACAATTTAAATTCTAGTAAAAAATTTTTAATTTATGATCGCATACTGTTTTCTTTAAACGCTTTTTCTAGCAATGAAAAAAAAAAAGTTTGGAAATTGATGAAAGTTTTTAGTGAAAGAAAGAAAATATTTGTTTATTTTACGCATTAAAAATAAGTTTAAATTACTTTTCTTCGAATATAAATGAATTTACGTTGAGGATGGAAAAAAAATTATATTTCGGAAAAATTCTTTTCTAGTTCTTTGAAAAAATCGAAAAAATTAGAATTTCAGAAATATAATAAATTTTTAAATTAAAATTCATTAATTTACAATAAGTAATTCTGTAAGGACGTTTACTAAAAAAATAAATAATTATAATTATTAAAAAATCTGTATTTGATTATTACAATATTATATTTTAATTTTGAATAGGGGATGTCGGGGTGTGACGGAGTTGAATCAGTATCAGCAGAATCAACCGATTCACCATATGAAGACCCCAATTGTCTTAAAGAGAGAAAATGGTGGTGTTTTCTATTATCCAGTATATTTACATTCTTGGCTGGATTATTGGTTGTACTGCTATGGAGGTTATTTGCGTTCATTTGTTGTCGAAAAGAGCCAGAATTATCTCCAAACGATCCAAAACAGAAAGAACAAAAAGCCTCAAGACAAAACAAACAAGAGTTCGAAGGAACTTTTATGACAGAAGCAAAAGACTGGGCTGGTGAACTTATATCCGGTCAAACAACAACAGGCAGAATTTTGGTAAGTTTTCATTGTATACATATATATAAAAAAAAATAATTTAAAACATATTCTATTATAAATTAAGCTTTGATATCCTTAAAAAAATGTTTTCTTATATATATTTTTCATAAGTTATATTTGAAAATTATTAATTCTAATCGCAAAAATTGCTAAATTACTGAAAATCATATATATCCTAAATAGTTTGTAACACGAAACCACCGCAATTGAAAAATAAAACATAATTTTCTAATTTTATTTTCTAATAACAAAGAAAAAAAAAACAAGGAAAATTATTTACCGCATATAATATCCTTATAAGGACTATTTACATATACAATATTTAAAACTAAACAAAAAATCGATTATAATATTTACTCTCTAAAGCATATAAAAAAACTTATTAATTTTTCTGATAAATGTTGATTAACTTACTAAATACATAAATACATATATACGGTACATAAAAAAGGAGCTTAAATAGGAAATAGCTTTAAGGAATCGTTGGCACTTTTTAATAAACTTTCATTTTCACTTGAGCACATATAATTTTTCTTGTATTTTTTATAACCTAACAAAAAACAAGTAGAAGGAAATTCCGATTACGTGCACGATTGGTTAAAGAAAACAAAAACAGGCTGTAATGAATAGTAATTTACATTTTTTTTTTTATATACCGTATATAAATTTCTGTATAGTTAAAGGACTCATATACATAAATTATTTAAATAATTATATATGTATAGTTATATCTATTTGTAATTAGTATGCGGAATGGTATAATTATACAATAGTTTTTTTTTCAGCTGTTACTAACAATTAAAGGACAATGACATGAATTATATATATAAAAAGAAATATAAGTTTTTTTTTAATGTAGTGTCTGACTTAAAATTAAATTAAGATTAATTTACACGATTGTATAAGCAAAAGTCTGAATGTAATAAATTAAAATAAATTTGTTTTTAAACATATAATGTTTAATGACATTTCTCATATCTAGATTTAATATTAATTAGTAAATTAATTAAATATTAAGTCAATACAAATCAATTAACTTTTTCAAAATATGTAAGCTATTGAAAATTTTCACATCAAATTTTTATAAAAATTTTTGTCGACTGAGTTATATTTTGGCTCATAAGCAATTTTAAGTTAAGAGCAGATATTTCTGTTCCTGCAATCCCTTTTTTGATATCACGTATAGTTTTTGAGATATTAAGTAACGTTGGTGCATTTTTGGAAAAGAAAAAATTACATAAATTCAACAAAAATGGCTGCAAGTCTATAAAACATAATTTATATTCTAATTTAATCACTGCTTAAAATTTTAAAAAACCGTAATAACTATTTTTATTTAACTTTTAACTTCAAAGTCATTATTCTTAAAATTAAGTCAATGACATATGTGCCAAAATTGCATTCAGTTGAAAGATTGCAGAACTTAGATTAATTTTATTTTTCCAAATTTGAAGGATCAATAAAATTTCACTGATTTTTCATTGACAGTAAAAAATAATGAAACATTTATGTAAATTTAACTACTTACAAAATTATAAAAACTTTTAATTTCAATCAAGAAAATAAAATTATTTAACTCAAAATAATTCTTATATCTTTAAAATCTAAAATGTAATTTATTCAAATAAATTTAATTCTTTAAAATCTAAAATTTTTCACAGAATATTGGTGGCTTCTTGGCTACGAATTATTATCTTTATTCCGTTGTTATTGTACACGTACAGCCTTATCAGAATTATATCGATAATAAATATGTCATTATAAAACTTTTAAGTACAATTTTATAATTCTAACCAAATTGAGGCAATGATACTTTGTAATTATATATTAAATATTGATTTTTTTTACTTTAGTTTTATGCTAATACAAGTATTAACATATAACTACAAGAGTGAACAAATAATTATAAACATCTTAAATTAAAAACAAAAAAATTAAACAAAGCAATACGAGCTATACTAGGTAATAATGTTTTAAATTAGCCACTATATCATTTTAATAAAAAATTACAAATTATTTTTTGTTTTCAAAAAGGCTTCTTTCTATTTATTTACTATTTAAAGTTTTTAATCTCATAAAGCCTAACTGAAGAATAACACACTTTCAATATTTAGTCCTTTTCTTTAAGGCTTGTATTTTATTTGACCTGAATTTTTGAATAAATTTCCTTGTTTTTCTGTTTATATTTATGTTATATATTTTATAAATTTTTAATAATTATTGTTGTAGTCATTTTGTTTTATATTTATGTATAAGAATTTCAAAATCCGACAAAAAAAAAACATAAAAAACATGTTATTTTTCTTTTTTATCTATTTTATTAATGCAGTGGCACTTGACATGCGTATTAAATCCTTATCAACAACACACAAATACATAATAACCCAAAGAAAAAAAAATAATAATAATAAAAACTTTATTTTTATTCAGGGGATAAAATGAAAATTTAATTTTTTCTTTAAAATAATTTCCTTATATTTTATGAATTCTGAATAATATAATTTAAATTAATTATATGTAAATTATATTCATATGCACCAGCATAAATTCATTTATGTTTGTTAAGAAAAGAAAAAATATGTATGTTAAAATTGAAATTAATATGCAAAAGAAACTAGTTACAAAAAAAAAATACCATAAAATTTATGCTGCTGTTGTAAATTTAGGAAAAAATATATATTCATTTTTAAAAGAAAATTTAATATTCATTTTTTATTTTTGTGTTAATATCGTTTTAAAAGCAATTATATTATTAACGATGAAAATTGTTTTTCACTCCAATTATTAAATATTTTCTCATTAAAATTTACTATATCAGATAAAAAATAAAATGTATGCTTTTTTTTGGGGCTAAAAATTAAATTATTTTCATAATCTGTGATAATGGAAAATTTAAATTGAATTTTTTTTTTGTATTATAATTTTCATTATTAATTATCTATAAGGATCCTTTTTTTCTTTGGTATATAGGTGACAGTTGCCTAAATCGTAACACTATTTGTATTCGCAAACTAAATATTTTAAATTTTAAGTTTGTTGCTATGATCTCATTAAATTTTCTTAAGGTTTTTTCGGACTTAAAATTAAGCAAAAATTTTACAAGCTATGTTAGACTATTATTTGAAAAATTTATTTTATTAAAACTACAGGTAATTAAATATTTTCTAAAGCATATCTTAATTTGAGTCTAGTTGCCTAAATTGGCATAATGTCTATTCCCAATTATTATCCTTAATTGTACCATTCCGTTTATTATCCGTTTATTATCACTAATTGTAATTGTAACTACAATAAGTTGTTGGGTGGTACGAATTAGAAAATCAGGTTCCTAAATTGTATCATTTGGAATTTTTACAGAAATACTACTTCTTTCTTTCGGTAAAAAAGTAATTTTTCGAAATAGAAAAAAACGTGAAAACTTTAAGAAATATTTTGCTAAATATTTTGAAGTAAAATACCGGAATACTGAAAACTGATACGATTTAGTCAATTCTCCCCTAAATAATAAAAGAATTTTGAGGACAAACAAATTATCTTCTTTTTTTTTGTAAGCTTGAGAAATTTGTCATATGTTAGCTTAATTATGTTATACTAAAAATTACATTCAATTTTCTTTTTTTTTAAATCTAGGAAAAAAAAAGAAAATTCAATTTTCTTTTTTTTTCCTAGATTTTAAAATGTTATATTATTGAAAAATCAATAATAACAATAACTTAAAGAATACTTTTTTTTATTATTATTTTTGAAAATTAACGAAATACGTTGTTAAGAATAACAAAAAAAAAAATTAATTTGTTTATTGCTTTTCTACTTTTCGGTATACCGACACAGAAGGACACAGCTTGTATTATTTTCTTTTCCTCTTTTGAATGCAGTGAAATTAATTGAATTGATATTTTAGATTTTCTTTTTCTTGATCATTTTTTTTCTTTTTATTACAAATTTATATATGTATACAGATTTTAAAGGATATTGAGAAAAGGAAAAGTATTTTCTTTTTACATTATATACTCTTTTTATAAATTTTCTATTGTATTTATAGCCACTTAAAAAAATATTTTTTTTTTTATCTGACTTTGGACATTGAACAACATAAGAAAAAAGGTCCTTTAATATTTTTTTAGAGATATTTACCAAAAGCAAAACAAAAAAAAAAAAAATGAAAAAGAAAATGTAAATTTATTTTAGATGCTTATATATAAAAATATTGATAAAATTCAATACAAGACCCAATTTCGTCCTAAATTAGCTTAAATAAACCATCGTGAAAAATCATATTTTCCGATATTTTCTTTTGGTATACATATAAAACGAATGCCAATGTAAAATTATGAATTATGAATAAATTGAATAAGAAAGAATTTATATTAAAAAATTTTCCATTTCATTTCACAATTTTATAAGTTTTGACATTTTTATTTTTAATTTAACTTTATTTTATGTCATTAACAGAGTGTAGTGTACATATTTATTTACTAAGAGTGACTACGAAAAATTTGCTAACATTATTTCAATTATAATTAATCTTATATATTTTTCCATTACGTATACAATTTATTATGCTCAAATATCATCTTTAAAATTTAATCAACCAACACCAAACACATTATTTCATGTAATATTTAATGTAAATATAGTTATGGGCATGGAAAATCTTTTGTTTTTTTTTTTTTGTCAACCTTATTTTAGATAACTGGAAAGAAAGATTATCTTTACTAAGATAATAAATCGATTTTACGCCTGATGATGAAGAAAATTTTTTTTATCTTAAACCATATTACAAAATTTTATTTATGGCTTAAGACCTTCAATTTAGAACGAGAACCAAGACCATAACATTGACTATATTATATTTTAAGGAAAACTCAAACTGTTACTATTATACAGAATTTTATTATATTTTGTCTGTATTTGTGATATTAATGAAAAATTTTGTTATTTTCTGACAAAGAAAATAGGTATTATTTCTTAAAAAAAAAAATAACAATAAAAATCATGGAGAACACGCAAGTTTATAGTCCTTTTCTTCTAAAGTAGAAAATATTTTTTTATGTCAATGTAATTAAATTTTCTATTTTTAGGTTAATTCGGTCCTTTAATTTTAGGGTAGAAAAAAGTACGTATATATATAAATACTGTATAGAATTAATTTTATTATCATTGTTAGAAACTAACATTGAATTTTCAATGGAATATTTATAGAAAAACATAATCGACCTTCTATTAAGTTAAAAGTATAAAATTCTGTGGAGGATTCAAAAGTTTACGTTATAATTAATGAATATAAATGAACCTAAACGTAAATTTTGATTCGTCATTTTGTCACAAATAACCAATTGTTACACAAAAATGACTTTTAAATAAGAACATATTATAATTTCTAAATATCATCGAGATATGCCGATTAAATGATTTCACTAAATATTTAATTTAAATGTGTTAAATCCTTGAGTAAAATTAATAGTTCAATCTGCCCGTGGAAATAAATTTATCCGTACAGATTATATTTCTTTTATAATTTTACTAGTTAATAATGTGTCCTGATTACTAATGATTTTCACTATTCTATCTTTCTGTATAAATAAATGGCCAAAGTTAAAATACTGGGAAAAAAATTGATTTTTCTTATTTGTGCCGAAAGGGATTCGTCATAACACAAAACTACAACTTATACCAGCACCAACAAAAAAAAAACTAAATCAGAAATCAATATTTGAAAAGTTTTGAACTCAATTAATGTGTCAATAAATACGTAAATCTGATAATGTGAAAATCTTCTTAATAAATTCATTCTTTCTTCTATTTTATTTGCTTTCCAGTTAATAGAAAACTTTTTGAATAAAAGATTTAAAATTGTTTTCAAATGGGAATAAAACTATGACCTAATTTCTTGATATTTTTTTTTTGTTCATTTTCTTATGTCATAAGGAAAATTTAAAAAAAAAACTTATTTATTTTTTAAAAGGCAAAAATTAATCTGAAAATGTATAAATTTTCTATTTATAAGTGAAATTTTTATTTGTTAACTTCTCTTAATTGCCACTTTAAATGTTTTAATCAATTGCTCGTTAAGAAATTCATTTTAATAGTCGATAAAAGTAATAAAATTGAATAACCTACATTGTAGAACAGTGGTTTTTCATATAACTACTTCCTTTTCTATAACAGCGATAAATAGAATATCTATTTTTATTTTGCCGATAAGTAGTTTCTTTTTGTTAAAATAAAAAAATACTATAAAATTCTTTATTTTATGTATATCCTTATTATTGTCTATAAGATTTTCATTTCAGTAGTTTTATTTTGTAAAATTTATTACCTAATTATAAAGTTAGCTTCATCCTCCGCAAGATATTGTATGAAATATATACACGTATGTATTTTGGTGTTAATATCATTCGTTTATATCTTTTTCTCATAGTCTTCCATAAACTGTTAAAAATACTGAATCTAGATATAGTACCTAATTAGCTTGTTAATCAATTCAGTTTCTGACAATAAAACACAGATAATTTAAAATGTTTTGAAATTCTGTGTCATGCAAGTAATGAAGTCCAATATTTCGGAAAATGATATCAGAAATTGAAAGTTTGCAAGTAGGGACACGTCATTGGAGAGTGTTTAAGTTCTAAGTATCAAATCAGGGTTTATTGTAATACCCGGATGTAGAGGGAATCTATATCAAAGTATATATTTTTTTCTAAAGTCAAGAAGTTTCAAGACTTAGAGCTGCGGTAGTTACCTAATGCTGAGTGAATGGATTGCCGTACTTATTTCTATTCCAATTGTATTTCAAAATAGTTTAGCATAAATATACAGATTATTTATTATATTCGATGTGGTCTTAAATTACATTTGTCCATGAAACTACATATTTTTTTAATTCCATTGTCTACATTTTACGATATAGTTGCATCACGCACAACGCATTAATGTCAATTATTATTTATTATGTTAGAAAATTATATGGCAATCTGCTGTCGTTTTCACGTCTACAACACAAAATTTTATCTATTATTATTGTAACGATTTTGATTATAATTCCATTATAGTTTCATTTAATAGCTTTTAAATTCAAGAAAACTCTCTGAATAAAAATATTTCTGGAATATTTTTTTTTTTATATATTTATATCTTTTTATGATATTTTATTTGTGTTGGTTGAAAAATAAAGAAAATTGGAAAATTTGTTATTTATAGTTTTTATTTTATTGTTTATTTTAATTAATTTTTCATAAAGTCAAGAAATTTTTATTGAGTTTATATATATATTAGCTCATTGTTGGGTTTCAGGAGGAGCACAGTTTGAATTCTTAAAATTGACTTTTTTGTTTAAAAAAAAAAAAAAGAAAAATAATTAATAATAAATTTCGTCGATCGTTAATTAATTAATTCAGTGGGAGTTCGTTTTTATTAATATTAGTTCATTCATTTTATAATTTTTCAGTATGTTGCCAAAATTAAGGTTTGGTTCTATCAAATTCTAAACAAAAAAAAAATATTTTTTAATAACTTTAAATATTTACCAAAATATAAAACCCACCTAAATTCCAAAAATTATTATTTTTATTTATTTTCAAAACTAGCATAAATAAATCTCACCATAATGAATTTCATTAAATTAATTAAAAAAAATATTAATAATTTATTAAAATACATTTGCCATTTCGTAGATTTTTCTTCTCTGGATAAAAATTTAATTATTTGATCGAAATCGAAATGTCCTTTTTAAAGGTTATTTAAACTAGGAGAGTCCTTGTTATTTATGAGAATATGTTTAACTAAAATCTCGAAATTACATATTTAAACAAATAATAATATATTTGAAAATAAATAAAGTTATGTTTATCACGCTATTTCTTAATAAAAAATATATTTAATTAATATTAGCTTATTGATTGTTGTATAGTTTTGTCGTCCTTAATATATTAATAATTTCAATATTAAATAGTGTATTTTTATGTAAAAATATTTTATTGCAAATTTTTGGGAAAGTGTCTTTTTGATTATAATAAAAACATGAATATAAAATTTTATAGATATTAAATCTTCATTATCCTCTTGCCTTCCTAGTTCTTATAAAAATATTAATTCGACCATTTTTGACTAATATTTTGTTATTAATAAAATGTCGCTAGTGAATTAATAAATTATTTGAATAATTTGCACAATTGTAGATTTTTTTAATGACGATAAAAATTTAAAAAAAAAAAGTTTCTAGTAGATTTAATTTTTCTAATTTTCAATCAACATAATGGAAAACTTATGCTAATCTCTTATATTGATGGCGCCCATAGTTTGTTTTAAGAAATATTATCCAAATTATAGTAAGTCATAGTTTCAATTAGAATTAAAAGCAAATTATCCATTATAGTCTTAAGTAAAATTGCCAACAATATTAAGAACAATCATTACTTAAAAATATCCTTGAATATAAGACTGTAAGAAATAAAATTGCCATGGATTATAATGATTAGCAAGTTATTTTTAATTCATGTACTTTTATAGTGACATTACCACAAAAAAAATCTTATAAAACGTTTAATTTAATCAAGATTTATTAATGTAATTTTATCTATTTTAATATTTATTACATTGTATTTAGTATTAAACGCCACCAGATGGTACTTTTAAAAAGATAATTAATAATATTGATTTGTGATATAGAAATAAAGGTCATTTAATTGGATTTGTTTTGTTATTCATGTACTGGAAATTATCAAAAAAAAAACCCTTCAATTAGTGAAATATAATAAATTGACAAATAATAAAAAAGAAAAAAAAAAGTTATTAATCGTTTTTTGAAACAATCTAAAAGTTTTTTCTTATTGGTTTGGCAAGAAAAACTTAAAGAAAACAGATAATTCCAAAAAATAAGAAAAGAAATTCTTATTATATATCCTACATTTTATGTTGCTGAACCAGTCTTGTAATAGTAGGGGGGTAAACTTTTCTATTCGAAGTTAACTAAGTTATAAATACAAGTATTAATAATAAAAATATGAATGAAGTGATTATAAACCTGGTAAAAAATATGAATAGTTGAAGGCATAATTCCAATTTTCACAACTGTATTTCCATTATTTTGGTGTAATAAAAGCTGTTTTCACTATAAGAAAAGTTATGATTAAGCATTCCAAGTAAAATAATTATATTCAAGGAGGTGTCCTATAATCTTCATTAAATTATGGCGTCAGAAAACAAAATTTAATTATAAATCTTTTATTAAGAAAATTACATTGAAAAGAAATATAAATTGTTTTTTAAATTATTTAATTTAATAAGAAAATTTAACAAACTTTTTCCAAGATTATTGTTAAGTTTTTTATAATTCTCTTAAAAAATATATTGTTTTTTACTGTTGAAAATTTTAATGGACTATTTGTGAAGAATTAAATAGAAAAATACTTAAAATAAAAAATTGGTAATATTTTGTTGTAAATCACTTAGAATTTTGATAGCGTTTGCGCGAATCATAAATGTTTATATAAATTTATTTTAAAAGCTTTTTTTTTTATTATAACACATATAGGAGAAGAAAAAGGTCAATGAATTTTCATGATTGATTTTAAGAGTCCTTTATTTTAAGTGGAAATATGTAATAAACTTGTTTTAGATTAATTCATTCAATTATTGGAATATAATTTTTAAATTATATTTTATAAGTAAAGTATAAAAACATATCAAATTCATTGAATTTATCAGTTTTGCATTAATTTGTATCTCATAGATTGTTTCTCAAATAATTGAGAAATAAAATAAAATTTTCTATTTTATAATTATATCCTTTACATAAATTAATAAAATTACAAAAATTTATTTGTACGTATATATTCGTTGAAATGAAATTCGTTTTATGTTGATATTTATTAAATTTTTTTATTGGCGAAAATAATTTAACATCTTGTAGTAATACTACTTAAAATTTATTGACATTTTTACGTAGAATATTTTGTTAAATCTGCAAAAGACACAAGTGGAAAATTTATTTTTTATTATAAGTATATAGATATTTTTTTAGAATATCAAAGAATTTCGTTATTTGTGCAATGTATAAATAATTTTCAAAGAAATATTATAAAAAAAGGGATATTTTAACATATCAAATAACCTCAATCATCTTATATGGTCCCTAAAGTAGCAATTCAAGTATCTTCAACTCATCAGTTTTCTATATAAAATTACTATCATTTTTACCAATATATTTTTTGTTGTGTTAAAGAGATCCTTTTTTTTTTTGTTTTGTTATAAAAATAGCAAGAAAATATTTTTATAAGTGTATAATATTTTATTAGTGTAAAGAAAATATGTGTTTTTTTTTTGAATATTTTCATTTTGTTTATCTGTTCAAAAAAACTAAAACTCTTAACGATGAAATTTAACACTGAATATATTAAAAATATTTCAAAGCTTCTTTAGCTATAAATTTTAAGTGAAAATTCTTAGAATTTTTTAAATTGAAATGAGAGTCCTTAATAGTTTTAGTATAGAAGTTTTAGTAGTAAATTAGTTTAGGTTAAAATATAGTAGCTTGCATTGGTAACACATCGAAATCTTAATGGTTTAACGTAATATGTTATTTAAGAATTCATGGAAAATTAATTGATCTGAGGTAGTATTCTATAAAGTGACTGTCAATTATCAACATTTCTTTTAAAATTTAAGATTATTTTATTTTTTCAATTTTAAATATCTGACAAAGTATTCCAATTACTTTACAAAATTGACACTCAATTAATTTCGTTTTTTAAGCATGTTTAATGTTTGCCTACAGCAGCCATCCAACATTCCAAGCTTTCTTCATCATATTAGTTAAAGTTTTGTCCGGAATTCAAATTAAATCTAATATCCCTATTGAATTTTATTAACATTGCTATAATTTTTTATATTTTAAGACCACAAAAATACATAAATATCTGTTTTTATGGTTTCAGATACACCATACATAACTATAAATATCTTTCATAAATAACCCCACAAAATATTTTTAATATTTACGTCATCTCGGCGTGACTCCTTATACATATATATATAATATACTAATAATGAATTTTAACTATACCAATAAATAAATTTTCAATAAATAAACTTTAACAAATACTTAATTTTCTTCTAAAAATTCTATAAATTTTAATGGTCAACAATCAAATATTTACCTTATATAATTTATATTATTTATTCCATATACATATACATATGTATATATATATATAAACTAAATAAATATAAATATCGAAAATTTATCTGTCTTATATTGAAAAATCTATATATACACTTATTTATATATACACAAAAAAAAGTATCCTTTTTGGAAAAACACATGTATACATATTTCGGAAAAAAAAATTATAATTCATTTTGTCTCCATATCCTTACTATAAATTTACAAGTATATAACACATTTCAGGACTAGAAAGAGAGAAAACAAACAAAAAAAAAACATGTATTTGTGACCTACTTTATTAGTTTTTTTAAATCCTCTTGGAATTTATTATTCTATATACGCACATAAAACACACACACATATACACAAAAACATTATTTTTAATTCTAAACTCAAATCCAAGAAAAAAAAACGAAAAAAAAAAACGAAAAACTGAATTGTAAAATCTTATACATAAAATTTTCTGAAAAAAAAAAAAAATAGAAAAGAAAAACTTATGCGTTTTCCAAAATAAAAAAAAAAAAAAACAAAATTTTCATCTCTTTTTATATAAGATTTACACCTATACATATATATTTGACGTTGGTACACAATACTTTAGTTTTATTATTATAGATCACTGTATTTGTGTGTGTGTGTATTTTTAATAATAAAAAAAATCGAAAAATTCTAACTTTTTGATGAAACAGGACAAAGATTTTTCATAGTGTAAGAGGTTAGGGAGTAAATCTCCTGTGTATCAACATTATAAGAAAAAATCTATTTTCTGTGTGAAATTCTTCAAGGATAATATGTGTTTGTAGCATACAGTTTAAAGAAAAAATAAAAAGGACTCCCTTATTTAAAAAGAAAAATATAATAATTTTTTTTGTGCGCGTCAAAAAAGGAATTTGAGTACACAAATAAAAATGAAAATTTTTGGTTTTGTTTCTTCTTTGCGTTCATCTTTACAAAAAAAAAAAAAAAAAATTTTCCTTTTGTAAAATTTTCATTCTTGTTATTAAATTTTTCTTGGTTTTTTTTTTTTTTTTAATGGTGTTAAAACACAGAAAGGCTATATTTTTTTTTAAGTTAGATTTTATTATTGTTTATGTGTTGGGGTATTGTAAATGTAGTGTTAATATGTATACAAAAGCTATAACTTATACATTATATTATAGATATATTAAAAATATGTCGTCTACCTCCATTTTATTTTGGTACGTGCTTAAGAAAATTTTTATTTTGTTTTTAACAAGGATAAAGTTTTTTTTGAATATATAAATAAGAATATAACTAAAAAAAACAAATTCTAAATTAAAATCTGGAGTGTGTTTAAAGAAATACATTTCCTTATAGTTACATGAATATTTAATATATGTATACATATTTGCATAAAATTATAAAAAAAAAAACCTTTTGTTCTATCATGGATAATAATTTTGCACTCCACTAACGACTCTCACTTGGTATTGAATTTTTTGGCGACTGAGTGTCGCCTTCAAGAATTAGTTTCATTATTTTTTGTTTGTCAACATAAAAACAATCTGACACTATTTTAGATTTTTCATGAATTTAATTTAAATCTAAAATAGTGTCAGATTGCAATTTCGGAAAGAAGGTTTCGAAAAAAAATTGATTTTCCTTAAGAAAGTAAGATTCTATGCCAAGGGTTAATTGCTTCGAAAATTCATATTTCTAAGTATTAAAAAAAAAAGATTATTTTGAAATCAGAAAAACTGATAAAATTTGATCAGTCTGTCTGTCAGTCTTCCAAATAATTAATCAAAACTGTTATTTACTTAGTGTAAATAACAGTTTTGATTAATTATTAATCAAAATTATAGTCAGCTAAACTATTGGTAGTAAAAATGATGGATATTCTAATTTTGTATAAAAATACATAATTCGAATTTTCTTATTTATTGGTTGGCCGATAAATAAGAAAATTCGAATTATACTTATCAATGATAATTTTAAATTCATTAGAAATTCTACAGATACAACAGAAAGTGACAGACAAACTGAAACATTGAATTTAAAAGTTTCACCAAATTAGTGAAAAGAATATATACTTAAAAATACTTTCTTGGTGTTAGAAATCTTCAATTTAGTATATGAACATACGGCAATATTACCAAAAAAAATTATTTCGGTTATAAATTTCTTTCACAATTTGTTTAAATGAAAATTGTTATTAATATTGACAGGGTGACAAAAAGGGCATTTGTTTTCTCCTCTTTGTTTCGTAAATTCATTCGTCGAAAGTTCAAAATTTTAATATAAATCTAAAACTTTTAAATTATTATTGTTAGTAATAAAAATGATTGAAAAATTTTAGTTTTTTTTTAGTTTTCTCTTGGCTATTATTAATATTTAATTATTCAAATAGATAAATATGGAGGAAATTCGCAATTATTCCAAGCTTTAGATAAAAAATGATAATTAAATATTTGGAGAAAAACCTTATTGAGTCGGTCCAGAAAAATAGTCCAAAAACAAATAATTGTTTTTTTTAGATGAAAACAAGAAAGAAAAATATTTATATTTCCTATTTAACTTAGTAAAATTAAAGAATTTTTCCAGTAAAAATTTTTTATATATGCATTTTATGTATCTATAATAAAGACAAAGATTTTTATTCAGCTAAAAAGAAGCTAGCTATAACAAATTTTCTATTCAACACAAGCATACATGAAAATATACATTAATTCAACAATGCGAAAGAATTTAATTGGAAAAGTTGATGAAAGTTTTTAGATTTTTTTTATATGTTAGATATTTGTTAGATTATCTTAACAAAGTTATTTTATTGAAGGACAAACTATTAAAATTTGTTTGTGTATGTCAGGATTTTAGAAATTAGAATGAGTTAAAATTATAGATGTTCATTGTATGAGTAAAAAAGATTTTTTTTCTTATGTTATTTTCTTTCTATAAAATTTTAATTTATTAAGATTGAATTAATTCACATATTTTTTTAGTGTAGAATAAATGTAATTAAATTTAATGATCAAAAAAATTATATTTATAAGTTGCTCCTGTGGGGTGTATGTATATTTAGGGCATATCAAGTTTACAATGTGTAATAATTTTCAGAGTTAAAGTCTTAAAAAGTGAATATTTTCTCACATTTCTGTTGCAAATATTATACGTTTCGAAAAATATGTAATAATGTTTTAGAATATTTAAAATATAAATTTAATTAACAAGAGAAATAGTATTTTTCAATGATTGCGATATTCTTGTCCTATTCAATAATCATTTTCGATTAAAATTTCCTGTATTCTTAACCTTAAAGCAGACATTTCGTAAAAAGTTTTTTTCGTAAAAATATAACTACGTAAAAACAAAACGTATACAACGCATTTTTCAAAGGAAATTTATTGAAAATTTCAATATCTTATTTAGTCTTAACAAAAATCAGTTAATTAATTCAAAATTTCACTATATTTTAAGCTTACTGAAATATGAATTTATTCCATTGAGACACGTCTCGCAGGACTACTATAATTAGCATGATTATACTTTTTTTCATGGAGATCAAAACTCAAGAATTTAAAAATCTACCAGCATATTTGTTTAACGTTAATTTGATTAACATAATTTTTGAACTTTTGCTCCATAAAAGTTGAATTTTCCAAGGATCGGTGAAGGTCCAACGATATTTAAAGTAAAGCTGTGGTTTGAGATGTGCGCTCGTGTTTACGCCTGTTTCATATAAATGTATTTCCATCATCGTTAATCCCATTTTACAAGTATTTTAAAGTTACACTAGAAACTAGATAGTATGTAATCCAATTATTAAAATTTTGTGGTTTAGATAGAAAAAAAAAATCCATTTCTGTGGTCAATTACCGTCAAGTGAAAAATTTCAATATTATAATTTTTTCTGCATAACACAGATGATTCTTTACCAAAAAAAAATGCATTAAAATTTTAATTTATATTTTCTGGATATATGTATGCCATAAAAATTATGATTATTTTATACCGATTCTAAAAATATGTTGGCAAACATAAAAAAAAATCAAATCCCTGTGAGAGGTCAAAAAAAAAAAAAATAGATACAAAATAATATATATCTTATTTGGCAATATGACAAAATATTGGCAAAAATATTTTAAAAATTCCATGTCCCAAAACTAGCACAAAACAATTTATGAAATTTTAAACATAAATACAAGAAGATTGCATATAAAGCGCATAATTTAAAGAAAAACAACCTCAAAATTTCCTTGAACTCATAAATAAATATAAAAATATTATAGTATATGTAGTTTAGAAGAGCATAGTAGCAATGGGAGATAAAAAATGATAGGAACCATTTTATATTGTTTATAACAATAACCAAACATGCAATTTTACCAAAAAAAAAATTATGCTGCGCTTTATGCTGGTGAAAAAAGAAGTAGAAAAAACGAAAAACTTTACAATTTACTTAATAAATTATAAGAAAATGGTGAAATATAAAAAATCAAATGAATTTCGTTGCCAAAAATAATTGAAACAATTTAAATTGAAAAAATTTTCTTGTTTTTGTTTTTTGTAAATATATCAATGAAGAGAAAATTTTGGCATTAAAAATATTTTCAACTTAATTTTCAAAAAAAAAAAAAAAAAGAAGAAGAAAATTACGACCGATTTGTAAAACGTTTTTAAATGTTCTATAATGAGAACAAATTAAGAGGTATTAGATAAATATATTAAATTTAAAGATTTATAAAAATCAATTATTTCATTATTTAAAAAAAATTGATTAATTGAATTTCTGAATCATATCGAAATATTAAAAATGAGGAAATATTTTTGTAAATCTAAATATTGTTTACGACCATAAGAAAGTTAATTCTTCAACCTAAACTCTAGATAATAATACAAAGTCGACAATTCACGATTGTTCAACCTAAACAAAAAGTATTTACTCAACAGACTTTAAATTAAATCATTAGCTTGAATTAACTATAATTTAACTGGCATTTAGTTAGTTATCTCACTGCTGCCACCAGATAACACTAAACGCTAGTCCATTATTTGACTCATAGGTTTGTCTTTGTCAAATCAAATCAACTCACTTAAAATTCCATTTTAGGAATATCTTCCACTTCTTAGTCTATACCTAAATATGGAAAATATAAAGTGAATAATAAAGTGATGATTAACAATATATTTTGTTTAAAATAACCAAACAATCTGCGAAGTAAAAATCGGGATTTTTTTTAAAAATTATTTCAAGGAAAATTTTACTTTAAAAATAAATCAAGTTAAATATTTTGAAAATTACAAGAATATTTTGTGTAACCTTAAAAAGCAAAACATAAAATTTAATTTCTAAAATAAAATAATTAATCATCATGTTTTATAATTAAGCTTTTAACTTAAAAAAAAATATATATACATATTTTCATAATTTTTCTCACATTATAATTATTATTATTATTATTTTTTAATTCGTAGATGTTTTCTTGTTTTTATGAATTTTCTGTTAAATATACTAAATAGAAAAATGAATGGTCTTTATATCAGCTGTTTGTCATTAATTATTTACACATAATTCAGATTTATTATTAAACAAAATATTAGTTTCTTAAAAACTTTATTATGCTTGACTATAATTCAAAAATTTAAGTTTTAACTGCTGTCATAATTTTTTTTAAAAAATTATTTATGATTATTTAATTGTGTAAAGATCGGGGGTGAGTTTCCGAACCAATTTATGGTTCAGAATCAATCCATATAGAACGAAAAGTAGCGCCAAGGAGTAGCAGAAGTAGTAATGATAGAAAACTTTGATATTACATTAAGAAATCGATTACTGATTGTGACATAACTAATATTATGTTAACTTAAGTACAAGTAATGTAGCATATCAGTAATGTGATTTTTAGATTAAGAAATATTTTGGCAATTGAGATAATTTATTCGAACCTAATCCGCTGAATTAAGACGTTGTGAACCGCTGTAAAATTTGATAAAATCAATATATGATTAAATATATTTTGTAAAGCAACACCCAATACATTTGGACTATTTTGTCACGTATCCATCAAATTTTACCCATCGACTTATATAAAAAGTAGGCAAATACCTGAGTAATAACTGAGTACTCAATGACCGAGTATTGGACACGCTATCAGCGATAAATTTCGTTAAATACTATATTTCATATATGTATTAAAATTAAGTAGTATTCCTGAAAAACTTATGTAGTTCTAAGGTGGCTTAAGTGGTATTGTGCTAAGCTGTGGTGCATTACGTACTAGCGTCAACTGCAGTCCGAGACAACGACTGCAGTTGGCCTAAGTTTACTCAGTTTTAAATGAGTACCAGTAATAAAATAACAATAAAATGTAATTTAAGATAAAATGTAATGCTAACAAATGTCTCACTAATAAAAGCCATTAGCTTGTTGCAATTAAAAACTTACTTCATTCTAAAGAATTTCATGGTTCGGAATCCATATAAAATTAGTAGGTCTAAATTGCAATACAAAAATGTTAAAGAAACTTCAAGTGCGGATAACTCAATATTTGGAACCCTGTCCAGTAGAGTGAACAAGGGAAAATAAAATAAAAACGTTAATTGTAAAATTTTCGCTATGAAATTTATGGAAATCGAAAATGATAAAAATCACCGAAAATTATATATTTAATATTTTCATAATTGTTTCAAGTGTACAACAAGAGATAAATAAAACATTCAATTATTCAAAGCCACTTAATCATTATTCAAAATTTCAAAATTTCCATTTATTTATTTGATTTTCATTTTTCTTATTAATAGCAATCAATAATAGACCCACTTTTATACTTTTACTTTAGGTTATGTGTATTTTGTACTAATTTTAAATATTTATTTATAGAAAATTTTATTTTAAAAAAGAAAAGAAAAACCAAAAAGAATTAAATTTTTTATACAAAATATATAAAAATCTTGTGTGTAAAAATACTATTTATATCAACACAAAAGTGTAGATTGAAACAAAAAGGAAAAAATGGAAAATCCATTTGGGAAAGTAAAGAAAAAATTGATAGAGAGGCAGAAAAAAAAAATAAGTTTCTGAGTTTTCATCAGAGCACATTGAATCGTTAAAATGTATTTTCATTTTCAGAGTTTTAGTTTTTTTTTTTTTTTTTTTTTTGAAGAGGTTAAAAAGTGGATGATTTTACGAGATGATGAGGAGCACTTGAGACTCGGAAATGATGTCATTGTGCGCTACAATTTTGTTTTTTTAGTTACCATATATACATTTAAAATATATTAGCGTAAAAAATAATTTTTTTTTTAAGACGGCATTAATTTTGTTGTTTTTCTTTCGTTTCGGGTACGCGACTAATACAAAATGAAAATTTTGTATTTTGTTAAATTTTGGTGGAAAAAAAAAAAATTTTATGTGTGAAAAAATAAAATTTTTATATAATAATAATAAAAGAAAGTTCAAGGAATTTTTATTTTATTATTTATTCGTGGAAATTGTATATAAAATTCATAAATATAAAAGTTTTCCTTGTGATTATATTCATTTTTTTTTTATGTCGATTAACAAAATTGTATGAATTTTTTGTTTGTTTGTTATATTTTTTTTGTTGTTTTTTGTGAATCAAGAAAGAAAACACAATTTCAATGACCACTTATTATAAACTTGGAAAATTTTATTTTCTGAATAGCTGCTATTTAAAGTATTTTGTGGAGAAATTTATATGACAGCTTTCTTTGTTATTTTTAAAAGCTTTAAAAACATTGCTGGATAAAATAACAATTTTCGGATTATTGTTTTAATATTTCTAGTATCTAATTTAAATTTTACCAACTTATATTTTACAAATTAAATAACTTAATAGATGTTTATATCATTTTTCATTGACCAAAAATTGCAATGATGTTCTGGAAATTTTCCATCTTTATACCAAATTTTTTACAGAGACTGAACCGAAACAAAAATCCGAATTCACCCCTTGGCAAAAGTCAAATTCTATGTTAGTAAAGTTAAATTAAAGTTTTTCGGTATTTAGTTACTAAAACAATGACTAACACATTATGTTTGTTCATCTGTCTGTAAATATTTCACAAATTTTCTAATGTGTACACATTTTTAAGTTATTTTGCCTGTGTAAAATAGTCAACATTTTTAAAAGAGTTAACTAAATATAGATGGAAAAGCTTTGTTTTAAGTTTCTATGTTACACTAGTCAAATTTAATGTTTCGTGACTTACATTTAGATAAATGCATATATATTTGTATTGTAAATATAAAAAAAAGACTAAAACAAAATGGATTCTTTGATTTAAATAGACTGCAACTGTCATTAAAAGCTTATAAATATGAAATTACTGAATAATTTAGATCCAAGGCATTTTTCTAACAAAAATTTAATACCATTAACATAATTTAAAAAAAAAAATTATGTACAAAAAAGGTAATTAATTAATCACCACTTACCATGACATAAAAATTTCGATTTATTTCATAATTTTTTTGTTGTTGAAAATAATCAATTATTATTTTATGTTGAACATAAAAATTCTACAACGTATACACAACAAAAACCCATCAATTACAAAACAAAATTCAATTAGTGGACATCAATCAATTTTTGGTATTATAGTAAAATGTGTAGTAAATTAAAATAAGAATATACAAACTTCGAATGTAAAATACAAAAGACATTTGGTATAATTCAGCACTTTCTTAAATTATTGCTGGCCTAAGCACATATTATAGAATGTAGTAGAATTAAATACAAACTTTATAGTAAAATTTTAATCGATCAAAATTTCGGAAAGTAAATATGATATTATAAATCTGGAAGGAAAGATTCATATGGACGTGGGGTCTAAAAAATCTATAACTAATTTTTAACGTGAATACCAATTTTAGAAAATATATTCCTAAATTAAGGTATAATTATGATTCTGATCGTTTAAGTTAAAATATCGTAAAGAAAAATATATTTTATAAGTTATAATTTTCATTTAATTTAATTTAACGCAAAACAAATAAACTGACAAATTTATAAAACAAAATTGTCTTAGGTTAAGATTGTAATTAACTAGGCTAATTATGGAAAGAAGAGTGGACGTATATTATATAACAATTTCAATCACAGTTAGTGTTATTGAGTTTCCCTAAAAATTGACACCAAATAAAATAGATCAACAAGATCACACTGAAATTACACTTAACCAAAATATTGTTAATAATTTTTTAAGAAATATAATTTTTGTTACCATTTTGTTACCAGATCGGTATATATAGAAAACTGTGGAGAAAACTGAAAATAAAACGAGTTTAACATAATGGTTGGAAAAATGACATTTAAATTCTTAACATGACTCAATTCTTAATTAAAAACTTATTTGAATTCTGTTTCTCTCAAAATTTAGTATAAAATGTCGAAAATTTGGCACAGAATTCGTACCGTGTTTTGTCAATAAAATTTGACATAAGTAAATAAGTTCTAAAAAAACAGTGAATTGTTTTACTTGAAGTAAAGTGAACCAATGCGAGGCAAACGAAATTTTTTACATAAAATTACTACCAAAGTATTTTTACAAAAATATAATTGTCGTTACTAAATAGCTATTTTCAAATTTTAAAACAGAAATTAAAATATTCAAGTGACTGTAAATATTGTGTTCGTAAATCGTTTTGCAATTAATTTTAATATTTTCATGTTTTTTTTTTCAATCTATTAAATAAATATTTTTTATACATTCCTCATTAAATTCAATATTCATTTTGGCAAATTTCAATAATTCATAAAAATAAATAAATAAACATAAATTATTTATAGCACGGGTCAGTGGCTTTAATGATTTAAAACAAAAAATATTTCAATTAAATTTATGTTTAAGAAAAATTGAGTAAAGTGGAAAATTATTGTTTATTTATAATTTTTTTTTTTTGTTTATATATTAAATTATATGAGAAAGTTTTACTTGAACTTGAATTTTAATTATTATTATTATTATTATTGTAAACACGAAAAATTCTAATTTGTTTATTTTATCATCAATATTCATGAAAACATAAAAATATATATAATCCAAAGAAATATCTCAAGTGGTTGTTAGTAAATATTTGGAAAATGAAATTTTACCACAAAATAAATTTTCATTTTATTGAGTTTTCAACAAATATAAATGAACATTTTTCATTTTCTATTTACACAAATAACTTTTAAATAAAAAAATATTTAATTGAATTATTTATTTATTTATTTTTTAAAATTATTTATTAAAAAAAAGTAAGTTGAAGATTTTTGGTAAATTCCAATCATAAATTATTGAAATTTAAAAAAAAATGAAGTTTTTAAGTGATAATTTATATATTTATTAGACTGAAGAACATTTGGGAAACCTTAATAAATTTTAGTAAACTCAATTAGTCTTGTTGTCATTAAGATTATTTTCACTTAAAAATTTGGAAACCATATAAATTTACAAGATTAAAAGTGCAAGATATTATGGCAATTAAAGTAAAAGAAATAATTTGTAGAAATCATATTTTCTAATTTAGGAACTTGATATGCCATATTTTATTTATGCACTTAAAACCATAAATTGTTAAGATTTAGAGCATTTTTTGAAATAAAGAGAGTGTCAAATGAAGAAATATTATGGACGATTTTATTTGACAGATTTATGTATAAATGAAAATTGAATAGCCAGCATATTAAAATCACATAAGTTTTATTGCTTTTTTCCTGTTTTTTTTTTTTCAAAATCTGAAATCTATTTAATCAGGTTCTGCATTTCTGTTTAACTGTATGCTATTGAATGTTTATATGACAATACTGCTCATTCACAATTCCAGCAAAAATATAATTCAATTTTTGGAAATTTAATTAGATTAGATTTGAACAGGGTTAGCCAGGCCTGTTATCTCATATACTACAATGACAAGTAATTTACCTATTGTGGTAGTGGCCCTATTAACAGCATTCACAAACTTGAAATTTTTAACCATCTTAATTTATTTTGAATCTTTGGAGATGGTGTTATAATCCCAAATAAGAAAAACATATCTGATGCAGAATTTGATTAAACTAAGTGAATATAAATTCTATTGTTTTTTCCATTACATAAAGTTATAAGCGAGTTTTTTATTTGTTGTGAAAAGTGTATGGCAAAAATATTATTATTATTATTGTCTTACCACATGCAGTTTTATTTAAATTACAAAAAGGGTTTTTCGTAGTTTCAGTATTTTTATGCATAATCATAACAGCATAATAAAATACTTAATAAATATTTATGTATTATGTACAAACCAAAATATAATCGCACCATTAAATAAATTCATAGTTTTTATTTCTATTTCTTGCTTTATTTTTTATAAATTATTATTTTTATATGAATTTTTATTATTAAACTTTTTTTTTTCAAAAAAAAAAAACATAAAAAATGTGAAAAAAGTATTTTCTTTTTTTGTCAAATATATTTTCTTTATGTTATTATGTATAAATTTTCTATATTATTATAATTTTTCAAAAATAAAAAATAATTAAGAAAATTATGAGCGCACATGAAAATATTCACGCTAAGTGAAAATTACATATTATTTAAGTTTTTCGGTCATTAATCAAAATTTTTATATCCTAGAGAAGAACAAAAATATTTTTAGATAAAAAACATTTTAGTTTTTTTTTTTTTTTCTTGTCTAGTATAATATTTATGTGCATGTATTATACGATTAATATCGTATTTTGTCTATGACGTCATAGATAATCTTTATATATTTTATATTAAAAATACTTGGCGACATTATTTTAAGCATGTGATGAATATTTTATATAAATAATTTTAAAATTAGTTTCTTTGTGATATAAGAAATGTTTTTACACCCACAAAACTAATATGTTTTCATTTTGTTGTTGTTTTTAAACTAAAAAAAAAAATATCTTATACAAAATTTTACCGCGAAATATTTAATATCATGAAGTGATAGCCTCTAGAAATATTTTAGTGCAAATAAGAGGATTTCTATAAAGTTTCATTAAGCTTTACTAAATTAAATATCTAATTGTTTGTCTAATTAACTCGTTAATAGTTTTTCAGTCCAAATAGAATCTTTGAACTGACAACGAATAGCATGCATTTACCAGAATACAATAGTTACTGTTAGTCATTGGAGTTACAGCTCATGAAGAGCCTGTGCATTCCTTAAAGGTTAAATGGTCTGATAACAATTTGAACCTAATAATTTTATATAGATTACGAACTATAAATTTCTTTTGTAGTAAATAAACTGAAATTGCAAAAAGGCAATGTCTTTATTATTGAGCCATTTAATTTTAGCAAATGGCGTTAACCGATGCCATTTTATCCAATCTTAAATTACGTTTTATTGTTATTTTATTACTGGTACTCATTAAATTCTGAGTAAACTTAGTCATCGTAGCCTTGGACGAGAATCGAATATAGTTCCTAGCACTCTACAGCTTATTATACTATCAACTAAGTTCAGATAAGCCTCCAACATAAGATAACTACATTCTATTTGAGAGGGTTTACATAATAATCTGTTAAGCTGAGATAAACCTTAACGATCACACTATATCCTGAATCTTAATTAATTTATTATTTTGATAAATTTTTTTAATATTCTGAAAAATGTTTTCCAAAAATATTATGATCAAGTTTTATATATAATAATAATAATTTTAACCACACGTTCCTGAATCCGGAAATCTTAGTTTTAAAACTATAAAAAATAAAATAAAACGTTTTAACAAACAGTGGGGGATTTAATAACAGAACACGCTTGTTTTTATGTTCTGCACAAATCTTTAAAAAAGGAAATCATAGTACACAAATATAATTTAAATAAGTTTGACTTCCAACATAAAAAAATAATAATAAGTTTAACCTAAAAATATCATTCTTTGATCTTAAATTATTTACATTCTATTCCCAAAAGAACCATAAATTTACAATTGAAATTCTATAAATTTGAAATATTTAGATATAAGTCCAAAAAAACATTGTGCAAAAAAATTTATATGATTTATACATAAAGACATGCTAAAGTTATAACTTTTATGATTTATTTAAGTTTAGAAATTTTCCTTTCCTATTTAAGTAGACTTACACGAACATTTTTTTATTAAAGTGCTAAAATTATGAGTATACTAAAAAAAATTTTATGCTAAAATTACTAAAATGAAAAACTTTTTTTTGGTGGAAAAATAACTCGTTTTGCAGAAATAGATTGTGTAATAAAGTTCAATAAATTTTGATTACCGATTTTTTAAAAAGCCTTATTAAGTAAGATTTAAAAATCTAAAGCGGCACAATTACCTCGTGACGAGGTAGCTTCAGCTCTCATATTGTTGCAGGGTGGTAAAGTCAACCACTGTTCGGAGTGAATTAAAGTAAAAGTACATCAAAAGTAATAAATTTAACCCAAAAGTACGATTCGTGGTCCAAGATCAAAACGTATTACTTCGACCATAAAAGCCAAGGCACTTAATTGCTTTATGAGATCGTATAATGACTACAAGATCCAAAATTTTAGATATTTTCCCTCTGTTTTAATTATGTTATTGGTAACCACTGTTACTAATAACATAATTAAAACAGATTTCCAATAATTTTATTTTTCTTCAATTTTACATGTAATATCTAGTAAAATATTTTATATAGAATGTAAATTATTTAAAGCTAAGTCTAATCCAAACTTCAAAAATTCATATTTTCGTTTAATAAATTTTTCAAATTTTAATCTCTATTTCTTAATTTTTATAAAATGAGAGTACAAATTCTAAAAATCTTTTTATTTTTTTTTTTTACATAAATTCCAAAATTTCTAATACAAAATCATAAAAAGATATTCTATTAAATTAAAATTTCAATGAAAAATAAATCTGCAATTTTTCATTCAATTTTTTTATTTTTCATTAAAAAAAAAAAACCAATAGCTAAGCATGTAGAAAGATGAAAAAGATTATTCAAGAATGCAATTAATTTGGAATTAGTCTGTGGATACTTAAAGGATAAAAATCTTTTACAATAATTTTTTTCTCGTTATTCTATATAATTTTTTTTTTGTCGTCGTCGTTAATTTTTAATATGAAAAAGTTTCAACCTTTTTATGTCCTAAGGTTGCAATTTTGCCTAAAAGCAAAAAAAAAAAAAAGACGAAAATGTACAGAGAGGGAATAATTCATAAAAATTTTCATTTTATCTTTTTTTTGGCAATTTTACAATAAATTCTAAAGAACTATCTTATAGATAATTTCCAAAATAGAGAAGAGTAATTGTAAAAAAAAAAAAATTGAAATCACTAACCTAAATTATTGTCATATGAAGAAAAAGAAGAGTATAATTCTTTTTAGGGATACTCGCTCTATATACGTATATAACAATATAATTTCGACAAATTTATTAACAAATACAAATGAATAAACTAAAATTGCTGATTTTCAGTACAATGAATTTTATAGATAATTTCAATGAATTTCTAATTTTTTATTTTTTTTTAGTTTTTGGTACTACATGCATGATTTCATGTTTTGCAATATTCTACAAAAATTTCATAAATTTTGGGTGGCAACATAAATATTTTAATGCATAAATTTATAATTGTGCCAAAATACTTATTTTTTTTTTGCAATTGAAGCATATTAGTTTTAATAATTCGTAACTAATATTTCGCAAAAAAAAATAAAATATCTGTTAATTATTATTCAACAAGTTAAAGTGGAAATCCATTTAAAATTAAAAAAAAATTGCATGTTAATTAACTCGTAGTAATTTTGATTATTATATGCACTTGATATTTCAAATGATGTGATATAAAATTTTCAAAGAAATAATTTATATAATTTTTGTAGAAATTTTTTTCATTATTTTAGATATAAATTGCTAAACTATATTATAACAAATTTACTATGTAATTATAAATGAAATATGAAAACCAATTGGAAAAATAACGAGAAATTTTATTTGCTTTATTTTTTGTTCATTTTAATATTTTCGAAAAATTGTTAATGGAAATGGGAAATTACAATATTATTGAGGTAGAATAAAGTTTTAAGAGGGTTTTTAATATTATATGAAAAATATATCTAAGTGAGTTTATGTACTTGAATTTATTTTTAAAATAGTAATTTTAATAGATAAAGTATAATTGTCAGTTTGTATACAGATAATTAAAAATTATGTAAATTTGAAAATATGTATTAAATGAAATTACTAAAGAATTTTTTATGCTTTATAGATAAATAAATATCTGAGTATGACTTTAATAAAAATTGAGGGAATTCATGGTTTAACACTTAATATGATTTGTATAAAATTATGTTCAAATAAATGACTAACCTAATTACGAACGTTTTGAGGAATGTTAATGTCAAATTCAAATTCATATTTTAAAATTTATTAAATGTATAATTGGTGAAGAATCGTTTTAAATATAAAATCTAATATTTTTTATTATTCTTTTACAATTTCAGGTGGTGCTTGTTTTTATTCTCAGCATTGCATCACTTATTATATATTTTATTGATGCATCAAACGAAGATGTCGAAAGATGTGAAAAATGGAGTAATAATACAACACAACAAATCGATCTCGCATTCAATATATTTTTTATGGTTTACTTTTTTATACGAGTTAGTTCCAAAAAAAAATTTTCTTTAATATATAATTTAATTATTTATTTACATTTTTTAAAATTTTATTTCCAGTTCATAGCAGCGTCCGATAAACTATGGTTTATGCTAGAAATGTACAGTTTCGTAGATTATTTTACAATACCCCCGTCCTTTGTATCAATATATTTAGATCGGACATGGATCGGTAAGGAAATTTACTACAACGAAATAATTTAGAATTTTAGTTGTCCTTTAAATTTGATATTATATCCCTTTTTTCCTCATTTATCGTTTTAAAATTACTAAACTTTTGTATCTTTTAAAAACTAGTTAACTTTATAAAAATTTATAAAACATTTATATAATTTTAATTGCAAATAAAAATTCACAATATACTAATTCTTTACAGGTCTTCGATTTCTTCGAGCGCTACGTCTTATGACTGTCCCAGACATTTTACAATATTTAAATGTACTGAAAACATCGAGCTCTATACGATTGGCTCAATTAGTTTCAATTTTTATATCAGTATGGTTAACAGCAGCCGGTATTATTCATTTGGTAAATTCATTTTTATTTATACGATTTTTTTTTAAACTCAGTTCTTGAATGTTAGTAAAACTATCCTTTCCAGAAAATTATAAATTACGTTATATATAATTTGGCGAAAAATTTTAAATGAAAAATATATTTTTTTATAATAATTTTTATTATAAACAATACAATAATCAAGCACTGCTCTCAAATTTTGATTCTTATAATCAAAATTTTCAAAAACGAATTTTCTAACTTAATTACCTTCCAGTAAGCTCTTCAGTTGTTAATTTTTATATATCTTTAAATTTAAATCCCAGTAACATTTTAAAAGGTTTGACATCTTATTATATAAAAAATTTGCCAATAAAAATATTTCTGCACAACTCTATACTTGTATTCAATTTATAAAAACAGTGTTTTCTTAAAACCTGCTTTCAATGAACTGAGCTCAAAATCAAACTTTTACAATTTTTAAATAACATCATTCATATTTTTTTTTATAAATTTCTAAATATTTTAGCTGGAAAATTCTGGTGATCCAGTCGATTTTCAAAATCCTCATCAATTATCCTATTGGACTTGTGTCTATTTCCTAATTGTGACCATGTCAACGGTAGGATATGGTGACGTTTACTGTGAGACTGTATTAGGAAGAACATTTTTGGTTTTCTTCTTACTCGTCGGTTTGGTAAGTTTTATTCTAAAAATTAATTAAATTATTTTAAATTTTTATATTAAAAAAAAAAAATAATTAAAATATATAAAAAAAAAAAATTCAACGAGTTAAAATGCTGCAAAAAGATAATTTAAAAAAAAAATAGAAAAAACAATTATAAAGGAGATAAAAAGTATATATTAATAATTAAAATGGCGACGGTAAAAATTGATTTCAAATATGGCGACGATAATATAAATATAAAAAATGTAATATGGCGACAATATTTATAAGTACCAAAATCTACTATATAATATTCTTGTTGTTACTATCCTATTTTCCAAATTTTCTTAATTTTTTTTTTATAACATATCAATGTGTATTTGTAGGTGTGAAGTTTATTTGTTTACAAAAAAAATTAAAAAAAAAAAAATTATATAAAAAAAGGACAAAATAATAAAATAGGACAAATTTCCTTGACACTACTACGTGTTATATCTAAATTGTTAAATTGGCATAAAAAATATATGTAAATATATATAAATTTAAGAAAACATAAGAAATTATTATAAAAAAAATTATTAAAAACATAATTTTTTTTTAATATTCTATGTTTTCTATTAATTTTTAATATACTTTGCTTTAAATTTAATAATAATAAAAAAAAAAAAAATTAATTTTTTAATTTAATTATTATATTATTATAAAAATTAAAAAAAAAAATATTTTAAGATTTATTTGCGCTTTAAATGTATTTCTTTTCTATATATATTTATGGCTAATTTATGCTCGCTACGATTTCCTCTACTTTCAATTTTAGCTCACTTACAGTGGACTCTACAAACTAAAATAAAATATTTGTATGATCAATTTTTAGAAATTAGTCAAATATAAATTGAAATTAGTCTACTTATACGGTCTTTTAAAGCAATACGTTCGAGCTATGCTTGTTGTATGATCACGGTAACAATAATTATAACGACCGTGGCGAGCATAAATCGGTTTTTACTATTAAATTTTCTTATGTAGCTTTTGAGATATACAAAAAAAAAAAAAAACACATTTTTAATCAGGAAAGCGCAAATTTATAAATTTTATAAAAATTTATATTTTTAAGGAAAATGTTTTTCGTTATTTTCTTTTTTTTTCTAAAAAAAAAATAAATTATTTTATTATAATAATAATTTTTTTCAAAAAAAAAAAAAAACAGTGTTAAATTTTTAGTCTTCGTCTTTAAACATAAAATCTTTTTGTTTTAAACATAAACGATTTCGGTTTCAGTTAATTTAGCTTAAAAATAAATAAAAAATAGTTTAATAAATTTAATTTAAAATTAAATAACAAAAATAATTGAAAATTATGGGTGAATGAGTTTATAAAAAAATAAACAAATCTCTTGAAATTAAAAAAAAAAAAACCAAGCATAAAAAAGTATATTTTTTTAGTAATTTTTATAAAAAAAATTAAAATTAAGAACAAAAAAAAGAACCAATCTTAAAACCTGCTCGTTAATTTCGTTCAAATTTTCAATATTTTCTTTTCAAAAAAATTTTTTTTTTATTTTAATTATTTAATTTACAAAAAAATATTTTATTTAATTTCATTTTTCTTTGCTAATGTTGTTTAAAATAATCTTTTTTTTTTTGAAATTTATAAATTTTTAAGAAAAATTAATACTTTTCTCGTTTATGTACACACAAATTTAATATTTTGGGAAAAATTTTTCTGGAAAAACGAATTTTCATTAACGAAAACATAATTTTATATTTATGGAAAATTTATGATTTCCATTTTTTGTGTAAAGGAATTCGCTTTGACAGATAAATTTTATAAGAAAAATTAGTGGGTACAGTAAACTAAATTTTAAGGATATATTTTAGTTAAATGTATGTAAATATCCTATTTTTTTGTATTAGAAAAACATACATAAATTTTTTTTGCACTATTTTTAATTTTATTTGTTAAATTAGAAAATTAATTTAGTAAATTTTTATAGTTCCCTTTAGTGCTTACAACAAAAAACTTCAATTAAAAATGTGAAATTAGAAATAATGTTAAACAAAATATAATTTCAAGAAAAATAAGAATTATTTTTTTTTTAAATTTTAGCTAATTTCTATTTTTCTTTTTTTTAAAAAAAAAAATCTTAGATTTTATTACATTTGGATGCTTAAAAAGCTTTCAATGCTTAGTGGTAATATATTTAAAATAATTAATTAAAAAATTCGAATATAATTATTAATTAGTATAATTAATTCAAATAAACTTATTAGTATAAGCAATAAGGGACAATAATACGTAATTTTCTTTAATTACATTTTATTCAAAAAACATGAAACTTAATTTTAAGTTTTGGTAAAAAATTTCGTTCACTATTTTAACTTCATCACTGAAGTTTAGTTAAGTATAAATTTAAATAATTAAATTTTAAAGATAATTTCATATATGAAATTTATATGTCTATGATATATTAAAATATTGGCTCTAGTAAACACTTTATGTAATATTTTTAAGTGTAAACTATAATTTTAATAATTTTGTATCTGTGTTAAACAATCTTTTCTCATAGTTGATCTGATATAGTCCGTAAAATTAATTGGGCTACATCTACGTTTAAGCCGAGCTAAAATCCGTAATTGTAATTTCGAACTATATTAAATCGTTTAACAAGAACACATTAATAAGTAAATAAAGATTATTATTTACGAAAAAAATCACTAGATTCGTTAGAAAGTTGTACAAAAATATGGTATATTTAAATTTATCATAATTTATTATATATGTATATTGTTTAACATTATTATAGATTCAAATTAGTTTTGACAAAATGCATGAATTTATAATCAAAAAAATAATTATATTAAATCAATATAAATCATTATAATCTAATCATTTTTACTTTTATCATAAAAAAAAAACTATTTAATTAGGCAAATTATTTAATTAAATATTCTAAAACTTTATTATATTTAATTAATTTAGAGAAAGCAATCCAAAAATTTAGGTCAATTCTCAATCCAAAAAGAAAATATTTGAATAAAACAAATAAAAAATTCCAAATTTATTTTTTTTAAAAAAAGAACACTATTTTGTTGTGCATGAAATGCTGGCTGCCGCATACCAAAAAAAAAAAAACTTAAAAACCATAAACTTTGTCTTATATAAAAAAAGCTTATTTTTTATAGTATTTATTTTATACATTTTTTAATTCTATTTTTTTTTTAAACGAATTCCAAAAAAAATATGGTATATATCATTTATTTTAAAGCCTAATTTCATTTTTATAAATTTATTTTGTGCAAAAAAAAAAGTCTTTAAAAATAAATTAATGTTCTTCACTCCTATTGGTATATATAAAAAAAAATGCTTTTATAATATACAATCTTTTTAGTATGTCATATCTTTACCAGTAAAACATAAATTTCTACAAACTTTAATTTGAAAAACAAATTAAAAAAAAAAACTACACTGAATAATTTAAACTAATCAGTGGATAATTTAAATAAATGAATTCGAAATATTTATATAAAAAAAAAATATAATTAAAAACTATTTTTGACTAGGTAATAATTACAATAATTTTAATTACCCTTTAAATATAATGCATTTTTTTTTGCTTTATTTTTTTTTTTTTACGAACATAAAAGTTTAAAATTAGCTTTTTCATAAAACATTAAAAATTGAAATTTCTTCTTATTTACAAAATATTTAATCAACAACTATCTTATATATATATTATATTATAAAAGCTTAATTTGAAACTCTTTAAATAAACATAAATTCATATTTCATTAAAAAAAAATTTCGCTGCGTTTCATTTACACACAATTAAATTATTTATCAAGTACTTAGAGATTATAATGTCACACTTATTGGCAAAACTATTGAATCATAAACCTAGTCATTATTTAATTAAAATTTTAATATTTTTTTTACAAAATAATTATTGTACCTTACTATGTCTATTTTTTTTTTTATAAATTTCTAAACATCAATATTAAAGTCACCATAGACATGTTTTTATTTCATTAACTTATACTTCGAAAGTACTTGCGAATAATTTCTTCATGTGAATGAAACACGACTATTAATTAATCTAGAATCAAAAAAATTAGCTTCGAAAATTACATAATTTCAGATAAAAATATAAAAGTTAAATTCTGTAAAACTGAAGAAAACTTTACTTAAAGAGAAGAATATATATAGTTGGGCTAGAATATTTTGAAATATTCTATTATAAGGATCAGAATTCTCAAAATTTTGGAGTATCGTATCTTTGAATAAATAATCAAATTATTATTATTTATTTTTTTTTGTATTTTATAATTTTTGAAAATATCCCATTCCTTAAACTATAAATTTTAGGCAATGTTTGCCAGCAGTATACCGGAGATTATTGAACTAGTTGGTAGTGGTTCGAAATATGGTGGCGAACTGAAAAGAGAACATGGAAAGAGGTAGACAAAAACAAAAAAAAAAAAAAAAAAGAAACATAAAATTAAAACAAGCACTCTTAAAATTTTATTTAAAAAAACAATACCAAAATTACATAAAAATGCATTACTTTATTTACAAAAAAAAAAAAAAAGAAAAAAAGAAAATGCATTTTATTCTTTTAAAAAATACATAGCAGACATGATTCTTTCTTTTTCATTTAATCCTTTTTCTCCAAATTTTCATTCTTTTTTTTTGTTAAATTTTCATTTGTATTTTTGTATCATTTTTATTTTTTATTTGAAAAACGAAACAAAAAATCTAAAACGACGAAAATTTTATTTTATTAGTCTTTAAAGAAAAGTTCAATACTGTTTTACTTTATAAAAAAAAAACGAAGAAAACTTTTACAGGAAAATTTATAAATAAAACTTAATTAATTAGTAAAACATAGTTAGGGACATGAAAATTGCATTTAAAAGCCCCATAGGTTCATTTCGTATATTAGACATTCGATAAACTTTAAATTATTGAAATTAAAACAAAAACAAAACTAGAATTAAAGTATGTTTTAATTAATTTTGAATTTAATAAAAGTTAGAAAAATGAAAGTCCATATATCTGCATTTATCATCTGCAAAACAAAATAATTTAAATTTAAAGTAACAATTATAATTAATTTTAATTACATTTGTAACATTAAACTTGTGGTAATAACTATTCGTCAATAAGCGAAATTATAAAAATTACGCGGCTGTAATTTTTATAATTTAAAATCCAATATTTTAGTTAATTTAAAATTGATACATTTTAGTATTCACAGTGTTATATTTATGGTATAGTACTTATGTTAGACTCATAAGATTTGATAAAAAAAAACTTTATTTTAATTTCTATTACGTTTAAAAAACGAGTGAAAAAACTTTGAAAAAAAAAACTTAATATACTGAAATAAATTTTTAAGATTTTTCCGAGTTTAATTTGCTATTAAGACCCCATCTTTATAATTTACTTTAATAGATTTACTATGATTAATGAAAATAATTACCAAATTTTAAAATCTATCATCAATGTGTAGCAACTACATCAATCAATTATGTATCAATTACTCCACTTTTATAAATTTCTAGAAAGACAAATTTCCTGAAAAATTAATTTATCTAAATTTTTCTTATGAATAAAATAGAATTTTACAAGAAAAATTCATTTAATATTGAAATATAAAATATCGTAAAAAATCTAGTATATTTATGAAAATTTAGAAAGTTTTAGTTTATAGATTGTACTATAAGTTAATTATTATATATATTTATTAGTCTGTTGCCCCTCATATTCCAATTCCTTATTATTATTTTTTAATTAAATTTAATTATATTTAAATTCGTGTCCTTTTTGTCTGCCAGACTAATCAGAATTCATTTTTAATATCAAATATTTTACAAAATAAATATATATTATTATTAAATACAAAATATCAATAACTAATCTCATAATTTAATAAAATTTTATTTAATTCTTTTTTTTTTTTTTAAATATGTAATATTAATTATTTGCACAAAACTTTATTTAAGTAGAAAGCAATCAAAAATTAAGTTTTAGTTTAATATTAAATTGTAGACTAAGAGCTATATTCAATTGAAAAGTTATAAAAATTTTAATTTTAATATAAATTTGACAAATTATCTCTTAGTCTGCATATAAAATTGTAGTTGAAAATTTTAATTAAGAAATTACATTTATTTTTTAAATTAAATTTTAATTAATAATTTTTGAAATTCTTAAAAAATAATAAGAAAATGTTTAATCATATTAATGCCATATATTTATGTATTAGAAATTATAAATAAGTTTCTTAATTTTAATATCATTTTTTATTCTAATTATAGTTAAATTTTTAATTTTATGTTTTTAGTTAAAGTATTTGAAAGCAACGTAAGAAAATTTTATGTATATATATATAAAAAAATTAATTTAATATAAAATTGAGTTTTGTTATGAAATTTTCTTATAATGTTCAAAGTTTGAGTTATTTTTTAACAAATCTAGAGCTAGTTCGTTAAATATTATGCTAAAATGTTTTGGACAACAACAATAAAAATAAAGAGTATATTACATGAAAAGTAAGCTAAAATAAGGTCACGCATTTATTGCTAAATTGCTCAGATAATTATATAATATCATCTATATATATATATATATTTTTTTTAATTTTTTATTATTATTTTTTTGATATTTTAGAATTTTTAATAAATTTAATTAAATTTAAAAATTAATCATTAAAATTATATGATCCAATACACTCATACCCTTAAAATTACATTAAAATTAAACAAAAATTCAACAATTCGACAAATTATTTTTAATAATTTAAAGCACCATATTTTTTTGTGAGATCAATAATTTTTTTAATTCGAATAGTATATTTTTTATCATGTGATTTCAAAACGTTAAGATAGCTTTTACAAATACCAAAAAAAATATTAGGGCTGAAGTAAAGTAAAACTTTTACAATAACTCCTTTTGTATTTTTTTATAATAAACTAATTAATATCCACAAATTAAATGTCGTTTCTCAATCTTTCTCATTTTCCAATTTTAGTACCCAATTCTCACTATTTCTTTACGGAATTTTCAGTATTGCGTGAGAAAATTAAATATGCTTTGAAATTTCTGAGCTCTCATTTTCTCAAATATATATATCACTCTTCGGTAATATACCCCCTGGATTTTGATGTCTATATATATATGCCGTACCTACGATTTGATTTCGAGTGATTAGTTATTGTTAAAAATTATAAATTTTAAAGTCAATAAATAATTTCTTTTTAATTAACTTGTAATCATAAATTTCATAATATATATACATATTCATCTTTTAATCGTACGGATATTGATATAATTCCAAATAAATTCAAAATAAAGATAATTCAAAAATTTATAATTAAGATTTACTGTCTAGTTTAGTATTTATCCATTTAAAATGATATATAGGGTAAAGCACCCAGTTTCCAGACATTTAACTATATTTTTCAACAAAAATATTTATAAAACTCTAACCAAAATAGATATTAAACAAAATTTATTTTGATACTTTATCGCAAATATATGTTGAGTATAATATTAATCATACGATCTTTCGCTTTTAAGTAATTCTAAATTTGATTGCAACTTAAGGAAATCAAATTTCCAATGTCGTCCAGCCGGCTTATTAGACCGTATAACCGATACTTTTGATATTATTTAAGAACAAACATCATGCCACATTTTGAGACAAGAACGAAAAAGGCAAATTCCAAATTTTAAATAGTTTTATTCGACTGTGTATGGGAACTGGAGACAGCTGGAATTAGGGTCCCTGCGAGGAAATATCCTAATTATTAATAATTCAGTTTCGAAGAGAAATCGTATTTAAAGTAGAAAGATTTAACTATAATAATCAATAGTTCTTGACTAACTCCTACTAAAACATACTACTAACACAAAAATCAAGAACTTGTTAATAAATTTTAGACAGAAATGAATAAATTATAGCTAAAATAAAAAAATTAATAGTTTAATATTTAATGCCTTCGGTAATCATTCACTTTTTAAACACATTTAATAAATAACTACAAATTAAGTCCTTAAATCGTAAATTTTTTATATACATTCTATTTTATCATATCCTTCTAAATTAATTAAAACATATATTTATTTAAAATTCAACAAAACTTAATTATATTTTCATTTTTATATATATACAAAATAAAAAAAAATTAACTTACGTTGTTTTTAATTTCATTTTTCAAAAACACCGCTTAATTTATTGATTTTCGAAATTTTTTTTCAAAATTATAGAATAATCTTTAGTCTCCAAAAAAAATGATTTTAATTTTTTTTTTTGTTAAAAAAAACACTTGTGAAAATCTCCTCAAAATATGCCACAAAATTTATTATTATTATTATTCCCCCCAAAAATATGCCACAATTTTATTATTTATATTATTTTATATGGCAATTTAAAATTTTTATTTTATTTTTATTTAAATTTATGTTTTTAAATTAAATTAATTTAAATGTTTTTTTTTTTGTTGTATCTCACCCATCAGTAAAATTCAAAATTAAAAAAATTAAAAACAATTTTTATATTCCAATTTATTGATAAAAAATATTTAAAATTTAAGAACAAAAATATTGATTGGTTAAAGAGAGCAGAACAAAACCGAAATTAATAAAAAATTAAATATTTTCATTTAACCATACAAGAAAACCTAATAGAAAAACAAAAAATACAAAATTTTCATAATAAAAATAAATTTAATTAATTTAATTAATTAATAAAATTTATATAAATATCTTAAAAATAAATTAAAAAAAAAAAAATTACAAATTAAATTAAAAATACAAAAATATGTGTGACTGTTGTGTAAAGAGTGGTTTTAACAATATTTTTTTAGGTTTTTTAGGATTGAAAGTTTAGGAAATTTTTAAATTCACTTTACTTTAAAACATATTAAAATATAAACAAAAAAAAATGGGTAAATTTTAATAAAAATTTTGTAAATTTTTATTAAAAAAAAAAAAAACCATGGAAAATATATACAAAAAGGAAAATTAATTATTAATTAACAAGTGTAAAAATATATGAAAAAAAAAATTATTTTCACCCCCTTTGCAAAAATAAAAAAAAGCATTAAATTGAAAATAAGATTTTAATGTTGAAACATAAAACAAAAAAAAAATACTACTTAATTTAGGCTGTTTTCGCTAGTTGGATACCAGAAATAACTGAATTGGCTGCCCAAAGGAGTAAATATGGTGGATCATATAGCAAGGATATTCGAAAGAGGTACACATTCATGATGTACCAAAAAAAAAAAACAAAATTTTTTTTTAAAAAAAAATTGAAAAAAACATAGTTTTATGAATTAATAAAATATCTTTTTTTTTTTGGTTTTATTAATATAAGAGTTTTTAATTTTTATTCATTTTCATTTTTTTTTTTTTAAAAAAAATTAATTTCGTTTAAATTCGTTTCATTAAAAAAGAAATTTTTTTTAATTAAAACCGAAAATACAAATATTTTTACAAAATTTAATTTATTATTTTTTATTTTACTAATATTTTTAAAAGAAGGAAAATCCAATAATTTTTATTTATAAATAATTCAAAAATATTAAAAAACCATTTAGTTATAAAATAAAAAATGGCATTTTTTAAATGACACTTTGCTATAATTTTAAACTATTTTCTTTTACTTCTTTTATCATTTTTATTTATTTTTTAATTCTTCTTCTTCTCATCTCTTTTTTATCAACTTTTTTCTAAATAAAGATATTTTTTTTTAAGAATAAAATTTATTAAAACAGGAAATTTTATTATTTTTGTTAAAAATATTTATTTTAATTTTTTTTAAATCTTTATTTTTTAATTTTATTAAAGGAATTTTTAAAGAAAAAAAAAAATTAAAAAATTTAAGTATGAATTTTTCGCACTTTAATGAAAAATAACTTTATTTTTTATTTAAATATTAAAATTTAATTATATTATTTTTTTTATTATTTATATTTAAAGTAAAAGCATTTTATTAATAAATTTTCTGGAATACATTGCAATAACATAATATTAGTAGATGAAATTAAATTTAAATCTAAAAAGTGGTAAAAATCTTCATTTAAATACGAATAGTTCGTTGTAGCATAATAAACTATAAAAATTTAAACTGCGCCTTCAAAACGAGCCTTCGGACAAAAATCTGTTCCCGAAACTGTTTGCATTTGATTTAAGATTTATTGAACTCTAATTTCCTTACGATTAATGCTAAATTAGTGTATAATTGTTTAAGAATTTTAAAAGATACATTCTTTCGAAAATGTATTAACCCTTAAATAATCAACAGCTTCGATTTGGCATACAATTTTTAGTAAAATCACTGATTTTTGAGTCGCTCTGGATTAAGTCCTAGAAACCTCATACCTGGACATTTATGATTATATAATCATATTATAATTATATTTTCTTTACCAAAAAAAATTATATAAACAACTATTTTTTTATTCCAATAACTTTTTTTGCTATCACAAGAATTGCGAATATAATTTAGAATTAAAAGATGTTGTGCTCAAAAATAAATATTTTTATGGTACAAAATGCATAAACATAATTAATTTATTACTCTAAGAAAAAAAGTTAATATGAAAAGTTTTTTACGTTTCTTGTACAATTTTTAAAATGTTGTTTAATACATTTTCGCGGGAATGTTTATAATTTTTTTTTGTTTCAAATACGATATTATGTTATTCAGAGTTCATAGAAAGCAGAACGGAAATGTGTAAAAAACGAGATTTAACTATACATACTTAAAAAGGTCTTCTATCAAATCTGTTTTTTGTTAAAGAGATTTTACGGTCTTTTACTTTGTTGTGAGATGACAAGGAATTTATTGGACAAGGTCTTTTAACCAAAAATTCTCCAGTAATCGATTAATAAGATATTCAAAGTTCCATTATTTTTAAATGTTAATCTATATAATTCTAGTATTTTACGAATTGACTATACAATTTATTTATAATTTGAAGATGGTTTTTTACATCTCAGATAGAAAATTTTAGCCATTTTTTGGATGCTTTTACTTTATTTGCATTTTCATTAAATATTTCGTCTAATATTAAAAAAAAAAATTCTATTAAATTTAATTTGTTTAAAACTTATAATTTCACAAGATATTTTTCTTTTTATTTAAATGAAATTCCATAATCAAAAATTAAAATTATACAAAAAAAAAAAAAAAATAAAGATATTTTTCAAAAGGCATTGGTTTCTTGGCGGCATGTGTCTCAGCTCACAAATATTTTTTAATAATCGTGGCTATAATTATACAAATTATTATTAATTAAAAAAAAGAATTATTTTTTTTTTATTAATATAATTATTATTATCATGTATACCAAAATAAATATATAGATAAATTTTTTTAAAATTAATTAAATTATTCCTTCTGTAAATTATTCCATATTTTTTTTAATTTTTTTTTTTTTAAATAAAATTTATATAAATAAGTAATAAATTTGGATATTAATTAATTTCATATTAATAAAAGTTATATTGGAATCTTTACTTTATATAAAAACATAAAAAAAAAAAATAGTCTTTTATATGAAAATAAAAATCTTATAAGTAGTTAAAAAAAAATCTAAAAAAAATCAATAAATTTTTCATAGACTGATAATTAATATATAATTTTTCAATTTTTTGTTTATTTTAGATTTAATGTAAATTTTTTTTTTTAAGGCAAAAAAAACACTAAAATTAAATTTAAGTTTAATTTTATTTTAACAGACTAATTTTATAATTAGCGTTAAAAATTTAATATTTTTTTTAAATTTAATTTTTATATTTTTTGGTTTACATTAAATGACAATATTTAAAAGCATGTTTCATTTTTACATTTCTGAATTTACTTTTTATTTTTTTAAATGAAGAAAATTAGCGCTAATTATTAAAACAAGAAAAGTTTTCTTAAATTGCTATTAAAATTAAAATTAAAATAAATTTTTTTTTTAAACCATTTTATTTATTTTTTTATTATTATTTTAAGATTATTTAAATTATTATTTTATATATTTTTTAATGGTATAATTTACAGAAGAATTCTACGTTTAATTTAATTTTTAATTACATTTATTATAATATATTTTGGTTAAATAGACAAGGAACTCTTTTTTTGTACTATGTTAATTAAATTTTTTTGTAATGCGATTGTAGCGACATCATTAATTAAAGTAATTAAAAATATTAAGCTTAACAAAAAAAAAAAAAATCGCGCAATTAATTTTGTTCCTTGTCTAATGATAGTAAACTTTTTTAAAATTAAATTTCATTATTTTATTTGAAGAAATATCGGAATTTTTGAATAATAAATATTTGAATTTATTTCAATGATTTGTATATAAAAATGAAATAAATCAATGCAACTAAACTAAAACTAACTATAATGGACTTATATAATTAAATTTACGAAAGAAATCTGTTCGAATAGATTAACATTTAACTAAAATTTTGTAAACTTAGAAAAAGCATAATTATTGTCGATAGAAATTAGAGAAAATTATGCATATTATTATGTAGTTAGAAAATTAAACCTAAAAGTTTAATTTTATTTAACAGTGTGAACTAAAATTATGTGAACCAAACTTTTGATAACAAATATTAGCAACATTTATCTTAATTCCATTATAGTTAGTATTAAAATTTGAATCAAAATTGGCAATTTTTAATTATTATTTAATCATTTTATTTTTAGTTGATTACTTTTTTTTTTTTTTTACTATTATTTTAAATCCTTATTCATAGTAAAACAATTTTTTCAAACTAAAAACTTTTAAGTATACCAGATACACTTGTGAGCTCTGACAATATCGGCTCCTAGTGGCAAAAATTATTTTTTTCATAAAACTTGAAAAATAATACTTGAAAATTTGATAGTTTTTCATATAAACATAATATTTTTTTTATTTAAGTTTTTTTTTTCATTATTACTTTTATTTTATTAATAATTTTATTTATTTATTTTTTTGAAAATTTGGAATAAACACACTAACAAAAATACCAAAAAAATGAAAAATTTTATTTACGTGAAGAAAAAGTAAAAAAAAAATATTAAATGAAAAAATTTCAAATTATTATTATTTTCTTAACTGTCAACCATTTTTTCTCAATTTTCACAACATTTTTTTTCTGCACTAATTTCATTTTTTTTTCAAATTTATAACAAATTATTAAATTATATTTTTTTAAAAAAAATATAGAAAATTATTCACTTAACACAAATTATTGCTTTTAATTTTTTTAAAAAATAAATTTAATGATTTTTTTTTTTAAAAGTTTTCTTTTTTTTTTGGGGTTTTCTTTTTCTAATTCAAATAACTTTTGGTTTTATAGTTTTGAAAATTTTGAAAAATCTTTTTTTTTTTAAAAATTATTTTTCATATATATATCTATATATATGTATAAATTATTTACATATATATACATATATAAAAAAATATATATATACAACTAAATATTAATTATTTAATTAAATTACATAAATGTAGTTTTTTTCCCCTAATTTCTTTTTAAATTATTTATCAAATATAATTAACTATTTAATTTTTTAATAAACCAAAAAAAAATTTTAAAAAAACAGAAAAATGAAATATATTAATTTTTTTTTTTTTTTGCTTGCACACCAGCCTGTATGCCGCAGCCACGCATATTAGAAAATCTAAAGATATTTTTCTTTAAAAAAGTATTTTTTTTAAAAAAAAAAAAACGTATTTTTAAAAAAAAAACCCTTAATTTATTTTATTTTTAACACAAAAAAATAAGAATTTTCCCCATTTCCCTTTAACCAAAACAAACTAAGGAACGAGTTTAAGTTTTGAATTTAATTTTAAATTATCTTTAAAAAAATTTTTTTTAGAAATTGTATATTTATATTTATTTTAATTAATTATACTTTTTTTTTTGAAGGTTTTAAAAAAATAAATTTTTTAAAAGTAGTTTTTATTTTATGTGTTTTTTTATGAAAAAAATAATAATTAAAAATATTTAATTCAGGTAAATAAAAAAATAGTTTATAATAATAAAAAAAAAAACATAACCAAGAAAAAATATATGCCAAAAAAATAACAACAAGAAAATTTTCGATTTCGATTTCGATTATTTTTAAATATTATAATTTTTTTTTTTTAGAGTTGAGAGTAGTTTTTGTACAAAAAATGAAATAAAACCACATTTTCCCCCCAAGAAATCGACGCCTCTGTGCTTGTAAGAAATTTTTTATTTTACTATTTATTAGTTTTTCGAATTTTCGATATTCGAAAAACTTGTTAACCTTAAAATTCCGTAAAGTTTTTTTTTTATTTGAAATTTTTATTTTTTAGTTTTTGTGTGAAAGAGAGAAAATTTTTTAATTTTTAATTCTGGTTTGAATTTTAAATAATTTTACTTTATTTTGTAGATTATTTATTTATATTTTATTATTGAGTGTTTATAATTATAATTTTAAATTTAATTTTTATATTTTGAATCAAGAGTTTTATATATTTAATTAAAATTTAATTTAAATTTTATAATATATATTTTTTTTTTTAGATATAAACCGAAGTTTGTTTTTATTTTTATTTACAAAAAAAAGATACAACAATAATTCTTTATTTTAATATGAAATATTTTGTAGAATTTTAATAAATAATTAAATATTTATGTTAATATAAATAATATTTTGATTGTACATTTAGGAAAAAATTTTTGTTAAAAAAAAATATTTATATAGTTTTTTTTTAAAACAAATTTAAATTAATATCATTGAGACATAACGTTGAGACAATTATTGTGTGTAGTTGTACTTCTATGCGGAACCAATTGAGTCAGCAATTAATTTGAATATTATATTCATTATGAGTCAATAAAAATGTTCTATAAAAAATTTGCCTTGAAGAGATCTTCTATCATTAATACTGCATCGCTATATGTCATAATGACATATAGGGATGTTAAATACTTTATTTAAAAAATATAGCCATTTAATCCTTTTAGGACGATTATTTCCACTGTTTAAAGTTCAAAAATATTATCTGTTGAATAGGCAAAATATAACCATTTTGGATGAGCTCAATGGTTTTCGAATTTTTGAATCGCGCAAATAGTCTTTCAATGAGAAGTACAGTCACAATGATCTTTTGAAATTAAATTGATCATGTGATGAGTAAAATACAGCTAATGAAATTTATAAACTTAAATGATATTTGATTTCACTGGCATCACAGTGTAAAAAATATCATGCAATTTTAACACTGTAACAAAAATATAGTGTAATAAATTTGGTCATATCGACTAATTTGTATATTATGCATTTGACTAATTTGTACAAGATGGTAAAAAAATGTTCATAACTTGAAAGTGTTAAAGAATTGACATTAGCTTGAAAGGGTTAAATAATTGACATTGATCTAATCGTCGTTATATAACAATAACAAAAAAGATTTCGATAGTATTTTACTGTCTCAATTAAAATTTATGTCTCATTGAATTAATTTAAAATTATTACAACATATAATTTAACAATAATTTTTTCTTAATAAATTTAATTAATTTTTTTTTTATATTTTTAACATATACAAAACAAAAAATATAATTATGTTATAACATTATATTTTTATAGTTAATTATTAATTAATATAATTAAAAAATGAAAAAAAAATCGCAAATAAAAAATTGATTTAAATAAAATCAAGTAAAAAGTACTAAGAAAGCTGAACTACAAAAATATAGTTCAATACAGATCGCGTTAGGAAACTATTATAAAATGGAAATATAATATATAAATGAAATATTTTGGAATTATTCTACATAAAAAAAAAAAAAAACACTTCCAAATCCTCACAAATATAAAAATGAAAATTTTGAAAATTAACAAACCAAACCAAAAAAAAAAAAAAAATGAAACAAATAAACAATTAATTTATTTATTTTTCCTATACAATTTGCTGTAATATCGTCTGGATATCAAGTATTAAGGAATTTAATTTTTCTTCTGGTTTTAAATCAAAAATAAAAACATTTTCTTTTTTTAATTTCCTTTTTTTTTTTATAAAATCAAAAAAAATTATTTAATGTCCATTAAACATTTTTTTTACTAATTAATTTTAAAGTAAATTAAAAGTTCTTCGTTAAAAAAAAACTACAACAAAAATTGGGAATTTTTCATTTGTCGCAAAATTATCTAAACTGTGAAAGAAAAGGACTCCTTAAAAAAAAAAAAAAATACTAAAAAACATAATATTTTTATTTTATAATTTTATATATTTTTTTTTTTCTGTCTTAATTTTGATTTAAAAATGGAAAAAAAATTGAAAAAAAACCAAAAAAAAAAAACCATTTGTGTATTTCCATAAAAATAACAGGCGATATTTGCAAGTTGTATACCAGAGATTATAGACTTGATTGGAACAAGAGCCAAATATGGGGGAACATTAAAGAATGAAAAGGGTCGAAGGTGAGAGTCTATAATTTAAAAGAAAACTAAAAAAAAAAAAATACAATTAACACACAAAAATTAAAAAAAAAAAAAATAATTTTAAAAACAGTTTTTCATTTTCCAAAAAAAAAAAAATATAAATACAAAAAATTAATTTAAAATAAAAAAAATTAATTTTTAATTTGTATATAAAAAATATTATAAATAAAGAAAAAGGATCTCAAATTTTTTTACATAAATTTATAAATTTATAATTAAACTATTAATTAATTTTTTTATTTTCTTAAAAAAAAAAAAACATAATTTACTATTTTAAGAAAAACTAAAAATTATTAAGAAAAATTTGAGAATCTTTTTATGATTTTTTTTTTTTTTTAATTTTAGTTTAAATAAAATATATATTTAGAAAATTATAATTTTTTTAGTATTTTATAAATAAACACCAATTTAAAAATCGCCCATGTTTATTTGTTTGTTTTTTTTTTTATAATTTTCACTTTTATAATTTTCTAAACATAATTTTTTTTATAAAAAAATTAACATATTTTTTTTTTTATTCTATTTTCTTTAAAACGAATTTTTAAGTATGTAACAAAAAAAAAACATGACAACATTAACATAACATTATACATAATATAACATAGTTAAATGCTTTGCTGTTTATGTTAATTTTCTATGCTTTTGTTATATGAAAATTAAATATTTTATTTTTGTTATAGCAAATTTTAAAATTGGTTTCACATAAATTAAACATAGAAAATAAATACGGAATTTTTGTAAAAAAAAATTATTTTAGAAGCTTTTTTTAAAAACTAAAAATTGAAATAAGTTTTAAGAAAACTCGACATTTTGTATAGAAGATTTAGACAACACATAATTTAAATTGATTATAAAATATTTTTACAAGTTCATAAAAAATAATGACAGTATTTACAGAAATATCACAAATTAATGTTTAAAGTATTCAAATCGGTTTAATACATTTCATTTGAGTGAAAATCAATTCATTTAAGTAAACTACTGTATAAAGCAGTTTGTCTACAAAAAAAAAGAGCTTTAAAGCTCTATAATATTCGAAAACTTTTGTAATATATGAAATCTGTTATGAAACAATTGTTAAAAATAAATCTTTAATGTTAAATGTCAGTTAAAATTAATCATTAAATGCCCAAATCCAATACACATAGTAAGAGTTCAACAGTATAAATTTCAAAAGCTTTACATTAAAAGCTTTTAACATACAATACGTATGTTAATAAACAAAGGTTTTCTGTTTAAAGTGATAATCTTTTAACATACAAAAGCTGATATATTATTAATTTTTTTTAAATACAATTTTGGAACAATTATCTAAATAACCAATTAGCGAATTTTATTGAAAAAAGTCACTTCGTGCCAGTTTTCTGAAAAAAACTGGAACCAAATAATTTATTATGAAAAACAATTCAATGGACAGTGTAATAATTTAAAAGCTTTCAAACAGAATTCACATTTGACATAAAAATCAAATAATTTTTCAACAAATGTGGAAAAATATTGTCAAAAAATTATTGCCAAAATGTCAAATTGTGTTTGCAGAAATATTCAACCACACATTTATACAATTGTTTGAATGTTAAGTTGCATAATTATTGGTTATTAAAAATTATTCTTAACCACTTATCCATCAGCTCTTCTTAAATGTCAAAAACAAAATAAACGATCAGTTTATATAGAATTAAATATTAGAAAATAATTAATCTGAAATATTTTTTCGAAAATTCTTTATTATTTTCAGTAAGAAAAACATCAAACAAATTTATATGTTTTTGTTTATTATAAGAAAAACTAACACTAAATAAATGATTTTTAATTTTATTAATTAATTTATTTTATAGTTGAATTATATTTTATTTTATTTATATTTTAATTTTAATTAATTTTACTTTCGCAAGAGAACACAAACTAAAAATTTTTTTGCTGCCTTTAGAGATTTTAAATTTCCAAAAAAAAAAACCAAAAAAAAGTAAATAGGAAAATATAATTTTTGTTCTAAAATCGAAAATAACAAAAATTTTAATTCGAATATGAAAAAAATTAAAATGACCCAAAAAAAAAAACACAATTTAATATTTTTAAAAAAAATTAATAAATTGCACGCTTTTTTGTATTTGTTTTTTGATTTATCTATGTTCCTAATATTAAATATATAAATATATATATGAAAAATACTAATTGGTGTTTATTAATCGGAGAAACAAAAAAATATAAAACATTAAAAATGAAATATTTTAAAATAAAAATAAATAAATCAAATTAATATATAATTTTTATGTTTTAATTATAATATTTTTAATTTAATTTATTAATGTAATTTATGTTGCATATTTTTTTGGTTGTTATTATTCAATATTTTAATCATATCATCTCACAAAAAATAAAGAAAAATACATCTCAAGTTTTGAAATAAGTAAAGGATTAAAAACTTCCTTCTACCTAGATCCATGGCGAATTATTAACAAAATATAAATCTGAGAAAAAAAATGTATCATTACAAACGAAAGCTATTGTAGTTAGATTGAAATTCAAATAACATACAAAAGCTCCATATTTCTAATGAAAATGCGTTCTAATTATAAAAGCTGTTAATATACAATTGTTAAATATAGAAAAAGCTTTCAAATTAGATTGGAAATCTGTTAACATACAAAATTATATTTTCTGAACATAGAATTTTGTAACAATCAGTTCAAGCCAAAGTTTAAAAATTGAAATCAGATAACATACAAAAGATACTAGTTTTATTGAAAATAATCCTAATACAAAAACTGTTAACATATTAAAGCTCTGTATTTAGTCTGATAATCTGTTAATATAAAAAAAACTGATAAAATATAATTTTTTACAACTAATATTTTGTAAAAATCAATTCAATATAATAATAGTGAATTATATTGCATAGACTCGTAACGGGCCAGTTTTTGGACGAAAATTCGTCTCGAATCTTTTTCAATGACACGTAATTTTGTAATCCGGAGCGTTTTTAATTGTAAACAAAAATTTCAATCTGTTGACATTTCTCTTTTGTTTTGGTATTTGATATCTGAAAATTCGAATCTGAAAGAAAATTCAAATCTGAAAGGACGAAAAATTCGAAGCTGAAACATGTCACCAGCTTAATTTTTTAGACGATTCTATTTCACTAAAACACTTTTCGGTTAGTTTTTGTTAAAATTTTGAAATTTGATATAAGGCAAAATTTATGCGAAACTCGTGCAGTTTTCTTTCAATGAAAAACGCTATAAAACTAATACAAATGTCAGGAATGTGAAAAATTTAAATCTTAATAACATGTTTATAAAGTTGTTATATGAATTGTTTTCCAAATTGATTTGATCCTCACATATAGCTATATGTATTTTGATTTGTATTTCAAATTTTACACCACTTTCCAAAAATTAGAATAAATATTTTATTTGGTTTGAGTCAAATTTACTAATGCAGTTAACAGAAAACTATTAACATAAAAAAACCGTCAATTCTTAAAAAAAAAAACCAAAAACGTACTTAAAACTCAAAACAAAAATAAAAATTTTTACAATTTAACAAAACCTACGGAAAAAAAACCGATTTCATCACAAATTCTCAACAATATTTAATTTTAGTTTTAATTTTTAATTATTATTTAATTACTGATTTTTCAAATATTTCATTTAACAACATTTTTTTTTAAATAGTTGTAGAAATTTGAAGTCAAAAATTTATAGTTTTATTTATTGACATTACTAAATATTTTTAAAAAAAATTCACAAATTATTCAAAATTATTATTTTTAAATTTAATTTTTGCAATTACATATTTTTTTCCGGACGAAAATTAATTCATTTTTTTTTGTATAAGAAATTTTCACTTTTGTTTTAATCAAAACATAAATTATAAAAAATATTAATTTATTAAAACAAGAAAAAAAAAAAACAGAAAATATTTGTGATTGTAATAAATTTAAAAAAAAATGTAATAGTGTGTGTTTTTTTTTAAACATATCTTTTTTTTTTTTTTAAATTAGGATCTAAAATAAATATTTAATTAAATAAATATTGTTAATGTCTGGTATAAATATTTGTGTCATTTTTTATTGTATTTGTCTTTTATTATTTGTAAAATTCTATAATTTATTTATTTTCTTGTCAATATTAATTATTATAAACTACTGTATACTTTTTGTGTCAATCTATATATTGAAAATTTATTTAGATAAAATTATGTGTTAAATGAATTTTTGAAGTTTTAAAATAGACAAATTTAACAATAAATCTGCTAATATTGAATTCGATTGATAAAACTCACCCTGTGCGTCTTAAAACAACACCAGATTGTTCTTTGTTGGTATTTGTAAATGGGATAAAATCGTAACTGAAAATATACCCAGTGTTGAAAAATCCGGTAAAACTGCACCATTTTCATTAAAAGTGGTGCAGTTTTTCCGTATATAAAAACCGGTATAAGGATCCAAGAGAATTTTTTTTACATAATTTGGCGACTATTAATTATTATTTTTTATAATTACCTTAGAATAATTTCAGAAATCAATTCTTTAAATAAATCAATTATATTTCCAATTATATTTTCAAAATTTTACCAATACTCTTTAGAAAATCATAAAATTATGTAATTGAAACTTGTTTTGGACATTATTTTAGTTTTAAAATGAATTATTAACTTTCAAATATAAAATCTAACGTATTTTTATAATTAATATTCGGAATAATATTTAAATTGGAAAAAAATAAAAATTAAACTATATAATTTAGATTATATTTCTTTATAAAACCAAATTTTAGATTTTCATTTTTCAAAAAATTGCAATAAATTGGTAACAAAATAACTTAGAATTAGCAAATTAGCACATATAATTGATGTAATATATGCCTTGCAGTCAGATCAACTGAAAAAGAGTAAACACTTTTCTCTAGACTTTCGAATCCGGTTTATCTTATTTTCATAATTATATAATTGGGCTCAAATTAATGACAAATGCGTTGCATCCTATAGGCGTATCGCAAAATCGGTTTAATAAATAACCTAAACATAAATGATTTAAATCGAATAACTTAATTTACTCAACAAAGTTATTTTAAATTACAATTTTTGCATTCGAAAATGTAGTAAATATTGTATATTAACTTTAGTTTATATCTGCAATCCACATTTATTTCAATAAATTATAATATTAAAATTGAATTATATGTCAATTAAAGCTTCAATATTCATTTTTCACCCAACAAAATAATTTAGATTCAAAATATATACACATAAATAAATAATTATGTTAAATAAGTGTGATAAATGTATAATAATTTGTTTTATAATTTTCATTTATTTATTTATGTATATTTTTTTTTTTTTGTATGTATAATTGTGCTAAAAAAAAAAATTGATAAAAAAAATCATCTGGAAAAATATTATAATTTTTTCCATTCTAAAAAAATTCAAAACCCTTCTTTTAGTGTCATCACGAACATACCAAAATATGAATATAGATAATCTCTAGGATGTCCGCAAAATAAATCCATCTCTTTAACACACACACTCTCTCTCTCTCTCTCTTCTGTGTCTGTATTTGTGTATTTCTGTTGTACTTGTGTAATTTCATTTTTTTCTGTTGTGTACAGTAAATCACGAAAAACAAAAACAGGATCAAAAACAGCTGATTTATATAAACAAACAAAAAAAACGAAAATATTTAAATTAAGTAATTAAGAATATATATAATTTTAGGATGTGTTTGGTAAATTATGTGTGAATGTCCTATAAATACTCTTATATTATTTTTTAGTTTTTTTTTTTTTATGTTTTACAAAAAAAAAAGAGTAATAAAACTTTTTAAAATTAAAATTAATTTTTTTCTTAATTTTATATACAAAAATATTATTCGAACCAATCCCGAAAGTCCTTTATATTTTTTTTCTCTTTCATTGTTATCCTTATTTTTTTTAATTTAATTTTTGTATCGTCCTTATTTCCATGAATTTAAACTTTTCTTGTAATTTTCCCTAAATATAAACCAATTTTCAGTTAAATTGCACAAATCCTTGATTATTTTCCACAACGATTTTTTTTTTTTTTAATTTAATGTTGTCTGATGCTTTTATTTTATTATAAATAAACTGAATAATAAAAAAAAAATTGTCATGTATGTCATCTTTATAAAAACTTAAAATTAAATCCGATTTAAAAATTTATAATTTCCTTTAATTTTTAGTTTCCTTTAGTTTACTTGTTTTTTTTTTCTATAGAATATTTAGAATATAATAGTCACTAAAAGACTAAAAATGTCACTAATTAAAGACAAGAAATTAGAGAATTAAAAAATGAAAAAAATAAAATGCGTGGCCAGGCATAAAATTAATTAATATTTTCCTTAATTTTTTTTTGTTTTAAAAAAATAATTTTGTGTTTTTGTAAATTAATTTTTTTGGTTTTTTTTTTTTATTTATAATTTTGTTTAAGTATTTAGATTTAGATTTAATAGCAATTCTAGATTTAGAAGTGTTTTTTTTCTTAAAATTTTTCCTTTATGTATTATTCAAAAAAAAAAAATTGTTTTATCTTCGAAAATAAATTTTTAATTAAAACTCGCATATGCAATGGAAAAATGAATAATTGTCCTTAAATAAAAAAAAGCTTGTGTATTAAGGAAATCAAGCACAGCTTACTTTATACTTTTATAAATATATGTAAGAATTGAAACTAATCAACTATGGAATATTGAAAAAAAAAATTATTAAAAAAATTTAACAATATGGCTGCTAACATAAAATTAAAATGGCGGTAAAATTTATGCCAGACATAAAATAGGACATACAGAAAAAAATATTTATCAGTTAATAATTGTTTAAGAAAATATTCAGATCCAGTTAAAAATCTAGTCGAAAATTGAAAGTAATTTCCAAATCATGAGATCGCTAAGACAAAATAACAAAAAGTTAAAAGCAATTTATATTCTCCAATCAAATTTGTTGCTAATTTAATAAGCAACAACATAAATCGAACCTATGATCTTATACTATCAATTATTAAACAGCTGTTTTCAATTAATATTACATAAATTTTCTAGCAAATTATTATTACTGATCAGGATCAAATGCTGTGCATATGCGATTCTTGAGAGTCAAACAGAATATGTCGCTGTCGCTATAGTCTTACGGTGTAAACAATCGAAAGAAAAATCAAAACCATGAATTTTTTATTTTGCAATTACAATTCCGTCGCGCATCTCTTCTATTGGCGCTGTATTTTTAGAGGAATTTTCGCTTGGCGGTGAGTTTTGACAAGTCTGCCATTAGAAAAATTTTATGTATCTGAATTCGAAGAAAAATAAAATAATGTCCAGAAATTATGACATAATTTTTTTGACATAATTCTGTCCTCTTCTGGTCATTTTTCAGATATATTAAAATCGGTTTAGGAAAAACACTGACAAGATCATTGATAACGACTCGACATATTCTCTTTGGCCTTTCAGTGAAAAATATTAATTAAAAAAAAAAAAAAAAATTTATTAATTTTAATTTATTTTAAATTAATTTTTTTTTGTATAATTTTGAATAATCTTCGAAAAAAATTTAAATTTTATTTTTTCTTTAAATTAAAGAAAGTTATTTAAAAGAAAGAAAATCCTGTCTCCAATAATTTTCACTATTTTGCATTTGTATATTTGGACCAATAAATAAAAAAGTATCAGCATGTTTTGTGGTTCAAATTTTTATAATAAATATAAAATTGCATTTTAAATCAAATTTCCAGAAAATATAAAATAAATTAAATAAAAAAAAAATTTATTTATTTATAAAATATTAAACACATTTTTTTAATTGCATCCAAAATATTTTTTTGTAGCTTGTAAGAATTAATAATATTATATAGACAATTAATAAATTATATAAAATTTGCTAATAAAATTAGTTTGGTTTTTAAATAATTTTGTAGTTACTGAAAAAATGGTATGTTTTGTTTTTAACTTAGAATTTAGATGAAATGCGCACACACATTTTTTTGGCTCTAAAGGTTTGCTCTGCAATTACATAAAAAATTAATTAATTTGACAAAAAAAAAAAAAATTATAATAATAAATTGGAAAAAAAAATTTATTACAGAAAAATATAAATAAAAATACATTAAATAAAAAAAAAAATATGTATTTTTATTAAAATTAAAAATTACTTATAATTTGAAAAAAAATTATAAAAAATATATTTGCATGTTTTTTATAGACGATACAAAAAACTAATACAAATTACAGCATTCTCGTATTTTTTGAATAATATACCCTTTTTTTTCTAGTAATATCAGAAAATTTTTATGTTTTTGAAATATTAAAATGAATTTTTATATGTTAACTTATGTTTCAAAATTGCACAAACTTTAATTAAATGTAATATTAAATTTATAGTATTATGGAGAAATTTTGGGGAGTGTACAAACCAAATTGTCAATCACTTATTTATATTCTTTAATTATTGACGAAATTTAACTTATTTACTTTCAAGAAGTTAAGTTTAACTTGGCAGTTAAATACAGGAGAAAGTCGCATAAATTGTACCTTAGAAGAAGAAATATTTTTTTGCGAAATTGTACTTAGAAGAAGAAATATTTTTTTGCGAAAAAAAACAATAAATAAAAAAGTACCAGCATATTTTGTGGTTTCCTTAAAAATTGAAATAAATAAAGCTTCCAAATGGCACAATTTAAAAAACAGATTTTTTAAATCATACTATCTGCAATTTTAAATTGTACTAATAACTAATTCATCATCTTAAAACATTTTTACAAGTTATCGTAGTAGTATTTTTAAATATTTTAATTACTAAAATGGAAAATTACTTATGGTTTTCATAATTCAAATTTAGACAACTAGACTCAACTATATTTTTAGACCTTTTAATAAAATTAAAGTTTAAAATTAAAGTATTAATAGATATATTAACCTCTATAAAATAAATCAAAAGTAAATTTTTAATTACTTGTAATTGCATAAAAATTATGAAAACTACTATCCGAAACTTTTAAAATTTTAAGTGTTAATTGGTCACATACATCTGTGACCGATTAACTTTAAAATTTTGATATAACTTATTTATAACACTTTCAGCATACTTCGTAACAATAAATCTCAATAAGATTATTTAATTGCCGAATAAAAACAATGGTACGATTGTGGCGACTCTTCCCTACATTCTTATGAAATTAAATTTTTGTACAAATTAGATTTCAAAAAAAGATTTGAATTTCAAATGAAATGAACATTTTTTTAAAGTTAATTTTTTATAAAAAAGTTATATTAAAATAAAAAGTTTTTATAATTTTATGAATCATTATTCTCGTCCGTTTTCACTATAAACATCAAAATCATAAATTATTTAAAATTTAAAAAAAAATCTTTTTAATATTTCAAAAAAAAATTGCGAAAAAAACACCAATTTTTATTTCTTTTAATTTGTAATTTATGTTAATTTTCATAATGTAAATAATTACGAAAAAAAAAAATGGGGTAGCAGACTAAAATTTTAAATAAACAAATTGAACAGAAAAAGCGAAATATTTTTATTATTTTTTTTTTATTTGAATTTTTAAGTTTTAATTTTTTTATTATTTTAATTTTTTTTTTTAAAAAAATTAAAAATATTATTTATTTTTAGTTATCAGACAGATATAAACACACATAAAAAAATTTAAATCGTTTTTTTTTTCAATGAAATTTTATCACCAATTTTTTTTTTTTTCAATTTACAAAATCATAAAATAATTTTTTTTTACATTACTTTTTTTTTACTTTTTCTTTAAAAACCATTTTATTGGAATCACTTTATTTTTATATCTAATCATAAAAAATTTAATAATTATTTTAATGAAAAATGAAAAGTTTCATTAAAGAAAATCTAAATAAATAAGAAAATACAAACTTTTCATTAGAAAACTCATTAAAAATTATTAAATCTCATTTAAAAAAAAATAAAAAATCATTACTTTTCATTAAATTCATTTACTAAATTTATATTTTTCCAAAATAATTAAATATAACATTTTTCCAATCAATTTAATAATTTTTTTTTGTTAACTTTTCCTATATTTTTTTTTGTAAAATAATATCTTTTTTATCAAAATATAAATAAATTTATTTCAATATTTTTTTAATTTTATAAAAATATTTAAAACTAATATAAATTTTTTTTTCTCTTTTTATCTATTTATTTATTTTTTTTATTTTATTTTTTTTTATTTCGTATTTTACGATATCTTTTCGTAATTTACGATAACCATCGGTATTTCTATACAAAATAATCATTTTTTACGATAAAAAATAATAATATTTTTACGATAAAAAAATGATATATTTTATGAAACTATCATATACACGTATCTATCAACTATTTTACTAAAAAAAAATAAAAAATATGGAAAAATTAAACAGACATATTGTGGTATGTGGCCATATAACATACGAATCTGTGTCACATTTCCTAAAGGACTTTCTGCACGAAGACAGAGAGGATGTGGACGTTGAAGTTGTTTTTTTACATCGGTAAGTTTACAAATTAATTTATATTAAAATATATTTCAATATTTTATTTATTTTATTAAAATATATATTTTAATTTTGATTAGTATATTTATTATAATTAATTTTAAGTATATATAAAAATTTAAATAATTTTAAGAAATTTTCATTTTGTGGTAAAATGGAAAAAAAAGAAAATTATTTTTAATAATAATTATTTAATAACAAACAAGTTTATCAGTCAAATTTCCATTTTTCCACAGAAAATATTAAAATATTTCTAAATTAATACAATTTAAATTATCAATCAAGTTAAAATATTTATTAAGTAATATATACAAAAATATTTTGAATAATTGTCAAAAGAATAAATTTACCATAAAAAAAATTATTCCAAATAAATATTGTTGTCCTATAAAAATATATAAAAATTTTAAATTTTAAGTTAATAATATTAAATGTATAAAAAACAAAAAATAATTTATTAAAAATAATCAAATTTAAAATCATTTAACAACCAAAAAACAATAAATCAATACGTACCATAAAACACTACAAAAATATAATAGTAAGGAGCCTGATCTGGAACTAGAAGGACTTTTAAAACGTCATTATACAACAGTGGCGTTTTTTCAAGGAACCATGATGAATGCTGTCGATTTGGAGCGAGTCAAGGTACAAATAATCAAAATCAAAAATAATATAAAAAATTGACACAAATGAACTCCAATGAATTTTAAAAATAAACATAAAACTTTTAAAAATAATTCAGTAATGATTTTTCAATAAACTCTACCACTCACCACCCCAAAAAAAAAAAAACCTATAAAAAATCTTATCTGAAAACTTTGGAAAAACCATAATTTTCAATACTGAGAAATAAAATCTATTTTTATTAGGCATTTTGAAAAAAAATATTTTTAGGGCTCAGTTTGTTCAAGTAACTCAACATTTTGAGTAAAATAAAACTTTTTTTAAAACTTATTAATTCCTTTTCAATTAAATTGGTTTCGAATGAATATTTCATCTATTTAGAGGTACTTATTTCAAAAAGACAAAAAAAATAAACAAATTTAATTTTATCAGATAATCTTTATTATCATAAACGGAACCACTCTTTACATTTATTTTTTAAAGATTGTTTCTTTCAAATTTTGGCCCTAACTGCACAGCAGTTCCAATTTTGGCGTTCGAGAATTTCGAGTCGTATTTGGCTAATGACTCGAATAATGTTGGTTTCCAATTCCTCAATCGTAGCCGGCTTATTTTTGTAGACTTTGGACCTTACGCAGCGCCGGTCCGAAGCGAGAAATTAACTGTTCACCAAATTGAAGACCATGCTGTCACGGGCTGTGTGGCAAGTAGCGCCGTTTTGTTGGAACCAAATGCCGTCGAGATTATCATGGCGCGAACAGTTATTGAAAGTATCCATTAAGCCAGAAATGGCCCCCATCGCTAAACAAAATTTTGGTCGAAAACAAGTCTTTCAAGGGGTCAAATACTGAAACGGTGACGATTCGGAAGGTCGGTCGATTTCAATTCTTGTACGAGTTGAATTTTGTATACTTTCAAATCAAGATACTTCCGTAAAATGCGCTTAGTTGTTACATATGACAACCCAAGCTGTTGAGAACGTCGCTTAATCAACTCTTCTCGGTCATCGCGTACACTCTCAGCTAACGCAGCTATATTTTGTTCACTTTGTGTTGGATGTGGTCTATTTGGTCGTGTATTATTCAATAATGAAAATTGGGTTTCAAATTTTTTCGACGCTATAGCGAGTTGAACGTTCCGCAGGCCGATTCTGTGGACTATTCTAAGCGCACGAAACACATAACTCATAGAACGCTGATTTTCGTAATACAGTTGAATAATTTGTTGGCGCTGTGGTAAGTCTTTCCATGATGAAATGTAAAACAATACTGAACAAAAAACCATAACAGTTTGACACAACTCACTTATAATCAAATCCCTACAGGAAAAAGTACCTCTAAATGAATCAACCAATATTATAAACTATTCACTTCTATTAAAGATTTGAACGTTGGAAGAAATTGAAAGCACAATGCATAATGCATCAATACTTTGTTAATCTTCCAAATAGTAACTATAAAAGAGTTAGCTCTTATTTCAGGTCAGACAGAAATAGAATTTAACACCAAATTTCAGAAAGTCAATGACGACCAAAAGAATATTTTGTTTTTTTTTGCAAATTTAGTACCTTTAACTGTGAATTCCAATTCTAGCAATTAAAGAGTTGGAAAATTTCCAATAATTTTTAATCAGATATACCCTGACAATGAATTAAGTTGCATGAGGTTATTTTTTTTTTAAATTGGAAGGTTTTTCCAGTGAAATTTGACCTCATATTATTTTTTCGATTGATGCTGTAATCTCAGACGCTGTCAAAATATAATAAATTATTTAAGAAAATATTTAAAAGCTGAGTTATTTGAACAAACTAAGCTGAGTTATTTGAACAAACTATGAAAGAAATAAATTAGGGATATTTTTACTGATTTTGATTTTTTCCTATATTTTTTTGTTTATTTGTTTTTTATATTTTATTAATTGGTATTGCGATTAAGGATTTTTAATTTTCCAAATAAGTTTTACCCCTTTTTTTAATTTACCTATACATTTTTTTTTGTTTATTTTCCTCATATTTTTGGCTTACTTTTGATTAATTTTAAAAAGAAAAATTCAAGTTTTTTTTTTTTTTTCGAAGCTGTTCTATAAATTTTAATATTTTAAAGAAAATATCCGAATGTTAAGATTTTCCATATTTTATTTTATTTTTTATATTAAATTAACAAATTATTCATATGTAAATTTTGTACTTTTTCTATTAAAAAAAACCTATTTTAATTATTTTTTTTTAATAAAAAGCTTTTAGTTAAAAGTTAATTTACTATAATTTTTATTTTTTTTTTTGGTAATTTTATAATCAAAATTTTCATAATTTATTTTTAGTCTTAGTAGAAATAAAAATTTAATTATATTTTATAAACTTTTTTAACTCATTTTAATTAATTAATATTTAAAAAAAAAGCAGTTGCAATTTAAAAATTTTTATAATATTTGCACTTAAATTATTTACGGAATGATTCTTTAAATTATTTTAAAAAAATCAATTAATAAATTAAAATTATATTGTAATAATAATTAATAAAAAATTTTAAAAAAAAAATTATATATACATATATACATTTATATATATATATTTTTTATCTTAATATGAAATATCTATAAAAACAAAAAATTAAGAAAGAAATAAACTTCTTCCTTAAATGCAATTTTAGTAATTTAGTAGATAAAAAAATTTTTTTGGTATTATTTTAAATATATATTTCTATTTTCAATATTTAATAAGAAATTAAGTATTTTTTTTTTTTTTTTTTTAGAAAAGTAATTTAATTAGCATCAAAAAGCATGAATAAATTTAATTTTTTTTAAATTTTGTTTTTATACTTTCTATACATTTTTTTAAGAGCTTGCTGCAAAATAACATAATGAATATCATAAATTTATAAAATTTCAATAAAGTCAAAAATCAATATTTTAATAAAAAAAAAATTAATATATAAAAATGACATTCTTATAACTAAATAATAATTAGAAATAAATTTCGTTTTAATGTCATAAAAAATTTAATGTCATTATTTTAATTATTAAATTATTTAATATTATTTTAAATATTTATATTTCTATTTCTAATAATATGACAGCTATTGATAGATCAACAATTTTATGTTAAATTATTATAGCAATATTAGCAAAACATAAAAAAAAAAGTATGCAAATCTTTTATAAAATTTAATAAATATTATAATGAATAAATTAAATTAGTAAGTTATTAATTTGTAGTCGTTATGCAATTAAATTTTATTCTTTCTGTTCAATAATATATATATGTATTACAAAAATAGTAAAATGAATATTTTAATAATTAAACAACCATAGTAATTACTATTATCAATTAGTATTATAAACTACTTTAAATGTTATAATTACTATTATAAATAACAGATGTCCGTATCGAATAAATTATACATAATTACTTTTTGATTAATTAATTTTGTCAAAGTTTATTTATCATAATTAATCATCATTAAATATTAGTTCTGGTAAACATTTAATTTTCTGGTAAACATTTAATATTTTTGATAAATTTAATTCAATAATTGTTTACTTCTAAATTAATTAAGTTGTATTTTTACGCCAATAATTAAAGAATTTAAGTATATTTAAATATATTTACATTTCAGTAAAATACCTAATATAAGTTTTATAATTCAAAATATGGAAAGTATCATATAAACTTACATTCTAAAATTTAAACGAACGATAAAAATTTAAATATGACTTAAAAATATATTACATTCCTTTACTTTTCAGAGTAGGTTTATTTAAAAAAGTTCTTCAAATTATATGTATTAATATATGTAATTTACAATTTTATGTTAAGGGTAGTTTTACTCATACCATGGGACTAAATTAAAAAAGCATACGGTATTATTTAATAATTATTGCTAATTTGTAAACTTTATTACTAACTTTTGGAAACCTTATTTTTTAAAATAAATTTCATAATTAATTTTTAAATATAATATATTCAACATTATAAAAATTATTAAAAACATTTAGATATTTATATTAGTTTTATACATAAATTGAAATTAATATAAATATTTCAATTATTATAGAACAGAGAGAATAGTATTTTTTTTATTTTTCTAATAAAACTTCATCTATGAATGAAAATATATATTGTATTAATTAATTTAATAAATTGTTCAAAGTATTTTTATATAAATTTAATATTTACTTTTAAGCTTCTTTTAATTCTAAATTATTGTAAATGAAATTTTTGTAGAAATTAAATTAAATGAAAATATAATCAAAATTTATATTGTGACCATAAAACTCATTAGTATAGTCACTATAGGATAATTGAAATTACGAAATTTGATTATAATTTCAACAAATTTTAAACTATTATAGTCTTAAAATTTCAGAATTTTATAGAAAACATTTTTTTTAAATTAATTTACATAAAAAAACACATTACATTTCTATATATTTTTTTCTTTTTCTTTTTTTTATCTTTCTTTCTATATATTTTTGTTAAAAATAAAACGCTTTTTTGATAAAATTTTGAAAATTTATAAAAATAAAAAAAAAAATCATCATAAAAACAAAAATTCGTTATCAAAAAAACATCAACAAAATATTTGTATCTTACAAAAAAAAAAAAATGAACAATTTTTTTATCCGTCGTCTGGTTGTGTATGTCATCATATTTACTACTACTACTACCACCACCACCACTCTACCATCACCATCACAAATTACTATCACCAAATCAAAAAAAAAATTAAATATATTTTCACCATCACCATAAAAAAAAAAAATAAATTTTAATATCAAAAATTAATTAAAATTCAAAATCATCGCAAACAACAATATACAACAATTTTCTAATATGGGTGTATTTTGAAAATTTCGAAAATAACATTGATTTTCGAAAATATGAAAATTTCTTTAAAAAAATTGTTAAAACTGAAATTAGAAAACCACCTGATTTGGAATTAGAGGGTCTGTTCAAACGACATTTTACTACAGTGGAATTTTTCCAAGGAACCATTATGAATCCAATTGATCTACAAAGGGTCAAGGTAAAACATAAAACATTACCTTTTATTTTTTATATTTTATTTAATTTAAATTTTATTTAATTTCTTAATTCTAATTTAATTTATATATGTTGTTTTTTTTTTCAATTTAATTTAACTAATTTTACTTTGTACCTTGTAAGGTAGTAATTAATACAGAATTAATTAATACTGAATTATAATAATAGTGGATAACTATTTTAGTTTATTACTATATTTAATTTAACTATACTATAATTTTTATAACTACTACAACTAAAAATATCAACATTTGTGTTAAGAAAAATATTAATTTGAGGATTTTTTTAAACTAATTTGAGATTAACTAATTTAAATCATTACTGATTAAGTAAAATTTTATAATAATCAATAGCTAATTCGGGATTGTCCAAAATAATGTTAGAGTTATACTAATAATCAATCTGTATCAAATTAAAATTATTATCATTTGCATTTGTCCAAAGATAAAATAACACACTATTTTAATTTTACGAAAAACAACGTAGCAATGTTGTCGTTCAATGTTGGAGTTGCATTAATCAGTTCTAAAACAGCTGCTAGCGAAAAACTTAATAATTCTTATGTCAACAAATTAAGACTATTACCATTTACTGATAGAATCCAATGTTTTGAAAAACTTATGAATTCAAATTAAAAATGGTGTATCTTACAAATTATTATGTCTAAAACAATGTTTTTTTTTTTTGTAAAAACACTTAGGTTAATTAATTTATATTCAAAAAAAATTAATTATAATATTTTGGCTATAAAAATATAACGTCAAACCAAGTCTTGAAATATATTAGTATCAGGTTCAGCCCTAAATATTCAATTCAGATTTCATTTTGTATTTTTAAATTTAGTTTATTTTAATATTTTTAATTATTAAATATTATTTATTTATTATTATTATTATTATTGTAAAATTGTGTTATTTTGAAAATAATTGTTGTGATCAATACAAAAAAAAAATCAATTGGCAAAAAAGCGTGATGAAACTCACTTAAAAACACTATAATAAAAAAAAATAATTTATATTACATTAAACATTTTACAAACCAAATTCATCATTCCAAATATTAAACCAAAATATCTACATTTAAATGAATTTTAACACAATATTTTAGAAAAATTTAAAATTTTTAGTATCCATACATATTTTTAATGATCAAATTGAAGCGAAATTAGTTTTAATTTAAATATCAAAAAATTTATAAAAATTAATTTAATTATTTTATATACGAAAAGTTATGTTTCCAGGTTAGTATTAAAGTTAAATTCGTCATCACTATTTAATTTACATGAAATGATGAATTTTAACTTGAAAAATGACTAATTTAATTTGAAAAACTTGGAATTTCACTTGAAAATGTAATATATAAATGTTCTAATTTTAAATTAATTCATTAATATATTTCTCGCATAATTTAACGAAAAATGTTTTATTAGTAAACTTCTAATTATAAAAACTTCTGATTATAAATATTTGTAAAATTTTTGAAAATTCATATAAAATGAATTTTTTATTTTTGAAATCCTAATTTCCAATTTTTTTTTTTGCAGTAAATTTGAAACTATATTAAAATAACATTTGTAGAAAAATCTTGAAATATTTTAACATTTCATCTTTCTGTCATTGTCTACTTACTATAAACAATTTATTCTCTTCTAGTTAATTACATGTGAACTTTTTTAGTATTTTGTTAAAATTTTATAGATCAAATCTAATATTTTCCATATTGATTTCTATAAATCAAAATATTTAGATTTAATTTCAATTAGTATCGAAACATTAATAAAAAAATATATAGAATGTTAAAGTATATAAAAACCATATAACTTAACCACATTAATTACATTACACCATAATCCACCATACACCAAATTTAATTCACCCAAAATTTGTTTGCAAATTATATTTATATTAATATTTTTATTTATAATTTTTTATTTAATTTACTGAGTGTTCTAAAAAAAAAATAAAAATAATAAAAACATAAAATTGTAAATTTAATTTTTATTTAATTTTTATTTAATTTTAATATATTTTCAATTTTTTTTTATCAATGTTGTAAAAGCGATTAAATGTTAATTATAATAATTTACTAAATAAAGTAAATAATTTTTAATAAGTCTTTGAATATTAATCAGATAATTCCCACCGCTAAAACAATTTTATATATGTTCAAATTAAATTTTTTTTTTTAACTAAATTAAAATTGGAATTTTAAACTATGCTTTAATGAAATTTTATTTTAAATTATGAAAAAAAAAATGAAAACGAAATTGCTTAAAAAGTTTATCAAATTCCGATTTGAAAGAGAAATTAGTCAAATTTAAAAACATAAATTTATCAAAATGAAAATCATGAAAAAAACATAAAAAAAGAATCTATAATCAATTTAAATTACATTAAAAAATGTATGGTTATCATATTTCATTCCAAAAACTTCATTTCATTCAGATTGAGACAAGATTGTCACTAACAAAATTATACTAATTATTGAATATTAGGATTTTTAATTACTATTAATTGGCAAACTCAGCAATTTTTTTAAACCAACATAAAAAATTTTAACTGAAATATCTGATAAATTTCTGACCAAATATTTTAAGATTTAATTCTACAACTATTTTAATAAGTGGCTTGAAAAATAAAATTGGACAATTTGTATCTAAAAGAATTGGAATTTTAATTGACTTATTTAAAATTGTTAACTTCGTGTTCTTAATATAAAATTAAACACAAATATCTTAATTGTTAATTTATCTTATCATCAACGAATTTCAATTAAAAAACCAAACCACGGGGAGCAAAATTTTAATATACTCCACCACAAAATTGGAAATAAGACATAAAAAGATGACAACTAATTAAGTAATTTTTTAAAAATTTAATTTTAAAACATTTCGCCTTATACTTTGAATTCTTAATTTATATTCTTGTCTCCTAGAATTGTATTTTGCTTAGAACCAGCAAAACTTTTCAATAATTACCTTTCGGACCACTCCTCCATTAGTTAATCCGGATTATTAATAAATAGTACAGTAAAATTTTGATATAAGGAATTTTTCTCATACTATTTTTATAAAAAAGTTCTCTATGTTGCACAAGGTTTAATAATTTTTCATTCAATTTTACTGCGAAATTTTATAGATAATTTATAAATTTACCATTTTTATAATATTTGTATAGAACTGAATTTGTCTTTATAAAATATAACATTATAATGACCTTTAGTAAATGTTTCCACATCAAAACAACACTTTTCCAAAATTCCATTTTGTAAATTTCTAGCGAATTATTTTTCTGTTCATACTGAATTCAATCTACTATGCTCTATTTCAAGACATTATTTTTTTAAATACCTCTTTTAAAAACTTCTTAAAATTAAAATATATTCAGCTGAGTATCCTTTTAAACACTATATACATAATTTTAAAATAATTACATTTTCTAATCATAAAAATCAAATTTTACAAATTTACATAGTACATAATAAATATACAAAAATACTTTTAATCATATTTCAATAATATTTAATATTTGTTAGTATCAAGCAATATTTAGTTTTATGAGCAATTATTAATCTAAGGATAACAACGTAACAAAAATAATTTTGTTTTAAAACAGTTTATATTAAAAATAAATAAAGCTTTACAACCAAAAAATGTAAATAATTTTTTTTTTTTTTTTGTTAAATGTATTTAAGTAGAATGTTTTTTCTAGGTAATATAATTAAATTTTAGTCACATTTACTAAAAAAAAAAAACAATAATAATAATTATTATTTGTGGTTGGTAAGTGTTGTAAGTAATGTCAAATTAATGTGTCAGTTTTTTGTCAATTTAAATTACAAAACAAACAAACAAAAAAAATAAGTAATTAATTACTCAAAAAAAAAAAAAAAAAGTAGTAAAACTAATTAGAAAAATTAGATAAAAAAAAAACATAAATTCAATAATTTCTAATTTTAAAAAGGTAAAATATAATAATTTATATTTTCAAATTTTTAGAATTTTTCTATATTTTTATTAGCATGGTGGAAAATTCCCAGAAAAAAAAAACCAAAACTTTTATGCTCATCAAAATTGTGAATGTTTTTTTTAATTATTAAACACACAAAATAAAAAAAAGCTTATAATAATTTTTTTATGGTTCCATAGTAGAAAAGTTTATGTTCCCATATATTTTTTTTAGTAAATAAAATTTCAGTAGATCGTATTTTCATTTATAAAAATATTTTAGATGTGTTTTTTTTTGTTTATCATTAAATTATGTCTTGTATTGTCTTGAAAAAGCATGTTTTTATTTTTACAAATTATTTTAATATTATTTTTAATATTTTTATAAGTTTTTAAAATTTATTTAATTATTTTAATTTCATTTTTATTTTCATGTTAAAAATAATTAATTTATTTTTTTTCTTAAAATTTATATATTTTTTTTAAAAAAAAGCTATATTTTTTAAAATTATTTAATAAAATATGCTAGCGTTTCAATCAATCAATTATAATTTTTAAAACTGAACTTCAATTATAGTAAAAAAAAAAAAGATGAAATTTTGTAAAATGTAGAGAAAATTTGTTTTTTTTTTATGTTATTTTAATCAATTTAATTTAATTTTATAATTAAAATTATGAGAAGAAAATTGATTTTTATTCATACATTAATATAGTTCTAGTACGAAGGACTATATTTGGTATTAATTTCGAAATTAACTGAAATTTAAATTATTATTTTTTATACAAAAACTCAGTATTTATTGTCGTATTTGTAATTTAGTGATAATAAAATTTTTAAAAATTGATATAAAAAATTTCATAAAATCTAATATAATTTTCTCTACGAATTGCATATCTTTAGGACAATTTTAAAAATTTTATTAATTTTTTATTTTAAATTTAATTTCTTATCAATTCTCATGTCCCTCCCCATATTTAATTTACATAAAATAATTAACATGAATTAGTAAATAATTTTTATGAAAAAAAAACATTCTAATATTTATTTATTTATTTATTATTTTATTTTTTTGTGTGTAAAAACAAAATCAATTTAAAATTGGGGAAACTAAAATCAGGTTCATGAAGCTGATGCCTGTCTGGTCTTAGCTAATAAATATTGTCAGGATCCTGACGCTGAAGATGCTGCCAATATAATGAGAGTTATCTCAATTAAAAATTACAGTGATGATATTAGAGTTATAATTCAATTAATGCAATATCACAATAAGGTAAAAAATTATTTTGAATAATAAAAAATTTATTTATATAAATTTGAAAATTATTTTATAGGCATATTTATTAAATATACCTTCATGGGATTGGAAACAAGGTGATGATGTTATTTGTTTAGCTGAATTAAAATTAGGCTTTATAGCTCAAAGTTGTTTAGCGCCGGGCTTTTCAACAATGATGGCCAATTTATTTGCAATGAGATCATTTAAAACGGTAATTAAATTTACAACAAAAATTTTATAATAACAATTGATGACAAAAATTTCATAATTTTGTGATAAAAAATATAAAGTTTTATGAAAATTATTACATTAAATATCGACAACTTTCCACGAAAATCTCTTAAGCGAATTTTCTATATTTTATTTTATGTTTTTTTATTATGTATAATAATATATATTGACTATTTTTGTGCATTTTTTTACATAAATACATCTATTTTTCGAACATGATTCGAATAATTCTATTTTTCGAACATGATTCGAAAAATGTACTCAAAAATTGACTCCAAGTTGTTTTTCTTTAAGAAAACAAAATTAGTTTATTAGAAAAAATCTATTTTGCAAATTTTGTTGCTCAATAAATTTATGCAGTGAAGGTGAAGATATAATTTAAAATTTTTAATATATATTAAATACAAAATATCTGTAAAATTAAAACGCTAATTTCACTTTTATATCAATCTGCAGTTTCTTTTAAACTAATTGCACCTAAAGGGTACAAAAGTGAACAAAAACCTTTCGAAATTTTTCGATGACTGAACTAGAAATACAATTTAAGGCATTCTGAAGTTGCTATTTAAAAGTTTAGTTAATTTAATTAAGTTTACAAATAACAAAATTTATTAATTTTGGCCCAAATTTTTCTAAAATTTTTAATATCTTTTAGATAAATTACCTGATTGAACATAGTAAAAATATGTTAAGAATTATTTTATCTAAATTAGCGTAATTTGTTTTTGAGAATATTTATATTCAGATAAAAAATAAATATTCTTAGTAATTTTTTTTAAAATTTACAAAATTATCACAAAATTATGTAAAATTTTATGTTATTTATATTAAAATATTTAAAATTAATTATTTATATATTTTTGAGTTTATTATGAGGGAAAAATAAAATAATTTAAATAATATCTGGGTCAGCGAATAATTTCTATTTCAACAATAATAAATAATATAAATCCATAAACAAATATTATTATTACATAATATTATTGTATAAATATTTCAAAAATTATTTTTATGATTACACATAATTTAATACACATCACTGACAACATTTATATAAATGATATTATTTATAATAAAATGCTGTAAATTAGTCACCAGATATGCAAATATGGACAAATGATTATCTACGAGGAACCGGAATGGAAATGTACACTGAAACATTGAGTCCTTCATTAATAGGAATGCCATTTGCTCAGGCTACTGAGTAAGTCTAAATAAGAAGCACAAAATAATGATTTTCTGTTATGTTTAATGGAACATAATAAAAAATCATTTATTTATAAACAAATAAAAAAAAAAAAAATGCTTTTAAAATCCACGAAGGACATTCAAACCAAATCTGTGTATTTTAGTTATCCTTAAATATATAAATACAAAATTATTTACACATCAAAATATATTTAAATTAAATAAAAATATATAAAATAATATATACTTATATATATGTTTTTTACACTCATATTAAATGTTTCTATTACTTTAATTTTTTTATTATTTATTTATTTTTTGTATAATGTACAAAACATAAATTTAATTTTATGATTTTTGTTATAAATTTATTTATATCACAAAATTATTATATTATATTTTTTTTTATTTTTTGCGCTTTTAATTTCCAATCACAAGTTTTGATTGATTAGCAAAAAATAAATTTTGTATTCAAAATAAAAAATAGTAGTGGATTTACGTATCTAGAAGAATTACAATCAGCATAAATTTTAACTATATATAATATAATGAGCTAAGGTAGTAGATTTTTAATTGAGCTAAGATCATATTTAATTGAGCTATGGTCATATATATTTTAAATAAATCCAAAAAAAATTCGTTTTGGTAAAATATTTTCTCTTGGTAAACTATTTTATTACAATATATCTGAAGAAAGTTGAATAATTATTTTAAATTACAATAGATCTCTTCTAATTTAGATATATACTGCACTTTACTATAATATTAAACAGATTGGGGCCATATCAGAGGTACATATTAGGTACAAGTTACTTGATATTAAAGCGTATAAATTGTGTGATATTTTGTAAAATCTAAATAAAGAACAAAGTGAATTAAAATATATCAATAATTTAAATTTATGGTATACTTTTATGCTGCGTTATGTTATTTCACTAATTTCTTGACTGTTACAAAATAAATTTAATTTTATAAGGCTATTGGAGATGTTCTCCCAGTCTAAGCACACCTAAAATTCCCAAAACCTCAAGTTTTTTTTTTTTAAATGTTGGCTATTAAGCTCACATATTAGATTTATGTTTATATTTTAAGCAGTAGAAAAAAATCATCTTGACAAAGTTAATTATCACCAATATTTTGTGAATTTTATCACTGATTATCAATCCTGTATTCTAATATTCCTACAGAGTTTACGCAATTAAAAATTATAGCTTATTTGATAAAATATCGAAAATAATGACATATTGGATTGTTGGATCTCAATGTTGGCTCAAATTTTGATATTAACTTTCGTTTATGTTTATATCGTATTTTAAATTTGAATATTTGAACTTCAATGTGCTGCTTTCAGCAGCATTATTATTCTGTGAATGAATCATTCAATCAACATTTTATTGAGTAAATTCTTTTTTATGCTATCAGCAAAATTTTAAATAGTATATCCACTCTGTTAATCGATACAATTAAACTATACAAACTTTTTCAAGTAAATTTAAATCTGAAAGTGTGCTTTATGCTATTCCGGTTACCCTGCAGGTATTAAAGAGAATTTTTCTCTTAAATTTATTGAATCATTTTAATTTTATACCAAAAAAAAAAATAAACCACACAAAATATTCTACTTTTTTCTAAAATAAAATTTTAATGATTCAATTATTAAAACATTTTTAAAACACAAAAAACAAATCTGAAGAATTAATGTTGGTAAGTAAATAGAAAATAACCCAAAATATCAAAACTTGTGAAACACAATTTTACTTTTATGATTTTGTTTTCTTGCATTTTTACAAGTTTTTATCATTTATTTTACATTGTGTTTTTTACACATTTATGATCCTTTTTTTTTATATATCTTAATTTTATAAGTTTTTGTACATGAAACAACCAAAAAAAACAAGCTTTTCGATGTTGTGATTTATTTTGACATTAATTTATTTATATTATCTTGTCCTTTGTGAAAAATATACTTGTCTAATTCAATTTCCTTGAGAATTGTTGTATAAAAGTAATTTTCACATGATTCAATGGTCTTAGTATTAGAATTTATAATTTTAATGGAAACTTAATAAAATATTAAAACAAAAATATGCAAACTTTATTTACAGAATATAAAAAATTTCGAAAATTTTATTTAAAATATTAAAATTTCCAAATTAAAATTGTGCTAAAAGAAAATTGAATAAAAGTTAGTTTATTTTAGATTATGTTAACCAATCCAGATATTATATAAAATAATTGTTCTAATAATTAACTTTGGTAAACAGATATTGGTCAAAAAATATGTCCAGTCAGTTTAGACTAAATCTGCAAAAAAAAAAAACCAAATCAATTTTCCTAAGTACTATATTGTTTTTAATAAAATTAAATAAATTATTGCTGATTTTCAAATAACCCGAATTTTATTATTTTAAATTTTTAATAAAGTTGATCAAATTTTGAAATTTGAAAAAGCTAATATCCAATTTTCAATTTATATATCCAAAAATATTAATTAATTTTATTTTTTCAATTCATTTAATTTGAAATTTTTAAATAATTATAATTTTTTCACACAAATTTTTACATTACACTTGCATTTTAAATTCGACAGATTAACAAATATTGAAAAGAAATATTGAATTTTTTGTTGGTGATCCTGATATGAAACAAATTAACAACCACAAAAAAAAAAAAGTGTACACGATTCCGATTATTTTCAATCCTGATGCTTTTAGGGATCATAATTAGAATATTAATATTTAATCACTGCAGAATTTTGGGATTATTTTCTTTCCTTTTTTTTTGACTTTTTTTTTTTTTTTTTTTTGGAAAAATTGCAATTATGTTAATTAACTTTTAATGGAAAATTATTTAACATAAAAGTAATATTAAAAGTGTGAAAAATTGTAAATGAAAGAATTCCAAAAAAATAAACAAAAAACAAAAAACCAAAAACCTTTGTTACAGTCACCAGATACCCAGGCATGGCAAAATGATTATCTTCAAGGTACAGGGTGTGAGATGTATACCGAAACCCTTTCACCCTCATTTACCGGCATGACATTCCCACAAGCCAGCGAGTAAGATTCGAAATTTTAACCAAAATAGAAAACGACTAATATTGTTACTAAAAATTAATCATATATTTTTTTATTATTATTATTAATTAAAATAATATTTCCATTTGTAGTTAATAAATTACAATTTTAGTTGTTCTTCATTCTAAAAATTGTAATTAACACAATTTTTAATATAACATTTTTTTTTGGGAATGCATTTTAATTTTACTTAAAACTAATTACACATAATTTGTCTTGAAAATATATATATTTTTTTTTTTGGAAATAAATTTTTTTGAATGCCAGTATAAATTTTGTACTAAAACTTAACTTATTAAATTTTTTTTGTTTTTTGTTGAAATACCAAAAATTTTTTAGTCTAAATAAAAAAAAAAAAACACTTAAGTATCATGTCATAATATTTTGATAATCATTGAAAGATTGTAGAACCAAAACCTTAATCATTGCCTAATTAGTTAATTAATTCAGAATTTTTGCCGAATTTTTGTATGAACATTTTTTTAAGTCAAATAAAATATAGTAAATAGTAAATTTTTTGTTAAATTAGATTAAGTATGCATTAATTTTTTAGTGTGGCTATTGCTTAATTTATGTTGCCAAGCTAATTTTTCAATAAATTTTGAATGCACTTTGTTCGTAATTATTTAATTTATAATTAAATTACTATTTTAATATATAAATGTTGTTATAAGTTAATAAAATTATTTAATTATTTAAAATATAATTATTCAAAATAATCAAAATATAATTTTTTTTTTATAAATTTAGATTATGTTTTACAAAATTAAAACTATTATTACTGGCAATCGAAATTAAAGGAACAGAAGAAGGTGTAGATAGTAAAATCTCAATAAATCCACGTGGTGCTAAAATTCAAGCAAATACTCAGGGTTTCTTTATAGCACAAAGTGCTGATGAAGTCAAGAGGTAAATAATTGATGCATCACACTTAAGACTTTCGTTTGTTTTCTTATTCTTTTAAAAATATGTTTTGAATAGAATCCTTGAAGTTTGATAAGTAATTTTTCTATTAATTCGAAATCATACCATTTCTTCTAATCGGAAAGTAAATAATGTTATTGCTATCTATGAGTGCTGAAATTGTTATACATAATGGATGCCAACATTTAAATTGGCTATATTTATATTTATTTATAATTTATTTTAAGTTTTACAAGTGTTGAGCAATAGTTTTTATCCTAAATGTTTTTTGGAAACAATTTCTAAATACATATTTTACAACAGCCAATAATATTTTACAGTCCTTGTAATTAAAGTCCTTGTAATTAAATATTTATTGTAGTAAATCTTAACTTTAGTGTATTTGTCGAAATACATTGAGCCACTTTGTGGTAACATTTAAAGTCTTTTTTATAGCGAAACATTTTTACACTGAACATTTTTCTTAACTTTTATCTTTGCAAAGTAAACTATTTCACGATGGAACAGCGTACCACAAAATGAAATAGTTACCATAATTTTTCACGAAATGTTAAATTTTTATGAAAATTTAATTTTACGATGAATACGCTATTAAAACAAATTAATAATATTTTTTTTCTAAAAAACTCAAATTTGAATAAAATTAATTATTTTATTAAAATATTTAATATTTTTAGGGCTTGGTTTTATTGCAAAGCATGTCACGATGACATCAAAGACGAAACATTAATTAAAAAGTGTAAATGTAAAAACTGTAAGTAATCATTTTTTATTTTTTATAAAAATTAAAATAAATTTATATTTTTTTTTTTTTATAAATTAATTTATTATTTTTTATTTAATTTTAAAAAATCTTTTTTTGTTTCGGTAAATTATTTTTTTTTTATATAAAATATATTAAAAAATAATAATTTTTTAATTTTTAAATTAATTTTTTTAAAAAAAATATAATTTATTTAAATTTTTGTTATTTAACCGAAAAAAATTATTCAAAATATTAAAATAATTTTAAAAAAAAATAAGGATGAAAATAAAAAAAATAAGGAAGAAAATATTAAAAAAAAAATTAGAAAAAGGAAGAAAAAATAAATAAGATTAATTGAAAAAATTTATAAAATAAATTTAAGAAATAAGATTCGAAATATCGACAAATACTTCAACGAAAAGAATCGAAAAATCAACACTCAAAAAATATATTTTTTATTATTTATTTTATAATTTTTTATAAATTATTTTTATTTTATAATATTTTTATTTATTGAATTTATTATTCGACAAAATTAAATATTATTAAATATATTTTAAAGGCCAGTGTTAAAAATAGGTATAAGTATATAAACTTAATAAACCAACAAAAAAAAAACAAAATTAAATTAAATTAAGCAATTATTAAATATTATAATATTTATATTTAATTATATATATTTATATAAATTAATTAATAATTATATATATATTTTTTTCTCAAATTTTTTTTTTTTTTTTTTTTTTGAAAAACTTTTGACTCCTTTGGCGATCACCCAAAACATAAATAAAAATTAAAAATTAAAAAAAAATAACTCAAACCCTTCACACCAACAAAATAAAAAAAAAAAATTTGCTATAAAAAAATATAAAAATTTACTATAAAAAAATTATAAAAAAACAGTGACTGCACAACCAAGGAACAAATTTGGTGATTTAGGTAACAAAATAAACCCAATAAATAATAAAAAATAAAATAACAATCTTTTTTTTTTTTTAATTTAATTTAATTTAAATTATAAAATTTGTTTATATCTTTTCCAAAAAACAATAAAATTAGTCTTAAATCTTTATCACATCCTTAAAAGTTTTTTTTTAAGTTTTTGTAAATTTTAATATCCTTTCTAAACTTAATAGTAAAAATTTTTTGAAAATTTCAAAATTCACTCTTAAAGTTGGAATCATAAATCGGTAAATCCATAATTGATGGGAACTGTAAACACTCTCGAGTCTACCCAGTTGTGTAGTTGTGCTGGTTTTAGTCAGCATAAAACACTGAACCGACATGTTGATAAAGTCCTTTTAAACCCATATTTAAAAAGTTAAATATTTAAAACTAGAACACTATTTATGTGATACATTGATTTCATAAATTTTTCAGCAGAATTTTGCCCAATTAGTTCTCTCTTATATTATATGTTGATCGGCTACATCTACTGAGAAATAAATAAAATGAAGCTAAACAAAAATTAATGACTATACCACTGTGTATACCCGAGACGAATAAGATTAATATTTTCATTTTAATCTACTATTAAAAAAATTGAACCGATTTATGGTGGTCCAAAAAAAAAAAACATTTAAAAACTCGTTACTATAGCTAATTAAATTAATTACTGGTATGCCATTTTTAGGTTTTCGAATTTAAATTGAGACACTTTGAACTTGGTTTGAAAAACCATGAACGTAACCTGAAAATGGTACATAAATTAACTTTTTCATATCACAAATACCCACAAGATCTATTGTTTCAGCAGTATTTGTAAATTTAAAATTAAAAACAATAAATTTTTACTATTAAATTTAAAAGATTTTCAAATATAAATTTTAACACTTATACCAAATCCATCTTTTCGAAATATCCTGACTTTGTTTTTAAATTATATTTATAATTTTAGTCCTCCTTATTCTTGTATATAATATTTATATAAATAAATCAAATTACTGAATCTTGATTTTTTAATTTTTATAAATAAAACTGATTTTTACCATTTATCCTTTTCTTTTTTTTAAATATAAAATTACTTTTAAATTTTTAAAAAATTGTTTGGCTTTGAAACTAAACGAAACTTTTGAAAATTAATCTTGTAGTCTAATTTTGAAATCTTTATATACATTTTTATTTAAAAAAGAAAAATTTAATTTTATAAATTTTAATTATTTTATTTTTGGTTTTAATTTTGATCCTTGAAAAGATATTATGTTTTTCTTAAACCCATTATTTATTTTTCACTTACCTGGGTTGGAAATATTTTAGATAGTTCAGCATTTTTTGACAATCAAATTAAAAAAAGAAAAAAATACTACTTGTATTCATGATTTTCCTTTTCATGAATTACATAATATTAAAAATATGTATTAACTGAAACTGTATTGAAAAAATTATAATGTTTTATATAGCATAGTTAAAAATTTCACTATAATAATTAATTTTTAATATATACTAACATTTATAATAATTGCTCTGGAGCTATTCTAAATAACTTTAAAAAAAAATTTAATTAACAAGCTTATTAACGTTTAGAGATTATCAACTCTAATCTAAATTACTTTCAACTATAAGATAAAACAGTCAAATTATTTACTTTGTTTTATAATCATTGATTATCAACATTTAAATTGGACTAACGTATCTAATGAAGCTTATATGTAATTATTCACATACATAAAAGAATTGCAACTACCTCAATATGATTAACTAATTCATCTTTTCGAAGATATTAAATGAAATTTAGTTCAAATTTTAAGAAGAAGGGAGCCGAATCCGAAGTGTAATAAAATGGCACTAGCCATATGCTATTTTAACATATTTAGTTAAAAGAAACAAAAGTGTTTAGAGAACAAAAATTTTCGGCTGTTTTCCGAAACTAATTTTTTGGTACAGAATTCAAGTGAAATTAAATTTTTATAGGAGCAGTGAAAAAAATCTAAAAAAAATTGTGAAAAATTTATAGAAGCAGAGAAAATTTTAAATCTACATTTTACAAAAGTTTTTTAAATACCTAGTCGAAAAAACGATCAAATGTAAATATTCTGCTGTGAAAATATTTTTAAAAACAAAATATATTTATGATTTTTTTACCGATTTTAATGATGGACCTGCACTATAAAATCAACAGGGTAATTCTTCATTGAATGTTACATTTCTTTGAAAATTTAATTTCACTATAAACTCAGTACTAAGCTTTAGATACAGAAAAAAGTATTCTCAATATTAAGAGTTTGAATTAGCTTTGCTGATTTTGAAACGTTCGAATAGGATGGATGATTGACAAAAATTCAAATATTTTTATTTATTTATTTGGAAAATACTTTAATTTTCAATTCTTTTTAAATAGTTTATTTATTTAATTATGCTGTTACGTTATTATTAGAAAAATTTCAAATTGTTGAAATTAATTTTTTGTATATATGTTTGTATGTACAAATCTCTAGTTCACCTTTTACTCCTTATAAGAATTAAAGGACTTCCTGTTTTTTTTTAAAAAAAAACTTACTAACGATTTTATTTTCATTCAACTTTGATTTTATATTTTCAAGTAAATTTGACTTTGTAATTTTAATTTTTTTTTGTAATGTTTTCCTTTTCACTTTATGTTTTTTTTTTTTTGTGGCTAACATTTAAAAACTGATTACTGAAACTTTTGTAAATAAATTTAATAAAATTAAAAGAATTAAGATTTTTCATTTTTTATCAGTCAAATTTGCTTATTTCAAATTCAAATTATTTCTCCTCTTTGAGCTGTGATAGCAGAAAAAATATGAAACTTGTGTGACAAAGCCTGCATTTTTTACTTAATAACTTATAATTAAATAAAAATAATTGTAAATTTTCACAAAACAAAATTATTTACTTTAATTTACATATTTTTTTTTTTATTTTTTTAGTACAATTCAGCAAATTAGTATATTTAGTATTTTTTCATTTTATTTTACTGAGATTTGATTTTAATTTTTACAAAATTTAAATTATATATTAAATTTAATTAAATAATTACTTAACATAATTTTTATTTCATTGAATTAAGTTTTCAATCAAAATTATTTTTAAAGTTTTAATAAAAGTAAAATGTTTATTTCGAAATTACATCTCAGTAGTATTTTAGAAATTTTTTTATTCGATTTCATTTTTAATCAAAACTTTTTTAATGAAGTTTTAATATTAATCCTGCCCGAAAAACGATATAATTTTAAGTATTTTTTAAATTAATTTTAAATTATATTTATAGTGTATTGTCAGTGTATTTTCAAGATCAAATCGTTATTTAGCTTTTATATTTTCTTTTTGAAAAATAAAGCTGTCTTAACTAAAGTATGTGTTTAAATGTTTATTACAAAGTCGTCTATAATTTTTATGAGTCGTCTCGTAAAGTCGTTACTATTGAATGTAGGATATATTTTTTGGTTATTTAGATCCTAAATAATTCAAAAACTCAAAACAGTTTCCAATTTTTTTTTTGTTTTAATGAAATAAATTTCAATTAAATTCATTTCATTTTAAGAATTCAGCTACAATGACGTGAGTGATATTTCAAAATTTTGTAATTTTATTTTATGGTTTTCGGAGAATTTAAGTTATCAGTTTCAAAATGTTCTTTTATATTTTTTATTCTGAAGTTATCATATTTATATACTATAGATATTTATGTATCTATTAATGTCATCGAGTAATTTTAAATACAATTTTTTTGAAATAGAAAATGAAATCGAATAAAATATTATCAATAATTTTAAAAAAAATCTTTCCTAAAACACAAATTTATTTTTAGTTCCTTTTTTTGTTTGTTTTTTTATGAAATCGCACAATATCTTTTTTTATTTTTTTTTTTTAAATATAATTTAATTTTGTAATTTTTCATTTTTTTTTTTATAAATCATATAATAATTAATTTTAATCCAAAAATCTACTATATATTTTAAAAACTATATACTGTCCTAAAAAAAAAAAAACAAAAAAAAAAATCAAGAGTGCATGATCTGCACATATAAATTGAGAATGTGTTTATAAGTCGATTTTTTTTTTTTTTTTTAAAATAATATGCTAATAAAAAAAAAATTAAAATCTTCTCTCAACACTGATTGTAGGAATAATTAAACATATATTTTTATTATCTATTATTACTTAAATTTAGTTTTATTATTATACATTTCACACAAAATCATTAAAATAAAAAAAAATTAAAAATTTAATTAATTTAAAAATATATTTCTATCATAAATCATTAAATTTCAAAAAAATAAATAAAAATAATAAAAATCGAAAAAAAAAAAATTAAAATAAATATAATAAATACATAAAATAATTAATAATAAATTTTATTTAGGAAAATATGTACAAAAATAAATATGATTTTCAACAATAATATTTCTTCGTCACTGATTAAAATACCCTGGGTGTTTTTTTTGGATTTTATGTTTTATGGATTTGTTTTTCATTTTTGGTTTATTTGCCTTGAAAATAACTTAATTCTGAAATTTTTCTTTAAAAAAGCAAAAAAAAAAAAAAAATTATTTAAAAACTATATAAAAATAAGAAATTGTGATACATACTACTTTTTTTTTTTGAAATTTACATAAAGATATTTTTAATGTATATTATATATGTATGCCGTCATATTAATTTTTTTAAGTTAATTATTATGATTTTATTGTAAATAATTAATTTTATAAGAAAAACAAATTTTTTTCCCAAATATTTTTAATTTCTCTTATTATGCAGTTGTAAATAATTTAAATTTTTTATGTTTAAATAAGGATTCCCAATATTGTTGCAACGGAAATCAGTATATCGGAATTTATATATAATCGAATTTACTCAATCTTTTGATTATTTTTGCTATGTAAGATACATATTGTTAGATTTAAAAATTTATAAATTCAAATTTTGGAATTTAAATTCATTTATAAATAAATTAATAATTTAGTAAAGAAAAACTAAATAGTCAAAGTGTATAATTTGATAAATATTTCAATTACTTTTTATCAGTAGTTTAAACAAATATCAATTAATATCGAATTGTCTTTCAGTTTTATGATATTACGACTGTAATATCATAAAACCGATTTTGAAGAAATATTGGGAATCCTTATTTAAAATCATATACCTAAAAGTTATATTTCAAATAATTAAAATATAAAAATAGAACAAAACTTTTACTATAACTTCTGAAAATAGAATTTTTAAACAATATTTATATGCTTTCTTTTCAAAAATTTTATGATCTTCATAAAATTTTTCTCTTATATACAAATTTCACAGTGACAGTTTAAATTACTATACTCAGTTTCTCAGTATAAGTTTAAAAGTAATCTTCGGTTTAAAGTCAAATTTAATTTAAACCGGAGATGAGTAAAGTTTAAATAATTTTTACATCAAATTTACAAAAAATTTTGTAAAACTGTATTTTAGTAAATCAAAATTATTGAAAAATTAAAATTATTAGTAAATTCTATGTAATGAAGGGAATTTAAATTGAAAGTTTAATTTGCATAATTCAGTTTAGATCAAATTAAATGCAAACTGTGAAACAGGGTATGAGTTAAACTTTAACACATAAATATAACACATATATACATACACAAAAGCATAATGTTCTGGACCCCTTTTTTTAATCATTAAATTTAATAACATGTTAATTTTCCTGTAATTCTATTTAATTTAATTGTACAGTATTGAAATTTATCTTTCTTGATGGTAAATTATATTCGAAATTCTAGATTAAAGGACAAGATTGTGTTTGTGAAAGAGAAATTTAAATTTTAAATTTTGTGGTATTGAATTTTACATTACTATGTAAATATGATGGCTCCTATAATTATGTATATATACATATATATATATTAATTTTTTTTTATGAATAAAAACAAAGTCAAAATTATAATTTGATGATTTTGATTATTCTGTAAAATATTTATCTAATAATTAAAATCTGGATTTAGATTTTAATTGTGTTTTCGTATTTTACCTTTTTATCATTTTTCTTCTGGTTTGAATTTTCATTTTTTACATTGTTTTAATGCGACTTTCAGATGTGGGCATGATTATGATGCAGACTGGAATGGTTAAGCAAGGCCTAAATGCAACATTAAAAAACACAGTTCTTGATGGTACGAACAAAAATCATTTTTCTTTTTTTCTATCTTTTTTTTTTTTGTTTTGGTTCACGAATATTAAAATTCTAATAAAAAAAACCAATTCCAAAAAAAAAATTTAAAAAAAAAAAAACTTTTTAAAAGTTTCACTTCATTTTAAAAAAAGAAAATTATTTATTAATAATAATTATAAATGTTTTCAAAGTTCGTTGTTATATTATTCTAATTGCTAAAAATTCTGAAAGTTAATAAATTGCTAAAAAAGTTATAAATATTTTGCTAACCATTTAATGCTTTTATTGACTATAATTGAATCATAATTAATTTTATTTTTGTTTGTGAATTTTTTTATTTTTCAAATTAAATTATGATTCGTTTTCGTTAAAAGATTATTGTCTCAATTAATATTAAAAGCTTTTCAAAATATCATAATTAAATTTAAAAAAAAAAACTAATTTGTCTGACTGAAATTATAAGGGAAAATACATAAATAACCATTCAAATGAAAATTCTTAATTAATTGATTGCATAATTATATTAATGATTTACCTCTAAGTTATTATTGCTCTTCACACAAACTCTTTAATTTTTATCGAATCCTATACGGTATAGGAAAAACTTTTTTTTAGAAGCTTCTTATTTTGAAAAATAATCGTTTTAAATTTTAATTAAATAGTGTAGTATTGTGCGGAAATTGATTAAATCATTTGATTACAAATATATTACAAATATATCAACAGGGAATCGAAATCATCTCCAAGTAGTGGTATCGTCAAAGCGGCCTATACTAATACTTGGTTCTAAACCATCAACAATTTGAACATATACTTTTCATATAAAACGATTGTCAGCAGGCTCTAAATATCCCCATTTATAATGTTAATAGGTTGTAAACATCGGTCCACAAATTTTTTTAAATATTTTAATATTTTACCAACAGTTTTAAAACCATCAAAATGGTTAATAACACGCTGGCAACTGACTCACTAAAGATACAATTTGATCATTGTGGTCTATATGCGATGTTCACCCGCCACTGCAACCTAAACTTAAACTAGACTGTAATAAAGATATAACTTGCTATTTCATGGTCCAACATCAATCATTTCTTTTTCTAAATCAACTATGTTTAATCATTTATGGCTTATATTTATTTCGAATCTATAAAAAAAAAAATTCTTGCTTGACTACAACGATTTATACACTACACAATTGCAAACTTTTTAAACATTGCTATAATGATTCTTAATTTTTTGTTTTTGCTCAATCATCACTTTATTATCTTTGCTTTAAAAATAATTAATTTCACTATTTTCCAGTTTATATCAAGTTTGTGAAATAAAACCACAAAGCTTATTGAATTAAATTGGTATTTTATATTTCTTGCAAAAGAGTCTAATTTCAACAGTTTTTTTTTTAAATTTAAATTTCTATGTTTCTGAGTTGGACTTTTTCGCTTCTAAATTCGCCAAATATTTTAATTATAATGTTCAGAAATAATTTTGAACTGCTATAAAAGTTTTAACATTATTTAGTTAGAATATTAAAAAAAAAAATTAATTTTTGAGTTGTGCTGTTTTGTATAAGAATATTTTTATTTTGACAATTTTTTTTCCCTTAAAAAATATATTTAAGTACTTCTCAAAACCCAGGGTATGCTAAGTCAGTCATTAATATTTATTATTTTCGTCGATTTAAATTTGTAATAATGCATTTTTTTTTAAAAATTAAATTATGCTAAAATTATTTTTATTTTATTAAATTTAAAATTAAAATATTAAATAATTATGCTAAGAAATTGTAAAAGTAGACATATGAATCAGATTGCGTATTAATATTATTAAAAAAAAAATATGTAATAACTAAAACTAAAATAATAATAACGTAATTTTGAATTTCGAATTATTTTTGAATTTTGAAAATAAAAATATACACAAATTTAGCAGATAAGTTTATAAATAATCATTAATCTTTAGTTAATCTGTTAGTTATTTTAATAGATTAACTTAAGATATTTAACGTAAGTTATAAATATTAAATAATATGTCAAAAATTTCATCAAAACTCTGAAAATTCAACATATAATTTTGAAATCTTTTTGCTTAAATTCTACTGCTCTGCTATATTTTTGTAAGTCTTAGAGGTGATTTGTAAATCTTGAGTTAATCTTGAGTAAATTTTGTCAAAAAATTAACTTAAAATTAAGACCTTTGTTTAATGATTTGTCACAAACTTTGACATTGGTGATGTTGTTTTAAGTTTTATAATTATGAATAAACTCTACTGCTATTTTATTAGTCATTAAACTTTGGATTAATATTTTGACATTTTTTAAGAGATAAATTAAAAAATTTAACTATTTATACTTGTAATACCAAAATTTATAGAATTCATAAATTTTAAAAACAATCTATAAATTTTGAGTTAATTTTTTGACATTTTTTAAGAGATTTTGACATTTTCTAAGAATGAAAATTTTGACATGTATCATAATTTTAATGATGTGTGGAAAATTTAATCAATGGTAAATAATTCATTATTGTACTACGAAGCAACGAAATTATCGAAAATCAATTAATTTTTTTTGCTTATTTACTAATATCTTAAGTAATATTTATTTTATACGAATCTTGCCATTGCCCTTTTTGAAAATGTTTGCTCTATTTTTTTTTTTTTATTAATCTCTTTACTACGCTTTCTGTAAAACTATTTAAAAGAAAATTTAATTTAATATTTTATTCTTATACAGGCCAAAATTTTAAAATAAATTACTACAACATAATTATGCTAAAAAAAAATTAACAGCTTTGTTTTTATAAAAAAAAAAATATATATAACAATTAAAGTTTAATTATAAATTTTAAAATAATTATATTTTAAAAAAGTCTATTCAATTTAGGGAAAAAAAATATATAATAATTTATGATAATTAAAAAATGAAACCAATACTTTTTTTTAAAAGTGTTAAAAAAAAAAAATAATAAATTATAAAATTTTATTACTTTTTAAAAAAAAAATCTATTTTTAATTTAATATTAATTTTAATTTTTATCTTCTTAAATTTTTATGTTTGTTGTTTAAACAATGTTTTTTTTTATTATTATTATTATTATGTTTTTTCGTTATCTTTATGTTAAATTATTTATGTTTTTTTATTATTATTTAATTTTTATTTTTTTAATGTTTCTTCCTTATTTTATTTACCTTTGTACAACCCTAAAAAATTTCTGTTTTTTATATATAAATTCATGACCACAGTGGCAACGTTCAGGAAAGGCGTCCGTGCCGTTCAATTGGTAGGACGTGCAAGTACGTATATTTAATTTTATCAGTTTTCTGTTTTATTTTTTTAATTTATTTCGTTTTTATTTTTATATTTTAATTTTTTGGTTTTTGAAAAAAAAAAATGTATTTTATTTTAACAAAATAAAAATAAAGAAAATTTAAAAAAAAAATTTTAATTTTTAATTTTTAATTTTTTTATGATTAATGTCAATTAAATCGTATTTTTATATTTAGAAAATACAAATAAACAAAGTTTAAAAATTTAACACAAAAATACACATTTTTAAATATTAACACAAAACTTTAATTTAAAACAATTAAATAGTAAATTATTTTGAATATTTTCATTAATGAATAATTTTTTAATTAATTTTATACTTTATGCTGACAAAAAAACATTATTTAAAATATTCAAATTAATTTACTAAAAATAAAAAAAATTAAACTTTTCCGTTTTTCATTTTGTACAAAATTAAAAAAAAAAAAATAATTTGAATCGTTGAGGGTGGTTTAATAGTTGTGAATGTGTTGGTGTATAAATTTTCTTTTTATATAAATGTATTAATTTATTATTTATATTTTCATTATTTTTTAATTTTTTTATTTTGAAAATATAAATAATTTTTTTAAATAAATGTGATACATATATTATGTTAAATAATTATTATTTTTTTATATATATTTGTTTATTATTTTTATTATATAATCTAATATTTGTAGTCGTCATTCATAAATTTTTAATTAAATTTTAGGTTAAAATTCGTTTTCTGTCAAAATAATAATATTAATTTTATCTGTAATAAAATCACGGTTATTAAATATATTTCCAGTCTTAAATTACGCTTTATTGTAATTTTATTAGTGGTATTCATTTAAACCTGAGTAAACTAATACTAACATCGATGAACTCAGTACCTACTGCACGTAACGTTAGTACACTACCACTTAAGATACAGCCGGTACCTAAGCATATTATAAAATCATGTTTAATTGAAAACGATTTGTTTCTATCTTTTGCAAAACACTAACACTGCCAAGCAGCGATTTTTTTCAATCAAATTTGCGATTACTGAAATATATCAATTATTTATATTTAGAGTATGTAATTTTACTAACAAATTGATATTCTGTATTTAAATTTTCTCATGTTTAAATGAAACTACTTTCATTAATGTATAAATCTATATTAGTTCTCCAATTATTAGTAAATCTTCTTTACTTCTGCCCAATTAGCCTTTAAATTTGTATTTTTGAAAAACTTCGACCTAAGATATAAATTGTAGTGAGTTACCAAACGTTCAAAAAAATGTATACATTCAGGATATTTCTTTCCTATTTTATTCACTTGGCTTATTTGTAGATATAAGTTATTATCATTCATTATTAATATACTTTTGAACAATTTACTCTGTAATTTTTGTAATTACTGATTAGCTTCACATATTTCTTACCACCAGAATTCCTTTTATTCACTTGTATTCAAGTTTTTTATTAAACTAAATAGCACAGAATGAAGATCAAAAGTTTCTGATTCATGACCTATAAATAGTTACCAGAATTTATCTATAATTCACTTAAAAGTTGTCATTAAGGTCAATATGTAGTTTATGAAAATTTGTATTTATTAATTTATTATTTCAATCTAGAATTATAGAATATTTATTATTATTTATTTCATTTCCTTTAATTTCTATTGATGTTTTTTTTATATATAATATAAATATAAATGTGTGTTTTGTATGAGTGTTTTTGTTTAACAGCAAAAAAAAAAGTATTTACGTACACAAATTAAACAAAATCAAAAAAACAATGTAAAAACATAAATTTACATAATTTATTAATTTATGTACAAATTTTATTTATTATTATTATTATACTTTTTATTCAATACTATATTATACTATTTTTTTTTTATATTTTTCTCAATACTTATTTCCTATATTCTTACATAAATAATTCAAATTAAACACTTTAACAAGAAAAAAAACTAATAATCGTAATTTCATATAAATTATACGATATTAAACAAAAATCAGATTATCTTAAAACTATTTAAATTAATAAAATTTTATTAAAAAAAAAAGAAAAAAAAACTTAAGTAATTTTGTATTAAAATAATTAGTATTTAAAAAGGAAGGAATAAAATTATTTCGAAAAACTATAATATTTCTGAAAATTTACATAAATTTTATTCTTTTTTAACAAATTACGTAAATTTAGTTTTAGAATTCAGTTGATTTCATAAAAATATAAATTAATAATAATAATTTTTTTTTGTTAAGTAAATATAAATATTATTCATAATTATTATTTATAAATTCAATATTAAAAAAAAAAATGGTCGATTCATATATTCTGTTAAAATGTATTAAAGAAAATAGTCAGTAATTAGTCAAAATAATTACAAGATTTTATCCGATTATGACATCAAGTATTTTTTATAAATTATTACATTAATCGGATATTTTAAAAACTACATATATAATTAAATATGTATTAAGTTAATCAGTTTTTATACGAAATAATGGTATGACAAATAGATATGACAAATAATAATTAAAACATGTCAAAATATAATAAGTTGTATCTTAGTCAAACCATGAAAGTCATACATCATTTCAACAATTTTAAATTTTACATTTAACGAATTAATGAAGTAATATGAAATATAGTGACATTAATAAAATGACAGCTGTCAACAATATACTGTTCCTCACAGTCTTAGCATTTTGATATTTCTTAAGTTCTGATTGGTAAAAAATATCAATCTACTGTCAAAACGATCTTGTTAAACGTTAAAATAAAAATTTCTAAATTAGAAAAAAATACATGCCGTTGACAAGCAATATATGATTGTATTATTTTGTAATGACAGCTGCCAGAATACTTCAGTAAATAGTATTAATAATAATTATCCTTAAATTTATGAATCGACTATACCTATATCTCTAATAATTTTATATAATAATTAAATAAACAAATATATTATATTTTTTTTATCCTTCATGTTTCTCTCTCTTCTCTATCTCACTTACTTTCTCAAATCCTTAATATACAAAAAAAAAAAAAAATACTCCCAAACAAAAAACCAAAAATTCATTAAAAATTGGGTCAAAATTCACAATAAATTAAAAAAAAATTAATTGCCTTAAATTCATAAAAAAAAAACAATATTTTTTAAAAAAAAACTTAAATATCGAAAATTTTTGTGTGAAATTTGCGGAAATATAAAAAAATAGGCGATGACTACATTATTGCAAGTAAGTTAAATTATTCTATGAAAAGAAAATTTATCCTTGTTTTTCTTATTATTATTTTTTTTTTAAAAGAAAACTTTTAAAATATTTTAATTAATTTTCCCCTTTTTTTTAGTTTTAAATTTATTATTTGTCAAAAAAAAAAATGAATTTACAAATTTCCTGTAATTTTAATAACTAAATATATTTTTTTTTTTTTTATGTTTGAAAAGCTTAAATAAAAATAAATATTTTTATATATTTACTTCCAAAAAAAATTTATGTAGCGATGAAAATATTGTTTTTTTAGTTTGTTTTTTATTCCCATAAAAAAATTAAATATTTTAGCAAAAAAAAAAAAAAAATTCGCTGAATGCCAATTTTTATTTAAAATAAACTTTATGTCCATTTTATTTTTATTTTTAATATAATTTTAAATTTACTTATTTAATTTCTTTTTAATTAAAATAATATTTATTTACTTTTTTTTAATAAAAAAAAAAATTTGTAGTAAGGTAAATTTAACAAAAATCATTTAAGTAATAAATTAGTAAAAAAAAAATATAAATAAATTTAAAAAAAAATCAAATTAATTAAAATTGAAACAATCACAAAAACACAAAAAAAAAATTAAAAATTAAAAATATAAAATTAAATTTAAAAATATAAATTATTCAGCTAATAATAAAAAAAACACTATTTTAGCAGCTCAACAGCTTTTTTTTATCGTTGATTCTAGTTTTTTATTAAGCATAGTTTTTTTTTTTTACTTTGTTAGAACAGGATTTCACGCAAAAAAAGGATATCATTTATAATTAGATGTTTTTTTTCTTAATATGCTTAATTATTTTTAATAAAAATATAATAAAATAAATTAGGAACTCCGTTGAAAAGTTATAGATAAATTAAGAGCATTCCATTATGGTAAATTGATTAATTTTTGGTAAAAAAAATAATAGGATTATTGAAAAGATACGTTAAAATGTTAATCAATAATCGAATTTAGTTTACCGTATATTTTTAATAATTTCAGATTAATCGAATAATTATGATTTTAAAAAAGCACAATACAATTTCGAAGACTAAATTAATAAAAGTCAAGTTATTACTTTTAATTAAAACTATTTCCGAATAAAATAGTTAAATGCTTTATAATTATGTAAAGCATAAAATAGTTTTATGCTTTATATAATTTAAATTAAATTATATAAAGCATAAAAATAAAAATAAATCTAATAATATTATTTTCAAAGATGGTTCAAATAGACTAACATCAGCCTTAAAAAAATATTTATTGATCTAAACTACAGACATAGATATATCTAACGTAATGCAAATACACAAATATAATCAACCTGTATAAATATACGCCAAGCTTTAATAAGTAAAACTTCTCTTAGGACCAACTAAAATTTTTCGGAATAGCCTGAATACTAGAGTATGCTATAAGAATTATAGATATTCATGAACAGAATGAACTTAGGACACATAAAATATTTTAAGGATGTAAGGACCTTCATCCTCTAAAATCCTAAATTGTATAAAGGGATATATTGACAATTTAATTATATTGACGGTTACCACAACAGTATATACGATTTTTACACGTATTTATTTGCATTTTTAAAAATCATGAAATTTCTGAAAATTTTATTAAATCCGATTAATCAGATAATCTCTATGAGAAAAACAATAGATTAGGCTCCCTAACCAATTGGGATTCATTTAAATTGCGGTTAACTCTTAATGTATTTAACTGCACACAATAAAAATTAATAAAATTATTATGAAAAAACGTACCAAATTTTTTTCACCAAAAAAAAAAAAAATGAAGAAAAATTCCTACATAATGGAAGGCTCTTAATTATTTAAGGATACAAAATTTGAAAATCAATAAAATAATAATATTTTATTTACATAATTTAAAAAATAATATAATAATTAATATATGACAATGCTTTATAGATAAATCGATAATTATCAAATTTATGAAAAATAATAAAATTTTAAATATATTTCAATATCAATATACAAATATATATTTTAATTTAAAACATCATTTTATGCATCTATACACAACATATTCAGAATTTTCATTTCAAATTTTATTTTATTTCAAATTTAATTAATTTATCTAAAAAAAATTCACATACTATATATTCACCGTAAAAAAACACCAAAGTAGTTTAATTAAAAATTTTCTCAACGTTCACAAAAAAAAAAAAAAAAAATTTTCTTTTGCTTATTTTGTTCTTGTTTTATTTTCCGCCAATTACACCAAAAATGCTTTAATTACTCCACCAAAAAAAAACTTATATATTTAATCACTAAATTTTTTTTTTTTTGAATGTTTATTTTGTTCGTTTTTTTTTATGTTTTATGTTTTTATGTTTATGTTATTTTTTTTTTCTAGAAATTTTAGGACTAGAAAACTGCATTGCAAAAAATTGCAACATTTACAAAATGAAATTAAATTAAATTTTAAACTGCATGTACTTTAAATTAAATTTCATAATAAACATTAAATTTAAATTAAAAAAAGTAAACGAAATTTTAAAAAAACAAGCATGTTTACTTTAGAAATAAATTATGTTTTTATAGAGTTTTTGTTTTTTTTTTTGACTTGACTTTTTCATAAAAATATCTTAAATAAATTTTTTTTAAAAAAAATAATAAAAACTATAGATTTCTTCTTAAAATTAAAATTTTAAAAATTTAATTATTAAAAGCTATAATTTTTCTGTTTAAATTAAAAAAATTTCTATATTTATTAAACACAAATTAAAAAAAAAAAAAAACATTAATTTAGAATTTTTTTCATAATTTACATTTTTTTATTCTGTATTTTTTTTAAAAAAAAAAATAATGTGATGCTGCTGCGTAGCGAGCGTTTTGATGCAATGCAAAAGTAATGTAGAAATAGTTGTAGAATTTCATTTTAAAGTAGTAGTAGAAAACATTTAATAAAAAAAAAGAAAAACAACAACAAAAAAGAAAATTTTATTTATATTTTCTTTTTTTTTTTTTCAAATTTATTTTAATTAAGAAATTATTGCTTAATTTTTTTAACAATTTTCTTATTTCAATTTGATTTTTTAATTTCAAGTTTTTAAATAAACGATATTATTAAGTTTTGTTTTTTTTTTGGATTTTTGGAGACGTTTTTGAATTTCTAGAGTTCTCGTTAAAAATCCTATAAAGTTAATTTTTTTTTGTTACATTTTTATATGCAAAAAAAAAAGAGTAGATTTTGTAAATTTATTTGATTTTAATCGATCAAATATCTAATAAATAAATGACGTCCAGGAATAATAATATTCAAAATTACTGAAAAGAATCTAGAAAACATTTGACGTAAATAGTAAGATTCGTAATAAACATGTTATAAAATAGTATTAAATTCACATTTATAACTAAATATGCACTTTTCAACACTTTTCAACCAAAAAAACTAATTTAAAATGTTAATTTTAATTATTAATTTTCGAGATTTACAGTGCAACGCAAAAGCAACATCAAAACTATTAAAATTAATAACAGCGCAGCATATCTAACAATATATTTATGGATTTCTTGATTATATTTTTTATTATAATTATTTTCATCGTTTTGATTATTAATTTAAATTACTTAATATATTTAAATTTAAATATATTTTAACCCTTTCATTCTGACTTTTTGTCAATGTAGAATTCGACAAATTATTATATCGGTATTAATAGTAAAAAAAATAAGAAAATTTAAAATTTTCATAATTCTCAAAAATTTGGATATGCAAAATTTTTAAATGGGTCAAAACCAAGGATTTACAGTGCCAAACTAGATTTATTATCTACAACAATTAAGAAATTAGTAAAATAAACTAATGAAGCATGAATTTAAAAATGTAAACTGATATAATTAATACTTTAATTCAGTTGGTTTTTGACATTTTCCATCAACTACTTTGTAGCTTATGTGCCTTTGAAATCTGTTTAATATAAAAATTAAGAATCATATATATATGTTAAATACAAGAAATCCATTATAATAATTTGTGACATACATTTCCAGTAGTATTTTTCGAATTTTCTTGGTACATTTATCCCTACAGTTTTGTAGTATGTATATGGTTTAAAAGTGGAAAATTTACAACTTATTAAACCCATTGGGTTGCTGGTGCATGATTTTCAATAGTTTTTAGTTTATTTCACAGCATATGGTTCTCATAAATTTTAATTTTTTTTGGCAGTATTGCTAGTTAGCTTTTACAATTCGCTATAAATTCAAAAGAAACGCTTTTTTATTATTATTATTATTTTTGTAAGATTGTTTATCTGAAATACACTTCTAATGTTTTCAAATATTGTCAGATCAAATAGCTTTTATCATATTAAAAAGTAACATTCTACTAATAACCAATATTAATTAAAATCTACAAAATTTGCTCTTTTTTTTCCCAAACCGCTAATTTCTATATAAAAAATTTAATTTAAATTTTTTATTTTTATTTTTTTTATATTTTAAATAAAAAATATTCTTCCTTAAATTCCCAAATCCTTAATTTTATGTTTTATATATTAAAAAAAAAAAACATAATTTTATTTTCTGTTTTCTTTATCTACTACTTTAAAAGAAAAAAACAAAAATATTTTATATTAATTTTAAATAACATAAAATAAAAAATAAAAATGTTTTATATTTATGTAAAAACAAATATAAAACATAATAAAATATGTAAAAAAAAATTATTAATAATGGTGTTTGAGAGAATTTTGATATCTCTAATCAAAATGTTTTACAGATGAACATCATCCCGCCCCCACATTCACTCCACCAGAACTACCAAAAAGGGTGCATGTGCGCGGAATAACATCACCGGGTAAAAAAAATAAAAAAATAAAAAAAAAAAAGATTTTTTTTTTAAAAAAACACAAATTCAAAATAATTTTTTACTAATAAAACCAAAAAAAAAAAAAAAAACAATCATTAAAATAAAGCATTCGTTATTTTCGAATTTATATTTGTTTTTCGCAAAATTTCATTTTAATTTTTTAATTTTTCTATAAAAAAAAAAATTAAATTTATTATTTGCACCCAACTGTCACCCCCCCCCCCCGCAACCATAAATATACAAGCATTTTAATTACATAATAAAATTCTGAATTTCAATGAAAATGAATTACGTAAAAATACGATTTGAAATAGTAAACTAGTGATTCAAATTCGTAGAATGATTTACTTTTCTAAAAGTATAAAATTTCGAAAAAATATTCTCACCGGGGACATAAAAATGAGGAATATTTAACAATAAAATTGAAACTAAGAATTGTAAAAAATTCCTTGCCTTAAAGCTTAAACAAAGTAATATTTTCTAAATTATAAGAATTTACTTAATTTATAAGCATTTACTTAAATACAAGCTTTTAATCTCACATATATGTGAGAATGAGATGTTATTGCTAGTGTTAAGTCATTTTCTAAACTTTAATCTCTTAATTTTCTCCTTTTATATTCATAACAGAATAATAATATTCTTCAAAACGTTAAACTTTAGCTCAATATTCAACCTCTACCCTTAAAGTATCCAATCACAAAAGTCTACAAATAAACAATATATTACCAATTTACCACAAACTATAGTGTTAAATTACTTGATTTAAAAATCCTCGTACCGCAATTATATTACCTGATTCTAAGAGTTAATTACCTGATTACAAAACTTTACGGTGAAATTACTTGTCTGAAATTGACGATTCAATTACCTTTCTACAAAACTTTATTGTTAGGATTACTGATTACAAACTGTACCGGGAAATTACCCGTTTGAAAAAACTACGTTTATATTGTCTAATTGGAAATGTCAAAATATGATTGCATTATTTTGAAAAAAATGACAGCTTTAGCTACTTTAATTAAGGATATGAAGTCAAATTAGAAAATATGTACCGTAATTATGACTTTTATAAAAATTTATATAACTCTTCTTCAAAACATTAATGCTTTTTTTCTTTTTTTAAAAAAATATCCTTGTGTTTATTAGTTAAAAGCTTTTTTACAGCTTTTTTTTTTTTATTAAGTTTAAGTTTATGTCTATAATCCTTGATATTTGTCAAGTCCCAATTAATATTTTTTATTTTTTTAATTAATTATTTTGATTATTTAATTTTGTTTTATATTTATTTTTAAATTATATTTAATTATTTTTAAAAATTAAAAAAAATAAATAAATAATTGAAAACTGTTGTGCATGTTACATAATTATTGTAAAAATTTACAGATTTTTTTAAAAATAATTAATGTTTAATTTTATTAATTATTTTTTGCATTTTACGAAAGACCATTTTTTATTTATTCTAATTTTATTTTTACAAAAAAAAAAAAAAACATTAACGTTAAATTAAAATTAAAAAAAGAATTAAATTAAATTAAAAATAATTGTTGTAAAAAATATGTTGCTTGTTTAAATTTACAAATTTTCTTTTGTATATTCTTTTATTTTTTTAGAAAATTTAATAATTTCCTTTTTTTAAAAAAAAAAACAATACTACAGATTTAAAAAATAAATATCTTTTAGAATTTCTGTAAAAAAAAAAATCTAGATTTAAAACATAAATCTTTCTATAAAATTAAAAAAAAACTATATCTTTTATGTATAATTTAATTTTTAAGTTATAATTATTTAAGAAACATAAATTATATTATAATTTTTTTTGGGCTTTATTGTGAAATTTTTTGTGCGTGGTCTAAGCAATATTTATTTATAAAATGTAATATTATTTTATTAATTGGTTTCAATTGAATATATTTCAGGTGAAATTGCCCGAGATCGTGAAGATATGAGCTGTAAGTTTAATTTTTGAATATACAATTGTATATGTTAATAAATATGTTAATAATTATGTTAAATATTTTTCTATTATATAAGTGATCGAAAAAGTAATTTTACTTTTTATTTTTTTTTTTCATTTTTAATTTAGTAATTAATCGAAATCGTCGACCACCAAATGCTACAAATGGTGGCTCAACATTACAACTAAATAATACAACAAAACAAGTTAACAAAGTGAAACCGACTGTAAATCGACAAGGAAATGATAGTATTGTATCACCATCAAGCTATAATAGGTGATTATTTATTAAATTGCTATCAAAGATTATTGGATAAGTGGTCAGAAAGTGGTTCACTGATATTACATATTTTTATGTAGTTTTTCATTATTATTTTAAAATAGAATTTAATTACCTTCCTTGAAAAGTTAAAAGAAAAATATTTTATATACCATTTTAATGCGAAATTTGCATAATTTTCAACAGTTTAATTTTCGAAATTTTTGGATGGGCCAAAAGTAAACCATACACTTGAGAATTAATATTTTAATTCACTTTGCTTTTCATTTTATTTTTACAAAATAATGCAAAATACAAAATACTTGATTAATTTGAGGCGTACGTACCTTTAAAATGGCGCCAAACTGTTTCATATTAAAGTTAAGACTCCGTAATAATTAAAGGATTTGCGAAATAAATTCTTAGTAATTTTTTTTTAACTTTCTTGAGGCAGAAAGTTAAAAAAAAAAGTCCCAACAGTAACGAAAGGGCTAAAGGACAAATAGACATTTTTCTTGTTGATTTCTACATGTTGAATTTTACATGTACAATATTGTGGTATTGACGAATTATTTGAATACCCAAATGTCAACGATGATTCTGGGTACATACAGAATGTTTTTATACTGTCTCAATTGAAATTGTAAGTTTATTTCATATTTAAAAAGGTCTGAAAATCATTAAATGAAAATTATTCTTAGTTTCAATGAAAATTAGAGTGTGAAACACACAGAATATGTCGTTTTCTTAATCACAATAAATTTAGCTATTTTAATAAGATTAATTTAAATTTAAATTAGCTAAAATTAATTTAATTGTTACCATTTTGAATTTTCTGGATAATCATTTTTACTAACAAAAATAAAATTATTTATTATTTTTTTTACTAATATATTTTACAGGCCTTCAGAACCAGAAGCAAATCCTTATGCTGGCTATCAACTTGCTTACGAAGTGAAAAAGCTGATGTATGATAATACAAGTCTAATTTTAAATCTATACATAAATATTTTTACTAATAATTTTCTTATTTATAAAAAACTACAATTGACATTTTATATTTAAAATTTACATATATTTTTTTTTGTAGGCCAACAAGTCGTGGTAGTGGTTCTGGTACACAAAATCAAAATGGTGTTTCATTACCAGCCGGTATAGCAGATGATCAATCAAAAGATTTTGATTTTGAAAAAACTGAAATGAAATATGATTCAACCGGAATGTTTCATTGGAGTCCAGCTAGGAATTTAGAAGACTGTATTTTGGTAAAAAGAATTTATATAATTTTAGTTATAAGTAAAAACTGTATTAATTATAAAATAAATTTTGTTTTTTTATTATTATTTAAGGATCGAAATCAAGCGGCAATGACAGTATTAAATGGACATGTTGTTGTTTGTTTATTTGCTGATCCAGATTCACCATTAATTGGACTTAGAAATTTAGTAATGCCATTACGTGCATCAAATTTTCATTATCATGAGCTAAAACATGTCGTTATTGTTGGCTCTGTTGATTATATTCGACGTGAATGGAAAATGTTACAAAATTTACCAAAAATATCTGTACTAAATGGTTCACCATTAAGTCGTGCTGATTTACGTGCAGTTAATGTAAATTTATGTGATATGTGTTGTATATTATCGGCAAAAGTTCCTAGCAATGATGATCCAACGTTAGCCGATAAAGAAGCAATATTGGCATCATTAAATATAAAAGCAATGACATTCGATGATACAATTGGTGTATTAAGTCAACGTGGTTCAGAATTTGATAATTTAAATACAGCTGGTAGTCCAATTGTATTACAAAGACGTGGTTCAGTTTATGGTGCAAATGTACCAATGATAACAGGTTAATAATTTATTTGTAATAAATTTTCATTTTGGACTAAATACAAATTTTTTTATTATACACAGAATTGGTAAACGATAGTAATGTGCAATTTTTGGATCAAGATGATGATGATGACCCTGATACAGAATTATATCTAACACAACCGTTCGCATGCGGTACTGCGTTTGCTGTTAGTGTATTAGATTCCTTAATGTCAACGGTTTGTCTTTAAAATAATATTTTTAAAAAATCAAACGTTTGTTATTAATGAAGATTTTTTTATTATTATTATTTTAGACATATTTTAATCAAAATGCCTTAACACTTATTCGATCACTTATTACCGGTGGCGCAACACCAGAATTAGAATTAATATTAGCTGAAGGTGCTGGTTTACGTGGTGGTTATAGTACAACAGAAAGTTTAAGCAATCGCGATAGGTGAATAATTGTTAAATTGGAAAAAAACCATTTATTTTATACATAATATTTTTGAAAAATAGATGTCGTGTTGGACAAATATCATTATATGATGGACCATTAGCACAATTTGGTGAATGCGGAAAATATGGTGATCTATTTGTTGCAGCATTAAAATCATATGGTATGCTTTGTATTGGATTATATAGATTTCGAGATACAAGTTCTAGTTGTGATGCCAGTAGTAAAAGATATGTTATAACTAACCCACCTGATGATTTTTCATTACTGCCAACAGATCAGGTAAATTTATTTAGTTAATATTTAGTAAAACTTAGAATTTCTGCTCATGAAATTCGTAAGTCGAATTATTTTATTTTATTAAACACCAAATTCCCGAACTTCAGAGTATTTTCAGAAAATTTACAGATGACAAATATAATATTTTTTTTTGCTTTATTTATATTTCAGGTATTTGTATTAATGCAATTTGATCCAGGCTTAGAATATAAGCCACCATCTGTACGAGCACCAGCTGGCGGTCGTAATACAAATACACAAGGCTCTGGGGTCGGTGGGGGTGGTTCTAATAAGGATGATAATTCCTGATTGTTACTGTGTAGCGCCTTAACTGATGGTCCTTATTCGTACATATGAACGATGGAGAATTCTATTCTGTACAAAATAACGCATTATTGGCAATTAATAATACGAAAATTTATATTAAAATTATTCAATTTATTTCAAATATTTTATTTTAATAATAATGATGATGATAATCCATCTGCAGTATAAACAATTTATATATATGTTTTAAGATTTTCATTTAAATAAATTTTTTTTTTTTTTTTTTTAGAAGTATTAAAAAAGACCTTAAATATAAAAATACTAATTTTTTTACTTTATTTTTTAAATATATATGTACTTTTATTTTTGTTAAAAATTATTAACCATATAAAAAATATATCAATTATGTTAATAATTATGTTAAATAATAAGATTTTTTGTAATGATTTTAGAAATTTTTAAATATTTTATAAAATTATGTATAAATGTTTTTTTTTTTTTTAGTAGTTTTGTAGTTTAGTAAGATTATATTAATAATAATATTTTTTATCTTAAATATTTATGTTAAGTATATATTATGTGTATAGTAATTAAAAAAAAAGAGATATTTTCGAATTTTAGCCAACATTTAAAAAACTGTATATTTTATTTAATCAATGCGTTATTTTGTACAAATTTATATAAAATACAAAAAAAAAAAAAAAAAATTATATATAAATAATTAACTTTAAAAAAAAAAAGAAACACGAATTAATCTTCAAAAGCATTTGAAATAAAATTCAAAAATTTATTCCACACAAAAATTCACCACAGATATTTAGATAAATATTATGTTTTTTTTAGATACAAAAAAAAAAAAATCCTAAAATTTCGGAAAATATATTTTAAATAAAAATATTACTTGTAATTTGATTTTTATGTGCATGTGTGTATGTATATTGTTTTTTTTTTTCTTGTTTGTTGGTAAAGATATTTTATGTAAGGATCATTATTATAAAAAAAAGTGGAAAAAATTATTGAATTATAAATTGTACGAAAAAAAAATGTTTATATTAACAAAAATAAGTAATAAATTTCAAAATCATATTAAATTTTATATTAATTATAGAAAAAAAAATATTATATAGGAAATTTATTTGAATTTTATGTCAAATGCTTTCACAAAAACACCAAATCTTATGAAGATTGTTTTTTTTTTTTTTTTTGTAAAACCAACAACAAAATTACAAAATATAAAGTTTTTTTTGAACATCTCTCCAATCCATCTTTCATATGTAAACAGATTGCTTCCCACACCATTCCGAATGCCTTTTTAGATATCAATTAATAATTATGTTTTTTTTTATGTTTATTCTATATAATTTTTCTTTTTTCATTATTATTTAATTTAATAATTTTGTTTTTAATTACAAAAAACAAACAAAAAAAACAAAAAAAATTGTGTTAGATTTATAATTTTAATTTGGGGACATTTATGTTTAAAAAATGTTGCTGCTAGCAAAAACATTTTACTGTCATTTAAAAAAGAGTGAAATATAAAATGCCAAATATTGTCCCATGCCAGGCGTTAGCTTGAAACTTAAAAACCGAAAATAGTATTACCAACAATAAGAAAATACCTTAACCAAATTTTAGCTGCGAATGCTGTATCGAATTATTATAAGAAAATCACCATTTTTTTTATTCTATAAAGTAACATTAAAATTTGATATTTTGGTTGTATAAAAACTGTAATAAATAAAATATTCTTTTAAGTGTTTAACCATCGCCAGCATTGGGGACATTATTTTATTATTTTCTACATATTCAATTTTTTAAAAGTTAAAGTGTAAAGTTATAACTGGGTAAACACTGAATGTACAATATAAAATATAAAATCTCTTATAAATAATAGACAACCGGTAAAAAAATGTATGTTTTAGTATAAAACATGCTCTGAAAGGATTAATCCGTAATCTTCATTAATCTTTTTTATTATAACTTTGTATAAATTTGAAATTTTTTAATTTCTATGCTAATCTAGAGTAATTCAATAGGAAATTAAAATGTACTTTTCCGGAAACAAATAAATTATTAAAAAATACTAATCTTCAATTTTAGTATAGTACCTCGGTAAAATGTTTAAAACTGGCAGTAAATTTTCCATATGTAAATTTGTCTTTTTAAGTTTTTTTTTTTTAGAAACGTGACGTGTTTGTTTAAGAAAATTGTAATGTTTTTTCCCATACATTTTTTTTTTTTTTTTTTTTTGGAAATTTTATATATATTTTATTTTTTTAATTAAGCTTTTTTTATGTCACTTTGTTTGCTCAATAAATTTTATTTTATCACACAACAAAACAACAATTTTTTTTTGTTATTTAAATTTTTTTTTTAGTCCATCCAAAAATTATGTGAAAAATTGTGCGTTTTTTTTGTGAGTTTGTGCAAGTATTTTATTTTTGACAAAAAAAAAAAAAAATAAAAATATATATTTTATTAAAAATTTATTTTAATTATATATTATTTTTCTTTTTCTTCTATTTTAATTTTTATTATAGTTTCTAAGATTAGAATATTCCTGAAAAAAAAAAATTCATTATTAAGGATCTCTCACATCCCTTTTTTTATATATATATATATAATTTCTTTTACAAATTATTATCAGGTAATTTAATTATATTTTAAATTCGAATTTTTATTTTCATTTTGCTTTTCTAAAAATATATTTTTGCAAAAAAAAAATTTTATTTTCTATAATTTTTTTAAATATCTTTTCCTGTTTATTTCATTTTTAATTATTTATTATTATTTATATATTTTTTTTTTGTATCTGTCATTCAGTGGAATTCCATCTTAATGGTGTGCCGTAAGCAATTGGGAACCATTAGTAAGGTAAGCTACACATTAAACATGAAGAATTAAAATAAAGAAATTAATAGTAATTTTTTTTTATATATACATAAAATACTGTCTATCTACTTGATTATAGAATTTATCCTAAAAATGAAAATATTTATAATAGGAAAAATTAATTGTATTATAAATGAAAAATTCTGTAGAAAAACATCGCTCTTTCAAAAAAAAATATTTAAAAACTTGACTTTATAATATAAAGAATTATCGAAAAAATATTCAGAATATTATTAAAATAAAAATTATTTAATAAATTTCACATAATTTTTTTTTTTTTCATTTTCGAAATAATTCTTATACAAAATTTCCAAAAAATAATTATGGAAAAAATAATAAATATTATATAACACTAATATGGAAAAATAGCTTAAATGCTTCTAAAAAGCTACTACTATTCAACTTACTATTAATTATATACCGTTTTCAATTTAAATTAAACAGTTTTCACATTAAATTCATAATTTTCCGAGTTCAATTTCACATTTTCAAAGTTGAATTTGTCATTTGTAATTGAATGATTACAAATTCAAACTTCAACTTTGAATATAACTTGGAAAAATATTGAATTTTACTTGAAACACTTTGAATTTAACTAGAAAATGGAAACATATAAAAAAAAAAGCTATATTAATGCTATGCAAAAATTATATACTTATATATAAATAGAAATTATTATGCAGTTGACAAAGCTACACCAAAAAAACACAAAAAAAAAAAACATTTAATCAAAAAAAAACTTTAAAATAAATTAAGCTAAAAAATACAAATCAAAATTTCACTGCATAGTTAAATTTTTATTATAGTAATTTCAAAAAAATTACTAAATAAATTAGTAACAAAAAAAAAACCGAAAAACATAATAGTAGCTTAAAACTTCTTTGATAAAAACTTTCAGAACAAAAAAAAAATTAAAAACTCAATATTAAAAATAATGAAGTAAACATTAATTAAAGTTTCACTTTTCCAAACAACATTAAAAAAAAATTAAATAATTTTTGGTTTTCCCTTTTTTTTTTTAAGAAAATCGAAAAAATTATTTTTTAAAATAAAGGAAAAAAAAAATTTTTATAAAAAAACAAAAATACTAAAAAAAAAAAATTACAAAAAATTAAAAAAAACTATAAAATTAATTTTAAAATAATAAACATAAAAAATCAAGAACAAACGCCAAAAAATTTATACCGCAAAAAATTTAAAAAAAATAGTAAATATAAATTAAATAAAATTAGTTTAATTAATAAAATAAATATATAAATATATAAAATATACTTACAACACTATATTAAAAATTTAAAAAAGAAATTTAAATAATTAATTAATGTAAAAACATAAAAATCACGTAAAAAAGAAGATACAAAATTTTTAAATTATTATAAATTCAATCAACACACAAAAAAAGAAAGAAAAAACAAGAAAAATTTAATATAAAAAAAAAAAATATTGGGAAATAAAAAGAAAATGAAAAATTAATTAATAACAAATATTTAAAAACATAAAAAAAAAGTAATTAAAACATAATTATACTAGTAGGTTGTTTATATTTAAATAAATACAAAAAATATATAAAAAAAAAAATATAAAAACAATTTTAAAAAAAAATACATAAAAAATTAAAAAAAAAAATATGTAGTAGTAAAAAATTTAAAAAAAAAAATCGTTTAAATACAAACAATTTTTTTTTTAGTTTAGGATAAAAATTATGCTTAAAATATTAAATTAAAGTTTTTTTGTATTATAAAAAATAAAAAACACATGTTTTTTTAAATTAAATTTAATAAAAAATTAAAAAAAATGAATATACAAATAAAAAAAAAAGAATTTTTTAGATAAAAATTTAATTATTATATAAGATAATCTGAGAAATTTGTAAATTAAAAGTGAATGTGTAAATTTGATAATTAAAATATTTTTTTTTTTATGTTAATTTTTTGTAAATATAGTAATAATAAATAAATAAATATTTATAATAATTTTCTAATTGATTAAAAAAAAAAAGATATAAAATAAAAAAACAAAATAAACTGGAAAAACACTAAAATATTCTAAAGATGACATAAAAAAAAAAAAACATTTAAATCAAAAATTGCAGGGTGAAATTTGTTTGTATCTAAATTATTTAATTTCCTAAAACAAAATTTATATAATTCTTAAATAATTTTTTTTTACATATAATTTTAACAAATTCATAATTTATCTTTCAATATTGTAGTGACACCATAAAAAGTTATTTTTTTCTAAATTATGTTTCGTATTTCAATATTTTAATAATATTTTTTACATTCCACTAATATTTTCAATTATTATAAGCGTGTCCAGTGAAAACAGTCCAATATGTCGATGTGAAGGTATTTTTTAAAGTAAGCGTAAGATCCAAGGAAATAATGCTCAAAATAAATGAAAAATCGGACAAATATTCTCCATATAAATCTGGACATAATTTAATGACGAAACCTTAAATTTGGAGTAATATGTATTTTGTATTTTTTGGATAATAGTTCAAGTAATAATCAATAATTACTGAAAATTTGAAGAAATAAATACTAATCCTTTTTCATTCTTAATTAAATTAAAAACAAAATAAGCTATTAATTATTTTTATAGTCGAAATTTTGAGTTGAGATATAAATTATAGCTAGAATATTTAGAGCCTTTTTTTATCAGACACTAATTTTCTAACAATTTTCAAAAAAATTATTTCAATTTCCTTATTTTATTTTATTTTTTAGCCATAATATTTCTGCGCATTTAAAGTTTCAAATTGAAAGAAATCACATATATTAAAGTTCCTTCATCACTATTACAAAAATATGTTTGATTTGTACTTTTAGTATTTAAAATAAATTTTATTAATTACATAAAATACTTGCCATTCAAATATTTTTTTTTATAATTAATTTAATTATAATTCAATAAAAGTACAAAAACTCTTATCAAATATACTCAAATGTATTTGAAATAATAAAAATGTATTCAAATACATATTAAAACAAAATTTACATAAAATATTGGACACAATTATTCTTGTTTTGAAGTTTTTATATAAAAACAACAAAAAAAAAAATCAAATTTAAATTTAAATTTACCCCATAAATTTTTCCATAAATTTTTATTACACCATAAATTTTTCTTTTATAGTTTTTTTTTTAAAATTATGTTAATTTCAAAACTTTTTATCTAAATTTTGCACAACAAAAAAAAATTGAAAACTTAATAAATTTAGATACAAAATACATTAAACAAAATACATTAAATAGAATTAAAAAATACAACAACAAAAATAAAATTAAACTTGATTAAAAATCCGTGTTCAAATATTTTCTATAATATAGTAAATTTTTAAGAAAATTTAATTAATGAAAATTTTTAAGAAAATTTAATTAAAAAATTGTAAAACGAAAACCTTAAAAAATTATTTTAAATTGAGCAAAAATAAACAACAAAATTTCCTAAAATTAAAACAAATCATAATTTAAAATCATAAAAAACTAGAAATTATGAACATAATTTTCAAAAATGAAATTTTATAAAATAAAACTAATTCTTGAACAATCGAAAACAATGTTTTGCTTACATAATATGCGCATTTAAATATAATTATTATTAAAATATTTAATAATAATAAAATAATTTAAATAATAATAATATAAAATTGTGAAATAAAATACGCGCCTTCAACGTCTTGTAGATATAAAACAAAGAAAATATTACCACTTTAAATCAGAAAAAGTGCAAATAAGTAATTTTTTTTTTTATCTTGTTATAATTTAATTTGTGTTTTTTTAGATACAATTTTAGAAGGAAATCAAACCCTATACATACTTAGAAATGATATTAAAAATAATATCTAATAGTTAAAATTAATCAAGTAAATTCGATGATTTAAAAAATAGGGAAAAGTAAAAATAAAAATATACACTCTAAATGTTGTGAATACATAAAAAAAAAAAGATACATTACTGCATTTTTAACATAAAATTAAATATCAAGTTAATTTATTACATTAAAATATATTACACAAAAAATATAAAATATCGAATGACGAAAAAAATATAGTTATGTGAAGTCAATACTTCTTAATAAATATTATTAAACGTTTTTTTTTAAAAGAGAAATCTCATTTTTAATTTGAATTTCATTAATGAACATAATTTTAATATAACACATAGGAAAAGATATCGAAATAGTAATTCTTAAATCACATCATATTAAATTTAAACTACTACCATTTTTTGGTTACGACCATAATATATTCTACTAACATCCTTTATATAGCCTCATTAACATCGTTTGGTTATGCCTTTTTAGTTATGGTAATATTTCATATCTTCCTGTGATTGCATTCACGATTTATTCGGTTTGGTTATGCTCAATTTTTATAAAACATCAAATAAGAAGCATTGGTGACATATAATAATTAACATGCCATGCATTTGTTATTCGATACGATTTTTTTTTTACATAAATCGATATTTATTTAAATTTATTTATCAATCAAATTAGTACCATAGTATAACACTGGCATAGTAACACTGAACACCATTTGTCATAAACTCATAATGCCATTACCAACAAAGTGTTAATCAGGAAATAATATAATAATTGCTTGGTTCAAATTGAAATATGTATCATGTGTAAAAACCCTTCTCCGAAAAATTACTAAAAGATAGGATATGCTTCATGATGACTCTTTCGAAGACTATAAATTAATAACAAATTCTGTATTTGCCCAGCCAATTTCAAAATATATCTATCAATTTCTATCAAGTTTATATAAATGTTTTTTAATGCATATTTATATTTGGCTGTGAGAGCTAATATTTCCTTAATAATCTATCTTTTTTTCAAATACCCTCTATATTTGCCAAGCAAAAATTAGATAGTCAATTACACAAAATTTCTCTATTTTGATTAAATCAAAATAAATTAAATTAGAATTTCTTTAATAATATTGATGATTTTCTTGAAGATATTTTTTTTTTTTTTTCAAAACTAAATAACTTACTAAATAAAATTAATATAAAATGTTCACCAAAATATAATAAAATCTGCACATTAAATTTAGAACAGCAACTTGACTTTTATTAAAAGAAATTTCTCTAATATAAAATAGAATATTTTTGAAAATTGATCGAATTGATAATTTTAAATTATTTATTAGTTATCAAAATTCAAAATAAATAAATTACTTAAAAGAGCGAAGAAAATAATAACTTCAATATATTTATTATAACAAATTAGATTTTAAATCAATGTTTCACAACCACAATTTTGCGTAAACAAAAATTTAAACGGTCAATAAAATATAAAATCGTATATCGATGATTTTTTTTTTTTTTTTTTAAGCAATTAAATTCAATTTTGTCATTTAATAGGAAATTATGAAATAATAAATCATAATTTTAAATCAACTAAATTCAGTAAAAAAATAAATAATAATAATCATAATACGTATTAAAATTATCCGTAACTGTTCAGTTTATAAAAATTTCCATAATTTTATAATTTTGAGTTTTGGGCAAATTTTATTTTAATTATAAATTTTAATTTAATTCTTGACAAAATTTCACATAAAATGTTAAGTATTTTAATTGTTGGCGGGCGGTACGCAAAATCATTATCACTCTTTTCACACTGATTCAATATATACCTATATATAATAATAGCGCAGCATAAAATTTCAAAAATATATAATTAAAAAACAAGAAACGAAAATAGTATTCATATAAAATTAAATTAAATTAAAAATATAAATAAATTTATATAATTTTTAATATTTAACATAAAAAAAATTATTTTTTAGAAAAATCAATGTAAAATGTAAAACAGGCAAATTAAAACATAATAAAAAAACCAAAAAAAAAAAAACAAATTTCATAAATTATTTGTAAATGTAAAATTAAAAAAACATAAAAATTAAAAAACCAACATAAAAAAAAAAATTATTAGATTAATAAAAATATAATTATTAGAAATCGATAAAGTATTTTTTTTTTTTTTTTGTATAGGTAGCATAAATAAATCGGTTAATTATAAATAATTAAATTAAACATAATAAATATATTAAAAAAAAAAATACACTAAAAAAAAAATAATTTTTAAATAAAAATAAAACATAAAAAATAAAGAAATAAATTAATTTAATAAAAACCGAAAATATAAAATAATTTAGCAAATAATGATAAATAATTAAAACTATATTTATTATAATTAATTAAATAATTTTAAATATAAATCAAAAATTTTATATAATATTTATGTTTTTAAGCACTATTATTGTTGATAATTATAATTATTATTTAAATTATTATTTTTATTATCAGTGATGTAGTTGTTGCGGTTCCAACCGTCATAAAAAAAATTGTCTGGTATTTTAATGCCGGGCCTTTCAATCGTCACCATTACTACATTTTAAAATAAAAGAAAATATTTTTTAATTGTACAATCATATTAATATATAAAAAATTTTCAAGTCAAATTTTAAAAACAAAAACATTATTTATGTAATACATTTGTAAAAAAATTTAAGACGATTATATGTAAAATAATTTTATATTTTGGCTAATATATCCATAAATGAAATGAAACGGTTTATTATTCATTAAAAAAAAAACCGATTAAAAAAACGAATTTTATTTTTAATTAAAAAAGGACCAGGTATAAAAATTAGCAACTACACCACTCATTGTTATTATTATTTAAATGATTATTACTATTATTATTATTATCATTATTATCATATTATAATTATTATTTATATATTTACTTGTTATGTAAATTAACAGTCAGTTTATATAAAAAGAAAACAAATTATATAATATATTAAATTTAAAAGGAAAAACAAACACTTTAATACTATAAAATGATTTAATTATTTAAAAAACATAAAAAATTAATGGAAATATATAATAAAAAAAAAAAAACATTGTACTTAAATTTTTAATAAATGGAAAACAAAAAAAAAATGAAAAAAGGCAAAAATGTTGTTAATGTTAAAATAATTGTTAAAAAATCATATTTCAAATAAAAATATGCAAAAAAAAAGAAATTTTACCTGAGTTTTGTATTTTTTACACCACATATAATTTTATTTCGTATTCTTGATAAATACTTCTGAAGAACCAGATCCAAATTGCTGTATCTAAAATCTAATGAAAAGTTTTCCTATAATTTAACTAGCCTTGTGTGTTTTGCTACCATAAATTTAATAATCAATGCAATTTTGTAGATAAGATTAAATGCAATTGCAGCATTTCTAATATGTATTAATACAATTAAAATTAGTTTATTGCAGTAAATATCGCTAATTACCACACCGTATAAGATATAAGTCAGTCTTATTACCTGTATTATTAAAAAACCTTTTATGCTTTGTCTAAAATTTTAGACAAAGCATAAACTCTTATCTAAAATCTGTTAAGTTATATTCTTTAAGTAAGAATTATAAATTTGAATTAAATTACGTAGTAACCATTCATTACGTCAAAGTTTAGGACATCTTTAAATTGGTACTTACTCTAATCATGTAAATTATATCAAAATATATTATGTCTTATGATGGTTAAAAAATATAACAAATTCTTTATTTCCGTGTTTTTTTTTTTTGTTGTAAAATTTATTATTACAATAAACTGTCAATTTGTATATCATATTTAATTTTTATAATTATGTAAATATTTTGTGATGAGGAAATGATTAATAATTATTGCAAATAATAAATTATACTATTATGATATTTTGGTGAAATGTTTCCTAAACTCATTATACCGTATATAATATCATTCCAAACATTTTTTTATATGCTTTCACTCAATGAATAAATAAGCCGACAAGTTGAAGTTTTTAGAATTTTTTTAAGATAAAAAAAAAAAATATACTACCATCTTTCATTAAATTTTCATCTACTTTCTTTATTCATTATTTAACATAAAATTTAATTAAAATTTAAATTACTTTTTAAATTTGTTTATTTTTCATTTGAAACTATAATCAACTTAATTTATTCAATAATTACAATTAACCATCAATTAGTTTTCAAGAGAAACTGAAAAATTTATTCTTAAATTCGTTTAACATAATATCTTGTTTTTTTATACATATATATATATATATATATATAAAAATACACATTTCAATGCTCTAATTCGAATCAATTCGTTATTTCCTCAAGAAAAATAAAAAAAATATATAAAACATACAAGAAATGCAAAAGAAGAATATATGTTTACAATTCATACAACATAAATTGCAATATTCGATCAACAAAAATAAATATGCTATTGTTATTATTGTAAATATGGTAGTATTGGTGCAATGATTGTTGCATTTGTAAATAAACATTAACACCAAATCAATCGAATTAAAATCATTTCTATAATAAATTCGTACTACTTTTCCATTGCATATAATATATGATCGGACAGCATTAATAATTTTATTAACGCAACACTCGCTACACCAGAAATTTGAAGAAAATAACTTGTTTTCTTATTTATATCCAAAGTAACAATATACTAAATAATTTTGCATGTTTTACTTAATCCAATCCACTATACAATATTTTTATATATTTATATATATAAATAAAATTGAAAAATTATGTTTTTAGCATGTTTATAAAATTTGTAGCACATATAAAATATAATTTAACACTGAACTTGATAATACATGCAATAAATTTCTAGTAGGAAATTAGTATTAATTAATGAAAGCAATTTATTATTTGTTAATATTAATTAGAATTTTAAAATATATAATATTTTACATTAATTTTTTTTGAAATTTCCAAAATGTTTCATTTCTAAAGCAGAAAAGCCCAGAATTACAAACATGCATCACACATTGTGTTCTTAATTATTTGCAAAAATATCCAATTTAATTCACTAACACTTTTTTCTTCTAAAATTTAAACTTCTAAACTATTTAATTTTTATGCAAAATTATAATTATTATTATTATTATTATTATTATTATTAAATAATATAGACATTATTCATTTCCATTAATAATTTATAAGACTTATCCAATAAAGAAAACTGTCACTAAACAATATATATTTTTTACACTTTTTCAACTTTTCTTTTATGTTCTGTACTTCCGCTTTTTAATATACAAACTAAACATAGAAATATGAAAACTTTTATATACCCAATTATAAATTTAATTTTTTTTTTTTTCGTTGATTTACCTCGTACAACATTTATGTTATTAAAATTCATTAAAATTCCAAATCAACTCTTACTATAAAATTGTCTCATATTTAATAATATTGTTTCAAAAATATTAAAATTTAATAAAAAAAAAAACAAACTTTTAAAGAAAATATTTTTAATGATTCAATATAAGTAATTTTCGTCTTTCTTTTTGCAGCGAATTCCTTTTTGACTTCTACAGAGCAGAGGCCACCGGTATACCATATTTATAAAAAAACAAAACTAACTATATTCTTATATCAACTTTCTTTGCGCCTAAGTAAAGTTGTTTTTTCACCGTAATTTTATAAATAAAAAAAATTTCGTTAAACTTGACTTAGGAGCTGTAAAACAACCAACATTGCATTCAGTCTTCATTGAAAACTTTAATAGTTTAAACATAAAATATTTAATGATATTTAACGGATAAATACATTTTTTAGTTAAATTTTTGGCGTATTTAAAAAGATACAACAAAAAAAAAACGAATTAATTATTCATTTAATAATTTTATAAGTGATTTATTTATCGTGTAATATTTTATATATTATAATTAAAATTTTGAAAATTATATTTAAAATTTATAATTTAATTAATAAAACGTTTTAAACTTTCTTCAGTATATAGCTATAAAAAGTATCTTATATCTTTAAAAGAATATTTGTGTTACAATTGTAGGGAAAAACATTTTATGGATAAACATATCAATTTAAAATGAAGGTAAGAAAAATATACTTAAATCAATCAATTATTATTTGTAACCAAAATAAAATATTTATTATGGGTTGAAATTCAATTACTATTTTCCATAGTTACAGGATACTTATAATACGATATTCTAAATAGCTTGATGAAAACCAATTAATTAAACTGAATTTATTAATTCACATTTGATATTAAGATGGATTTTTAAATAACTAAAAAAACGTCCTCAATAATTAAATGGAATATAGTTAACGTATAATTTTGATTAATTCACTCACATAAATCGTCCAAAATTGTAAATTTTATTTTTAGTTTTTTTAATATTTTCTTTTGTACCATATAGTTAATATATTGGGAATATATCACTTACATTGCATCTGTAACAAACATTAACTATCGAATATTGTAGATATTGCTAATGATACCGTATGCTATCAAAGATAAATTCGCGGTAATCACTGATCTAAGAACTAACTATATATACTGTAAATAGTTGGAAAAAAGTTGTATATTAAGAATGTTAATATTAAAATATTTGATTGTCTGCTGAAAGAGAATATTAAATTAATTAATACGTAATTTGAAATAAATATTTATAAAGATAGTTTTGCATAAATATGAGGAAAATTTTAATTCAATTATAATCAATATAGTAGTTTCAAATAGACATTATTTCTAATAACTAAAAATATTTCTAATAAGAGAGAATAAAGAAATTAATCAATAATTACAAAAATTACAAGTCATTTCAAAATCAAGAAATAATAAATAAGAAAAATATAAACTTTCTTCATCCATTTTTTATTTATGTTATTTTTTTTTTTTGAAATAGTTTATAATTTTACGATATTTTCCTATTTATTTATAATTCAAGTAAAATGATATTAAATTATATATTATCAGTTTCAAGTTTCATTAAAAAAAAAATAGAGTATTTATTTTATGAAATATGCAAAAGAAAATTGTACAAATTCTTTTTATAATTTGTCCTTTAAAAATAAATGAAAATTTCGCTTTTTTATGGTCTATTGGTAAACACATAATATACATTAATCATTAAAATCTATTTTATAGTAAAATATTTTAAAATATTTTTTTTTTTATAAAAATCTTTAATGATTTATAACATTTTTTTTAAAACCACAAGACAACGTCAAAGGTGTTGAAATGAAATTCCTAATTTCATTTATTTACAAAAATAATAATAAAAAAAAAAAAATATTAAAAACTAAACTAACCGGACTTTTGAATTACGCTTAATGATATGATAAATTATTTCATAGAAAATTTCCAGTTTCTCATCTTTTTTTATTAATAATATAAATTAGGATAAATACTTTTCCTGTCCGACTTTATTTAGTTAATATTATTAATAAATAAATAAAAATGTACATAAAGTAAAAATTATAAGACCATAAATTACAGAAAATTGAAATTTATTAGTATTAATTGATTATGCATTAATGAATTTTTGATAATTTTACAGATGGTTTTTTAATACTGTAAATTAAACAAAAATGCTGTTGATTTAATAAATATTTGATAGTAGTCGAATAGAAATTCTAGTTGTCTATAGTACTAAAGGTGACAAAGAGGACTTCAATTACAGTTCAATTAATTGAGTTACTAAAATATATCTTAGTATATAGTATATGTCTCGTCGGAATACGTTAATTTCATGAGCATTGAATTAGTATAATTTTAACTATACTATATTCAAATTTATTAAAAAAAAATTGAAATATTTACAAGAAAAAATATTATTTAAAAAGCTTATTTATTTTGATATTAAAACTTATATCTATAATCAACATTATAATAATTTCTAGTTTATTAGTTTCTAATTTGAACGTGAAAATATTTAGTTCCGTTTATAACTATTATAATTTATTTAACTTATTTTCATATTACATTAATATCAATCAAATACGTGCTATGACAAATTTCAATTAATTTTTTCAATTTTCGACATTTTTTTAATTATGGACAATTATCAAATTGCAAAAATATTATTATATAATTTTTTTATTGAAATTTTCACTGATTTCCAATAAAATTGCACAAAACAAAATATGGGTGATAATAATTGTTATTTTCATAACAATTTTAATAAAAAAATTGGGTTAATAAGTGAAAATATTATTAAACTAAAGTATATTAAATATTTTTAATAAATCTATATCTACTTATTACTTTCTATTAAAATAGTCTGTTTTTTGTTGTTTCGTTTTGTTTCAAATGTTTATATTTAACATGTAATTACCCGGCGATATTTTATTAGTTATACGTGCTTTCCGAAACTGCAAATAAAGACCAAAGACTAATTAGTATGTACCAACAATAGTCAGAGTAAATTCTTTTGGTGACAACATATATACAGCAAAATGAAAAAGCTCTTAACATTTCGATAATAGTAAAGTAAATTTGTTTTTAATTTTTTATCACACTTTAGGCAGATGCAAGTTATTTTTTTTTTGTAAAATAAAAAGCATTAAAAATTTATTAAGTTTTTATTACTAATATAATTAATATAATTAAATTAATTATATTTAGATTTCAATATCATTAATTACATTATTCATCGTTCTTGCAACATGTGAACCACCTAAATCTAAACCATTAGTATTTCCAAATTGGCCACCAAAAAATAGTCAAACAAATCAGGGATTTGCCAATTCACAAAATAATAATAATAATCCGAAAGGCAAACGCACCTTAGTAGTACAAATTCGAAGTGATAAACGTGTTCCTTTTGTTCTTAAAAGATCGCCACATCATCAAACGGGAATGGCTTCGCATAATCAAGCCACAATACTTGCAAGACCAATTCGCCCAATGAAACTTGCAATATCACCACAGTTTATTGTAAAAGGAAATCAGTTAATGGCGAAGCATAATCTTCGAAAACCTTTAAATATATTAAAAATTAAATTGGGATCAAGTTCAAAGGCACACGGATATTCAGAAAAACCGTATATATATGAGAAACCTGCATTTTCACCAGCTCCAGAACTACTCAAACTACCAGTAACTTATTACATATTATTAATATAATTTATTAATTAAGATTATTAAACTAATTTTAATTTTAGATAAAAAATCCGATACCGTTATCCAATAATCATTTTATTCCAATACGCACAATTCCTGCACCAAATTTAGGAACTTATAGTAATCACATACAGCATGATGAAGCTCTGTACACACCGCCATCTTTGAGCAACGCACATTTCAATCCACATCCACATCAATATCAAGTTACGGAAGAGCATACAAATGATCATACAATAGTTGATTTGGTTTCTGGTCAGCATAAATATTTTGCACCTGATCCAGATCCATCATTGCCAACAATAAAAATTCGTCCTGCTACTGAACCTTTTAATATACCAAGTAATGGCAAACCATTCCCGGCAGATATTCAAAATAATTATTTACCCCCATCGCCACAAAAACAAACATTAGTACAACAATTCAATATAGGTGATATATCTGGACATCATTTTCCTGCTGAAGTATATGGTTTACCAGTGGCCAATCAACCACAACTGCAACAATTTCTTCTTCAACAAGCCTCAACTGGTCAAGGTGCTCCACTTTCTGTGTATAATCCAACATATTTGGTTACCCAATCGAAAAATTTATACGATCAACATCAGCAACAAAAACAATTATTCAAACCAAATCCAATAACAACATATGCAACAGCTGATTTGACTCAAGAAGTAGCAAGTGATGGACAAATTTTACAATCAGCTAAAGATCATACAAATCAAATTCATCCAGAATTCCGTGGACAAACATCTGTAACCACAACTATTTCACCAGATTTACCATCATTTGCAGCTCTAATTGGTGGTCCACCGCAAATTAGATTTAATCAAATTCAAAATGATATTACGACAGAAAACGGATTTATTGTTTCAAATTACTTTGGAAATTCCCAACAAAATCCACAATCCTATCAGGAATATTTAGAGTTATCAGAAAGGCAACGTGAAAATGATAGAACACTTGAACAAGCTAATTTGCAGAAACAATTACTAGATCAAGATGCACCAAATCCACATAAATCGGAACCTGGATCACCAATATCAGCGTATGAAGAACATCAGAGATTATTACAGCAACATTTGGGTGAATCACCATTACGAATTTTTGTGCCTGACGAAGATTATCAAACTGATTTGGTAAAAATATATTATATTTCGATAAGCTTCTATTGTTTCAATTGATTATATAATTAAATTATAAATTCATTTTCTTAATTATTTTAGCGCACTAATATACAAAAAAGATCTGATAATAAATCTATTGAAAAAGAAGACGAGCATGATGGTGAAATGGATGAAGAATACTCAGAAGAGGAATATTTGATGGAAGAAAATAACAAAGATTATGAATTAGATGATAAAACGAATCAAAAAGATGAGAATAAGATAAATTAGAACATGATTATTAGTTAGTTAATTATTTTATTTATTAAATTTTTATAGGATATTATCACAATAATTAAATTTCGTTTGAAAAATAAAGAAGATTTCATTAATTTTTATTTAATTGCCTCTATTCCTTATTTTATTATCGAAGCATCTAAATTAAACGAAGAATTAAAGTTGATAATATATATTTTTTTATTAAATACAATAAATTGCAATAATATAAACAAAAAGTATAGTTTTTAATAAGAACAATATTTTACCAAAAATACGCCATATTGCTAGTTAGTTTTTAAACAAACTCAATTATTCCATTTTAGCTTGTAAATGTCAACATTTATGTTAAGTTAAATTAAAATAAAAAGGAATTATTTCGAAAATTTAACATAAAAAAACAACATATCGAAATGAGCACAGCTTAGGCAGTATAATTTCTAAAACTGAAACTCCATCAATTACATTTTATCAAGAAAATGTGGTTGTCCATTGGCTTCACGGCGTTTCGTTAAAATATCACAGCCATTTTCAGTTACTAACAATGTTTGTTCAAATTGTGCTGACCATTGCCCGTCTTTAGTAACAGCAGTCCAATCATCTGGCCATGATTCATTTCTCCATGTACCTTCAGAAATCATTGGCTCAATAGTAAAACAGTGTCCAGCTTTCATAACACCAACAGCTGAATTTTCTGTTTTTTTTTTTTGTAAAACAAAATTATAGTGTTTTGTCATGAAAAAAAAATATTTACATAAACATACTAGCATAATGGGGCACACTCGGTGCTGTGTGGAAAAGCCGATGAATTCCGTGACCGCAATAACTTTTTACTACACTATAACCATGTGGTTGAACATGTTTTTGAATAACATTTCCAATCTCACGATATTTAACACCAGGTCTATAAAAATACAATTAAATACAATTGAAAATTTTGATAATTTGTAATAAAAATTAACCTGACTATTTCAATTGCCTTGCATAGAGATTCATAAGTAACTTTAACAAGTTTTTTATGTTTTTCTGATACATTACCAACAAAAAATGTTTCATTTAAATCACCATGAAAACCTCGATGATATACGGTAACATCTATATTACAGAGATCACCGTCTTCTAAAGGCCTAGTATCTGGTATTCCATGACAAATTACTTCATTTACTGATGTACAACATGATTTTGGAAAATTATAATAATTTAATGGTGATGGATAACAATCGCGTTCAATTGCTGCTTCATGTACAATACGATCAAGCTCATCGGTAGTAACACCTATTTCAATTGCATTTGCACCAGCATCTAAACATTCTCGTCCTAATTTTGAAGCAACACGCATTGCTTCAATTTCATCATCATCTAAAACTGTTATTGTCGTATTACCACGTAATTCTTCTTCACATTGTGATCGCCCCTTCGGATGATCTGCATAATCAGGACGCATAATTTCTGTAGGCACTGTACGTTTTGGGGTCTGCGGATATGGCCGAAGTTTACCGGTAAAGGTAAAAAATGGCCAAGGATTAAAACCATCTTTTTTGTTTTGTTCATTACCATCACCCTCTAAAAAAAGATTACAATTTAAATAAAAACATATTTCATTAAATTTAAAAAATGGTTGTACTAGCTAATCCATGTATTATTTTATGAGTTTTCCAAAATCCCTTAAAGCATTCTTGTGAACAAAAAAAAGATCCCATAATACCAATTTTAATACATGTTGGACATTGTAATGTTGCTGTTTTCTGACAGTCAGTAGTTTCACATTGATGGTCCATTTTATTTTTTCTTTGATAAATAAAAATATTTCGAATAGAAAGTTTCCGGTAAAGTAAAACTGAAGAACGAAAAGAAATGTCAGTTTAGTTCATTTCATTATATTAACAAAAAGTGAGGTTATATTTACATAGTATGGCTATTGACAGCACTATGGAGAAGCTTTTTAACCATTGTGGTACATACATACCAACGTCTTAAATTTAAACAATAGGATTCGACCTCAATCAGTTTGGTTTTAATGAAAATAGTTCCACCGAAAATGCATTAGTAGAAACTTAAGAATATACAACTTTCTCGGCAGACATGTAGCTTTGGGTTTTCATTGACTTGGCTTAAGCATTTGACACAGTACATCATATAAAATTATTAATTTATTTTTTCATTTAGACGTCCGAGGAGAATCAAATAAACTACTGCTCTAAAAAGATCGATAAAATGTTAAGTGATGAAAACAAAATAAGAAAAGAAAATTTTATAACTGAGCTATCCATATTAGTCTTATACTGAATCTTATATTAAACCAACTATGATATAGGAAAAAAATAATATTACTAATGAACTTAACATTTATATCGATAATATCGAGCCTAAACATGTGAGGATCACAAGATATTTATGTGTATACTGTGAATTGATGGACTTACTTCCCACTTTGAGTGGAATAAATGGTCATGTGCAATTAAGTACATGTTGCCTTCTGGCCCTTTCTCTTTTTTTAACTGGATGACTTATATAGAATTACAATAGTTTTTCTATTAATTGTAACCAAATTGGAATGCAAATAAAGAAATAAATTTAATCAATTCTTATTTAAACACTAATATTTTGTAATGAGAAGTCCAAAAATATGGTACTTACCGACATATATTTTTATAGAAAAATTTATTTTTAATCGATTAGTGTAGCTTCTCATATGCATGTACCTTAATTTAAAGCACTGAAATAATTTGGCAATATGTCTATCTATGACAAATTGACAAATACTATAAATGTCAAACGAAATACGACGCAACAAATATTTTTGTATATAAGAAATACATCAAAATCAAATTCTTTTTGTCAATTTAATGGAGTCCTGCATTTATTAAATGTTTAATAAAAAATATAATAATGAGGATAATTTTGATATTTCATCAGATTCATCGGATTCAGAAGATGATAAGGAAAACTATTATTCATCAAGTAGTAGTGTAAGTATTCCTTGGGCTGAAGATGCAATTAAGAATAACCAACAAATTTGGGAACGGATCGAAAGAATATTTTTTGATGAAGAAGAATTGCCAGAAGACGATAAAGAACTTCGTCGAGAAATTCTGGAATGGAAAAAAGCATTTCCACAGTTACGGGTCAAAGGAAATAAAATTAGTGATTCATTGAAAAGCGAAAGTTCAATACCCATTAATAGTGAAGATGAAGTTGATGATATTATTTTATTAAATCCATTAAGAAAAACGAATTTTCCATCAAATAATGTAAATAAATATAAGCGAACATTACAAGAAACAACAAAAAAACCAACATTTCGAAAATCCACAAACGAAAATTTACCAAATTTATTTGAAAAAGATTTACGAATTAGTTCAGTACCAATGGTTGTCAACCGTCGAAAACATATCGAATGGGACAATTTACATAAAGTAAAATCGCAATATGAATACGCTTATATTAATAATAATAAATTACCAAATACTTTTCCACAATTACATTGTTCATCCCACAACCGTCCAAATTTTGAAATTATATCAACTCAACCAGCACATTACAATAAAACTATTCAACAACAAAATCTGCGTCATATCAATAAATCAGCTTCTTTTATTCGAATGCCTCCGATATTTAGTATAATAACACCCACGAGCGCAACAAAAACATTCGTGGCATCACATCATAAACCAACAAAAATTTATCTATCAAATAATACAAATTCATCAAAGCCTGAAGCACGCTCAACAACTGTATATCAGCAACTGCCAGCAATAAATATAAATTCAAATTATAATATTGAACGGTCAATATCAGCTGCTTTAAATCATCATAGACAAATAAATGCTGCTACATCATATTTACCATTTAGTGCCTCTAAATTAAAATATTCAAAATAGAAAATATCTTTGTATAAATATTTATATTATAATTTTATTTATTTTCTAAGTTGTACTGTATTATTATACCATAAAAAATGAAAATATATTATAAAAATGAGTTTAAAAATATATTTCTTAAATATTGTTATTTTAAAAACATTCGAAACATAGATATTATTTATTTTATTACTTAATATTACAAATTAAAATTATCCAAACGAAGTCTTCCATCATTTTCAGTCAAAAAAAGCAGATCAGACACAGTTTGTTCACAAATCAATTCTTCAACCCTATCGTTCATCTAAAAAAAAGTACTATGTGATAATTTAAAAATCTCTTTTTATTTTAAATAACTTACACCTTTACAACCAAAATCTGTTAAAATATCTGGATTTTTGAAATTAGGTCCAAAATTAATGCTAACTGTGGCGTTTTTATGAATTGATACAGTTGGATAATATGATCCACCATAAATATCTGTAAATGCTGTGCCTTTGCATTCTCCATTTTTGAAAAAAGTTATTATACTTCCTGGTAATAATTTCAGAGTTTTCAAAGTTTCCTGCACTTTATCCTTATCCTCATAGTAAAGATGGCTTTTGAATTTAACAAGTGGCTTTAGAATAATATAATATGTATTAAAATATTTATATCTAAAAAATAAATAAAATGAATTTACCCGATCCTTAAATGTTACTGGTAAATGTTTATATAATTCCTGTTCAGGTAATTCAATTAAAAAACCTAATGTATCACCTTCGCCATATCCCTCACTATAATGTTTACCACGACTCTCGTGAAATATTGTGCCTTTCCTTGATCGCCATGAATATCCAAATTTATCATAACCTAGTGGTGCTTGCAAATTGCCATATTCTTGACCCCATCCAAGTCTAACAGCAGATCCTTCAGGCATTTCTTCAACAGTTACTTCAAAATACCATTTTCCACGGCATACAGCTGACAAAATTTAAAAAAAAAAAAAAAAATATTTATAAATTTTTATTAAAATTTATAGTAAATGGTTATTAACTTACAATGGCTACCTCTGACCATACAGTAACCTTTGTCACCAGTTACTGCTAATCTATCTTCAGCAATTCGTAATTGCGGAGCCCGATCATGTAATGCAAGAAGTACAGAATTTGGTACTAATGTACGATATAACCAACCAGGAATTGGTTTCCCAGCCCAATCAGAACTTTCATCAAATTCTTGTCGAAATGGTGCATGAGGATCTGGTTCGGCTAATATGTAACGATAACCATCTTTATTAAATGGATGTTCCATTGGATAACCATGTGGCGGCAGTTTTACATTTGTAATCATATCACCAGCTGGTCGTCCTTTTTTACCAGTTGGTCCTGATTCAGTATTTGGATATTTACGCTTATATTGCCGGTTATTTTTTGAAAGAGATGCTTTAATTGTTAAAAATAAATTTTAATTAACTAATGACTATGATTTTACAAGGACATTCAAAACTGTTATTCAATTACTTTAATTTAACTTAACCTAGAATATAACATAACTACAAGAACAAATTTTTCAAAGCTTACTCTAATTTAAAAATACATCGAGTCAAAGATGTAAAAATGTAGTTTAAACCTGAACGAGAAAAGTTTTAGAGACAATAGATTATTAACACACTTGATTTTAATTATGTAAACTAAATTTCTATTTATATGATACATTAAGGATTAAGCAGTATTTCTTTGATTTAATTTGTTAAATTTTATATGATTGCGTATTTTAATCTTACGTTTAATTAGATTGGTAAGTCGAAAATAGAAAAATATATGATATATTAATATTTTCTATCAATGTATTTTTTAATTTTTCGATAAGACATATTTCTAATATTATAACTCTAATCGCAAACTTTGTAGCTGGAATGTGGAGAAGATTTCAGTGATACGCAAACTTTATAGCTGTAATGTTGAGAAGATTTCAGTGTCCCGCCATAAAATTTTGAATTTTGCAATATTTATTTTTAATGTTACAAAAATTTTTTTTTCTAGTTATAATTGTAACAATAAAAAAATCAACTGGCAGGAACATAAAATATAATAAAACATTGTTTCTGCCAGGAATATGAACCATATTTAGTTACCGATCTAATATAATATCGCATATGTATTGTATATATATAAGTTTAGTTCAATAAGAAAAAAATCCTAAATTTATTGTAAAAATTTGAGAAAATTTTAATTCTTTTTGAATGTTGCATTTGTTTTTGAATATTACAAATTAATAGAAATTCAAATTAATACCTTTCTGAAAAGTAAGTTCTGGGAATTAATTTGATTGTTGCATTTGTTTTGTATATTATAGCTTTTGTTACTTACTATTGAAAATCTATTTTCTTTTTTGATCAACAAATTAATTTCCACAACTTACTTTTCAGAAAGGTAATAATTTGAATTTCTGGATAATTAGAATATGTATGTATACAAAGCTAAAAAAATATTTGCAAATTTGAGTTAACTATTTTAAACAAATGTAATCTTTAAATAGTTATTCGAGCTTAAATCACTTAAATTTCTAAATAACTTTAAATCTGTACTATAAAAAACTTTAAAGCTCTAGTAATTTATATATGTATATACAAATAAATCTAACACACTTGTTGAATGGAGAATGTGTATAAGATAAAAAATCAATTGTCATGTGTTCCCTACTGAAGAATATTTTAATAAATAAAAAAAAAACTTATCTAATCAATTTCCTTAAAATGGATAATGAGATCATAAAATTTTATGCATTTAATTCTAATTTATATTTAATTTTTAAAGCTATAAGAAATAAAATATGTACTTGTTTTTAGAAAATAAATACTACTTTAAGTAAATGTATAATATATTTTTGCATGAAAAATGTCTAATTATATATTTGTATTGATTTATTACTTTTTTTTTTTACAAAAAAAACTATCATTAATCTTTAATGTAATATTTTTAATTAAATTGTACATACATTCTTCGTCAATTGATTTATCTGGTTCCTTATCCATAACTATTATTTTTTTCTTTTTTTATACAAATTATAATTTGGTAATTTATGTTTCTATATTAATTAGTATAATAATAGTTTTTTACATAATATTATGTATACTTGTAAGTAGTTCAAAATTTAACCACACAAAAATTTTACGTGAATATATAGCGTACATAGGACAGAATCACATAAATTAATGATTGAAATTCTATTGTAAAAATTATAAGTTTAGTTAAGACAATTACTTTTATTATATATATTTTTTAAAGTAAAATAAGATCTTAACAATAATTTTATAAATTTCATTTTTTAAGACCACATCTACAATTCCAACATAATTAAATAAAAATTATTTGTATTTAAGAATTTGTACAATAACACTTGAAAATTAATATCTTATATATCACAGCACATATATGTATAGATAAGACACTTAATTTAATAACTGAATAAAACAATGTATGCTGCCATTTATTTGATTGTAGATTTTATTATATTCTTCATTCTTCTGTCCAAATAATATGACATGAAAGTTTATATACTGTATAATAAATTGTAAATTATTTATAATTTGCGAATATGTATTTTTTTTTGTTCATAAACAAAATAAGCAAGATATAAACGAATTGATTTATTGTAACAATTTGTAATGCGAATAAAATTAAATGAACTGAACAAAAAAAATGTCATAATGATATAATATATATTATTAAATAACTTTTAAAAATGTATGATGAAAATGTTAGAACGAAGATTGAGAAAATAAAATAATATCTAAACATGAAATAAATTTAGTTGTAAGTTATATAAAAAATAAAATGAAAAGCTTTTATGAACATATGGTATCAAAAAAAGCTTTACCGGAAATCTCAAACAGAAGTCAGAAAAAATTATTAAATATATATTATTTTATCACTATTATTAATGTGATACATGTTTATATTTAATAGATAATTTATTAATATAAAATATATTGTATTTAAATATATACATAATAAATATATGTAAGGTCGATGGATATATAAATGTTAAAATGATTAAAATCACTTCTTAGCTATTTATTATTAATGTGTAAATTACAATGATAATTATGATTTTTTCTCTTTTATTATGTAATTAATTACACAATTAATTTTTTTTATGATTGATCGTAATTTATTTCTTACGTATTACGCTTGCATAGAGAATAGGGTCTAGTTTAATTTTATGATTGATCGTAATTTATTTCTTACGTATTACGCTTGCACAGAGAATAGGGTGTAGTACACGGTGTAGTTTAATTAATTTAAATAACTAAATGATTGATATCCGAATTTTTGTAGATAATACTATATCTGTACTTAATAATGTAATTCAATTAATTAATAAGGTAGTTATTTAATAAAATTAATGCGAATCGTTTTATTAAAAATAATTAGGTTCCCTGTATTAGGTTTTGACTTATATAAATTTATTTAAAATTGATTGTATATAATTTAATATTCATATAAATTGTTTTCCACTATGTATTAATAAAAGCAGATATGCCATACTTATTATTTATTAAACTTTACAGTGAATTTTAAATACATTAGATATGTATTACAAAATAAAGTAAAGCTTTTTCAAAAGAAGCTTTTTGTTTTGGCACGGATACAAAATAGTTAATTGTTAATAGGTCCAATAAAAATAAACAATTCTGATTAGGAGGAAGTAATTTTGAAATGGTAATAAATTTATCACAATAAAATTTAATCAATAAAACAAAATAATAAAAAAATAACTGAAATCTAATTCTATAAAATTATAATTATTATAATATATTTTATATAAATACACTTACCTTGTGCATATCCATCATCTGTCAATCTTAATGCTCCTATTTTAATCATTGCATCATAATTTGGTTTTATTTGTGTTAGATCTATGGTACATAATCCATACATTGCACCATTTTCTTTATCTTCTTCATATGTAAAAATTGTTTCAATATCTTTAACCAATGTTCGTTGAACTGTTGCATACCAAGACTGTGTTATTCTTCTTGGCATTGTTGTCATTGCTTCCCAATATTGTTCAATATATGGTATAATATCTTTATCTTTGCTGAAAATTAATTTCTTTACACCTAATTTAGCTGATGATTGTTGCATATTTGCTATAGCTGTTACACACATTTGAGAAATAGCTATAAATAAATAAATACAAAATAGAGAATTAAATTAATAAAATTAATAAATAATTTTATAATTTACAAGCTTGATTTTTTCGGAAGCTTTCCAAACCACTTGGGGAACAATTTTTGCATATAAAAACATAATTTGTTATAAATGGTATTAATTTTCCAAGTTGATAACCAATACAAGATTCATGAAACCATCTGTTACAGTTTGCACAAATTAATTCAACTATATTGAGATTCCTATCTTTTCCACTATAAAAAAATAAATATATATTATTTTGATAAAATAAAAATTTATACAAGTTTATATTGTAATCCTACCAATAACAAATACCGCTCTTTTCTTCAATTTTAGGTTTCTCATCAATTTTAGATGATTCACTAAAATTTTCAATATTTTGTGAATTATTACTACTTGTCTGTTCTTCCATTTTTAGTATTATTTATGGATTTAAAAAAATAGCAATATTTTGGAATTACAAAAAAGGATTTCAATTGCATGCATCTATTATTATTTTATAAATTTGAGAAGTAACTTTTAAGGTTATACAGAATTAAAAAACATCAACTGACAATTGGTATAATTCTTATTATATTGGCGCCTTTATATTATCATAGGGTGCTCCAAATCCAGATATGAAATACTAATATACGGTCTAATTATTAATTCTAAAACTGGTCGTCTCGTCATTTTCAAATTAGCAAAAATAAATCTCATTACTTTAAAGTTTCAAGTAATTTTAAATTGTACCAATACTATATTTTGTATATGTTAAAAATGGCACGTTTTTGAGACGAACGAAAAATAAAATTTCAAAATATTGGGTTAAAAAATAATATTAAACATTTGTTCACCTTTTCGAAATTCGGCGCTAACTTGACATTATTTTATTCGACAGCTGATTATGACGTCCTGAATAAATGTAAAACGTCAGAAACGTGGAATATAAATTGCTTTAATATAAATTCGTCTTTCGTATTTTGTAGTTAATAGTTATTCAGTGTTTTTTATATGTTCAAATAAATTACAATAAAACTACATCTTATAAAACAAAAGGTATATTAGTAGATTTAACAAAAATTTTAATCATACAATATACAAATCGAAAATGTAACAAATATATGAACTAATTGATATAAACGCCATCTTGAATTTATTGTCTAACATTTATTCACCCCATTGTTTTAACAGACATAATATATGCGATAGATTATTTTTTTTTTTTTGAAACGTAACAGTTATTCAACGTTGCAAATTAAAATTAAACATAAATGAAACTTAAATTTAATTTTATTAAGACTTGATATTAATTTCTTTATTGTGTTTCAACAAATCTTGGTGCCCGTACTTTGGGTTCATCAGGAATGATCGGTGGTGGTGGACCGAATTGGTTCATATGTGGCCGTTGGTTTAAATATTTATTTTTCTTCGATTTGTTGTAATATAATTCATTCATTCTCATTTGACGTAATTCATAAAACATTTCATCATAATTAGGGTTTTTTTCCCATTCCTCATCAGTTATTTTTATATTCTGATGATGTTGTGTTTCATATAAACTTTGTTTCACTTTAGCTTCAATATCTTGAAGTTTAGTTTCGAAACCGTGATCATCATTTAAACAAGTATCCAAATCTATATGTATATCACTTATTTCTTTGTTAATTGCATTTATTTTCGTTGATTGTTCAGAACGAAGATTTTCAATATCATTTTGATTAATTACTTGAATATCTTTTAATGCCGATTGAATTTGGTCAATTTTCGTTTCAACTAGCTTAAGACGGACATCCATTTCTTTAATCTTTTTGAAATAAAATTCACCTGTAATGTCATAATTAGGTATTACGTTTTTAATATTTGCAACTACATCATCTTTATTATTACTAGAATACATTAATTCCAAAGGAAAAAATTGATTATTATCAAGTATTCGAGTATCACCAATATTATTATTGGTATTAATATGTTCATTTTCTATTAATTCATATTCTGTTATTGGTTGTGACGAGTCAGCCTCTAAAGGACTACATTCTGAACCATCATTACTTGTTACTGGTAAACTTGAATTTGTAAAAACATACTGTGCAACTAGTTGTGATAGTTGGTGAACATCATTTTGACTTGCAAAATTTTCTTTTAAATCATTAATGCACTTTCCCACTTCTGTTTTAATTAAATTACTGAGTGGTTCAATAAATTCTTTGTCCGTTAAACCATTATTCGATACATTATTGGCCATCAATTCTGATGTCAATGGAATAAGACGTTGTGTATTGTGGCTATCATTTTTGCAATGTATTGTTTGGTGATGGTGTATAGATGCAATTGATTTATATTTCAGTTTAGCTCTACAAGAACTTCTTCGGGACATTTCAGGCAAAAATTTTTTTGGGCGTTGTATATATTTTAATTAAAACGAAAATTGCATTACTTCGCACAGAAAACTGTTAAATAATATATTAATAATATGGTTTGAAATTACGAAAAATTTTGAAAAATTAATTAATTGAAATCGTTTTTATAATTTCATTAAAAAAAATAAATTTATTATAATATTTTGACAACTACATTAATTTCGCATTCTAAGATTTGTTTTTAATATTATTTTATATTACAGTTTTTTCTTCGTTTTTTCCAAATGAAAAAAAAATATTATATTATAATATATTTTGACAGTGTCCATAATATTATATTCATAAGAATATAAAGTTGAAACAAATACCAAGTTTTTAAAAAAACATTTAAATAGGATATTTTAACATATTCGTTAAAAAATTCACTTATAAGCGTTTTCGTGTCTCAACTAAAAATTCGCTACATTCTGTCGACTCTGCCCAGTAATTAGGAATTCAATTTACAATTGAATGAAAAAAAGGAAAAATTTCCACATTCTTTATTTTTTCATGTTTCTTCCTTTGAGTTACTTGACATTCATTTTGATTTTACATGTAAACTAACATCAACAATTTCTTTATTTTTTATGTCGTCAAACTGCATAAAATTCTACATATAAACGCAATATTTTTTAGAAACGAACGAAAAAATAGTGGAATTTAAAAAAAATGTCGAATGCGACCAATTTTTCGACAAACGAAAACGCCATTAGTTATTTCATTTATACAAGCAGTAAACTTATAAAATTCAAATGTATCTTGAACAATATTTTTATAATTTTTATAAGTGGTCAATAAAAAAATATATTTCCTATATGCCAGTATCAAGTTAAGTTATCAGTATTAATAAATTATTTTTATGTTTTATTAAATGTATATACGGTATTTCTCAAAATAGAAATTAATCAAAACATAATTTATATTAATTTTTATATTTTATTATTAATGTGGGTTAAATTTATTTATATTGAATCAATAAATACTAAGAAGAAAATGAATTTGATATATTTAATTTTAAAACATAGATAAAAAAAATAGGAAGCAGTTGTAGACACTAAACGAAATTTAAATCTATAAATAAGTTAATTATCGTTATATAATTATTAATTGATAGCTTGAACTTAAAATTCAAAATATACTACAATAATTTTACATGAATTAATATATATATTTATTACATAGTTTTTAAAATTACCTTTGACCATAATAAGTTGTGTACTCAAAGTTAACGAACTATTTTAATATTGTTTAAATATCTATTAAATTAAACAGTATCCACTACTACAGGAATAAAAATAATGTACATATTTTCATTAAATATAATTTTTATTATGAGTATCGAAAAGCCCAGTTGACAAAATATACTTGCGCATAAATTGTATATATTTCAGTTGAATTTCTTCTCTTATACTGAATAGATGTAAGTGAAAAGCACATCAATTAATTGCAATATTTTTAAAAAAAGAAAACATATTTTATAATATAAATACATTTGATATTACATATTTGGTAACTACTTTTATTCAGAATATACTTAATTATTTATGCAAAAATGTGCTTCAATTTACATAATTTAATGTTATAAATAACAATTACGTTATGTATATTTTGGCATTGATTTTTCAATTTTGAGAGTACATATGTAGTTTGAAAAATCAATACCGTATATGTAAATTATTTTCAAGTAATAAGTTTAATATTATTATTTTTATTTTTTTAATATTTCTGTCGCTAATTACGAATTGTATGAATCATATTAACTTCATCAATTTGAATAAAATTCCAGAATTTCGAAAATATACTTAAATAACTTATATGTCCCAATTATGTTTATTTTACAATTTCACTATCACGGAATTTTGTTAATTATTCATTCCGTTTCGCAAATATATAGCAAAAATTTCCGTATAATATTTATTTTATAAAATTATATTTTTTCATTCTCTGACTGTATTATTACATTGATTTTAAATTGACCTCTTTGTATTTTCAATTAATTAGTATACATATTTAACTATAATTATCGCTATTTTAGTATGATAATTATAATGTGTGACGCTGACAAATTATCAAATTAATGTGAAAAAAAATAAGATATTAAATTCATTATTCAGTAGAATTATTATTGAAAATGCTCTCTAATTGTAAGGGTATTAAAGCAAATTTTTTTTTGTGATTTATATATACATACATATATTTAAAATAAATTTAAATCAAATAGGAAAAAAATGGCGAATATCCAAATATTATTTTCTAAATTTTGATAAGTGATTTAATTTCTATTAATTGTTAATCAAATTATTCAAAGTTCAACACATGTGTTTGTTTTGGTGCTTTATTATAAAACAGAAACTCTTTATATTTATATTATTAAGTAAAATAGATTATAAAACTAATAAATTTTAGTTTACGAAATTAAGAATTAGGATTTAAATGTCATTTTATTATCTATAAAATATACTTGAGGCAGTAAATAACTATTTTATAATGCGGCATTACACACGAAAAATAATTGAACTTGAAATTTAAAATATTTTAGCGGCACTTGAATACTTAAAAACCAAAATCATAATTTTTGATAAGAATTTCGAATCCATTTAATCAATTACAAATTATGTCTTATAATATTAATTAATAATTATAATTATTTTTTAAATAAAATAAATATTTATTTACAGAATTTTCCTTGTTATATCAATATTTTACAAATACAAATTAAAAGGCCGCAGGCAAGATGGGGTCGTTATTTCGAAGCGAGGAAATGACTTTATGTCAACTTTTCCTTCAAAGTGAAGCGGCCTATGCATGTGTATCTGAACTAGGTGAACTAGGATTAGTTCAGTTTCGTGATGTAAATAGTTTGTTTAATAGTTTTTAGCGAACAACTAAATTATAGTTTTTAAATCAATTTTTTTTTTAGCTCAATCCCGACGTAAATGCTTTTCAGCGAAAATTTGTAAATGAAGTACGTCGTTGTGATGAAATGGAACGTAAATTACGTTATTTAGAAAAAGAAATTAAAAAAGATGGTATACCAATGTTAGATACCGGTGATAGCCCTGAGGCACCGCAACCTCGAGAAATGATTGACCTTGAAGTATTATATAATATATTTTTTAAAAAAGCTTATTAACTTATTATTTGAACATTCATTTTTCAGGCAACATTTGAAAAATTAGAAAATGAGTTACGAGAAGTTAATCAAAATGCTGAAGCATTAAAGCGTAACTTTTTAGAATTAACAGAATTGAAACATATTTTACGTAAAACTCAAGTATTTTTTGATGAGGTATGTTATTTTTTAATGTTTTTAACATGATCCATTTTTGTTACCATTTTTAATTATTTCGAATACAATTATTTGAAATTTATAAAATATTATTTTAAGAAATTTAATTATTAACCTTTTATTATTATTTTACATTCTTTTTCAAATTTATTTTACGTTTTATTTATTATATGCAAAATTTAACCAAAAGAGAAACTAAAAAAATATACAACCATTATTTAAATATTAATCATAAAAATTTCATTTGTTGAATTAATCGTAGAATTTAAACAGCTTTGTTTTAAATTTAACTAATTCTACAAATGAAATTATTTATATTAAGGTCACTAACAAAGCTATTTTTAAAAACAAATAAATAATTTTTATTTTTTATTTATGCATGTATAAATTTAACGAATAAAAATATCTACTTTTTTTTGTCAATTTAATTAAATCTTAAATACTTATGTTAAAATGAAATAATAATTTCTAAACGAATTCTTTTCTTCTCATCACAATTATATTTTATATTTTACCTTTAAATGAATATTTTTAAAATATAATAAAATAATTATTGTCATGACAACACAACTCGGAATAAGTGGAATAATCTATTTTTTAATATATTTTTTTTTTTTCGTTTTTGTAATTTTATTTATAATTTAAATTACATGCTTTTTTTGTTGGGTCAATGATATCAAAACCCGAAATAATTTCCCCCGGGTATCATTATGAAAAAACCTTGCTTTTGTAGGTGTTTCTGATGGGTTCTAGTTTCTATCAAATTTACACCAAAGAAGCTTTAATAATAATGCTAATTTATAAATTTGAATTTTGTTTTTAAAAATTATGTATAAATCTATTTTTTTAAGTTTTATATAAAAAAATGACTGATATTTATTTTATTTGTATTGTAAGCTTTTCCTTGTACATATTCTTCAAAGTATTCCGAATATCACTTTTTGTGGGAGGAAATGTTTACCAATAACAATATAAATTTAATGATTTTCAATCTTATTTTATATTTTTTTATTGTTTCCGCAATAAAAAAATATAAAATAAGTTAACGAGAAAAATTAATAAATTTTACTTAATTTTCACAAAATTTTATGCTTCAATTCTGTCGCTTGAATTTTTGTTTTGTTGTTTTAAAGAGAAAAATAGGACCTAATTTAACTATTTGACTTAATATGGTTTTGGCTAACAAAATTTAATTCTTTATTGTGTTTGATTTTTTTTACTTAAGACAATAATTTTTTATGCGAAATATATGTGCATTTTTATTGAAATAAAGAAGAAAACTACATAAACGTATAAATAAATTTTATACACATGTGTTTGATTTAAGCAAATTTGTATGTGAATTTATTTATTTTGTTACGATTATCAAAAACGAAAAACATTCACCAAACATAAATAAAAACAGAAACACATTTAACCATACAATAATTTTGATAATACATTTAATTCTTGCATGGTAGCAGTACGAAAATCTTTAAATTTAAGTAATTATATTTTAAGTAGTTTTTAAGTAATAATTAATACATATATAAATAAGTCTATTTTTTTTTTGTAGTAGATTTAAATAATTCTTTAAGATTTATTCCTTTTTAAAGAAATATACTTTTAAGTGTTTTACTTTTTTTACTTTTTTTAAGTAGACTTTCGTAACTATCTTTTATATAACTATAATTTTGTAGTTTTGAAAATAAAATGACATTTTTCTTGTTAATAAAAAAATGGAGAAGTTTAGAGATAACAAAAAAAAAACCCTGTTAAGTTTATATAATTTAAAAATTAAAAATAAAAAGAATTTAAAAAAAAACATAATAACAAATTTGCACTCAGTCAGACGAATCTTCAAAAATATGAAATAATTAATTAATAAATTTATTCCGTAATTAACAATTACAAAATAAATTTTTTTATTTAACTAATTGGATTTAGTTTCCAATGAAAAATAAATTCTTTATTATTATTATTTTTAACTCTAAATAAAAATATTCGAATCTGATAAATAATTTAAAGTAAGAAAAAAATGTTTTAAAAACTTCTCCAATTTTAATTTGCTTATTTTTATACTTAAAAATGCTTTAAATTTTTTCTCTTCAAATTTGCACTCAGTCAGACGAATCTTCAAAAATGTGAAATAATTAATTAATAAATTTAAATAACACTTAAAAAATTAAGTTAAAAAGTATAAAATTTCTTTTTTACCTAAATATTATCTAGAGAATACAATATTTTTAAAAATTAAAATATTTCTTAAATAAGTACAATTATTTATGTAAAAAACGCGGGGGTATTACAAATTGTTCGTATATTTGTTAAATTCAAGTGTTCCGTTCTTGTTTATTTTATAAATGATATATTTTTTTAATATTTGTTTGTCTTTTTTTATTTTATTATTTTTTATTTTTATTTTTTTGTGTTTTTGTTTCGGTTTTTATTTTTTTCTCTCTTCCACCTTCCTCCTTCCTATTGTATTTTTCGGTTGTGTTGCCAGGCAAGGCCACTTACCATAAATACACGCTATCAACAGATGGCGGAATCTCAAAATGATGATGAACAAGTACAACTGTTGGTTGAAGAGGGACAACGGGCCAGTCAGCAGCCGGGACAAAATCTTAAGCTTGGGTAAATATTTATATAAAAAACAAAACTCTCAAATAATTTATTTCTTTTTATAAAAACAGAAAACAATTCTATAATATTTAAAAATATTTAAACCCCACTTTATATTAATATTATTTACGATAAAAGACAAATAAAAATTAGGCTTAGTAAAAGTTGTAAATCTTAATCTTAGTTATTATATATTTTTTTTCGATTCATTTCTTTATGTTTTTTTCTGTTTAATGTTGCTATTTTGAATTATTTTCTATATTTATACTCTTAATTTTGTTGGACATTTTTTGTTTTATTTTATTAGAAAAAAATGACTAAGCAGTATGTGGAAAAAAAGATATTATATTTACCAGAAACACAATTTACTGCTTTTCGAAGTGAATTAAGGCAAGGCTAAAAATCCCTTATTTATTTATTTTTGTTTCTAGTTTTGGTTTTTAATTTTCCTTTAACTTTTTAGTTTGATTTTCCTTGTTTTTTTTTTTTTTTTTTTTCTAAAAAGCATTAACCACAAATATAATAATAATTTTAAAAAAAATGTATTTAATTATTGAATTAGAGTATAGAAAAATTGTAAAATAAATATAAGTCAAATTTTATAATAATTAAAAATAAGAAAAAGGATTTTAACATAATTAAAATCTGAAAATCGTCATAATATTAAAAATGCACATATTTTTTGTGACTTACAAAAGTTTTTTGTTATATATATATATATATATTTATTTATTTCGCATGGTGTTTGGGTATTTAAATTTATTATCATTTTAATTTTGTGTATAAAGGAAAAGGTTATATTGTGATGCTATATAAAACGAATAAGTATGTGAAATTATATTGATTAATATGACGGAAAAATTATATTGGTTAATATGACAGATATATTTTTTTTAAATATGTAACTAAATAAGTAATTTTTTAAAATATTTCATCCTTTTTGTTTAATTTTCTTATAAAATTATTTACCGTAAATTTATGAAAAATTAAATAGAAAACTGAAAATATTTTTATTATATTAACGATTTCTTTGGACGTCGATAGTAAAGTATTTTACAATATCAAATAAAGCCATAAATTTTTTAAATTTTATTTTAACTGTCGGCACTCAAATGAAATTAGAAATATAAACAATAAGATAAAGTTTGCACCAATAACATAAATTTACTTTAAATGATTTATTAATATAATTTTTTACATATCTTTTACCATCACAATATAAACTGAACTTAAAAAACAACAATTAAATAACAAAATTTTAAACAAAAATTTACATATTTATTTTGAGCCTGGACTCTTAAATAAATTAATTATAGTATTCATTTATAAAAAGCTTAGCTTTTAATTTGTCAGCTAATATATTTAAAAAAATTATGGAGCATGGAAATTGGAATTTATTTATGGTTTGAGGGTAGCAATTATAAACAATTTGGTACTATTTATATGGCAAAATTTCAGTTTATTAACATTATTTCTACATAATAATTTTTAAATAATGGTATGTATTTATATTAATTAAATTCAATTTTGTTTCATCTTATTTTTTTTTTTTTTTTTGTTAATTGTTTTCTTATACATGAACATTGTTATCATATAGTATGAAAATTATACTACTCTTATACTTCATTTTTTTGTTTCTCCATTTAATCGTAATTTCATTACTAAATATTAAATAACAAATAAGAAAGTAATATATTTATAAAATTGCTTTGAAAATAATTTTTCTTAAATTATTGCGCTGAAGATAGTTTTATTTTGCAACTATTTCAGTTTGTATTGTTCAATTTACAAAATTTAGAATAATAATTCTAAAAATGATGTTCAAATATTGGTCACATTCTTTTAAAAACATTACATTTCTTTTTTTAAATTTTATTTGTACAAATAAAATACTTGGTTTTTTTATCCATTTAATTTAATATCTTTATTTTGAACTATTTAACTATTATAATATTTTAAATAAATTTAAAGCAATTTTATATAATTTTCTGTTATATATAATTAACTTCATCAACGAATATGTTGCTTATATTTAAATAACCAAAGTACACAAAAAAAACCAAAATCCAAAAAAAAAATTAAAACTTATATTGTAGCAAGAAGGTGGTCTAAATACCACAACAGAATCGATGACCAGAGCGTTAATAACAGATGAAGCTCGAACTGGCCATTCAATGGGTCCTGTTCAACTAGGGTAGGTATTTCTTCTACAAAAACAAAGACCAACTTTTTTCACATATTTTATAGAAATTTTGAATTAATTGGGAATTTAGACTACAAAAAATTTTCAAATTAGAGAAAACACTTTTTCTATGTTTGTTCGACTTGAAGAATTTCAGGTGGTTTACACTTGTTCGTTTTAGAAGTTTATGTATACATATCACTTTTGCACATATTTGTATAGTAATATATGGGAGAGAATATTTAAATCCGAAAAATGGGTTAAATATATCATGGATAGTGGGATTCAGTATGGAAAAAAAAATTCGCCTCAGTCAAAAAAAAATATCAATTTGTATTTTCGAAAAGTAAAAAGCAAAACTTATAATGAAATTCCTCAAAATAATTTCAATTTATCGAGTCGTAGTCGAACGTTCATAGACTGTACGATTAACTAACTTTTTATAAATAATTCAAGAGAATATATTTTTAAAATATTTCTTGATAAAGAAAAAACCAAAAACCATTTTTTAAAAAATTTTGTATTTTCTTTCTAAAATCTAGTTTCCTGGAAAAAACACATGATACATTGAGTGAAGAGTATCTTCCATGGTTGGTAAAAACGAAACATAAAAAACTTTGATAATTTCGTATAATCTTTTTTTTTTATATAAGAGAATCGCTTGTTATTTCATGTTTCCATATTTTTTTTAATTATTTTCTGTTCACATATATTTTGTGTATGATATATATATATATATATATATATATATATAATTATATATAGAATATATAATTATATATATAATATTTAAAAGGATTTGTATTTGTTTTTTCGCCATTATGTTTTCATATTAATTTATCTTTGTAAATCCTCGCCATTATCGTATCATTTATAATAAAATTTTTAAAGTTTTTGCTAGAATTTTTGTTACAATATATTTATATTTTTTGCTTGCAATTTTATTGTAAATTATTTTATACAAAATTTTTAAAATATTTATTTAATTAATGTTTATATATATATATAAAAAAATATGTGCATTTTTAAAGTAATTATGTTTTAGAGATAAATTTAAATATATAGTATATAATACTTATTTTTGTGTTCAAATATAAATCAATTTGAAAACAAATTAGTTATTTTAAAATTTATAAATTAACTAAGAAGAAAAGTAAAACTTAAAAATGGATTTTTTTTTTTTAAATTACATTTTTTAAGAATTGGATAATAATTGCCCTACGTGCCACCATTGAAAACATTAACAATGAATTTTAAAATTTTAGAATGTAATTATAATTAGCATATAGTCGATTACTATAGTCAAAATCATGGCTACTGAAACTGGGAGTAGCGGCTGTACAGGATTTTTAATTTCGAATGTATTCATAAATAATACCATAAATACCGGATTCACGATCTTTCATTATTGTCAAAAAAATGAATATTCTCTTTCGGTATTGGAAACGCTAATTACAAGTTGCATTTTATTCTGTTCTATTAATAACATTTTAATTTATTATGAAGCCAATTCATTTCTGATTTAGTCATTTTGTAACTAATATAAATATAAAATAATTGCCCTAGTAATCGGCATTATCTTACTGACCAAATATAATTAATAACTTAACATTTTCTTTTCAATTAACTAAATGTTTTTTCTTTTAATATTTATAACAAGATTATATTTAATAATCAATTTAATTTTTCTTCCTAATTCTAAAAAAATCAATTGGAATATAAAAATATAGTTTTGTTGCTGGTGTAATACTTCGTGAAAGATTACCAGCATTCGAAAGAATGTTGTGGCGTGCTTGCCGTGGTAATGTGTTTTTGCGCCAAGCAATGATTGAAGCACCATTAGAGGATCCATCAAATGTAAGCATTATTTAGTATTTTTAAGAATTATAAATTTAACTTTTTCTCATATATTTTTAGGGTGATCAAGTTTACAAATCAGTTTTCATAATTTTCTTCCAAGGAGATCAATTGAAGACACGTGTTAAAAAAATCTGTGAAGGTTTCCGTGCAACTTTATATCCATGTCCAGAAGCACCAGCAGATCGTCGTGAAATGGCTATGGGTGTAATGACACGTATTGAAGATTTAAATACAGTATTGGGACAAACACAGGATCATCGTCATCGTGTTTTAGTAGCAGCTGCTAAAAACTTAAAAAACTGGTTTGTTAAAGTTCGAAAAATTAAGGCAATTTATCACACATTGAATTTATTTAATTTGGATGTAACACAAAAATGTTTAATTGCCGAATGTTGGGTACCAGTTTTGGATATTGAAACAATTCAATTGGCATTACGCCGTGGAACAGTAATTCATATAGAAACTTAAAAATAAAAATTTTTACTCATATTTTTATATTTTAATTTAAGGAACGTTCGGGTTCTTCAGTTCCACCAATTCTAAATCGTATGCAAACATTTGAAGATCCGCCTACATACAATCGTACAAATAAATTTACAAAAGCTTTTCAAGCACTTATAGATGCTTATGGGGTAGCAACATATCGTGAAATGAATCCAGCTCCATATACTATAATAACATTTCCATTTTTATTTGCTGTAATGTTTGGTGATTTTGGTCATGGTGGTATAATGGCATTATTTGGTTTATGGATGATTTTAAAAGAAAAACCACTATCAGCACAAAAAACTGATAATGAAATATGGAATATATTTTTTGGTGGACGTTACATTATCTTTTTAATGGGTGTGTTTTCAATGTATACTGGTCTAATATATAATGATATGTTTTCGAAATCATTAAATTTATTTGGCACAAATTGGAAAATCAATTATAATGTATCAACTGTAATGACTAATAAAGATTTACAATTAGATCCTCGTGGTCCTGATTATTTACAGTATCCATATCCCTTTGGAATGGATCCGGTTTGGCAAATAGCAAGTGGTAATAAAATTATTTTTCAGAATGCATATAAAATGAAAATATCAATTATATTTGGTGTAATTCATATGGTTTTTGGTGTATCATTAAGCTTGTATAATCATCGTTATTTTAAAAATCGTATTTCTGTTATATTCGAATTTATTCCACAAATGATATTTTTACTATCTTTGTTCTTCTACATGGTATTGTTAATGTTTATAAAATGGAATCGTTATGCAGCTGATCGACCAGGTAAAATTTTATATTATATTTTTTTCTATTGGTATTTTTCACAAATTTTTTTTCTTTTATTTAGTGCCATATGCAGCATCCTGTGCACCTTCAATTTTAATTACTTTCATTAATATGGTATTATTTAAGAGTCCAAATAAACCACCAGAGGGATGTGAGACATATATGTATGCTGGTCAATCATTTTTTCAAGTACTTCTTGTGTTGATTGCCGTATCTTGTGTACCATGGATGCTTTTGGGCAAACCATTGCATATTATGAAAATGAGAAAAAATGCTAATGTAAAAACAATTTAAATATTTTTCTTTATTTATTACTTATTTATATTCAATAACACTTAGATTCAACCAATCCAACCAGTTAATGGAGATGCAGAATCTGGTTTGAATCAAGAACATGGCATGGCTCATACTGATGGTCCAATTCAACCTCATCACGAAGAAGAAGAAATGTCTGAAATATTCATACATCAAGGAATTCATACAATTGAATATGTGTTAGGATCTGTTTCACATACTGCTTCTTATTTACGTCTTTGGGCTTTATCTCTTGCTCATGCACGTTAGTTTTATACATAATAAATTTTGTTTCTAAATAATTTGTTTATAATAAATTTTTTAAATAATATTTAGAATTGGCTGAAGTGTTATGGACAATGGTTCTTTCTGTTGGCTTGAAACAAGACGGATGGTTCGGTGGAGTTATGCTTTGGATTGTTTTTGCAATTTGGGCTGTACTAACAGTAGGCATTCTTGTATTAATGGAAGGTCTTTCTGCATTTTTGCATACATTACGTTTACATTGGTAAGAAATATTTAAATTTAAATTTTAAATTATATTAAATTTAATTTATGGTTTAGGGTTGAATTCCAAAGTAAATTTTATGGTGGTCAAGGTTATGCTTTTACACCTTTCTCTTTTGATGTAATTCTTGAAACTGGAAGTTCAGGAGCTATTGAGGAATAAATTATGAAAGTTTCGATAGAATAAACCAAATATATCTATTAAATAAATTAAAGAAAAATGACAAATTAATGCTTGCCGTTTCTTATGTTTTTTATTTTATAATTTCGTAATATGTATATTAATTATAATTACTCTCTGAGATTAGAACTCATATTAATTGCTATTAAAACTGCAGAAATTATAAAATATCTATTAAATTATTTAAATATTTCAATGTAATCATAAAACAACAAAAAGTTAAAAACTAGACACACTTCAGTGTAATTTATTGTCAACATGTAATTCCATTTATTCTTTATGTTTCGAATAAAATAATTATAATAACTATAAATATATTTGCTACCAATTTGACTAGATGATATAAATTTGAAAAAATTTAATAAAATATTGTAGTAAAATTTTTAAAATAACTATTATATAAATTTAATGCTTAAATTCAAAATTTAATGTATGCATTATACAAAATGTTTAAAATATGCAAATTTCTTGTTTAATGTATAATTGTCGTATTAAGTATATTATTAATTGATGTTAAATACTATTATAATGCAAAAGTTTAAATAAATAATAATAGAACATTTTTTTCCTCATAATTCAATTGGTTTTATGGTTTTAATATTATAGTTCATGAGGCGGAATGTATGTGGTCATTTTTCTGATATGAAAATAATACTTAATACTTAACTTTGCAATTCTTAACGTTAGTCGGCTAACCAATATATATTTCCTGATATCTGAACAAGTAATCAAAGAAAAATCTTGGAGTTTCTAGTTCAAAAACGTTAAATCAAACTTGACTTGTTTCATAGGTTATTCGAATTTTTTTTTAGTATTACCGACATCTGCATAATCTGAATGCTGGGAATACTGCCGTCGTAAGAAGAAAGGGCACTACCACTGTTATGCAGTTCATAAGAAATGGTACATTAATATTCAGTTTAGGACACTTTTATTTTCCAAATGGTGACGTCTCCCTTTTTACTTCGTAGTAGGTTAGCATAGCTGCTCAAGTTGTTTGCAATCATATCTGCCCTGAATTCCTGTATTGTGAAGTTGAATATAACACTTCTTTTATCGTTCCCCATATATTATAGAATTATTAAATCTGATCTTGCAGGTCCATGGATTGAAATTTTTGTTTAATCCATTGATATGAAGGCTATTGGGGTAATTTTCATTCTCGGAGCAATCCGTTCAAAGATTTTATTATAATTGTTAAGTAAACAAAAAAAAAACAGTATTTTTTATTCTTTGTGATAATTAACAAAACCGCAAAATTTTTTTATTCTTTATGATAATTAACAAAACCCATTAATATATCCAAATGCTTTGTAAATTTACTCATATCACCTTTACTGTAAGACTTTAAATTATTAAAATTAGACTGTAATAAAGTATTTTTTAATTTATCAAGTGTACAATAAAATAAATGACCATCTTTATACAATTGTTGGGCTAATTCAGTTTGATGATTATTCATTAGTTCTTCATTTATTACTACTACTAAAGGTTTTCCGTACTTTAAAACTTCCATACATGTTCCTGCACCAGCATGACTTAAAACCAAATCTGATTTTTGAATATCATCTACAATTTGTTTTTTTATACGATATTTTGTAACAGCAATTCCACCTAACTCTAATTTGTCGACTGGAAAATCATTACCATTCCCATACTGTATTGTTAAAAACTCACATCCAATTGATTTTAATATATTAATAAATTCTTCACTATTAATTTTGTTTATTAAATTATCAAATTCTGTGGTTCCAACTGTTATAAATATTCTTTTAAATTGCATTTTTATGATTATTTTGTTTAAAAGATTGATACATGAACGTAAATAAAATTTGTCCATATGTCAAAATAAAATAAGCTTTTTGTTTTGTACATAACGATAGTATAGCCCTCTATGAGAATTAAAATAAAATATCTACTGTTATAAAAAGATAAAATATCCTTTGCTAAAAATGGAAAATAGTTGTAGGCCTTTTTGTTCTCGAACAATTCATTAATTTCGCCGAGAAAGATTGATTTCTTTTATGAATCTTGAAAAATTGTTTAAGATTATTATTTTCTTTTTTTGGTGGTATTTAAATTTAAAAAATTAAATATAAGTAAAATTTTTACGAAAATGTAGTATAAAAATGTGAATTCTGACAATTAGATGTTCTCCTAAAATAAAATTTTAAAATTAAATTAATTACACTAACACTAAATAATAAAATTATATACAAACATTTTTATAAATTTCAAAACATGAAAATAAACAAGGTTTATTTTGCATGTGAAAAAAAATACTTAACTAATTTCTGTATTAATTTTAAAAAAATTTCACCAATAGTACTTTTCAACATACTTTTAATAAAAATTTTAATTTATGGCAAAAAATTTACTTAACTTTCAGTTTAAGAACCATAAGCTTTTTATATGGACACTAAAATTAATCCTGTCAATTTAATTTAAATTTAAATTACAATCTACAAAATTTTTTTAAAATCAAAATATACAAAACTCGTTTAAATATACATATAATCATTTAAATAAAATCATTCCAGTCCAGTAATGATTTTTCAAAAAAAAATTACATAAAGAATTCGATGAACCTTACCATAGAGTCCCAATTATTAAAATGATGTAAATCAAAAATTATATATAATATATTTTTAATAATAAAACTCAGTAAAAAAAATTTACTAAAAAATAACTGAAGATACTATTTATTCGAAAGTGGGAAACATTTATGTACAATTTCCATACACAAAACTCTGATATCTCTCATTCTAATCCAAAAAAAAAAAAAAAGTTCTAAAGAAAGTTTTCTGGTATTTCAGTTCTCTGTCGATCAATGATGCCGGTTGTACAATGTAAAAAATTTCAATTTTCCATTTATTTTTTAATACATATATGAAAAAAGAAAAAATCCAGTTTTTTTTTTAGTTTTAACTTGGCAGTTGGATCGAATGGGTCATAGTCGATTCCAATTATATTTCGTTGGTTATCAAAATACTGTTAGTTAGTATATATTTTAATAAAGAAAATTAAAGTTTTTGTGTAAAATTTCCAAAAAAAAAAAAAAGATAAATTCTAATAAAGTACGTAAATTAAATTCAATTAATTTATTTTTACAATTTATATTATTAATTAATTATCAAAATTTAATGAAATATTTATGATTTTTCTATGTTTATAAAATTAAATCATTTATTATATAATTTAATCTGTGCAATGATAATGATTGATTTATGTGATTATAAAATTTTGTATTGAATTTTAAATAAATCAAAAATTTTCTTTAAATGACGCCAATAAATAAGTCAAAAAGGTCTTATATTTTTAAATTCTAATTAAATTTTATAAAAAAAAAAAAAACTACTCTATATCATTAAAAAAAAATTTATAAGATTTTTATGTGAATTATTTTCATCTAATTAAAAGTTAATTATAAGTTAAAATTAATTAGTATTCATTTACTTAATTAACACAAAAAATTTTCAACAACAAAAAAAAACCTAAAGTTGGTAAGTGTTCTTAAAATTTTAATTTCATTTTTATTATTTGAAGTAAAACACATTTATACGCATATGTAAAATTTAATCTAAAAGAATCCTTGAAAAATATTATAATTCATATGACACTGACTTTGGTGGGAAATTTTTTAATTAAAAAAAATTTTTTTTCTTTTTCTAAATGTGCAAAAAATTTTAACGGATGCTGAAAGAAAAGACTAAAATATTATAGCTTACTCTATATTATATATTTTTTTGTATAAACTAAAAATTATTTTATGAATCCATTCTAACAATATCAATTCATTCTACAAGATCAAGGAATTTATGAAATTATGATTTATGTATATATACCAATAAAAAAAAAAATGATATTATGTTATAAATTACTTTTTTTCTTGATATAATATTAAAAATTCATAAATTTAAAAATTTTTTTTATATATTGTAGCTGATGAAAAATGATGAAAATAAATAAATTATTCTTAGAGAATTTTCCTCTAACAATATAATAAATCTTTATAATTTCTTTCGTTAGGCCTCAATATAGAATATTTTTTTTTCATATACATAGTATGTAAAATTAGTATATTTATATATTAAATTTAACTGCGTCGCTATACACAATATGGTTCATAATTTAATAACAGAAGAAAAAATAAATAAATATAGTGTTTGAGTGCAAATTGACCAGACTATGTTATTCAATTATACCAGATGTGTGAATTATGCAAAGCCACCCTAGAAAATATTCAAAATTATTACTCCATTATAAATAATATATATATATATAATGATAATATGTAAAAGATTTATCTATATCTCAAGTTTAAAAAATCTCAGATTTTATTTATTTTTACTTGTTTTGTATACATACAAAATATAATGATAAAAAATAATATATTTCATTGTCGAATCATCACATATTGAATTAAAGGAGAATAAAAATGATTTGTTGACGTTTTAAATCTAATTTTTTTTTTTATTAATATATTAGTAAATATTATAGAAATGGGAAAATCTTGAAATAATGTGTTTATCTCTGTATTTTTATATTACCACATACAAATTATGCAAAATTATTATAAAAGATATTAAAATTTATAAAGTCAATAAATTTTAATTATATATACTAACTATAAAATTTATTAGCATATATTTAAATTATATCCTTTTATATATACATAATATTCTATTAAAGAAACCGAAAATGGTAATAAAAAAAAGTGTAGATTTTTATAATAAATAAATTAGAATTAATAAACTAATTTAGATATTAAATGAACGCTGCTCTACAGGGTTTTCATAATTTGAGCTTTATGAATGAATTATTCTGTAGTAGTTTCAGTTTCAATTTCATTACTTAAAAACATAGTGAATTATGTACATATTTGTGAAATATATTTTACAGTGCAGTTCCTATTAGTGTGAGAAAAAAGCCTTGCATAATTATTTTCTTATTCTCTTCATTTCAAATGTAGGATCTATTAAAAAACTTGAGGAATATTTTCTAACGTCAATTCGTAGTAATTTTTAATTTAGCTAAAAGTTTTTTCATAAAAACAAAATCATTGGACGATTTGTTATTTACCACAATTAATGGAAAACTCTTCAACATTTTCAACAAGTGGATTCCTTATTCGAAAAAGCTTACAACTATAAAAAATATACTAGATATAAAAAAGATGGTATTTTATGTCAATTAATTTATGGTATTTCCCATTTAATCCTCATAAGAATAATGTAACTTTCATCATTAAATTATTATTTGGTTATTAGTCAATTTCCACAGCCCAGTAAAGGATAGAACAATATGAAAAGTACTTGATATTTAAATTATTTATATAAATTTTACATTTATTAATTACCTGTTTTCAATCTATTTTAACGTGTAAATTCTAATTCTAAATAAGACAATTTTTCTAATTTATTTTGTAAATGGTATTTTTTTATTTAAATATTTATTAACTACTAATTTTAGTCCAATTCAATTTCATTTCAAAAATAGAATTCTTACGCATAAATTTTATCTTATTATTGTGGATATTATGAAATAATATCCACAATAATAACAAAAAATCAATCCTTATTCCAATCGCTATTTTAAATATTGAAAAATAATTGATTTACTAAAACTAAAGTTTGCGGTTTATGAATTTCTCAATAAAATTTTAACCACGAAATCTATTAAAATCATAATAGATCTTTTAATAAAAATCATAAAAAGTTCAAAGGTTTATATAATTTTCAAATCTATTTTTTTTTTCTGCAATATTTAAAATAGAATTTTAGAATTATTTATTATATGGTTACTTTTTTTTAACAGAATTAATACATAATTGACATTAAATTTATGTAATTATTCAGCGGAAATATATAATTAACTATTAGTTAAACTGGTAATTGTAATGGAGATATATATCATGACATTTTCAGTTAATTGATAATTTGTGAAATTTAATTAAATAATTTCATATTATTTGGCTACTACGGTACTTTGTTTTAAAATTTAATTTTCTATTTAAAATTTATTTAACGAAATTTATAAGGTAATTAAAAAAAAACTAGAAAATATTCTAGAAATTTATTAAAACTAGAAAAAAAATTATTTAATAATATGTTTTAAATTAAATTGAATATCTATATATCATATTAACGCATATAATTCCTCATAAATAAATCAATTATACTTTATTTAAAAAACAAGGAAAAAACATAATTAAATTACGATATTATTTATTATTCATTTAAACAAATATTCCAAAAGATACTTTAAATTTCATCTATTCGTTTTTTTTTTAATTCAGGAATATAAATCCATTTGTTTGGTACTTAATTTTGATTTGTCAAAATTAATTTAATAAAAATATTTATAGAACCAGCATGACCTTTTAACTTCTATATTACATAAATTTTGATAGTTTACTTTGTTAAATAAATTATTATCATATAATATTTACTTTCTATACATAAAGATGATTTAGTATAGTGATGGATAAATTAAGATTGATTATGTTTCTTAAAATATTTTCTATATTAATGTTTTTTTTTTTTTTGTCAAATTATTAAATGGAAATTATTGAATATAATATAAATATACTATAAATATTTATTAAAGATTTAAAAGAATTGCTAATTTTAATCTTGTTTGATTACAAACTAATAAATTTATAAATTATTGTTATCTCATAATATATGTAACGTATGTTAAGTAATTGTTTTAAATACTAGTAAGGTCATGAAACTTATCCCGTATATTTATAAATTAAACTAATATAACAATTGTATTTATAAGTTCCTGTTATATACTTCTTGCTAAATAAATGACTAATAAATATTCTGAAATTTTAACCCTTTACTTTTCATTAACATAATTAAATACACAAATACTGAAATTTTAACATTAATATTTTTTATATAGGTAACCCGTCTATAACACGGTATTCTGCAACACGGTTTCACTCAAACACGAAAAGAAAATTCCGGTAACCCTCTTATAACACGATACTTCTACAACACGATAACGAGATTTTTGTTTAACATTATTTAGAAATTTGCAAAATTTGTTTTGTTTCCTAATAAAAATGAAGTAGCTTATACGGAATTTAAAAATAAAGTTTCTTATACAGAATTTAAAAAAAATCTTTTTAATATCTTTTGGAACATTACTTCTCCTTTTTGTACTGGCTTCTAGTCTCATATAACACAGTTTCGCAAAACACGGTACTTTGTAGAAACGTATCTACCGTGTTATAGGAGGGTTACTATAATGTAATTACAGTTAATAGATATAAATTTACCATAAAAAGAAAATTAATAACGTCTCATTAAATTTAAATTTTGAAAATTATAAATTTCTTTACCAACAAAATGAAACCTTTCAATTTCCTTTTAAAATTTCATAAGAACAGAATTAACCACACACAAAAAAAAACATATCTAAATTACTTTTCTGTAACCAAATATCTAATATATTTTGATTTTAACCTTAAAAAAAAAACAATTGTCCTTGTATGTTCACCACTTAAATTTAAAACAAGAATTTTTTTTTCCTTTAAAAATCGTTTTAAATGAAACAGGATTTGGACGCTTTTGAAATATAAATATTATTGTACAGGACTATCTGAATAAAATATAGATAGTATATATATAGAAGGGGTTAAAAGGAACTCTTCGTTGGAGTTCATTGTAATAAAATGGGTTGTAAAAAATGGGTGACATGATGATGGTTCAATTACAAAACCATATCAGATTATATATTAGATATTGGTAAACGCCTGCATTTCTGGATTAAATTTCATTTTTTCATTTTGTTGGAAAAATTTTAATTTTGGTTTTTATATAATTTTCTTTATAAAATTGAAATTTTTCATACAAGTAAATAAAATTAAAATTTTATAATACAATGTTTAAAACTATGTTTTGTCCTGTTTATTTTGTACCAGGAAATGTAATTAAGTATGGTTTTTTATTAATATAAAAAACTAGTTATAATATAAACATATATTATATTACGTAAGGATGTTGGTTTTTGTGTTTTTGTACTCTTTTTTTTTTTTTAGGAAGAATTTAACCAAAATATAAATATACATAAAGGATTTTGATTCCTTATTTTATTGTGATAAGGGTTGATATTGTATTATAAATAAAATATATATGAAAATTTGACACATTTTTGATTGAGACTTTTTAATACTACATATATTTAAGTTTATATTGAAAGTAATATTATAATTTATACATGTATACATATATGTATAGAAAATAATTTATAGTAAAACAGAATTTATGGTTAAGAATGATAGATTGTTATAATTTAGATTAATTTCGATATATTAACTAGTGAAAAATTTTAAGAATTTATATTGTTATAATTTCTTTTGTTAGAACAAAAGTAGTAATTTCAAAATTATAAAATTATATAATACCGTATTTAATAAAAATAAAATTAATGACTAAACATCGGTTCAAAGTTTTAAAACATAAATATTATTAATGAAACAAAATATTAACTTTATAATTTTTAAAGTAATTTAATTTTTTTGTTACGGAAAATAAAATATAAAATAATTAATTCATTTTTAATATCATTTCAATTGAATTTTTCTCTTCTATATCTGAATATGATAAATATGATTTTAATTAGAATTTTATAATACTCAATTATGTTTTGTATATATTTAATATTTTTAATTCCATCAATGGATTTTACGACACGTAATGATATATTTTTTATGTTCTTAAGAAACATTTCCATAAAATATTGTTGTAATAAAGAAACAAAAGTTTAAAATTTTTGTGAATTTGTTGAATAAGATCTCATTAGTAATGTTTAAATAGCGAGAAATGTGTCTTTCTAACACATTTCTAAGTTTTAATAGTATACACAGTTATCATCCTCCTGCAATAATTTATCCAATTTTATTACAATCCAATGATTGCTGATTACTATTGACATTATATATTTATGTAACTTCTTCTAGGCATATTATATAATGAGCCGAGGTACTGATTGTACTATAAGATACTACATAAGTCGTTCACACAACAATATTTATTGAACAACAATATTTTGAATACATTGTTGTAACTAATTTGAATTTCTTACACAGTTGATATATTTATCATAACTATACACACTACAGTAAAGAATAATTCTCTAGATAATATTATTTAATTTGATTAGCAATAGATTTTTAAAAATTATGAAACTAGATAAAATGTAGTTGCAAAACTTTTAGTTTTATTAATGGAATCTGATTATGCCTCAGTTTTAATATTGAGATGAGATATTGATAATAACAAAAATTAATCATAAAAATATTTTTGGAACATTTTGTTAATAGTTGCCTTAAAACTATACTGTTTATAGTAGGTATAGTTTTATTTTTTTACAAGATTGTGAGATACATATATTTTTTTTTGAAATTCATAGTTTCAACAATTTTTATCTAATTATTATTATTTTTTTTATAAATTGAACTTTAATTGATATAGTCTCCGGTATCGATTGTGTTAGATACCTGAGTGCCACTCAATATACCAAACAACAAACAAAGTAAAAAAAACTTTTTTAATTTGCAAAGTGAATAGTTGTTTAGTTGGTATATTTTTTATATACTATCACTTTTAGATGGACAGAATTAGAAAAGAAACCGGATGTAATGACACACGTTGATCATATTACACATGGTACGATAAAATTTGATATTATTTTGTGTGACGTTATAAATCAAAATTATATACATAATGTGATAAAATATAAAAAAGTAGCTAGTAGTATTATGAGTGAAATAAATTTAAATAAAGAAATGTTAGTAAACATAAAATTGGTATATTATGTTTGAATTTATGTATATATCATTATATTTTTTTAAGTTATTAGAAATTCATAAATTTTCTTCGATAAAATTATAATGAAAATTGTAATTTTATTAATCTATGAATAAATAATTTCAACCCTTAATTTTAACAATCAATATAATAATTTCATATATTACATCATCTTCACATTTTAAAAATTTTATATAAATGCATAATAAAATTTATAATAATTTTTAATTTTGCCTTTGGGGTTAATTGAAATAATTAAATGAGTCGTTTATGGTGGGAATACTGCAATATGATTTTTTTTTTGTAAATTATGAATGGGAAGATATTATAATAGTGTATAATATAAAAATCTAATTTTACGTAGGATGAGTTAAGATTCGCAGAAATTTATGACTAACTTTAAGATTTCTATCTTCTTCTTCTGTGTAATGATAATAATAATATTAAGATAAATTATTAGGCAAACATTTATATGTACAATACCTTTTTTAATCAATAGATAGTAAGTATTTTTATGTAATTAAATTTCGTATTTCGTATCAATGAGAATTAACATAAAAATTAAATGTTTTAAAAGTTATATCTGTTCTTTATGGCATGGACAACATTTTTAACAACCCTTTTTACTAATAGGTTTTACTGGTTAGCCCGGTACTATCACACATGTTTCTGGTTATAATAACATTTAAAATTTTATAATCTCTAACATTAGTGAATTTAGAAAAAAATGTATATTAAATTTTACAATTTTAACTAATGTGTAATATGATTATTTTTTTACATATCATCAGAAATAGATCAAGCTAGTCATTTAAACATCTTATAAAAGTAAAAATCTCGAATTTTTAATAAACCAAAAAATTATTAAATGGTTCATAAGGATATGCATGTTAGAGAAAATCTTACTATGGATTCAACTGGAACAACAACATTCTCAACCCGACGTGGTTATATGTTATCATTAACAACATTATGCTTGTTGGGTGCATTTTTTATTTGTACATTAATTGCAGTTAGTTTTATTGTATATAATTTTGCAACATGTCCCGGATTATCAGATCCAGTTAAACATATTTGTGATCATCAATGTTTTAAATTAAATGGTAAAATACCATCTGATATACTTGATAATGAAGAATCATCTAGTCATGATATATTACAAACAAAATCAAGTGTTAAAGATGTACGGTTACCAAGATCTGTGATACCATTGGAATATAATATTTCATTAATACCATTTTTATTTGATGGTAATTTTACATTTAATGGTGATGTAAAAATTAATATATTAATATTAGAAGATTGTAAAAATATTACCTTACATGCTGCAGATATAAAAATATCAAAAGAAGATGTTACAATACGTTTATTAACACAAACAAAAAATGATGTAGCAAGTAGTAGTAGTAGTAGTAGTGAAGAACATATAAATGAATTTTTAATAATTAAATCACAATATTTTGTTATAACAAAACAATTTTTTGTTATGGAATTTGATGAAATTTTACGTAAAAATACAGAATATGAGATACATATTAAATATGTTGGTAAAATGTTAGATTACTTACAAGGATTTTATAGGAGCTCATATCAAGTAGCAAATGAAAAAAGGTATAAAAAATTATTAAAAAGATTATAAAGATTTTAGTAAAATGATAAAATTATTGATGATATTTTTCAATATATTAATTATATTCCTTCTCTTTAAAAAATATATAATATATGTATATAATAAAGGTGGCTGGCGTCTACTCAATTTCAACCAACTGATGCTAGACGTGCTTTTCCTTGTTTTGATGAACCAGCACTTAAAGCAAATTTCACTATAAATATTGCTAGACCGAGAAATTTATCATCATTATCAAATATGCCAAAAATTCATAATGATGTTGAAAAAATTGTGTAAGTTTTTATATAATATTTTTAATTTATGTTATTACGTGATATTTTTTATTACTACTAATCAAAAGTTTTTTTTTTTTTTTTAAATGCAAATAGACAACATTTAAATTGCAACTAAATTCAAATTAAAAAATATTATTACACTCTGACCTAATATCAATTGATTCAATATTTAAAATATAAAAAGAATTATAAATTAAATTTATTTTTCATAAAGATTTAATTTTCTTAATTTACAGAGATGGTTTGCCTTCATATGTATGGGATAATTATCAAGAATCATTACCAATGTCAACATATTTAGTGGCATTCACAATATCAGATTTTTCAAATAAGTCCTCAAATGGGTTTTCTGTTTGGGCACGTGCAGATGCTATAAATTCAGCTAATTATGCTCTCAGTATTGGACCAAGAATATTAAAAAATTTAAAGAATTACTTTAATATTGATTTTCCATTACCAAAAATTGATATGATAGCTTTACCAGATTTTCATGCTGGTGCTATGGAAAATTGGGGATTAATTACTTTTAGGTTTGAAAAATAATTGTTATAAAATGAATATATTTAGTTAATTAGGAATATAAATTTATATAAATATATATTTTTGCTTAATACTATATACATTAGAGAAACTACTATGCTATACGAAGAAGGAGTTTCGGCACCAACAAATAAACAACGTATTGCCTCAGTTGTTGGTAGGTGCCACCTTAATCTAATATATATATAAAAATAGATTTTTAGATTTACTTTAATCACAAATTTGAATTCATTTAAATCTTCTTCTTTTCATTGCATATCAAAAAATAAAAATTAGGTCATGAATTAGCCCACCAATGGTTTGGTAATTTAGTGACACCTAGTTGGTGGTCTGATATTTGGTTAAATGAAGGTTTTGCAAGTTATATGGAATATTTAGCTGTTGATGCTGTTGAACCTGAATGGAAAACAATGGATCAATTTGTTGTTAACGAATTGCAAAATGTATTTCAATTAGACGCAATGTCTTCATCGCATAAAATTTCAATTGAAGTTGGTGATCCAGATGAAATAAATGAAATTTTTGATAGGATTTCATATGGTAAGGGTGCTACAATAATACGTATGATGAGTCATTTTTTAACATCGAAAGTATTTCGAAGTGGTTTAACAAAATATTTAAATGAAATGTAAGTAAGATTTTATACATATGTAGATTATTTACTAATTTAAGATTACAGAAACAAATTATCATGAGAAATAAAATTATTTAAATTTATTTTATTCAAATAAATTTAATTTAGGGCATATAAATCAGCTGAACAAGATGATCTTTGGAAATTTTTAACAAATGAAGCTATTGAAAATGGTATTTTAGATAGTTCTATACAAGTTAAATCAATAATGGATACATGGACATTACAAACTGGGTTTCCAGTTTTAAATATAAAAAGAAGTCCAACATCAAAAAACACTTTTCGGTTAGAACAGGAACGTTTTGTTTATGTTCATAAAAATCTAAAACAATCTGAAAATTTACTTTGGTGGATACCACTTACATATACAACAAATAAACATTTAGATTTTGAAAGTACTCGACCATTAAATTGGATACCAAGAACAAAAATTTATGAAATCGATAATAGAACATTGGGTGAAGCTGATTGGTATATATTTAATGTCCAACAAACTGGTTACTATCGTATTAATTATGATGAAGATAATTGGAAATCAATAACAAAACATTTAATGAATGCAAAACATTTTAAAGCAATTGCACCATCAAATCGTGCACAATTAATTGATGATTCAATGAATTTAGCTCGTGGTGGTTATTTAAATTATGAAATTGCATTAAATCTATCTAGATATTTGAAACATGAAGATGAACATGTACCATGGAAAGCAGCAATTACAGCATTTAATTTTATTGATTCAATGTTTATTAATGATGGTGATTATCATTTAATAAAGGTAAAATAATTGTTAAAATAATCAAATGATAATTAATCTAAATTCTAAATAAAAATTTTATTTTAAGAATTATCTATTAAAACAAATGAATTATGTATACAAGAAAGTTAGTTTTGACGATACTAAAGACCAAAAAGATAATATGTTAACATTATTTAGACGAATTGAAATTTTAAATACTGCTTGTCATTTAGGTCATCCAGATTGTGTTTCACAATGTGTAAGAGTATTTCAAAATTGGATGGCAGATCCAAATCCAGATATAAATAATCCGTAAGTTAATGAATTTTTAAATAATTTGATTGTAATATTTCAATATATTACATAAAATTATATTGGGTTAACAACATATGCATTTTCTAGAAATCTTGTTTTATAAAATTTATAATAACTAAAATAATTAAATATAATTAATTAGGATAAACCTAACAACAATTTAGAACAAAGTAATTACTTTTAAGTATGATTTATTAGAAGATATAAAAGTAGAAGGATTGCCGGAGATTAAGAAAAATTATAATGGTTGAGACTATCCGTTAACAACAATACTCCCAAACAAAAGCCATTAGATTGTTGCAACTTGTTTTGGAATTCGTATAAAGTAACAAGAATTAAGAGGTTCAAATTGTAATAAAAAATGTTAAGAAACTTGAAGTACAAATAATGTGCACTTGATGCCCTATCCTCAAGGAGAAAAAAAAACACAAAAAGAAGGAATAGTATTTTTATTTTATCTTCCAAAAATATTTGTAATATTTTTTACAGTTAATAATTTTCAAGAAATTTAAAATCAATTTGGTTACAAGATTTTAAGAAAGTATGCGCCCAATTGCTTATTATCAGGAATAACTCTAATTTAATAAATCTACAAAATTATATGCTATTTAATGTTACAGTTTATTTCATTTTTATTATAGAATTCCACCAAATCTTCGTAATATTGTTTATTGTACTGCTATTGAATATGGTTCAGAAAGTGAATGGGATTTTGCATTTGAACGTTATAATAAATCAAAAGTTTCTAGTGAAAAAGAAATTCTTCTTAGCTCCTTAGGATGTACTAAAGAACCTTGGATATTGTCTAGATATTTACAAAAAGCGATAACTGGTGATTCTATACGAAAACAAGATGTTTATCGTGTATTTGCAGCTGTATCCAATAATGTGGTTGGACAACAAATAGCATTTAATTTCATTAGAAATCGTTGGACTGAAATGAAAACTTAGTAAAATTAATTTTAATTTAAAGTTAGTTCCAAATTTTAAAATTAATTTCTTATTTTATTTTTACAGTATGGGTAGTGTTATGTCAAATTTAAATGGAATTGTTAAATTTTCAACACGTAAAATGAATTCAATTTTTATGCTAAAAGAATTACAAGAATTTATAAAATTAAATTATAAAGAAACTAGCCGAACAATACAACAAGCATTGGAACAAGTACAAATAAATATCGATTGGAAAAATAGAAATTATAAAATTATAGTTGATTGGCTTACAAATGAATTTAACAAATAAGTAAATTCAATTAAGTTAAAATATTGTTTTTTTTAAACGTATTCGAAAATTATTTATACTTCTTTGTTGGATACCATTTTTTTTGTCAATTTGTGTATATTAAAATATGTAGTGATATTTAATTAAAACAGAAAATATTAAAAAAAGATGTTTGTTAAAAATATATCGTACATAAATATTTTTATAACCAAAATTAATATAACAAATAAAAATAGTAAATTTATTTTAAATAATATGCCAAAAAAAAAAAAGAAAACCTTATTTTAATATTATGAATATTTAGAAAGCATAAAAAAAGCTTGTAAATAAAATTAAAAATGAATTTAATGTTAATATATATTTTTTTCCTCCCGTTTTCTTTGATGGGCTTAATGTTAATTTTATGAAAAATTATAATATAAAATTTTAGTTATTAAAAAATGCTGTTTAAGATCAAAATAATTTATATATATATGATCTTAAAAATATATACATTCAGATATATATATATAATTTATTATATTTTAGCATGTTCATATCTCAATGGACTTCAATATCCATTAAAAAAATATAAATATATTTGATTATTTTAGCTAAGCAGTGTACTTAAATTAAGGGCTTAAATCATGAATATAATATAGTTTTGAAAATATTCATAATTTTTTCTTTATATATTTATTAGTAACTAATATATTTTTTAAATAATCAAAATTATTTATTTTGAAATAATCTTGATGTCTATTAATTATTAAAACAATATTATTTTACCCGAAAAATATTTCAGTATATTTCAGTACTTACAATTCGTTTAAAAACCAGAGTCAAAATTTGCCAAAAAGTTTTCTCGAGTTTCTAAAGTTTACAGTTTTTTTTATTTATATTAAATTTAAATAGTTGCAATAAATTTTACATTAATTTTATTTTATTTTTAGATAAATATTTCTGTTTGGATAAATATGATAAAAATTACAATTTAGTCAACTTTCAAAAAAAAAATTTTTTTTTCCAATTAATAATAATTTTGGTTAAGCACGATTTCAGAAATCATCTTCAATTTATATTACCATCATTCTATTTTGCTTTGCCTTGTGCGGCAACACTTTCAATAGCCTTTCTTACAGTTTCTTCATCACCCAAAAATTTCATTGAGACAACAGGTTTGAAATTTTCATCCAATTCATAAATAAATGGTATACCGGTTGGTAAATTTAATAGCATAATGGCATCGTCAGACATATTATCCAAATGTTTAACAATACCTCTCAAACTATTACCATGAGCAGCAATAATAATTTTCTTTCCTTCTTTCATTTGTGGAATAATGCAGTCATTCCAATATGGTAAAGTACGTTGAATTGTTAATTTTAATGATTCGAATTTTGGGAATTCATCGGCACTTGGTCCATCTTTATATCGTGGGTCTTTTACAATACAGTCATAAAATGGATGATCTTTCTCCATTGGTGGTGGTGGTGTATCAAAACTACGTCTCCAGATTTGTACTTGTTCTTCCCCATATTTAGCAGCTGTCTCAGCTTTATTTAATCCAGTTAATCCACCGTAATGTCTTTCATTTAATCTCCATGTTTTGTAAATTGGTATATCAGTTTGGCAACTTTCGGTTAAAATAGAATTTAGAGTGACTTGTGCACGAGTTAAAACAGATGTGTGTGCAACATCAAATTTCAGTCCAGCATTTAAGATAGCTTTGCCAGCAGCTTTTGCTTCATCTTTACCTAAATTTTAAAAGTTCAATTGTTATTCGATATGTTACCAAAAAAGAATTACCTTTTTGACTTAATTCAGCATCAAACCAGCCGCAAAAGAGATTTTTCTGATTGAATTCTGATTCTCCATGTCGGACCATAACAATTTGATATTTTGCCATCTTTGATTCTTTTTTTATACAACTATCAGAGGACAGCGAAATACGAAAAATGCGAAAATTTTCTAACACTGACCTTTTAAAAGTCATACAAGGTTATTTATTTGAATACTACAAAGTATAGGGGTGTCAAATTGGAAGTAGTGGTAATATGCTTGAAGAATTTAAGAAGTTTGCTTCAATGTAAAATTTGTTTCTGTTTCCGAATCTTATGAATGGAAATCTAAAAATTTTGTGAATTATTTTTTTTATTTTCCATGTCATTTTCTCCATGATTGCTATATTAATTAAAATGTTATTCATAACTTAAGTGTTTTTTTAAATGATAGATCCAAGTTTTATAATATTGAATAGCTTGAAGTTAGCAAAGTCTAATTTTACAATCAATTATTTAAAAAGTAAAATCAAATTTCTAAAACTAAAATTATAATAATATTCATATTAATAATATCTTTTTAAACAGATTCATAATCATTTTATTTAAATTTTATTATAAATTATATGTATTATTATATTTTTCTAATTTTAGCCAAATAAAAATTCAATTTGGAATTCCTTTACAATATTCAATTGGAAACAAAGCATATTTCCGTAACGAGACATGAGAAATTCGTTGTGGAAATTGAATTTGAGATTTGTAGTTTCTTGTATAATGCAACTACAATTTAGAAGTTAAGCTTGACGTAAATTCATTCAAGTTAAAAACTTAAAATCAATGTCCGCCTAAAACGATGTAAAAACCAGAAATGAAAGTGAATTCTTACTAAACATATATACAATTTTTATATAACATCTACTAAGGATTAAGAATTTAGATTTTATAAATTCTCTAAATTAAACAAATTTCCCAAGTTTGCCGATTGTGGAATTCTGTACACATTTAGATAGAAGTATTAGAATTTATTATGTATTCTATCTGTAATGATTTTTATATTTCAAATTAATTTTTTTTTTAAATTTGATTACAAAGAATACGGATAAATATTTTTTCAAAAAAATTCAAAAAATATTTTTAAAATCTTATAAACATTTTTTATCATGAAAATAAACAAGGCAAAAATAGGACGTAATTTTTGAACTCTAAATTCTAATTACAAAAAATGGGAATAAAGACTAATTTTTTAATCTACTTCGAAATCGAAATAAAGACATTGTAATTAACCGACTGCATCACAAATAGTTAATAAAAATCCTATTAACTATTTGTGATGCAGTTCTATATCTATAGTCGAATAATGGGCTTTAGTTGATTTCAGTTCCATTAAAAATGTTCTAAATTCTAAATGAATAATATAACTTAATACACTTTTTAAAATAATACTATAATTATCCATTTTATTTGAAAGATTGTTTGGACCGTGATTTGACAAATCTAGACAGATATAATAAAAAATTATATTAATTAGATTGCGGTGGGAATATTTTTATGAGCATGTTGTATTAGTGTATTTATAAATTAGACTCTAAAGCCGAGCATGTTGTATTAGTGTATTATAATTTTACAATAGAAAAAAAAGATCACCACGCGGCGAGTAACGCGAAATCAGAAAGAATTATATTTTTACATACATGTGAAAATTTTATTATAACAGAAAAGATGCAAATTATTTTTCGTCGATAATTTTTTTTGTAAGGCATATTTTATTCATTTTATCGTAGATATATATTTTTGAATTGGAAATATTGTCAATTTTATCTGTGATAATATTTTGTAATATGATCACAACTTCTTTTAATGGACAAAAAATGTCGTTTGCATCGCAAAGAAAGAAATTGTATATGTATTATAATTTTAGAAATAGATCACTGCCGGCGGGAACTTTTATGTATTTGGCAGGGAAATATATCAATGTCCAAAATCATATGGAAATTTCTCAAAAAATGTCAAATGTCACTGCAAATACATATTTTAGATATTTTTATGTAAAATTTCCCGATGTAATTATCATACTTTGCACCAGTCTAATAACTATTATAATTACGGAAGAAAAACTTAATTATTTTACATCAATATATTCGAAAAGAAACCATAATTTTCACTCACCTTTCATATTCTATAAAGGCAATCTGTTGCCATAATCATCGGATTTATATTGCCAACTACAAAAACTACATTTATATTGCCAACTACAAAAACTACCGGAAAATATTAAAATATTATTTTCAACAAAATATGCGTTCACGTCATTTCGCGTTAAGATATCAAAATATTACTTCAAAAGTTACGCTCGTGAAGAGGACAATTATATTTCAATCGCAACAATGTAGCATTTATGAAGAAAAGAAAGCGCTATAAATGTCATAATATTCTACATAAGTGTTGACGTGTTCTATAATCTTCTTGTTTAGATTTATACGTATTGAATTGTTCTACAATTTTTATTTTAGAGTGAATTGCAGAAATTTTGAAGTTTCATTTTGCTTGCATTAAAAACGATTATCATATTCTTATAGAAAAAAAAATAACCAAGAAGCCCGTTTTATTAATTTCTAGAAAAATAAGATATCTTAAAAATTTTAAATAACATTATAAAAATTAGAATTTATAAAAAACATCGGGCATCAATTATTTTGATCATCAAACTCAAAGGTAACCTAAAATTGAAATTATCTTATTTTAATCAATATTAATTCCGATTCTCCCATTTAGGATCCTCAAGATGAGTCTTACTTCAGCTGCAGGAATAATTTCTCTGCTCGATGAGCCTATGTCTGAGTTAAAAATATTTGCTTTAAAAAAATTGGATAATATAGTTGACGAATTTTGGCCTGAAATATCGGAATCAATTGAAAAAATTGAAATGCTGCATGAAGATCGTGCATTTACAGAAAATAAATTAGCCGGAATTGTAGCATCAAAAGTATTTTATCATTTAGGTTCCTTTGAAGATGCTTTGACGTATGCTCTGGGAGCTGGAGAATTTTTCGATGTTAATTCACGGAATGAATATACCGAAACTATAATTGCTAAATGTATTGATTTTTATATAGCTCAACGTGTTGCTTACATAGATAATCCAAAAGAAGCTAAACCAGTTGATGTACGATTGGAGGCAATTGTAAACCGTATGATTCAACGATGTTTAGATGATGGTCAATATCGTCAAGCATTAGGTATTGCACTTGAGACAAGACGTATGGATATATTTGAATCATCAATAATGACATCAGATGATGTACATGCTATGCTTAAATATGCTTATAATGTTACAATGTCATTAATACAAAATCGTGGATTCCGTAATGAAGTTTTGCGTCGATTAGTTGATCTTTATCGAAATTTATTAACACCTGATTATGTTAATATGTGCCAGTGTTTAATATTTCTTGAAGATCCATTGGCTGTAGCTGAGGTACTTGATAAATTAACACGCTCTTCTAATGAACAAAATAATTTAATGGCATATCAAATAGCATTTGATTTATATGAATCAGCAACACAACAATTTCTTGGACAAGTTTTACAAGCACTTAAGGCAACTGCGCCAATACCGGCGGCATTACCAAGTACATTTAAACCACAAGGTCAAAATGAACAATCATCATCAAAAAGTGACGAAGAAAAGGTTAAAGATAAAGAACAATCAGAATCTAAAACTGATGAAAAATCAATACCTAACGAAGGTGATGATATTAAAACACAACGTACAGTTGACTCGTTGAACGATTCAGAAAAAGTCCATCAGAAAAATATAGAAAAATTAATATCAATATTATCGGGAGAAATTTCTATAGATTTACAATTACAATTTTTAATACGCAGTAATCATGCGGATTTACAAATTTTACGAGCCACAAAAGAAGCTGTAAGAGTTTCAATATGTCATACGGCAACAGTAATTGCTAATGCTTTTATGCACAGTGGAACAACAAGTGATCAATTTTTAAGAGATAATTTAGATTGGTTAGCAAGAGCAACAAATTGGGCTAAATTAACAGCAACTGCATCGCTAGGTGTTATACATCGTGGTCATGAAGGCGACTCATTAGCTTTAATGCAAAGTTATCTACCTAAAGAAGCGGGTCCAAGCTCAGGATATTCTGAAGGTGGTGGATTATATGCGCTTGGTTTAATTCATGCTAATCATGGTGCAAATATAATTGATTATTTATTACAACAACTTAAAGATGCCCAAAATGAAAATGTTAGACATGGTGGATGTTTAGGTTTGGGTTTAGCTGCCATGGGTACACATCGTCAGGATTTATATGAACAATTGAAATTTAATTTATATCAAGATGATGCTGTAACTGGTGAAGCTGCAGGTAATTCAGCAATTAACTTTATGTACAAAATAAAAATATTTATGCGATTATTTTTCTTTTAGGAATTGCAATGGGCATGGTTATGCTTGGTTCAAAAAATCCTCAAGCAATTGAAGATATGGTATCATATGCCCAAGAAACACAACACGAAAAAATTCTTCGTGGTTTAGCTGTTGGTATCTCATTAACAATGTTTGCTCGTCTTGAAGAAGCTGATCCTTTAGTAACAAGCTTATCAACTGATAAAGATCCTGTATTACGTCGTTCAGGAATGTATACAATTGCTATGGCTTATGGTGGTACTGGTAGTAATAAAGCTATTCGTAAACTTTTACATGTTGCCGTATCTGATGTTAATGATGATGTTCGGCGTGCGGCTGTTACGGCAATTGGATTTATTTTATTCCGTAATCCTGAACAATGCCCTTCTGTCGTATCTCTTTTAGCGGAGTCTTATAATCCGCATGTACGTTATGGCGCAGCTATGGCATTAGGTATTGCATGCGCTGGTACTGGTTTGCGTGAAGCTATTGCATTATTAGAACCAATGGTGAAATTTGATCCAGTTAATTTTGTACGCCAAGGCGCATTAATTGCTTCCGCGATGATATTAATACAGCACACCGATCAAACATGTCCAAAAACAACATTCTTCCGACAACTATACTCTGAAGTAATCACCAATAAACATGAAGATGTTATGGCAAAATATGGAGCTATTTTGGCACAAGGTATTATTGATGCTGGCGGGCGAAATTGTACACTTAGTTTACAATCACGTACAGGGCATACAAATTTACAAGCTGTCGTAGGTGCATTAGTTTTTACACAATATTGGTATTGGTTCCCATTAGCACACTGTTTGTCATTAGCATTTTCACCTACCTGTATTATTGGTTTAAATTCAGATTTGAAAATACCAAAGATGGAATTAAAATCATCAGCAAAGCCTTCATTATATGCGTATCCAGCACCTTTAGAAGAAAAGAAATCTGAAGAAAGAGAAAAAGTTGCTACCGCTGTTTTGTCAATTGCAGCACGACAAAAACGACGTGAAAATGCGGATAAAAAAGATGATGATAAAATGGAAGTAGATGAGGATGTGAAGGAAGTATTGAAAGATGTTAAAAATGATGACAAAACTTTAAAAAAAGATGAAATAAAAAAAGAGGATAAATCTACTGCCGTTTCTGGATCAACTACAGAATCGAAAAAGAAAGATGAAAAGGAAAAAGATAAAAAAGATGAGGATAAAAAGGAAATAATTACACCAGCAACAGAGAAAAAAGATGAAAAGAAAAAAGAACCAGAACCAAATTTTGAAATTTTGCAAAATCCTGCACGTGTTGTTAGACAACAATTAAAAGTAATTAGTTTACCAGAAGGACAACATTTCTTACCACTTAAAGATGTTACAATTGGTGGTATTATTGTAATGCAACATACTGGTAAAAATGAACAAGAATTAGTTGAACCTGTTGCTGCGTACGGTCCTAAAAATGAAGATCTTAAGGAACCTGATGCCCCAGAACCATTTGAATATATTGAAGATTAAATTAAAAATACAAGAAATTTTGAGAGAAATTAATTATATATTTTCCAAATTATAACTCGTATTTTGTTTTTTTATTTAGTTTGTTTTTTATCGAAAATTTAATTAACTTAATTAATAAAACACAAAAAAAAATAATTAAATATTTTATTTTTAAAAACAGCCTGTTACGTTGGGTGTGTAAGTAAAATAAAAATTGATAATACTCCATATTTAATTGCCGATATAACTGCGAACGCAAGCTACATCAAATAATTTTAGGTTTTGAGAATTGGACAAATTACTCGCCTAAACTAAATAATATTCTATGTTTCTAATAGAGGGCATGCTTTAGCCCTTACTTTCTATAAATAATAGTGACTTTCGCATTGTCAGTTCTAACAAAAAAAGGTTTTGTTTAGTCACTGCCTTATTTCGAAATATGGTAACTATATTTCGAAATAATATTAAAAAAAAAAATTAAAATCCAAGTTTCGAATTGATTTAATTTTTCAATTATATTAAATTATCATATTATACGCAGTTATCCTAATAAACTTTTATTATTTTTTAAAATATCTAAAATATTATCCAATTTTTCATTTTGGGATTTTTCCATTTCTTCGATTCGACAAAGTATTTTGTTTTCAGTCTCTAAAATTTTCTTATCAAAATATTCTTTCATTTGACCAAAATTATTATCTTCTTTCGAAATCTGTTGATTAATTTTTATATTATCATCGTAATTATTTCCATTAAATAATAATTTTGGATCCATATTTGAATTAAATATTGACATTAAATTTTCCATATTTGCTGGTCGAGAATTTGATAGATTAAACATTGACAACAAATTTTGATTATTGCCGAAATTTGATGGTCCTAAAATTTTATTGGGAGATATTTTACCGTCACCGCCATTTGTAGCCATATATTGTATAAATGATTTACATCTCTCGGCATTCGGTGAAATTTTTGTATTACAATTTGATAACATATTTTCTACATTATCTAAATTTATACTATTAGAAGCAAGGTTATTAAATGGATTTGGATTATATTCAAGAATAATTTCCATTCCATAAATCCATATTTTATGCGTTTTTGGAATTAGCTAAATTTAATATTATTAAGTATAAAATTAATAGTCACGAAAGATTTTTTACCTTAACAGTTAAATTAGTACATGTTTCAAATTTGTGAATTTTTATATCATGACGGTAGACTTGCATTCCATCAAAATCGTCCAAAAAATCACCATATGCAGTATTCAAATATTCCTTTTCTATATTCTTAAAAATTTCAGCTTTCTGACAGTCTGTTATTATAGTTAATGTGTTAATTATAAATTTTGGTATTATTTGAAAATTTATATCGCAAGTTAAAGGTATATTTGTTTGAGAATTATTTTCAATATTAGATTGAAGATGAATTGAACGTTCAAAACTGACTATATCATCCAACTTTGTTCTACAAGCAATTAATACAGTTTTTACTTTGAAATAGTTAGACTGAAATAAACATTACCCATCAGCACATTCATTTGCATCTTGGCACACTTTAGTTAATAAACTTTCTGCAATATCATTTCCGCGCAGTAACGTCCAATCAGTAAATATTTGTACTTCTTTAATTTCCATTTTTAATATAGAACTAACAATCAATATGTAAGGTACATTACAATTTTCTGAATATTATAAAAACAGAAAACTACCAATAATAAATTTATAAATTTATGTATAAAAATTTATTAATATTTTTGACAATATGATATGACAATTCTAATTGAAAATAAGAGCAAGAGCGCAGAGAGAAAACAATAAACCAAGAAGACTCGTTTGAATTGTCGTACTAATTTCCGCTGGTGAGGACATTTGAACGGTTTTTTCTGCAGCGCTTTTATAAAAGTATTGATTTTTTCTAGTTATTTTTAAACACTGAATTTTCAATAAGATAATGTACTGAACGTTCCCGCGACGAGATTTTGAGTGTGATTTTCATTGTGATGAAGTGTTAAGATTTTGAACAGAACGAGATGCGAAATACAGTTTTGTGACTTGTGTCATAGAGATTAGCCCATCTGCAAAATTTTTGCAGGCGCCGATTTTACGCTGAATCGACATCTTCATCAAGCTATACGCTCGCTAAACATAGTTCCTATAAAAAAGATGTGAATATCAAAATTATTTTTTATTGCATGAGAGTTGTTTTCTTTTTAATAACTGTTAAAAAATTAAATTTAACAGTTTACAAATAAAATTTTTATAATAACAAATATTTTGTTAAAAAAAATTTAAATTAAAAGATACTGTAGAATTAGTGCTTACTAAAATCCTAGCAAAGATACTAGAATTAGAAACATATATGCATTTGAATTTGAAATTTTTTGATATTCAGGATTTTTTACTCACACTTTTTTAAAATTTTCATAAGAAATCTTCATTCTCACTCTAAGCTAAGTAAATATTTTTTTGTAAAAATATATAAATTTCTAGCAAGAAATATCGGGCATATAAAACGTAACAAGGTGGTAATAATTCTAGAATATATGTATATGTTTTCGCAGTTGTTTGTTAAATTGATTTTGTCTTAACTGTTCATTTTGGTGGTGACAATATTAAGAACAAAATTGAATAGTCGAAATTTTTGACATACACAAATAATATTTAAATAAATAAAATTTAAATTTCTTTTCTACACATTTATTTTCTATTACTTCTTTTTTTAATAATTAATTATAATTTTTAATCTTTCTTGGTTTTAAATTTATTTTAATTAACATTAGGTATATTTTTAATTTTTTTGCTGATGCTTTTTGAACATTGTGTAGTATAAGCATTTAGCATAAATTTGTTTTCTTTTTTTTTTAAATTTATATTCATAATGCTGAAATACATTCAATTTTAGAAGTTAATTAAAAGACAAAGCTTAATAATTTAACCTTAAATAATTAGTTAATTTTCAGTGTATTAGTAAATGAAATTTCTATATTAAATTTATCTTAACTTTAAATAAAATATACGGCATTTGTATTTTAAGATTTAAATTAAAATTATTCTTTAGGAAAGAAAAACTCATTTAATTTTCAGACGAAATTCACATGAAAATTTTATTTTATTAAATTATTTTTGTAAAATTTTAATGAACCTCAATTCACTGATTTATTTATATGTTTTTAACACAATTTTTAATTGAATATATAGTAAATAATATTGTCATAATCGTTTTTTTATATAAATTACTTTATTAAAATTGTGATAATATTTATTATGTAAGTTTCAAGCTTTAATTTTAATTTAATATTTATATATCTATTGTATATAATTTTCTTTAACTACAATCTATTTGATCACTATTTCACTTTTTCCCTATTTAATGTGCTTTAATCCTTAATTAAAATGCTGTTTTAATTCTCGAAAATTATTTTACAATGCATACTTGTTTCTTTACTACATTAATTAATTACAATATCATACAATTTGGAATTAAATTATCCATTTTATTTGCAACTATGCTCTCGTTTAAAATACAATATAAGAATTTTACCAAAAAATCTGCATCGTTTTTGTTTTTAATTTAAATTAAAGCAATTTTTTTATAATTTAAAATTTTCGAATTAATAATTACATTTTTTTTTTTTTACAATTTTTATGTAAACTTTTAAACCGCTTATAATTGGTTTGCTGTTTTTATTTCATAAGAATTTTTATCATAATTTTTAACTTTTTTCTTATATGAGTTAGAATGTTAAAGATAGAAATTATGCTGACATAATATTTGAAGCTGAAGGTTAAATCTAGTTGTATGTGGAAAATATATGTAAGAAAAACTGCAAAAAATATAATTTTGTTCTTTTGAACAAAAAAATATGTTCTTTTTAAAGATTGTAGCTAAGTCATATCATTATAATCAATCAATCAAGAAAGACAATCTGCTAGGTAAAAATGAACATTGTCACAGCTTTAGCTAAACAAAAATAAACGCTGAAATAAAGTTCTGTAATCTTATTTATAAATATTTAGTCTTCCCATTATCTCATAACCAATGTGATCATGAAATCTGAAATAATTTATTTAAGAAATTTTACTTTATAATAAAATAACGAATCGATATTTTTTTGCGATTATTTGTAATCAAATTATTTTTAAAAATCTATTGAGTATATATCGGTAGTTTCTTTCTATTTCTAATTTTCAGAAATCAATATACGTTTTATTTAATAATTTCCTAGTGCGAGTTTTACTCTAAGCAGAACTCAGCAGTTTGTTTGGATGTAAGGCAAATAAACGTATTTGATTTCGGGACCATAAGCTTAACTAAACTGAAATATATGAATTATTGTTAATTATTATAAATAGAACTGTTATTGTGATTGAAAATAAATTAGCTTGTTACAATTTTTTGTATATAAAATTTCAATTCTTTTAAATTTTATAGAAATGGAAAATGTTGAAAGCAGTCATTTATTGAAAGAACGATGTAAAGACTTCCGAAAGACTTATCTTCAAGCTTTTCCTGAGAAACAAGAAAGTAATTTAAGTTTTGGATAATTTTTAATACCACAATGTGAAAAACTGCCCTCGGAAAGGTTTTTGGTAATTAGATTTTTAAAAAATAATCGTACAAAATACATTATTCATGATTAAATTATATAATTTTATTTTAATATATCATTAATCCATCAGCATCTTATCTTCAGTTTGTATAATAACTATAATATTTTATAACATAATATTTACGTACAGTTTAATTAATTTTTCTTATATAAAAAGCAAGCACAAATAATAAAAAAATAATTTTTTTTATATAATAATTACACGAAAAACATTTAATTATTTTGTTTTCTTTATAATTAAATCATATTACTAAAACTACATAAACTCTCTTAACAAAAAAAAAAAAATTTATAATTATGTATAATAAAAAATATAAAAAAAAAATAATAATTATGTATTTACAAACATTTTTTAAACATTTTCTCTCAGTTCTTCAGTACAATAATCTTAAGAGTTTATCAAAAGGATAAAAAAAAAAATTAAATTAAGATTTTTATTTTACAAGCTAAAAATCTTATTTAATTTCAATATATAATAAAACTATTCATGCACATAAACTGGAATGATTGTGTTAATATTTAAGACTATAATTAATATTTTTTTTAAAAAAAAGTTCAAAATATTATTACAAGTTTATTCGAAAAATAAATTTCTCTGAATGTGTTAACAGTATTTATTTTTATATAATTTCTTCAAATATCAAAGCTCAATTAGATGAAAGCCGCCGATAAGGTGAAAAAGAAAATAAATAAGCAAATTGTTTTTTGATTAAAAAATTTCAATTTCAAATTCAGGACACTGTATATATTTTTTATATATAAACTATAAAATTTTGTTTAATACTTATTGTTAATTAACTTATTTTGGATATTAATTTACAAATTTATAATAGTGCTTGGTACAGAGAACAGAGAAGAATATTTAATGATTTGATAAAAAAAAACTTAAGGACAAACTCAATTCTCATGGTTCAAAAATTGATTTGAGAATTTTTTTTTTTCGGGGACATACTGTAAGTTAGTTGTTAAATAACATTGCTTAGTTGTAATTTAATCTAAATTTTGTAAAATTAATTTGACTGTTTGTTGAAGTGTTAAATAAATACTGACATCATATAAATTAAAATCATTAATTGTAATAAAAATATACTGCAATTTTAAATTAACCTTTAATTAAATAATTTTTATTCCGGTTTCATTAAGAAAAAAAATAATTTTGAACCTTTTCGAAAAGCATTTTCATAGTTTTATGGAAAAGCACCTATCTCATTTACATAAAAGATCAAAAATAATAATAATTTAGCAAAATCCTAAGTTTAATAATAGAAAGTAAATCTTTAAATAAATATTATCTAATTTAATTTGATGATAAATTTGTTGGTTTTTGCAAAAGTTGTATAAGAAAACACATTTTTAAAGAAATAATGATTATAAAAACAAGTATTTACTTGCTTATTATTTCAATATTACTTTACATTTCAAACATTTAATAAATTGAAACAATCAAAATTTTTGAAAATATGTTTCCGAAAAAATTATCTAAATTAAATGAAATTTTTGCGTTTTAAATCAATAGATTTAAATAAATCGTATGTTGATCTTAAATATATAATTTTGACTATTATCATTTTTTAAATATAATATATATTTTTTTATTTCAGTAACGTTATAATAAAATATTTATTAATTTTAATATTTATTTTTTTTAATTTTTTTAAATTCTCTGCAAGAGCAAAATAACATTTTAATATAATTTTTATAAATTCTTGCACTCAAATCGTCGTATCTATTTATTATTTCTTTAATTCTTTAATATAATTTAATATAATTTTACTATTTTTTTCAAGTTTTCTTTTTTATTATTTTAATAAATGTAATTAAATTATTTAAATAATAATATACCTTAACGTTTATAATATTCTATTTTCTTTTTTTTTTACAATTTTTTCGATATTCTTTTCTCATTTTCAATATATTTCTCTTTTATAACATATATTTTTTTAGTTTTATATAATTTAGATATTTAATTGGTTTATGTAAATTATATGCATATACAATATATATAACTTATTGGAGTACAAATAATTTTTTTTTTTAGTTTTAATAATAATTATTATTTAAAGTATATTTTATAAATTCTTAAATTTTATTGGTATCAGTTTATATATAAATTTTATATTGCACCAAATGGATCAGCAGGTTTACCATTTTGTGACGCTGGATTTGTAATAGTTGGTTGTTGTATCATTTGTGGTGTTATACCAGGTGGAACTGTTGGAGGCATCATACCAGCTGGCATCATTGATTGTCCTCCCATCATTGGCATTCCTTGCTAAAGATTTCAACATGCAAACAAAAATATTTTCTTGTAATAAAAAATATTGGCACAAAAAAGGATTTTAAATATATTTTTTTTTGTTTTTTTAAAACAAAAAAACATTTTTGAAAAACCTTATTGCAAGAGGAATGAAAGAGGATTGAATACTGTTATCTTATTGTGTTTTTTCTTGAAATATGAAAATACAAACAAAGAAGAAGTAAAATGTATTATAAAAGTGTATCTTTTTACAAATATCTTAAAATATTTATACATATATTTTTTTATATATATATATATTTAACAATTACAAGTTTTTGAAATACTGTATAATAAGAATCTCACGATTGGAAGATAAAATTAAAGAAAAATTATATTATGTAAGAAAATTATAGAATAATTTTATACGAAAAAAAAAAAAAGTTAACTAAAAAAAAGTGAATAATCTATTGCAAAAACATTTCAAAAGACATATTCACAGAGAAATTTTTAGCAGATGAAACACAAATTAATGTAAAAATAAAAATTTCAATGATAATTTTGTGATACTTAGTGGTAGATCATATATAATTTTGAACTGCTAATAGTTTTTTAATTAACTGTATTTCATGTTGTTTGGATATATAAATTTACAACAGTTGGAGATTATTTTAAGTCATATACAGTTTTGTGAGTTGTGTGATAGAGAGGCAAGTACATCTTCAATGTTTTAAAAACGCTGGTTTTACGTTTTACGTTGAATTAAAATCTTAATTCACCATACGCTGTATCAAAAAAATCTTTTAAAAACAAGTAGTATTTTTTTATTTATATAACCTAAAAAAAACCCCAACCTTTTATGTAACGAAAACAACAATAAAATCAATTAAAATCTATTTAGAGTTCGTTTTTTTTGTACGTATGAGGCTCACCTGCATAAGAAATAAACAAGAATTCGAACTTAGAAACCAAGAGATAACGTCATCAAATATTTTGTTGTTTAAAGTGAAATAAAGTTGAATATTTATTTATAAAAGTGTCAGCTAAATTCAAATTAGGATTAATCAAGAACATTAAAATCAAGTAGTAGTAAAATCAAAATTTGTTAATATTTATTTGTAAGTTCAATTATTTAAGCATGGTTTTAGAGAAGTTAAACAATAAAACCATTAATATTATATTTATAGTAACGAAAGTTCAAAAAAATCACATTTAATGCTATACCAGTGACCTTTAATAGTTTTTTTTTTGGTGGGCATGCAAAAAGAATATTAAAATTCAAAAATAAATAAAAAATAAACTAAAATAAATTAAATAAATAAAAACTCTTACCTGGATATAATTAGGTATAACAGGATAACTAGCGTGTATAAACTGATGATTTAAAGTGATTGGTGCAGGACTTACAGTCATGCCTTGAGCCTAAGTAAAAAAAATTGCCAAGGAAAAAATAATAGTGAAAAATAATAATAAAAAAAAAAATTATAAAGAAAAATAAAAATAAAAGTAAGTTAAGTAAATTATAAAATAAAAGCAACCAATAATAAAATATCTTCCACCATTTTTTGATTGTTTTACATAATTATTTAATTAAAAAAATTATACTTGCTCTTCTAAAAATAGATTTTTGTTTTGGTGCTTCGAATTTGGTATAAGAAATATTATTATTTATTATTTACAATAATATTGTTTTTAGTTTAAATCTAAAATTTAGACGTCACATTAAAATTTCTTCGTTTTTTTAGTCGTAATGTGTTTTATGTTATTTTATTTTTATTAATATTTAAAATTATTATTTTTCAAATTTATAGTTTCTTATATATATATATGACAATTTATATATATATATATATATGATAATTAGGAACTTGAACTTACCATTGGTCTGTAACCAGCACCTGTTGTCGCAGCCATAGGTTGAGGTGACCAATTATTTCCTGGTTTGGCGGTATTTTTTGGCGAGTTCCAATTAACGCCCCTATAATTGATTAATTATTTTTTATACAAAATAATAATTGTAGGAGGAGATAATTTGTATTTTTGTTGTTATTTGACAAAGTTGTTGCCATTTATCATAATTTTTTTTATTTTTATGAAATAATTAATAAATGGCAACAACTGAAAATATAATCTAACAATTTATAATTTTAAAATAGAAAAAAAAATCGTTTGAACAAACGGCAAGTTTTTAAATTAGAACTTAGCTTATGGCTGTAAAAAGAGGCACAGACCAATTCAAATTACAGTTTCATCAATTACCAAAATAATTGTTTGGCGAAACATTAACAACTATTTATTTGATGATTTTAGACAGCAACAAAACGTGTAAAAAATAAAACTGTTATCATATCGTTATTTTTTTATACATGCATTTCTTTAGCATGTTTTTCGTAAATTTGCGGTTTGCAATTTGCAATTAAACGTCTAATTTTTTTTTATGAATTATAAATTATTACTCAATATTTAAAAATAATTAAAGTTTTTATATAATATAAAATAAATTAAAATAATTCACTTGAATATTTAAACTGTTTCAAAGATATATTTTAACGACTTGATCATGTCAATACGCAAAATAGTAGAAATACTTTTATGTTCTCAGACAGCGTTGTATAAGAATAGAATTATCGATAAGTTGAAAAACTCAAAATTGTAATTTAAATCATATACACACAGAATAAAAACTGTGTTTACAGATAAAAAACAAGTGAGGGTATTTTCTTTTTTACACCCCATAAAATATTTACTATTAGTGCCAATTCATAATTTTGGAAAAATAATCTTAATTATAAAATTTAATATATGTACTTACTTTGTTGATCCACTTTTTGTCATATTTAAATTATCTACAAGTGATGCTAACGAACTATCCAAATCTCCAGTTATAATTTTGCCGGGTTGAGCTTGTTGAGCGCTACCTGGTGGGTTATTTGGTTGTCCTTGAGCTGCACCTGTTACAAGAACATTACCAGTTTGAAATAGTTGTTGTTGGTGTTGGTGCTGATGCTGTTGTAGCAACTGTTGTCCACCAGACCCCATCATTGATGAGGCTGGTTTCAAAACATCACCCAAGGCATCAAAGCCTTTTTATTTATATTATATATTTCAAAGAGTTTTTTTATCAATTAAAAATGATAATTTAATAATTAACCCATTGGACATTTTCAATTTTTTTTTTCATACAAAATTTTACAATAAAAAAAAAGTATGGTGCCATGTCATTATTTGCGTAAAAGTTTATTTTTGTTATTTTTTTTTTTTATTTTGCATAACAAATTGTTTTGAAGAAATTTTACAAGCGATGATGAACACATTTTCATAATTTTGGTAGTTTTTAATTTATATTTTTTCCACCAGGACAAAATTATATTTTAATTTAATTTTTTTTTTAAATATTAGTAGATGTGCAATTGATTTTGGTGCGCCAAAAAATAATTATCCCATATGATTTTCAAATTTTTGTTTTAATATTTTAAAATAAATTAGTTTTATTATTAACAACGTTTGGTTTTCCACAGAAGAATGAATTGTTTTCAGAATTTAATTTTTTTACATATAAATAAAAAAAAAGAGAGAAAAATAGAACGAGAAATTAGTTAAAAATTTACAAAAATTTAATATGAATAGAAATTTCTTTAAGAAGTTCATTAAATTTTTAATAATCTTAAACTACTACCATTTAAATAGAAAGCTAGTTAGTATTTTATAATTATTTCAATTTTCCTCAGCACAGATTTTTAAGTAGAATTTTTTTTAAAAGCAAAATGCAAGAAATTTTGAGCGTTGAACAGCCAGCAAAAGCATTTATGAAAGTTGTCTGTTATTACTGCACATTTACCATATTTTTTAGAAACATTTTAATGTGTTCATAAGTCTGGTTACTATTAATTATTTTTGATTTTTAGAATATATTTTTCTTAGTGGCAACATTTAAAGGTTCTTCAGCTTAGTTAATAATATCGATAACACCACAATAAAAGCACTTTCAAATTATTAAGGAGAAAATTAATAATTTTTAAAATATGTAGGAAGAATATTCATTCAAACTTTGCCCAAAATTACAGATATTACAAAATTTAGTTATCAACATTATCATAACAAAATATTGAATGTAATAATTAGTTAAAATTAACTAGAAAAAAAAACAATTTAATGTCAATATTTAAATTTGCAATTAGAAAGACAATTAAAGTGAAAAAATTCTAAATGTTTTTTTTAAATTTTTTCTCTTGAACTATAGGCCGCTAATACCGAAAACATAATAAGGATTCTCTATAAAAATGAATTTTTAAATATAATTGAAATTATGTATCTACCTGATATTTAAAAAATTACAAAATTCAAATACAGAATACACAATGGCACAATTGTAGTCACATTGTTTCAAAAAAGTGTAGTATTCGGAACCACAGAAATGGTAAAATATGACTTTGTAGTCCTTAACACGTTTGAGCTTATCCCAAATAATTATTGAGCTTATCTATTTTGAGATTTTGACTGAATATTTTCCAACAATACTTAAAATTTTTCAAAAAAAAAATTGAAGGAAAAAATCCAATGTTTTCATTTCGAATTTTTTAATAAATAAATAATAAAAATTGATTCAATTTTTTTTATATATAGAAAATTATTTTTAAAACAAAATCTTAAGACTTATGAAAACTCATGCAAAAAAATTGCTATAATAAGAAAAAGCATAACGAATGTTTAGCTATAAAAATTAAAAATTTAAAGATAAAAAAAATTAAGAAATACATTCAAAGGCACAAAATAACAAAAAACGAAATTAAAAATATTAATAAATAAAACTACATAATTTTTTTTTACACAGAATTTTTGGGATAAGCATTTAAAAGCATTATTAAAATTTATTTTTGTTTATATGAGTTTCTAGTGACAATGTTTTCATTAAAAAAAAAAATTGGGAAGATTGTTTTATGATTTTAAAAAATTGAAATTAATTTCTGTTAGTTTTTGTAGAGAATATAAATTTAATAATAATTGTAAGTTTAGTGGATGAATTGTATTTTAAAGGTAAGAAATAAAAATTTTAATTTGCTGACAAATAATTCGAAATAAAATAAAGCTTGCTTTAAATTATGAAGCAAATAAAAACTTAAAAACAAATAGGAAAAAATTAAAAAATTCCAAATAAAATAAATTAATTGTTTATCAGAAATATTTTAAGGGCTAGTTTTCATAATGGACCGAGGATATAAATTTAAAATGAGTATATATATGTATATAGCTTAAAATTGTTCTCAAATTTCATTTATGTATTTAAAATTAATTTACCAGTGAAAGTATAATTAATAAAGAAAAAATTCATTAAAAAATATCACAGATATGCATAGAAGATAAATGAGTGATAATTTAAGTGATATATTTCAGAAAATATTTTTCTCAAATTTGACATTAACTAATCAAAAAACGTAATCCATTATAAAAACTATTTCAAACTTAAAAGAAATAATTAAAAATAAATCACAAATAATAAAATAACTTATTTGTGCAACCAAAAAATAAAACGAAAAGAAATAAAAAAACTAGACCTCCAACATTTGGTGCTTGAAAAGCTGCTTGCGTCTGTGTTCCATCAACAACAACATTATTATTATAAACAGCAACAATTTCCATTGATTCTTGAATAGATGATAGTCCTTGATTGGAGTATAAATCAACAGTTTTTGGAACAGAAATTTCTACTGTTGTATTATTAGTACTAGCTTCTAAAGATTCAGCACGAATTTCAGCCAAAGAAGGTCGTCGAGGTGATCCCATCGCAAAACGTATGGAATCGTTTAAATCTTGAAAAGCAGTTTTAATTGGCTGATTTATTACGGAATTATTTAAGGCACTAGCTACTACTACTGTTCCCGCTGCTGATTGTCTTCTCAAAGAAGCACTACCATCTGGTGGTGGACGTATTTGTGTATGATGAGAAATATCACCTGATTGTTGAAATGGGACCGTTTGCTGCTGAGGTTGAAACTGGTATTGAGGTTGTGAAGGATTCATTCCGGTTGGAAAATTCTGGTTATCATCAGAATCAAAAAATGGATTTGGTAAAGTGCTGTTTGTTGCTAAATCCGTGACAGCTTGTAATGACAGATGAGAGAGGAATATTTGTTTCTCGATATTAATTCGTTTTTTTAATGATGGAATTATAATTTACTGACATAGGTTTTTTGGAACTATAAAAATAAATTAGGGTTTTCGAATAAAAATATAAATAAGAAGCTCATGACAATAATATTCAATTTTATTAACAAATTTACGTTAACATATTTTTTTCTATTCTTCTCTGTAAATAGAACTGTTTTGAAACTTTCAAAATGCTTTTGATGATTATCCCACATGAGTGCAATTTATATTTTGAATTTACGAATATTTTGGAATATACAATTATATTTCGGGGTAAGATTTTGTGAATTTAAGAGGAAATTAAACATGTTAAAAGAGATGAAAGTATTAAGCAATTTACAGTTATTATTTTCAATAATATTTGGGATATTTAAATCAAAAAATTTTCACTTAAAAACTGAGCGATATATAAAAAGATTTCATTAAATATATTTCTCTAATTGGAATTAAATAAAAATATCGATTAGTTTTTTTTTGTGGCAAAAACCCTCGAATCATGCAATAAAATTGTTTAGTAAAATGATAGATTTAAAAATGATATAAATAAATAATTTAAGCGTTTTAATAAATAGTAGAAACATAATTTTATTATCACAAATAGTACTTACCAGATGGCTCTGTATTACCAAAAACTGATGAAAAATTACTATCTGAGACAAATGTGTTTGATTGTTGTGATACTGAACCATTGAAACCTAAAAAGTAAATGATTTATAAATGACAGAAGCTTTATTTAAAAAAATAAAAAATAACTGCAAGTTTAAAGTTAATCAAAAATTAAGTTTACAAAATGGTCAGAGATTCAGAAAGTTTGAATAAAGGGAACAATTAATGTTTGTTATTTAAAAATAATGCGGTACTGAATTCTTTATTTTGTTGACCTATTAACTAATTTTCTGATTACTTTATTATATAAAGATTAAAATTTGATATAATATTTTCAATAACAAACCAGCAAATTCTATTTACAGTTTTAGAATACATAAAAAAACCAAAAGAAAGAAAATGTTAATAGAATGAAAATATAAATAATGTACAAAAATAAATAATAAAATAATAAGTTAAACTCTACCATTACTCATCCAAATGTTATTAGCACCTTGGACAGGAGCTGCTCCACCCACCGCTGGCGTTGGACCACCAAACATATCAGCAAAAGGATTACCCAATTGTAATAGATCATCTGAAGCTTTGGAATTTGCAGCTGAACCTCCTGCACCATCACCCCCAAACAAATCAACAATATTCGTATTGGCTTGTGAAGCTGGTGGTGTTGATAAAAACGGATTATTGGTGATTTGATTACTACTGGTAGGCGATGCCACTTTTGACTAAACAACCAAATCATATTTATATTAAAATTATATTTCTTTTATTTATATTAAATACCTTATATTGATTCATTGCAGCTTCTTCTTCAGCCAATGCTTGAGCTTTGATAGCATCATCGATACCATTTGTCCCTGCATCAAATTTTGTAGACGCCACTGCAGTTCCAAATGAGGAGCTAGTAGAAGATAGGGCATTGACACCACTCTTTACGTTCTTTTGGTTGCTAATTTCTCAATTTTGTTTGTTTGTATTTTGAATTGTTTGTATATTTTGTTTAACAAATTTTATTGTGCATTTCAAATTGTGAAATTTTAGGAAAATTTCGTGTAGAAGGTTTGTGTTTTATGTTTTTGGCATTGAATTATTGTGTAAAAAAATATGGGCGAATAAGCAATTTAGTGTGGAATTGTTTATCGTTGAATTGCCAAAACAAAATTGGAATTGTTTATTGACAATTCCACAAAAAAAGTATTTTAATTATAAAAAAAATTATTATAAAATCCAAGCCAATACAAAATTAATATAATTGTATTTATGCAACAAAAGAGAAAATAATTTAAAAAATTAAATTTTATGAGTGCAAATTAAAAAAAAAAAATTAAATTAATCGCAAATAAGTTTCACGATTTAAGATCGTAAAGAAGGTTTTTTTACAGTACAGATACACAAGGATAAAAAATTCGGAATATTTTGGAAAATTTAATTTAAAAATTAAACAAACATTGGAGAAAGGATAAAAGGAGGAAAGAGAAAAGAAAAAAAAATTACTAAACGTGAATATATAAGTTTCTATTATAAATAAATCTACAATTCATTTTTTTTTCGAAAAATTAAAATTATATGTAGAACAAATTTCTAGTAAAATAATTTAAATAAAAATAATAAGTGCTAAAAAAAAATAAACAAAAGCAAAGTGAAGAATCTGATAATAACTACTAAATTATGAATTGGAGCTGAGTTAGATTTTTATAATAATATAGGACCGAATCTATAAATGACATATATTAGTAGTAATTGACTTGAGTCAACCGACGGTGGCTTAAGTGGTAGTGTGCTAAGCTGTGGTGCATTAGGTACTGGGTTCGACGCCCGTCCGAGACATCGATGTTGGTCTAAGTTTACTCAGCTTTAAATGAGTACCAGTAATAAAATTATAATAAAATGTAATTTAAGACTGGGAAAAAATGCTAACGGCAGAGACCATTTGCTAACAACAAATGTCTCACGAATAAAAACCATTAGCTTGTTGCAATTAATAGTTTCTTCACTATAAAGAAATTTATGGTTCGGAATCCATATATAAAAAAAAATTAGTAGGTCCAAATTGCAATACAAAACTGTTACAGAAACTTCAAGTGCAGATAACTCAGTACTTGGAGCCCTATACTCCCTAGGGGAGTGAAAAGGAAAAAAAAAAAAAAAAAAAAAAAAAATTGACTTGAGTCAATTACTACTAATATATGTCATTTCCAATTTAATTTGACTATGAAATATTGGGTTAAATTAAAAATACTTAATTTAGAAATTTGGACGACCGTAGTATATTTGTACTGTCAACAACAAGCAGTATTGGAATTACAACTATGATTTATATATTTAAGAATTTGTTAATATGAAACATCAAATACTTGATATATAATGTAATTATTGAGTTGGCAACTAAGTAATTGTGGATATTTTCAGGAAAATAAAAGACAATTTTTTCATGGAACGACATAACTTTTTTCAGTAATGTATTGTCCATTTTTATGCCGTCTTTTAGGCAGCATCATAATTTCACGTTCATACCACTTCTGCTTTTTATCGGCAAAAAACTGAACCAGGTGCGACCAAAGCTGTGTGTGACCTTGCATTATGGTTAAATACAACACCTTTAAGATTTGCCAACTCGGGTCGCTTTCCTTAAATTACATTGTTTATTTTGGTTAGTTGTTGAATGTACACATCTGAATTGATCATTAGGTTGGGTAGTCAAAGTTCAAAGTAGACAATTCCTTTGTAATCCCATCATAACCTTTACGTGTTGTGCTATGACGATACGAATCGATTATTGCTTTGATTTGGTCGTCATCAACTTCAACTGGACGACCAGAGCGTTGTTTATCTTTGAGTGAAAAATGACCAGAACGAAATTTGGCAAACCAATTTTGGCACTGCCGCTCTTAAAGCTTCGCCACCAAACACAGCACATACGTTTTTGTGAACTTGCTATGCGTTTTTTCCTTTCCGGAAATAAAAAAGCAAAATATGACGAAAATGATCGTTTTGATTTCCTTTTTTCAACAGATGCCACACAAAAACTACACAACTTATCAATCAATTTTATGTTCCAACCGAATTAATACAAATTCTATATGAAAATTCTTTACTACATGAAAATTACATAAAATATTTCATTATTACGAAAGCGTTCAAATTTGTGAATGGATTATAGATTTATATTTAATTTTTTGTTATAGAAATTAATTAACGTCCCTAATTTAGTAATGGTAACAAAATTTATGTTCAAACATAATTATTTGAAATTACTTATAGATTCGATCCTAAAATTAAAGTAATTTATTTAAATTTAATTAGAGTTTCATTAATTAAAAATTTAAATACATGTATAATATAACAATAATTTAGTATCTAATTAAACTATTATAGGGCAAACTCGGCTAAATCCGTGATATAGTAAGAAAAACGGATCCATGAATCTGTACAAGTAATATATAAGAATTTTCATTAAACTAATCGTCGTACAAATAGATTTGCTGGTGCAGCTTGTGGATAATAAATTGGATCAGAGATCAATATTTTTAATTAATCGACATAATTTAATAAGTTTTTTTGAAGTTGACAAGACTATTTTCTTAAGTATTAGAAAATATTTTTGTTATCATATTTAAAAGTATCCGTTGTTGTGTTTTGATAACGAATGTACAGGTACATTTACTTATAATATATTTTTTAATTTTTCGCTAGAATTTGCGTAGCATCGTTACCAATTTTCCCATTTTTTTAATTTTTTGTATAACTTTATACTTAAAATCTTTCCATTTAAGTATAAAATGGTATGTGGTGAAATTTTTGACATTCAGTTAATTTTCATTAACTCCAAAATGCTTGATATGGGTCCTATATCAAAAGCATATACTGGAAATTACGGTAAAAATGCTATTTTAAAGATTGTTATACATAATTGGCCCATCTATAAGTCTCCGAAAGCTTTCAAGATTCCATGGAGCACCTTGAAAAACCGACTAGCCTGATGAGATTAAATACTTTAAAAGTGGAAGACCTTACAACCTTACCAGCAGTCTTTCTCGAACCAGAGAGAAGCCTTCTAGAAGACAACAACAGCCTACCACATCCAGCAAAGACAAGAAAAAAAATGAAGAACAGAACTGCATTGTATGTAATGCCAGATTTGAGGTTGATATCAGCGGGGAAGAATGGATTCAGTGTAATATCTGCAGCGGATGGTTTCATTGGTTGTGACTTGAATGATTACAATCCTGTATCTGTTTTAGTTGTGATGATTTTTTCTGATTAAATTTGTGTAATCTTTTAAATTATTAAGAGTAATGTTTATTGTTTTTAATGTTTTGATTCTTTAAGAGTTATGTTCATTGTTTTTAACTAATAGTTAAATATTGTTTTCAAAACAAACTTTGTTTGAATCTTTACTTAATCTACATTTATTGTACTTCTATTAATATAAAAAAAATTATCATGGAATTAACCCATTTGAAAATATGTTTATGACGCAATTAGACTTTCTTTATCACGAAGTTTGCTTCTAGGCATACAGGTTTGAGGGCTAAAAGAAATTTGTAAATATGACATTAGATATCTATAGACGATACTTGTACCTATGATCCCATTCTACCGGCTATATTTTTATTTTCTTTATAAAAAAGTACAAATAACCCTTAATTAATATCACGCAGTTAGATGAGTTTACCCTATATGTATAATATACATATTTAAAAATTTAAATAAAAACTTACTACATATATCAATCAAAAAATAAAAATATAATTAGAATAATTATCAAACCGAGTGTTGAAAAAATATTAAAATGTTTCAAATTTTCTTCGACAATAAGTTATTTTTCTAAAACAAAACAGAAAATTTAACTTTTATATATTACCTTGCAGATTGTGTTGGTGTATTTGCTGCAGAACCTTTCCTACCCTCTAATGTAGCCAAATGTTGTTCAAGAGCGTCCAATAATGAACTGGGAGCTTTTGTCAAATCTGGTATGTCACCTTTATCTATTCCAACATTCTAAAAAAAATTTAATAGCAACAATTCTCTAAAATTTAAAATATATATTCAAATAATAATTATATACCTCAGCAACTTTTAAAAATTCACCAACTTTATCCATTCGTACTAAAAATCGCTTATACAAATCAAGTGCATCACGCGCTTGTTTTTTATTCATATCAAAATATTTTTCCAATAAATTTATAATACCATCATTATAACAAGCAAATAAACGAATGAGATCTCTAAATAATAGCATAAAGCACATATTTATAACACCTAGAAATACAAATTTCTTACTAAAGCAATTCAAAATATCAAAAATAGAATATAATAAAAGTATTTTTTAAGGTTTATATTGAATGTCAATAGTTAATTACATTGTAAATAAAATCCTATTAAGTATGATATAAATCTGACCATACATTTTGTTTAAAATATCAGTTTTTACTATCCCGTTGAAAATAGAATTACAATTACTTTTAGGGTACAATTCTACTTTTAGGGTACAATTACAAAGAGAAGTGCAATAGATCTATTGCTATGAACTATAGAATTTGTAGAAATGCAGGTGAGACCAATTGATCTTCATATTAAAATAAAAATATACATTTTTGTATTTTAATCTAATTTTTTGGTTTTAATTGTAATCTAGTAGTTATAAGTTTATACTGTGAGCCACTATATAAATTAGCATCGAATTGTAAAAATGAATACGATAAACACAATTATAAAACTACCAGAACTAAATCATGTGCGACAAATGTAATGTTGAAATAAAAATATACAAGCATTCCTATTACAATTATTGGAAGCAATGTAGTGCTATGTGATTACCGACCATAAGTATTCTTTTACCTACTCTCTTGAATCCAAGATAAGGATGATACTTCTTATAAATAAGCAATGCTATAGTAAGTGGTACCAAATCTATATCATACAAGTTTGCACAGAGTTCATCGGTTTAGTAGTTTTGAAAAGTAGAAATTTTAAATTTATATAAATGAGAAAACCTAAAAATTAATATTCGATATATATCATATTTAAGTGTGTTCTCATTATATTGTTAAAGCATAAATAGAATATTACAATTGATATTTATTATTTTTTTTAAAGAGGAGAAGTGAAATACTAATTTTTAATTTAGATAAAAATTACTCTAAACTATTGTGGTCTAGTGACTAAAATGTAAAAAAATATACTATTTTACTTTTTTCAGTAGTCAATATTATTAAATTGGAAAATATATTATTTAATACTAACTATTTGTTAAATCATTTGATTGACAATCAAATTCCAATAATGAATCTAATTGAGCTTGTAGAACTGGCAAAGTTTTCAATAATTTATCAGCATTCATTGTTCGGAGGGATCCTTCTTCTTTTCTATAAATTTAAATGATATTTATTATTATAAATATTTTAATCGTTTATATTCTAGTAGTTTTACTAAAAAAATGTGTTTACTTACCCTCGTTTTACTTTGCAAAAATCGAAAGCAACTGTACGATACGAGAGAGCTTTGTCATTAAGATATTTAGCATATCGTCTAATAAATGGTGACATATCATAACCTAAAATCAATAATAAGTATTATTATATTATATTAATTAATAGTACTGTAAAGCTATTATAATTATATATGAAATATTTATTTAGAGAAAATTTCCCTTGTCCAAATAAAGGGGTTAATTAGTAAAAATAGATTTTGCACGAAAAATTCGTTAATTTTGTGTAATAATTTTCTTATAAATTTTGCAAATTGGCTTATAAACTAATATTTTTTATATATTGAGAACTTACCTATTCTTGCATTTGGTGCGCCTTTTATTTTGTGTTAAATATTATTTTATATGTTTTAATATTTTTTTAAGCCAAGAAAAGAAGAGAAAAAGCATTTTGTTATTTTTGATATAATTATTTTTAATATATAAATTAATATATATGGATAATATTTTTTTAAAATAATGTTAGTTGATGTATATAAATGATCTTACTTTAATGTTGATTTTAAATCATATTAGAGAACAAAAGATTTTGTAATTTTTAAAGAAAGAGAAGCTCAATTATGTAGATTAATAGATCAGTAATCTGTACCTTAAGAGTTGCTAAATAAAAAAATTATTAACTTTAAAGAGTTGAATTAAAAACGATTTGTAAATTGCATACTGATTGTTAAATGTTTTCGGAAACTATTGTAAACTATAGCAAATGTTCAATTCAATAAATACTAATACAAAAATTTTTTAATTAAAATTTTAAACCTTCAATTGTTAAAGAGGCCCAAGTAAAGTTAAAATTTATCAAAAAATTATGAACTTAATTAATAGTAAATAATAAAATTTCTTTTGACTCTCTCTTTAAAATTTTCAAAATCTTCAATAATATATATTTATCCAATTTTTTTTTTGTTTTAAATACATTCTACATAAAGTATAAGTAAATTTCAATTGGTTCTTACCTTGTACACCGCCTTTATCAAGAAAATTATTTAAATTAAATGATGAATTGCTAGATGCTAAATATTGCATGAATCGCTGTAAAAAATGGAAATTCAAAGGCAACAGGATATTAGAAAATAATTGAAATATTTCTTTAAATGATATTTAAATTTCAAACAAAAAATACTTTTATCATAAATCTGACAAAGATACTAAAAAAAAGCAATCGATATTTATAAATCTTATGATTGAATTGGTAATGGAATTTAGATTACGTTGTTTTATCGTTTTGCTTATTTTTTATTCGTAATATCCTTTCGATTATTTTTTATATTTCTAATTTTAAAAAAGGAATTTAAAAAAAATGAATTACTACGATTTAAAAAAAAAATTAATATAAATATATATTTATAAAAAGTTTCGTTTTATACCTCATTGCCATATGCTAACAGATGATGTGTTGTTAGTAGAGCTTTGTAAACAACTATCCAATTTGCATTCTGTGACCGTTCAATAAGTAAATTTGCCAAATGTGGAATAGATACATTTGGTTCATTTGTACAATGTACTAAATCTGAAATTCAAAATACATTATTATTAAATATCACTATAGTAATTTATTTGAATAGAAAAAAATTACAAATTTTCTACGATATAATATACAAGGCTGCACAGCTGAACTATTTTTTATTATTATAGTTTCATATTTCTCAGACGAGACGTGTAAATATACTTTCTAAAGCAAGTCAATTTATTTATATAATACCAATACGATACTATCTTATAAAGAAAGGTTTTTAATTGAAGAAATTTAATAAATGTTGTATCAACAGTTTTTATTACTTTTGAATGAGTTATTGTAAATGAAAAAGAAAATTAGGATTCAAAGCTAAAATATGTCAAACGAAAGCAAAGAGCCATTGCAGTTCAGATATTATAACAAATAAACATATAATCAGATTGATTATAATATCACAATTTAACATTTTCTCTTAGAACTTTTGGTAGCATAGCCCGCCAATTAAATGTTTCAAGGATAAAAAAAAAAAAAACAATGCGATTTTTTTGTTTTATCCTTGAAACATTTAATTGGCGGGCTATGCTACCAAAAGTTGTAAGATTACTTCAAATTTATGTGAATATTTAATGTTTTAAAGAATAACAGACAAACAGACAAAAAGTAAACAGTAACAACACAAGACTGCTTTTCATTCTCAAAACAAACTAAGTGATATTCGTATATGGACAAAATTTCATACGAAAAGTCAATGTTTTTGTACAAAATATTTTATAACCATCTCTGTTAAAATTGATTTACTTGATTTGATTTTGTTTAAATAAATTTCTGTAATAAAACGCAATTATATTTTATTCATTCTTTTAACCCATCTTTTTTTTACAATATATCTCAATCATTTGGAAAAAAATGAATATACTACGAGAAAAAGTTTTTTTTTTCGAAATCTCTTTTACGTTGATATTGTTATAATATATTTTTGATTTCAGTAATTGAATAAAAATTAAAAAATCGAGTTTTGTAATTTTTTTTAATTTCGATTGTTAAACTGAAGTTATTAAGTTTTTATTTACTACACTTATTTAGTTAATTGGAAAATTATATTAATTTTGGATTAGAACTTTTAGCTTCGATAGATTTTGCCAAATGACTGAGATATGGTTAATTGCTTCTAAAAAGGAATACAAACCATGATAGTAGTATATGAGAAATTTTACTCTATATGTGTATATATTTTTTTAGTAGAATATAAGCATTGTACACTGTCACAATCAATTAACTTGATTTTGTGCTCTTAAATTAAGTCACATGGCGTATATTTAAATTTTATTATTAGTATTAAGTATTAAATAAAAATATATATAAGTTTATTATTAAATAAAAATGTATAAGTTGGTAGGTTTTTATTTTGTTTAATTAAACACATCCATGCTATTAGTTGTCTTGTTAAGGCAAAATAAGAGTTTCTTTAAAATAATTCGTTATCAGATTGTGCAAAATAGTTTTTATACAACTATAATCGAAACTAATCGAACAACATAATCAGAACTTCATTAAATTTGATAGGTTTTTTTAGCCAATTTTCCTTTGTATTATTTTTTATTATAAATTCATACAATTTTAATCATTATCAATATATAGTAAATATAATAATAATATATGTAGTTGTAAAGGATAATCCTATAACTCTAAAATACACTAGTTATAAGAAATTTGTAATAATTTAATTCAGGTAATAAATGCAAAAATAATAATAATCATTGGAATGACAGTACCTAAAAAATTTAGTATTATCAAAACAAAACCCAAAAATGTAGAGCATAAGCGCATAGTAAGTTGTGAATAATAATAAATAATACATTCCAAATAAACAAACATTATATCATAAATAATAATTGTGTTCTTTGAATAATAATTTCGAGTTTAAAGTTTACATAAATATTTATATTAATAAATCAGAAATGAATATTAAATTCAATGTTTTTCTTCCAGTGGAAATTTTTAACTGATCTTCAGTATTGATTTAAAATTTTCTCATATGCATGACGATTTTTTCTCTATTTTGTTTTTACAATATACAATGATGACAACCAAGAAACCAGTCAACAACTTATTCCCTACACACAAACTTCAAGCTAAATAATATTGTAATTTTGTTGAACTAAATTTTTGTATAACAATTTTTTTTTCTTATTTATATAACTTTTAGGAAAAATCAATAAATACATAAATTTATTATTGTGTACTGTATACTATACGTATTTTTAAAAAGTTTCCTTTTTCGCAGGCGTTAAAACGTAGTAATGTTTATATCCCCTTGGAGCCAGAAAAAAAAAATTTGGCGAAATATACAACACATATATAGAATTTTGCTTCTGGTTTTGCGTTTTATATTATGGTTGACATCACAAAGGATAATAGAGAGAACACCAAAAAATTTATACAAAATTTCAAAATTGGAAATGAGATATATTATATATTTTATGGAAATTTTGGCAAAGTATAAATATAAAATCCATTTAATTTTATTTTTTAACGGCTTTTCAGAGATAAAAAAAAAAGAGGACAAAATAAAAAAAGGATAGTTATAGGTATATTTATATAAAGTTGAATTTTTGTCGACTTTTAGCTGTGAACTATTTTTACTACTAAATAAATTAGACTACTAAGGAAATTTATATCCAAAAAATTTGTGAAATTTCGAAATTTGTAATTCAATTGAGCTTAATATCCCTAAATCCTATTAAAACTGTTATGGAAGTATTACTTTAACATTATTTACAATCAAAATCTATATGTACTATGAAAACTATTTTCTATTTAGAAACATAATTAGGTTTAAAAGATCTTTTATCAACATATTACTGCAAAGTTTTTTATTTTATGACAAATTAACCTTAATAAAATAGGCACACATTTAGGTTCTTTGACATATAAATAAACCACAAAATATTTATCAATAAATATAACTTGTTTTACATAATAGAAACAAAATAGAATGCTAACAAAAAAAATTAACTATTTGACTTATTTTTGTTTCATAAATTTTTTTAATTTCTTCATTCTGTTTTAATAATATTCTTTAAAAACTTGTTTAATAACTAAAATATATTTATAAATCTATGTAATATATTTTTCTAACTTTGCCTCTATAGTTATTTTTTAGAAAGATTCTAACCTTTTACAAAATCTAATTCATAAAACACAATAAAGAAATAATTCTTAACTATCCTAGTTTCAACCAATTAAGTTAATTATTTATCAATATATTAAAAACAAGTATATTATTAAATAATCTGTATAATATTACCAAGCTTTGCGTTTTTTAGCATAAACTTGAGAAGAATTTATGTGAACAAAAACATGATAAAGATGTAAAAACAACAAAAGTACCTTTTTGAAATCTCTAAAAATTTGGTATGATAATTTTTGTATAAATTCAAGTAAATTTTTTGGTGGTTCAGAAAATGAACAGGTTCGGTATAAAATTAAATTCAAAATCCCGCAACATTAACGAAGCATAAATTTTGTATAATTTTATTGTTATTTTGGTTTCATTTATTTTTCTTGTACAGCAACTGCTGTTGCTGCCATTAATACTGTTGGTACTATGTCAAAAAATTTACGAAAACCAAACCAGTTTCAGATTTATATAATAACAAAATGTAGTAATAAATATATATAAGTATATATACCTGGTTTTTAATTATTTGTATATTATACACTCTAAGAAAATTATTTTGTATTATAAAATTATAAATTTAGTTATAAAAATAAAAGTTAATAAAAATTTTAAATTTATTAAATAAAATTCAAGATAAATAATAAAAATAAGTGAATTTTTAAAAAAAAATTATGAAATTGTATAAAATTTATTTAGCATTGTTTATAAATTAAATGTATCTTCAAATTAAATTTCATATTTTTATATATGTATTTACTTTAAATATATTTGAAAAAAAAATCCAGTTAATTTTGTAATTTGTTTATAAATTCAATCGCAAATTCTGAATATTCCAAAAAATTAATAACGACAAATTTGTCAGTATAAGAAAATATTCTAATCTAACGCATTTTTTTAACGTCATATAACTAATAAATTGAAAATAGATAAATTGATAAATTGTTGATTGATAATAAATAAAATATTGGATAAAAATTATGTTTTCTTATAGTGTTTATGAAAGTGTTCCAGAAATTGTAATATGTACTTAAAAACTGCTCAATTATACAAAAAAAAAAAGAATTTTTCCATTAATTATTAGCTTTTAAATTAGGATGAACTTACATTGATAATTTTTAACAAGTTAGATAGATGTAAAACTACAAGAGCATATTTATTATATGGTATATTATATTTTATATTATGGACCATACGAAAATTTATATGACTGTATTAATTTTATATTCTAAATCCAGACCTTTTTCATATTGTCCTCATTCTGATATATTGTTTCCAGTCAAGCGAAAAAGCGATCCAAACGTATAAAAACAGAAAGTAATTCAGAAATAGACTAATATTAAAAGTGCTACCAAAAAACTTATTTTTTAGCACCAGAATAATAATTGTATTTCCAAAAAATTGTTAATAATGTATTTTGATTTGACTGAATAAAATCAAAATGTGTTTGTTGGGATTATGTTTTTCAGTTGCGAAAATTAAAATTATACTTTTGACATTTATAGAGATACTAATTATGTGTATTTTTTTTTCTAGTTGAGATTTGAAATTATATTCATGAGCTCACATTTTCTAGCATAAGCCCACCCCTATAAATATTTAATTAAATACTTGTTAGAAATAGAGCATAGAATTTTTACTAATAAAATAACAAAATATTATGATTTCTTAAAATTTTGATTTAAGAGACTTTATTTCCAGCAATAAAACTAAATTTAAAGCACAATTATAATTTCAACTTAGTATTATAAATGATCATCAAATCATTATAATTTATTATAATGTTGAAATAATTAATTAGCATAATTATGTTTAAATTCAGCTGTCAACGACCTTTAACAAAATAAATATAAGATATCATCTACTTACTATATATTTCATAGAATTATAGCTATAATAGTAAAAAAACAACATCATCTTCTATAATTAATGTCATGTCAAAAACTTCAAGAACAGTAATTTTTTTCATCAGGAATAAACTTTAATAAATTGAGATCTGCTAGTTTTGATTATAAAACTTTAAAAAAAAATTAAAGTTTTTTTTTTTATTGTTTCACCTCTAATAATTTTTTCTCTACTTTTCGCGTGTATAGTTCAATAGACGCCGGTTTTAAATTCTCAATTTTTTGTTTCCACATTTCATTAAACTTAGTGAATTGGTAGATGAAAAAAAAAATATATAAAACTATCGACTTATTTTAATTTATTATTTACATATATTTAAATATAAGTCATGAAATAATAAAAAAACTAAAATAATGTACAGCTTTGATTTTAGTTAGAGAGAACATAAATACATAAAAGAGATTATTATAATCATGTGAATTTATATAAAAGTAAGGTTTTGTTTTTTATAGTTGAAATTTGAGATTATATTTAAAAAAAATCATTCATTAACTCACATTTTATGCAGTGTGTGAAATTAGGTAAAATATTGAGAAACAAGAAAAAAAAAGCTATTTCATTTAAATTTATGTGTCGAGTGCATTACATATCATAATAATTATTTATATGTAATTGATTTATACGATATTTTAATGGAATTTACAATTTAATTAAAAATTGGCAAATGATTAATTTATATAGAAAATTGAAGGTTAGAAAATTGAAGGTTTCAATGAAATTAGTTACACAAATTCCTCAGTATATGGCTAAGTATATTCTGGGAAAATTGGCCGTAAAGCGAAATGTCGTATAATGAATCAATCATTTACTTCGCACAATTTCTAATTTAGTTTTTAATGTCAATTTGACAATATCATTGCTTTGCAGTAACATTCTTCGAACTCGAAATTGATTCTTTTTGGGCAGCACCTTTTGTATGATGGTGAAATTTTTTTCTACTAATAAAATATCATACGATGAAATAATACTTTCAAAATCAATATAAAAATAACAAATCCTTATGCCTGTGAAATTAGAAAGACACTATGAATAATATAACTCTGTAGTTAATTTGCCTATTTTTTAATTTGCGAATTTACGCGATTATGTAAAAATGATTCACAATCGAAAACTACTCTGCAAAAGTACATGTGATAACAAGTGTGTTTTTTGTGGTGGTATATCGAAAAATTTAACCCGTAAATGGAAATTACCCCATAAATGAGAAAGGCCGTTTTAGCAAAAGCTGTATAAAGAGCGGTGTATTAATAAATTATGATTAAAAAAAATTATAGTAACGTCTTTTTATCAAATAAAGTCGAATTTGGATATCCAGATTTATTATGGTTTCTATCTAGCAGCAACAAATTTCTTCCTGCTATAAGCTATAATACTATCAAAGTACATAAAAGTATATATGAAAATTTGTATGCGTTGAGAGCAATCAGGTAAAAATTTGTTATAGTTAAAGATAAATTATACTATACGTGTAAGCTCTACAGAAATATCTGCAAGCTCAGATACGTGTAAGCTCTACAGAAATATCTGCAATAAAACTGCTAGGGTACCAGTAAAATGAAAAGAAACTATAATTATAAAAAAGTTAGGCTGTTTTGTTAACGAAGTTTTGATCCCGGTCTATAAACAAAATTATATATTTTCAATAAGTTTAAACTTTATACTAATCAAAATGACTCCTTTAAATATAATTTATAATATCACTTCATGCTATTTAAAAACGTAATACAAGATGTAATATATTTACTAAATGTTAGAAAAATATTATGTATTTGTAAATACATAAATACTTGAACTCTACAGTCAATCTTAATATTGAATTTAATAAATATTCTATATTTAGTAATAACATTTTTATGAATAATCAAATAATGAAATTTTTTATGTCAACAGGTCACTTTTAATTGAAAACTATTTGAATTGATAAAAATATAAATAACACATCGAAATATCTATATTTAATTCAACATATTTTTATGTTTCAATGTAAATTACCCTGTATTTTAAAATTATATTAATTTTCATGTATATATTTACAAAAAGGTTAAAATACTCCTGATCTTAATTAATTATTGCAAAGTCAATTAAATCCATTAAAGTAATTAGTTTCTTAGAAATTTGTCATTTGATTTACTCTTTAGTGCATTAATCTTTCAGCTATGTAAAGATACAGCAGCATAGTTCATAATATATTAAATTACAAATACATGTTTCACCGTGTTTATAAACGAATGTCTTGTAGATGTTATCTTGAAACTTATATTTTTAATTACATTATAATACTTAATATATTTTTAACATATTAATTATAATACGATTTCCCAAAAACGAAAGAATGCAAGTTTTTTTTCATCTGAATATTTGCTTAAGTGATATTTATTCATAAAATTTTTCGTGATACAGATTTTTGTTTATGTCAAAATAAAAGAGTTCTTTCCAACACTACTAGACAGCTTAAGATTAGTTATTAATGGGTTGGTTATTGTTATCAAATGCGAAAGTTTTCTTTTAAATATATACAATATCATAAAATTTATTTTACAGGTTTTTAATTTGTATGTTGAAAAAGAGATATTTTTGATAAGAAAATTGCGCCCAGTGTATCTAATTAACTAAGATCCACAAAAAAAGCTAATGAAAAAATAAACTCACACAGAAAATGAGCCCAGCAAAAGCCCTAAATTTCAAAATAAAAGTAAATAAACTGGAGCCCAAAAAATTTTATTTACTGTTGATTTTGAGCTATTTTTTCCAGTTGATTTTGAGCTATTTTTTCAATTTGTTGTGACAAAAAAAACTAAAACTCAAACTCTTTTAGGCCTTAGTCCACAGAACTAATGGTAAAAAAAACTTGGAACTAGTATCCTAAATTTGGGTTTAAGGCCCACAATATTGAGCTTTAGATCATGTGAATAGAACGTCAAAATTGTACAGAATTTTTTTAATCTATTATTCTATTTCCTTATACTATAAAAACAGATATTAGCACTTTTTTGATTTTGACATCGGCATCTTCATATACATCTTTATACTGGATAAAAATTTTTCCTCAGTGTAACATCAATGTCTTCAATTTTTTTACAGCTTTGCTTGCATCTTGTTCTAGTCAACATTATTCCTTCATACCTTATCTTATTGTATCAGAATGTTGAAAGTCTTATACTATAATCAATTTTATTCTAAATAATAAAGGCGTATCATTTTAGTTTGTTTTTCAATTTAGATATTAAAAATTTTTAAATAAAATTCCATCATTTTTTTTTTTTGATAATTTTAAATATTTAAATTTATAAAACAAAAAAATTTATAAATGATAAAAAAAATCTGTTTTACTCCCACCAAAAATTATCAACAACAAACAACAAAACAAAATTATGTTATATTTTTCCTATACATGTTCTGATAAGAATGCAATCTCTTACATGAAATGTATATTTTTTTTTGCACAGCAACTTACTTATATAATTTCAACATTAAATTATTTTTTAATAAAAAAAAAAAAATTACAAATATTTTTTTGCAATTGTGAAAAAATTAAATAAATTAATTCTCAAATTATTCAGTTTAGAAAAATATCGAATTAATGAAAAAAAAGCTTAAAATAAAATCAGACATTAAAATAAAACCAGATTATAAAATTAAATTCTAATTAGAAGTTTAATATATTATAACTGAGTCATGAATTCAAGCGATTAATATAAAATAATTGTATTTTAAGATTTAATAAATTTATTTAAATTGAATTTGTAGTATTATTCAAATCTATTAATTTAGAATTGTATCAAATAAATTAATTCTAATTTTATTTCAATTAGACTTTATTATATATGTATACTTAGGTAATATTTTTGATTAGTTGACTTTTAAATTCATTAATTAGTTATGATCAAATACACTTTATATATAATTACCTAAATTTAATAATACAAGAAAGTGTATTTTATAATTCTCGGCATTTTAAACGTTTGTTTTTTTTTTCACTAATGAATTTTAAACAAAATTAATTTATATATTATTTCAAAGTAATCAATGTACGGGCAGGCAAAATTGTACGCATATATTTTGTTCTAAATTAATACTTTAATAAACAACATAATGTATAGTAGCTATTAAATTTGACATTTATTTTCAAACATAAGAACTAAATAAGATTTGAAAATTAAAATTGGAAACATTATGTATGTATGATAAAATTTAAGATAATGGCGTTTAACGAAATCTAAGGAAGTTTCTTGTTTGAAAAAATTGAATAAATGTGTATTTAGTATTCCATGCCAACTAAAAAAACCATATTAACGCCAGAACAAAGTTTTGGGAGAAAACGTAATACTAATAGAATTTCAGAAAATTCCAAAAAAAAGTAATTTCGAATTATATATATACTACATGTAACTTATATATAGTACATACTATTTCAAATTTTTAATTCCAATACATAACTACTGTGAACAATTAACTGTTTCTCCTCGAATTATACATACAATTATATATTTATTCAGATTTTGTTAATTTACAAATACAGATTTAAAAAAAGTTTTATTAATAAGATTGATTGCCAATTATTTTATCAAATTTTCATATAGGAATATCAGATTCTGGATCTTATTAGTTTACAATCTGATACAATTGTGCAAAGAGTTGAATGTCTGATTAAAAACCATTAATAAATAACAAATAAATGTTGATTTTATTAAATTATAGTATAGTAAGAATGTCATGAAATTATGTTGGAATAAAGAGAATAAAATAAAATAGAAAATAAAAATATTTATACTTATACCTAAATTTATATTGTTTCAGACTATTGGCACTTTAACTATGTATACATGTGTACATTTACATAACCTTGACGACTTAATACTGTCAATTATGAAATGTAATGATTTCAGTAAAAATATTATTGTTCACATTAAAAAAATATGTGCATATAAAAATTTAAGTTTTATTAAATACATATTATTGATTTTGTTTTTTAAAAACTTACAATCCAAATGTTTCTTCTTTGGTCCTATTAGCTCTTCTGTTGTTGCTTTACATACAGACTTAGCAAGTCCTTGCCCTGCCAAACTGTGTCTTGCAGCTAATAATCTATCATTAATAGTTTGACCTTGCAAATTCATATTTTAACTCTTTTTATTTAATATTTCTTGCCGTTCAAGGAAATTTTAGTATTGTCGTGGGACAACCAGGACAAATAGTATTTTATTTTATTTTAAATATAACAATAATTTTTTTATGGCTAATTTTTTTTTTTCTTTATGATTCACTACTCAAATAAAATTAAGAAGCATTCGTCCGTATAATTTTTATTTTATAGTATAAAATTATTAATGCACTTTTTCACTTCACTTTTTAATGTTCTCAATGTGTCGTAGATTCAAGGATAATTAAAATAAATTAAAATTTACAAAAATAAGTAAAAAAATAAATACTTTTCTCTTTCAGATTCTTATTTTTTAACTCACATTTGATAACCTACAAAAAAAAAATATAATTAAAAATCACAAAAATTGAAATTCCTAAGAAGAAAATTTCTCATCAAAAGAATAGATTTTTTTCTTTAATTTCTTTATTTTATTTTTGTTGTATTTTAGTGGAATGGATCCGCCACCGCCCCCCTTTTTCGTAATCAAATCGATTACGAAGACGATTCGGGCTAGCAACAATACACCAAATAAATAAGATGATTGCTTCTGTGGATTTCTTCAAAACTTGATTTTTTTTACCTGCTGAAATTTAAAAAACTTTTTTCGTCGGATTAATTTTATTGCACTTTTTTTACACGTCCGAGAAAATAGTAAATTTTTTGTTAGAGTAAATATGGCGACGAGAGCAAATACTAAATTAATACAATTTTTTAATTATTTTATATATAATTTTACTCTTCCGACGACGATTAAAAAGACGACGTTTGCGTTGTCTGACCTCCCAACAAACAAAATCAACTCAAAATAAAATATATCTGATATTTGTAGTATAAAAACCACATATTATACAACCACGACAATCAACTATTCCAATTGGGATGGGTGGGATCTTGGATGAGAGGTTATATTTTTGAGTTGTCTATCATCTGCCCCCAAACTGTACAAGTCAATTACATGCCCCAAAGTAATAAAATCGTTCTTTTCAATAATTCGACATTACCTTTTAGGAACAACCCTTCTGTTGCTCATACAGTTTAAAAGATTTCAAATATTAACCATTTAATCAATTAAACAATTCTTACCAAAAAAAAAACAAATCACCCAGAATCTGAACAAGTAAATTATCTGTTCCCAATGACAACAATTTTTCTGACTCAATTTTTGTTTAACCAATAAACAAAATAGCTTAAGAAACATGAAAACCCGTTTTGATATTTTGCGCAATAAATTTATATATTTTATATTAGTTAGTTTCCAATTATTTTTTTTTAATGATTTTAAAAAGCGGTGTGGTGCATTAGTTTGGCACAATATTTTCTATTTTTAGTTAAACAAAAATATTTTATAATTTAATAGAGTTCTGTACAAAAATTTACTAAAATTGATTATCGACTTGACACGAGTAGAGAAAAACTAATGTGAGGTCGATAATCTTGCAAAATACTAAATATACACAAAATATACATATGAATTATAAAGAAATATTTAAATAAAATTTAGTAAATGTTTAAATATTTATTCCTTCAACTCTTCGATAATGAAATAAATTTATGCAACCAGACATCCCCAAATCGAAATTTACATAAATATCGATTTTCCATTGTATCGATTATTCTTTACAAAAACCAAAATTTATCAAAGTTGAAAAAAATGAAACATTTTCGAATCCTATTCACAACAGACCTTCCCATCTGCAAATTTATTAATACAAAATTATTAATCGAAAACGTGGCGTAGATGAAAAAAGTGATTAATTTATATTAAACTAACGGTACATTTAGCAATAAAACTAATTAACTTATGATGATTATAATTTGCGATTGCATTATAAACGGGATAACAGGTAATATAAAATACGTCTTTAATAAAAAATATCAAATCTATGTTCCTACGTCTTTGAGAAAAAATAATATATTAATATATTGCATTGTATAATAATATATTGCGAACGTGTACCATGTTTTAGGATTATAGATAGTTGTGTGTTGAAAAAGATCTAATATTTTAAAAAAGGTAAAGATGTCCAATAAATATGTGAACTGAGCCGATTTTGAAGTCTAGTCGCAGTTAACAGATAAAATTTTAAATATGTGTATAATATAATATATGTGTATAAGCTTTAATAAAGTGAATAAAACAAAATATATTAAAAGCAAATAGTTAATTTTACTTTTAATTTTATTTTCTCGAAGGGTTGAAATTAAAGTATTCAATAATAAATTTTAATGATTATCTTTTAATAAATATTCATTTATTTTATCTCTTTTTCAATGTACGATAATTATTATATGATTAGAATACATTTATTTATTTATCATTTATATATATATATAATATAAAATATATATACATATACATATATATATTTTATATTATATATATACACATATATATATGTTTTTAATTTAAATAATTAGAACATTAATATTTATAAGCAACGTAATTTAAAAGGAACAAAACTGCACAACATAAAGATACTAATAATCTATATATTTTTTCTAATTTTATAATTACATTTGTAAATTCAGAACTGCTTCAATCTTACAAATTTAATTAATAACAATAATTTAAAAATGCATCATATATTAAAATTTCTAAAAGCAAAAATGAATATTACAAAATATAAGAGGTTATTAAATTTGATTTTCTGGTTTTATTTTAATAAATTTATTCATTGATATTTGTATTTCTGTTGCTGTTCTGTATTTACAAACGCACCATCCTCCTATCGATTCACAAAATTTTCCTTAATTTGAAGAAAAATGCTAAAATAAGAAGTAATATTTGTATAGTAAAAACTGGCCTTAAATTCATTCTTAAATAAAATATTTTAAAATATTAAATTTATTTATAATGTAGTTACTTAACTACAAAGTTTTTCTTTTTTTTTTTTTCATTTTTATATTAAATAAATTTATATATATTTTCTTTAAATTTTCATTAAAATGAAATGCTTTGGTTTGATTAGAATGTTTGGAAGTTAAAAAAGTTTAAGAACTAGATAAAAAAAATTATTATTGAATACAAATTTTAAAAAATTAAAGTTTGCAAAATCCATGAGGGTTTGCATTTTGCCAACGCCACGTATCTTCACACATTTCCATAATTCCACGTTTTGCTTTCCAGCCCAATGCCTTATTAGCTAAAGATGGATCCGCATATGAAGTTGCAATATCACCAGGTCGACGTGGTGCCAATTCATAATTTATTGATTGACCAGAAGCTTTTTCAAAAGCATGTATCATATCCAAAACTGAATATCCACAGCCAGTACCTAAATTATAGGTAACGAACCCTTTAATTGTGCCTGTTCGTAGTTTATTCAAAGCTTTTACATGACCATCAGATAAATCAACAATATGAATATAATCACGTACACCAGTACCATCATGTGTTGGATAATCAGTCCCATATACTTTAAGTACAGGACGACGGCCAACACTAACTTGTGCAATATAAGGCATTAAATTATTTGGTTCACCATTTGGATCTTCACCAATTTCACCACTAGGATGTGCACCAACCGGATTAAAATAACGTAATGACACTACATTCCAACGCTAAAATATTGCATTTTTTTCGGTTAATTTTCTCTTGTGGATATTTATTATTTAAATGTTACTTACAGGATCGGAATCACACAGATCCTTTAAAATTTCTTCAGTAAAATATTTACTTTTACCATATGGACTTGTGCAATTACCAGTTGGATGTTCTTCTGTCACTGGTAGATGTTGTGGTTCACCATAAACTGTTGCACTTGAACTGTAAACAAATTGAAATACATTGTATTCTGCCATCAATTCCAATAGAATACTAGTTCCAGTGATATTGTTTTGGTAATATGTTAATGGTTTCCGACATGATTCACCAACAGCTTTAAGAGCAGCAAAATGTGCGACACAATCAATTTTATGCTAAATAAAAAAAATATTAAAAAAATTCTTTTATAAATTCAATCAACAACAATATAAAAAAATTTAAATAAAATAACAAATTTAAAAAAACTACTAATATTGTAATCGTATATTTTGGTAAATAAATAAATTAAGTACTTTGGTGTTCTGCGTTTAAAAAATATCTGAGAGAAATCGTCTATTTCTAAACTGTTGAACAAATTAAATTAGTGTAAATGATATATGATATATGAACTAATATCTTAAAACAAAATAAAACCTTAAAACCATAATAATGAAGTAATATTTACTCTTAATATAAAATAATGTTTTTACTATTATCATTGAATTTTATAAATTTGTTATCAGCGGTAAATAATATTTTTATAATGAAATAAGATTCATATTATTTTATATTAAAAGTAAATATTATTAATTACTCAGCTGTAATAAAATTGTTTTATATTGAAACTTAATACAATCGCTGCAGATAGTATTTTTATCATTCAGAACTACCAAAAAAATATAAAAGCATATAAAATAATTAAAAGAAGTAAACGATTCCTAACCATTGGGATCCCCGGTTTTTTTTATAACGTATAATGTAAATGGCATTGTTAAAGTTAAAAGATTATGATTACTTCTCTATAATCTCTAACTCTAAACACTGTTTCAAGTTCTAAATACCTTATTGCTTTCCTATTTTTAATTAGACAGCTACACTCAATTATTACTAATTTGATATGGTGAAAAAAAACCTGTGTTTCTGTGTTTTCGGCATATGAAGCAGGAATTAGTATTAACGAATACTTTGCTAATAATCGAACTTAAATATACAAAAACGTTTAATATAATATTTATTACTCAAAATATACAGAATTGTAACGTAATAAATTAATTTTATTTTCCCAAACTTTAATTATTTTATATCTGTACTGATAAAAAATAATCAGTATTTTAAGTTTATTTGCACTTATGGTTATTGTATTAGCTGTCAACATTCTGGAATATTAAAATATGTATAAACAAAAAAAAAAAGTTTAAAAAATGTACTCTCATTATGCCATAAATGTTAAACTAAGGTCAAGCACAAATTGTGCAAACATTTGTTTAGTAGTAAAAATTAAAAAATTATTTGTAACAAAACAAATAAAATTATAATTTAAACATTTTTTTATTATTAAACTCTTATTGTATCTTATTTATATTTGACTTAAATAATTTTTTTAATTAGGCGGACGTGACTTGGTGATAATGATAAGAATAAGATTATTTTTCATGCCGTAATAGCCTTGTTTATATATTTGTGCTATTTTTTTATCTCCATGAAATTTTATTATTTATTGAAATTCTATTTTTCGTTATCACAAATGGCTTATATTTTTTATATATATCAGGGAATTTTTCAAAATCAAAAACAATTTTTTTATTCTCATTTATATATAAAATATTAAAAAATGATATATGTAAGATTTGTTGAACTTTTATTTGAAAAGATTTTTGTCCTAAAACCTGAAGAACTTGAAAGCAATATTAAGAAAAGCACAGGTGATGATACTTTTAATAAACATTTCACATTTTAATAGCTGCTGTAGTAACTAACAGCAGGTAAATAAAAACTCATTAAGAAATTTTTTCTTAATATACATATACTTAATAATAATAATAATAATAATAATAATAATAATCGAGAGTTGTTTAACGGGTTCCGTACAATAGGCGATTTATAGCTTATTAAAAAATAGTAAACTTATTGTCAATGGAAATTCCAATAATTTTATTCAAAATTATTGTCGTTGGCAACTGTAGTTAATGGAATTTCCTTAATTTTCTGAATTTAAAAATATAATAAGTAAAATTGGCAATTCAATTTTCTTAATTCTAAGAATTTCAATAAAAATTCTCAGTGGAATATTGGTTTTTTTTTTTAATTTTAATTTTCCGGATCTTATATATATATGAATATACTTATTTGGATCGAAAATATTATAAGCTAATTAATTAAATATATTCACAATTTTTCAAGGCTAAAAGTTACATAATTCCAAAAATTTGTTAAATTTATATTTTATAAAATGTTTACCGATAATTCGTTCTTTATTATTTAGCAAACCATAAGAATCTAAATTTACCAAAAAAAAAGAAGAGTACCGATAGCCTCAAGGTGAAAAACACTTATACGATAATATAATCATAAAGCGTAAACAATGATTAGTTTAGGAATAAAAACAAAGTTCAATTACTTTTTTCTTTTTTTATCAACCGAAAAGAAAATTTAATATTTCACTATCAAAATTTTACTAACAAATTATTTAATGTTTTCCACGTATTCATATTTATTATATCTTAAAATTATTTTACCTTTTTAAATACACTCCTTAGTGCATCTCTATCTCGTATATCAACTAAATAGAATTTAACTTTTCTTCCAGTTAAATTTTCAACTCGTTGTAATGATTCTGGTGTTTTATCACCAGGTGCACAAAATGAATTTGATAAATTATCAACACAAATAACATCATATCCGGCATTTAAAATTTCCAATATAGTATGTGAACCAACATAACCAGCTCCTCCAGTTACTAGAACTGTTTGTGTCATCCTCCTCTAAAAATAATAATAGATTGATGGTATTTTTTTTTTTGTGAAGTTGCCAAATGATTTTTTTTCTTTGTGATTTTTTATGTGAAGATGTGATTGATACACACAACAGACAACACAATCCACAATTTTATTAACTTTAATAAAAAAAAATCTTTTTCATACACAATAAAAAATATTTTTTATTTATATTTGTATTTTTTTTTTTATAATTGAGCTTGAATTTATGTTAATTTTGTAGATGTGTCGTGGTGTCGTTTCATCTGCGAACTGAAAACTAATGAATTCTTATCACTTATTACCCGATATTTATTTTCATTAGTTATCTGATTTTTTTATATTGTTAGTGAAGAGTTTTTTGTCGCAGGAACATTTTTTTGAACTTTATATTATATACATACTTATTTTTTATCTGGAATTTTTCTGACTTAGTTGTGCACTTTTCAAATATATATTAATGTAAATTATTTTGTTGACTTTTTTTTAAAAGCACAAGTATTTTTTCAAAGAATTTCGTCATTATTCAAGATATTGAAAAAAAATCTATTAAAAAATCCCAATTGTACAAAATGTAAACATAAAAAAGTTTGCTGATGACGTAAAGTTCTATTTGGAATTGGCTGTCAGTTAATTTTGGGAAGGCCAGAAGCTCTAAATAACATTTTCCCAACAATAGATGGCGTATATATATGTGCTCTCATTTGATAACGTCTCAGCTGATTTTGGTAAATCTACAGTGTAGTTTTAAATATTGACAGCCCGTTGTTGATATTTGGTTATTAGAAAACAATCAACAATGTCAATAAAATTAAGAAAAACCATCGCAGAAAAGGTAAAATTGACAAATATTTTATATTTTTTTAAATAATAGCAAATACAAACTGAATTGGTTATTATTTTTATGTGAAATATCCAGTTAATTTATACAGTACAATTTATTTCTCATAATTTTTGTTTTCAGATTTCCGAATATCTTAAGCCAGACATAAAAAATCATTATAATTTACTTACTACAATTCCTAATTTATTAGAATTACGAAAATCAACAGAAAGTAATTTACCCGAATTACATTTGTCGGCAAATAAAGCTGGTTATTTATTTGGAAATAATAACGTTAAACAACTTGAACAATTTGCTACGGAAATAAAATATGACAATGAACAAATTAGAAATGTATCCATCAAACAAACCGCGAAAACATCACGTGCACCAACAATAGTTTTTCAATTAAATCCAAACATCTTTACCAAAGATGTACTGACGTCATCACAATTACCATTTAATTTTTATAATAAAAATGAAAAAATAGTTGTTGAATTTAGTTCACCGAATATAGCGAAACCGTTTCATGTTGGCCATTTACGTTCTACAATAATTGGAAATTTTATTGGAAATCTGTATGAATTTTTAGGTAGGACAGTTGTTAAATTAAATTATTTAGGTGATTGGGGAACACAATTTGGCCTCCTACAAGTTGGTATTAAAATAACTGGGTTGACGGATGAAGAAATATATAGAAATCCTATTGATAATCTATACAAAGCATACGTAGCTGCTAACCAAGCTGCTAAAAATGATGAAAATATAGTAGAACAGGCTAGAAACTCATTTAGTCAACTAGAAAGGGGTCAATTAGATTTACAGAAATGGGAATTATATCGTACCTTTACTGTTAATGAGCTGACAGAGGTTTATGATCGTTTAGGAGTTAAATTCGATGCATATCATTGGGAATCACAATATAGCCAGAAAGATATACAAAATATAATTGAAATTTTAGAAGCAAAGAAGTTGCTCCTAGAGGAATATGATGGGCGGAAAATTTGTCAAATTGGAGATAGACGTGTACCCATTATTAAAAGCGATGGATCAACGTTGTATTTAGCTAGAGATATTGCTGCTTTGATCGATCGTTCTGTACTGTATAAATTCGATAAAATTTTATATGTTGTAGATAATTCCCAAACAGATCATTTTAACGCCTTATTTAAAATTGCTAATGGATTAAAAGAAAATTTAAATCAGAAATGTTATCATATAAAATTTGGAAGAATCAATGGAATGAGTACAAGGCAAGGAAATGTTGTGTTTCTAAAAGATGTTCTGAATGAAGCTAAAAATATAATGTTGGAAAAACAAATGCAAAGTCCAAGTATTCGTAATTCTGTTAATAAATTTTCATATTTTAATAGCTTTACTTTGTTATAGCCACTAAACTAGATTTAAATAATTTGAACAATAAAACGGCAGATATTTTGGGAATTTCTGCAGTTATTGTTAATGATTTGAAACAACGACGGCAGAGGGATTATGAATTTTCTTGGGATAAAACAATTCAGGTTAGTGGTGATACAGGAATCAAGTTACAATATACTCATTGCCGGCTAAGTAGTCTAATGGAAGAAAACTGTAATATTAATATTGCAGAAGTTGCAAATTTACAATTATTAAATGAAGGTGAAGCACAAAATTTAATAATGGAAATCGGTAGATTTCCAGAAACTTTACTGAAAGCTGAACAAAATTTAGAAGCATGCGTCCTAGTCAATTATCTATTTACACTTAGGTATAATTTGTCAAATTCTTATATAAGTATAATCGAATTTTTTTATTAAAATTTCATATTTTCAGTAATTCAACAAGTCGAGCACTAAAAATATTAAATATAAAAAATGAAAAAAATAGAGATATACAATCGCAGCGAATGTTATTATTTGAAACATGTAGACAAATTCTTAACAAAGGCATGAAAATATTAGGTATGAAACCACTAGTTAAAATGTAAAAATACTACAAACAAAATTGTAAAAAATAAAAAAATATACGTAAAATAATAACAATTAATATTTTATGTTTTATTATAAATTTAAGCAAAATGTATTTCAATTTTTTTCTGTTTTACCGCTTTTTCCATGTATATTTTCTACGAGCTCCCTCTTGCCCAAACTTCTTCCTTTCTCGTTGCCGGTAATCTCGGGTTAACAGACCGGCTGTAAAAATTGAAATAAATATTTAAAACGGAATTTTTTGTGTGAACATTTTTATTTTACCAATTCGCATTTTTTCAACAACTTCTGGGGTAATAAAACTTCTTAAACTCATTGCAATACCCCAACGAATTGCTCCTGCTTGTCCAGACGGTCCACCACCAGCTACATTTGCTTCAACATCAACTTTTCCCAACATATTTGAAAAAGTTAATGGAAATAGCACCTAGATAGTTTAAGATTTTATTTTTACAAAAGAAATTTGCTAGAAAATTTATTTAGTATGCAAATTTTAAATTGAACGAAAATCTAGTACAATATTTATTTCATTCCATTTCCTATACCATTTAATAAATTACCATTAATCAATAATAAACAAAGTACTTTTCCTAAGATAATTAATTAAATAAAAAATTGTAATTTAGTTAAAATAAATCAACCATAAAATCAAAACATACGAAAACAATTTTTTCGAAAAAAAATATTTAGAATATTAATTATGATATTATTTACCATACAACCAATAATTGTTATTTTCAATAGTATATTTTTGTTTGTTTAATTCTCTAAATTGATTATTCAAATATCTAAAAAACATAACGAAACATTTCAAGATCAGTGTATTGTTATAATTATGCAATGCGTATTGAAATTGTAGAATAAAATCAAATTACGAAATTTTACTGTAAAAATTCCTAACAGCAATAAATATGATTCACTATAAGAAACCCAAAAATATGATTTATGAAGTAAGAAATATTAAATCTTTTTAATTATATGTTGCTAAGATACTAAAATTAATGTAAAAATATATATTAAATATTTAATTGATAATTATAAGCTATAATTTTTATTTTGTAATACATACTTTGTTTTTCTTTACTATAATTCTGATAAAATTATTAATAATTCATTTTAGAAATAAATAAATTTCCATTGTAAATTCATTCAAAATATAATTTAATGACTTTAATTTTTTTTAAAAAATATCCACCTAACATTAAAATTTAATTGAAAGTAATTCTTTGTTTTTATTCCATGACGACTTTTTTGAAAGAAAAAGATAAGGGAGATAGAAATGAAAATATTTCATTTTGAGAATTTTAATTTACAATATTTATTTATAAGATTATTTTTTATACAGTTAAATTTATTTAAGTCTCTCTAAACTACACATTCAGCTACTGTCATAAATATTTAAATCATTTAAATAAAATGTAAACATGTATAAATCCAAGAAAAATAAGAATATTTTTGTTTAATTATTTATAAATTCTGTGACGATATTATGACAAAATTTCAATGTAGGAAAATTTGATAGAAAATTTGTAATTTTTTTATGTAAAAATGAAGTAAAATATTTAAGTATACCGGTGAAAAGTTTTTTTTTTTGTAGAAAATTATTAAAATATTTATTTTATTTTTCTATTTATTAAAAAAAATTATTAAAAAAGTTAAAAATATAATACTATATTTTTAACGACTATCCGAAAGCTTAGAAATAAGAAGTTTCAAATTGTTGATATGAATAGACATAAAGATTTAATTTTATTATGTGATTTAATAAAATTCCTTACCACAAATTATTTTAAACACTTCTATCCATTAAAATAAAAATATTTTAATAAAACAAATTTTCCACTCATTTTCAAGGTATAACACACAGCCATTATGTCATAATTTATTTAAAAAATAATAATAATAATAATAATTAAATTAAATAAAAACAATACAATCATAAAATTTTAAAATAATACATATTTTATAAAATTTAATTTTCATTTTACTATTTCTTTTTTTATACATTTCCAACATTTTGTAAATAATAACATTTCTTTTATATGAAAATATATAACCAATAGAATAAAAATGAAATGAAAATTCTCCAGCTAAACAAAAATATTCCACTTAATTCTAATAAAAAAAATATTACAGTTTATTAATGAAATCTTCATTTAAAATATTCTCTTTATTCGTTCTGTAGGATATTCAGAAAATTATTAAAAATTATATAAAATATATGTATAGATAATAATACTTGAATCAATTTTTTATATAAATATCAAAATATATAATAAAAATGTTACTTTTTAAAATTATTTCTTTGTTGACTCGAAATTACTAAAAGTAGCTTATCAATAACTTTACTAGCTTGCTGTTGTTGCTGAATCAGAGCATTTTTTAGCTCTTGAACTTCCGTAGTTAACATCTCTAAACGATCAGCATTATCATCTATTTTTGTTGTCAATGTACATAGACTTGTTGTATCAAAACCGTATTCGGATTCTGGACTTATAATATTGCCACTTACACCAGTTCCAATACCATTTCCATTACTAACACGATTTCCTCCATTATTATTATTATATTTATTTTTATATGAAAAATATGTGGCGGCACTACTTTTCGCTGATATTGTGTGACCAAAATGTTTTCTACTTTTACCAACATCATAAGCACTCATTAGTATATCACGGGGTAATCTCTTTTCGCTCGGATTAAGTGGCTTAACACATAAAACGACTCTGTAAGCTTGTGGTGAAACTAGTGCTGTATAATGTAGTAAATTACGTAACCATGTTGGTAAATAACCATTAAATAATGCTGATTCAATATATGATATTAATTTTGTTTGTCGTACTAGTTTGGATAGTCCAGCAGTTTTTTTTAAACCTTGAATATCATGTACAGCAATGCCTACTAGTAAATTCATTAGGACAATTGTCACAAACAGTAGGAATAAAACAAAAGTAATCTGCGCACTAATTTCTAATAAAAATGGTGGATCCTTACCATCCGGATCATTTATTAGCAATGATAAATCTTGTTCTCCAATCATCATTACCAATACAGTAATAAAACCCATAAATGGGTTTGCAAATGATGATGAAGAAGGAAATATTACACAGAAACTTATAGTAAAACCAACTAACATACAAGAGTAGGCCATAAACAGTTTAGCAAATTCACCTTGCACCTTTGTATACATTGCAACATAAACATCAAAAACTGGCAATTGACCAACCATTAACATTAGATTTGTCCAACCAAGAAGAACTGCAAATGCTCCAATATGATTTTGAAAAGTATATGTTTTTTTTGTGTAAATGTACGAGATTACAAAAACGCTGGTAATAACAAACCATTCCATACTATTTTCCACCTGCATGAAATATTGCCGTACAGATGTATATCCTGTTATACCGTATACCTTACGACATATCTCGACAATTGTTATAGCAACAAGGACCCACCATTGCATCTCCATAACAAATGGATTATTTCTCAACATGTCACCGAGAATAGATTGTTTTTGACATAGTTCTTGTGCCTGAATTGTAGTGTTGTCATCTTTACTGCCATTATAACAATTATGTGCTAATGCCGTCAAAACATAAAGTGTCAAGAATAAAACAAATGTGAAACAGAATATTAACCGGCCAATATAATATTTACGTATTTTTCCCCATTTTATATATAAAAAGGCAGAGCATAAAGGATGCTCTAGGATTTCTTTCTGACCCTCATCAACAAAAGTATTTAAATAACTTATTTCTCTTGGATGACAGTGTTGTAATAATTGCCGAAAATCCAATTCTAATTCGACTTCACGATTAACAATATCCTGTGAATGATGTAGAGTTATGGCTGCATCCAATTTATGGCGAATCATAGCAACAGAAGCTGGTGTTTTTCGTGTAATTACATTCAAAGCTGTAGTACCTTTTTTAGATTTTGTAGTTACATCGGCCCCATGAAAAATTAACATTTCAACACATTGAGCTAAACCATCCAAAGCGGCTAGATGTAAAGCCGTGAATCCGTAAATATCTTTGTGATTAACATTAGCACCCCATGAAATTAATGTTTCCATAATGTCAAAAGCATTTTCCGATTTACCAACAGCAGCATGTAATGGAGTTCTTTGATCGAAATCTTCAGCATTTGGATCAGCATTTCCGTTCCGTAATAATGATTCACAACATTCCAAACTCGATGTACGAGATGCTAAATGTAATGCCGTGAATCCACGATGATTTTTTAATTTAGCATCTGCTCCTTTGGCTAATAATAAATCAACACATTCAACATTGCCTTCATCGGCTGCCAAATGTAAAGCAGTTGATTCTTTTTCGCGAATACAAATTCGTATATTTGTGTCAGCACCTTCGGCAGTTAAAAGTGCTTCTAAACATTGTGATAATCCTAAATCAGCTGCCAAATGGATTGGATTAGTTCCATTTGGTTTCAGAGAATTAACATCAGCACCTTCAGCAACAAACAATTGAACACATTCCAAAGAATTGGCACGTACGGCACAATGTAATAAAGATTCTTCACAATTAGGTTTATTTGTATCTTGAGTTATAAGTGCACCGTTATTAATCAACATTTTGGCTGCTTCTGCAGAATTTCCGAATGCTGCACAATGCAACGGACTATAGGACTTTGGTTGTAAATTAACATCAATTCCTTTAGAAATTAAAAAATTTGTAGATGACAAACAACCACTGAATGCAGCTAAATGTAAGGCCGAAATTCCATTTACATCACAAAAATTTAAATCAGCACCAGCTTTTAAGAAACCCTCAAGTAAATCCCAACGTTTTAAAAATGCCGACCATAAAAAGGATATATTCTTTTCGGCTTTAGATGATATCTCAAATGTTTTAGCAACATTATCAGCAATTATATTACTTTGTTCAATATCTTCGAGTAAACGAAATCTACCACAAGCATTTTTCATTTGATCTATTAAACTTGCACGCAAAGTATCATTACATATTTGAACACTTAATTCACTGGTTGGTTCCTCAAAACTGTCGTACATACTGGGTGCACTCTCAGCTGGAGGTGACGGACCACATTCCATATATTCGAAATCGTCAGTTGGATATTGAGATTCAATCATAGCTTCTGGATTATTACGCCAGCGAACCATCATCCCAGGGGGGACAGTTTTGAACCTGTTAGTGGTAAAGTCGAAGAGGTAAAGTGTTGATTAATTTAATTCATATTATAGTTTAAGACAGAATGGGAAATAGATGGTTTATAAATGTACAATTAGGCTAATATTCATTATTATTATTGTTTACATCACATATTTAATAGCAAAAGATTAGTATTCATAATGATTTTTTATTGGAAAATTATTATTTTTTTTAATGAAGTTTATAAAATGTGTTACCTTTACTCATGATGATGAAATATTAATGATTTGTAATCAATAGCATAGAAATTATAGATTTAAAGTTCTACTTATTACGTTGAATTATTTTTAAAAAAATTCACCTTGTCGATGATGACAATGGTGCTTCTTGTTCATTCTTAGCAATAACACTTGTTGCACGACTGATACGACGTGGTTTCGCTGTACCCTCTTTGTAACCCAAATTTTCCATCACTTTTTAATATTTGTGAAATTTATAAATTGTATAGATTTGATACACTTGGAAATTACTCTTTATTTAACACTATATGAACAATTCTTTGTATAATTTCTGTTTTTTGATCACTCAATTACATTTAACAATCACTTTTTTTTTTTGATGAATTATACAATATTCAAAGTTTATAAAATTATCTTTGTAACAGTAACTAAATTGTTAAAATAATTATAGTAAAATAAAATTAAATCAATTTTTATTCCAACATTGACACTGAAATTAATTTGCATTGTTATTTAAAATTTGAAATTTTCTCGATAAAAACACTTGAATAACCGGAAGTTAAAAACGCGGGAACATCTAATATATATACCCTATATATATATTAAATTATTGTAAGTGTCATTATTGTGCACCTGAAAAATTTCGACTTTATTATAATTATTATATTTTCTAAAAAAATTGGTTTCACTTCATTAATTTTCAATAATATATCACAAATTATATTAAAAAATGTTACTTTGGAATTAATTATGTGATCATTGATTGATTGATGACAATATTTTTTTTTTATTTTTATGTTTTGTATCTCTGTAGATAGAATATGCAACAATTTATTTATTTTATTTTTGTTTAATTAAACGACAATTATAGTGAAATTAGTCAATAATTTATTTTTAAAAGCATTTCAATTTGTTTAACAAATTAAAAAAAATATTGTATAAATAATTCTTTTTTGCACTGGATATATTAAATTACATTTAAACAAAATCAAATTCGGGGAATAAAAAATAAAATACTTAATATATACAATTTTATATAAAATACTTGATAAGAAAAACATAAAAAATTTAATAATTTTCGAATTTGTGTAGATTAGTTATTTGTTCGTGTAACTTATTCTGAAAATACAAGTTATTCTTATATAGATTAACAATATTTATTGCGATTGGGACGAAATTTGAACATATTAACAATTTGAATTAAAAAAAACGTGAAATCTGAATAAAATTTTAACTCAGAAGTTGTTTTTCTGGCCAAAGTTATTTTAAATTTAAATCTAACTGCAATATCTCGAATAGAAATTTTACCTAAGATTCATTTTATTTAATTTTAGAAATACAAAAATTAGTCAGACATAATTTATGATTTGCTATTGGTTTCTCAATTTCGAAATTAACAGAAAATTACTATTACTATACAAAAGACGAGCAAAATTAAAATTAATTTAAATAAATTGAAAGTAGTAGTAACGAAATATAATATCATTGCATTTATTTAACTTTATTATAAATTAAATAAATTACAATTTTACTAACACATCACTAACTTTAATTTCTGATGTCCAACTTTTTTATAATATTATTAAAATCGAAACGAATATCCCGGTAGGTGTCCTAATTTTCAGCTTCTAAAATATTTTGCTCTTCGGAAAATATTACTCTTATTGGATAAGTTCAAAAATTTTTAAACAGTTGATATATTTCTAGGAATAAGGGAAAACAACTTAGGAGTAAGGCAAACCTCTAAATTATAAATTTGTTTTAGTTGTTAATATATAGTGATAATAATATTGAATACTTTAATAATGGGTGTCGAACTTGATATTCCATGATTATATCATTCAGCATGGTTGATGATATCATTCAGGATGGTTGGTATTCCATGATGAATGATATTATTTGTAAAATACTGAAAATATTTGATCTATGGTTGATTTGGTTTACTATACTTTATTCACGATTAGTTGAAAGTAAGAATATATTTGTTTACAAAATAAAAATTTAAGTAATTATAAATTTTAATATATGAATCTATCGATATTGTGAGAAATAAAAAAACAATTTTAATTTAAAAAAAATTTAAAATTTTGTGTTTTATTTACAAAACGTGTTTTAATATTTTTAAAAATAATTCACAAAATTTTAAATGTTTTAAGTCTAAGCTGTAACTAATGTCCGATTTAATTTTATTTAGTTTTCTTTCTTATCTCATCAAGAAAAACTAATAAAATATTTACTTTTAATTTCATTCTTGAAATGTTTTTTAAGATTTATTAAATAAAAAATTTATATCTAAAAACAAGAATGTAAAGTTAAATACAGAAATTTTTTGATTTCATCATTGTATTTTTAAAGTTCACATAATTAAAATAATCTTTGTTTTTTTTTTTTATTATTTATGTAAAATGCTATGATCTCGTGATTCTATTTGGAATTTCGCAGAAATTTTAAATGGATAATAAAAAGTAATTTAACTTTTTGCTATTTAAAATTTATTTCAATTTTATTCAAATTAAATATGATAATTCGATACAATGATTAGTAAAAAAAAATATCGCGAGAGATAAATAATTAAAATGTTTCTTTTCGTGGTTATACAAGATTCTTAGAAAGTATTACCGTATAACGAAAGAGATTCTAATTTAACAAAATTTTAAATGTTTTATTAGAATAGAAAAGAATTAATTACAAATCTTAAAAATTGTGACATAAACGAAAGGAAATACAAAAATTTTAATAATTAAAGAAAATAATAAAAAATATATTCTCAAAAAAATAAATTTACATTATTAATATCATAATATTCAACTACATTTTTAAATATAAAAATTTTGGATTACACAGTGAAAATGGGTAATCCGGACATTACCCAATTTTTATCCCCGGGCATAGGATAATCCCGACAATGAGTAATCCGGACATGTCTGGATAATTTATTTTTTAATCAATTTAAAATGCCGAAAATTGGGAAGAATTTAATGAGATTATAAACCATGGTTATAATGTCGAAGCTAGAGGGCCTATGCCCTCCAACACAAAAGATACACATCAACATAAACTTTTAGTTAAAAATGACAATATAATATTGTGAAGATAATGATTAAAGGATATTTTTCATTTAAGAAATCACAACAAATAAATATATATATATTCAATATATATTGATTTGTTGTGATTTTATTATCAAAAATTTACATTTTTCATCAAGTTTCCAAAAAAAAATGTGTGGATTATCAAAATTTATGGATAATCCGGACAGTGTGTTGTGTGTATATGATTTGTAGCTAAATCTAAACTAATATGATATCTGGTATACTGACGACCGATGGCATATTTTAACTACTTTAGTCTAAAAAAAAATATATTTATTTTATTTATATTTCAATTTTTGGAAGAAAACAGCATTTCCAATCAATAAATATGGCACCTCAACGTCTTAAATAAATATATTTTGTAATCAAATTACCCAACAGTTCGACTAAATTGAATATATATGTAAATAAACAACTAATATATTTTTTTTACTCGTTTTTACTATGAAAAAAAAAAAAAAATTTTTAACGATAAATCAAAGTAATTTTCAGGAATACCGAAAAGGTGACACTCATTAATAATCGTTGCCAAAATATACTATTTTGTTAAAACTTTAAAAAAAATGTTCTTAGAATTACAGAGAATAAAAAACACTTCAGTTCATTTTGTCTGAAGATGCTTCAAAAACATACAAAAAACCACCTACGAGCATAATTTTTAGTATTAGTTTCTTTTTCGCACAACAAATAATTAATTAATGAAAATTATAATAAATTTTCTTTTTCTTTTTCTGTTTTTTTTTTTTTGTTTTTAAATTGTTGTTTTATGACGACAAAACTATACTCGATTTAAATATAAAATTTACATCATTTGTATGGATAAATTAATAAACCATTTAAAGATATATTTTTTAAAATAAATATTTGGTAGTTATGAGCGCCACACGAATTTTTTTAAATTTTCAAAAAAAATTATTGTTAGTATTTTTATATATATTTTATGTTAATTTATGATGGTTATATTTTGCATCTTTATGTATGATTATTGTATCTTATTAATTAAATATATATAAAAATGTAAATTATCGTCACTATATAAATTATTGATGTCCCAGTGACCTCATTTTAAACTACTAAACAAACTTTTAAAATATATGCTATTTAATTTTTAATTTTGCAAAAATAATTTTTAAAATTATAGAAATATAAAGGGATAGTAAAAATTGAAAATCATCTTTAATAAGAAATATATTTAGAATATCAAATTTACAAACATATAAATCTACAAACATTTAAATCGATCAAACTACAATAATTTAAAAATTAAGAAAAAATAATAATCTTAGATACTTAAGATTATAATGATTAAGATTTAGAGTCGCAAATAATTTAAAAATTATATCGGACTGGGCAAACAATATTTCGTATTTTATTAAATTATAAAAAAAAAATCATAGTTTAATATTAAATTTGTATGTTTTTTCCACTACACCAAGTTCAATTGAATTTAATGAACTTATAAAAGCATTTTTTTTATATTATTTTATTTAAATTCAAATAATTTAATAAAAAAATATATAAATAAATAACAAAATATCTTAATTCTCTAAGAATAAAATATTCAAACAATTTTCAAAAGAAATATATACTTTTTTTTTTGGTTGGTGCGTCATAATTTTTTTTTTTTTTAATTTTCTAAACTAAATTATAAAGTAACGTTTTTTTCGTGTTTTAAAATTCATCACGTAAAAATTGTTTACCAGGTTGAAAATCAACTCTTATATGAAAATAAAATTAGCTACAATCAAATACAAATAAAGAGTTATAAACTATTAAATTGAACATTTAGAGAATTTTGTTTTTTGTGATTTAATGCAATATTTTTAAACACCACGCATAATATGAACGTTATATTTTAAAAAAAATTTACATATGAAAATCAAATTTGACAAAACAATTCTAACTTTTTGCAAGTTCAATAATGAATTTAAGTATTTATCTAGTATAGAATGATAATTTAATTTGTATATTTATATTTTTTTATTATAATCAAATCTAATATATCTCTAAAATGAATTTCATTATAAATATAATAAAGAGATATTCATCTTATTAATGGTGAATTTATTACCCTTGAACTTGAATTAATTCAATTTCTAAAGTCCAATTCAAAATTAGAACACAAGGGAAAATTACACAGAGATAATTTTGGTTAAGGGCATAACTTAAATTTTCCTCTAGTTATTATTTAATTTTTCATTTAAATAATATGAATTTTATTATATTTTCGTATCTATTTTTGTGTGTCACAAGATCATAAATTTATTCAATTTTTTATTTTTATAGATTAAATGCAATTGGATAAGAAAAGAAATACTATATATACTTTTTTTAATGCACTTATAATTTGTTAGTTGATTGCAAATTATTTTTATTTATTTTTTTGCCTTAGAACGAAAAATATTTTTGCGTAGTAGTACGGAAAGATCTTCGTTATTATATTTAAAAAAAAAAAATAAATAAAAACTAATAAATTTAATTGAAAAAAATATTATTAACTTATTTAGGAATATAAATTTTAGCACGAAAACGAAATTCAAATCGAAAACCCTTTTCAAATCAAATTATAGAAATTTGAAAATCCTTTTCAATGCAGCAAATAATTGAATATCCTTAAAATTAGATTTTAAAAAAAAATTATCTACATTTTTTAATTGCGGAAACGCTTTTTAAAATAAATTGTGCATCACAATTTTAACACACTTCTTCTTAATTTAACTCATTTTTATTTATTAATAAATCGTTCAATTTGTTTTATTTTAATTACTATAATAATTAACTGTTTCAACAAAAAACTATTTTTATTCTTTTTAATTAATTAATTTTGTAGCGGTGCAATGTTTCAAACTGAGCGACGGAACTTTTAAGACTAAATTTTATGATTTATAGAAAGAATTCAGTCCAATTATCATCCGCAAAAAATACAACTGAGATCTTAAGCTTAGAACATACTTGAAAAATAAACTTGTAAAAGCTCTACAGCTGGTTGATTATACCTGCTTTGCGAATAATACAAAATATATGAAATTAAATTGTGTAGATTGAAGGGCAAGAAAGATCTACCACCGGTTTGAAGTTTAAAAGCTTATTTTAAAAAAAAAAGAATTTTCTCTTTTTTGGTCATTTTGAACTGAAATTGAGACTAAATGGATAAATAAGTCTGGATAGAGAGTTTGTTATTTTGAATTATTTATCAAGTGATAAATTTAAGTTTATAAATAAATTAGGAAATTATATTTTTTTTTAAAAAAAAAAAAGGATTTAAGAACAAAATTTGATTTGCTTTTAAACGGTTTTCAATATGAATTTTGAAAATTTATGTCACTTCCAGTACATATTTCGTTAAATATTAGAATCATAATTACTTTATGAATGTACGTACAAAATTTGAAATTTGAATCTGATTAAAGATCTTGGATCGCAAACTTTAATTCTTTTACACTATGACTAAAAATAGACTAATATATTAATTTTATTTAAATCACTATCTTCACTTCAGATATTTTGAATTTTTATACATACAAATAAAAATATAATTTTTAATTCTAAAACACGCATAGACATCATAAACATAATTTAGCACACCAAATAAACGTTCATGACCTTAGTGCTTAGACATAAACACATATAATTTAAATTATTATTATGTATTCACCTATTATGGCATCTTGTTAAGGTTTCTGATAAATTAACATTAATTTTATTAAGTGTAAATTGATCGCATCACAGAATTCTATCTCAGGAAAATATAGAATCATATTTTTCAATTTACATTCTAGGAAATAAATTTTAAGTTTCTTTTTTAAAAGCTTTTTATTAATATTTATTAAAAATCACTTAACTAAGAGGTAAAAATTTCGGTTATTCATGACAACTACAAAGAAACCTGAATTGCAAAAGGGCAAAGAACCTCTTTGCAACTTAGGTGAACCTTAAAAATATTGTTATTTTGTAAGTTTAATGATAAAAAGAGCTAAAAAAATTCATGACACATTCTTTGTGAAAATTATTCCGCATTTTTATTGTAGCAACATAACACTCTGCTATTTTGTAAACGGTAAATTATATTTTTATTAATATAATTTTCGATAAGTCATCAAAAAATGGGACATTCTTCAAATTGTATGCATAGATAATTTTCAGCATATTTTATGAAATTTTAATTTTGCAAGGCCTTCCAGTTAACCATAGTTTACATACCCATATAATTAATATTGAAAGATTGAAGATTTTATATTGTCGATTATTTTATACTAATAAGTGAAATAAAATTTTGATTCTCTTTTTCCTTTACAATTATTAGTACAACAACTACAGACAAAGTGACAATAAAAAACTTGTTAATAAATTATTTATTCTTGTGATATTTTTACAAAGATGCAAAAAATTATAAAAGTGCTAAAAAAAACCTTATGTAAATTCAGATTAGAATTGAAGATTCAAGGTTTTATAATTAGAAAAAAAAATGCTCAAAATCTGTATATACACTAATTTCTCTTTTTATGCGGCACATGCGTTCCATGGAAATTCGCACATAAAAAAATTCCACATAAAAAGACATATATTTAAATGGAAAATGATATATACGTTCCAATTACTCAAAAAATCACATAAAACCTAAATAATGACTTAAAATGCATAAAAAATCGCATAAAAAAGTAAGAAAAATCCTGAACTTACAATTCTTTTGATAAAACTTATGTTGAAGTAGTAACCTTCTTTCACACAGTTTGGTTTTCTCTTGAGTAACAAATAGCCAATAGACAAATAAACCTAATACTTAGTAGAACATTAGCTAGCTTTGATTTTAAATAAAGTTTGAATGTACGTACAAAATTTTTATTGTTGGACCGCATTATTTCAAAAACACATAAAAAAAAAATTGAGTGTATGTATTTAGATTCTGTATGAAAGAAGGAAATTTATCTAAATTTTATTTATCTAATATTTTAATTTTTGCACTGGATTTCTGTTCAATTATATGCTTTCTTAAAATTATAAACATAATTAAAGACAACTAACCTGTTCTCTTGGTTGTATATCATGAAAATATGTTATATCATGCCCATTAATTGTAAGCAATCCTGTTCCAGGAAATCGAATAGTTACATCAGCACGAGCACGTTTTCTTAAGCATTCTGTAAATCATAAAATTGTACACTTATAAATATAAATTATAAAATTAGATAGTTACCATAAGTTGTTACATATTCACGACCATTTTCATCAAATTTTGGCTTTGGTATATGTGCTGTTTTACTTTGATCCATCAACGGTTGTCGATATATATCAATAAAATCTTTACATTTATATGAAAAGGGTAACGACACCAAACGATCCATTGCTTGCTTAAAATTACCGTACTCAATATCAGCAATTTTTTCAACTAATTTTGTCTCCAGCTGATCCTTTGGCATCCATTGGAAACCAGTAAAATCTCTATAATTAGAAAATTTTGTAACTCTTATAAAAACATTATTTTATTTTCTTTACATTTTTAAATTTTGATCTGCTTTAATGCTTTTACGATGCATTTTTTCTTCGAAATCATTGAGTTTGGTAATTTCTTCAACAATATCCTATTAAATAAAATCATATTAAGGTTTATTTTTTACAGAATATAAAACTAACAAATAATAATTTAAAAAAATTTGGTTTTCCTGTGTAAAACATTGTATGATGTGGTCGACCTGTTTCATCAAATTCAGCAGCTTTACGTGCTGGAAAAATTTCCTCTGGTGGTTTCATCATTGGTCTAGCTTTTTTGTCATACAAACCAGAAGGAAATAAATATTCTATTGCTTGCTGGAAAATGTATGGATATTAGTTTTAAGACTAAAAGAAATTGCTAATAAATTACATCGACATCTGCTTGAGTAAAAGTTTCAGGATCTTCCCCCATCATATTAGCCAAATGACGTTTACCTATTTGGTATTCAACTGATTCATTTTTCATAAATTCGTCATGCTGCTGAGCTCGCTCTAAATATGCTTTCATTGCTTTAGACACTTTCTGTTCCTTTTTTACTGCTAAAGGAGCAGCCGTCACCGATACCGTAGCATATTTACAATTCTGGAATACAGGCAATAATAATGTTAGAGTAAATAAATTTCCAGGTTAAATTAATTTTGTTAATGGAAAATTATCATGAATTCAAAACTCTTTTTATATAACTTACTTGTGGAAGATTATTTGCAAAATATAAATTGTTCCATTTGTTAATATGATTTATTAAACTTTTTGAATAATGTAGCCTATTTGAAATTAGACTCCTTGAGGCACAAACCGCCATAGTCATTGTTGACATTAGTATATACAAAAACAGCTGTTTCTTTCAACTTGGTTGATTGTCAGAAATTTAACGATAGAATCAACTTAACCTAAAAAAATATGTAGTAGTGTTAATGATACATTATTTTTGGATATTTTAAAATAGAATGCTTATTCACGATTTTATTCTCTAATACATAATCTCAAGATTTTTATTTTTTAAAGAAAACACTATTTTCTCAATATTTTTATAATACATTAATTCATATACACTACAGATAAAACCATGCACCATGCAAAGGTACACAAAAGTCCAATCAAAGTGTTTACTTTGATTGGACTTTTGTGTATCTTTGCATGGTGCATGGTTTTATCTGTAGTGTATATGAATTAATGATTTTATTTTTTCTGGGTTCCATTTGACATTTGACGTGTTCGTTGTTCAACACATTTCTTATATTTCAGTTCTTTCATATATTTACTGATTGATGGAAACGGAAAGTGGTATAGCTTAGCAATACATTTAAGGTTACAAATAATATTACACTAAATATTGAAAAAAATAATAAATTTTGTTGTAGATAATTAAAATGGCAACTCGTGAAAGTTTAATGGCCCAATTTCAGGAATTGGGAATGTCTGAACAAAAAGCCGCAGAAACTTTAAAAAATACTAACGTAACTAGAAATCTGCAATTAGCTTTAGCTCTAGCTAAATGCGAAAGCACGTCACTTCCAGATGGAGTTGGTATGCTCCTTTATCATATGGCATCAAAAATTAAACCACAAATTATCGATGATTTGTCATTACTAGTTAAATATATTGTTACTAAAAAATTAGATTCAACCGTTCGTATAGATGCGGCACTAGAATATCTTTTAACTCACGGTCACAAACAGGATGCAATAAGTTTAAGTGATTTTGAACGAGAATGTGGTGTTGGAATAATTGTTACTCCAGAAGAAATAGACAAGATTGTTGATGCTGAAATCAAGAAAAATAAAGTTGCAATTTTAGAACAACGTTATCGTTATAATATCGGTAAAATTATGCAAGAAGTGAGAACTCAATTGAAATGGGCAGATGGTAAAGCTGTAAAAAGTGAAGTTGAAGTACAAATATTTGATTTACTTGGACCAAAAACTGAAGAAGATTTAAAACCTCCTCCAAAACCGGAGAAAAAGAAACTAGAAAAACCAGTAACGAAACAAGCACCTAAAAATGATGCAATTTCTAATGGTACTGCGTCAACTGAATTAGAAGAAGGTGCTAATACAATAGCTGAATTAATGAAAAATAAAGTTCATTTTCATGCACCCGGTGAAAATTATAAAACTGATGGTTATGTAGTAACCGAAACTACTGAAGGATTGTTAAAAGAACATTTACATCGAACTGGTGGTCAAGTGAGAACGCGTTTTCCACCTGAACCAAATGGTTTATTACACATTGGACACGCTAAGGCAATTAATATTAATTTTGGTTATGCAGCTGCTCATAATGGTGTTTGCTTTTTACGTTACGATGATACAAACCCAGAAAAAGAAGAGGAACAATATTTTATTGGTATTCGTGATATGGTTGAATGGCTTGGTTATAAACCATATAAAATTACTTATTCTTCGGATAATTTCCTACAACTTTATAAATGGGCTGTGATTTTAATACAAAAGGGATTAGCTTATGTTTGCCATCAAACTGCCGATGAAATGAAAGGTTTTAATCCACTACCAAGCCCATGGAGAGAGCGTCCAATCGAAGAAAGTCTAAAACTGTTTGAGGATATGAAAAATGGAAAGATTGAAGAAGGCAAAATAATCAGATATAATTTTGTTGATTGTTAATTATATAATTTTTTCTTTTAGGTGAAGCAACTCTACGAATGAAAATTACTTTGGAAGAAGGTAAAATGGATCCAGTTGCATATCGCATTAAATTCATTCCCCATCATAGAACCGGGACTGAGTGGTGTATTTATCCAACTTATGATTACACGCATTGTCTTTGTGATTCTATTGAAGATATAACACATTCTTTGTGCACAAAAGAGTTTCAGTCTAGACGGTCGTCATACTATTGGTTGTGTAATGCTTTAGACATATATTGTCCAGTTCAATGGGAATATGGTCGTTTGAATATGAATTTTACGATTATGTCTAAAAGAAAAATTGCAAAATTAATTTCTGAAGATATTTGCAGGGATTTGGATGATCCAAGACTTTTTACTTTAACTGGTTTGCGACGTCGAGGATTTCCTGCTGAAGCAATTAATAATTTCTGTGCACAAATGGGTGTAACTGGTGCTCAAATTAGTGTTGAACCAGCTATGCTGGAATCATCAGTTCGTGATGTATTAAATATCACCGCACCTCGACGTTTAGTTGTTCTTGAACCACTTAAAGTTACCATATCCAATTTCCCCCATAGTAAACCAGTAGAACTTACTGTTCCTAATTTCCCTCAAAATCCAGAAAAAGGTTTACACAGAATCATACTTGACAAAGTAATTTATATTGAGCGAAGTGATTTCAAATTAGAACCAGAAAAGGGATATCGTCGATTATCGAGAGAACAATCAGTTGGCCTGCGTCATGCTGGATTAATATTGCATGTCAGCCAAATTGAAGAGAACTCAAATGGTGAAATAGTTGGCTTAATTTGTACTTGTGAAGAATCTGAAAAATCAGTTAAACCAAAAGCTTTTATACAATGGGTATCACAGCCAATTGAAATTGAATGTAGATTATATAAACCATTATTTAAGCATAAAAATCCTGAAGATTTAAATGAAGTTCCTGGTGGATTCTTAAGTGATTGCGATAAGAATTCATTAACTGTACTCAATTCTTATGCTGATAAGGCTCTTAGTGCTGCTAAGGTCTTCGATAAATTCCAATTCGAAAGAATTGGATTTTTCTCTGTTGATCCTGACACAAATGGTAACAAAATTGTTTTTAATAAGACTGTTGGTCTTAAAGAGGATGCAGGCAAAAATTAAAATAAAAAGTGAATTTTTTTTAACTATTTAAATAGAAGTTAATTTTTTAATAAAATTAAGTGGTGCTATTTAACATTACTTTTCAATATATAATTTTATAGAAACGTAGTGTTGTCTTGAGAGAAAGCAACAATTTCTTCGTCAGTAAATTCTCGATATTCTGCATTGCCAATATTTTCCAATATTGAATCCAAAAATAGATTAAGGCATTCAGTTTTTTTTTCCATTGCCTTATATTGAATATTCTGTAATTTAAGTTTATCTGGAAATAATTATGTTATCAGCGGTTTGAAAATATATATTTATATTTATTTTTACTTTCAAGGAGTTCGCATTTGGCGGAAGCATTACTTATTTTGTTGTAGAGCGCAGAAGTATCTTGTAAAAGATTAAAAGCTTTTCTAAGCCCTTCAATTACAAGATCTTCCTCCGTAGTTTTGTACTCATTGTCTGTTTCTGCAATTTCAGGAAAACGTAGTGATTGCTTAAACGATACAGTTATATCGGTAGTGTTATCTTCATTTATAGTTTCAGCATGTTCCACTTGGACATGTGGTGCTGTAAAATGTAATGATTAAAATGTTTCTTAGTTTTGCAAAAATATATACGATCATCTGTGGTAGAACCAGCTTCACTGCACGATAGGTCTAATGAATTTTCTCTATCCTCAATTGTTGATATTTCTTTATCCATATTTTAGGATTTGAGTTATAATAAATTGGTAAATGAGACTATGCTATCCGATAATTCTTAACGTTGTGTAAACCAAATATAACCTAAAAATTGTATTTTTTGAATTGTAAGGCTAGATGGCGTGGTAATAAGATTTGTTTTGATGCTACAACGAAGTATACCGTATATGACTACTAAAAGTAGTTTCAATCAAAGCTAATTTGCTGCTGTCGTGATAAAAATGTATTTTCGATGAACGCGCTGATTTTATAAAATTATTGTCTGATTTTATTATATAAATATTTAAGAATATTAAATAACAAGTGATGATGAAGAAGATTTACTACTATTTAGTGAAGATGAAGATGTTTAACTTAAAGAAATTAGAACAGAAGATATTTGATTTACTTAGTTTGCTAAATGTCCAAAAAAATACTTTAAAAAAATATAATATTCCACAATCAAATTCACAACAAATCATTTTAAATAAAATATATAATCGGCCACCTGGTTGTATTCTTCAAACTAAAAATTTGAAGAATGGTAATAATAATGACATTCATTAAAATAATGGGAATAAACGGAGTAATAGATATCGGAATAAACGGTACCATCGGTAACTTACCAAAGTTATAATATATCTTTTCTATAAATTTTAGATTGCATTTTGAGTTACAAAAAAAATCAAAACAACAACAAACAATAATTCTAACAAATTTTTACATCAAGTTAAAACTAGTAGTTATAAAAATATTTAATAAAATTAGTACAAGATCTGAATCCGAATATTTTCAAAACATATACCATGTTTCTATGCCCAAGCCTATGGAAACATTGCAATTGATATAAGAAAATAAGGGAAAGAAATTTTTATGATAAAATAACAACTCCCCTTTTTCAACGAGTTTTTGAGATGAAAGTGTATTATAGTCAACTTGTTTATGAGTTTATGTAGTATTCTATGTTCTTAGATGAAAAATTCGGGTTGATTTCAAGCCACTTTAAACGGCATGTGTATGGTTTGTTTAGAGGGTATCATTAAATTTGACATAAAAGAACTATCAAAATAAGGAAAATATATTAACTGTCAAAATAAACTGCAGTTTGTTTTGTTCCTGTAGCTGTTTTATTCATTTGCAAGTTTAATTCCTACAAAACTACTGAAAAAGAGGAAAAGATGATTATTTGCCCTTTAGTTAAAAAAATTCCAGGTGAATTACCAAAAACACCTCAGGAAAAGTATATAAAGGATTTAACAAAATTAGAAAAAATTCAATTGTTGGAAATCAAGGAACGTGAAGAAAAGCTTCTAGCGAAAAAGTTAATCTTTTTTACTTTTAAATAAGGAATACACATATATAATAATTATAATTATTAACTTAATTTTAGATCACAAATTCTAAAACTTCCAGACAAGGGAAAAAGAATAAATGAATTCTATGAGAAAATCCTTCTAGAATTATCAAATCGTGATGATATTGAAAAAGCAGCAAATTTATTTTCCGAATTAAATATTACATCAACTGGTCAGTCTAAATTAAATATTCTGGAATGGACTGGTAAATTACAAAGTCTTTCTGAAGAACATGACCAATTTTTAGAGAGTGATGATGATGAAAATGAAATTGATCCGTTAAAAATAATCGCTCAAAGTAGAAATTTGTTAAAGACGGTTAAATATGAGAAACCAGATGTTCCGTTAATAACCACGGCTGATATTAAAGAAATTGAATCATTTAGTGAAGAACATTCTGAGAAAACTGATATAAAAATAGGTTCAATTAATGATATCAAGGAAAATTCTACTTCAATTGAAAGAAACTTAGTAAATGAAAGTGTTTCAAGTCAAGCTGAATCTAATAACTCACAAGAAATAGAACCATGTTCATTATACTTGTTTGAAAAAGAAATAATTAAATTACCACTAAAAGAAAAATTTATGCCATATAAGACAACAAAAAGTAACATTCATAATCCTGATAAGGAAAAATTAAGAAAAATTGGTGGAAAATATTGGGAAATAACTGCAGCTACACCGCCCCCAATTAGAAATTCTGGCACTAAATTATTATCTCTTAGCGATTCGGTAGATATTCAAATTGATTACCTAAAGAAATTAAACGTAAATTATTAGAGATTCGAACTAATATTTAAATTTTATTAAATAAAAATTTTATTATTTCTAGAAATTGCAAGAAGAACAAGCAGTTGAACGTTTGGCAGCTAGAAAAAAGAGAATTGCAGATTCTCAAATAATGTTACCTGAAGAAAGTATCACAAAAGTTAATAAGTTTTTTGATTCTTACAGAAACCCAAATAATTCAGATAGTGAAGAAAGTGATGAAGTAGAATGTGTTGATGAGGAAGATGCAAAAGGTGGTTTTATTACATATACAGTTTATGAATAAATCATATTTCGTTGTAATTAGCAATTTATATTTATTTATATTAAATTCAATATTTTTTTTATATAAACAACAACAATTTCCATTTTATTTTTTTTCTTATTAAAAACATTACCATGTTTATCCGTTCATTAAAGTTTTTCCTCTAAAATATTCACTTTTAAAACATATAAGACACAACATTAAATATATATAAGAATAATATTTTTTTTTATAATTCAAGTCTTTTAATTCTTGAAGAATATGGTATATAGTTTAAATTTATATGCAGTTACTAAATAGCGTATTGTATACGAAACTTTGGATTTTTTAAAATTTATATAGAATAAAATTGTGTTGCCGTCGAGGATTGTAATTCGATTTGGCCCATTTTAAATTGCAGTCTTTGTAACCATTTTAATAAAGCTTCAGACTGTAAAGTTTGTTGTTCTTCTAAATCTGGGGCACAATCACGAACACTTTGTAATCGTACATGTAGATTACCGGGTAGCTGATTTTGTGAAGATAGGACTGGACTCCAAAGTGGTAGCAATTTTCCAAGGACGGTTGAATGAATTTCTTTCAGTGCTTCCAACAAGCTAAGGAAATGTAAGTTTACCATTTCAGAAAGCTATAAATAAACAAAAAAAAAATTATTTATTTAATTTTAAATATAATTTCTTTTACCACTTTTGAGTGAGAAACCAATTGTAATATACAGGGTGTCACTTTAGCCCAAAATTCAAATAATATCCCCATTGTTACATTATGTGCATCAGAACTATGTGGTGATGTATAAGAAATTTGTTCCAAATAAACAGTCCATAATTGGCACAAAGTAAACGCATGAAATAATGATGACATATGCAGAACAGAAGTTTTTGACTGTTCGGCAAATCCAGCAAAAATAACTTGAATATGATCGGCTATATGGCAACTGGCTTCTTGGGGAACTGGTTGCGCTATTGTTTGGCCGGGATGTTGAACATGTGAAGCATGTTGACCGATTAGACCACTTTTTCGTTGCTGTAAAGAAGTATGTGTAAGTGAGCCCATTATGAGCCAAGAAAGTAGACGCATGTGACCAACACATTCAGTGAACTCTTTGGGGCTGCAAAAGAAATGTAATGGTGATTATATAACTATATGATAGATAAATCATACCCTTGTTGCAGTGAAGATGGTGCATTGTAAAGCCACGGCAGATACCGAGATACAGCTTTATTATCTCTCGAGTTTCCTCGAGACATTTCTAAAGCTAAGTATTGGGCTACTGCACCTTTTAAGACGCCGCCAAGAGTATCTTCACCGAAACCATTACTCGAATTACCATTTTTGAAATTCTGAAAAATGTAAGGACATAAAGATTTAATTATTTAAATTATTATATCTCTATGTATTAAATTATTATACCTTAATTTTACTAAGCGTATGAAAATCTGCCAGAAAATCTAAAATATCATTCATATACTGTCGCATACAGTCTGCTGAATTTGTGGTATAAAGTGGTGAATGATCTGGTAAACCTTCAATTGCACCAGCCGGTAACAACCCGCCAGCATCCTGAAGTGTAAAACCAACAATCAGTAATAAATTTGAATCTGGTATATTTGTTTTAAATTTCAAGGCTTGAACTAATTCAAATATAAGCTGCCTACATAAAAGCAATTTATCGCGGTCTTTTGAGAATGCTCGAATGCTCAATGTACCTAAGTCATATATGACCTTATGTTTTAAATTAATATTCTGTACGCAAAAACTGAGTACTTTTGAGAACGGGTCTAGTATAGATTTCGAAACTCCCGGAACTTTTAATAGTGATACCATTATTTCCAGTAATTGTTCAGGATTTTCTAAACTAGGTAAAATAAATATTACTTGTCGAAATAATGCATCAACTCCTTGAACAGCTTGTTGCCATGCTGTTGGTCCAAGCCCACTATCTGCTGGAATACAATGAAGATATTCTGCCATGTTGCGTAAAATAACTGGTAGAATATCAACTGGTAAATGTTTTTTTGAATTCAGTGATTCACAAAGTAGGTAAATGGGACTTGTTGGATTTAATTCTTGAAAGTCCAACAAGGCTTGAGCGATACTCCTGAAATATTTTTTACGAACTTGTACTGGAAAATAGAAATGCAAATTTTAATCAATTAAACCTTTTATAAAACATATTCAAATTACATTTAACTTGAGTCTGGAATAACTGCACGAAAACACCATTTGGCGCCAATTGGTGGAGAACAACGCGTAAAAATTGATGTGCTACGGATTGCGATCCTCCAGGTAAATGTGTGGTACTTTCGCATTGCCAAGGAAAAGTTGAATGCATTGCAAACCTACAAAAGATGAATATGTTTCGATATAAATGGAGAAGAGTTGTAAATTTGAAGAATCTACTTAGAAATACAAGTTAGAATTTCTGGCAAAAATGGAGCTGCCATCGCCGGTTCCCTATGTATAAATGTAGCCAAAATAATAATCAATAATCCAACTTCTTCATCACTATATTCTTCAATCATTGATCCACATTCTGAACATCTAGCGCATATACAATCATCTCCAACGCGGGAAGAACTCTGTACGAAAATAATCAGTAAATTTAATTTGTGGAAGTTTAACTACATATACCGGTTTATTTTCAGCCTCAGAAGGTCCACCATTGCCAAAATCCTCTTCTAATTCATAAAATTCTCTTTCACTTTGTGGTGGCCATGATCCGGCAAACCGTGACCGAATATCGGGAATGGATTGTGAATCTACAGCGAATGGACCAACTTTTCGTAGCTTAGGCCTGGCCTTACCCGCATAACTTACATCTTTAGTTTCTCCATTTAGTTTATCAATTTTAGTACCATGATGATTCACAATTTTTAAATCATCGGAGAGAATATTAGTTGGCGATTCAAGCGCAACTTGTTTTATTAGTTTTCTTGGTGAAGCACCTCGACTGCTGGGGCTAGCCTCATCACGAGTACTTTCTGAAATATCTAAACTATCCTGTTTTAAATGACTGATATCGGGAATGTTTAAAACTTCCCGAACACGTTCAACAATTACAGACACACTTTCACCAATAGGCAAAAGCCTTTCCGGTGTTGGAAATTCTAGTTGGGAAATTGTTTTTGGCTTTGGCAAATCATCCATTGTAATATTGTCCGCACTTGGCATTGGTATAACACTCATTTTTGATAATGGCGATTCAGGGGAACCATACGTTTTTTCTAAACTTTTAAAAGATTTTTTAATTTTCGAATTCGAACGTGAATCATCAGTATTCGTTGAATTGGATGAGGATGTTCCGACTGGTGTACTAGCTGGCGTAGATTCAACAATCTTTTTCTGTCTCCCAAGAATTTTTGATTGTTGTAATTGTTGTTCAGGCCAAATACCTATACCACTACCACCATTAACCTTGCCATTACCATTTGTAGCTTGAACGGATATTGGTGGTTTTGTTATCAGTGGTTGCACTTCCTGTACTGGTCTCCCATCCGTAGAAATTTTTGGTTCTATGCCTTGTAAAGCACCAATAGCTTTCAAATGATTAGATGCTATATTAGCAAACATTTTTGATGTAGCCGCCATATCAGGTGATTTAACACGTTGCGTAATTGCAATATGCACATCAACAGGTGGATTGAGAACTGCCTTCTCTTTAGCCTCTGCAGTCATAATCATTGAAGGGGTAACCATCATTCGAACACCTTCTTGAACACTACATTTTGCAATTGCTGATTCAGCTATTTTTACTGTGGATTTCTGTACAGAGTCATTAGTTTTAGACCGTTGTACTTTCTTAAGGATTTCCTTTCTCTGTCAGTTATGTATAATTATAAAACTATCTAAGATAAAATATGTATAATTATAATATCACCTCATCATGATAATCAGCAGCCTTTAGAGTAGATAATGCAACTTGCGCAGTTGCTAAATTTGCTGTTGTGACATGAGTTCTATTACGTAGTATTTCTGGCTTCAGTGGCGTTGATATTTCATCAAAATGCATTGGGTCATCAAACGATCCCTATAAAATATTTAAAAAAATAATAATGTTGGTAAATTTATTCACGTAATTTACCGGAGCACTGCTACCATGCATTGTACTATCAGAAAAATCACTTTCGGGAATTGCTACCAGTTCTGATTCCGTGTCATCACCTTCTATACTGGAATCATGATATTTTCGAAAAGAGGGTTGACTTGCAGCTTTTGTTGGGAAAGTAGTAGACGATTGTATTTTACATCCACGTGATGCGGCACTAGTGCCATGACTTGTACCTTCAGATGGAAACATTGGACTTGGAGGTGGACTATCCTGACGATTATCATCTGGATCTGTCCCTAATGATGGTTGACTTGCATCTCTGGATCTACTAATCGGTTGAATATCCAAAATTGTACGAGTCGGTATACGTTTACATTGGTGAAATTGTGCCTTCAAACAGTTCAAAACAATTCGTACAGAACTATTCACATAAGCACTATACGGTGGTTGTGTATATTGATATTTATAGAGTACTACTAATATTGACATTAACCAATTTCTTCGAACATGTGCCTCCAAATGCCATAAAGAGTAATTATAAACTAAGTTTTGAAATGATTCAATGCTATTGTTGGAGGGATTTGGTGCAAAAAGAAGTACTTGTAAAACGGACGGTAATATTAACCAACCGATAAGATGATTTTGATCTAAAACTTGCGGAAGATTGCCAATAAATGCGTTGAATACCGCAGATATTCTGTTAAAAATGTAACTTAAAAATATTTAAAAACAGATTTAAAATTTTATGATTACCGTAATTTATTAGGTGTAACATGGAATGTTTTTTCAAGTTGGTTATGTCCAAGCAGAAGAAACAAATGCTTGAGTACGAGATTTTGAGTACGTGCCATTGGCTTTTCTTCGGACGGAAAAGCTTGATCAGTACGAGACATGAATTGCATTAATAGAAAAACTAACAAATGAATAGTTTCTTTATCGGATTCTTCCAAATCAATTATACGATGAATAATTCCAGATAAATCTTCATTGCCTCCAATAGAATGAATATGACCATCTAAAGCAAATAAAAAAAGTTTAATTAAATAACTAAAAATGCTCTCATAATTTTTTATAATATTTCGGGAAAAGTTTTCTTTTCACGTAATATGCTATTTCGGAAATGAAAATATATATTTTTTATTATATTTCTTTATGATAAATTATATCGATCTAGTCAAAATAGATCTTATATAATGAACTAGAGGAAAATAATTTAAAATGCACTGTGATAACTGTAATCATTAAGAAAAACTCTTCATAATTTACAGCTTATGAACAAAATATATATTTTTCGTCTCCAAATTAACATAACTTTTTAGTTCATTTGTCTTATTATTTTTTGTTATACAAAGTATTTTTCTTTAATAAATATTATTTTATGATAATCTATTTTTATTTAATTATATTCAAATGTTATTAAATCTAATTAATTCGTTTAATAACAAACACCAATCTACAGGCTGAAGAGATCTAATCACATTTTTGAAATTAATTAAAAATAATTTAATGTGTTTTTTCTTTATTACATTCTGTTTTTGTTGTGTTTTGTTAGCATGCTAGCTACATTGATATAAAAAAAATTATATTTCTAAACATTTAAATAATTAAATGATTATTTAGTTAAATAAGAAAGTAATATAGAACATACCACATTTTGAAGAATATTACTTTACATAGTCGAAGAGGAGAGGAATACTTTTTTTTTGGTAGGATGCAAAATAGAAAAGGACAGAGTTAACTAACATACACAGAAAATATAAGAAAGATAAAAAATAATAGCTAATCATATATACCAATTTAATAAAACAAATTAATATAAATATAGTCAAATTTGGTAATTCAATAATATAAAACATTTAAAATAATAAAAAAAAATTATTACCGTTTATTTGTTTTTATTTTTGGGAAATTGAAAATAATACTACCGGACGAACTAATGAGGATAGAGATAAATAATATGCAAAACTCATAATTATGCTCTAAGACAACTTGGAAACCCAGCAGAATTTCTTTTCCAATAAATAAATCTATTAAGATATTTAATTTTTATAGTAAAATATATTAAGTTTTTGTAACGCTGGCTGAATAAGTGAGAAATTCACTGAAATTATATCCGCACTGCAAACTCAAAGAACATTATACACTGGGACAATGATTTTTGAATTATGATATTATTTATTTCATTTAGTAAGTGAAAACTCGATAAAATTGCCCAAATTGATAAATATATAAATGTTTTGAATAATCGGCACGCGGTGCTTACTTCACCTCAATTTCGAGGAAGCATTTTGTTTTCATTAACCTTTTTCTCATATATTTTGTGATATTTCCAAGATATCGAAAACCTGTTAAAAATCAATTGCTTAAACAACTTCAGTTCTTCCAATATATATAAAAAGTTCAATTAGTTGAAGTGCGGATATAGATAAACTTACTTATAGAGAGAACACCGAGAAAATCGTTCTTTCCGACTCAAAAGATTCAAACATGAATCCGTAAAGAAATCGTAAAAATGTTTAATAGTATTTTAATCGTTTTCAAAAATCTGTGATAGTATTTTAATATCTATTACGTAACAGAAAGTAATAACTGATAATTATTTTAGAAATAATATTTCTTATGAGCTGTAAAGCAATTGTCGTAACATTGGAAATCAAAAAATATATTTTAATAAAATAGAAAAAGGAAAAATAAAAAAATAACTATCACAAATTTCTAATCATTTGGAAATAGTATTAAAATATTTTTTATAAATTTGTCTATTTTTGGGTAAATGTGAAACGTCTATAAAATCAAAAACAAAAAACGACTAATCTAATAAAAATAAACTTATAAATAACTAAAAAAATATATATTCAAAATATTGATATTTTATCATCATAAGGTCCAACATTCCGGAAGTTCAAATCCATTTTTTTAAGCACCTGAAAACATTGTTTTTTTTATATTTATTTATGTTATTAAAAGCAAAACTGAAAATTTTTTGCATTTGTTTTCGTTTTAAAAAAAATTGAATAATGTAAAATTATAATTAAAAATCACATCTAGATTAGGTGGATGGGAGCAATCCCACACCATTATATTATATAAAAAAAAAAAAATTTTTTTTCTTTTTTTTGTAATTTTCGTTTTAATACACTCATGCTCTACCACCTACCTGGTGCCCCTATATTTGAACAACCATCACCAGAAACTCCAGCCACCGCCATCCCTAAAGGAATTTTTTGTTGTTGAACAACAGTATTTTGTGAATGACTAAAAAATGATGTATTTGAGGAATTTAAATTTGGACTTCCAGGAATACCACCATATAATTGTTGGGATACTGATAACGGTAATGGTGATTTTGGTGGTGTTGGCGGTGGCTGTAGCATTGATGATATTTGAAGATTTTGTGGTTGTTGTTGTAGTAGTAGTTGTTGTTGATTCAGTTCTTGTAGTTGTGGTGAATTATTACTATTACTATTATTATTATTTATATTACTATAGTAATGAGTAACGATTTGGGGATTTAAATGACCATGATAGCAATTTTGCTGATTGGGATTTATATTATTAACATTACTATTTAAATTATTTGAATTAATAGAATTTATATTTGGTACTAATGTAGCACTGATTGGACAACTACTATTAACATTTGTTCCAGTACTAGATAAAAACTGACCCAAGCCAAAACGTGATGTTTTCCTTTTTAAAATTGGTGCTGATATCTGACGGCTGTAAACTTTCTCTTTTTCTAATAATATAAAAATTAAAAGAATTATAATTGTAATAATATATATATATATATATATATATATATTAATTACCAATTTTTGATTCTTGTCGTGGTATCATACTAGCAGGTGCAGACATTGTTCTTTTATATGGCCATTTTGTACCAAATGACGCACTTAATGTTTTAGCCATATTACCAGTTGTATCTGATTGACTTAGAGCCTCTCGTGCTTTATTAATTTTCATTGATAATATTTCTGATCCATTTTCTGAATTCCTTAAATCGCGTAAAAATGAAATATCACCACTTTTCTCAAGATTTAATTGTGCTTCAACGAATAATGTGTCAAAACGATTTAAAAAAAAATCCCATGTTAATACTCGTCGATCAGATAATGAATTATGTAATTGATATAATGATTGGAGAACTACAGGTCGATCCACAATAAATAGATCAAATTGTGATTCTAAGCAGAATAGAAGTGACCGAATTGCATAATCATGAATTGTACCCAAATATAATGTTGCACGTTGTGCTACATGAACATTTATATCATCCATACTGGCAATTAAATGACAAAATGCAGTTGCCAATGCTGTCTGAAGACCAACCTCTGATCGAAGAGGTGTTGAATCCATAAATCTAGTAATTACGGTCACTCGTTCAACTGCAGTAAATCGAACACGCCAATCAGGATCATGAAAATCTTCTTGAACAACACGCCAAAAAACATCAGATCCTAATGGTAATGTTATACAGTGTAAAAGTAATGGTACACCAACTTGACAAATATGAGAATGTTCTGCATTACATAGATCCCAAAGACTGTCAAATAATTATTAAAATAAACCGTATAATTATTTTTTAGTTTCAATATCACTCACTTCTTAATTAATAAATTCTCTTGACACCATATAAAAAATCCTCTTTGATCTCTGACAGCTTTAGTTAGTGCATCACCATGCAAAGCCATAACATTAAGGCATTGTAAAATATAGTATAGAATATCCGGTTTTTGAATTGTAGGTATTTCCTGTAAATAATATATTTTTTTATATTAATAAGAAACAAAAATGTTAAGACACAAACTTACTATTTTTTATTTCAAAATATATATATAAAATAAATATATTTATACTTACTGTCAATAATTGATGAATATATTGTAGAGTTTGTGGTAATGCATCTAAACTGAATTTAAATTTACCAACTGAGGTATGCCAAAAATCATCACCATTTTCAGTATCATCATCATTTTCATCAAATATACTTTCATTACGATCTGAATCTGTTATACCAATTAATTGAGGTTTTGCCACTTGTACAGTTGCAGTTGCTTTAACACATTAATTTAATCGTTAAGTTTAAGATTATAAAAAAAAGAAAACAAACAATTAGGTAATTACCGACATCAGCATCAGATAACGTAACTGATCGTGCAACAGCCGTAACGACTTTTTCTGATGGCATAATTGCAGCTAAATCTAATTGTTCTGATACTGTTTCGACAGTTGCTGTCATTATCTAAATTTTTTATTTTTTTTAAATCAAAATTTCATTTAAAATATGTGATATTTAGTTTTATATTAAATATAATAGTTTTCACTATTTTATTCTAATATAAAATAATATTAAAACACATTTTGAAAATTTAAAATCAAAAACTGAAACCAAAAAAAAAAAAAACTAAAAATTAAAATTAATAATTTAATAAATGTGCTACACCGATTAGATAAATTGTGAATTTATATTTACAATAAATAATAATAACAATAGTTAATAATGAAATTAAAATATTTACAACTATTTGAAATCAATATCTTAGTTATAAATGTTATCGGATTTTAAAGATCTTTATATTTTTAATATAAATCTTATAATTTTTTTTATAGCTTTAATTTTTATAAACACTAAAATCATGTGTGTTTACTAAATTCAATAATATTTTCCGATAGCATTTATAATATTTTTTTAAAAGTGAAATTTTGAAATATTTTATTTCACAAAAATTACATATAGTTTATTGTCAAAATGAAAATATTGAAGTATATTTGAAATTAACATATCATTTCATAATACTCCTATAATTTTAAAAAGAATAAGAAATAAGTATAATGAACGTTTAAACGACAGATAGTTAAGAATTATATAATATATAAATTTTTTTTTATACACACATACAAGATACTTTGAGCCGACAACATTGAAATTTTTAATTTTTGCTTTAGGAAAATATATATTTTTTTTTTTGCTTTAAAGTGTTATAAATATAAATTTAGTTTAAGATAAAGTGGAAAGTAATTTTGGTAGTATACAGCTAAATTTGTAGGAATTTTCCAAATAAAATAAAAATAATAATGAACTTATAACTAATTTATTACTAAAACATCAACTAATACAAAATTGTTATTTTTACTTTGACACTTTTAAGTTTCAGATTTTAAACACTATTTGTAAAGTGTTGTAGATGTGAAGTATAATATGTTCAAAGTAAATTACGAAAATTAATTTAATAGATTTTTTTTTTAAAATATTGTAAATTAGATTTAGTTATGAATAAAAACAAATCGACACTAATTTTGTTCATAGAAATACATAAAATACGGCTTCGCAAAACCACATAAGGCAATTTTTACTAAATTTTTCATATATTTTAAGAAACTTTATATAATTAACTGATTATCTAAAGAAAATAAATGGAGTCGTAAGCGATTTAAGAAGATAAACGGAGAGGTGAAATTTATTGTTCTAATAAATAATCAGTTATAGAAGTTAGCTTGACTAATTGAAAGTATGTCTACAATTGTAAACACATAATATAAATAACCTAGTTTGGCACTAATTTGTACACATTCGATTAATTTGTACACAGAATTGGTGACAGAAAAAGTGATAAAGTGAAAATTACTTATTTATAGGCATTTAGAAAAAGTAAAAATTCGGAAATTAGGTGTATGTAATAAGGATTCTTACATATAAAAATCTATACTTGAAAATCTATACTTGATATAATATATTGAAACATAAATGAAATTGATAACTAATTATTAAACTTATATTTTTTTTAATGCAGTCTATATATATTTTGTAAATATTTTGTAGATTTTACTTTGATATTGGTTAAATTTTTAAAATTTTCATTTTGACTCAATACTTGAAAAGAAAAACTCAACTTTATCGTAAAAAAATAAAAATGTTTTTTGAAATGACATTCAATATTTTGAAAAATTAAAAACAGAAGAATTTTGTACTGGCAAAAATCTTAATAAAATAGAAAATACATTTTTTTAAAAATCAATGCTTTTTCGATGGGGAGACAGAAACTTTAATAATGTTGAATTATAATCCAGTGATTTCGAACTGTATTGTTAGTGAAGATTACTTATTTTGCCGTCTATATATGATTTTATTGAGTTTATTTTTTAGAATTAGCTTTTAAAACTTTTCTCCAAATTATGTATACGATATATAAACATAAATGTTACGGAAAGTATATTTTCAATCACACTCTTCGGCTGAGTTAAAAAAAACAGGCTGTATATAAAAATCTTAGGTGAAGAAACATATATGAAAAACTTTACAACGATTTGTTGATATTTTTAAATAAAATTATATAATATTTACACATTATTGAATAGAAATGTTTTGCTTTTTATAACTTATCAGAAAAAGATACAATTAAGAAGTAGTATTAATTCGATACACTCAATTTTTCTTTACAGTGTGTCAATTTTCATTAAAAAATATTTCACTGTATCTAATAATAAAAATTCTGAATAGTAATTATAAAAAGCAATATCAAAAATCTAATTCACAATTACCAAAAAAAAAAATTATATTTTGTGTAAAATGAACTTGTCGTGTTATATGAATAATGGTGTGTTATCTACAACATATATTTACATTTAAAATAATTATATTTTTCAATTAATTAGTTTATTTTTTTTTTTAATTGAATTGAACTTCATTGGTTTTTTTTTAAACACAAAGTACCTCGTCTGTGGCATGAACATTTCGTGTTAAATCATTATCAAGAGAACGGGCCCGATCATTTGTCTAAAATATAATTAAATAATAGGATTTGCTCTTTTTTAACAAGTATTAATTTTTTTATTTTTTTTAAATTTTTTGAATTAACAAAATAATAAGGCAATAAAATAATTAATTTGTGACAAAATTAAAATGTTAATATTTTTAAACATTATTTTAAAATAGGTTTATGTTAATGTTAATATTTTTAAAATTTTATTCAGTTTTGATTATAAAATATTACAATCATTTATTTGAATATAATTCATTTTATATTTAAAATTATTTAATATAATTAAAAATTAAATTCCTAATTATACATACAGAACAAACATGGGGCATATGAACTAATACACCTCCAACAGAATGTGGTTCTGGTTGTGGTACTGCAACTGGAACAGGTCCTAGTAAAATTTTAACAGAATAAAAAAAAAAAATAAAAAAAAAAAATATAAATGAACAAAAAAAAAAATGTATAAAAATTAATAAAAATATTTAATTTCTTATTTAATATTAAAATTATTAATTTAAAACTATTTATAGTCAATACACTTATTTATATTTAATAAAATAAATATTACAAGCTATTTAATAGTCTAAAACTATGACAATAATCAAGAATCAGGGTTATAATAATATCACTCTTAAATAACAATTTAAGAGCATTCTCGCTGGAAATTCTATTCAATCAAATTAATATTCCAATAAACATTACGTTTTCTGTCGATAATATCTATTTTAGTTGCCAGTTGTGGTGGTCCCGTTAAGTTACTAAATTTCAAATTAATTTCTTTTGAACTTTTTAAAAAAAATTCAGCTCATTAATTCAGCAATTTATTGCTTTACTATAAACAAACGTCTAATCTAAGGCCTCGCAGAATAGGCCACATTTCGGCGTATGACTAATAGACCTGATGCAAATTAATATTGTATGATATTTCAGTACATAAAACTAAAATTTCCTAAAAAAGTGGCAAAAGACTTACAATTAATTATTTCCATTAACTCCCTTAACCATAATCCTTATCTCCATAATCCTAGTACACTCAATATGTTAAGTTCAAATACTCATTAGACTTTATAATAACCGTCCACTTGTAACCCAATTTCGTTCAACTTTATTGGTTTTTCGAAATTTTCCGCTGAATTCTGTTACGTTATTTGTTACTACTCCCTAATATAGTTTAAGTACAATCTTACAGATACAGTATTTGTTATATAAATAGTTTTCTTTACATTTTTTGATTAAGGTTTAGTTCTTCAACAACATGTTTAAATTTAGTAGTGAAATATTACAACCCTGATCTGAATTTTCTGAAAATAATAAAAAGTCATGCAGAAACTTTTATCGTTAAAGCCATGCTTTTATCTATATGTTATGTGATGAAATATGTCTTTTATTATTATACATAATAATGTGTTATATTTATGGGTGCAATTTTTGCCGATAGCCATACCACATTCACAAAAAAAAATTATTTTTTCTATTTGAATTTTTAGTGTAAATTATCGAAAATTGTGTGTGTTTGTGTTTATGCTTGTGTGTTTCACTATGAGGGTTGTTTTTAATGGAAAAAAATTGTGGTTTGTGCAAGCATTTAGAAAGAAATAATTATATTTTTATGGTAAGTTTAATAGGTTCGAAAAGAACAGCAAATTATCATTTATCAATGTTTTTTTTTTCCAAGAGATATTTTGTTAATTTTCAATCCTTCGAGAACTTTATTTTTCAAATACCAAAATAAAATTTTAAGTACGGAAAGACATTTTTATTGATATTTGGTAAAAGCATTGCTATTAAAAATGTAATTTAAGCTGTTAGACCTAATCACTGCAGCCATTCGACTTATTTTAATATCTCTTCTTCTTGGTTTAAAATTACTCGCTGATTAAGCCAGTACCTGGCGACCTTTTCAGTGGTATTTGCCACATTACCGTCCAGTTTGATTGCTACACTTATGTATTTTTACCTTCAGCGATTCATAGCTCCATAGTATAAATTTAAAAATTACGATTATTATTATATATGTACCGCGATTTCATTTTCATTTTCGAAGAATATACAACATAGCCTTTCAACACTTAGATCTAATTTATGTAGATGTTATCTGAGTTTGTAGTATCTTGTGAGGTAGCATACTTGCATAAACAACAATGTTTTACCTTAAAATCAGTAGTACTAAATTGTGATTTTAAATTTACGAGTATATAATATGTTAAAAATTAAAAATTAATTTAATCTACATTGCATAATAATATATTCGAGCATATTTTAAGGATTATAGTTTTAAGTTTATAAATTTAAAAATTACGATTATTATTTTTTTAGTAGATTTATTAAATTTTGTGTGTGTTTTTTTTTAAATAGAAGTTTAATATATAAAATTAAATATTTTTTTTTTTTTTAAATAAAATTATTTATTTATTAAAATTTATTTTATTAATTTATGTTGAATAATAATATGTATTAAAAAAAAAATTATTATCACCTGCCATAATAATAATTTTTCCAGTATCGTCTGGAAAAAATGGTACAGCTTTTTTGTTTTTGTTTTTTATTTAATTATTTTTTTTATATATTTTATTGTTTTATGTTTCAAGTGATTTTTAAACATTACACAGACAAAAAGAGATAGAAAACAGTTAAACAGTGAAGTAGAAAGAGAAAAAAAAAAGAAAAAAAAATATTAAGGAATATTTAATTTATTTATATTAATTTGAATTGTAAATGTTTTTTTTTTGTTGTTATTTCCAATATTTTTTAACATAAAAATATATAATTTTTTTTTATTGTGGAAATTACTAAACACATCTATGGGAAGTGAACAAATAATACGAGAACTGAACATTTAAAGATATTATAAGGTAAAAAGGAGAATTTTCTGGATTTATCTTAAGTTTTTTTTTGGTTTTGGAATATAGTGCTGCTAAATTGATTGTCTAATTCTAATTTTTTGTAAAATAAATACTTTTATATAATATTTACCAGCAAAACCACCTAAAGGACCTAGTGGTATTGGTAAGGGTGCCATTGATAAGGATACATCTCTTGATTTATCTTTATCATTTTCTGGTGGACTTTTTCTAGCTGATTTCTCTTCTTCGATTATTTCGACAATCGGTGGCTAAAAATTAAAAACATTGTTATCCTTAAAATATGCTCGAAAAGTTATTTGAAATTAAATTTAAAATTTTGAAAAGTCTAAATTACAGATTTATTAATTAATAATTAAATTCCTGAATATTGAAACACTTACATCTGGTGGTCGGACTGGATTCTGTGGTGCCATAAATTGTACAATTTTTGTGGATAATTGATGCCACATTATTGATGCTTCACAATAAGCACACTCACCAGCCTAAAATATAATTATTTATTTGTTTTAATTTAAAATATCTACAACAAAAATCAATTATACTTTAAGAGCACAAACGTGACTACTTAGACCAACTCTAGCCGCTGTTACCATACATTTTAACAGTCTGGAAACATTTTCACAAACTGTTGTATGGATTCCCATATGCTGTTCAATATCCTGTAATTCCATTTGTTTTAATAGTATATCAAGCATAAGGATACAGCATGTTAGATTATGCTCAGTATCAGTTGAAAATTCTGTATGACGATTTGTGGGTACTTCATCATCTGAAATTGCTGACGTATTTCCAGAATCATCTTCAACAACGGGTGCTAATTACGTAATCAGATTAAAATATATTTAATTAGTATATATTGCTATAGTATTACAGATTGAACTTCTTCTAGGTGGTGCCTGTAAACTATCTTTTTCTTTTGTTGGAGCTTTGTGACCTTTACTTTCTTTTTCTTTTAGTAGCTCATGTTGGACACCGTATTTCATAATACGAACACCATCACCTACAAATTTAGAAACAATTTTAGGTATATTTTTATATTTTAGGTTAACGCTGAAAAACATAGAATACCAAACATTGCAAATAACTGTGATAGCGGGATAAGAATTTCTAATTTCGTTAGAATTTGCAACCAATGTAGTGCTTGTTGCTGAACTTTAGCTGTTGTCTTTTCAAATCTAATTGCAACAAAATTATACATGGTTCTTGCATCAAATCCTAGTGGTGACATTTCTGGATCAAGTATTTTACTCAAAACTATTTTTAATTCTAGTAATTCTTTTTCACCAACATCATTGGTAATCGCTTCCATCCAATGTGGCATTACATAATCCCAAATTTCAGAAGTAATTACTTCATATGGTACCAAACAAATGAGACGTTGTAAGCCTTCTTTTAAATGACTTGTACGTGACGCTAAAGTTTCCCAATGACCACCTACTCGTGAAAATTCTGGTGGATGTGGTAACAGGCATGATATAAATGTGTTATAATTAATACGGCATATTTCCTTTAGCCACTGACAAACATGTTCAACTTTCAGTTTTTCAATCGTACTCTCAATTTGGCCAGCAGCATCATAACTATATGCTGTGACATGAAACCAATGAAACAACATACTTAATAATCTGCCTAAAATTTCTATTGGTGTGTCAGCATTTGGAGTGCAACGCCCAACTAATAACCAAATGCCATAACGGCCTAGTAATTGTCTTTCTTCTAACGAAATATTATCTTGCAATCCATTACCATTGCCATTTTTAGTTTCGCCACTACTACTGGACGATAAATCCTTACCAGTTGGCTCAAAACTGAGAGGCTTTGCCTCTCGCAATAAACTGATCACACTTTCCACCATGTATAATTGCATTTCCGGATCCATGCACCATGCAGGTGGTAGACTCCGATGAACTACATGGTCTCCCCCTCTTCGACTATTGTGACGATTTCCATGACACTGAACACAATACCGAATTGGATGATTGCCATTGTAGCTAGCACATTCAGTTGAAAAACATATAGAAAAGGCAGCTTTTTCTGTTGAACGGCAATTTTTATTCTCACACACCATAGAGACTTGTTGCATTGGATGCAAAATGTCTCCAAATGTTAAATTGGCATGTTCACGATGAATTTCATTAGCACACTCTATACAAAGGTAAATTGGTGGTGGACAATCTGGGGAATATGCAATACTAATACCATGATCAAAGCATACTTTTGCTGCTTCTGCATTACCCGCATTTGGACATTGTTCGCGTTGACATACAAATGGGACTAAGTCATCTTTTTTTTGGAAAAGTTACAACGTTAGGTAATTTAGAGATAAGTTAATATAATTTGTTTCTTACTTGTCAGCTTACAAAGTAGTCCACGGCGATCGAATAAATTAGGATCAAATGCTGGCCAATAATAGAATAATAATTTGGCAGCTGATGATCTTGATTGTGCTGTTCCATAAGCAATTACACAAAGTATATCTTTGGCAACATTATGTTTTAAAGTCATCAAACATTCCAATAGTTGACAGTGATGGGCTAAAAATGTAAATTGTTAATAATATTTATTTAAAATAGTACACAATTTTTTTTTACCAGGATTATTTGAATATTGAAATACCATCATTATAACTGACGAAACTGATTGGCAAGCTTGGCATTCTTGATCTTCAGAACTTTGTCTAGCTACAAAAAATGGAATTCAATTATTATAAATTCTTTTTTCTTCTTAATTTCTTTTGTTACTTACTAATAGTAAATGGTAAAATGTAATAGCAAAGTGCATTTATTACATCTTGATGTAAAGCAGGTGGTAAAACTGATATTGTAGAACTAGTGAGATATGGTAAATTATCAATTAAATCTTTATCCAAAAATGGTAAAATACAACAAAAACACTGTATTAAAGCTTTTCCAAAGTCTAAAAAATAAAAAAATATTTAATTATATTTTTAAACAATTTCAAATAATTTAATTTAGAATAATTTAACTTATTTGACCATATTGTATACATGGTGCAACATCTAGTAACATTGTTAATGCATTATATAAATTTCCATATTCCAAATTAGGATATGCTGACATTCGTGTTTGATCCATAGATGGATCTTTAATTAATTGATGTGGTGAATTTGGTACATCTTTAAGGACAGCTAAAAAATAGTTTTGATCTGATTAGAAAATTTAAAAAAAAACACATTAACTTTAACACATTACGGGCACATTTCCAAATAAATTTGTACATTAATAAACTTACTTAGAAGAGTTTGGGAAAAATATTTAATTGTATTTGCAATATCAACACCAGATGGTAATGGTAGAACATTGTGTAATAAACGCAAGTGGTATTCATGAAGGCAACGCAGTTTAGCCTGAACTAAAATAATACAAACAAACAAAAAAAAATGATAAAAATTAAATTAAATTTAAACAAATTATAATTCTGTTTAAAATATTAAAAAATTCTTCATATACGTACAGGCTGCTGCTCTTGTGCCCATATTTATGAGCTGAACTTTAAAGCTTCCTGTCATTTAAACGTTAATTTCCCTTTATCGTTCCACTTAGTCCTCACCTTTTTTCTTAAAATAACATCCTGTATACATAGAAAAAACAAACCCAATCCCAAAATAATAAAATTAAATATAATTTTTAATTATTCAAAAGGTTAGACATGATATTCTAATTAATTGTTCTTTTCTGTAATATGTCTAGTCTATAATTTATAATTTCCTTATATATTACATAACAAATAATGAATATAGTTCAAAATTTGCATGTCATTCATTCATAAAAATTATATTTAACATTCTAACACATAATGTCCATTTTCATTATTATTGAATTCAAGGACATGCGAACATAAAATATACGCAATGCAACAAGTGTTTACAATATAATAGTAATTTCTCTTTCATTTAACATTTAAAGGTACAATTCCTTTATCCTTATATTTAAATAACAGAATAATAAATAACCATAACCCAAATAATAAATTTTTCATTTGAAATAATATTGTATATATGTATGTATATATTTATATAGTATGAATAATCAGCTGTGAGTTTGTTATTGTTTTTATTATAGATATCGATTAAAGGAATTCCCCAATAATAATAATTGTAATATAAAAAAGAAAATCAGCTGATAAAATTTATTTCAGAAAAATAACTAGGTCGCATGTGCAAGTTTATTCATTTTGAAACATGATGGTGGATGCTGATATTAAAGAAAATTTTCATAGGTATATAGAATTTTCTAAAAAAACATTTTAGTATACCAAGATGGTGGGTGGATGAAAATTTTTCAATTAGAAAAAAATCTGATTTGTTATGTAACAAGTAATATTTTTTTTTTTTTCAGATAAATAATTAATATTTTTGATTTGTTACAGTAAATTTAAATTGCTTAAATCTCCATTAATTAATTTAGAATTAAGATAGTTACCTAAATAAATGTATTTTTCATAATTTAATAGAAAAAATTAAGGTTTTTTGTAATAATTTTCACTTTTAATTTTTACAATTTAACTTTTTATAATATGTTTTTCAATTTTTTTAACATATTTTATGAATTTATAATAAAATTATATGATTACAATATAAATCGCAAAATCGCAATATGTTATTTCTTAACAAAGACCAACACCCAAAAAAAAAATATTCAATAAAATTCACTTATAACTAAATAATTTGCAGTATTTTTTATGTGTTTTTTAATAAATTTTATAATTTTATTTATTAAATTATATTTAAAAGATATATATGTATATTATTTAAATAAAATTTTACCTTAATTAAAAATGTTTGTAATTTTTTTTTTATTGTATCCTTTATCAAATTTTTTCCATTACTATAGTGCAAGATGTCCGCCACTCGAATGTACAAAAAATCTGGATTTTTTGCAAAAATTAATGTTAAGTTGTCGACTATGCGTACATCTTTACATTATATTTCCAACATATGTGGTTTTTTTTTTTTTATTTTTGGTAAATATTACAAAACATTTTATGTACATTGTCGAGACTAAAAATCAATATTTCAGTACAATTGATAAGAAATTCCTTACACACAAAAATTAAATTGATGCCAGAGTACGTTTTATCAGCTGAGCAAGTCCAGATGTAAAATGTAGGTAAATAATATACACAAAAAATAAATGTAAACAAAAACATCAAAGTAGAATTAGCTGATAAGAGTTTGAGGATTTTATGGGAAGGGTATAAATGGTAGAAAACAAAAATATGGAAACTTGTTGAATGTTTATAATTTGTTTGTAAACATAAATAGAAAATTTAGAATATGCGCAATAAAAATACTATAAAACTAAGTTATTTTCTCCTTAAAAGCTATAGAAAGCTCTTGTCAGTTAAAATAATTTTGAATATATTTAAAATTTAAAATTGTCGATTAAATTAAAATGAATTAACTTCCTAAACATTAAAACTCAAGAGTGCATAATTTTTTGTAATTTACTTGAAATGCCAAATAAAATGACAAACGAAGTACATAAATCACCTGAAATATCATCTAAAAAAAAGTCTCACCTTGAGTATATTTAATAAATAAGAATATTTCATAAATCTTTAAAGTAGCACACGAGAAAATTTTATATCCTTTTAAAGAAACTGTGGCGTTTTTTTTTTAAAACAGTCACATCAATTTGAAGTATTTTTTTTTTCTGTATACATTTTTGTTACATGATAAAAATCAACTTGAACCATACTGAAATTGAAAATCGTGCAATTGATAGTGACACTAACTGAGAATTAAAAGAAAATAATTTGTTTATTAAAATACCGCAAAATCAACTTATATATGGAAAGTTTTTAAAATTAGTTACAAGTTTAAGAAAATTGAATTTTGACTTTCAGATAGCAGTCTAAATTTGAAAAAAAGAATGTTAATTTTAATTTATTATATAATATATACTGAAACTTTTACTAAATTTTCCAATTATAATCTCTACATTAAACTTTTATTCAACTAAATCTCAATCATGATGTTATATGTTATGGTGGATTTAACTTCTTAGAAAGACATTATTTATTTTTTTGGAATTTAATTCATTTTTATTATCGATAAATTTCATTTTATAAAAGATGCTTAACTCTTCTTTTGTTTTCCTTTTTTTTTTTGTTCTTAACACTTTTTGATTGAAGCGGCGCCTGAATGCCAAATTGCCATCTGCAATGTACAGACTTTCGATCAAACAAACCATATTTTTTTTTTTGTATAATATGAATTTTTAATAACCATTTCCACACCACAAATAATAAAAATCTTGGTCATATAGTGCTCATCATTCTTCATCAACTGTTTTCGCCAGCACAGAATAAGAAAAAAAAAAGAAGAAATTTAAAAAATCTGTTCGATGGTCGTAGATCAAGTTATTTTTTTCTACCAATTTTGTGTGCAGGTTCTAAACCACTTTTCCATAAATGGTAAGTAGCTGCATCAAGATTTTTTTCGTTTCTTTCATATATATGTTATATTAATCATAAACTAAGTATAAAACTTTAATAATTCTACGTTTTTAGTTGTGAGTGCGTAAAAGAAGTTATAAAATTATATATTGTATAGTAGAATATATGATATTATGTGCCTAAGGATATAGAGCAATTGCTTGAATGTAGTTTGTGATGTGAAAAAACATGTTTTTTTTTATTATTTAAAATTTTTGGTTGATAGTGACTAAATATTTCTTTACTTTTATCAATGAAGATTGAAATCTATTTTAAGGTGAACGGAAATAAAAATTGCAACTTATTGTAGTTTTGTTTTTCTTCTTTTAAAAATCTACAATAAACCAGAAATAATTTCGATATAATTTACATTTTATTGAATTTTCTGAATTGTGTCAATTTTTCCCAACAATCTTTCATTATTGGATTTTCTATAAGTTCTCAATCTAAAAGACAAAATTTATGTAAAAATGAAATAATTAATTCATATTCAATAAAAATTAATTCCGCCCTAATAAAATCTCGTTATTGTTTACCCCGCCTATTGACTTACAACCCCCACCCACTAACCAATTAATTGGAATGGATATTCATTTCATTATTGTACTTTTTATTTTGCAAAAAAAGTACAAAAAAAAAAATAATAGGAAATCATTTGAATAAATTAATTTTTATTTTTCTTAGATACGACAATTTTAACTTTTGAATAAATTATTTTTTGGTATTGTTAATCATATTTTTTTTTCTATGTTGATGAAAATGATTTTGTTTTGATATTTCTTTTCATTGTTTTATAAAGTTGATAAAAGCCTCAGAATCACAAACGTCTGTGTCGCCCAATAACGGTGAGAAAATATCTAGCCATTTTAATAAAATGTATGTAATTTGTATTATTTTGGCAGAGATTGTAATAATATAAGTTTTTTCATTTTTAATACATTATTTCTAAAAATCGAATTTTTTAACTAGAATACGAACTAAATTCCTTGTAGTAAACTAATTTTGATATATGAACTTGTGTGCTGCCAACAATAGTAAAAGATGGATTGTCAACAATTGGAAAAATTTTAATTGGAACACCACGTTCATGTAAATATAATTTTCAAGTAGTTTATTTGTATAAACGACTATTAACTTTAAAATCGTGAAACTGTCAGATGACAAGGAGTCTTCTGACAGTTAAGAGATACCTACGAGCCAAAGAGTGTCATCGGCTCGGATAACAGTAGATGATATCCTCCCCCTTTATAACATAAATTGAAACCGGAACTGTCTACAATTTAAATAATAATATTACAATATATAATCTTTTTTATTCAAAATTAAGAAATATTTTCTTTACTATAATATATCAGCAATTTTTTAAATATCTCAACAGCTTTTCTATAGCCTTTCAACATATTTCTAGATAATATTCTCTGTAACAGTAAAAATGCTTTTTTTTTTGTCAAATATATGCAGATTGGGACACCTAGCTAGCTTACTACAATGACTTTGTCACGGATCCCACCTACGACAGTTTCAATAAATATAATGACGATGATGACAATAAAAGCCTTTAGGGTATTTAATTCCATCGAAATGAACTTATTTAACATTCTTTGTTTTCACATGCTTTTAAATTATTTTGTGAGTTTAGTAGGACACAAAGAATTATTAATTTATTAAAATTTAAAACAATCGGAAAAGTTTTATGGTCGCGTGTATGAGTTTCTGTTTAAAAAAAATTGTGGAAAACAACGAAAAAAGTTTATAAACATGCGAAAATAAATTCATAATTTTTATTAAATTAAATTAGAATGTTTTTAGTGATAAAAAGGGTTAAACTTTAATAGTTGTTTTTGTTTAACATAATCCAAGGACTATAACATTAAGAATTAAAATAGACATAAACTTGTCCAGATTATTTTAATCAATTTTGATAAATTTTATATATAGTTACATTTTTTTCTTGTTATTAAATTCGAAAAAAACTAAGAAATTTTCAAAAAGTTTTTAAGCTATAAATAAAATAAAATAAATATAAATATTTCAATTCATTACAAATGCACACCTCCTTTATAACAGTTTTGATCTCATGAATATATAGGTAAACTTAGCGGTTATTTTTTTTATTAACATTTATTCAGTCTAGATTTTTCACAGGTTATTCATTTTCACCTTTATATAGTAGGGAAACAAAATAAAATAAAAAATTATTGGGTGGAAATTCTTAAGGCAAGGATTTTATTTTTTTTGGGGGTTTTTTGTCGTGCTAATGTGTTAAACGCCTGTTTGTCACAGTCTTCTTTTCGGAAAATATTCCCATAGGGCAAATAACAAATCAAAATTCCTATAAATATTTAATCGTATAATCATATTTTTTTTTGTGGTTTTGGTTTTGTGGAGCCAATTCAATCAAATTGAAAATACATTCTCAGCCTAAAACAAAAAAATCATAAATGTTAAATTAACATAAAAATTATATAAATAATTTTAGCCTTTGGTTGGCAGAATTTTGTCTATTCTTTTTTTCATTATTGTTATGAATATTATTGCTATTTGAATGGAAATGTTATGGAAAATATGAAAAATATTGTAAATTTACATTATTCTTAATATAATAAATTTGAATATTTATCATAAAATGTTGAAATATAATTAAGTCGAAACAATTTGTTTAATAAATTTTGAAAAATACAGCAGTATTAAGCTTCTAACACTGAAAGACTGACAGTGTAGTTCAGAAAATGATTGGCTATTAGCTACTTTATTAATGGCGGTCAATTTATTTTGAATTTGTCTGTGCTATTTTTGAATCTTAGCTTGCTGTAGAACTTGGGTAGTATATGTGAAATATATTTGAGACAAACATACTTAATTAAACATATTTTTCAGAATTAGAATCTGTTTTAAATATTTGGTCATTCAATTACAAAAATACAACTGAACAGTCAGTGCAATATTTCGCGCTCCAGTAATTGCTGCGCTAATTGGAATCACTATGAACATTTTTGTTTATAACCACATTTTTGTTTATTTTAAATTTCCTTAACATTATAATGGAGCTCTAAACTTAAACTTGATTTATCTCAGCTGCATATGTCTCTATTATTCGCTTTTAAATTCAGCATTCTAAACTCATACTATAGCTTTTAAACTATTAGTCATAATTGCTAATTACTGATATTAGCTTAAGTATTTTATTAATTGATTATCAAATAAACTTGTAAAAAACATTAAAAAGCAACAAACAAGTAAACGCAATCGTAAAGTAAAATTGTATAATTAAACGATAAAATAATTAAAATTTTTCTGTGAATTTTTCACAAAATTAAAAAAAAAAATTCATTAAAATTTTTTTTTTTTTGTGTTTAATTCATATTTCATTATGCATGCGAAAAAACATAACTTTTTATTACAATTATTATGTTTTTTGCTTATAAAATTTACTCACCGAAATTTAACAGAAATATTTTTTTAGATATTTACATTTCATTTGAAAGAAGGATAATAGCAATAATAAAAAATTGATATTGAATTGAAATTAAAATATAGGAAAAAACCATTTCAAAATAATCTATCTTTAAAAGCCTATAAAATAAAACGTTTTGTATAGATTTTTTTTTTTCATCATTTTTTTAATGTTTATTAAAAAGATTTCAATTTTCTTTATTATTTAATTTCGTAATTTGGTTTTTTTTTCTCACTGTTTGACTAGCAAAAATTTATTTAGTTGAATCATAAAAATGAAAATTATTTAATGATGATTAGATTCTTATATAAATGGAATTAAATAAATTGAATATCTACTAATAAATTGATTTTTTGTTTTGTGTAAAAAATTGTTTTTTGTGGTTAAATTTTAATTATGAAGTTTTTTCGTTGTTTTATTATTTTATTTATTATTTTTCTCTTTATGTTATTTTTCAGTGGATCGTGTTTAAATTTAAAACATTATGATTTGAAATTTAATATAATATTTGTTAATTTTAGTTACTGGATTACCTTTGCAACACTAAAACTTTGAGCTTATAGTGAATTGTATTGAACAGAAACTGCCACAAGTAATGCATTTTGGCCAAAATATGTTTTATTCAAATTATAATTATCTAAAACAACAAAATTGGAGCCATTTACGTTTTTTTGTTGTTTTGTAACTGTTCTGTAATGAAGATTTTCATTACAGAACAGTGAAATTATCTCTAAGAGAATAGACAATATTATTTCTAAGATTTTAAATTCTTGTCTAACCCTGACTCTCCTCTCAGTGCCTAAATGCTGATTGTACTCAACTGAAAATTAACTAATTTCGGAAAATTAATTATCTGGAGTTGGATGCAAATTACATAATTGGATATTTCCCAAGGCAGTGAGAAATAAAGTCGACCCAAAAGGCTACTCAAATTAGTTAATTTAAAATTTAAAAAAATTTGTTTTCCCAATTATTAGTTCCACCTATTTCAACTAGGTTTTAAAATTATATGATTTTATGAAAGATTTAACTGAGATTTGCCAGTAAACTCAGCGAAACTGCACATATTATTTAATACATTTATAAACTTTTTTAGTTTTTAAACCTCTAACATTCAATATTCAAATTACTTGTTATCATAATCTTATAATTTCGATTAGTCATAAATTTGTTATGTTCAACATAATTTCTTATAATATATTTACCGATAACATTACTTCTAAATATAAATTTGTTTTTTATTTTACATAACTGGATCACCTGTTTCAATTTATAACAAATATCCATGAAAAAGAAAATTATTTGTTTTAAAATATTTACGCGAGACATTTTGTCGTCCTAAATGGCCTGAAGCGTGTGGGCAGTTAAATCGGTAAACAAAATCTGCAAATAAATACGCACAGAATAATAACTGGTTCACTGCGTAAATATTCAAATTGATCATTTAAATGTTAAAATAAAAAATAATGTATAAATATTGTAATCATGTAGGAAGAATTTTGTGGCTAAATTTGCCGTGGGAAGTAGGTTTTCTTTTTGCTATAAAAATACTTATTTCAGAATTCTTAATATGATTCAATATGTTGCTGGAACTGATTTGAAATAGAAGACTTAAGTGAGCATTAATATCATTTATTATTAATGATAATATTTACGATTTTAGTTCTTGTTATGACGACATATCATTTAAATTTATGAATGAAATTTATTATTTCTGGGTATTAAGGAAAAGAGTTAAAGTATTAATGTTGTATTTCGAAAAAGTGCTGCAAAATAGATGAAACATTATTAGTTGTATCTAATGGAAAATTTTATTAGAAGTTAAAACTTGATGAATCTGAGCGAGATTATGGCGATATTAATGTTACAGGATATACATTCGGCTAAGTGTGTGTCTCATATTGCACCTATGAGCATAATTTTTGCAAAATAGAGATCTTTTAAGATTGATTTACGGGTCGAATCTCTTTATTTCGTATTCGAATCGGACCAAGAAAAAATTTATAAGACCGAATTGGGAATACGAATTGAACAGATAATACGACATAAACAACATACGAAAGAGTTTCGACCTGCATTTGAAAATTAGTAATACACTAGTCAAACTCTTTTTTGAGTATTGTAGCTCCTATGGAGGAAGAAGAGAAATATTTTATTCTATAATTCAACTAAAATCATAAATATTTCCTCCTTACACTAAAATAATAAATTATCGTCAATTCAAATCATTTCTCTATTCACTAAATCAGTATTGCTTCATTTCTTTCCTTGTATTCTTTTCACAAGAATTCCCTCCATCCATCCTTTTCATAGTCCTATTTTAAGATTTTGCTTTAAACATATGTAATGGATTCATAATTTTTAGCTCAATATGTCAATAATAAATTTGTTCAATTAATATTAATAATTAAAAAATACTAATTTTAAATGCTTATTGGAAATACCTTCATCAAAAACGTAACATTTAATTAGCATAACCAAAATTGGTGTCATTTTAATACATTACAATCTGATAAAAGACCCACCAAACACAGACCCTTCAAAATAAATTGAAATTAACAAAAATGATGTAAATGAAAAATTCACTACAGGTGGGTATAAATCTTATGTATATAATTTATTAAAACTTGAAATTTTTTTTAATTGAATTTACATATAACATAAAACATAACGAAGAAAAAAAAAATACAAAAAAACGTGATGACTTATTTTTAATTTATCCAAACAAAAAAAAACAAAATATCTAAATAGACATAATCACTAATAAGTTCACACAGAATAACAAAATCAAAATAATATTAAATAAAATAGAAATGTTTTAAAACAATAAAGATCATTAAAATTTTTATAATAATTTTTCTGATTAATTAAAATGCCCTTAACATTATATCCAATAATTTAAATTCAACTTTAAAAATCTTATTATAGAATCATAAAAAACCAATTAAATTTAAAAATTATTTAATGATTCTAATAAAACCAAAAAAAAAAAAAAAACGATCTGGTAATTTATGCTGGGAATATGATGCTTTATAGACAAAAAAAAATGTTTAAAACACGTAACAAATAAAAAATTCTAATTTAAGTTTTAAAACAAAAAAACTCAAAAAAAAAAATAGTTTTTTTTGTAATAATTCAGGTAGAACGTTTTGCACAACGGGTGTCTAATATGTTAAAAATTAATCACGCATGCGATACCACGAGACGTTTAACTACTTTAAAACCAAAAAAAAAAAAAAAAAAAGGTTTTTGCTTTGAGAAAAATACTAATAGAGAAAAGAGTGAACATCATTAATTCTAACCTAGTTGTACTATATGTTTTATGGACAGCAGCAGAAGCAAAAACAAAAAAAGTTAGATGACCACATAATTAAATCAAACGGTTATGCTCTTTTTTTATGGTGTTGATATCAATAGATTTTCGATGTTAAAGAAATTAGAAATTTTTATTAAATTTAAGTTATAAAAATAAAAATTATGTACAAGTGAAATATTTTTGTACTATTTCTCAGATCTTAAAGGAAATTGAATTTTGTGAGTTTACTATTTTTAATAAGCTAATGATATTTTACTCAAACTTCTGTAATAAATGATAAATCTATAACCTTTTTAATTAATTACTTTTATGTTTTTAAATCATAACTTTCTTGTAATTGAAATAAAGTGTAAAAGAATTATTAAGTGTTTCGATATCAATGCTTATTACAAATAGCAATATATTGGTTTTTATCGCACATTCGGTTGAGAGTTAAAACAATAATAACGATTTTTGTGAATATATAACGAGAAAATTTGAAAATAACACTAAAACACAGAAATTCTATCTTTTACATTAATATATTAAGAACTTTAAAAAAATTAAGTATAACCTTAATAGAAAATTACCAAAAATTTTTAACCACATTCACATTCCATCCAATTGATCTTTTATTCGCGCGTAATCTATGTAATGATTAAAGATTAAAGTAAAAGCATAATTTAGTGTTTTAGGCCAAATTAATGATTCATTTGATTCAGATTTAAAGATATAGTCGTCAATTTTTTCTATATTCCTCGAATGATACTTTATTGACGACTAATCTTTATTTATTCAACTCAAATTCAAGAATATAATCACAAAATTAATTCGATGGTCACTATTACTATTGATTTGTTTTGACGGTTCTATATTTTAATAAGATCTTAGAACACTTGCAGCAAAGCGAATTGATTTACTTTAGGTTGATTATTTCGTTAATCAACCTATAAGTAAATAAATTAATATGGTAATTAATCTGCTACAACGAAATTACTGTAAAATACTAAATAGATTGATTAAAATTCGGTGTCAAATCCATTTTCTTATTTTTCTGTTTAAAAATTAACGAATGATCATTAATTATTTTTCGGTAGCTTAAATACAAAACTATTTGTCATTAAAACCAAATTTAAAATTAATACTAAACAAAATTTTTTAACCTACTAAATACAAGAAGAAATTACATATTTGTAATTTTAATAATTCGTAATTATTTTCAAAAAATTTTATAATTACAAATAATTAATTAATCTGCTTTATTCTTTTGTTACAAACATTTTCATTTAATTATTAAATCAAATATTTTTCCCATCATATTTTCTTAAAAATTCACTACAATCTTTGACCTCCTACACTGGACAACATAATATCATCTATACAATAATTTTTTTTTTTTTTTATTAAATTAAAGCCTTTTCATAAAAATTTATTATTAGAATTTTATTGAATACAATTTATATGCAAAAAAAATCCTTGGTTGTCATTTGAGATATTTGCAACATCATAAAGAAATTTAATTATTCGCATGATGTCCACATTAAATCATGCTGTAAAATTTCAATAAGTAGCAAAAGAAAAATTCTTGTTGATTCTTTTATTAATATTGTGTTTTTTTTTTTGAAAAAATAAACTGCAATCATCATTATTACAAAATATAGGACGCCACTACTTTTGCTATATAATATAATATGATGCTGCGGTGCTGCCGCCTTCAATTTGATTCGTATTGAAATAATTTTCTGACTTTTTGTTTATAGTTATCCCATGCCTCCCATTTCGTTTTGAGAGTTTTTTTGTTTTTTTTAATATAAAACCAGACATAATTTTATAGAGCAACAATTTTTAATATTATAATATTATATATATTTTTTTTTTCCAATTCTTTCTTTTTACTTTCAACTTGCTGTGAATTTCTTATGGCTATATAACGCTCTGTAGGTTGTTTTAGGTATGGTATCTTATTAATTTAGTTCAATCATCCGTCAGGACAGAAAACCACAGCATTCAGTATATGAGGAATTGTCTGTAGCATCATAATATATAATAGAAGAGTTTAACAATATATATCTTCTTTAAATTTATGAATTTGAATGCAAATAACATAACCACCCCCTTTTTATTATATATATATACATACCAATATAAAAAAATTTATATACGTAAATATGAATTTGGGTTATTCTGAATGAATTTTGAATTTATGAGTTTAAAATTTATAAATGATCTTAAGCAATATTACTAATTTTTTTAAAGAATTTATGTCAAAATATTACCCGCCCCAACTGTGGGTCAGTATATATATTTCATTTACTAATTTGTATTTCTTTAAACTTTAATTTTCCATGTGACAGATTTCATTCCTTGTTGTTAAAGAATTTAGAAATTGTTTACTTGTGCACCAATCGAAATTTTTTACATATTTTAGTTGAATCGATTCTTTTTTGGAGAAAAGTGTAATGTTCTGGTAAAAAAAAAGTCCTCCCAAATGGCGCGATTCAACCAAAAGTCTCGTCTATACATCGAAGTATTGAATTTATTATGCAGTATCTTTGCTGGCTCATTTTAAATATAGTATTTAATCTAAGTACTTTAATTATGACGATTGGTGCAAAATTCAAATATTTTGTCAATTTTCATAGAATAAACTGGTGTAATTGTTTTTGTGAATTTTCACAGTTTTATTGAAGATAAAATGTTATATTTTTTTTATTCATTTTACATTTCGTTTTACTTTTACTTACATGCAAAAAATCGTGCAATTTTTATTTCGTGTTTTTTAATTTCGCATTTTTGTTTTTATTTTATTTAATTTTTTTTTTTATTATTTGCTATTTCTTCTTTAAATGAAAAACCCTTTTCCGAGCCAAATTAATGTTTTAACCAAGTTCATAAAGATTTTTTCTTTACACAACATTCTTTTGATGATGATGATGATCATAATGATGAGTACTTTACTCCAAAAAAAATCGAAAAAACAAAAATTAATTCGCATGGTGCACTTTTATTATTAAATGCATTTTCAGTGTAGAACTGAAATTCTTAAAGACCTCTACCCAATTCATCGTGATAGCAGTAAGGTTTAATTTTTTTTTTTTTTTTGTAGACTTCTTTTCTCTTGAATGAATTGGCAGAAAAATCATTTTGGATAAGCAAAACTTGCAGTAATAATAAAGACAAAAGTTTTGTATTTTATTTCTTTTAACATTTTATGATTTCTTTACTTTGCTGCGGTTCTGTGATTGCACTGACTTGACTTGGAAAGAATGCCAAATAACTTGTTCAAATTATTTGTATTTATATCTGGTTTTTTTTTTATTATTTTGTTAGAGTAAATCGTTTCATTTTGAGTACAATACCATATTTTTTTCTGTGGTTGTTTTTAGTATATAATTTCTTTTAATCCCTGTAATTTGCAAATTTTTTTTTTGGTGATTGGTATCGGTAACTGAATCTTTCGCAATGAATATGGATGAAGATTTGCATTTAAGTTACTTAATTTAAAAAAACAAATGTTTTTGTTAAGTTGTTAAAAAGGTTTTTTTTTTTTGAATTTGTCTTCAAATTTGGTTTATTGAATTTTAAAAAGAAAGGTAAATTCATTTAAAAAATTGGTATATAATTAAAAATTGAAGAGTATAAAGATATTTGGGATCAATGATTATGGAATTATATGCTTTTTTGTGAAATGAATTGGAATTTTTGATTGTCAGGCTAATATTTAATCAAAGAAATGAACAATTTTACAGAAAAGAGAAAAGGATTTACATTGTATCGCATAGTTACAAACCATGCTTTTAGAGCAGTTTTATGCAATATTAATGTTGATAAAATTAAGTTTGGAAAAACCTGGTAGACTATAATGGTTATTAGATTTATAAAAAGAATGAAATTATGCATGTTTTACAATAACTTCTACAATCAGTAAATTTATACTGAGTGCGGTTCAGATCAATTAATACTGTATATATAATAAATACTTCAATTTTATTTTTCATTAAAAAGAGTCCGTAACTTCATAGAGGTTGTCCGGCTCCTGAGAGTGACTACGATATTTGTTTCAAATCAAATATAATAGTTGTAAAACTAGAGCGACAAAATATATCAAATTAAATAAAATATTATCGACAAAATCGATGATGAGACGATGCTCGAATAGTGTTAACATATTTTTATCGGTTCGCGACCCATATCCCATATAAATATTTTTATCCGTTCGCCGTTCGCGACCCAGTTGAATCTATACCACAAGAACAGAGTTGGTAAACAGGATTTTGTTAAACTTTGATAATCGTGATGGACAGGATTAACACCTGGATGTCAATTAATTCGCAAGAAGAAACAAATTGCTAATAGAATTGTTCACATTTTGACTAGAAAAATTATAAGAATTTTTGATGCATTTGAGAAATAGACCACAAAAAGGTCAAAAAACTAATAAAATGGTATTCGTTAAAATAGAATTAATCTTTGCTGGGCCATGAGTTGTTAAATAATCGACGATAGAGAATAAAAATAAACAATATCTTTAATATTTTTTCGATATTTCAAAAATCATTTTTATTTATTAAAATAATATCAATTCACTTTTACTTCAATCTTTTTGACCTTCTTTTACATGCAACAGTAAAAATTCTTATCATCATGTGAAAATGATAAATCAGATTATAAAATTTTTTTTTTATTAAAAAGATTCATTTCTTGTGCGTGATTAAGATTTAGATCGTGCAATCATAAACAAAGCAAGAATGAATATATACAAACGTTTTACACAATAATAAGAAATTCAGAATTGCAGCATTGTTTGCATCACAGGCCTAAATTTCATTGTCAGTCTTCTTTCTGGACTTTATATATTATAATGTGGTGAAGGACAAGATTTAATAATGTAGAGAATTTCCTTTACAATATTGGCCTCTCTATCTAGTTTCTCATCATCATCACGACAAAGTTTATTTTTCAATTTTTGATCTAAATCACAACACAACTGCAATTATTAAACTCCTTGCATCTACGTCAGTATTGATTTATTGTATAGGATCACTACTTTTTTAGAATAATATTTCAGTTTGGTGTCTTTTTTTGTTTTGTCGTAGAGCAAGTGACTTAATATGTCGTCTATAAGATTAGCTCAGCGCCACACTGCAGATGTTTGCTTCCTCTTCAAATTTTTTTTTTTGTGTTATTTATATCGTTTCTATAAATAACATAGAACATTAAATACAAAATTCTAGTGAATCAATGTACAACTTGTTTCAACAATTATTCGTTTTTTTTTTTTTGTTCATCTGTATAGTCTAGTTTGTAGGCATTTTGTTGGAAGGAGCAACAAAATAAAAAAAAAAATTCAAATATTTTTCTTGCAAAAATAATTAACCATTTTAAAAAAAAAATTGTTTCATGGATAACTGAAAGACAATTGTCGTTGTTTTACTTGTCGCAAGTTACATTACAAAAGAATGTTTTATTTATATCTGTCTACAAATTTTTTCTAGAATAATTGTGTCTCTTCACGAGAAACAATTTTAGTCAAAGGAAGAAATTAGAGACAATTTTTGACTACATCAATGAATAGTATAGATTTTATCAATTTAAAAGTTTGTTTTTGGAAATTAAATGTTATCCTGTTACTAAAAAAAAAGGTAGACTTAATGATGTATGAGAAAAACAGTGGCCAGCTGAAACAGTTAAAGAAAATTGCTTCTCTTCATCTGAGATAATTATAGTTGGGCCTTTAATTTGATATAAAACCAACCACGAAAAATAATTTGGCCTTAAGGCTAAGAAATTATCCCCATGGAGAGTACAGATTACAGCTTACGCTTATCTACAGCTTCACGCAAAATTTCATAAATTTTATTTGGCTTAGAAACGGAAGAGATTACTTTTTTTTTGGTTTTTTTTTTTTTTTGGAAAATTTGTAAAAAGTGGAGAATGTTTAAAGTTTTAAAAAACTAGAATATTGTGGAATGTTTCAGATTTATAGAATTTGATTTTTTTTAATAAAAAAATTAAATTTTGTGGTTATCACAACTTTAATGACCAGTAATAATGGGGTCATAGTTGATTTATGGCCCTTCGTAAGCCGTCACCATATTGTACAATCGCCACATGAGGTTGTCGTTGCTGTGCTTTGTTAAGATTCATCGTTACTGGGCTTTGCATGCAAAATTAAATCTGGATTGTTCCATTGAGCTCATTAAATTTACTTTACAATTTTTTCAAAAATGTTATTTCAAAGTTTTTATTGAGTAAACCCGTCTTTAGTATCGAGCGTCCCCCTTTGTACCAATTTTTTTCAAAAAATGTACCCGACCATTTTTTATTAATCAAGTCAACTAAAGAAAAAAAAACTACACATGAGAGAAAAGGATTTACATTGTATGAGCAATAAAACGAACATTATTAATCGACTGATGCAGTTTTCCCGTCCAACAAATAATAAACGTTAATGGATTAAGTTTTGGAAATTAATATGTATCAACCAATATACTAAATCAAATTCAGAAATTATGTTTTATTTAAAACGATTCGCTATCATTTTTTTTTCGAAAACTGGCACTTAACGAATTTTTTCAATCGAATTATAAAACTAAGCTATTCGAAAAATTATATCTGACAGTTTAAAAACGAAAAGTACATTTTAATGCTCATAAAGTTTGTAAATTATTTAAACATCCTTTTTGAATAATAATTTAGAAATCAAAAATATTATTTTCCTTTTGCAGCGGTGTGGCTTATTAAAGGTTCTCACACACTATTTTATTATATCTAGAAAAAAAAAAACTTACAAACTTTAAAATATTTCTGTATTGAAGTTCCAGAATTGAAAGTATAAAATTATACAATATTTTTCGTTCTTATGTGTATAATTAATTAATAATTCGTACAAACGGATTACGAGTAAAAACAAAACAGAAGAAAATTATATAAGATTAATAACAATAAGGATGCTTTTATTTTGGAAATTTAATTTTTTTTTTGTACGGTCTTTTGACCTGTCTGGATAAAAACATTTTTTCAACCAGAAACTACAATTCAGGTTTTTAAAAATTCAATTCAAATTTACTCAATTTCCAGTTTCCGATTTAACATTTCAAAATAATGAAGCCAATAAAATTGAATCAAAATTTGATTGTTTTTATACACACTTTTTTATAGCAGAAATTATTGATTTTTATGTATTTTTGTAAAATTGTTTTTTTTTTTTTTTGTTCATTATACAAAAGACAAAGTCCTCATACGTTAAATAATTTAATATCTAATAAAATCTCCAATTACTTCTAAGTAGTTGATAAGTCTACCCTAATTTTGAAATAATTTTGTTGTAATTCAATTCATTTAATCGTCACAGGACAATTAAACCCGATAATGTGTTCATTTAAATTACTATCTTTTTGACGGTGTCCTTAAAAATACTTTAAAAAAAGGATATATTTGTGTTTGACAATTATTTAGTACTCGTATTTCAATGATTTTTATTATATTGTATATTTTTTGAAGGACTCAACTGAGTACTTTTTATTGAAGGACATTTTTATGTTTTCTTATAAGAGTTTTGATTTCGGAAAATCTGTAACATTCTAAACTTTTTTCGCAAACTGTAAAACAGCGTTAACCTTTTTTGGTCAGTGCTTTTTTTTGTAAACAGGCTTTGGTTTTGTGAACAGACTAGTATTATATTACAAAAGTTATGACACTAAAATAGTAATTTCGGATTGGCAAATTTTATATTAAAGAAAAACGGATTAAGTTATGAACTTTTCGTTGTATAATAGTTGGAAAATTTACCTACTTTTCTTTATGTATAAACCAAATTTTCTGTTAACTGAATCATCGTCATGACACGCCAAATTCATAAAATGTGATAATTTATAAATATTTACTTAGTATGACATAATAATTATGTGCAAATAATATTCGCTGCTTCAATATTTCTATTCAAATATACATATATAAATCCTACATCCTCGCGCACCCATTCACTTTCAATATTCACAAATATTTCAATTTCTGATGTACGAAAAAAATAACTTTCATTATTACACATATATTTCAATAAATTTAAAGACTGTATATATTTGCAATGTTTCAATTTTAAATTCAGCCTACAGGTGTCAGACTGCAAAAACCTACCGTAAATTTAATAACAAGAGAAAAAACAAAAATTAATAAATTTGCATAATTTTTAGATTCACTTAAATAAATACTCGTTTTTTTATTACCATATAAGAAATATTTGTATTCTTTAATATAGTAAGAAAATCATCATTTCAAAAATGTTGAATTATTTTTAATTGATTGGCAGAATGGCATCCAAAATAACAAGCCTTTTAATCAGTTTGATTTTTTCGTTAATATCAGAGTTCTGACTGCGCCTTGAAACAAAAAATAAATAAATATAATACTTGAAACTCATTAAAATAAAACTTTATGTCTAGTTTCTCAGTGTTTTATAAAACTACTGATGAGCTCGCCCATTTCTATCAAAACAATTTCCATATTTGTGTGATCAATTGTACTGTTTTTCATTTATAATATAGAAATTTAATTTTTATAAAATAGGGTAATATTAGAAATATTCGACAATTTATTAATTCTATAATAAATTTTTTTATTTATTTAATGCCCTTTTTGCCCTCTGAAATAACGTCCTAAAAGAAAAAGAAATATCACCCTAAAAAGTACAATAAAAAATGGGGCGATATTAGGTTTTCTATATTTAAGAGGTTTTATTTTATTTTGTTTCGGGATATTATTTCAAGACTTAAATTTGGGATCTTGTTTCATATTTATTTAGGAGGTTATGTCCATTAATTATGAGGCTTTATTTGAGTTTTTACTTATTACATAATATTACATAATGAAAAAAGCCAACACAGCGTAATTTTCCGAGGCTATTTGTATAATAGTGAAATTTTATTCCCGGGGCTATTCATATAATAGTTAAATTTTATTTTTCTATTTACCATTTCCGACTAAAAACTATGAAATGAAGATAAACTTAAAATTAAATTTAACTATTTAACACTGTCTTCCAGTCTATGTCACCTTTCATTAAATTTCACCACAATAATTTTTTTTTTGGAAAATTTAATATAGTAAAATATCATATATGTATATACAAAATAAAAAAACTAAATTCATTGTTTCAACACATTGCATAAAAAAAAAGCTCTAAAATCTTTAAATGAATTTCCACGGTTTCAGTGTCATTAGATATCAGATTTTTTTTTTATTCATATTGAAAAGTTAAATTTCCATTCCTTTTTTTTTTTTTTCTGTACTAAATGATTAATCGTTTCGTTTATAACTGATGATCATTAAAGACTACATATATAAAATACTAAAATCTTGCAAATCTTTTTTTAAGTTAACATTTAAAACTGGTGAAAAGAAGCTGGCAAGAAGATATATAAAATAGCAACAAAAAAAAAAAAAAATAGTTTTGATAAATCGGATGCAAAACTGGCTATAAAGAATTTTTAATTTTTCACAGAACATTTAAAGGTATAATGACTTTAAAATTGTTCTTCTTCTTTTTATATTCCATCAGCTCAGTTAAAGACAATGATGATGATGACGATAATGATGATAGTTTAAATATATATGAATGCATCTACCATTTAAGCAAAGTCATATTATTACAATAAAATTGGTTAAAAATATGTTTAGCCACAAAAAAAAAAAAAAAAAAAGTAAAAGACAAGGATAATGTTTAGAGTTGAAGATAAAAACTTCGTTTTTTTTTTTTTGGTTAAGTTGTTAAAGTTAGAAGTTTTTTTTTGTTTTGTTTTATTTCTGTCTGTGTTTGCCACCTCATCAGAGTTGATTTTGTCTGATTTTCTTATTAAACAAAAAGATTATTAAAATCTTTTATGTTGTGTCGTCGTTTCTTTTTTGTTTTGTTTTAGGAATTGTTGCAAAAAAAAAAAATGATTGAGGAAATATTTTATAGGCTATATATGACTTTGCTTAAATTTCTTTATTTTTTATTCTTTTGCTTGTATGTAACGCCTTTTTTATTCACCCATAGAAATCTAATCGTAATTAAATAAAATTATTATATGAATAAAATGTTTTATTAAATTTTCATGAATTTAAATACATACATAAATTTTTCTCTGGTTCTCATAAATTGTTTACGGTTTGTTTTCAACTGAAAGTTCAAACATAAATTTCTTTCATATTTTATGATATTTTTTCTATTTGTTAAATCCAAAATATTCTGCATGAGAAAAGTAACAATCAATATTATTGCTAACTAATTTAATATAATTCATAAATCTTTATTTATTAATATCATGTCGCCAACACTCTGATCTTTATTTTACAAAATATTTTGGTTCATAAAAATTCATTATTTTCGTATAACAATCAAAAAACAGTAGTGTGAAATTAAGTCTACAATAAATCAATTTGTCTTGCCAAACACGAAATTTTTCTACAACAACAATAATAATAACAACAAAAAATTAAATAAACTAAAATTGAAAAATCAAAAAAAATGAAATATGTTTTGCCTACAAATCATTTTTTATTGTCATCAAAAATGTTACAAAAACCATCAGAGTGAATTACATGTTTTTAAAATTGAATTATATGTAAAAAAAAAATTGAACAAACAAAAGTTTCACAAATTTACATAACGATTAGTAAAATAAACTTCTTAAGAATCTTAAATTTTGTACATAAACAATATTAACAAAAAAAAAATAAAAGTTCCTTCTCAAATCCATTGAACTTCTCATAACAAAAAATTGTTTCTTTCAATTTTTTTGTATATAGGGGAGAGTTACCTAAATCGCACCACAATTAATTACCAGTATGGTACTTATAAAAAGATTGACATTTTGTAATTAATTAAAATATTAATGTTGTTCCTAATTAGATTAGAATAACTATTTGTTTAGCAGATATTATTTAGTTTCCGAATACAATCAAACTTATGTGTCATTGTCAGCAATTGTCCCCCTATGTAGAATGAAGCTTCTGGTGTTCACGTGAAATTAAACTGTGAAAACATTAACATAACTAATTTTTGGTTATGTATATACATATATATATATATTTTTAAATAGTGTATTGTTAAAGTTTTAACGTATATATTGCTACGATGGCCATTAAAAATTCTTCCAACATAATTTTTATTCATAAAACATAATAATCACATTATTGAAATTTATATATACGGTATATATATTTTATTTATTTTAAAATAAACCACATTCATTTTTGTAAATTATGCGGCACAGTTGACTAAACAAATAATGGGAAAATATTGCAAATGTGGAATAATTAGCTAAAGTTAATAAGCGCATATTTTACTACTCTATTTAGTATGACGATAATAAGTCATCAACAACAGAAACAAAAATCTTTCCAAAGCCATATAAAATGTTGTTAAGTATAAAATGGAAATTATTTACTTGGAAGACATTAGTACTAAAGAATTTACTATTTTTATATATATTATACGGCCTTTCAATCAATGAAAGATTTACCAAAATTGATTTTACCAATATAACTATTTTTGGTTAAGATGACCAGAATATCCTTTTGCGGTAAAAAATCAAATTGACAGTAGAAATTTAAAACTGTAAGCGCAATTTAGATTTATGGTAATGTTTTTAAAAAAAAAATAATATATATTATATTTTCAAGTATTTTTCGATTAAAATTTTCAATATAAATAAATTGTTTTTACCCATAATGCGCTAATCACGCTTTATACAAATAGTGAAATATAGCATAATGTCGGAAATGTGAAGTCACAATTATATGTGATTGTGGACAGGTGGAAAATATCAAGATTGACAGATTACCATAAAAGTGAACTTGAAAAGCGCCACATTTTATTTAATGATTTTATTATTATTAATTGTAATGGTGGAGGTAGTATATTTGAAGGACAGTAAAGGAAATTGGTGAAATTTATTATTCGTATTCGAATAATGTATTTTCGAAAAGAAATCAACATAAAAAATAGAAAATATTTTTGTAAAAGAAATGTTTTTTAATTTACTCTACGTAAATTATTCAAATATGATGTGACTCTACACTATTCATTTATTATGGTAAATTACAATTTGTAAAAGTTTTCGACGAGATCGTGAATGTTTTTCAAGGATACCGAATTCTCGGAAAAATCTTAAAAATATCAAGGTTTCGTCTTAAAACTATATTACAAATTATATTTAATTTCAATTCAATTTCCAAATATATTTATTTATTATAGTTATACTTACACTTTTTAAAGTTTTTGCTGAAACCTTTTATCTTTCCAATACGTTTATTATGCTCATCAACATATAATTGCGAATCATGTCACTACATAAAAAAAAATGTTCTATGTAATAAAATGCTATTAAATTATCTGTTTGTTCATTAAACTTTTTTTTTTTTGCTTATTTAGAAATTTTCTTCAGCGTTTTTTTTTTTTTTTGACATTCAATAACATAACCCTAAACACCACCACAATTGCTTCCAACGCTAAGTACTTTTACCAAAGAAAACATGTACCTTTTTACTATGTTTAGATCTAAGAAATCCTATTACATTAATATATTTAAACAAAAAAAAAAAGATAAGGAGCATGTTCACTTTTTAAGTGCGTTAATTAACCGCATTAGTTGTTAAACCATTAGAGACGGATTAAATTTTTTCCTGTCGATTTAATATATTTTTTTTTCTATCTCTTGTTGTGAGAGTTTTTAAATTCTATTGACAATGATATTTTTTAACAAAAATATGATTATGTACAAGAGAAAAAAAAAATTAAATTAAAACATTTTTTTTTTATGTTGTAGGAAACTCGTATCTTTTTTTGTTAGTTTTAATTTTTTTTTGCGGTGATGACAAGAATCGTGGTTTTTTGTTTGTTATTTAGAATTATTCTTTCGTTAACATAAATTTATTAACCAAATACTGAGATGGTTTTTTTTTTATTTTAGTTTTTTTAATAGCTTTGAAGATTTGTAAATTTTTTTTTACAGTGTATTTAAGTTTAATTAAAATATTTTGAAGAAAACCGCAGGAAAAACTGACAGGGTAGGGTTAGAAATATAATTGCAGATAATTTTTTAAATGAAAATTACTATGGAAATCAGAAATTTTCTCATGAATCTATGAAAAATTAAAATTAAAAATCACTTAGATTGTGTAAAGTAAGATAATGTTGTACTATACACTAAATAATTTAGTATTTTCGGTTACAAATTAATTTTTTAGCCGACCAATTGAAAATGCTGTACATGTTAAATTTTAAGTATGGTAGTATATGAAGACTAGCTCAAACATTATCAAACAACAAATGAATTCAAAGTCTTTTTTTTTATTAAAATTTAAGATTTTTTACAAAACTTTATCATATAAAATTAGGAGTTATGTAAGTATGGGTGAATTTATAATAATGCTATTAACACTGAAAATGAAGAAGACTGTAAGTAAAGAACCACTCACTGTTCTTTACTATCGTCCACATATGGACAAAGTTTCCTATAAAGTATTCGCTTATACAATAGACTAGGCCGATCACATATTACTAAAAATAAAAAGGGTGTATACAGTCTTAGGGTAAATTAAAATAATTTTCGAATCACTGGATACTTTATTCATTATTTTAGTGCTCTACTGTCCGAAATTACGATAATTACTACCCAATTTCAACCCTGGAAGAAAAACGACACAACCAAATAAAGGATAAGACATTTTATTCCTTAAACAAGTCATTAATTTTATTAGCGCACAATAAAAAAACTTTTTAATTGTATTATAAAAATATTTATTTAATTTTTTTTTTTTGTGGAAAATCTAAAAGTATCTTAATTATCTTAAGTTAAATTTGCGGTTAGTCTTTATTATTATGAGTTTAAAATATCGTTTTTGATAAATAAATGATTTTCATTTAAGATAAAACTTATTCAATCAATTTTTTTTTTTGTTTTGTTGCAACCATTACAATGTTTTAAAAACTACTGCACATTAAACTAGGATATGAAATTCAAATAAAAAATTATGATCACGATAATGTATACATAGTTTTTGCTCTCATATTTCTTTTACAAAACAAAATAAAAACATGATTACATTATTCGTAAATAAAAGTGAAAAAAAAATATTAAAAACCGAGCATAAAGTTTTCATGTCGATATTGTGATTTATTATTTTTAATATAAAGTCAATTTAAAATATCCTTTTTTTTTTGTTTATTTATTTGTTTAGTTAGTGTGTATTAACAATAAAGAATGGCAGTCGAGATTTAACTAAAAACAAAACATGAGATTTTTCCAAATAGATAAAACATATTTTAATGTTTTCTATTATATATACATTTTTTTGGACAGTTTTAAAGTATTGAAAAGTATATGTTATAAAAAGATAATTTATTGTCGGAAAATGTAATTAAACAAAAGGAAAAGTCTGATAAGAAAAGTTTTTAATATAGTTTTTTTAAAAATAATTTCTTCTATAAATAGAAATTATTAATGCATATTACAGAAATCTTCATTACTGAGAAGTGTCGAGTAACTACGATGTGTTTTGTGGTAGTATTGCCCTAATTTAAATAATTATTTTTAATGAAAATATTCAATGTTTCAATAATATATTATAATTTTTCATTCCCATAACCAAATTGAATAAAATTGTGTTTAATCTAAATCAATTTTACAAAGACATTTTTCCAACTAAATTCATAAAATTTTCCAAGACTTTGTTTTCCCCCGGAAAAACTTAAACTTAATTTTTTTTGTTCTCATAATTTTGTATAAAAACACCCTCATTGCGACGTTTTAACCTGATATTATTTCAACAACCATAATATAAACGTGTAACAATTTGTAAATTATAATTCAATCATTTAAAATCAATTTTTTTTTACCTTTCATATAATTGCATAATTATAATTTTTATGAAATTTTCAAATATTTTTTACTTTATCTTTATAAAATAAAGCAATAAACATATTTAAAAAAAAAAAATATATGATCGATAAAAATTGTTGTGACTATTATAAAATATAGAAACATCGCATATGTGTAACAATTATTGTCTTAGGGATCATAACATTGGAAAATTGCAAACAGGTGTTTCACCAGGTATAAAACTTATAAATTTTGCAGTTTAATATTTTATGTTTTTGCTTTATTTTTGTGTAAATTGTAAAACATTATTTATGTTTTATTATAAATATTCATGTTTAGTATAATATAAATAATAATAAAAATATTAAATTAATGGTGTTGTTGTTTTTTTTTTTTGTAAAATAATATGATTCAATTTATTTAGAAATCGTTGTACCGGGTAATATGGGAAAATTGGTTAATAGAATTAAAAATAATAATTTCTGGTTGTAATTAAAGATTATGAAGTATTATTTTAGTGGTATTAACACATATATTTTTTTTGTTTATTATGGTAAGATCAAGATTATAACATTTGAATTAGACTTATTTAAATTTTCTTTAAAATATTATTACTTTTGGAATGTAAATTATAGAGTAGTCTCGATTTTATTTTTAAAAAATATTTTAGAGTCAATAAATATTCCTTCGACTAAATGTTGTCGATCAGTTTCTATCAAAAAATTTATTAATAACTTAAGTAAACGTCATGCAATCATTTTATGAAACATAATGATCATATGAAACAAAAATTAACTGAGAAATCTCTGTTTCGCCTAATATTGAAAGAAACTCCAAATTTATTTAACCATCCGATTTGTTCAACTATTTAAACTAACCAACGTTTAAAAGAGGACTACGAGAACCGAATGGCAATTGACAAGTTAATTGGGTCTTGTAAACATTTTAATAAATCAATTTCCATCGCCATTTATTTTCTAGATTAATAGCAACGTATAACCCTAATATTAGTTATTCTCATCGCTGACCCTAATTTTCTAACTAATTATATTTAAATTTTCTATTTTACTCCATTTATGAGGAAAAATGATAAGTTGATTTCTCTTAAACGATTTTTGTGAAGTATTAAATAATGATAATAAGTATTTTCTATCGAAATTAAGGTACCCTGTAATTTGTAATCAATATTTCAATTTTTCGCATCATAAAAAATTCAAATTTTTAAAAATCTTATAAATTATTCTTAAATAATAATAAAAAAAATGATTAAGATACCATAAAGAATAAAAAAATCAATCTATTATCTGTGCTTATATTGATTACTGACGTTCATACATCATCACGTCGTCAATAAAATAGTAAAATAGATTTATGAAAATTTAAATATAATAATAAAATTGAAACAATAATAATTTTACAATAACATATAACAATAATAATAATTTAAAAATATTATTTAATGGTAAGGAAAAAAAATTTAGTATTCATCAGTCAAAATATCATTGATTGCTCAAAGAAGAAAATCAAGTGGAAATGATCAATTATTTGCCATCAAAAGTAATCGAACCGCTTGCATTTATGCACCAAGAAAATATTAAGATTTTTATTTATTTATTTTTTTGCAATTACATATCACACATAAAGTATCTTTAAGATATAATCAATCTTTCAGTATAATAGTTTGATACACTTGAATATATCATTTTTTTTTTTCAAATTTTTTCGTTTATCTGATTTCAATTTTCCATGAAAATATTTTTTGTATTTTTTTTGATTTAAATTTTTTTATGTTGTCTGGTATTTTATTTTTTTTTCTGATTTTACTTGTAAACTTTTTCGTATGAGCAATGTAATAAATTATGCAATTTTCATATTGGAACTAATTCAATTAAACTTATGAGATTATTTATGAAACATTTAAGAATTGTATATAATATTAATTTGATTGATCACAATTTATAGATTTTAAATGAGAAAATTCATTTCGGAAATAATAAAAATATAATTCTTTATAATAAAAAAAAAAACATTAATATTTATAGTGAAATTAATATTTTAATATAATTATTTTCTCAATCTTTCCACTTTAATAATTCAATAATTTAGTTGTTGTTGTTGTGCAATTAAAATTATGATTTTATGATTTAAGGAAAGTCAACGAATTTTCGGTTTTTTTGTTTTTTGTGTGTAGGTTTTTCTTTGGTTTAATTTTCACAGATTTTGTTGGATAATTTTGTTGAAAAACAAAAAAAAAAAAATTATTTCTCACGTTCGTAATTCGAACTGATTAAAATGATAAATTTAATTAATTTATGTTTTCTTTATTTTTTTTTTATTTTTTGTGTACTTGTTGAACCAGTTAATAATTTCAATAAATTTTCTCAAGATTAAATTTATAATTTTATGGAAAACTATAATTTTTTTTTTACAATTTCATTGAAAAATCATTTCCATTTTTATGGTATTTTTTTAGCGATTTATTGAGATAATTTAGTCTGACAGTGGATATAATTACAGGTAATAAAGTAAAGTAAATTCAGTAAAGTTTACTTGTACCAAGGCTTTTTCTTGCCAATTGTATAACATCTTTCAACAAATAATATAAATTACTGTGCTTAATATTGTTATTGATATTTCAAAAATTTAATGCTCCACTTCATCCAAAAAATAAAATACATAAAAGGGGACAACCACCTAAATCGTATCTTTTTCCAGTATTTTTGTGCAGAAATACTTTATAACGAGTTTATATTTTGTAATAAATTTAAATTTTGACGTTTAAAAACACTAATTTTTATCATTTTCAAATAATAGAATTTAGTAAATTGATTTTTTAAATCATACCATCCAAAAATTTAATATTTTGAATACTCAGCTATGTACAATATAGGATAATTACTAGCACACAATGAAACAATTTAAATCACTAGACTCAAGTTAAAATTTAGTACAATAAATATTTAATTATACGGCGTTTTAATGTAAAACAGTGGACGGTGTAAAATATAAAAAAAAACTAAATTTTTACTTAAATTTAACTTAAAAAAATCATAGGATATTTCGGATCTCATTATGAGATATTTAAAAATTTAAAATGATGATAATAAAGTTGGTATCACCAAAGAATATCTACATGTTTCGGCAAATCCTCCCAATACATTAATTGTTTTTTTTTTTGGATTATGACATTCAGATTTATTTAATATTATTTTTGAAAGAATTTCACTTAAAAGTCACTTCAAAGAGATAAGAAATTAAGTTTAATTTGAACCCTTTTTTTTTTTAAAAAAAATTTTCATTGATGTCGGAAGTAAGAATTTAATTTTTCAATAATACAAAATTCAAATTAAATAAATAAATCAATAAAATATTTTTATTTTTCGAAAATTCAATTACGATAAGAATATTTTTTATTTTTTTTTTTAACTTTCGATAAGAAATTTTTATTTGTATTTTCGGCATTCGTTATACCAAAAATCAATCGCACCTTTAATTGTATCTTAAATTGGACATCAAAATAATATTTATACTACATATTGATAAAAAAAAAAAATATTCAAGAATTTTTAATAAGAAAATCGTGAGAAATTTAAATATTATTGAATTAAATTTACATTTTACTATATTTACTAATTTTTTTTTTTTATATACTCATTCTGTGTGTCTCATCTTTTCAATAAATTTTTATAGAAATTTATGGTTTAGATTTGAATAAATGATAACAATTTTAAAATAAGAAATTTTTCAATATCATTTCAGCTGCTACAGAATAGATTTTAATCAAAACTATATTTCTATCACTGACCATAAATGATTTTTATTTAATAAAAAAATTTATTTAGAAAATTTATAAAACTATCTTTTTAAATTATTTTATTTTTAATCACGAATTAAATAATGTCATTTACTAAATAAAAAACACATTTTAGAATTTCTATTCGTCCTGATTGTAATTATGTGAATTTTCATTTTATCTGATATAAAATCTCAAAATTTTCAAAATCAAAGTAAAAGTAAAAGTGAAATGTGTGAAGTATTATTAAGACAAACATAGAAAAAATTATGGTTTTTTTTTTTATGTCACAGTTTAAGGACATTATCATATTTTATCCTGTTGAATTGGTCACGATTTCTGGATTATTTATTATTATTCTATTTTTTTTCAAAAGAAAAGAGAGAGGAAAATGAAAAATCAATGAGGATATAAAAAAAATTTTTTTTTTTTTTTGCTGTTGTTACCAATTCGTGTCATCAGCAGAAAATTTAATTTGAAATATATTAAAGAAGCATCACAGAAGGTGGTTTTTTTTTTGTGATATTTGAATTAAAAGGATATATTAAAGTAAATTTTTTTGTTTGTCGTTGATATATTGTCACTTTTAAAAGTGCCACTTAAAAAAAAAGTCTATTTTTTTTTTATTTATATGTCTTTTATTCCAAGGATGTCACATTTCATTTTCTTAAGATTTCAAGATTATGGCATTGACAGAATTTTTAACATATTTTTATTTTACTACCAAATAGAATATTCTATTTGTGAAAATTCAACAGAAAATTTTAAAGGAAATTTTTCTTTTGATTTTATAGTCAATTTTTATTTGAAAGTTTTTATAGAAAATATTGCAAATTTATGTAAGCTAATTTTAATTTTATACAATTAATTTATTATGCAAAAATTTGTCTGCAATATAACAATATATCTTCTATTTTACTTAAATAGTATTATTACTCCTACAGCGAGTGAAGAACCTTACTCTCCGTAAAGGGTTTCATTGGAATTTGGAACTAATTTTATATAAATTCCGCAACATAAAGCTGTTTACAGTGAAGAAACTTTAATTGCAATAATTTAATTATTTTCTTAATGGTAAATTTGCATTTAGCAAATAGGCTCAGCGGTGAGCTTTTTTCCGAGTATAAAATAAGATTTTATTGTAGTTTTATTACTGGTCCACTTTTAAAGCTGAGTAAACAACTATGCCTGGAAGCAAACGCAGTACTTATCGCAATTCAGCTTAATTACACTACAACTAAACCACCACTATTTAAATACTTTATTTAAATAAATGTTATAAAAGTCCATAAAATTGTTGATTAATTAATTTTCTTTATTTGTAAAAGCAAAAAAGAAAAAAAGGCACAAGGTGTTAATATAAATTTTATTTAACTAATCATTAAATTTAATTATCGCAATCAATAATAAAGCAAAAAAAAAAAAAGAAATAGTTAAAAAAACGATCTAATTTTTGATTTTAATTATATATAAACAAGAAAGTCATTTACAATCACACTCATCGTAAAAAAAAAAATCACCGTCCCATTACACGCGTTCTTCTGTCTCAATAAGCCTATTCCGGAATTGAAATTAGCAATAAAACTCGATAAACCTGCCACTGGTATAGTAAAAAAAAGTTTTACTCTTGTCTATTATATACCTGTGAGATTAAACTATTAAAATTGCTTTTATTTTTTTGCACTACTTTTTTTTTTTTAATGGTACACTTTTATTATTGAAGCACACAAACAAATGTTGTGTGAATGCGATTAAATTGATTTTAATGGCTACTAAATAGACATTTTATAGTTTTACAAAAAAAAAAAAAGATAATATCAATTAAGGTGCGTTTAGATTTGAAAATAATATAAAAATAAAAACGAAGCTATCATTATCACACCAGGCAATAATGTGGTTTGGAAATTAAATTTTGTAATTTTTATATTAGTAAATTTTATATGTAATTTAATCATTTTAAGGTTTTTAATTACGTAAAACATTGATATAACATGAGTAATTAAAATTAATTTTGGTAATTAAAAGTTTATTAACAAATAAAATTATAATTTTATTTTGGTATAAATTTATAATAACCAAAAAAAAAACAGAAAAATTACATAACTAATAATAACGTTTATCTTGGAAAGAAATTTGCAATATTTTCATTTTGAAGAATTTTCATAATATTTTTAATGGAACATAAATAATCTGACTTAGCCAATAATTGGTCATAATATAAAATAAGATCAGTACAATTTCATGATAGTTTTGATTGATTGTGAACTACAAGCACTGTGAATATAAAATATATGTTAATTAGGTGTTAATAATTATAAATATTCTTAATGATATTAGCAGATGAAAATATAGGTCTAAACATAAAGAATTTGAAATTACTTTAGAAAAGTTTATATGACATCTGACATGAATTGTAATTGAATAAAACTTATTATGTACTGTAAAAAAGGTTTTTATGTTTTTATTATGAAAAGTTACAGCCTTAGTCATAGTACACCGATGACTGAAATTCTACTGATGACTGACAAAGTAAATGATTTGTCACTTTCCTTGCAAATAGTACAAAAAAATGTTGTTCGTTGAAATTAGTCCAAAAGTTTAAGGGAAGGGTTGAATATTCCGCTCTTACGTACGGCTTTAAATGTAATGTGTAGTATGAAATAGATTTTAACAACAAAAATCAATTAGCTCTTATCAATATACTATATAAATAGTTTTTAGATAAACTATTGTTGATGATATAGGTGGTCATAAATCTTAATACTCTCGTTGTATAATTTTATTCATTCCATACTTAAAATATTATACTTATTATATATTTAATTCCAGATCGAAAAAGATCTCTTTTATATTAAGTAGATTATTATTCGTTCAAGTTCTTTTAAATCACATTCGGTCATAATGATGACGTTTGGTAATTTAAATCGTTAAAATTTCCACTAAATCAATCCAGGTGGGGTTTAACATAAACATCTGTTTAATTTGATTTAATCTTTATATTATCCTTAATTTATATACCAACAAATAATTAATTGGCATAACCTCCTTAGTAATATATACTATAATTACAATCATTTTAATACCAACCCTTTTTAAATTAAAAAAAAACCACTAAATTCATTACGTATAATCTGGCAAATTCATCTGACAATTAACATTTCAATTTATCGAAAAGAAATCACCCAGAAGGAACAATTTCCAGCTTTTCATATTATATTGTAATCACCTGTGTCCGGTCTTTTGGCTAAACTAGAATTTAATTTAAATTTCGCCCCAAAGAAGTTTTTTTTTTATTCCCTAAAATTGATTTTTCAATAAATTGAAAGACCATCGGGGGAAAAAAGGTCATTTTTTTTGTTTGTTATTTCGCTAATTCCAAATTTTCGATAACTCAATCAATGAATTTTTTTTTTTCGTATTACTCCAATTTATTTTCAATTTTGTTGTTGGTTTTTTTCATTTTAAAGTCTTTTGTCACATAATTTAAGCATGAATGAATGAATTCAGGATGGTTTTTAATAGTAATTTTTTGGTATTCATCCGGTGTAGAGTAGCAAAAAAACAAAAAAAAAGAATCAGATTCAAAATCAATGCTCATTGAATGATCATGCTAAATCGCAGTTAATTTGCCGAAATAAATCGAAATGATGAAAAAATTAATGTCTTCCGTTCCGCAACTTTTGCCAACTGATAATATTGAATAAGTAAGAAAAAAAAAACAACAACAAAAAAATGTTAAATGTATTTAAAAATTTATGTTGATCGGTTTGGGTGTTCTGGATCATCAAAATCATGAAAAGTTCACATTGGGAATATTATTAAAAATACATATTTATTGCAAGTTTTTGACATATTTCATAATTGAATGCTTTTTTGATTGTGAACAATATTTTAATTGTTTAGAGTTCACATGGAAATTAATCATAAACAATTTAAGATTCAGTAGCAAAATGATGACACAATTATTATTAAAAATAATTGATTTGGAAGTCTAGAAGTTCTTTAATCTTTTTCGGAGGAGAAATGCCGGAGGATTGTTCTTGTTTTGGGATTAGAAAAGAAATATAAAATGTTAGTTAGTTTTTTGAATTTGTGAAAATTTTTATAGCATAAAATAATTCGCTAATTTCTCTTTGCTAGCGTAAACTCTATTATTTGTTATATTTGCCGAAAATATTTATCTCTTAATACAACTTACGTACGGAAATTGCTGAAACATTAATCTTATGCTTCAAATAACAAAATTATAATATTTTACGAGAAACTTTCAAATTTTGAAAGTAAAATATTAAAAATTAATTCCATAAAGCATATAAACTAAAAATCCAATCCAATTAAACTGTATAAACTTTTAAATAAAATTGATTTGATTTAAAACTGAAATAAATTTAATTTTTACGTGTTTTTTATTTTATTAAATTTTATATTTTTACAATCTTTTTATTATCACATAAATTAAATGAACTTCTTTTAAACATAAGTCAAAATTCTTCATATATCTATATATGAGCTGAACTATATATGCCAATAATATTGATATTAGAGTAAATCTGAGAGTTCTGCGCTACAACAAAAAAAAGTCAGAGGTGAACCATCAAAAAAAAAAAGTAAAATTGCACCATCAACAAATAAGGAATTTTATGTATATAGATACAAATTTTCACGTACAAGCAATTTTTCAAATTGATCGTGGCAAATTATGTTCATAAAAAGTGCGTTTTGATATTTTTATTATTAATAAATTTCTTTATATGATTTTTATTTGTTAAATTATAAAAAAAAAATTGTTTCACTGATAGTCAGTAATTTTTTGATATAAAATTGAAGGCTATTAATTATTGAATTTTATTTTATTCTTTCCAATTTTGATTAACTTTTTACACTTACTATTTAAGTGATTGCGTGATTTTACATTCATGTGAAATTATATAAAATTATTTTAAAAACGTATATCAAAAAACTATTTGGAATTTTTTTTAATAAAAATATCCTTTTTGAAATACATGAAAAGAAAATTAATAAGCTTAATTAATTTTCTTCAAATGTGAATTTTCACAAGTATCCTATTCACAAATTTTGAACACGAATACCTTTAAAGATAAGTTAAACGCTATGGGAAGGAAAACTAACAAAGAAACGTATGGTTTGGAAATATAAAAATGGTCAGGAACCATTTTCTCATCGAATACATGTCGCGGTTCTAGCTTAAGCAAAGAGAGAAATGTAATTTATTTGAACATAAAATACAACCATTTATAAATACAGTCTTATGTAAATACAGGCTTTCACAAATACAGGCTTTTTTTAAAAATGATATAGCTTTGGAACCACAGAATTTTACGAAATATCCTAATTTCGTAAAATCTTCAAGAAGTAAGGAAAATTTCTTTAATAATATAATTATTTGTAAACTTATAAGTTGTCCAAAGTTTGTCTGTAAAGTTTTTATCTCTTTTATAGAAAATAATTACTTTCCTGATAATTTTCCCATAGCGAATTTAGTAATGGTAAAAAATATAATTCGAAATTTATGTCCTCATATCTACAAAAATTATCATAAATAAAAATTATTTAAAAAAATAAAAGAAGAAACTTTACTTTCTCAATTCTACAGGTTGATTATTTCATGGTAAATAATTCATATTTTACTGGTAACTATGAATTCTTTTTTTCTGTATTCTAGCGTAGAAAAAAAAAACCAGAATAATATAAATTTATTTATTTAACGACGATAAAGTTTTCCATATTTATGGTTTTTTTTTTTCACAAGAAAATTATTTTCATTTCCCTATTCCGATCAGAGGAAAAGAATAATTTAAATTTTCCAAACAAACATTATAATTTTTAAAATTTCAAGAACATTTTTAATGCTATTTTGTTTTTTTACTGGGTAAAAGTTAAATTGATAAAAAGTTTTTTTCTAGTTTCAAAAAAAACTTTCACAGCGTAAATTGTAATTTTTTGTAAGTTTTTATTTATGATAAATTTTTTAACTATAAGCTAGAGAGAAGTAAAAGTTTCAAGTTGATTTGGTTAAGTTTAATAGATTTTGCAGAAAAATATAATAAATTAGTATATTATAAAGTTTATTGAAAAGGTTTTCATAAATTATATCTGTATATTTAGTAAATTTATAATTATGTGCAAAAATATATTTAAATTACTTCAATTGCAGTTTTTGTAATTAAAATTTAATATAATCTTTAAAATGTTAGATAAATATTTTAAACATTTTATAAAAAGAGTAATAAAAATGTTTGTTAGAAATTAGTTTCTTTTGATATTTAAGAAAATGTTCAATAAAATTTATTTTAATTAGAATTTAAAAAGAAAACTGTGCAACAGAACTGCTGTGCAGTTCTTACATAAAAATAACAGCTTAAAGATTAATATATTTTATGATGCACTATGTCTAATAATAAAAACATAAATTAAATAAATACCGCTTTTCTTTAACTTTCCAATGGTTCATCTTTAAAAATTTTTTGGCGAATATTTATTATGCTTTAATTCCTATTATTTATTCTCCTTTTCGATACATATCACACACAGACCTAAGACCTTTCGTGACGATTTCATGTTTCTGAAAAACTTATAAATACTTACCTAATCTATAAGTTTTATACAGTTTTATTACACCAAATTTAAGCTATTTATTTGTAAAATAATAATTAAAAACAAAAATTCTTATTGCATAAAAGTTTTTTGTGAAAAATTAAATATATTAAATGTTTAATTTCTCTAATAAAACCCATATTACTAATATGACATTTGAAAAACATATCGAGCAGGAAAAATGATTATCAAACGGTCGACTTATTATTAACTAAAGCTATTTTTTCTAATTCCAAAAAACAACAAAAAGCTACTTTTATTAAACAGTATTTCTAGCTATATATAATATTAATTCTAATTTAACCATGAATTATAAATTTTATTACAAATTTCTCTATCTATACCTACTTAAAAAATCATAAATTGTATCAGCTAATTTCTGTATGTTTATTAATTGTTCTATTTCATCCATAAATTTTTTATTATTTACTTAAAATATTTACCTGTCAACATACTTGGTATATTTAAATTTCATTTATCGTCGTATTTATTACAAAAATTTTACTTTTTTAAATTTATTATTTGCTGCACGATAAAAGAAAAAGCTAAACATTCAGAGTAGATTATCTTATTTGTTTAATAAATGAAATTACGAATATAAAATGAAAATCTTTTCTAATTTTTTATCTTCATATTTTTACTAGTTTTTTAAAATATTTATTTTATTTTATTTCATTTTTTATACTATTTTATTTTTACTTGTAGTCACAATAAAATTCATATTAAATGTGATATTTCACAAAAATTTTCAATATCATCTTTTACAGATGCGTTGATCTCTCTTTCTTTTATAAAGTTAGTGGTATACGTCATAATAAGTGCATTATGAAACTGTTAAGGTAAATTGTTAATGCTTAACATTTGAACTGTCTACAAAATTGAAAATAATATTTATTATTTAGTAATAATAAGAGGTCTGTTAATGACTGTTTATAAACTGACTCGGAAATTTCTTCAATATGTTTTAGGATTCTTCAATATGCTTTAACCTTATGTTTTAGGGAAAAATGTATTACATAATTTTATAATTTATAAGACAAACAAAAAATTAGGGTTAATTTCATGGTCTGGAAAATCAAATTTAGTTAAAACTTTCATTGACATTATAGGAAATTTACTATTCGCATGGATCATTATATTAATCTCTATTCCAAATTTAAAATCCTTTTGAATTCAGTGAAAATTGGCTGAAAAATTATATTACTTTTTGATAGTTTGAAATAAGTTCTTATAAAGAAATTTTTTTTAAATTGGGTATTTAGCCATCGAAAACAGGGATAATCTCAAAGTGTCAGTTGACAAATTTCCATAGAATTGCTCTAAACAAAATGCCATTCTATTAGACCTTACAACAGTGAACTACAATAATTTCTCATACTTATATTAACAAAATTAATCTAGTCAAAAATAAATTTATTTGATTGGAATTGAAGACCAAAATAAAAATTTATAAAACTTGTAATGCAACTTTCTCATCTACTAACTAGTAATCAAATGACCAGGTGGTTTAGCTAAAGTATTTTTATATATTTCACTCTAATATTAATTCCAGTTTATTTCACTATGCTCATCTTCAAATCGGAATCCTTTTTTTTTGCATTTTTTATGAAAATTATTTTTTATAATATTTTTCCACATCGGAAAGTATTAAGTTTCATCTTAAATGAATCAATGCTATTTAGATTTTATCTTTAATTAATATATAAATGCTTAACTTATTTACATAAATAAAATTTCTGTAATTTTACTTTAAATCCAATTTCAAAGTAAAGAAAAACATTTTCATTTTAAGATATTTTTTTTTTTGAAATGGAAATAAAATTTTAAAATTTTATTTATAGTGAATCAATTTTTATTAGGATAGAAGAACTGTGTGTAGATTAGTATTTTAAGCAGCATTGTAACACTTTTCTTTATATAAAAATATTATTGTATGATAATAAATTGAAATAAAACATATATATCTGTACTATAGTACTGAAAAATTAATCTATAATGAATGACGCAAAATATATAAAAAAAAAATCAATAAAATATTCTTCGGTCGTCATCAAATTATAATTAAAACCATTTTCTTTTCTTTTTTATCCTATAAATAAAATATCATATTTTTATTCTTATAATTAAAGGGTTCTTAGAATTAACCTTTATGACTATATTACACCCTCTAATAAACAATTTTTTGATCTTTATCTAATATTGCGGCATTTAGAAAAAAAAAACATGGAACAAAACCTACTAATAATATTATTTATAATAAATTAATAAATTTTTTTTTCTACAGAAATCTCCAGATGCTTTTTAACTTTGATGTTTTTTGAAGTATTTTTTTTTTATTATTATTATTATTATTAGCGCCTTTAATGAGGGTGGCTGTATATTATTTCTGTATCCTTTAAATAAAAAACAATAAATTAAACATAAAAAAAAAAAAGTGATAATTTTTACCTTTCAACCTTTATTCAAAAATATTAAGCTCCACCTTTACGAATCACCTGGAAACTCATCCTTAATTTTCGGGTTAAAAAAAAATTTATGTTTTTTGTTTTAATCTTCTTGTTATCCATCTGCGCCCTCAATAAACCAGTAATTTACCTGCCATGGTATCTGCTTTTATTTTAAAAAAAAAAAATTTATTTAGAATATAAAAAGATCTTCTTCAATGATGCAATAGAAAAGGGTGAAATGCAATGGGAAAAAAGGGTAGAATCTTTTAATAATATCATAGATATAAGAATATTCTTATATCTACGATAATATCGGTTCTATGTGTGTAATATAATTAGAATTTATGTGAGCATTTTTTTCTTTCGTCATTGAATATTCTGTTGTTATTATGTTAAAGTAGGTTCACTTTTCTAGGACAATTTATTGGTTCAAGAAGAAAAGTGGTTGTTTAAATAAAAAAGTTTGTACATATTTTTGTATAAAAATTTATATATTTTTTTTGTAGACTCAAAATTTTCGGGATATTTTAATATTCGATTTAATATATGAGTCTATAATTTTGGTATAAGAAGTCACGTATTGTATTTATATCCACAACAATTATTACTATCAAATATCCTAATAATTGCGGTCTTTATAGAGTATTAGAAAATGGGTTGATTACCATAAGCCATAAGTATATGATAATTACGACGATATCCCCGAACGGGAAGACTCGATGGAAATGAGGAATAGAATTTGGGTAAAATTATAATTAAGTTCGTTAGAACTTAACAGATTATTAAAAATAATTTTACAATAAAAATCATTTCAACCTACTTTAGTCTTAATTTATTGTAATGATTTATACAGCTTATTAGATTAAAACTAATAACTAATAAGGAAAACTAATCCACAATAAATTAAACATTTATAATCCATTGGCACAAATATAAACTAATAAACTTTATAGTTAACCAATTTTCTTTAACCCTAAGGCAAAATTTCAAAAACCTGTAAAACAAAATTTTCCATATTGTGTTTGATGACATTTCAGTTATAACCTAAATTTTCAAATTCCAATAAAACGAAATCTTCTTCCATTGTCTCCTAAATAAAAATAACATTTCCCAATTTGGTTTTTCTAAAAAAAAATAAAAATAAAATCCTTCTCAATTAACATTAATAACTGTCATTTGATGGCATCTCATTTGACTAACTTTGGTGGTTCACTTATCCAAAAAGTATCTTCTTCTTTTTCAGCAATATCTTCGTTGTGCAAAATATCAGAAAAATAAAATAAAAAAACCAACATAATTCATAGCTTTAGCTTGTTAACCATATAGAATTAATCGGTGAGCGTTAATCTTTTCTTTCTTGATGTACCCACCATAAAAAAAATATCTCTTTTTAAAAGATAATTTATCTTTTTTAGGAAAATGTATTTTTTTTTTTCTTACTAAATGTTGAATATAAGAAAAAGAATACTTTGCTAATAATGAGTGGTTTATTGCATTGACATTGTTCAGCTAAAAGTGGGCACAAAAATTAGAAAAAAAAGAATACCAACAACATTTAAATTATCAATAGCAATTATTTATTTATTTATTTTGTTGAAAATGAAATAGGAAAAAAAAGAAGATTTTTTGAACATAACATTTAAAAATATTTGTGAAAAACTTTCTTTTAGTATACTCTTTGAGTAGAAGCAACATATTTTTCTTATAGTGCAGTGTCGTCAGTAAATAGTGAGATTTTGACATACTTAAATATTTAAGGAATTAGGGTCTTATACTTAGTATTTTATTTATTTAAGAGTCTTCAAATTGAAGCCTTAAATTATTTATGCTAGATGGGTAAAAGTTAGGTTAAAGAACATTTACTTTAACTTAACATTTTGTTAATTTAAGTAATATATTAAGTTCGGCTGTAGTGGTAGTGTACTAAGCTGTGGTACGGTAAATACTGCGTTCAACTCCCGTCCGAGACATCAATGTTGATCTAAGTTTACTCAGATTTAAATGAGTACAGTAATAAAATTATAATAAAATATAATTTAAGACATTGCTAACGGTCGAGGCCATTTGCTAACAACAAATGTCTCAACAACTAAAACGAATTGCTCATAGCGATTAAAGTTTCTTCACTATAAAGAAATTTGTGGTTCGGAATTCATATAAAGGTAAATAGGTTCAAAGTGCAATAGAATATTTAGAAATCCGTAATGGGATGACTAGGTCTGATCTGGGCTGTTGCGCCATTTAAGAAGAATATATTATTTAGTTATAGTAAATGTTTTCCAAGCCCATAGAATCTAGTAAATTTTATTATAAATATTTATTTACAGATGAGTACACTTGGAGTTAAAGCAAGTTTTACTTGGCAGTTAAGAAAATTATGGGGTCTAACCAAAGAACTGACGTAGAGTTAGAAAAGATAGTAATAAGTTAAAAAGCACAAAGCACATTTTAAACAAATTCATAGATATTTGGATACCATTACGTGAGAACTTAAAGGCAGATTGGTTAATGTAGCATTTATCCGATATTCTTGGATTTGTGAAGAATGTAGATTGGATATATTTTTACAAGAGGAAAGCAAGTCTTCTATGATAATAATGACTTACTTGCGTGTCTAGGTTAACTAGGGAGCTAAAGATATTCTTCTAGGAAACGAAATATTTTATTTTTAAGAAATATTGATTCAAATTCTATAATTGTCTGAAATGAAACTCATATAACTAGCTTTATCTTTTATTGAAATGAACTAAACACATTATGAAACTTTAATTACGTTTATGTAAATTTTTATTTATTTTTTTCCTGTTGTCATCATTTAAAAAAAATATTTCGTTGTACTTATCTAATCATTAATAAGTATTTTTATATTCATTTTTTTCTAGCTTTTTATTAAACTGTCATTATGTCATCTAAGTAAATTAATATATAAAAATTGAAAATTATTCAAAATCATTTTAAACAATATAAAAACAACCGAGTCATCAACATCACCTGGTGGAGGAACAAAAAATAAATTGATTATTTTTTAAAATTGTGTGTGGTTTTTTTTTTATTTTTGGTTGATTGTTGTGTGTAAAAATAAGTTATAAATATGTCATGTCATAAAAATGATCAAAAACCATAAATTTTTGACCCAAAGATCACCAACAAACATAAAAATTATCTTATTTTACACACCATACACACACAAAAAAAAAAAACAACACTTAATTCGGAATTCTTTTAAAAACTGCGATTTTATCAAAAAAAACTTTTCCTTGTTTTTTTTTGGCATATGAGTAAAAAAAAACACAGAAGACTATTCACAAATATTAAGAAAAAATACGAGGAAAAAAAATTTATTAAACATAATTTTTTATTTTTAATATTTTTTGTCTTATTGGTGGTCATAAAATTTAATTAGAATCCATGCTAAAATATCACCTGAAATACCACAATAAAGAATTTAACAGACCAAAAAAAAAAACCAAAAAAATAATTCACAAAGTTTTTATACTGAGATACTGGAGTTTCCAGATCTGAGAAGTAGTAGGTACAGGTAGAAAAACATATCAATGAAATTTTTGTAGCTTCTTTAGATTTGTGTGTGTCTTTATTTTTCGGATGACTTTTAATTTAATTAATGATTTTGATGGCTAAATATTTACGAATCAAATTGACTTTTTTTTTTTGGTCGAATATTATGCAAATTCATAATGAAAAATATTGTTAAAGCTGTCATTAAAAATTGGTTTTAGTTTCCGATTTTTTCAATATAAAATTATTTAATTCTTAGTAAACCAAGTTAAAAAAATACTTTTTAATTTTAAAAGTCAGACAATTTACTTATATAAATTTAAAAAAAAAAAATTTATATTTAATTCATTTTCCTCGCTTTAAAATTAAAAAGTATTCAAACTTTTAATCAAATTACGTTTAACCAAATTAAGTTTAAGTGTAATCAATGAAAATGGGAAATTAAAATATTTATTAAAATTTTATTTAGTCGTCAAAGCTCATAAATCTTTAAGTACTAAAATAATAATTATGCTAAATGACTATTTTTAAGAAACTATTGTATGAATCTTGTATATTAATTATCGAAATTTTTTTAATAGCCTGTCATGTTGATTTCTGGAAAATTGAAAAAAAAAAAAACATCTTTAATTAATTCCGTAGCCATCATAAAATTCTATTGGGTTTTCAATGAATTAAATAATTTTTTAATTTTTTGGGTGATCTTTGGTCATTTTTTGCTTTTAATAAAATTCTCAAAAAATCTTAACCACAATTATATCGGAAATGGTAAACAAATTTTATAAGGATTTATTTTTTTTTTTTTGTATATTTATTTTTATGACTTAATTTAAAAGATCAATTAATTTTTTTGTGATAAATTTTGTTAAAAACTTCAACATAAAATCAGCAATTTGTCATATTTATAAAAATAATAATAACTAATAGAACAAAAATATTGAAAATAAATTTTTAAACAATTAAAGAGAAGTATAAAGGATGAATCTGTTAAGTGACATTTTTCTAAAAATTAGATATTGTTGCAAATATGAAGGTTTTAAATCCTTACGAAAAAAACATCTAACCTATTAGTTACAATATTTTCTGTTTCAGAAAATATCTATTTTCAAATTTACATTTTTGTATCAAACGTTGTACTATATTCGCACTGGCCCAAAAAAAAAAATTACTTTAATAGACAAAACTATTCATTTACATATTTAAATTCCTCGTATATTTACCATATAAAAAAAATCTGTAAATATTTTACTAGTTTTTAGAAAACCAACTCTCTTTTTAGGCTTTTAGCTTAAATTCAATACTTTTCATATTATTTGATTTAATCAATATTATATTAATTATATTTGATAGATCTACACAATATAAATTAATTATTGTCCATTTATTTAAATTAAATAAAACTACGAACTTTAAATGAACTAACCAATTACATATTTGAATTATTTATGATTTATTAAAAATGAATATATTTCTTAACATTTTCAGTCTCTAAGCTCTTTAAGTATAAATTCATTATTGAATCAACATTATTTTCCTATACATATTATTACAAAAATAAAGATTTTTATTAAAACTAATCATTTATTTTCATTTATCAAAAATATCTTAAAATTTTATAAATATATTTTTTTTTAAATTCAAAATAAAACTGGACTGAACCTGACTAACTATTTAAATATTTGTGTATATTTATTTTTTTAATTAATATCCTCATAACTAATAATTATATACAAAAACTATTCAACTATTAAAAACTCTTTTAAAAAATATCTTTAAAATTCCATTTATTACATAAAAAATAAATATTGAATAAAAGTAAAAATTAATTTCATTTATACTAAAAAATAATTATGATTCAACATTACGTAAATAAAAACTTATTTTAATTGCAATTAAAAAATATTTTTTTATTTTTTTTTTTATGAAGAATTTTTCATGTTGAGATTGTTTAGTAAAAATAACTAAAAAAAATTGAATCTGTATTTTTTTTAACATCTTTTTGGTACCCAGGAATACTAAAAAAAAAAAAAACATAATAATAATAATAATAATAATAATTTAACATTAGTTTTTATTTAAAGAAATTGTATGTTTTATTGGACTTTATATTCATTTTTATATGTCTAGTAAAAAAAAGTTTTAATCTGCCGCCCATCGTCATTTTAAACTTTAAGTATTTTTTATTTATTTTTTTTTGACCATCATTTTTTATGATCAAAAATGAAGGCAATACTTTTTATGCACTTTAATTATTTCTTTCTCATCTTCAGTCAGATTATTAAAGATATTTTTGTTGTTTTATTTATTTAATTATATTTTATTAGTTATTATGTGGTGTAATTGTGTCTTCTGTACTATATAAGATTTTCTCTCCCATAGCATAGTTAATGTTAAAATAGCCAATGGTTTTTGTTTTACTATTAAATTGTGTGTAATAAAAAATATGGTTTTTTTTTTATAAACAATTTTGATTAAGTTTTTAATTTGTAGCTTTAACAAAGTTTATAAAATTACTTTATATAGTTTTTTTTTTTTTTTTTTTTGCGTAATTAAATTTATGTTAATTATGTTTTATAGGTCAGGCAGGGGGTATGACATTTAAGAATCATTAAATTTAATGGGGAGTGAAAAATTTATAAAATTTTATTTGAAAAAGAAATTCTATTATGTAAATATTGTAAAAAAATAAAAATTTAAATAAAATGATAGAAAAGAAAAAGAAACTATGAGATTTTGTGGACAACAATTGCTTATGTATTATGCTGTGAATTTTTTATATTTTGTTATTTTGATCTAAATTAGAAATTATTTTTATTTGTTTGAAATTTAATATAATTATTATATTTTTTTGGAGATATAAAAAGAAGATATTATAGATTTTTTTTTTTTGTGTTTGTTTTTGTGTAACTTTAAGGTTCATTTTTAGTTACAGCTAAGAGAAAGTTTGTACATTAAAAGTAAATTTATTAAATATTTTTTTTATTTTTATGATAATTACATTAAAAAGTTTAGTATATAATCTTTGTTGTATTTGTTTATTGGGCTAGAATTTAAGAATCCATTGAATTTTTGAGTTCAGTCCAATTTGTTTGTTATTTCCGAAATGTAATTTAAAACAAGGAAATTGATTCAGGTTATTTGGTGCAAATAAATATCATTTTATTAGGTTAGGGTAATTAAAAGATTCTTCACTATAAATATGTATGTTTATGGTTCGGAATCCTAATCCATTCAAAATTTGTAGATTTGTAGAGATTACTAGAAATTCCTTTGAAGGAAAAAGCAATACTACAAGAATTTGAATTTAAATATGTAAATGATAACTATTTAAGGATATTATCCATTAGATTTTTTATAATGTCAATGACTTTTTTCGATTAAGAAAGCTTTTTTATTTTATTTTTTCAAAAAGGTGAACAAAGTGGTCAGTCCCATTAAAAAGGCTAAACAACTTTATTCAGTAATATACCAAATTGAGGTAAACTATATAGTTCGCACTTACTAAGCAGATGGTTGTATTTCACTCACTTTTTTATAACAATTTAGATCTTTTAAATAAAATATTTGTCAATAAATAAGTTGTTATGAGTATTAGGAATATTTCAGGTCCAATTAAAATAAAAAAAAATTTTATGCTGGTTCATTTTGTAGTCAAACAACGCAGGTATTTATTGTACGTTAACATGATCCTAGTTTACAGATCATTCACACAGACAGTAAAGTAAGAAACTATAAGAATTTGATGTAAAAAAATTTTCAAAATATAAATTTTGAAATATATTTTTATAATTTCCATTATTTTGTCTCATAAAAATATCTGAAATTTTATACAAAAATATGATAAAAATTTCTGCGATTCTTTAATATCTTCAAATATATTTCAAACAAATTTTTAAAATTATATATTTTTTTCCTTTTCATTCCATGGAAATTATTATTTTATAAAATATACTGTACATATTTTTTTTATTTTTTGCGTTTTTGCATCACAGAGGGAAAAATATGTCGCCGAAACATTTGCATTCAAATGTCAATCAATACTTACCTCGATGATTGAAACCTGTTGATGTTGCATGACGGAAAAAATTCAATGCGATTTCATCTATAAACAAATAAAATAAAAAATGAAACAAAACAAACTTTGACAACGAAATAATTTTTTTTGTATTTTTGTAGCACCATTTTACCATAATTTTACAGAATTTTATTTTCTGTTTAAACGCAATAAAGTTTACTATTAGGATTGCCAGTCCAACAATAAACTAAAGATTCTTAATTGGAATTGTCGGTTAAATCAGATTTATTTATTAATATTTTTTAACCGAATATTAGTCTATTTTATTTGAAAAAAGCAATAAAAATCTTGAAAACAATCAAACACAATTAACTATTTAAGTAAATTTTATTTATAATAATATCTTAAATATTAGGATACGTACTAGTGTCTTATTTCGCGTAGACTTCAACCGAAACTAATAGTTACTTGGATTTGTTTTGGTTATACTGAAAGATGCAAAGAGGGCGCTGAAAGACGCAAAGAGGGTTTCAAAAATATCATAATATTCATTAAATTTCTACTGTCGCATGTTTGAAATATGAGAAGAATATCTTTCCCAAAATATACTCCTTTTCCGGGTCGCTCTAGTTTCTGGAAGTATTAGTAAATATATACTAATCGGATGTTTATTTAATCAATTATATTAATCAATTTTTTCTGTAACGATCAAAGGACCTGATCAACAAATTTCAGAGAGCATAATCCTTAAAACAATCAAACAAAATTTACCTTAAACTATATTTAAGAATTACAATAATTGGGCAACCCTTAAATATGCAATAATTGCAAACTGCAGATTATCATCATTGTCGTACTTCTTGTACGCATAATAACGATACAAGCATTGCGGCAATTGCAGATGAATTGTAATTTGAAGATAATTCCAACTTATTTTTGAATATAATAAAAACCAATTCCGATGGTGTTTCGGCAAATTTCACAAAAACATATACAAAATAAAAAAAAAACAAGTCCATCTTATAAATTACAATAAAATTGCGGATATTGGATACTAAGTTCCAAAAATGGAATGATTACTCCTAAAGGGAAAAATATTAAACTACATACTTACTTTGTACCGTTCTGATCCAAAAAAAAAAATATCGCAGACTCCAGGATAAATTCCAATAAATATTTTTGATGATGACCAAAATTGGTCAACAGAAAAAAAAATAAAACCAAAATATTACATTGTCAACTACATACAACATAAGAGCCCAATCAATTTTGTGGTGCATAACCAAGAAAAATATTATTATTATGAAATTTTGTTGAAAATAATATTATGATTTTTATTAAATTAAGAAAATTATGGGATTTTATTATTTATTTTATGTTAATTAAAGGAAATAAGTGAATGGCGCCTAAATGTGTGCGATTTTTTTTTTATTAAAATAAATTATGTTTTATGAGAAACAATGTTGTTTTTATTTTTTTGGTAATAATCACATGATTTTTATATTTATTTATTTTCGTAATAATTTTTGGTTAATTTAAACGATTTCAAGGAATAACGCAGAAAAAAAATTTTAAACTTTCAATTTCAAAATAAATTAAATATAATTTTTAGATTACCAAAAAAATATATATATAAGTTAAAACTAAAGCAATTAATCATTTTGTATATTTCCCAAGATAAAATTAACTTGAATTTGAACGTGCAACGCCCAAAATGAACTTAAAAGTTAAAAAATAAAAAAAACAATGAAAAAAAAAAATGAAACTTTAACAAAAATAATAAAAGTTAAAATCAAATTATCTCTACATTAAAAAGTGAAATAGCTACTTAAATAATTTAAAAGTAAAAAGTAGAAAATTTAATTATGTATGCCTAAAAAATTAGATCAAAATAGTCGAAATTTTTTTTGTTTGGTTGACAGAGGCGTACCCTGAGAATTAGATAAATTATTTTAATTGAAGGAAATTTACTTTCCCTTATGAATTTAACAAAATTCTAAATAAGTTCTGTGGGTATATGTAATCATATCTAAATTATATTATTTCGTGTAATATTCAGGAAAAAAAATTATTTAGTAGACAGTAGACAAAAGTAAGTAAAAACTTAATTAATTGTTTTCAAGAAAAAGTTTAAGTACTTTTTGTTACATTGCAGCATAGAAGTATAAAGTTAATTGGAATATTTTAAAAATATATTTAATTTATAGATAAACCGATTATTGTGAATTACTGCTTACCTGAGTACCATGCACTCAGGTACCTTTCACTACATCATTTTCACTCAACTAATATCTAAAATTATTGGTTCTTAGTTATTATGCTTAGTTTAAGGAGCATTTAGTTAGTTGTTTAATGGTAAATTGAACATATATTCTCCATTTTCATCATCATAATGGCACTGCCTACGCAACCAGTTCCTGGGTACATATGTAATTCTTAAGATTTTAGTGTGCTGTAATGACTACCAGTGTTCAGGTTCTTTTTTTACAACATTGCAGAAATTACCCTGTTCGCTTTTTAGACCATTAAATTGTCCTTGAATTTAAATGATTAGCTCTTAGTGGATCAGTCCTTCCGTTCTGTTCCAAACTTCTTTCTGGATCTTTGTAAATCAATGAGTAAGTATTCCAAAGTCACCAAATCAATTTTGCTCATGCGAAATGTATTTTTCAACTATAAATACAACTCTGCTATTTTCTTTATTCGATTTAACCAACTAAGCTGTGCAAATTAATAAAGTCTTAAGTGGCGCTGGCACCTAACCGTATTTTTTCATATTAATTTAACTTAATTATGACCCCTCTGATACACCGGACTACCAAAATAAAATCAACCAAAATAACACAAAAAAAAACTTAAATCTAGGGAAACTTCAATTCGTCACAATTATTTTCTTGAAATAATCTTCAAAAACACACGTTTTTTTTTTCATTCTTCAAATTGACGCAAGGGGAGGTCGACATTTTAAGTAATTTTCTTTTTTCCATGAATTTAAAAATATAAAAATATTTTTATGAACGAAAGTGTTAAGTTTAAAATAATTTTTATATTATATTTACTAAGGTACACACATTTGATCCAGATCGCAAAAGTTTTGATATTAAATTGATCTGTAGATCATGTGGTTTATTGCATATTATGCGGACTAAGCTGTGCTATAGTTTTGCGACCTAGTGTGCCTTTTATTTTTGTAATTTTTTTCGGTTTTTTTTTTTTTTTTGTTTTAATTGCCATTAAGAGTAAATTCGATTAAACCATGGTTAATTCGTTTTTGTCCAAAAGTTTTGAAATATGTCGAGAGTATAACAATTTTGGACATGGAAGAAAACGAGAGTGAAAATATATATAATTAATTTTTGGTATAATTTAAATTGTAATTATAGCTGATATGTTAGGGATTGGTACAAGAATACGATTTGCTATTTTTTTTTCAGAAATTATAGATTGATTAGTTAAAACTTGAAACATTGAACTGACAACATTTTGTGTTTTTTTTTTTTTGTTATGTTATTATTTTCGTTGTAATTCAGTTTAATTTTGTGTGAAAATCATTTATATTTTTGGTATTACAATTGGAATTATTTATTTTTCAAAATTAGTTTAATTATAAAATTTTATTAAGCTTTTACTAATCAACGAGGGGCAGTGTTCTTGAAAATATTTTTTAAATAATAGTTCTAGGTTAAATAATAAATTTAGAGTATGATTTTAATGGGTTTCGTTTTTTGGTTGATTAATAGCTATTTCTAAAATACGAAATATTTCTAATAAGAGTTATAACCACTAGTAATGTGATATCCTTTAATTAAAGAAGTTATATATACCAGGGCTTCAAGTTTAATGCCATATAAGAGAGCGATTTCATAGATCATTTATTTTGATAAAAAAAATTATTAAAAAATTTCTAAAACATTATGATATCATTGGAAATAATCCTTGAAACTAAACGTTTTCATTTTCAATTAAATATATTTTGAATTAAAATTATTTAAATCTTTAAAATTGTAACTTATCTTAATAACTTGACAAATCTTTGAACAACTTAATTTCCAATTAAAGATTCAAAATATGGAAATGATTTACCCCAAAATTTGCTTTAAAATGGCATAGTCTAAATATTTATTTATGGGTACTAGATAGTTGATATTTCGATTCATTTCCCTTCTTCATAATAAATATATTAAAACAACATTTTTTCACACAAAAATTTAAATTATAATTCTTATATTACCACCAACAATGAAATTTCCATATTTCAGACATGAATCATATTCCGAAAATTTAATAAATATCTGATATTTGTTATATTTTGAAGTTTTCAAATTTAATAAATTACATTTACATTAAACAAAGTTAATTAAAACATTTATTTAAATTGAAAACAAACATTTTAAACTAAATAAATCATTTTATACAATCTTTTCCATTTTGATTCATCGTTGAGGTCAGTTCAGTTTATAAATTTTTTTTTTTCTCTAGTTACCTGGTGTGAAGTAATTCTTCTTCAATATTTTCTCGTTAAACTAACAAATCATCTTCACCATAAATTTGATTTCTGTACAATTTAGGTGACTAACAAGTTTTTACTATTTTATTCATAAATCATTTTTTTATTTTCTTATCGAACAAATTTTACTATTACTGACTGACTCTGACAATTATTTTCAAACTTGTAATAAACAATTTTAATGTTAACCAGGATAGAAATTTGATTTCAATCATCATCAGAATTTTTAATATAATGTTGTTGGATTTTTTCTGTTTTTTGTTTCAAATTTAGTAAATTGATTTTCACCGTTTGATCACCTCTTTGACCTGATGGAATTATTGAAACCGATTTGACACCAATTGGTTTTCTTTCTTTTTTTTAATATACAAATATTTTGTGGTTTTGTATTTATTTGACAGTTTTAATATTACACATTGTTAATTGGAAAATATGAATTTTTGTGGTTTAATAAATACTTATTAATGTAAAAAGTTTTTCTTTAAACAATTTTAAAAATTTTTAATAATTGAATTTGTATATAGATTTGTTATGTAAAATGATGGCATAAATAAATTAATTATTTCTATTCACAATAAAAAAAATTTCAATTTAATTGAATCATGCAGAAAATATGCAAAATATATTTAAATCATGACCGTGTAAATGATTTTTGAATAATACCAAATTACGTATTTACTCGTACGGAATTAAAACGTTAACAATGAAAAACATTTTTATTAAGGGGTAAGCCATTTTATAATTTCCAAGAAAAACGATTTAGTATTTAATTAAAATTCCGTCTAATAAGGGAAACACGACACAAGAATTTTGTCAGACTCTAGAACTGTATCTAGTTGTAATTTAATTATTTTTTACAATGACCCAAATTAGCTTGGGGCGTAGGAAAATAGTAGTGTTCTTTTCGGAACTGCGAAACCCGATTCATGTAATAACTAGCTAATTCAAGCTCTCGTGCTTATCCCTTTTATTTATTAAAAGTTTTCATTAAATTTCATTTTTTTAAATTTTTTTTACTGCTTGCATTAACAAGTTTGCTTTCAATCAAATTTCCACGAAACTAACAAAAAATCAATTAATTTTTCTTATAAAAATTTATGACGGGAATTTCCATAATTTATTTTCACATTTTCTCGGTTAAAAAATTTGTATTTAAAAAGATTGAAAATTCCCTTTTATCCTTTTCTCAGCTTGTGGAACAAGCTTAAGAAATCAAGCTTCAACATAAAAAACTATTTTCTTACGATTTTCTTGAATTACTAATTACCAATATTTACAAAATGCAATTACAAGAATTTTATTGCACTTTATTCAGATTTCTCACTGCTGCAGTTATGAGTATAAGTAAATCAATGAGTTTGAGTTCGTTTAAAATTATATTATTTGTTTTTAATAACTAAAAATTTATTTGGGTATCTGTAATAAATGCAAATTCTAACAACTTTCTAATATTGTAACTGAAAATAGTTATTCGTAGTTATACTTAATACGAGCTACGTTTTAGTTGTGAGCCCCTTAATTTATCTAAATATGAAAAAATCAAGGTGCGATTGAATAAATTCGCTTGTACAGATTATTCTACACTTTTTTATATATAAATGTATATAGCTATATTTATAGATATTATTATAGTCAAATTATGTTTTTCGATTGTTGTACATATTAAATAGATACTTACAGCTAAATGCGATAAATTTTTTTCAAAAAAAAAAGTATTCTCTCTAGTATTGGAATGATGATACGTACATGATTTCTAGCTTTGATCAAGTATAGATACTAACAACAACACTAACGTAATACAAAAAAAAAACATACTTAAACATAGATCTTCACTTTGCTAAAACTAGAAATAAATAACTTTTACTTGACTGTGGAATCTTAATAACAAAATAAAAATAAATAAAAAAAAAAAACGGGGGAGATTGGTTAGAGACATAAATTATTACTATAATAGTAACATAAAAAAAATTACTAGATTTTATTTATCTATTTAAATTTATATTTATTATACTAAACATAAGAATATTTCAAAGTTATGCAGATTGTATGTATATAAGTTTAGAAAGAAAGAAAAAAAAAAACAACAATTTTTTAAAAGCGTGATATTTTGACACATCCGCGACTGTTAAAGCCGGAACAGAAAATTATTTCAAGTTCTTCCAACACTTGGGAAATTTTAAAATGATAAAAACCATTTTTCGTTAATATCTAAAGCTTCGATTAAATTTTAAAAGTAATTATATATTTTTGTATTACAAACAAAAAAGTCGTATATAAAAATAGACTTTTGTAACTTTTTGCTGATTAATTCTTCTCCATTCTAATATCTAAATCAAGATTTCCAATTAATTTATTATAAATTTTAATTTTTTTAAAAATATTTTGCTAGATTTGTGCATTAAAATTATATACTAAAGTGTGACACCCTAATGGCTTTCTCGTGTTCAATTTATGTATTGATATTCACAATACAAATTCCATTATCTACAAACTAAAAAAATACGTTTATAATGTAGATAGATTTAACTATATTTTCTGTCCAAAACAGTTTTACATAATTTATGATAGCACCTAAAACTAAAAGCACTAGAAAGAAAACCGAAATTAAAGAAAGTATATTTTAGAATTTATTATAAAACTGTTTAACGAAGTCCTTGACTTTATACAAGGTTTAAAGTGTATCTTCAAGTGTGAATTTTTATTTATTTTTTGATTTACTGTGCTCTAAACTTTTTCTATTTTAGTTTAACCTTTAAATCTGATATACAAATTTAAATTACAATCTTATAGTTTATTTTCTGTATTGATAATGTTTTTTGATGAACAAATCAACATTATTCTTTGGAACCACTTGCAAGAATTAATCAATATTCAAAACCGTATAAGATTTTCGATTAAATTATATAAAATTGATTGCATAACAGTTGCATAATATATTTTAGAATGATATTATGCTGAGTGTAACTATTAACAATTTAATATAGTGAGCTTTGCAATTGAACATTTTTGTTTAGCATATGATGAAAATGGGCGGATGTCATAAACGGATATTGTATGTTAGGCTGCATCATACTTTTCTATGCTGTCTGAGATTACTCATCTGAAATAATTGCAAAATGGGTGTGAATTTTTTATATTTATTTTTTGATATATTGTGAAAATATAATTTTTCTTGTTTATTTCATTATAAAATTAAATGGCAAAAGTAAAAATAAAATGTGAATTATTTTGCTTAAAAATTGTTATTTTGTTGTTATTTGCCTAAAGATTTAAAAAGTGTAATTTAAGAAATGTAATCATTATGTATTTAAAGTGAAATTTTCTTAGAAAATTTGATTAAATCTATGACATTAAATTCATTCTATTAAATTAGATTTAAAATGATTCAACTTAACGACAATTTGCAATAAAATTGAGCTAGAATTGAATTATTTTTGTTTATGTACTTTTTAATTAATAACACTAACTAATGGAAGTGAAACCTGGCGATTAATGTGGCAAAAGGAATAAACCCTACTCCGTTTCGAATATTTACAGGCCAAAAATAACAGACGGCTACAAAATTAAACCATGAGCTTACAGACCTTAAACGAGAGGAAACCCTCATAAAACCTAACAAAATAGGTAGTCTTAGATGACTAAGCCATATTTACAAAATAGAAAAAACGAAAACAAGCGAATCCTGTCTGAAAGGTCAGAAGTATCTAGGTCAGTTAGAAAACACCGTCTAGCATTGATGGGTGATGTAGAATACGATCTTAAGCAGCTTGGAAACCATAGTTCAAATTCAGAATCAAGATAAATGGGGCGAGTCACATCCACATGGTAGGCCAGGGACTTGAAGCGAGAAGAAAAATTTTTAGAATAACATTGAAAATGTTAAAAACCCTTAAATAAAAAAAAATCTAATAAATAAACTTATCATTTTTTATTAAATTAGTAAATATTTTTTTTTTGGTGATAACAATATCAAATTATTTAATTCAAAAGCCACATTTTGTTCTCAAATTTGTTATATACTCAAGAAAAAAATACAAAAAACATCCGGTAAACTATTTTCAAATAGACATGAAAATAAGTAAAAACGTAAGCAGAGGCGTCTAACAAAATTCCATCAATTAAAAACTCATAAATTTAACCAAAATAAAAAAAAAAAATTGTTATAAGTCCATACACCAATTTTTATTATTACCAACAAATTTCAACACATTCAACTAAGATTTAAGTCATTATTGTTTGCTAGAGATGAGAATTGATGCCCCCAGGAAGCTAATAATTTAAAATATAAAAAGAAAGAAAATAAACGCGTGCTTATTTTAGTAAAATTTTGAAATAAAAACCTTTTAAGCTTATACTTTTATATTTAAAGAGAAAATTAAGACATCACTTCTTTTTAGATAATTCCTTTAGTGATCATAATTTAACACTAAAAATCCATTTAGCATTTATTTCTGTTTTATGTTTTCTTTTTACTTAATCTATGAAATTAACTTTTAACTAAATGACATTTTTATCCTATAGGGTTAATTTGAATAGCATTTTCACAGCATTTACAAAATAGTATTTAGAAATTTTGTGTAGATTAGCCTTTTGTAACTTAATAAATCTAACTAAAGAAAATGTATTTTTTTACTATTTTTTTTTTTTTTTTGCAATTAAAATGTTTAAATATGCAACTTGATAATATTCTAAAATAAATGAATGCTTAAATGGATGGTGAGTTACTCATGGTAAGTAAAAGGTTAATTTAATTTGTTTGGTTCAGTGTTTTTCGTTATTTTGGTAAGATGAATATTTTACCATTTATTTACCATAAAAAAAAATTTAAATGTGATAATTTTGTTAACAATTGCATAAAATATTTTCTGCACAATTAAAAAAAAAAAAACCTTAAGTTTCCTTTTACATACAAGTAAACTGATTTCCCTACTGCTGTGCTAAACAAATTATCCAATTTTTGATTATATATAAAAACAAAAAAACAGTCAGTAAAATTGACCAAATGCATAAATTTTTGATTTTTCGGTATTATTTGCTAAACAATATCATAAGAAAATTGTAGCATAAAGAAACACTTAAATAGTGGCATATTCCAAGTCCCAAGTACAATGAAAGATTAAACTGCAGCAAAACAGAAAAAATAAAACAGATAACAAACACATTTTTTTTTTCTTTATTTGGTGTGAACTTAAAAGAATTGTGTAAATGATCATCGGAGGTGGAGTGAAAATTTACATTTGGTGCTAATGAAAAAGACACAAACGTTTTTCCGTTTTTTTTTTTTTTTATAATGTTGGTAAATTCTTTTATTTTTTTCATATCTTCTCTTGCTATGTTAAAGTCTTTAGGTAGATTGGTTGTTAAGTAGCTGGTGGAAATAATATGCAAATGATATGGTTTTAAATTGAATTTAGTTTTTTTTTATAATAAAAAATTATGGTGAACGAAATAAAGAAATGAAAATTATATTACATACTATAAATTAAATGAGAAATGAAATAAATTTTGTTTAATAAAGAAAGTATTTTTCAAAAAAAAAAAAAAAAAATTTATATTTAAATTTTCTTTGATTAAGTGAAATGGTGGGCACGATTTTTGAGTTTATCTTTTTTTGTTGAAATTCGACAAATTATGGTAATTAGAATGAAATCCTGAAATTAAATGAATATAATAATATAAATTAGTATAAATCGAGATTTTTGTAGTAAATTAATGTCGGGATCATGATAAATTATATGTTGACCTAATTTAAAACTGATGATTCTAAATTTAACGTGATTTGGCAAATGTTGTTATGTCAACAGATTAATTTGGGTTAGAAAATAAATTTATTCAACAATAAAAAGTACTAGAAATTTTAAGTATCCAAATAAGGTTTTGTATTCACAAATCAATAAAAAAAGAATAAAAATGGATCAAATTTAATTCTGATTTTATAAATTCTAACAAAATTATTACCTACTTACCGAAAAAGTTTAAAATCTTCATAAAATCTGCAGATTTTTCATAAACTTTTCGATCCAGTTCAAGTTTTCCAATAAAAATCTTTCAATAAGCACTTAAACTGCGACAGTTTAGTGCTTATTGAAAGATTAATTATAAATGTTTATAATAATTTTGATATAATTACTAAAATAGTAGATTAAAGTCAGTATAGATTATACTATATCTACAAGATCAAGATCAATTGCAAGATCAATCATTGTAAGAACAGCATGTGTCAAAGATGATCTTAAGCCTCCGAGGAAAAAAGTTCTCCTTATACCTTCTCAAAAATCAAAGACATTTTTATATTGAATATAAAATTTATTCAATATAATTTTGAATTTTTCCCAATTACATAAAATTAAATAACTCAATAAAATACAAATAGAGTCACCCAAGAGGATATCTTATTTTATACATAAAATCTTTAAGATCTAAAAATTATTAATTGTTTCTTGAATTAATAAAATTCATCCTACACTAAAAAAAAATAAGCAAACTATTTAATCGCAATGGGAGGAAATAATAAATTATTAAAAAATTTTCATCTATTTAATTGAATGCAAAAAAAAAACAATTTTTGTTGGAAAATAGGCTTGTTATTTTTGTCTAATGAATTTTTCGTTTCTTCCAGACTAAAACAAGCTGATTTTTTTATTTCTGTTTAACTACAAATCATGTCTATTTTTCATAATTTATTCAAAATAATAAACAATATTGAATATTTAATTGGTAAAATATAAATTTTGTAATAAAAGAAAATATATAAGTGAATATTTTCCACCATGGCACATTCAATTGACATTTGCGATCTGAAAGACACCCAGAATAAAACAATTCCCGATTTGAGCTTTTCACTATAGTTAAATAATTTTAACAATGAAAATATCAAAAATTTTCGTGTCTTCATAAAAAAAATAATATGAATTTCATTGAAATAAATTTTGAAAAGTGGAAATTGCATTTTCAATGGAGCATTTTTATTTGTTGTATCTGTTGTGATTATATGTGCAAAGTTGAAAAACAAATATAATAAATTTATTGTTAAAACAAATATTACAGATGTGACTTTTTAATATCTTTGTATTATAATTTGAATTTTTTTTCATATGGTTTATAGGATAAGAGTTGTAATCTAAGAGCCACTTATGGTACTAAAAAGACTTTCGATTGAAGTTAATTGAATAATAAAAATAATTTAGGAACTGTTAAGCAGTTTCTAAATTATCGTAATTAAATGTGTATCTATGATAAACAAATTATCTTTGAAAAAAGATTTAATCTAATTCAATGCCAGAAAATAAGTAATAAAATTCCTGCTGAACCAGGTATAATTTTTTATGCCTAGGATGTCAAACTTTTAAAATACAACGAGACGTATTGAAATTGGAAAATTTGCATAGTATGTACAAATAATTTCTTTAGGAGTTAAATAATTTAGACTAAAGAGATATTTGCGCTATCCTCCAGTTACGGTGCTAATTGAGATATGAATTGAACCGCAATTGTGAAATGTTTTTCGTAAGGCCTGAACAATAACAAATCATAATTTGTAAAAGTATAATTAATTGTTCTAAGAAGAAATTAAAAGCCCAGACTTTATTAGATTAACATTATTGGTGATGGTGGCAAAACTTAAACATATTAAAACAAATTTCTTAGACAAAATTGGAGTACTTGTCAATCAGACTATTTTCATATAATATTTATCTTTATAGTTTGGTGCTTCCATAAATAATTTAAATATTTATTATTCTACTATCTCTTCGACTAAGAGAATATCACCACTTTATCTGCTTTTATAATAATTTCATTACAAATAAAAACAAATTTAGCCCGCGGAAATATTTGATTATTTGATATCTCGTCTTGGAATTCCACGCAAATTGACTCTTTTTTTGTCTTAAAAATAAGTGAATTATATTTCTCTTCACTTTAAAACAATATGAATTAAAAAAAGGTATATATAACAATAATAAATTCTCATAATTCCCTTTGATGCTTACATTTTTTTCGGCACCACACCTATTGAGGTTGGTTTGCCAAGTATACGACTTGAAGCGATAACAACAGCATCGAGATTTTAAAAGATGTACATTTTGTATCTTATACCAAAATAGAAAAATATTTTTGTGTGTTTTAGAGACATAATTTTCCATTGTCAATTATGATTTTTTATTCTGTATATTTCGTAGATTTTTGTATAAGAAATTTAAGTATTAATTTGTCAGTAATAAAAAATTCAGTATACTACTGGTCGCTAAGAAATACACATCTTCTTCTTCTTATTCATAAATGATGCAACAGCCTAAATTGAGCCTAGGTCTACTAAAAATTTCAAAACATTCTATTGCAATGGATTCCGAAAGACTGATGAAACTTTCAAGCTAATGGCTTCTGACTTCTGTTGTGGTGAAATGGCTCCAATCGTTACCATCTTTCCCAGTCTTTTAATTGTTATGTACACTACTGGTATGAAAATAGAAGCCTATCAACTATCTATCTAATTTACAGCACAGTACATGATCACTAAGCCAGTACCAGTATTCTATTTTATTTTGTAAACTTTTTCCCAACGAAATCACTGAAGATTATATTTCTTTCTAAATTTAATTTGATTCTGAATCAAATTAGCAAAAACATTTTAGTTTAATTGTAAAATATCAAAAAGAAAAAAGAAAACCAAATTACAAAGAAAACTCTTAACCACAAGAGTTAATTGGAAAATGAATTGCTAAAATATATTAAACTTTTCCACAATTAAAAATTTTTTATTATAACTTTTAGTAGTATAATTGATGACAACAAACTTGTAATATTTTTTTTATTAGCACCTTCACCATCATAGGCAATTTTATAGTTCACCAAGAATAAAGTTGATGGTGGTTTTTTTATTTACTGCGGTCCCATAAATAAATTTTTTTTTCTTTTGAAATTTCTATTAAATTAACTTGTTGGATTGCAACTTTGTTAATAAATTATGTTTTTTAATATTATTTATTTACGTAAAAAAAAAAAATAAAAGAAGAAATTTTTAAATTGAAGGTTAATTAGTTTGCCATTTTTAGAAAATATAATAATAATCAATTATTTTTAAAATGATTCTTAAAAGCCACTTTGAACCACAAAAAAATAATAATAATTTATTTATGTGAAAAATTTATTGATTTTATTATTAATTTTTATTTTTTTTTAGCAGTTGATGGGAAAACAAATATATAAAAATTATATTTAGAAATTCTTAAAAGTTTTCTCCAGAAAATTTCTCTTGTAAAGATCTTTATCCTGGTTATTATTATTATTATTATTAAAAAAATTTCACTTTAAAAGCTTCTTTATGATATTTACCTTTCACATACATAATTTTTCCATTATTTTTCATATTTACAAAAAAAAAAACCTATCATTAAAATAAAATGTTTAACACTTTTTAATAGTTTTTCCTCAATTTACCACATAATATTTTACTTAGTAAATATGTAAAATATTGCATTTATTATTATTGTAACAGTAAGATTTGCAATCTACAATTCACAAAACATTAAATTTAATATTTATGAACCTATCAACAATTTTTTAAAAAGGACAACACTAACAACAATAAAAGAAAACTCACTCTGTCCAAGTAGTTTTTAGTTATTCTTACGAGTATATTAAAAAAAAAACCTTTATGAAATTTTTGTTAAATTTTTTTTTGGTTATTGAAATGTTCAACTTTTAATAGACTGATTGAGACATTTTGTTTGTGATATCTCATCAAAAATTCATGATTATGGTGACCAGTAAAACCGGCAGTGTTGATATTCCAATTAACATCCCACATAACTATACTTTTTTTTTTCAATATGACAACAACGAAAAACATAATTCCAGATCATTTGAGGATAAATAAAGAAAATTTAATTCAGGTGAAAAGGACGGCATTAAAAAGTAGACAAGTGTTTATTTTAGTTATTATAGTTTATGTTTAGTTTGTAACCTGACACTAGAAAAAAAAACTGAATATAGTTGATATAATTAACATAAATATAAAAGTTATAAAGACAACTTTTTTTTTTTACAATAGGAGAATGTGGATTAGGGTAAGTATTGGAAATATTATGATTTGAAGTAACATAACGTAAAAAATATAATTCCAGATTAGGATGGATCTCAATATATGTACCATAACTTGATATATACTCTGAGAGAAATGAAAATATATATATGCTCCAAATGGCTCAATATTTGTCAGCTAATTTTACTAGCATTACAAATTCTACGACTGCATAGAGTTATTAGAAGCACTATAATATTAAATCGAAATTGAAAAAGTTGATATTACAATAGACTGAATAATATAAGATAGGTTCGAAATTAGCCAATTCTAATAATAATGAGATAAAGTATTTATACATATGTTGACTGAATTATTTAGTTAGATATTGACTGAGTCTCACATTGATAAATTTTCAGGTTCGACCAAAAATGGTTCATATTATATATAATACTCGGAAAGCCTAGAGGTTGTTAACGATATGAAGATCAGTGTTATTTTTGAAAAATGAGTTTATGGGTGTAAATATGAAGGTTTTGGATTTTTAAAGAATATATTTCTTTTCTAAAAGCAATAAACACTGTAACACTGTTCGGAAAGAAATATATTCTTTAAGTATTTATAGCAAAGTTCACGTACAAACAGCGAGTTTTATACGTGGTTTACACAAAATGAAAATCTCACTAAACACTTTCATCCGTTAAGTCGAATAGAATACAATTTTTTGAGGTCTTAAACTTTTATTGTGCCTAAATATTGCGTTTAGCTACAGGAGTTCCAATATTCAATATTCCAGAGTGTTCGATAATAAAATGATGATGTATTATTAAACGTTGTAGTTGACTACATCTTTTAATTCTTCTAATTTTCAAAAAAGAAATAGACATTTTTCTAAATCATTTTCAACATTATAGTTTTACACATACCCTAACATAGGTAATCAAAAAATATTAAAACATTTTCTCTACAACATAAAAATTATTTTTATAATGGCCATCATTTTGATTATGTACTATAATTTAAAAGCTAATAAATAATATTATTATTTTGTTAAACTGACAATAATGTACGACAAAAAAAAAACTTAATAGCAATTATTAAATTGTCCGCACCCACTTTTAATGTTTCTTCTTCTATTTTTTTTTTTCCCTAAATCTGAATAGATTCTTTTTTTTTTTAATCCATAACATCAAATACATATTTCATAAAATTTTATTAAATAAATGTCATCACAATTCAAAAAGATAGAAAAAAAAAATAACTAAATTTATATATATCATAAGTTAATTCTTTTCTAAAGTGTTTTTGTGTATTATGCTCTGATCCTAAACGGTTGCCATAATAATTAAGTTATCATTTGTCGCCCAGCTCCGTAAGCAGCTAATTCAAATTCATTCAGGCGGCTAAAATAGCACATCAGAATATATAAAAAAAAAAAAAAACTAGAAACATTGTTATTTATATTTTTTTGGTGTTAGTCCAATTGCCGGTTATCATAATATTCAATGCGTATCTAACAGATACTTTTATGTTTATTTTGTATCTATTTTTTTTTTTTTTGTGTAAAAGAATCTTTTTGTAATGATTATTGAACATTTCTCGCCTACGCTTAGAAATTATATTTTATTTGAATATATAGAAATTGTGAATGAAATTTTTTTTTAAATAGATTAGAACACAAAATATTAATTTTATTTAATCCCATTTATAGTAAAATTTTGTATTTAAGTTCATTAAATTTATTGAAAATATCAGTTTCATTTTTTTTATAGAATTTGATCAATAATTTAAAAAAAAAAAGATATATATATTTTTCATTAAGGTGTCAATTTAGTTACAATTTTTTTAGAATTTAATATTTTGTGTTTGTGTTTATTTAAAAATTATGTTCTTTTGGCTTGTGCTTGTTTTATATAAGAAAACTTATTGACTTTTCCAAAAAATTTATTGAAGAGTGTAGGTTGTGGTATGACTATATAGTATTTAAAAAAAAAATATTTTAGTTTAAATTTGATTTGATCTTTTGTTTGTTTAGAAGAAAATAATAAAAAAAAAAAATGATGTTAAAGAAATATTTTTGGTTATTTTAGATTTTGTAAAACATTAATTTTTATTATTTAATAATCTAATTCACACCTATGTACATATTTTGTAATTTATCTATCTACTATTTTTGGGAAGACTATTGTAAAATTATATGATAGACTTTAAATATTTATTTATGGTCAAATAAAAAATCATAACTTTAAGATATCTTTATTAATGAGTCAGAAATAAATGGAAATTTTGTTGTCAAGTTGTAAAAATAAATTTAATATATACTTACTAGAAATTTTTTAAAGATTCTTATCCGAAAACATTGTCAACTATAGTTAAAAGTTTCTTTAATGCTTAAGATTATCAAGTTTCCCCTCAAAAATATGCTTGAAAGGTTAAAGCTATTAAAATATCAGCTTCAAAAGATCTCTTGACTTGACAGAACCAAAAATTACTAATTAAGTTTTTTATATGCTACATTACTGCTTGAGAAAACCTCTTCACACTGACTGAAGAAATCACCGAGAATTTAACTAATCCGAGGATACGAGCAATAAAACTCTAGATTTGAATATAATAGTCATGTATAATGACAGAATAAATACGTGCATTTGAATATTGTATTATCAAATTGTATCACTCAAATTTTGTCTTCCTTAACAATTCGTCTTCATTTACAGAGATATTTTGCAATATATTCAGAGTTTTAAGTATATTTTCGTATCCTTTTCAATATCATTCAGTATACCATCTTTTTCCAAGCCTGCTCCGGTCTTTAGATTTAATTAAAAGATTGTAAATAATTAAAAGATTGATTAATTATTAAAATATTTTATATTAAAATGTAAAATTAAATATCTTTCTGAATAAGGAAATTTGTAAATTTTGTTTTAATTTTTGTAAAATTGGGTAAATGGTTTGAAGAAAGAAGTTTCAAATGAATGCTTCATAAAGTTTAATAAGAACCACTGAACTAAATAAATGATTAATTATTGCAAAATATGATTCGTATTTCCTTTGTCCATCCAATATTAACTTAATCTCATTTCAACCATATTATAAATTATTCAACTTATCAAAATAAATCATTATTTTAATAAAAATAAATATAAATTTATTGTAATTCCATTAATCAATTAAATTTTTGCAATCAATCTAAATGTGTAAGCATTAATTTTTACAATAAATGAAATTGTCAGGTACTTTGGCCTCCCAGAATTATTCAATTTAAAACTCAATTATCCAATATTTCCTTACAAAAACCACCCCTTTCACCCTCTTTTAACAAATAATTTATATGTTTTTAATTTAGTAATAAAGTTTTTTTTTTTTTCTCATTGTTTATTTATTTTTATAATGTAAAATTTTTTAAACGATCTCATCAAACTGAAACTATATACAAATATACTTTAAACCAGTAATTTTTCGCGACCCATAAAACATAAAAGGAAATTATATTAAATGTAGCAGCAGCAGCAAAATATTAAAAGAAAAAAAAAAAAAACCAGAATTTCCTTACGCAATCATAAAAATGTTCAAATGATGTTTTGTGTTTTTTTTTTTCGTATATAATTTTTGTATCAGATGAAAAGGGCAAAAATGATTTTTTTTTTTTATTCTTTCGAGCTTCCCAATTATGAAACATTGGTATAACAAAAAAGTTCCCACACTTTCCATCTGACAGTGAAGGTTCGTTGTTGAGTCGTTGTTGTATAGTCCGCCATCATCTTGTAATACACCTGGCGCGAACGTTCAAAAATATCATAAAAATATACTAAAAAAAAAATAAAATTAAATTAAAAAACGAGAACAGTTTATGGAAAAGATCAGAATTTTTTTTATTTTTTTCTGACAGGAATGATTTTTTATGATGACCACCACTTTTTAAAATCAAAATGAACCACAAATCATAAAATAAGATATCAAATTTTGTTGTTTTTTTTATATGCATACAACAGGAAGAATAATAAAAACAATTCTCTGGAGAATAATGAATTGGCCCATTAAATGTAATAAAACAGTCTGGATGATCCAGAGATGAAGATTTAGTATTAGAAGGAGTATTCAAGATGAAAGATTTATTTAATCTCCAGAAGAATGATTCCGAAATCATTCAAATAAATCTAAACTAAGACGGTGGTAATATTAGAGTATTTATCGTATTAGATCTAATTGTCATTATTAACCTTAAGTTTATTGAAATTAAAAAAAAAGTTTATTAAATATTTAAAATTTAAATTTTTTGATTCTGCATAGCTATTAGACTAACTATTAGAACGTTCTTATCCTCATTTAATAAACAATAATAACAGATTTTAATTGTAGATTACAAATATAAATCATTGGTTGTCCAATAATTTAATGATCAACATCCAACTTGTTGATACAGTCTGTTTTCATACCTGGTATAATTTTATAGAATTATTAAAATTATGCCACTTTTATACCAACACAGGATACAAATAATGAAAGTAAGTGCTAAATAGAAGCACTTATTTGATAGCATAGCAATATAATTTGTCTTAATTGTAGGCACTGGCTTCTAATTGTCTTGCTTGCAATATATTTTGACGTAATACATATTTATAGTTTATATTTTTTTTTTTCGAAATTGTTCCACTTGATCTGTAAATAAATATAATGATTTTGAAAAAAAGTACAGTGTATGATAATAATTCTTTATGTCGATAATTCTATATAATCACTTATTTAAAAAAAAAAATATCAACACTTTGTTATCAAATCAAACTTTTAATCGGTTTAAATTTTCCAAATAAAACTAAATAGTAATGTCAAAATTTAACTCAATTTTTTAAACTGCGGCAGCTGTCAATTAATTTAACACGATTTTTTATTTACTAAATAAAATATTCTCAACTCAATTACCCAAGGGAATCTCCTATATTTAAAAAAAAAAAGTCTTGATATCTTGTGGCACTAATTAGCTTTGACAAGCGATCTAGATAAATTCTGGATTGTATAGCTTTAACTGGAATTTAACTATATAGTCAGTTTTGTTGTTGATAGTTCTTCTTGTTTGGTGTAGAATGATTTGATAAAATTTTAATTAAAAAATAAATAAAAAATTTTATTATCATAGTAAATGAAATTGTTAGAGTTTTTTTCTTAATAATTCTCACAGTCATCATGCCTGAACTGAATAAAAAAAAATTTAATTTTTAATTTGTTTTAGATTTATAGCGAGATAGCCGCAAAAAAATAAAAAAATATGATTTGAAAATTTTCGCGTTGTAATTCAAAACGATCTAGAAATGAAAAATAAAATGCTAATGACATTTTCTTTATGATATAATTAAAATTATACACAATAAAATCAACTACGTATTAAACAAATTTAATACAATATATTTTTCGCTGTGTTATTAAATACGGATTTAGTAAGTCCAGTAATTTTCAAAAATTGAATGAATACCATCATCCTTTTATTGAAAATTTCATGACAAAATTTGGTCCATTGTATGCCATATATTTTTAATATTAAAATCTATAAAATATTTATAGTAAATTCATGAGATTTAACTGATTTTGATTAAAATATAGATTTAAATGATTAAAGTCAGAGGTAAATTTTGGATAATATAAATCTGAATTCGCTGAATCGAGATTAATACTTGTTATACCTAAGCTAAAGTATTAATTAGTATTTTTAATACTCGGCCTCTGTCAGTGTATACTAATTGAGTCTGAATTATTTTTTTTAAAAATTAATTTAAATAAGCGGTTAAACAGAATATTTTGCTGTCGTCGAATTCATCTTCAATATTATTGTTCATCTTCAATTTTTTATTTAATTTTAATGTGGTTGTAAAACTCAATTAATTTCCCTTCGATTTTTTTTCATTTTTTTAAATAACAATTCCAAATTGTCAACACACAGCTTAGAACGAAAATATCATATATCTGTCGAAATACAGTGAAAACGACAGCACTATAATCAATAATATTGAATAATATTGTTTTGATTTTAATTTTAACTTCTTACACCGACACATGATTGCAACATATTCTGTTTATCCCTTAAAAGATAGGACCTACTCTTTTAATATTTTTCAAAAAGCAAAATTTCATGCCAGACAATTTCCAGAGAATATACATCAAAGCACAACTCTGTAAGTTACCTTAAATATTTTTAACTTTTTAATCAACATTTTAATTCGAATATTTCCATATTTGGCCAATAACGTTTTTCAAATATGACTTATATATTAAGTCGTTTATACTTAAAGCTAATTAATATCCAAAATAACTTAATAGCTATAGTAGTACATTTTTTCGCCTTTCCGAATATCCGAATATGGTATTCTTGTTAAAATAATGTTCATGGTCTGAGCATATAAAAACTACTAAAAGAACTTTAAAAATGCGTATATTTCTCAATTAACCAAAGCCGAGAATGGTAAACACATTTGACAGTTTTTTTTTTTTTGTTGTACTTTCATTATTATTTTCTGCTGATGATTATTTTCCATATAGAAAATTTATCATAACTAGCGCATAAATTCAACATAAATATCAAATTAATAAAATTATATTTTATATTTTTGTGATTTTGTGGTCATTTTAATGAGAAACTTTACAAAATTTATGATTTTATGATAAAATTGTGATGTCAGTTAAAGGGAAAAATGGTCGTTAGGATAAAATCTTTTAAATGTTATAAGCTTGTTTTTCCGGTAACACCAAAATTATTAAACATTGTAAGAAATTAAAATGCATTAAAGCATAAATATAATAAGAAGTACATTTTAGGGATTAATTTTGTAAATATGTATTTATTTGGAGTTATAAGTGGTTTTAACTAACATCATTAAAATTTGCATTTTATTGAAATTTAGTATCGTTAAATCTATTAAAAATTATTTTTCTAATGATTTCATCGAAATTTAGCTATTTTCTTAATTAACATTTTTATTCTCATAAAATAAAATATATGGCGATCGCCTTAAGAGCATCAGTAATAATCACAACATTAAATTTTATTAACCAATTTACTATATTAAATCCTTCAATAATTCCTTATTAAACTATTCATTATTAAAATTTATGTTAAAAATTTTACGGTAGCCGAAATTTTGTGGCCTTAGGTTTAAAAATTAATAACCATTAATCATTTACTTCTATAAAAATTAAAAATTATTAGCAACTGCAAATGAAACACGCAAATTTTCCTTCATCATATTTTATTGTACAATTTTTCCAAATTATAATTTCTCATATTTTCAAAGTGATTAGTATACAAAAATAATATAAAAAATGAAGCGTTTCTCAGGTGTTGCTCTACAAATCATTATTACGTCAAATTGCCGCAAGGTGAATTCTCATAAAACAAAATAAAAAACTGTGCTGTAATAAGCGAGTAGACGTTGAAAATACTGACCTGACCAATAGAAGATATTCTAAAACTGAGATTAAAATTATTAATTATTGAGGTGCAATTAAAGTTGTAAATTTAAAATTATGGAAAATGGAAAAAAAACCATAATGTTAAGCTATTTATTGTGGTATAAAAATTTATGTTTACAGAATTTTTTGATTTAAATTGTTTTAAATATAATCTAAAAGTCCGTCTTTTACCACACTAATGAAAAATAATATGACCTAAATTCAATTCCATTGAAATTCTAAAATTAAACTCATTAGTTTCCAATAAAAAATTATCACAAATTTTCATAATACATATTTTTAATTTTGCTAGTTTTTTTTTATGTAAATTTACATGCAAATAATAATTTCTGAAATGCAAAGAAAATCAGGAAGAATTAACAACAATCTTTATTAAGCTCATTAAAATAAATATTTTCTATTTCTATGGCGTCAATACATAATAATTTATTATATAAAGATCATAAATATTAAAATTTTCAGATTTATAAATAAAGTGCAAAAAAGCATTAATATAAATGACACTGCTAAAAATTTAAAGAAGATTTGATTTAAAAATCATTCGTACTTGTATATGCATATTAAAAACATAATCTGTATTTATGAAAAAAGACGATATAGCTAACCACATCATTTGCGAATGTAGCTGAATTGCTCGGGTCAAATATCGATTTCTGCGACAAATGTGCGTTAAGTCTGTTCTCCAAAAGCAATTACTTGAAAATCTGAATTTTTTAAGGACATTTGGTTTGGCTAGTTGGTTTGAATAGAGCGGCCAGTCCTCATACGAACACCATAAGGTCCGTTGGAGCCCCTACCGAAATGTTTAATCTACTTTGTTCAAAGGACTTTTAGCAATTAGAGAACCACAATAGACATACTGTGGTCGCATTGGTTTTTACGCCATAATTTTAAACAACTCTTTAATATATCTATGTATAATAAATTACTAATTACTAATATTGACGGGACTATTAAATTACAATAAAAAATTAATTCTTACAATATTTTTTACTGTGTATTTATTGCTAATAGCCGCAATAAAAATGTTTACATGTTTTAAATGAAAAAATAAATTTAAAACTGCTAGTCATCTACCACGCATCTTTAATAATTTTTTCCGAGAGATATTTCAATATTTGTTTCTTATCAATTTACAAGTGACTATACAATTTTGGGACTATATTTTATTTCGAAAATAATTTATAAACAAGTAGTTTAATTAAAAACCTGAAAGACGAGCAAGATTAAACTGTTCAATATTCAAATCATCACCAAATTACTAAAAAAAAATATCTTAATGATCTGACAATCCTGTGACTATCGTAAAAAAATGTAATAAGCCTCATTTTTATGTAAAAAGATACAAAGCTATTTTCCATATTTTTAATATTAGCAACAATTTATTAGCACATAAACAATTCACCTAACCTAAATGAATGCAGTTTTATTAGATTTTAATATATAAAACAAAATATTGACAAGCTTAATAATGTGAATTAAATCATGTTTTAAAAGTTAAATTTTTAATGAATAAATCATAAATTTTTTTTTTTATTATTATGTTATTTAATATCATGTACAACAATTTTATATTTTATGAAATTTCGAAATTGTAGGAAAATTGATGTAAACTTTTTGTGAAAAACTGTTGGATGAAGTGATGCTTGCGGTGGTTGTAGCAGATAATCGAATTTATGTTGATACGGAAGACAAATTCAAAAATTATGGTAACATCTAATATTAAGAAGTAAAATAGTATTTTGGAAGTGTTGTCCTAAATTAAATAAGGTAAGTAATTAAATTAACAAGTTCTAATCTAATATTGGTATTTTAATAAAATTCTAGGTTGCAATATAACTACATCTATTTATTTTAACTAATTTATTTGATAACCTTTATATTTTATTAGCCAATTCTGGAAAAATTACAATTGTCAGAGTTAGTAACGGCCAATTAGACCCTGTTTTGATTATGTAGCAAATTAATTAGCAATCTGTATTAGTTTCTCAGCAATTTGACCAACCATAATACTTAAATTCTTACACGACTCTTTTACAATGGGAGTTAGTTTTGATATTGTCTAATAATTAAGTAATTAAAGTATCTTGTAAAGGTAATAACATCCAAAGTTTTATAACGACTAATAATTTATTAATTGACATAATAAAATTATTCTGCAATATATTTGCAATTAAATTATTGCATTAGAAAAACAATTAACTCGTTTCATAAAAATCTATGGTCATGTTAAGAATTTTTTTTTTTATGATTGACACAGTATTGTTTTAAGATTGACATTCATATTAATTAATACATTTTGTTAATAAAATAACATATATTCGTGTGACTCTTATTATGTCAAATTAACAAAGTCCAAAACCTAAGATATTAGTAACCTTTTGTTTCAATCAGTATAAACAATTTTCTCAAGTCCATTTTTTTTTTAAGGTAAACTCCAGAAGCACATAATTATATTGAAAAAAAAAAATGGAATAATAATAAAATCAAATTAAATTAAATTAAAAACATTGTGCTACCAAAACATGAGACGTAAAAAAAAAAAATTATAAATGTTTTACATCACGCAATCTGATTTTTTACTTTATGTTGTATATACACGAAAAAAAAACTAAATTTCTATAATTTTTAAGTCAATCATCTTAATAATGTTATTCTTGCATCTTTGCAAACTGTTTTATTTTTCCAGAAACTTATATTATTACGTCGAAGTATATAAAACCCTTTTTTTTCAAATTAGCTTCTGTAATCGCACCTTTCCATTATGAATTAGTTTTGATTTCCCATGGACCCTTAGCAAGAGCTATGATTATGCTTAGTTCCTGTGTATATAATAATTAAATATTATTGGAAGTATATAAAGTTTTTCACAATATGGAAAATACAGTTTTTTAAAAATATAAAATATTAAGATAATTTTGAAGAGAATTTGTAAAATATATCTTAAAATGGAAAAGGTTCAAAGACATGCAAATATATGCATAATTTCCGGAGCAAAATCTGTTTATTACAAGATTTGTACCAAAATATATTTAAAATATAAATGAGTACAATTACAAAAATTTGTTGTAGTTGTAGTCAAAAATTAAAAGTGAAATTAAAATTAACATATAAATTTAGAGATACATTTGAAATATCTAAACTTTATTAAAATTTTGTCTACATTTTGTTTGTTTAGTTTTATTAATATGAACATTTTATTTTTCCTATCTATTAGTATACTAATATTTTCAGACTGTATAATTTCCATTTGGTTTTTTAGTTTTATATTGTTTTTTTTTTAATATTATTATTTTGGGAAGTTCAACATGCCAGCAATCATTTTTTTTTTTGGGGTTTTCGCCAAAAACATGCAACATTTTTATATTTTAGATCCCGTAAAAATTACATTTTTTTTGTTTTTTTAAATTTTTATTGAGGGTTTTTTGTAATTCATTCAAGAAAAACCACAATATAAAATTCGTTTCCGTCGTTCTAAGAAAGCTTAGAACGACGGAAACAAATTGAGGTCATTTGTAAATAACAACTGTCATACTTATAAATATGTAACCCATTTTAGGTTAACCCAAGTGAACCACAGGATATCTGTGAATAACAACACTCCTTTTTGTCATTAATTTGACGCCAATGGCGAAATATGAAAATCCAAATAAAAAAGTTTGTATGCTTTTTTATTGAAGTTGATCCTAGTTCCTTGCTTTTATACACTGCAATACTTAGCTCTTTACTGACAAACAAAACTCAGACAAAACTATAAATAAATAATTAGACCAAATTCGAAAATTGTCTCTGTAAAGTAAATTTGCTGTAATATTGCAAATTAATTTCAATGTAATAATACAGTATTTTTAAATTATTAAAACTTACTCCGTCAACTCATCTTCAGCTTCAGCACTACCCATAATTTGTCTATAATGTACTCTAACTATAATTAAGATATATCAGTGCATCTGAAATATGGTAATACTTCTTAAATAGCAATTTTTAAATATTAAAGTGTTAAGTCACCCAATAAAAAAATTATGCATCATTTATGCAATGACCTTTACATCTTTACCATTTCGAATCAATTGATTTTGATACAAAATTCAAATTTGCATCGAAATTAATTAAATTTATACAAATTTTATTTAAAATTTTCAATGTTCTATTAAAGATTTTTATGTTTGATAAATTTGTTAATTGCGTACACCATAAAAATTGGTTAAGTTAACGAAAAATAGTTGTAAAAAAAATCCTTAACAAGTTGGTTTCATGTTTCTTGCAAACAAAACAAGAATTTTATTTTAGTTTTTATATAATTTTATTTTTTTATTAAAGGAGAAAAGATCAAAAATTAAATAAAATTTGTTGACTTGTTTAATGTTTAACAAAATTTTCTACATGTATCAGATATTTTTATGCTGAAAAACTGTTTCAACAGATATTAGATAAGGAAAAACATTTTTGAATTTGATTTTAGAATTTAATTGGCCAGAAAATCAGTAAGATTTATAAAATGTCAAGAAAATTTGAAATACAAAATTCTTTTATGATTGTCAAACTGGCATAATTTTAATATTACTGCCACACTAATTACTTTTAGGATATTTAGTGTGAATAAAAAATTTTCAAATTATCATTAATTAATAAGTAAAACTAATTGCAATTCTATTTTTATACAAGTTAGCTTTGTCCATTCTAAATTGCCATGCAAAATACTTTAATATTTTGATTAGAAACTTTCAAAAAAAATTGTTTAAATAAATATTACAGCATCGTATAACGAAATATAATAGCAAACATTAATTTTAAGATATTTTACTTTAAAATATTTCGTTAATAATTTATTGATATCGATTGCAATCAAACTGAATCAATTTGGTTTCGGTTACACCATATTGGTTATACCCACACAAACTAACTAAAACATCAACCATTTTTCATGTTAAACAAATAATTTAAAGAAGCCCAGAGGAAACAAGGTAACATATATGTATATTATATACTATACCCAACAGGTTAATTGAAATCTAGTATTAAAAAAAAAATTTTTTTTCTTCTTAGTTTTTTGCTGATGGCAGTCACACGTTCTCAGCACTTGAAAAATACAATTATTTTTATAAGTTTGTATGGTGAGGCTAAGTAAAGCTTTGGCTCGCTTTTTTTTTGCTGGTGCACAAGTCAAACAAGTTCGTAAATTAAAAATAATGTCACAAAATACATAAAAAACAAATAATTTTTTTTTTCAATAATATTACTTTAAGTACGATATTTGCGATTAATTTAAATTGAATAGCTCAAGGATATATTTTAATGATCTTAGAGAGCTTCAAAAATTTGTGAATGGGGTTAAGCATTTTGAAAATTATTGTTTTGAGAAATCCATGGAAGTAAAATTAGGATCCACGGATATATTAGCATAGTTCGGAAATATATTAAAGTATTCTAAAAGTATTAAAACTATTACGTAAACTATTTGGTAAAGTGAATGTGCAAAAAGAGGGTGTTTCAAGTATTTTATGTGACATAAAAATGCGCACGTCTAATATGCGTATTTTTAGATAGAGTTACGGAGTAACGTGACTAGACAAAAGTTAAAACATATACAAAAAAATAAGTATATAGGTGAGATCAATAGACAATAAACTGCCAAAAAATAATTTAAAGTGGTATGAAAATGTCGTGAGGCGCCCATACAAGATACCATTATGAAAATCATAGACGCTTAAATAGACCATTAAAACCGGGTACAGCATAATAAAAAATGATATGCGTGAATCAAAATTTGGTAGCTCAAACAACTCAGAATAAATTTTGCGAGAGTCGACCCCAAAGCAAACGTAACAAATGGAATACCGAAGAAAAAGAATTGACATTCTCCAGAAAGATAGTTGGTAGTTTTCTTAGTAAGCACAAATCTTATTTAAACTTATTAGAAATCCTTACATTTGAAATACTATTTTATAATAATTTTAACCCTAATAATTGAATTACCCCTTAAATAAATTTTGAATAATATTTCACTGAAGCATGAACTCTATTTTCTATTGGTGCCAATTTAACTAATTGAAATTCTCATTTTATTTCTCTCTCTATTCCATTCCATTGAATACACATTTTTTTATGGTACCTGCTACTTACAAAAAAAAATCCATTATTATCTATTCTTGATCAATCTTCCATATTTATCACAAGCTTTATGTTAATTTAAGCTTATTTGTTTAAAACATTAACAATACTAAAAATCATACTCGTATCTTGTTGTATATACATATAATTCACAGTGGTTACAAGGTATAAATTGAAATGCTAATGATTCGCACAAAAATAAAATAAAAAATAAATAAAACTATAAAATAGTGAATGTAGACTTGTTATACTACATTGGTGTATAAAACTTTATGATCTAATCTTGACATGTAATAGCCCCCTACTCTAAATATAAATATATACCTTGCAAGTCATGGATAAGAAAAGTTAACAAATATTGTTCAAGTAAAATGCGATGATTATAAAAACAGTGCGCCACTTGTGTTTTCTGTTTTGTTTGTATTAATATATATATCACCTGGGAATATTGAGATATTGATCTTAATTATTGATAGATTAATGATTGATGATATATAGACAAATATTCAGTCTTATATTATAAATAAAAGTGTGTGATTTTTTAGCCTAAAGCTGATGATTCGCTCAAAGTTATAAATTAAACAATTTAATTATTATTTCGTTTTCGTGTGATTTTTTTTCAATATTTTTGTTCATTTTATCCTTTTATGGTTTTTTTTAGTGGTTCGTAATTAAAATGTTGTTTCAGTTAGCAGCACTGACACGGTGTAAATTTATATTAAACTTAATGTACACATTTATGGAATATTAATTAAAAATTTTATATAAAGTTAGTTTCTTCATTGAAATAAAATGTATGTAAAAAAAAAAATTATTAATTATGAGAATTTCTAGATTTTTGCAATCAAATTTAATAAAAAACTTAAAAAGTTTTAGTTGAAATATTTCTAATCAACCTATAAATTTGTATGCCCATTAAAATCGCTGTTCAATAAATTAAAATAATGAAAATACTTCCTGGAAATATTTGTCTGGGTATTTAAAAATTTTCCTTTTAAAAGTCATGTTTTGTACAAAAAAAAAAACATTATAATTCACCATAATATACCACAACCAATTTTATAGTGATGATCCTTTGTCTTATAAATTTACATAAATTTACACTTAAGTCACCAACAGATAAAAAAATTTATAAATTGTACTCATTCTATTTAATTTTCATTTAAAATCTCAGTATTTTCCGAAAGGAGGATTTCATTTCTAGAGTGATTTACTTCGACAGAAAATTCTGTATATTCAAAATATATTTATATAATAATATGTAGTATGTGAATGAAAATGAATTGGTGAAATTTTTTTTTTCTTTTTTTTTTTTGCAGATACCAAGATATAAGAAGACCGCGATTATACAGTTAAAACAGCATAATACATAGTATATAAGTATATAAAAATATAAAATTGCGTTAAAAACTTTAAGATTTATTGCGATTTTAATTTTAAAAAAAAACTCTATAAAAGAAATTAAACTAACCAAAAAAAAACGAAAAATGTTAGCGAATGAATGTATCACCATTTCTGGTATTGATTCTCAGACCTTATATGATATTGTTGAATATAATTTTTTTGAAAAATTCTGGGTCGGTACTACAATTTACAGTTTTACAGATGATCTGTTGAAACAATTTATTAGTGTAATATTTGTAAATTTGAGTGTAAGTTGTAATATTAAAATTGAAAATTCACAGAGAACTAAAAAGATTTACTTTCTAAAATTTAATCAACTTAAACGTCATCCACTAAAAACATATTTTTTTCCAAACAAATTTTAAATTTTTGCCCCAAGCATCGTAGAATTAACTACTCCACCCTTATTACATTACCGTATGTATTTATTATATTCATTAGAAAACCAGGAACAAGATAAAATCTCCATAAATACTAAAATGAAAATTCCACCAAATACAAAAAAAAGGAGAAAAAATTGGCTTTTGTCAATGGAACACGAAAGGGGCTGAACGCTGAATATTGTCACAAAAACTTTATCACTATACACAGAAATGGTGCGGCAACGATGAGACTGAATGATGGTAACTGATGAAAAATGAAATAAAGATTTTTGTCCAAATCATTAAATTGAAATGTCAAGATCGCGAAATAAAAACGAAAATATCGTTTTTTTTTTTCAAGTTTATTGAATCAAAAATAATATTAATGTTAAATTTGCAAAAAAAAAAAATGTTAAATGTTACAGTTAAATTTATAAAGATACTTTTTTATTTTTGGACACCATTAAAATACAGTTTAGATTCCAATTATGTATCTTTGGAGGTCTCAATCTGAACATATTTTTTTATGTGATACAATAAACTAAATAACAATTTAGAAAAATTTATTTTGAAGCATACAATTACCAGCCAATTAACGGACATAAAAAACATATTTCGAGAAATAAAAAACGAAAGAAATGTTAAGTAAAATGGATTAGTTCTAAAAAAGAATTGGCTTTGTTGTATGGAAAAACTCCAGCTGCGCAATGACATAGTTTTGGTTTTTAGTATAAATGCATAGAGTGATTAAAAATAAAATGATATTTGAATACAATTTGAAATTTTTCGTTTAATTTAGTAGGACTTGAGTAAATTACGCTACAATAAAATGATAGGTTAATTCTTTTAGCGAAGCTCTTATCTTTTGGGCAAAATCGTTCTTGGGTATTAGCTACTATTTAGTTCAATATGTTAGTGTCTTATTGTAGATAACTTTAAGCTTATAGTACTGAATCAAGTTACCACTCATGTCTGTGATTTCGTCTAAAATAATAACTTGTATTCTGTAGTCAATTTTGATACTATTCGATTTTGTAGTCAATTTTGACGCGTTGAAACTATTCTCCAATATTTTCCCAGCCACGTCGGAATAACCTTATAAATTCATTTTAGGCAATATTCAACGAGGATACCAATTATGTTCCATACATGCTTCCTATTTAGTAATATTAATATTAATTTTGAAAAAATAGGAATATATTACACTTTTTCTGGACTGTACATGTTACTTTGTCATGGTCTAAAAAGATTTCAAGTTCTAAATTTACTATTTTCTCAAAGCACAATTCTTTAATTCAAGTAAGACCAATTGTTCTGAAGCTATCAGTATTTGAATTTGAATGTTTTTAAAACACAAATTTCTCAAATCACTTTGTCCCGAAATTTCTTTGATTTTTTATTATCAAATTTATGTCAGTTTGTATTTCATTATTAATAAAAATTAAGACTATATTTCCAAAATAAAAAATTTAAAAGGTGAGACTAAATCTTATTTGGTCTTTACATAAAAATCTTTCATTTAAATTCTTTGTTTTAAAATTCAAATAATCTTATATTTCTTTTTCATAAAATTATGACCCAAACATATAACTATTCTCTGACAAATTTAACCCTTCTTCTTTTGGATTCTTAAAAAACAAAAATTGTTCATATTATTACAAAATATTTTCATAGAAATTCTTTTGATTATGAAATTAATAATAAATATTCACAACAATTTTACCTTTCGCACCATCTTTCGGTTAATATGGCCAATTGAAGATGAATTTTTTCTGGTTGATAAAACAGGGAAATTATGTTGGTATATTTATTACCCACGTCAGAGATTAATAAAATCATTTTGCCGCTAATAAAAGAGATGGAGATTTCGCAACATAATCGGACACTATGGATTAGTAAATATACGTGTTTTATAAGTCTGCGAATTCAAATTATTTAAAGTTATAAACATTCTGGGATGTTCTAAGACCCGTGCGTATAATAAAAAAATAATATTGGAATATATGTAGATTTTGAATTTGAGTGGAAAACAAAATTTTCACACAATGGAATTTGTGAGACACTGAAATAAAAGTTCAGTGCTAATAAAATAGTAATTTTTTAAAAAAATAAAAAGTATGTGTTTTCCAATATAAATTATGTAACGGAATCCATTTGGATTTATTTAATTCGCTTTTGCTTGTTACGTTCACAATTTTCATTTTCAGCATTTAAAGGTATGCTGGATAACATCGTACAGTCCATACAATTCAATGTTAAGACTTCTCCTAAAAATCCCTATCATCAAGCTACACCAAACATTTTAATAAGGATTCGTCTTCTACACATTCTTTTAACTTAAGCGCCCATCTTTCATGACGTGATTTAACTCATCATTTTTATTAATATTCATTTCAAGAATTTCACCAAACATATTTCTATTAGTGTAACTATATTATATTCTTATCGAATTTAATGGATTGATTCTACAAAAATATGTGACGATGCTGTGCTTTAGAAGTATTTTTTTTTTATGAAAAATATATTTAAAGGATCATGACTTAGGGATTATATGTTATTTGTTGTGCAATTTATTTATTTTATATTTAAAAGATAAAAAAAAAAATTATAATTCTTTATAATATTCTTGGTTGTTAATATGCGCCAGGTTATGTGCAGAAGTTTTAAATCGCTTGCAAAAGGTTGCCAGGTATGATGCTCGTCGTAGGTCTCTTGTGTGTGACGATAAAACTCCAAGGGATTGTAAATTTTTTTTATTATTATTAAAGTGCAACAAGTACAAATCGAAATCAGGTAAAATTATTCAAAAAAGAAATTAATAAAAACACGTCACGTTTCATTTTATTATTTCTTGTAATTTTTATATTTTATTAACGGATAAAAATTATGTCTTGCGAAAAAATAGTTAAGTTTGATTTACAGCAGAAATATTGTTAAAAAATGTATTATAATATTGAAGCATTGAATAAGATATTATTTAAAGTTTTGATATCTTCTTTCAATGGCTTGTCATTAAAATAATTTAATAAGAGTCTAGGTCTAGTATTTCTAATATTATGGATTGCATTTAATTTTTCAATTATTATAATTTAATTTAATTTGAAATTGCAACAAGCTAATTTATTCGTTGTAATCAAAATACACTCTAACTGGATTTTGAGTAGTACTGATTTAAAAAAAAATTTGTAAATTTGATGACATTGTCACACAATAGTACTGAGTGTTTTCACTATTAAAGACAAGTTCTGACATCAATTTTGAACACCATTTACGATATTGTAAGTATTAAGATGGTTGAAAATATATTTTTCAAAGTAGCCCCATAAATGGATTAAGAAAGATAAATTTGTCTAAACCTAAAATAAATTAATGTTCAATATTGATTGAATTCTAAACAAGACGATCAACACAAATTGGTATATTAGATTGATGGGATCCCTGCGATTTACATCCTAAAAATTAAATACCTTTCAATAGCTTGTACGTTTATAGTATGCCGTTCGAATTAGTCTACCACATTTGATATCTTTCCAATATGTCATCACACATCATAATGTTAAATTACATTTTGAAGTGTAATCTATTTATTGCGTCTTCTAGTGACCGAGCTACGGATTAAGATTGTCCTAATTAGCTATCCTTTGAAGTAAAAGCTCCCAGAACATATTCATCTTTGAACGAAGCTATGAAGATAGCAAGCTCTAACATCAATTTTGAAACACATTAACAATTTTGTAAATATTAAAATGGTTGTAAATAGAATTTTTCGGAGCAGCGCCATAACCATAAATGGATTAAAAAAGATTTTCTACTAATATTAATTAATTTTCATTGTCAAATATTAATTTTTAGAAATATTTAAATTTTTCAATCAACGTACATTATTATATTGCGATAAATTTTCTTAGATAGAAAATTCTTCGACCCTTCCAGTAAATGCTTTATCAATAATTTATTTGCACCTTTAATTCGTTAAATATTAATTTGAATTAGTTTAAGGACGGATTAATGGAAAATTGCTAAAATAAGAGATTTTCATTGAGATGAAAGCTCTAAAAAGTATATTTTTACATAAATTCAATAATTTCACAAATCCATATATTATTCGCCAATTACAGAATATACTTTGATGACTAAGCTAATTTAATACTAAAAATTTTATGCCTTTTAACAAAATAATTAAAAAATTTAAAAAATTAAAAATAATAATTAATCGGTCAAAGACATCCTGTAAAATAATAATATTTGCAAAGTTTTATTGTAAATGTTTATTGATTTTTCTACAAATATGCATTTAATTCCACTGGTAAACATTATTAAATGCAATCAAGTAAACAGTTGGACGTCATTTATGTGAAAAATAAATAGATTTATTCATTTAATAAGTTTTGTATTATAAATTTTTAAGTAATTTATTTTAAGATACGCAAGATTTTAGTATTAAATATATTTTTCAGTTATGGCAATGTGAAATTCATTAAATACATTTTAGAACGTTTTTGCGTAGGATAAATAATTTCTAACCAAAAAATTATATTGATAATACAAAATAAATAGTAAATTTATCTGATAATTAATATTTTATAGCAAATTGTATTTTTAAATATGTATTAGGATATCAGTAAAATTGTAATTTTAAATATTGTACTATTAACCCTTTCGAAGATCAAATTTTTTTTATGTTTCTTATTAATTAGCGAATATTACAGCTGATTTATGGTTGTGGTAGGTTCAAGAAAATAATTTCAATATCTCGAATAAAACAAGCAGACTTAAAAAAAGGTTTTCGTAATTTGATTAAGTGAAAACATTGTATATTTTTATATGATTCATTTCGGTTGCATTAAAATTACCTTGCAAATATACGTAATAACTTTAAGGAAGTGTAGTTGTACTCATAGATCTGTGGCGCATTGGAAAGTCATTAGATTAAGATATTCTGCGGTCCCAATAACTTAAAAAAGAATTATTCCAGATGACTAGTCCGAATCCGGTGTTCAAAAGTTAGTAATTTTATATATTATATATTTTGTAGGCCATCACATCAACGTTAGTTATCTAGATTCTAGAATATTTCTTAAGGCAGGTAATAAAAATAATTAACATAAATTAATTGAATTATCATTGAATAATGTGATTCAAAAACATGTTCAGACAAGTATAAATGGCCCTGAATTAAATATATTTGAATATTTTAAAATAAAATAAAACTAATAAAAATCAGAAGTTTCAATTGAAAATTAACTAAACCAAGATGTTAAAAATTACATTTTTCTAAATATTTAACATTTTTTTTTAAAAATAATTTAATTATTATTTATTCAACATACTTTTTTAAACACTTCTTTTGGAAATTTCACAGCCGTTATGTAAACCTAATAAATTTTTAACCATCCGTAAATTTTGATGTACTTTTAAATTCAACACAAATAATAATAATAATAATAATAAAAAAGAAACCACAAGAAAATGAAAAATTAAATATTTTTTAAACTCAAATAAATAAATTTTTTTTTCTTGTGGTGTTAAAAGTAAACTTTTATTTGAAATTGAAATTATGTGAACGTTTTTGTTTTAACCTTTAAGTTATTTACTTTCTCAATTACTTCAATAAAACACAAAAAATAAAAAAAAATATTGGAATGGAATTTATACTGCATTTACCCACCACCAGGAAGACAGTCAGGCCCTCTAAGAATGAATTTAACTAATAAGTTCACAGTTTCATAGTTTACCCAAATCAAACAAATAAAAACCAATATGTTTAAATGAAGAATTCAATCTTCGAAAGGTATCTTCGAACAGCAGAAATAATATTTTAGTGTAGAAGCCATTGATATTTGAAATATCATTCATAGAAGTTCATAAAATTGTGGTAACTTTAAATGTTTAAAATAAAAGATACAATAAAACTAGATTTATAACAGTGACTTTGGATATAATATATAATGTTTCTGTAAAATTATGTTTTTGCTCTTCTTCGAGTTAATTCGGGAGTAAGTTTAGGTTTTTAATCCAAATTATATTATACGAAAAACCACTATTTGAGTAGAACAGTTCAGCTTTCACAAACTTTTAATAATTTCGAAAATTGTCATGCAAAACGATATTTTGCATGACAATTTTCGAAATTCAAGTTTGACGCGTGAATGTAAAACCCACGAAAACCGCACACAAATTAATTCGGGGTTTTGGTAATCAAAACATGTATAGAACTTCATGTTAACTTAACTATTTTTTTTAAAATTGTACTATAGACTAATTTCGAAACAGAAAGTGTAATTATTCCTCAATGTTAAATCAATGAGCATAAATATTTTTTATCTATGGCACTTACACTAACTAAAAAACTGTTTACAATAAAAAAAAATGTATATTAAAAATTGTTTACTAATCAGTCAAATAAACTCTTAAAAAATTTTTAATTTCGGCTTCAAAGTAACAGACAACATAAAAAAAATTTATATATATTTTTGTGTTAGTTTTCAAATTAGAAACAAAAACAATAGACATTAAGAGATGCTATGAAATATTATTTTTGTCTAGATTTGTAGTAATCAATTAAAGATAATTCACAATGACCGATCGTCTAACGTCAAAATTAAACAGTAAACATTATATTAAATACAATAGAACAACAAAACATAAGTCTAAAACAATAAGAACCTCCAAAAATATATAAAAAGAACAGAAACTTAAAACCCCAAAGCAGTTATTTTTTGTTTTAAGCTGGAAAGAAACATGCTTTCGAGTGTGTGAATCTTCTCATTTCCAGCTTCTCTTTAAATTATTTTTTTAAAATTTGATTTAATGATTTTATGTACTAGGAGCTTCTCGGCTGGATAAACTAGAAAGATAAAACATATTTTCTAGCTTGGAGGCTTTAGTTTTTTGTTTTTTTTTGTGATGTAATTGGTCCTAAATCAATCTGAGCTGTGCTAACAACTGTGAAATATGTTATAGATAATGATTTTATTTAAGAAAGAATTGATTCTCATATTGTTTTTACAGCTTCCTAAATAAATTTGAAGATCTTAATCTATGAAATTTAAAAATTTGTACGCTCCGGAACATGTTTTTGTTGTAAATACTATTCTTATACGTAGCGGGATGCTATGCCCTAATATTGTTTATTTTTTTTTTTGGAAAGAAATTTCGTGCTGTTTGCTAATGTTGGTTAAAATATAATTGAACATTTAATTTAGACTACCTTGCGGGTTAATTTAGTTTTTATATATCGCCAGGTGATTAAATTATTATTTTTTTATTGTTATTGGTAGTATACCAGAAACAAGAGGAGAACAATTTTATTAGAATAATAAATAATTGTATTAATATAATTGATAAATTTAAGATTTGAAAACATAATTAATGATTCAAAAATAGAAATGTGTTTAAAAAAATTTATTAATTATATTGAATTTAAATTTTATATTACCATACCTCAACTTCGTTTTCAACTACACACATATGCTATTTTTGATAATTAGAGGAACTAGAGATCCTATGACACATTTATTTTATAAAACTTAAGTCGGAAGAACCCATCCTCTAATTATATTATGAATTAAATAAAATCTCTTAATGATACAATACTTATTACATGAAGATCTACTTAAAATAATTGTTGCACGATCTTTATAATTAGTTGTCAGAGATCATTAGAAGTTTTACAGTTGTCGACTCCCTATATACACATTCCCCATTTTTATTTAATAGCCAGAGCCTAATCACATCTTTAAACTAATTTCTCGTTTACTTCTAAAACCACTTTAACTTTTTAAATATTTGTAATAACATGTTATGTCGCAAATACGCTAAATATTTACATCTGAAAATTTGTCAATTAATACATAAGATGTTCATGTTATTGTGATGGAAATAATAACTTTTTTAAATTTTTTTTTATACTATTAATGATATTTAAATAATAAGATTTCCAGGGCTATATATTTTTAATATTTTATATTAAATTTAAGTCAGCAGATACCGATTGAAAACGTGTCAAATTAGAGAAAATTGACTGTCAACGTTTAACCAATTCTTTGTAATGTGAAATGCGTTTTTAATAACACCTTTTTAAGTTGTTATTCATTCTAATATGACAAGAATTTAATATTTTGAGGGTTTAATATCATTAAATTTCGATAATTTTAGTATTATTCCTTAAAAACAAAATTTTTTTTTAAAGCAAATTGTGACTCAACAGGTTGTCAATTAACAGCTGATTGACAACCTGTGAGTCTTAATATTCTATTTAAAAGTAATATAAATATGCTAAAAATCTTTGGACCAAAAACTATAATTGATTAGAGTTTGGACCAAAATAAATTGCATTAATTACAGGTAAATAATATTATTACCAAGTGCTATAATTACGAAATTGGATCGTCAACATAGTTCAACTATCTGTGGTAACTATATAGACTTTTTGTAAACTAATCTAGAGTAAACCATAATATGTGATTCTGCTATCATTAAAAATTTTTAAAAAAAAATACTCAGTTTTATTTTTATCATAAAAACGTATATTTTTATTTAGTTTTTTTCTTGTTTCAATTTTTATTTTTCTCATTATAATTTTTAAATTCCTATATATTTGTTTTTAATAATTAATTATATTTATAATATTTACAAAATCATATCTCAATATTTTTTATTAATATTATTATTTTATTTTATTTTAATTTTTTCAAATTGTTTTTCACTATATTCTTCTTTATAATATGTTTTATTTTTGTAGATTGTTTATGTAAAATATATTAATTATTTAAAAATTTATTAATATTTATTTATTTACTTTGTGTTTTATTTTAAAAAAATGTTTCTAATAATAAAGAGAGATTATTATTTAAAATTAGAATTTTTAATTTGCTTTTCATTTACAAAATTTTTCCAAAAAATTTTTGAAAAATATTTCACAAAAAAATTTTACTTAATTTTTCTGACATGCAATTTTTTTTTTTTTTTTGTATGTTAAATATTATTTATAAATGCTCACAATTTTCAAACACCATCGGCAGAATTTTATAATTTTTTAATACTTTTAAAGCATTTATTAAAAAATATTCAAGACTTTTTTTATTTTTCGTTAAATACTTATTCACAATTTATTTTTAAGGATAAATTCAGAAAAATGATTTATTTACTTTTTTTTAAATAATTTAATTATTACAAAATTACTTTTTTTTTGAAAGATTTTCATTAAATTGAGGAACAAAATTTTAAGTACAATTTTTAAATTTCAATTCTTTTTTTTTGTGACAATTCGTATCTTTTTTCTTTAATTATTTTTAAAAATTCATTTGACTTAGTTTTTGTATTTTTTTTTTAAACTTAATTCTGTTTATTTTTTATTTATTTTTTTACTATAAAAATTAGAAACCATTTTTTTTTTTTATTTTTCAATTTTCTTTTTCTATTTTATGTTTTTTATGTTTTTTTTTTTTTGTTCTATATTTACAATATTCAATTATTAAATTTAAAATATAGAGGAACCTTTTTAGTTTTTATTTTTTAATCATTTTTTTTCCTTTTTTTTTTCTTGTTTATGTACAATTTTTCATTTTTGTAGATGAGTTTTTTTATTAATTTTTAAACTTAATTTGATTTTTTATAATATAAATAAATCTAAATAAATTTCAATGAAGATCAGTCAAGAAAAAAATTAGTTTTCCTAATTACAAAAAAAAAAAAAAAATATTTCAAAAAAATGTCAACATTACTTAACTTAATTAAATTTTTTATGTGTTAATTTTTCTTTTAAACTTTTTTAAGGAATTACATGGTGAAAATAAATATAATATTGTTTTTTTTTAAATATAAAAATTATAATCACAAATTTATTGGAATTTATTTAATTTATTTACAGTAGTTTTTTTCTAAGGGATTTATTTTCAAAAATTATCCATCCCTTAGCTTTTTTATACTGTACACCCAAAATAAAAATTTAAATTTAAAATTTTTTTTTTTTAATTAGTTTAAAGGACAAATTTCCAAAAAAATAAAAAAAAAATTTAGAAAATATTAAAAAATATTTAATTTGTATTTTTCGATTTGTACTTTAAATCTTAATAAAAAAAATTTCTATGTAAAATTATTTAAATAAAATTAGAATTTTTTGAAACAGAATAATTAAAAAAATTATATTAAAACAAAAAATGTATACTAAAATTTTTGTTCAGAAAATGTCCTATAAAGAAAAACAAATATTTTAACATTAAATATCGACAAAAAAAAAAAAAATGATTTTAAATGGCAAATTGTTGTTTTTAGTCAAAATTGTAAAAATGTTAAATTTTTACAATGTCAAGAAAAACATTTTTTTTTTTATATTTATATACGATTAAGTTTTGTATTTTAAACTGTTATACAAACATTAATCTTTTTTCATATAGTTATATGAAATTGTTGTGTTGCGTTAAGTTGTCAAAACTATTTTGTATTTTTTGTCAATCAACTGATTTGTCATTTTTAATCTGCCCGTATTTACTAAATAAATAAAAGAATTATGCTAAGTTTGGCAAAATAATTTAATCCAAATTTTATATTTGAATAATGCCAATTTTTGTCAGGGATCAAAATTATTAAAATGTTTATGTATTTTTAATTTTTCTTTTAAGATTAAATTTTTATTTAGACAAGTCAACGGAACGCAATGAAAATGTTTGTATTTCAGTTTAATAAAGAAGAAAATATTTTAATAAAAAAGATTTTTCAATTAAATTTTGACATCAAAAAAATTATTTTAAATAGTTTTTGACATTTTTTTTTTATAAATTTTTATTCATTTATTTATTGTTTTAGATATAAATTACAAAATATAATTTTTTTTAATGTTTTTTATTAAATAAATTTCCAAAAAAAACCGATTTTGTTATACAATTATATAAAAATAAAAAATTGTATATTTTTTTACACCAATTAATTTTTGTCTGTAGTCAAAATTATTTTTATTTATAATATTTTCAATAATTTATAATTAATATATTTATATATATATATTATATACTTGAAATATATACACAAAAAAAAAAATTTGAAAAAAGTAAAATATAAATTTATTATATTCAAGAAAATATAATTTATATAAATCTTAGTTATTTAAGTAGTTTAAGTAAGTAAGGTGATTAAGATTAGTAAATAACTTCACTTTAACTTTGCATAAAAAAGTAAGTAAAATTATTTTCAAAAAAAAATAATAATAATAATAAAAATAAAAAAAAAATTAATTAAATAATTAAAGAAAAAGAAATAAATTTTATTAAATCAAGAAAATTAGTTACTTTTATTGAAACACTGGCCAAAAAAAAGGACGAACTCAATTTAATTAAAAAAAAAATAAAATAAAACGTTTAATTTATTAAGCCCAAAAAATTTTTATCTCCTTTTTTATATAACCGAAGTTTGAAAAAAAATTAAAAAGAAAATATTAGATTTATCGTAAATAAATATAAAAAAAATTTAGGTTTTCGTCAAAAAATTTGTTTTCAAAAATTAATTTTTAATTGACAATGTAACGCCAAATGAAAACTAATAACGTATATTTAATATTTCTTATACAATACATTGTTGTAGTTGAACGCAATTGTAAATAACTTTAAATATCTCAATTTTTTAATGTTTTCTGACAGGAATTATTAGTTTTTGGGAAGTTTTAATTATTTGTTTGGCGTAGCATTGTGAATTCAATATTATTTATTATTTTTTAATTTTCATAATTTAGAAAAACCATTTTTTGTTTCTTTTATAAATAAGATTTATATAGAATTTCTGTTTTTATTTGTAGTATGTAGTATTTTCCTTCTTTTTTTTTGAAAACTTAATTATAATTTTTTTCTTTTAAATTACTTAATTTTATTTTAAAAAAAAAAATTATTTTATAAAAACTTATAAAACAAAAAAAAAAGTAATAATTTATATTCTAAATTTAGGTTTGTTTGTTTTGCTTTCATACCACAATCGCGATTCAATTTTACAAATTTCTAATAATTTTTCACTCAATTTTAATATAATATTTTTTTTAATGTTTTTATCTTTTATGAAATATATAATTTAAAATAATTTTTGTTTTAATGTTTAAATTCTTTTTACATGGTTTTTATTTTAAATATTTTTATTTTATATATAAATTTTATAATATTTTAATAATATTTTTCGGTTTTTTTATTTTTTGTTTATTTTTTTACATAAATAAATTACTTAGCATCACTAATTTTTATCAAGAAAAATAAAAAAAATAATAAAAATAAAATATGTAATAGAATAAATTTTTTATTTAAGATTTTATTTGAAAATTTTCTTCATTATATTAGTCGGAGGAAAGGAGAATAGGAAAAACTCCATTATGTAAAATCATGAATTCTCAAAATAATACAAAAACAGGCAAAAAAAGAACACAATTTAATAAATAAATAAACTGTTATACTGATAAAACTGTTATACTTATTTTCAAAATTATCGTTTTTTTTTTTTTTTTTACATTACTTTACTTTACAAAATTTGTCCAAAAATTGTTCTGTTACTGAAGAAAATTTACAATTACTTTTGTGAAATTTTTAAAAGAAGTTATACAACAAAATTATAAATGTCATTTTTTTTTTGTAAATATTAATTTGCTAATAAATTATTTTTTTGTAATTTTTCATTTTAAATTTTAATTTATAAAAAAATTAAAGTTTAGAGGAGCGGAGAGAAATAATAATTAAATTTATTTAAAAAAAATATTAATATATATATATATATATACGGTATATATATTAATTAATAATTAAAAATTAATAATAATTTATAATATAATAATAATAAATCACTACATATGTGGTGGACTACATACCACACTTTGTGACCTTGTTGTTGTTATAATACCACCAACAATTTGTTGTTGTTGCTGTGTTGACCATCGTGGCGGACTACAAAATTGTTGTTCACCTAGTACTGATATTCTTTTACTATCCAATAAATAATCTTTGGTGTTACATGAGTTTACTGGTACAATACTATTACCAATACCACCGACACCACCGCCAACACCAACGCCACTTAAAATTTGTGACGCACGATGCATTAATGATGGATCTGTATTTAATTGTTTTTGAGATTTGGCACGCTGTAACTGTTGTGGTACAATAACATTACAAAAATCACTATTAGCATTATTATCACTATAATTTGACATAGCACCACCATATTGACTACTTGTATTTAATAAACCATCATCAACATTGCTAACAGAACCAGATATATTATTAACACTTGTTTTACTCCATGTATTTTTTATTATATTTGGATTTGAATTGTCAAATGTTAAACCACTATTTGAGCCACGTTGTTTTGATGATGTCATTGTAGTACCATGATGTGCAGTAGCATTTTGTTCATTTTGTTTACGAGCTTCAGCATCATCTTTTTCTTGATCACGTTTACGTTTACGTTTCATACAAATAACAACACATGCTGCAATTACAGCTACTACTGGCATAGCTACTGATAAAATTGCTATAAGTACAACTTGGCCACCAGTTAGACCATCAGAACGACCTTGTAGAGTTCCATATTGATGTGCATCAAAATTTGCTGCAAAAACAAGTTCTTCATCACATTGTTGACCACCATAACCATTTGCACAATAACATTGGAAACTGTTGACACGATTAACACATGTTGCCCCATTACGACAAGGCGCTGAACTACATTCATCAATATCTATACTACAATCTTTACCAGTAAAACCAGGTCGACATTGACATTTATAATCGTTATTCAAATTCGTACACTGACCACCATTCGCACACGGTTTTGTTAAACATAAATCAACTTTTTCGGTGCACAATGAACCAATAAATCCAGGAACACATTGACAACGAAATTGATTTATCATATCAATACAGGTTCCGCCATTATGACAAGGATTACCCTGACAATCATCAACATTTAACTCACACCGTTCACCTGTATATCCAGATTTACATTGACATTTATAAACTGAATTTCCTTGTGACAAACAAGTTGCCCCATTCTGACATGGATTTGGTGTACAATCATCAACTTGTACTTGATCACAATTCACACCACTATAACCTAACGGACATTCACATTTGAATCCTTGTTGTGCATTATCACGACATTTACCATGTAAACATGGTTTATCAGCACAAGTTATTAATTTTTCTTCACAATGTCGACCAGACCATCCCTGCTTACATTCACACCGAAATGTTTGTTTATATGAATCATCTGTACATGTTCCCCCGTTCAAACATGGTAAATCTTCACAATTATTAATTTCAGTCTCACAATCAGTTCCCATATAACCTGGTGGACATTCACATGTATATAAACCTTGACCTGTATTACGACAAGTGCCACCATTCTGACATGGTCGATGATTTGTACAATAATTAAGATCTTGATTACAGAATAAACCACCCCAGCCTTCATTACATATACATTCCCATGGTTTTTTACAAGTACCATGAGCACAACCCGGATATGGTTCACATTCTTCACAGAGTTGACCCTTCCAACCGGTATGACATCTGAAAATTAAGAAATAACATAAATTTAATAAAAATTAAAATATTAATTAAATATTTAAACTGTTATACGACTTAATTAAAAATTTATGTATTTATACATAAATTAATTCAAATTTGATTTTTATTTTAATCAATTCTAAATTTCTTTGTGGTGTTATCAGAAGAAAACATAATTAAATAAATTTTCCAATTCGCACACAAATTTTTAACTTCATTTGAAAAAAAGAAATTTGCAATTTCTTGTCTTTATTTTAAGAAGAATAAATACCATTAAAATGACATAAATATACAAAATTGAAAAAATTTTAATAAGAAATTTATAATAAACAAATAAATATGCGTTGGTTTTGTGTACCCAGAGCAAGTTATGCATACAAAATTGAATTTTTTTCTTTTTTTTTTTTTTTGGTCGTCGTTAATCTGAGAATTGCCAATCAATTCATTTCTGTTTATTATACAAAAACAAATGGACAGAGGGGCCTATGTACATGTAAAAATATTCGAACGCGCTTAAATAATAAGTTGGTTTTTTTTTTCTGTTAGTTCTCACGTGTTTAAAAGTTTATTTTAAGAATTTAATAAATATATACAATAAATAAAAAAAAAAATTTTCCGTTTCGATTTTTGAACTCTTTTTCAATTAAGAATTCCCAAAGTGCACAAATATACACATATTTGACCATATTTTTTTAAGGGAATGGAAAATATAATGAAATAGTATGTCTACCATAGGTATATATATATATATGCGATCTGTCATTTTTTGGGAAGATTGATTTGTGAGAGATTCTTCTTAACAAATATTGTACATAAGAATAAAAAACAATAATTAATAAAATGGGAAAGAAATTCATAATTTTTTTTTAAGATTTAATTAATTTTTTATTTGTGTTTAAAGCTGGTAAAGGAGATGAACATGTGTTCAGGATGTTTGACACCAAAAACTAATGGGAATTAACTTTATTGCATATAAACAAATATAGTAAAGCAGCCTTATAAAGGAGTTATTTATTAATTTAAGCAAAAGAATGATTCATAATACTCCTGGGCCTACAGCTTTTAGAACTTCCTGCTTAAAGAAACTCGTAACATTCTAATACAATTTAGACCTAGTATTTTTGTATGAATTTTAAACCATAAATTTCTTTATAGTGAAAAAACTTGAATTGCAACAAGTTAATGGCTTTATTAGTGAGATATTTTATGTTTAACACAAGTGTGTAGTAATGTGTAAAATTAAATTTTTAGCAAATGTTCTCGACCTTTTTTTAGTACCCAGCTTAGTACACTACGACTACCACTAAGAATCGACGATTTTCAGAGAATTACAACTATTTACTCGAATTTAAAAAGTGTTCTTAATTAGTACACATTACATGATTTTATGACAATTACATGTAAAAACATTTACTAAATTCCCCCCAAAATAAAATTATATTAAATTACCATATTGACTTCCTCGACAAATAATCATTTTGAATATTAAATAAATCATAAATTCGAGATCTCGTTCTATATTTTCTGTGTGTGAAAATAACAAAAAAAAAAAATATTCCGTGATATTACACTACAAACAATTATGTATTTTTATCTGATTAAAATTAAAAATGAATGTTTCTTTATATAAGAAATGAAGGGGCGGAAAAATCTAGTAGGTGCTACGATAACAAAATGTCATAATACGTGATCTACAAAATTATTTCACAATTGTAAAAGAATAAATTGAATTTTAAAAGCTTTTTAAATGTTAACAAGTTATTTAGGAAAAAAATTTAATATGATTTGTTTATTTTTGTAGAAAATAATTTTGCTACTGGATTTTTGCCTCTGTAGATTTATGATCTGTGATTTGCGTGATTTGAATTTTGAATTTATTTATTTTTTGTCAATGGCGTCTTCCTGATAGCTCAATTTCTGGCATAAACTCTTTTATAGAAGCAAATTGAATAGAATCGTTATGTCAAGTATATATTTACATCACTAAATATATCATAGTATTTTGAAGAAATATTTCTAGAAAATCTAATTAACAATTAAAATACAGTTAAGGAATTTTTTTTTGAATCAGATAAAAAGCACATAAACAAACAGTAGTACATAATTTAGGTGATTTTTGCTTAAACAATTTTGTCTTATTTCTTCCTTAATAAAAATCTCTTTTTTTCAATTATAAACATTTTCGTCATGAAATCATTGAACTAATTATTTATAATTTATAATTTTCATTACTGAATATCTTCCGCCTCCCACCACACTTCGCCCTTTAACACAAATATTTTCTATAATTTACACAAAGGAATACTGAATTACTTCTTTCACAAACTTGTTATAACATAACTAATTAATTTCTGTTTTTTTACTTCATTTTTTTTTTTGTTATTATTAAATATAATTCAGCTCAGCCAGCGGCAACAGCTTCCGTTTGACGACCTTTTCCCACCTTTCTTAACTCCCCCATTTTTCTTCATTTTTTTTTTTTTTTGCTTTAAACAGTTTTTGTTTATGTGTAAATTTTTATAACTGCAAAAAATCACTAAACATTTTTCATTCGGATAAATTTTTTTGAAAAACAAAAAAGTCATGAATAAAATATTTTTTATATTTTTAATTATGACGTCGACTTTTTTTTAATAAGGTTAAATTTTCTAATAAAACTATTAGGAAAAAAAAACCAAAGATATTTTCATAATTTCTGTGTAAAAATTTGTAACTATATGCTAAAATAGGATTAACATTAAACAATTAAATTGGTGCTAAATCAAAAATGTCAGACCTCAAATTATCTATATCTGCAAATTGTAATCCACTCCGCACCATCAAACATATACACATAATGTTATGAGTTCCTCAATTAAAATAGGGCCTTCTTCATTTACTACACCAGGTAATCTACATAAAAATGTCCGCGTACGTAGATGATTTACGTAAAGAAAATAAAAATTGAACACAAAAAAAAAAAAATAATAATTTTGGAATGAAAAGAACACAGCATAAAAAAAAAAATTGTGTGGGAATGCATTGTAAATTCAAGACATAATGTCCCGTAAGTTATATGCCTTATGAATAGAAAATTTACTTTTTTTTTAATGCTCTTCTTTATTTGAAAATTGAAAAAAAAAACTACTCTATAATATTAACAATATTATTATTATGCTTATTCAGCGCAGCATAGAAGATATCAACAACAACAGCAATATAGAAACACATGATTTTGCGCTATGTTGCTACTGTTTCTTATGTGTTTCAAAAAAGAAAAGAAGAAAATGAACCTTTTACAAACTAACGAAAAAAATTGTTATGATTTTAATGATTTGAAATTAGAATACAATAAGAGACGAACAGATTTGAAGGAGTTTGTTAACTTCTTTTACAAATTTTTCTATTCATCTCACAATAAGTATTTGAAGATTTTCAAAACGTCTGAAATGTCTAATCTGTGTTTACTGAAATGAAGTTTGTGATGAGTAAAAGCATATTAATAGCCTTTTTAAACAACCAACAATTTTATGCATCAATTGATTTTAATATTGGTACATTTATCAGTACTCTTAAATTTAGATAATTTGCAAATTTTGTCTACAAATATTTTACACAAATTTGCTGGAGTAATCTTTACGTCTATAATCATCATCAATACTTCCTAACTTTCGAAATCACTAATTTTATAATTGCTTACGTTAAAATTTCTTTAAAAAATACCAAATTTTTCCGACTTTTCAAGCTACGGAAATTACAGTTTAATATGTGTCTTCCAAATTTTCCACAAATTTTTCGATTACACCAAGCATAACTGTTTTCTGTTATTTGATGATTTAATTTTCATTTAACAGCTTCTTAATAAAATATTACGACAATTGGTAAAATATCACAATTTTCGACACACTTCCAATATTGCCCCCAATATTTTATTAAAACTTTATAAAAATTCAAATTCAATTTAATCCTAACACAAACAACATTTTAATTAAAAAAAATAATCTACATAAAACCTTAAAAAAAAAATAAGTCAGACCCTTAACCCCCCCTCTCTAATTGTCACATAACTTTAAAAAGAAATATAAAAATACTTATATACAAATCGTAAAAAAACCTAATTTTTCTAAGCTTAGATCAGCATAAAAAAAAAAACCAACATATATTTATAAATCATGTTTCTTTTCATCCCTTTTTACAACAAAAAAAAAACGAAAAAATTTCGACGACACACAGCAGCGCAACATGAGGAATCAATTGCAATGCAAACAATTTAAGTGGACGATTTTTATAATAATCATTTTTTTTTTTCATTATTATTTATTTGTGGCATTTATTTAAACATTAAAAAAAAAAATCGTGGGAACCGTCACCAGTCGCGGCTCAAAACTAGCTTAAAAAAATTTCTGTTTATATTTTTTTTATTTTTATTATTATTATTTTTGTTGGTTCTTTTCTCTCTTCCTATTACAATTTTTTTTTTTTTTGTATTATTATACTTTTTGAGTGTGTCTCTGATTAAATAACTGCTAAAAGGTGTGTCATACCAGGTACCCAACTATCAAATGAATCGTGCAATGCAAGCAAATGAGATTGTTATTTTTTTTTTTTTGCTTTGCTGTTAGTTTTGGACGAGCGACGACAAGAAATTCTTTTATACAATTTAAATTTTTTTTTGTAATTTCAATTTTTTTGTTTTTTTTTGGTGATGATTTACTTAGGCTAGTTTTATGTTTAAGCTCTTCTATTGCAATAGTTATGCTTGGTGTAACCGCAAATTTTTTTTTTATTACTTAATGTGCGATTTTATTTTTTGATTTAAAATTTAGCTTTTTTTATGTTATAGAATTAATTTTTTTTTGAAATTTTAAATTAAAAAAAAAAATCTTATGATTTGTTGTTGGTGAAGAAGTTAAAAGTTAGGTTTTTTTAGTTTTTGGGGTAAAGAAGTTTTCAGTAAATTATTATGAAAAGGTGAATACTAAAAAAGTAATAATGATGATCCAATTACTGAATTGAAAATGGTATAATAAAAGACTTGCTGCTGCAATTACAATGTAGTTGTTTTTTTTCCGTATTTTTCTTAATTTGGTTTGAAGTTGTTCAAAAAAAAAATTGTAGAGAAAAAAACATAATTGTAATAAATTTAAAATAGTGAAGAAGAAAAAAACGATGAAATAGTTATTTGTGATACTGGAAAGATTTATGTTTCTCCATAAAGAAAAAAAAAAATTAATTTTAATTTCGAAATTTAGATAAAAATAAAATCTTAATTATTTTATTATGTATTTTTTCGGGAAATTAACTAAATTTTTTATGGACTTTACTAAATTTTTACCAAAGCAATAAATTATGAAGTATTACTAACAAAAATTTTCCAAAGCTTTCTTTGCCTCTTTGAAAATAATTAAAAAATTTTAGTATATTTTGACATGGAACGTAAGGAAAGTGATTAAATGTTATAATTTTTTTCGACCAGAGACTATTTAGAAAATCTTTCATTATTCCAAAGTCTCTTTAATAAATTACTGTCATAGTTGATGTGACTTTATAGGTATTAGCCAATTTAGACTTCAGAGCTACAATTGACATACATATATGCTAAAGATAGAATTTCTCCAAATTGCAGATATATAAATGGAACCACAGATTTACTAGATATTTTAATTTCGAAACAAAATGAGTCAATATTGGAGCGAGATTTTCGTACAACTGGTTCAGTTTTTAATTAATTTCTCTCCTAAAAATATTAATTTATCGACGTATATACTAATAAATATGTTCCATATAATTGCCCAGAGAAAATTTCTCAAGCAGGAGACATTCTTCTAACCTTATTAATTTTGACATATTTTTTGTATAACAGTTTAACATTTTAAAAAATCAAATAATTGAAATTATTATAAAATAATACTTACAGGCATTCATTTGGTTTATTACAATGTCCATGCTGTTCGTTACAACCTTTAGTACAGCGTGCTAGAAAGAAAATAAATAAATATAATTATTATAAGTGAAATTTTTCTTAAATAATTTGTATAAAAATTAAAAATAAATTTACATAAATTCTTGTATCTAAATTCTAAAAGCTCATGTCAATCGCGTGCTCTTCTTACAATACAATAATATAAGAAAAAAAATTTAAATCCCACAAAGCACAATTTTCAAAAGAATTTTCACGAAAAATGCAGGTGTATTTTTTTTTTTTTTATTTTCTTTCTTGTTGTTTATCAAAAAATTAAATAAAATTATTATTTACTTTAACTTGACTTTAAAAGTACTTAAAGTAAACATTAAAATAAATTGATGATAAAATTTTACTATCCACCTGCCGCAAAAAAAAAAACTAAACTTGGCTGCTACCCAATATAAACATAAAAATATTATAAATAATAAACAAAAATATTAAAGAAAATAATTTTAAAGTTTTAATTAAAATTCATAATTTCCAATAATCTCTTTTCACTGCTGTTTTTTTTTTTTTTTATAAAGTGCGGGTATTTTTTTTTTTTTTAAAAGATCTTTAAACAAATTTTGTGAAAAATTGTGGTACTATACCTAAAAAAAAAACAATGTGATAAATTATGGCATGTGCACCACAACAAAGTCAATTTTTAAATAAAATTAATAAAAAAATAAAAAAAAAATTATATTTGACAGGACAAACCTACAAAAATTTAACTGGATGTAAAAGGGTGAAGTGTAAGTAATCATAATCATATCAAAATGACGTGATGCAAACAAAATAATAATAATAAAAAATATATAAATGATAAAAACATGAGGGACAGCTGGTAAACAGAAATAAGGTTAAATTAGCGCCAAGTTTAATAAAAAAAAATGTTGTTTCTTTTTTTTTTTTTAGTAATAAATAAAATTTAAATTTAAATATTAAAATAAATTTGTGTTTTTTTTTTTTTTTTGCATTTATGACGGGGCACACGACAATTTTGTTTACAAGCTCGATAAACGACCCTGAAGGGTAAAAATATCATCCAAGACATTCTTATGATAATAAAGTATATAGTATATGTATATACCACCTCCTCCATTCACTGAATGATGATGACAGTGCATAACTGTGCAAAAGTATATAATTATGTGCGACCAAATTACGCATTAAAATCATAATCATAAATTTTCGAATAATGAAATTATGTTATACTAAGTAGAACTTGTTAATAATGGATACAGAGTGGCTCTGAGGGAAAAAAATATGAGCGAAGTGAATCTACGTATACTCAATAAAATCTAAACAGAGGGAAATCAATAAAATCTAAACAGAGCAATGTCTGAAATTTTGAACCATTCTCCACAAAGATGATAACTGAAAACTATGCAGGAGCAGATTTATTGGGAGATATGACTAAATTACAGTCGATATCAAAATGACCGAATACCTAAAAGATTGAATCTCGGTAGATTTCGCTGGTGGAGGTAAGAGGTACTCTAACTATCTGAAAGGGATATTGTTAACTTTCTTTGGACTTATAAATAAGCCGCAACCCTGTATAATTAAATTGCATCGCTTTCCATTAAATCTTTAACACGAAAAGTGTTATTTTTTACACTTTTTAAAATGCATCCGATAAATTTTATATTATAAATCTAAAAGTTTCACCGCTTTCTGTTGATATGTTATTAATAATATTGAAATTTATTGATGTCTTGTCATCAGAAAAATTTCGCCGGTCCATTATTAGCCCAAAAAAAAAAAAAAACCATAAAAAATCGCGACCAAAAACCTTGAAAATCTTGTTTTTCTCACCATTAAAAAAAATTCCAAAAACTAATTTATGAATATTTTGGCACATTTAAGAACACCTTTAAGGAAGGTGTTCATTGGTGTTAAGAACAGTACAAAACAAAAACAACACCACCAATTATTTGTGAAAAATCAAAAACATTTGTCAAGCAAAAAAAACATACCTTATTTTCTGGTTCAAATTTCATTTTCCAGGAAATATATTTGACCAGAAAAAAATAAAAACAAAATTTTCGATACCATTTTTATATAGTTTTAAAGAAAGGAAGAAGGAATCACACAAAATTAAACATTTTCATAAATTTATAATATTTTAAAAAACTGTTTGCACCTGCCTACAAAATTTTACAACAATAATGGACAGAACCAAAAAATTGTATGTTACATAATGTCTAAGGATTTTCAGAATGTAAAAATTTATTGTAAATCAATTAAAAAATAAATTATTATAAATTTTATGCTGGGAAATTTATTTAATCCTAATTGCAAAATGAGAAAAAATACAAATAATTTTTGTTGAAGAAAAGCATTTAAATAGTTAATTATTATTTTTGCTTATTTTAATGGATTTTAATATTAAATTAAAATTTAATTTAATTATTATAATAATAAAAAAACAATTAATGTAATGAAGATAAATTTAATAAAACAAAAACCCAGGAAAAACATTAATTAATTTATACAAGAAATGTTTTTATTTTTGTTTTATTGTGTAATAAAATCAGGAAGCAAAAATTATAAATTCTCAGTTTATAATCGAGTAATTTGTAATTGTAAAATTGTTTTTGTCTAATTAAAGATAAAAACTATAAAAAAAATTAATTTTTAATTTTTCTGTTTTCTACAACAAGATTGAAATCAGTTGGGGGTATGTCACTTAGAAATTATTAAAAGCAACATTTAATTTCTCTATGGAACACTGCTTAGTCAAATTTAAATTGTTAGTTTTTTTTTATAGAAAAAGCCGAGGATTACTTGTTTGTTGATCCTAGTCTAATAAATTGACATGTCACTAAATAGGACATATTGGTATATTACAGTATCCTATCATTTTTTATAACATTTATTAAAGTCGTTATGTTTATTTAATTAACAATCTATATTATTACGAAACCCAATTAGAAACAATTCTATTGATATAATTATACCTTTTTCTGGATTTAATTATCCCAAATTTAGCCAACCTCTATTCAAAGTGTTAAACCTCTTAAAATTTGAAATATATTATGTGTAATTTAACAAAATAAAAATAAAGCACAAAAACTTTTAAATAATTGAGACTTTTTTTCCCCAATATCAATAATAATTTCCTTTAGAAAGTCTTTCAATTCATAACCTCAAAATTACAAAAAAAAAAAACCATGTCTCATTACTATAAAAAAAAAAATATTGTTACCAGCTGCACAGTGCGTATTATTTACAAGTAAAAACGTAAAAATTCAGTTTTCTTCCCCCCCCCCCCCCCTCCGCACACTTCTCTAAATGAAAAACTTATGAAGAGAAGGTACAATTAAATTGGTAAAAGAAAATCGGTGTCACTTGCATTATAAAATTTTCCTTACTTTTTTTTTTTCAACATTAAAATTGACGACGAATATTTTACAAAATAAATAAAAACAATTTTTTTTTATTTCAAACAGTAACAACGAATCTATTTATTTGCTCATGCAAAAATTTATCTATAAGATACTTTTACCAAATGCATAAATACACGAAAAAAAAACAACACATTAAAAAAAAATAATATGTGGAAGTAAAAAAGATTCAAGTTTCAAGTTATAAAAATGCGTATAGTTTTATAATAAAAATTAAAAATATAATAATTTTTTTTTTAACATATTTTTATCTAAAAATGAATAAACATTTTTTTTATTTTTTGCAGAAAAACATTAATTTATTGATTAAAATTGAAAGTTTAGTTTTTCAATCAATTTTCACTAAGTAAGTTATTGTGTGTAGAAAAATTGATTTTTAGTTTCACAAACCAAAACAAAAATAAATAAATATTCTCATAATAAAATACCACGCAAACATAAAATTCCAATTTATCTTTAAGCTATATTTTATGTTCTATACATAAATCAGTATTTATATATACTTTTTTTTTTTATATAAATATCCTTAAAGGTCTTATTCGATTGAAAATTACACCAAAAACAAAACACCAAAACTTAATAGACAAAAAAAAAAAAGGTTAAGGTGAAAATATTATGTTCACTGATCTCTTTTATATCTGAAACAGACTAGATCACCTCGATCATCAGAATTACCTCTTAATACCCTCTTGTAATACTTAATCTAAAATATACCTAAAAGACTATTTATTATAACAAGAATTTTTGTAAGTCTACAACGGCCCATAAATGATGAGAAATCTTATTTCACGATCAGTAAGTAAAAAAAAAAATCGTTTTAGTTTTAATATAATTTTTTTTGGAAAAATATCTTTTGGCATTTATTTTGTCTGCAAGTTTTGTAGTCTTTTTTTGAAATAAACAAAAGAACAATTTTTTTAAAAAATATATATATCTTTTAACAAGAAAAAATTTATTGATTTTGGTATTAAGATTCTGGATTAAACATAAGAAAATTACATAACTAAAAATGAAAAATGTGAGATTTTTCTGTAGAAAGGAATAAAAATTATTTGAAATTGTATCAGGCTAAAATGACTCTTCAAAACTTAAAATTGTAAAGTTATACAATGTTGCAAAATTTGCGATTGTCGTGGAAGAGAGCCAAGAAACGCCATTATTAACTAAGATAGAAACTGCTTGATAGAAATAGGGGAAAAAAAGTACCAGAAAGTTATTAGTAAATAATTTTGTAATAAAATGTGATACAAGAAGATTAACGAAGATTTTCTGAATAAATTGCTTACAATAATGAGTCCTTGTAAAAGTTTTTCTCACAAAATACTATAACCATATTATCTCACAAACTAAACAGTTTAAAAGATTTATGTTAATTAAATAGCAGCTTGAGTAATGAATTTTACGTAGAATTAGAAAAGTTCAGTATTCGTTAAAATTCAAATATTATTTTTTTTTACAATAAAGCCTCAAAAATCACTTGATTCAAAATATCTCAACATAAATTTTCAAATTAAATTCTCTGGACTTTTTAATTACCTCAAGGAGGAAGGACTATTCATTCTTAAATTTTCTAAACAAAATTTTTTTTTAGAAAGATAGAACACGTAAAAATACTTTAACCTCTAAATATTTTATTTTTCTGGTGTCCTTCAGCTGAAGTCCAATGTTTCAGTACCCAAACACAAAGAAATACAATTTTACAATAAATTTTATCATCACAGGATTTTTTTTTACAAAAAAAAAAAACATAATATTATTCTGGCACTACATAAATAGTGATTGCACTTTTTGTGAAAACATAAAGGTAAATGTTGGGCCACAAATATTAAAAGTATGTTTTTAATGTTTTTCTTCCTCCCCCTACTCTTTTTTTCCTTCACAAGGCTAGGAGGGCAGATAATGTATTTTTTCAAAAAAAAAAAACAGCAAAAATGCAAGTGATCGCAATTTTATTGTCACAACCCCACTAATCCCCTCTGCCACGTTTCCGTAAGGGTTATAAGATTGCGGCGCTTTGTTGATTTAATTCTTTAAAGAAACATACAAAAAAAGGGATATTTTTTTTTCTTGCTCTTTCTGAAATTTGTTTAAAAATACCTTTTACAATGCACCAGAAGAACAACAACGAAACAAATAAAAAAATTGAAACTCTTATATACGAGAAACGGTGGGAACTCCTTGAATTTTCGATTTTTAAGATGTTTTGTTAACAAGAGTTTTTTTTTTTTGTATCTTATCGCGACTATACCAACATATATATACATAAATAAATATCAGCACAACATTTTATAATACTGAGTTGACTGGGCGAACTCTTCAAAAGTTTTATAGCAGCATAGTTTGTCGTCTGAATATGTTAAAGGGGGGGAAAAAAAAAGAAGAATACAAAAAATATTTACAAAAAAAAACTGGAAGAAACATTTTATTAACTCGCGGAAAATATTATATTTAAGTTAAAATAAAAAAAAATTGCCTTCGAAAATTTCTTCAATCCGTTTTCAAGAAAGCAGATATGCAGAAAAAAATAATATATTATTGTAAAAATTATTCTTTTAGAGATTATGTTAATTTTTTGTTTTGTGAATGATTTAAATCTGATCTGATGGTGACTGAAAATTTATTATGTTAGTGTCATTATTTTTAATTTGAAATTTTAAAATGTTGCTTTTTGAAGAATTTCTAGAAATTTTAATAAAAATTAAAATAGTTACGTAAATTCATCTTCTTCAAATAAATGCTAAACAAAAGGAATAAAAAAACTTCGGCTTAACACTGAGCTTGGAATCGAAGTGAATAAAAATTTAAAAGTTCGTCAACATTTAATACCAAGTTTCTTGAAATTGCACTGAGGTGCAGTTAATTTTGATTTCTTTCTTTCTGATGAACATCAACAACCGACCCATAATTTTTTTTTAAATGATCTTAAAGTCGATATATTATCCTTAATTGCAATTAAGCAACTCTTTCACTTCTACAAAATTTTGATTAACTTACAATTAACTGGATTATCTATCAACAACCAATCTAATATATTTTTTCCACAAGGACCATGAAGATTATGATGAATGCACCTGCCCAAATATATACGAATTTTAATCAAGTTTTGACAGAACGTAATCTTTGTATTAATTATTAACTAAGGCAAATTTCGGAGAAGAAAAAAAAACTATATCTCAATCAATTTACTTATCAAATTTTACAGAAGTTATCTTTAATCCTTTCCAATGATGTTTTTTTTAAATGTTATTCTTTAATAATTTCTTCTTAAATTTTCAGCAAAAACAATTTTACAAAAAAAAACTTAAAATTGTTGCATATATAACAAAAAAAACACATATAACTAGGCAGCTGCATCTGTTTTCCCCCAAAATACACCAATTTCGAAAAATTATGAAACTTAACTTAACCTTAAGGCCAGCAAGGAGCTGGTAAATTAAAAAAAATATTTCTCGATTTTGACAACGAATACGAAAACAGAAAAAAAAAACGATTACACAAAACCGAAAATTAAAGAAGAAAAATATTTTAAAAATGAAGCAAGGTGCATTTTTATCCTCTCTAAAAAAAAACACAGCAAGGAATCAGAAAAAAACAACAACAAAATAATAGCCTTAGCCAGGTTTTCTGGTCTTACTCTGCACCATAATAATAAATAAAAGAAAAAAAAGGGCAATATAAAAATTTTCGGTAATAACACGAAACTTGAATACTAAAATTACGCGTTTAGGATCATCAAAATTTATTTTGAGAGGAAGTAGCAGGTTTTTATATTTTTTTTGGTTTCGTCTTGAAAATAAGATTTTTTTGTTTTTTAGATACCAACATTATAAAAATTATTGTGTAGTAAAATCTTGGCTCAAATACGACTTTAGCTTCAGGCGTGGGAAGATTTCTTCTTTTCACATGTTGTGTGTAGATCGTTTTTTTTTTTATTATTATGTGTACAAACTTATATCTTTTGTGTTGCTGTTTATACATAGAAACAGCAGCGCAGCAGATGACCATCAAGGAAAAAAAAAATCAAAGTATAGTTTTTTTACAACAATTTATATTTAAAAAAGGAAGAAGAAATTTATGTTAACAAAAAAAACAAGACCTTTTTAGAAGAACCAAAAAAAAAACTACTATATTGATTTTTTGGAAGTGAGTAGATTGTTTTGATAAAGGAGCATATGCGTTGTTATTTAGTTTATTAGGAATTTCTGTTCTCTGAAAGATAAAGAAAAATTTTAGATGAGTTAGACTGGAAAAAAATAGTATACAGAGAAGGAAAGATGATAAGTAAAGAAGGAAAATTATGAGGAAAGAAACAAATAAATGATGACACATATATTTGTTTTCTTTTATGTGTCAGCGAATTAAATTTTCATCATTTATAAAATTGGTTAGGTATACCTGGTGGAAAAATTTTATTCTTTCCACTTTCCGGACTGGAAAATTAAATTTTAATAATGGAAGGAAATATAGTTTATTCTAATAAATTAGAATAAACTATATTTCCATCCATTATTTCGACGAGGAAGATGAATCACTGAATTATAAGTTTTTTTTCAGTAACATCATAGAAATTGGTCAAATCGAGCCGACCAATAATTCGTTATGATAGAAAAAAATGGTAGTCGAAGCGACAAGATATAAAATAGATAGTTTGGGAGTCGGACGGACAAGATATTATATACATCCATGGTATTTTAAGGTTTAGTGTGTGAAGAACCTTTATTTACCATACTTCCAACTTTTAATAATGAAGAAGATCATTTAAGCTGAATAATTCCCTTAATAGATTTCTCGACAACTCTATATGACAGAAGTGTCTTAAAAATATAAATAATTTATTTGAAAATGATATTAAAGATTAGGATAAGTCATTTGTAATAATTGCTTTTGATAGGTATTTAAAAAATCCTTTCCTTTTATTAAAATAAATTAATCTTCTTTTCTTGTATCTTCATTCTTCGTTTTAAATAAAGGAATTTATATATTTAAAAGTGTAAAACTAAGCGGATTTATTACCTTTTTATTATGAATACACAAAAAAAAAAAAAAACAATATTTTAAAAGATTATAATCATTTTGATTGTAGAAAATGGAAAATCAATTTTATTAATAATTGAAAAAAAAAAAAGATCTTTTTATTTTTATTATAGATGAGATTTTGTAAAAGTGGATATTTAATAAGAAAAAGAAAACCAACAAACATTTTACTTACTAATCATGTCTGAAAGTTCAATTGGTACTGTAATTATTTAACAAAATAACTGACTACTTAGCAGACTATTTAAGTGTTAAAACACACAAATTAACTATAATTTTTGAAATTGATTTTTTTTTAATGCATTACGTTTGAATGTTAAGTGGTTTTTATGTCAATTTCAAAAGAAAACTTCATAATTGATCAGAAGTTTTTTGTTTGTAAGTAAAGTTAATCAAAAAAATTTAAATTATCAGTTTTGAATTGTAAATTTATTAGTTCATATATATATATATATATATACATATTGGAAGCATAGATCAATTTAAAAAATATTAATACGAAAAAATTCATTCTAAAGATATGTTGCGGTTAAAGTGAAAACCCCCAAAAAAAAAAAGAAGAATATATCGAAAATTAATTGTTCAATTAGTTAAAACCTATTTTTCTTTACAGCCTCCAAATCTGATGTTATTAAATTAACCAAAAATCACGTTCCGATTTACCTAACAAATTAATATACAAAAAAAAAAAAATTTGTAAGAACAAAAAAATAGTGATAAACATTTTTTCACTTTTCAAAACAAAATATCCACAAAAAAAAATAATAATTCCACATTAAATACACGAAAAAAAAAAAATAATAACAACTTTTAATTATATCTTCGAAAATTTTAGTTTACAATAGAAGAAAAAGTTTAAAATAATGTTGTCCGTTGAGCTCCAAAAAATATTAATGTATGATCAATAAATTTTTATGCTTGGTTTATATTATTTTTTTTTTTAGTTTTTGTATATTTTTATTCACAAAAATATGGTAAAAATTACCTAAAATTATAGGTTTTCGATGAACCAAATATCATACAGAAAGTTACAAATAATATAGTAGGTTGTTTAAAAAAGAAACTAAAAATAACAAATAAAAAATTATAGCTATTTTAGTAAAAAATTAATAGCCAATTGTTATGTAGTAATAATACTCAACGAAAGTTCGATGTTCGTTTATATTAAATGTCCAAAAAATAAATTTTGCTAATCAAAAATCTTAAAGGTAATAATAAATAACAATAAAAAAAGATATAATTTCTTGTCGAGTATTGATTTTAATTTCGAGACTTGATCACGAAACTAATTGGAATTGATAATTTTTAATAGGAAATATGAAATATAAGCTATCTGGGCTAATATTTTCATCAATACTCGAAAAATAATTTCGAGACTCGATATCAAAAATCAAGTAAACTAAATAAAAATTATTTTCAACTATTTTTTTTTTTTATATATATATAAAGTTTGATAAAAGAAAAATCACTTACGTTTTTCACAATAATCTCCTTGCCAACCCGATAAACATACAATTTCACCAACTTCTGAACATGTATAATGACCAAATTGATCATCTCTTGGCCTGCATAAATTAGCACAACCAGCACCATAATAATGTGCATCACATGTTACCCGAAAATCATATTGTAACCATGAATTTTGTGCTTCATATTTGTCTTCAGTCCAATCTGAAGATACTTCTAATACTCGTTGAATTGATAATCGTGATATTAAAACACCTAAAAAAAAATATTTCAAAAAAGAGAAAGATGTATAAATTTTAGATTATAATCTTAAAAAAATATTTTTAAATAATAATAAAATAAAAATTATATTATTAAATATTATAAATAATAAAATAAAAAAATTTTCCCAAATTAAACAGATAAAAAGATTAAAATGATTTAGATTTTTTTTCCTGTGTATATGTTATACAGCTGCTAATTAGGTTATTTTAATAAATTTTATTTCTTATACAAATGCATTGGTGCGGTAAAAAAAAAAAATACCCAATTTCAAATTGTTGCATGAGAAAAATTTTTGGGGAAAAAAGGGTTTTTTTCGTCTTCTTAAGCATATCTAAATATCTTTGAAAAGTGTGTAAGACAATCGGAACCAACAGCAAATATAAAACGATAAAAACAAAGAGGTATCCCATCATCATAGGAATTGGGCTTTTAATAAACTCTTAAAAGATAAGCGCCTCGAAAATATTAAAACAAAATTTTAATTTCAAAAATATCTCCAGAAAAAAAAAAATAATGACGATTAAAGAGCGTGAGGTGGGCATTAAATAATTTGAAGAAACCAAGTAACAACCAAAAACTTACAGGTAGAAATAATTTTAGAAAAACGACCGCAAGTTATTTGGATTGTTTTTTTTTTTTTTTTTGAAAATGCGTATCCAAAAATTCGATGAAATGGAAAAAAATTGAGCGATAATTTTTTGAAGAACAAAGAAAAACGATTAAACAGAAAAACTTTAATTTTTCAAAAAACAAAAAAAAACAACACAAATTTTTTAGGCAAAATTCTAATTGAAAAACAATTTTTCAGCAAAAATATTTGTAAAAAAAAAAAAATATTCAAGGCATTTTCATTCAACATTTATTGTTTTTTTATTTTTTTTGTATTGCAGAATGCAGTTTTGTCGGCAGGTACAACAATCTCCAAAATACATTTTCGTTTAATTCGTTAGTTTTGTGTAGTTGAAGAGAAAAACCATTGCAGGTGTTTATTGGCATAAATAACATTTAAAAAGATACAAAAAAAAAAAAAATATTAAAACTTAACACGCTACGAGGTATGTAAACTTAAAAAAAAAAAGGAAAAATATTTTCTACACTGTTTAAAAAAAACAAAAAAAAAAACTGAGAAATAATATTGTTGCGGCCATTCGCTGCAAAAAAATATTTTTTAACTTAATGTATGTGTAAAATCTGTTCAGGCATGCGCGACAGGTATTTTTGCTGTGCAACATGATTTCTACAATAAGTAAGGTTTTTATTTTTAATTGTAAATTAATGTTAAAAAAAAAAACATTTAATTGCTTTTAATCGATGAACGTAATAAAAAATACAATTTTATTAAAAATTATAGAAATATTTATATTTGAAAGTTAAAAAATGTTTAAAGATGGTCTTTGATGGTTGAATATAATTAGAAGATTGGAATTTTATAGTGAAAGGTTGACAGAATTAAACAAACAAAAAAATAGAAATTATTTTTTATTACATTGTATCTAGATAAAATTGTAATTTCAGACTGATGTTATGATTTTATCCAGATGTCAGATCCTTGTAAATATTGAATTTTGGTCCTAAACTAAATCCATGACTTGTGAAAAATATAAAATATTACTTTGCGACGTGAAACAGTGCAGAGCGCACCACTTTTTCAATTTATTAAAAGCTCCCACATAATTTAGCTTGTTTTTTGTGATTGAGATACAGTTCTATGTCCTAAATTTCCTCAATCAAAACAAAATTAATTTTGAAAAATATGCTAAAATGTTTAATTATCTTCTTTTTCACGAGGCACGAAATATTTTGTTGCATGTTGCATACATATTCTTGGTGACTACTACAGTGCAATGTTATTTTCAGTAGGGATCATGTATTTTTTATATTCTGTTTTTTTTTGTTTTTGTTTAAAAATCTTTTAAGATGGCCTTCTCCAGATTAGAATCTTTTTTGTATTTTAATTCAACTTGCCATTTTGCTTTTAAAATATAAATTTAATCGAAAGTTTATTTATAGCATTAATATTAATTCACCTTGCTATTTAATGCTCGTCTTTTTAGTATCTTTTAATCTTTTTTTATAAATAAAAATAATAATTTAATTATTTTACAACAAGAAAATGAGAGTAAAAATTTGGTGAGGAATTATTTTAAATTTAAAGAATGCAATTAATTTTTTAAAATCTACTCAGTTTAGTTTTTTTTTTTTTTTTGTAGAATTATTAATAAAAAAATTTGCAAAAAGATAAAAAACCACCTGAATTTAAAGCCAAATTAATAAATTTAAACATTTTGTAGAAATATTGACAATCATTTAAATGCATTTTAGAAAATTAAATGTCTAAATATTATATTTGTGAGCAACTTAAAAATTCCATTTAAAATTAAATTTAGGGTAAAGTAGGGTAATATGAAAACAGAGGATTGTTATTTTCCTAATTTTTTTTTTAGGATTAATTTTAATTACTTTTGATAACAACGAGAAATATGGTTTAGTAAATATGTACCATTAATCTTAACGTTCAATTAATAAAATATCGATTTATAAGAGTATTTTCATTGATAGCAAGAGACAATTGTGACAACAGAATGACAATTCATTGCATCTCTATTGCATCCTTGCATTAGAAAATTCATTGCATCTCTATCAATTTTTAACTAGAATTTCAATCGAAACCGAAATAAGGTCCTAAATCAGTCTGAAATAAATGGCAACTGCGATCGAAATAAGGTCTAAACAGAGATTTATATGTCGCAATGGAATAAATATTTCTGTTGCAGTTGTAGTACTAAATTTTATTATTGTACTTACAAACCGTCCAAAATTACCCCAGATTTTCCCTAATTCTTATATTTTCATAATCTTTTAGACTACACGCATTTACAATGTTTAAGTTTCACAGAAAATCTAATATAATTTTTTATTGAGAATTGCAATAATCGCGTATGCATAATTTGTGTAGGTAAAAGAAGAATTATTAATAATCTTATATAGATAGATTTATGCTATAAAAAAAATAAGCATAAATACTAATATGTTGTTATATTAAATTTATATATATATATAGAAAACAACATTTCAAATATTTTAATAGACAACTAGACAGTTTTTTTTTTTTTTTTGGAATTTTATTTCTTTCAACAAAAATCTGTAAATAAATTCAAGTTTCTTTTTTGTATTTGTGTGTTATAACTAAAACAAGGTTCAAGTATATCTTTTAGATATTATATTTATGCTAACATGCACAAATGCACTTCAATTTCAGTAGAAAAGTAGTTATTTTTGTTTTGTGATAATTCTCAAGAATATTTTAAATAAATACAACAAATTATACCAAAATGTATATAGACGCCATCTAGCGATTAAAATTTATGAAAAATTCATTTAGTATGCTAACAATTCAAGTCGTTTTTTTTTCCATCATGTGCAGATTAAAAACTGAAAATATGTAATTTTTTTTATGCACAGGTTGATAGATTTTTTTTTTAGTGTCCAGGTGAACATATTATGCATTCCAGGCTTTATTAATAACTTGAAATTTAAATAGCTCTTTGCATGTCTGTCCAATTTTTAATACTGATTAAAAGTTTTCTTTATTTTTTTTTTTGGAAAATTAATATTATTTTTTTTTTGCATACAACAAATCCTGGTAAAGTAGTGCTTAAGTATGAAGGGTAAATATTGTTTTTATTTGAAGTTTATTTATTTATTTATTTTTTGAGAGAGAGGTAAGAAGAGAGTTCAAAGAGGTCATGAATTGAGAAGGCAGTAATACAACATTCTTTTACTTAAAATAAAATAAAATAAAAACCAACTAAACTTATGACTATTAGCTAAAGTTGTCTATTTTTTTCTGCATTCTTGTTAGGAAAGATAAATATTTATTTTAGGTAATATTTAAAATAAACTTGAATATTTAATTAAAAAGAATTTGTCGAAAATTTTCTGGACAGTATAGTTTATTATTTAAATTGAAATAAACAGTTGCAGTTTTTCTATTTTACAAATTTTCAAAGATTGCATCGTAAAGTTAAGTACCTCAGAAGAACGATGAATTAATCATTAAAAAAAATGAATCATTAAAAGGGTTTCAGGCAGAATTTGACAATGTAAACCCTAATTTCGGACAACTTTTGGCTCCTTTTTGGTCTTCAGAATATTTTTGATGAAAATGGTGAAACGGTGTGTAAACGGTGATATTATTGAAGACTAATAATGCACTTTTTTATTTGCTAAAAAATGGAGTTTACGTTATTAAATTCCAAAAATTAAGTTTATTCTTATAAATATCCAATATTGCATTAACATTAAAATTATATTGCCCTTTAATAGTATCATTTGGCTATAAAAAATTCATTGCACTTTTAGTTTCCTTAAAAAAAAAAAACCTGGTGAGATTTTGATTCCATTTTTTTTGAACAAAATATTTTCATTTACTTAATAATAAAGTAGTGTAAAATTTTTTTTGTTGCAAAATTCATAAACTTCACAGCAGGTACATAAAATATTTTATGCAAAAAAAAAAATATATAAAATAAACTAATAAAAATTTAACCCCATCACTGTCACTATTTATACCGAATTTTTTTTTCTTAAATTGTTTTTTTTTTGTTGTTCAATTTAAAATATTTAATTTTTCAATCCAGTTTTAAGGTTAATTTCATTTATCTTTAAAAAACATCCTTTCCAAGGTTCAGAATTTAAGAAAAAAAAAAATGTAACTCAGGATATTATAATGTTGTTGTGTTAATCTTTCCGGTTTGCATGATCAGTTTCAGTGTCAGAAAAAAATTATATAGTGTCTTACTGGCTGTTATCTTACCACTGAGAATCTCTTTTTGGTTTTTTTCCTTTTTTTTTTTGGTACGAAAATAAAGAGAATGAAGAAACAGCGACGTTAATTACGTTTTTAATTAAATATATTTTTAGTATTTTTTTCAAAATTTAACTTTTTTTTTTTTTATTTTTCACAGACTATGGGAAGAACGAATTTTTTTTTGAATAATATTGTAGATTTTTTTATGAACTGGGATTATTAGAGGAAGAATAATTATAACTTTTAGTATATTAAAAAAAAACCATAGAGTTTAGGGTAAAAATCTAGTGAATCGTTATTAAAAGAAAATGAAAATTGCAAAAAAAGAAAAAACTGGTTTTATATTATATTGCATATACAGCAGACAGTAAAATTATGATAGAAATGAAAATAGCTACAGGATATTTAATGTAATCATTTTGTTTTCAGGCAAATATAGTTACTTTCTCATGGTTTAAAATGCATACATAAAATATTATTAAAATTATAGAAATTTATAATAAAAAGAACTACTTTGTGACAGTCAAAAGTTTTTCCGAACACTTGTAAAACCCAATTTTTTAATTACAATAAGTAATTTTTTTTATAAATTATTAATAAATTCTTAAATTTTCCAGCACTTAAATATTGAATTTTGAATCATATTCTATGCCCTTTCAACTATTTTATTTACTCGCTTACATTGATTTTTTTATTGCGATATTTGCAAGATTATTAAATTAAATTTTTAAAAACATGAAACCTTTTTATAACAATCTTTTAAAAAAATTTTGCTGTCAAGACTTTTGGGTGTGTTCTACACTCTACAGTCTACAGTCTCTAAAATATCCCAAATAAATTTAGTTACGAACTGCAATAACCAAAAAAGCGATATTTCCTGTATTCAGTTTTTTTTTTTACATGGAAAAAATTATTTCACAGATATTTTTATGGTTTTTTTTTTTAAATCCACAGCAAATAAAATGTTTGTGCATAAAAGAATTTGAAATTGCATTTGCGTTTTCATGATTTTTTTTTTGTTCGTTTTACGTTTTCACCAAGGAATTTTTCAGTTTTTTTGTATCTATAGGTATTTTTCTATATTTCAGCAACATAACAAAAAGTAGGCAATTTCCTTTTTTTTTTCTAAAATATGGAAAGAAGAAACGAAGATGAACAACAAAAAAAAATTTATGTTAAATGTTAATTCTTGACCTTAAGGTCCTCAATGATAGTTTCAAACACACTGTGAATTGAAGATTTACTTGAGAAAAAAAATGTTAAAATGATTTGTATATACGAGAAGTTGAGGAAAAATGTATTATTTTTTTTTTTGTTAGAGTCTTCTAAGATGGTTTTGTATTCTTATCGTCGTATACGTTTTTTCTTCTTAAGGATTTCTTAAATAATTGTAATAAAAATGTATACTAATACAAAATAAATAAGGAGAAACACGAAAAACAAGTATTCCAATAAAAGATATTAACACAAAGTAGTAAAATCGAATAGAATACAAAAAAAAATATATTACAGAATGAATGAAGATACGTTTTTTTTTTACCTGGAAAAATCAGAAGTTAATAAAAGACCAAAAAAAAAAAACTTATTAATCAAAAGAAAACTACATAAGTAAACGTGTATGATTGGTAATAAATCCTGGAAATTGTTAGTAGTTATCCTTATTACAAATTTGATTTTTGAAAAGGATCTCTTTTTGTTGCCGCAAATGAATAATTTACTAAAGAATTTTACCAGTTTTTTTTAAGATTAACAGATGTGATAGAACAAACCAAAAAATAATTTTGTAATTTATGAAGGATTCAAGCATTAAAAACTTTAACAATACATTTGTTTCAGGGTTCTGCACAACAACAAAAAACATGTAGGAGGAGGTAGCAAAAGAATTTATTATTTTTAAAAATTTTTGTGTAAATTATTTTAATACAAAAGACAATTTTTAAGAAAACCATAGAAGTATTTTTGGTAATCTTAGAAAAATTACAATTCCTTTATACATATATATATCCCAGATGTATTCACAAAAAAAATGAATTCGTTGAGGATTTTGAAAACAGCAAGAAAAACTAAAAATTCAAACTTATTTTATTTTAGACTATAATTTTATTTCTAATTCATTTCAATCATAAACAAATTAAACTATTTCGGTATTATTATTTTCTAATCTTAACTTGTTAGTTTCAATTTCAATTGCTTCAATCTCTCTTCATCTTAGTGACTGGAATTTATCAATGTTTTTTACATTTAACAACAACAAAAAAGGCCTTAAATAAACTCTTCTAAAGTATCCACTTTAAAAGTGATCCGCCATAAGCTACAAAAACATTACATTTCCATTTTTAATAAATAAACGAAAGCATTTACACATTCAAAATCCACCTCATTTTTGGGGAGTACTTGAAAATACAGAAAAAAATACTGAAAAAGTACCATTAAAATATTTGTTGATCGGTTTTTTTTTTCTTGTGTGTTTAAAGTGCACGTGTATCTATAAAATATTAGAAATTTCTTATAAAATATTCTTTTAATTTCCGGTTAAAGTGAATATTTCACTAGAGAAGACATTGGTTATCCTTGTACTTGAATGTTTTTTTTTTTTTATAAACTCTTAAAGACTTTGTATTTATGTCTTAAAAGCCCTACAAAAACAAAAATTTAGAATTTTTCTACCTTAATGCAAAGGAAGAGTGAATTTTTTTTTAGCGGACAAAAATAATTGTACTTAAAAAAAACCATCCTTGATGGATGTACCGGAAATCAGTGCCGCCATGCATTCAATTTGAGCTAATACAGCACTTTACGTTTTTTTCGATAATGAAAGGGATTTTTTTTTTTAGTGTTTTTAGTTGATAAAAAAAAAATTAAATTGCTCTTCATTTTTATATCCTCTGTTTTTGTTTTTTTTAATATCCTTCGGGGACAAGAGAATTTTTTTTTATTAAATTCAGTATGTATTGTTGTTTTTTTGTTTGTTTGTTGAAACTAAAGACGAGCACAAAAGTGTTTTAAGTGTGTTACGCATGCGCAAAATAATATGTTTCTTTTGGTATTTGTGTCATTCATAAAAAAAAACCATTTTATCCTGTTTACGGTATTGTCGATTATTTAGTAGAGTAAAATTCTAAAGACAATTATGGTGGCCCTGAAGGCATACATTCAGTTTTGCGGTAAAACAGGATTCAATGTGGTGTAAACAAGATATATATTGAAGAGGGAACAGACTAAAAGATAGTTTATTGTTGTAGTTTATTTGTCATTTGAGACAATTTTTTAGTTTTGTATAGAAATATACTGTTTTTATTAAGTGAATATTCTTCACAAAACGTTGTTTTTTTGTTATGTAGAATTTAAGGAAATTAGATAACGGTTACACTATATAAGTAAAAATAGGTTGTCATCGAAATTAGGAACTTTTCTAAAATGAGACACCGGACGAACTAGCTCACTAGTTATTCTAAAATAATGGTAACCCTATTGCAGATAATCTTAACCCGAGTAGCAAGGTTGGTCAGATCACCAGTTGCGATTTTGTTTGTATAACTATATTAGAAAACTCCAGTAAAACAAATTGCACTCATCACAGTCGCCAATGTTCATTTAAACTACAAATAATCATATTCATTTCATTAACTACCTGTATACTGCCTTCCATATGCACAGCTCTTTTATTCACGATATAATTTTGAATATTTCATGTCCGGTTAACATTTACCTGTTTTAAAGTGCATAAAAAAAGACCGGAAATGAAATTAAAATAACCACAAATTTTAACAAATCTCCGAAAAAAAACGAAAGACAAAAATTAATTTCGCTTTATGCAAATTAATTGACATCTTTTTCAATAGTTTTGGCAAAGCAAAAAAGTAATTAAAAATTATGTCACAAGAAATTTTGGAATTTGAAGTAGTTTATTAAAAATGTTTCCTAACGCTGAGCATTAATCAATCTTCATCAGCACCAACTTACAAGAAAATCACTCAGAAGTTAAGATTCGTGAATAAAATTAATATAAAACGATTTTGACCATAAGAACATTTTTAACAGGCAAAAGTTCAGAATATCATAAAAATTTAATGATTTTATTTTATGCCGAAAATCTTTTACCTTGAATCATTTTATTGTTTTGTCGTGGTTGGGAGCGGGATGATATAATTATTATTTTTTTAAATATTAATTTCAAAATTTAATAAAAAAAATACAACTTACCAGGTGATCTAACATTAGTTTCATTATTTGTATCATGCCATGCTTCTACGATGAGCGTAAAAGTACCCTGAAAAAAAAATATTAAGATAATTTATATAATTTAAATTTTAACAATAAAAAATTATACAATTTAACACTTTATGCTTATATAATTTTAATTTAATATTAATTTTCTTAATTCGGAAAAAAAAAATCATAAGAAAAAATCTTGCTTAATGCAAAAATTTTCAGCGTTTTTCCACAATGAATAAAAAAAAAACTGCAATTATGCATAAAGTTCTATTTTTTATTAATTAAAAGATTGTAATTTCATATTTTTTTTTTTGTTGTACTTGTCGTGGGATAATTAAATATATTTTCCGCTTTTTATTATTCATTTCATATAGTGTTTTTATAAACATGGAAAAAAATAGATTTTATTAGAAAATCTGCTGAAAATCAAATCTTTTGTGTGTTTTTTTTTGTATTTAGCAAACAAACAACAACTTTTTTTTTAAAAAAAAATTGTGAATTATCTGAGTTGGGTTTTATATTTTTTTAAAATGAAATTCTAAACATGAATGCATCTGTGTATCTACTCAAATATTCCATCAATGACATTAGCTTAACTAGATATGCGTTGGAAAAATTTCAAATTCATTAAACTATTTTCATGTTGACAAATATATGAGTAAAAACAGTCTTTTAACCTGGACATAAAATTTAACGTCCTTGAAAAGCTATGATAATATTTGAGTGCAGTGGTCTTTTATACAGTTACAGGTTATAAGGATATCTATGGATCAATTAGTGAAGTCTCTTTCAGTATCACCTGTCATCTCATTTCTAACCACTTCCAACTTAATATGAATATACAAAAACCAAGCTCCCCACTCAACTGTCAGTGTGAGTTTTGATCTAACTTTGCTCATTTTCATATTGACTGAAATAGTAACTTAATTGCTTCATTAGTTGGCAAAAATATGTATACATTACTTTTTAGACACACTGTATTTTATTTTAATCAATTTGTGTGCACTACTTAATAAATCTAAATTTTCACCATAAAAATGTAAAAAAAAAAAAAATGTTAATTTTAACATTTTTTGTTTATTTTAAAACAAATCTCATTTTCAACTTGTATGCAAGTAAATAAATGTAAACTAAAAACCAAAGTGTCTATTTTACAATGAACACAAAAAAAAAAAAATTGTAATTAAATCTTCGTGCAAATGTAATTAAATCCAACTGTGCATAGTGCATTCCCCGCCATTAACCGCCGTCACATTAATTTTTATTTTATTTTGCTTAGTTTTTTTTTTTTTTTTTGTGTTAAATATGTGATGACGATGATCATAAGACAAATAAATATTTATTATAAAAATAGGCACAAATGCAAACTGCACACAACAGGCAAAGCAAAGCAATAATATTAATTTTTTTTTTCCAACTATAATAACGAGACAACATACACAAACTAATGATTATTTATTCTTAAACATCCCCCGTGACTCGCCCTTCAAACCAGACACCAGTAAATCTTCAATCTCAAAACATCAGTAAAATCTTCCTTATTAACTCCACTAAGCCCCCCCGTTTTTTTTTTATATATGTTTTGTAGCTGTATGTGTGTGAAGCATAGATTTGCAAAACATAGATTTTTTTTTAATACACAATGTACAAAATATATAATTTTTAAGTATGTCTCTTCTTTACAAATTTAAAAAAAATGTTTTATTTCAGGTTAAAATTGAATTGAGTTTTGATTTTAGTTGGTGGGTGGTGGAGGAGGTATGAAATAATAATGAATTTTTGCATATCAAAGCACAGCACAAACACTGGTAAAGAAAAAAAAAAAGGTAAAATTACTGTAAAAACCTGCCTGACTTTTGAATAAAAAAAAAAGATATTTTGTAATTTGTATTTTTTTTTTTGTATACCTGAGATCATGAATGACATGTAAATTGAATAGAGAAGCGATTTAATATATAAAAAAACAACCATCTAATAAGATTTTTATTAAAATCTGAAAAATAAGCAGCAAAAAAAAAAAAAGTAAAAATTTAAATCTTGTGATTTTGTGAATAAGAAAAAAAAATTGGGTAACAGAGAAGTGAATTAGAGAACAAATAGAGACATTAATTGTATTACGACCCTGGAAATTTACTTCATATCAATAGTAATTTTATTAAAGCATAAAAATTTAATTTTGTAAATTTTTATGTACATATTATTTTAATGGAATTTATTAACATTATTTTTATTGGTATTTTAAAGATTATTGGATTGATACTGATATTAGTTAATTGACTATTTAACTGTCTATAACAATCTGTTCTTGATTTGTAAGTAAAGACTTAAAAAGTCTTGATTTGTAATTAAAGACTCAAATGGTATTGTCATATATTGTTTATAATTTATGTGCAAGTTATGTCACAGTCCGTAAATATGCAACAATCTTTTGAGAGACATTTTTTAACTAAAATTTTTTTACGTGCAAGTAACTAATTACTGAATGAGTATACCCTATAAAATCATTTTATCTTCTCGTCTTCAACTAATGAAATAAAATTTATCTTCTAAAAAAATCCTGAATTTAAAAAAAACCTCCATTTTAATTCGATTGATTGATTTTTTTAGTGCGCTACCTTCAAGTCCCATAAAATTAAATCAATATTGGATCACAAAAGACAATGCAAAACAAAAAGAAAAAATTTTTTTTTAATGATTTCCATTTTTTTTTTTTTTTAACGAGGAACAATTTGCATAGTTATTCGAGTGAATCAAGCAATTTGAAATTTCCGACGAGACAATCACCTTAAATTTACCATAATCTACCTGAACAAGAGAAAAAAAAAAATTTAAATTTAGTCCTATCGTAGGTCATGGTTAATAAACCAAAATGATCAATTGGTCGATAAAACATAAAAAATTAAAAAAATTGCATGAATTTAAAAAAAGTAAAACTCCTGGAATTTATTTGATCAAATAGAAAATACAAAATATTATAATAATTGTTGGGTTTGGCAGGAAATTACTTAGACTATATAGTTCTAAATTCCACCACAATAGTACATAATGTCAACAAAATTATTATTGATTTTATATGTTTTCAATATAATTTATCGGTCAATGTTAAATTTTATCCCACAATAATAAAAATTATTATTGAAATTTGTAATTAAAAATTTCAAAATGTTTCATTTAACATTTGTACATCTTATTTAAATTATGGTGTTTCTATTTTACGTGTTGGTGGGGCTGGTGTTTTTCAAATTATCTTTGAATATGCATAAAAAGATCATAGAAAATTTTTAAAAATTCACAAAATTGGCATATAAACATTCGCAGGCGGTAAATTCAAGGGAATTTTAATATGCAATTATAAAGTCTTTTCGTGTGCGTATTAATGTTTTGTCGCGATGACCTATTTTGAATATTTTCTTAGAAATAAAAAATTATCAGCATGACTGAAATTGAAATCTTTCTGCATAAAATATTAACAAAAATGAAAGGCTGAACTTTTCTTTTGAAAATTTGATAAATGTAGGGAAATAACTTCTCACGGAAATATAGTCCATGGTAAAAAAAAAACTAAAAATTCCGCACCATCTTATATGGTGTTTTCATCATACCAAGATTAAATATTGTTCCTTTTCAAAATGAATATTTTTTTAAAAATTAGCTTTTTAAAATTGTGTCTGAGTTGTCTTTTTTTTGTAGAATTTCAAAAATAAATTAAATTAACTTATTTTATGTATAACCTAAAAGTGACATAATTATTTACTTATCATCCGTGATCCATCAACTTAAATATAACACAATTAAAGAAACTTCAGTAAAAAAGTTCAACAAGTTCTTTTTTTGCTTGTACAAAGAATGAAATAATTGGTCCTTTGCCTTAAAAAAAAAAAGAAATTCTTTTAATTTTCACCTTGCAAAAAAGTAGAACAAAGAAAATTTTAAGGAGCACTTTTTTCTGCTTTGTTTTGTACCACAAAATTTCAATTCTCGTTAAGATAATTTTCTTTTTGTCATTAAATTCATTGACGAAATTGCTTTAAGAGTACAAATTTTTTTTTGTAGCTTCAAAATTTAAAGAGGTAGTAATTTAATTCGCTTAAAAATTTTGTAGAAAAGTGATAAAAAATCACAAAATTAGGTTATAAATTCTACCCAAAACAAGAAACCACAACAAAAATAATTATTATTGTGGTGTGGAGACTACTCTAAGAAAATAACCTTCTTTCTGGGTGGGCTTTTTGTTCTTGTTTATTTGTTATTCTCGGCAGGTTTAAATAATTATTTTACCTAAACAAAAACTGTTATTAAATTAAGATTATCGACAAAAAAAAACTAAAACTTAAAAGATTTCATAGTTTTTTTTTGTTATGTAATCAAATAAAAATGTGGACACCAACAATCGAAAAATTATGAATAATCAAAAAAAGACAAAATTATGATTTTTAATGATAATTCATCACAATAATCAAAAACTAGAAAATTTGAAATTTTCATCCCACATTTTTACATAAAAAAAAATCACTTATCAATTTTCATGAATTTAATTTGGTTGGTGTTTTTTTTTAGATTGAAGACAAGTTTTTTTTTTGGTTGTTTTATTAGCCATTTTTCTTAGCTAATCTTTTTTGATGCATTTTTACCTAATATAAAAAAAAACTTTAAAAATCACATAAATTCAAAAAAAAAACACTAGTTTTCACCTACACATAAATACAGTGTTGCAGAGAGTTAGATAGTCTTAAGATGGGCTTTATTGCATTTTGCATTTTTTTTTTCATAAATGGATTTAGGCCAGCGGTGAAGAGGTGTCAAATGGACAAGAAGATGATTTCAAATAAAAATATATTATTACATATAACTTTTTTTAAAGATAAGAAAAATTTCAAGCTATGACAACACCTCCACGTTTTATATATATTTTTATTTGTCAGGTGAGATGCAGTTTTGTATTTTTGTGGTGTTGTTGAAAATTTGGAAATTATGTAAATTTAATTTGATTGAGAAAGAAAATAAACAAACAACAAAAAAAAAAGTTGATATTTTGAATTTTGTTCCGGTCACAACAAAATATTTAGCGCCCACTTAAATGAATCTATAACTTTGTTGCTTTGATTGTAGAAAATAATGTATGCGTTTGCTCTACTTTCTATAGTCACTTTACACTTTGGTGTTTTCTTTTTGGATATCGTTAATTTTTTTATAGTTTTTTTTTTTTTTTTTGATAACAAAGTTAATCAAAAATTGAATGTACGAGTCTCAAAGTTGATCAAACATTTTTTATAGTTATGAATTAAGTGATGGGCTCAAAGACTGTCTAGAGATTATATTTAATGCGATATCATTTATAATCGTGAGTTTAAAAGCTAGCCTTGAGTTTAAAGATATATTCTCTAATGCTGGCTAAAACTGAAAACTTTGGTTCTTTTATATTGTTGGCAATACTAGTTTCAGTTTTTTTTAGCTCTTAGCCAACGCTGGCATTGGGGAATGACTGGCTATTTAGCTGGCTTAGAACTATAAATATAAAATAGTTTTCGCTAGCAATATAGATGCATCTTAACTTATTTCTTTTTGCATCCACGAGAAAATTAAAATACCGGAAGTTAGTCCTATTTTCATAAAATGAAACAGCGCCTTAAATAACGTCAGCTTTCAAACTAGGTAGAAATGTAAAAGAAAAATCAAATGTCCATGAATAAATTTTCTATGTAAAACATAATAATTTGATGTAAATCTGGTACAAATATTCATAACTACATATGAGGATACTGAAAAATGAAACTATGTCTACAAATGTATAAAAAATCATTTAAATTTTTATTTTTAAATCCTTAAGACTTTGCCAGATAATAAAAATATCTTTAAATTGGAATCAAAAAAATGAATTTTACATTTTCTCTTGTAATACTTTTCACCACTAAAGGTATATATGTACATTTTTCTCGCGCATTTAAAGTAAGACACCAAAAAAAAAAATTGAATTTTTTTCCCCAACTCTAAACATAGAAAATTCATGAACAGATGTCAAACATTAACTAAAAGAAAAGTCAGTTTAAAAAAAAAAGAAAAAAAAAGAGTGATGTATATAAAAATACAAAAAATAAAAACATAATTTTTTTTGCTAAAATCCGCGATATATGTTCATGATTTCCGCTATTTTTAAACATTTTTTTTCAAAAACAAAATAAAAAGTGGGACTTTATTCATTTTAATGCTTGCACGTTTAAAGATTGTTAGTTGTCTCTCGCGTGCCATATATACTTAAAAACTTCACAATGTCCTTGTTTTTATTCTTCAAATTTCATGACTTTTTTTAAAATAATAATAAAAAAAAACACAACATTTTTAAAACGACAAAATAAAACAGAAAATTCTATTTTTGGAAATAAATCGTTTTTTTTATTATTTTTTTTTTTTAAATCAGGGAATAAAAATTTCCAATTATAACAAAAAAAAATTTTAATTTTCTAAAATAAAAATATTGTATCTTCGCTTTTTTTTTCTTTCTGGCAACATTGTAAAATGGAACTTCACTTGTTCCCAAAAATAAAATATATAACGTATTTTATCGATTTTATTGTAAGCAGTGCACCCTTAAACGTAATTTAACGTGCGCGACAGTAATATTTATCATCAGTTCACCCTTATTTTATAAAAAAAATTATATAAACGCAAATGCATTATTTCAGTTTTTATAAAAGACTCTGAAGTTTTAATGAATATTGAGTTTTTATGAAACACAAAATTGAATTTTTATGAAACACACGACAGTCTGTCCGTCTGTGAATTCTAACCATAAAAAATTGTTAGATCATGCGTACTAGTAATATAATTTTGCATCGAAAACCATTACCAAAAAAGATGTTAAAATCTTCTTTTTTTTTGGAAAAAAATAATGAAGAATAGAATGAAATGTCAGATAGAAGTTTCTGCTACTTGCAGTTGTAAAATATGTTTAACGAATTCCATAATATATATAATGCCCATAACTATTTTGACATAAATATCGAAAGCTTCAAAATTTTAATTTTTGTGAATTTGAAATCCCAAATAATTCAATTTCAATAACGACCCAAGGGGAATATATGGATTAATATATTAAATATTGACCAAAAACCATGTACGATATTCGGTGAAAAGGTAATAAGAGTAAAATAAAATGAAATTTCTTATAATTTATGTTTCTAACACTAGAAGCTCTTAAAAGTAATTATATCTCATATAACTTAATAATGCTCATCAAAATTAATTTTACAATTACTTAATATAACTAATACCAACGGAAAAAAAGCCTATAAATTTGAATTGACTGCATAGTAGAGTAATATTATTTTTTTTATTCCATTTAATAATAATTCATTGACGCATGCGATTATAACCGAACAATTGAATCTAAAGAAGGGGGCAAAAATTTACGTTATGATGTATCTTAGTTGGAAAAAGTTGTTATTATGGAATAATCATAAGGGCATAACGGACGATTTCCTTATAATTTTTCAATATTATTCACAATTTTTCAAGTTAGTATTTGTAAAATAATTTTTTGTTATAATTTAGGGTTAAAAAACTGAACGAAAAACAAAATGAGGGTTGCTAAAATATAATATCAAAAAGTATTTTATCGATGACAAAAAAGAGTAAACCAGCTCAACAACATTTTGCATTAAGTACATATCATCATCATCTTTTGGCGCTACAGCTCGTGACGAGCTTGGGCCTCCCTTAAAGGGTCTCCTAACATTTTATTGCAATTTGGACCTACTAATTTTATATGGATTCCGAACCATAAATTTCTTTATAGTGAAGAAACTATTAATTGCAACAAGCTAATGGTTTTTATTCGTGAGACATTTGTTGTTAGCAAATGGTCTCTGCCGTTAGCATTTTTCCCAGTCTTAAATTACATTTTATTATAATTTTATTACTGGTACTCATTTAAAGCTGAGTAAACTTAGACCAACATCGATGTCTCGGACGGGCGTCGAACCCAGTACCTAATGCACCACAGCTTAGCACACTACCACTTAAGCCACCGTCGGTCACCGTTAAGTACATATACATTTTCTAATTTAAATATTATTGAAATTACTAGAAAATCTACGGGTTTGTTAGATTATTAGAAAATATTAATTCGTTGGATATCTGATTAGAAATTGACAGTTAAAAATTGACAAGAAGCTAAGATTTTAAAATTATCTGCAGTTGGAAATTAATTGTCATAATTGAAATTAATTATTAATATTTTTAAAAAAAACTGGTAAAATCAATGACAATTATACTATTTTACCTTAAAATGTCCGTTACACATTTAACTATAAAAGTTGATTTTATTCAACCAAGCAATAAGTCTAGTTTTTAATCTAAACCAAAAATAGTTTAGGGTTAAGAATTTTTTTTTTTCCAGTTTTGTGTCTTCTTCATTTTGTACTTAAAATTAACGACAATGTTTTTTATATTTTTTTATTTAAAAAAAAAAAAAGGGTCGTTATACTTTGAATATTATATTGGCCATGTCCGTTCCTCAAGAATGATAAAAACTTATTGAATAATATTTTTCAGAATTGTATTTAAGAAAAGAAATCCACGTGCTCTTCTTCATCGTCGCGTATATCTTCTCTCAACCATAAAACACACCATGGCTTAAATCTTAAAATATCGTAATTTATTTCCCTTTTCATTATATAAAAGAGGAAATTTCTGTTAAAGGAAAATATTTATCATCATCATCATCATCAAAAAAAAAAAAAAACTAAACTAAAAATATGAAAATCAAATTTTCTTCTGTAGCTTGTCTGTAGCTCGTGCGATTTTTTGTTTTTTTTTTAGAATTAACAAAACACTATTTTGTGAGTTAAATTTATGTTGGTTTGTGGAAAGTTTGGAGGGAGGTAAAGAAAAATGTATAAATTTTTTGTTTTTTTTTTTGTGAGCGAAATAAAGTTTTATGATTTTGTTTTATTTTGCTTGTAGTTTACATGAAAATTAATAAATGGAACGAAATGATTTCGTCTTATAAAAAAAAAAAAAAACTTAATGGACAAAAAGTAAATTGGAGGGCATATAACAGGCAAGAACAATTCGTTACAGTCAAAGAGTTATGATAATTGGAAAGTTTGAAAAAATATGATGAAAAGAAAAAAATATATACTTTTTCTTTATACCAAATAACAATTTTTTTTTGAAGAAGATTCCGAACAAGTTGTTTTTATAGTTCAATAATTTTTATTTTGAAATTTCCTATCATAAAAATGATGGCAATTTATTATCCCCATCCCTCATAATGTAACCCTGAAATAACAAAACAAATTTTCTATAAAAAATATATATATTTCACCCCTTGTCTTTTAAGTTCATTTGTGTTTTTTGAAAGCATGTTAAATATACATAAAATACGTAATGTTGAAAATCCGTTTGGATGGACGAATGGATTCGTGTGTGAGGTGCGCGCGCAATACATATATTTTTTTTTTTTTTTTAATTTTAACGATGTTTTTATATTATATTTAATTTTTCGACAGCTGTTCACTATTTTTGCTGTTGTTTTTATTAGGCATTTTAATACAGACAGATCACCTTTCAAGGATTTCTAGTTATTACACACTACTATAATAACCAAACACTTAATGAAAATATTATGAATAATTAAATTCTTCTGGAAAAAGTTTTCTATTAAAAATAATGAATTTTAAGAAAATAGGTCAATTGTTTCTTCTTTTAAAAAACTGGAAAATTAAATTTAAATTTATCTAAAAAAAAAATAAAAAATATAAATTTAAATTATAAAATAAAATTTTCACTTACCGGCCATGCAAAATTAAATGGAAATGGTATTGGATTAACAAATCCATGATTATTTGTTGTATTATTATTATTATTACCATTACCATTATTATAACTGCTACTATCCATAATATTTTGTCCATTAATATTTGTTAAATTAACAGAATTTTCGCCTAATACTGGTGTAACAACATCACCAAATGTACATTGTGATGTTGTATCAATTTTAGCTTGATAATGTTTTAAACATACACGAAATCTTGTTTTACATGTACCCGTACATTTACCATTTAATTGATCAAATTGACCACTACAACATTTACCATCATTATCACGTCCCATGTCATTATTAAAATATTTTAATCTAAGCTCAAATAAACCCAAACTTTGAACCTGAAATGAAAAAAATTCAAATTTAAAAATTAAATATAAATAAAATAAAAAAATTATGTATTTAATAATAAAAACTAATTTACATATTTTTTTTTTTTGTTTTTATTTTTAATGTTTGTTTTATATTTCATTTATTTTTTTTATATCTTTTTTGGGGTAATTAAAACATAATTTTTCAAAATAAAAAATTAAATTTGCATAAATTTTTTATTTTAGATTAAAAAAAAAAGCAATTAAAAAAAAACACAAGCAATTTTTTTTTAGAAGAATTTGATTTTTTTTTTTTTTTTGTAATAAAAATTAATATTTTACTTACTGAAGCTGAAAAATATTGAGGATATTTTGTAATTAAAAAAAAAAGAACAGAAAAAAAAGAATGTCGGAATAAAATTTATGACCCAAAACATTAAAATAAAAATGTTAAAAAAAAAAAACATTTATGAAATTTCCAAAATAAATTTCACATATATCTGGTAGCCCTAATAATTAAAATATTTATGTAAATACGTATTTTTTTTTTTTGTAAATCAAAATTCAATTAATCTATTGACAAATAATATCTTTTTAAAAAAAACATATATACATAAATTTATTCGTTTTAATTCAATAAATCAAAACATTTTCAGCGAAAAGAATGTTTTTTTTCTTTCTTTTGATGTGATTTGTATAAAATATTTTGACCTATCAAAGAGAGCTTTTCAATGACGAAAGGCAAGCTTAAATGATAACCGTGTGTATATAAAGTTAAGTAGAGACGAAGAAGAAAACGGACCAAAATAATTTTTTTATATATAAATCAAATCAATTGGTCAAACTACGAGAAATTAATATATGTAGAAAAAATAACCATTTCTATATCTGAGAATCACCACCTCCACTCCGCGCGCAATATAGATTTTTTTGGTTATATACATAAATCTTCTTCATCTTAAAAAAAAAACACTTTTTTTTTAAAGATCAATTTTGTTGTTGGTTTATGATTCAAAAAATATGAACCAAAGGAAAAAATTACTTCTGATAATGGTACTTATTTGCGGCTTAATACAACTTGAATTAATAATTTGATTTCTTCAAAAGTGTATAATAAATTTTTTGTGTATACTTTTGACCATTTTGTGGTTTTTGGGTTGAAGAGTTGAAGAAGAGTACGGTTTTTTTTTTTTTTTTTTTTGATCGAATGACAAAGCGCAATAATTTCCGATTCCCGCGCCAATCGACATTAATAATAATGATTTTTTTTTTTTTTTTGGGTGGCTAACAAGAGAGATTGTTGTAGGATTGTGGAATTTTCAACAAATAATAAATTCTCTATTAAAAATTTATTAGTAATAAAATACACAGTTGAGAGAGTTTAATAAGGAAAAAATGAAATATTTGCATATTGAATAACATAGCTTCCTGATTGAAGCCTATTCGAGGTTTTGAAATATGCATAACTTCAGGAATACCAGCAAGTGTTTAGGACGAGATCCACGAAACCTGGAGTACTAAGTGACTGAAAATTAAGGTTTATATAAAATACCAATCAAAGTGAATTTTTCCACAAGAAAGCAATTTTCATATGAAATTAACTGCCTATTGAAGGTAAACGCTCTTGTCTAAATTTCAAATACTCAAAACATATTCTGGATAGATGAACCAGTAGGATGGTGCTCCGCAATATAATTATCTTACAATTAATAATATTTCTTTAGAAATTTTATCAATTTCCATTTTTCAAAATATAATTTTATGTAAATAATTTTTTAACAGTGTAAATATTGAAATTTGTATATATATATATATTTTTTATTCGGAAAACGTAGGCTGATAAATCATTTAAATTTATATTTGATTAGAAATATAAGTTAATAGATTGAAGAAAAGAAGCACTTTTTCAAAAAAAAAGACTAAAATTCTTAAGAAGAGAAGATGAATAATATTTTCTAATTTGATAAATATATGGGAAGACCCCATGGCATCGCCACCGTTGTATACCAAAATTCTCTTTATTAAACTGTTTATCAAAAAAAAACATAATATATTGCTATGCTGGTCTGTAAATAATTTCATTTTTATTTCCTAGAAAATTCTATTTTTATTAAATAAAACTTCAAAAAAAATAAAAAAATTTGTATTTTTTAATCAATTGGTTCAGAATTGTCGACAAAAAGGCGTAAAAAATTAACTAATTTCATTTAATTGAATTTTATTGTTGTCTTCAACTGAAGAAATTACCGAAAAAAACTTCATTAAAAATTTTTTTTTGGAAAATTGAAAGACAATAATTTTAATAAACTTTCTTATAAATAATTTTATTTTCTACCGAAAATTAAAAAAATGATTAATTTTAGTATCAATTACTCATCACTTTAAACACGAAAATCTTTAAATAGAAATATTTTCTAAAAATGGATTATTTTATAATATGAAATCTTTTATTAGGTTCCCTTATGGTGTAAATTGTCCCTCATAAATTCATTTTATTAGTACTATTTACATCTCTAAATTTGTAACATTTTTTTTATTTGAGTTTGTAAATTTATTTTAGGGGAAACAAATTGGAATTTTCTGTTTTTGTTTTTTGGGATGGAAATTCTGATGAAAAATATTTAAAAAAATTTTTTTTAAATGTACTGATGAACATATTTACGATATTACCTGTCAAGTTTTTATAGCTCATTTAAATGATGGCAATGACATTGAATAAATTACAAATTTTCTGTTGCCAAATTGTCGTCAGAAAAAGAAAAATGAAAATGCTACACATACTTATTTATATTTTTTCGGAAAATTCTAATCAAAATATATTTTATAGCTCAAAATTGAATGCCAATCAACAAGTGATATTTTTTTGCCAAAGGTATTAACTAAATGATCATAAATTATGATCGGTTGTTAGTCTAGTTTATTATTCCATAATTTATGTTTTAGTTTCTGTGCCTTCAATGACTGAAAGAATTTTGTAGTATATATCACACACAAAGCTCCCAATTAAAGGCTGATTGATACCTTATAATGTAATTTCAACTGTCGCGATTCCCGATATAACCTGGCATACAACTTAAAGTATAACTCTATTCCTACTAACGAGTTGATCGCACTTCTCTTTAACACTTAAATATCAGCTATATATTTTAGTTCGTCAGTACCATTTGAAAATTAACTATTTAATATTTTTTTTTTTATTTGATCATTGGCACTAATTTTCATTGATATGCTAAACTTTGTGGTAATACAATCCATAAATTTCTAAAATAAAAACTTTAAAATTTTTAGATATCAGTAAAATAAAAAAAAAAATGGAAATTTTTTAATTTACGATCACTTGCGATCGTGTCAAACATTTTTTTTTTTTTTGCTTTTTATCCAAAAATAATAAAAACACAAATTTTGTTTCTGTGGCCAATAAATTACAATTTAAGAAAGATGACAAAAGATCTTCTTAAAAAAAAAGCTATAATTTATTTTCGATATAAATATACAATAAAATGAATTGGCTTGTAAGCTGTTTAAATAAATTGTTTATCAATCAAAAAGAAAAAGAAATTCTGACAAAAAAAAAACATTGGGAAAGGAACAGACCGACGCCCTTGTTTGCGGAAAAGATTTACGACTGACAATTTTATAAATGAAAAATAAATTTTGTGTTGGTTTTTTTTTTATTTTTTTGCATCTTAATTGTATAAATTCAATGATGAAATTTCTTTTGGGTAATGGTTTAGAAGTGGGGCGGCACGGACTGGTTATAAATCTTGTCTATTTACGAAAAAACAAACAATATTTTTGATAATTAAACTAGTTTTACTGAAAAGAATAATTTTGAAAGCGATTTTTGGATACTAAATTAATATTTAAGAAGATTTATTGAACTATCGCTCAGCTTAATTACTTTACTTTACCTAATAGCCTCATCACATTATCTTCTTTAAACTAAATTCTCGGTTAAACAAGAAATTTGGCAAAATGTAGGAATGTCAAAAGCCAAAGAGGTGTACAGTGGATGAATGTAGACCTGAGTGATAAACGTGTGGTCTCCCTTTACCCTAAATGAACAAACCATCATTAAATTTCGATACTTTTGGTATTTTAAAGAGTAATTTAAAAATTCAAATTTGAAATTATGTAAAGCTTATAAACGGTGCCGTATTATTCCCTGTATAATAACTATACTGTGAATCTGTTAAATTTACACACAAATAATTGGGAGTGCCCACTAAAATGATTAACATTAAATTAGTGAGGTGAAATAATATAGATTCAAATGCTATAGATTTTTAATATTTTATGAAATTATCTGTTACCAATGGGGGGGACTGTCAACATAAAATATGTTATCTGTGGTGTGAAGAATTTTTCTTAAACTAGTTTCCAACGTAGTTAAACATGTGTTTATGCGATGTATAATCTAGGTCCTAGCTTCTAGGAAATTGAAATTTAGTAATTATTAAAAATTTTTAAAATAAAACAATAGAAATCCACCAAAAACTTTTAACATTAATTTTACCCATGGTAACCTAATGTAAGAAAATTAGGTTAATTTCCACCAAAATTAAAAATAATAATATTTAATTTTATAGTCAAAATTGACCTAATTTGTTGTCAACTTTGAGCAACTTTGATTAACTTAAAATTCAAAGCAAAAATAATTAAATCCAATTAGTAAAATTTAATTTCACTCTTTTCTTCAGTTTTTCATTATAATCATTAAGCAAAAAAATGCCAGTAATTAAAATATAGAAAAATATTTTCAATTTTTCTTAATTAATATTTTTGCCACAAATACGTAAACTGGCGTCTATAACTAAAATACCATTCAATATCGTGTTATCTAGACGCCATTAATTGTAAATTAGGTGCTCGATCTAGAAATCGTGATTGGAAAAAGATAATAGATGCTATTTTATCGCCATTATCATAAAAAACAACATGAATATAAGAGGAAAAGTTATTAAGAATTTCGTAATACATATAAAAATTATCAATTATACAAAAACCAAATATATAAAAGTAGATTGATGAGTTTTTTTTTTGTGTACTCTACCAATAATTATTTTATGATTTGGCGACAACATCGAAGATTGTCGGGAGATCGCAGATCACATAAAAATTGATTTCTGAGATATATAAAGCAAAAAAAAAAACGGCATTTTAATGTAAAACAGTGGGCAGGTTTTTATTGCTTATGTTTTTTTTTTTAAAGTGGCGACAAAGCTATAACCTCGTTTTTTTTCTGCTGTTGTTGTTTGTCCAATCTTTTGATATATTGAAAGAAGAATATTGAAGCTGGGAAATATCGATCAGTATAATTTTTTTTTTTTAAAAAAAAAGCAAGAAAAAGTTAATAATTATACAAGATCTTTTATGATATGATCAATTGCGAGATAACATATGATCGTGGTTAGCAAAGAAAGGGTTTTTTTTTTCTTCTGTATATTGTTGTTATTGCGATCATTCTGAAGCTGTGTGCAGCATGGATCGTTGGAGCATAGATGTTTCAAGTGTACAACTTGAACACGAAAAAAAAGTTTCAAATATAATAATGGAAATGAAATGTATAAAAAAAATATTTATATATATATAGATGAATTGATATTGCATGGTTCGATGATCATGATGATCGTGTGGATTATGTTTTATGTATTTTTATGAATTCTGTTTAAGACGCACATGCGATTTTTTTTAATGTTTTATAATGTTATTTGTGGCTATGTGTGTACATAAAAAAAAAGTTATAATAAAACTTAGTGCACTTGTCTTTAATATATTGATGCGATCAATGATCGTGGCGGTTTAGTTTTTCTTATTCGATCATAGTATTAGTAGTGACGACTGTGAAAAATATTATAAATATATTTCTCATTTTAGATAAGAATTATAAAACCTGATTTATAAAAATATATAATATTTTAAGTAAAGTATATATTTCTCACATCTGTGAACGATGACCCCAGTATTTAATTTGGAAATTATAATATAGTTTTATTAATTTCGAAATTAGGATTTAGTTCTTCAGGTAAAGTTGCATTATCAACAAATTTGTATTAATTCTAATTTTTCTGCAAAAAATTTTGATTATATTTTCCATGATCTTCATTCTTATGATGGATATTTATTATTAAGAACCAGCTAACACGCACAGTTCCGATTCTTCTTTCCTTTTTGAACAACAAAAAAATATAATATTATATAAATTAAAAATTCCAAGCACATGATCTTTAAAATGAACTTCAATTTATACTTGGTTTTTTTTTTCTTTATAGTTATATAAAGGATAAGATCTTAAAGGATAAAAATCGGAAATGGTAACCACTTTTTATGAAAAATGTATATAATTATTAGAGTTTTTGTATAAGTTTCTCTTAAATATATACTTTAGTTATTTATTGATTGATTGTCTTAAAATTTAATTTTTACAATTTCGAAATATAATTTCTCATATGAAATTATTTTACTTGTAGTAAGTATATATATATATATATATAGAAAAATATATCCGAATATAAAACCAACAAAAAAAATCTTATAAATAAAAGGAGAAATTTTCAAGAAAAATATATACATATATAAAATAAAATAAAAACTTATACATAAAATCTAAAGATACACGCGATAGATACACTTGAAGAGTTTTCCTGTTGCATTACTGCCCCAGACATGAGAATTTATATTATTTTTGAAAAAAAAAAAAAATAAAAAATATTTAACTAAAATGTGCAATTATGCATTCAGTTAAAAAAAATATAAAGAGACCCAGACTTTCTGAATTTTGAATTTTATTCATTTTAAACCGAAAATTAATTTAATTTTTTGTTATTTTTAGAAAAAAAAAAATATAAATAAATAAAATTTTCAGTATTTTTCATGTATTTTTTTTAAAGAGAAAATTTTCATTTCTGTCTTTATGAAAATTAATGGCTAAATTTATTTTACTTTGAAGATTTATCTAAAAAAAAAAAAACTAAAATAAAACATTTTACTTTGAAGAATATTTCCAAATTTGGAAAACGACAAAAGATCAAATGTCAATGTATCATTTTTAATTTCAATAAATTAAAATTTTCAGACAGAAAAACCAAAAAAAAATCTTCGTAAGACAGTTTTAAGCTATTTCGAAAATTCGAAAATAGATTTACGAAAATTCGAAGATAGAACTTCGAAAATTTGTAACGAAAATATAACATGAGTTAATTATTTTTATTACAAATATCGAAATATATTATAATAAAATTCGAATTTATTAGGTTACATTTACATTTCTTATTCGATGATAGTACCTTTTATAATTAATCGGAAATACAAATAAGTATATTATGTATATTTAAAGGTACCTAACAAATTTTCGGAAATTGATAATTCTGTATTAAAAAAAAATTAATTTAATTTTTAATAAAACTTTCTTTTGCAATAACAAAATAAATAAAAATCCATTTTTATTAATTTTGGAATGAAATTCAATCAACATTTTCCGGTGCGTGTAATTGACCATTTAAAGTATTTTTTATTATTAAATCTTCAATTTCTGTTTATACTGTCTCTCAATTTATTACCTAAACAACAATCTTATTAAACCACTTAACATTTATACATTTAATTCCCTCTTTAAACCCTTTTCACGGTTCGTTTTTTATTGTCTGTCCAAATCAAAATTTTTTTTTTTTTATTTTGGTTAAATTGAATTTACACTTTTGTCCCCCCCGCAATAAACCTTTTTTAGTTAAACTATTTATAATAATTCTTCTGTTTTTTTTTCAGTTCTGTTCAGGAATAAAGCACCCAATTAAAAGAATGTTCTGTAAAACTTAAGTTTTGTTCAGCTCAGAGCAAAAGGTAAGAAGAAGATTTAACCAAAAAAAAAAAAATTCAAAATAATTCTTCTTAAATTGAAAATGTGTACAAAAAAAAGATAAGAATTTCAACATTTTTTTTTTTTTGTAATGTGTAGTTCAGTTTTTGTTTAACTGAAAAACACCTTTTTAAAGAACAAAAAAAAACCTAAATTGAATAATTTTTTTTTTTTTGTAGTTCGTTTGTTGATCTAAAGAATTAAATAATCTTCATTTTTTTGTTTTTGTATTTTGTAAATTGAACAGTGAAAACGTGTTAAATTAAATAAACGGTTAGTGAACATTATGAGCCTATTAAAAAGCGATATTTACAAACATAAAGAAATGTGAATAAATCAGGCAAATAATCGAAAATGAAGTTTTCTTTTGTAATAGTAAAGTCAAAATTTAGAATTGTTAAAAGAAAACTATGGTTAATGATTTCATTAAAATTAAGCAAAAAGAAATATTCCGAAAAGTAATTCGAAGTTTATTTGACGCTTCTGTAGAAGACTACTACTTCTAATATATCGATATTTGTTACTATAATTAGTTAGTAACAGATCTTATTTAGATATTTACAAAAAAATATTTTTAATTTAATTCGTCTACTGTGAAAATTCACCTAAAAATTTGAATATTTCTCCAGTAATTAAGTCATTAAACTTGTTTCTATCTTTATCTTAATTTATAAAAAAATATATTTAAATCAGAATTATCTTTAAAATGGTACAAATTTCCTCGAACTGTCAGAATAAATTTATGACAAATCAAATATGGATATTTTAGAAATCTGGATGAAATTTTCTTAAATTCAACTAAACTGTAACAACTCTGAAATTTACTGGATGAAATTCAACTAAACTCGAACAAAACCAGCTTAAAAGGTTAACTTGAAGATCCTGACAAAATCATAATATCTATTTGCACAAAGTAATTTCTAAAAAAAATATTCAATTAATGTATTTAATTTTTGCTAAGTTAACAATTTTTTATTCAAATGACATCATAACCGGTTTTCGGTTCACAAAAAAAAAAAAAAAAAACAACCAAAATATCAATTTCTTCTGCACTAACAATAATTAGGTATAAACTAGAAGTCTAGAAGTACATCTATAATTGTTGTTAAACCAAAATATATATATTTTTTCTTTATTTCAAATCAAACACTTTTCTATAAACCTTGCTAACTTCAAACAGAAAAAAAAAATTATTACAAAAAAAAAATCTATTTATAAATTACCTTCAACTATTAATACTTCAATATTAACCCCTTACCTCCCCCTTACTTTTAACTCCAAGAATTATCTATAATACAAAATTCAATTTATCCTCAAAATAATAAAAAAAAAAAAAACATATTTTTTTTTCTTACCTATCCTCAATTCTCAAGTATCTCCTCTAAACTTAAATAATAAAAAAAAATTTTTTAACATATTTTTTTTTTATATTGTGATTCATTCCGGACCCGTCGATGTTGTTCAGTTTTTTTTTATATACATATATATTTTATTATTTATATCTTTTTTTTTTACTTGTACCTATTTACTTTAAATACGAAATTAATATATACATACATTTTAACATATATATATATACATAAAGTATCTGTAAGATACTTAAAGTATCTATAGATATATTTATAGTAGTGTATAATCTGTTAGGTTTTTTTTTTTTTGGAATATAAGAAAAACCGAATTGTTTCCCACGGCATGCGATTTGCCGGTCAATGTTTAAATAACAACAACAACAACAACAACAACAAATATTAATAAGAATAAAATAAAAAGAGAGAAATAATAAAAACAGATTTTTTTTTATTATTTTTAACGCACACAACTTTAAAAATTATAGTTAAGAAAAAAAAATAAAGTAAATGAAAAAATTTATTTGTTAGTATGTGTTGTGTTTTTTTTTTTTTTTTTATTAAAACGAACCAAGATGATCCATCCATCCACCCAAAAAGGCCCAGTTTGTTGTCAAGAAATATTATTAAAAAAAAAAAAAAAAAATACATTGCACAGCTGGCAGCACCTTTTTGGAAAAGGTATAAATTGCATTAGTGAAACTGGTAGATGGTTTTTCATTTGGACAGCATAAAAAGAGAGAGAGAGGTAAAGTATAATATAATAAAAAAGATCAGTTATTGTTTAAAAGATCATCGAAAAGTGAATAATTAAAATTTCTGTTTAAATGCATTTATTGCAGTGGCGGTTGTACGTGTTTTTTTTTTGTGAGGGGGGAAATGAATTGCAATTAGAAAATTTAATAAAGTTTTTTTTTTAATCTCTATATTTTTTATGGTTATATACACCAGTGACGTGCAGTGCAATATGAACAAATATAAGAAAAACATTTTTTAAGGTTTTTTTTAGGAAAATTTTGTAGTTTTGCACAAAGCAAGGCGAATTTAGAGGATGATGATCGTGTGACATTTCTAGTTTTACAAACTTAGGTTTACAAAAAAAGGAGTAAAACTTGTGTTAGTGGGAGTTTTTATGTACAAGAAAAAAAAAACACAACATTGCAAAATGAAAAAATAATTTCTAAATTCTTATATTTTTTTTTTTTGTAGAAATTGGTATTTCAAATTTTTTATTTTTATGATCTTTTACAAGAGTACATCACAAAGTAAATTTCGTCAATTTTTTGCTTCTTGTACAATTGGAAAAAATTAAAAAGTTAAAACACAAAAAAAAAATCTTTTTATTTTCTTTCACTATTTGTGGTGAAATACGGAAAGAATTTTTGTGAAGAGCATAAAGGTTTATTACAGAGTTTGATATATTATGGGAAAATAGGTCATAAAATATAAAATTTTATTAGATTTTTTTTTTCTCTAAAGTTTTATATCTTATTTAAGAGATGAACATTTTTATAGCACAACAAGACAAAAAAAAATGCACACTTTTTTTATTTTTAAATGCATTTTGTGTTTTTGATGATTTTTTTTTAAACCAAGGAGAATTGTAATGACCTTTTAGAACTCATTAGAATTTAAAAATTTCTATGTCACAAATATAAAATGATTAAAATTTTGGAAAATAAAGAAGAAAAAAAAAATAATAAAAAATTTTAAATGAAAGAAAACAAAGTGGAATTTTAGTGGGAAATTTTGATTGATACGATCAATGAAAATAGTGATTATGATCAAGTTTGAAAATAATAATTTTTCTAATTTTAATTTTGAAAAATTTTTAAATTACACTACTGATCTGAAGCATAATTTATGTCAATTAAAAAATTGTAATAAAATATTATGATTAAAATGATTTAAGTTGTTGAATATTATTTTTTTTAAAAAAGACTACTATTTCAATGATTGCCATAAAATTTACAAAAATTTTTAAATTACACTACTGATCTGAAGCATAATTTATGTCAATTAAAAAATTGTAATAAAATATTATGATTAAAATGATTTAAGTTGTTGAATATTATTTTTTTTAAAAAAGACTACTATTTCAATGATTGCCATAAAATTTACAAAACTACGATCTCACAAAGTTATAATTTTATTTAAATTCTGATTTTTAATAAATTAGTAAAAAGGAACCCACAATTATATCATAAAATTCATTCACTAGAAAAATCAACTATAGAAAAATCGCACCAAACCATTAATTTTGAGGAATTAACTAATAAAGACTTTTTATAAAATTGATAATTTCTTCAAAATTGATTTTTAGAAATTATCACAGATTTATGCTTAAATTCATAAACCATATTTAACTTTAGTTTAATCACAGACTTAGCATCCTAAATATTAACACCCTAAAGATCCAAATTCGACAAACAAAATGAACAACCACCCTAAAGATCCAAATTCGACAAACAAAATGAACAACCAAAAAACAATTTGACAGAATATGTGTCAATTTGACAGATATAATATAGAATTGAAATTACAGAATTTCAACTCTTATCTATGTGTTTTGATATGTTCTTTAACAATTCAAGGAGGAACTGAACGAAACAACTACAGAGCAAAATTGTACAATTTTATTGACTTAGGAGGCTTCATCTATGACTTAATCTATGAGTCTACTGAATATTAGACTTAACATTAGCTGACATATTTAGTTAATAATTATTTATGAATTAGGATACAATCCTAGCGAAATTCGAATTATGAATTTGAACATAGAGGTTTATAAAATTTATTAAGATTTCTAAAAATTTTTAAATTATGTGTAATTTTGAGATAATTCTACACATAATTTAACATTGTTTTTTTTTGACAACTGGACCGACCTTAAATTTTCTTTTTCCAAATTAAATTACATATAAATATGTATTTACGATTATATTTTATGTATAAATTAAACAAATTTTAATTATTTTCATTAATTTACGAAACAAAAAATATTTTTTATTATTCTTTTAATAAAAATTTTTCATTCATAATTTTCTTAAAAAGTAAATAAATTTAATAATTGTTATAATTAAGCGCTTATAACTGTGATTATTATATGTAAAAATGTATATTCTTTTAATTTTCACACACAACAAAACAATAATAATAATAAAAATGGTTTTTTTTTTTTTGTAGATTTGTGGAACGAATTATTGTTTTTCTTGTGCTCTTTTCAATGAACAACAATTTTTATTTTATTAGAATTTATTTTACTATGTTCACGAAAAATTGCGTGATTATACTAAAATGAATTCACTAAATTTAACAATATATACATATAGTTTATAAATAAATAATTCCAACATTTTTAATAATAATAATGAAAAATTATATTAAAATATATTTATAACAAAAAAAAAAAATGTGGTTTTAAATAATTTCAGTTCTTTTCTTGCATGTTTCTTAATTTTACTATAAAAGCAAATTTATTGTCTTGAATTAAAATTTAGGTTTTTTTTTTGGATGAAGAATTGAATTTTTGAAGAGAACTTGGTTATATATATTGTAAACAAGTTAAAAAATTGATATTTGTAACATAAATTTTATGCATTTTAAAAAAAAAAATGCAAATTAGTTTTTGGATTAATAATTAGAACGAATTTAATTACAAAAAAAAAATGAAATTTTTTAACTGAAATAGTTAAATTTTAATTATGAAGAAATATATAAAAAAAAAATGATGAATTAATGAAAAAATCATTTAGTTTTCTGGTTCTGGCGAATAGTTTTCAATAAATTTAATTAATTATATTTCAACAAAATTTATGAGAAATTAAATTTTACCATTGACTTAAACAAAATTTTATATTTCTTAATATAGATAGATGTTATTAAGAGACATTGAAATTAACGAGATTTGAATTAATATAATTACCAGTCATTTACTACTAAATCTTATTGGAAATATTGAATCTTCCTTATATTATGCAATCGATTATTAATTATGAATAAGTCAAATTTATATTTTAATATTTGCAGTTGCTATCATTCAATCTTAGGTTTTTTTCAGTGATAAGTTATGTTTACTCTAGAGAAGTTCCTTACTAAATTTAATGTGAATTGAATTGAATTTTATTAAGATTTAAATTCATTAATTCTAACAGTTGAATATAATAGTTACTATTTGACAAATACTAAATATTTTCACAAATTTCAATCAGTCATTACAATCATACAGTTGAGTTATTTTTTAAAAATATTTTAGGAGACTATTTATTAATTTTTGGCAGAAGAATTTTAGATAATTTCGTGAGAAAATCATCAAACTGTTTGCTACGAAATTATGAAAAACTATTTTTTTTTTTAAAAATTACTTATACATATATACTTTTGTCTGTCAAGACAATATTGCTAATTTATTTAATTGCAAAAAAGAAAAATAGCCTTTTTTCAAACCATAATCATACAAATAATTAATAATTCATAAAGTTTTATATTTGATTTGCAATTAATTTTCTTTAAAGTAAAAATAAACAATTTTTTTTATATTCTTCATATTATATTTACAAACAAATTAATAAATAAACATTAAATAAAGAAATCACTAATATTTATATTGATTTGAACTTGCAATATATATATTTTTTTGTGCAAATCAAAGTAAGAAGAGGAATCATCATCATCGTCGTCGTCGTCAAATATAAAAATAACAAAAATTGGATTTTAAAAATGCAATTTATCAATGGCAATAAAATTAGCAAAAAGGCTTTTTCTATTTTGCCATTAAATTTTCTTTTAAAACTTCTTATAATTTTCTTCAAATAGCAAATTGACTATTAATATAATTCAATTTATAATATTTGTCTTTAACAAAAAAAAAAAATCTTTGAAATTACCAATTTATATTTGTCTTTTGTATATCTACATTTTTTCAAAAGATCATCAATTCACCGACAGATTTACTTGAACGAAAAAAAAAAAAACTGCACTTGAGTTATTCTTGATTCAATTTGATGAAGTGGACAAGAAGAATAAAACTAAGAAACAAAAAACGAATGGAAAAGTTGTGTTGTTATGCAAGTGATCAACAATTGTTTTGTGAAAAAAGATCAATAAAGTAACAAAGTCTATGTTTTTTTTTTTTTTTTTTTAAAAATAATAATTTAAGTCAACACATTTTTATGTTTTTTTAGAAAAAAAAAAACCCCGACATAGAATAACAAAAAAAAAAAACAATATTGAAGAAGTTAAATGGGTACATTAAGCGAATTAACTAAGTATAGTTTTTCTTTCTGGTTAAAAGATTTTAAAGCAAAAAAATTGGATACAAGAAAAAAGGTTTATAATAATAATAATTTAAGACTTAAATATACTCTTTTGTAAGAAAAAAAAAAGATCAAGTTTATGGTTCTTTGATTTAGTTAATAAGTTGGTTTTGATTTAAACAAATAATAAGGTAAAATTTAATAAAAAAATAAAATTAAATAAAATCAAGTTTAAATTTAATTAAATTGTTAAATGAATTGAGAATAATTTTAAAAAAATTACATTTTGTAGTATTGACATTCAACATTTTACCAAAAGATTTAAGAATTTTATGGGTTAGATACTTTTTATAGAAAAATAATAAAAATTTACCAATTTTTGGATACAATAATACTAGTTTTTAAAAGTTCAATTTATCAATAGAAATTTATCTATTAAATTAAATCTAAACTAAATCTAAATAAATTGTATTACACATGCAAATTTTATTATTTCAACAATCGTTTTTCAATATGATTTAGGTATAAATTGAATTTTCTCAATTACACGTTATAAATCTATTCTAGATTGTTAACGCAATAAAACAATCCCCAATAAAAACGAGAATTTACATAATAAAAAGGATGAGAAAACAGAATCAAGTTAATTTCCATGGGAATTTACTTTACGGACTTACTTTTAACTAACTTATTAGCCCATAGGCTCAAAGATAAAGAAAATCTTGTTTTGGTAGAAAAATAAAATTTGTAATTTAAAACAAAAACAGTTTTTAAATCTTAAACTTTACTCAGAAATTTAAAGGATTCGAATTTTCATTGCAAAAATTTAAGAATTCCAACTAAAATTATTGAATGTGAATAATTTTATTCTTTAGAAAATTGAAAAGAACAATTTTTAATTCGAAAATTACAAATTTTCTCCGTATATTTGTAATTTTCGGAGAAAATTTTAAACCGAAAAAGTAAATAAATTTTAAACCTTTAAATATTAAAGTTTATGGAAATAAATTAGTCATAAATTAGTTTCAATTATTTCTATACTACTTCCCTCATAAGAGTTTTTAATTGAAATTGTAGGTATACCGAGTATGTTTTTCTAAACTTTTACATAAATTTTTCTAATAAGTTTCTTCAACTTAAATTTCATTCAATAATTTTTTTTTTTTAAAAAACTAATTGAAACTTTTCTACACTATTTATTTTCGAATATGTATATAATAATTCCAAAAATAACTTCTTCTTTTTTTCAAAACTCTTTTAACCTAAAAGACTTATTTGTAATCGCTGCATGTTATTTTTTTTTTTTTTGAAAAAAAAAAAATCTAAATATAAATATTGGCAAATATAATATAATCGCATTTTGTGCATATGTTATGCGCCCTTAAGGTCTGGTCTTACAACAAATATACAAAAAAAAATACGTAAAGTAGTTTAAAAGAGCAAAAAGTCAGTCTTAAAAAAATAAAATTCCATTTTTTATATTATATATTTTTTCGTAAAAAAAAAAAAAAAACATCTGCTGATTTGTGTTGGTTTTGGAAACCCTCAGCGTAGGTCACCATGTTTTCTGTGTTTTCTACACTAGCATAATTTTTTTTTGTAAATCTAATTGAATATAAAAAAAAAATGGTTTTAAATAGCATTTATTTGGTGCACTAGACTAAAGCAATGCATTTTTAAAAGGGCGAAAGGAAAAGGGAAGTTTTTTATTTTGTTTAATGTCAAAATGATATCAAAGATCAGTAAAATTTTGATAAGAAAAAAGTGTGCTATGCTTTTGTGTAAGGTAAAAAAAAAATAAAAAAATAAAGTCATTAAAGGGCAAAATTCAATTAACAAAGTTTTTATTTTAAATGAACTTACCTGATTAACTAGTATCACTAGAGTTAAAATCCATGCAGACAAACAAAAATTAATCCAATGCATTTTGAAGATTTTTTTTTATTATAATTAAATTTATACTTTTTTTTTAAAAAAAAAATTTCACTAAATTTATACTAAATTTAATAATTTTCTTTTTTTTTTTTTTTAGCTAAACGAGATCTTTTTTTTTTTTTAAAGAGTTCCTTAATATTTTTTTTTTGTATATCCTTTTTCTAAAAAAAAAAAAAAATTTCAGTTCGTCATATTGAAAAAAAGTTTTATTTTATTTTTTTTTTTTTGTTATTTTCATTAATAAATTTTCTAATTTTCCTAATTTGTATTTGATTATACACTGAAAAAAATTCTTTAAAAAACACTTTTTTCACTTTTTAATTAATTTGACTAAACAAAAAAAAAAATATTTATTTACAATTTTCTTTCGTAAATATTTTCAATTTTTTTCTTTTTTTTGGAGGGAAATTTATTATATTATTTTTTTTTTTTTTTGTTTTAGAAAATTAGGAAATAAAATAAAATAATTTAAATAAAAAAAAAAAAAATATTGTAATTAGAAAATTTTTTGTATATACGGGAAAAATATCCTTTTTTTGTCACAGCGCAAAAAAAAAAAATTACACCTTTTTTTTGTTTTAATAAAAAAAATTTATAAAAAATATGAAATAATCCAAGTTTTTTTTGGTAATAATTTTTTGGTCAACATATTTTTATGAAAGTTTTTCTTCTACTCTTAATTAATTTATTGTGGTTATAATATAAATCCTTTTTGAAGAGCACATGTGTTGTGGTAAATTATTTGTATTTGAAATAAAATTTTATTTTCAAAGGTGGACACATTTATTTGTAAAATAAAATTTTAGAATTTTTTTTTTTGTAACGGTACACGGGGTAATATTAATTTTACTTTTATTTATTTTTTTGTTGCTAATTTATTATTATAACCTCACTTTTTTGACACTTTTGTAATATTAAATCATTTCGAAATTTTCATTATTTTAAATTCAGTTTTTATTTTTTTAATTCATCATCACAAAAAATTTTCTAAATGTTATCCCAAAAATGAAATTAGAATTTTTTTTTTATATTAAAAACGCGCGCGTTTTTCTTATACAAAAAAAAAAAAAACAAGAAAAATTAGTTTTTTTTTTTTATTTCACTTTTCTTAATTTTCATTTAAAAATTGTTATTAATCCACTGAAGAAATTTTTAATTTGTAATCCTTTAATTATAATTATTTTTTTTTTATGTTAATCCGTTTTTCTGGAAATTGTTTATTTTTCCAAAAAAAATAAATTTAAAAAAAAAATAAAATTTGTTTTTGTTTATAAATCCGCGATAATTTTCTTTTTTTTTTTTTCTTTTAAATGCTTTTATTAATTTTAGAGAGCTATGCCGTCTTTGCTATGATTAATTTACTATTTTTTTTGCTTTAATTGAATTAAATTTAAATTATTTTAAAATAAAAAAATTTTTTTCAAAAATATATTATTTTTTTTTTCTAGAAATCAAAAAATTTTTAATATAAAAAAAAAAACACAATAATTTTTCTTTTCTGCGGATGAAAAAAGTTGAAACGACCGAACCGCAAAAATCTTCATTTATAACTGAACTGAACACAACAAAAATTTTATTTCATTGCTGCTTGGCTTGTTTTTTTTTTTTTTTTGTTTCTTCTTGTGAATGGTAAAAATTATGTTTAGTGTTGCCAATTTATATTATTTTTAATATATTTTTTTTTTTATATTTTTGGAAGATGTTCGTCGATGTCGTATGTCAATTTCGTATAAAATAGTTCGTCATTAGTTCGGTATTATACACGCACACAATAATATAATCTGATGATTTTATACAAAATTCATGCAACACCATACAAATATAATGCTTTCCAATTGGTGAATTTTTGTATTAAAATTATAGTGACGTCACGGATGTTGTAAATGGGGTAGTGAAACGGTTTATAAACCGATTGTGCAGTTTTAGTGTTGTTTTTTTTTTTAATATGAAATGTGACGTAATGGCCATCTAATGGGGAAAATTAAAAGTGTATGAATTTTTTTTGTTGCATTTATTTGCATTTCCATTTCAAAATTTATTGGAAAGGAGAGAAAAATTTTAAAAATTATTATTAAGTTTTCTGAAGTGAATTCGAATCGAATTTATACATAAAATTCATTTATTTTTAATTTGAGAAGCTGATTTTTAATTTAAATTTTGTGAAAAGCATAAATAAAATATGTAGAAACATCGTAATTTTAATGGTAAATTTAAATATATTTAGATTAGTTTTTATTTCTAAATAATTTGTTGACTAAAAACTGCTAGATTTTTATTTAATATTTAAATTTAATAAATTAAATTATACTATCTATTGCTCCATTAGGTTGAAATTGAAATTCTCTGTTGCATGCATAGCCTACTAAAAAACCCCTAAATAATTTGTAGCTATTCATTCTACTTAACCTCATTTTTTCATTTCCTTAAAGAATCATATTCCTTAAAGAAACTAGAAACATTAAATAATGGTAATTTTTGTTAATAAAACTAACCCTTTTTCTTATTATTTTATGTACAAAACATAGTTTTATGCAAATTTTTATTAATGTTGATTTTAATTTTAGTGCCAAGGAATTCAGTGTACAAAAAACCTGAATATCTATTATATTTTTTTGGAATTTCGAAAGGGTTGATATTTCAAATTTATATATGGAATAGAAAATAATCAATTCAAAAGATATGTGATTATGAAACTATGCACAATATAAAAGTAAATGTAAATTGTAGTTGTAGCAATATTGTAGCGAATTATATCTAAATTATTACCTGAAAAATTTTATGTTTAGTATCTTTTAAATAAGTTTTTAGAAATTAAGAAAAATACAAAATTTATAAAATTTAATTAAGATTTTAATAGAATTATTTTCGGAATCTTAAAATTTGTTTTAAATAGAAATCAATTATTAAGAGTCAGCATGACTGCAATTTTATCTTATTAAATTATTTAGATAGTTTAATTAAAATATTACTACGAAGAAAAGAAAGTTATATTTAAAGTAATAATTTAGTCCTTAAGATTATAAAATTTTCAAGTTGGTCTTGATCCTTAGTCCTCGTTTCCAATAAGTTAAATTATTTACAAATAAGAAATTGTTTTTAAACACGGATCGTAATATTTTTAATTAATTTTAGAGTGCTAGCCGAGTTAATTTTAGAGCCGAGTTGTTTTTTAAATCAGACAATTAAATATATATAATAGAGATAAATGTTAATTGAGATAAATTGATAATTAATTTCATTAAATGTGCAAAAAATTTTATAATTATGTACCGAAAATTATTATTTTATTAATTAATTTATTAAATTGACTGATATTTTTATAAAAAAGGAAATATGGAATATTAAGTAATTAATATAATAAATAAAGGAAAAATGGAAAATGTCATTAAATTATTACGAAAAAATAGATAAAGAAGAAACAAAACCAAAAAAATATAAAAATAAGAGCTTAACTACAACTTAAGGTAACTTAAAAAAAACGTATATTTCATAAAATTGAATGTAAATTTATTGAATTTTAGTATTTATTAAAACAATATTTTAGTTTAATTATGTAATATTGGTGTTTAAAAATGTCAAACTAATACTTTTTAATACTTTATTTTGAAAGATTTTTAATCGCTTTTTAATCTACTCTAATACCAATTATTATAATTAATTAACTTTTGTTGCTTGATATGACACTATATACTCATAATTGGACTAAATAAATATTACCCAAAATAAACAAACATTTAAAAATTATTTAAAAAATAAAATACTTGTATTTGAAGGCCTATAAAATTTTAATCTCGTGCTGATTAATATTTGATAATTTTTAGTTGAAATTATATCATGTTTTTATTTTATAAATATTATTCTTTAATAGTTTTTTATGTCGATTGATAAATAAATTATTTAGAACAATTTTCATATGCTCATACTTGTCAACATTAAAATGTTTTTTAAAGTACACTAAATTATCTATAATTAGAAAAGCATATAAAATGTGGGAATTAAACTTAAATAGTTGAGCTGAGAATATAAGACTGTTTTTTTTTTGGGAGGTCTATTTTATAATTATCAAATTTCCAGTTCGAATAGAATGAGTAGCATTATAGTTCAAAAAATCTGTTACTAAATTTGTGTTATTACTCTACTGGTTCAGATTTATTTTTCATCCATGTTCGTTGGTTTTTGTTCAGGACATTGTTAAGTTTCTTGGGTTTTGTTCAGGACTTTGGAAATTGTAATAACTAAGTGATTTGTTAGATTTTCAATAAATTAAATTTTATTAATATTTATATCCGAAAATTAATTAATATTTTCTTTACACAATTTTACTTAACTATTGTCTGAATGTTTCACTTAATTAAACGTGTAATTAATATATTTTCTAGTTTTAATCTTAATAGCTCATAGTATTTTAAATAAAACTCTCAGTAGATTAAATAAATATGAATTATATAAAATTTAAAAAACAAAACAAACAAAATAATTTTCCTCCTACAAAATGTAAACATAAAAAATACTATAAAATTAAAAAGGTTTTTTTTTGTATCACATCCGGAAGTAAATCTTAAATTAAATATACCTAACGAAAAAAAATAAAAATTCTACAAATATTATTTAATATCCTGGATTTTAGTGATTTAAAAAATAAAAAATAAAATATATATCCAAATCCATTTTATCTCGTGCACCTTTCTTCTTACAAATCCACACAAAAAAAAAATTATAATAATAAAATCTAATAATATTCATTTCTACTTCCGCTTATTTAAAGTTCTCATGGGATAAAAATCTGCATGTGTTTTCTTATATACACATTTCAAAATATTATATCCTTCCTTAAAACAGATCTCATGTGTCGTAGTATTTGTATACACAAAAAAAAAAGGATCCTACTTATTGTTCAAAATCGGAAGTTGGAAAAATATACGTACGATTTATCTTAAATAAGCAACAAAAATATACAAACTCCTAAAAAACAAAGTGTTCCAGTAGATTTGTTGATTTTACATTTTTCATATACTCAGGTGCAATAATTTTCGTGGAATTATTTTAAAATTAAGGGTGTATTATTTTAATTTTGTATCACAATTTCAAATCCAAAAAATTGTGCTAGATTTTATTTGTAAAGTGAAAATTCGAAACATATGTCGTGTGTATCAAAATTTTATTTATTTCTCTCTTCAATTTTACCCCAACATAATCAATAAAATAATTTTTGTATCCTGGCTACCTTAAATCGCGAATATTTACTTGTTGATTTCATTTATATATATCCGGAAGAAAGGTTTACCATTTCGGTTTAAAAATGCAAGACCAAAAATTCATATACATCTTTAACAAATAAATGAGGGTGGAATTTATGTATAAAATGTAAAAAAAAAAAAATTATCTTTCTTTGTGATCCCTTAACAAGGTGTGCGGATGCACCATAAATATTCATCACTTGTTCTTTTCCTGATATGTGGATTTTATTTATTTAATTTTTTTTTTCATGAAATGAAATGTTATTTTGAAAATCGTGTGAACCACGAAAAATTGTTTTTCAAACAAAAAAAAATTAAAAAATAATAATGAAATTCCCATATGGTCTTCATTAGAATTTCTTTAAAAAAAAAATAAAAACAAAATATGAAAGGATTTTATGAATAAAAATGGAAATCCTTGCAATTTACCTTGCATAATAGAAAGAATAAAATTCATTAAAACGAAATATCCGCCATAACAAAAAAAAAGGCCAAAACAATCCTTGGAAATTTAATTTTGAATTAATTTCAAGAACGGATGTAGTATATTTTTTTTTCTGCTTCTTCATCGAAATGAAATTGTCCTTTAAGAAGCTCTTTAGGATTTTGTTGAGAACAGAACGAATTAAATTTTTGATGGTCAAATTTATTTTAGCGCCATAAATTTTTGGGAAATTTTTGAGAGATTTGTTGAAATTACCTGCAGATTTTTGTAGGTCAAATATTATATTCATATAAGGATGCTAAGTTTCCTGTTTTTTTTAAAAAAAAAAATAATATTGTTGTATAATTTTTAAAATATAAATACTATCACAGAATAGTTTGATTGAATATTATTTGAAATTGGTCTTTTAAAATTCGGTTAATAAGTTCAATTTTATAAAAAGTATTTTTATGTTGGTTTATTTTCATCTCAAATTATAAACAAATGTCATTTTCAGAAAAACCGGCCAGGTTTTTTTTTGTAAAAAAACTAGTTTTTTTAAAATAATAAATTAGAAGAGAGGTAAGACTTTTACAGCTGTTAATACCAAACTAATAATGTTTTACTATGATTTTTTTAAAAATCTTAAGTAAAAAAAAAAACTATAAGAATATTGAATTTATTTATCCTTGAAAACCATGAACATTAAAATGAAATCAGAGTACATACATACAAGAGACCAGCATAGAAAAGGGACCATTAATTTCAGATTCTTGTTTAAGAACTTAAAACATTTGCTGCATTTTTTTTTCTCGATTATCTAGTTTTTCTTGCTTAGTATTAGAATGTTTTCATTTTAAAGGTACAGGAGAAACGTAGGATGAATCATTTCTTATACTGAATTTATATAACATTTTTTACGAAAGACATTTTTTTGGAAAACAAGGTTTTTGTTTTAAAGTATTTTTATGAGACATATGCTATTGAATGTTTGTTTGTATGAAATTTTTGTCCTTATTACAGATTTCTCTAGAAATTGTATTATTTCAAAACCACAAAACTATTTCAAATTTGATATAAAAACAAAAAAAAATACATTTTTTTGTGGTGTTAATTTAAGTTATACGTTTCTGTAAATTATAAATTTGGCTATGTAAGTGTTTATGAATAAAGGTATTTTATAGATTTTTTTATAAATTTTAAAATTGAATTCGAATGGTAAAACTTGGCGATTGAAATGATTGCTTTTTAAGACACAGGAATAATTTCTTAAAGTAATTTCATATAAGATTATTTAGAGAAATCACCATATTTATGTCCAACTTTTCACTTTACATGTCAAATTTTTCACATACATTTGAAATGTTTTTTTCCATATTTTCTCACTTTGAGAAACAATTACTCCATTTTTTTACAATTTTATCTTCAAATTTGGGTGCAATATATTCCGGTCATTTGGAAATTTTTTTATGGCAGGTGATATCACTAAATTTACAACTTTCTGCTCACTTATAATATTCATGTACACCACAATTTTATATTTTTGGCAATTGCCCTTAAAAAATAAAAGAAAATATCCTGAATTATATTTTGATCGACACGCTTCCAATTTCTTCAATAAATAGTTTTTTTTTTGTTGTGTTCAATAATTGTGGTACGAATGCTTTCATTAAGCAAAGAAAAAAAAAATTATGCAAATTGATATGTTAATTTTATATATTTTCTTTATTACAAGTAATTCAAAAAAAAAAAAAAAAATAACGCAATTAATGTAAACCATGCGACCACAGCAGGTGATTGACTGAATTGAGTTCATACTTCAATCTAAAAATTACAATTTTTTTCATATTAATAATAATTTTTGGTTAAAAAAAAAGAAAAAACAACGAAATGGTGAAGTATTACCAATGCAATGATTAAAGATAAATATTAACTATGAAAATATATGAGGAATTGAGGAATAAACACTATTTTTATTATAAAAGTTGTTCTTTCACCTGGTTTGCCTTCTGTATTCAAAAACAATTAACTATATTTTCTTAAAATCATATTTTTTTTGCTCTTGAAAATGTGCAACTATTGAAGTACTTTAGGGGTACTAATTCAAAAATCTATTGATACTTGAAACTTTATAGAAATTTAAAAACATATCTTTGAATTTATTGTTAGCAAAAACATAAAATATTCTGAAAAACATATTAGAAACTCGTTTGTAAAAATATTTTTAAGATATACGTATTTTTTTTTTTTGGAAAATCTTTTGTTTTGTTTAGAAATTGTTAGATTTTTTTGCTAAATATTGTTCAACAAAATCTGTACAAGATAGAAATTCTTGGAAAAATACAAGTCCTTTGGACAAATTGGAAATTTTTTACGTAAACACCTTTATTTGAATGAAGATCTTAAATACGTATTATATTATAGTATTTTTACTTGAATAGAGATTATTATATTTTGAGAAGGAAATATTAAAAATTTTGAGAATTTAATTAAATATTAATTCCAAGCAATTGAACAATTATTTTTTGGAAATTTTGTAATCTGAATTTTATAAATTAAAGGGAAGATTATAGTTATTAGACACACCCGTAGTGTTATCATTGCGTTCTTTTTCTGTAATGTGGCTGTAGTTTGAGTGTTTTTAAATCTCTGCGTAACATGTTCGCAGTGCAATTATGTAATAACATCTTCACAGTGCAATTATTCGGAACGTCCTTAACAATGCTACAACCTGGAAGAGATTAATGCTACCGCGAAGTATATGGACATATTTTGTAGAAACAAAGCTTTTTAAAAACTTACATTGAGTTGGAAAAAGAGTAACAAGAAAAACTAGCAAGCGCAAGAAAATGTTGATGATATTTTTTATTTTGCTTTAGTAATTTTTAACGAAGTTTCCATTATCAAATGTTAAATTAGAGCTATTTCGAAGCAAACTATATGGATCATTATTTTAAATTTACATTATTTTCATTTGTTGTGATGATTTCACATAATTTTTTATGAACCAGTTTAATGTTTCTGATGTTGCACACGACAAATAAATTATTTTTATTTTATGCCAAAACAAAAATCAAACAAAAAATAATTGAAAAAACCAATTTTTTTTCATTGGGGTAATTAAACTGTAGCACATATGTTATTTTATTGGTAATTAAATTACACTTTAATGAGTTTATAATTAAATCAACAAAAGTCGTATTAATTATAGCGACAGTTTAAAACCAGCAGTTTTGATCAAAACACGACGAAAAAAAATCTGCAATCCTCTCAAAATACTATCACAAAACAAAAAAATTAATCAGATTTTGTTATCATGTAGCAGAAGGACAATAAAATTGCGTTTGGCATAAGGACACTAAAAAAAAATTAAATAAGAAAAAAATTCTTGTTAAAAAAAACCCATCAATAAAAAGATGTAAATTAAGACAAGTCAAGTAATATTTAGGTCTTTTATAGTAATAAAAAAATATAGCTTGGCCGGGTGTTTTTTTCCAAACTTCTCTACATGGCTTTTAAAATATTTTTTTTTTGAGTAAATTACGACATTAATTTTAGTAGGTTTTTTTTGGTATGTTTTACACAGTTAAAAAACAGATTGTATACACACACTAAAACAATAATTTGAAATATATGATTGTATAGTGAAACCTGGCACTCACTCTCAGGCTTTCTTATTTTTTTTTTGTCTGATTACATAGTTAATATTTTGTTATTTTGGTTGAAGTTCGTAGGAGAGAAGAGCAGGTAGTAAAAATAGGAATATTTGTTGTAAGGAAAATTGTAAAATGATGCTTTTTTTTAAAAAAAGTTCAGACAAAATCAACCTTTTTCCAGTACTTCTTCACAAAATAAGTGCCAGAAATCAGGAACATATTAATTTACTTTAATGAAAAATTAGCACAATTTCGGTCTCGAAAAATTGACAATTTTGGTATCAATTCTTCTGGCACAAGTTTTTCTTGTCTGCCACTAAATTTAACACATTACACCAACGCACTTGTATTTCATATGCAAAACTATCTATTTGCGATTGAATAATTACTTTATTCTACAATTCCAAACAATCAAAACCGTTGGGAAAGTGGAAAAGAATGTATCTTCTTCAATTTTCATTATTTTTTCAACAATTGACCCGGAAAAACAAAATCATGAAAACTGGAAGGCTAAAAAATTTTTTCAATTGAAATGACATTTGTGACTGTACTGGCAACCAATCCCGTAATAATTATAGCGACAGTTAAATCATGAATTGGTTATTTTAGCAAATTAACCAAATCATGATTTAATTATAAACGCATTCAATGTTACGAGTTTAAGTTGCACAAATTTGTGCTTGAAGTCTTGAGATTATTAACCCTTAATAGTGAAGAAAACATACTATTCTATTTTATAGTTTCTGCTAGATTCACTTATTATAAAAATATTCCTAATCTTTAATTTCAGGAATCAAAAATCATACAGGTTCTTCTACCCTGTTATCAAATATTTTGTTCAAACTTTCTTAAGTCCACTACAATAAAAAACAAGAAGAAATTAAAGAAAATAATACATTAATTTTGCAAAAGGGACATCTGCTCTTCCACCTTTTTTTATTAGTGTTTTTATTTTGAATCAAATTCACAACAATCTTTATTCTTCTCCTCTTCCCTCTTTTTAAAAACAAAAAAAAAACTCGTTCCAAAAAGCATTAAGTAACTAAAAATAATGAAGTAAAAAAAAATGAACAAAAATTAAATTTGTTCATTTTTTCCTTTAAACCAAAATTCATTATTCAAAACATACGCAATTTTACAACACATACAGTAATTCGAGCCCTTCAGCAAAAGATTCAGAATCTGGTGACCAAAAAAAAAGTGGAGTATCAGCTCCTTTTATAATATATCTCTGTATTTTTCATCCATTATATTTTGCTGTTTGCATCATTCGTTAACCAACGAAGTAAAATTTCAATATTTGATCGGGTTCAAATTGGTCGCGTGGCCGATCTATAGCAATGATCCTGTTTTGTACTTTTTCTTGCATTTTGGCGATTTATTTTGGTTAGATTATTAAAATCATCAGAGTATCATCATTTTGATCTAATTTTCTATGTAAATTTGAATGTTTACCATGTCCTCCACCTTCATTGGCAATTCTTCTTCTTGGTGATCTTTAACCTGTTTATTATATAGTTTTTTTCTCATAAAGTGGAAAAGGTTTTTGAACGCATAAATAATTATATTTTTCTCTTGTTTTTTTTTTTATAGAGGATTATTGATCACCAGCATCTTTATGGATCATTCATATGAGAGGAGATTTTTTGTTTGCATATAATTACCAATATTTTTGCCTGGGGTACCAATTTAAAATATTAAATATAAAGAGAGCACGCGCACGTACTTCAAATTTAACGGGTTCTGTGCTGTTGGTGCTTTTTTTTTTGGTAATTTTACAATTTTTCTGTTTTTGTGATTGTATAACGGATGTGATGGGAAAATATTTGATTTTTTAAAATTAACAAACACTAATTAGACCATGAAAGAGCACTGTGAATTAAATTAAAATATTATTTATGTCCAATTAAATTTATACTATGAACTTTTAAATATTATGACAGAAATATTAATGAATTTTTTAATTGTGATTGAACATTGAAGGGCGGATAGCAATTTATTTTTATGCTGATAATAAAAGAATTTGTCTTTAGGTAAATGTAAATTGTGGTTAATTTATTGGTATACCTTACAGGTTATATTTTTCAATTAATTAAGTATTCTTGTTGCTGAAAAAAAAAAATTCTATCCGGCTTGTGAAGCTTTGCCAATAATTAAGTCATTGAATCTTAGGAAAATTTATTTTTGACATATAAGAATTTCGTTATGTGTTGCATGCATATGCAGATTTCCAATTAAAATATATTATTTTAGGCACAGAAAAATATTTAGAAAGGAAATTAAAAATCGCAACAAATAATCTTTAAATTTTGGGCATAATTTTGTATTGGATTAATGCCCAATTTTTGGTGATAGTTTGTATTTTTGGAAAATTGAGTCATGATGAAGAAAGGACCAAAAAAATTAAATATCGTCCTTTTTGTTAATAATGAAGTTAGAAATGATGATTTAGCTGTAATAAAAATCTGAGGTGGTTATTCCGTAAAATGATTCTATCAAAATTCTATCAAAGTCATACAATCACAATCGAAATGTGATCACAAATATTGTTTCACCTACATAAATTCAACTACAAATACTCTTAAATTTTAACTATCAATATTCATTTATTACAACAAATTAGCTGTCACGATAAAAAAAATCTGATTATCATCGAGATAATCAAGGTACCGTAATTGTCTACTATCAACAAATTTAATTTAGTAGATAATAGACAAACAAGCATCACTTCATAGAATACCCCTATTTAAGATGGACATAGAAATTGTTGCTAATTCCAATTATTTTGAATCAGACTTAATTGTGTCTATTTAAATAATTTCAATTACCCTTATTTTTTTAAGACAGAAGTTGAAAAATTTAATTTTATATTTTTGAACACATTTTCCGATAATTCGAAATGCAGCTTAAGATTCAACAATTTATATATTCAATTAATTTAATTCTGGTACTTGAACTTTTAATTATATACTATTCCTGCAAAAACTTCTTGAAAACATTTTTAATTTTGATTGAGGTCATCATACATTTTTTCATCTCTTAACTCTTTTTTTTGTTTTAATAATCACTATTTTCCATTTAATTTCTGTGACATTTTATCCAAATAAAAAATTTTTTTTTAAAAGCAAAGTGCATAAACATGTATTTTTATTTATATAATTAGGCTTTCCAAAAAAAAATTCACAGCATTAATAATTAAACCATAAAAATAAGTATATTACTTTACAGCCAGGTGATACTTTGTTATAATATTATATGTGTGTTTTTTACGGTAATTATGTTTATTTTAAAGTATTATTTCCCCCCTTTCCATTTCATGGTTTTCTTTTCTCCAATGAATTAAGCACGCGACTTAAAACTTAAGCAAGCTGGCTTTTTTTTTTTTGGATAGCATTATTTTCCCTTATCAGATACTCTGCTGCAATCGTATATTAATAATATTAAATATAAAAATATCTCATTAATTTTTTCCTCATTTCTTCACAATTGAATATCAAAAATTTAGACACTGATCTTCATTTTTTAAGTTTAATAAGCCATATACAATGATTTCAGTTATTTAATATTAGTTTTTGTCTACTATAGGGGAGATTAGCTGAAATAATACAAGAAATTGTACTCAGAAATTAAGTACCAAATATTATTGATATCTATTATTGATTAGGAGGTTGTATTAAAAGTGTTGAAATAAGTTATACCAATATTAAAAATTAATTAATCACACTTGATTTAATTTATTGTTAATTTAACTTGAAAATGTATCAGACAATAATACGAACGATCCTAAGGGTCTTTATAGTTTAAGCATTAATTAAGAATAATACTATTATTTTTAATCAATGGTTTAAGTAAGTATTTAATTTGTTTATATTTAACAGGTGCCTATATTTTACAACAGCCAATATACTTGTAATTAAATATTGTGGTGTATTTTCATAATTGGTGTATTCCAAATTGACCTATATTGCACAAGTACAACTAATAAGGCAAATTCAAAATATCAAGTTTTTGAATTTAGAGTAATATTTCCTATACTATAAAAAGTTTATAATTAAAATTATAAAACTTTCATTAAGTATTTCTACACATAAATAAAGAAATACTAAAAAACTATACTATTTAGACGACTTTCCCCTTACAAAAAAAAAATTATGATGTAAAAACAGATTTTCCATTTATTATGATGATTGGTCTGATTGTCACACTAAATAATACTTTGCTTTTAAATTTTTATTCTTATTGCGGGTGAGTGCATCCGTTTTTAATAAATTTTATTAAAATATTGCTTACATATTGTTTTGGATAATAAAAAAAAAAAACAAATTAGTAAAGATTATTGACATTAATTTTTTATTTCGATATTATAATGAAATAAGTAAACATACCAGAGCATAGCGTTTGTAGCGTTGTTTAGAGATTGTAGTAGTTTAAATGAAAAAACAACTAATAGTTTGAGTTGATGAAAAAACTAGAGTAGGGAAGAGGCGGCTGGTTACCTGTATTATTTATATACTTTTAAATTTCCACCTGAATGGATTTGATAGAGCAGTAAAACACCTGCAGGTTGACGACTTATTATATTGTTAAAAATTTTACAGTATTTTTGATATTGGCAACGGAAAAAATATATAAAAAAAAATTTGAAAACATGACTGACGTCTGATTAGAAATTTTCTGGATATTTCTTTTTATTGTTTATTATTTAACAATAAAAAATTAAGTACTAAGAGCATATTATTAGACAGTTCACCGAACATATTATCATCTGCTTTTCAATTTATTTATTTAGTTAAGCAAAAAGTAAATTTTAGAAAATATATAATTATAAAAATAAACTGTTATAATTAATTAAAATAGTTAAGCAATTGTAGATAAACGCGTAACTCTTTAAAAACGCTGGAAAGGAATCACAATTAATGTAATACGAAGGTTTATATGAAATGAAAACAATTTGATAAGGAGAATCTTTATCAAATATATATGAATTTAAAAAAAAGTTGATAAAGAGAAGCTGATAAAGAAACCCTTTGTAAAAGTATTATACAATACTCTTATGGGGGGCCACACGTAAACAACATTCTTAGAGGTCGTCACTTGCAAAACATTGATCAATACCGTTTTTTTAGTTCATATATATTTGAGACCGTTCTACTAAAAGTTTATAACCTGAGGACCTCTCTAAGATTGTACAAGAAGGTTATGATCTTTCTTTTAATCAAAGCCAAAAATATAAAAAACCAATTTATATAATTTAGAAAAATATATTTACAGATTATTTTTCATTTTATTGATATTTTCTTCACTAGGATTCGCTATCTTGCAGAACCTTGATTAAATAAGCCCCCAGCTGGTGGATTGAATCGTTAAAATGGTGAGCCCCAACTATTAGAAGTCTTCAGTCACGGTTTTGTTACAACTTACTCTCATGAATCCTTGGTTAATTGACGTTAAAAGAGTCTAACTAGCTCCGCCTCGTGACATAAAAGACTCGTACCTTGGGCCATTTTTTGAGTAGATCGCTAAGCTCGTTTAGTGACTTTCGAGATAATATTTCCTTGCCAAGATGCTGACAGACTATTTTTTATTGTCTTCTGGAAGATGACAATATTGTACAAGTATGATTGTATGTAGTGTTTGCTTAACATCTTCATCAAGTTCAACTTTATTATACAAAAAAAAAATAACTTCAATATTCTATACTGGATAAACTAAATGTTTAAAAAACTTAAATATCTTCATTCTAAAAGGCACATTTTAAACATTAAATACTCAGTCACACTTCATAATTCTCCTACTCTTTTAATTCCTTAAGAAAAAAAAGTAATTATATTTGAAAACTTATTATGTTAATCATTTATGAAGTACAACTTTAAAACTAATCCGATAAGAATCTATTCTTTTCTTTAAACTTACCAGCAAATAAATATATGTATACTCTTACTTCCATAAATTATCTAATCCTTGTTGTCATCACTTAATTAAAATTTACAGGTTAGCAAGTCATTATTTCACACAAAACAACATCCAAACTGTGTGAATAACTAAAATTAAAATCGATAGTTAGTCACATGCCAATTTATACCATTTTCGGTGCGTAAAAATAGTTAAAAACAAAATAAAATACTTAATAATATCCAGAAGTTGGTTAACATTTTCACATGTTGTTCGATTATTAACAGAATAAAAAATATTTAAAATAATTAAACGTACGTTGTACCAAAAAATTGATTATCAAAATCTATTGAAATGGTGATAAATTTTCGGATGAGACTTAATATTTATAATATTAATAGTTAAAAAGCTATAGGTAGCTTGCTCTGTTCACCAAAAAGGAGACAAGTTTCTCTCAATTAGTTTCGTAAAACACCATAAATTCCTTTTAAAGTTTTTTGTTTTGAAAAAGTGTGGCGGCGCATGTGGTCCGTTAAGAGTTTTTTTTGAGAAGAAGATTTTGACGATTACCAACCATGATGTGAAGTTTTTTTCTGCTTAATGTGTAATGTTGTGGTCGCGGGCGGCTTAAAAAAAAAAATAATTAATTGCCATTAGAAGCACGCTGGAGACTGGTTTGCACACAAAGCAAAAAAAAAAAAAAAAGAAAAAAAGTGGGACAAAATGGGACATAAAACATAAAAAACGCATCTTTGTATGGACATTCACTTTTTTTTTTTTGTAACTGATTGAGATAAAGTTAATAAATTATTACTGTATTTTTTTTTGTATCTAAATATTTATAGTTTTTTTTCTCATGTTTTAGATTTTGTTTATATTTTATTTTAGAAATTTTCATATAAAATGGAATTAATGTTACGCAAAATTCGGTATTTTATGATAGTAATCAACTTCAAAATTAAAAAAAATAAGAAAAAATATCAATTTGATTGGGTCATAAATTTTCGTATTTATATTGAAAAATAAAATATTATATTATAGTAAAATATTTTTGATTATGTAGTTATATATTTCTAAAATTAAGAAATTCTAAAATATAAATATTGGAAAGGCGATATATTTTTAATAGCACTTTATGTTCAGCTTATAAAATATAATGCTTTATTTGATGATAGTAAGAAGATTTCTTAACAAATGTCATCTCTAAATTCTAAATCTTTTTTAGTTGACCTAATTTTGTTTTTTATGTTATAATTTTATAGCTGGTACACTGAGAAAATTTTTCGAAACATAAGATATTTGTAGTATGTAATTGAGATTTATTAGAAGTAATCAAACTCTATTTGTAAGCAATATAATTTATTTCTCTGAAAACCTTTAATGCAAAACTTTTAATGAATTAATATGCGAAAAATTTTTTGTAAAAAGTTAGTTTGCAGTAAAAGATTTGTGCAAAAAAATATTCGTAGCAAATTAAATATAATAGATACGTCATATATGTTTAGATAAAAACATGCTTACATGTATGATTTATCTATTCTCAATTATACTTTGCTTTGATGACTGGTGGTAGTGTACTATCCTGGTTCAGTTAAGATTCAATTCGGTCTATAATCATTTCTTGGGCTGTTGTGTAGTAGGTACAGGATTCGATTCACGTACGAGACCTCTATGTCGGTTTAAGCTTTAACTTGTGAGCACTAATAATAAAATTATAAATTAATTAATTTCAATTAGAGAAAAATTTGTCTAATGTGCGAATGAATCACCTATATTCAAAGCAATTCCTTGTTGTTATTAACTAAGTTCACCTAAATAACCGATTATGAAAGCTAGCAGAGTTGAATTTTCAAAATGTACAGAAAAGTTTTTAGGACTTTTCTCTGGATTTAAACCTGGGATATTCCGATTGCAAAGCACGTGATTTATCCACTACACCACTTAGCTTGTCAAAAACCATTTCTTTTTTATTAACTATTTTCCTCCACAAAGAAATTTGGCGTAAAATATTCTTTGGCGGTAAATAAAAGTTACGCTGTTTAAAAATACATTTTGGGGTAAAGAATTTTTTTTTTCAGTGTATTGAAAATCGCGCCAACATTTTAAGATTTTCTTATACTTTTTGTGTTCTTTTGTGGTCAAATAAATCCATTTCTAATGTATTTTTGATTTAATATCTAATAGAGTTTAAATAATTGTTCTTTTTAGTGATACTTAATCAAAAGATGTTGACATATTTAAGTATCTACATATATATTTCTTCCTATTATATTTTCAGGATTTACTATTTAAAAGTATATCACGCGTGTCCGTAAAAACAACGAATTTTATTCTCCCTCACTTCCCATAAATTTAGTTTTTTTTTCTGATATTTGTTCATCTATTTGAACATCTTTTTATGCACCCCTACTATGTTACGAAGATTTCTTTCAGTTCGTCGGTCATAATATACATTTTGTTATTTTTTTGTTAAACGACCAACAATGAAACATAAATTTTGAAAATATTATTATTATTTAAAGAAAATTTATTTAATATTCATTGACAATGAAAAAAAAAATTGTTCATAGTTGAAAGTTTATTATTTTTTTTATTTTAGTTATAGGATATCAGTTAGTAAAAAATCTTATGTTTTCGATGATGAATTGAATACAGAAAAAATACAACGAAAATTACAACAAATGTGTTCGACGATATAGAAATCCTCTTGAATACAAAAAATATATATTAAACATAATAGAAAATATATTAAAGAAATTTGAAGAAAAATGAAGTAAGAAAACATTATTACAAGATCCGTTGATCCGGATACATATATACACTGAAAAATATTATAAAAATATCAGGGTTATAAATTTTTCAGTGTCATAATTTTTTCTTAGTAGGTACAACTCTTAAGCAATATAAGTTGCTTTGAAGTTTAAGGTTTCCATTTGCATCAATTATAAAATTTCATTGAAAAATCTAAAATTATAGTATTTATTTTTAAAAAATGGCTGAGTTTGATGAGTTAGGCCCATTATACATCCTCTTTATCGTTTTAAATGGTTTTATAACGTTGGTGCATAAAATACAGAGAACCGGATATAAAAACCATCATCGTTAACCCTTGCCACCTATATAATCACCTTAAGTGATCACTAGGCATCGAGGATCTCGTTTGTAGCGTAAGAATTTTCGGAGGCGTAAGGATTTTTTAAGAGATTTAAGGATTTGCCGATTTCTCTTAAAACAAGATATTACAGTAAATAAGATATTACAGTTTCTATAAAAATTATATTTTTTATTGTTGTAAAAAAATAATTTTCTTCTAGATTGTTTTTTAACTTAGATGTCAACACTTCAATAACATAAAAAAATTCTGTTGTCCATTATTTTCGAAGGTAAAAAATAAATATCTCTGCAGGAGATAAAAATGGTTTTACAATACTGTCTATACTGTAGTTTAAAAATAACTACATTTTAAAGATGTATCGCTAATTCTGGCTAAAACTACAAACTTTGGCTAAAAAAAAGTTGAACATATGGAAAACAATCTCTAATACTGGCGTTGACTGAAAATTCTGACTAGAAAAAAGTTGAGCAATGTTCCAAAAAAATTGTTTTATTTACGGAACTGCGAATCGTAAATTTTTTTGGTTTTTTTGTATTTTGGTACCAATATACTAAAATATTTTTATTTTTATTAGATTGATTTTATTTGTGTATTAAATTTAATTAAACAACGGAAATGAAATATATTGATGATACCATTAATTATAAATTATTAAATTTTATTTTATAAAAGAGAAAAATTTCGATTTTCTTAGTAAAATGTGGCTATCATTGCCAGCTGCACACAGCTATTTAGGTCCTTTTATGTTGTTGGCAAAACTAATTTCGGTTTTTTGGCTTTTAGCCAACGCTGACATTGACTGGTTGGCTTTTTTAACTGGCCAATGTAAAAACATATTTTCGAAAAGAATCATAACATTTCACATAAGTTCAAATCTTATGGAAAAAACTCAACACTGTTTTACTGTATAGCAGCGTGAGTTTCCTAAGAATTCCATAAATATGTATAATAGGGAAAATTATATAAACATAAATTAATATTTTGCGAAACTCATAATAAAATAAGATTTCATAAAGATGTGTTAAAATTAAATTACTTTATTATTTTATTATACTTTTTTTTTTGTAGAGTTAACGCAGTAATAAAATATTTCTCTACAGGTAAAAAAATTTGGATTTTTTGGAAAATTTTATGTCCTTTTTTGGTTGTGTAGCTTAAATTTCACACTTTCAAATATTTATGGTAATCTGTGAACATAAATATTGTTTTAAAAACTACTAAAATATTTTCGAAATTGTAAATCATTAAAAATAATATTTACACATAGAGGCGTCTTTTTTTATTATTATTGTACTTTAAAAACGTTGACCTTTCTGAGAATATATTCCGAATTTTATACCTGGAATAATGTTAGTAAATAATTTGTAGTAATCTAAAATAATTGTTAATAGAAGAACATCTGGACAATTTGCATTTACAAAAATAATCTCTGAAGGATAACAAAAATTATGAAACATCTACGTTTTATATGTATTTATAAAATTGCACAATATCGAATTATTCGGATGATTAAAATTGAAAGGGGTAGAATGTGGATTAAAAACAGTAGTTTTCATCATAATAAAAATAAAAAGGATTCGTCTACTTTTGTCACTACATTATTAACTGGAACTATCAAATTCCTGTGTTTTTATAAACTTATTATATCTGTGCTTAATTGAAAAAGATTTAAATGATTGCGTATTAAAATTTCAAAATAAAGATTAGTTTTTGTTGGGAAAATTGTGGATCATATTCAAATTACGAAAATAGTTTGGAAAAGGATGTAACTTTTGTGTATTTTCATCAGTATTAGTTCTGATTTAAAAATCTCTGATTATTTTTGCAGACAAATTCGAAATTACCAATTTTAACAATGAAATTGTTCTAGAACTTATTATGTTTTGAAGATAAGATTATAAACGATTTTATTTCAAATTCGTATTTCAGCTAACAAAAAAGTAATTAAATGATGAAAGAAGTATTAACATTTAAAATTAAGGACTAAAGGAATTCTATTTTCCCACACTGTCGTCATTTGGTGACTATTAAGTAATAAACAAAAATTCTTTAGATATTATGCTAGAAAAACATCATATTTATTATTTGGGATATTTCGAAGAATATTAAGAATACTTTTTTTATTTATTAGTAATAAAAATTGCAGCTGCATTAAAAATAAACTATATATCTATTTGTTTACACAATAAAAAAGAAGCCACGCGGGAGAACAACTAACGGAATAGTTATATATTAATGGGCTTTTTTGTTTGCTTGCAGGAGCATATCATTTATAAATAATTATATTATTTTTTAAAATAAATTTAAATATTTGTTAACTGGGTTTATGTGAAGCCTCAATATTTTATACTATTCTTAATCGCATTTCTAATGTGGTTCACCATATTAAATTACATTTTGATATTTAATTATTGGCAATGCCTCTAGCGACGAAAAATGAACTTGTAGTAATTTATATTTAAACGGACGATTACTATATATGCAATTTCTAGTTCTCGTGGTATACTTCTGGAAAAGAGCTAAAAGCTGTTGCTTCGCGAACATTTTTTAAAATTCTGTTTCGAAATCAGAATCCTAAACCTTCAGCATAGCCATTAAAGCAAATATTCATCTAAATAACTTAGATGAATATTTGCTATAATATTGATTTGAAAAGTTTACAACAGACAGACCGTCAATGTGTTTTATGTCTCTCACATTTTCAAATTTCCAATATTCAAATTTTTATTTGGACTGGTGTGACAATAACAAATATTTCAAAAAATCATTAAAAAAAATTGAAGAGCAGCCACGAGCCAAATAAACCAATATTTACTTAATAGTTTGATTATAACTTAAAATTAAAACTAATCAATTTTGACTTTGACAAATATCGATTTTAACAATTTCGTTTCAACATATATATTTATAAATGGAAACATTGTAATCTTCAATTCTTAATATAATTTTGCATAAATAGTTACATAAAACATTTTATCGTGGGGGGAGTAATTGATTACAGGCATAACATATTTTAGAGTTACTTTTTACATTCTAATTTTAATGTCAGAAATATTTTAATAACATTTTTATTCAGTCAGGATCTGTGATTGAAGTACTTGATATTGATAATCTCTTAATTTGTAATATAAATAACAATAATTTTATCAATTTTAGGCATCTGCCCATATCCCTTATCGATGATATAATTTTGCGACTTTTTCTGTCATATAATTATTGTATAATTGATAAGCAATGCGGCAATTCTACTGTAAATATGATTTTGCGACGTTTTGAAAGAAGATTTTATTTTAATGATATCTAATTAAGATTGTAATTGCATTGTACACGCTAATTAAATTAGTAATTGCATTTTACACGATCATTATTCCCTAGTTTGTGTTAATGGAATAATGATCGCCAATATTGCTGCAGTACGTTCGATAGAATGATAATAAATACGATAAAGATGCTGATAAAGTGAGAATATGTAACCTGAAGACATCTTCTCTAAATTGCACGCAACAATTTTTGTTCCAAGAGTAATTTTGAACCGAAAATATATTTAATCTATTCGAGAAATTATAAACACAAAAAGAATTTTCAATAAATTTAATTACACTTTCACACAATTTCTCTTCAATTTACCAATTTTTTTTATAAATGATATAACAAGATATAAAATTATTATTGTAATTGCAATGAAAATAATAATTTAAACGAACCGCCTTTTATATTACTTTTATCCGGAGATATTTAAAATATATATGACCCAGTTATTGATAAATCGATTATTGACGTCCAATCTGCAAAATTACATGATTGCAAACAATAAAATATGAAAAAAAAAATTACATGTCACTGTTTTTTGGACCAACAAAATCGGACCAATTTGCGATAAAAGTTCTCATAATTTAATATTAAAAAAGCAATTACTCTTTTTTTTTGTAGCATGGACATTAATTATTTAAATAATGTACCCTTTTCAGCGATTTTTGTAGTTGTACCATACGACAATAAAAAAAAACTTACCGGAAGTTGGTGGCAATTAATTCATTACGTATTCCTGACGAAAATAACACAAAGATTTTAAATATTCTGGAAGAAAAATAAGACACTAATATTACTTGTAAGTTTATAGCAAAAGTAAATTATGTAATGATGTACGAAGAACATGAATTAAAATTAACAAATTTTATTTTTCTGGTTAATTTTTAAAGTCACTGAATTAATTTATCTTACCTCACACATTGACCATTTAACTTAGAATAATAAACGACAAAAAAAAACTGAACTTAAATAATTTAAAAATTGATAAATATTTGGGCAAAGGATTCAACCGGATTTTTTTTTCCAAAATTCAGGTTTTTTTCGATACGTAAAATTTTTGCGGCATTCAAAAAAAAAACATACTTTAGGAACGTTTAAAGAAGAAATTTATTTTAATTACGAGTAATAAAAGAAAAAAATTTAGCTGATAATGAAAAACCACGGACAAATGCTCCGCGAAACATTTACTTGTGAATGGAAGTTGTACCAAAAATCTGTTGAATGTCCAATGACTGAAATAATTATTTAAAATATTTTTTCTGTTTCTTGTTTAATTCATCATTTTTATTAGCTGTAAAAGTATCCAATTTAAAGTATATGATGCTGAACGGAGACAGATACATACTGTCGAATGGGTAAAAATATTTACAGCTTGTCGAAATCGAATGAATTATAAAGACAAACGAATGAATTATGAAACTTATTCTGTAAAAAACCATTTTTGTAAATTTATTAACAAAATTCAATTTCTACACAAATCAGCACTGTACAATTTAATCTGAATTTTCTGTCCGATCAGATCATATTTCTCGCATCAAAAGCCACGCGACTGGTTGACCAGTGCAATAAATTTTAATGTTGTTCAATTTCAAATTAATATAAAACTTTTAAAATGTAATTTTTACTTTTATTATGTTTTTATAATCATAAAAATATTCTTTTACATATTTTCTGATTGCTTTCTAGTGTTAACTGAATTAAATATTTTTTTGGCTTCGAAAAAAATATAAGAAGTTGTTTCTCATTTTGTGTATCTTTGACAGGTTTTTGTGTTGATTATTTTTTGTTTTTAGTCCGAATTCCTATTACAGTACATCAAATTATGTCAGGCAAAAAAAAAAAGGCTGATAAAGGAACCACAGAAATCAAAAATCATAAAATATTGCAAAAAAAATCTTAAGCAAGCAGACAAAATAAATAAAAAAGACGGATTTAATTTAATTTCCAGATGGATGAATTTAAAAGAATCGAGACGTGATTAAAATATTTTTAAAGAAATTACAGCATAAAATTTTCAAATATGAAATATTAATGAATATGAAAATATATTAAAAAAAATTACTTAATCTGAAGATTTTTTTGTAAATTGTTGTACAAAATAAAGGAAGTATTTTTTAATTAGAATTATTGTTCAAAAAAAAAATATTAGTGCATCGGCCGGGAATCGAACCCGGATCAACTGCTTGGAAGGCAACTATGCTGACCATTACACCACCGATGCTATATAATAATAATTTAATTATTTTTCTTTTATTAAATCTATTGTTAATATTAAATTATTTATCACCCTTTGAATCTTCTGAGCATAACCAGCTTGTGATTTGTTATCACGAAATTTTAAGACTTTATTTTCAGAAATATTTTTCTATTATAATGTGTATTGTTTTAATTTGATTAAAGCATGGAAATAAAATGAAATAATAGTTGGCTTACATTTACACATTTAGTAGTTTGTAATTAACAGAACAATTTTCAAACACAATAAAAAATGTTTTAAATGTCAACATTTTATTATTTTTAATAAAATATTTAATTGGAAACTAAAATATTTGTAATTTATGTCAAAACCGGACAAAACAGTTTTAGGTGAATGGTATATGGTTTGCTAATAAATTCGTAAATTGTGATCTATTGACTGGGTTTAACAAGAATTTTCTTTATATTGTAATTGGTACAAAGCTACTATATAAAGCTACAGAACGTAAAAAGGATAAGGATCTGAAATAAATATTCCTTTTGAACCAAGAATAATAATAATTAAAATCTGTGCTTTGATAAAGTTTATATGAAAATTTGATGACATTTGTAGGAAAATTATCTTTAAAAACAAATTAAGGAAGTATTATTCATCTTATTAAAATGTATTCATCTTATTAATCTGTTTTGTAGTTTAAATATCGTTATGGAATTATTTCAGAATCTTTTGGAGAATATTTAACAAAATACAATTTGCTAATTACCTGTAATAAAATTCCACCAAAGTTCAAGCACATTATCATCCTATTAATAAATGAAATTTATAAATAGGAAGATCATCTCCTTGTAGGTACGAAAAATCTACGTCGATCTATGCTTGCTCAGCTATCAGTAAATTGCGTTTCGAATGTAGCTATAAATGAGTACCAGTGACTGATAATGAAAATGCAGTAATTTAGTTTTAAGACTGGGAAAAATGGTGATGGTTGAGGCCATTTGGCAACAAAATATGTTTTTTTTATAGCTATTTGTTGCCATTAAAGAGATATTTTAGGTGAGTATGTACATAAATTCTATATTCAGCTCCGAACGTATTAAATGAAATATTGATAAATAAAACTTTATAATTTATATAAATGTTTCTAGATTTCTACATCTTGAAATAAATAAATAGAATCCCCCAATATACGTTATTCAAACATTAAAAGTTAAAAATATCTGTCATATCAAATTTTAAATCTTATTTTTGATATAAGGATCCTCAATCTTAGTGTTGCATTGATGAAATTAAAGTAAGGAAGCACTATTCAATAGATATCAAAATTAAACTAATAACCACAAAAAAAAAATGGTATTTAGAATTTCTATTATCTAGCAAGTCATCTGTTTTTTTCACAACTTTTAATAATTCTTCTATTATTCTGTCAATTCATATTCAGTGTAATAAGACATGAATTTTCTCAACCACAAATTCAATTCATTCTATGATCGATATTTCTACATAACAAAAAAAATCATATTTATTCATCATTGTTCTATTTGGTAAGATTACATCTTTATAAAACTATTTAGTCCCTTTTTTTTTGCGATAAATATTTATCGAGGGGCTGCTGTATGTAGATCTTCACTAACCATCAAAATTTAAATATATGTACTGTCAATCAAAAATCGAATAATCTTAATTCAAAATAAAGAGAAAAATCCTTGTGAAATATATTTAAAAACCAATATTATCCTTAATTCACCCTATAAAATAATAATAATCTATATTATCTTTGATCAATAGATTTTCTAATATCCTTGTAATATTCTAACACATTTGATCTTTTGGGGGTAATACAATATCGATCAATGTACATTTATTTCGATCTAGATCAATATATAATGCACTCAAGGACCTATAGAAACAATTTTGAAGATGAATTAAAAGGTTCATAAAAAAATTGTACAATTTTTTTTTTCTCTACATTGACCATGATCTTGAACCATAAACTTGACAAAAATATCTTATTCTGAATGTACTTTTATTTTGTTAAATGATCTTAGATTTTTTAAGGCTACATCGATGGTAGAATTTGGTTTTTTAATAAAAATATATCCACTGATGTGGAAGAAATCTGGGATTTATATGAAAATTTCAATTTAAAACAAAAAACAAACAATAGTGGTACTCTCGTATATACAGAAAGTTATAAATAATATAAAAATTGATTTATTGAAGCTCAAATGTTTGGTAGAATCAATGGAAGTGTTAAACGATAACTTGGTTGTTGGAGCGGTAAAACTCTTTTACTTTATGTATAAGTTAAAATCCAGTTTATGTGGGAAATGATTGTAATCTTTAGCTAAATGATCTTATGAAAACTATATAGTGTCGTATTTCTTTAAATATGTCTTTTCTGTGCAATTGTACAATGATTATGTACATAGACTGTAATAGTTTATTAAATGTTAAGTTTAATATTCATTCGGATGATGACTTGGCGCAATTTTTTTTTTGTTTTGTTAACAATTGTTGAAAGTTGTTAACGCTAATAAATAATTGAAATTAACTTTGATTGTCTTCAATAAATATTTCTTATTGTTGCAACAGAATGGCAATTGGTTCATATTAGATTTAATATATTTTATTTATTTTTTTAGACAAAAACTAGTTTGTTCTTGAAAGTAACTGAAACCAGCATATAAAATATTTCTACTTCTAATAATACTTCTGTGCTATTTAATAAAAATTTCGAAATATCTTTAAAAAGAAATATGAAAAAACCGGTAGTGATGTAGCGATTTTTTCAAAATTTTCTAATAATTTTAAATATTAAATTTACATTAATCAAAATTTATATTTTCTGTTGAATGATATTGCAAAAAAAAAAAAAAAAACATTAATTTTTGAAAATAAAATAAATTAATATATTTTCTTATACGCATTATGTGATAACATATTATTTTTCTTGGCTCCTATTAAAGCGCATCTTAAAAATCTTTTATATACAGAATAGACAAAACAAACAATATCAAGTATAATGTCTAGAATAGATACATGCACAGCAGGACATTTAAAAAGGACCAAAAATCTATTTCGATTTTTTGAAGATTTAAAACTATATATTTTTGCAATTTAAAATTCTTGCTCATATTGTTGATTTTCTTGCAATCTGTTTGGATTTTAATCTAAAACCTATCTTTATGTTAGTTCTTAAGATGATTTTTTGTTATAATATTACTAGAATGTTAAAGAATATTATTAACAAATGTTATATTTTTTTCATGTGTTCTGGCCTTCTGCTGTTGGACGTTGCCAGAGAAAAACATTAATCTTTTGGTACTGCACAACAGTTAAAAGCAAGGACATCTTAAACAATGAAAAATTTAATGAAATATTTGTTATTGTTTTGAATTTAAAGTAAAGATTTTTTTGATATATATTTTCCATTCTATACCTATAACAGGATGTTTACAGATTTTGAGGTGAATATCTTGCTGCGAATTTAATAATGTTTTATGTAATATAGAAATTTTTTGACAATCAAAATCAAATTTATTTGTTGATTATAATAAAAATTTAGTGGCATAAACATATGTGATAAACAGCTACCATTTTTCAGATTTATTTGGGGGAGAATTGAACATCAATAATAATAAAATGATCAATTTCTATCAAAGGAATTTGATTGTGTGACAAGGACACTAAAGAATTCGATTTTTAAGGTTAGTTTAAGTTTGTTATTCCGATAGGTAGATTTTTAGGCTACCACTATAGTAACTCTGCTTATTTTGATGGGGTGGTTAGTCAATGATTAAGTTTGTAGTAGCAGTTAATACGTACAGCTGTTTCAGTGACTTTTGCTATGATGAAATTTAGATGTTGCTGCATTTTGTAGTCCTAATATTGTCACAGCCTTGACATACGTATGTAGGTGCCTGTTAATTTCGCCGCGTTCTGTGACCAGTTTTTTGGTTCTTTTTCAACTACACTGCATTAATTCTGAAGTTCGCATTCATTTTGTAACTCAATGCTTTTTATACGACTACTAGAATGTCGAATGCTAATAAATAACTCCAAATAATTCAATTTAAATAATTTAATTGATCACTGACTATAAGAAAAACTATAATTTTAAAATTCTAAAAATATCTAAAAATCCAAAGGTAATTTTAATCCATAACCAGTTGCATCTCATCACCCTCATAACCAAATTTTTTTGTAAAATTCTTAAATATCTCTCCCTCTTAGATAATAATAATAAGTCGAACAATTAATGCTATTGTAATAATAAGTAATCGCGGATCTTATCTATAATATATAAGCCAATAGAACGCTTAAGATAATTTATTCCTTGATATACCAATTTTAGTCTAAATTTCAATATTTTTTTTTACGGTTTTACTAATATATTCAACAGTTCCAACTGTACACCAACGCATATAAAAAAACAACATTTCTACCTGGGATTTAAAAAAAACAACAAAACAAGCCTGTTGCACCTTTAAATTTTTTTTTCTTCTTCTGATATTACCAACTCTAACACTCGAAATATGAAAATTTTCAAATGCTATCTTTTTCTAATCTATTTACAACTCTTGAAACATAATAAATAAATATCTTTATAGTTTAAAAAAAAAAAATGCCAAATTTCTAAAGAAGGCCAAAAAACATCTGCCCCAACAATTTTATTTTGTATTCTTAGTTATATAGTTTTGTTTGTGTCCTTAAGATTTGGCCTATAAAAATTTTCTGTTTATTTTTTTTACTATTCAAAAAAAAATCTGCTCGTCTTTATGATAAATTGTTAGAGCACACAAAAAAAAAATATTCAAGTTTTAGACCAAAAAAAGTGCGTATGCGTATGCTCAGTAAACTAGGGACATTTTGATCAAAAAAATATATCGAAAATTGTGTAGGCGACAGAAGATAACATATACCAAAGATGACGGTAGCACAAGATTTTTTGGCCAAGCCAAGCATTATTCGAAGGAAAAGTTGGCGTGGGTTTTTCAGCAGGACACACTAACACTTACGGAGTTATAGTTTAATATTTTGCCAAAAAAAAACAAATAAGGATTTTTATTTTTAATGCGTATGGAAAGCAATATTAAAGGTGAATTTATTTCTTCTATAATTTTTTAAAGGCAGATGTCTGCCAAGGAATAAAGATCTTCATGTATAAAATGTCTTTTAGAAATATTCGTGCAGATTGCTTAAAACTATGTCTTAGGACTACAATAGTTTTATAGTTTTTTAAAGACAATGAGATAATATTTGAGGAACCAGTAAACAACAACAAAAATAACATCCTTCGTAGAAAGATTTTTAAGAGTTTTTGGCACGCGTTTATTGTTTGTTGTTCGGAAGGTATAATAATAATGGACAAAATTAATAAATATTTATTCAATTCAAGATTAGTGGGAGACGTAAAAAAAATTGGAGCTGCACAGAAAAGGATTTGCTGATATGTAAAAATGGGTGAACGGATGTGATTTTGTGATTTGGAGAATTTGAGTTTGTTAGAATTTACTTTCGTTCTCAAATATGGAAAAAATAGTTGCTAGAGTTTAATTGAAGTAAAACATTTGTGTCGCTTCAAATATTCCATTGTTAGCCTTTTTAGTTGTAATAGATTTAATTGCTTATTAAGTGCAAAGAACAAAAATGAGCATAGAATTTCTATACCCAGTTGCTTTTACCATATTTCTATTTTTTTGAGATAATCCTTCTTTCCTTAAATAAGATTTTCAAGACTAAATAATCACTTCAATAATTTCTTTCATTCTTCATAAATATTTATTGAAATTCTTAGCATTTAACTATCAAATTAAAAGAATTAATTGATTTTTCTATTAATAATTTTGTACTGAAAATTTTTTTTCTCTAATAGGAAACACGTGCAGTGAAATTTGAATATATCTCTATGCTATATTTAATTGTAATGCAACCCAAAACGGATGAGCTTTGTGGTACATCTTTAAAAAAAAAACTACATCAAATTAATTCAGTAATTTCAGATATATTTAAACCCTTTAATTTCTATGAATAATTGTAATAGTCTGTATATGTGTACTCCTTACTTAAAATTGTACTATTTTTGTTCAAATATAGAAATTATATTTTTAAAATTCAAATTGTGCCACACAATTTATCTATTAAATTTAAAAAAAGAGTTAAAATTATAAACTATAAATAGAAAATTTTCTTCAGACTTATTAAAAAAAACAATTATAATAAAATAACATGTGTTCCTTTAAGTCTAGAACATGCATACCTCTAATTATTTTCATTAAGAAACCATTAATTTAAAAATCCAAAATGATATATTAATATAGCATTTAAAAAAAACATTGAATGTTTTTACCCATTAACAAGCCGAATAAATGAAATTCTTTAGTGCACATGCTCTAAATTTTAATTTTATCCAAAACAACGATGGTTTAGAGTTAAGATGGTTTTTTTTTCGTATTCAATCTAAAATATTTTTTAAGCTATGACAACTGGCGGTAACAGATTTATTACTAAAGAGTCCATAATATATATATACATAAATATAAAATTTTGCACATCAGTGGAGAGTTTAGTGACTAAGTAGTCTTCAACATTATAAGTTTCGAAAAAAAAACTAACAAGTACAATTTATTAAGGATTCCATAAATTGGCCCGATTTTTTCCAGTGGCAGCCAAGTAATTTATTCGCTCGAATAACGCCTAATTATTTATACTGATTCAATTTATTCACATTGAAAATATCAAACTACAAACTACAGAAATCTTTTTACATATGCATGCAAGAATTAATAGAACAATCTAAACATGTCGCTCCGAAAAAAACGAAACCTAGTTATGCCTATTGAGCGTTTCTCTAATCTTTCGACAAAATTGTATTGGTTTGGGGAATTGGTTTATAAAGAAATCCTATAATCTTCACAAATAAATATATACAATAACTGAAATAATTAATATTTTTAAATTTTTTTAAATATCCTTTTTTACATAACGTTCTTCAATTTATATCTTAAATTTAATTTGTACAAACATTCTGTTTAATTCCAAAAAAGCTTCAAATTATATGCGCCTCCATAAAAAAAAACTACCCAAAATTGGTTAAACTGTCAGCGTCCCACACTTGAAAAAGGATATTCGCTGTCATGTAATATATTTCCACAATTTTAACTGATTACAATAAAACGATATAATGTATACAGTCAATTATATATTTTGGATACTAATAATGGTGCAGCTGATTCAACAATATTTATTATTCAACGGGCATCCAAAAAAAAAAAAACCAAAAAATAATCCTTTTTTCTACGTGTGTCAACACAGTGTTTGAATTTTTTTTTTGTATATCCTTTTTTTCGAAATGAAGAAATACTTCGAAAACATTATATCAGAATACATTGTTGTATTTATAGTAATTGTTACATTTTTCCAAATTGATAATAAACGATTTATGCTTTATGTATATATTTAGTTAAAAGGTGTTTAATGTCGATCATATATTTATCGTAGCATTGACATGAAAAAAAAGAGTTAAAGGTGCACATATTTTGCACAATATAATATATAATTCAATTGTTTGAAGGATTATGAATTTATGCAAAATGTCAGTAATTTTGTGATCAGATATGATTCAATTTTTGAAATTTATAAATAAATCAATTGAAAAAGATTTTCAATACCACATATGATTAAAATTCTATAAAAATGGTTTTGGTACACATATTCAGGATCAATCATAGATTATCTAAAAAAAAGTACAGTCTACCTACAATAATACCATCATACCAAATTTTTCAATTTTCAAAGAAACCACAACTAATTTTATCCAAATGTTTTGTGAATATATTACCAGCTTTCTACCTTATCATTAAATACAAAAAATAAGAAAAATCTGAATAATATCCTTAACAGCCTGTTGCTTCTAAAATTCTATAGATTTCCTATTTATAGAATTTATCTATGCACATTTAATAAATAATAAATTCATCTGTTTTATATTTTTTCCGGTATGGTTTCATTTGGCAAGGATAAGATTTCAAATATATAAAAAAAGCAGCAGCAGCATCAGTTTTTGTTTCTACAAAAACCAGATAAAAAAAAACAAGAACTACCTCTCCTAGATATAAAATATATTAAAAAAAAAAATCTTAAAATCGAATACAAAAAAATAGCACCTGGCATCCTTGTTAATCTTGCAAGTGGCACGTGTTATATTTCTATTTTTAAAAAATATACAATTTTAGAAATTATACACAAATAAATATAGTCTTTTTGGATAAATTGTATGCAAATGCCATCTTGACACATAGAAAATTTCAGTGCTATTTTGCCAATATAATTACGTTGAAAAAAGAAGGAGATTAAACACAGCCAAAATACCTTATGTTGTATAAAGTCTCTCAAGAGTAAAGATATTCCTTTTTTAAAAAAGTTATCGATTTAATGATTCTTTCAATACGACAGCCAAAAAAACATTATTTCATCCATCAGATAATTATGCAAAAAAAAAACAGAGAAAACTTATATGCCAAAAATTAATTTGAACAAAAAAAATTAACATCTTGTTTTTTTTGTACTATGGTTCCGGATCCAATTTTTAAGTATTATTTATGTCCGGTGTTAGTTTACCATCATCTGAGTTGGCATCATATGATAATTGGATATAGCATTTTATGAAAAAGTCTGGATTTTTTTGTTATTAACAACAAAGTTAGTGGAAATTGTGTTTTTTTGTGATCCCAAATTGTTAATTGAGAACACAGTTTGTATTATTAAAAAAATATTAAATCTAAAATTAAAATATTTTTCCTATGAAAATTGTAGACGTTTTTCAGATCTCTTGATATAAAATTGATTTTTAGTTGACAATATAATTAAAGGTTTTCGAAGTTTCCAAAAAAACAATATCATAATTAATATACATATACCTGACATTTTGACAGAGCCTAAATATGAAGTTTGACCGACAACAGTTTATATATTTTAATTTAAATCATATTTTTTTTTTGTGTTCTTTGTTTACCACATGCTGATTTTTGAAATATTTTTTAATTTGATATGATTGCCAAGTCAGTAAATCCCCCCAAAAAAAAACAAAGTTCCTTAATTGTTATATCCAAATTTTTATACAATAGGAAAAAATATTTGAATAATATATGTATTTATCACATTTTGTAGTTGGAGCCATTAGAGGAATTATTTTAGATTTATATAGAAGTTTTAAACACAAATTAGTAACGATACAATTTTTGCACTCCTCTGACACCTATACGGGAATAAAATTGGAACAAACATATGTTTAACAATTCTTTTACGGATAGCAACCAGTTATTCGTCTCAGAACATGGCAATTGTACAATTGTACAATTTTTGGCAAAGGACTCTGTCCTACGGAGTTCTCCAGTTACCATGGCTCTTTACCATGCTACTGCTCACCTCTACACAATTTTTTTCACTGAAAATTTGTTATCTGAAAATTTGTCATCTTTCCAGTGATTTTGGAGTTACAGCTATCTCAGGCGGGAGGTAATTCTTCTATCCTTATCACAATACCTAGCTGATGCCTTTTTGAATCTATTGGCTAAGTAGGTATTATTATACAACTCGTACAAGTGATATTTATAGGGTTATTCTTTAAACTTCTTTAAATAAATAATCTATTTTAGAATTGACTATATAAGAAAATGGGCAGAAATCTTTATATTTCTAAAACGATATAGTACTGCTTAGCGTATTTCTTTTGCTATGATCAATGTTTCATCTCATAAAGTTAAATTTTTCTCAAGACTCGTTGATTATTTATATTATTTGTTCATTGTTTCAGATGAGTTTTGTATTTAAAGGAAGATAACAGATAGCCCTCATCATTATAATCATTCGGCTTATTGTGCTGTATATGATTCACTAGTGACTGCTTAATTTAGTACTAGCTCAAAAGAAAACACGTAATAGGTGTCCAAGTATTTTAGGCATTAGCTCCGAGCAGCAAACACACAATAAGTTCCCCGTGATTATAGCACATTGACTAAATTTTATTTTTGTTTCGTATTGGGTTCGAATTAAGTACATTGTTCATAATCGTACATTAAATTATTTCTCGAATTAAAAACCAAAATATTATTTTAGACTGTCAAATTAAATTAACATTTCAAATTAGAAGTGAATAACCCTCTGTTAATGGTGCAATTTTTTTTGCTATCATTTCCGCACGCAAAGTTTATATTTAACATTATTTCAAACCAATTTTTTTTTGTTATGTTTATTTTTTTCAATCCAATAAAAAATGTTATCATATCTTTTTTTAATAAACTGAACTCAAATTTAAAAACATTTATATATACATACCATAGACATAAGTTCTCAAAACTATCAAGAATTAAAATGAAAAAAAAAAAATTGCGAACTCATTTATGAAATAAATAAAAAAAAACTTTCTTTTCATTAAAAATCAACATCATCCCAAAATCCCCAAAATAAACTTACCACAATGCGAAAAAAGTTAATTTTAAGTAAAATTCTTCAATTGATTCTGACACATTGGCGAATTTAGCGGTCCATGAATCTATGGTGGCGCGGCAACTGCGGCATTATTATCCAATAAACATAACAACATCCAAAAAATACTATCTAAACGGTCTACCCCTTGTCTCGGCAAATTACTGATCAGCAGAAGACAAAAAAAAAACAGCTAAATCCAAAAATATCCGAAAAATATTAAGTTATGTGAATGGCATATTTGGAGATGAATCGTTTGTTAAGGTCTTTAGCATATATAACATTTAATTTTTTTTTTTTGTTCATTTCATTTCATTTCAATTTTTTTTGTTGGGATTATTGTTAAAAGATACATACAACAAATAAACATAATCTCGCGAAATTTAACGCGGTCGCAGAGACATGAACGGACAAGTTTATGATATCAAAACAGAAAAAAAAAATAAAATAAAAAGCAGAACGCTATAAGAGAGCAAATTTTTATGTTATGTAGTAATAAAGTCGTGGGAATTTTTTAAGTTTTAATTTCATTAAATATTTTTTTTTAATGTGTTATTATCATAAGATCATCTTGGAGGGCTCTTTTTTGGAGCGGATGATTCAATATTAAAAAAATTATATATGAATATAAAAATTTTTTTTTCTTTGTTTTTTAACTATATGTATATATTTGAATAATTAATTAATTGGATTGGTCGGATATGAATCAATTTTCGGTGCAAGGAAATCATGAATAATGTAAACTAAAATTTAGATATTATGAATAATCATAGTAATCAGTTAGTTATTCAAAAGTTATGATTAAATTATGTTGAAATAGTGCTGGGTTGAAGTACCTAAAAATTCTAGGTTATGTTTTACTTTAATTCTATTTATTTATTTGGTTACTATTCAGCTAAGTTTCTAGAGCCCAGAAAACTTAAGATTAATTTATACTTTGGCTTATTTATAACTTTGGCTTATTTATAATTATTCATACTTTATTTCTAATTGATTTAAACAGATTAATTTTCTTTAAAAAGGCAATAATTTTTTTCATTGGAACTGGAATTGTCCTCGACCAATAAGTTTAAACTGACATTAAAAGATTGATTATCTACTCTAATATATACAGTGGTGTTATCTTCAAATATATGTCGTATATTGTTATTTTAACATAAAATAACAATATACGATTTCAACAATTACATCTTTCGGTTTTCAAATAGATAGCTATATTTTAATATTGTGTTGGTCCTAGGGTAATAATTAGTAATAATTTTGTTTCAATTGCAGTCGGCTGAAATATTAAAGTAAATCTACTAATGCATTTATTAGCAATTTTTAAAGCGGGGTGGTTTGATCCTGAAGATTTGTGCATTAATTAAATTATTAGTTGTAGAATGCCATAAGAAAGATTAGTAATTTTTACTATTAACTTGCTTATATTATTTCATATTACATTGCTAATAAATTTTATACGCAAACTTTAATACAAGCTTTGGTTGTGTTTGTAGTAGATTGATTTATAGACAGAGCATTTGACATAATTTGTTTAAAGAAATCGCTACGAGTCCGCCTTTTCGCTCAAATTATTACTGTAACTGGCAAGTAAATCAATTTTTTTCAATTTCTATTAGAGACAATTGGTAATCTGCATGGTTATAATATAATGCTACATTTCTCCTAATTGTAAAAACTAGATTTGAAGAAATCCAAATTGTTGAAAATATTAATTATCAACTAAAATTGAGGGTATAAGTAAAGAATAACCTGTAATTGAAATTTCCATTGCCGTATATTGGAGATTAGGTTTAAATTCCATATGCATTCTGAACCATAATATTCTTTATAATTAAAAAAAGCTTAATTTGAGCAACCTAAAGGTTTTATTAATGAGACAGTTGTTATTAAGAACTGCCTCAACCGTAAGAAAAACAAATTTTCTTACATAACAAATGTCTCATTAATAAAACCTCAGAAAATTATAAATATCCAAATATTGGCAATTTTATTTTCACTATTTTGTCATTGGTAGGTTATATAGTCCTGCAGCTTAAGAACATAAGAACACTTATGTCATCCTGAAAAATTGAATATTAATGTCATTAAACAGTCATTTTATCATTAAGTATGTCGAATATCCTAGCAAATATAGAGTAAAAGAGATATTAATAAATTAATGATTTACGATCCAAAAAATAAAATGATCTTAATAAATACATCTGCCTATTAAATTATTAACAGTCCACCATGAATAATTTTCTGAAGAATATTAATATAAAAATAATAATTTAATTTTCATTATTTTTTTATTATACATATTTCCACACCATAAAATTCCAAAATTTTCTATTCAAAAAAATATCTGATTATTATGTAAAGTGTATCACTTCATATTATCCCAAAAAAAAAATATATGTATTTTTTTTTTATTGTCCTGTAAAAGTTGAAAGAAATGTCCGCAACAGAAGTCCTCGATATCATTTTGATCGGCGTGACGTAATTTTTGAAAAGGTTTCGAAATTGAATAAAAATAGTCACACTTGTGTAAAATCCCATACAAAACAAAAATAAAAAAACACCCACACAACATTGGAGACACTTGGTTTGGATGATGAGTTTATTCATTTTTAAATTAATTCCTGAAAAATATTATTTTAATGAAGACATTTTCACAAACACACAACCTTGACCATCAAAACCTGTGGCTGTCACAGCCAAAAAAAAAAAAAAATGAAATAATAAAAATAAAAAGTAGAACATTTTTACAATTCAAATAAAAATAAATGATAATAAAATTAAAATGAAAAATTATAAAATAAAATTAAAAAAAATAATAAAATTTAGTGAAATAAAACGTGTTCTATAAGATAACTATTGTTACCGGAAATATTCAGACCATTAAAATCTTAATAATAATAATAAAAAAATATCTTAGATATATTTTAATCTATGCGGTCATTGCGTGTGAACCGAAATAATAGTTAGTTGAATGGAATTTCTGTTAGTTTTTATTTGAATATTATTATCTATAGATTTTCTAGCGATTTTTCCCGCGATTCAATTTTTCGTTCTTAAGGAGTTTTTTTTTTCTTTTTTTTTTATTGTTATTATTATTGAATATTATTTATGGTTACTTGTATTTGGGATGGAGTGGAAAATTTATATTCACTGTTAAAAAAAGAAATGTTGTGAAATTGAAAATTGTTTGGATTTAGTTATGTAGTTAAATGAGAGGAAATATTAAATCGTTCTTAATTGTTTAATATTTGGCACCAATACATGCTTAGTGGTTCACCATTAGTTAAAAAGTGCACAATCCATGTTTCATTTCACTAGATAGAACATTCCATTTCAGATTGGCTACTAAATTTGTAATATTTTTTTTTTCAACACTCCATTTCGTACTATTTTTTACTTCGCAAAGAATTATACATGAAATTCTTTGGAAAATTACCAACACCTGATTACTACATTTCTGACATTTTCAATAAGTGCTGCATCACTTGCTCATCATCCGACCTTTAAATTCAAGATTGAATGTTAAGCGATAAAAATCAGAAGTTATTTAAGAAATATATCAGATTTATTCATCATTATAAAGTTTTGAAAATTATCTACAGAATTGTGAATAATTTCATCCACAGAATTGTGGCTTGCTAAATCAAATTGGGGTACCTTAACGTAGTATAACCTTGAACGCCGATTTAATATTTTTTTCTAAAATTTCACGTTTACCTTTCAATATACTCTAACGTTTGTAAGTAAAACAGTATTCTCTAAGGATTTTAAGTAAGCCCAAATTTGAAACCTGTACATTAGCTTTTCTTCAGTGTAGCAACGTTTTAACTTTTTTCTATCAAACAAAATTCTTTAACAAATTCAAGTTAATAGAAAACTTTTTAAATCAAATTTGTTACCAAAAAGGAACATGATTTTTTTTTTACTTTTACACTCATCTTTACTCCACTACTGATGCTCGTCATTATGCTCAATCATCAACCCATAAATAAAATGTATAGAAAATTGTTTGGTTGAACATATTTCACGATTTTTAAAGATTTACTTTTGCGGGTGGATTTTTTTATTTTATTTTTAGAAACCTGAAATTCATTTTTATTCTCTATTTTATATAAAAATGTAAAAATAAAAATATTTGTTGTAAAGCAATGCTGCGTGCCGTGGTCATCGTGGTTTTTATGTTTTCCGCTTTGTAAACTATATATTACAACATTAATTTTTTTTTTTATGTTCTGTTATATTTTTTTGAATAGGACACATTGTTTGAATGTTGGTCGAGAATCCAACAAAAATCATATACAATAAATAAAAATAAAAATTCATAAACTCTCATCAAATTTCGCTTAGGTAAACAATGACTCAGAGACCTCATAAATTTTTTTTTTTTTTTTCGTTGTTCATCTATTTATTTATTTTGTGGATTAACTTCATTTATAGATATAAAGATATTTTATTTTACAAAAGATATTTTTTATATTTAAATTTGAATAAGACAAATTCAGCAATGGTATTTATAAAAAAATTTCATGGATGACAGAGAGTTTGCGGTTATTTACGTTTTCACGGTTCCTGAAGTTTCTACCATTGAACAATATGATTTGGTGAACTTTAGTGATCTGGTCATTCTCTTTTTCCATTTTAATTAAAGGGTGGGAGAGAGAGCGAGACAGAGAGATAGTGATGTTATAGAGAAAGTGGAGGTTATGCTTTATGAATTGCTTTTGGTTTTATGTACAATTGTGTAAAAATTTGAGTAAATCGTGAGTAAGATAAACGACCAAAGGATAAAATGAACGCGTGTTTTATCATTGACAATAGATTTTACAAAACATATATTTTTTATATGTTGTAAACAAAGGAAGTAGTATATCAGGATACCAAAGTAGATTATGAAATATGAGTATTGTTTTGCCTACAAAGCATATTGTGATTATTACTTTCTTGCTAGTTATTCTTTATGTAGAAAGAATAGACTAGCAATAACGTAATAATGTCCTAAATTCAGTAAATAATGTCTGGGTTTTTCAGTTGTTATGCATTCGTCTAACACGACTAATTTCAGCAATTGTCACTTTCCTCAAATTTTAAAGATTTTTGAAACATTCTATTGAAATTTCCAACTACTTTAATTTTGAAAAATAATTATCTCTACAGTGAAGAATCTCGTAATTGGGACTAGCTACTGGCATAGTGAGATATTTTTTCTTGACAAATTACCGCAACCACTAGCATTTTTTCCAATTTTAAAATTACATCGCAATACAACACAGGTACTCATTTAACAGTCGTGTAAACCTAGATATTGATGTGCTGGACTGATATTAATGTTCCGGACGGGAAATATAATGAAGGTGAATAGAAACAAATTGAATTAAAAAATTTTTATCAGCATATCTAACTTATAATTTTGCTATCCATTATATCAATTGTAATTATAATATTTTGAAAACCCAACATAAATTTATGACAAACTTCGGCTACTAAATTTTCTTAATGGACTATTACAACCCCAACAAACAATTTTGTAGTCAATTACTGACTAAAATTCAATCAATCATTTTATTTCTTAATAACAAAAATTTTACAGACACACACCTCTGCAGGAACCATCCAAAGCATAAACAAATTGCAGCTAGATAAATATACAACTAACATATCAACGAAACGTAATTTTAAGTACCACACTTTACAAAAACAAAACGACCCTTAATTACATAATTGTTATTTGTCTTGAAAACAAATTTTCCCTCCTTATCACTATTCATCTTTAATTATCCAAAGAATGAATTTTCTTAATACTCCAAAACATTAAAACATCAACAAATTAATTACATGTTTGTAGCATTTTCATAGATTCACCTTCATTACCATCATAATAGTAAAGAATAAGTTTTCGCTTCCATGGTCACACATGCCACTACTGAATTACACCAGATATTTTCCTCCCTTTTCTCAGAAATGTTAAAAGCTTACATAATTACAAAAATTAAGGATGAAAATTTATCAATGTTGGCACAAGTAATAATAAAAAAAAAACAAAGTTAATGCTTAAAACATTATAATTATTAAAAGCATATAATTATGTTGCATCCAAAAACTGATGGTAAATGACTTAAAAAAATTACATCAACAATTATATAGAGTATATACATGGAAACTTTTGCCAGTCCTTTTAATGGCATTTGTAAATTTAGATTGCAAATTAAATTTTGATAATTATAGCGCAAAAAGTGCAAAAAATTCTGGAAATATTCCCATATCCGGTAACCAGAATTTTAATGATAATTTAGTTTTGGTTATGGATTAAAAACGATAATGGTAAATAGAAATCGAATATGAAATCAAAACCATGTCAGAAAAAAAACGGAAATGAAATTATTTTTATAGCAAACAGCAGTGGTTGGTTGTAGTTCTAATCAACAGGCATCCGGAAATGAAAATCAATTTTGATGGTCCTTGAATAATAAGAATACTATTTTGTCGTCGTATATTAGATTAGTTTTCAGTCCCTACAAAGAAGACTAAGTTAAAGATGGTAAATATAGATTAGTACAAATAAATATAGATTAGTCGAGTGTTACCACTTATTTAGAATCAGATATTTCATTAATTATTGATCATAGAATTATAATATCATGTCACATAGTCATGGCACAAAAAAATATATTATAATTAAAAATCTATTCCATACTAAATATTTACCAAAACATGTTGTAAAAATGACAATTTCGAAAGGAAATAAAAAAATTAGAAAATTGGAAATTTCCAATTTCTGTCAATACGGACTCTGTATTAACAAATTAATCTTCGTTAGATTCATTTTATTTATGAAAACAAAACTATAATAATAAAATGAATAAACTAAAAATTCTAATAAAAAAAATTATTTCATTCATCGTCACAGATTATCGATAAAAAATTTACAAGACGAACATATGCACAAAAATATAAAATCCATAAAATATTCAACAGATTTTAGGTGTTTCTCTATTTCCTATACATTGGCTAAAATGAAATAAATATCCTCCCTTATCCTTCTCAAATCAACCAAAAAAAAGTAACTATTAAATTTTAGAAGAAAAAATTGTTTAGATTTGGAGCAAACATAAAAATGTTGATTTAAGAAAAAATCTGTTTCAATTTCCAAAAAAAAAAAAAAACTAAAACATTTTATAAAAACAGGTAGTCCCGATTGATATTTTTAAAATACCAGGATTCAGGATAACAAATATAAATATTGGTAAGCATCTGTTATCATTTTACCATTTAAAACTTGTTGATTTTATTTCAGGATTAAAAAATATGCGCAGGATGTTATCTAAGATTTATTTTTGTTTTCGTATTTATTTATAAGTGGTTTTCAAAAAGTTTCGTACTGCTGTTCCAGTTTTAAATTTTATTTACCTAAAAAACTATATTTTTATAGATTCTTTAGTGTTCTTTTAATTATTAATGGCCTGAAGAAATTGAACACAAACTGTTGCATTTTTTTACTGCTAAAATTGGAACAAATGATTGATTTGGGTGAAAATCGTGAAAATCATGCCAGGTGCTCAATAGAAATAGGTTTTTTTATAGGGAAATAATAGACATCATAAAGAAAATCATATCAATTGTATCATAATTATTAGGTCCTTAAGGAAATTTTGTATTTTAGAATTTCGAAAATAATTTTAAAAAATCAAATGAATGCATAGATTCAACTGGAAGAAATAATAAGAAAAGGAACCGATTCTGCATTGAACAGCATCGATTTCTAGGCTTAGCAGACACGACTTCCAATATAATAAAATTTTGTATAAGTTTTTAAATATACAACAGCTTTTTACATTTATAAACTTCGAAAATATTAAACAAGAGTTATTGAAGTGTTAGTTAAACTGTCAGTAATAGAATTTGACTTTTGCTAATATTATAGTTTAGGCCATTAGTCGAGAACAAATGTTTTCATTATCTCATTGAATAATAAGTTAATCTTCTTTTTCATAAAAATTAGTAATACATGTTTTTGCACTTCGTTTTGCACAAATTAGTAATACAAGTTTTTGCAAATCAAAATTCCCCATTTCCAAAAAAAAAAAATCTTGTTACAATTTTTTTTTTAAGCTTTTACAATACAGTATAATATAACTATGACTTTTATAGCATAGTTAGCCTAACGTATCTTTAAAGTTTAAAGTTTAAACGAATAGAAGACAAGACAAAAAAAAAAATATTCGCATATTTGTTATTTTCTTTTCATTCTCTGATGATTTATTTTTAAATTCCATGAAAACATATACAACCAACTATAAAAATCCCTTCACCAATAATTTTCTGCATTCAACATAAAAACAAATTATGTACTTACTACATTGCAGGATTAATTTCTGCAGTTTAAAAGTCACAAATTTTACATCATTTTTCTAGATTTACGTCTATTTTGAATTTCCTTAAATCCATGAACAATTTAAGCAAACATTGACAAAAAATGAAACAGTAGTGTTTTTAAGTATGAAAAATGATTTTAATGCCAGAATTGATTTGAATGAAAATTCCCCTAATTTTTCAAATATCATCCCCCTTAAATTTCTATATTTAAACCGGACACATTATTTAGCAACATTACAACCCTCGCTAAACAAATAAGCAAAAAATTTATATTATAATAATCTTCCTTTTCGTCTTAAACTTTCGGTAATAAGGAAGTGATTTTTTTTAATTTTTTTTTGGTATTTAGAAGATATCCTATTTAAGGTGAAGGATAATAATTGATAATAATAAAATGCAGTCACAGAAAATTCTATCAGAAATTAGTTACACCGATTTATTTCCGTCTATATTTATTTTGATTTCAGTAGTTTTTCTTGTTGTTGATGACACAAAAAAAAAGAAAAGGATATTAAAATTTTTATCTATTGTATTCAGGCGCCTTGGAAAAATACTAAAAACATTTAATATGCTTGTCTGTTACAAAGATGATCTTTGACACAGGACTTGGCAAGTAGATAAGACTTATAACTAATTTTGATACAGGGTGAAAACAAAAATGTTTATTTACTAAAAATTTTATGACGGCTGCTAAAAATGTAATGATTTCTTTTTTGTTCCAAATGATTGGCAAATATTGACAAATCATAGAAAATCATAGAAAATATGATTGAAGCAGCTGGACTGAATACATGATAGAAATTTATCAGAGTTTAAATACAAAAATTTGATATTATTTATTTTTAGCAAATTAATCAAATATTTTAAAATTTGAAAAGATGTGCAAAAAGCATTTGCTGTAGAGTTGTTCTTCATAATCTTGATATGGTAAGATTGATAATTTATCAAGAATTTCTGATAATAAAAATTTTACGCATCAATAGTAATTTGAGAAAGAAATATTTAAAATTTAAACTTAGTATAGACTAATAGCTTCAAACTTAATTTTAAATTTAATATTTTACATTAAGCTCAAACAAATAGAAAATTTACAAGTTTGAAAATAATTCAACAATTTGACAATACCTAATTATTCTATTGTCAAAATTCACAATTATTTTACGAAATATACCGTAAAATTCTAGATTTAAAGACTTCGAGAAATGAAAAACTTTTAAAATAGTCCTATTAAGAAAGAATATTAAATCAATAATTTGGGTCTATTTTGGCTCTACATAAAAAATCGCTGCATCCTTATATTAATTTTGTTTTACTTTCTAAACAAAATTTGAACAGGAACTACACTGATAAATTCTATTATATGCGAACTTCCGCTTAAAAATTGTATTTATTGCTTGAACATTAAAATATATTTTTATTTATAAAAATCCTTAAAGATTTTCAAGAGATTATTATAAATCAATCACAGACATTATTTGGATTATGTAAGGTAACGATCTAAAATATTTTTCTTCGAAACTTATCCTTAGACAAATTTCTAATATGACATCTACAATTTTTTTTAGAACAACGACTATTACTTGAAATTTTTATGATTTTTTTACCTAATATACAAACTACCAGTCCCACATAGTTTAGATATAAAAACAGCTGCTATAATCTTTCTTGGAAGATATTATGAAAAAAAAAACTGAACCAAAAACATAGAATACTATTAATCAGTCAAGGTAAAATGGAATAAAAATTTCTTTATAAACAGTAAATAAGTTCGTCAGTCATTAAAAGAGTTCATAATATCAGTTCATCTAAAGTGTTTAACCTAATTTTTTTTATTTATGTAATTTCATAGCTTGAAGCAAAATGAGATAATATTTTTTTTAAGATTTTCTTCTGGAAGATCATTTATGCGTTTTTGGTGTAAATTACTCTGGTTAAACAACAAGAAAAAAAAAGACTAATTAATAAGTTTACTCAGACAAGAAGCAACACACAGTACAAAGACAGAAAGAGTATTTCGGTCAATTCCTTAAGAGGTGTTAATTTACCCTCAAGAAAAACTGAATAACGAAGGATCAGTGATTTTTTGCTTTAATGTTTATTTTTTGATTTTCAAGTTGATTGAATACTGTACTATAATTTTTTGGTTAAAGGAAGGAACAATTTAGTAAAACAATTAGCAGCTATATATATAAAACCACACACATTGAAATATTAGATTTTTTTCAGATGAGATGCTAATATGTAAGGCGATTAAATCTGGGTGTCCAAGGATAATTTATTGACAGGAGACATGAGTGAATGACCGTTTCAAAATGATGATATTTTTTTTTATTGGACACCTTAAATATATGATTTTTTTTGTTTATTTCAAACTGAATTTTCAATTTAAATTAATTAGTTTCCTGGGCGGATTAATTATCTCTGTGTGGTATTTTTGCATTTAGAGGAAATTATTAATGAATTTGTGAAAAGTATTTTCAAGGTGTTTTTATTTATACCGGTATACATTAATGGTGAAATTATTAAAATATTAACTAAGAATTTATCAAGGCTATGTAACAAGACTCTAAATACGAAAAATTTGATTCATTGTTAGAAAATGATTTACAATCAAAATTAGATATAGATTTGTAAAAATATATATCTAGTTATTATCTACTAAGAATTCCAATGACAATTTGAAGGTTGAAATTTTCTATAATTAATTAATTAAAAACTGAATTCTGAAATATTAAAAATTCGTTCACACTGTTTGATTATTATTAGTCTCCAGTTGGCATAACAATAAAAATCCTAATTAATAACATTTAATATAAATTATAGAATTTTGAACCAAATACAATGTCCTTCAAAATTAGCTATTGCTAAATAAAATAAACCTCTAAACCTAAATAGTCATAAAAAAAATCTTATTTCTCATAATGAGCTAATAACAATTAATCATATAACATATTATAATTATATTGTTTTTTTTTGCATATTTTGTACAAAAATAAACGATTTTTTCCATTTTTTTTTCAACTATTTTAATTATCTGTGAATTATTCTCACTGAAAATTACCCTATTTTAGTATTTTGCATTAGATACACCGGATATGCTGTAAGTTTCTTCTGTTAATAATAAACTGTTTTCTTTCCAACTATGATCAAGTTATTTATATTTTTTAATATAACTGCAGTCACGGCTTTAATGATTATAAGATTAAAAGTATGATTTACATATTATTTAAAATTAATATTCCAAATATAGGGGACAGTCGGCAAAATTGTACTAGATATAAAATGATAACATTGATTGTATTCGGTAACGAATTAATATTATTGATATTTATTGATGGGAAGAAGATAGTGGTAAAACTGTTATACATAAGTTATACCAATTTTAAAAGCTAAACTTGTATTTTAGGTTTTAAGTGTGTCAGACAATAGTTTCTATATGGACTATCTTAGAGGTTTTTTTGATTTGACTTAGGTAGAAATTTAATTCTTTTAAATTTTACCAAGGACAATAATTAAGCTATTATTTTAATCATTTATTGCATTAAAAGGCTTTGTTATTAAATATTTATTAAAGTAAACCTAACTTTAGTCTAGTTATCTAAATTGGGCAGCTGTGTGTTACTCCACTGAAAACTGTAATGATTTGGACAACTCTCCCATATAATATATATTTTTATCAAACTAAAATTGAATCATTTTGTAGTCAAAGTATTATTAAAATTTTCATAATTTTCATATAAAATTTTAATTATAGTTGAGAATTTTTCATTCGCACCTCCATTTCTACAACCGAGTTAATTTTTTTACTCAATGTTTAGTTATTCTTTTATAGTGGAATAATTTTTTGCTAACATGCTGTGCTGTTTTTTTTTCAGATGAAAATGAAATCTAATTTCGTTTTTTTTTGTTGGAATTTCATAAAAAAGAGAATTATGCAAATTTTTCTGTTAATTTTTTCACTACATATATATACATATATATTTTTTTTGAAAATTGAAATTTTATTGTCTTGTTTGTTTATACCCGGGAAATTCATTATTAAGAAACAGTTTTACATATAAAATTTGTATAATTAAATTGTTATTTTGATAAATAACATAAATTATGATCTCGAATTAATTACCGTATAGATAATTATATATGTATGAAAAATTAACATGACAATTGAAACATTTAACAAAAAAAAAAACTTTAACATACAGGAAAATAATTTTTATTCGGAAATAATTAAATATTTATTTAGCTTCAATTTTAATTACATATAAGTTGAGTTATACTGAATTAAATTACGATATTAGACAAATTATTTTTACTATTAAAGTTAGACTGTTGAATAATGATATACTATCCCTGATTGGATTCAAAATTTCCGGTGTATGTATTGGCTAATTTTAGTCGTTTTTGGAGAAAATAATTTTAAAATGTTGCCGATTAAATATATTTATTTGATTTTGCTACTAAAATACCAATTCCAATAAATTTCCAATGTGTTTAAAAGTCCATAAAAATATTTCTTGAATATGTTTTTTCCTTTTTTTTGAAAGTATTCCTTTTTGTGTGGGAAAACTACAAAAAAAATTGGTACATATCGATATTAGTTTAATAAATCTACCTTAAAAACGTCTAAAATACAGAGTGTTTTAATATTACAAATTACAATCACAGAACATTTGGTTTAGATTCTAATTATGGAAGTTAATTAACTGAATGAAAATAAACATTTCTTTATTTACAAAGGAAAAACTTGAATTACGGGACTTAGTTTAAGTCCAGATTTAAATTTCGGTAATGAGTAGGCCAAATCGCTCAATACATACGACTTATTCTAAAGTTATTTCTAATTACTGTGTTAAAAAGTCAAAAAACATGATAAATTAAAGTTAATTTTATTTCTCTGGAAACCACTACGGTCCCAAGAAACCAAAGTTATTTTCTCAAGTAGGTATAAAACTGAATCACCCTTTATTCTTTCCATCACAATTTAAGCATTTTTTTTATATATAAAAACATTGAATCTGCAATTCCACTAAAGTGATCTATTCTAAAAGTATTTAAAATATTTTATTGAACAATTTTTGTTCGGTGAATTTTCAAAGTTTTTTCGGGTTCATGGGAATAATTTCAAAATGGAATTTCAACAGGGAATAAAATAAATAATTTAAATTATGCTGAAATGGATTTTAGGTAAAACACTGGTTTTTTTTTATTTAATACCGTTTACAAAAATGTATTTTTAATTTATTTCTTTAAATTTACAAGATTTGAAAATATTTTTCTTGAAATAAAAATTTAATGACAATTCTAACACTTTCTATTTTAAATCTCGACAATATTTTTTTTTGTAATTTTAAGGTTTAAATCCTTAAAAATAACATAAGAATTAACAGAATGTGTTTTTACATGGAATATTTTTTAATCCTTCTAAAATTTTTAGTTTAAAGGATATTTATTATAATTCTATTCTGACTACTGAATGATGACAGGATGACAGCTAATTTGTTTATGTTATTTTTAAAGAAAATTATGATTTTTCTTTTACAGAGAATTAGTTACTGAAAAAATAGTTTTTACAGGATTGTTGATTTAATGAAAAACTTATGTTTTTTAGTTAGAAAATGTTGTGGATCATTGCAGACAAAAAAATTAGAAGAAAGTCTGACATATAATAAATGTAAGGTAGTGCTTAATAAGTTGTATTACATTTATATGATAACTTTCGAAGTAAATAAAATCGTAAAATCGAATATATTTATTAATGCTGCAATTAATAAAGCCTATAATAAGACGAAAAATTTCTATTTTTTTTCTGAATATGATCGACACGAGTTTTTAATGTAATATTTTGTCACCTTTATATATATTTTTTTTTGCATGAATGACACTTAATACTAAATTGTACTAAAAACCTGATTTCAATTTATGTCTAATGGCTCCAAAATGTCTCTCAGAATATAAATAACAATATACTGAATAATCATATTATAGCGTGACAAAATAACAATTCATGATATTTTAAAAATAAAACTAACAATGTTAAACCACGAATTAACCACCCCCTCAAAAAAAAAAATTCAAATCAACATTTCACCTTCCGTATATATTAATTATACCATTTTGGTTCATCATTTGATTTATATACTCGTCATCATTTTCTTGTAGGTTACCAATTCGAGATAAATTGCAAAAACAAAACCAAACAAAAAAACAAAAAATTCTCACGATGTTCATCTTTGAAGCTGTTTTAAAAGCTAGAGATTACCAAAAAGATTTTAGTATTGTGCAATTTTCACCAAATTTGTTGACATTTTGTCAATGAAAACAACTTTTACAAAAAAACTAAAAACTTAGGAATAATAAGTAAAGTGAAATTTTTAACTGGTGGGTGGACAACCGAAATATTTTAATATTTAAGACAAATTAAAACTAGTTTTTATTTCGTCAAATATATTGCACTAAACTTACTAACAGAAACTAACAAGTAAGTAACAAATATTTAAAAATTTTTGTTTGCATTTTAAAAATTGAAATTTGAAAAATCATTTTTACCTTCCGAAAATTTCGAAAAATTGGTTTTGTTTTTGTTATGAATGAAATAAAATTTAAGAGTTCACCCACTTGATTTGACCCATTAAACATTGAAGATGCGTCTGCTTATTACATATTGTTTCCTCCTCAAAAATTAAACAAATTTCATTAACTAAAAATTTCTCTTTATAAACAAAAAGATATTTTTTTACTATTTAACTAAAAATTCAATTCTGTTGTGTAATGCGGCACAGTCGGAGACCCCACATAAAATGTTTTTTTTTTATTGTTACTATGCTATAAACTTTTCTCATAAATTATTTCTAGTTCATCTTAAACATTTGTTATTGACTACTTTTTGATTTACAAAATTTTGTGACAATACTACAAAATCAAATAGCTATCATCATGACAAGTGGTGAACTATAGCGACTTTACCTTAACGTATTAAAAACTGGAATTGAAGAAACAAATATTATCTTTAATTGCAGCTGACCATTTTTCAATTTTTTGTTTTGAATGCCCACTCGGAATTTTAAACGATTATGCACGTTGTTTAATTTGCGCCCACGTTTAAAATCGCATAAGATTTGCTTTTATGTGCGATACAATCTATTTTTTTTTTATGTTGTAGCTTGTAGCTAACTGAAAACTTTCAAATTTCTTTTCGTAAACTTATATTTTCCATGGCGTTAATCAAAAATTAGTAGGGTTAGTAGTGAGTAGATATTAAATTCATATTAAGAAAACACAAGATTACTAAAAATGCTTATAATATGGAGCATTCAAAAGTAAAGTTAAATTTTCAAAATCTGTATTTAGGTTTTCATAATATATTATTTATTTTACAGATATATTTAGATAAAAGCTGTTTCTTTTTCTAGGTTTGTTTTGTAAGAGGACTTTTGCTAAACCTTATACACACAATTTTTCCTTCGTATAGTCTGGTTTATTTTACAGAGCTACATTATCATATAAGTGGAGATTAATTAAATCCAAATCTGGCCTGAATTACTTTTAGGCAAAATTATAAAATCATTTTATAAGACAATTTAGCACAATTTTCAAAAAGCTATATATACATTACAATTTGTGAATATATTGGACACATTTTACCTTCATAACTTTAAGAAATCGTAATTATATTTTGAATATTTTAAGACATATTAATAAAAAGATAGGAAAAGCCTATTGAAATATATTAAAAAATAACATAATTTATGTTTTATTGCTGCTCTTAGAAAAACGTTAGGTCAGTTTTCACTGGACCTTTCTCTAGATTAATTATTAGAAGGGTTGATCTAAATTAATGAAAACTAATAAACTGTTTTTTCGGGTTCTAAGGAAAATACATATTCTAGTATAAAAATAATCCGGATAATTAGTTTTTAAAGAATATATGATCAGTTTTTAATGTCAAATATTTCTCTGATTTTTCATTTCTGTTGTGTTTAAAAACTTAAAAACTTTGCTATTTGATTTAGTTTGCTATGTGACTTAAATTATTATTAGAATTACTATTTCATTCTTATTTCTATTCTTGCTGTTTAACCATACACAGTAAATAAACTAAGAAATTCATTAAAAACCAAAAATCTACGAGAAACATCAATTAATTCAATTTATATTTTGGTTCTGACCAGCAGATACTAAACTTAAGTCTACATAATCATAAAGACAAACTCGATTTATTAAACTTAATATATTATGTTATTTATATCATTAATATTTATTTTATTAGCCGTCCTAAAAAAAAAACATTTTCAAAAAACAAGAGCAAAAGTGTTTCTAATTAGAAAATTTAGATCGATCTAAATATTTTTATAGATTTTTTTTTTATTATATTTTTATGGTTAATTTTGAATATAAAAAAAAAACATTATCAGAAAAAGGAGTGAAAATCTGTTCATCTCAATAAAAAAAGCAAGCTTTTATTTAAAATTCAATTTTGTTTTTAATGTGGTCATTAATTTTATTTTTGTCCAAATTTTTTGTTTAGACTCAGATACATTAAATAAGATACTTTATTTTTTTTTTTGTTTTTTTCAAAAAAAAAAGTGTTTTTTTTTTATCGATTTTAATTAAATCAAAATTTCTATTTAATTATCCAAAAAGAGTGAAAAAAAAATATAAAATAAATACAGACAGTCAATAAAATTTAATTTGTTTAGATTAAAAAATAAAAAAAAAAGTCTAGTATGTCACGATTATCTTTAACTTTTTTCTGTGATAAAATTTGAAAAGTTATATATTTAAGAAATCACGAAATCTAATTTACCAACAAACAAACAAAAATCCAAATATTGTTACACAAAATGTTGTTAAATTTTATAAATTCAGATCATTTTCTTGTAATAAAATAAGTTTTAAAAGCACCCAAAATGAAAATATATTATATAAAGAAATAAATTTTTGATTCTTAAAATGAAAAGCCCATAAAAATTATCACCAAAAAATTTCAAAAATATACTAAAATAGAATTTCAATTGATTTTTATTGATAAAGTCATGAAATTGAAATTTTAAAATTGTTTAATAAAAAACAGTGGAAAGAAATAATTTAAATGTTTTTGGGTTCTTTTAATTGTTCGTAAATTTGTCAACAATTTAAATAAAAAAAAATTTTGTTTTGTTAATTTATGAGATTTTTAACTTAAAATCAGGTAAATTGGTCTCTGATGGGAACAAAATAATATATATTTACATAATTCACGAATCTGTGATGTTAAATGAATTTTAAAAACAATTTTAATTTTATAATTAAACTTTCATTAAATTTAAGAACGATAAATTTCATTTTCAAGAATTTCTGATTTTTTTTTGTTCGGAAAATTTTCTGAATTTTTAATCTTGCTTCAAAATGGGTTTGCTGGCACCTTAAAAGTAGTATTTTAACTGCTGTCTAACTCAATTATTTGTCATTAGATTTGTTTAAGATTTAATTCTAAGCTATTATACTTATTTGAATATTTTTTAGAAAAAATATTTTTAACTTAGTTATATAATTTGTATTATACTATTTAAATGTCAAAATTACAATCATATAAAAGTAGCATTTAAAGAAAAATAATTGTAAAGTTACTGAAAAGTTGAACTTAGGAATATCTATCAACTGTAAAAATAATTTCGGAATAAAAAACTTTTTAATTTGAGTAAATTGTTTAATTAATTAGACTACAGATACTACAGAATGAGAATTCTTTGTTTTAAATTTCTACTATTTATTGAGAACCAATTTCAAAATAAACGGCTCAACTAAGTCTAAGTCTAGTTGAGCCGTTTATTTTGAAATTGGTGTACGTTTAAATTTTAATAGAAATTGTTAATCACTTTTCAAATATAAGTTTTGGCAGTAATACTCTTACAGATATAACGATAAAAATATGTTTTATGTATTGTTATCATTATCTTAAATTTTTTTAAAGGCAGTTGCCTTACTATCAAAGAAAGCGGCTGAGTTATTCAAAGTTTTGTATATTTAATTTGTGTCATAATAATACTGGTAATTCTACTGGTAAAATATTAATTAGTACTTATTTATTGTTGGTACTACAACTGAATAAATAACATGAACATTATTAACAATAATATAATTTTGGTTAAATAATATTATAAATTGAATCGTCCATAATCAGAACCCTGTTTCCACACAATAAGTTTATCTAATGAACTACACAGGACTATCAAAAAACAAAATGATTGAGGTTATAAAGACAGATGTATACTGGTAATTCTATTAAAATTTTCTATAATTTGGATTAGTTTCAATTCAATATAATGAAACTGTAGGGACTATTTTGCAGAAGGATATGTATATATCTACAAATTATCATTTATCAACAGAAAATTTGAAATATACTAAGAACAACTTTAATTTGAAAAAATCCTTTAAATTGAAAACAATATTTAATATTCGAAAATAAATTTATAAATTGAATCGTCCTTAATCCAAATTTTAAATAACTTCTAATTATGCAATTAGGATTCAAAGTAAATTCATGTAAAAATATCTAATTTTGTTTGGAGATTTCCTTGATTTAAAATATATTCATTTTACATTTATTACTTGTTTAAATCAAATTGGCACCCAGCTGTTTCAGTTTATTACATCTGTAAACATATGGGGATAGGATTCTTGCCAATTTTCGAACATTCAATATTTTTGTTTACAGAAATACAATAATTTCGAACGTAGTAAAAAATTTTAACTGAACTTTCCAATCTGTTTTGCTAAATAGAAATTTTTGCTTCCCACAAATAACATATCAATTAACTAATTTACATAAATTAATATTAACAATTTATGGTAATTTATTTCCTATTTGCTTCTATATTGAAATACAAACGATTAGTTCCCCTTTAAAAAAAAATATAATTATTATAATTCGTGATTCTATCACTTTAAACTAATTTACACAATTTTGCATTATCACATCATATTAACATATTCAGTAACTTTACAATTATTTTTCTTTAAATGCAACAAAATCAATTTAGTGATGGGGAATACTATTTAATCTAACAACAAGTGACCGTGTTAATTGGACTAAAATACCAACTCTAATTGATTGCTCATGACAATCGATAATGACAAGTCAATTAACTGTATAGAGCATCAAGAAAAAAAAAATTTTTAAAAAAAAAACTCTTAGAGAACAGAAAATTTCTTTATGCTACTAACTTTATTTTCACACATATTCGAATATTTACCATGAATTCAGGTAAATTGTATAGATACACAAAAACATAAAGTAAATTTTAAATGTGCTAATTTTATTTCTTTATATTAAAATGTTACATTAAATCCAAATTTATACTTGGTATCATAATATAGTATAAATGTAACAATTGTGATGTCTCAATCGAAAGATCACTGAGCTGGGACTTTAATTAAGTTAATCTAATAATCTGGAAAAAAAATATGGTTTTTTTTTTTTTTTAAAAATAGGGAAACGAATAAATAAATAAAAATATGTTGTTATACGTAAATACTTTGAGCAACATTATTTATTCATCTGTACAGTATAAATTGGAGAGTTCAAATTAAAAATGTAAATATTATCATTGAATGTTTATAATATTAACCTGATTCAACTGAATAATCATAATTCTTTCATCAAATAAAATTATGTTTCTTTCGCACTTCCAAATAAGTAATAGCATTTTGAATGTGAATTTATTTTTATATAGAGATTGCTAGTAAGATGAAGCGTTAATTAAAGAGTATATTACAAATGATGCATTAGGTGCTAGTTTGAATATTATCCTTTACTGAATCATAAAATATAATTGTAAATAACATTTATGAGAATTTGAATTTTGTCTAAAAAAGTATATAAGCAAGGATATTAATTTGATGATAAAAATGATTAAAAATGGTAAATTTCTCATGTTGGTGTATAAATGTTAAAAGTATCACTTTTGTGTTATAAAAAGATACATCATTTCAATAAAGAGAACAAGGAAAATTGGGAGAGATTCAAATTAATGAATTTAATTATGAAACCAATAAATTTTTTCACAAAGGTTGTTTTATTGTAATGTGGATGTACAAATGGTATTTGGCTTTACAACTAATAGTAATCACTGTCCATAAATGTTGCCATAGCCATAGTCATAAATAATAACAACTGGGTATTCCATAGCCTGAACTGTCGAATTGTTCTTGAAATTTTTGGTTTATATTGAATTTCAATCCGTAAAGTTCTTATCTTGAGAGTATGGAAAATAAGTAATATTTAATGAAGTTTTTAATTTCTACCAGATAAGGAATGGCGTAGTTGCTTTGTTCTCAGTTTTAAAAGTACAATTACTATCTAAACTTTATTAAAAGAAAGAAAGGGTCAAAATTGTTGTCCCAAAAAAGTATCAATTTCTGATGCACCACACCATAGCGCATTATCACACCACGATGGTCTAATGTTTAGCTTTAGTTATCTTTAAATTTTAATTTTTTATATAAATCTTTTGGATAAAAAAATTTGCAAATTGTCTTAATTTACTTAAATTTCGAAATCCATCTGTCTGCTGTCGCTAATCAGTAATTGTTTTTTTTTTTTTTTTAGGCAAGACACCCAATCCTTTCGAACTGACATGCGTGTAAATTTGTTGCCTTGTCCATCTGTCAAATACACATTTTGCCATTCGTTATTTTTGGTGTACCTTTTTTTTATCTAATTCTACTAAAAAGTCATTTGCTTTTCTTCAACCAAAGAAAAAAAAATAACGAAATTGATAAAAAACAAACCCTTAATAAGCTAAAAAAAATCGTTAAAACCTTTTTTTTTATAGATAACTCGTTCATCACCAGAGGCCCAAAAAAAAATCCCAAAATTTTTTTTATCAAAACACCAACTGCAAATGAAGCCTACTAAAAAAAATATATTTTTGTATTTTAATTTTTTTTATTGAAACTTTCGTAAAAAAAAACGATCAGTGTTTTTTGAGAGTCTGAATTTTTTTTTTTTTGTTAAAAAAATACCCTGAGGAGGTCTTTCTGCAAATAAAACCAAAATGAAAACATTGTACACTGTCGCGTGGCAGCAGATGCGAAAATATCATCGTCCATCACGAGGAAAGAATAAATAATTGTCGCCGACGCCGTGTCGCATAATTTAGAAATTTATGTAGTGCAGGAGCCAAGAATATAATTTTTGTTGAATATTCTAACAATTTAATTTTAAAATCATTATTAATTATATTATTAAAGCTAAAATGGTAGAAATGATTGAGGTTAAGAAAAAATTCAGAATATTAACCATTCTAATTATTTAATTGAGTATTCTATCCAGTGTAAAAGTTCTTTAGATAAAATGCGAATTATTTAAATAATTATTGTTATTGGCACTCTGATCAAGCAATTTAAAGAAATTATTACGTAAAACAGGAATATAACAGGAAATTAAATCAATTTGGCTTCTATTAATTTTCTTAGTTGATAACATAATTAATATTTCAAAAAGTCTTAACAGAATAGAAAATTATTTACGTTCCCTCTAAATTTTAATCTTTAAGCTTTTCTTATAATTAGCTCCTAGTCTACATATATTTTTATAGAATATGGAAAGTATCCCTCCTTTTTTTGGTAAAATTTTGGTTTCAATTTATCGTTTTTTTTGTTTTACAGAAACTAGAGACAAGTTAAGGACTTCAATTTGTGTATTTATATCAACCTGCCAGATGTCTATTTCTGAAGATTTTTGAATCAATTAATTTTTGAATCAATTAAACAAATTAGCAATATAATATTTTTAAAGTTAATGACTTCGTCTTTCAACAAAATTGTAACCAAAAAGTTTACTTCTAATGAATCTCATTAAATTTCCATATTTTCTCGATTTCTCGGGCAATTTTGAATATTTTTCGAAAGGGTGTTCGAAAATTCGCAAGAAATTAAATTCCGTACACGGAGATACCAAATATGTGGGGATTGCCTTCAGTTTTAATGGTTTTCATTTTTTTGCTACAAATTCTAATGTTTTGTATTGAAATTCATTAAATTTCCATATTTTCCCGATTTCTCGGGCAATTTTGAATATTTTTCGAAAAGGTCTTCGGAAATTCGCTAGAAATAAAGTTCCGTACACGGAGATACTAAATATGTGGGGATTGCTTTCAGTTATAAGGGTTTTCATTTTTTTGCTACAAATTCTAATGTTTTGTATTGAATCTCATTAAATTTCCATATTTTCCCGATTTCTCGGGCAATTTTGAATATTTTTCGAAAAGGTCTTCGGAAATTCGCTAGAAATAAAATTCCGTACACGGAGATACTAAATATGTGGGGATTGCTTTCAGTTTTGAGGGTTTTCATTTTTTTGCTACAAATTCTAATGTTTTGTATTGAATCTCATTAAATTTCCATATTTTTCCGATTTCTCGGGCAATTTTGAATATTTTTCGACAAGGTCTTCGGAAATGAGCTAGAAATTAAATTCCCTACACGGAGATACCAAATATGTGGGGATTGCTTTAAGTAATAAGGGTTTTCATTTTTTTCCTACAAATTCTGATGTTTTGTATTGAATCTCAATAAATTTCCATATTTTCCCAATTTCTCGGGCAATTTTGAATATTTTTCGAAAAGGTCTTCGGAAATTCGCTAGAAATGAAATTACCTACACGGAGATACCAAATATGTTGGGAATGCTTTCAGTCTTAAGGGTTTTCATTATTTTGCTACAAATTCTGATGTTTTGTATTTAATCTCATTAAATTTCCATATTTTCCCGATTTCTCGGGCATTTTTGAATATTTTTCGAAAAGGTCTTCGGAAATGCGCTAGAAATTAAATTCCCTACACGGAGATACCCAATATGTGGGGATTGCTTTCATAATGGTTTTCATTTTTTTGCTACAAATTCTGATGTTTTGTATTGAATCTCATTAAATTTCTATATTTTGCCGATTTCTCGGGCAATTTTGAATATTTTTCGAAAAGGTCTTCGGAAATGCGCTAGAAATTAAATTCCCTACACAGAGATACCAAATATGTGGTGATTGCTTTCAGTTATAAGGGTTTTCATTTTTTTGCTACAAATTCTGATGTTTTGTATTGAATCTTATTAAATTTCCATATTTGCCCGATTTCTCGGGCAATTTGGAATATTTTTCGAAAAGGTCTTCGGAAATGCGCTAGAAATTAAATTCCCTACACGGAGATACTAAATATGTGGGGATTGCTTTCAGCTTTGAGGGTTTTCATTTTTTTGCTACAAATTCTAATGTTTTGTATTGAATCTCATTAAAGTTCCATATTTGCCCGATTTCTTGGGCAATTTTGAATATTTTTCGAAAATGTCTTCGGAAATGCGCTAGAAATTAAATTCCTTACACGGAGATACCAAATATGTTGGGATTGATTTCAGTTTTAAGTGTTTTCATTTTTTTGCTACAAATTCTAATGTTTTGTATTGAATCTCATTAAAGTCCATAAGGTCTTCGGAAATTCCCTAGAAATAAAATTCCGTACACGGAGATACCAAATATGTGGGGTTTGCTTTCAGTTTTAAGGGTTTTCATTTTTTTGCTACAAAATCTGATGTTTTTTATTGAATCTCATTAAATTTGCATCTTTTCCCGATTTCTCGGGCAATTTTGAATATTTTTCGAAAAGGTCTTCGGAAATTCGCTAGAAATTAAATTCCGTACACGGAGATACCAAATATGTGGGGATTGCTTCAGTTTTAAGGGTTTTCATTTTTTTGCTACATATTCTAATGTTTTGTATTGAATCTCATTAAATTTCCATATTTTCCCGATTTCTCGGGCAATTTTGAATATTTTTCGAAAAGGTCTTCGGAAATTCGCTAGAAATAAAATTCCGTACACGGAGATACCAAATATGTGGGGATTGCTTTCAGTTTTAAGGGTTTTAATTTTTTTGCTACAAATTCTAATGTTTTGTATTGAATCTCATTAAATTTAGCATATTTTCCCGATTTCTCGGGCAATTTTGAATATTTTTCGAAAAGGTCTTCGGAAATGCGCTAGAAATTAAATTCCATACACGGAGATAGTAAATATATGGGGATTGCTTCAGTTTTGAGGGTTTTCATTTTTTTGCTACAAATTCTAATGTTTTGTATTGAATCTAATTAAATTTCCATATTTTCCCGATTTCTAGGGCAATATTGAATATTTTTCGAAAAGGTGTTCGGAAATTCGCTAGAAATTAAATTCCGTACACGGAGATACCAAATATGTGGGGATTGCTTTCAGTTTTAATGGTTTTCATTTTTTTGCTACAAATTCTGATGTTTTGTATTGAATCTCAATAAATTTCCATATTTTCCTGATTTCTCGGGCAATTTTGAATATTTTTCGAAAAGGTCTTTGGAAATTCGCTAGAAATGAAATTCCCTACTCGGAGATACCAAATATGTTGGGAATGCTTTCAGTTTTAAGGGTTTTCATTTTTTTGCTACAGATTCTGATGTTTTGTATTGAATCTCATTAAATTCCATATTTTCATTAAATTCCAATTTTGAATATTTTTCGAAAAGGTCTTCGGAAATGCGCTAGAAATTAAATTCCCTAGACGGAGATAGTAAATATGTGGGGATTGCTTCATTTTTGAGGGTTTTCATTTTTTTGCTACAAATTCTAATGTTTTGTATTGAATCTCATTAAATTTCCATATTTTCCCGATTTCTCGGGCAATTTTGAATATTTTTCGAAAAGGTGTTCGGAAATTCGCTAGAAATTAAATTCCGTACACGTAGATAACAAATATGTGGGGATTGCTTTCAGTTTTAATGGTTTTCATTTTTTTGCTACAAATTCTGATGTTTTGTATTGAATCTCATTAAATTTTCATATTTTCCCGATTTCTCGGGCAATTTCGAATATTTTTCGAAAAGGTCTTCGGAAATTCGCTAAAAATTAAATTCCGTACACGGAGATACCAAATATGTGGGGATTGCTTCAGTTTTGAGGGTTTTCATTTTTTTGCTACAAATTCTAATGTTTTGTATTGAATCTTATTAAATTTCCATATTTTCCCGATTTCTCGGCCCATTTTGAATATTTTTCGAAAAGGTGTTCGGAAATTCGCTAGAAATTAAATTCCGTACACGGAGATACCAAATATGTGGGGATTGCTTTCAGTTTTAATGGTTTTCATTTTTTTGCTACAAATTCTGATGTTTTGTATTGAATCTCAATAAATTTTCATATTTTCCCGATTTCTCGGGCAATTTTGAATATTTTTCGAAAAGGTCTTTGGAAATTCGCTAGAAATGAAATTCCCTACACTGAGATGCCAAATATGTTGGGAATGCTTTCAGTTTTAAGGGTTTTCATTTTTTTGCTACAGATTCTGATGTTTTGTTTTGAATCTCATTAAATTCCATATTTTGCCGATTTCTCGGGCAATTTTGAATATTTTTGGAACAGGTCTTCGGAAATGCGCTAGAAATAAAGTCCCTACACGGAGGTACCAAATATGGGATTGCTTTCAGTCTTAAGGGTTTTCATTTTTTTGCTACAACTTCTGATGTTTTGTATTGAATCTCATTAAATTTCCATATTTTCCCGATTTCTCGGGCATTTTTGAATATTTTTCGAAAAGGTTTTCGGAAATGCGCTAGAAATTAAATTCCCTACACGGAGATACCAAATATGTGGGGATTGCTTTCAGTTTTAATGGTTTTCATTTTTTTGCTACAAATTCTGATGTTTTGTATTGAATCTCATTAAATTTCCATATTTTCCCGATTTCTCGGGCAATTTTGAATATTTTTCGAAAAGGTCTTCGGAAATGCGCTAGAAATTAAATTCCCTACACAGAGATACCAAATATGTGGTGATTGCTTTCAGTTATAAGGGTTTTCATTTTTTTGCTACAAATTCTGATGTTTTGTATTGAATCTCATTAAATTTCCATATTTGCCGATTTCTCGGGCAATTTTGAATATTTTTCGAAAAGGTCTTCGGAAATGCGCTAGAAATTAAATTCCCTACACGGAGATACTAAATATGTGGGGATTGCTTTCAGTTTTGAGGGTTTTCATTTTTTTGCTACAAATTCTAATGTTTTGTATTGAATCTCATTAAAGTTCCATATTTGCCCGAAAGGTCTTCGGAAATTCGCTAGAAATTAAATTCCGTACACGGAGATACCAAATATGTGGGGATTGCTTTCAGTTTTAAGGGTTTTCATTTTTTTGCTACAAATTCTTCTGTTTTGTATTGAATCTCATTAAATTTCCATATTTTCCCGATTTCTCGGGCAATTTTGAATATTTTTCGAAAAGGTGTTCGGAAATTCGATAGAAATTAAATTCCGTACACGGAGATTCCGTACACGGAAATATGTGGGGATTGCTTTCAGTTTTAATGGTTTTCATTTTTTTGCTACAAATTCTGATTTTTTGTATTGAATCTCATTAAATTTTCATATTTTCCCGATTTCTCGGGCAATTTCGAATATTTTTCGAAAAAGTCTTCGGAAATTCGCTAAAAATTAAATTCCGTACACGGAGATACCAAATATGTGGGGTTTGCTTCAGTTTTAAGGGTTTTCATTTTTTTGCTACAAATTCTAATGTTTTGTATTGAATCTCATTAAATTTCCATATTTTCCCGATTTCTCGGGCCATTTTGAATATTTTTCGAAAAGGTCTTCGGAAATTCGCTAGAAATTAAATTCCGTACACGGAGATACCAAATATGTGGGGATTGCTTTCAGTTTTAATGGTTTTCATTTTTTTGCTACAAATTCTGATGTTTTGTATTTAATCTCAATAAATTTCCATATTTTCCCGATTTCTCGGGCAATTTTGAATATTTTTCGAAAAGGTCTTTGGAAATTCGCTAGAAATGAAATTCCCTACACTGAGATACCAAATATGTTGGGAATGCTTTCAGTTTTAAGGGTTTTAATTTTTTTGCTACAGATTCTGATGTTTTGTATTGAATCTCATTAAATTCCATATTTTCCCGATTTCTCGGGCAATTTTGAATATTTTTGGAAAAGGTTTTCGGAAATGCGCTAGAAATTAAATTCCCTACACGGAGATACCAAATATGTGGGGATTGCTTTCAGTTTTAATGGTTTTCATTTTTTTGCTACAAATTCTGATGTTTTGTATTTAATCTCAATAAATTTCCATATTTTCCCGATTTCTCGGGCAATTTTGAATATTTTTCGAAAAGGTCTTCGGAAATGCGCTAGAAATTAAATTCCCTACACGGAGATACTAAATATGTGGGGATTGCTTTCAGTTTTGAGGGTTTTAATTTTTTTGCTACAAATTCTAATGTTTTGTATTGAATCTCATTAAAGTTCCATATTTGCCCGAAAGGTCTTCGGAAATTCGCTAGAAATTAAATTCCGTACACGGAGATACCAAATATGTGGGGATTGCTTTCAGTTTTAAGGGTTTTCATTTTTTTGGTACAAATTCTACTGTTTTGTATTGAATCTCATTAAATTTCCATATTTTCCCGGTTTCTAGGGCTATTTCGAATATTTTTCGAAAAGGTCTTCGGAAATTCGCTAGAAATTAAATTCCCTACACAATTATACCAAATATGTGGGGATTGCTTTCAGTTTTAAGGGTTTTCATTTTTTTGCTACAAATTCTAATGTTTTGTATTGAATCTCATTAAATTTCCATATTTTCCCGATTTTTTGGGCAATTTTGAATAGTTTTCGAAAAGGTCTTCGGAAATTCCCTAGAAATAAAATTCCGTACACGGAGATACCAAATATGTGGGGTTTGCTTTCAGTTTTAAGGGTTTTCATTTTTTTGCTACAAAATCTGATGTTTTGTATTGAATCTCATTAAATTTGCATCTTTTCCCGATTTCTCGGGCAATTTTGAATATTTTTCGAAAAGGTCTTCGTAAATGCGCTAGAAATTAAATTCCCTACATGGAGATACTAAATATGTGGGGATTGCTTTCAGTTTTGAAGGTTTTCATTTTTTTGCTACAAATTCTGATTTTTTGTATTGAATCTCATTAAATTGTAGCAAAAAAATGAAAACCCTTAAAACTGAAAACAATCCCAACATATTTCGTATCACCGTGTAAGGAATTTAATTTCTAGCGCATTTCCGAAGACCTTTTCGAAAAATATTCAAAATTGCCCAAAAAATCGGGAAAATATGGAAATTTAATGAGATTCAATACAAAACATTAGAATTTGTAGCAAAAAAATGAAATCCCTTAAAACTGAAAGCAATCCCCACATATTTGGTATCACCGTGTAGGGAATTTAATTTCTAGCGCATTTCCGAAGACCTTTTCGAAAAATATTCAAAATTGCCCAAAAAATCGGGAAAATATGGAAATTTAATGAGATTCAATACAAAACATCAGAATTTGTAGCAAAAAAATGAAAACCCTTAAAACTGAAAGCAATTCCCACATATTTGGTATCACCGTGTAGGGAATTTAATTTCTAGCGCATTTCCGAAGACCTTTTCGAAAAATATTCAAAATTGCCCAAAAAATCGGGAAAATATGGAAATTTAATGAGATTCAATACAAAACATTAGAATTTGTAGCAAAAAAATGAAAACCCTTAAAACTGAAAGCAATCCCCACATATTTGGTATAATTGTGTAGGGAATTTAATTTCTAGCGAATTTCCGAAGACCTTTTCGAAAAATATTCGAAATAGCCCAACAAATCGGGAAAAAATCTAAATTTTATGAGATTCAATACAAAACAACAGAATTTGTAGCAAAAAAATGAAAACCCTTAAAACTGAAAGCAATCCCCACATATTTGGTATTTCCGTGTAGGGAATTTAATTTCTAGCGCATTTCCGAAAACCTTTTCGAAAAATTTTCAATATTGCCCAAAAAATCGGGAAAATATGGAAATTTAATGAGATTCAATACAAAACATTAGAATTTGTAGCAAAAAAATGAAAACGCTTAAAACTGAAAGCAATCCCCACATATTTATTATCTCCTTGTAGGGAATTTAATTTCTAGCGAATTTCCGAAGTCATTTTCGAAAAATATTCAACATTGCCCAAAAAATCGGGAAAATATGGTAATTTAATGAGATTCAATACAAAACATCAGAATTTGTAGCAAAAAAAAGAAAACCCTTAAAACTGAAAGCAATCCCCACATATTCGGTATTTCCGTGTAGGGAATTTAATTTCTAGCGCATTTCTGAAGACCTTTTCGAAAAATATTCAAAATTGCCCAAAAAATTGGGAAAATATGGAAATTTTATGAGATTCTATACAAAACATCAGAATTTGTGGCAAAAAAATGAAAACCCTTAAAGCTGAACGCAATCCCCACATATTTGGTATATCCGTGTAGGGGGTTTAATTTCTAGCGAATTAACGAAGACCTTTACAAAAAATATTCAAAATTTCCCAAAAAATCTGGAAAAATTGAAATTTTATGAGATTCAATACAAAACATCAAAATTTGTAGCAAAAAAATGAAAACCCTTAAAACTGAAAGCAATGCCCTCATATTTGGTATCACCGTGTAGGGAATATAATATCTAGTTCCGAAGACATTTTCGAAAAATATTCAAAATTGCCCAAAAAATCGGGAAAATATGGAAATTTAATGAGATTCAATATAAAACATTAGAATTTGTAGCAAAAAAATGAAAACCTTTAAAACTGAAAACAATCCCAACATATTTCGTATCACCGTGTAAGGAATTTAATTTCTAGCGCATTTCCGAAGACCTTTTCGAAAAATATTCAAATTTTCCCAAAAAATCGGGAAAATATGGAAATTTAATGAGATTCAATACAAAACATCAGAATTTGTAGCAAAAAAATGAAAACCCTCAAAACTGAAAGCAATCCCCACATATTTGGTATCACCGTGTAGGGAATTTAATTTCTAGCGCATTTCCGAAGACCTTTTCGAAAAATATTCAAAATTGCCCAAAAAATCGGGAAAATGTGGAAATATAATGAGATTCAATACAAAACATCAGAATTTGTAGCAAAAAAATGAAAACCCTTAAAGCTGAACGCAATCCCCACATATTTGGTATATCCGTGTAGGGAGTTTAATTTCTAGCGAATTAACGAAGACCTTTACAAAAAATATTCAAAATTTCCCAAAAAATCTGGAAAAATTGAAATTTTATGAGATTCAATACAAAACATCAAAATTTGTAGCAAAAAAATGAAAACCCTTAAAACTGAAAGCAATGCCCTCATATTTGGTATCACCGTGTAGGGAATATAATATCTAGTTCCGAAGACATTTTCGAAAAATATTCAAAATTGCCCAAAAAATCGGGAAAATATGGAAATTTAATGAGATTCAATATAAAACATTAGAATTTGTAGCAAAAAAATGAAAACCCTTAAAACTGAAAACAATCCCAACATATTTCGTATCACCGTGTAAGGAATTTAATTTCTAGCGCATTTCCGAAGACCTTTTCGAAAAATATTCAAAATTGCCCAAAAAAATCGGGAAAATATGGAAATTTAATGAGATTCAATACAAAACATCAGTATTTGTAGCATAAAAATGAAAACCCTTAAAACTGAAAGCAATCCCCACATATTTGGTATCACCGTGTAGGGAATTTAATTTCTAGCGAATTTCCGAAGACCTTTTCGAAAAATATTCAACATTACCCAAAAAATCGGGAAAATATGGTAATTTAATGAGATTCAATACAAAACATCAGAATTTGTGGCAAAAAAATGTAAACCCTTAAAACTGAAAGCAATCCCCACATATTTGGTATTTCTGTGTAGGGAATTTAATTTCTAGCGCATTTCCGAAGACCTTTTCGAAAAATATTCAAAATTGCCCAAAAAATCGGGAAAATATGGAGATTCAATACAAAAAATTTAATGAGATTCAATACAAAACATCAGAATTTGTAGCAAAAAAATGAAAACCCTTAAAACTGAAAGCAATCCCCACATATTTGGTATCACCGTGTAGGGTATTTAATTTCTAGCGCATTTCCGAAGACCTTTTCGAAAAATATTCAAAATTGCCCAAAAAATCGGGAAAATATGTTAATTTAATGAGATTCAATACAAAACATCAGAATTTGTAGCAAAAAAATGAAAACCCTTAAAGCTGAAAGCAATCCCCTCATATTTGGTATCACCGTGTAGGGAATATAATATCTAGCTCCGAAGATATTTTCGAAAAATATTCAAAATTGCCCAAAAAATCGGGAAAATATGGAAATTTAATGAGATTCAATACAAAACATTAGAATTTGTAGCAAAAAAATGAAAACCATTAAAACTGAAAGCAATCCCCACATATTTGGTATTTCCGTGTAGGGAATTTAATTTCTAGCGAATTTCCGAAGACCTTTTCGAAAAATATTCAAAATTGCCCAAAAAATCGGGAAAATATGGAAATTTAATGAGATTCAATACAAAACATTAGAATTTGTAGCAAAAAAAAATGATAACCCTTAAAATTGAACGCAATCCCTACATATTTGGTATCACCGTGTAAGGAATTTAATTTCTAGCGCATTTCCGAAGACCTATTCGAAAAATATTAAAAATTGCCCAAAAAATCGGGAAAATATGGAAATTTAATGAGATTCAATACAAAACATCAGTATTTGTAGCAAAAAAATGAAAACCCTTAAAACTGAAAGCAATCCCTTCATATTTGGTACATCCGTGTAGGGAATTTAATTTCTAGCGAATTAACGAAGACCTTTACGAAAAATATTCAAAATTTCCCAAAAAATCGGGAAAAATGGAAATTTTATGAGATTCAATACAAAACATCAGAATTTGTACCAAAAAAATGAAAACCCTTAAAACTGAAAGCAATCCCCTTATATTTGGTATCACCGTGTAGGGAATATAATATCTAGCTCCGAAGATATTTTCGAAAAATATTCAAAATTGCCCAAAAAATCGGGAAAATATGGAAATTTAATGAGATTCAATACAAAACATTAGAATTTGTAGCAAAAAAATGAAAAAAAATAAAACTGAAAGCAATCCCCACATATTTGGTATTTCCGTGTAGGGAATTTAATTTCTAGCGAATTTCCGAAGACCTTTTCGAAAAATATTCAAAATTACCCAAAAAATCGGGAAAATATGGAAATTTAATGAGATTCAATACAAAACATTAGAATTTGTAGCAAAAAAAAATGATAACCCTTAAAATTGAACGCAATCCCTACATATTTGGTATCACCGTGTAAGGAATTTAATTTCTAGCGCATTTCCGAAGACCTATTCGAAAAATATTCAAAATTGCCCAAAAAATCGGGAAAATATGGAAATTTAATGAGATTCAATACAAAACATCAGTATTTGTAGCAAAAAAATGAAAACCCTTAAAACTGAAAGCAATCCCCACATATTTGGTATCACCGTGTAGGGAATTTAATTTCTAGCGCATTTCCGAAGACCTATTCGAAAAATATTCAAAATTGCCCAAAAAATCGGGAAAATATGGAAATTTAACGAGATTCAATACAAAACATCAGAATTTGTAGCAAAAAAATGAAAACCCTTAAAACTGAAAGCAATCCCCTCATATTTGGTATCACCGTGTAGGGAATATAATATCTAGCTCCGAAGATATTTTCGAAAAATATTCAAAATTGCCCAAAAAATCGGGAAAATATGGAAATTTAATGAGATTCAATACAAAACATTAGAATTTGTAGCAAAAAAATGAAAACCATTAAAACTGAAAGCAATCCCCACATATTTGGTATTTCCGTGTAGGGAATTTAATTTCTAGCGAATTTCCGAAGACCTTTTCGAAAAATATTCAAAATTGCCCAAAAAATCGGGAAAATATGGAAATTTAATGAGATTCAATACAAAACATTAGAATTTGTAGCAAAAAAAAATGATAACCCTTAAAATTGAACGCAATCCCTACATATTTGGTATCACCGTGTAAGGAATTTAATTTCTAGCGCATTTCCGAAGACCTTTTCGAAAAATATTCAAAATTGCCTAAAAAATTGGGAAAATATGGAAATTTAATGAGATTCAATACAAAACATTAGAATTTGTAGCAAAAAAATGAAAACCCTTAAAACTGAAAGCAATCCCCACATATTTGGTATCACCGTGTAGGGAATTTAATTTCTAGCGCATTTCCGAAGACCTATTCGAAAAATATTCAAAATTGCCCAAAAAATCGGGAAAATATGGAAATTTAATGAGATTCAATACAAAACATCAGTATTTGTAGCAAAAAAATGAAAACCCTTAAAACTGAAAGCAATCCCCACATATTTGGTATCACCGTGTAGGGAATTTAATTTCTAGCGCATTTCCGAAGACCTTTTCGAAAAATAATCAAAATTGCCAAAAAATCGGGAAAATATGGAAATTTAATGAGATTTTATACAAAACTTCAGAAATTGTAGCAAAAAAATGAAAACCCTTAAAACTGAAAGCAATGCCCACATATTTGGTATTTCCGTGTACGGAATTTAATTTCTAGCGCATTACCGAATACCTTTTCGAAAAATATTCAAAATTGCCCAAAAAATCGGGAAAATATGGAAATTTAATGAGATTCAATACCAAACATCAGAATTTGTAGCAAAAAAATGAAAACCCTTAAAACTGAAAGCAATCCCCACATATTTGGTATCACCGTGTAGGGAATTTAATTTTTAGCGCATTTCCGAAGACCTTTTCGAAAAATATTCAAAATTGCCCAAAAAATAGGGAAAATATGGAAATTTAATGAAATTCAATACAAAACATCAGAATTTGTAGCAAAAAAATGAAAACCCTTAAAACTGAAAGCAATCCCCACATATTTGGTATCACCGTGTAGGGAATTTAATTTCTAGCGCATTTCCGAAAACCTTTTTGAAAAATATACAAAATTGCCCAAAAAATCGGGAAAATATGGAAATTTAATGAGATTCAATACAAAACATCAGAATTTGTAGCAAAAAAATGAAAACCCTTAAAACTGAAAGCAATCCCCACATATTTGGTATCACCGTGTAGGGAATTTAATTTCTAGCGCATTTCCGAAAACCTTTTCGAAAAATATACAAAATTGCCCAAAAAATCGGGAAAATATGGAAATTTAATGAGATTCAATACAACACATCAGAATTTGTATCAAAAAAATTAAAACCCTTAAAGCTGAAAGCAATCCCCACATATTTGGTATATCCGTGTAGGGAAGTTAATTTCTAGCGAATTTCCGAAGACCTTTTCGAAAAATATTCAAAATTTCCCAAAAAAACGGGAAAAAATTGAGATTTTATGAGATTCAATACAAACCATCAGAATTTGTAGCAAAAAATGAAAACTCTTAAAACTGAAAGCAATCCCCACATATTTGGTATTTCCGTGTACGGAATTTAATTTCTAGCGCATTACCGAAGACCTTTTCGAAAAATATTCAAAATTGCCCAAAAAATCGGGAAAATATGGAAATTTAATGAGATTCAATACCAAACATCAGAATTTGTAGCAAAAAAATGAAAACCCTTAAAACTGAAAGCAATCCCCACATATGTGGTATCACCGTGTAGGGAATTTAATTTCTAGCGCATTTCCGAAGACCTTTTCGAAAAATATTCAAAATTGCCCAAAAAATCGGGAAAATATGGAAATTTAATGAGATTCAATACAAAACATTAGAATTTGTAGCAAAAAAATAAAAACCCTTAAAACTGAAAGCAATCCCCACATATTTGGTACCACCGTGTAGGGAATTTAATTTCTAGCGCATTACCGAAGACCTTTTCGAAAAATATTCAAAATTGCCCAAAAAATCAGGAAAATATGGAAATTTAATGAGATTCAATACAAAACATTAGAATTTGTAGCAAAAAAAATGATAACCCTTAAAACTGAACGCAATCCCCACATATTTGGTATCACCGTGTAAGGAATTTAATTTCTAGCGCATTTCCGAAGACCTTTTCGAAAAATATTCAAAAATGGCCAAAAAATCGGGAAAATATGGAAATTTAATGAGATTCAATACAAAACATCACAATTTGTAGCAAAAAAATGAAAACCCTTAAAACTGAAAGCAATCCCCACATATTTGGTATCACCGTGTAGGGAATTTAATTTCTAGCGCATTTCCGAAAACCTTTTCGAAAAATATTCAAAATTGCCCAAAAAATCGGGAAAATATGGAAATTTAATGAGATTCAATACAAAACATCAGAATTTGTATCAAAAAAATGAAAACCCTTAAAGCTGAATGCAATCCCCACATATTTGGTATTTCCGTGTAGGGAATTTAATTTCTAGCGCATTTCCGAAGACCTTTTCGAAAAATATACAAAATTGCCCAACAAATCGGGAAAATATGGAAATTTAATGAGATTCACTACAAAACATCAGAATTTGTAGCAAAAAAATGAAAACCCTTAAAACTGAAAGCAATCCCCACATATTTGGTATTTCCGTGTAGGGAATTTAATTTCTAGCACATTTCCGAAGACCTTTTCGAAAAATATTTAAAATTGCCCAAAAAATCAGGAAAAAATGGAACTTTAATGAGGTTTAATACAAAACATCAGAATTTGTAGCAAAAATATGAACACCCTTAAAACTGAAAGCAATCCCCTCATATTTGGTATTTCCGTGTAGGGAATTTAATTTCTAGCGCATTTCCGAAGACCTTTTCGAAAAATATTCAAAATTGCCTAAAAAATCGGGAAAATATGGAAATTTAATGAGATTCAATACAAAACATTAGAATTTGTAGCAAAAAAATTAAAACCCTTAAAACTGAAAGCAATCCCCACATATTTGGTATTTCCGTGTAGGGAATTTAATTTCCAGCTAATTTCCGAAGATATTTTCGAAAAATATTCAACATTGCCCAAAAAATCGGGAAAATATGAAAATTTAATGAGATTCAATACAAAACATTAGAATTTGTAGCAAAAAAATGAAAACCCTTAAAACTGAAAGCAATCCCCACATATTTGGTATATTCGTGTAGGGAATTTAATTTCTAGCGAATTTCCGAAAACCCTTTCGAAAAATAATCAAAAATGTCCAAAAAGTCGGGAAAATATGGAAATTTAATGAGATTCAATACAAAACATCAGAATTTGTAGCAAAAAAATGAAAACCCTTAAAACTGAAAGCAATCCCCACATATTTGGTATTTCCGTGTAGGGAATTTAATTTCTAGCGAATTACCGAAGACCTTTTCGAAAATATTCAAAATTGCCCAAAAAATCGGGAAAATATGGAAATTTAATGAGATTCAATACAAAACATCAGAATTTGTAGCAAAAACATGAAAACCCTTAAAACTGAAAGCAATCCACACATATTTGGTATATTCGTGTAGGGAATTTAATTTCCTGCAAATTTCCGAAGACCTTTTCGAAAAATATTCAACATTGCCCAAAAAATCGGGAAAATATGAAAATTTAATGAGATTCAATACAAAACATTAGAATTTGTAGCAAAAAAATGAAAACCATTAAAACTGAAAGCAATCCCCACATATTTGGTATTTCCGTGTAGGGAATTTAATTTCTAGCGAATTTCCGAAGACCTTTTCGAAAAATATTCAAAATTGCCTTAAAAATCGGGAAAATATGGAAATTTAATGAGATTCAATATAAAACATTAGATTTTGTAGCAAAACAATGAAAACCCTTAAAACTGAAAGCAATCCCCACATATTTGGTATCACCGTGTAGGGAATTTAATTTGTAGCGTAGGGAAATTTAATTTGTAGGGAATTTAATTTGTAGGGAATTTAATTTCCGAAGCCCTTTTCGAAAAATATTCAAAATTGCCATAAATATCGGGAAAATATGGAAATTTAATGAGATTCAATACAAAACATTAGAATTTGTAGCAAAAAATGAAAACCCTTAAAACCGAAAGCAATCCCCACATATTTGGTATTTCCGTGTAGGGAATTTAATTTCTAGCGCATTTCCGAAGACCTTTTCGAAAAATATTTAAAATTGCCCAAAAAATCAGGAAAAAATGGAACTTTAATGAGGTTTAATACAAAACATCAGAATTTGTAGCAAAAATATGAACACCCTTAAAACTGAAAGCAATCCCCTCATATTTGGTATTTCCGGGTAGGGAATTAATTTCTAGCGCATTTCCGAAGACCTTTTCGAAAAATATTCAAAATTGCACAAAAAATCGGGAAAATATGAAAATTTAATGAGATTCAATACAAAACATTAGAATTTGTGGCAAAAAAATGAAAACCCTTAAAACTGAAAGCAATCCCCACATATTTGGTATTTCCGTGTAGGGAATTTAATTTCTAGCGAATTTCCGAAGACCTTTTCGAAAAATATTCAAATTTGCCTGAAAAATCGGGAAAATATGGAAATTTAATGAGATTCAATACAAAACATCAGAATTTGTATCAAAAAAATGAAAACCCTTAAAACTGAAAGCAATCCCCACATATTTGGTATATCCGTGTAGGGAATTTAATTTCTAGCGCATTTCCGAAGACCTTTTCGAAAAATATTCAAAATTGCCTGAAAAATCGGGAAAATATGGAAATTTAATGAGATTCAATACAAAACATCAGAATTTGTAGCAAAAAAATGAAAACCTTTAAAACTGAAAGATATCCCCACATATTTGGTATTTCGGTGTAGGGAATTTAATTTCTAGCAAATTTCCGAAAACCCTTTCGAAAAATATTAAAAATTGCCTGAAAAATCGGGAAAATATGGAAATTTAATGAGATTCAATACAAAACATCAGAATTTGTAGCAAAAAAATGAAAACCTTTAAAACTGAAAGCTATCCCCACATATTTGGTATTTCCGTGTAGGGAATTTAATTTCTAGCGAATTACCGAAGACATTTTCGAAAAATATTCAAAATATCCCAAAAAATCGGCAAAATATGGAAATTTAATGAGATTCAATACAAAACAATGGAATTTGTAGCAAAAAAATAAAAACCCTTCAAACTGAAAGCAATCCCCACATATTTGGTATCACCGTGTAGGGAATTTAATTTCTAGCGCTTTTCCGAAGACCTTTTCGAAACATATTCAAAATTGCCCAAAAAATCGGGAAAATATGGAAATTTAATGATATTCAATACAAAACATTAGAATTTGTAGCAAAACAATGAAAACCCTTAAAACTGAAAGCAATCCCCATATATTTGGTATCACCGTGTAGGGAATTTAATTTCTAGCGCATTTCCGAAGACCTTTTCGAAACATATTCAAAATTGCCCAAAAAATCGGGAAAATATGGAAATTTAATGATATTCAATACAAAACATTAGAATTTGTAGCAAAACAATGAAAACCCTTAAAACTGAAAGCAATCCCCATATATTTGGTATCACCGTGTAGGGAATTTAATTTCTAGCGCATTTCCGAAGACCTTTTTGAAAAATATTTAAAATTGCCCAAAAAATCGGGAAAATATGGAAATTTAATGATATTCAATACAAAACATTAGAATTTGTAGCAAAAAAATGAAAACCCTTAAAACTGAAAGCAATCCCCACATATTTGGTATTTACGTGTAGGGAATTTAATTTCTATCGAATTTCCCAAGACCTTTTCGAAAAATATTTAAAATTGCCCAAAATATCGGGAAAATATGGAAATTTAATGATATTCAATACAAAACATCAGTATTTGTAGCAAAAAAATGAAAACCCTTAAAACTGAAAGCAATCCCCACATATTTGGTATCACCGTATAGGGAATTTAATTTCTAGCGCATTTCCGAAGACCTTTTCGAAAAATATTCAAAATTGCCCAAAAAATCGGAAAATATGGAAATTTAATGAGATTTTATACAAAACTTCAGAAATTGTAGCAAAAAAATGAAAACCCTTAAAACTGAAAGCAATGCCCACATATTTGGTATTTCCGTGTACGGAATTTAATTTCTAGCGCATTACCGAATACCTTTTCGAAAAATATTCAAAATTGCCCAAAAAATCGGGAAAATATGGAAATTTAATGAGATTCAATACAAAACATCAGAATTTGTAGCAAAAAAATGAAAACCCTTAAAACTGAAAGCAATCCCCACATATTTGGTATCACCGTGTAGGGAATTTAATTTCTAGCGCATTTCCGAAGATCTTTTCGAAAAATATTCAAAATTGCCCAAAATATCGGGAAAATATGGAAATTTAATGATATTCAATACAAAACATCAGTATTTGTAGCAAAAAAATGAAAACCCTTAAAACTGAAAGCAATCCCCACATATTTGGTATCACCGTATAGGGAATTTAATTTCTAGCGCATTTCCGAAGACCTTTTCGAAAAATATTCAAAATTGCCCAAAAAATCGGAAAATATGGAAATTTAATGAGATTTTATACAAAACTTCAGAAATTGTAGCAAAAAAATGAAAACCCTTAAAACTGAAAGCAATGCCCACATATTTGGTATTTCCGTGTACGGAATTTAATTTCTAGCGCATTACCGAATACCTTTTCGAAAAATATTCAAAATTGCCCAAAAAATCGGGAAAATATGGAAATTTAATGAGATTCAATACAAAACATCAGAATTTGTAGCAAAAAAATGAAAACCCTTAAAACTGAAAGCAATCCCCACATATTTGGTATCACCGTGTAAGGAATTTAATTTCTAGCGCATTTCCGAAGATCTTTTCGAAAAATATTCAAAATTGCCCAAAAAATCGGGAAAATATGGAAATTTAATGAGATTCAATACAAAACATCAGAATTTGTAGCAAAAAAATGAAAACCCTTAAAACTGAAAGCAATCCCCACATATTTGGTATCACCGTGTAGGGAATTTAATTTCTAGCGCATTTCCGAAAACCTTTTCGAAAAATATACAAAATTGCCCAAAAAATCGGGAAAATATGGAAATTTAATGAGATTCAATACAAAACATCAGAATTTGTAGCAAAAAAATGAAAACCCTTAAAACTGAAAGCAATCCCCACATATTTGGTATCACCGTGTAGGGAATTTAATTTCTAGCGCATTTCCGAAAACCTTTTCGAAAAATATACAAAATTGCCCAAAAAATCGGGAAAATATGGAAATTTAATGAGATTCAATACAACACATCAGAATTTGTATCAAAAAAATGAAAACCCTTAAAGCTGAAAGCAATCCCCACATATTTGGTATATCCGTGTAGGGAAGTTAATTTCTAGCGAATTTCCGAAGACCTTTTCGAAAAATATTCAAAATTTCCCAAAAAATCGGGAAAAAATGGAAATTTTATGAGATTCAATACAAACCATCAGAATTTGTAGCAAAAAAATGAAAACCCTTAAAACTGAAAGCAATCCCCTCATATTTGGTATCACCGTGTAGGGAATTTAATTTCTAGCGCATTTCCGAAAACCTTTTCGAAAAATATTCAAAAATGGCCAAAAAATCGGGAAAATATGGAAATTTAATGAGATTCAATACAAAACATTAGAATTTGTAGCAAAAAAAATGATAACCCTTAAAACTGAACGCAATCCCCACATATTTGGTATCACCGTGTAAGGAATTTAATTTCTAGCGCATTTCCGAAGACCTTTTCGAAAAATATTCAAAATTGCCCAAAAAATCGGGAAAATATGGAAATTTAATGAGATTCAATACAAAACATCAGAAATTGTAGCAAAAAAATGAAAACCCTTAAAACTGAAAGCAATCCCCACATATTTGGTACCACCGTGTAGGGAATTTAATTTCTAGCGCATTACCGAAGACCTTTTCGAAAAATATTCAAAATTGCCCAAAAAATCAGGGAAATATGGAAATTTAATGAGATTCAATACAAAACATCAGAATTTGTAGCAAAAAAATGAAAACCCTTAAAACTGAAAGCAATCCCCACATATTTGGTATCACCGTGTAGGGAATTTAATTTCTAGCGCATTTCCGAAGACCTTTTCGAAAAATATACAAAATTGCCCAACAAATCGGGAAAATATGGAAATTTAATGAGATTCAATACAAAACATCAGAATTTGTAGCAAAAAAATGAAAACCCTTAAAACTGAAAGCAATCCCCACATATTTGGTATTTCCGTGTAGGGAATTTAATTTCTAGCACATTTCCGAAGACCTTTTCGAAAAATATTTAAAATTGCCCAAAAAATCAGGAAAAAATGGAACTTTAATGAGGTTTAATACAAAACATCAGAATTTGTAGCAAAAATATGAACACCCTTAAAACTGAAAGCAATCCCCTCATATTTGGTATTTCCGTGTAGGGAATTTAATTTCTAGCGCATTTCCGAAGACCTTTTCGAAAAATATTCAAAATTGCCTAAAAAATCGGGAAAATATGGAAATTTAATGAGATTCAATACAAAACATTAGAATTTGTAGCAAAAATTTGAAAACCCTTAAAACTGAAAGCAATCCCCACATATTTGGTATTTCCGTGTAGGGAATTTAATTTCCAGCTAATTTCCGAAGATATTTTCGAAAAATATTCAACATTGCCCAAAAAATCGGGAAAATATGAAAATTTAATGAGATTCAATACAAAACATTAGAATTTGTAGCAAAAAAATGAAAACCCTTAAAACTGAAAGCAATCCCCACATATTTGGTATTTCCGTGTAGGGAATTTAATTTCTAGCGAATTTCCGAAGACCGTTTCGAAAAATATTCAAAATTGCCTGAAAAATCGGGAAAATATGGAAATTTAATGAGATTCAATACAAAACATCAGAATTTGTAGCAAAAAAATGAAAACCCTTAAAACTGAAAGCAATCCCCACATATTTGGTATATTCGTGTAGGGAATTTAATTTCTAGCGAATTACCGAAGACATTTTCGAAAAATATTCAAAATATCCCAAAAAATCGGCAAAATATGGAAATTTAATGAAATTCAATACAAAACATTAGAATTTGTAGCAAAAAAATAAAAACCCTTCAAGCTGAAAGCAATCCCCACATATTTGGTATCACCGTGTAGGGAATTTAATTTCTAGCGCATTTCCGAAGACCTTTCCGAAAAATATTCAAAATTGCCCAAAAAATCGGGAAAATATGGAAATTTAATGATATTCAATACAAAACATTACAATTTGTAGCAAAACAATGAAAACCCTTAAAACTGAAAGCAATCCCCACATATTTGGTATCACCGTGTAGGGAATTTAATTTCTAGCGCATTTCCGAAGACCTTTTCGAAAAATATTCAAAATTGCCCAAAAAATCGGGAAAATATGGAAATTTAATGAGATTCAATACAAAACATCAGAATTTGTAGCAAAAAATGAAAACCCTTAAAACTGAAAGCAATCCCCACATATTTGGTATCACCGTGTAGGGAATTTAATTTCTAGCGAATTTCCGAAGACCTTTTCGAAAAATATTCAAAATTGCCCAAAAAATCGGGAAAATATGGAAATTTAATGAGATTCAATACAAAACATCAGAATTTGTAGCAAAAAATGAAAACCCTTAAAACTGAAAGCAATCCCCACATATTTGGTATCACCGTGTAGGGAATTTAATTTCTAGCGAATTTCCGAAGACCTTTTCGAAAAATATTCAAAATTGCCCAAAAAATCGGGAAAATATTTAAATTTAATGAGATTCAATACAAAACATTAGAATTTGTAGCAAAAAAATGAAAACCCTTAAAACCGAAAGCAATCCACACATATTTGGTATTTCCGTCTAGGGAATTTAATTTCTAGCGCATTTCCGAAGACCTTTTCGAAAAATATTTAAAATTGCCCAAAAAATCAGGAAAAAATGGAACTTTAATGAGATTCAATACAAAACATCAGAATTTGTAGCAAAAAAATGAACACCCTTAAAACTGAAAGCAATCCCCACATATTTGGTATCACCGTGTAGGGAATTTAATTTGTAGCGTAGGGAAATTTAATTTGTAGGGAATTTAATTTGTAGGGAATTAAATTTCCGAAGCCCTTTTCGAAAAATATTCAAAATTGCCAAAAAAATCGGGGATTTAATGAGATTCAATACAAAACATCAGAATTTGTAGCAAAAAAATGAAAACCCTTAAAACTGAAAGCAATCCCCACATATTTGGTATCACCGTGTAGGGAATTTAATTTCTAGCGCATTTCCGAAGACCTTTTCTAAAAATATTCAAAATTGCCCAAAAAATCGGGAAAATATGGAAATTTAATGAGATTCAATACAAAACATTAGAATTTGTAGCAAAAAAATGAAAACCCTTAAAACCGAAAGCAATCCCCACATATTTGGTATTTCCGTGTAGGGAATTTAATTTCTAGCGCATTTCCGAAGACCTTTTCGAAAAATAGTTAAAATTGCCCAAAAAATCAGGAAAAAATGGAACTTTAATGAGATTCAATACAAAACATCAGAATTTGTAGCAAAAAAATGAACACCCTTAAAACTGAAAGCAATCCCCTCATATTTGGTATTTCCGGGTAGGGAATTAATTTCTAGCGCATTTCCGAAGACCTTTTCGAAAAATATTCAAAATTGCACAAAAAATCGGGAAAATATGAAAATTTAATGAGATTCAATACAATACATTAGAATTTGTGGCAAAAAAATGAAAACCCTTAAAACTGAAAGCAATCCCAACATATTTGGTATTTCCGTGTAGGGAATTTAATTTCTAGCGCATTTCCGAAGACCTTTTCGAAAAATATTCAAAATTGCCTGAAAAATCGGGAAAATATGGAAATTTAATGAGATTCAATACAAAACATCAGAATTTGTAGCAAAAAAATGAAAACCTTTAAAACTGAAAGATATCCCCACATATTTGGTATTTCGAAGTAGGGAATTTAAATTCTAGCAAATTTCCGAAAACCCTTTCGAAAAATATTAAAAATTGCCTGAAAAATCGGGAAAATATGGAAATTTAATGAGATTCAATACAAAACATCAGAATTTGTAGCAAAAAAATGAAAACCTTTAAAACTGAAAGCTATCCCCACATATTTGGTATTTCCGTGTAGCGAATTTAATTTCTAGCGAATTACCGAAGACATTTTCGAAAAATATTCAAAATATCCCAAAAAATCGGCAAAATATGGAAATATAATGAGATTCAATACAAAACAATGGAATTTGTAGCAAAAAAATAAAAACCCTTCAAACTGAAAGCAATCCCCACATATTTGGTATTTCCGTGTAGGGAATTTAATTTCTAGCGCATTTCCGAAGACCTTTTCGAAACATATTCAAAATTGCCCAAAAAATCGGGAAAATATGGAAATTTAATGATATTCAATACAAAACATTAGAATTTGTAGCAAAACAATGAAAACCCTTAAAACTGAAAGCAATCCCCATATATTTGGTATCACCGTGTAGGGAATTTAATTTCTAGCGCATTTCCGAAGACCTTTTTGAAAAATATTCAAAATTGCCCAAAAAATCGGGAAAATATGGAAATTTAATGAGATTCAATACAAAACATCAGAATTTGTAGCAAAAAAAATGAAAACCCTTAAAACTGAAAGCAATCCCCACATATTTGGTATTTACGTGTAGGGAATTTAATTTCTAGCGAATTTCCCAAGACCTTTTCGAAAAATATTCAAAATGGCCCAAAATATCGGGAAAATATGGAAATTTAATGAGATTCAATACAAAACATCAGAATTTGTAGCAAAGAAATGAAAACGCTTAAAACTGAAAGCCATCCCCACATATTTGGTATCACCGTGTAGGGAATTTAATTTCTAGCGAATTGCCAAAGACATTTTCGAAAAATATTCAAAATATCCCAAAAAAATCGGCAAAATATGGAAATTTAATGAGATTCAATACAAAACATTAGAATTTGTAGCAAAAAAATAAAAACCCTCAAACTGAAAGCAATCCCCACATATTTGGTATCACCGTGTAGGAAATTTAATTTCTAGCGCATTTCCGAAGACCTTTTCGAAACATATTCAAAATTGCCCAAAAAATCGGGAAAATATGGAAATTTAATGATATTCAATACAAAACATTAGAATTTGTAGCAAAACAATGAAAACCCTTAAAACTGAAAGCAATCCCCACATATTTGGTATCACCGTGTAGAGAATTTAATTTCTAGCGCATTTCCGAAGACTTTTCGAAAAATATTCAAAATTGCCCAAAAAATCGGGAAAATATGGAAATTTAATGATATTCAATACAAAACATTAGAATTTGTAGCAAAAAAATGAAAACCCTTAAAACTGAAAGCAATCCCCACATATTTGGTATTTACGTGTAGGGAATTTAATTTCTATCGAATTTCCCAAGACCTTTTCGAAAAATATTTAAAATTGCCCAAAATATCGGGAAAATATGGAAATTTAATGAGATTTAATACAAAACATCAGAATTTGTAGCAAAAAAATGAAAACCCTTAAAACTGAAAGCAATCCCCACATATTTGGTATCACCGTGTAGGGAATTGAATTTCTAGCGCATTTCCGCTAGACAATTCACTGTCCAACTCCTTGGAATTCTTCCTAAGACATGTTAGAACGTTTATTGGAATTAAAAGATTTCTGTGATCAAGTGGTGACGACCACTTATCCATTTTTAAAACTTTTGGAAGGAGAATGGAAGTTTGTTGAAGAGTTAATTGCAGTTTTTAAACCATTAAAAATTGCTACACTAAAGCTACAAAGTGAGCAATTACTCCTTGGTGATTTTTATGGAGTATGGCTAGAGATACAATTAGAAATTTCAAAAATTAATACACTTCTCAGTCAAGAAGTACAGAAAGCAGTTAAATGCAGAGAAATAAATTTTCTTGAGAAAGATTACATTCTAGCTGCTTTGTATTTAGACCCGCGCTATAAATTATTGTTGACAGCACTTCAAAACGATACTGCACGTGCATTTCTAGTTAAAGTGGGCCAATTTTATTTAAAAACATTTACTCCAATAATAGGATCAGAAAGTGTTTTGAGCCAGCCAAACACTGAGAGTGCTAATGGTGTATCTGAATTGGATAAGTTTCTCGCAGAAAAAGAAATGGAAATAAATTACAACTTAAATTACATCAATCACGAAAGTGAACATAAAATGGCGAAACTTAATTTACAAATAAATACTTTTACACCTTCTCGGGAACCATGCAGCACAGATGTTTTACATTATTGGAAAATAAGAAGTACTTCTACTCCCGAATTGGCAGAACTTACAAAAATTATACTGGCTGTGCCAGCAACACAAGTTAGTGTCGAACGAATCTTTTCATCTTTAAAAATGATTGTAAGTGAAAGAAGAACTAATTTAAATGAAAAAAATGTGGAAAACATTTTGATGTGCAAATTAAATAATAATCTTTAATATTATAAAATACAGTATTTCATTTTATATTGTTTTTTCTTTTAATTTTATTTTGTTATAAATGACCTGATACACTGATAGTATCATTTTTATTTTGTTATGTTTTTATTTTACTTTTAGTTTCACAATAAAACTGATTTTTTAATAATATTAAATGTACACTATGTTTTTTATTAATGTTTTTTTTTAGTAAAATAATATTTTTTGTTATATTTTTTTATAAACATAACAAAGAAAACCGGGTTTGAACCGGGTTTTAAACCGAAACGTAACCGGAATGATAAGAATATTTAAAACCGGTGTTGAACCGAACCTAAAAAAAAATAAGGAACGTAACCGTAAACCGGAACGTAAAAAATTTCAGTTTGACTCTCTGCTTGTAATTGTGACAGAAATTTTCTAATTGTTCTTAACAGATTTTATAAACGTGACTGGAATAAAAAATTTTTATCATTTCTACCGAATAAAAGAGTAATTGAAAATAATGTATAGCAGTCGCCAACATTAATTTACAGTTTATGTGATGATGACTAAACTGATAAACTAAAAATGGTATTTATGTAAGATTGTTTTCATCAACGATCAACCAGGCAGTTATTTTGACGAACGCATATTAAAGGTTTTTAAAATAAAATACAAAAAAGTAAGTAAAATTGTATTACCTACAATCATTGATAACTTAAAAGTTAGTTATAACTTGTAAGTTATCAATACTTGCATACAAGTGAATTTCGGTAAAACTTGATTGTAGTCAAGAGTAATACTATAGCAAAACCGATTAGGTGAATAAAAAAACCCAGTTTCTAGGTGAACTTTAACATTGAAATATGTATTTAATTACAAAAGAAATTAATTAAATAAAAATCATTAAAAGTTATTGAAATTCAATGAAATTCTTTAAAATTAATTAAATATTTTTCAAGAATTTGATTCAATTTACTTTTCATTTTTATATTTTTAATAAAAGTCATTAAATTACCAGAAAAATTACTAGAAAATATTTTATCATCAACAACAAAATACCATTAAATATTAACACAATTGCTAAAGAGAAACAAGGCGACATTTTCTTACCTAGAATTCACTAAACTATGCGTACAATACCAAAGTGACTATAGACCAGACCATTGTAATAGGTGACGCGACATATAACAGTGTAGATTCAAATAAATAAATATTAGGCATATAATTTTTTTCACTACATATTTTGAATTTTAATAAGAAAATTCACTGCACGCTTTTGCTAATGCATTTAGATGACTTAATATTTTTTTAAAAAAAATTAAAAACATTTTTCCTGATTACTTACTACTTACTACAATATCTGATAATAGAATTGCGAGAATACATAGTACTAAAGTGAATTATTTCGGTCAATGGTTAATTAACAATTCGTCCGCCATATACTAAAGTAAATTAATTATTTTAATTTACAAATTTTTAAAATTTTTTATAAATATTCACAAGTATTTAAAATTTTATTTCAAATGTGAGAATTATTTGAAAAATTTAATGCATACCATGTTATTTTATGTAGGTTAATGAATTTTTGTTATTTTTTAAATAAATTTTAAAACAAATATTTTTTTTGTCACAAATAAATTATTTATTAGATTTTTGGTTAAATAATTGAGATTTTATTGTTGTTTTATGTACCACCTGTGTCTACTTTAAAATTTTTAAATCGTCTAACACAAAAAAAAAAAAATGAACAATCCAATAGAAAAATGTCACAAAACTTTCTAACATTGAAATTTTGTTTAAAAATTAAATTGACAAAAGAGCAACAAAAAGATTATTTTAGTCCTGTTCTAGGTTTCAAGGATACAAAAAATTCGAAATACAAAAAATTCGAAATACAAAAAATTCATTGAAAATATTTTTTTTGTAAAGAAAATGTTTTTTTTTTAAAAGAATTTAAAATTACAATTTTAGGTAGAATTAAAAGGACATTTGAGAAATGTTGAATTGTGGTTTAAAAATATTTTCTCACGAATTTTTAACAAAAAATTTATTTTAGAATTTCTTGAGGGTTTTTTAGAATAAAATTGTCATTGCTGCTCAGAAATTTAGAGAATCGATATTTACAATACATTATTCAAGGTTATAATCCAAAAGTAATATGTAATTAAATGATTCGAAAATTTGCTTTGATTTCAAAATCAACAATAATTTTGCAAATTTTACTAAAATGAATTTATAGGAATTTTAGTATACTACGGTTGTAAACAGGAATAATACTTCACTTGCTGGACAAAATAAGTCCTTGAGATCATTTGCTGAACTAGAAATAGTTACCTAGTCAAAACTGGTAAGAAAACTCTATTATCAGCAAAATGAGTATTCAAAATTCTATTAGTAAGATAAATATGCCAAGTAAAATGAAATGGCAAATAAAAGGATATATTCCGAAATCAAAACTAATTGTATAATAAAACAACCTAATAATGACCATACTTCAATATTATTGCACATGACTTTTAAATTTAACCAGAAAATAAGTATTAATATAAATTTTTATAAAAATTAATTTTTTCATTTTATTTTTTATTTATTTTTAACAAATCCGTAAATAATTTTACCCTCTCAACCGGTTTATATTTACGAAAAAAATAAAAAAAATCCTTAAATTTTTACCCCTTTAAATTATATTAATTCTTATTATAAAATCGTAAATCGACAATTCCACCTGAATCTTAAAAATCAGCATTCACTAAAACAGGTGAAATTATATTCTATTTTTTTTTAGTATTATTTTCACGTATTTTTTTTTTTTGTTTTTATAAAACCACTGGTCATTTTTAAAGCTGCACAAGTTCTTAAGTCAAAAAATTGAAAAATCAAAAATGAATAACAAACCCTAAGAGGATCAGGTGTAACGATTTTAAAATTTATTTTGGTTGTTGTTAATAAAATAAAATATTTTAAAATTGATAAAATATCTTGATTCCTTTTTGCTGGTTCGAATAATTTTTTTTTTTGGCATAAAAAACTCTGATCTAAAAATTTATTGATAGTTGAATTTTGTGTTGGTGTAGCTTTGAGTACAGGTGTAATTTTAAGAATTTTTTTGATTGAAAAAAAACACTACCATTAAGATTAATATAAATATTTGAAAGGAAAAAAACCAATTTATAATTTAAAAATGATGTATATGGCAGGACGATAGATTAGAGTATTGGAAAATATTGAAATTAAAGGATGTTTTTGTTATATATATTATTTTTATCAAATAAAAATTTATGATAATTATCTATGAAAATTTATGAAACCATAAAAAATAAACACCAACAACGGTAGAAAATATTGATATAAATGGCTTTAGGAGCATTATTACGGTTGCCCCTGTAATTGATGAGATATTGAAACTACCCAGTTAAAGCAAAAGCTTTGTACGAGAATTATGGAAAGGTTTCAGAAGAGAACAAGAAAAAAAAGACCTTTGAAGCATTGACAAATCAGTAATCATTATATGTCAGCGAAAATTGTTTAGTAAACATGAAGCATACACAAATTACAAGTATTCTTAAATCGAGTTCTATGAATAATATAGAGAATTTATTAGTTAATAGGAAGAACGTTTTCCAAATCCAAATTAGAAGGTTAAGAATCTGACCTCAAGTCGACCCTTCATGCAGAATGAAAAGCTTGGAGATCTAAGATTGCATGAAGAACGAAAAGGTACCAAAAAATCAACTTAAAAACGAGTAAGAGGAAAAGTTTTGAGAAAAAAACGTATCGCCCTAAAGTTAAAAAAATGACAACACAACTAAAATACGTCTTTTTTTTCTGTTTTAGTTTTTAATAAAATAAAATAAGGTAGAAAAAGGATATTTTATTTTAAACGGACAATTTGAATTTAACCGAAATTACAATATGGTCAAATATCAAGCTAATATTAACTAGTAAATTAAATAATTTCCATTTTGATTATACAACCTGTTTCCATAAAATGTTTTAAAATAAAAAAAAAATATTAAAATTACAGGAAAAGAACGATTATTAGCCTTTAAAAAAGGAAGTTTTCTTAAAGCGAAAATAAATAAACGATGATAGAAAAACCAATCATTATCGAAAATTGGTTTATGAATTAGTGACTTTTATGCACTTAAATTTCTCTTTTTTTGTTTGTTTTTAAATAAAATATTGTTGTATGTGTCTCAAAAATAAAGAAATTATTTCAACACATGTCATAACATTCGGAAGGATATTGAATATTTTTTGAAGAAAATCCTCTTTGCGTTATTAGGTAAAATAATTATAATTTCGTAAAATTTTGTTAAAATTTTTTTTGAAAAAACAAATATATTTTCATGAAAATATATAAATTATTTGTGAAAGGATATTGTTAGTTGATTCAACTAGCGTTAAATTATTGGTTTCTATATATTCACAAAACAAAAAAAATAATGTCCAGTAAAAGGATATGAATTGAAAACAGGATATATCCAGTTAAATTAATTATACAAGACATAAAAATTATTTATTTTTTTATGTATAAGACGTAGACGCATAAATAATCCTTGTAAAACTATTCACTAGCACATATCACCTGTTCTTTGGTAAACAAAAATACGTACTTCGTTTTTTTTTGGATTTTTAATCGAAAAATGTCACAGTAAAAGTATTTTTATCGTGTTCTGGTTTTTTTTTGTGAATACATATTTATTTGGAAAATATTATTTCGACAGATTCTCATGTACATTTATTTTTCTTTTCTCTTTTTTTTTTGGAAATCACCTAAATACGCTCAAAATTAATTTATACCTGATTTTTATGAAAACGTAATAAAAAAAGAAGAGTACAAAAAACAAAAAAAACAAAGAGGCTGAAAGGTGCTGATGATATTTTTATAAAATAATGGTTCCATTAAAAATATACAATAAAGTTGCAAGGTGTTTCACATAATTCATAATAAAACTTTTTAAAATTTGTGCAGATGCATTATACAAGTTTTAGTGTTTTAATGTATCAGGATATTTTTAACTTTGTTTCTTAAATAATTTAGTAGAACTTTTTTTACAATGTAAATACATTTTTTTTGGGTTATACAAATTGTAGATATTGTGCAGAATTTGAATTAATATTTACAAAACAAAAATCATCAAAATTTCTCACGATCCGCCGTATTTGATTTTTAACTTAATTTAGTGATTGATATCTAGTCATTTTAAATTAGATTTCCACACATTGTATATAAAGGTTAAAAGGGGCAGGTTTCTTACTTAATCAATTGATTTGCATTTATGATAAATAAGAATTATGAAAATGAGATTAGATTAAGTAAGGACATAATGCAAATTTTAGCTATCGATTTCCCAATGAAAAGTATTTTTTGACTAGAGAGAAATATGACGAGAACCAGATGTGTTATTGTCACTAAACAGATAAGTTGGAAGGTCACTTGGAAAATATATCGATGAGATCAGCTCTCTAAAGTTTTTCCAAAATGTGAGTTGGAAAATATGTTGATGAGATCAGTTCTCTAAAAGATTTCAAAAAATTTTGATGTATATTTGAATTAGTATTACTATTCGGGAATAATTGGTTTAAGTTTGTGTCAAAATAGCTTGTATACGTTTGGTACAATAGGGAACTAACTAAAGAACAAATCAATAACTAAAACATATTATACGGCATCTTAGAGCTGACTCTTATGTCACCAACATCATTGCTGTCGCTTCACAGTATTTGAATAAAAATAATAATTGAAATACAATAATAATTGAAATATAATAATTTGCCAACTTTATTTACATTTCAATTTTATTTGGCACAAAAATTGAAATGTAAATAAAGTTGGCAAAGCTAAGTAAGGAAACTTTCCTTAAAATTGTGTAATATTAATATTAATATACCTCATTAAAAATAATAGGAGTTCTATTTCCACATATCAGTCAATGTAATAGTACTCCAACTTCAATAAGTATTTAAATTCTTTCCCAAATTAAAAGTATTTTTCTTCAAGATATTTTATCAATTTCATATTTTTACTATTTCTCAATCTTCTAGTGATTTACTTCCGAATCTTCTTCCGATCACCTGGACCAATAATGATTTACCCTAATACTCACGTGTTCAAAATTATATTTACTTAAACTAAATTCAACAAAGCAAAATTAAAAAAATAAGGATGTTGTTTTGCCGCGCAAAATTTATTAAGTTTTTATTATTTTTTGCATTTTGCAGATGTTATTTTACAAACGTTTTTAGCGTATTTTTTCATTCATAACTTTTTTCTTGTTGCTTTTCGAAGGACATAAACAGGATGCAAGTGCGCAAAATATTGAGTGGATTTCTTGTTGCGCGCTTTTATTTATTAATATCTTTAGGGAAAAAAAGATTATCACTGTTCAACGAAAACGCCTTTTTATACGGCGGTAGAGAACATTTAACGTATTTAACAATTAAATAGGAAGCAAGGTGCTAAGTTAAAAACCCTTATATTTGTTATTGATGTAAAAAGGATCTGAACTTAAATATTCAGAATGCGCGAGAGTTCATATTTTATGGGAACTTGTTTATTATTCACGCAGGTTGAAAATAAAATCAAGCTGAATAACTAAATTTAAAAAAAAATTCATTCATCAATTTGTGAGCAAAATTTATTTTGAACTCTTCACTATAATATTCGTGATCGTAATTGTTTTTGTTTCTCAGAAAAATATTGTGTGCATAAAATACACACATATACACTGGATTAAAAAGCGGAAGGAAGGAAGTTATGCAATCTGCGCTTCATAAATATAACTTGTGTTTTTTTTCGTTTATTAAATGTTGAAGGTGGAAGTTAAGGAAGTTTTTGCGAGTTTATTTAGTAGATTTTATTTATGTTTTTGTGAATCTTAAGACTTTATTTATGTTTTTGTGAATCTTAAAAGATATCGATAACGTTTTTTTTTTTAGGCAAAAGAAATGTTGTGATTAGGTAAATTTCATATTGTTCTATATCTATATCATTTTCAAGCTATTTAAAAATTCGGAAATCAAAGGGTTTTTATATAATCCGATCTAATTTGTTATTTTCGATTGACGAAGAACGTAAAAGCTGGTACTGAGAAGTATAAATTTTCAACAAACCGAGCTTCGTATCCAAAATGCCAGTGGATATTTAAAGAACTTAATACATAGGATGTTTTAATTGGCTGAACGCTGCAGAAAAGTTCATGCGTCGTTAAACACCTATTATTCAAAGAAATGAAATCAGAATCAGAAAAGTTCTATGCCATAACTGTTTAATGAAAGGAGAAGCCACGTATTTTATCAAAAACTCGATAAACATTAGTCTCAATTCAAGAACTAATTTTTGTGTTACAGCTGACTGTAACTTGCTAAACGTTTTAATTTAAAAAAAATACTTTTCTAAATGAGCGTTTATCAGTATTATCTTTAAAAAGTTACTCCAACTCTCGGTAGTTTATAGCCGGATCCCGGTCTATACACCATCTCAAGAAAATCATTAATAACATCATAAACTGTACCTCAGCATTAATAAATGCGTTATCATTTTCATCACTCCAATCGGTTACAAAAAAATATTAAAATCTTATAATTGTACTAATCTGCATTAAAATAATCACTTAAAAAATTTAGAAAAAATCCCTTATCATAAAATTGCAGCCAATTCCTTTTTTACATATCTTGTAATATATAATCATTTAAATCCTTACTATATAATTATTTTTTTACGTATTCAATAATAAACCCATAATTTAATAGATTATAATGCCAATTTGAAAATTCAATATCTTTTTCAATAATAAAATTAAGTATTAAGGAGGAGGATACAACTACTTATAGAATAAATGCATTTTAAGTAAAAAAAGGATGTTCATCTTCTATATATATAATCTTACAAATAAAACAGGAAAAGAATAAATTTATATAAAAGAAGGATATTGCCAATTGAACTACTTTTTTTCTTTAAATTCCTTTCATATAGATAAATCTTTCAAAGGGGTGCGTGGCATAGAATAAACTTAACTAACTAAGTGAAATTTAATTTAATTTTATTTCATATTAAATTACAAAGTAAGTTGTCTTAAATGTTAAATCCTTGGAAAATGTTGTTCAAATTCTTGGAAAATATTATAATAATAATACACCATTGTACAACAAAATAAATTGAAATTTACTGAGTAATAATTGCCAATGGAAGGTGTTAAACTATAATTTATAATTGTCATTTTGTGTAAACATACTGACAATAAAATATTGTTTAAAAAGGGGTGCAGTAGCAAAAATTATCATAAGTGGTAACCCTACTTGCAAAAAAATAAAATAAAAATTCTCATTTATTAATTAAATGACTATTTATTTTTGTGTCTGGTCTGACCAATTTTACCAACAAATAACACCCAAAACCAATTTTCTTTTGTAGTACATTGTGTCCCAACTATATTCGCAGTAGTCATAATAAATGTCAATTATCCTTTTGCTGGCATTGTTGTATAAGTATATTTCTTTTATGAGGGTGTATTGTATTGCGAAAATTTATGAAAATATTTACACAATATTAAATGTGCAAATGACACCATTTTTTTTTAATGTTTTAAAGGGTTTGGTTTTGTATAAATGCTTAATTGAATTATCAATTTTAGTTAGAAGGTTTTGTGGAGATGGTTTTGTGTTAATTTTGCACAACAACACCCGGTGCAAACATACTATTATGCCAGAAACATGAAATTTTAAAAATACGGAAAAAAGGATTCAATTATAATAAGAAGATATAAAAAAAAAATAATTATGATGAGTAGCAGATGTATACTAAAGATTAACTAGATTTTTCTTGTTGTTTAGAGTTTCTGGGAAAAATTAAAGAAGCTAATTTAAACTGTTGCTTCTTTATTTTATTTATCAATTTTTCATAAATAATTTTTTTACATAGAAAATTTATGTTTGAAACCTTTCTTTTCCATGAATAAAAAAGGAAATCACATAAAACATATATGTATATTGTCATATTATTTCAGGATATGAAATTTATAAAATAAATTGAAAACGTGTTGAAAGGATATCAATATCTTTGATTTCCTGGGTAACCCTTTAACAAAATGCTAACGAAAATATTTAACAATAAAAACCGCATAAAAAATTATTTTTCTATTCATATGTCATAGAAACACATAGTGAAACCTAAAAAAAAAAGGATAAAAGGTGGCATGCTAAAAACAAAATAACAAAAAAGAATCTATTATCCTTGGAAACCAACTGTTGCATGTTTAGAAAATCTATATTTAAAATTTCAATATAATTTTACAAATATCTTTTTTTTTTAATATGCAAACCAATGAAAAGGACGAAAAAATCACAAGGTGCATTAATAGAAAAAAAAAGAAATACGATTTAAAAATATTCTATATAAATAAATATTATTTTATTTCATGATTGTCCTTCTTTTTCTACGAGCAGATGAACATTGTTTATAAAAAAAATAAGGATACTAACTAATACACACAGACTTCAATAACATATCTCCTATATATCTAATATACAATTTCAGGATAATTAAATGAAATTTAAAAAAGGATTCCTTATAAAACAACATAAAAAACGATCTGACCGTAACCACATGTAAAAAAAAAATTATAAAAAGTCCTGATGGCTTTTTGAATTTAAAATCAAAGGATTGCATATGTTCCTTTTAAGGATCACTGTAGCGTTAATGACTTCTTTATTTTGACTTTATCACGATATTTCGTTATTATTGGTAATTTTAATTTTATACCAAAAAAAAAAAAAATTGGAAGGATTTTAAAATACGAAAATAAAAAATTTAATTCATCTGCTTGTTTCAACATTTTTCTTGTCAAGAATTACTGAAACGTAGTAGGATTCGCTAACACTAAGAAAGAGAATTATTAAGAACACCTGGCAAGATAATTGAAAATTGATTTCTTTTTTGTTTCTCTTGCGGAAAACTTTTGTAAAATCCTGAAATATTATGTTTTTTTCTTGTAATTTGATTATTTATGAGCCAAAAGGTTTGTAGAGCAAAAGTAGTGGCAATGCTTCTATTGCAATCGATATTATAATTCAATTAATTTATTAACAATGATATTACTTTTTTAAATTTTTAATTACCATAATATTGTGATTAATTATTTCATTCAGAATTCCGAAAATGAATTAATTCAAAAATACTCGATTGAAAATCTGAAGTATATCAATAATTTAAATACTTTTAAAAGTATTTTAAATATGAAGTTTATTAATAATTTAAATACTTTTAAAAGTCTTTCTTGTCTTCTTCGACATGAAGTATTGTAAATTTGAGTAGAAATTGGTTATTTTTATGATTAATTTTGGTAGTCGGTTATTATAATTTTTGTGTCCTTTTAAGTGCTGGGGAAATATAAATTACTGATTCTACTTTAATTTCATTTTTGAGCCTCTAAACTGTACCATAATGTTTGTAATAAGTAAGTCGGCAAATATAAATATTTTTTTTTTCATTCCAAACTTTACCTTATTTGAACCATGAAATCATTAGACTCTATCGAAATTGTATTCAATAATATTATTGCACTGTCCAATAACAGATATTCATTGCTTTAATTTCTCTATTTCGAAATATATAAAAAAAATATCTATTTGAAATCTTAAAACAAGTTCATATAGTATGTACAAGAGGGTCAAATTCTGTGGTAATAAATATGAATTAATAGAAAAAGTCATCATAATTTTAATTTCGAAAAAAAAAATATACATATAATTTTTAAATGTCCATATTTCCCCCTCATCTTTTCATTATCATATATACCTGTAATTGTTGTAAATCTTTAGCATAAAACTGAAAGAATAAAAAAAAAAAACTATAAAAATACAAAAATTAAGTTTTATTCTTCAGTTTTTTTCTTCTTCTTTTTCTACTTTAATGTTAATTATTGTTTTACGCGCTGGTGATTTACTCATTGTTTTGTGAAGGATAAATAAATTTCTTTAGTTTATATATGCCTGTTAAAAATATTAAGCGAAAAAGAAGAATACTGATTTTCAGTTTATGTTTTTTTTGCTGGTAAACATATGCTGGAACTGGAAGATATAAAAAATATAATTCTTTTGAAAAAATGTAATGATAAATTCCAATAAAATTGGTCAACAATACTTTTACCATCTGTAAACCTACAAACAAAATTCCATGTCAATCACAAATAAATCGTTTTATTTTTAAATTAAAAAAATTATATTTAAAAGTATCTCAACAGGTGGACTTTAATTATTTTAAGGTTATGTTGAAATTAATTTTTTTTGTTGGCTTAGAAGTACTAAAATTACTAGAAAAATAGGAATTAATTTTGAACATGTCTAGTTCTTTTTACAGTATTCAATTTATTTTGAGGATTTTTTAGTGTTTCGAAATATAAAACTGTAATTGTAGTTAAAAAATTTCTAACTAAATTGGACGAATTAGTTCCTCTTACAAAATCTTAAGTCTGACACTTTATTCATCAACCAAATGGCAAATTACAAAAATTCTCTTATTTTTTTTCTCCCCAATATTTTGTAAAACTAAAATTAAAGAAAATATTTAATCATTTTTTCAGTAAAATAGTAAAATGATAAAAATAAAAACAACAAAAATCGCGAGACTTTGAAATGCAAATTATATTAAGACTCTCTAAATGTAATAGACTGTGACGTGTTGTTGGCCGGCAGTCAAAAGTCTGTAGTTTTTCTTCTTTTTTTTTCATATATAAAATTTTATTTAATTTTATGGCATTCTACTTGAATGTAGACCCTCGTGGTTATGGTAAAATATTTAACATAATGATTATGACTATAAAGTACAACACAATTTTAAGTTAAACTTTTTTTTTGTTGCGGGTGGCAAAAGTTAATGATATTATTTTCAACAGAAAAGTTTTGCTACAAAAAAAAATCGAATATTGCTTTTGGCAAGGTTTTCTCATTCATTTTTAAATTTAATTTTCTGTAAATTGGATTTTTATTGTTTTACAATGTTTATTAAAGTAAAGCTACTTAATTTCAGAATGAAAATTACCGACATTTCCTTTTATTGTTTTCACTATATTATTTCTGCGATTCAAAAGCAGAAGAATATAAGCAAAACGAAAAAAAAATTTCCATTATTCGACGAAATTGTGAATGAAATAATATTTTACTTTATTAAGTCGTTTCTTAGTAACAAAAGATTTCTTATTTTAGGATTCTGCAGTCTGACAGTCTGATGGTCCATTCGTAAGCTTGATCAAATTATTAGTTATCTATGATAGTAAATGTGTACACAAATTATTGCTACACCAGCTTGAGTTATTGCTACATCAGAAGATTTAATAATTTGGATGCAGATAGAGAACGTTCGGTAGTTGAGCTAGGGCTTCCCTTAGAGGCTCTCTTAGTATTATATTGCAATTTGGACCAACTAATTTTATATGGATTACGAACCATAAATATCTTTATCATGAAGAAACTTTAATTGCAACAAGCTATTGGCTTAATTAGCGCGACATTTGGTGTTATTTTATTAATGTAATGTTATGTAAATGTAATTTTATTACTGCTACGCATTTAAACTTAGTCTTCAACTAAACGTACTCGTTTCACGATTAATTGCAATTTAACTTAGTAAATATTCCACAAAACGGATAATAATAATAGATTGGGAAAATACATATGGTTTCATCAATAAAATTTATTGAATTTTTGAAAGAACAACCAAATCAAGAAAAAGTATTAATGAATGCTATCGAAACTTGTCAAAAATAGACTTTACTTTGTCAAAAACTAATTTTATATTGTCAAAAAAGAACGTTTACATTGTAAAAAATAAGGATTGTAAAATTACACTCTAACAATTTGGAAGGAAAGGTAGAATGGATAATTAGGTCACCGCATAATATTAATCACTGCATCGTATTAATTATATTAATCATTAATTTGTTATTTAATATGAATTTGAGATATTTCTTTTACACCATGTTCTGTCAATATTCAAGGAAGCCTATTAGTTTAAAACTACTGTACAGTAATTTCGATACGCTTCATGTTTATAATATTGCAATTATTCGAAATTTAATTTATTTTTTCTTGAATGTTCCAGCTTACAGGTCATACTTATTAGGGCACAATATAAAACGATCTCTTAGAAATTTAATTTTAAAATATTGAGCGTTTAATATCAGCGCAAACGATTACATTCGATTTGTAATTGAAATTGTAATTTAAATGACATTACAGAAAACTAGAGTGAAAATTATATTTTTTTTTTAACCAGATGTTAAACAAGCTTCACCAGACTTAATTTTTACTAACTGTACCATATGGCAATAGTATTGGAAATTATAATTTTATCTATTTTTCCTAAACAAAACAAAAAACTATTTTAGTATCCCCTAAAATAAAACTAAATAAAAAATTCGAAATGTCAAATTCTATAAATTTATTTCAATATTGCAATTATAAAAAAAAACCATACATTCATCATTTTTTTAAAGGATCATTTATTCATTTAAATGAAATTCATAAATTCTGTTGAAGCATGTCCTATTTTAGATTTTTTTTTTGTCTATTTTCGTTTTTTTTTAAGTAGACTTTTATTAATTTCCTTTAGTATTTCTACAATTAGAAAAAAAAAATACCAAATCTTAAGAAAATGTGCACTCATTTTTTTAAATTTTTTAGAAACTAAATACCCGAAAAAAAACGTACTAAGGTAAAAGGGTTTAAGTAAAAAAAAAATAATAGAAAGGATGTTCATGTTCAATTTAATGGAAGAAGAAGATAAAAAAAACGAACTTTCTAAAGAAAATTAGACATCATGTTTTCCTTTTGAGTTTGAAGTTAAACCACGCACATCTGTCTTGTAATTTGTTTAAAAAAAAATTAGAAGGATTAGAATTTTTTTAGTAGTTTTTTTGTAGTAAAAAAATATAACGAAATTAGAAAAAAAAATATAGACATTTGTACTTAACCAGTTGTTGAATTTATGTTACAAAGTTCGTTGTTTTTTAACTTATCAAATAAAAAAAGTCAAAGAATAGATCGAAAGATGTTCGAAACATCGTATTTTTTTTCATTAAATGAAAACATTTTTCTTAATAAAATATGTTTGTTTTTTGATATACCACTAGGTCACAAGGCTAAACGCAGCTGAGTTTCCAACGGATTATAAGTTAAGTTTAAGGAAAGGTGATAGAATTATGCTGATGACTGAAAACATAAATTCATCTTTATACTAATTTAATTTAAGAATCTCTGATTAAGCTGGTACTGTTCAAAACTGTATACCTGTTTCAGTGACCTCCATTATTACTTTGTAAGCAACCGTAGAACTAATTAAATTCAATTTTAATTGAAAAATTATAATTGACTTTTTATGTTTTAAATTCAAGCTTACACGAATTTCGTTTAGACTCTTTAATATTTCCAAAAACTGAATTATCTTATCAGTGACTCTTTATATTGGTCCTATAAATATTAATACTTTTTGATTAACATTTATGATAATTCGTCATTTAGACTGCAAAATTTATTCATAATTTAATAAGAAAAGTCTTCATAAATTTACTCTGAGAAATTTTTGTAAATTGAATTTTTTTTTACTTAAATTTGTCATACCTTCAGCGCAAAAGAACATAAAAATCGTCATGCATTCCAAGTTTTATATACTTACTCCAGTGTTATATTTAAGTAAATTCCTAATATTTTGTTTTCACAAAATAACGGTAATAAATAAAATTACCCAAAAGTTGAAAATAAAAACATTGAATTTAATCACAGACGACAATCTTACAAACTAAAAAATAAAGTCGAATGCGTTTCGTGACATTATTTTTAGTATATATAAAAAAAAATTGTCCACACGACTACATCAATTTTTAACCAACAATGTTTCCTTAACATCTGACGGAGACCTAAATTTATTCCCAAAATTTAGTTGACCTGTAAAAATGACTAAATAATTATACATTATTTTTGGGAGGACTTTTATTGTGCAAAAATAACTCATTAAAATTTCATAACCGTGCAAATTACAAACATGCATTAAAAAGTTTCGGAAGGGTAAAACAGGACGTTAGTACTGATAAAAATTAATAACATGATGTATTGAAGAAGGTAAATTTTTTTTTTCTTATTAATTTGTGGTCATTAGTTTCGTCTTGAGGAAATGTAATAACATTTCGTGCAAAATTTACTGATTAGATTATCAATGATTGATAAAAAAAGCATTCAAAAATATTGTAATATCTTTTAAAAAAAATACTTAATTATTATTGGATTATGCTTACAAACTGAATATTTCATGAAAAAGGCAGTTATTAGAATTAAGAAATATGTTTTTTTTGGGGTAGAAATGAATTTTCTTAATTAATTTTAAAAATTAAGGAAAGAAAGGCAGCTGCAACTTCATAATTGAGTAGATTGTTAATAATAGTACACAATATTAAGTGTTTTTATTTTGGGATTGATTATTAAACTATTATACAGTCACACTTTGATGAGCTTTATATAATTAAGAATCCTTAGATCTTCAAGCCATTATTATGGTACTAAACATTATTCATTATTCAAAAAATATGATAATTTTTAATTTAAAATTTTTATAATTGACTTTTTGTGATCTTTATCAAAATAATAAAGTTTCACATATTTGCATGAATATTCACAATTTTTTTTTTCGTTTCTTCTAACCAATATCAATTAGAATGTCTATCCATTTTGCATCTTTCATTTGAAAAAAAAAATTACAATCTAGCAATTGCACGCGATTTAAATTTATTATTAAATTTATTGTAATTGGAAAATTCTTAAAGTGAAAAAATATTAATTTTTGTCGTCATCTTTATATTTAATTTCAATTTTCTATTAATTTATATAAGTTTTGTAAAAAAAATGCATATTAATTTTTTCATACCGTCAAATGGGAACTTATTAAAAATTTCAATAGTATCGGATAAGTTACAGAAAAGGTGTACTAAAGATAAAAGGTAAAGAGCCCAACAGAATATGTCGCTATCTTCTATCGCGGTAAAAAGTCAAAACAAAAATCAAAATGAAATATGTTGTATCGATTGTAATTCTGTCGCATTTCGTTATCGGTGCATTTTTAATAGGTTTGATATTTTCGCTCTTCGGTGTTTTTTGAGAGAAATTAATTATACTAAAGACAAAATTCTTTTCGACTTACTCGGTGAGATACGCAAGCACTGTGTTTGGACTATACTTGGCAACGACAAATACAATATGGTTCGACGAGTTTGTAGCCAACCATATTGTATACTAGCTAGAGCGAGAGTATATGTCATTGTCGGTCTATGCGACAATGACATATACTCTTAGAGTACGCCTATAAATGACAACGACATATCCTATGTGAACATTAAATGACAACGATCAAATTTGCTCTTTAAATAACAACAGTATTTAGATTGTTCACTGTTAAGAACTTCCCAAAATAGTATTAGATTAACCAAAACACTGATTGCTTTTACTTGGCTGCGTTGGTTAAGCTTCTGTCAATTAAGGTGACGTCAATTAATCACTGGGAGTAGTTATATATTGTTAACTATTTTGACAAAAATGTTTTTATCATGCTTCTTGAATTTTAATGTAAATGTAAGTTGTGCTCATACAAGTAATCTTCTCAATATAATAAATTCAGCTTAATCTCCTTGCTTATTAAGCATCTTTTCTATCTAATTATTTAATTTCTTTGTGAACTTCTGCCAATAACCAAGTTCAAGTAGTATTGCATACTGTAATTATAATATGCAGCCCAGTTGAAAATTTATGTTTGAATTAATTTTTCTTGAAAAAATATCTTCTTAACAAACTCTAAAATTTATTTTATAAAAATTTTATATTCCTGTGAATTCTTTATTTATGAAAACGATGCGCATGCCATTCGATTTGGTATTTTATTGGGAAAAAACATTTTTTTTTTATGCACGATAAATAAAATATATTTAAAGTTCATCATTAATATTATGTTTTTTTTTTTTGTAATTGTTTAAATCATGTTTTAAGCATTTAAATCGGGATTTTTTTTTTGTTTAAGCTTTTAAATTATGAAGTTGAATGAAGCAGAAAGTTATGTACAATTTAAAAACGATGTAATAAAATAAAATATTGTAATTATTAATGCATTATTGTAATTAGCATGGGATGTGAAAACGATATTTTTATTACCAATTTTTTATTGCACTTATAAGTAAAAAAAATTAATCAATTAAGAAATTTTATTGTTTTTTTTTTATGTAACGTGAGAAGTTTTATTAAAGCATTGAAGGTGGTATAATAGTTAAATTTTAGCTATTTTTTGTATCAATAATACTGGAAAAATTCGGAAAACGTAAAAGGAGCCTTAATGAAACAAAAAAAACATTAAGAATTTAATGTTGTGTGTAACACTGAGTTTGATATAGAAGACTGCAAAATTTTAATATTAATAAAATGAATACGTAGTTGACTATTTTCAAAAGCAATGTTATACAATCGAATATATTGAAGACATCAAAATATTTGGTCAATCAGTCAGAAGTCAAATGTACTTGCTGTCAAAAATATTTGACAAGGAAAAAAATTAAAAATTATTTATTGAAAAAAAATATTAATTAGAATTTTCATAAAATATTTGAAAAAAAAAATGTTAGTTTTATTGGTAAGTTATTAAAATATTAATAACTTACCAATATCAATAATTTAATGATCAATAAATAATAAATTATCCTTTAAATTAAATATCATATAACCGTGAGATTTTTTTACCTTTATAGAAAAAACTTGTTTTTTTTACTAATTTAAAAATAAAATTTTCTACAGAATATTTTTATAGAGTATATTACAAAGTCCATGAATTTTTTAAAAGTCCATTATATCTCATCACTTTTTCCACATTAAAAACAAATATTATCGACAATTATCATTGTCAGTTGTAAACCAACTAAAAAAAAACTTATGTAGATTTCTTGAATTTATATGACGAATTCACTTCATAAAGTTTACTTGCAAAACTCATTTTATATATGTGTGTATACTTAAAGTGCTCGAAATGGCATAACAAATTGTCGAATTATTTTGTTCTTGTGAGTTCCACTTGTTTATTTTCCATTAGAAAAATTTAAAACGCTTTTAAAAATTTTCTGGAAAAAAAAAGAACTTATAATAAAATTTTATATTTTATTTCATAAAAAAGTTTTCCATACCAAAACAGAATTCTTTTTTCTACAAATCAGAAAAAAAAACCAGAGGGATTCTCTTGTCGAAACAAATTATTATTCTTTTTGACTCAGATCTCAGAAATTTAAATGGTTTTTTATTTTTCAAGAAAAATACTAACAAATTCTGAGAAATTCACATAAAAATATTTGTTCTTAAAACAATTGGATACAATGCTGGTGAAAGGCAGTTAAGACTTGTTGAATCATCATCAGCAAAGATTTTTTTTTTTTTGCAAAATTCATAAATGGTATACAGAATTATTTTGCAAATATTAATTATAATTAAACATAAAAAAAACAAAGTTTTTAATGGTAAAAATTGTTATTTATTTCTGATTATTTCAGAAATTAAAAAAAATAACTAAAACAAAAATCATTTAACGCCTGATCATTAATTATATATTTCTTTTATATACATCTGCTCAATATTCTCAGGGATTTTGAGATGAAACTAAAAATTTAGTGAAAACAAATCGATAGTTTTTTTAAGGATTTTATTTTTTTATAGCTCAAAAACGATCCTTACGTATTAAATGTTTTTTTTTATAAATACGCCATCCTGTCTGAAGAATTATAAAAAAAAACTATGTTTGGAGGATCAGAGAAAAATAAGAAAAGGTCTAGTCATGAATTACGAAAGAAATCACAAACAACTGCTTTAATGTCCTTTTTTAAAAATAATCCTTTTTCTAGGCATCTTTTCCCACACATCTTGCCGTCTTTTGTTTACGGATTTAAATGAAAAATTTTCTTTGTACTCTTAATAGAACGCAAAATTTAAAATGAAAGATTCAAAAACGTATAGAAATATATTTTTATTCTATTCGTTTATTTACTTCTATTCGTGTAAAGATGATCTTAGTTTTTTAGGTTTTGTATAAAATTCATAGTTAAAAGGATAATAGAACTAAAGGATTTTTCAATATTTTTTTTATGAGCTAATATTTAAACAAAGAAATGATCCATTTTTATGGAGATTATTGTACCACAAAGAAGAAATAAATTATTATTACAATCTGAAATGATATTTTACTACCCTAGTAAGGATTTATTCCAATTTTTAACGACATTGAATTTATAAGAATTTTGGATAAACTGATGAACGTAGACAGCACCAAACTCATATCTTTACCAGGCCTGAGTCTATTTCAGAAATGTAGTAATACGTCTTAGGTAGAAACTAGAAACAGAGCAGACTAGTAAAGTTGGTTTTATATAGCTCAAATTCATAGATTTCTTATTAGGAGCTACAAAGCAATTTTAACTATTCTAGATATAAATAATAAATAAACCGATTTTTCTAGAATCTAGACATATAGACATTTGTTCAGAGATCCATTCTCGGTTTTCTGCGATGGATTGTTAATATTATATTGATACTATTACTACAGATTGATACTATTTAAATATAGTTTGATAATTTTGCAATTACACATTAAAAGAACATCTTGCAATTACACATTAAAAGAAGTGACTTCTGGAACTCTGCATTTGTAACGTATTTGTTAAAATATTATTATTTAGATTTTTATTACTAAAAAGCTCAATAATTAAGATTTTAAATTATCTAAAATAACTTCAACAATTTTTTAATAATTTTAAACGATTGGTGTATGTATGATATGATTTTTATAACTTTATATTTTTACTAAACTCACTTCAATCTAACTGTAACATGCTTACAAAGAAATTCGCGTTAATTGCATTTATGTATTTTTTCTTATTTTTAAATAACTAATTAAATAATTTTTAGTAAATTCAATTCAAATTATTTTGATTTGTTTTCTTAAATTACTTCCACTTCTAAGTGACCTGACCTTCAGAAATATGAGAAGTTATTTCCGGACAAATAATAATCTTTATGCCTTTTCAATGAATTACAGTTTGCTTAGTCAAAATTTTACCAAATCAAAAGAATTTTTTCAAGTATTTTATGTATCCTAAAAATCAGTCTAGAATAGTAAATAAACACAAATGTCACCGATAATATGTGCTCTGTGTGAGAACCTTAAAAACATGTGTTAATGTTAATATTCATTAACGAAAGGAAATTAATTCTAAGTTGAAATTTACTAAACAGTATTTTCATTAAAAAAAATGATTTTCTCAAGATTTTAAGAATTAAAGTATTTTATTTATTTTCTCCTAATTTCTGTGTCGCGAGTAATAAGTAACGTGAGAAAAGTATCAATTCTTAAAATGATTAAATTAAGAAATTACAATAATCATTATACAATTATATTTTCTTTAAAGAATTTTAATGAACTGTTCAAAAATATCTATCAAATACGGACTATTGTCGTTTTACATGTAATTAAAAAAGTTAATTTTAAAATTGTTAATTTATTTTAATTATTTTCCAAGTCTTTGGTCTCAATTTCAAAATTAATTGCATAATTTTGTGTATTAAATGTCCTTGTGGGTGGCCGTATTACTCAATATATCAGCTCTGTTTTTTTTTTTTTTTGGTCAGCAATCATTTACCACCTGATGCAAGTCAAAAAGCCACAAAATTTAAGTAATTCAATAATGCGTTTCTTTTTCTATGTATGTAATTCCTAAAATTCCGTTTTTTTTGTCAGATTTTTTCTGCGTAATTTATTTAATTTAATTTAATTTTTTTTTTAAAATGACTTAAACAAAAAACTTGTCAACAAGTTTGATTGCAATTGAAATGGACATCGCGCGCAAAAAAAAAATAACCCTGCTAGTTTGTACTTTTTGATTTGTAGAAATTGAATAAAATATTTTTGTTGATTTTAATTTTTTCTTTTTGTGCCAATGACAAAACAATTCAAACAGGTTAATATTTTTGCGGGATAAAAATATAATATGAAGGCCTACATAGTTATTGGTTGTTAGCTCCAGAAAGGAATCCGTCAACTAAAACACGAGAACGTAACAATCTGAGATGAATTATTCATTAGTTTTGTGTGCCATTCATTACACAAGTTCGTACAACCAAAAGCATAAAAATAAAAATAAAAAAATACTGAAAAACATTGTCTTCAGAGAAAAATAATAAAAATAAAAACTGTTTATATTTGTATATTTATGAACAGAATTTTGAAATAAATTTACTAAAAACGCAACGCCATCAACAGGCACGTAGAAATTTTTAAATTGTATAAATAGATTTAAAAGGCGCTAGTTAAAGTGGGAGACAAACATATTAAGTACAAACATTCGTTTGTTATATTCCAATTCTCCATATTTTCAATTTTAAGACCGTTAAAATATGGGGTTACTAATTATTCGGATTTTCGAGACACCTATATATTGAAACATCAATTACCAAATTTTTTTTATTTTTAGGAATAATTCCAGGATTTCCATATTACCTTTAAATAATTTTAATATTGATGCTGCACTAAAGTTGTAGGCAGAATAAGTTTAATGTTTGCAATATTATTCACATTAACAATGAAACTTCAAAATAATTTGTTTTGTTGCTTTGATTGATCGGATTTGTAAATAATTTTGAAAAAATTCAAGTTTATTAAAGATAAGTATACAAAATATCTACTCATTAAATTAAACTTTATTATATTTAAACAATTCAATTTACCAATAATTTTATACGAAAGTGCCAATAATCTGACAACCATAAAATGTCAATTAATTAGCAAATACGAATAGTTTTTATTAACAATAATAAGATATTTACCAGTTTTAAGCGGGAAGTTTTAAATGCCATCAGTTTTAGCTGTCGCCAAAAAAATAATTTTCTAACATTATTTAATTATGAAACAATTTATCTTTCAAACAACAAAACATATTTTCTTCATTAATCCTTTACAACAAAAATTATAATATAATATTTAGAAATACCATTTTTTTTTTAAACTAGCAAAATATTATTTTTCAGCTCATTGATTTACAAATTTCCAATGAAAAGAATGTAAAAAGTACTACGCATTGACGTTCAATTTATGAAATACTCGTATATTCAATTCATAAGTACTGGTATAGATAAAAACTATGTTAATGGATTTTTATTTTTATACCCTGAACTATAAGTCTTCAAAAACTAACCGAACCAGTTTTAAAAAAAAACTACAAAAAAGAACTGGAGTCTAGATATAGAATTTTTGTGATAGAACATAAAATTACAACAAAACCGAGAAATGTAAGAAAAACATATAACTTAAATTGTCGCCACCTGAAAAGCAGGAAGTCTCCAAATATGAATCTTTGTTTTTTTTTACTTATTTTTGTGATATTGTTAACAACAACATTCGAACTGTGATTGTTTATGTTATTATAGAGATTTGTTCGCGTGGTTTACACACGTTTTAATCAGAAAAAAATATTATAACTCACACAAATATCCTCCAATTATCAATTTATCATAGCGATTGAACAGAAGGACCAGAATAAAATATCAAGTTTTGTGCAGAATAAATATGATTTTTTCTGTCAGATTGATTTTTCGTATTTATTTTTTATCATAGAAAATTTACGTGAGAAAATTTAGAGGCTCGTGTGTATTAGAAATGTTAGAATTAATATAGATTTAGAAAACTGGTTAATATAATTTATTAAGCGCTTATAATTGATATTATTATTTTCCATTTCAAATAGAATCCCACAACCTTTAAACTAGCAAAATCTTATTTGCCTGTTACTGAAACCAAAAAAAAAAAAAAAAAACATTAACAAGAAAACGAAAAGCTTAAGCGACAAACCTGATCTGAACTTTTTGACTTTTTTTTAACAAATTTTTCTACACTCTGATTTTCATCTGAAAATTTTCAGTTTGTATTTTTTTTTTGTATGTCCTATTCTATTTGTAAAAAATCAATTACTACAAATCGTTAAATGTTCATTTTTATTTTAATACTCAACTAATAATCTAATGTTAAGCAGAATTTTTGCTTCCTCATTTTCCACGATTCCGTTCAATCTAAATCAAGTCACTTGAAACAGATAACGAGGTTTTAGTTTTATTTTGTGTTTGTTGTATAGTTTACAAATTGTATTTCATTGGAAAATATTATGTAACAATTTTAGACACAATTTTCAGCAGCACCTCTGCTACAATTTGTTTTTCGCAAAAAGTTTAAAATACAAGAAAATTTCCACCACAAAAATTTTTTTTATTTGAAAATAGACGACACACCTTTTTTGAGTAGTAAATGATTTTCTCAAAAAATAAAAGAGTTTTATAGAAACTTTAATAATTTTATTAAAATTAATGGATTAGCTTGTTAACGAAGAAACAATTGTATAATATTATTCAAGATTTATTAAATATATATACGTTTTTTATTATTTTTTTTTTGTGTAACTCAATGATTTTGCAGACTTGTTAGTGTAAACATGTTAATACAATATATTAAATTCAGTTGTGGTTTCTTGATCAGATTTTTTTTATTAAGTATTCATCAAAAATAGAAAAAAAAAAATTAAGTAAAATGTGTCGCACTGTGTGAAAATTATTTTTGTAATAAATCAATTATTTTTCACAACTTTTTTTTTTATGTAATGAATTCTGAAATGTGTTGGCAGATTAATTTTAATTATGATACTAGTCACTAGGGAGTTGTAAAATAAAAATTCAGTTTGTAATCTTAAATAGATTTGCATTTATATATAAAATACGACCTATAATTCATAAATTGATGAGGGGGGAATATGCTCTTTCCAACTGAAAGAAATTTGTACTTTTCTGTTTTAATGTCACTGAATCCGAAAGTCTTTAATCGACAACTATTATTGTTCCAAAAAATTATCCACAAAATAATTGGATTTTTGTGTGGTTTTATTCCATAATTATGTGCAAAAAAAGTATCATGTTGAGAGTTATGAGTAGATACTAATGCCCGCCCCTACTGAAAAAAAAATACATAATATTTTTCGTTATAAATCAGTTTTATACAATTTTGTCTTTACTTGGAAAAATTTCGTAGGAAATACTAATAAATCGAATATATTTTATATTCAGACTTTTAGAGAGTATTAAAGTATAATAATTTATGTGTTACCTTTTTCTCACGTTCAATAAAGGAGGGCGATTACCAACCAACAACAACTACAACATATATGATGACAACGACACATTAATTTTAATTTTAAATTATATATATTTCTTTTTTTTTTAAGTGACAATAAATGTTTACACACATTTTTATTGTGTATCGACTTGAATTACTTAATGAAAATAAAAAATCACAGACAAAAACAAACATAAACATAAACATAAATATAAACATTAGAAATGAAAGAACGGTTGAAAAAATTTTATGAAGTAAAAGGAACATAATTTCTAAAAGAAAATATTATATATATTAACAATAGAGCCAAAACAGTGAAGAATGACTGAAAAATATTGAAGACATAAATTTAATGTTTTTATATCAAGAAAATTGATTCAAAAAGTTGACATTGAAAAAAATCTAATAAATTATATAAATTTTTTTTTTGATCGAACACAAAAAAAAAACATCTAGTAGGATCTGCCTATATCATTATCCTTTTTGAAGATATAACATTAAGTGCTATTTATATTTTATTTTCAAGATTTTTAATGGATGACCATTAATTTGAAGATTGATTATTTTATTATATAACAATTCGAAATTTTTTATTTTTATCGGGACATCGGATTATCATTTTTAATGGATGATCTTACTGGTACACAGATGTAAGAAGGATGATGTGTTTTTTCTCAAGGATTGTAATCAAAAGAAATGGGGTGTTATTTTGCAAAATTGATGGGATGTCAACACTTTATACTTATTTTAGAATAATTGTTACTATTGCAAAAAGGTTCTAGCTACTCAATCGTAGCTATGCAACTGTAGACAAATTCTGATGGAATTGTGTATCAATTCATATGTGGATCTAAGAATAACCAATTCAAATGTGGATATAAGAATAATCAGATGACGCAAAATATTAAAAAACATTTTTCTATATTTGGATAACTTTTATAACTCTTCATCCTTCGAATAAGTAAAAAAGCTACGTTTTCCAAAATAATTCAATATAATTAAATAATAATTCAAATCAATTATTACCAAAATTGGTATATTTATAAAAATATAATAAACCGTGAACAAAAATAATATATCAACAAATTTTTGTACGGTACGTGTTTGTCCAAATTTCTCAGAAACATCATTTCCCCAAGAGGCAACTAAAATTTTTTTTTTCGTTAAACTTAAAATTTAATTGAAAATAAAATCAACAAAACAAAATTAACTTTGAATGATTATAATGACAATTCATTACTTTGATTACATCACATTAAAGTGTGTAACACTAGGTAACAATTACAATTTAATTTTCAGGTCTTCTCCAATAGCACCCAAATGATTCATTAATGAGCCACAAATAAAGTTATTCTCTCAAAATAAAAACGTACTTCTTGATTTGATTTGGTTATGATGACCGTGTGCAAACCAAAATTTAATTTAATGGTTTTAATCAAAAATTGGGTTAAAAGATGGAATCTTTGAATACAGTAATTTTTGGTCAACAAACAAAATTCTAGTAATTTGGATTTTTATTTAATAAAACCTATAGTTAAATTTTAATAATAATTTTATTATAGTGGAAATATCTTTTTATAAAAAAAAAAAAAAATTGTTATATAAATTTCAATGTGTCTTCTTTTATATGTTATTTTACTTTAAGCTGACCAACGAACCGATCATTTTAACTTTGCTACCGGATGTTAATTCTTCTGATTGTTATTTACCCTTTTTTTTTTAATTTTAGATATATGTTAGTCGTATGTTTTTTTGTGCTTAATGGTTTTAGTATATGAAGCAATTTATTTTGATAAAAATGGTCACAGAAGTAGACTATAATATTCTTTTGCTCGAAAAAGTTTTTGTACCTCGAAGAAATTGATTTAGAGTTTTTTTTTGGATATAAAATAAAATTATAATTCTTTTAACTTTTGGAAAATATTACTAAATTTAATTGAAATCGTCAGAAACGAAAAGAGTTACATTATTTAGATTCCTAAGAAATATTGACTTTTTTATGCTATTATCTCTAAAAATCTGTTTCTTAGATGAGTCAGAAATTAAACTATTAAAAAATTAGAATTCTGGTTCTAATATCCTGTTAGAAATTGTTACAAAATAAACCAATTCAAATTCCTTTCTACATAAAACTTCCCTTTTTTTTAAAATCATACTACTTACTTCAAATAATTCATTCTGAAATATTGAAAAAAAAAATATATGTGTGGGGCATTATTGTCTTTTCAAAAACAAAAAATCACTATAAAAATATACAAAGATATAAATAATATTCACGGTATACTCAGTTGACCATGTGCCTTGACGTGTCTTTTGCATTATTTCTTTTGACCCTAAGTTTCATCGTTTTCTGTTATTATTAGTCGTCTTTAATGTTTACCTTTACCTTTTCTGGATTATGTGTTTGTTGATGAACCTATTTTTTTAATAAATAATATTTTAAATTTCCACCACAAAACTTGTTTGTTTCGCCAAAAAAAAAAAAGAAACGAATCATAAACGTGTTTTCGCAGCAACAGCAGCAAAAAAATAAATAAAAAACAAACAAGCAAAGATTCTTCAAAAACAAATAAAGAAGACTGACAAAAAAAATTGTTATATTTGAATGAACAGATTTTTTTTATTATGTTAAATTGTGATCTGTTGAATTAATTTAATTCATTTCAATTCATTCAGATTGTTTTTTTTTTTCTGTTTATGCGGTAAATTTCTTAATTTGCTTCGGGGATTTGTATTTTTTTCAGTAATGTAATTGGTTTAATATGAACCAGCAAAAATGGTAATTAAATATTATTGCTAATAGGACGGAAATACAAAAATTATATTTAGCATCATTTTTCAGGTAAGTATATGTATACTGAAAAAATATACTGAATAATCTTGTTTTATTGTATTATGGACGAGATTATTATTTCTAAAAGTAAGGTGGTAGGAGTTAAGTAAAACCATTGCTGATAATATTTTGGCACAGAGAATGCTGTAAGGTCTAATCTTCCTAAAGAATGCTGTAAGGTCTAATCTTACTTAAGAAAATTCATTGGATTCAGTAAACCAGTGCGATTAGAAAACCGGGGTTTAAAAGGAAAAATGGTTCCTTAAGGAAAAGCGATAACATAGTAAATACTCGATGAAATGTTGAAGTCATATGATCACATATGATAACAATTTACTATGTTATCGCTTTTTCTACAATAAAACTAAATTAACAGATATTAAAATTACAAATTATGTAGTAAATTTTGGAATGGTTTTTTTTTTGCTGTTTGATTTATGACCACTTATTGTGAAACTAATTTTGCAAAATAACATAAAAAAAAAAAATTAAACCAAATAGAAAGTAATATTTCAAAGTTTTAGATAAAAATTATAAAAGTAATTAAAAAAAATTTTTAGTACAACATTAAAGTTAAATACGGAAATATGAGTCAAGAACAGAAATATATACTCAGATTATGTCAGTAAGGTGATAAAATTAATTAATTTGAAGATTCTTCTGAACCTATAGTCATAAAAAAAACACGAGCATTATGAACTTAATGTCAATGTGATCTTTTCTGAAAAGAAGATAAAATTGTAAGACTATTCTTGTACGTTAAACAATTTCAGTATGGGTTAATGACCATTAATAAAAATTAACTGATGTGTTTAATATCTTAAAGTAAATTTAAGTATTAAACACTGGATTTGACTGAAAATGATAATTTAGAAATTTAGGTTTTTATTAGTCGTCCAAAATATGTCACAAAATTAAGCAATAAAAATTAATTTCGAAACTTTCCCTTTGATTTTATTGAAATATGATTTGCGCAAAATATATATTTTTATGTGCACAGTGTATAAACTTTTAAAATTAACATTCAATAAAAATTTGAAATGGAAACAATGTTTTTAATTAAAATTAGTTGCAAGCTAAAATTAGTTGGAAACTACTACATACCTCATTTTAAAAATCAATTTCCAATGCAATTTTCTTTTATTCAAAATTATGCTGATCCTACTTTCGATTCTTAGCCGTGAAATATTATTATACTAAACTTATTCAGCTTTAATAATACTAAATTTATGAGTATTATTAGTAAAATTTATAGATATCATATTTTTAGCCAGTTTACGAGTTTCACTGTAATGAAGTAATTAGTTTAGCCTATAAAGCACTTGAAATTTGACAGAATTCTAGAGCAATTCACAAATGCTATGCAATTTTAATACGAACTGTTCAGAGAAGTTTCTTACTAATTAAGTACAAAATCAAGTATTTTGTACAATAGTAATGCTTTTATAAAAAGCTAGTTGCAGTTAAAGGTTAAAAATTAATATAATCAAATTGTCGATTAGTTTTTGGACTGGAAATGTCTATCAGTAAAAAAAATAACTCATAGTTTCCCATACCAAAAAAAGTATAAAAACTAAATAAAATTTTCTTTTCGTATTTTCAACATTAATAATTTTCAGTTACTTTTAATTTTTCCAGAAAAAAAGCTAATAATTACCGTCAGTCTTTTTTTTAATTAACTGATGAAATAACTAAAAACTAAAAATATTTTCTTATTTATAAAACCCACGAAAACCTTCACTTCCTCATCATAAAAATTTTTTCATAACCGTCAGAAACCTTTTACAAAATGCACCATTAATTAAATATTACTTTACAAAAAAATGCAATTTCTAGGTGAAAAGTACTTTTTCGTTGCATTGAAATATCAATTTTCCAAAAAAAAAAAACCATATTATTTATGATAATTTCAATAAAAAACAGTATTTTTTTTTTATTTTCATTTGATGTGAAATTTGTCTGACCTCCACTCAATCAAAACAAGTGATCAGTCAGTGTTCAGTGATCAGAAATAATTACCCTAAATAAAATAAAAAAAAATTTTTTGTTTCTATATAATTTTTGGAAAACTACCAAAAAAAAAACACTCAAACTCAATCTTTTTTCCCCCTCTTGCCGAGAATTTACCCAATTATTAAGAATTTTACGCTGTTAATTACCATGCACTTCTTTAGCTCAAAATATGAAGAAGGTCTTTTGTTTTTATTATGGCGGAATTTTTGTTAGTTTAATTTAATTTATTATTTTGTTTTTTTCTGAATTTTTAAAAAATATTTATTAAATATTTTATTCATAGACCAATGGGAATATTTTTTTTTCGTTACCAAAAAAAACCCCAAATTCCATTCTGAAAGAGGAAAAATTTTCGACAAATTTATAATTCAATGGGTCATTTAGTTGAATTATGACACTTTTAAGTCAAAACTATGATTGTTATATTGTTGTTTTTATTATATCGTTACAATTTTATGGTTAAATGAGAAATTAGGGAATTCTTATAATAAAAAAAATTTAGGGTGAAAATGAGAGAGTTTTTATTATTTATGTCAAAAAAAAAATATGAGAAATTTTCACACTGGTGAAATTTTTAATTAATTTTTATAAAGATTTTTTTTTTTATATAAAAATATGTTTAAAGGAAAAGTTCAGTTTTAAGATAAGGAATGGTATAATTCATTTTCAATCCAAATTTTCTATTTATTTTAATGGGAAATTCATAATTTTTTTGCTAAAAATAATTGTATGCATGTGTGTGTCAATTTAACATATTTATATAACAAAATTAAAATGTCGAAATTATATGGAATCCGATTAAATAAAATTCCTTGGAAATTTGCTAAAATATGATAAATACTTTTTGAAACTTTTAAATGTTTTCGGATTGTTAAACATCCAATTGTAACATTTTCCCAAACACTAGAACGTGGTATTTGATGTTAAGCAAATTCAAACTATTTTCTGGCAGATTTCCACAGAAATATTAATATTTAACATAATTACCAAAAAATTTAACATAATAATAATATATTCATCTATTTAAAAGAAGTTTTTAAAAGTGTTTTTCAAAATATTTTAAATACCCTTGAAAATTTCTGTTAAACTATTTTATATTTTTTACAAATATTCAAGAACTCTTAATAGGCTCATATAAAATCATATCAAATAGCATTCGAAAAAGTATTAATTTTGAAAATGTAATAAGTCCAGTTTTTGTTATTAGAAGATATTTTAAGTTTAACATTTCAACTTCATCCATAATTTCAATTTCAAATTGTATTAGGGATTATTTTACTTTTATATTGTACAATCAATTTTGTACAATCTGCCTTCAAATCATTGTTACAGGATCTTTTCACTCTTAATTATGTTATTCACGTGAACATTTAATAATATAATGAGATTGTAGAAAATATTATTTAATATTTTCTTATTGATTAAAATCATTTAATTTCCTAACTGGCTATTATTACATCTAATATTTTATATTAAATTAGAAAAAAAATCTAAAAACCTTACGTGTTTAACGAAAGTTTAAATTCTTTTGGATATTTGGAAAATCAATTTCCACAACAAAAAAAATGCTACACGCTTTCATTCGATAAACCAAATAAAAATCACTTTAAAATTGTGTGAATTTTAGGTGAGAAGAAAGAGTTATGACAATCGAAAAGTTGATGAATATATTATAATAGTTGGATATTTTCAGCTATACTTAGTTTTGCAGGTGCAATTAAAATAGCCTGCAATTTTTTTGTTTTATAAAAAATGAAATTTATTTCACAATTTTTGAAATATTATAAGTAGTGAATGTAAAAAATCTATATTTGAGAGATGGTTAAAAGTCGTTTTTAACTTTGTACTCGAATATAAAAATACTTAAAATTGAAATTAAAATGGGAGAAATATATTTCTTCGCCCATTACATGAGAAATTTTTTTTTTACAAAAATAAAAATCAATTTAATAAAAAAATCCAATTTAAAAATAATTTTTTACACAAACATTCCTGACCAAAAGCACCAAACAAAATAAGCAAAATTGTAGAAGATCTAAGTTTGTGGGTACAAAAAAAGTCTACTTAAGCATCCGAAACTAAATAATATACAAATTTGGCTTTTCTAAATTGTCATTACAAAAACCGACAGACCATATTAAATTAATTTCCCCCTTAAATCAAAATCATATATGAAATGTGCTAAAAATATGACGAATTATTAATATTAGATGGTCGACCATTTATACATAATGCAAAATTTAAAAAAATGGTATGCGCGTGTAACACATTTACCACGGTGCGCTGTGGTTCAGTTTCATCAGCAACATTGGTTTTTATTTTGTAAACTTCAGTTGCTGTGTTTTCTGTTGATTTATGAGATTATTGTCTTTTTTTTTTTGGGGCACCAACAGATATGTTCACGATACCACAATAACGGCGAAATGAAGAAAATTTTGATTTGCAAATTAAATAAAAAAAATAAAAGAACGCAAAATAGTCGTAAATACATAAATATTTTCCATGAAACCTGAGAATTTTTTATTTTACAAAAATAAAAATCAATTTAATAAAAAAATCCAATTTAAAAATAATTTTTTATTTTTAAATAGATTTCCTTGTTGACTTATCAGAAAATATTTTGATTATAAATACTATGTAACTTTTTTGGTTCATGATTTCACTATTAAAGTTTTAGAAAATTATGACATTATCACGAGATTTTATACTAGTGCCACAGAAATTATTAATATACATACTATATATATATAAAAAAAAGACAAAGTAATTTTTTTTTGTTTGGTTAATTTCGGGTTGACATATATTATTACCTTAATTAATGATGATGATGTGCGACCTGCTAGTAAATTTCATTTTTGGGTTAAAGTGAAATCTAAAACAACCAAAATTAAGATGAAAAAGACAAATAAAAAATTTAAGACCTTAATGAAATTTGATTCCATTTAAATGGAAGACAAATAAAATATATGTTTTTATGAGATGCAGAAAGGTTGTGACAGCAACTGACCCTTGAGATATAAAATTTACTTATTTTGAGAAAACATTTAAATTCACCTGTTTTTTTGTTTTGTTTTTATTTATGATTGTAAATTAATTTAAATTAATTTAATTTAAGAAGATTTTTGAAATAACATATAATGAAAAAAGGATTTGTGAATTTAGATGCCTTTATAAAAATTTTCGAAAATTATATTATGGAATGTGTGGATTCATTCGACTTACAAAATTTCCATTTAATCGTCTTAAAAAAGGAAAAAAATTGAAGTACTATCATTTTTCAAAATATGTAATACAATCTGATTAATTGGCCTGATATTTCCAGATTTATCTGAAACTGGTCCACTCCAGTACTAAGAAGATTGATTTACATTTATTTACAATTTACAATTTTCTCATAGCGGTCACTACAACTCGTGAAACTGCAAATCAACTGAAAATCTCCAAATTTAAAATTAATTTTAAGATAATGTCGTATAATATGATAATGTACAGACACATCCTATGTTGGCAAAAAAAAAACTAAATTAATTATGCTTTCTTTTTATTATTTAAAACTTCAGGTATTTATAAACTTTAAATTTACAAATTTTCTTCACTGTTTTTCATTCAAAATATACTTTAATATAAAAGAAAACACTGAAAAATATTACATCCTAAAAACATACACTCTGAGATACATTCAAAATAAATATTCATTATTATTGTTATCATCAAATGTCATCATCATTCGGTTGATAATATCCAATACCTGTATGCGCTGGACTTGGTGCTGGACTCATTGCTGGGCTACGATTTAATGGTGTAGCAGCAGGACTCTGACCTAATGGTACAACTAGTGGACCAATAGGTTTTCTTGTTCTTGGTGTACCACGATATCCTTGATGTGGTGGCCCGCCAGGTTTAAGACGAGGACGACCAGGACCACGTTTAACAGTTGGTACAGCTGCTTGAAATGAACTGTCACCAGCATTCATTGAATCACCTGAATTAAAAATTTCATTTTAATTAAAATGGTCACATTTTATTATCACATTTTTCATTTTGAATTCATATCAATTTCCATAATTTTAATCTTAATAAATAATAACAAAAATAAATAAATTATAATTGTGTAAATTAGTATTGCGAAAAACAGGACTATCCGTCTGGCGATAGGATCAACAGAAAACTATAATCGGATTTCGTGACTATGGTGATAATTTTAAGGATTTATTTTTAGCAAAAGTGAATAAATTTGCATGCAATTTTATTTTTTTTGTTACATAAATCGTGAATATAGCGAATATTAACAACATATGTTAAAAATTTATCAATTTAAATGATTAACAACTTCATTTTCTGGTAAGGGTGTTAAAATGGATTTATTTGCAGTTTTAGTATCAGCTGGCGCAAATATTGAATTGAAAAATAACATGTAATCTGGTCATTATCGAAAATGATGTAAATCCTAAAAATGATTGGAACGAGCACGTATTTTAACAATTTATTTACCAACCAACGTATATTTTTAGGCAACAAAATTGCAAATATAATATTAAAAACGGCAGTTTTTAAAATTGAAATTTATTTAATTAATAATAAATAAAACCAACAATTATTTATGACTTTCTGAATCATAAATTAGCATATTTTATATATAAATCATAATTAATTACGTTCAACGCTAAATCGTTTTACATCATAAAATTATTATGATATCAAGTGAACAATTTTGTAAACTCTGAATTGTGTACACACACTGATGACTGAGCAAATATTTGGTCTTTAACGATAAATAATTTCCAGAATTAATTATCGTTTGTAAAGGTTATTTTTTTAGGACTGTTTTACTGGGCAACCAGTCGCCATTTCACAAAAAAAAAATATGTGGAAGGAGGAATAATATTAAAAAATATTTTAAAATATTTTTGTGTTCGCAAGTTAGATAATAAATTATGATATCAATCAACAGAAAAAAAAGGTTTTGCATATCAGTAAACTTTTGCTTCCAAAACAATGATTTTTCTAGTTTTGTTATGATACACCTAAAAGGAATCCTAACCATAATCAGATTAATATGACCAAAGAACATTAAAAATTGTTAATTTAGTTATAATTGACGAAAATTTAAGATATTTTATTTAGATTTGTTCACTTATAAAAATATATGTTTGAAAACGTGGGCACATTAAATTTTCTCTTAAATAATTTGTGAAAATAAAATATTAGAGATTAGTAATTCCACTTATTAACCGAAAAATATAAATGACGTATATTGTAAATATCGTAATATAATTTTATTCATCATCCAATCTCCTTGAAATTTTTTTCTGTCACTGGTTTTCAAGAGTAAGTGGAGCCTTTGGTAAAGACAGGAAATCGTGCATTTCAACTAAGATTTCCAAGGTACAGAATTGCGAAATACTATCGAAATAGTAAATTTTACCATAAAATAATTATATATTAAAAATGATATAATCACCATCAAACTGGCACAATTAGAAATTACCATATAAATGTTCTTTTTTACCCAATTTAGATAATTATAAATAATTTGAGATAATTATTATATTCGACATTATTCATTATTTTCGAAAATTATTTGAAGTTTTATAAAATTATATTCTTTTAATTACGCAAATGAAAAGATATATTTTTTTTAAATATAAGAACTTCATTTGAATACAAGACGTACACTTGATAGAATCTCAGTGGTGACTTGTTTCATAAAAAATATTTCGTGTAAAATTGGTTGTCATTAACTTTATAAGCCGAAGTTACAATTTTCGTTATATACGTATAACTGTGGTCGTTAATATATTAAAAATATTTTAGTATTTCAATTGATCTTAATTTCTTTAGCGAAATTTTAATTAATATTTTACTCGACAATTTCAAAAGGAAGTAAAGGCCAATTATTTGTGGCCATGAAAAAGTTATATATATATAGCTTCCTATAATTCCAAATTGAAATTATATTTGGATTGGCTTGTTATTCACTAACAGATAAAATCACCACATAACTAATTTTACACAATTTAAAAGGATTCACAGACTATAAGCAGATATGTAATATTTTTTATTACATTCGCTTATCCGTTTGTCCCTTTTTTTTTTATCAATCCATCAATTTCACAATAAAGAATTCATTTCAAATAAATTTCAATGCTTTTAATATGATTAAAATGAAAATTTCAAAGAAACGTGATTGAAATTCAATAAGGATATTAAATTTCTCACTTTTATCCCTTTAATTTTTTTAACTGACGAAAAAAAAAATTGCTTTTTGGTTTTTGTTGAATCCGACTTCCGCTTTTGCATTTACGCATCACCAAATAATCTAATATCCCTAATATATATATAATAAATTTTTGAATTTTTGATGAGCATGAATGGATCTATCAAAAATCTGATAAAAAATTGTTTCCAAATAAATATTATAAATTAAAAATAATGTATAAAAAGAATCCTTTGTATTTTTACGCCATAACCTTTGAGTACTATCAGAAATTTTGTTATTAAAGCCACACACCAGGATGAAATTTAAATTTTATATAATTAATGTAAATAAATAAAACTTACCGGGCGAACTATTTGATTGTCCTGCGGGTGTTGTTGTACCACCACCAGTACTTGATGCTCCTGGTGATGTTTCTATTCTTCCTAAACTACCAGAACCACCGCCACGTCTTGAACCACGTGGACGTCCACGACGTGTACCACGCGGATGATGACGACGACGTGGTCGACCCATACTACCATAATGAGCAAATGACACTATAATTAAAGAAAAATTTAAGTTAATTTTCTTTTTCCGAAATTAAATGAAAATTGATTAATTATAATTGACATTTATAGATTTAGGCCGGAAAAAATGTGTGACTTTAACAGTGTCAACTGTTAAGTAAATAATATATAAAATAAAAATTAAAAAATACATAAATTAATAATTTGTAATATATTTAAAGTTCGTTAAATGTCAACTTTCTAATATACAAAATTAATTATTATTTAAATATTTTTTTCATTAATCAATCATTTTACAGCACGCGCTCATTTTTACATTTTCCAAATTCCAAATAATTATGTTGGAAAACCGTTAAAAAAATTTCCATTTATGAAAAAAAAAATCGTAACTAATTATTAGAAAAAATGTCAATTAGAGATTTAAACTAAAGAGAAAAAGGACCAGGTGATATTTTCATTTAAAATCTGGCAAAGAAATTATAGAATTTTAATGAATTTTCAATATTTCTTCTTTTTTCTTAAAAAAAAAACATTAAATAGATTTCCTGGCAAGATGTCCTTTTTGAAAAAATAGTAAAAACGGAAATTGAAATCCATTTTTTTTTATTTTTAGATCATGAATTTGTTTTTTTTTTAAATAAAAATAAATCCTTGTTTTTAATATATACTAAAAAAAGGAAACAAGGATATAGTAAAAAAATAAATAAAAAAATGTACTAGGCACGTGGACAAGGATCAATATTAATCTTTTTAACGGAAATATAGTTATTTTTTTAAGTGCGTTTTTTTTTTTGTGTGACAAGTACGAATATTAATGAATAATATTTTTTACATAAAACAAAATTGAAGTTGAAACTGATATCTATACATTTTTTTTATGAACAACCATAAAACAAGGATTTGATAAAAAAAAATAAAAAAAAGGATCGCCAGATGGTGAAATTTATTTTTGGAATTCAAAATTATATATTTTTTAATTTTTTTAAAAAATAAAATAAATAAGTTGTAACATTTTTAGAGTTCAAATACGAAAAACTATAAAAATTGATTATTATTTTTTAGTTTTTTTTCGTACTTTTTTCTGTTTTTTCCGTCATATTCATGTGACAGTAAAAAACAGAAAAAAGAAGTACTTAGTCATTTTTTTCCCAAAATAAATATTATCCTAAAATAGAATTTCCATAACAAAAAAAAAACTCATTATTTTCAACAATTTTCCTTCAACAAAAATCAATAATAAATTATTTAGTTTATTTTGATTGCATGTTTAAAGTGAATTTAATTTTCAGGAAAACTGTCTTTATTCAAATTAATTTTATTTTTTTAAATAAAATCTATATTTTCTAAAAAGTAATCTCTTCAAAGTCAAGTAAATAAATTGCTTTGATATGAAAATGAAAATAGTGGGAATATTGTTGAAAATGAATTTTCATTATGAAAAATCTTACGTGTAATTAGAAAAATAGAAATATTTACTTAAAAATCAATTCTAATAGTTTAAATCTTTCATAAATCAAATTTTCTATTAAAATTTATATTTATATTATTTCCCAGCAAATAAAATAAAATCCTAAATAGAAAGCTGAACCAATAAATACAAGAAAATATAAATGTAAAGTTTTATCAATAATCAAATTTATTGCAAATATTATAAAATTAAAGTAGGTAAATAAAGTAAAAAAATATATAATAAAAAAACAACCTGGTTAAATATTTCATGTCTGATTCGAATTTTCAAAATAAATTATGTAAAAAATGGAAAATTGAAATAAAAACTTTAAATTATTCAACCGAAATCTAAGATCTTTGACGGGATTTTATTTTCAGAAATAATTAAATTATAGTTTCAAATTCCATGAAGTTGATTAATATAAGAATTTTAGGCTCAGGTTTGTTCTCTTTAGCAGCTATACACTTGGTGTGTTTACTTTAACTGAGTAAAAGAATTAAAAATTAAATTTTTTTATCAATTCTAATTTATTATTTATACAAAAATGTCAAAGGCAAATGATTTAGGATTTTTAATTTTATTCTTGTGCACGCAAATTCTTTGATGACTTCATTATTAAGTTTTGTTAGGGTACAATTAAATTTGCTGATTTATGAGTGATTTAATTAATTTCAGAATATTGGTACAGAGAAAATATTTAAATAAAATTATTAATATAGTTTTTAATTAACAAATATCCGAATACATAAGAGTTATTCGAATCTTGATGTATTATTCAGTAAAATACTGTTGAATTGTTATTTAAAACTTAATTGTCAAACTATCTTTATACTCGTAATTATTCATAAAAATGCTTTTTCATGTTTTCTACATTTAGTCGAAAATTGTTGTGAAGTAAAAAATTTAAATAATTTTTTAATTAAATCTGACTGGTTTTCTGCATAGTATTTTATTTTTTGTTCATTCGATTCAATGAATTCTGATTTATTATTATTATATTTTGTTTAAAACGATCCCAAAATTTATTAATTTATTTGTAATTACATAGCCAATAGGAATTAATAATTCTATACATGAACTAATATAAGATAAATTTACAAACATTTGCATAAATTAATAAAATTTTTAGAAAGGGTAAAATTATAAACGGATTGAGTTAATAAAATCGATTGTAATATTTTACAGTCTATTTTATTAAATCAGTCCGTCTATTGATTGAAGCATACAAAGAAAAATTAAAACTTGTTTAGAATCATAGTTGAAATATTAAATTTTTAGCAATTAATTTTTGTTTATTTTGATGACGAATCCTTTACATAATTTTTCCAGTTACAGGAAAATGCTGTAATTCTATTTATAAATACCAATTTTCTTTAAATAAAATAAGTTATTTATAACATTTTCTAAAATCTTTTACAATTAAATTTTTCAAATCATGTATCTACAATTTGTTTGTGATTAAAACTACTTTTATGTTAATTAAAATTAATACATAGCTTGCACAGCTAAAAAAACTCTTCGTAACTAGTATACCATATATTACTATATAGCCATATATTACTTTGTCTAGTATATGGCTAAACTTTAATCATAATGTTTAGCCATATACTAGACAAAGTAATACTCCAATGGAGTTGTGTCAAATTGAAATTTGTATTCGAAATTTTTTTTTTTCAAATTAATCAAATTAATATTTATATCTTAAAAGGTGAATGAAATTTAATAGTTGAACGCAAATAGGAATGAAAAAAACGAAAAGGTGACACAAAACAAACTAATCAATTAAGAATTTATAAATACACATCACCACCCTAATCTAGTCATATTGAAGAAAAAAGGTGCAAAATGGCTCAGAATTTCGATCTAAAAAAAAAGGGTTCAAAACGGGTCAGACTTTTTGTTAATTAATAGTCAATGTTAATTAATGATTTTGAATATTAGTTCCAAAAAATTTAAATTAACATACAAATTAATTATGTTTAATTTATATCAATATTTCAAAGAGATATTTTTCGAAATTTATAAATATTTCAAAATTTTGTTCAAGCCCATAAATAAAGACATAATTTAATATCAAATTGAAGACATAGAGATTTTACTATAATTTTCATAAAAACCAGAGTTCAAGTTCTCCAATTTTATTGGAATAAATAACATAATTATATAAAATTTTTCATGTAATTAATTTAATATTTATTATCATATAATCTAGAATAGAAGAAGTAGAAGTCTAGTATAGCAAATATTGGCCGTAAAAAACCATAATTTAAAACTTTAAAATATTTGTAAAATTAGCAAACAAATTTCATAAAAGTTCACCGTATGGTATAGAAAAGTTTATGTTTTAATATCGTTTTTAGTTTAATTTTACTACACCAAAAAAATATAATTGATCTACTGATGCTGGGCTAAATTTTTTTTAACTTTAAAACTAACATATTTTACAGCTCCCCATATTTTTTTTATTTTTATTGATAAACATCGATGTTGTGAATTACTGCCCCCGATAAAATATTATAAGAAAATCTCTCAAATTTTATCAGATTTCTTTTTTTGTGTTAAATATATTCAATAGAAGGCAACACAAAAAATAAGGAGTATTTAGTGTTGTTATAATTAGTAACGCCCCATGGGTGGTTAAAAGATTATTTAATTTTTCATACCTTTTCGAAGTGAAATTATTAAAAAAAAAAAAAATAACTGACAGAAATATTTCTATAATATTATTTAGATTTTATGTGGGAAAATGTTGTGTACTCATAAATGTATGAAAAGAATTGTTAATAGAATTTTATTTAATAAACAAGATATTTTTTTTTGTTGAATTTTATTTTTTATTTTTTAATATTTATTTGTTAGATTAACGTGTTTAGTGAATGATTTAGCAAATAATTTTTATGTTTAATTTTTAAATGGTCTCAATTAATTGGTTTTATTTGTTATTAAATTATTTCTTCTTTTTTTTTTGATTTCTTGTGAAGATAATTACATTTTTTATGATGTCGAAACAGAAAAATTTTACATGAGATTTTATGAAATTTGGAATATTAAATATTTTTAAAGTCAGAAAGAAGCAAATTTTTTTCATATTCGTTAATTACTAGATTTGAAATTAAACGAGATAAATGGATTTGAAAGTATAGATTTTTTTGTTTTGCAAGTTTTTAAGTGCCATCTATATATATTTTCTGGAAATTATCTCCAGATAAATCGATAGATTAAAAGGTTTGCGAAGATTGAGGCTCAGAAACCACTGCGGCTACAACTTATTTATAATAATTTATTAATTGAGTAATTTCCCAAAACTTCGTTATAGTCCACTACCTTATAGTTTAACAATTTTTGCATAATACTTGACTGTTGCATGCATTGGAATTCAATTGTGATTAATAATTGAAATTCAATTGCTATTAAGATGACAGTAACAAAAAGAAACCTTGTTTCTATCGACAATATTCAACTTGTCATGGAAACTTAGCAATAGTTAGGTGTAAAATTCTGTAAAGTGACTGTTAACTAAACTGTTAACTAAAACAAATTAAAATTTAATTTCAATTTACATGATATTCATATTTTTTTACTGTGACAGCTGTTGTCACAGATGACTATTGTTAAAATTGTATTTTTTTTTTTTAGGTTACAAAGTTGAAAAAATTTTATAATCACATTGCAATTCTGGTAGTCTGACTATGAAGAATCATTTTACAGAATACTATCAAAAGATTTTTTTAAATAAGTAAATTATAATCGTGTAAAAGACGGGCATAGCACGGTATAAAACCTAGTGATTCTCGACAAAAATTGTCTATTATATTACCAAGAATTAAAATTTCGTTTACAATGTCCTTAAAATGGACAACAATCTGGTAAGTAAAATTCAGTCTGATTTTAAATAAAATCGATATACCAATAAAACTAATAAAAACTAACCCATAAAAAATATTAAAAATAAAATTTCAATTTGTTAAATTTTTATTTCATTATTAATGTTTTCTTCTCTAACATAACATAAATTTACCACTCTATAAATTCAAATTTTTTTATATATTTCACACAATCTCAACTAGAAATACAATAAAAAAATTCAATTTTGGTGCCCATTTTAGTTGTTTTTATCTATCAACAATTCATTCAAGTGTATATATATACCCAAAATATATAAAATAACTTCCCCCCAGGTGGGATATGCGATTTTAAGTTATGTATAAAATAAAAAAACAATTCATTTTTGGAATTCTACGGGCACTTATACGGTAGGCAAAAACTTAAAACCATAAAATACTCATTTATTTATCAAAATAATAAAATCAAAGCTTCTGCAAAGGCTACAAAAAAAAAAAATATATGGAAATTTTAATAGAAGTAAAAAGATAAGACACCCGCACAGTCTTTAGTGCATAACTGCAAAATATATATTTGAATTTTTTTTGGAGATATATAAGGTTAAGCATAAAATTATCTACTATACATATCGTGGACAGCAAGTGCATAAATCTGGTTTTAGGATGAAGGGAATGGCAGAGAGTATTGTGCGAAAATATGATTGTAAATTGAAATAAAAACAGAAAAATAATCATGTAATTTTAAAAAATAATAATAAATATATTTATTTATTATTTTGTTTTGAGGTTGAAAAGTGCACAATAAAATTTTAAGGTGAGAAATTACACCAGCTGTGAAATAACATTTTATGTAAATATTCTGGGTTATTTGGTCCCAATGAAGATTAATTTAAATTTTTATAGAATAATATGAATGAATTTGAAAAGAAATAATCGCATCCATTCAGTTAATGTTTTGTTTACAGAATTGGTGCTTGAGCATTAAGTTTGTATCCAATAAATTCGTATTGCTTTTCACAATTGATTTCCCGGTTCACACAAGAAGTATTCACACTAGAATTATAAATATTTAACTCGTAAACCACTTCATAGTAATATATATGTAATTGTGTGGCTTACTCGTCTACATATATTTATGTCTGCCTAAGTGAACTTCTTTTGTGACAGGTCCAGTAGTAATTGTTGTATAACGATTTGACACTGAAGGATCAAAATTTACAAATCTAATTTTGTCGAATTTGAATCTAATTTTATCGAATTTTAGAATTTAAAATTTACTTTACTTGCACCATTCAATTTGGATTATATTTTTTTTTAGTGTGTCTCAGCACCTTTTAAAGAACGATTTTTTTGTGCTAATACTATAAATTATAATATGAAAATTTTGAAATCTATAAATTATGAATAAAAAGCGGTACTACATAACTTTGGCGATGATAAAAAAAAACCACAATTTTTTTGTTAATCCAAAATCATCCGTTTATAACCTCAAATACACGAATTTTGTAAATAGATTTTTGAAATATGTTATATGTGAAAATACAAAAATTTTACACTTTTCCGTATATTTTTTTTTATTTATATATTTCGCCATTTTCAATGATTTACAACAAAATAAATAAAATAAGCGCAAAAATTTCGTTATATAAAATAATAGAAATTTTTTTTAAAGATGCACGAATTGTGAATTTTTTAACATATTTAATGTTTTTGGTTTTTTGACACCAAGCTTAACACTACAGTAACGGAAAAGTTTTTACAGTAAATTTTACGAAAATGTAATCTGGGATACATCCAGATTACAGATTGTAATCAGCGATTTATCCAGCTAAAAATAGAATATGAAATTTGATTTTTACTGAATTTCGTGAATTGGAGCTTTACTATTGTAAGGTTTCTTAAGCTAATGGAAAGATCACAAACGAATCGAAATAAATTTTATAAAATCTTGTGTAATTGTTTGAGAAGACTATATTTTTTCATGAAATTATACTGAAACTCTGTAAATAATATTAAGCAATTTTGTCCCTATTACTTTGTATACTCAGCACATACAAATTGTGAACATAATAGATGTGTCAGTTTTGAATTCAACTATAATTTTTGTGGTTTAAATATCACCTTCTGTCATATTTATTAATTTCTTAAAATAAAAATAACCATAAATATCCCCATTCTACTGTTGTTCAAAATTTTTGCAGATATCTAAAATTGCACGCATTTCATCATGTTTTAAATACCATTTTTGGAAAATCCTAAAAACAAAAAAGGTGATAAAAAAAGTATTCTTAATATTATTACCTGACCTTTAGATTATTTCACTGCCAATACGATCGTGCTTCTTTTATTGTATAAAAACAGATCATTTTTATTTAAATTTAAGGTTTTTTTTTTTGTTTACAATGTTCCTATTTTAGGATGTAAAAACGATTTCTAAAATACAAATATCATGAATTTATCAAACATATGGGAATTTTATGTCCATTTAAAATGTATTAAAATATAAAATTCTGTTGATTAATTAAATGACCAAATGGTGTTGAAACCGAAAAAAAAGAGAATTTGATCTTGAAAAAAATGGACATTTATATGAAGGGTTGTACTAATTTCAACCCTTGTCAGTTAGAAATTAAATATTTAAACTAAATTTTACAGTCATATACCTAATATGTAATATAAGGACAGATGTAATTTTTATTATAGAAATGTTGAAATATTGTTTTAAATATTTTTTTTACTATCTGACAACATAATTTTAGTTTTTTTTTAATAATTCGATCAGAAATAGTATAGTATTGTATAGTTTTTTCTGTAATATCAAATTATACAATCAATAATTTTAAATATTTGCGGATGGTTTTAATGTAAAGTTTCTTGTTTTATTAAACCCACGTAGATTTTTAAGTAACAAAATAATAATAATAACAAAAAAAATTGTTATTTTATCAAGTAGAATAGTTAAACTAAGAAAATAAATTAAACAACAGAGAAAAAAAAAATGATGTACTAATTAGATAAATATTCGTTACGGAGTTGTATAAATACATAACTTTTAAATTTTTTTTCAATAAAAAATTGTTTTATTAAATTATTATTTAATCGTCGCTATGTTGCAAAAAGTGCTCAAGTCCAAAATATTCAATATATATACATATATATAAATATTGAATTTACACACAAAAAAAATCCAATGTATTAAATTTGAGGCTTCAAAATATTCAATATTTTGGGGGGTTTTGCAGAAATAAATAAGTTCAAGAATTTTACAATAATAAGATTTTTTAATTATCTTCCAATAAAATTACATTAGGAAAAACAAAATGAACTTGAGAACTTTTTACAGCACACCAGCGACATTAGTAATAACATTTTTAATATTTTACTAAAATTCAGTTAACTATGTCACAGTTTACATTATAGACAACTGTGCAATATGAAGTTATTCAGATTTTTTTGCAATAAGATATCACAAGTCGATAATTTCATGTATTTATAGCGTATAAAATATAAATTATGTTTTTATTACTTAAAAAAGTTCCTTTTCTAATAACAGCTTTATATATAATTATTTAAAAAAATTAATTTTTTGTAATTTTTAAAGCCGACTATCTGCGTTTAGTGGTAAAATATGAGATAAAATTTTAAAATGATTTCTATATAATGAAATTTTTCTAATCGGTTAACGCTGAAATTGTGTTTCCTCCTTAAATATAGAAAAATTAAATAAAAATTTGTAAACAAATAATTAGATTATTGGTACATATACTAATCCATAAATATAATTCTTTGTATTCATGATACTGTTCTGTCTTTCAGAAGAGAGGCATAACAGTATCATGAATAAAATTTAAAATAATTTTGGAAAAGTTAATAATAGTAGTAGATTGATTTTTCAAAACATGTACAAAAGTAAGATACAAATACAAAACAGAAACGTGAAAATATTAACTAACGACGCGAATCAAAAATCAAACTGTCAAAACAATGAAGAATAATGAATATATATTTTTTTTAGATTACCTCATAAAAATTTAATTAAAATCATAAAAATTGAATTAACAGAAATTTTGTCAGTCATTAATCTGTAATTGTATAAATTCTAATTTGAACTGATATTCTAACGTCTGCATGTATCTTTAATATCCAAGCAGTTGATACTGTTCAAAAAATTGATAAAAGTAAAACTGATAAAGCTTATGAGTTTTATTTACTTGTCATCATCCTGTCATCAAATCATTTTAGCAGAACATCTCACAATGTATCAGATTAAATATATAACTGTTTGATGATATAATTTTACTAACGAAAAAAAAATATCTCAATAAGCAAATTTTCCTTTAAGGTTCATAATATTTATTTAATCGGATTTTCGGATTATTTTATTTTTATTCATGTTTATTTGTTTGAAATGTCAGGACACTATTATACTTTCAAAATTCTTAACACATATTATATACAGCTATACACAAAATTATTCGTACACCTCAAAAAAGATTATTTAGGGTAAGTTTTTTCTAAAATGTTGAATGAAACTTATTCAAAATTTCATAGAATTTACTTCTATGAAATTTATTGCAAACAATAAAATAACTACGCAAAAGCAAGCCACAAAATTATTCAATAAATTTCATATAATTTACTTAAAAATAATTTTTTTTTATTGATTTGATGTAAGAATAACATATTAACAAAATGCGTTTAAATTTTGAATAAGTTTCATTCAACATTTTAGAAAAAACTTATCGTAAATAATCTTTTTTGAGGTGTACGAATAATTTTGTGTATAGCTGTACATTCAAATACACCCCTAATACCAAAATACATGGTATACAGTGGAAAAATTGGTCCTTTCATAAATGTTTTCTTTCTTAATTTGGTGACGTGAAAAAAATTATGAATTATATAAAAAAAATTTTTCAGTAATAATCCGATTAGAGTTAACTATAATCATATTTATTCGAATATAAAAATTTTTAAGTAATAATTCAATTTACTAAGATTGTCATTTGTAAAAAATTTTTATACCGAAAAGTTCTAATGTTCAAAAATGTTATTCCTATAACTATTGTTATACCAGTAATGTGTTATTACGTAATAAATTCGTAATTCATTAAACGGTATGGCCCCTACTGAATCTGTGAATTAATCAGTTAATTTTTATTGACAGTAAATAAAATATCAAATATTTTATTAAATATCAATAAAATATTGATATTCAAAAATATTTCAAAAAATTTCATTTGAAAAATACTTTGATAAGTTAATTTCTTGTGGAAAAACTATATAGGTTTAAAAGAATAAAAAAACTATTATTTAGCAATCTTACAGACTCTAGATAGCAGGAACGGCTACAGGAATAGACAATTTAGATTGTATTCGACAAATTTTGATCGTTAGGCTCGTTTATTGGACGAAAATATACCTGAAATTTGTATCCCAGTCAAAAAGTTTTTATAATATTTTAAACGACAATTTATTGCCAAAAAATAATATAATAATCGGTTATACAGAATTAAATATTTAATGTTGAATATAAATTATTGATTTTCAGTTTTTTTATGTTCAAAACATACACTATCTTAAAGTGTTCATTATAGTTTAAATTCCAAAATTAAAAACTCTAAACTATAAAATTTCGAAAAAATATACTCCAAAAAAATTAAAATTTACTAAAATAAAAATTAATTTTTTCATTTTATATTTTTTGAAATCATAATTCAGAATTTTTATATTCAGAATATTTTCTTATAATTACTTTTATTTTTTTCTTTAATTATTATGTAAGCTTGAAACTTCTTAAAATTTTTAATGTATAGCGACATTTTATGATTCTTGTTATTAATTATAGTATCTCTAATAATTCTGGTGTCTAATGATTAAAGAATTCTCCAAAAATTTTATAGAATCAGAAGAAATTTGAAATCTATCATTTCATCTTGCATAAGATTCATGAGTATGAAGTGATCTGTTTTCATGTCTGCTTGATACTGATATAGTTTTAATTTTCGAGCAAAACAACAAATTTTCATTACTCGTATTTGATTGCATTGTTGAGTTGGAAGGATATGAATTTAATTTGAGTGGATCATATTCTTGAATTTCGATTGATTTTCTAGTTGGCATCGATTTACACAACTGTCTATAAAATAAGGATTTTTTTTTCCTTAAGGTCATATGACGTTTAAAAGTTGTATGCCGATTCATTTTTCTTGATAAATAAGAGCTTAATCGTTTCTTCTCAGTTCTTTCGGTTCGATTAGGATTACTACTTCCAGTACTAGCTAATACTGATAATTTGCTATGTATATCATATAATGGTTTTTTGCTTGGTTTCTTTTTTTTTGACGTTTTCTTTAATTTTGATGATCTCTCGATTGGATATGGAGGAATTCCCAAATTCGATCGTGCTGGTGGTTTATATTCAGCATATTTAGGTTTCATCAATTGTAGATTACATCGTAAATTATCTTTCATCCTATCCAAACGATTTTCTCTTCGTTTTACTTCCAAATCTTCTTTAGCGGAATGGTCCGGCTTTGGTTGAGATAATTCTTCTAATCTAGGTGTTGCTTGATATGATAATGCTTGTGGTTTAACACGGAAAGTTTTCTCTTTAGAAGGTCCTTTCTTACGAGGTTTAACTGGAGTTGCTAAAGTTTCAGTTCTAGGCGTTGGAACGCAAGTTAATTGAGCTTGAGTAATTTTCCATCGATCTCTATATTCTTTACCAAGGTGTTTTCGTGGTGTTGATAACATTAATATTCTTGGTTTAAGAACTTTCAAAGGACGTTTTCTCCTACTAATTAATATTTCAGGCGGGTCACATTTTAAGCTTGGACAAGCCAAAATAGCTAAATGACGTAAATGTAAAAGCCATTGTTGATGATTCATTTTAATTCGTGGAGGTGGCTCAAATGGTGCTGGATAGACACAATGTTCAGGTAGAGGATAACTTTTAGGATAAGATAAATATAATACATGCGGTGAACACTTATAATTTAGAGCACCTTTGGTTGGAGGCGGATATTGAAATTCTTTCCAAAAATCTGCTTCAAGTTCTCGATCTGCAAAACATTTTGGTATATGAATATAAGGAACTTTTCTTGGTTTTACATCTAAAGGTGTTTCTCGATTTACTCGAGGAACAAACACAAAAGTCTCGGGCAATGGTGGATAATATTTTTTACGAGGGTGTTTTGGTGTACTTAACTTTATTAAATTTGCCACCAGCTTGGCTCTAGAAGTTTTTTTTTTTATTTTTTTCTTATCTCTTCTACTTCTTTTATCACCTTTGCCATCAGTATCATCTTTAGACGCTTGCTGTTTACCCTTTTTTTTCTTTTTTGATGAAATTTTTTTTGGTCGAGCTTTTTTCCTTGCCCAATTATCAAATCGTTGCCAATCGACGTCGGTAAATGGTCCCGCTTTTTGAAAACGTGTAAGACTCCGTCTAATTTTAACAAATTTTAAAATTTTTGGTTGAGCTCTTAATGCTGCCCATTCTTCCCATTGTTTCCACCATATATCTTTTGCTGTTTCTTCAACTTCTTCTATTTCTGGCCCATCATTAGGTGGTACTAACTCAGGCATTTTAGTATTTATTGTATACTTTTCGTTTTTTTAAACTTTTTAATAAAATTGTTTTTTCTAACAATCCAATTAAATTTTTTAGTTTAAAAATTTTTTTTTTTAAATATAAAAAAAAATACTAGAATTTTGATTTTTCTCCTTGAAAACTTTTTTTTAATTTGGAAATTAATTTTGAAAATTTAGAAATATAATGTTACTTAAAAAACTTGGGTGACCTAAATCCACTTTTTTTTTTTTTAAATATATAAAGTTTGAGAAATATTAATTTAAAAGGAATTCATATAATTATCATGACTAAATTGACAAAGATTATGATAAATTTATTAAAATTAAAATTTATAAATTAAAACTTTAATTTTAATTTGCATTCAAATTTGTGCATAAAACATCTGAAAACTATTTCAGAAAAATATCATTTCGTAAGTGACTCCCTTTTAATAATTTAGAGGACTCTTTAAATGTATTTAAAGAATTCTTTAACCACTTCAAGAAATGTGACGTTTTCTTTAGATAGGCCAGCCTCCCGATTAAGAGTTTCGAGATTTCGAGCTATGGATTTGAAACCATAGTTTTTTTTTATAGTGAAGAAATTTTAATTTAGGTGGTTAGTATTTTTCATAGCATTAAATTATATTTTATTGTATGTAATTTTATAACTGGTAGTTATTTTACAGTTTAGGCCAAGATCGATTAGGCTCGAACAGGAGCCTAATTCATCACAGCTTAGTCTACTAACATTAGGACTCTACAAAAATCTAACTACAATAAAATAAAATTTTGTTTTTGAAAAGAATTTGTAATCAACAGTTAATAAATAAAAATACGTCATTTTTTTGTTTATATTTTTTCTGTTTTTTATTAATATTACTATTAACTTCCCAATAGCGTTTTTTTTTCTCGACTGAAAATTCTGCACTTTAAAATGCTAAATTATTGCGCTTTTGTCTTGAAATCATGAAATTATGCCGTCTTTTGAAGTTACAATAGAAAGAAAAAAAAATCTACGTTTATTTTTTCATGTTTCCTTTTTTGAATTAATTGGAATTATTTTTGATTTTACAGACATCAAAAATGTTTTTATATTAGTTATATAGTTGAATTTTACAGGGTAAAGTTCTTACCTTGTCGAAAATTACGGTGTAGAAAATTGTACGATTTTTAGAACAGAACACAGGATAATATTATGCCCCGATTTTTTTTGGAATAGAACAGCAAAAATGTTCAACTGATGAAAAATTAACGAGGGCAACAATGTTTCCTGGAAAAGACAACGCTATAAAAACCTTGCTAGTTTATTTTTATATGGTTACAACTATTCCATTTATAGTCAAAGTAAAGTTCATGTATTTACAACAATGAATAATTTGTATTTCTAAATGGACCATACGGAATTTGTCTTCGTGAAATAACTAGAATTGTTAGAATCACATTTGATGACATAATTCGATCACTGTTCGCAACGGTACAAAAAAGAAAATAATCATTATGAATGTTTATTTACTATTCCACTTTAATTACAACAAAAACTATATATTACAATAAATTTTGATGTATAAATCAAAAACATAGGTCCTAACATTTAAATGATACTGTGAAATTGCTGAGTATGTTTTTTTAAATTGAATTTCTTAGCGAGAAATGATTATGCAAATTCACAATATTAAAAGCATATATAATTTCTAGCACAGAAACTAAATTAAAAAATTTGACTATAGCCTCAATCCAATTTAGAAAATAACCAATAGAGCTTAATTACAAAATTCATAACTTATACGATGCTTTTAACCAAAAGTTCTAAATACAAATGTATTTTAGTAATTTATTTTTGAGGATCTTTTATAACTTCTGGCGATGTATTCAATTTACCAATGCATCGCATACTTATTGTTAAATTTCAAAATCAGTTTTACTGTGCAAAGGATAAATTACACTGTATACTATCAATTCTTTTGGTGGCTCTTTTTCTATTTATTCTTACACACACTAATTTTTTTTCCTATGCTTTCTCCTGTATTTGTAACGTTATTTGCAGGAATTAATAATTTTTGGCAATCTAATTCTTCTAATCTAGGTGTTCCCTTGAATATTAGTCCCTTTTAATTAACACGCAATTTTTTTTCTTTAGATAGGCCTTTTTTATGATTTTTATTAGGAATTGATAAAGTTATTATTCATCGTGGAGCAACAGTATTTTTAAGACTGTTAGGTAATGTGCAACGAGTATTCTGTCTTGCATCAAATCGTCTTCGGGGTGTTGATAAAAACACAAGCCGTCGTTGAAGAGACCGCAATGGTCGTTTTGGTCTAAGAATTTCAGTTTCTGTAGATTTTAATTTTGAGCTAGCCAAATAAGGTAAATGTCGTAAATGCATTATCCATTGACGTCGTTTCATTTTTAAACGTGGCGGCACGTAATGTGTTGTAAATATAGAACGTTCAATTGGATACTCCTTTGAATAGGATGGTAAGGGTACATTTTTTGGATAATAGTGTATAGATAATTTTAAACTTTTATTTTTATTTTTTTCCATTAGCTAATATTTGTAATCAAATTTTAAATTCGATTTGATACAATTTATTTACACTTTTTTTAAATTTTTGTTTAAATTTAATTTTTCAAACACAATTTACCAAACAAGAATTCAATTTTTTTTTTTATTAAAAAAAATCTAAAATTTTGCTTTATCCTTTAGTTTTCAAAAATATCTATAAATAAATAAAAATTACTGAAAAAACTTAGGTATCCTAAATTGTTTTATTTTATTATATTTAAATTATAGACGTCCGATTGGAAAAATCCTTTAGAACAATCAATAGTATATAAATCTCTGAGAACAGTTTTACTTTGAAAATCGCAATCTGTAGAGATTGATTGAAATGATTGGTTAACATTGAGGTCCATAAATCACTGAGGCCACGGTAGTGATACTTCTAAATGTCCTTAGAGAAATTCAGATTATAGAATCTCGTCTTTTTAAGAACAAGAAGATTAGCGAACACTTGACGTAGAAATTGATATTTATGTCGTGCAAGTCATCAGTATTCGCATGGAAAATGTTCGTAGTTTCAATCTCATCTCCGCAATGATACAAAGTTCTGCAATCGTTCAGGTAGCAGGAAAAATGATCCTTTTTTCATTAGAATTTCCAACACACATCCGTGTTTCCCTACCCTCATGAATATGACAATATTTATTGGCAAGGAATCTAAATACGCGGAGTAGTTTTATTAATTTGAATATACATACTGCAGAGTTTCAGAGTTTTAGAGTTTTAATCTATTCTGAAAAACGGTGTTGTATCAATTTTTTACAAAATCGGGTCTTCTGTATTTTAAAATAGTTTTCTAGCGAATCTGTGTAACCAACTCAAAATTTACAAGTATTCTGAAAGCAATCGAATTGAATTATCATTTATTTTTTATTCGATTGATCGCGTTAGTTTTGAAAATGTAAGTAACATAGTATATAATATGCTTCTTTCCGTATTCTTCGTATGTACATATGTACATGCATTCAAAAAACCGGTGGATGCATATAAAACAAAAAAAAATTTGATACATAAGCCAATTCTTAATTTACTACAGTCAAAAATTCAATAATTATTTGTTTTGATGTAAAACGTAAACAATCGAATCATACAAGTGAATTAAATTTGATTTACGGCGTTTTTTAGAGAAAAGATGTGAATAAAACAAATTCGAAGTAAAACGTAATTACTAAAATTTATTAAAAACAATAAATAATGCAAATTATAAAAAATCAATGATTCTACTCTAAACTTTAGATTTAGGTATAATCATGAACTGTTTTCCTTATATGACAGTCTGTAGAAATTAACTTTAGTCCTTTTTCTTCTTTTTACTGGATTGATTTTTATCATTATCTTCTTTAGCCATTCTTAAAGCACATCTTATGTTATTCTCCATTCTGCTGTATTTGGGATTTTTTGAACGCTTAATTAATTCCTCTTTACATTCTTTTTTTGGTACAGCCAATTCCTCTATTCGCGGAGTAGCTGTTGCATTTAATGCCCCCTTTTTAACTCTGTTATCAGCACTTTTTGGTTCCGGCCGTTTAACTGGTTGTGCAAGTTCACCAATTCTAGGTGATGCGGTAGCATTCAATACTGATGGTGTAATCGCCCAACGATCCTTGCATATTCGAGTAAGTGATCTTCGTGGTCTTGATAAACGTAAAATACCTGGTTTTAATGCATTAAATCGAAGTTTCTTACGATGAATCTTTTTATATGGACATGTTTGAATTTTTGGATGTGCTAAAATATTTAAATGTAGTAAATGGCACAACCATTGTTTATATGTCATTTTTATCCGTTGTGGTGGTTGATAGGGTTCTGGCATTTCACAATGTTGGGTTGGTGGATATTTCTTTGGATATGATAATTTTAAAATATTTGGACTAATTTTATACTTTAAAGAACCTGGCGAACAATGCGGAAATCTAAATTCTCTCCAAAAATCTGCTTCTAAATCCCGATCCAAAAAACAACCTTGAATTTCAGGTGGCAGTATTTTGCGTGGTATTACATTTAGTGGTTTTGCACGATTAATATTTGGTACAAAAGTGAATGCTGGAATAAATGGTGTTAAATATATTGTACGTGAATGTTTTGGAACACTTAATTTTAAAATTCTTGGCATTAAATATTGTAAACTTGCTTTGGTTCGTTTAGGTTTTTCTTTTCGACCTCTTCGTTTTTTTGTTATTTGTACTTTTAATTTTTTTGGTTTCTTCTGTTTTATTTTTTTTGGTTTAGCTCTTATAATACTCCAATCTTTCCACCGTGCCCAATCATCTGGTGACATTGGTCCACGTTTTTGAAAACGTGTTAGACTACGTTTAGTTTTTGGAAATTTATAAATTTTTGGTTGAGAATTTTTTTCAACCCATTTTTCCCATTGTTTCCACCATAAAGATTTTTCCGTATCAGCAACTGGATCATGTTCATTTGCATCCTCTTTTATTTCTACTTCATTATCTGGCGATTGTTCAGGCATTTTATCGTTTTTTATACATACAAATTATACAAATATAGTTTACAATATAAATTAAATAAATAAAAATTTTTTTAGAATTTTTAGAAATTTAAAATAAATACATCAAATTTGGATAAATATTTATAAAATAATCATAAAAATAAAATAAAGGAAAATGCTGAGTTTCCTATGTTTGTTTTGTCATGATGCAATTTTTTTTAAAATTATTTTTGAAAGTAATTTTACAGGGATTTGTAAATTAAATTCTAAATTAATTTTTGTCTCTGCTTATATTATTAAAGACTCTTAAATATCATCAATCTTAAAAGTCTGCACTTCATGAAAACCGAAAAAATGTAATTGTTTTTAAAGTGGTTGGAAGAGGACATGTAGGAAAAGAAAAATTCATTCAGTATTCTTAACATCAGAAACGGGAAATAATCTTCGTTAAACCGAGACAATCTTCGTTAAAACGAGACATAAGTTAAAAGAAGCCAAGGATTAATTTGGGTTGTTCCGCAATCCACAGAAGAAAATATGATATAATATGGAATGATTTAAGTTATGTTTCCCGATAAATTCGGTGGATTGTTATTAAGAAAATTAGAAAAAGTTTCAAAAATATCAACATATAGTCTATAATTTTGTTTAATATCATACTTTAAAAAAAAAATTAAAATTAAGCTAGAAAATATTCCACTGTGGAATAAAATATATGAGGTTTTCTTTTGTATAGCAAAAAATCATAAAATCATAGTTGGGAATGTGAAATAAATTCAAATATTTCGAAAAGAACAATTCCATACCTCTAAAATAATACTATCACAAGATGAAAATAAAATAATTACATAACTTCATTATTAATTTAATTTAAAAAAAACTTAGTTTTTTTTCCTCTGCATTTTCTGAAAGTAAAAATACTAAATTCTTGCAATTTGCCCCTGAAATCATAAAATTGTACCCTCTTCTGAAGTTAAAATAGAATGAAAAATAAAAATAAAATAATTTACTTTCTTTATTTTTTCATGTTGCATACATACTCTGAATTAGTTAGAAAAACAGCGCAGAAAATTTTACATTTTACAGCGCAGAAAATTTTAAAATCAACATTTTTTAGAATATAACAAAAAATATTTTATGAGCAGATTTATTTTTAGAATAGAGCAGAAAAAATGCAGAAATGCTAAAAAATATATGATACATATTTTGAATGCAACATTACTTCTATAAAAAAATTCGTAATACCTAGAAATATGTAAACTTGATTTAGATTGTAAAACAAAGTCTAGATTTGTAGCTAAAATATACTTTAGAAAAATTATATATATGTACCTCAAAAAATAAAAACTACCAAACTTATTTTATATTTACTATATGACTAAGAAAAATATTTATTATAATAACTTTTGATGTACTTATAAAACGTATGAATTAAGAGATACCGTAGTGAGAATTATTCATTTATCAATTTAATTTTAATTTCTATTTCTTAATAAGAATTTATTATGCAAATATATAAATATGAAAAAAGCATAAATAATTTCTTAGCACAGAAACTGAATTAATTTCAGTATTATCTCACTTCGAAAAATTTTTTCCTTAGAATTTTTAAACTTTTTATTAAATAGATTAATTCATGCAACATACTTGATGCTATCAATCAAAACAATACAAAAATATTTGGTATTACAGTAAATTCAAATAAATATTTTTGTTTTGATTATAGTAACGAGTATGTGGAACGAAATCTTATCATAAAACCTTAAGAAGTAAGGAAAAAAACGTATTTACAAACATACAATACAGTAGATAAAATATTTGTATATATTAATCCCTATATAAGTGTTTCCTTGTATTTGAACCAAATTCTTTAATAAAAATTTTCGTCATCGTGATGCCATATAACGTTTCCGTCTATCTATTGTTAAATTTAACATAGGTATTGTCATTTCATACTTTTGTGCTCTTTTTGATATTGGAAAACGATAATCTCTTTTAAAATCTGATTCAGCATATATATGTGGGAAACATCTTGGTATTTTAGGTAATTGTTTAATTTTACGTGGTGGAAAATGTCGACCATTAAGTATTTTTGGCATAAAACTGAATTTTGGTTCTGGTGGTTTAATATATTTTTCACGTTTTCTTCTTTCTAACGGTTCACTTAAAGATCTAATTCTATCTTTTTCATATGTTCTATATTGATGACAGATAATTTGAAACATATAATATTCTTTTGGTTGAGCATTTCTATTTACCCACTCATTCCATTCATCCCAATCAATTGGGCCAGATCTATTAAAACGTGTTTCAGGTAATTCACATTCTAATTCTGGAAAATAATTTCGTTTTGGTTGGGCTCTTATAGCAACCCATTTTTCAAATCTTGTTGGATTATATGAAGTTTCTGTTTTAGAATTTACTTCTACCTGACGTCGTCTTGGTTTAGCCTTAGTGTTTGCCCATTCAGAAAAATTACGCCAATCATCTTGTAACATTGGACCACGTTTATTAAAACGTGTATTTGGATTTTCTTCTTCTATACTTTTTTCTGAACATTTTCTTGGTTTTGATCTTTCCTCAATCCATTGACGACTTACACCAGATTTACTTTTAAATGGTTTATTATAAAGTTCTGCAAATTTTTTTATATCTAATGTTTGATAATTATTTGCAACTGTACCTTGACGATAATTTTTTAAATAATAGTCCATTGCTTCACATTCTAAATCAGAACTACTTGTATATTTATTTGACAAATAATCCATTGAATTGTTTTCATAACCAGATACTTCATCAGAAATTAATTTTCTAGAATTACTAGAATTTGTATCACTACTTGATTTTAAGAAATTGGACCATTCTCCTGATTCTAATATACTACTGCTCATTGAACGCTCCGTTTCAGTTTCTGTAGTCATACTTAATTTTCTAACTAAATTCTTGCAATTTACCCCTGCAATTACTTTTCTTATGTGATTCATTTTATTTCGTTTGAAGATTTGAATTGTTCATATTCATTCCAGTAAGTTCAGCTTTTAAGACAGTTTACAATTTTTTTTTAAATTTCTTTTTTAAAAATTTTTTTTAATACTTTTTTTTTTCATAAAACCTTGGAAAATTTCTGATAACTACAAATTTTTTTTTTTAGTGATTTTGATAGATTGAAATAGAAAATTATATGAATACTAATTTCGAAATCTTAGAATCCTAGGAATCGCAGAATATTTTGAAAATTAAAAACTGTTTTATATCAAATTAATAGAATATCTTCTTATTATTTATAGTTGAAGAAAGTAGGTAATTATAATTTGTTTATAATTGTTATTATAAAGATAATGAAAGAGTATAATAAACAGTATTAAATAAGAACTAAATTCTAATTGATATAATTCGAGGTCCTGTTGTTAGAGGGAACAGAATTGCACATAGAATTTTATATAGCAACCGTCACCAAAAATCCTGTAAATGATGCGTTGGAAGTGTAATGACCAGTAGAAGAAATAAAAGGATATTCAATTGTTATTTTTACGACTAGCAACATTGTAAAATATATTGATCTTTTCATTTTTGTAAAAAAAAATTTCATTTTTAATACAATTTTCACAAGTACAACATTTTTATAACTACTTTAACACTTAAATAAAATGCACGTGTCAGCACATAAAAAATCCCATATAATTATAAAACTAGCGCACAGCCGGACCAGCAATTTTTACCTCATCTACTACATCTGTTTACAATTTTTAATTTAATAATGATGTAATGTTTCTATCGTTATATGAGTTCCTAATTTCATATAAAAATTCAGTAACATACCATAACTACAATTTCATCTAAAAAACGAAAAAAGGACTGTCTAGCCTAGTCATCAATGCACATTATAGTCCTTCACATGTAATTTGATTTATTACATTTTTTACAAATATAAATATTAAAAATTAAATGATGAAATTTAACGCCACTTTAAATAATTTACTTATATGTTTAAGAGTTTTTATTAATTTTCCAGCGGGGAAAAAAATTATTCACTTTATGTAAAAATTTATATGTGAAATAAATATAATTTTTTGATAATTAATCAAAAATTTTTGGTAACAGGCGGACACTTTAGAATGGCGGTAAATTTTTATAAAAAAAATTTTTTTTCAAATATTAAATTAGATAAGAAAAAAAAATTATTATTAATGCTAGACAAGCACATCTGATATTCGAAAATATTACAATACTGGCAAGTTTTAAGAGAAAAAATAAGCAATTTAAAAACAATTAAATTAGAACCATAAACAAAATGTACAATATAATATAATTAATAAATATTTTTAAAGCTAATATGAAAATATTCCAAACAGGGTGATTTGGAATTAACCAAAAATAATTTACTTATTTGTTTTTTATGGTAAAGTGAAGCCTTAGAACACAGGCAGTTCTGAGAACCTTTTTAAATCAATGCAAAGAGTACTCTAATGATAGATATTGCGTTAGTGAATATTTTATTTTGTTTCGTAACTAACAACGATCATTATTTGGTTAGAGAATAGTTTATTTTGCTTCACTTTCAATCTATATCTTGTTTTGCACTACGAAAAAATTATTACGAAATGGCTGATTTGGTCGGTTCAACAAGTTGGATTCAAAATACCACAACTTTAACCACAATCAACTTTTATGTTAAGCTTATTTTAAATTACACTGGAACTAATAAAAATCAAATAAAATCAAAATTTAAAAATATTGAACAGTAAATAAAAACAAATACGATAAAATGTTATTTCAAATAAATTCTTGGCAATTATAAATTTTATGATTTCATAAAACCACAATAAAATGTAAATCTTAATCTTGAATATTATTATATTAAAAAAATACATTTTTCGAATGATTAAATAATAAGAAATATTAAAAAAAAATATATAAAAAATTAAATTTTTAAATAATAAAAATATTAAAAAGTAGGAAATTATTTGTTATTTTATAGTAGTTAAAAATATATTTTCCACACTTGGGGGGCTACTAAAACAACATTTTTATTTTTATTAATTTTTCCAAAAAAAAAACGGAAATATCACGCAGTGATGATGATTTTTATGTATTACAATTTTATTATTGGGAAAATAATATAATTAATTAATTTAAACTAACCTGGTGTACTGTCCCTTAATGGACTATCACAGTCAACAATCAGTCCTTCATTACTAGAATCATCATGACCAGCTATAAATGATGTTGCACCTGGTACTAATGTTTCTGAGCCACCACCAGCACTTGGTACATCACTTTGTGCTGGACTCTCCATTCCAACATCAATTAAACTTGAATCTCCATCATCTAAAGCACCATCTAATTTCAATTTTTTTGGTTGTTCAGATGATTGCTAAAAAAAAATAAAAAAAATATTGACATAAATATTTGCAAAAAAAAACATTCAAAACGTTATAATGTATAAATTATTGATTAACCAAAAAATGTTTCAGATTTTTAAATGCCTTTTAAATCTACGTTCGTAAAGGTAGACAAAAAAAAAACTAAAAATTTTTATCGTGAGTTGAAAAATTGAAGAAGATTTTTGCATTCTTAAGCAAATATCATTTTATACAACAAAATGACTGCATTTAAATTTTAAACTTCACCGCCAAGTTAATCCACCATTAAATTGAGGTCACGGTTCAATAATACAAATTTTAATTTTTTTCTTCTATAATTTGTTTTTATATTATTTAAATTTGCCAATTAATGGCAAATTCGGTTGATCATAAAATCACCCAAAATGAAAACCAAAAATACAAAAAACTAAATTATTTAATAATCGATTTTCCATTTAAAAGGTTTAGAATTTGCCGCTAATAATTAAATTTTTCACAATAATACAAAATGTTCGGTACGGAAAAGTGTTTTCTGTAGACGAAAAGTACAAATGTTTACTGCTGACGTTCACTGTAGACGAAAAGTACAAATGTTTACTGCTGATTTTGTTAAAGCTTAAATTAACAACAAAAAAAAAGTATAAAAACAGTTGCACTAAAGTCGCATTTTAATGAATGAATTTTTGGAAAATTAATTTTCGACGGAAGAAGTAAATAATATCTTTGCAAACATTTAAGTAAAGTTTATGTTATTTTTATTGTCTTAGTCTGAGGCAATTTGGTTTAGGATTTATCAGGCCGGTTTATGTAGGTTTAAAACAAAACAGATAGTAGAATTATTATCTAGTAAACACCGATAATTTCGAAGTAATTAAACAGTTTCAAAATATAATACAACAGCCAGTATAATAATTATTGCATTAATCATAGATTGCACTCAATTCTACACGATTTACCAGTGGGATTCTCTAACGAATTAATTTTTTGAAATTATCTAAATTAAACAAGTTTTCTAAGTTACCGAGTTGTGGAATTGTCTATCGCACTTAGTATAAAGACTAAGATTTGTTACTCTTTGAATTTGAAATTACATTGATATTTATATCACAAATTAATTATTTAAAAATTTTATTACAAAGATCACTTTAAATATTTTTAATAAAACAAAAATGTCAACTCAAATAAATATTTTTTTTATAAAATATTTGTAAGTTTAGAATTTTAAATTTGTCATTAAAAGAAATATTAAAACCAAATGAATATAAAGAATTATATCTTAACCTACGTTCTATAAATGTTCAAATTATTTGTGATGTACTTCTATAAATTTTATAATCGAATATTATTTGATTTCAGTTCAGTTAAAAAACTTAATACTTAACCTAATACTTTTGTTTAATATAATACTATAATTAAACATTTATATTTATATTACAAAAAACTGTTTGTGCCGTGATTTGAAAATTTGGAACTCTTCACAAACCATATATGTACTATGTGAATATATAATTTATTTCTGAAATTACAGAAAAAAAGGCTTAGGTAGGGAATATTATTATTGATTCTAAATTTTAAAGATCTATTACAATATTATTATATGTATTCAATTACAAAAGATTGTGCTGGAAATTTTTTTAAATTTTAATTTGACTTGTCAATTAATATTTCCATAAATATTTTTAGATTATTTTGTATTATTGAATTTCAAAGTATTCTAAATTTATAAATTAGACTTTAAATTTTACCTCTAAATCGTTAGAGAATTCCATTGCTAATCGTTAGAGAATTCCAACATACAATATTGAAAAAAGCTCAATTACGATTTTACAAAATTACGTTTGATTTAACAAGGTTACAAGGTTGGTTTAATAAATTAAAACAGGTAAAGAGGGGATAAACTTCTCAATATATTAGAAATCATATCTCACCATTGATTTCAAACGTTCACCTTTTTTCCCAGTATTTTTTTTACACAAGGGTATTTTTTACACAGTTTTATTTGGAACCCCTCTATGGTGTAAAAAGAGAATTTAGGTGTAATAGCGATTAAGATTTAAACTAGGCTCAAACTTAAGAAATAGCACGAATAATTTATTTGCAAACAAACAAATATTTTTTTGGAAAACGTTTTAACTTGTGAAGATGGGTCAATTTAAGCATTGCATAAGAATCGCCTTAAATGTTTTTTTTATTATTGATTAAAAATACTTAATCAGGTATTTGTTGTTTCTTAAAACCAGACATAAATGAATTACGATATTTTCGAAAAGTGAGAAATTCAGATTACGGCGAAAGATCATCGAACTTTCTTCTTTAAATAATAAATATAAATGTTATTTGTACAATATCATATCGGTTTTTTTAATATCTCTACTGTGGTCCTCATTTAGTATTTGAATAAATACAAGTAAATATGGTTTCGGTTGTATAATTTTTTGTTATTTTCCATTCAATGGAACACTAAACAATGTAAGAGATAAATAGTATTTTAGAATAAAAATAAGTATTCCAAATTTTAAACTATGTTTATAAGAAATTAATTTATCTATCAAAACAAAAAAAAAACTTACTTTATTATTAATTTTCCGTTTTTTGTCACCACTTATATCTTTACCATTTTTTTCTTCAATTTCAGTTTTCTGTCGATCTATAAAAATAGAATTTTAATCACTCGAAATTATAAAATTCCCTTCAATTACAAAAATAACAAAAAAAAACTTTTTAAACTTACATTTTGTTTCAATTTCTTCATCATCTAATAAAAGTGATACAACTTCCTTTGGTTTAAGGGTGTCTGGTTTAAAATTACCACCACTTATGACCATACGTTGAATCTGATAATAGAAATACAATATATTTTAAATTACTATATATACAGGCAATATTTAATGCTAAAAATAAAACCCTTTTTCTTATTTTTTTTTAAAATAAAAAAGTAAATATTAAAAAATCCCATTATAAAGGCGCCGTCAATAAATTTAAAATTTTACATAATAAAAAAAATTTGATTTTGTACATTTGATTTTTCCCAGACGAAATTTAAATTCTTAATATATATTTTTCATTTTATTATTAAAAATAACAAATTTTTAGTAATTACCGCCGACTTCATCCGATCCGATTATACGTACATACAATTAACTTCCGGTAATAATAATAATAATTTTCAAATTTTACCAATTAACTAAAATTTATTAATGATTAAGACAATTGTGTTGATTAAGGCACGTGCCTTTTGTCTGCGTTTTTTTATTTTAACATACAATTGTTTTGTGTAAATAGGAAAATTATTAAATAAATTTATAAAAATCAGATAAAATGTCTATTGTCTGACGATAAAATAAAATTTATTTCTTTAGTATTATAATTTTATTTAAAATTTACCTCACTCTTTTCCCTAGCTCTTTGAAGTATCCTTTCCTCAATTGTTCCTTTACAAATTAAACGATAGACAGTTACTTGTTTTGTTTGACCTAAACGATGTGCTCGATCCATAGCTTGTTGATCAACAGTTGGATTCCAATCAGAATCGTAAAATATTACCTGAAATAATAGATTGATTTAAAAAAAATTATAAATTATATATATGAATTATATATTCAATTTTGGTAATTTTTGGGACAATTTCGAAAAAGATTTATTTTATTATTACTTAAATCAAAACAAATTTTTTATCATAAAATAAATATTAAGTTCAGACAAATTAATTGTTTGACTACATTATGAATATTTCACAATTAATTAAAATTTCTCAGTAATTTTGCATAATTAATACTTTTAAAGAAAATTTCAGGCACCTACACATAATTTCCCAAGTTTTACTAGATTACTTTACAAAAAAACTCTAACTGTCTTTTTGTAATGTTAATCGAAAACGTTCAAGATTAGTAAAACAATTTATACTAATTGTCAAATTCTCATTTTCGAAAGTGCTTAATTTGCATCAAACACTCCTTGAACAGCGGAAACATTTATTTTAACTCATTTTAAAAGAAATAAAATGTGATGTTATAATATCCATTGAATCAAGTGAATCTATCCTTCTAAAATTACAAAATTGACACGTATATAAAAATCTCCTTTGAAGTAATTGAAACCGGATATAATCCTTGTTCATTCTTTTATATTCCATTCAGATTATACTTTCTTTATATGGAAATCTCTTGTTAATTTCTCTATAGTGTCACAAAACCGCGAAGCGGTAACTGACATTTTCAAAACAATTGCGTTTACAATATTGTATGATAGTAAACGCACGTTTTTTTTAAACATATATCCTGTCCTGCTTGACATGTTTAGTTATTTTACTTTTATTTTTCGTTCAAAATTCATCTAAGTTGGTTATTAGAACACGCACAACATATTTCTAAAAGTATTGTTATAATGAATTTTTAATAGATTTTAAGGTTTTCAGCACGAACTATACTATAAGGCGGCAAATTTACTCTTGACTTGAAGAATTGCGGCATATAAAAATCAATTTCTTAGAAAAAAAATATAAAAATTGACAGTTTATCTAATAAAAATTGGTAACAATTATATTTTGGATAGAAATTTTAAATTAATGGATTTTTGACGTGATTTAGATAAAGATTTTGTTGAATTGCAGAAATTCACTAAATTCTAGTTATCATAAATAAAAATTCCGATCATTATTTTAACAAAAAAAAAATTCAGAAAATCAATCCCAATTGTCAATCTTGGGTTTAGCAAAAATCAATCCCAATTTATCAGTTGTGGTTACCAAATATAAATTATAAATCTTGTTGGAAACGTAATCTTAACTATTGCCATTTTATAAAGCAGTTAAATCATTATGGATTATGTATGTATATAAGATCAGGATTTAAAGACGATTACTATAAAATTTGTCAATGAAATAAATTATATATCATACATATATGTAAATAACATCAGGACTTAAATACGATTATAATAAAATTTGTCAATGAAATAAATTGTTGACACCTTCTTTAATTATCGCAATGAAATTACTAAAAATTCTGAAAACTTAAGAATCATAATAAATTATCGGTTATGATAAATATTTATTACCAATTTTAGAATTTCATGGTGGTAAATTGTGTTTTGTAAAAACTAAAAATATACAGAAGGAAATTTGGGTCCAGTGTGTAAGGAAATTACGAGTACATTTCTCAATCTAATTTACCAAATCTGTACAAATACCATTAAAGAATCATTAATATTTAAAAATTAAAGAATCATTAATATTTACAAGACATGGTGAACGTTTTGAAATAATTCACTGTGTAAGTACACGTAACGTGATAGAATTTCGTGTAAGATATTTGATAAATTTTATCAAAACTAATATTACCTGAAATAACACTAATTTGTTTTTCTACAAGATTACAGATTTGATTCGTTCATACGTCAAGATAGAAGATTAGCAATCACAGCTCAAAGACATTAATTAATCATCATGTATTAAAAAAACCTCATAAAACTCCGATGACTTAAGAAGACTGATAATGAAAAACCATCACCGAACCACCTTTAATTTGACTATGATTAATTATCTGAAAAGTTTATTTCAAGAAAATTTCTCATTAACAAGTCACTTTAATCTAATTTCCTTTCTCTTAAAACTTGCAACTAAATCAGTTTAATATAAAATTAAAGATTTGGTGACAATATTAACAAGTGTAAATACTGTCCTTACCAGTATAAGCATAGTTGCAGCTCTGTTATAATTTTTAAATGAAATATTTTACAGTTTCCAAAATCATGGTAATTTAATCTACTAAAACGACTTTGTATGGGATAAAATGATCAAATATTGCAATAAAACACTAAAATATATGTATTTTAAAAACAATTAGGATATTCTACGGAAATTCTGAGTTGTTGGAAATATAATTCAAATATTGTTCATCTGTAGTCAAATGTTTAATAAAAAAAAATATTGTCGCGACGGCATATCAGGAGGATTGTTAATGTTTCAATAAATATTTTAACGCCATAAATATTTGAATATAATAATATTAAAAAAAAGGAAAAGTAGATTGTAGTGGATGGTCATAATGAAAACAATAACTTTTTTTCACCTTGTAGACTCCACTGGGGGGCATAGAGCCTCTTTACTTGAAGTTTCTTAAAAATGTTTGTTGCAATTTCAAAGCACTAATTTTATATGGATTCCGAACCGTGTTTCTTTTTAATTGCAACAACCTAATGGGATTTTGGTCGTGATTTATTGTTGTTAGTAGATGTAGACCATAACCGTTAGCATATTTCCCAAGTTTTGAATTACATTATACTGTAATTTTATAACTGATACTCGTTTAAAGCTGAGTAAACTTAGACCAATATCAATGACTCGAACTGGAAACGAACCTAGTACCTACTAAATCAGCTTCCTAGCATTACCAATAAGCCACCGCCGATCTTGAAAACACTACTTAATGATGATATCGGGAAGATGATGACAAAAGATAATTATACAAAAAAAAAATTATTTACACTAAATTTTATGTTCTCTGTTTGTTAATAGATAAATTAGATAACCACACAGAAAGATTATTTGAAGAAAATTGACAAATGATACTTTTGTACTTATATAACAATGTAGTTTAGTGAAGTGGTCTAAGTTTACTCAGCTTTAAACGAAGTCTCAAATATCAAATTCCAAATATTAAGTTAGAGGCTATTCGTATTTTAAATTAGATAATATTTCATACATACACATTGTTTAAAAAATAATAGACACGATCTTTAAAAATTTAAATTTTTACTACCGAACTGCCAGAATAGAAACGAACTTGCGGTCATAATACTTTAAAGCTATAGATAACACTGTAATCATACTTTACCAATTTTATCCATTTATGAACTTGCCCTAATTTATTATCCAAATTTATTTTTCGATACAAAATTAATCCTCTTAAATTATGTTTATTGCCAGTACTTACTATTTTGAACCATGATAAAGCTGTGATTAGTCTAATAAAACATTTATATGGTACGTTTAATCAATAAAATTCTTATCTTTGCAGGTATATTTAAAAGAATGAAAGTAATGCAACATAATCTCTTTAATTACCCACCCATAAAAACCAAAATAAATTTTAAAATTTGATTTCTTTTAATTTTATATTTTTAGATTTGATAAAATTAGTCAACAACTCCTACAGTTACGTGAACTTAAACCACTATTTCATTGTAATTTTGATATAACCAATTGTTATCAGTATATTGGCAATTTTTTGTTATAAATTCACCTCGTTCGATGAAAATTAGTTCATTATTTAGTTGTGATCTATAAAGTCAGTTTTAATAGTAAAAATTTATAATGAAAATATTTTTTATTATGTGTTTTGCCATTATGGCATTAGAGGTGCATAGCGACACTGAATCAGTATTTCAAAAGACATTTAAAATGTTACATCATGAACCACCGCCACCAAAAGTTCAAAGTCGAGAAAAGCTTGAATTTTTAACTATTGAACAAAAATTGGATAATTTTGATGAGACAAATACCGAGAACTGGAATATGCGATACTTAGAAAATAAAGAACATTTTAAAACTGGCGGACCTATTTTTATATTTGTTGGTGGTGAATGGGAAATCTCACAGGGATATATTACAGGAGGACATTTTTATGACATGGCTAAACAGAAAAATGCTTATTTATTTTATACAGAACATCGGTATTATGGTAAAAGTCGTCCAACAGAAGATTTAAGTGTTGAAAATTTAAAATTTTTGACAGTAACCCAAGCTTTAGCTGATTTGGCACATTTCATTACAAAAATGAAGGAAAACCCCGAATTAACGAATTCAAAAGTTATTCTTGCTGGAGGTTCATATTCAGCTACAATGGTTACATGGTTTAAAAAATTATATCCAGAATTAGCTGTTGCATCTTGGGCTTCAAGTGCCCCACTATTTGCTAAAGTAGATTTTGAAGGTTTTCTAAATATGAATAAGAAATATTTTAAATTACTAATTTTTATGTGTCATTTTTGTAGAATATAAAATAGTAACTGGTAATTCAATTGGTGATGTCGGCGGACCTAAATGTTACGATCGAATCAAACGTGGTATTAAAGATTTAGAAAATATGTTTGCAGCGAATAAAATTGGTGAAATTAAATCACTTTTGAAGATTTGTGATAACTTTAATGGTGATAATAAATACGATGTATGGTCTCTATTCAGTACAATATCAGATACTTTTGCTGGATTAGTTCAATCCCATAAGTAAATATTTAAATTTTGGTTTTCAGTTATGTGATAAAGCTATATAATAATTTAGTAACGGGAGCATTGAAAAGGCCTGTGATGTTATCTTAGCACAAGAAAGTGATTTAATTGGAGTACTGATATGGTTTATGTCACAACTAGGAGGAAATGGTTGCTATGATTTTACATATGCAGCTTCAATTAAAAGTCTAAGTGATTTAAAATGGAGTTCAAATATTTGTAAAATAATTTTGGTTTTTTATGTATATAATATAATTCTAAACATATCTTTAAAAAAATTCAGATCGTCAATGGTTCTATCAAACATGTAACGAATTTGGATGGTATCAGACATCAAACGCTACTAAGCAACCTTTTGGTACAAAGTTCCCAGTCGATTTATACACTAAAATCTGCGAAGATGTATATGAGTAAGGAAATAAAATAATAGATATGTACTACAAATATTTTTATTTATATAAGAAATAATTTTTAATCAGAATTTCAAGCAAAACACTATATGAAAATATTGAAAAAACTAACCAAGAATTTGGTGGCTGGGAACCAAAAGTTCAAAATGTCTTTATGACACATGGAAATTTGGATCCTTGGAATGCAATGGGAGTTCATAAAAACGAAGACGGCGAAAATAATGTTATTCCTTGTAATGATTTAAGCAGTGTTTACATTAGTTTTTCAAAATTATAATTAAATCTCTTTTTTTTCAGTATACGCTCATTGTAAGGATTTCCCTTCAATTAGTAGCAATGACACAGCCGAAATGAAAGCTTCAAAAGAAAAACTTCAGAAATTTATTTTTAAATTATTAGATAAATAAATTGTTTTTATGACTTGAGTAATAAAGAAATTACTTGAAAATATTTTAATTATTTAATGTTTGTAGAACCAATAATCAAGTGCTTACTTTTACATATATATTAACTTTCCATTAAATTTGTGCTTATTTTTACATACTCTTAGAAAATGTACCAGGGACGTGCCCAAAATATTTATTCCATACAAATTCGAGTATCCAATCAAAACTAGTACTTCTCTTTCTATTACTCCCTGAAATATAATTACATGACAAAGCAAGTATTTTTTATGGAAAAAATGGGACTAGCTGAAGATAACAAATGTCTATCTGACAAAGAGGATACAGAACATCTACTATGTTACTGTGAAGCAGCGGCACGTAGAAGAATAATATATAATGCACAATAGATCTTTTAGAATAATGCACAATAGATCTTTTAGGTCGCAGTGCTCTCTCGTGCCCCCCTCAAAAAAAAAAAGTATTTTTTAAATAATTTAGATTTAAAATTTCCGAATTTCAATTGTCATCTTTGTATTTTGATATATATATTGACAATTAGGGGAATAAAAAAAGAGACAATTATAGAAGAAAAATTGGACAATTTTATCCCCTTAAGCCCTTAAGGTGTTTCCAGTGATACTTCTTCTATGTTACTACTATGTAATTTATTTAATTATTTTTCTTATCTATTGCTTTTAGATTAGAATTTCCAGAAATATTTGTTAATATTTTATTACAGATATTATGTGATACTATATAATATGATAAAAATTAATTTATCGATCCGTAAACCTATAGTTTTTCATGGCAAAAATTGTATTTTTACATTTATAATTATAACTATATTACGTTCAATATTAATTTGTATTAATTATTTATTATTTATATAAAAATATTTATTTTTTAATGCAAAAACTAATGCTTATAAAAATAATAGACTGAAGTACTTTTTAGAATATACTATTTAATCCCCAACTACTCGAGATTAGGTTTTTAATCCAAAATTATTAAAGATTTTAATTGCAATAAAATATTTCAATAAAAACTAAAATATGCTTTAAAAATAATTAGGGTATTTTACGGTGAGGTGGTAAAGAAATCATCAAATGACATCGACTCCTAGTCAAATATTTGATTTTTTCATAAAATAAATATTGTTGCGAGACGTGATATCAGGAGTATTGCCAATGCTTCAATAATTATTTGAGCGAAAAATAAAGTAAGATTTAAAAAATGGGAAAAGAAGAAGATTATAATAGATGGTGATAATGAAAACAGTAATTAATATTTAATAATGTTGTAGAAAAGGCAAGGATGACGACAAACGATAATTATGAAAACTTAAAGAGACCGATATGAAACGAATCCAACAGGAAATATAAATAGTTTCCATCCCCGCTATTTGTATTTTAAATTATATACTTTATAGATTTAAATTTAAACCATCACCATATTGTACAAGAAATATTTAATGTTCTTTCAGTGTCAGGCCAGCACAATTATTATAATTTTAGTAAGAAAAAATAGCAAGCAAATAATTTTACATATACTAGCCTATTCAAGTGAGCTATAAGAGCTTAAATGTTTATTATATGCACTGCAGTCTGGCTGTAATATCCTTACAAACAAATTTGCGTTCATATTAGTTTAATGCAACCACAAATTATAAAACCATACATCAAGCTCTTATAACAGATCATTTTGAAAAAAATAGTATTAAAATAAATAATATACAAAATTAACTAAATATAAAAATCAATAAATTATAAAATTAAATAAATATGAAATTAAATACAAGTAAAAAAAAATTTATAACTACGGAAAAACTTCTGGATGTAAAAAATTAATAAACAGTAACGCAAATAAATAAGCCAAGAGCATACTACCACATTTAGTATGCTCATTTTTTTTAAATACGCCTGTTAAGAGAAAAATCTATTAGTGCTTTATTTTTATTAATTATTCGAATACACCTAGTTATAGGTTCATTTCTACCATCCATACTTAACACTATGAGGATATTCATAAAAAATGTTCCCCCAGAAGTAAATCCCAATTCAGTTCTCTTACTTTACTTAAAAAATTGTTATCTGTTCTAAAATTATTGTTCGTTCGATGAAAGTTAGTTAATTATTTAGTTGTAACCTACAAAGTCAATTTTAGTATAATAGTAAAACATTATGATGAAAATATTTTATATTGAAAGAAAACGATGAAAATATTTTAAAGTGAAACAAAATGTAGTTTAAGTATTAGTAAAATAATTTTGGTTTTTTATGTAGGGTAAACTTGGCTAAGTTCGTGATATCAAGGGGTATTTGTAATTTTTTATATAGAAAAAAAAAATATGAGGAAATTATATAAGATCACAGGTAAAAGATTCATTCATAAAAATCTAATGTCAAAATTCCAAATTTCTTTTAGACCTTCAAACTATACGCTTAGAAGTAAACTCGGTACTGTACGGCTAACTTCGTGATAACGAAATTCTTATTCCGTTATAACAAAGTCTAGCGAAAAATTTAAAAATCATATTATAAGTAAATGTTTCTGTACCTATTCGGTTTGAATTAAACAACAACAGATACTTCTTGCAACTGATAAGCAAGTATTTTCCTAGCACTAAAGCGACTGATCTTTTCAACTTTATTAAATTAGAACTACAGTTATAAAATTAGAACTACAATTATTATAATTGAACTACAATTATATACAAATTACTATCAAAAAGCCACTCGAACAAGTATTTTTGTTAAGGGAATAGTTTAATCTAAAAGATGTAATATGTAAAATTTGTGGATATCACTTCAGGGTTCACTTTTGATTGACCATCATTTAGCCGAGTTTACCATATTATATAATATATTTCTAACCAAATCTTTAAAAATTGCAGATTGTCAGAATTTGGTTGGTATCTAAATCAATTGCTACTAAGCAACCTTTCGGTACAAAATTGACAAATTACCAAAAAATTCTGACGCCTCAGTAAGAATTCAGTACAATTGGCAACCGCGCTACTAACGAGACATTCTATACTTGGTGATCACGATTTTAAAATCGGCGATGCTAAGTTAACTATTGTACAGCGTGCGTGAGTGAACGAAAGATATATTTTCTGAGGGATTGTCCCACCTTCGGTACAAATGTGTAGTTTATACATAAGCTACCGGAAGCGGAATCTCAAGGATGAGAACTAATCCTGAAAATAGGCAATGACAACCACCAAAGGCTTACCCACTTGCATGTTAATAGGATGTATAATGGGTCTCAATAGGCCTCACTGTCTGTTTGTGGTTTCTCCTCTCCTAAACCAACCAATCAATTTTAATGAAAAACAAATCTTTTTGCTATTTTCACATAATTTACTGACATTGAAAAAAACTACCTATCAGCAGAATCGAATATCAGACTAAACTAAACTAAATAAAATGGTCAACTTTTCTTTATATGTTCGAATTAGGGTTTGCAATCCCGTATTATATTTCCAATCCCGTGATTTCGGGATTAAATTATTTAAATCCCGGGATCCTGGGATTGTTCAGGAATTAGGATTGCACTATACTGGGATTAGGAGTGGTGTGGGGTTTAACCAAAAAGAAATATTTTGAAATAATTGTGCTTAATATGATTTTAAAAGAAACTAGATAAAAATTATTCATCGCTTGTTTTATTATTTTTCTAATTTTTGAAAATCACACTAATAAAATACCTTATTGTTCTGTTTGCTCAGCAAAACACTTGTTCACTCGTAAATTTTAATTGTAAACTGAATATTAAATGCGTGGCTTAAGTGATAGTGTGCTAAGCTATGATGCATTAGGTACTGGGTTCTACACGCATCCGAGACATCGATGTTGGTCTAAGTTTACTCAGCTTTAAATGTGTACCAGTAATAAAATTACAATAAAAATGTAATTTAAGACTCGAAAAAATGCTAACGGTGGAGGCCATTAGCTAACAACAAATGTCTCACTAATAAAAGCCATTAGCTTGTTGCAATTAAATATTTTCTTCACTATAAAGAAATTTATGGTTCGGTATTCATATAAAAATGAGTAGGTCCAAATTGCAATACCAAAATGTTAAACAGACACTTCAAGTGCAAGTATGATTACAAGAGTAAATTTTTGACAGTAAATTTTTAGTCGAAATCGGACGAAGTTTAAAAATGCCTTTTAGGAATTAATATGTAACTATAATTATGACAACATGTGCGATCATTTTCATTACGTCTACAAAAATCACAAATTAAATACAATTAAAATGTTCAATAAAATTGAAAAGGTAATAATTACGCTAGCATCTTACGTTTTTGTAATATTGAATTAAGTTGTAATTTTAATCTTAAGAAATTCTAAAATGAACAAATATTTAAGAATACATAAATTTAGTATTGACTCTTTATAAATTGTAATCTGAACCACCAAATACTACACGAAGATAAGAGGAAATCATTAACTTTTAATAGTACATATATTTTCCGTAATAAAAATTATTTTTAAAATGTTGTGAGTTAAGAAAAATTAAAGACTTTTAACAGATATTTGTATATATAAATTTTATGAGGCCGCTTGTTTTATTGGTTTTACTATGTAAACAGTTTATTTTATTTTCAAATCAATAAAATTGTATAGATTTACTGTAATGACTAGAAATTTATTTTATGAATATTTTTGGGGGGATACATATAAGTAGTTTTATGTTTATTTGGAACATTTAAGGGACGACAACTTGTCTAGCATGGTGTTTAAAATTTTATTTATCATAAAATTTTAATGATACTGATGATAAAATATTGTGATAAAAAAATTATTGACTTTAGGTATATTTAATTAACCTCTAGAGAATTTTGTTTTTTAATTTAAAAACATTTTATTTTAGATCTCGCCAGACTATATCTTGAAAATATAATTTTTAACTGAAAGGTAGAAAACGACTTCTTATCACACATGATGAATTTAACAGTGCAGCTGCTTAACAACCTTCATTTAAAATATATATAAAAACAAATTTCAAGTTCAAATTTCAGGGACATTCAAAATATTGTCCAATTGACCTTAATAGTAAAATATCGAAGAAAATAACTCTCTTTTCTTTCAATATTTCAAAATTCAGGCATTAAAACACAATGTCCTACATGTCCAAAAAAATTTTCCTAACATATCTCCAGGCAATCAAAATATGTTTTCGTATTTATTTTGTTGCTATTTCACCTTGAAATTTTAACTCCTTTTTTATGTCCTGTCGGATTCTAAATGATTGCAGCCGGTGTAAAATGACAAATGGTGTCAGTAAATTTAGACATAATTTGTTTTACAAATATTAAAGAAAAAGCATTTGATATCCTTTCATTTAAACTATCTTGTCCGACCAATGTTATTATTATATTAAAATTTTCGTAATTTTTGGTAGTTTATCATTTAAGAAAATTTAAAAATCGTTGAATTAGGGTCAAAATTTAATATATATTTTTTTTTAGAAATTCGGTCAATGTTAAGTCATTTATATAATTTTAGGCGCGAGATCTTTAAGTCTTGATCTTACGAATTAAAACAAAAACAGAATAGTTGAAAGAGTTAAAATTCCATTTTAATTCTGTGTGATGTTGCATAAAATAATAAAAGAGATAAATAAAAAACGACAGATGTAAAACTTTAGTTTATAGAAATATTTTCATAATTAATTTTGACAAATTAGAATATTTATAACGTTTGAGAAAAAAATATAAATTCTAAAATAATTGTGACCCAATGTTTTAAAATTTTAATCCAAAAATCATTACATACATTTGTATTCAATTTAAAGCTGAAAAAAATCTCAATCTTAAATTATACAATACTAAAAATTGAAACAACATTTAAACTTAACTAATTATTATTCTGCACAATGATTTTTATTGAAGATGCAATATGCAGGAATTTTTACATTGGAAAAAGATGATTTAAATTCACATAGTGCTAAAAGTATAGCAATTAATTCAAATTGAGGTATAATAATAAATCATTTAGGTGAAATGATTTATTTATCATTTCAAGCATGACACTACGTAAAACAATCCAAAACAATGTTGGGGGTATTTTGTTACATATTAAAGTTTTTTTGAAAATTAAAATAATTTATTTGTAGCGTTGTTTTGTTAATAATTTTTTTCGTACGAGATTATAAAATTTTATGGGAAAATATAATTTGATATAAAAATTCTTTTTGGAAAAATTGAATATATATTTAATACAATTATTTGCACTTACCGTATCAGCTGCTGTTAAATTGATACCCAAACCACCAGCACGTGTTGATAATAAAAATACAAAAATATCGGCTCTACTTTGAAAATCCGCAACCATATCACGACGTGCTGATATTTTACTAGAACCATCTAATCGCATATAACGATATTTCCTATGCCACATATATTCCTTAATAATAAATTTATATATAATCAACAAAAAAATTGTATCTTTATAAGTCTTTTACCTCTAATAAATCTATCATTCTCGTCATTTGTGAATAAATTAATACTCGATGGCCTTGTGCTTTCAAACGCATCAATAGTCCATCTAGTACAGCCAGTTTTCCAGCATCCGAAACAAGTGTTTGTTTATCGGGAATAGCAATCCATGACCAACCGTAATTTGGCTTACATTTTTGTAAAGATTCATCAATAATAGTCTTACTATACTGATCATCACATTGAATATGTCGAATATAAGACCATTCAGCAGCTCTGCTCTCAACACTGTACAAAAAAAAATTATTTGTATTCAAAAAATTGCAATATCCAATGAGAAAAAAATATATAATCCTAACTCACTATGAACGCCGTCCATATGCTTGAACTTTTGGTCCAATTCCCAATAAGAATTTTGGAATTGATATTGGTTCAGTATAGAATTTTTGAGGATGCCTTGGGAAATATGGAAATTCTGGTAAAAGTGTAGAAGATGTTGGAGATTTGGGTGATAAACGCTCTATATTTTTTGGCGGGCGACCACGATTTGGTGAAATTGTTGTAGTGGAGCTAGTAATATATTTAATGTCATCAGATAATGGTATTAATCCTTCTTCGTCTTCTAATTTGATCTCCTCTTTAACTTGTGGGTCCAAAATTTGAATAATTGGTGGCATATCATTGAGATCACGACGTTTCTTACTCCGTATAATACGATGCTCGATAGTTTCTTGCATGTTGTTGATTTGATAGTCATCGTATGTATATATACTACTATCGTTTGTAATCTAAAATAAGTTTTATTTTTAATTCTGAATACATATAATATTTATAACTTACCATTGCTGTAAATATAAACTCTTCCAATATACAATCAGAAAACATGAATCGCTGATCAAGTACATTTTTAAATAATGGTTCCAAAACCAAAAACTGAGTTGATGAATAATTTGGCCACCAAATCTTTTTATACGCTAATATCTTCAGAAATGTTTCAATATTCCAAAAAGTCTCAAAACTACAAAAACCAAAATCAATTTATAAAAAAAAAGTTTAACAGGAAAACTTACAATACAATATATCCACAAACTGTTAAATTTTCAATATCACATGGAGAGAGATTTGAAAGTCTTGTAAAAGCAAATGTGCTATCCGCATTTAAATCCAAATATTTTTGGTAATTTATATTCTTATCACTTGAATTACGTGGAAATAAGCTTCTCTGAACGTTCTCTGCTTTAAAAATACTAAATCGGTTGTAAAGTAAATGTTTTTTACTAGGAAAACTTCGCGTTAAAATACCATCATCAAAAATCAGTCTTGGAATTACATATTCTTGACACTTTAACGAAAAGGGACTTCTCGCATCGCGTCTTTCAAATAACTCTGGATGATTACAAACTTTTCGGAATTGCATAACTAAATTCATTAAATTTGAAGTAAAATTTTTATCTATATGATGTCCCCCACTTTCCCCAACACAATGCAGTAAATCCTCAATTTTAATTTTCTTTTTCAATGCCATATAAAGTAACTTTTGCCTTGTTGTAAGCGGACAGTAAACCATAATTTCAATTTTATCTGATAGTTCATTTTCAACATCTTTCTTAATTCGTCGCAACATAAATGGTTTTAAAATCATATGCAAACGAGAAATTTGCTTTTCATCAATTCCAGTTTTATTTTCAGCATGACTTTCTATGTCCTTGGAAAACCATTCATTGAATTCATCATGTGAATCGAATAATGTTGGCATTATAAAATGTAGAAGTGCCCACAGTTCAGCCATACTATTTTGAATTGGAGTTCCACTGAGAAGTAATCGATTGCGGCAATTAAACCCTAAAAGTAATTTCCATCTCATTGATGAACTGCTCTTAATCGCTTGAGCTTCGTCTAAAATCATGTATTGCCATTTGATTCGATTGAAATATTTATAATCAGATACGACTAATTGATAACTTGTAATTACAACATGAAAACTAGCATCCTTCGTGTGTAAGTCTTTTTGTTCCCAAAATTGTCTAAGAATTTTCCGTTCATTTGGTGAACCCCAATATGGAACAACATTAAAATCAGGTACAAATCTTTGCATTTCTTGTTGCCAATTGTGAAGCGTCGAAGCCGGCGAGATAATCAAAAATGGACCCCAAACACCATACCGTTCGGCAATATGACAGAGCAGGGCAATCGATTGAACAGTTTTACCCAATCCCATTTCATCAGCCAAAATTCCACTGATGCCTTGATCATAGAGATTCGCTAACCAAGTCATTCCCTTCAGCTGATAACTTTTTAAAGTGCCTGTAAACATTTCTGGTTGTGGCAGTTCAGCATTGCCATCGTCTCCAATTAACGATGCGACTGGATTTGCTTCAGCAATTACGTCAAATTCTTGTGTACGTGCTCTCTCGGTATTGAACGCGTCAGCGGCATTTTGTTGAGCCTAAAGTATTATGCAAAATTATTTCTTCTTCACACAAAATTATGAATTTACCTTTAATTTCATTAAATCTGAATCGTAATCATCAATTGCCGCTAAACGAGGATTCAGTTCTTCATCTAATTGCTGTAAAATTCTCATTTGTTCTTCTTCAGTGCCATGACCTAATTTTTTTGACATAAAATGAGCGTATAGTTCGGTTTGCGTTATAAGAAAATTTAATTTTCTTGTCTGTCGTTTTGCCTCTATTATTTCTACATCCAATTTTCTCTGTTCCTCTGCCTCTTTTTCCATGCGTCTTCGCGTTTCTCTTTCAACACGATCGTAACGTTTCCAATAACCTTGCATTTCTCTAGTTAAACGTTTTGCTCGCCAAACAGTTTCTTTCATAATTTTCTGTGATTGCATTGCCTTTTGCCGAGTAATTTTCATGCACATTGTTGCAACTCGTTTACAACCTTGCAACATTTCTTTATGATTATTAACTTTGGCACGTTGAACTTTTCCTAATTCTTTTTTTGACATCAATTGCCACACTTTACGTCGTCTAGCTGCCATTACTTCAGGAGTTTTAATCAAAGATTTTTTTTTCCTTCCTCGACCCGCAGAAACATTTAAATTATTACTACCATCTTCATCTTCTTCACCTTCTTCCTTTATTTGTAATGACATCTCATCCCAATCTAATTCTCCCAAGTCTGATGGATCAATTTCTCCTGGTTCTTGATTAGTTTTTTGAGAATTGCTACGCTGTTGTTTTATTTTCATTAATTTATTGGGCGACTTTTCCTTAATTTTCTTCTCGCGTTCTTTGCGTCGTTTTTTCACACCAACAATTGATCGTTGATGTTCAAGGAATTGGTCATGATTTGATAACAAACCTGCACCATAGTAAGCATATTGGGAATTCTAAAATTATGTATTTTTTAAATATTCAGTAATTTTTTATTTTTATTTTACATACATTTGCCTTTTTATAGTATTTTTCCCGCCATTTTTGTTCTTTAATATGAGTTTTTAACATTTCCTTAATATACTCATCTTCATCGGATATTTCTGAATCACTTTCGGTGTCGCTTAGCAAAACATCCTGAATCCATTTACGTTCTGCATCAACTTGGGTAAAATTATAAACTTGAAGCTTATCACTACGACGCTCTAGAAAAAAAGTAATTAATAATTAATAAATTATCGATAAATATTTATTACCTTGTTTTGATACTTTGATGCCATTTATAAATTTATCGCCTGGATTCATATCTTCGTCATCAGGTTCACTATTTTCTGATTCACTACTGATCAATGATTGTGTTAGTACTTGATGGGCATAAGCCATAAATGGTCGCATATCAAGACTAGCTTCCATCCTTTGAAGATGCAATGGTTTTGCATATTTATGCCGAGACGTAGTTACGTTATTTTTGGAATCGTTCATGGTCTAAAAAAATTTTTAATATCTAATAGAAATATGTAATAACATTACACTCAATGATCAAATAAATTTTAGTAAACTTTTAGTAATATTGACATTGAAAATAATTTAAATTCTAGCATTCAAAGTAAACAAATCATTATAAATTTATATAATGCTTTTAAATAAAGCCAATAATACTAATCTACCGAAACATAGTAATTTAAGGTTATATTTACATATCGTCAAAGTTTATATTAGCAAATATTTAAAAAGCAATATTTCTACTCATGATATATTTGACAATTATGACTTTATATACTTTCTTTTAAAACATAATTTGATAGGAACATTTACCTTTAATAGCAATTATTTGAATAAACTATTTTAACATTTATAAAACTATAAAAAAACATTCATTCGAAATCTCAAAATTCACTACTATAGTATCTTATAGTATATTAGGATTTTCAATTTTGACAAACTAAATTAAAACCCAATTAATTTTTGAAACTACAAAACCACAAAAAAGGAATGTGGAAATTATTAAGCTAGTTCACAAACCCAAATAACCAAATTAATCAAAACAAATTTTTGAAACTACAAAACCAGAAAATTGGAAATCTGAAACTTATTAAACCTGTTCACGTCACGACAACTATTATTGCAAATTATGTTATTTTGCTTTGATAGCACTATTTTACTTTGATTTAGCAACAAATTAATTTCCTAAAAAAATTTCTTTTCCATTTTTTTATTTATATTTTAATTTCTTTAAATATTCTTTTTTTTATTTAAATATTAATTTCTCTTTTTTTACGGTAGGGAGAAAATATCTCTTCAAGTAGGAAAAAAGGTTTTCAAGCTAAATTCTACATTCTACAATTTTAGTTTTGACTTTGGCAAGACTGTTAAAAGGTACTTTTAATTTAGGCCGCATTTTAATGTATAAAGTCCTCCCCATGTCCGCACGACTTTTTGCTGCGGCAGCGACGCTGTAAAAAAACGCGTCAAAGTCGCGAAATAGGCCATACCGACGCGGCAAGAAATCGTACCAGACGTCAAAAAAAGTGTCAATTAAATGCAAAAAATATTTGTTGACAATTTATAATTTTATTTATTATTTAAAAAATTATTAACAATGTCATCATCAGATGAAGATGAGGAACTTATATTATTTGCCTTACTAGCAGATGAAGAAGAAAATAGCAGGTTAGTGTGAATGTCAAATATCAAAAAGTAAAAATTTTTTGGATTTATAACTAGTTTTTGAAGGGAAAAAAGAAGTGGGTCCATGAAATTAATTTAAATCGGTCGAAGTATGGAGAATATCATACATATACTGATGCCACAACTTCGAAAGGATGGGTTTTTATATATATTTTCGTATGACAAGCGAGTGCATTCATGAAATTTTAAGCTAAAGAGACGATGATATTCGAAAAGCTGATACAAATTATCGTGAAGCTATTTCATCTGAAGAAAGACTTTGCAATACACATCGCGTTGGTGTGGGCATTCTCATAAGCCGCCATGTAAATAAATTGAGGGGAAAAAAGCGTGTCGTTGACGCAGAAAAAATCGCCCCGGTTTGAGGAGGCCTTAAAAGTGTCGTTTTTGTCGCGATGTGAGAAAGAGACATTAAAATAAAGTAGAGCACTGAATTTGGGAAATTTGCTGTATTGGGCAGGGAAATATATCATATGGTCCAAAATCATATGGCAATTCTGTCAGAGGTCTCGCTATAAATACAAATTTTAAATTAAAATTATATTATTGTGTTAAAACTACAAATTATTACTGATCATATTAATTAAGTTCCATTTCAAATTCCTTTATCAGTTTACCGGAAGTTTACAATTAAATTGTACGTGAAAACCGAGCTTGTGTCATAAGTTGCAGATAATATCTGATACAATTTAATTCAGCCGCATCAAATTTTGTATAGGACATGGACATCGTTAGTGGCGATGAAAGTTGGGTTTATTCATATGATTCTCAAACTAAACTACAATGTTTGGTATTTCAAATTGGAACAAGGCCAACAAATATTACTGATTGAGTGATTGTAAACTGGATATGTGGCAAACGTTCCTTTATTTTAGAAGGTCGTGAAACTGCAAACGCTGATTAGTATACAACTATCTGTTTACCGAGAGTTTTCTCTGAAATGCGGAAAAGAAATAGAAACCATCGAAATATTATTCATCTTGATAATGCAAGACCACACACACATCTCAAAAAACAATGGATTATTTGACCACTTATAATGTAGAATTAATGTCTCATCTGTCGCGTAGTCCTGACTTCCATCCTAATGACTTCTTGCTTTTTCACGTTTCTAATATAATCTAATATAAATTGCGTGGTCAACGATTTACAACACGCAAGATGTAGTTGAAAACCTGCTTTAAAAATTGGATAATTCTCATGCAAGTGTTTAAGGAGGATTATTTCTAGGCAATAAAGTAATTTTTATAATTATAATTTTTTTTGTTTTATTCTATTCCGACGATTTAGCAGCAATACACATATCTGTTATTTGAAAACATTGTTTATTTAGTTTATAATACGAATTGATGGAAAGGAAAGTATTTACATTCTAATTTTCTATAATAAATATGGAAAACCAAGAAATTTATTGCCATAAAAATAGTTTAACGAAATACTTTTCTATAAATTTGTAATATCAGCTTAATCATTAGCGTTTAATAATAACAAATACAATAATTAAACGATATCCAAAATTCACTGCAAGACGAGAAAAAGTTTTAAAGGAATCAACATAAATGGAAATAAAACGTATATTAAATAATTTTTCTAAAAAGTTTATTCAAATAGAGGACTAGTTATAGCACTTTTTTAATTTTTTTCTTTTTTAAAATTAATTGGTATTCTGGCAATTGATTATTAAAATTGCTTTTTATTTCTGTAGTAATTAATTACATTTATAAACAATTTTATAATTAACGCTATAAGAATGGAACTTATAAAACAAGAAAATTACTAGTTTTACTATTATTTTTCTGTGGAAAATTGATTTGTGTCTACGTTTTTAGTTTTTTGAATAAAACTAAATATAATAAATTAAATCCTATTACATATGATTTCTTTCTTTTTGAAGGCGACTTCCATATGTTTGTGAAACTAAATTCCATGAATCCATAAAACGATCCATGCACATAGATATACATTTCTATAATGTATAAAAATTATTATATAAAATTATTTATAATTATATAAATTACCTGTTCTGATGAATCTAAAACTGTTCCTGGTTTATTTACACATTTTTTAAAACATTTTTCAGTCATTTTCTAAAAATAAAATTATAAAAAAGAAAAGAAAATAATACAGGTTAGCCGATTATTGAACTTTGTATGAAGTAAAATAAGAATAACCTCACTTAAATATTGTATTTGTTACTAACTTGCAATAATTCTTGGGCATTTGCAACAGCTATTTGTTGCTTAACTTGTTCCATTAATTCGCCTTTCTGGCTGCTAGACATCGATCCTAGGGCAGACATTATCGGTTATTATTATCAAACTAATAATATAGATCTAGGAGATTTTATAAGAATGATTCAATTTAATATAATATATTGGAAATCAAAATTTTTGACAAATGATGTTAGTTTGACAGCTTAGGGCAGCATGATATATAAACTTTAACCATTACTCGAAAGAGGCTAGATTATCTTGGGGCTAAGGAAAAAATATTTATTTCACAGTTTAATTTATTAATAACAAAATATATATAATTATTATAAGCATTTCTTTTCTGCTTCAATAATGTGCTAACAACTGAATGTTAGAGCAATTTTAATAAAATTTGAATATTTAGAAATTTTGAAAAATTCCTAATTTCTGATTTCAGTCTAGTTCACATATTCACAATAGTATTATTAATTTCATTAGACAAAATTTGTGGTTATGTTGCATTCCTGTAATGCTCTCCAATTAGAAATTTGTCAAATCTCTACAACAGCTGATCGGCAAAAATCTATAGTTTGTGTTAATTTTTTTTTAAGTTTAAATTTTAAAATCTAAAACGTATTAATCGAGAGGTGTAATTTTATTATTTATTAAAATTCTACAATATTAAATATAATTATAAAGTGTTGGCTAATAATTCAAACCAAATAAAAAAATAATAATAAAAGATTATTGTGTCGGAAGTATCATAATTATTTATACATGCTATGCATTTTCAATGAAATTATACAAAAACAACACAACCAAACATCAATCAAAAGAAAATTATGGAGATATCTTCACCAGAACAATTAGTATATCAAGCACTATCAGCAGCATGTAGCCAAAATACTGATTTGTTAAAACAAGCTGAACTTAAGTTAGCAGAATGGGAAATTGAACCAGGCTTCTATTCAACATTGGTTAGTATATTTTCAAATCATCAGGTTGATGGTAATGTACGATGGATGGCTGCTGTTTATCTAAAAAATGGTATTAATAAATATTGGCGTAAAAATGCTAAAAAGTAAGAATTTTTTTGAAATTATCTATGAACAGATGTTTTTTATATTACAAATGAAATTTTAGTGAGATTCAACAAAACGAAAAGGCACAAATTCGTACACAATTAATATGCAATTTTAATGAACCCGTATTACAAGTTGCTGTACAAATAGCTGCGTTAATTGCAAAAATAGCTAGGTATTTTTATTAATTAAAATTTAATCAAATAACCTTTTTTTTTAAAAAAAAATCCACATAGACTGGATTGCCCAAAAGAATGGCCAGAGTTAGTCCCAGTTTTATTAGAAGCTGTTAAAAGTAGTGATTCGTTACAACAACATAGAAGTTTATTAGTTCTACAACATGTTGTAAAGGCTCTATCAACAAAACGTATGATAGCTGATAAAAAAGTTTTTGAAGTAAATATACAATTAATTTCAATAATCAAAAAAATTCACATTCATTCTCATTTTAGCAACTAACAACAAATGTTTATTCTTTCATATTAAATTTGTGGGACGGTTATACAACAATGTTCTTTCAAAGTTTACAAGAAAATAGTCCAACTAATGTTTCTATATCCATACTCGAAAAAGCTTTATTAGCCTTACGAATAATACGTAAATTAACAATTTATGGTATTTATAAACCACATAGTTCTGAAAATTGTATGCTATTTTTGGAAACAATATTTCGACGTATTAAAGAATGTATTGAATGTCGTTTTGAATTAAAATTACGTCAAGCTAATGATGAATTAATTGATTTAACAGAAAAATTTATATTAAAACAAACAAAAATTTTAAATGAATTTCTCGAACAACATCCATTATCATTCGTTAATTTAATATCTACAGCCTTAGAATTTTCATTTAATTATGTCTTCCATACTGGAGCAAATATGATCTTTGAAGGAAATGTTATAAGTTTTTCAAATTTTGCTATACATTGTATAAATTTAATGAAAGGAATATTATCAAGTAATGCCTATAATAGTTATGTACAAGAAAATTGTTCTGGTGAAGTTGATATACCAGTTGCATTAGCAGCTAAAAAAGAATTTTTTACAGCCGAACGATTAAGTTATATTTGTGAGAAAATTATTACACATTATTTTCTATTAACACAATTTGATTTGGATTTTTGGTGCGATGATCCAGAAAGTTATGCGTCCGACGAAGGTAATTGTTTGGTGAAGCAGTATTTCAGTGATGTTTTCATATTTTAAAAAATTATTTTGGTGAAGCAGTATTTCAGTGATTTTTCTTTAAGGTGGTGAAAGTTGGAAATATGCCTTGCGTCCATGTACGGAAACATTTTATTTAACACTATTTAATCAATTCCGACCAGAAATGACAATTGAAGTACTGAAATATATTCATAAAGCACAACAAAATAATTTAAAAAATGATTCAGATTTAAAGGATATTTTATTAAAAGATGCAATTTATAATGCTGCAGGACTTGCAGCATTTAATTTATTTGACGAGGTAAATTTTCGCATGAATATGAATTTTTATTTCATTTTTTTAAATTAATTTCTAGATTGATTTCGATGCTTGGTTTACAAATCAATTAATATCTGAAATAGAAATTAAATCAAATAATTTTAGAATTATTCGTAAGAGAGCAATTTGGTTAATTGGTAAAAATTTATTATAATTTTTTAGGGGTAGTTGATTAAAATTTAATATCTATTTAAGGACAATGGACGGGTGTTAAGTTCTCACAAAGTTTAAGACCACAAGTTTATGAACTTTGTTTGCATTTATTGCAACCAAATGAAGATATGTCAGTAAGATTAGCATCGTCAAAGTGAGTTAATTTTAAAAATTGTAACGAAAACAATCGTAAGAGTTTTAATTTGTTTTTATAGAACTCTTATGACGGCAATTGATGATTTTGAATTTTCACCAGAACCATTTTTACCATATCTTGAACCTTGTTTTTCATCATTATTTACACTGCTTAAAGAAGCTAAAGAATGTGATACTAAGGTAATTTTAAGATCAATTTTTAAGCTAATTTTTGCATATTTTTTTTATATGTAAGATGAATGTGCTTTGTACAATGTCATTTATTGTGGATAAAATGAGTGACAATATTCAAGCTCAAGCTGACAATTTAATTACGTATTTGCCATTATTATGGAAAGAAAGTGAAGATCATAATATGTTACGGTGTGCTATAATATCCACTCTGGTAAATATTTATTAGTTAGTTAGTAAAGGGATTTCCTTTATTAAAAAATAATTAAACTTATTATGCAGTTGCAAATAGTGAAGGCTCTCTGTGATATACCACCGAATCTTTCTCCATTTTTATATCCAGTTATATCAATTAGTACTAATATCAAAGAACGATCACATATTTATTTAATGGAAGAAGGTTTAGAATTATGGTTAGCAGTTGTTGAGAATAGTACACAAATTTCACCAGAGTTATTAGATTTATGTACAAATCTAATTCCAATTATTGGTAATAAATTGAAGTCTGCAATTCCCAATTAAATTTTTTTAATGTAAAATTACTTGCTTTTAGAAAATTCATCAGAAAATCTTCAAACTGTTTTGTATATTATACAAGCTTATATCTTATTAAGTCCCGAAGCATATTTACAACGTTTCGGCAAAGACGTAATATCAACATGTGCATATTTACTAAGTGATATGCGACCAGAAGGTATTGTAATGGTTTTAAAATTATTTGAAGCATGTTTAAGAACTGAACCAAATATGGGATTAGAATTATTAAAACCAACACTTCCATATATTTTTAAGTAAGTAAATATTTTAAATTAAATTTCAAATTAAATTATAAATAATTAATTTCCATATGAATAAAAATCAAGTCGTTTATTTGAATATTTATCACTAAATCACAGACAAATCTATGAAAATAAAGATTATCCAATGGTTATGAGCATGTATTTGGCAATAATAGCTAGAGTTCTAATTATAAATCAATCGGCATTCATAGAAGCATTACAACAAATGAATTTAACTAAACCATTAGAAACAATAACAGATGTTTGGATATCAAAAATGCCATTAGTTACACAAGCGGAGAAACGGAAACTCTTAAGTATGAAAATATAAAAATTTTATATAAAAATTTGCAATTATTAAAATTATGTAAAAACAAAGGTCTTGCCCTGGGATCTCTATTAACTGCTGGTAATCCAATATTTTATGAAAGATTTCACGGTATTTTACAAAATATTTGTGAATCCTTGAATGATATAATGAAAGAGGATGAAGAAGGTGTTTATGATGAGTAACGAATTAGTATTAATTATATATATATTTGTCTAAAAAGCGGTTTTTTTTATTTCAATTTTAGTTCACTCGTTTTTGCTGATGAACAACAATTCGATTCGAGTAGTATGTGGACTATTGAAGATTTTGAATATAAAACTTATCATTACGAAAGATGTAGGCAATTATGTTTAAAAGATCCTGTACACAGGATTGTTTTAAAAGATTATATCCAAACGCAGGTATATACTTAACAAAATTTTAAATTATTTATAATTGATTTTTACATCCATTAAAATCACTTTGTCGATTTTATTTGACTTTAATGAGATATTTAAAATAACTATGTGAACTCTTATGAAATTTTTAATTTCTTTTTTAGCTCGCCACCTTAAAAGAAAATTTGGGTGAGCAACGATTCCAGTCATTAATGTTAACCGTTGATCTAAATATACTATCAAATTTAGCAGAATATATAAACATATTTATCGAAGTACCAAACCAAATTGATGCTTAAGCCGTAAGCATAAAAAAGCGAAACAAAAGCAATTATAAAATATCGCACTGAAAACGTTTTTTTTATTTAAATAATTTTCTTTTTAAAAAATAATTTTTAATTAAACTTTTCTAAAAAAATATATAAAATTAGTAAAAAAAACTCCTATTAGAAAAAATTCATTTATAAATTGAATTTAAACTTAATAATAATTTAAAAAAAAAAAAATTTAAATTTTGTTAATTTTTTAATTAATTGTAAAGTTATATAAAAAATGTTGCACTACTTTTTTTTTAACACAAAGTAAAACAATTTTTTTTTTAATTTTCAATATTAACTGAAAAAGAAAAAACTATATTTAATAAATGTAAGGAAAATGAAAAGCCTTTTATATGAAAAGCAAAAATATAAATAAAAATCTAAAATGTTATGTGCTGAAATTAGAGGAAATAAATTGATATTTATTATAAAAAAATAAGGGGTTATAATTTATAAAAGCTTTAACATGGGTTTTTTATATTTGAACAATACTTTATCAAAGTTTGTGGTGAATCAAAAAGCTCTCTATAACTGAACAATTTCTTTTTAACACAGATTTAAACCAATATGGGTATGAATACATTTTAAATGAAATATCCTTACAATTTTATACCAAAATTTTCTTAGTATCTAATTGTTATCCGCCCTGAACGTATCGTGTACCGTGTAAATTTTACAAATAATTATGATTTTTGTTATGAAAAATTGAAAAGAAAAAAATATTGTGTTAAAATGTTTTTCATAAAATTATTTTATATTTTTATCCTTAATTCATTAGTAAATGGAATGCGTAAGTGTAAATATATTTAAATATATTATATAGATTTGGATCAAATTGAAAATGACAGACAGCATCCTTGGCAAAAGATTTGTAAAAAAAAAAATAAGAAAATTCAAGGATAATTATCTGCTTTTCTGCGCAAGTATAAAATTGTGAATTGTCAAAATATTTTATACCAATTTGATTTGTTTTTGTTTACTATTTACATTATTTTGTTTTTATCAGTATAAGCGGTATGTTGTTATCTAGTTTGAGGTTATGTGTTTGTTTTGTTTTATTATATTCTAGCACCAATATCAAATTTTGAAGCAAATCCATATTCAAAACGACTTTATGATGATTTATTGAGTAATTATAATCGTTTAATCCGCCCGGTTGTTAATAATAGCGAAACATTAACGGTTTATTTGGGGTTAAAACTATCCCAATTAATTGAAGTAAATTTAAAAAACCAAGTCATGACAACAAATTTATGGGTGAAACAGGTGAGTTGTAGATATTTAATTTGTAAAGAAACAATTTAATTATTGTCGTAAAAACAGATTATTGATGCAAAAAGAAATTATTGACGCAAAGCAGTTTTTTTTAAATAAAAAGATAAAATATCGGTTAGAAAAAGTTTGAATTATGACAAATAGATGACACTAACAACTAAATTTTAATTTTAAACTGATTTCGATATTAAATGATGAATTGAATTTATATCGTTTCTATACAAAATTGAAAAAACAAATAAAAATTTCGGTTTTACAGCCTACCTGAACGAATTTAATTACATATTTATGACTGTAAAAATTAGATTTTGGTATATCAGTTGCAAAAATACCTGAAAGAGAAAATTTCTAAACTAGTTTCTTGTCTAGGAATATATTTTGCAATAGAAAACTGGAAAAATAAGTATTGTAAGTTGATAAATACTGGCACTATCGTCACTGTTTGCTTACTGTCCAATTTGATTTCTTTTTGTTTGCTATTTACATTATTTTGTTTTATCAGCATAAGCGGTGTTTGGTTTGTTTTATTAATATCAAATTTTGAAACAAATTCATATTCAAAATGATTTATTGAGTAATTATAATTGTTTAATTTGCCCAGTTGTTAATAATAGTGAACCATTCAATGAATTCCTTTTGTCAGTTAAAATATATATTGCAAATTTGTAAAGTAAATTCAATCATAAATATTTTTTAAATCTATAATTTAATAGATATAAATATGGAAATAATTTAATAGATATAAATACAGAATATTAATTGTTATATTGAAATTAATATAATATTAATGAAATATATATAGGCCATCACAGCCTAAATTGTATCGTTGTAATATTAGTGGAATATATATAATTCAGGCCCGTCACATCCTAAATTGTATCGTTGCCTGTATCTGTAATCTAATAATATCAGTTTCCTAAATCGTACCATTGGCAGTTTTTTTATTTCTATTTTTTGCGGAAGTCCTTCTTTTTTTTTCATTAAAAATAAAAATAGATTTTTTAAGTAAGAAAAACATCAAAATTTAAATTTATTACAAAATATTAACCTATAAATATCGGAATACTGAGAACTGGTATTATTTAGGCAAATCTCCCCTATATTGAAATTATTCTTATGTACTAACATTTAAGTGTTCTATATCGTATCGTGTACTCTTTACTATAATATAATATATACGTTAACGTCATAATTCTCGATTCAATTATTATTTTATTATCTACCACAATAAATACTCAAATATCATATATAACCAAAATGAAATTGTATTTTTACTTGCCGCCATCAGCACATAACTATACACAGAACTAAAAACAAAGAAACATCTCTCAACAACACTAATACCTTACAAACAATAATATCCTTTCGGAAAATTTTCCTTTTATTTTCCAACAAAATTTAAATTTAAGGAAAAAAAAATTATATAAATATTTCTTTGTTTTTTAGGCATGTTTGTAATAAATGCCTTTTACCATTTTCCATATTTTTTTTTTTTTTTAAGGAGACCTCTTGAGATTTTCGCCAATTCAATGTATTAAAATGCAATAAAGTCCCTGATTGAATTTTGTGCATACGATCGACCTTTTCCCAAAGAAATCAAATTGAAAACAAAAAAAAACAAAAAAATCCGAAAATAAAACAATTTATACCGAACAAAAATATATATATGTATGTACAACAATTTAGAATATATTCCTTAAACGTTCTCACTAACTTTGACTCCAGAATATATAATATACATATATCTATTTTGTTCGGCATATATTTTTCTTTTAGTTCGGTTGCCCTGACAAGTGTTTTAGTTCTTAAAAAAAATATAAATATACAAAGTAAAAGAAAATTTTTGTATATATGTATGTATATAAACTTAAATAACCATAAACGTATATATATAGATTTAACAAATTTGGGAAAAAAACACCATCTTTTTCAGTCTTAATGGTTTTTCTTCGTGTTTGTTATTTCAGAAATGGTTTGACTATAAACTCCGTTGGGACCCAGATGAATATGGTGGAGTAGAAATGTTATATGTTCCATCTGAACATATTTGGTTGCCGGATATAGTCCTTTATAACAATTGGGATGGAAACTATGAGGTAAATTATAAGAAATAATAAAGTCAAAATAAAATTATTTGTTGACCGACCACCTTATATATATATATATATGTATAGTCCTATATACTATACTACAATCATTTGGGAGAACTAAAAAAAAATAAATAAAAAGACAATCAAAAGGAAATAGAATATAAAATAAAAATCGTTTAAGATTGGTGCTTTTCTCTTTTTAAATATTTAAATCGAAATAAATGAGAAGATTTTTTTTTTTTATTACTTTATATCCTTTTTAAATGTTATATTTGTTTATTATATATAAATAAACGTTTTTAAATAGGTGACTTTAATGACAAAAGCAACACTTAAATATACTGGTGAAGTATTTTGGGAACCACCAGCTATTTATAAAGCATCATGTGAAATGAATGTTGAATATTTTCCATATGATGAACAAATTTGTTTTATGAAATTTGGTTCTTGGACATATAATGGATTGCAAGTGGATTTGAAGCATTTGGATCAGGTTTGTATAATATATATATATATTTTTTAAATATTTGAATAATCTTGTAATGGAGAGAATGAATTAACCTGTTATCCTAAGCGATATTTAATTCATTTCCATAATTAATTCATTTAATTCATTTGTTTAGTGCCTTCAAATTATCTTCATATAGTTTTAAATTAACAAAATTCCACAGTTTTAAATGAATATGTGGATCTGTAGCATATGATCAATTTATTTGTAAAATTTTGCTAGTTAAAAATACCAGATCAATATTTAATAACTTTTTGAAAGAACTTATATTAATTAATCTCGCTCTAAATTCCAGCAATAATTTCTAAATTGCAAACTCCATATTGCAGCAATAATTTGATTATTATATTTATATCTTTACAGTGAAAGATGTTGTTAGTTCATGAATAAGTTATTGCACTTGATTTCATGATTGCTTTGATAGTGGAACATAACAGTTTAGAATTAAATCAATTATATCGTGTATTTGTAAATTACATAATTAAATTAATTATTTCGGCAATAACTATTCCACTATATATAAAAAACGTGCTCTCATATTCATATACAACATGCTCAGCTTAGCCATCAAATTAATTTAAATTTGTGAAATAAAGTAACAAAAATATAAACTGTTATTAAGTTACACTGTTAGGGTAATATTATTATTAACAGTTGATGTTTGGACTACAAGAATTGTCCTTAGTATTTACTTTGTTTAATTGCTTTCAATTATCTAATTCTTTTTTTTTAATTAACTTTAGATACCTGGCAGTAATTTAGTTAAAGTTGGAATTGATTTAAGTGAATTCTATTTATCAGTTGAATGGGATATTCTTGAAGTTCCTGCTACAAAAAATGAAGAATATTATCCAGAAAGTTTGGAACCATTTTCCGGTTAATAAAATATATATATTTTTAATTAAATTTCATTTAATAATTTAAAAATTTCTAAATTTTCAGATATTACATTTAAATTAACAATGCGACGTAAAACACTTTTTTATACAGTTAATCTAATAATACCATGTGTTGCCTTAACATTTTTAACTGTCCTTGTTTTTTATTTACCCAGTGATTCAGGTGAAAAGGTAACTAAAACAAATTATATTATCAAAATATTTTTTCTAATTCCCTATATAGGTAAATAAATTTTCACAATGGAAAACCAATAATAATTGGTTACAGAAAAAAAAAAGAAATTTAATCTAAATTGATATTATCGCACGTAACTTTTGGATTTATATATTAAAAATTATATAAATTACCGCTTAAATGCTGCAAAAATATTGATAACAGAGAGTGTATTGAACTTTTGAAATAATATAATCGTCCTAAGGATGACATGACGCACATTTTATTCAACATTTTTTTTTTACTCAGTTGGGTGAGCTGGAATTTAGAGAAAAATATTGTTGAAAGAATTTTATAAATTTTCGATATTCTGGGTGAATAATACGTTAAAGATAATATAATTAGTTTTTAGAGGAATGAATATAACAGGGATGAACCTGCCAGTCGTGATTGGGTTTAAATTAATGACAAAAAAGAAATGTACTGTCGCCCACCTCCTAGAAAAATATCATATTTCAGTATCTTTAAATTGTTCTGTTTAAATTTTCTTTAGTGGTGCATATGACCCTGTAAAAATATTACTAAGCTAGCTTCTATAACTATTCTAAACATTTCACAATTCCACTTACAATTTTCAATATACATAAGTAAAAAAAAAATATTTTTTTTCTTCGAAAAACGATAATAATATTCTTTAACCTTTTCTCCCTATTTAACCCAGAATTGAGTAAAACGTTAAGAAATTTCTTTTATATCTATACACTTCACATATCCATACTAAATTTAACTTAAATTGTCATGTAAGTATTATAATATTACAATTTTTATTTGTCTGTAGAATGGTTATTCTTTTTTTTTTTACGTACATACATACATATATAATAATAATAATAAAAAAAATAAAAATATTATATTTCAGGTCACGTTATGCATATCGATTCTTGTTTCATTGACAGTGTTCTTTTTACTTTTGGCTGAAATTATACCGCCAACATCATTGGCAATACCATTATTGGGAAAATATTTATTATTTACAATGATATTGGTATCCTTATCCGTATGGACAACTGTATGCGTACTCAATATACATTTCAGGTACTCCAATTACGAACTATAGAATCTAGCACTAAACAAAACAAAAAACAAAAAAATCCTTTTATTCGTCCTAATATATTCATTTTTCATTAGAAATTTCATTTCGTTTTCATTTATCATTAATATACAAAAAAAAAAGCGCATTATAGCATTACTTCATATACATACTAACAAAAAAAAAAAAAATAATATTAACTAAAAACAAAAAAAAAAAAGGAAATCATAATTATGTACAGTACCTTTTATGTACATTTTGTATGATATACAAAAATCGAAGATACATAAAAAAAAATCTATTTTTTTTTTGTGACCTTTGTATTTTGTGTCCTTATGTATCTTCAATTTTTTTTTTATTTTTTTTTTTGCGTATCGATAAGAAAAAAAAAAATTAAATTGAAGACTACATAAAAAACATACAAAAAATTCGAACTCTAATCAACAATATTTAGAATTTAGGTCATTAAGAAAAATATTATGTACAAGGAGAAATAAAAAAGGTTTTCATCAAAAAAAAATAAAATTAAATTATAATTAATTTAAGAATTTTTTTTACCTATTTTATTAATATTCTTAATTAGCAATGATTAGTATTTATGAAAAACTAATTAAATTGAATTAATTTATTATAAAAAATTAAAAGATTGTCAATATTTAAAGGCCATATTTTTAACTCATTCTGATTTATATTTTTAACTCAGTGTGAGTAAAACTATATTTTCCATAAAATTATAAATTATGTTTGTACCTAATTTTGTATGACAACTGAAAACTTAATCTAAGTAAACAAATATATTTTTCAGTAACGAAAGTTTGTTCACTCTCCTCCGGAGAATAGAATTATCTGTACTTAAAGTTTCTGTAACATGCATATTGCAATAAAACATTTTACTTAAATTTATGAACATTTTGGTGGGATTAAGTCATAAACTGACTGAGGTAAGAAACAATCTTTGCTGAAGTTCAAATATCTTATTTAAATTTCCGTGTTAATAAATTAGAAATCGTTATATTTTTCCTAAATTTTAACATTAATTTTACTACTTTTCCCCTCAATTATTAACTTTAAGCGCCTAAAACTATGCAAATAAATATTTAATACATAATTTTAGGGGTTAAATATATAATCAAAATTTTTTATACATATATTATATATTTTTCCTTTTCCAATAATTCTGTTTACAGGATAATTATTTAAATAACTTATCCTAAATGCAAATCTAAAAATTTAATGCCTAAAACTACACAAATAAATTATTAATAAATAATTTTACATGCTAGATTTAATAGTAATAAACTGAAACATCTAAAATTGAAAAATATATTTTTTACTGTTTGTAGTCAATTAGTTTAACATACAAGTTTAATTACGTATTAAGTTAATCCATAAAATCGTATTAATTTTAATGCACACAATATTATGAAAACAAATTAAATTCTCCTTCGTATAAAATTTCTGATGACCTAATCTAAAAACATAGAAAAACCAACAATTAATTTATGTATATGAGAGAAAAAGGATTTTCTTCGATGAATTCCCTATAAATTTCATCGAAGTTACATCCTGATGCTTAAGCCAGCCAAAAAACAACCAAACAAACAAAATATTATCGCAATTACTGCAGACTATAAAATTAATTTATAGTACAACACTAACTGTCCTGCTGCTGTTAATGCTGTTGCTGCTACTACTACTGCTGTTTTTTTTTTATTTTAATATTACTAAGTATTATTATTTTCTAATTTTCTTATTTCTAACCAAACAAATAAAAAAATTTCCATATTTGCCTGCATGTAAGTATTTATTATTTAAAATTCTTTGGATTTGGACAAACTAAATTACTACTAAATGTTTGATTAAGTCGTTTTTGGTTTATTTATATTTTTATTTTGTTAGCTATTATATTTGTAAATATCTCTAAATCGCAAATAAACATTTTTTATTTTTTTTTATTTTGTTGGTACGAGGTTAATTTTTATTATCCTTTATTTTTCTGCAAAACTAAAATAAATTGTTGTTTTTCTTTGTGTGTGTATATTTTGGTATTCTAGATCAACATCGACACATAATATGTCACCATTTGTACGTCGATTATTTTTGCATTTTATGCCAAAAGTAATGATGATGAGACGAACACAATATACACTACCCGATTATGATGACTCAACACCAAGTAATGGTTATACAAATGAGATTGATGTGAGGTAAATAATAAAATTTATTCTATACATTTATAATATAAAAAATAAAATGAGATTTTCTCGTATGATTATTATGGATGTTTGTATGAGGATAGTTAGAGGGATGTAAATTTATTTGTAAGATTGTTAAATTTTGGTTTTTTTTTTCTTGTAAATGTTTTGATTTAGAAGAATATAATTTATTCTGATGATAAGAGATTATTTATTTGATGTTGTCGATTCTTGAGTACAAAAGAAAACTATTTTCAGGACGTAAATTTTATTATTTTACGTGTTTGGTTTTTTTCTTTTTTGGATAACATGTTAAAATTGATTACTTGGTTAGTGTGAATTGAAGGAAGCCAAAATAAATATTTCGTGCCAAGCATATAAAATTCGTTTGTAGAATCTGACCAATGATAATTATCATGCATCTTCTGATCCTGCATTTTTTATAAACCTTTATTTTATTATTTAATTTTAGCAGAGATTTCTAATAAAATGACATTGTAGACATTACTAAATCTTCTATAAGATGCGATTTTCACTGTTCATAATTTCAACTGTTGATATTTTAAAACGGGCGGCTCTTCTTTTATTTTTATGTTGTAACAAGAGGGAACGACAATAGTCACTTTACTTTATAAAAGCCGTCTCTAACGAATGGAACAAAAATTGTCGCAGGAGATGACAGAAGGATTCATCTCGATAAACCATACACATTCTTTCTTATGTAAGATATGATCTGTCAAAAAAACTTATTCACTGATTATTCATGGTGAATGGTTATGATCTTTCATCATTGTCCTCTTAAACTATATTATCTCTCAGTCCACAATGTCAAAAATGTATTATCTGTTACCAGCATATGCCAATGGTTTAACCAGTTTGTACAAGTCTAGTTATTTTGAAACCTCGTTTCCTACCAATTTTGAAACCTCGTTTCCTACCAATTCCTCTTAGCTATTTTGTGATACACCGTTTCCTACCACCGTTTCATCTTATTTTTTCATTACTTGCCATTATACAGTGTCCTCGTGAACAAAAGGGTTTATTACCCCCGTGCTATGGTGACCAAATTTATTATATACATATTTTCAATACAATTTAGATTTTGTTAATAATGTTCCACAAATTAGTCTTAAATTTTGCTATTTAATAAAACATAAAAATAAAATTATGAATATATCTAACTAAAATATTCATTAAAAAAAAATTAAAACAATAAGAAATTCTATTAATTTTTAATATTAAGAAGATTATGTAAAATAGAATCATAAACTTCTAAACATTCCTGACTTTAACAAATTTCATTTATATACATATGTATATTTTTATTTTTTTTGATGTTCAATTTCCACTAAAATAATAACAAGAAAAAAACTATTTAATTTGCATAAATATGTTTTAGTAAAGAATTATTTATTTGTATAAAATACAAATATGCTAATTTGATAATAACAAATAAATTACATTACCCGCTAAAATAATTACAGTTTATTTTTTGTGTGTCTATAAAAAGTGTAACATAATAAAAGTTACATAATAATCTAATTTTTTTTATTATTATTTAATTTATCTTTTTAATGGTATATACGAAAAAAAAACTACTATGTACATATAATAGAAAATTAATTTCTTAGGAGTTGATAATGAAACATAAAAACTAAAATAATTACATAGAATTTCTAAATTTTCTATGCATAGTTTTTTTTTGGTTGTTGTTGGAAAAACTAAAAATGACGATGTTCTGAAATTGTTTTTTTTTTTTTTGTTGAGAAAATCTATTATCCTTTTTCTATATGTACATGAAAATTTTAAATACATGAAAATTTTGTACATTCAAAATTTTGTGACTATAAAATTTTATTTTTTTTTTTTACTTTATTTGAATATTATTGTAATTATTATTTGTTATTTTTGCATTGGTGTGTCCTGTCTTTCTGCTGCACAAAAAAATAAACTGAAAAATTATCCTAGCGGATCTACAAATTTTATATTGCACACAATTTGCATATACGTACATATATATATATATTTTAGTAAAATATTCGTTCTCTTATAAATCGCATAATTTTAAAATTATGCTATGGAGTTGAAATTTCAACTCTGGATATGCAAGTTGGTATATGTATATTAATATATCCTTTTTGAACGAATAAAAAAAACTATTTTATTTAAAGGGAAAATAAGACGATAAATGTTTTTCAAAATTAATTTAATATAATTTTTTTTTTCATTTGGAACATTTAAAGAATTCATTTAAATTAATTTCATTTTTCAGTTTAAATTTAGTATTTTTGTAATTTCATTTAAAGCTTAAAGAATATTGAAATTAATTTGGATTAACGAAGTAACATAAGCGCGAATATCCCTAACAGCAATTAATACTGAATATTAGAACTATATTTTCCAAGAAAAAGGATAGTTTGAAAATAATTTTAATATTATGGAAATTTTTATTACTAAACATCTTACAAGTTTATACATTGTCGTCGGCTTTATAATCCAATGGGTTTTCAAATATTTTACTAAACTTGGATGTATTCATACTAATTTTATATATGGATTTGAAACCATAATTCGCTTGTTAATATTTATGTCGTTATTTTTTGAAAGAAAAAAGCAATCTGTTACAGTAACCTGGGTTCACTGTAAAAAATGTGGTACACCAGTTCAGTTTTTGGTCATTGAAAAATGATGCGAAATGAATGCGATTTTTTTTAATTTGTTCAATTATATTCATTGTGCTATGTCAATATGATTTTGATTTTTAATATGATTTAAGTTAGAATAAAGTTCTACCAGTACAGTTCCTAATTACAGACTCAATTTAATTTAATTTAAAAAAAAAAAAAAACATTTCCACTCACTAATTTCTATATCCTTTTTCATAAATTCAAATTAAATCAATTACATAAATCCTTTTAAAAAAACAATTTACATATAATATAATAAATTATTGCTATCGGGGATAATTAATTAACAATATTTTTATTTCTACTTAGTTAATTTAATGTTCAGATTTTATTTTTTTAAATTAACAATAAATTAAATATTATAAATAAAGATGTAATAAAGATAAACCAAACTTCTATACATATATAAAAAAAAAAACATGCTTCTTTATTTAATATTATATCTAAAAGTACTTAAACTGGACCTCAGCATATGTGCCCAGGCAATTTATTAATATTTTAATTTTATTACCCATTACGCGATTTTATGCTGATAACCTCTTTTTTTTTTTATTTTTTGGTATTCAATCTTTTTTTTAATATTCTTTATTTCTGTTCCCTCTTTTTGAACCTTATACTTATTTTATATTATTTACCATGCACGTCGATCATTGTCCTGAATTACAAATTATATATACATATATATATAAATAAATAGGATAATAATATTTGTAAAAAAAAATAATTGTACTTATATCTTCTTAATAAAATTTATTATCTGGAAAGTAATACTAAAATCGTATAAAATATTCAAGTGTAAAAAGGATATTATTTATATATCTATGTATTTTCTATTTTCTATATAGGGGATAGTTGCCTAAATCATACCAAAGATTTAATCTTTTTATATATGTATTTTACAACTCCAAATAATTTAAATTATTATTTAAAGGTTTTATTTCATTGAAATGGCCTATAATTAAATAAATATTGTAGAAAATCTTAAATTGAATTTTGTTACCTAAATTGAACATGCCTATTGATCAATATTTAGACAAATTAAAAATACTTTTTTAGATGATACCATTTTCCTAAATTATACCAATTTTTCTTTTTTTATTTTGGCTTTTACCGAATAATTTTCAATTATGGAAAATTTAAAGTTACTCCAAAATATAAACACTTTGTTATTATAAATATTTCTACATAAAAATGCCTGAAGACTGAAAAGTTATACAATTTATGCCACTCTCCCCTATAAAAAAAAGTGAATAAAATTTCGATTTTTCATCGTCTTATTATCAATTTCTTTTATATTCATGGCGGCATGGTTTTTCATTTTAAATACAATATTAAAATACGTTTTTTTTTTGTTGGCTAATTTCGAAAGAATATATAAATTTCGTCTGATTATTTTGCTGAATTTGGGATGTAAAAGTATACTTTTAAAAAAGAGGATATATATGTATTTAAAAAAAAAATTTATAGGATTTTTCAGTCATAAAAAATTTCCTTTCCTATTTTTTTTTTATTTTTTGGTATGAGATTAAAAAGGATATATAAGAGATTTATCAAAAATAATAGTAGTCATTTTATTTCCTGTTTTTTTTTTTTTCTTCGTCGTAAATTTTATGGACGAAAAGTATATAATTAATTATTTCATAAATTAAATTGATTTTTTATACATAAAAGTCACTAATTTTGGTTAATATAAATTCATTATGTTCACAGTAATTTCAGTAATTGTTACTTTATTTGTAAAAATATTTAATAGTTACTAAAAATCAGTTTATCTTGTTGTCAAAATATCTTGTAAAAGAAAATATCCTGAAATTATGTAAATTATACTATAAATAGTCTATTCGTGAACTAATAAAAAGGATTTTAAGTATACATATATACTACTCTTTTATAATATATTATTTAAGTACTCAAATTTCAAGTTAATAAAATTTTATCTAATTACTTTTTTTTCTATATAAATTTAAGGTATTTTAATATTATTAGCCTTATTTTAACCTAATTATTATTGTTTTTAATATTTAACCAAAAAATAAAATTTAAAGAAAATATCCTGTGAAAGCTTTGTTGATTGTCCCTTGAGTAATATAAAAACAAAAAATATTTGCCTTTATTTGTATCCATAAAGACCAGGAATACAAGTGATTATAAAATGTAAAAATGTTTATCCTTTTTTTTGTTGTTGTTGTTGTCATTGTGTTAAAAATGTTTTAAAAAAAACAACAACAACAACATTATAACATTTTATTTTATCTTTTCTATTATTAATCCTTTTTAAAAAATCATTGAAATTATGGCAATTATATTCCTTTTTGTTGTTCTGTAAATTGTAAATATTTATCGTTCAACCAATATTTAGCCAATTTTGAAATTTTTTGAAGTACATATTTTCGTACACAATAAAAATCACAATGTAAAAAATCAAAATAATTTTTATTATACAATTTATATAAAAATTATTATTATTATTTACGCAGTTACCAAACCACATTAAATATCCTTTTTTTTGTGTTGTTGTAGAAAATATCATCATTTATTTTATCAATCGATAAATTGGTAAAAGTTAAATTATGTCCTTATCACTTATATATATATACTAACAAATAATTCAAGGGTGAAATTAACCATTGTTTGTATTGATCCTTTGTGAGGATAAAAAAATAATATGGATTGCATAAACTGTTATATGTAGCATTTTTCGAAATTTTTATAATATAAATACTTTTTTTTTTCAATTGTAATCTGTCCTTTCTCGATTATCTAGTATTAAGACCGCACTTTTGTAGCCAGAACTATATTTCTATAAATGGTATATTTAGATGGTTTAGTAGTCTGCTGATGTTCGCTCTTAGAGGTGTTATACGATGTTAATCATATTATATAATACTGTTAATAATATATATAAAAATTAGTAGGTTCAAATTACAACAGAATGTTTAGAAATCCTTAGTGGAACTTGATTTGTGCTATTGTGCCATTTCGATATATTATTATTCGTCAATTAATGCTTCCTACATTGAAATTCTGATCCTCAGATATCTGATTGCTAGACAGGTGTACATTTAATATGCAAAATTGGATCCAAATTCAGTATTGAGTTCGAATGTGATGATTTGAATTGAGATATATATCAAATCATCTTTGCTCAAAAATTATTATCCTCATTTTCTTTCCATTTAGACTCAACGAGAGAATTTCCGACAACACAAATTTCTAATTAAAATTATTGTTTAAGTGAACTTTTCTTAATTGATTTACAAATCTCTCAACTAATTCTTTTTCCGCCGCCCGATTTACATTAAAATTTAGATAAATTTTTATATGTTTTCGGTGAAAATCCACCCTTAATACGCAATCAAAAAAGAAAACAAAAAATAACATAATAAAAATAAAATTTATATTTCATTTAACAGTCAAGAGTTAAATTGTTATAAATAAACCAGGAACATTAAAGATGGAAATTGTCAATAAATAAATTCATTTATGTTTTTTTTTTGTTTATTATTGGAAATTTATTTTATTTTTATATTCATTTTAAATTTTTAATAAACCAAATCAAATAAATAAATAAAATCATAAAAAAAAAAAGAATTTTCATAATTTATCTTATTTTACCCCACAAAAAAAATTGGATAGAGACAGCATCAGTGATTTTCCAAGTGAATTTAAAGATGGTCAAGACATGGGCGGATATGATAATATGAATTCAAATTTACCACATTCATCAGGTGAATGTAAATGAACCAAAAAAAAAAAAAAAACAAATTTATATATTTTACTTTATTTTTCTCTCATTTTCTATAATAATTCAACAACAACAAAAAAAAAAACAATAAAACAAAATAAATGAAAAAAAAGTTTAAATATTAAAAGGAAAATCTTTTTAAAATTTTCTTTTGGAAAAAAATATACCAAAAAAAAAAAAAAAACTTCATTTCTATTTTTCTTTTCTATTATCATTTTCTTATATATATTTTCTAGTTACTGATTCAGAACACACAATTCCCCGAAATTTAACACCCGAAGTCCTTCAAGCTTTACGAGCCGTTAGATTTATAGCACAACATATTAAGGATGCTGATAAGGATAATGAGGTAGGTGAACCGATCAAAAAGCAAAAAAAAAAAAAAATTGTTTTTTGTTTTTTTTGAAAGTATAATTTGGAAAAAATAAAACGTAAAATAGAAAATCAGTGAAAATAATTTTGTTTATTTTCAACAAGGACTAAGAAAATGTATGTCTATATTTAACAGAAAAAGAAAAAAACAAAAAAAAACGGAAATAGGACGAAAAGAAAAGTTTATTTTGTTGATTTTGAAATTTTTCAGAAATGAAAAACTTTAGGCTTTTTCTTCTCGTTATTTTCTTTTTTTTTTTGTATTTGTCTTTCTGTCTGTTTACATGCATGAAATATTTTTTTGAGTTTCTTTATATTTAGGGTGATATATTAGAGATATAGATGGTCAGACTATAGTAGTGGTAGCGAATAGGATGAAAAGTATTAAAAATATTATAATATATCGACTTGTTTGGAAATCAAAACACATTATATTTATATGAATAATATTGAAAAGTTTTTATTGAACTTTTCAATATCTGCCTTGATTTTGCCAGGAGCGAAATTTTATTTTTTTGTTAAGGAAATTTGTTTTAGAGTCTTTGGAAAAAGAAAATGGAATTACAAAAAAATATATATTATTACAAAGCTGTTCAAAAGTCACTGAAGTTATTTACTCTGTCAAAAATTTTATTACAAATTAAAAATGGTAAATTTCTTTGCTTTGGTATTTTTCAAAAGCATCAAATGTCAATTAGAAGAGAATACACGTCGAAAGCAGGATTTTATTAGTTGTTTTGTTTATGTAAAATTGGAAATTACAAAATTTGGAGGTCCCTTTTTTATTAAAAATTTATTAAAATCTGGGATACTGAATGTAAATGAACAACAAAAAAAAAAATTTTATTAATTAGTGTTATCAGATTTCATAGACGATAAATTCTAGTGATAACTAGAATTCTAACGATTGACATTTGCCTAATAATGTCTCACTTAAAAACTACATTATTGCAATTAAAGTTTCATCACATTTAATTAACAAATTTATGGTTCGGAATCCATATAAAATTATTAGGTCCTTCAGGAGCTGTAGTAGCATAAAATATTAGAAATATGTAAAATAAAATAATATTTTGAGTATATTTTTAAAATCAATTTTCTGATGTAGGTTGCATCTTTTCTTTAAGATTTATGAACGTCTTTATTATTCTTATATGATGCCATTCACTTTTACTATATTAACTCTTGTTTTGAAGTTCTTTATGATTTCTGTATTAATATGTTTTTTTTCTACATAAACAACCAAACAGTGTTATCCTTATTTTAGGTTTTGTCCTTCAGAGTTTGATTATTAGATTTATATCAAATGTTACTAAGTTAATTTTCGTTTATTTTTTTTTATAGATATATACACATACAATATTGTATAAAATGAAAATGAAAATGAAATTTTTCTTTATAGAAATGATAAATTAATTTTATTTTACGTTGATTTAAAAAATAAAAATAAATAAAGAAATTTTTATATTTTCACAAAAAGGACTTTAATAATATTTTCGTTAAAGAGAGATCTTCAAAAATTTAATTAAATTGGTTTTTTTTTTATAGTTTATATTGATTTATTTTCTTTAAAATATAAATTTAGTTTTTTTTTTAAATCTTTTTATTTTAAATTTTATCATGATTTTCTTATTGTTATATATATAATGAGAAAATTCCGGATATGAAAAGATAACTTTTACGTATCACAAATTTATATCTGGTGAAAAAGTTTTCTTTTATTTTTTTTTTTACTTGTAAAATTTTCCTTAAATCCACAATAAAGAACAATTGAATTGGAAATTATTAATATTACCACAAAAATATTATATTTGGTTTTCATATATACTGTATATATCTATTATATACTATATATAAGTTAATTAAATTTAAGTGCATAGTCAAAGTATTTATACAGACAAATTTTTGGTAAATTCAAATTGCATACAGAAAAAAGAAAAAGTTTTAAAAGATTAAGAAATGAAATTTTATTTTATATAAATATTCTTATAAGTAAAATTGGTAAAATTCATTTGATTTTGGTTTATCGATTTTTATAGTGAAGATTTTGTGGAAAACTTTGTTAAAATTTGTTTGATTTTAATATAAAATTATTTCAAATCTTAATAATATGAAATATTTTATGATAACCAATTAAAAATTAATAGAAAGATGAGAAAGTTTTCTGTTTATATAATCTTAATGTTATATAAAACTTTTCATGGAATTAGATTAAAAATCTAAAAGTAATTTTTAAAAAAAAATGATTTAATTATTGAAGTGTAGTAATTATATTAGAGTTAACAATAGTAATAACTAAAAACCATTGATTTGGAAATTTCAAAAATCGTTGTCGAAATAAATGTCTATGCAAATTAATTTAAATATACTTTGAATAGGGGATATTTGCCTAACTAATACCACTTCCTTAATGGTACATTGGTTATTTTTTAAACTAAATAATATTATTGATATCTATTAATAGGAGATTGTGGTAAAAGTGTTATCAATAAGTGGTATCAATATTAAGAATTCATTAGCTACACTTGTATTTATTTTTTTGTCAGTTTCAGTTTTAAGGATATTAGTTCTTTGGATTTCAAATTAAGTAAACATTTAATTTTATTATATATTTTACAGCGATCAAAGTTAAACTATTATTTTATCCTTTTACTTTGTTAAAAAAACATTTTAAAAAAATTATAATAATAAATATTAACTTGCGTCTATTTGATTAAATTGAAGCAATGTAGAATTGTAAATTTTGACAGCTACGAACTAGGAAACCAGTTTTCTAAATTGTACTGTATTTGAAATTATTTTTATTTAAATCCTTACGAAATTGGCACTCTTTTCTTTCGGTGAAAAATAATTTTTCTAAATTGGGAAAATATATAAAAATTTAAATTACTTATAAAATATAAACGTTTTATTAAGTATTCTATTCGGTATATTTTTAATGTGAATACTTTCATAAGGTATAAAAGTTTTTCCAGGAACGTTAGATATTGAACTAATTTGAACTGATTTTCAAATAAGTTCATTAAATCACACTTTTACTGTACCTAAAAATGTATACAGTTATTCTCTTAATTTGATAAGAATCAATTTTTCTTTATAATTTTCCATAATAATAATTGTGTACAGAATTGAAATTTTCCATAATTGTGTACTGAAATGTAAAAGTATATACTATACCACATTTATATAATAAACTTTATTATTGTCTTAATAATAATATTTGTATAAGAAAATTAATATTACATATTTGAATATTATAAAAGTTGAATTTTATACAAAAATCAAATATGTATTCATAAATTTTTAGTACAACATTTCTAAGAAAACTACTTAAATTGAAGAAAATTTTCATATTACATAGTTTTCTATAAATAATTTTTTTTGTATTTTTATTGAATCTTTAAAGTTTGTTTTGTTAACGATTATCTTAACAAAAAAAAAACCATTTTTTTTCGAAAACTTTTATGACTTCTATATATTATAGATTGTAAAATAGATTATTTGAAAATAATTTTTAATCTTTTTAAAAGGTTAGATTTTATTCCCTCACCCACAGCTAACAAATTTTCTAAAATTTAGTCAACCGTAATAAATTTCTATTTTTTAGTATACAAGTCAACAATTTAATTTGTACATATATTATGTTAAAGAAATTTAACAATAATGATCAGTGAACTGAAATCAATATTTTTTATATACATATTACATTAAATATGAATATAAATGAATTAATTATATATTCTAGGAATTATTTTTGCAAATTATTTTTATTTACATAATTAAAGTATAAAATTAAAATCTTAAATCGTGATTAAAGGAAAATTACATATATGAGTATAATTAAAAAAATGAGTATAAGGAAGGATCTTCATTACTAAGGTTGTAGAATTTTAATTTCTATAAATGTGGAATATTATATTAAAACATATATGTTTTTCGAAAATTAGATTATAAAGTACAGGATTGTATAAATTTTTATGAATATCTTAGACAAAAAACTATCATTTGTAAAGAAATTTAATTAATATTTTATGAAGACACAACATCAAAAGCTTATATTCTCTTTTAAAGTAATTAGTAAAGTCTTCTGTAGCTCTACTTTTTTTAAAAATATTAATCAGGTACTACCGATCCAACTGAATGTAAATATGTTTATCAATTTAATTTATTTGTCATATCATAAGCTTAGATTTTCGTGATAGTATGAATAATAAATATGCTTTATACAATATTTTAGTGCTCCAGCAAGAATTCTTTATTGTTTGTAACATATCGCACTCTTAATACTTCTATACTATTCTATTACCTTATCTCGACACTAATAGCTTTTGAGAAAATCGTGCTAGGTAAGTTTTTGTATGGGATATGTTGTACGAAAGGGCAAATTGGTTACAGCAATGTTGTACTTTTAAAATAAAGATTATTTTAATCGAAAATTAATAGAAAAAAGTATGTTGTCCAAAAATATGACGGCAGCATATTGATAACTCTTTTAGTTTTTTTCCTTGTTCACTTCACTGGGGAGCAGTGGGCTTTATGTACCGAGTTATCTGCTCTTGAAGTTTCTTTAACATTTTTGTATTGCAATTTGGACCTACTAATTTTATAATGATTCCGAACCATAAATTTCTTTATAATGAAGAAACTTTTAATTGCAACATGCTAATGGCTTTATTAGTGAGACATTTGTTAGCAAATGGCAACAATCGTTAGCATTTTTCGCAGTCTTAAATTACATTTTATTGTAATTTTATTACTGGTACTCATTTAAAGCTAAGTAATTTGAATTAAACAATAATTTGAATTATAAATAGTGGAAAAGATTCCACCCGTACTAGCCAAAATTGAGTTTTGAAAAAATGTTTAATATATTTAGTTTCAAAATATCAACACTAAAGAAAACTGTTTCCGGCAAAATGTATAAAATTTTCATCTTCTATTAGAGGTGCGATATCCAGCTGTTAAATTTCGCCACAATTCCAATGGAGTTCTTTTCCATTTACCCCAACTATAAAATTTTATTAGATTGATTTTGTTCTCTTTTGTTAATTTTCATCGGGATGTAAGTTGAAAATTATTGAAAAAAATTAAAAATTTCAAAAAATTTCCACAGAAGAATATTGAATAAAATAAATTAAATAGAAAATCATTTTCATATTCAAATATGTAGAAATTATTAGTTTTTTTTTTTGGAAAACTAAATTTTTCTCAATTATGAATAAACTTTAAATAAATATAAATTAAAACTCTTTAAGAAATTTTCAAATCCAACATATTTCAAAAAGTAATTTTAGAAATAAAAAATAAATTGATATTTTAATTATTTTTATGAAAATGGAATTTTTTCAAATTAATTTCAAATTCTAAAGTTTTTTTTTTTTATTAAAAATGGTAATTTTTTTTATTGTTATTATAGGTTGTTGAAGATTGGAAATTTGTTTCAATGGTTTTAGATCGATTCTTTTTATGGTTATTTACGTTGTCATGTATTTTCGGAACAATTGCAATAATATGTCAATCACCATCACTATGGGATACACGTACACCAATTGACCAAAAGTTAAGTGAAATACCATTAAGGAAGAATAATTTTATGTTGCCACCAGATATTATACGACAAACTTTGGATTAAAATTCTATTCAAGTAACTTATTTGCTTGAATTATATATAATTTAAAATGCCGTGATTTTGAAAATTCACAATCTTTCTTTTAAAAAATTAATATAAATTAATAACATTTTAATTAAATACTAATTATTATAAAAATATTTTGTAATTTATAAAATAATAATTAAATTTTAATTCTAGACATTTTTTTTTCTTATTATGAAAATGTCTAGAATTAAAATTTAAATATTTATATATAGATATTATCAAAGATGTAAGGGTCAAAAGAGAAGATTTTGTGGTGTGATTTATGATGCTGAAAATCTAACAACTGGAAAATATATAAAATAACATTTTTTTTTATCATTATAAATTAATATTATGTATAAACTCGCAACATAAAACAATTAAGTCTAAATAAATTGGAATTTATTGAATTTTTATAATGATACTTAAAAAATAAATTAATAAAATATAGTGAAATATTATTAATAAATATGAGGTTAATCATAATTTAAATTACCATTAACCATTAAAACATTAAAACATTATTGACATTAATGAACTCATAAAAATTAGTAAATTAAAATTCATTTGATTTTTGTCTGACATTTATAAGATTATGATAATAAAATTTATTAATCAATTAAATTTCATATTAACAAGTTATAATTGAAAGTACTTAACATTTATGGAACATTAAAATTCAATAAAAATTAATTAAAATTTTAATATGTTTTTGCATTTTTTTTTTAATAATTATATGACAAATTTGATCCTTTTTGAGAAAAAATTATAATAATTATATGACAAATTTGATCAAATTTGAGAAAAAATTATATTCTCAGTTTCAAGGAGTTTTTAAGTTTTCACCAATTTTGAATTATTTTTGATTTGGTTTTATTTAATAAACTAGAAATTTCGCTTTTCAAACTGTTGAAAAGCGAAATCTATGGATTACATTGCCAAATTCTCTTCCTTCAAAAATTTAATTTTAGATCTACTCATACATTCAAACAGCACAAGAAATGTGGAGCATAAATATTTTTTTCCCTTATGCTACTGGTGCTATAAAATAATTCAATTATTCATAGCCAATTAAATTATTATTATTTTATCACATCTCTATCTAAAAAAAAATTAGATGAAGCTCAAACTCGGGAAAATGTAGACTTTCCTGTCTCAGAAATTGAGATCAACGTCATTTGTCGATCTCATATTTATGCATACAAAATAGAGTTAAATTTCATCGTTTGAGCTCAATCTTCGTGTCTCAGAAACAGCTCAGACTCTGAGATAAATCTAATTTTAATGCGTACGGCCGCTACATAAAACTAATTTTAATGCATACGGCCGTTTAATGCGTACGGCCGCCGACTCGAGTATACTGTAACTAACCTAGTGGGCAAGGTTTTCTTCCCAATTTCGCACATCTTTCAAACCAAACAACCTCACAAAAAAGGCCATAAATAAATACATTGCGACCAGCTAACTTTCAATATTGTTAATATGTACTTTATTATCAGTTTTTTAACACAATCTTCTAACAATGGATATCAGTAATAATAGTTAGCTGTCGAATACAAACAAAGGCACGATTTAGAGTGTCACAATTTCTCACTTAACCCGTACGACCTCTGCATGGTACTATTACCAATTCGAATCGTTAATGAAATTTAATTTCCGTATTCACTCTTCAGCTTTCAACTTTAATTATTTTAATTTCTACATTTCTATTCGTCATGGATTCAAGTTTAGTGAAAAATAATCTCCTATTACATGCTGTGTAAGATAAATTCGAATTTTTTATCTCTAAAAGTTTTAATATGTTTTAACATATAAAAATTTTTAAATATCAAATTAATTAGGTTAAAAACTTTTATTCAATTAACAATTCATTAAATTAAAATTACTTTTCGTTTTACATTTTTTTTTTATTATATTAATTTGATCTAGTCGTCCTTCAAAAAATTCATCTTTGATTTACTCATCCTTAAAAAAAAAAATTAATTCTTTAATATAATTTTCTATTAGTCAAAATGTAAATAGTATCTGCTTTTCTTGTAACATGAAAAATTGATTTTATGAGGATTTATAATAATTCTCTTAATGGACTTTTCTATTATTATTATTTGTAGATGACAATATAAACTATCAATTCGAATGTCAAATAAGTTTATTACAACAACAACAAAAAAGAAATTAAATTGAATTTCGTCGAAACACTTAAGAAAAATATGAAGGACATTACAAAAAAAAAATAGATTTCCTGCTAAATTAATTTAAGTTTACTTTTAGTATTTTTCATTCATAAATTTTTTGAAATTTTAGTATTATTTTTTTTCTCTTATAAATTTAATGAACGTCATTTTTATTTATCCTTAAAAGAAACGAAAAAAAAAGAAATGAAAATTATATATATTTTTTATTTGTAGCTTCATTTTCAATTTTTTCCGTTTTTCATTTTAATTAATTTTCCGTTTACAGGCAATTAATTATTTAGCCATCTGTCTTGTGCTCGCTTTTCTAGATTTAATTGAAGTGCAAAAAGTTTTTAATTTTTTTTTTTTGAATAAATATAAATTTAGTTTACGTTTTCAGTATAATTTGAAATTTGTTGAATTGTTCCGTTTATCTCATAGTTTTTATTTTATATTTTAATTGTGACTTCAGAGAGATAGAATAAATTTTATTTTTATTAGTTTTATTTAGATTGAAACTTTGTTCAGAGTTTAGCTAAGTGTGAAATTAATCTAAAGTTAAAAAAAACTAGCTTTTATAGTGTTTATAATTATAATATAGGTTAAGTAATCAGAATGTTTTGTATTTACAATATTCAGTTGTTTACAAAATCTTTAATTAACACGACAAGATATACTTACCATTGTCAATTTTCTTCAACATTGACGCCTGATTATATGCAATATTGCTGTATATTAAATCCTATTTCAAAATATTTGAATTCTAATTTACAAAATTTTAATAGTTTTTGTTATGTTTTTTATTTAATTACAATTCACTGCAATTGGGTTTCATAAAAATGATTATAAACTAAAATTTTCTATGTAAAATTAATTTTCTATTGCTATAATATATAAAATTTTTGTTGTACGGTATATAATTTAAGTAATTAATTTTTGCACGATAAATCCTTCGAGTACATTTGAAATTTTGTGATTTAAATTTTATATATGTAAATACATACAATTTAAAAATAAAAACTTATGTAGTATAAAATTAGTTAAAAGCGATTTACTTTTACAATCAATGAATTAAATTTTTTAATTTTATTTTATTATCTCCTTATTAAATTCTTGGAATATGCATTCTTTTGAATATAGATTTTTAATAAGTATTTACAATTATTTACATAAAACTTTGATTATAAACTGATACGATAAGATAAATTGTACATAAAAGTAACATAAATTTTATATTTTATACAATTAGAAAAATATAATACAAAGTAGAAATTAGTTTATTTATGAAATTACTTTATTTATAAAATTCTCAATAATTTATTTAAGTAAATTAATTGTCTCCGATAAATATTATATTAAAAAATTAAATCTAATTTTATTTGCATAGCCAAGAAAAATTTTACATTTCAATGGGCTTATTTCATAAGAATTCCTAATTTAAACTTTTTATATACTTTTTTTTTTTGCTTTATTCTAAAAAATTCTTGAATTTTTTTTTAAATTCATTAGTTACGATCCGTATAGTGTAGTGTAGAAATGTAACTTTTCGTCCAAACTAAAAAATTTTTTCCATAAAGTTAAAAATTAACTTAATTTCTTTTCTATTCAAACTTAACTTAAGTTTGTTTGAATTTAATCTTAATGTACAAGCATTTACAACAAATGAGAAAGCTTAAAAATTATATACATTAATATTTAAGTCATTCAATTCTACTATGATATTTTTAAGCGGCTAATAATATGCAAAAAGAAGTAGACACAAACATCTATATAAATTATATTAGCGAATTAATTAAACGCATATATTAATATGCCTACCTTTACTTTAAAATTATTATTTAAGTCCGGACTTCTCTAAAGACCGCTGCTCTGCACAACATGTGCCTCATTTCCACTGATGTTCTGCATTCTGAAAAACCAATACATATAAGAAAAACAATTCAGTAGAAAAAATCGTACTAATAATAAATAATTTTCGCCTAAAGCTATGTAATACATTATTGTTTTATATTAATTGGACTGAAGTCATTACAATTTTCATCAATTACTTGTAGTTTCTGCTATAGCGTACCATATCTTTCGTTTATTGTGTTATTTCTTCTTTAGCATATCTTCAGTTTTTCATCAACTCTAAAGATTATCGTTATACTTTCTAAATATATTTTATAAACTTTTATTTTCTTTAATTAAACTTTATATATGAAAAGGTAATACTGTATCCTTTTTTTTCTTAATAAATTATATAGTTTTTCTTTTGTTCATTATTGGATAAATTTTTACTATGTTTTTATTTATATTACTAAAACCCCTGATTATATGCAATGACAAGAAATCCTTGTAGTTACGTGAGACCAATTAATACTTTTCTGAAATGTACAACAATAAATAAAACTTTTTTTATTATTGATTGTGAAACAAAAGAAACATACATTTTTTGTTGTTGTTAAGAGCAGGTAAACTTATTATGATAAAACAACTTGTCGTAGCATTAACTACCAATAAAAATTTCACTCTGTTTGGTTTCATTTGTTTATACGCGGCGAAAAAAAATGGAATATTGTCAAAGATATTGAAAAAATTTCGTTGTAACTTAAATTTTTTTTTCATTTTTATTAACTTTTTATAAGTTTTTTTTGTATTTAACTTAAATATTTCTATACAATTATATCTTTATTTTTTACGCTAAGTTAAGTCCTAAATTTAGTGCTATTTTTAAAATTCTTTTATTTAAAAACATAGAAATATAAAACAAATTTGTTTAACTTAAATAAAAAAAAAAATTTCTGTAGAATTTTCAATATTAAAGAAAAATTTTTTATTTTCCTTAAAAAATTTATACTTGAATTGGATAGAAACTTTGGGAACAATAAAAATATTAAAAAAAAAGTCTCAAATAAAGAAAAAAATATTAAGCTAACATAGCGAAAAAATAGAAAATTTTTTAAAGCTATACATAAAGAAAATTAACATAAAAATTATTTGTAAATATAAAGTTAATAAAAGATTTATAATTAAATTATATATTTTGTTAAGCTTATAGGGGAGAATGGGCTATTCTAGACGATATTCTTGATATAAAATTTATAAAAGAAATAATGCGACTCTCGTAAATTCTATTTCAGATTGGTGGAGATATACAAGCTGCAATATTTAAATAAATGTTATGATCGTACTAAGGTTACCAAGAACTACTGAAAAACATACCAAATTCTTGTTACTAGCGGTCAAGGACGGTTGTCGTAGTATAATAAGCTGTAAGGTGGTATAATCATAAGTTTAACCATAAGTTGTAGTCGAATGGAGCAGAACATATTAGTAGTCAAGTAATTCTAATTAGAGCATAAACTAAAGGAACTGATAATTTAGAATTCATAGAAACTACTAATACTGTTTTTATTGTATTAACATTTAAATTTGTTAACGGATCAGTTTACTAAAATCATAATAAAAATTCATACTTAATTTTTATGCTAGTCATCACTGATTTAACGGATTTCAATCCACGAAAAATATATCTACCCTAATATTTTTATATTTTTCCTTATCTTATGTTTTATTTTAAATGTTAATAGTAAATATTTTATGTAAATATTTATAATGTTAAAATTTCAATATTTTAGAGATATTTATGAAGCCCCCTTGAATTTCAATTTGAATTTTTCGTTTTAGAATAAACTATATTAATTTTGAAATTGTTTTAAGGTATATTTTCTTTCATTTAATGTTATGTATATTTACATATATTTATTTTAATCAAATTTCAAAGATTTATGAATTCAATTAGCTAGTTAACATAAATTAACGTATTCATGTTGATATTAAGATCTCAACTGATGAGTAATAAAATTAATTTATATTTTTAATTATATTTTTCCTGCACCAAAATTAGCAAAGACAATTTAAAAGCTGTAACCCAGGGATACATAAAGATAGTAAAAATCTTAAGAATTATAATTAAATCTTAAAATTAAATTTAATTAAAAATTATATAAAATTGTAAAAAATTTTATGCAAAACTACAAGAATTTTCAAAATTTTCAAATATATTAAAAAAAAATTCGATTATGCAGCATAAATTTGTTATTACTTTTTCTTTAATTATATAATTTTCTGAAAGAATATATATTTTTTTTTCTGTTCAAATTAAAATACATAAATTCATTAAAAATTATGAACAAAAATTTTATAATTGAAATAAAACTTAATTATAAAATAATAAAAAAAAAAATATATGTAAATTCTAACTAAGAAAATTGTAAGTTCAACAAAAAGAAAATTATATGTAATACAATCTTGTATTTGGCAGATTGACAGTCATAAAAAAAACTGGGCGTTTTTAACTTCTTTTCAAAAGAAACTCAATTCAAACAGATAACATAAGAAATTACATTTTTATCGTTAACATATTTAAAAAAAAATTTGAAGTAAAAAACCAGACAAAAAATGTAAATTATAAGAGGAGGGAGGAGAGATACGTATGATGGGTGTAATAAAATGCAGTTTTCTCCAAAACTTTTCTTTAGCATATTTTCTTATACCGTAGTAAAATGAAAATGAAAATGAAAAAAAAATTATAAGATAAACAAAATGGACTGAATTTTTAAAAGAGACAACTTAGTTGAAGGGACGATAATGATAAAATTACAAAGTTTTTTTTTTTACATTCTTCGACTTGGTTTAACAAAAACTTTTTTTTTTTTTTTTTAACAATCTACACTTTATAAAGTTTAAAATGAAGGGTTGATAGTACATAAGTAGAGATATAAGTTTTAAAAGACTTGTTTTTAGGTATTAAAATGATAGTAAAATTAAGATTTTTATATTTTCAGTTTTTTTTATTACGATAATTTTGTCTTTTTTATACGTGGACAAATAGTATTTTAGTAGCTTTTTATAGTTTTGCTGGAGTAGAAATTATGAAGATATTATATAGTTTAATAGGGAGGGAACATAAAATCTAATTTTTCTTATAAAAATGCTTGACCACATTAACATAGTAATTGTGAAATTGTCAAACAAAAGTTCAAACATATTGTCTGAAATTTTATTGTGCTATTTTTTGCAGATATTTTTGCATTTTTTTTTAAAAACCATTAAATTATTTCGGTTATTAGTTTAATAATTGAATTAATAACCGAAATAATGGTAATTTTGGTCCAAGTTTACTCAATTGACAATGAGCACCAATAAAAAAATACAATGTAGTTTTAAAATAAAATGTAGTTTTCAAGTTATGACAGTGGTGGAGACTATTTGGTAAAAATGAAATAGCTTACTAAAAAACCCTTGCCTTGTTGCAATTAAAAGACTCTTTGCTATAAAGGAACATTTCATTAAGAATCCTGTACAACAGAATGCATTAGTGGGAGGACTTGGCTCAATTTGATCAGTGACTGTAGAAAAAGAAGACGGAGAATATTCAGTATGATCAGTATTACTGAATTTTTGTTTTACTGAACAATACACAGAACAAGCGTTAAAGTATATTGACACCAAACTTCTATAAATCCAACCAATTGTTTAATTTGGAAAATTTACAAATGGAATAGGATTTCCACAATAGCGCGGAAATTTTAGAAAAAGATTGATATTTTATTGAAAAAGTAGTGTCAAATCTCAGAAGTCAAGAAAAGTCTTGATACGTCATTATATAATATTATATAAGTAGGTCTAATATACTCTCAATTGTGGTCCTTTGCCGTTTCTTCTAAATTGGCAAATAAATTTTCTTCATATCATCCACATTAAGGGTCTGCAATGCAACTGGTTGTTCTATTTTATAAAGGTGCTGGCTAGTTTTTAAATATTTACTCAAATTAACCGAAAAAAATTTCAATTTTATAATACTAAAATAATTTAAAATAATAAACTAATAATTTTAAATGCTGTCTTCTCGCAGTCTTTATAGTTTTTGCTTCGCTGTGATATTAACATTTAAAAATTCTTCCATTCTAATCATTCTATAAAAAATTTATATTTTTAACTACTCATAGACCAATCGTAATACTGCAATCTTTTGATATAGAATATGACCTCAGGCTTAATTACGAAATTATCTTAGTAGGATTTTTTTTTTGTTATTTTCGAATTTTTGCTTGTAAATTAGTAATGTAAAATATAATATTAAAGCTTACAACTATGAATAAAAAAATTTCATCGTTCCTTTGCATACTTCCTTAATCATGATAATAATCTATGAATTTATAACCTCAAGAAATTTTTAATCGAAAACTTTTACATGGATTTTATTATACATAGATTATATACATATATTAAGTGATGACATTGACGTAAATAAATTCAATCTAAAATAGTTTCGTTGATGTAATTTTAGATTATAAAAAAATAAAATTATTTTTAAATGATTTTTTAGTTTTTCTCTTAGGCTATTATTGAATGAAAAACCACTTTTCAAATATTTTTGCTTAAAAAACTTTATAATTAAAATAATTGTAATAAGATTTTAATGAAATTTGAAAAAAGAAAATCTTAAAGAAAATTTAATTAATGTCGAAAATATGATTTTATAATAAAATTTTAAGGTTTTATTCTTTTTTTTTTAAAAAAAAAAAAAAGATTTTTTCCATTTTTCACCAATCAATTTTAAAATGTTATAATAAAATGATAATTTTTCTTTATCATGAAAATCAGAAATAATTTTTCTTTTTTACTCTTTGTATAAATATAAAATACAATTTACCATCAGTATACCTGTGCGCTTAGAATGCTTTTTATTTTAAAGTAGCCTAAAGGAAAAATAAAACAACACAAAAAAAAAAAGAAAATTCACATATTTTACATACCTTCGTCTTTTATATACAAATTTGAATTTTTCATCAATTTTTTTTTATTTTTATTTTTTGTTGTTCAATGCTTTTTATGCTTTTTGTTTTGTTTCTTTGGCTCAATTTAAGAACTTTATAAAAAGCTTTGTTATAAAATGGGAAATTTTACTTTTTCTTTTTTTTTCCCCGACAATAACAAAGACGATGTGAAAAAAACACATGAAGAAAAATTTCTATTTACAAAAGCAAAAGGAATACAAAAAAAAAAAAATATATACTGTACCTTGGAGGCATAAGATATCATCATAACTTTGCATTTCTGATAATCCAACATACCAAAAAAGAAGAAGAATATAACATTTCTTTTTTGACTATATGTATAGTTATAACCAGAAATAATACTAGTATATAAATATATTGTAAGAAGAAAATTTGTTTACCTGCCGGCCTATTATGAAAACAAAGATATAAACTTTAATAAAATAGATGAGAAATAAAATGTTGGAAAATAAACGCAAAAGAAAGAAAATCATTTCAACCATAAAATAAGCTTCCATATCTCTAGTAAGAAAAAAATTATTTTGAAAATATTTTACAGGAAAACATTTTACAATACAACGTGTATTCCTTCCGAATTTACAGATATGAGGAAAAGTTGACTTTTTTTTTTCTTTTATATACATCAAGTATTTTTCATTTTTCAAATGATTGTTTTGGAATTTTCTTCAAAAACAATATTTACTACATGGTCCTTTCAAAGTGTACAAAAAAAAAAAATTTATAATAGAGTTAATAATTTATATTCATAATTTTTAAACTTGTAATAGGCAAATACAATTTTGGATATAAATTGATGTAATTTGTAGTTTATTGATTGTACGATTCATTTAAAAAGAGACCCTACAAAAGATTGAACACAGACTATAAAAATTTTATTACAAAATTTATTTAAAACTGTTTTTAAAATTTAGTTTTAGAATAACATTTCTTGGTTAAATTCAACACTTTTCAATTAAATTCAAATTAAATTTGTCATTTTTTCAAGTTGAATTCAACAAATCTTTTAAGAGGAATTAGTCCTGTATACAAATTTTTTAATTGTAGGATTTTAAGTTGATAATGTGACAAATTAAATTAAAAATTATGTTACAGCAGCTTTTCTAATATTTCTTACTACTCATCTTCTACGAATAGCTGCAGGACATTACTCCATTAAATGACCTGCTAACATTCTATTGTAATTTGCACCAACTAAATTTATAATAGATTCCGAATACTAAATTTCTTAATACAGGAAAAAAACATTATTAAGGTATTTTATAAAGGTAAGAGGTAAGACAATATTTAGAAAGCTTTACTCTAAACTTTTAATGTATAATATGTCAACTGTTCCAATGACTAAATTGGATTGAAAATTGTGTTGAATTTAATATGAAAAATATTAAATTTCACTTGAAAAACAACATTGAATTTAACCAGATATTTATTTAGCATCGACTCGTGACTCGATGCTAAATAAAAATCTGGTTAAATTCAATTATTTTGGATAAAGGCAAAGCAATATTAAGTATTTTCAATTATTCTTATACAATACCAATATATACGTCTAAAAACATTCAATAAACGAAATATTTCCATTGCATAAAATTAATGAACATTTCACTATAATTCATTATACCAATTAACTTTCTGAATTCAAATTAAAAAAACAAAAAAAAATCTATACATACTTAAATTTCTCATTCGAAATTAATCAATTTCATGATTTATTATTTAACATAAAAAAAAATATGAATGAAAAAATCCTTCACACATTTTTAAACCTTAAATAAAAAAAAAAAAAATCTTTTTAAATATTTTATTTTTTTTTAAATATTCAGAAAGAAATTCCTTCTTGTTTTTCTGCCACCCGTTGTTAAGAAGTTTCTATATTTTTTTTTTTTCCTGCAAACCTATTCAATAATATCCTTTTATTATAAAAGCTTAACAATTCGTTTTTTCGCTCAAAACATATAAAACTTTTTCAAGTATTATGGAATTAATTTAAAACTTTTCATTGATTCTGGGAAAAAAAAATCTTTTGTATATTTCCACCATTGCACAGGTAAAAAAAAAAAAAGAGAAAAAAAAAATTATGCTCCAAATAAAATTTAATTCGCTTATAGAAATGAGAAAATTAATTTTTCTTTTTTGTTGTTGTTTGTAAAAAAAAAAATTTTCTTTTTTTTTATATAATTCTATTATGTTTCTTCACATGTGAATGGTTCAAACTTTTTAAGGATTCGCGATTATAAAAGCATTTATATAAGTTAAATAAGGTATTATTAATTATGTATAAATTTATGTATTGTATGTTAAAGACTAATTAACAAATTAATATTAATTTAAAAAAATTAAAATGTTTTTTCAATGAACTTAAAAAAATGGTGGCTTTTTTGGTTAAGTTTTAGTTGTTAAGACGCCACAAATTTAAAAAAAAAAACGTGGTTGAGAGAAATGGTGGGCAATATTTTCACGGTAATATCGTAATTTATGGCAGCCAGAACATTACTTATATTTAAAATTAGATTCAAATTCTTACAAGATTTTTTACTTGCCAATGTCGCGTTAATTACAATATAAATCTTTTGATGTGAATTGGAGAATTTATGGAGATAATTAAAGAGGTTTCAAACATAATATTGTAATTTGAATCTACTAAATTTTCTCTAGACTTCTACCCATTAGATTGTATCGCATTTTGGGAAATTTGTTGACATCAACCTACAGTTTATACCTATTTTTAGTAAATTTCAATACTGATGATCTTGAACTAGGAATGCATTACCACAAGGTACTACAAGGCGCAATTTTTTATTCCTATATTTAACTCTTCTGAAAGTTATGAACTTTCCCACACTGAATTGGTTCGGTTTCGGTTATCTGGTTTCATTTATTTTATTTAAATTTGAGAAATTATGCTTATGTATTCCTTAATTTCTATAAAATTGTTAAAATTTAATCTTATCTAATTTTCAACCTTTGCCTCTTTCTGAATTTTCCAAGACGCTTTAAAAATTTTATGTATATTTGTTTTATTAATTAGCAGTATTTAATTTTTTTGTTTTAAAAAAGGTTTATTAACAAATAATAAAAATTAACCATAAATTTTTGTTATAGATACCTAAACATCTTTCAGTACTCCTTTTATAGTCAGTCCTCCTACAAAAAGAACATTTTTCTTTCGATAAAATCTGTCAATCTTAATCTGTCCGCCTAAATTGTAAAATAAAAATGTGTAAATTTTGAAATTTTGCTTTTATATCAAAATAATTTTCTTATAAACTTTTAAAATAATTTTCTTTCCTTCCCAAAAAAAAAAAGTAAAAAAATAAATCCGTAATTTTATTTTGATAGCTAACAGAAAGCCTGTTAGCTAAAATATCTCTACCACACTTTCAACACTATTTGACTTAGATGATTTGTTTTGTTGGAAATTTTTTTTTTTTTTAAGAATTTTATTCAATAGTGTCAAAATATTTGATAGATTTTAAGTTAAATGAAACAAAACAAATTTCTTAAAATGGACTGTAATTTAGGTGGAGATATACAGACGAGAAGTGAAATAATTACGTGACAGTAGAATTTTGAAAAAGATTTTAATTGCTAAAATATAGTGCTTTCAAGAAAAGGATTATTATCATTAAATATTTTTGGGTAGAATTATAATTATGACAAAAAATGTATAAGTGTGTATATAATTATTGTGAATATTGTGAAAAAGGTCTGGGTAATTTGGAAATTTAATTATTGAAAATATAAAACACAAAAAAAAAATATTTTCCTTAAGTTTGATTATTTTTGTAAAAGTTGTGAAAGATTTTTTTTTTAATTATTTAAATTTAAAATAATTTTTGTTATTTATTGTAAATTATTTTAAGGTAATTAAAGTTCCTAGGCTGTTTTTTTTTTTTGTTAGACATAATTTTTTGTGGAAATAGTTAAGAAAAAAAAAATAATTTTGATTAAGAAACAAAAATATTTATCAGAACTTAAGATAGAATAATTTTTGAGCATATAATTTGAAAATATTATTGTGAAAGATTTTAATTGAGTAGAGATTTTAATACTGACAGCAAAAATGGCATCATACCGTAGAGAATTATAAAATTAAAGTTCGAAAATAAAAATTATTTTTATGAATTATTATGATAGATTATTTTTATGCTTTTAATTGTATATTGTAAACTTAATATTATTTTATGATTATGTTGTTTATGAGGGTTTAATTTTTGTTTTTTAAATATTCAGAAAGAACATTTCTTAACCTTTTTGAAAATTAACCGAGATTGAGGTAATAGTATCCAAGAAAAAATACATCAATCATTTAATTAGTATGAGAAAGTTCATAATCTTCAGGAGAAGTAAATTAACTTTTATAATCCAAAACAATATACACATACTAATAGAAACAACTTTAAATCTTATCAAACGTAATTTTGGTTTCGAGTAAACTTTGATAAGAATGATCATCAACTCTTTGGTATTAGGCAAGCTAGACTTTATGCCTTAGTCAGGCTGAAGTTTGATACGATTTTATTATAGCATGGAAAATCCTAACACGTACATGTATTTGATTAATTTCAAGCACAATGCACAAAAAGATTCGGCATTTCTATTAAAACTGTTATGTAAAATATCACAATTCAATTCAATTTATAGGTTTTGTGCATTAAAAAAAAATTTGTAAAAACTATTCTATCATTTTTATTTAAATTGTAATAGTTTAACTTTGCCGGTTCAATTATGCAGATAAACAGTGCATTGTCAATGGGCTCAACACAAATTATAAAACCATATTCTTCTCTACCAAACTACAAATAATTACAAATTTCTAAACATACTAAAAATGAATCCTAAAGGAATAATATTTTCATTATAAAATCTAAATATTTATCTATAAATTTAAGAACAATTCAAAAATCGTAATAAATAATTCAATTGAAAAATTCAATTTTTTGTAATATACTTAAATCAGATTTTTGCGCAAAAATAACCAAAAAAAAAAAATTTTATTTTATGATAAACAGAAAATTTATTTTCAATTTCTGGTTAAATGAATATAAATTTTCATTTTCATATAAATTTATATAACATATATACATAAATATGTTTAGACAATTCTGTTGAATTTATCATAAACTAAATCAGCAGAAAATATTGAATGAATAAAAGTTACTGTTTGAGGATAATAAATAATCTATTTGATGATTATTGATTAATAATTATATATCACTGTTCCGATTGATTTTTGTTATCATAAAATGGACGAGAAATTGTAAATGTTTTTCCAAATAAAAAATTATACACATAAACATTCTCTGTGTTTGTTTGTTTTTTTTATCCGGAAATATATTTTATAAATTGAGATATTATTTTCGAAGAATATTATTATTTCGTTTATATAGAAATTTTTTAGTTTGTTTTTCGGGTTAAAGTCAATAACTTTAAGTACTATTATGTTTAAATATTGGTTTATTTGTTTTTATCAAATTTCAATTTATAGATTTTTTTTTTTATCCGATTTGAAAAATAAATAATCTCTTATGATAGAATTTTGGTGTCTGTCTGTTCGCTTATCCGCCGGTTCTTATATATACTTTTTCAAATTTTATTTAGCTTCGTAAATAAATACATAAAATATTGCCAGACCCTTATTGAAAAAGTTAAAGAATTTGCTATCAGATAAAGGTAAAAGGTACGTCCAGTAGATGGCGGACATCCTGTTTTTGTGAAAATGTGTTTTGTAATGAAATATTTCAATTTTAAGATAGTAAATATTCTGTAAAATTAAAGACCACACGTTAGTATTCAATTATTAAAGAGTAGAAAGCAATAGTTTTCTTTAATTGAAATTTCTGCCAAGAAAGGCGCTACTAAAAATTGTTGCTAGAGCTTTCGTTAGAATGATAACAAAGTTTAGAACTAATTTTAATGTATTATAATTCAAGATTCTGTGGCTCAAGCTCGGCTATAGACACAAATTATATTACAATTATACTAAAATCTAATTTGAATAAAACTACTACGTAGTATTTTTCTTTATGGAGGAAAATTTCCCAAAGTAAATAGTTTTTATTTTTTGGTAATTCTTAAGATTTAGTTCATATTTTTACGCATAAACACATAAAAGTGAAAATATTTTTAGAATATTTTCGGAATATTTTTTAAATATAAATGCTCTTCACAAACAATTTTCGGACAATAATTATGTTTAAATACTTTTGGTAATCAACAACAATATTAAAAATCAAATTATTATTCACCCTGTACTTTGTGTTTTAAAATTATGAAAACTTTTTTACATAATTCTAGTTTTCTTTTATATATATATATAAAATGTTTTAAGTGATGTAAACATAACTTTATATACCTTTATTTTAATTCTTCTCTGTGGCTATATTACGAAACATTAAAAATAGTTTTAAAATTACTTAACTAAAAAAAAAATAAAACTTTTACTTATGATTTTCTACTTAGTGCTATGAGCTATTCAGTATTGATAGTTTATCAGAATTTATATAAAAAAAAAACTTATATTTTTGGTTACTATTTAAATCGGAAATAGACAACTTTTATACTTTGTGAAAAACCTTGGCTAATATATTTACTTTTTATTCCTTTTTTTAAGAATCACAAAAGTTTTTATTTAATAAAAAATAATAATTTTAAAGTAGAAACATCAATTTTCTTATAAGTAAAAGTTTGAAATATTTATGTAAAGTTTTTGTAAAGATTTGTGAAATAATTTCAAAGAATAAGTGAAAAGTATGTCAGAAAATTACTTGTTAGTGGGTCATCAGCTAAAGATCAATTATTATTTCCGAGCAGTATTATTGATTCGGTCGACTATAATTTTGGAAATTTGTTATTAAAGCCATTTAGGCTTAAAGAATTGTTAGACCAGCATATACATTAAAATTAATTTTGTTATTTTTTTATAAAACCAACAAACCAATTATATCTTATATAAAATTGACCTCAAGATGAAATTATCATAAATTTGTGAAAATATTTTATTATAATTAATTATTATTTAAATTTAATTTTCATAGCAGAAAATTCCTAGAAAATTATGTCAGGAACAAAATAATCTCTTATGTTAATAAATGTTCGGCTTTTGTGTCTGTTCACCCATTATAAAATGTTTCAGCTAAATCTAAATTGATTGCTAGAAAGCTTTTTCGATGACTAAAATTAAAATATCTTTCTTTTATCAGCTATAATCGATTATGTGGATCCCGTACTGATAAATTATATTAATTATGGTGCTCTTCGCCATCTGGAAATTTTGAAAACAACAAAAAGTTCACTCTCGACAATATGTACCTTTTGATATTTTCAATTTAAACTTTTATTTTATTATTTTTAAAAAAAAAATCACAGGATACACTTGACCATTGACATTAAAGGATATTTTACGCGGCACAGAAAGTATTTTGTGATAAAGTCATTGCAAACCGATAAACTTTTTTTTTTGTTAAATAAAATAAACGTATCTTTTACAATGTCCGTTCTATAGTTTACAAATTGATTTTTATCAAATTCGATAAATTTTTGGTTTAACATTTTTTTTTTTTTTTATTTTGTGAAAGGGAATCCATTAAAATCTGACACAACCACAACACAAAAATTTGATGTTTTTCTTGTTGCGCTTTTAATACAAAAAGGTTTTTTTTTATGAAAACAACACCGCAAAAAAAAAAGAATGTTAAGAATTTTTTTTTTTTTTTGTATTTGTATTTTGGTATAAAGAAGAGTAAATGTTATTTTATCTTTTGTGTCCAAGTTATTTTAGCCCCAACCGAGAAAAAAAAAAATAATAATAATTTACTTCTCAGAAAGAAATATACGAATTTTTTTTATTCTTTCGTCCTTTTGTTTGGCTGGGATGGTAGAATTCTTTTTTTTTTATTATATAATATAAAATGTTGAATTTATGTTGCCCACACAAGGATAATAATAACTTTTTAGCTATAAAGAAAAGACGACGACCATTCCTCTAATAAATAAATTTTTTACCACCATCATCGTCGCCCATCATTGACGGACACTTTAAGAGATAATAATAAATTTATTTGGTTTTTTTTCGTTTTTTTTTTTTTTTTGGTAAATTTCATTTTATGTTAGTGTAGTGGAAAATAGTGGTGGGTAAAATATAGGGGAGATATAATTTTGGAGCCTCTCGTAAAATATTCTTTTAGAGTTTTTGAAATCGTACTACTAATTAAATCGTATAATTGTAATTAAATAGTATTACTGACATCTATTGGTTGCAGATTGTCGTAAAGTTAATTGGTGAAAATTTGTTTTTTTTTTAGTGCCATTTTTACTTGTAGGTTTGGTGGACAGTTTATACACGGACTTAGGGGTTTATGCAGTTAAAAGTAAGTAAAATTTTGATTTTTTTTGTTATTTTACAACCGCCAATATATTAAACTATTATTTGAAACTTTTACTTCGTTAAAAGTGCTTGTAATTAAATATTTATTATAGCAAATCTAGAGAGCTAATTGCCTAACTCGGAATGCTTTGAATTACCAATTTTTTTATATTATATCGGTGCGAAAGAGAAAATTTTGGAAATAGTATAGTAGTTAACATAAAGGTGTAATTTAAGATGTGAATGGTACGTTTAAGGAACCAATTTAATAAATTGTACTATATTTTTAGTTCGGGTTTTACAGATATTCTATATTCTTTCGCTAAAAAAATTGTTTTTCTAAGTCGAAACAGTATCCACATCGAAACAGTATCCACATTTAAATTTATTACGATATATAAACCGTTCTTTAAGTATTTCTATAAGGGTCTATTGCAATAAGCCACAAAATAATCTCCGCCAAAAACTCCGGACAATAACCTTACTGTATATAAATACCCTGTATATAAATAACATTAACAAATGTTATGATTTTGTCAACTCTCCCCTACAATTTTCGAAGAAAAATGAATTTATATTTTGGTTGTACGAAAAAGGAGGTATGTTTGATAGTTAAAATTGAACAAAAAAAAACGACGAGAATTGGGTGGTTTCGTTGAAAAATAAACTTCTTGAAAAGATCATTGTTTACTATATTGTTTTGTTTGGTAAAGAAAAAAAAAAAAGAATTTCTGTTGGTGCTACAGTAATCAATTTACTAACTTTATGGCGCGGATAAGCATTTCAGGATAAGTGGGCAATAATGTTTTTCTTTCGTTTTTTTTGTATATATTTTGTTTTGCTTTATATGCCATGATATCTCATAGAAATTACTTTTGTGAAAATATAAATTTTAATTTCGAAAATAATAATAATAAAAAAAAAAAGTTTTGGTAGGAAAAAAGAAAAATTGAAGACGAAGAGAGAGTTTAAAGATTTTATGTTAAGAACGAAACAAATGGAAAATTCGAAAATGAAGAAGGTCAAAAAAAAAAAAAAAGATTTTAATGTAATTTTGGTTTATGGGTTTGTATTTTTTTAAAGTTAAAGATTTTTTTTTTTTATTTACCTTAGATTAACGTTGAGTGTCCTTTAATGAGTAAATAAATAATTGAAATTGAATTGAAATTGTATATTTACTAAAAGAAATATATAAAATTAAAGAATAAAAATTAATTATTTATTGAATTATATTTTTTTTTTATGTTATCATAACATTATTTTAACAAGCTGTTTGTTTCATTAGTTTTCGTCAACTCTATGATCAGTTATGTCATAAAAAAGACGGAAATAATGTTACTAAACAAAAGAAAAGTTTTATAATGAATTTGTTGTTTTTTAGTTTCACTTAATATCCTAAAAACCTTTAGGAATTTTACTATCAAGTAGATATAAATAACTTTATGTTGATGATGTTTATATTAAATGACAATCCAAAAAAAAAAAAAATAAGTTTTCTAAAGAAGCATTGAGTAGAATTAATATTGAAAAATGTTTGTCTATAAATCCAAGAGATATATATACATATTTATAATCTTTAACAAATATTTCACTTAAATTACACATATCGTCACCTCAATATTTAGTGTGTATATTTGTAAAATTTTTTTTTTGGGAAAAATAAATTTAAAAATTTAAAAATTTAATTATGTTAGTATTTTAATAACAGAATACTTTCAGAAAAATTGAAACTGCCTTAAGATATTAGAACAATGTCACGAATCAAAAAATAGTACACATATTAAACTATTAGAAATTAGATTATCAAAGAATTTCAAACTTCTATGTAGATTTGTATTAAAAAATTGTGATGTGAAAAATTGTGTAATTGCTAAATTTTATTAGATTAGATTTTTTTTGGAAATATACAAGTATGGCTATTTAGAGTAAAGTAAAATAATTAATTTAACTTAAAGCGTTTGGCCGTCATTAAATAAAAGTATATTTTTTGTGAATTAAAATTTTATCATTCAAAATTGTCAAAATTAAAATATGGTGAACAAAAGTTTTTTTATTGAAAATATCAGTTTTCAGTAAGACAACTTTTTTCATCATTTCTAAATGTAAAATATTATAATAGTTATTTAAATTATATAATTTGTATTTTGTCGTATTCATACGAAGATATAGAGTATATAAAATTTATTGTGAGTGGTTTATTTCATATACAATTACCAACATATCATGAGAAAGTCGAAAGCAAAATATTTTTCCAATTATTTTTGTAAAGCTTTAATTTTTCTATTAAAGTATGTCTAAAAATAAATACTTTAAAGTACTCAGGTGATGATACATTTACATGTATATATATATATATATACTGTAGTATATAAAAAGTATTCTTGTTTCAATATTAATGTATATTTTTATTATCCTTGAAACTATCAAAATGGAATTTATTAATCTTTGTGATAGCATTTTAGCTCCTTATAAACAACCATGTAAAAAAAATTTCTATTATATATATTTTTATGTTGTATATATATATATTTATATTATTTAACTATAAAATTCGACACATGATATATTGTTGCCATCAAAAATATCTGTTAAGGATTAAATTTAAGTTTTCATTCTTTACCAAAAAAAAAAAAAAAAAAAAGATAACAATTTTATAACTATTGTAATATAGTTTATGTTTATATATGCACTTATAATCCTTATACATATATGTATATTTCTCAAGTAAAATTTACTATTTCATATCCTTGTTTGCAATTTTTACTTATATATCTTATATTGTAAAATGTATATTTTTGAAAAGAATTAAATTTAAATTGTTGACACTTGTTGAATTTAATATATGATAATTTTTTTATATCAGAAAATTTTACTTCTTGTTTTTTATTTATATTTTATTTATTTTTGTGAAATTTTACACCTTTAACCATTTTTATTGCATAGCTTAAAGAAGTTTTTTCGGTTCTTTTTTGTTTTCTTACAAGGAAAACTTTGCATTTTCTTTATTATTCTATATCGTAAATTTATGCAGAAAATATTGTAAAATATACAAAAAAAAAAAATTATTTCTTGAAAATATTTTATCCTTTTTTTTTCTTATTGTAAATCTTTTATTATGATACTGAAGATTATGTGTCTATAATGTATAATGAAATAATAAATAGAAATTTGTCTAAAAAAATAGAAATTTGTAAAAGTTTTGAATTTCATTTTTGTAGATGGATTTAAGTTGAGTAAAGGATTTAGATAAATTTTTAAAGGAGATTAGTGACTAAACTAATATTTATACAAATTATCAAAATTCAATGATAATTTGTATAAATATTGATTAAATTTAATGGATGGGTAGAATGCAATATCAATTGATTATTGTTGGACATCAACTTATCATATAAGTCTTTGAAGGATGAAATTAAATTTCGGTATTCCGACTTTTTTAAACTGACTCAAAAGGCTTCGAGCTTTGATTTTGTTGCTTGACGTTTATAGTTTTTTTTTGTCACTACAAAATTGTTACTTAAAATATGCTGGAGAATTTTAACAATTTAGATACAAGGCTAGAATTATTTAAGAAATTGCTTTATTTGTTTTCCATGTTGAATTTTGAAACTTGGTGAATAGATTGTTTCACTTTAATTCTCTTACTTGTCAGTTTATTTTAGTTTTTATATTTCGCACTTTCCAATAAGGTTTTGTGGGCCGAATTTTAGGTTTTTAGTCATATATGAAACTGACCGATCACTTAAAATATTGTCAAGAAAAGGATACAATATTTTCAAGAAACATTATATGTATAATCGCTATATGTGTATGTAAACACTATATGTGTATTTTCAAGAAACACTATATTAAGTTGCCATTTAATTTTCAATTTTCATTTTCATTTATTTAATAAATTTGTCTCAAAAAAAAAAAAAAAATTATTTAAATATCCTTTAATTTAGTTTAAGAAAACCACCCAAATTATTTTCATGTATGTATGTTATTTTACTTGTAAATTATAAGATAACAAGAATATTTATGTAAAGAAAAATATTTATATGATATTTTTTTTATGTAATTTTGTCTTTTTTTTTTTTTTTGGGTTTCAAAACTGAATTTTGTTAAAATTTATTCATAAATTTTCCTGCTTTCGAATATTTTTGTTCAATTTTTTTTTTTTTTTTATGTTGACAAAAATAATATAAAAATTTAAATTAAGTTTTTGTTGTTGTTGTTGTTGCTTTAGAGAATTTTTCAGATAAAATTTCACTATGCCAGATTTTCCATAGCCATTAGTGCGGCAAAAGGTTATGCATAAATTTCTGATTTCTTTAAGATTTTTAGTATAATACAATTTTTTTTTATATTATTTTTTGAAAGAATATCACAAGGTTTGGGGTATAAAAAAAAAATTATTTGATTTAGGCTTTTTTTTTTATAGAGAGAACCGAAATTTTTTTATAAAGTATCAGATTATCATATAAGTGAATGTTCAGAAAACAAAATGATTATTTAACATAATGTAAATAAATATTGGGTGGATATATAGTTTCAAAAAATAAGGACGAAATTTTTCAGTTTTTTTTGTTTGTTTTTTTATTTGAAAAAGTCAAAAGGGTTTTTTTTCTTTTTGGTGTGTGTTTTATGAAAATATTTAAGTTTTTCTGGTTGGAATATCAAGAGAGAACTTATTAGAAATCTGATATGCCAATCAATTCTAAGTCTTGTCATTAAATTGTCAAATAAAATATAAATATTTTTAGGAAATCTTTTTTTATTATAATATTTTTATTTTGATTTATTTTTTACCATGACACCAATTTTTCTTCTTTTTTATTCGTTTCGTTAGTTTGGGGGGGTAAACAGTTTTTCTGGGTAAATAAATAAAATCAGATTATTTTCCATTCAGGAAAAAAGAATACAAGATGAAAATATTATGCAGAAATTATCTTAATAATAAAATAGGAAAATAATGCAAATTAAATGATTTAAAGTTTATTAGTTTTGATTTATGTTTATTGAGAAAATATTTTGATTTTATAGTTAACCGATTTTAAAAATACGATCTTTCCAATGTGAAGGAAAGCTTTAAAATTGGTTAAGTATAAAATTACTATAATAATTTTTATAACTTTGAAAAATTAATGTCTAATTTACCAATAAACAGGCTAAATGAATTTTATTCCGGCCTGAATATAATTGGTGCTTACAGTAATAATGAATGAATTACTTTATACAACAATTCAGTTAAATAAAATATCATTTTTTTCTCTACTCATTCATAGGAAATTATATTTAATGTTGTCAGTAATGAGAAAAGGATGTTCAAATGATAATAATCGTTTATTGATGACATACCAAAAAAAAAAAAAAAGGAAGAAAATAAATAAAACGTAAACACATAATGTAAAAAAAAACGAGGAAACTGTTAAAGTATTAGATTAAAATTCATATCTAATTTTTTAAAAGCTTTCCACGTTGTTAACTTTGTGTAAAGATTTTTAGTCCAGGAGACCTGGGTATAAAATAGTGAAATATTTTTATACTAAAATTATTGTTACTGCATAAATTGGCTATTGTGTTTACTGACAAATTATGATTGGAGTTCTGGCATTATTTTTAATTGTAAAAAAATGATTAAAACTCAAAGCTTAGATACAAATATATTTCTTGCAATCATGATTGTCGAATTGGTTGTTACCTAAAAAACCCTAGTTATTCTGGTAAACAGATTGAATTAGAATGTGTGATTTATGTGTGATACACATGCAGAGATAATTTACTAAATATTTATACAAAAAATTGTTACTATCCTTATTAGTGAACTTCAAATAACGCAGATAATTTTCTTTTTGAATTAACTAATTAAACAAACTTATTGAAAATTTAGATCTTGATATAATTATATAAATTATAAATTTTTGTAATTTAATTTAGAATTTTTCAATCTTTTACATTCATTTTCTATAATCATTATACACATTATTTATATCTGCGACTACACATTATAAAAAATTAGATTTATTTAAGCTCCTACACATAAGACATCTAGAAAATGTGATTTTATTACATATATGTATATATATAAAAGCTTTTAATATTTAACATATTTAATTTAATTTGATTGAAGCAAATTTTCTCTCACTTTGAAAAAAAAATAAATAAAAATGAAGAAAACATGAAAATGTTATATAAAAATTTTAAGATGTCTAAGAAAAAGGATTTAGAAAAATTTAAAATGGAATTTAACATAAATATTAGTTTAAATTGAAAAATATTTAATATTATATTAAATTTAAAACTTTTTTCACAAAACACTATAAAAACAAATGGTTTTTAAAGGATAATAAAATTTAATAAATAAAAATTTGTTTTTATAGCGTCCATTAAGGACAATTCTTTTTTATTTTTGAATATTATTTGAATGCTAATAGAAATGAATTGTTATTATGCTGACAACAAGTTTTTGATTTTCGGATATAGTATGCATATATATAGCAAAAATCATGAATGGCAATTATTTTATAAAAAAATCTGCAAAAATATTATTTTATGAAATTAAATGTCCAATTAAAAACAGCAAATGAAATGAAATTATTTTTCACATCAAATCAAAAATCTATATTTTATAGAAAATCCTTATTTGCTTTTTTTGATTTGGTTTTTTTAAATGCTTATTTAATTAGTTTACTAAAAATTCAGATTCGCAGAGTTTTCTTCAATTTAATGTTTTTTTTTTATATATTATTCAATTAACTATCTTGTTGATTTGAATTGTTGACTGGAAAAAAAAGTCCGAAATATGCAAGTAATATCTTTCAAAAACTAATTATATTCTTACTAATTACAAATAAAAATAAAATTTAATTGAATTTGTGTCATAGTGAAATTAGTTTTTTTATGTCCTAATTTTCAAGCAAACTTTTATTTACCATGTCAAGCTAGGCTATTAATATAATATTGGAAAAATATTTAATTTTGAAAAATGCTAAGAAAAATAGAAAATGAAATTTTTTATAAAATTATATTACAGAAAAGGACGTGTAAAAAAAAGTTTTAGTTAATATTTTTTTATGTAAAAACTGCAAATTAAATACAACAGGTTTGAGTAAAAAAGCTAATAATACTATTTATGACACGACCTTTAAATTTAGATCACTGATGCTATTTGATTAAAATTTATTTAACCTTCCACCGCATGGTATGGCAACATATATTCTACACATTTACTATATACAATGACAATTTGAAATATTACCGCCGTCCCTCGACAATAAAGTCCAGTCCTTGTAAACGAATGAAGTGTCAAAGTTTATCAAAAGTAAGCTTTTTGTATCCGGTAAAAAATTATCCAAGGTAAACATTTAAAAAGCAAACCATTTTATTGTCATTCTCTTCTATTTCCAAGTTCTTATATTCAAGAAACTTGATAAAATGTATAAAAAAAAGAAACTCAATCACAAGGACTGGGTTTTATTGTCGAGGGAAGACGTTAGTGATCCTCCATTTATGTTATTATTGCGTTCCTCAAAAACGTAAACCAAAACAACGTACTTTTAATCATAAAATTTATTTGAAATTCAAGTCGAATAGTTTCAATAATGTAAAAATTTATGATATAAAATGTATACTTCATATAAATATAGGATTATATTTTTGACTATAGCATACATATATATTTTCTTAAGATGTTTCTTTTTACGCCGTAACTCAAATCACGTATGTTGTATCTAAAAACAAGACAGTAATTTATAAGACACGTAATTCGAAAAAAAAACGTAACGACGTAATTCAAGGATCTCTGTAATTAACATATGGATTGTGCAGACAACAGATAAACACAGCAAAGAGTTAACATAAGAAATTTTGGTTTTGTTTCTAACGAAAATTTTAAACAACATTATATTTGTTATATTTCTGTTATATTTTCGCAAACTGCGAAAATATAACAGATTATTATTAAAATAAGAAAAGGTATAAGTAAATTTAATTGTACACTTAAAAATGATTTGATTGATTCAGTAATTGAAAATTAATACTGCTTTTGAATATATCAAACCTTTAGGCGACATTTAATACAAAATATTAATTTAAATTCTTGAATTACACACAACTAATAATGTTTTCTCTATTTTTTATTAAAAATTACTAAATATAGTCCGATTATCCTTGGAAAAAAAAATATCTAAAAATTCCTTATTACTAACTTTAAATACTTGTATACTTTATATATTCATAAAAGTATTAAAATTTTTGATATAAATACGTCTTTCTAGTCAATGCATATTTGTGCTTTTATTTTATATTATTTTTTTTTTTTGGAAAAAAAGGATATAATATAATTTTTATAAACAGATTATATAAATTTTCTATAATATAATTTTACGTGATGTATAAAACAAAAAAAAAAAATCACACAACTTTTTTTTTTTCTTTAAATTCTTATGAAAATATTTGCTTTTAACATTTTGATGTAAATATTTTCCATGTTTTCCTTTTTTTGGTATACGTAAAAAAAAATTATTTTTTTTAAAATATATATACTTATACATTATGGACTAAAGATATCCTGTTTATATTACTATAAAAAAAAAAGTATTTTATAAAAGGTAAAAAACACACAGTATAAAGTAATAATAAATTTTGTTAAAAACTGATAAATTAAATATCAGACGGATTGTACGACAGACAATAATCATTAATGATCATTAAGTTAATGATACTTAACTTATTAATTTATTGGATTAAACACGACTAATAATGTTTGTATTTGACAATTGTATATTTTAATTTGATATTTAAAGGCATTGTTTTTATTCTGATCACCAATTTTTCCAGAAAACTCTCAACTATTTAACAATGCGTGTGCTAGTATCGATAGATTTTTTTATATTAATTAAGTTCGGATCATTAAACGGATCATAAATTATCATTAAATATAACAGACGAGATGTTTAATTATAATTAAGACATTAATGATCATTAAAGTGTCACGTTTGTTGATAGTAATAAAGTCTTAATATAGACTAGTAAAAAGTAGTTAGAGAAAGTTAAATAATTATTCAACGATAACGGATAAAAGCATATGTTTAATAGTAAAAGTTTATAAAGTTTATAGTAAAAGTTGTAAGGTATTAAAACCGTCTACCAACTTCTATTTAATTACTATTATTTAGCATCTTTCGTTTGACATTTTCTGTACTAAAAAGAATATTAATTTTACAGTGTTTATCTTTTTTTTTTTTTAAAAAAAAAAATTAAATACCAAAAATAAAATTTTTTAACAACAATTTTGATAAAAAATAAAAAAAATTTAGTAATATGAACTCTTCATTTTTATACCCTTTGGAACAATCCTTTATTTTCAGTATCCAATTCATCTTCAACTTGTACTACATTTATGAAAAATGAAAATATCCAAAATTACACAAAAAAAAATAAAATTTAAAAATATAAACGAAGAAACAAAATTATGTGAAAATTCCATAAAAACTTTAAATGTTAAACTGTTGCACGAAAGAAAATTATTATAAAATTGAGTATTAAAAAACATAAATGTTATGCACGAAAAAGAATAAAAGAAAAGTAAAAATCCGTAAAAAAAAAAGGATATGAAACTAAAATTCATATATAAAACTGTTAAGTACATAAAAATGAGAAGAAAAAAGATAAAAATGAACAAAAAAAAAAAACATTTTTTTACGGACTTAAAAATGACCTCTAAGGGATAATAAATTTTATCAAAAATTGTACATAGAAAATGGTTAAGGATTCACGCAAATACCATTATGAAGTGATAAATGGTCGAGTTCACGATTTATTTTCATACACGAAAAAAAAAAATATAGAAATGAAAGAAGCTAACCAAGTAACAACAAATAAATAAAAAAATCCTTGGAATTACATATTTAAGCAGGAAATATATACACAAATAAAATGAAAATCTTTACACTTTAATTTTTTTTTTTTTTTTTTTTAAGTATGTATATTATAATTATTTTTTGAAAAGGATATCATAATATAATTTTGTAAAAAAAATTTTCTTTATATCCTTAAAAAAAATTTTTGAAGTAAGTATATCAAAATTTAAGTTAAATTTAATTCAACTTTTCTATTCTGAAGGTTAAAATTTTCATTTTAGGAGTTTTATAATACACAGATAAGTTTTTTTTGTTGTTTTTAATGCAAACAATAATTCTTAATAATCCCCTTAGTGAAAAAAAAGGATATATGTATGTATAAATAAAAATAATGCATAAATTAAGGATATTTATTGTAATGTATATTTTTTTGTTAACTTTAATTTATTTATCTGTGTAAAATTGATGGCTCGCAGTCTTTTAAAGACAATATATCTTTGTGAATTACCAGTGAGAGAGAGATATCCTTATTTTTCTTCTTACCACTTGTTAAACGTTCATCTGGACCACTTACATAATAAATTATAATAAAAGTTTAACATAAATGGATAAAAATGTTGTTATTTTCTGGCAAAACCAAAAAAAAAAAGTGTATTAAATTCTTGTAAAACTTTAATTTTAAGAAATAAAAATGTACATGTATATCCTTTCGTCCTTCACCCAAAGTACCATCAATTAGACAAGGGTTAAACGCAATTTTACTAATAGAAATCTTTGTTTTTTTTTTGTTTTTGAAAACATATAAAAGCATTATACATATATAAGGAGAAGGATTAATCTGATTGACAAATGGGCTATAAGATTGGTTAACAGGAATAAAAACAAAATATATATAAGAAAGAATCCTTTGTAGGTAAAAATGGAATATAAAGAAGAAAAAAAACCAAAAGGAAATGTGGCGAAAAAGAAATATTATATGAAATTTGTTCGATAATAAATCTAGTTAAAAAAAAAATAAAATCAAGAGCAAAAAGCAGACAAGAAAATAAAAAGACGTTGTCATTTTCATCGATTCGTGTTGAATTTAATCGAATTATTTATATTGTCAAAATGGCAAAAAAATATATATATATGTATTATTATGCGTAATATAAAGGCGTATTAAACATTTTTAATGAATTTTTTTTGTCCTCTCCAAATTTCAATTTATTAGAAATTCACAGGAGTAGAAAATAAAATTATTGAAAATTTATAAACAATTACATTAACCAAAAATATCATAAATCAGAATAAATAATTTAATATTCTTATACGTATTTGTAAGAGTCATAAAGTATAGGGATATTTAAATTACGACTAACTTTAAATTTAACATAATATATTTTTGATTGTTAAAAAACAATAACAATCCATTCATTGGGTCCAATTTTAATCTGATGCATGTTGGATATTAACCTATGTTCTAAAATTTATTTTTCCAAAAACTGAAAAATTAAATTGAGCAGAAAATGTTATCAAAATTGAACCATAAGACATCGGAGTCCTGTAACAAATGGGGTACCATATGATGATCATAAATATTTTTAACAGACTATGTGAAATAAGGCACAAAATATCATATCCTGTATCAAGAATATTTGTAACAGAACTGAATAAATGAAATGGAATTGCTGATACGATAGCTTAAACCCAATTTAACGTTTTCTATTTAAAATCATAATTTTTCAAAATAATTTTGTCATTCACTTAATGGTAATTTAAAAACGTTGAATTTAATTTAAAATAATTTGAAATTAGCGTGAAAATAGTCCTAAATATAAAATAATTTAAAAACAGTATTAAATTATTTTGAGTTAAAAATGCAATTAATTAAATAAAAATAATGTATATACATATTACATGTAATTAGATTTAATTTTGTAAAATATCTCTACAGTCAGATATTGATATTTCTATAGATAATGTAAGGATTAAAAAAATATAAAATTGGAAATAATTTATTAAACTATTTACTCTCTTCAATCAATTATTGAAAGTTGAACTGAATACTGAAGTCATTTATAATATTTTTATGTAGCCAATAAATTAATGTTTGAAAATATTTTCAAACTAAATGAAATTAACTCAAACGAATCCACAAGATTCTGAAAATTTAGTAAAATCTATAATATTTATCATAATTATAGTTATTTTTCCATTTTTATTGTAATGAATGTGTTTTGGCAACGGATATAAATTCCATAAGTTCCAGCTAGAACAAATTATATAATCTGCAGAATATGATTAATACAGATTGTTTTATTTTCTATTGTTCTAATTATGTCCATTAATTTCAAAAATGTAAAGATTTATTGAAATTCTAAAAGAAGAATGTACTTTTTTTGTACTTGTTTCATAATTTATTTCAGACTTAGCCGGGATCTCGAAAACTTATATAAGGAAACGTCAATCAATTTACAAAGCTTACTAACAAATAATTCTTCTAGGAGTCTCTACATTTTTAGGGTTCTATAAAGGTCATCATTCTGAGGGGTCTATTTTGTCAGAACAAATTTTTTTTGTGGTTCTTCTAATGAGTTTTCGCCACCACTGAATATTCTTGTATAATATTTGAATATGTATTAATATATATTCATTTTAAATTTATTTACATTAGGCAAATAAGTATGTATATATACAATGTTTTATGTAGGAAATTTGTATCTTCTTCATTTCTAGTTGTTTATGAATAATTTTTTTTTTAACAATAACAAGTAAATATTTCGGAGAAATGGATTTTCTTAAAAAAATCTTATAGAAATTGATATTTAAAAGAAATAAATTGATAATTCTATAATATATATATTTATATATACTTTGCTAAATAAGCAAAAATATCTTCAACATTAATTAACTTTAAGTGAGTAAGCAAATATGAATAGAAATTTAATACTCTTCATTTTAACCAAAAAAAAAAAGAAAATGAAAAAAAAAAGTAAGAAATTTAAACGTCCTTCTCTATAGATTCCCTACAAATATCCCTAGGGGTCAATTCAAAGTATTTACTCATGGAAAATCATCTTCATTTCTTATTTGCTTTCAATATAATTTAAATGGACTATTAAAATAATCATATAATTTTTCTACTACCTTGTTGTTTTTTTTTCCTTTTTTCGTTATTTTCTTCATTCCCTCGATTCTAGAACAAAGGATAATTCAATATGATAAAGCTAATGATTAGTAACGTAGAGAAATCGAAATTCATTGGAAATTTTCCCAAGGGTATGATAATTATATTATTGGCACAATCTATATTCAAAATTCATACAAACAAACCAAATAACAAAAAAAAAAAATATAAGATTTCAATACCAGAAGAAAATGAGTAAAAACAAAAAAAAAAGGGTTAAATTGGTTTTTGGTGTTTTCTTTTTTTTTTTGCGTTCACCAGATAATTCTAATTATCCCATTTCATCACTTTTGGATAGCTTATCTAAATTACACCACCACAAGAAATAAAAAAAACACAAACCAAACCTTTATTATGTTTTTTTTCTCGTTCTTGGTCCTTAGAGTCCATGGTTACACTAAAGTAGAATTTGTGCTCTAGAAAAATAAAAATTTATTACATTGTTTATAAGAAATATAGTATAAGAATTTATTTTGGTGGTTTGCACATAAGGTTAAGTTGTGAATTGAAAATATAATTAGAAAAAGAAGTGAAAAACTGCTTGGAAATTCATTAAATTATAGCTAATTTCAAAATGACTTTCGACAAAAAGTAAAACTAAGAAAATCTTGTAATTATAATTTTAACAGGATATTTTAAATATATGTTTTTGGGGACTTTATTTTATTTTTTGTAATTTTTTTTTTTTTTGTGTTGGTAAATTCCAATTAATTTTTTTTGAATTTTACTACTTTTTTTGTCACACCTAGTTTTGAAAAATATTGAACATCATTGTGATCAAATTAAATACCTTGGATTTTTTCAAAATATCACCGTGATAAAAATGATTGAATTTTTAAGTTAATTCGGAAAAAACTTTTTCGAATCAGATTTATCTCATGATGTAATTTAGAGGACTGTCTTTAAAATTTACTGTATACAAAAAATGCATTTGGGATATCGGTTCAAAAATAATTAATTTTTGGTCGCATTAAGTAGTAATTTTTTAAAAATTTTCTATCGTATTTTGAAAAAAATGGCAAGCTTTCTATTTACGTTCAGAATTTAGGTTTGCAGCCTCAATTATTTTCTGTGGTCTAGACTAGAGCTGTTTTATTTACATATAAAAAATGTCGGTATATTAAGTTAGGTTTAAAAAATTATTCTTATCATTGTTTAGTTTTTTTTTGTGATTAAATTAAAATTAATTACATATAAAAAATAGTTTTTTATGAAAATTTAATGTTGTTATAAAGTGCAAACATATAATTAATTAATTAAATTAATCTTTTTTTATTAAATATTTAAATATTTTGGTTGAAAAGGTGAAAATTATTCACTATTTAAAACAGTTTTTGCACAAAATATATAAAAATAAATGTTGGGATTTAATTGGAATTGGAAGTTATAAATATTAATGCTATAAGTAAATCTTATTAAAAAAAGTGTTATTATATGTGGCTATAATTAAAATTATGTTAAAATCAAATTAAAAAGTAAAAAGGGACTAAAAAGTGAAAGGGATGTGATCATTACTCACAGTACAACATAAAAAAAAAAGGATGATTTCTTATAGAATATCAAAGGTAAAATTTAAATTTAATTATTATATTTTATATTATGCTCATAAAATATGCGGTAAAAACTGAAAAATATGCTCATAAATATGCATTAAAAAATTAAATATGTACCAGGTTTTGGAAATTGATTGAAAAATAATTTATTTTTATAGATAATATCTGGAAATACTATTTACTTCCATAATTCTGTTGTATGGTTTTTTCTGAAACGAGACTCTTTGAGAGATTGTCCTGTTTAATGACAAAAAGAGATTTAATTTAATTTAGGAATATGTTATTTCTTTTCTGGCGCTTTTTTAAAAGTTAAAAATTTACGGCTGGCAATCTGAGATATTTTTTAAATTAATATTTAATACAGTAAATGTACAATTTTAAATGACAGAAAATTGTTGCCCCTTGGTGGTATGCTTCATACTCGAAGGTTAGTTAAGTAAAATAAAATACTTAGTTATTATATTTTTGCCAATAGCTTCAAAAATATATTACAATAGAATAATCTTTAAAATGTAATTTAACTTAAGAAAGGAAATATGTATAATAAAATTAATCTTAATCCCTTATTAGGCTTTCTTCTACAACATATAGTTACATAGTTCATATATTTCTCGTACATATAGTTCTACTTTGTTCTACTACGTTCCTAATCCATAAATGCTTAATTTTTCTCCAACAATTTTCTATTAAGTAACATTTTTTTCTAAAACCAGAAATCACACAACTTAACCAAAAAAAATCTAATTTATATAAATAAAAAAGTGATGACACTTCATTCTAATAAATTATTACGTACATTAATTTTTCAAGTATATTTCAAGGATTTTATTTTCTCCAATGATTTCTACTTGCACCAGCATTTATATTAGTTAATTTATATAAAATTTTATTACATTTTTTTTTTTTTACTATAAAAACGACTTTTCACCATAAAAAAAAAAGTAGAAATTAAAATCTATGGGGATTTTCGAAAAGTTGTTTTCGTGAGCACAGTAATTCTTATAATCTAAATAAACTAGGGAAATTCATTTTCTGTTCACGCTATTGTGGTTTTCATTCGTCGTAACTAACAAAAAGTTTATTCTACAAATGTTTTATTTTTTTTGGGGGGGGGGATTAATATACATATGCATGATGTGCACAAAGCGTATTAGACGATGATTCTGTAAAGATGTTATTTTGTAGAAAAGTTTTTCCACAAAACTGTTTTACAAAAATAAAATTAAATGTAAAACTTTTACAACTGAGATATTACATATCGCCTTAATATAAAATTTGTTTCTATGAGTTCATATACAGTTGATCTTTTTTTTTTTTCTAGTGTCAATGTTTCGTAAAAAAAACGTATATGTAATTAGATATTTTAAACTTTTTACATAAGAATTACTAGTACTAATATATATTCTAAAAACTGTAATATATTTCTTAATATTAAAATTTAAAATTTTTGAGTATATAGAAAAATAATTACTTCGCAAAAGAAATTTTTTACAGCACCTTTTAAAAAATTCATCATTTTCCATATATATACAGTCATTTATTATACTTTAAAAATATACTGCAAAAACAACACCTACAAGTACCAAGGATATAACTTTGTAAACGTTGCACATATGCATTAGTGTAAAATGCATGAAGTAAAAAATTCATTGCTCGTAAAAAAAGAATTTTTTTTTAGAAAATGTTTTCACTTAGAATAAATTGCCCTTATATACTAACTTCTAAAAAAAAAAGAACTATTATAATATTTTCAAACTATATTTTTAAATGCAAGAATTCATAAATTTATATCTTGTATATCCTAGTTTCATTGGTATCATCACTGCCAACGAAACAATGAAAACTAGGTTCCTTTGCTACCATTTTGGTTTTAAAAAATTTTTTAATTTGTTATTGTCGACCACATTCAGACCAGACAGAATTTTAAAATTATTTTTTATATTTGTAGTTTTAGGTATCAGAGAATTTTAGTTTTTCCATGAAAATTTTAGTTTTTCCATATATGCATATATTTTTCCAAGAAAATTATTTGGGTGTAAGTAATATGTTTATATGTTTCTTTGGATTGAATTTTTATTTGTAAATTGAGGTAATGGCAATAATTTTATTATGTGATATACTTACAAATTACTATTAAATGACAATTTATCTTTCATTTGTATAAACAAATTTTAATTAAATAATCAGTGAGATGTTTTTACTTCATTGTGGACAGTTGTCCCTGGATTGTTACATGTTACCCCTTGAACCAATTTTTGAATAAATATATAAGAGCTAGACTAAAACTTTTACCAAAAATTTAACAATTTTTCCATTCCAATTCAGATTAAGTTCGTGATTATCGGATGTAAATTCAATTGAAAGATTATGAATTTGAAAGATTACGAATTTACCGTGAAAAAAACTGAATTTGGTGTATTAAACGTTAAATTTAACCTGAAAATTATATAGTATTTTATAGTATATAGAATTAAATTATTGGACAAAATAAAATAAATCCCAATTACATATAAAATGGCGTTTAATATTTATGGTTACAATTACTTTAACGAATCTCAGTGTTTAGTTATTTATAATAATGTTCCTAACTATGGGAGGTAATCTCTCAATGTTATAATATATTATATTATTGTGTCATTATATTATTGCACGAAAATTCTAATAGCACGCTACACAAAAAATATGAAAACATTCAGAAATTAAACGAGTTGTGAAGCACTAATAAAAACATAGGTATGTGACCCAATCTATATTGTATCTACTACCATAAAAATGATTAGAGATAATAAAAAAAAATCAAATTTTTTTATTTTTACTTGACAAAATGTTTGCTTTTTTTATTTATTATATTATGTAATAAAGAATTATAATAAAAAAGTAATCAAATTTACATTACAAACATTAAAAAAAAAAAAATTTACAAATTATAATTTTTATAATTTTCCAATCTATAATAGAATTTCAATAACATTTCAATTGCAGATTATATTTTCATATATTGATGAAAAGTTTGTAAAGTTACATTATTTATTTTTTCAAAGATTTATTGAACATAATTTTTTTTTGTGTGTACCAAAAATAAAAACAAATAATTATTAACGAAAAACTTTACTTTTCCAATATTTTTTATTTATTCGTGGGGAAAATTTATAATTTTCTTCTCTATTTTTTTTTTTGTGTGTATTTTATATGAAAGTATATTTACTATTCAAAAAAACAAAAAAATATGTATTTTACCTTATAAAGAAAAGTTTACTTTATTTTCCTTTTCAGTAATTGCAATTTATTGATTTTCTTTTTTTATACTTGACTAAATTTATCAACTTTATTCAATTTACTTGAAATGCGTAATATTAAATATTTTTTTTTTTAACAAAAAAAAAATTCGATTTTAATTTTTTAGTATTTTTTATTAAGAGTTAAATTATAAATTTGTTGAGCAATAACTGAAAATTCAACATCAATTGGTTTTGTATCATCATATAATGATGGTGCTTCACATAATATTGCAAATGTACCAACAATTGATGCAATCGTAAATAACCAAAGAAATAAACGATCCAATACCATTGCAACAAATCCCCAATCTTGATCTTCCTACATAAATACAAAAATAGGACAAAAAAAAAAAAGAAAAAAGAAAACACATAAAAATTATTTTCATAAATTTTCTCTAACAAAACAAAAAAAAAAAGAATAAAAAAAAAATAAATAAAACTGAAGTAAATTTGTTGGAAAATGTATAAAAATAAGATTTCCATTTTTTTTTTTTTTTTTTTTTTTGGAAAAATATATAATTTTCCTTAATACAGAAAATATTTTCCCATTATTAAATATATAAAAAAAATTTCTAGTCACGTTCTCATTACAAGTAAAAATAAATAAATAAGGAAAATAAAAAAACGGAACGTACAAAATTTAATGTAAAAAGGATAATAAGGATATTTCATTTTGTTATAATATAATAGTATAAAAAAATAAAATAAAATGTAAAATATTTTTACCGCATTAAATTCATCCTGACGTTGCATATGATGCTGTATAAACATTACATTATGTATAGCTTTTTCTAATTCAAATGGATATTTTTTACGTCCAACATCACTTAACGATTCATCCAAACCAGATAAAACAGATGGTAATCCATTATAACCACTCATTGCACCTAAACCACCACCTAATGCTCCAACTAATCCACTAAATCTATATTAAAATAGAATGAAGAAAATTATATTAAGGATTTATAATAAAAATTTTCGGATTATATGGGTTAAAAAAAATATTTTAATTTGGAAAATTTTCATTAATATAGATTTGAATTTATAAATAAAAGAAAATATATGATTTTAATTAAAATTAAATAATTTATATTTTATTTACCTATTTGTAGCTGTTGTTGAATGCATACCATTACAACCACCACGGCCTTGCATACGTCTAATTGAATCTGGACTAGAACCACCACTATTTAATTGCATTTCAGCTGCTAATGCTTGACCAAATTTTGTTTTATTAATATTTTTACCATAATTTATTTTACTAGCTGCTAAATCTCTTAATAAATCTTTTGGTACACGCATTAATAATAATTTTGGTAAACGTTTTATAAAAAATTTTCGTACCCATGGTGCCATTTTATGTGTACTTGGTTTACGATAATGTATATTTAATATTATTATAGTTATTAGTACACTAAGACCAACCAATAACATTGTAAATAATAAATATTTACCAAGTAATGGTAACGCTAGTGATGTCGATGGTATTATCTCAGATATAAGTAAAAAGAACATTGTTTGTGATAATAATATACTAATACATAATGCAATTTTTTCACCAGAATCAGCTGGTAAATAAAATACTAATACAGATAAATATGATATACCAACACATGGTATTATTAAATTGACAGTATAAAATAAAGTTTTCCGACGTAATGTTATATTAAAGAAAATATCTGTAAAGAAAAATATTTATAAATTGTATAATAATAATAATAATAAAAAAATATTCGTTTGCTTTTGTTTTTTTTTTTTTAATTAAATACCTGGATATGGTTCAGCACAACATGGATAATATTTTTCATGTCGTTCAGCTGGTACACCTAAAATATCCCATTCTACACTTGGATAATATTCACGTAGATCAATACCAACTTCAACTTTATTATCCTTGTCATTTTTTTGATTAATATGCTTTAGATCGATCTATATTTTTTTCAGGACGAATAAAAAATATATACTATTTTAGAAATTTTCCTCCTGGTTTGATTGAGTTTTCATAATTTTTTTTATTTTTGGTTTGTGAAACATTTAAATTGAATTTATTATATTTTATTAATTTTTGATATTATTTAAACATCAATTTAATTTATTTTAAATATCAATTTTTAAATGTAATTATTTATTTATTAATTTTAAATTCACCTGATCACCATCATACGTCCAAGAACCAAATTTCATAAAACATGTTTGTTGATCAAATGGAAAATATCGTACATCAATTTCGCATGATGATTTGAAAATTGCTGGTGGTGTCCAAACCACTTTACCAGTATAATGTAATATTGCTTTAGTCAATGTGGTAACAACGTATTCACCATCAGCACTAAACCAATATTATTTTTTTTTTTGGAAAAATTTAATTTATTTAATCGATTTCTTTTACTATAAAAATAAAATTTAATGAAAATATGTTGACAAAAATAAAAAAAAACAAACTAAATAAAATTGTTTTTAAATTAAATTTAATTAAATAAAATTTTTGATTTTAATTGATAAAAAAAAAAGATTAGTATTTTATTTATCATTTAATTCGAATTAATGTTTTTCAATAAAATTTATTAAAATATTACTTATTATATAGGACAATGTCGGGTAGCCATATATGTTCTGATGGTACGTAAAGTTCTGTAACACCACCATACTCAGATGGATCCCATTTAAATTTATGATCTTGCCATTCCTTTTTTTAAAGTAATTTAATAAAAATAAAATATTTATAAATTTTTATATTATTTATAAATATAATAATAATTCTTACATGTTCGAGCCAAACATTTGTTGTTAATATTTGATCCTTTAAATTCTGTAAAGATACATTTTAGGGAATATAAATTTTAAGATAAATTTTATGTAATTTTGAATATTTCTAATATTTGATCAATGAACCTTTTTCATTACAAGTCAATTATAGATTAAAATATGAATAAATTAATAAATTTTATTAGTTTCTATTATGAATTAATTAATTGTTATATAAGTACATATTTCTATGGAAATTAGTATAATTTAATAACTTTTGTATAACCGTTTCACTTTTCAAATTAATATAAATTAGTTTTTAGAATTATCATATATACTAGGAATAATTAACCTAAATAATATAAGTATTTAATCATAAACTGTCAAAAATTGAATAAATTATCATAAAATTAAATTAAATTTATGCTACTAAAATAATTATATATTCATTTTACTTTAATAGTGAATAAATATTATCCCAAATAACAATTTAAATCCCAAGTACGTAACTTTGATTGAAATACCCGACTTTAAATTGACGTCAAAGATATATTATGCTGTGTAAACTCATAAAAGTCTAAATAATTGCCTGCTATCTTGTCAAAGTTACAATATATGCAATTTTGCTGGTTTAGTACTTACTGCAAATGTTATTAGGGATTTCCAAATGATATAATCTAAATTTTGTCAAATAACTTACGAAGTGGTTATCGTAAGCTTTTACTTCATTAATTTTTAAATAAAATTAGTTGAAGAAAATAGAAAGTTTATAATTATTTGAACAGCTATCGGTCACTAAAGATGTTTTTGGTAAGAGTTTTCATTTTTGAAAATAAATTTTTAAAATTAAATTTTCATCTAATCTCTATAGATTTACATTTTAATTGCAATTGGATTAATTTCCTATGATGTCCAAAGTGTACCATTAAATGATGTTAATGGAACTTTACTTAATTCAAATCATACTGGTACATTAAACGAAAACAGGACTGATGCAGCTATTGCAAATAGAACAGAAAGAAAATTTATATGGCAAACCAATAACAAGACAGGACGATCCGGCTGGGATTATTGTTGGGTATGCTATCACAGATATATTGATTGTTGGGGATGTTATGATAGATATAATAATTGTCATGGCTGTTATTATGATTATTTTTGATCGTAATTACAAATGAAATGTAAATACCAGTTATGTTTAAAAATAAATTATTCTATTCTGCATTGAAATAAATTACCGGCTTTCTAGTGAAAATGATGTTTTTGCTTTGTGAATTTATAAAAAACCATTAACAAAATCACTACAATAAATAGTGATGCTCTTAATTTTTTTTAAACATCATAATTAAAAATAACGTCGAAATACAATCATAATCTTAAAAATAAAATATACTCACTAAATTACAGTAGCTTAATGGGTTACCAAAAGTGATAATTATTATAAAACTTTTTATTTTATATTTATTATGCTTTTACTATAATTTCTCACGTAAATTGTTTTATATTATATTTTTTGTTTAAAAAAAACTTTTATATTCTCATTTTTAGATATCATAAAAAATGTTGCTATTAAACATTAACAACCATAAAAATAAACTAGCATAGTTTATTTTTTTTTTTTTTTTTGCCGAAATTTTATGAAATTTCATTTTACGTGCTAAAAATTACACTGAACAACAAGTTACAACGAACATATTTTCTACCATTTATGTATGTTTTAAGTATTTATTTATTTTTTTTTTTTTTTTTGGTAAAAGGATGAGTGCATAAGTGTTTATAGATTTACCATCAGAATTCATTGCCCTTTTAATAAGATTTTATAGTTTTGACTTAACTTTTTTAGTTAAATGAAAAGTTCAAAAACTTTCAATTTTATAATCGGTAAACTTTTTTTTTCTGTTATAGTAAAATAAATTAAACTTTTGTGTTAAAATAAATTGTAATAATTTTAACGATTTATTTATTTATGTTTTGTATAAGACAAATTTTAAGTTTTCCAGTCCATGCTTAATTGATTATGAACTTTCCAACCAATTTATCTTATATCAGAAAGAATGTAGAAAGTGTTCTTTTCATACTACAGAGTTTAAGAGTTTTAGTCGATATAACTGGCTCATCAAACATTTTCTACGACCAAGTAAGAAAGAAGTATTACCAAATATTATGGAAATTGGTAAAAATACAATCGTTTCATCTGACTGTTTTATAAAAAAACTAAAGCACATATTTTATTTATTTTATTTTTCAAAAATAGACTTTACATTGTAAAAAATTAAGTTTAGATTTCCCAATATCAAAATTGCATTTATCGATGTTTAGACATTTTTAAAAATATTTTTGCCATTTTCAAATTATACCAGAGCTCGTAATTCGTCCTTTAAAATTGGAATTGCTTTTTATACTAATTGCTGTAATTTCTTTTTACATTAACTTTGTAGTGAACTCTTAAGCCTAGTATCGCACCACCTTGAAATGAAATTTGCCACGCTCGTGAAAAAGTTGTGAAAAAGTTTTATGGAAAAGAAAACAATAAGTAATATTGAAAAAGGATAAAAAAGCAAATTGACGAATTTTTTAGAGCGGAACAACCAAACCCAACCAAACAAAATGATCAAATGTCAAAATTCTGCCGTGAAATAATGTTTTGAACATTATTTCACTAGCGAAATATTTTTTACACTGAAAAAAGTGTTCAATATAATCGCAATAGTATATTTGAATAAAAATTTACATAATTATCATATCATCAGAGAAAATTTTCCAGTAAAAATATTTAAAATACTTCATTCCGATACGAAAGTACTTGAATAAAAATAATTTTAAATTTCACTTTACATATTATTTCAATTATTCAGTTTAGTGTGAAAACCTCCGAATATAAATGAAATCTTTAAAATAAATTTGACTTCAATTCACTATTAAATATATAATTTATCACATAAAATTTTCACAAAAGTCTGAGAAAATATTTAAATGTCAATGTTAAGTTTTTTATCCACTTATCTTCTAAATATATTTGTCTGCAAAATATTCTTAAATATATTTTTATTCATTGTAAAAGAATGAAAAATTCTATGGTAAAATATATACGTTTTTTTTTTAACTTTTACACCTCAGAGAATATTTCATTATTTTATTCGTTGTTCAGAAACGAAAAATACGTGACTAATGATGGCAATTTAGTTTTCGTTTTCACAATCCTTGCTGGAAGAAAAATGTGTATACGTACAATTGAAAAAGTTTTATTAATTTCGCATAAAATAAAATGTATTAAAATTTCTCTGCCTTTGATAATATTATTATTACTATTTTTTTTATGTTTGACTCAATTTTAACAAAATTATTTTAATTAATAATAATAATAATATTTTCTTTTTAGTTGAAATTTGGAGAATATTAAATTATAGTTCCAATTTTAAATTAATAAAATTAAAAAATTGCAATCTAATTAATAAAATTTTTATCAAAACATTAAAATTAAGCTTATATTTGCAGAGAAATAGTTATTTTAGTTAGAAATATTAAATATCACTAAAAAATATTGCGATATTTCTAAGAAATAATAATTGTAGGCCTAAATTGAATTAATTTAAGCGAATAAACAATTTTGGCACATATTAAAAATCCAAAAATTTACACAACTTTTGCATCAATAATGTAAATTATGTGCTACTATAGAAGAATACCACTTTACCAGTCTAACACAAACACAATCCGTTTAAAAGTTTTCCCTTATTTTGGTTCTGGCAAACATATACGCAGTCTGCGATTAGATATAAGCGGTACTGGGATTTGAGTAAATTGTTTGCAGAAACTGGAAAAAGGTTCCATATATTCCCAGCTTACATTTACCCAGACCACGAGAATGATTCAATATACAGCAGTAAATTAATTCTTAATTAATCCGGTTGTAATTGGAGCGGCCACTTTTATCTAACTTTATATTTACGAATACTTAAGCTATTCTAATACTGACAAAACAACTTCATAAGCTAAACTAGGTTTAAGTCTACTTGGTTCTTTTTGTTGTCTGAATTAAGAAAGTTCGTACATTTAAAAACTACCACGTTTAAAAAATTTAACATACTGCAATGTAAATGATCTAAAACTGTACCTGCATGACTTACAGGATAAATTTACTAATTTAAATAAATGAATTAATTTTGATAATAAAGTGTTTTATTTGCTTATAGTAAAAACCTTCCAAAATTTGCACAAAAAAAATTCTAAAATTAATGCAAATATTGAAGAGCTTAAATGATTAAATGTTATTATTATAAAAAGAATTTTTAAATAAGTTAAATAAAGAAACTGGTAAATTACTACCAATGTACTACAACCCCGTATGAAAAAAAATTTTAATAGGATAATTAGAAACATTAATGCTAAAAATGTGCAATTTATACCACTGTTTATAAAATTATCATAATGTAAATAGCAATTTAAAATTATAATATCTAAATTTGTTGCATAACTTGTAAGTTGCAAATAATTAATGTTAAAAGCTTTTCACCCACAAATAAAGTGATAATAAAAGCAATTATTTTCCTTTTAAAATTACTAAAATTAGTCGAAATTAAATTTAAAAAAGTTGTTATAACACAATAATACTTTTTCAATCAATGCAGTAAGTTCTATCCGTTAACATGTTTCTGGTAAGAATAGTACATAAATAATAAATTTTAGTGAATTAATCTATTAATTTTTTTACAGTTTCTGTTGTATTTGGCTATTGCTTTAGTCAACAATATCGTACATAATTTACCAATAAATGATGAAAATATTACTATATTGTTTATTTTAAATGAAAATATTACTAAAAGTGATAATGACACTATAGTATTGGCAGAGAGTGCAGTGAATGGTACTACAGGACGATGGTATTGGGGTTATTCTGGATATGGTTATTACGGATATCCTTATGGATATAGTTACTACGGATATCCTTATGGATATGGTTACTACGGATAACACTATATAATCAATGTAGCCTATAAGAAATGAAATTGTTAAATTTATGTTTTTATAATTGAACTTTGAAATATATTTTAGACAAGATTAAATCGACATATTCTCTGTCATCTGCTTTTTTTTTTTGTGCAAATTTATTTTTTATTAAAAATACTAGTATTGCGAATCCGTTTAAGTGCTAATTTAAAATTCAATATAAAATTATTATTCAACTGCTAAAACACTTATTTCACAAAATGACGGCAATAAAATTATATTTTCAGATCCTAATCAATTTTTTTAAATAATTTGTTTTTTTTTTTATATATTTTTACGAATATAAATGGTAAAAAAAAAACTATTTAAATCTCAATTTTGTACTTGAATCATCAAAAGATTTGAAAGAAAAAATCAATAATTAAGGTTCTTCACAAGAAGAATCAATTTTTTTTTCCCTATATTACATGTTATTATTATCTGATTATTTTTTTATTTGTATGCACCAGCTTAATATATTCATAGGCATCAGGCAAGGATAGGCAAGGATATGATGAATATTTTTGCAATTCTAAATAAAGTTCTCTTTGATACTAACTACAACAAAAAAAAAAAAAAAAGAAAACCAATTTAATTTTTATCTTTGAGTCACGTAACCCACAAAATAAAAACTATCTATATATGATATTGAAATCGTTTGATTCATTATTAGAATCCTTGCAACGGAAATACCATTTTTATTATTTCAATAATATATATGTATATAATATGTTCGTATATGTATGATGAAACGTTTCAAAATGATTATAAAGTATCAGAGTGCATATATTTTCTAGACCAAGTATAGATTAAAAAGAAAAATTTATTTCAAAAGTGAATTTAATAGATTTTAAAATTGATTTTCACAACAACAACAATAATAAAAAATTGAAACAATTTAAGTGGTGAAATTATCACTTTATATTCGTGATGAAAATTACCATTTTATTTTCAAAAAATAACCTTTAGAAATTTTACAAAACATTTAAGGATTCATGAGAAGATTAGGTTAAGTTAGTATTTTGGTGGTGGTGAAACTTCATATAAACCACTAATTTTATGATGATAGTAAAACCTTACATAAACCACTATAAACCATAATTCAATAATTTAACCTTTTCTATAATACTAAAAGTTAAAATTTTTTGCTGATATCAAATTTTTAATTATTACTATTTCTACGTAAATTAGAATTTACAATTTTTCTATGAATCACTTAAATTTTCAAATTAATATAAATTAGTTTTTTTAATTATCATATAGCAGCTATAATTATTAACCTAAACAATATAAGTATTTAATCATAAACTGTCAAAAATTGAATAAATTATCATAAAATTAAATTAAATTTATGCTACTAAAATAATTATATATTCATTTTATTAAATTTAACTTTAATATTGAATATTAACATAAAGTAAATATAATTTTGAAATGTTATTATCTAAAGTTTGTCAAATAAATTTGAATAATTATTGGTTATAAGAGAGCTAAAGAAAAAGTGATAATTTTCAAGGAATTGAATATAAATTTAAACAAACTTTATAATGTTATTCACATAGTATTTTAATAGTTTTGTTGTCCATTTATTGAGCAGAAAATTAAAGAAAATTACTGAAAAATACTTTACATACATATATATGTTTATTTTAAATATAAAATCATATGTTATTCCGCTAAACATGCTTTTGGTAAGGGATTTTTATTTCAAATTATGTTTACTAAATTTTCTTATACCCCCTGTAGATTTTAATTTTCCTTGCCATTACTGTACTATACAATGACGTTCAAAGTTTACCATTAAATAAAGTCAATGACTCTGTAATTAGTTTGACTCAAACTGATACATTCAATGAAAACAGAACTTCTGCAATATTTGATAATCTTATTAAAGATGGATTACGGATTTGGAGAAGTTATAATAAGTTAGATGGAGCTTTTGCGGAAATTTTATGTTGGAGTGCTTTTTTTGGTAATTATTATTGTCGGGGTTGTGAAAACGGTGAAAAATTTTGTATCGAAACTAAAGAATCTTATGGTTAATTGAAAAAAATTATCAATTTACTAAAATAATAGTTTTCTATTTAATTTTAAAAAAATTATATTAATAAATTTTACCTAAAAAAACACCTATTAATCCAGCTTATTGAGTTGCCATTAGTGAAGAAAACAATTTGGTTGTTACTTTTTAAGCTTTGAATGGAACTATTCCACCTTAAATAATATTCAGGTAGTTGTATCTAACCTATGACTAACTAGGTTCATTTTGTCTATCCCACATAAAAAACTATTTTGTGACGAAAAAAGTATTTTATCAGCAAGAATTGTTTTAAATTAATATTAAAGATAGGACCAAAATAGACATTTTAATAAAATGTATCTTGATAATAGTATTATAAATTTTGCCAATTAATTAAAATGTTTTACAATTTGCCCATCCAATTATCAATCCAGTTATAAGGTCCGTAATTTTTGCCAAATATGTCTAAATTCAAAATTCGATATAATGTATAATTATAAAAATATTTAAATTACCAAATGAATAATTATTTTCATTTTATAAAATATAATTTAAAAATTTTTATACGCTGCATTACATATTTTGTGTTCCCAATATTCATTCAACATAATTCATATAATGTTAAATTTTTACTATAAATCTTTTCATGATTTATCTAAGCATAATGAATAATTGGTATAAATATGGCAAAAAAAAATAACATAGAAATATTTTATTTTAGTCTGGCAAAGAAAATGAATGCAAAAATAATATATAAACTAAAATCGGCTAGCAATCTTTTGAGTCCTGACACAATGTTTGATTAAAAACAACAACAACAAAAAGGAGCAATAGTGAAATAAAAATTATGATGTGTATATGATATATTTTCTATTTTTTAAAAGCATCATTTTTTTTTATTTTGCATTTTCTTTTTTGATGTATATATGCAAACAAGCTGAACAAAGGTTGATGAACTGCGAGCTTCGTGGCATATATTGAACGTAACATTAGAAAAAAAAAAAATAAAAATGAAAAAGGATGATAAAAGGATGATAAAGTGTTAAAAATATTATAGTATTCTAGACCGAGATATCATAAATATGTGGAAAAGAACATAAAAAAAATTTTGAATTTGCAATATTTTAAATTGGTAGAAACTTGTGTATAATTAATGTTCATTTTATGAATGAAATTTTCCTGAAGGGAATATAAACAATTTTTTTTTTTTATCTTAATTTTAATTTAAAGTTTTAATTAAATTTGAATATATTAGAAATATCCTTTCCAGGCGTTCTTAGTAATTTATATAAATAGGTATATACATATAAAATATAAATTGTGACCTAAAATGTATTTTTTAAATAAAAGATTTACTTTACTGTTGAAATCTTTTTGTGAATATTAAATTAAATACAATTAACCTAATTCATATGATCGTATTTATTTTGGTTTTAACTTAAATATTCTTCTTTCTTCATTTTTTTTTTTATGTTAAATTATTCAAATGGCAAATAATTGTAAGGATTTGTAAATAAATGCGGTATATTCTTTATTTCCTCTAAATAGGTCATAAAATTTTTACTTCAATTTGTAGTAAATTAATAGTAAATTTCAAATAAATTACATTAGTGGTCACTGTGTAATGCTGTACAAAGTTCCTTAAACATGTACATGAAATATAAAAAAAAAATATCCTCATAATTTTTGGTAGATTAGATTTAAGAGTAGTTGGAAAATTTTAGGAAATATTTAAACACAACTTATGTAATATAATTTTGGTTTAAATTTAATACTGAAATATAATTACAAAATTTTCCAGTTAAAAATTTAAATAAAACGTTCTTCATCAGAGTCGGCTTTATACACATGGATCAGATATTTCTAATATGATTTCCTTATTAAATTATTAATATACTTTAATTAAAAAAAAAAAAGTAATTCCTTAAATATAAAATTAAATGTTAATTCTTATGGAAATGGAATACACTGTACAATTTTATATATATGTTAATAATTTTAATAATATAAAGTTTGCTTAAATAATTTAATTTAAAAGTTTAATTGAAAAATATTCCCTCCAAGACTTAAAAGAAATGTTAAAAGATAAAAAAAATGATAATACAGAGTTATATTGAGAAATCTGGAAAAATTTGATATACAAAGGATAAGATAAATATTTTATGGCTTCTATGGCTTTTGGTGAAATACATTTTTTTTTTCACGTTTTTATATCAAATTTTTTCAGATTAAGTTCATCTTTTTCCAAGTAAATTTTTTTAATAAAAAGTTTACTTGGAAAAAGACGAACTTAATCTTAGTCTTTTTCCGAACCGAACTCATTTTTTTCCTACTCAGCATTTAGTTGTTCATTGTTGGTACAAAACCATAGTTATTGTTATGGAGATGTTGCTCTGTACTTTATATTTATAAAAGGTTTATTATCAACATAAATCACATTAATGGTAATTATGTTTTTTTTGTGGTGATAAGTAATTATGTTGTATATAAATCAATTGTACTGATTCAGAAATATAACAGAATTAATTTTTTATTATTTAATATAAAAACTAGCGCAATTTTGAAGTATAAAAAAGCTGAAAAAAGGTGACAAAAATTAATGGAAATAAATGGCATAAAATCATTTTTTATGACTATACAAAATAAACTACTAAACAATTTTTCATTTTATTAATTAACTAATTAGCAAAAAATATTTCATTGCTTTAAATTCATAAAATGACATATCAAGGTTGACCGTGGGTCTGATATAATGAGAATACATTCTTCATACTACTTTATTGAATAAATAGCTAATAAAATATATAATTAATTAATAATTAAATTAAACTAACACTCATATTTCTACTTAAATAATTAATAATTTGTAGCAAAATATTTTTTTTTAAATTAGTTATGCTTTAACGTATATATATAAGCAACTTACCAATTCAATTAACTGTGACAGACGTAAACCTAATTTAACTAAAACAGTATCTGTATTATTACTGACAGGACGAATTAGTCGATTATAATTACTAAGTAAATCATCATATAAACGTTTTGCATCTGGATTACCATTAACACAACTCAAAAAACTTATAATAATTATTGAAATAAAATTAATGAAATTATTGAAAAAGTTACATTTCATAATGAATTTTTCCAAATATTTCTCTATAAAAATCCAAAAAAAAAAAAAAAAAAATTTATTTTTCCTCCTTTTCTCTGCAATAATCTTCAGATCCTTACACGAAAAAAAAAATCCTCACACTAAAAAAAAAAAAAAAGCTTTTGCACTAAATTTTATAAAGATGAAATAAAGTTTTATTAATAATTAATTTGATAGTTTTTCATTTTATATCAAAATTGGCACATCAGTAAATAAAAAAAAAGTCTTATGTTGCTTGAAATGTCATTGACACACAATTTTATATAAAAAAAAAAATGTTTTCATAGAAAATATTCTTTTTAGAATTTTCAAAAATTATTCTCGCGCATCACTCACAAAAAAAAAAATAATCAGATTATCTTACGGTATATACGCATATAAATATAGCATCGTATAAGAAAACTTTATTCTTATCCATTTTTTTATTATTTAATTTAATTTAATTAAAATATAAGAAATTTTTTTTTTAAAATCAACTTAATTAATTAAACTTTAGTTTATATTTAATTTAAAATATTAATATTATATTCAAATTTTATGAAATTTTCTAATTATCGTATTGTTATTAAATAAACTTTGCCATATTTACAAAATTTTCTCAATTTCTTAAGCGAGTTTCCAGTGAAAATTCACTTCATACTGAATTTTGATGAAAAAAATTTAATTTTCCTCTACAAAAATCATCTCTTTTTTTTTTGGTATAAACTCCAATCATTTTCAATGTGATTGTGATTCTAACACTGTGTTAGTAATATAAACAAAAAAAAAATTGAGTATAATTTTAGTAAATCGATTAAATAAGGCGCATGTCGTTTTAAATCCGTATACATATAAAAAAACTAAACGTAAAGTATTGTCAAAATTCTATCTACTATATACAATTGTAGAAAAAGCTTCATGATTACAGCTTTGTTTTAAATATACTTTATTTGAATAATATACACAAAAAAAAAGGATGCTGTGTTATAGGAATTTCCTTTTGTAACTTTTAATCCTGGATAAAAAAATTTCGAAAAAAAAAAAAATTATCACCGAGTTAAAAGTTGTCAAAACTAAAATAGTTTTTGTACATATAATCGAAAATATATACATATATATATATATTTCCAACATCTTCTGTATCATCTATCGGCCTTTGAAGGATCGGGTGAGGTTGAGGTAGGGTGTGGTTACACAAAAAATAATAAAATGTTGTCAATATGATCCCGGAAAAAATATATAGAAGAATAAAAATATTTTGATATGTTTGTGGAAAAAAAATTAGGATTCTGTGTATAAAGGAGGAATAAATATTTTATACTAATATTGCGTATGTATTCAGTGGCAATTGCAAGCTCTCTTTTAATATTTTATCCTGGGTGACCGACCTTATATCATATTTTATGCTTTAATGCACTAAAAACAACCAGAAGAACTTACCAAAAAGATTTTATTTTATTTAAAAAAAAAAAACCAAACCAATCTTTGTTGTTGTTTTATAAAAGAAAAGTCTATACGTAGGATTCGCACATGTTGCGTGCTGGGAAACATTATTATTATTTTATATGCGTTATTTTTTCCCTTAAAATTATTAAAAGTGTTACCGTATATAAATGAAATGTTAATAATAAAGATAGAATTTTTTTTATTATTTTTCATGTTGTTGTTTCACAATAAAAATGTTAAAGGTTAGATTTTAATTTCTTGACTTTTTTGGCTTTTCTTTAGGGCATTCCGACATTTGATGTACACAGATTAAGTCATATTTGGTGTTTATTAAGGATTAAATATAGTGCTGATAAAAAAAAAATTATTTTAAATCCAGATATTTTGAATATATTGCAGGAAAGAAGGGTTTTATAATAATTTTTTTTTAGTTAATCTAAATAGTTTCAAATTTTCAGAAAATTTTGTTAGTTTATGAAAAATTTAATATTGTTCCCAGAAATATAATATTAAAACATCTAATTATCTATTATTACAAAATTTATTAAATGTAAACGTTTTACAAAAGGTTCAGTTGAAAAATCATTAAGCATACTATAATTTAAAAACAAATATTTTGAAATTTTTTTTACAAGGACCACAAAACTACAAGGGTGTACTAACAATATTTTATAAATTATTAAATACAAATTGGTAAACGGAGAAAAATTGATAGTTTAATTCGAAAATATTCAATAGTTATTACAGACTCAGAACTAACAGCTGTCAATTTGCAAATTAAAGAGTACCAATTTTTGTGATCTAGAAATATTAAAATTAAAATACGAAATTATATTTGAAGATTCTCCACTCTTAGACAAACATTTTTTTAAAAAAAGAATCACTTTAAACGTATTGGCTTTTAATGTACATATTTAAATCAATATAATAAATTTTATTTAAAATATGTATTAAATAAATAATATAAAACTAATTTTAAAATTATATTTAATGGGGAAATTTACTAAACTTAGAATTTATATTTTGACTAATTTTACGAATCTAAATGTATTGTAAGCTTTTGAAATACTATATGTAATAAATAATTTGAAGAAAGTTAAGTTTTAAGATAAAAAATATATTTTTTTGAAACATTAAATACTTATTGGAATGTAACCTTTCCAGTTTTAAACGAATCTTTTTCTATAGTTTATGAAATATTAAGATATTTTTCACAAAATTATTATATTTACAATTTTTATTAAAAAGTTTTTTTTTTTTTTTAAAAAAAATTCCTTTTTACCTTTTCAAGTTTTCAAATTAACTAAATTCCTTGTCATTTTTATTATTTTTCTTAAAGCATTTTTACCATAAATAAAATTCTTTCAAAATACCAAAATGAAGAAAAAAAAAGTAAATACTACTTCAAAGGATCAACGCAACAACAAATAATCATAAAAGTAAACAAAAATATGTGCACAAATTATTTGTTAGTCCTTTTTATATAAAATATTTCTCTGTTCATTTACAAAAAAAATATAAAACATAAATTTGTCCAATCTTTATTAAAATTTTTCTATATTTTTTGTATACGAATTTTATATTTGTTTGTTGACATTAAAAATTATAATTAAAATTCGAATTCCTGTCCAATTCGGTTTTCTTTTTTTTTTTTTGAAGGACGAAAAGAATTTTTTTTAAATGATATAATTCCTATTTGGTTTTTCATTTTTTTTTTTCGCAATAATTTTTAACAATTTACTTTGAAATATTTGGAAAATTTTAAATTACTATTAAGGTAAATAATTTGCAGTCTTTTCAGTAACTAAATTTTTTGGTTGGAAATATTTTGGTTTTTTAAAATTATAATTGCAATAAAATTAGTTATTATACATATTTATTAAGAATTCGATCGTTTAAGAAGTTTTCATTCGATCGGTTAAGAAGTTTTCAATGGTTTTTTTAATTAAAAACTATCTTTGACTCCAACCGTGAGGGTAAGCGCAAAACGGGTCGACCAAGTCTCCGGTGGAAGGATGGTGTGGAAGCGGACAGAGTCCTGTGGAAAAACTCTCTTTCCTCGGCCTTGGCTCCCTAGGGCTGTAGTGCCGAGTAAGTAAGTAAAGTAAACATACTGAAATTACACCTATTAATTTTCAAATTATTTTCGATCTGAAATTTTCAATATATTTTGGATGTTTGTTTTGTGTTCGTATTTGTACAATTGAGCAAAAGTCCATAAAACCTGATATTTTCTTAAAATATCAGATCAAATTTATAATAATTGGTGAACATGCTTAAATTTTATATAACATATTTGGATAGATATTTTTTTTTTTAATCATCCTATCTACGTACTTTTATTATTATTACATTGTCTAGCACTTTCAAAATATTTTAAATAAATCCAAAGTTGGTTGACCCATGTTAACAAAAGAATATTACGTATAAAATATTGCCAACTAGTACCACCTATTATACTAGAAAAAAGTCTCTTCTGGCTGGTATAATGGCCAGACAGAAAATACCCATATTACTAGCTATAGTTTTTTAAAAGTTTTCTTTTTTTTATTGTTGGGAAATCATATTATATTTTTTTTTTTTTTTTTTTTTTTTTTGGTGGAATCTCTTTTCTACGAAAATAAAAGAAAAAGGAAGACCAATTCAAAAATCTGGGAAACTTGAAATTATGCATTAAATCAGAAAAGAATTTTTCTGTAGTTTTCTTGTAATTTGGCGTGTGGTAATAATGGCACAAATTTAGTAGACATAGTCTTTCAAGGGGAAACTGAAATTTTGTATTCGAAGTACAAACAATACCCCAGACAGACAACAACAACAAAATTATGATTTCGTACCAACAAAAAAAATTATATTCATTTCATAAAAACTAGGAGTTTGTTCAAATAGAAGCTATAGTAAAAAATATATATTTAGAATTTAAATTGCAATATTTTGGGAAAATTATTTTTGTTTGTATTATCATAGAACAACTGTTTAAAAGATTGAGGAAGTTAGAAAAACAAATTGGCTAAAGAAATAAAGAGAACGTCTCCTAGGAGGTGGTGTGCCATTTCTCCAATTTTCCTTTTTGAAGGAAAAATTGCATTCTTAGAAGTAAATATGCATTAAAAATGATAATCACGTAAATTATTTTGCACCACTATTGGTTATCAGTTATGTTGTTGATATCGGACCACTATCGTACCAGGGCCTAATAGAGGTATGTGTCATATATATTATTGATAATACTTAATTTGTTATTTTAATAATTTCACTAACGTTTACAGCACAACATTCTTTAAATTGATTTTACAAAAAATTGTTGACATTCAGATTTCAATATTAACCCTAAAATAGACCATTGGGGTCTTTAAATGTAATTTCAAATTTTCCAAATATTGATCAATTTAAACTTTCCGGAATGAAAAACTTTCATTAGTGCGAAATTATTCCATAGTGTAAAATGTCACATCACGCTATTTTCAAAATCAGTTTGTCATTAATTTTTGAAAATTATTAATTATTTGGTATAAACTTTTGGATTATTATTATTTTTTATTAAATGGCTCGTAAAGAAAAATTTCGAAAATATAAAATTTTTATGTAAATATCACCCAAAACTATTCGTTAAATGTGCTAAAACTAAAAACCATTTCATTTTAGTCATATTTATATACAGAGTGCTTAATATTTCTTATATATATAATTTTTGTTTTTGGCTAAAAAACTAGGAAATAATTGGCTCTTAGCCAGAAAAAAAAAACTCAACAATGAAAAGAGACTAGTATTTTTGTATATCCTAGAATGTTCAAATATTTTAACTAATACTATATATTTTAGTTTTTTATTTATATTTCTTTTAGAAAATTTAATATTTTCAGTACTTTAAATTTTAAATTGTTTGGGAAAAATTCGATTAAAAAATTCATATAAAATTGAAATAAAATTTTTTGGTACTCCTTTATAAATTGAATTATCTTTAAACTTAAAATTATTTTATTATAAAATTGAAAATTTATAATTAAAGTTTTCAATAATAATCAAAAAAAAGCATTTATTTTAATACAAAAATTAACCATAAATGTATAGAAATGACATAATCAACTAAATTTTAATATTACTGAATTTAACGATGATAAATTACACAAGAAATTAAAACCAGGAAGTGAAGTTCTTAAATTTTTGCACATTTTCTTTAATTCGTAAATAATTGTAAAGCTTAGCCAAATATAACATTCAGTAATTAAAACTTTCCAGAAAATTAAAACTTATTTAATTGCCTTTACACTGAACATAAATCCTTGAAATTCTTTTAATATTTAAAACTAAAAATTGTCTAACTTAATTACAAAATTTTTATCTTTTTGGCATTTTTTTTTTTTGGTAAACAGATAAAATATTTAAATAAAAACTGAAATTTAGTCAGTAATGTAGTAACTAGTGAAATGTTTTTCATATAAACAACATGTTATTTGTAAGTTAAAAATTTAATTTTTTAAAATTTTCGTTCATTAACAAAGTATGTTTTTAATTCACAGATAAATTTTTTTACAATTTTTGTAATTTTTATGGTTGGTGTTGTTGTTTCTCAGCCAACAAGAAATTCGACATCAGTGTGGATGGACAAGAATCAGAAAGGCAATGAAAAATATTTAATATTTCCATCAACTGATATTCCAGATGAGGCGTTTAGTAATGGCAGTGAACCACCACCACCAGACAAATCTCGTTGGTTTTGGTGGTTTGGTTAAATTTGTAAACTTAAGCATTAATTTATTACTGTATATATTATATGTAAATGCAATAAACAATATTTAACTAAAAATATAATTGATGCTGCAAGCCTAGAAATTTGATATCAATAATTAGCTACTTCATTCACAGTCATCGCATATGTATAACACTACATTTCTCTTTAATTTATTTGTTTAAGTTTTTTATTTGAATCCACCATTGCACTAGTTGGTCGACCTAGTAACCACATGGACTACGTATCACATAAGTTTATAAGAACGCTTATTTTACCTATTTAAAATTTACTAAATATTTGTAGAACAAATCTTTGTAATTTGCTATCATATTGTCACCAACAATATGATAGCAAATCTTTGTAATTTGCTATCATATTGTGGTGAAGTGGGAAACAAGTTAAAATAATAAAAATCACAGATCATAATTCAATTTCAAAATCTTAATTACTATTACATACTATATTAAGGATATTTAATTGAAGTACCTTTTTTAAAGGATATTCATGCATATTAAAAGCTTTTTAATTCGCCTATTAAATGACTTTTCAAAACAAAGTATATTATATTAAATCAAATCACGTTTCTAAATTCTTTAAATAAGTTTCTATTAAATGTTCCAGTTTAAATATAACTTAATCTATTTTCCTTTACCAACCAATCAAAATAAAACCAACCTTAAAACTTTAATCTATCAGAATAAGAAATAATAAAAAAAAAAAAATATGAAAGGATTTCTAGGACAAAAGGAAAAACTAATTTAAAAACCAAACAAAATAAAATTAGTTAAAAATAATAAAATTTAAAATATTGTCATTCAAACTAATTGAAAAATTATGTTAATTTTTTTTTTCTTCTGCTTCTTTACTAGTCACAATGCCTTTTATTTCATGATTTTATCGAATTTTAATCATATATGTTGGCGCGCTTAAAAAACAGAATATATGAGAATTTATTTAATTATTATAGAAGAAGGCCAGATATGTATATGTTTTATAAGTTAATAGTGTGCAAATTTTTCTATCTCACTGACATTCAAAAAAGATAATTTAACTTAAAAGTCTTGAAGGTTTTTATTTTTATACATGTACAGATTAAAATCTGGTGGTACAACTATGATGGTCAATTAGTGTTGCGGTTTATGTTATAAATTGAATTTTCTATATCCTCTTTTAATCTTATATAAAAGAGAAATAATTTAATATAAAATTTAATGGGTAATTTATAAGGATAGACAAGTTTTGTTAAAAGGAATTTCAGTATATTTGAATTTTATTGGAATTTCAGTAATGAATTTTTTCTATTTTCACTGTAGAATAATAATTGGAGAAATTAAATATTTAAAATTATTTTATAATATACTTAAAGAACATAAAAATATAAATTTGTAAATAAATTACTTTTTATAATCTTTGCTTTATATTAAACATTAAGATAAAAATAACGAGTCTGTTAAGTTTTTAAAATGTTACAATTCTGGATAGTATATAAAACAGAGATATTAATAGCTTGTAAAAGGGGAGTAATAAAATATAATAAATTGTTCAAAGATCGTTTATCACTTGACCACACACGAATAAGTTTCCTCTTATGTCCAAAAATATTGAAGTTTATTTTTTCTTAAGTTACCTTCTTAAAGTTGGTTTCGTATACTACAATAGGAAAGACAGTGTGGTTCAGGAATTTGAGGAAAATAAGAATTGTGAAATGAAATTTCAATGGGTAAGCAATTTGTTGGGTGTTAATAAGTATGATTCATGATGAAAGATTTTTTGTCCTACCATTATAATGGTTCTTTCCAAATAGCACTTTGAATTTCCCAAAATAAAGGATACTATTTTGCAATAAACGGGTGCTTGTACTGAAAGTATTAACAGAAAATAGCATACATAGATGTAATCTACTCTATTTGTTGTAATTAGTCAATTATAACGCCACAAGGAAATATAAATAAATGCTGGATAGAAGTATTTCCATATAATTTGGTTAAAAATTTATAAAGCCCCTGGTTTGAAAGGACATTTTATTAATGCTGCATTAACATTTATCAGAAGCTTATCAATTTATTTTCAATAATCTTTTAAGCGAGTTAATTACTTTAGCTTTGAGAGCCTTAATATAACCATTATTTAAGAAAATATCTGTCAACTTCAGAAATATAATACAAAACTTATTAAATATCCTAGTAAATTAGTTCAAATATAAAAATTAAAATCATATTTAACAAAATTTTGGAGAATTTTATTTTCTTTTTTCCTTTGCGACACTAATAAAGTTATTTATCTTTAACTTTAACAATTTATCTTAAAGTTTAAGAATATCTAAAGATATTTTCAAAATATATTGAAAAATGTATTTGTGTGATAGATCAAAAAAGAATTAACATTTAAGTGGACAATGAGTCAATGATGACAACAAACCACAACAACAATTTTTATTATGAAATTTTCTTAAAGAAAAATTTAATTTTTAATTTTTTCTAACGAATTTCTTTTATAATCTTGTTTATATCATCAGTAATCCTATATTGTCCTTGTAAAGTTTTCCCACAATATTATATTATTTATTTTACTTTTTTTTTTTCTCAAGTAATTTGTCTAGTGTTAAGTACCCTAGTCCGGTCAATTGAAGTTCTTCTATTAACCTAAGGTATCGAATATCGATATTATAGAAATGGAAAATATGTAAAAATAAATTTAAACGATTGTTTAAATTTTTGAAAAATCTAAAATAAGTATATTAGAAAAAAACTAAAGATACAAGTTTGGAATATATGTAAGTTTAATACGAAATTTTTCAATCATTTATGAGAAAAATAATTACTTTCTATAATGAATAAAATATGTTAAGATAAAATATTATATATAAGTTAGTTAAAAAATATAATGAAAACAAACCCATTAAATTCTTGTAGGATATATATCATAAATGTTTCACAAGTATCAACATTTTATGTACACAATATTTTTATTATTTTAAATTTTGGTTTTATTAAAATTCCTAGATAATAAAATAATATAATTATAAACATATATATACCATATATGCTTATGAATATATGTTCAAATTTGTGTATATATATGTGTATAAATAACTACAAAACATAAGCAGGCAGATAAGGCATCAATCTTAATTAAACCACATTTTGTCATTTTAAAACATTCATGAGTAAATCTAGAAACATTATTGTTTATGTATGCAAATTAAATGAAATAAAATTCTTTATGTTTTTCTATATTATTATAATTTTTCAAAAAAAAAAACAATACTAATATACAAATGTTTTTAATATGGATTTAATTTTATACTTATGTGTGAGTAGAATAAATTAAATATTCTTAAAAAAAAAAAAAAATAATACAACTACAAATTTATTTATGAACAAGCATATTAAATATCTTAAGTAATAATCGTGTAGAGAAATAATTACACACAACAACAAAAATGTAATAATAAAAATTGTAATTAAATACATTTCTTCAATTACATTTCAATTACATTTTTGTAATTGAACTTCAATTACATTTTGGTTTCATATTAATTTGAGTTATAAATTAAAATAACTTTAGAATTAATTGATATGAAAAAATGTAATAATAAAAATTGTAATTAAATACATTTCTTCCATTACATTTTTGTAATTGAACTTCAATTACATTTAGGTTTCATAGTAATTTGAGTTATAAATTAAAATAACTTTAGAATTAATTGATATGAAAAGAGCATAATTGATGTCTATTTGAAAATGCTAGTTGATTAAATTGTAATTAAATACATTTCTTCCAATACATTTTTGTAATTGAACTTCAATTACATTTTGGTTACATATTAATTTGAGTTATAAATTAAAATAACTTTAGAATTAATTGATATGAAAAGAGCATAATTGATGTCTATTTGAAAATGCTAGTTGATTAAATTGTAATTAAATACATTTACTAGAGTAATTCTATCGTAATTAAAATGTAATTAATATTTTTATTTTATATTAATTTCAATTATAAACTGGAATAACTTTAATTGGTTTGGAAAGAATAATATTATTTAAATTCATTTAAAAAGAACTATTATTAACTCGTTGATATATGGACTGCTAATTATATTTTGTATCAAATTGTAATTAAATTTCAAATAGAATTTTCATATTACAAATATACAAACTTAACTAGAATAATTTATATGGAAAGAGGATAAATGACGATTTCAGAATATATTGCTTGACTAAAATGTAATTGAATACATTTCTCATTGACAGTTTATTTTAATTGTAATTAATGTTTAATTAAATTTTTATTTAACATTAATTAAAATTATTTGAAGGAAACAAAAAGTATAAATTATTTTCCCGTATTTAAAATATAATTTTATATTAATATTGTTTATCCTGGAAATCTGATTGTTAACTCAAAAATACAAATTAATAATAAATATATAATTTTTTTTAGATCTAGACTTACAATATTTACAAAAAAATAAAAAGGTTTTATTGTCTACAACAGTTTAACTTTTTTTAAAGATACCAATTTTCTTTTGGTTATCCTTTATTTTTTTTGTTTTTGTCTCTCTCTCTGATTAAATAAAAGATTCACGTATTTGCAATATTATTTTATGTTCAGCTTATCATTTTTGTTGTTGTTGTTTTACTTTATTTTTTATCTTTTTCTCACGATTTATTATGTTTTAAGAATTTTATTTTAATAAAAATAATGCAGAAAATAAACACAAAGATAAAAAATAAAAGTATATTACTAAAGTATTAGTAAAAAAACAGAACAAAAAACAAGGACATTTTGGGTAAATTTACATTATTTGTATAAGTTTCAAACCAAAAAAAAAAAAATGTTTATATAAATCGACATATAAAGAACTGAGACAGAAATTATAAAATATTATTTATAAAAATACCTGAAAATGGACTTGAATTATAAAATTATTTAGTAAAATATTGAAAAAGGATATTCATATAACTAAATATTATATAAATTTTTTAAATTGGTTTTTTTTTATATTCATAAAATTGATTTTATTATAAATTATTGAATAAATATTTTTATAAAAAATAAAAATTATTTTGTAAATTAACAAAAAATATTAAATGATTTATTGACATTTAAAAGGCCATAAAAATGATTAAGTTAATAGAAAATAATCAATAATTTAATAAAAACATTAAAAATTAAACATTAAAAAAAAAAATTAATTGGATTTTAATGTTTACATGGAGTTTAAATGATTTTTAATCTTGAAATGAGATTGTAGTTAAATTTCTATGTAGTATATTTAAATTTAACCTTTTAGATGTTAATGTCGTATTTATGCGTCCATCATAAGCGATCATATTTTGCTAATGTCGCGTATATGCGTCTAGTAAAAAATTTTTTTATCATAACTAGGAGTATTGGAGAGGGGAGAGAATATTCTAGTAAAAGAAAAATATAGGCAGTACTGAAGAAATATATCGAAGTGGACAAAAAGAATTAAGTTTTTTGAATTAAGTAAATAGAGGACGGAGGTTTATTTGTGGTTTAATTGGTATTTGATATAAAACGGTAAGATTTGGAAGGTTAGATGGTTTTTGGTTTAATTTTAATATTTATTAATACTTAAAAGAATGAAATGCTATATGTAATATTTGATTTATTTGTGGTTGATACTAACATCAACCACTATCCAAATAAATCAAATATAAAGAACATTTAGTGTTATACCGTTTAACATAATTTTTTTTTTTAATTTCCATGAATTTGACTATAACAGCCAAAACCTAATTGAAGCACATTACTACTCTTTGAATTATCAGCACATGTTAAATTGTTTTAATTTTGTCGGAAATACGCGTCATCGCGTAAACTAAATTAAGATTTTCTTACTTAAGAACAGCTAACAGGTTAACACAATGTTTAAAATTTACACGACTACGTTCTTTAACTAAACTTTTAATAACTTTTAGAAAATGAAAATCTGATTTGTCAACACTTTATAAACTAGCAAACTATTTTAATAGCAAATCAAATATCTGATATTATTAAAATGTAATCATCTATGACCTTAACCCAACTCTGTTTTTTATTTTATTTTTGTCAGAGAATATGGTAAACCTTTTCATGAACCTAACGATTGTCTCCTCAAACAAATACAAGAAAGAACTAAAAAAAAAAATTATTAAGTAAATATTTATAAGCATCTTGTTATTATCCTCATTTCATTTGAAAAAAAAAATAAAACTCCCAACGAGTTAATGGAATGAGAGAAAAAAAATAGGGAGTTTAGTATAAAAATTTGACAAAATACATATTTATTTATTTTTTGTCTTTATCTTTTTTTTTGTTTGACAGTCAGCAGAAAAAAAAATAAATAAAATAAAAATATACACTCAAGAATTTTATATTAAACGAAAAGGACTTTAAGGATGACACATTGACTAATGGCATCTCATTTAGATTCAATTTTTTAACCAAAAAAACATTTTTTTTTTACAATTTTATTTATGGGTTCTTTTTTCTGTTTTTTTTTTTTTGTTGTTGTTGGTTGTTCTGCCTTCAATCTTCAAAGGACCAAAAATTGGGTAAATAAATTTTATTGTGTTAAAGAACAGAAGTTTTTTTTTTTTCATTTTCCTTAATACTACATCATAAAAATTGTATATTTTTTTGTTGTCGTATTCCATTCTTGTTTAATTTGACCTTCGCATTTCTGTGATATAAAATATTTCGCGCACACCAATAAGACATACAGTGAATTAATGAGCATAGAGACCAGTAATGTTAACATAAAATTTAATTTTACTGTGTCAATGTAATAGAAAATTCACAATTTTATCAATTTTAATCAATCATTGAATAATATTTAACTTCATAACATGACATTGTCAATTAACTAAGAGAGAGAGAGTGAAGATCGGGTAAAGAACAGATAATCATTTACTTACTGGAAAACTTGATAAACGTTCAGTTTTTATCTAAATATACTATGTTCCTTCTTGTGGGTTTATCGATATATATAGCTTCACTCAATGTTGCGTCTCCAGATGAGTTTAAGGACTGCAATTTTCCAACGTTGTTTCAATACGTTGGAATATTTCAGTACCTATTCTTTTTTCCAATGTTTTTTCAATTATTCCAAGCATTTTGATACTAATTTCTAAAGAGAATTTTCTACGAAGGCAGCTTCTAATTATATTTTTGTTGTCATTCCCAAGAGATGAAAACGCTACCCAAAATATACGGAAGAATCTAATATCTTCTAAATAACAAAGAATTTTATTGATCGTGGACCTATAATTCTACGCCTTATATTAGGTTTCGTAAGACAGGGAAATATTCGTAAATTTTTTTTTGGTTTATCCTTTTACGAGATTTAATTAAAATACATACAATTATTTTTTGAATAAATCATTGTTCAAAATGAATAAAATTGTATTTGGATATTACTAGTGTATCCATAGTATACATTAAATATTACAGGATAAAATTGTATAGTTAACATCACTGACAAATATAACTGTCTATATAAAAATGATAAAATAAAATTTATGTGTAAAAATATGCCAGGTGGGAAAATAAATTTTTCATATTAATCAAGGTAATAAAGTTTAAGAAACGATTTGTTTTGATATAAAATTGCGTGTGAGTGTTTCCTTATGCTTAAATTATTATAGAAACAATTTTTGTGTCATTTTCTTATAAATTGAATGAAAATAGAATGAGAAAAGAAGATTTAAGTGGGCGATAAAAAATTATGATAGAAAATTAATTTGTTACCTTGTTATTTATATATAGAAAGGACAATGAAGAAGGATTATATATTTCTTTTGACGGGGAGAATTTTTTTTTATTTTATATAGACAAAGTTAAATTAAAATCATAAACAATTTGTTATGGAAAAAAAAATTATGAAATTGAATATTAATTTCCTTAAAATTTATGATGTCTATGTAATACAACAGTATTTTCAGTTTATTTTCATATTCTTTTACAAATTATTTGTAGTATAAACAAATAATATAAATTATTATTTAATAATTCCATTTAATATTAATTTAAAATTTAATTTTCCATATTTTTTTCCCTTAAATTGTCTGTATTGCCTATATATTTCGTTTAATTTTAATATTAATATATTTATATAAATGGAAATTAATGATAAAAAAAAATATATTGAAATATTTATCTGAAATGGACGTGATGTTGACTCAATTTTAATCAACACTAGTCATGATTTTATGGACATGTTATATAAATAAGAAATTAAGATATAGTTTCGTTTTATATTTCGTTTAATTTTTTTTTTTTTTGTGATTATACTCTAACGATTAGTGAGATTATAATAAATTGATTAGAAACACTTTTTCATTTTCTGAAAAGTGAAAATTTTTTTTACAGAAAAAAGTTAAGGAATTGAATACGATCTTTGACTTACGACGTTTTGAATTACGTTCCTTTGTGGACTTTTTTTTATTATTTATTTACAGACTTTTTTTGAAATACGATTTTGCACGATTTTAGTTAAGTTGTCAAAACCAGTTGAAAACTAGATGAGAGTGAACGATTCCGTGATTTATATTCTTCTATACGTTTTAGTTATCTAAACTGGTACAAGTAAAAGTCGTTTTTGTAGAATTTCTAAAAATTGGATAATTCGAAATGTTTTGGTTTTGACTCATTATTTATTTATATAGCAAAATTTTGGTAAATCTAAATTAATAGAATTTTCCAATTAATAATAGTTACTTTTTAACAATTTGAAATTATGTATTTAAATATTAATAATTAAAGTACTTAGATTGTTACAATGCATACAAAAGTATAAATTCAAAAATTTCTAAACCAAAATTCAAAATTGTTCATGTTAAATACAATGTTTTAACCGGAAAACATGGAAACCAATTGATGTAGAAAAGAAACTCTTAATTTTCGATTAATACATGATATGATATATCATAGGATTAAGAGTTAAAAGATTAAGAGATTAAAAGATTAAGACTACTTTAGCCAATATTGTCAGTATATTCGTATTTGTATTGTAAATAGTTAAAATATTTAAAGTTTCTGTTAAATTTACAAAAAAAATAATTAAAACATTTTCTAATAAATTAATATCATTTAATTTGGATGCACATTTATATTTTTTTTAAATCAAATTTATTATTCGCTATAAATATATTTAAAAAAAATTTTTTTGCGTAACTAAATCGCTATTAGTTATCAATTTTATTTTTACTTTTCCACTTCAATTGAATTAAAATAGTATTTTGAAAATCGATTTACTAAAATAATTTTTAAAGTACTTTAAATTTTGATTATAAAAAAAAAAAAAACCAAATTCATTTAAGTTAAAATGTTGAAAAATAATCAATAATCCATTGAAGCTTATCGAAAAAAAATCTACTATATACACAGATACATTTTACTACAAATTTATATTTTTTTGATTTTGCACAAATTTCATTTTCAACTAAAAAATAAAAACTAAATTACTAACTAAAAACTACTTAAATCGTTCTAATAAAAAAAAAATTTCAAACAAATTTAAATGATTGAAAAGTGCACCAAAAAAATATATCGTAAATTTAGTTCAATCAATAATCTTTACTAGTAAATTATATATATACAGAATAATTAATTTAAATAATTAGTCATATTTTACATAACTAAAAATTTTTCATTAAATAAAAATATATAATTAAATTTTTCTCTAATGAAAATCCTTAAATTTTCCAAAAAAAAACGGATCAAAATTATAAACTAAATCATACTTCTTTCTACCCAATAAAATTGATAAGATTTTGAAATATGCAAAATGGATTATACATAAGTGGATTTATGTGAGGATTAATAACAATTCTAGATATTTTATAACAGTAAAAAGCGGATACTTATTATTTTATTTTATAATATAAATTGTTAAATTTACATGTATACCATACATATACAAACAGGCACACAAAAATAGAGCAAAACCTAAAAACCACTTAGTTAGTAAAAAAAAAAAAAAACAAAAATAATATAAAGGAGACGAATTATTGTTGGCGCCTTTTTTTATTCTTTATGACTATACAAGTTTTGTGTTATTATTGTCTTCTATAATAATGTGAAGCATTGATTTCATAAAAAAAAATATCCTTATATAAATGTACACGGATATAGTCAAGTCCTGTCTTTCAACATAGAAAAATCTTGATTTTCTTATTTTATGAAAAATCCTGATTGTCTATTTTATATTTCTTAGTTTTATTAAGATAGTTTCACAACAAAAAAAAAACAGAACAAATTTGGAATAATATCCTTAAAATGTAATCGTTATGTATGATTTAACTATATTTAATTTTATATATATATAAGTATTTGTTTGTTATATTTATATACATAAAAAAAAGGATATTCTTACGCAGCAAAATTTCCACTTTAATTTGGTTTCATTTCGGTTCAACGATTTAAATTAATATTATTATTTTTTATATGTTGTGTTTTTTTTTTTTTTAGAACCGATTTTTGTTTTGACACTAAACCACCTAAAAATCGTATTCACATACACATATATACACCATTCCTATCAATAAATGTTTAATTAAAAAGGATTTAGAATGATCTGTATATAAATAAATTTTATGTATATACATACACACATACCAATAAACAATTTAAAAATAATATATACAAATATAATTTTATTTTATGATATATTTTATAAAATATACAAAGATGTGTTTGTATAAAACTAATAAAATTTGAATTGTTTTTAGTTTTGTGACTAAAGGATTTGTTTAGTGCGGCTTCATTTAATCCTTTCGATGATTAATTTTAAATCCGTTTCTAAATCTTTTTCAATTATATATACACAACAATAATAAAATAATAATAATATGTTTTTTTCTTAGAAATTGTATCCTTTTTTTGACAGGACTAAAAGATATTTTATATATCTATATATATAAAATTAATTGAATTTTTTATAATTATATTTTAAATTTATTATCGATAATTTAACATGAATATAAATTTGGTCTATGTTAGATAATTTAATAGGATTTTTAATATAGAATCCTTACATAAAATAACATTATTTATAATTGGTATTAGTATATTTTTTGTCTGACGTTGCATCTATTCAAACTAATAAACTAAACCGGAAAATATATTTTTTTGAAAATTCTTGCTTTTATTACGACATTTACAAAATTCTTAAAGTAATTGAATAAACAGCTTACCCTTTTCATATATTTTTTTTTTGTGTGTGGTTTTTGTTTTGAAAGGATATTTAAGCCTAGTATTATTACGTATCCATGTGAAAAGGATCAAAACTTCAATAATTAGAGTATGGGGATAAACTACAAAAAAAAAAAACTAAGAAAAACCAGAAAAAATATCTTGTCACCTAAGGGTCGGTCAGTTGATGTTCCTAAAAATTCTTAACATAAAATTTCAATTGCGATTTTATATTATATAAAAATTTTATTATATGGTAAGGCAACAAGTTTAACATTCCTTAAAGATTACAAAGGTGTAGTTGTATATATGTAAAACATGAATATTCTAAAAGTCCCTAAATTACAACAACAACAAAAACATCTTTAAAAAAAAAATAAAGATAAAAATATAAAGAGAACGGTTGGCTAGTCAATTATTACTATTTTTTTTTTTGGGTAAAAATAATAATAAGTATATATACAATATAAGGATCAAGGATAACAAATTGGCAACAAATTGACATTAAATATTAAAAATAACAATAAACTTTGGTATATAAAAGGTAAAATTTTACTTTATAAGTTGATTCTATCTCTTTCTATATTAATTATATTCACCTGAGTTTTCAATTAATTAATAAAAAAAAAAGTGTTTTTGACAAATTACAAATTTGAATTAAAAAAAAAACAGAATTGTTGTTTTTTTGGAAATATTTTATATCATATTTTGAAATTATTTAATATTTTATAATAAAATATTCAATTATTTAAGTTAATTTGTGTAGTTATCCAATAAAGTAAAGGATATAATTTCTGGAAAAATATTATTAAAAGAGGATATTTCATTAAAGTATATAAATAATAAAATTTACTACAAGAATTCTATAATTTTAATAAATAAAAATTTGATAGAATATTTTATTGGACATTTTGTAGATTTATTATTTTGCTGAAGAATATTTTATGAATTTATTGTTTCACGAATGTTATTAATAATTGGTTTTTCTGTGACATTTCAAATTAACCAATTTCAATTCTGTGGAAATAATTTTTTGTAGTATTCATAGTTAATAAAAAAATCTTAACAAACTATATAAGTTTATTATAAATATATTAGATATATTCTTATATCTAAGATTTATTTTAGTCTATGTTTTATTCATTTATGGAATGTCTCAAAATATAAGAGTGTTCTACCGCTTTTAGTAAGCGCATTCAGAAATGATTGTTCTACAATATGGAAATACTACTCGTTTGGGTATACGGTACGATAGTTCAGCTTCAAGGATCAACTGAATTTTTTTTAAAGACACTTTCAATTTGAAATTTAATTACATATTTTAAGTTGTTACATTTTATAGCTAAAGGTTTTTCGTCTATCCTGATGTTAAGTTGTTACATTTTTAGCTAGTCTATGGACAACCATTTATGAGTAAATTTAACAACCATTCATAATTACACTTAACTATAGTAAATACCAAGTATTTTAGATATATATTTGAATTTATATTTTGAAAGGATATTTTTTTCTTGTATGTTTAATAAAAAAAATCAATAAAAATTACAAAAATATTTTTAAAAAATTAAAGTTAAATTTTAATTTCCATTAAAGTCATGTGAAATTTAAACTTTTTGTAAATGGGTTAAAATAATTTTAACCAATTTTGTATATATTTAACAATGCGGATAATATTTAAATTTAAAAATTTACTGTTCAATCAACAAAATATAAATAAATAAAATAAGATAAATAAACTGTTTAAAAAATCAACAAACCATCAAAAAAAATTAGCTATAATACTTTACTTATCCTTTGTCCTGTGCCAAAAAATTTTTTATTAAATAAAATCGATTTCATTTCCTAGCTTCCCAGTACTTTTTTTTAATTTAAATTAAATTGCAACGAAAAAAAAGCGAATTAAATGTTTTTTTTTTCGGAAGTACGTTTCTCTTAACCTTAAAAAAAAAAACCTATACAGTGTTTCATCAACTTTCAAATTCGTGGTATGTAAGCATGCATCATTAAAAAGTGATTATGTTTTGAATTTCATTTAAACTTTCTCACTTGTGCATTTATGCAATATAATTTAGTTTCAAGAGTTTCTGAATTTATTTTCTACACATTTTAAACTATATACTGTTTTTATTTTTGAAGCAACGAACTATAAAATATTTTGAAAGTAAAGATATAAATAACTCGAAAAAAAATTAGTATAGAACGAGGATGTTCTAAGAAATAATTGGTTTAGAAGGATATTTTTTTAAAAAAAACTTATATAATATATTATTTTTGGAAATTTTATGTATTTTATGTATAATTTTTCATTATTTTTTATAATTGAGAAAGAATTTAATGTTGTAATTTTCTTTTTATAATTCGTATTCTAATCAATAAGAAAATCTTAAATTTACATAAATCGGATAGCCATAAACCAAGGAATGCAGTACACCTTAAAAAGACGAAAATTTAATTTGTAAATTTTCAGGTTTTGAATATGTAAATGCAATCATAAATTTTTATAGAACTTCTGTACACATTAAAATAAACTGCAATTAGTATAAAATATGGAATAGGAATTCTTAATTATTTAATTTAAAATTTTTTTTTTATTTTAGGTGCACTGGTGTGGTGTGTTATAAGGATTTTCCATGAAATTATTAAAGCAATTTAAAATTAAAATTAAAATTTATGGTTTGCAAATTTTTATGACCAAATATTAAGTTAGTAAACTAATTTATATCCGATTTGTACTAAACTCTATTATGTTCCATTTAAAAATTCAATAAAATATGTTGTATTTATACAATTAAAAATGTTTACACTCGTGTGTTATCAGTTTATGCCAAAAAAATGTTTGTGTTCATTTCAGTTTATTATCGTAGATATTTAATGTAAATATATCAAATGTCACAAATGATTAATTAAACCAAAAAATAGTGTACTTGGCAATGTAAAGTGTACCCAAATCTACAAAGTTTTTTTTTATGTCGTGTTCTGTTTATTCAAAATATTCTTTTAATAAAGGTTTTTCTTCTATCTGATGTTTTTTTTTTTAAATTGTTACTTTTCACAATAAATTAACACTTAAATTGATTCTCAAAAAATATTTATTTTAAAAACATAACCGGATTCATTTATAAGATCGTCAATTCCAATTAAAAGCAGTAGTGTGACTGTTGATCATAAAAAGAAATATTATCTTCGAAATTATTTTATGGACTCAAACTAGATTTTTGAAATATTAAGACAGCTGTAGACTGACAGCTGTATCACTCAATACAATTAGGAATTTAATAAGAAACTCCTCGTTAGTAATTGTGCTGCACTACCTTTGTCATACTTTTTTATATATCTTAAATTTTAAATTCACTTTCATGCTTTTTATACTTTGATATGGCAATAAATACATCCTTTCTGCACCAATATAAAGATAAGAGTGTGGATTACTAAATATTGATTCGGTTCAAGTGAATTAAATAAAAATATGAAAATTAGAAATATAATAAGCTCATAAATAATTTTAAAAAGTTGTTAAAAGTTTTATATTTTATTAAAAATAATTATTGCTGCATATTGTAATTTTTTTGGGGGATTTAATTTTTTTTTATGGAATTAAAAAAAAAATAGTGCTGACCATGGTTTTAAATTAAAATGTGGCACAACATTGAAAATATTAAAATTACTTAGAATATAATTAAGTTTTTTTTTTTTGTATATGAACAAATTGCAGTACTGGTGCCAGTTAAAAGTATTTCACTAGAATACATTGGAAAATTATGATTCTAAAATGAATATTTTTGATAATGTGTTGTTGTGTTTTTATATTTCATTTATGTTTTCATCTTTCTGACCTCACTTATTAATTTATATGACCTTAAATTAATTCACATTCTGATAAATTCAGATGTTAATGTCAACACCAAAAATGTCTGTTATCCTTGCAAAAATACTACAAAAAAAAAAAAAACCCCCCAAAATAAAAACAAACCGCAATTAACATAACAATAGTAAATTTAATTGTTTTTTGTTTTATAAAGTTTTGTTTTTTTTTTGAGAATTTTCCACAAAATTCTCTATTGTTTGGTTGTTTGATAAAATAAACAAAATACATAATAAGTTTTTTCTATATTTTCCTTTTTTTGTCTCTTTTATTTTTTTGTGTTGTGTTTTTACTAAGGATATCTTAAAATGAGATTGAGAGCAATAGTGGATCCTTTAAAAAAAAAAAAAATAACCATCACACACCAGAAAGACAAATGAAAAATGTTTTTCTTTTTCGTAAATAAACAAAAAAAATACAGAAGTAAAACTTTATTTTTTATTGTTATATATTAAAATCTGACAGGAAAATTTTAAAGGATAATTTAGAAAAAAAAATAATAATAATAATAATAATCTAGAAAACAGAGAAAAGTAATTTATATGGTAATTAAGGGATATAAAAGGATATTATTATAATAATAATAATCTTAATGCGTACACAGAAAGGGGTTAACTACTTATACGTTTTTTTTTTTTTTTTACTATGGCAATAATAATGGTTAATTTTCTAGGATATTTTTTAAATTTCCAAAATCAAAATTATGTTATTTGATTAAAAAGTTGATTTGTATTTGAAAATTCAGATATTTAAAAATTCCGAACATTTGTTATGCTGTCTTTCAAAATAAAAAATTTTGTGGGAAATATTTTAATAAATTTAATTTATTTTCAGTTTCGATCAATAGATGATCAATTGAAGTCCTTTATTTGTTTAATTATTAGAATTTTGGTTTTTGATAAATAATCAAATTGATTTTTCAAAATTAATTGCACAACTACAATAATATAAAATTAAGAATTCAAATAATAAGAATTTGGTTTTTTATCCTTTAAAAGGACTTTTTCTTACTAATATAATATTGACGAATTAAAAATATCTATATTATTTAATTTTGTTTAATAAGAACGAAATGGCGAATTATATATTATGGAACTATAAGGAGTTATTGGTATTTTTATGGTTACGTATTAGTTCGTGAGGCAGCGTAGAATACGGTATGGAAAGAATCATATATATGTTTAGAAACAAAACGAACTGAATCAAAAATATTACAATAATTCAGTTAAATTTTCAGATCAACCAAAGACCATTGTAAGAAATAAGAAAAAAAAATATAATTTTTTTCCTGGTACCACAAAATAGCTTTGTAACATGTCCTGTCATTTCTTAGGAGTCATAGGGCCGAATTAATAAATCACACTTGAATTTAGTTGGACTTAAGTGTATGATTTCGTATTTATAAACAATACTTAAGAGCCACTTAAGTAATGATCTTAGCACACTTAAGAGCCTCTTAAATTTCATTGGCAGTATTGTCAGCTTTAAATAATAAAATTTGACACCTGTAAATTGTCAAATTAAATAATTATCAAATCATTATAAATAATTGTCAAATAAAAAAAAAATAAAAATATTTGTCTAAATTAAATTTTTAAAAAAATATATTTTTTATCTGAAATAATTTAATCACTTCTGCTGTCAATTTGTTTCGGTTATGACGGATTATTTTTTAGATTAGTGTTATCAACATAAATAGAAAAATCATATTACCAACATTTCAATTTAAAATTATGTCAATACTACCAACAAAACTGAACAAAAATTCTACAATATAAGTGTGCTTTATTAATACGAAAAATAATCGCAAACTTATTCAAGTATTTACTTAAGTATTCACTTAAGTGTGATTTATTAATTCGGGCCATAAAAGAAAATATTTGTTTCCTTTTTTATTACGTTATTGTAATATAAAAATAAGAGTTCTCTCCAAATCAGATTAAAAATTTTTTGACCGATCTAAAAAGGCAAGCTTAAGTTGATTTAGGAATTTCATTAAAAATTCTAATATCATTTAAACCTTTAAAATAATTAGCACACGAAAATTAACAATAATAATAATGCCTATAGTCCCCACGTTGTGTTCGCAATTTTAAGTCTGATATATGTACAGTAAACTGAGCTATTAGTAGCACAAATACTTGTAAATACACCTTTCTAATTTCTTAATTACCCAAAACTATCAAAATATTTTTTTAATTTAATATTTTCAAAGTTTTTTATTAAACAAAAGATATTAAGCATCTGTGTTTTTTTTTAAATAAAATTAAATTATAATCCCTGAAAATTTTAAGGACATTTTTAGTTTGTTTTATAGATTTACCAATAAAAAAAAAAGTACAGAAAAAAAGAAAAGAAAAAGAAAAGTCGTTTAAAATATTAAATTACCCTTTTTTAAACTTACTGATTACATTACATAAATAAAATAATCTGTTGGTTGAAAGAAAATATATATTTTCATAAAAAAATGTAATTTGAGTTTTAGCTAAAATGGAAAAAAAAACTTATTTTTTTTCGATTTTTATTTCTTTCGCATATATGAACATATACATACAAAAAACTTATATATGTATATTGAAAGTTCGTTATGTTCATATCAAAAATTCGATAGCAAGAGAATTTTTTGACTTTTGATTTATGAGATTCCTCTATGAAATTATATTCGTTTCAATATATTTTTTTTATATATATACATATGTATATATGTTTTATTATAATTCGAAAGACTATATAAAATTATTTTGAAAAGTTTTCTTGAAAATCGACGAAAATATGTGTTTTTTATAAAAAAAAAAATACTATCAGAAAAATACAATTTAATGGGTTTAACTAAAGGTTATTTGTAAAAGTTAGAAGAAGGAATATGCTATGTTTACATCATTCGTAAATTTACCTTATTACGTAAATTTACGAACGATGTCAAAATATTAATTTTTTTTTAAAATCTGACAAGTCTGCAAATTTGTTAATTAAGTAAAATTTGATAATTTCTTATATGAAAATCAATTATTGTGTCACTACCTTACTAAAGTACGACAACTGTTTTAGAATGTGACTTAAATAAATTTAAGGATTTGTCTGTCTGTACTTGCATATCCTTGATTTTGTATTCTAAAATTTGAGATTTAAAACTCACATCAATATCGACACTTTCCGACGAAAATGTATTAAATAAACTAAGCGACCAAATTTTCGAAAACCTCTTTTTATAATAAACTAATTAAGCGAAATGCCATGATTTGGTCTAGTTTTCATATTTTTGGGCAACTCATATTTTTCATATTTTTGGGCAAACTTTAGGGGTTTTTTCATATGTTATTTTCTAAGAACCGCTCGCAATTTTTGTACATTGCGGCCAAAAATACTTCAATAGGCACTTTTGCTAATTTAAATAAATTTTAAGTAGTTTTTACTTACAATTTGTAGTTAGTAAATATTCTTGAAAATAGTTCAATTTGTATACCATAGATATGATCGCTAAAAGTACTTCTATCATGACATAACAGAATGAAATTAATCTTGATATTTCACCATTATACATTTTTTATAAATAAATACAAAATATATATTATAAAAATTTATGTATATTTATGATTCTTTAGATTTTAGACTGTCGAAAGCAACAACATAAAAGAGCTTCAAAGCAATTTTTTTATATGCATACAACATATACAATAAGTATAAATATTATTTTTTTTTGAAAACTTTTAAGTTTAAAAATATAATTTTCAGAACGGGAACGGAGTAGCAGTCGACACGACATTTATAGTAAGTGCTATAAAGGATATCGAAAAAAAGGAGGAATGAAATTTTTATACAAAAAAAACATAAACATAAACAAATTGTTTATATATATTTTAATGTAATGATATTTTTATTTTTATTTAACTTTTTGGAAATATGTAATAAAAATTACTATATAGTCAATATTAAAATATTCAGAAATTGTTTCCTCATTTAGGGATATTTATTTTTTATTTTGTTTAAAATGAGAGAACAAATTTAATAGAATTGTTTCTAAATTTAATTTTATACATATTTTTTTAATGTGTAAGGACAAAAATTATTATTAACTTAATGCTTGTTTGTATTCAAAATCAATATTACTATATACAATTTTTTTTGGGTATAAGGTTAAATTTTTCTAGTATAACTTTTACAAAACTTTTCTTGTGTTTTTCCTCTCATATTGTTGGAATTTAATATATAATGGCATTTTTCTGTATTTGACGTAATTATTTAATAATTTTTTTTTCTGGTTATAACGTTCAGACAAACTACTAAATTAATTGAATGTCCTTGAAAGGAAGTAAATTAGTTTAACAAATTTATATTGAAATTTACTTTAATAAGTTTATATTTCAGTAAATGTTACAATGGATATTTAATATATAATTTTTCCGCAACAAAGTAACTGCCTGAAAAATATCAACGTATTTTTGATATGAATTTTTTTATGTACAGTCAATATAAATCAGTTAATTAATTTACAAAGTCATCGTGTGACAAGTAAATTTTACATTTACTTAATTACGAATTTGTTTCCGTTGAGACATGTCTCGGCAGACTACTGCAAAATCATCATTATTATTTTATTCATTGTAGTTTGTATATTTTTTTTTTGTAATTCTAAATAGATGTCCATTATAAGCACCCGTTTCTTCCGTTCTCTATTACAAAATTTAAATTTAAAGATATCATTAAGAAAAATACTGTAAGGAATATTTTAATAATATAAGTTAGCAAGTTTTTTTTTCAAAATTATAAATGTTTTTAACTTTCTACAATATACTAATATAAAATATCTACTTATTTTCTTTAAACTTTTTAATTTTCTTAAAAAGCCAAAAATTTTTACTGTCGGTATAGTTAAACTCTTAAAGTTATTTTATATATTTGTTGAAAAACTATTAATCTTCAATTAATTTTTATAAATAATAACATATAATTTTCGAAGAAGATTTCATTCCTTTTGCTGTAACCTTAAAAATACTAAAAGTAAAATTGAAAAGATAAACTTTTAATAAAACCATAAACCAGGATATAATTAAATAAAGTTCATATAGGCAAGAATAATTTTGCTCGTAAACGATCTTTAGTAACAAAAAAAATCACAATCATTTTATACAATTTTTAGTAAAATAATTTTAATTTTCTGTAAGTAAATAAATCTTACCTAAAGTCGAGTAGAGCTGTTCTTTCCAGACATGTTTTTAAAGATAATGGAATAGAAATGTCGCTTCGTATATCATCACATCAAAATTGTAAAAAAAAAAAGTAAAAAACAGAATAGGAAAAGAATAATAATAATAATAATAATTTTTCAAATGTTTCCTCGTCAGCCTCGCCCACATTTTATTGTACGTCATTTTGTGCCTCCTGTCAAAAAAAAAATTATTTTCACATACATTTATTTCCAAAACAAAAAACGATATTAAAACTGAAATAGCAAAAAGAACAAGAAAATTGAAGAAGAAAATCACAAAAAAAAATAAACTAAAATTTATTTTTTTCTATAAAAATGAAAATGGAAAATATTTGAATATTTATTTAAATCATCATATTAGAATTATATATGTATGCGTGTTGTAAAACTAACATTAGCTCAGACAGAACATAAGAAAAAGAAAAGAAATGAAGATCTAAATTTATTTGAGAATATGAAATGAAATGTGATTTGCAGAATAAAGTCTAGAAATAGACGCCACATGAATGAAAAATAATAAAATGTAATAATTCATTTGTGAATGAATTGAGGAGAATTTAACGAATGAAAAGATGGTGAGGTGAATAATAGGGAGGTTCGACAGAATAGCAGGTGGATGGAATAAATTACAAGAACTTTAATCATACTAGAATCATGCCTTTATAGCAAAGGAGAAATGAATAATGATGATCATACCAGATGTTCTGACAGATAAGTGCTTGACGACATAATAAAGATATTGAGTTTGAAACTATGTAAACCAAGAGCATTAAATATGAGTATGACCATTCTCATCAAACTAAAACAGATTTGGGTTATAAAAATTCAGAGCTATTGAACTGTTTCATGGTTTTGTTACATTAACTAAAAGTAACAGAATAGTTTACTTGTTCTATTCTACTGTTGGTGTCAGAATATTTTATCTCAAAATATTTTGTGATAAAAACAATTTAGCCAAAATCAATTAATTTTGACACTAAACCTAAATTTCTTGAAATATCAAAAAAAAAATCATCTTAATTTGACAAATTATTTAAAATAATCCATTCGAGGTTTTTGAATCCACCAATCTAACTAAATATTATTGCAAAGTTTCCTTGACGAATTGTACTCAAATTACCGTCCGTGGAAACAGGTATAAGTTGACATTATTGCACTTTGTTGGTTCCATCTCAATTCAATCCCAATACATGGAAACAGTATATTATAATTTTTATACCTTTTTAAATGAAAATCTTTTTGAATTTAAATTTTTTTAATCCTAAACAAAATCCCACTTCTCACCTCCTATCCTAATACATAACACAGTTCAATATCAGAACAAAAACCCATTTTGTCTCAAGGAATAAAGTGAATCAAAATAAAAAAACGACAACAAAAAGAACTAATCTATCTTAATATAATGTTTTAAAAAATTCTTCAAAGGATATTTATCTGAAATATGCGGGTACTTAACTACTGTACACATACAATTTGCATATATAATGCGTGTGTGTTTGTTATATTTACTTCGTTACTTTATAGCACAGCATAAAAATAAAACTAAATTTAACAAGGATTTGTTGAAAAAGGAGTTAAGGTCGTCGAAATCATATTTAAGAGAGGCTTTTACATTCTCTTTAATATTCGGAATACATACATATAACTAAGTAAATATATTTACTTTCATATATCATTTTTACAGAAAATATGGAAAACTCAACTATATAACAGAAAAAAAGCATTGAAGGAAAATTTTGGTTTAGAAAAATAATCTACATAATAATTTATTATGCTATGAAAATGATTTGTTTTGGATTTTGTTTTTCATTTGTTCTTGTTAGTTAAATATAAATAATAATAATAACGCTAGACAAATAATATAAAAGTTATTATGACTGTTACGACCCGAGTATAGTAGACACGGTTCAGTATTATGCAATATTATTATTTAACGAAATAAAATGAAAAGCGCATTTATTTTTCAATCTTAAATAAACGTAAACTAGATAAATAAAAGTAATGAACATAAGAAAATATTAGGAGATCAAAAATTTAATATTATGAAGGAAAGAAATCTGTAAAAATTCTCAAATGATGTTATTTTCAAAAGTTTGAATAACAAACGTCAACTGTTCTTATCCGCTTTTGAGATTTATAAGCGATAATTCATTTTCTTCTCTCATTTCATTGCCTTCCCTTGTTCTTCCTCCGGTTTCTTCGCCTCTTCTTTCTCCTCCTCCTCCTCCGCCTCCTCCTTCATATATATTAAAAAGGCAAGTATTACAATTAAAATAAAATTTATAATTTAATTAAATATTTTAAATATATCTAAAATCTAAACAACCCTTAAATAGTAATTCTGTAAGAGCAATATCAAATTTTATGTATAACTTTTTGTTTTAAAACAAAAACTAACTCGCTAAAGTTCAATTATTTAAATTTTTCAGTTTATAAACTTTCAAACATTTTAAGTTATTCCATAAATAATATTTCTGTAATATCTTTAAAATGTTTCTGACATTATCTTTTTCTTCTACCAAATAAAAAAAAAAAAAAAAAATTGAAACAAGCTTCTTTTCCTATAAATTAAAATACAATTTCACCCAACAGAGCTGCACAAAAAAACAAAAAAAATAGCTAGAAGATATAAAAACCAAAATTGAACAATACAAAAGAGTTTTCTTTTTGGTTAGAAATTATTTACAATTTATTTTAAAATATTATTAAATATTTAATTCGTGGTAAAATTGTGCAACTGATGTTGCAATTTTTAATGTACATATGCAATGTGACTAACTTCAATGGTATTGCACAGAATCGAGTTAAAAAAAAAATTTTATAATTGGAATTTTTTATTACTTGAAAATAAAATTTAAATAAATTTATATTTTATAAATATTTTTTATGATTCAAAAAAACAAAAAAACTACATAAAAGATGAAAAATTTACACCGTACTTTATTAGCATAACACGATTTGTGTGACCATGCAATTTGTCACGATTATCCTTTACTTTTTTTTTGGACAATTGCCAAAAAAAAAAAACAAATAGAGGATTATAACGACAAACCAAAAATGTTACAGTTTTCATAACAACTTTCAAATCAGCATATTCAAAATGTTATCCGAAAAAAAAAAAAACTTTGCTCCACTAAATAATTTTTTTATGAACGTTTTTTTTCCCCCCCTTTTAGAATTTTTATGGCATTTACTTAGGTACGTGGAAAAAGGAAAATTGTATATGATTATACGTGAAAGCAATTGAGCGCATATAGTTCAAAAGTTTAGTTTTAATATTAATATGATGATTTCAGAAAAAAAAAGTCAAATCAGAAGTCGACAAATTTAGTCGCCATTTTTTTAAAAATATAAAATTAAATTATGATATTTAATTAGAAATTTTCGGGTTTCAGCAATTAGACAATTATAGAAATTTTTGAGGAACTGAAAATTTTATCTTATTATCAACAGAAATAGCTTTATTCATTATTGATTTACTGATTTGTGTATTTTACCTATGTAGCAATTATTGAAATATATTCACATGTCGAATAGACTATTTTACTACTTATTACTTTATATTTTAATCTGAATTTTTCTTTTAATTGCGCCTGACCTATTTCAGTTTCTGTTATTATATTTCTGTACAATTTATTTAAATATTATTTTTAATCAGGTCAAATATACATATTTTATGATATTTTCCTTCAGTTATTTTTTTTTTTTTTTTGAATCTTTAATGCTCTTAAAGTGCATGTCATTAGATATTAATGTGCATTTTCCCCAACATAATATAAATTGAAGGTAAAATACATAAATTTTTTATAGTTGTTCTTTTATATAATATGAAAATTTAATTTTTGTTTTATTAGAAATGTTGTTCTTTTTCATATATTGTCATACCAAAAAAAAAAGAATTGTTGATATAATGATTTGTAAATATTTATCTACTTAATTGAAATCACAATTTATCATAAATTATGTTAACCATAACAAAAAAAAATATCTTTATATGTGCACATATATATTTTTATTTAATGAAATGTAAATTCTATTACAGTTTATATTTTAAAAATTTCCGAGAAAATCGATATACTTTTTAATAAAATGATTGTGGATTGATATCCTGTTTTTTTTTTGGAAAAAGAAAAGGATTTTTTTTTATTTTATTATTATTTACTGACCTTTTGGCACTCACTGATGAACAATTTATTAAATTTTTTTTTTTTGGTTGTATATTTGGATTGAATAATAAATTAAGTTCAATGGAAAAATTATTGCAAGTTCTTAAAACAATATTTATTTAGGTAAATAATAATTTTTTCAATAATATCAATAAAAAGGAAAAACAAATTAAATTAAATTAAATTGATTATTGTTTAACCAAGTAGAATAAGTAAAATTATATTATGAATTTCTTAATATAAATAATATTATTTATGTGATAAATTAAGGTTTTTATAAATATTATATTAATAATATTTAAATAAACCATTTGAAATATATAGCATAACATGTACACCTATCCAATCAATCGATATACAAACCGTGACTGTTTTTAAGATTAGATTTTTGAATAAGTTAGTAGATAAAAAATAGTCAGTAAATTAGAAACGTAAATTAAGAAATAAATAACAATCCGTATTTGTAACGAACCTAAGAAAAATATTGGTAGTTTTACTTATAGCCAAATCTTGAGAAAGTTTTCCCTTTAAGGATCAAATATTAATTACTTGAATACACAGTATTTGGTTATGGGAAGGGATAAAAAATTTTAAGTTGGGAATTTTTAGGATGGAAAATTGTTTGTCATTAATATAAGCCCAATAACGAATGGTGGATAACCCGGAGTTAACAAGTTCTTAAGCCTCTGATTGGATTTAAACCCGCGACCTTCCGATTGGAAGACAGGGAAAAAGTATTCTAAGCTACTTTTATAGATTATAATTGTCTTAAAATGTTGCTCGCCTAAACTTGTATATTTTTGAAGCCTTTAGAATGCAATATACTTATAAATGATAATTTTATAACAAATAAATCAAAAATGATTTCAAATGGGGATCTTATAATATTTTATGCAACTAATTTATTTTATTTAACAAATTAACTAAAAAACCAATTCATCTCATAATATTTGATCCTTATAAGGATAATAATCTTTGATCCTTAAAAGGATAATAAAGAAAATATGGAATTTTATGTGAGTACTGTCATATAAATATGACAGCTTTTCCCAGTTTTGTGAGTTCTCAAATACTTTAAAACGAGACTATATTGCGATTTCAGATGATAAATTTTATGTCTTGAAAGTGGCATGTCTCTTAATTCCTCGCGTTTGTCGTTTTCTGCAATCAGATAAACACCAACTAAGACAATTTAAAATTCCAAAAGTTAATTTTGAACTAAATTAATAATTGTAATTTTTTAAATATTACGGCTGATAATTTGCACAATTTAAGATTTTTTTTTTATAGAAAATTTAATATCATTTGCTCTTTATTGTTATTATACATAAAAATTCTCGACTAATTATTAGAAGTTTAGATTTTGTCCAGAAACTCTGTTAATGATTAGTCCTTGTTAAGTTGCCGCACTAAACTAACAACAAAATGTAAACATCGTAAATTCTTATTTATTTTCTTTTACTCATATATTTATACCACGATTTTATTTTTATTTTTTTCCCTTCATATTCTTTGTATAGTTTTCCTTTTTATGATGAAAATATGTGGAAGTTATTTACTCATTTCTACCGGAACTAATTTGCACATATTTAATTTTGTTTATATTTATGTATATAGAAGAGAAATAAATGTAAAATGTCAGCAGTTGATTTACGGAAAATAGACAGACAGTATATATTTACATTTTCCCGCAGGCGAGTATTTAGCGACATTTTGAAATTTTATATGAAACGCATAAAACTTCCTCTTCAGTTATTTTTCTTCATTTAATTTAAACAAAATGCCAGAGAGTACTGACTCAAATAGATGAAAAATCGAGTGCCGTAGGTCTTACTATTTAAAGCAATAGTAAAGAAACTTTCTTTACTATAAAGAAGTTTGTGGTTTGGAATCCATATGAAATAAGTTTAGAACTCTTAGTGGGAGGCCTACGCAATTGAAAAAGAAGAAAAAATGAAAATTATCTCAACCTTGTTTTGTAGTATAATAGGACCATGAAATCTGGACTGGAACATGGAATTTTACTATTAATACTTATTATAAAAAATTAATTTTGAAATTTTTTCCAGTTAATTCATTTTTACGGGAAGGTGTCGATATATTTTTTTTATTTAGCCGATTACTTTCCATTAAAAAAACTTTGATCCTTTTACCTCTGCATTTTTCCGAATTAAATTTGTATTTAAAAGACTTTTAAATTTGAATTCTGTAATTTAATTCAAAAAGAATTTAACAATAATTTACTGTCAAATAATTAACTAAGTAAATTTTCTTTACTGACCTTGGTCTACCACAAAAATTATTATCTTTCTTTATCATAAACAGTGTTAAAAATGATTTGAAAATAAGCTTTTAATTTTTTTTTTTTTTTTAAATACTTTTTACTTAATTTTTGTGTACAAAAAACAGTGAAAAAAAAAAATATTGTCTTGTCATAAAAAGAAATACAATATTTATCTGCAGAAAATGATCAAGACAAATTATAAGCATAAATAATTTCGAATCAAGTTTTTCTAGAATATTTACAAAAATAATTTATCATTTTTTAGGTATTTTTTTCTCATTTTTCTTGCAGCTATGAAGAAAAAAAAAATTTTTATATTTTATTTTTTTTTTTTTTCGGATTTTCTTATTATTATTATTTTTATATATATATATGTTTTTTTTTTGGAAAATTTTCATTTTTCCAGAAAACCAACACAGTAATACATATTAAAAAGCCAAAAAAAAAAAAAAGAAAAAAGTATAAAAACTGAATGAAAAATAATATATTCTTTGTAGCATGTTTAGAATATAAATTTATTTAAAGACACACCAAAAAGCAAAAAGCAAAAATAAAAAAATACCCAATTTCCATCGAATTTAGAAAAAACCACAATATGAAAAATTGAAGAAAATTTTATTATGAAATACTACAAAAAAAAAAAAAAAAAACAAGCAGATAAGAAAAACGTGTAAGGATGAGGTGAAGAGTACTAAAATCTTAAATGATTTTGATATTCTCATATTTTTATACAACTGTCGTTATTGTCATCATCATTTTCAAAATAGCCCATAAGGATTTTTATTATTACTAGTTATTTTCTGTTTTTTTTTTTTTTGGTTTTTTTGTTGCGGTTAGGTATTAAGAATATGGAATCGTGTTCAGATTGTAAACACGTTGAATTTGAAGTATTAGAAATATGATATTGTCTTTTCCGAAAGTTCATTTCCAAATATATAATAATTACGTGTTTAGTAGTTTTTGTATGATTTTTCAATATTTGGATTATAGTAGGGGTTAAGGAGATGAATACTTGAATTAGTATAGAGGTTGAGTAGATCCTTATATTCTCTGTGGCACCTGCAATTTATGTTTGGTTACGTAATCCTTGGATGACGTAAATAAAGAGAAAATATCAATAACACGAGCCAATTTTTACAAGCAAGATTTAAGTGACTTAGACAATAAGTATGGTATTTATTGTTTACTATTGGCAATAGAGTAAATATCAATAACAACATTTGATCAAAAACAGTGTGTTGAGCAGGAGTTTTTTGAAATATTTTAATGTACCTACAATGGAATTAGTGGATCGCCTAGAAACCTCCTTTTTCTGGTCATCAATGTACTGAAGATTATCCGAAAATGTGACTTCGGATAGGGAGAATCTAATTTAGGCTTCATATATTTTCATTGACTATATGTAATTATTTTTTAAGACTATGTAATAATTTTACACCGAGGGTGATTTAAGTTGTATAGTGCTAAGCTGTAGTGTACTGAGTTCAACTTCCGACCGACACATCGATGTTTACTCAGCTTTAAATGATTACCAGTAATAAAATTATAATAAAATGTAATTTAAATTAAAATGTAATTCACGAGCTGTAGCGCCAAAACCGATAGAGAGAGTAATAATAAGGACAAAGTCTTTTTTTAGCTTTTCACGACTTCACATTAACATTTTTTTTCAAAAAAATCTTAAAATTCTTGTTCGTTTTCAATTCAATATAAACTTTGAACTATTTCTTAAGTATCAATTTCTGAAATCTTTTCGAAATGACATCAATTGGAAAGTAATTTGACCAAGAGACATTTATTTGTAAAATATCTAATAATATTTTCCTCTTGAAACTCTTGAGAAAACAATATATATATATAATATGATGTCAAAATTTTACAAGCTGTTTGATTAAAAAAAAAAACATTTAAAGTTTTCATATCCTTTTCAGCCTGTTAAATATTCAACTAAAATGACAGCAAGTTTTTTTTAAATAAATTTTTAAAATGTACTTATTGTTTGTTACTGTTTCAAGGAAATTTTTTTCGAAAATAGATAATAATTTATTATCTGTATTTCTAAGAGTAGTTTTTAGTTTTTTTTATAATGATTTTCACTTGTTTCATATTATAAATAATCTTAATAGATTTTATATAAAATGTTGAGAAAATTGCAATATGTCCGTTTTAAAAAAAAAATATAAAACAATATTTTGTCATAAATTTCAAAAAAAGATAATAAAATGTTCTGATTTGACCTTAATAATTTATCTATTTACTAGAGCATAAAAATGAAAATCATAAGGAAGATGTAAATAATAGAATTGTGAACTATGTATCTACAAATTTTGATAGAAATATGAAACATATTTGAGATGTAGCATAAGAAAAGATTTAAATCTTTTCAAAAGTATAATAAATGTTCAGCAAAAATGAAGTAAAGAAAAATGGTGAAAAATAACTTGTAATATTATCATAATCACCTGTAGTGCATTCATTTAATCATAATCGGTTATGAAAATATATTGTTTTAGTTTGTTAGATGACCTTTATATAAAATATATTAGAAAAATTTATTAAAATAAAAATAAAAAGGATAATTTTGTTCCGATAATAATTTTCATACTGGAAGATTAATTCCAATTTTGCATAGTTAAGTATAGATTATGGATAAAGAAACTTTAGACTGAAAAAATATAAAATTGTAATCACTTCAATGATCTTAATTTATTGCAAGAAAGTGGAAAAATACTAAAATTATTAAACAAACATTTGGTAATTTAAATTATTACTACAGCCAAACACTTAAGAATGTGATCCAATTTCCGTAATATACATAAATTATACAATGATCTTAAATAATTAAAATAAAATTGTCACATATTCACAAATTTATTTGTTTGAATTGTAGAAAGGTACAATATTTTAATCAAATATCCTTTTAACAAACAAATTACATTCATTTATTTATAATACAAATATTGCGTTTGAAATATAATGGAATTTTTAAGATACAATTAAGACATAACAACATTAATGAACATATTTTCTGTCATTACTTTTATGAAAAATTACATAACACAAAAAATATTTGAAATTTAAAATAGTTTTCCAAAAAATATTTTACACTAAATAAATATTTTATACCAAATTGAATTTCTGTCTTAATTTATAAAGATAAGAAAATAATTAAATGTAAAATTAGTGTTTATTAAAAAAAAATTGAGTAAAGGTACAGTTTCTTTAAAAATTAATGCTGATTAGTGCTTATTACTTTACTACAACTGTTGATATCTGAAAGTTAATATATGGCAAATTATATTTCAAAAACCAATAATCCTCATGAGTGAATAGTGGTCAGAATTATGAACAATCAATACAATCTTATTAAGTAAAAATAGATGGTACTTAAGCTTTAATCATCTACGAATATTTGTTAACACATCAATAATAAACCAGATAATTTCACAAAAGTATCTGTTTTACGTGAATTGAAATAAACTAAACTGTCTTCAAGAGATGTTTTCATAAAGTTCATAATTCATTAATTTTACAGAAACAAAGTGAAGTTATTTGAAATTTTTTATTATTTAAAATCTATGTAATTGGTCAGAATTTGATATATTTATGTTGGTATATAATTCACAGGTACACAATTAAAACTTTTTTTTTTTATGAAATTCTTTATCGTATTTGAATTTCTCTTTAATAATAAATTTCTGGTATACCTCTATGTAAATTTTATGTTCAAAAATATTTAATGTCTTCTTTACTTAAAGTATTATTTAGATTTACAGAATGAAAAAATATTTTACCAAAAATTTACGGATAATTTTAAGGGACTTTTCATTAAAATTATTTAATGTTGGTCCTTATAATATTCCATGGAATTTTAAGGTAAATCAAAAAAATATTTCCTCCTACTTAAAAGGATTAGGTATAATAAAAAAAAAAAAAATTAAGTATTTTGATACGAAATAATTAAAAAAAAAGTCAATGAAAAATTTAATAGAAGATAGAATAACTTTTCCTATGAACCATTGAGAATTTATAAAAGAATTTTCCTTATATTTTATATATTTTCCTTTAAAATTAACATTATAAAGGATAAAAGATTAATTTTTTGTATTTTTTTTTTATTTTCTCTCTCAAAAAATACATAAATTTCATATTAATTTCTTAATTTTCCGAAGAACATAGAAAATTGTCGACAGGCTATTTTAGGTTATTTTAGAAAAAAAGAAAAAAAAAATCATTGAAAAACTAGGTTATCTCATGGTTAGATAATAATTTAGATACCTTTTTTTCTGTATATTCTATATAAATAATTGTATAAATGGCATTCCTGTTTCTGTCGTGTGCCAGTTTTCCAGGCACAAACAACAACAAAAAAAAAAAAAAACAAAAATTGTTTTCTATTTTTTTGTATTCTGCCTAAAACTTTCTCACCCTTTGGGCTATTAAAGAGTAACAAAGCCAAAAAAAAATTGAAAATGAAAAATATTTATTCCGCATTGGAATTTTTTTTTTTTGTTTATGGTAGTCAAGGACTCAAGGTAGATGTCAGGTAAATTTCAAAAGATCTTTTTCAAAAAAAAAAAAGCACAAAAAATGGAAGAAAAAACCAGCAAAAATAACCGGCAGATAAATTAAAGAGTGTAAAATCCTAGAAAAGGATATCAAATACAAAAAAAAAAAAAAATATTTTTATTTCTTGTTAACAATCATCATTTACTTTTTTTAACTTATTTTTTTCTGTAAATATCAAAAGGATTCACATTTTTTTCTATTTTTTTTTTTTTTTCGTACATGTCACTGAAAATTGAAGAAAATTTTATTTATACTAGTATTATTACTTACAGGAGACTTTAAGAAAAATCAACGAAAATTCGTACAATATATAATATTAAATTTTGGTTGGTTGCTTAAATAGATGAGGTAAATCTGTAATTAAATTGGGGATGAAAATCTCTCTATTGTAAGGACAAATAAAATTTTGTTTAGTTTCTAGCATCGATTTCAATTTCGTCTGTCTACAATACAACTAACACCAGCTCGTTTATTGACAAAGTCAATTTAGAATTGAGATTTGTGATAAAATTCTATTAAATTCACTTTTAACACATTTTATTTTGTTACAATAAATTTTTAAAATGGAGTCCAACTTATTTTTCTAATATTTCATCCTAGAGTACACCCTGCAGTATAATCAAATTAAAAACAGTGTTAGTTTATCATTTGTCTATTAAAAATTTCTAATACAAAAAAAAAAACTGGAGGATACCAAAAATAAAACCCAATCTACACAAAAAAAAGTGTTTTTTTTTCACAATAAAGATTGTCGTCAACAAATTTAATATCGTCCTTTTTATTATCCTTCCCAACAAATCATTGCATTAAGACAAAAAAAAAAGAAGGAAATAAATTTAATGTTTTCAAAAATAATAATTTTCCAGTTTGCAGAAAAAAAAGGTTCAGTTTGTATAACAATGCTTATTTGAAGAATAGCACAACGGCTTTGCCCAACTAAATAATAATAATAATAAAAAAAAAACAGAAAGTACATACGAAATTATTCTTCTGTTAAGATCGCGTACCACAAATTCATGAAAAAAAAATACCAGTTAAGATGGTCCTGCATGATAAACTTCAAAATGATTTATTATATGCCATCATGGTAAACCATGTAACCTACTGAAGCATCCTTAAGGATAAATTTTATATTTCGAAGCAGTAGAATGATTTGTTTATTTTATTCGTTCTTGTAAAGTTTATGTTTTACACAGCTTAGAAAATTAGACTGAATTGAAATATTTTTGGAAATTTTGTGATAGTAAAATAGTTCTTAGTTACAATTTAGTAAATTTAACTATAAAATCGAAGATAGTATGGTCATATTTTCCTGGTTTTTTTCATTTTCATTTCGACAAACATTTTTCTGTGAAGATTATTTCAACGATAGAATAGTTAATGTCATTTTAGCGAGTTTTTTAGCCGTAAATTGTATTGGAATTAAGTATTTTCATACGAAATAATTAGTGATATGAAAATGATATTCTAATTTGTAAATGTATAGCGAGGTGTATCGACATTTATTAATCTGTGACCCAGAAAATATTATTTTATTATTATTTTTGGTATGTTTTATTACTTCAAGATTTAAAACTGAAACAAAAAACTCATGAAAACAGTGTATCCTATTATCTCTTTTTATATTCTTTTAATAATACCAACAATCAAGATTTAAACTTAAGCATGAAAAAGATTTTTGTACGCGGCAACTCTTTACCTAAATCTACAATATTATATTAAAGGATAAAAAATGTTCTGTTCAGAATTATTGTCCTTGTAGTTAATATCCATCAAGTATACACAGAAAAGAAATGTATTTAAGGATTTTTGTAAAAGGATAGAAATCTACAATTTCAATCTGTGAGAACGTGAGAAAAATTATCTTTGATGTTAATAAATTAAAAAGTCCGCCGAAAAAAAAAAAATTATATTATTATAATAATTTATATTCCGCATTTAAAAAAGGACATATTTTTTTTTATATAAGATTGTAAAAATTTCCTCATTCTTGTCACAAAAGAAAAACAAACCGCATTAATAATTTTTCTTAAATTTGAGATTACTTGAAATTTAATGAACAACATAATTTTTCTTGTGAAAATTTCATATAATTTTCTTCAACTTAATTTACTTAATTAGTTAAATTAATGGTATACATAAGTTGATCACACAAAATATTTAATTATAATTTTGGCTTCACTTTAACAAGCATAAAATAAAATAGATTTTAGTTGAAATATAAAAACAATATTTACGTAAGTGACCATAAATTCTATTTTACTTTATGGTCTAACATTTTGTTAGTTCAGGTAATTTTTCTTTTGTTGGACTTAATTCAAATATTTCGAAAGTTTCTTTTTTTTTCCTAGTAAAATGAAATAATAAAGTTGGAAAAAAATAAAATAAAATTTTCCTATTGAAATTGAATAAAATATGGTCTGGTTCAGAAAATGATAAAGGATATGAATAAAAGTTTTATTTGTAAAAAAAAATTGGATTTTCTTAAAAAATAGTATATACAATAGGAAAATTTTGTGTAAACTTTGGAAAATTTTAATTTTAAAAATATTTTTTTTTTATTTTGATATAAAATAAAGAAAAATAATTTGAAGCTTGTGGTTTATAAAAGGTTTTGAAAATTTAAAAGAATATTTTCTACAAAACAGAAAATTACGCGGCTTTTCCTTGAACAAGTTTTCATAGCAATATTTACCTTTTAGTATTTAATGCTTTTAATTAAGATTATTTGCTAATTAATAATATTTTTTAACACACAATTATTAATGAAAGATTTAATGTAAATGAAATGTTAAAAAAATCGGTTTTCATAAGAAATTTATATTTTTTTCCTAAACATTTTAGTTTATCCTTGAGAAAATGAGAAATAGGTTTTCTTTCTGAAATTTATCTGAAAAAGCAGCATTTTTGTATAGGTTATTTAAAAAGAAACGACACTGAGAAAAAATAAGTTTCACCTGAAATGTATAGACAAACTTTTCTTTCTCGGAAAATAAGTTCTTTTTTTGTTTTTTTGTTTTCATTCATAGCCAAATTTTAAGGATATTTTCCCTTCACTATCCCTTAAACAGAGCACGCAGTAGGGGAGGCATGGATAATAGGAACTCTTTTTGTCATTAATTTTATACCGTAGCTTAGACGAATGGTAGCTAAGCCGAGTTTTTTCAAAATTCTCAGAAAAGTTCATAAGCCTTTGAGTGAATTTGAACCCGGTACCTGCCGATTGGAAGGCAGTTGCTCTTACCTTAGCATTTGAAACTTTTAAGCGAAATAAATTAAATTGCTTGGAAGGACAGTTTGCTTATTACTAATAAAATAACCCTCGATTGCTTAAAATGTCCTTCTGTAAAAGAAACATTCTCTGTAAAGGACCACTGATAGGACCAATAATTTATAACAGGTAAATTTTACTAAGCAATAATTATTAGACGGTAATTAGCATGTCTCAGTTTCAAATAAACATCATAATTTCCCTATATTCACAAAAAAACATGATAATTAACCATGTTATTCGCAGCCTAATGTAAAATTCTTCTTAAAATTTTATGACTTTCTTGTGTACACCTAATATTCACATTAACACTAAATTCATTACAATCTATTTTCTTTTACTATCAATTTTACGTGGAAATTTTAAAATTGTTGTTTTTCCTGCTTTTTATTTTTCTTTCAAGGATATTTCCTTTCTCAATAGTCATTTTTTTTTCCAACCAATACAAAATCGGGAAAATGTATACAGAGGTGAAATCCAATGGGCAATGCGAAATTCTATTTATTTATTTTTTACCTATAATTCATAATTTAACACTGCCAACTAGAAAAAAAAAAGGAAAAATGTTTTTAAAAAGTTTTTTTTTTTCATAATTTCTAAATGCAATTTTCTTTTCTTTAGGGATTTTCAAGGTGTTTTTATGATAAAACAAAATATAAAAGAAAAGTTTTCCCCCGGAAAAAAAATACTATTTACTAGATTTCTAAAAAAAGAAAACTTTTCTATATGGAAACAATTTCTTTTTTTGATTATTATTAAGTAGCGTCAGTGCAGCTGTGTTTTTTTTTTTTTTAGTTCGTGATGAAATGCTTTTGTGTAAATTTTTATGTGAAATGAAAATATTTCTAATAAAAAAAACCCCTAAGGATTTTAACGACAACAACAAAAGAGGTTTTTTAAGAATTTGATTATTTTAATAGCAAATGTTTACATTAAATAGAAATTTTGTATATAAAACATTTTTTAAGAAAATATTTAGGTTAAATTTCATATCCGTTGCTTTGTTAGAAATGAATTGAATTTTTTGTCTTAATTTAATTTATAAAGAGATTTATTAAATTATAAATATTTTCACAGATTAACAGTCACCATTAAAAAAAATACTCAATTTAACAAGTTTAAAAATATAAGTAAATTTTCATTTACATCCTTTTAATTGTATTTTTTTGTGGTTTAACTCTTTATAGCAAAGAATTGGCTAAACTATACCACTTTTCAGTGTTCCGGTATTCTGGTATAGAAATATTTTATTGAACGGTTATATTTTGTTATAAATTTAAATTACGATGATTTTTCGGCTTAGAAAAACTATTTGTTACCGAAAGGAAAAAAGGCTTATGCAGCCTCTGCATTTTAAATTATACTTATTTGTAGTCAGCTTAAAAATTTTAATTTTTGACATCAGTACAATATAGGAAAATTATTGTCTTAAAGCGGCGCCATTTATGCAATTTGATTTGCTTAAGTTAATGTTCACTACAAAAAATATGTAATATGTAACTATATGCTTTCAATGAAATAAACGCTTAGTGTAAGAGGTGAAGAGAGTCTAAAACGCTACAACTTAAAGCACAAGTTATGCTACAAAAAATACAACGACTAGCATGTCTTGGAATAACAGGTGCGATGAAAACCTGTCCAACTGCATCAATGGAAATGCTCCTAAATCTCCCACCGATACATCTTCAAATTAAAAAAGAAGCGGCAAGGGGCATGATCCGAATTCAGAAGGAAAAACAATACTTACCAGGAGATTTTAGAGGACACCTCAAAATTTTAAACAATAAAATAATAGAGGCAACGACCTCGCTTTTAACGGACATAATGCCGACAACTTATAACTTTGAAATACCATTCAAAGTTATAATCAATGAACGCAAAGACTGGCAATCCAAGCTTCATGAATTAGAAGAAGGTTCGACCATCTGGTACACAGATGGTTCAAGAACCAAAGATGGTACAGGAGCCGGTGTGAAAGGACCAAACTTCGCACTATCCAAACCACTCGGTAAAGAAGCAACAATCTTCCAGGCCGAACTTATTGCGATGGAGCTATGCATCCAAGAGATTATTAGGAGGGCTCACCGCAACCAAACAATTTATATACTATCAGACAGCCAAGCAGTCCTTAAAGCTCTCTTATCCCACAAACAGGAGTCCAAATTGGTATGGAGCTGTCTTCAAAACCTAAAGATCCTGGCTAAAAGGAACAAAGTAACCTTAATGTGGGTACCAGGACATATAGGTGTTGAAGGAAATGAAGAGGCGGACCGCCTTGCAAAGGAGGGTGCAACTACAAAGTTCACTGGACCAGAACCATTCTGTGGCAAACCCAGAGGGCACTCAAAACTCATAATTCACAGGTGGGTCGAACAAGAGCACAGACTCTACTGGAACAGACTACCAGGTCTGAAGGTATCAAAAAAATTTATCCAGCCACAAAAACTCAAAGTGGATAAACTACTAAATCTCAGCAAAAAGGACATCAGAACCTTAACAGGTCTCATAACAGGACACCACCCTGTCAACTACCACCTTAAAAAAATGGGACTAGCTGAAGATGATAAATGCCGTCTCTGTCTGTTAGACAAAGAGACTACAGAGCATCTACTCTGCACCTGTGAAGCAGCAGGACGGAGGAGACTGGATCATTTGGGAAAAGGAATCCTTACCACAAATGAATTGGCCGAAAAGGCCCCCGAACACATACTAAGATTTTACAAATCTCTAGAAATGGGCTAGGGTTTAGGGCAATATGTACAATAGATCTTTAGGTCGCGGTACTCTCGAGTCCCTTTATAAAAAAAAAAAAAAAAAAAAAGAGGTGAATAAAAAAAACTAAATTTCTATATTGAGGATTTAAAATTAAAAAAATAAAATACTTACTTCATTTTAACTTTAAAAACCATTAGTATAGCGCGTTTAACAATAGTCTTATACAACTAAAACTTAAATTGACAATAAATAAATACAAATATGGCCAATTAATTTTTCATCCCATATCATTTTTTCATAGCAGTTTTATCACAATCACCCATCAAAATTATTTCGAATACAAGGAACTAGTATGATTAATGAAGTGGTCCAATTTAATCAACTGTCCCTTACATTTTTAACTTTTTCAAAATATTTATCTACAAAAAACTTCTGATTACCGAATTCCATATTTTTGAAACCATTTACAAACCAAATTTGACCAACACAAAAAAAAAAAATGTTTTTACTATTCAAATTGTCCACATGACACAAAATGACATAGAAGCTTGGGATTGATCATTTTACGTTTTCTGGTTAAGCAAAATATTGTAAATGACATTTTGTTGTTTTAACAAACATAAGAAATTTAACTGAAAATTTTTCATACATAAATATATGTATACGTAAATTAAATTAAAAAAATTATTTCCATACACATTTCAGGAAATAATGAAAAGGACCATAATCCATGTTAAATGTTAAAAGATATGTAATAATAAAAAAAAAACCATTTTACTTTTTATATTTCTATGAGGTAATAATTTCAAATGTGTTGAAAACAAAAATTCTAGCTTAGTTTTGAGAATATATAATAAAATAGCCACAGTTAGTTTTCTCGCCATATGAGGTCCTTTTACCGCATTGACCAAGAGAATTTATGATACTGAAGAAGTTTAAATGAAAAACAATAACTTTTAACTATAAATAAATGTGAAAAATATTGATGCTACTTTAGATAAGATTCAGCATAGTTTTGAATGACACAAAATATGAATATTTAACAAAATTATGATTACATTCTGCATTTTTGTAGTATTTAGAATAACTATAAACCAACTCTCATATATTTCAATTTCCACTGTAACGTGCAATGAAATTATAATCTTTCCGTGTTTTAGTTCTATCCACTGATACATACCTTCTGTAATCAACTCAATCGTTATACGGTCTACACACCACTATATTATTATTTTGCTTTAAATTTATTAAATCACTTTACAAACAGAATTGGATTTAAATTAATCTACGATTCTTCGCCTTGTCACTTGTTTTTGTAATAACACTGAAACCTTAATCCTGTATGTAAAAAGCCACTTGTCAAAGGTGTTTGTGTCTTTACTAAGTTGAAATTAATCTGTTCAACGACCCAAAATGTTTTTTTGTACTTATTACAAATAATATTTTTTGCTTACAATTTAAATGGACTTTTATTATACAAATAACTATATCTATATATCCTATTCCATAAATAACTAATATATAATTTTATACTTTGCGCAAAACTTTCTATAACAATAATTTCAGTGGTTAATTCGATGTTTCGTATATCAGAGATAATATTTTATGGTTCTCATAGTTTTGTGCAAAAACTAAAAATATATAATAATATTAAACTGAAGAGTATTTTGTGTTTAAAAATATTTTTGGAATTGCCACTGTGCTATGAATATATTATTTGAAAATCTTTATAATAAAATTTTCTTATTAATATTTTACCCACCTGACAGTAAAATTTTCATGTAATAAATTAAATGAAAATGAAAGGTAACCAGAAAATATAGAAATTAAATGTTAGTTTATTGGTATTGTGTTGTTAATCGAAGTTGAATTAAAATGTTAACATAGTCTTCTACTTAAAATGAAATTTTAATAATTCATAGTTTAAAATAAATTTAATTTTAATTAAATAGTTTAAATAACCGAACAAAAAAAAAATATAAATGGAACTGAATATTATAATAAATTAATTTTTAAATATAATACGTTTTGCAAAAAGTCATTACTGAATAATTAAATTCAATCTGATATAAAATTTTATGGTTGAATATAAAAATAAATTCCTTAAATACTTGAAAAGTCAGGGACATTGAAAAGTGCATTAAAATAATTGCTTGTGACAAATTAAGAAATTATATTCAGCATTGTTGGAAATTTTGTAAATTTTAAATATTATACAAACTAAATGGCTACAATTTAATACACTTCATAACTATTTAAGTTTATTTATATTTTCTGACATCAGCTAATTAATTACATTTGCTTTTAGAAATATTCTGTCTCCGTATGGCGTTCTACAAATCATTTACATTTGATTCAGTTTAGCCCTAATACTTTTATCTGAGATTGTAAATTTTCAATTATGTAACAATTAATTTACATAAACATAATATTTCAAAATAAATCTTGTATGAAGCAAAAAACACCGTAACTTAAAGTATCAAATGTCAGTATGCGTTTAAAACCTTCATATTTGCAAGAATCTCAAAAAATATCTTTAATACCTGTATCCTATAATCTCTTGAACTATAAATTTATCTCCATACTTTTTATAATTCTGAATTAGCCTCTTTCTTCTGCAAAGCATAATTTCTGTAGAATTTATAAATAATATAAATTCTACAAAAAATTCTAATTGATTTCAATTAAATTTGATATTTTAAAGTTTCGAAAATATTCCATTTTTTTTTTTTTTGAAAACTTGCAATTCACTACTACATCATTGCTAAAAGTCCCTATTTTCTTTCTTTAAAAATTGTTACTTAATCGAATTGAATTACCAAAAATTGAATATTAAATAAAAAAATATTCGGATAATAATGAAAATTGATACATGCTTTTAAAATGGATTTTCATAAATTAATTGTGAGAATATGTTTTTTTTTTATAAAAAAAAGATATTAATAACGAATTTATTTTTTATTTACGATTTCCAATAAATTTTATTTTTGAACTATCCAAATCCAAATCCAACAGACTATAAAAATAACAATAATTTGCAAATGAGATTGCTGATGATTATATATATACATATTTTTTATTAAATTTTTATATGACGAGTTTATTAAAATTCATGAAATGAGTAAAATTTAAAATCCTATTTAATCTTTAATATTAAATTTTGACTTTTGGGCAATGAATTTCCTGAATTATATTTACGATTGATAAGGATTCTTAAAAAAAAAAAAATTAAATTTTATTTATTTTCAATTAATATTCTGTCTAGAATTACAGATAAGACTTTAATTTTAAGTTAAATCCTGAATATGGAAAATTTTATCAGTGATAATTTTTGAAATCCTGAAAACCAGTGAAATATTTAGATTAAGAATTGACAGTAACTAGGGCAATTGGAGAACAAGCATTGGCGGAGATAGTCCCTTCAACAATAACTATATGTAGGCCATAAAAAATCAAAAAAAAAATCAAAATCTTTACACGATTTTTGGTATGTTTAGTTCTCTGGAAATTTATAGTTTGACGTTGTTCAAAATGATTTCAATGAGAATTGCAATACATTTTTGGTTTCTCATTTCTGGGAAGATCATATTGTGATATTAGCCAGCTCCAAATGAAATTGTTCTTTGAACGGAGATATTATTAACAGATTCATTGTGGAAATATTGCAATATTACTTAGGAACGATTTTGTTCTTCAAATTGGCCGTAGTTATATTTTTCATTACATGAACAATAAAATGTAATTTGCTTATCTTTATAATTATTATAAGTTGTTCGTATCCTCCTGTATATTAATGTCATCCTCATCTTCACTCAATTTCAATTTTAGTATTCTGCTGTATATCCAATGAAATAATCTTCAATTTTTTGGTGTTGAATTTACGGGTTCTTGTTTTCACTACTTATTGGCTATTTGTATTATTTTCACAAATTGGTTTTTAATTTTAAATTAATCTTGATTTTCCAAATTTAAAGAAAACTTAAAAAAAATTGGAAAAAAATATCTAGAATTTGTAATTTTCTTTTTCTAGTGTGGGAAACTGGTTACGTAGAAAGATATAATACCGAATATTCAAATTTTTGAATTTACCTAATTGCTTATCATATTAAACATAATTTATCGAATTTTACGGGAATATTTATAACAAATACGTCAAATTTAATTATTTAAAATTGACTTCATATGTCTTCTTCTGAAATTATAAATGTTATTATCCTTACATTAAACCATGTTCAACAAAAAAATTATTGGTATATATATGAATATCCTACTAATATATTCTTATAACTTCCAAAATAATTCTTCATAATATCTCTCATTCTCAGTCAAAACATTTTTTTTTTACCTATTTTTCCTAAACGTATCCAAAATTAATTACATCTTATACACCAAAAGATCATATGATAAAATCAATTAACGTCAACATCCATTAACCAATTGTCACCATTATTGTGGTTAATCATTTTATTATAAACATTTTATATATATTTATTTTTTATTTTTGAGTATTTTCCAAACTAAATTTATGTATCTATATTTCAAATAAATGAAAAAAAAAAAAACCTGTGGATTTTGTCAGTAGTGAACCATTGCGGTAGATGCAACAAAAAAAAAAAATTGAAAACACAATTTGTAATCACTTAAAAACTTAATGTTAAAGTGTTTTGATACATTTAGTAATAATTCTTCATCCCATTAAACTAAATTTTTAAATGTAATAAAAGAAAAAAAAGGATAATAACGAATATTTTCAACAAAAATTTAAAAAAAAAAAAAAGGACGAAACAAACTAAACTCTCCGAGATGATAAGTAAATATTTTTTTATTTTTCCAAATTAGACAATAGAACAATTCATTAAAACTAAGAAGAAAAAAAAGAACTACAGAATCGTCTACAAAAAAAAAAAAGCATTATTCTTAATAGTAACAGGACTCTATTATCCTTATGGTAGTACATTCCTCTGTCATGATTATTTTAGTTTTTTGTTATAATATAAGGGATCCGTTTTGTTGTTGCTGTTGTTGATTTTATTAAAGTAAAGAACCAAAAATATTAAAATAACAACAAAAAAAAAAATTCCTGAAAATTATTTATATATTTTCATTTCGCATACATACGTACTCCACGCCCTACTTTACAAATATATGTATTTATTTTTCTTATTATTATTATTATTATAAATTTTCTTATATATTTGTGTTTGTTAGTTAGTTACACTGACGAAAATATTTTCATTTTCAAATTATTTTCAATTTTTTTTTTTGCTTTTCTGTCGAAAAATCGGTTAAAATTTTTTGTGCTTTTTCCAACACTTGCTTTACGCCCTTAAATAAGCTTTAATATATATATATATATAAAAAAAAAATGTTGTAAAAGGATACTTAGTTGTTTCTTTTATATATATACATACATATTTATATATTTGCATTACAATAAAGGGAGTAATTTTTGGCTCTGCTCTCTAGAGTGATTTCATTTAAGTTTTTGTTATTGTTGTATATAATCCTTGTCTAGTAGGAGATATATTACTAGTAAATTACGTACGTAATGACGTTGGCTAAGTTACAAAAACAATAACAAAAATATATATACATATATGTATGTATACTTAAAATTTTTGTGACGCTTTTGTAAAAAGCTTTATTATAGCGGTGACAATAAAAATTTAACACACACCCAAACAAACAAAAACAATCTGACAAAAAAACAAAAAAAAAACTTATAAATTTTATTTACATATATAAAATATATAAAGAAGCTGCGCTCCAGCATCCGATAGACGTTCCCAAAAAAAAATAATAGAAAAAAGCTCTGTATGTCCTACTGAATTTTATTTTTTTTGGTATACATTTTTATTTGTATAAAATGTTCCCATGCTTTTGTGCACGTGTTCTCTGTGTAATACCATCATAATGTACATAAGTTAAATTTTCATAATTTCCTCTCAGCTGAGTTATTGAGAATGTATGGTGTATTGAAAAATGATACAGAAAGTATTCAGACCCATAAAATGTTGACAAGGGAGGAGTTGGAAAAAGTTGTTTTTTTTTTTTTGTGATTTATTATTGTAAATTTTACTCATTTTTTTAAAGACATTTAGAATTTAGGAGACGGAAAATAAAAGAGAGAAATTTTTTTTAAAGTTTATTTTTCTTTTTTCGATTGTAGTGGTTAAGGGTGTGTAATGAGAACTAATTTTTTTTTCTATAAGCAATTGTAAAAAAAAACAATTTTTGTATAAAAAAAAAAACATTGCATATGTATGTGTGTAAATAAATGAAGCTTTTAACGAATTGTTAAAATGATTTGTTAAATGGTAAAAATGGTAAAATAGATGAATTAGTTTTCACAGTATCATATGATAAGTTTAATTAATATTTTGTTAGAAGGGGTTTTTTTTTTTCGAGGAAAATATAAAAGTTTCAGAAACTTCTTCCGAATAGTTATCTTTTGGAAATAATAGTCCTATTAAAACTGAATTTGAAATTTGAAATAAATATTATAATTTTCTACCTTTGTCCACTGATTTGTTATAAATTCTAGGTTTTGTGTTAGTTACCCTTTGTCATCCAAATCTAATTTATTGTCATCTACACCAAAAATATATAATCTACAAACATCCTTTTACTATAAAATCATGTAAAAATAAATAAATAGATATTAATTCCATAGTTATTCATTAATTGTTATTTGAGAGCTTTTTACTTAAGACAATTTTTTTTTTAAAATAGCTTTCCTACAAAATTTTATACTCTATTTTACAAAATTAAATTCTCAATTTCACTCTCTATCTCTCCTACTTGCTCAATCTCTCACCAATATATCTATATAAATAAATTTTTCTTTCGTAAGGATGCAGGATACCAAAAAAAAATTTAAAATTTATATTTTAGTTTAGATGATTGTAAAAGTTGCGCGAATTTTCATGAATTTGGTTGCGTCAGTGCGCAGCACTTTTTGATTAGATTTTTTTTTTCCAGTTTTGGCCCTAAAAACGACAGTAGTTGCCTCAGAGCCCGCGGGTTGAAGAAAACGTTTTGGAAAAACCGTTTCGGTAGAAAACGCGATTAAAACAAAGAACTACATAAAAAAAAGAATAATAATTAAAAAAAAAATCCTCTTTTTAACTAAAATAATTTTCCTAATTTTTTTTTTCTTCCTTTTTCAAATAAAAATTTCCCAAATACAAAATTAAAACACTATTTTAATCGTTAATTTAATTCAAAAATATTATTAAAAAAAACATTATTAAATAAAATCATTAAAAACAATTCGAAAACATAACAAATTTTATTAAAAAAAAAAAATATATGAAAAGGAAAAACCGGAAAATTTATCCTAAAAAATATTTTTCTGTTTGTATTCATTGAAAAATTTCTACAATAGTTTTTCTTCTCGTGGACTTATTGTGGAAAAGTGTGCTTGTAAATTTTGTGTCTTTTTCATGAAAAGTTGTACTAAAAAAATGTTTGGATAGTTTATATTTAAATTGGTCCTGGTACTTGTTCGTTTAATTGTGCGGCTACCAAATTCACTAAAAAGGCAAATTCTTGTGTTTTTTTTTTTTTTTTTTGAGGATACAACAAAACAACAACAGAAAAAAAAAATTGATTAAAGGGTGCGACGGTTCTAGGCTCTCGGGATTAAATAGAAAATAAAAAATCGAAAATGAATTTTCATAGAAAAATATTTTGTTTAAACATAATTAGAACAATAAGATTTCCTATTGCATGAAAAACTTGTGAAGAAAAAAATTTTTTTTTCGGAATATTTTCTTTTGTGAAAAAGTTTATTATTATTTTTGTATTCCTTTATTTTGGTTTTCTTTTCGTTTTATGTGTGTTTAGATAGAAAATTCAGAAAAAAAACTTTAATAATTTTTCGGCACATTAATTTCTCAGCTCTACAAAATCAATCTTGATTATATTAACAGGAAATATAATTCCTTAAATTTTCCAAAAAAAAAAAAAAAAAAGTAAAAAGTCTTTCGTATATTAAAACTAAGTCATCGTATCTACTCAATTTTATGTATAAATATACGGTTGTATGTGTGTAGTGTAATCATCTGGATAACATCATTTTAATCCTTCAACCAGAACAGCACAAAAAAGCAAAAAATAAAAATAAAAATAAAAACTAAAAAAATTAATAATTTTTTTTTTTTGTGGTGGAAAAACGTGCGAATTTAATTCATAAAATAAAAAAATTATTTTGAGAATGTGTTCGAGTATTAAGGATATAAATCATTTATATTTTTAAGAAAGAAAAAAAATTAATAATAATCTAAACCATTTTATATTAAATTTTCCTGTCTATGTGTTTATGTATTCGTGTATTTAAGTTTTTTAATTGAAATAAAATAATTAAATTTTATATAAAATGTTACAAAAAAAGTTAATTATTTAAAGTAAAATGTATTAAATAAAAGTGAAAAAAGAGGAATTAAAAGTGTAGAAAAAAAAGCCTAAAAAGCTGCTCAAAAAAAATAAAAAAGTTAAACACTAAAAGAAAATATTTATATTTTTTTTTTTGGTATATCTTGCAGAAAAAAAGTGCTGATTTCATGGAATAAAATATACGAAAAGGTTAATAAAAATATTATTTTTAATTAAAATAAATATTTAATTTAAGGATTAAATATTAAAATATTTTTCATTTAAAATAAACTTTTAAAATAATATTTTTTATAGTCAGGTTTTATAATTTTTTTTTTGTCGTGTAATAAAAATAAATATTATTATACGAATACGACAAAACTAAATATTACAGATAATCCTCTGAGAAGTTAAGATATGTTATTTTGTTAAGTCATCATTAATTTATCTAATATCTTTAACTATTCCATATTGAGGCTCCATGAAAAATGAAGGTGACACTATAATCCTATATAATAAAAGCCATCATTTCAATCCGAATTTCCACTAAATTATCTAGTTGGTCATTAGTTGAGGGCAATTGTTCTTATACTATCAACTTTGTAGTCTACAATAGATGACATTTGGTTTGAAATATTATTGTTAGAACAATATTTGAACCTTGAACCATTTAAAATTGCTTATTCATAATATATCTAAGATTTATGAACAATACTATTTTCTTAAAATTGTTTAATTTCAAATATAATTAAATTTAAAGACATTTATCTTTTACCATAAATTGTAATTATTTAATTTGTAAATATTGTTTTTTTTTTAAATTAAAATTAAATTATTTAAAAAAAACAAAAACAATATTTACAAATTAAATATTGTATATTTTCCATGAAATTTATGGTAAACTTTACTAATTATAGTATTCATACAGTATTATATAGCACAAAATTAACTTCAATATGTCATTTATCTATAAATTATTAATTAATTAATATTGATTTTTCATAATTAATTATTTATTATAATTTTATGTCAATTTAAAATATATTTCTATGTAAATATAATTAAAATTTTCAATATTGTTAATATTTTATTTCAAAATATATATTTTCTATTGAATAATAATTTCCACTGAAAATTTCACTATAGTAGTTCTTATCTATTTAAAGCACATTTAATATTATGTAATTATATTGTTTAAATTTATTGAAAATTGAAATTGTTCATTTCATATTTATGTACCAAACCTTCATTACAAAAAAAAAAACAAATATAACAATTTCCTTTATTTATCATATATATTTCATTAAAATTAAATATTTAAAATTCATTTTACATTTTAATAATATGAATAATACGAATAAAATATAGTTATTTGCCCCGGATATCAAGTAACTTATATCAAAATAATATATTTCCTTATTAATGCATAGTCACTTACAATAAATTAAAATTTGATAAAATCTTTCAGTCAATCAATCATCAATTAATATTTAATTAATAGATTTAAATGTAAATTTTCATACTTGAATGTTCAACTAAACATTTTAAAATAAATTAATCGAAAATATTTGTAAATTAAAATTTTACATTATTTTTATTTTTTTGCAAAGATACTCATTTAGTATTAAATACTTAATTTATTAATTTTAATTAATTATTCATATAATTCTATGATTTTAATGAAATAATTTTCACTAAAATCCTATTTAGTAGTAAAATTTTTTATTAAATACACTATAATTTACACAATTTTCCAAAAAATACTTGAAAAAAATCCATTACATTTTAAATTCAAGGATATTCGAGAAAAAAAAAATTAAGATATACGATAATATTTTTTGTGGTTTTTTTTTTTTTAATATCTTCTAAATCCTTATGTAATTTGATATTGGTGTGTGGTTTTATTGCATCCACAGAGAATTTTTATTTTATATAAAGTGTATAAATCTATATATATTTTTTTGTCTATCGAAATTAGATCTTCTTAAGCTGTTCAATTATTTTGTATAGCCTGGTTTGTATAGAGAGAGGCATACCATAAATAAAAATAAAATTTCCTATAATATTTAAAAAAATATTCTGGTGCACCAAAATTATATTATTATTTATTTACGTTTTTTTTTATTATAGGGAATTTTTTTTTTTTAGAAAATTGGCAAATATTCAAAAGGGTGTGGTATATAAAGTTAAATTTCATGTAAAATCAAATATTATTTAATATTAACACTTTCACGTAGTTGTCGTAATTAAATCAATATTGTTTTTAATTTTTATGAGACTTTAAAATTAGTTTAGATTTTAATATTTCGTCAAAATGAGTTAAAATTCATAGATATTCTCGTTCTTTTTCTTACACGATATTCTGTTCCAGTTTTTGAATCATAATTTACAAGAGAAAGTTGAAATAAGATAGTATTATATTATAAACGATTAAATTAAAGTTCACTAGAACTAATATAGAATTAATCAATGTTTACCATAATAATTTTTATCATCCAAACATTCAATTCCTCCTCCTTGGCGATTCAGCTCGTAAAAAGCCTGGAGTTTCTTATCATTAATACATAACATTCTATTGCAATATCCATTATTATGGAGGCCAGTATTTTTAAATTTCTGTAGATGAACTAAAAAAAACTGAAAGCTTGTTTAATTATTGTCAGTACATTTACTATAATTTTAAACTAGTTCCTATTTTTGAGTTTCCATCATCAAAGTTTGTTCTAGAAATTAAAGTACATTTGTTTAAAAAACAATGTGACGTACTTAGTAATCATAGAAAAATACATTTCCATAACTATGCGAAATATTTATCGTATAATTTTGGTCTATCATGGTAAACTAAAGCAATATTTGATACTTTATTTCTTACGACTCATTAAAATTCATTTTTTTTTAAAAATATTATTTTGTTAAACAACACTAAAAGCCAAAATAATATGTAAATTAATGTCAACGAACAAAATTTTACATAAGACTAAAGCCAAAATATATTTTATAAATATATCTACATTATGTTTGTTCTTCCAAATCCTTAAAATTCATTTCAATTGGAGACATAAATTACTGCGTCAGTTTTAATATTTTGTCCAAAAAATTTTTGAAGAAAATATAAATCGAAAACATAAAAAAAAATAGAGAATTTCCTAAAAAAAAAATACTTAGAAAAGAAAAATTTATCAACTTTTTTCAATGTACTTTTATTCATTGCACAAAAACTAACTTCAAAATTACATTTAGAATCTTTTTTCTTTTTTTTTAGTAAAAATAAATTTGTTTTTCACATTTTTACAGATTCAATTTCCCTCACGATGGAAAATGAGAAATTTTTAAGTTTTATTTACAAAAAAAAAATTCTTACTTTCGAATTTTTTTTTCTTCTTTCGATTGAATATAAAATGAGCGTATCCTGTTATCCTGTATCAGTTTTTTATTCGGAAATTAAATAATCTATATGTACTAAAGAAAAAATCCATTTCAAAGATTTGCAAAAAAACTTATGATTTTTCTTAGGTTTTCTTATTTTTCTGTTTTTTTTTTTTGTACAGTGCAGAAAGGAAGATATTATGATTTCCTTTTAAATATTTATTCTAATCGAAAAGGATAACGAAAACACCAAACACTAAAACATCATTTTTTTTTTGTTCTGTATATAACACCTGAAAAATGATACTATCGGGAGGAGATGAAATTATTATTTTTATATCCGAATAATATTGGTTTCCTGAATAATTTTGTTTCGTACTGGAAAATTGAAATTATTTAAAAGAAAATTTTTTATTAAATAAATGGAAAATATGAAATTTAAGATTATTAATTTAATATTGTAAGATTTTTTAGTGTATATATGATAATACTGATTTGAAAATTAAAGATAAAGTGTTAAAATATCACACTTTGTGTCACACTCTGTTAATCGACAGTTAAAATTTATTTATAGAAATCTATTTTAAATGATTCGAAATTCAGTAGATGAGTTATTGTTATCAGTGTTTTCCGCTGTTCTCCCTTTACAATATTATTAATCAATCCCCACAATCGTAATTCTCCTCTGTATCCGACAATTGGATTACTTTTCTTTGCATCTCTGTAATTTCAATTCAGTAAAAAAGAGCATATAAAGGGATTGTAGTCAAGTTAAACTAATATTAGGGCACTTAATTATTTAATTATTTTAAAAAACATTTTTTGTTATTGTTCACTTTATGTGCCGGAGTATTTCTTTTTTTGGTAACCAACTACTCCAAGCTAACAAACTGATGTCTAATATAATGGTGGATATCATAACTAATATACAATTTTAGTGAGACATAAATAGTCGAACGAATCAATATGGCGGCAGAGATGTACTAAAATAAAATACTATAATGTGTAAAGCAATTATGATCTGCCAGTTGTTTATATTTATAGGTAATCGACTCGCTGCAGTAATATTCATGTTTTTTTAACCAGAGGTTTTTGTAAGGTCCAACAACGTGATGGTTAATTAAAACTCTGAATAAAATTTTAATGAGACATTAGACAATCGTAAAAATTTCAATACCTTGGCAGCTTTAACAGACAATCTTTAAAATATATTAATGGATTATTTACCACAATAACACATTTTAAAAACAGTAATAATGAACTACTCTAAAAATTGTAAAAATAAACTTTCAAAAAAACTTAATTTTTTTATCGCAATATAATTTCAATTCATTTTTCATACATTAAATTCAGCAATTCTTGGTCGACCTCTTTTATGTTCTTCGGTACCAAGAAAAATAATACCTGAATTATGTTTCTTCAATTAAATCATATCATTAATAATTCCTCACAAAACTACATAAATTTAATTTCCATATATTTTTATAACAAATTAAAATCTTAAGGTTTTACATTTACGGTCTGTTAAAAATATAATTCCATTTTGCTTCAAGAAATCTAATTAAAGAAATGTCGTAATTATCAAATTGAAATGAAAAGGTGAAAAATACGGTTTTATTTAAGTATCACTTAAACTTGTCTAAAAACAGGGAAAAAAAAGCGAATTCATACAAACAAAGTATATTAAATTAAAAGTACCACTTTTCAAAGATACAAGGAGATTTCTTTTTAATATTATTACTGTGTGATTAAAGTTTATAGTACAAGTTGATGGTAATTGTAAAATATATCTTAAATTTAATTGAATTTAATGTGTTTCTTAACTAGAGAGTCCTTCCCGGGAATTCCCGCTCGGGATTTCCCGGGAAATTTTTAAAAAATCTTTTCCCGTTTCCCGGGAAATAAAAACGAAATTTCTCGGGAAAAAAAATAATTGTTTGAAAAGGCTAATTTTGCGTTCATTCTCATGCTATTCTGTTTTGAAACAAAACGAAAATATTATCAAACGAAATTTTTGTTCCAGATTTCGTTTCATTTTACTATTATTTTCTTATAGTGTGCTGTGAAATTCTTGTTGTGCGGTAAAAAAAAAGTATTTTTTATGAATATTACTACATAGAATAGATTATTAAAAACATATGAAAAAAAACTTTATTTTCAATATTTTGTGTTTGAGTAAGTATATTATTATTTGCAAAATATTGTATTAAAAAAATTAGGTGTATTTTTCTCTATAGTTATTGATTTTTTTCTTTTATTTGCTAATTTAATTTAATTTTCGGTAGAAATAAATTTATACCCATGGCAGATTCTATTTGGACATATTTCACAAAAGAAAAAGGAGCTGATAAAGCTTAATTCATAAAATAATATTATTTATTATTTTATGAATTAAATTTGTTTTTTTTTTTGAAAAAATTGTGTTTTTTGCATTTATTTTAAACACTTTTATAAATTTTTCACTCTTTTCACTCTTTTATTTAATTTTCCCGGGTTTCCCGGGATTCCCGGGAAAATTTAACTAAAATTTCCCGTTTCCCGGGAACAAATATAATCCGGGAAACGTGACTCACTATTCTTAACCCATTTACAGTATGGGTGTGACGTACACGTAGAGTGGAAGTTTTAGTCAGTGAATTTGAAAAAAATCTGTAAATATTTAACTGAAACAATTGAAGTTTAAATTTATATTTAGAAATTTATAGCAAATATGAAAAAACTCTGTCGGTGGAATTATTGTCGATATTTAGAGTGCAAAAAAGTTTAATCTTTCTTTTTTTTTTGTAGGATGAGAATAGCTAAAAGGACTGCACATATACTTTTTTATAAAATAATACCTATTTTCAAATTGTTTGTCTGCAAGTCAGACAAAAATTGAAAGTTACTAGAACGATAGACCAATTTTTTTTAATATCATGCTGACAATACTGATACTTTCAACTTCTTATATCGCCGACCCTATAAATTGTTGGTAAGAGAATTTTCTTATGTTTTAAAATTACATAAAAATACTTTTAATAGTTTTTATCTTTGGCTTTTTCAAATTTCTTTGCAGTATGGATAAGAAATTTAAAATTTTCAATCCGAAGTAATTTATGTATATTAGATTTCAGATAAATGAATCTGATTTTAATATTTTAAATTTATTGTTCATATTTATGATATAATCATTGACTTTAAAAGTATGTAATTAAATTTTACTTAACTTGAAAATTGGTAAATCTTGTCAAAGACGTGAACATTGATTAATAAAATTAATTAATTCTAATATAATTTTGCACCCTACTAACTCATTAGCTTAAAATATTACAATTAGCTTAAAATATTACCAGCAGAAAGTTATGCCAAACTAAGTCCAGGAAAATAAAATGCCATAAGAATTTACTGTGAGATTATTTACATTGAAAAAATAACATTAATTACACAGTTTTTGTGAATATTTGAGTTATACTTTTTAAGAACTAATAAAGCTTAAGTGGAGAGTAATTTTATAAAACTATAAATTAATATTTACGTGAATCTCTATAAAATATTTAGAAATGAAAGTTTCACGTATATTTCGGTTTCCAGAAATTTGGTAGTTGAACCTAGAAGTAAAATTGTTTGTGAAGAAAATCAATCTGTCAAACACCGATTGGAATCATCTACAGCATTTACTGACTTTATTCAAAAATTTCCTGACTTTATTCATTGATGTACCATAAAGGAAATTCACATTTTTTACAACATTTTAAATTCATAATTATATAAAAATTTAATCTCTAACAAAAGTTTAATTTTCTTTTCAGGTTACCAATTCCACAGAAATATTTCACCACATTTGAGAAAATTTTTGAACATCCAAATATAAAATCTAATAAAAAAATCATTTTTCTTAATTTCTCTCTTATAATAAAACAAAAATTACCATCACTAAAAAAAAAAAAACTTTAATTTTTCTGTTCAAAACAACTCAATTTAAAATCCTTTTTCAACAAGTACATAATCAATTTACACGCGTACAAAAATTTAACACAAAAACATTAAAAAAAAAAAATAAATAATAATAATAAACTTTTAATCTAAAAAGAAACTATAACAAAAAAAAAAAAAACATTTTTAAAATACAATTTGTAATTACACAAAACTTTAAAAATACATTTTTTGAAGGCAAAATTAATTTACCATCACGCAAAGTAAAAACAAAAAAAAAATCTCTTGTAAAACATAAAACTTTAACAGAAAAGTTCCATTTTTTTTTTTATTATTATTATTTGTAGTTTAAAAATAAAAACAGAATTTAAGTAACAAGGACCCTTGCGTTCACAAACACATGTACACAAAATAAAAATTAGTTTTTAATGGAAAATTGTGCAAGAAAAACGTATTTATATTTTTTATTTTTTTATATTTTTTTATAAATGTAAGTTTTAAAGTTTTTGCAAAAAAAAAAAAAAAAATTTGAATAACCGAAACTAAAAATTAATTTTAAAAAAAACTTTTTTTTTAATACTGTGTTCAAAAAAAAACAAAAAAGGATTTCAAAATGACGGAATTGTAAAACATTTTTTTTTATATAAATAATAATAATAATAATAATAATAATAATTTTCACATCATTGTGTAGAGTCTATTAATCATATTTTACGGTGCAATTTATGTGTACAAAAACTTTCACCACCAAGATAATAACGTTAAAGGACATACTTAACTGTATATATAAAATTTTAAAAAAAATATACAAACAAAAAAAAAAAAAAGAATTTCAAGAAATTCTGCGGTTTTATTTCATTTAAGCTTTTTTTTTTTTGCCTTTTATCCTTTTTGATACATAAATAAAAAAAAACATAAAACACAAACAAATAAATTCATTGTAGTTTATAAAGAAAAATATCATTAAATCCTACTACATTAAAAGATAAATAAATAAATAAATAAATAAATAATAAAAAAAAACATAAATCAACAATTAAACAAATTAAAAAATTATAAAATGAATCCTTGGAATTGTACAATACATTAACAAAGTGAAAAATAAAACTTTTCTTTTTACCTATTTACCTATTTAAATCTCTGTTTGTGTATGTTGCTTTGTATTTGTGTAAAAATAATATTAAATAATTTTACTAAAAGTGAAAAAAAATTGATAAAATAATTTAAAGTCTGATTTTTTTTTAAAAAAAAACTTTCCAAAAAAGGATACAAAATTTAAAATAAAAAAAAATTGCAAAAGTGAATTGAAAAATAATTCAAATATAAAATATTTCAAATTAAATATAAATAAAGAAAATAACATAATAACAATTTTCCAGATTTTTATAAAAATTTTGTTAAATAAAATCATCAAAACAGCTTAAGGATCCCACCTTCATGTAGAAGGGGGTTCCAAACTGGCGCAAGGCTGCCATTTGCAGGCGATGCACCGACTTGCGGATCGACTGTAAGTTTTTTTTTTTATTATTAATTTGTTTTTTAATTATTATAAAAATATTTTTCGTATTTTATTGCATTGAAAATATGCCGAAAATTTCAGTGCAAAATCAAAGAACTGGAATTGATTAAAAATATACCAGAAAATATTAAATATTTTTTTGAACTTTTAAAAATCTGAAAGGGGATATATTTAGTGTTGTTTATAATATCTTCAAAAATCCGGTTCCCTCATTTGGATGAAGTCCAAAGCAGTTATTTCGACAGTTTTTGCAATATGGGTTTAAAGTTTAAAGCAACTAACTAAAATTAATTTCAGATAAGTTTCTTATAAGGTTTAAAAGTCTTATTCACATTAGATAAATTACGATTAATTTTTTGAACCGTAATCGAACGAGCCATCAAATAAAACCATTATGATATAATAAAATAATAATGGCTTTAAATGATTAATCATTTATGGCTTAATAACACTGTTTTGCCCAAGCAAGTGAATTTACGAGTATATCATTCTATTAGATCAACTCCAGCAATCAGTAACTTTTAATTAATTACTCGGATTTATAGAACAATACATAGTTTTTGCTTCTATAATTTTGGAATTTTTTGTGGCTTTCAAATCATTAGTAATTTTAGGTTTGTCGTTCTGAAAATCCATACCAAATCAAATAATAAAATTATTGTCAACTTCATTAAACTGTACCAAATCACAAATAGTTGATCTTGCTATTAAATAGTTATTTAACTTAAAATCATCATTGTTCAGTATTTAAATACAGTGGTTAATAATGAACTAATTTATGCTACGTCTATCTAATTTTGACTTTTATGAATAATAAAAATTGAATCTAAAACTCTATTCAAAAAGTTTAGAAAAGAATAGAAATGAGTTCAGTTGAGTTAGTCATCTAAAAAATGAAATTCAAATTAATTTCTTAAGTTAATATTGCCCTACGAATATTTTGTCGTATTTTGTAAATATTTTCTATTCCCAGCCGGACTCTATCCCATAGAGATATACAAATTATTGTCTTTAAGTATTTCATTTAAAAAAATACAAACAAGCAAATTTTTATACTAAAATCCAAACATTATTTATATTCAATATTCAAAAGATCAAAAGTTTTCTTTCTTAGCTTAATTTATTTTATTCCTTTTCAGAATTTCTTTCAAAAATGTAATCCTTTTTTTTCAAATATTTGAAATATTAATTTCAGGATCAAAACATAAAATATCCTTATTAGCATAGGTAAAGGAAATAATAAATTGTAATGCAAAAAATTATGTCGGTTCTAACTGAATGTCATTTTCAATTTTGTTGTTCTTTTAATTAAGATGCTGTAGCACAGATGGAAAACTATAAAATAAAAATATATTTTTTTTTTGTTGGTTTCTATTTTAATGTTGAAAAAAGTGATAACAAGAAAATTAGGACAAAATGAAAGAACAAAAAAAAAAGAAAATATAATTACAAAACTGAAACACAACTGTTTTTGAGTGCAAAGACTTTGGCTTTTGTGTTCAGTTTTTTAGGTGTAAAATCAGAATAATACAAATTTAGGTGATTGTGCTGGGAATAGTATTCACAACAATTTAAATGGAATACCAAATTTTATAAGAAAATTTATAGGTTGGAAATTTTATTTTAACTTTTATGTGCTAATTGAATGTGAATGTTCATTAGGAAAGCTTGAGGTGAAAAAAACAAAAACAAAAAAATTATATAGTCTATACATTTTGCCGACAAGTTTTATTTAGAAAATAACAAATAAAAATTTGATTACGTAAAGTTATAATTGCGACTACAGTGGAAAATTATTAAATTTTTATCCTTTTTTACTTTAGTTTAGTGAAAATCTGCTTTTATTTTATATAAATTAATTAAGGAAAAATAGATATTTCTTGGTTCATATTTTTAAGCTAATTTCGTTCACATTACAATATTTGAAAAATTTTCGAAAATTTCCTTATCCCAAAAATGTGATATGCAAAATTTTACTATAAAATCCTTAAAATTCGCGACGAAATGAATTGTACTACTACCACACGCACAAAAAAAAAGGATATTTTATTTGACATCTGCCGACCCTTTAAAGAATCTAAGAACCAAAAAAATAAAAAAAAAAGGAAAAATTAAATTATCCTTTCATATTATTTAAATAATCCTTTACTATGGTAACAAAACACAAAGTGAAATAGATTTATTTTAATAAACCACGCGATAACACCTTTTCGTAATTCTTCCGTTGCTTACCTTGAAAGGAAATAAAACTATTTAAGGATTTTGTATATTAAGTTTTTTTTCTTCCTACTTGAAAACTGTATTAAAAAAAATTTTCCACAAAGACTGATAATAATAAAAAGGATCTTAACCTATGAAAGGTCTTTTTTTTGTATAGAAATTTTATAGACATTTTTTATTTTAAATAAGAAAAAAAACTTATATGGTTTTTTTTTTAGAAAATATAAAATTTTCTTGTATGTAAATGCGAAAAAAAAAATTATATTAATTTTTTATTTAAATTATACGTAAAACTTAAAGATAAACACACAACACAGATAATAAATTACATTTTTATAGATAAATAACTAAAAAAGTTTGTAGAAAATTCGATTTTTTAATGCGGTTTTGAGAATTTAATTTAAAGTCGACTGTAGTTTACAAAATTAAATAATCAAATAGTGGTCTTTATATTACTTCCCGATATGTCACAGCTATTCTTATATTAAATAATTATTAATTGAAATTTCACATAATTATCTGATAGAACAGATGTCTTTAATTAATTTCGAATTAAAAATTTAAAATCTCTTCTGACATCTAAGAATTTGCATATTTTTTTTGACAATTCGGGGCATAAATAAAAGAAATTAATATAGAAGGTAAATTTTTACCAGTTTATTCCCTTAGGACGCATCCTATCAGTTAACTATTTATAATACTATTGCATGTTTCGTTTATTCTCACTAACTGTTTTAAAAAATTTCCATAAAACTGTTGCTTAGATTATAGGTATTTAAAACTCAAACTGATTGCTAAACATTAAAAGCAAAATATTCACCAACTAGCCCTACATATACACCAGCTTCACATATTTATTCACCGACAAGTCCTTTATATTCACCGTCAGCGTCACAAGGATATAGTCCGACTAGCCCAGCTTATTCACCTATTAGTCCATCATTTGACGAACCTGAAGAATGACATCAACAGGATTCCAAATAAACTATTTTATAATTATCTATTTTTTTTCTTTTTTTTAAGGATATTAGTAATCAGACTGTTCGTCTCAAAACACCTGCAACAAAATTACGCAAATCATTACAGCAAACATCAGAGGAAAGAATCACCTACTTTTCGTAATAATTTCCTATTGATTGACAACATTTTAAATATTTACTTTAATAGGAAATTATTAAGGATAGTAGAGGTGATTATAGAGAATTCATCTCTCTAATTGGTCAATATTTCTTTTTTCTAACTTTCTAATTAATAACTAACCAATATCTAGCAATATACAAGTTGTGGGAGCTTCCACAACATACTTTATCGCTCAAATGCTTTCATTACTGGAGCTTGTACGCAAAAAAAAAAAACAATCTACGCAATAAGTTACGTACTGATATTTAAATTATAGTCATTATATCCATGTAACATGTCAGCGTGTTCCTCGTAATCGTAAACTGTAAAATATACTAATGTTTCATTGTAAAGTAAAATTGTTCATAAAACTTATGATATAATAATGTTCCAAAGTTAAAAACTCTTGAGCAAACTACTGTATAGTTTGTTTTATTTTAAAAAATATATTTAATAGCTCAGTACCTCATTTTCTTTAACGTACTAATTTAAAATTTCATATAAAATGGTATGTGCTCGTTTCCTTGATAATAATTCTCCATAATAATAAAAATTTAAAAATAAAAAAAAAAATTTTGATGTATAAAAGTATATATTGTAAAATGGGTTAAATAAAGATAAAGGATTTATACGTATACCTTTTAATATACCAACGCTAGAACAAAAGAATATATATATATATACATATAAACTTATATACCTATAACACTGTAATACATTTCTGTCTATGAAAATTTGATTAAAATTCATAACGCATTAGGATAATAAATCATATTATTTTACAACATAAAAAAAAAACATAAAAAAAACATAAAAAAAGAAGAAAAAAATAGAAAAAATTTCCATATTAGATTATAATGTTAAATCAGCTGTGGATGAACATGGAAACATGTGGATGAACCAACTTTTCTATCTTTCTCTAACACATTTTATCTTCAAATCGAAATTGACATATTTTTTTTTTTAATTTTATTTTTCAAAAACTTTTCGGATAATTTATATATACGACGACCAATGCCTTACTGATAAAAATGCGGTGATTTTGAAATTACAATTGAATTTTTTTTTTCTAAATACAAACATAGAACTACCAGAAAAAGGACATTAATAAAAATCGAAAAATATCAAAGACTAAAAATAATTTCTGTCTGATTGATTGATTGCGATCGAAATAACCAAGTTTCTTTCCTTTTTTTGGGGGAAAAAAACTAAATTTTTAAAATATAATTTAGAATAAAAAAAAAAGGATATATAAACGGATAAAATTTATATAAACTTTTTCGTAAATTTTGTCATCTTGAATAAACACCAAACAAGAAACTTCATTTATTTAAACCAAAAATTTCATTAATATATAAATATTTTATTTGTTGGTATATGTAGACAAAGCTGATTTATTCATAAAAATATATGACATTATGACAAATGATTGAATATTTGCTGGGGACTTCGTTTTAACTGTCACAAAAAATATGGTTTCTTCATTTCAGTTTCAAGTATTTATGTATTTTTTTTTTTTTTTTTAGATTGCGGGAGAATTTAATGTTTGCATTTTTTAAAAAAAATATTAAAAATAAATGAATTATCCCTGGAACTGGAAAATAATTTTCTTGAATTGGAAAATAATTTTCTTAGATAATCTTGAGGACTTAACATGCTTTCTTGAAATATATTTCAACTGATCAAACTAATAAAAAGATAATCGTTTTTTAAATTTTCTTCATTATTCAATTTTTTGTGTGTATAGATTAAATTTGAATCCGATTGCGATGATTAATTGATTTGTAATAATCTAAAAATAAAAAAACCATTTCGTAATCAAAATTTGCAATTTGTGGGTTAATATATTTTTGAAGGCACCTGGGCTATATAAGTACTGTGTGATTTCCAGTAATAAATTATATAGACAATTAATTTCAAATCGGAAAGTATTAATTAATTTGAAGGCAAATGTGTTCCTGGGGTAAATTTCTACACAATATATCAATATAAATATATCAAAGTGATTAGATCCAGGAACTGAAATCGAGACGAAATAATATTATTCATGAAACTTAACTTATATCAATTAGGCGATTGAAATCTGATAGAAATAATAACGATTAATACTTTTCACCATAATCGATACGTTTTTTAGGGTAATCTTAATGATTATGTAAAAAATACTCTACATATTAAAGCTCGGAAAAACACTCTACATAATTAAAGTAAGTCAGAACATTTTATAAACAATAAAAAGATATAAACACTAACAGAAAATGAAAAATAAAAATAAAAAATAAAATATCTTAACCCTTATGTTTGACTTCTTGCACTTTCTCCAAATGCTGAGAAAATTTTTACTATCCGCAGTGGATTAAGCTCTGAATTAGATACAACTGCTTAGTACAAACAGTTAGAAAATAAATAAAATCCATAACATTTCGTTTAAAAAATGGAATTAAAAAATAATTATTAATACATATTTAAATTAAACAGGAATTAGAAGGTTGCTTCAGGGTTCACATTCTGAGAAGAACGCTACTGCCTCTCTCCGCCGTCACCTGATAATTCAAGTAGTTCTCATGTCTAACAGAATCTGCGATTATCATCAAGTCAAAAAAAAAAAAAGATAAAGTTATAGGAACTATTAAAATATTAGTTCCATAGTCTTGAATTAAATATTAATATAATATAAAATAACGATAGCGTTGTTGCATCGGGTTTCGCAATTCTGAAAAGAACGCTATTATTTTCCTCCGCTGTCACCAATTAATTCCAACAAGAGAATTAAAAAATAAAAATAAATAATATATAATCCCATTTACAATCATCAAACATAAAAAATTGCAAGTTAAATAGTTAAAAATTAAGTAAACATGCAATAGCAGTCAGTAGAGAAGAACATTAAACATAAATTTAGGAGACACAAGTATTACTACAATTTAAGTGCACATTTAATCTTTGCTAACAACAATGTGAAATTTCGCCGAATTAATATTAACTGTGCGCTGCATTCTGTCCATCGGTACGATGGAATTGCAGCTGGAAAAGCAGACCTACCTAAGAGAACGTACGTTGATGTTAAAATTTATTCGTTCTAAGAGTAAAGGAGATTCAATGAATTCCGAAATAATTTGATGAATAAATACTATGTCAGCTACTTCACAACGCCTTTGCAGAGTTTGTAGACTAGAAAAACTGGTAACTGTCGAAAAGGCCATTTGCTAAAAACAAATATCTCACTTAAAGTTTCTTCACTAAAAACATATTTGTGGTTCGGGATCCACATAAAACTAGTAAGTCTAAATTTTACGAGAAACTCATAAGCTGCACCGCAAAAGCAGGATTAAAACAAACTAAATTTTTCTTGATCTTTAAGTGGAATTTTAATCAGAAATTTCTCTTTTGAAAAATGAATTAAAGTCTGCTCAGAAACTTGACCCTGAAAGTAATACAAACGAATATAAAATAAAATTCAGTGATAAATACTTTTTTTGTTTTTTTTTCTTTATTAGATATTATTTAACAAATATTTAAGATATTTTTAATAAATCATTGTAGATTCTCTAATAATTCCTACCCACCTATTAACACCTGAATTTAATTTTCCTACACAAATTATGATTTTTCCATTAAATTACACTTAAATAAAAAATATGCCAAAAAAATTTTCGAATTTTCATTTTTATTAAAAATAATCTTACCAGAAATCTGTCATGTTTTTTTTTTTTCTATAAAAATTGTCATTGTCAGCATTTATTCATAAAGCTTTAATCACACATTCACATAATTTTCATTTAATTTATTTTCTCTATCCAAAATATAAATTTATCGTATGTCCTGAAGAACTTCAATGTTTCTTAAAAATATACTACATTTATCTATATATAGCTAAACATAGATGAATATAAAAACTAATCTGACAGCTTAAATAAAAAAAAAAAGTGCAAAAAAAAAGAGGATCATAAACTACTTCCTTTTTATATTACATGAATCTCCATTAAAGGAAATATTATTATTATTATAAAGCGCATTTCTTTCCTTTTTTTTTTATTCTGCTGTTTGTTGGCTCCTTATCGTAATTTTATTGAGATAATTTTATATCGTGACATCTTGAAAAGCAGTTGGTAAAGTGTTATATGAGCGGAAAAAACATATTAATAGGAAAAAAAACATAAAGAATGAAAAAATATGACCGTGTATATGGATTTTATTAGTTCTAATCCTGATGATAGAGAAGATAGAGAAAAAAAAAAACCAACGAAAAAAAACTGCTGATATGAAAATTACGAAATATAGTAAGATTTTTTTTTGGATTTATAATGAGATCGGTGCTTTGAATGTACATTTTTTCTTTGTTTTTGAAAGTTAATATGACGGAAATAAGAATTTAAGTAATATTCTTTGGTAATTCAAGAACAAAATTTATGAAATTTGCCAAATCACGAAATAATATTTTTCGGTAAACAGTTTGTGTTTATCTCATAAAGGATTAGTATTTTAGCTGTCATACAATAATAGCAAATTTGACAATAAACCTCTATTTAAATATTATTTGATATTTTCCGGGAAGTAAATCTTATTTAAGTCTTTATTCTTAAGGTTATTTGTTAGTGCAATACAGCTTTAATTTGACTAAGAAATAGCCTTAAAATTCTTTAGGATACTACGATGTAGTATTTGTTAAACTCTATCCGAAGATCTTTTCCAATCAGTCGCTGAGTATGATTAAATCTAGCCTACTTTATGTATAAACATAATTATAAATTAAATTTATACATGATTTGGAGAAAATTATTAAACCTAGACTGAAGAATACAGCAAAATTAACAAATACTTAATTTTTAATAATTTTTATTAAAATAATACAATACATTCCGAATCAGTGCTATCAAATTCACTAAATTCTAATTCATTATCCCATGTTATTAGTAAATTTTCTGTCAAACCATGTCAAACACATAAAATTTCTATCCTAATTACATGAAAGGCAAAATTACTTTACTTAATTCTTCAGTTGGTAATTTTTCTACAACTTTCAATTCAATGCATCATCTCGCATTGGTACTTTACCTTTCATATAATTTCGACAAAATGGCAATTTTTGTGGTGTATGCAATTTATTTAATTCAGTACCCTTGGCGTTTTCATTAAAGTTAGATCTAATGGCACCTATGTAAAGTTTTACAAAAACTTTGAAGTCTTTGCTTCAATTTACAGTTCAAAGCAGTTAGATGAAGAAAGTTATTTTTATTTAGCCAATTACGAAAGTTATTTTTATTTAGTCTATCATGTGGACTAATATAATCTAAATTTACTAAAATTTCCAAATTACAATCTTTAACAAATAATTTTATTATTTTAGAAAAAAAAACACATTAAAATTTGCTATTGTACATAAAATTATGTTAATTTTAACAATTCATGGTATAGTGTGGTTTATATTTTATTATAAAATTCATTATATAGTTAAGTTTAAAGTTTTTAATTCTAATTATGTTTATGTCATTTTTAGGGTAAAAATAAGTCGTAAGGAATTTCACTTGTCATGTATCAATTAAGATTACTAATAAATGTACACATTAATACCAAAAAAAACGAACACAAGCGGCTTATTAAAACTATAATATCCTCATACCAAAACTTTTACATTGTTTAAGCAGTATTTTCTCTTATATACCAATTCATTTCAAAAATTCCACCCCACTATACTTAAAAACCCACCTTTATTACCCGCAATATAAAATTAAATATACAACATTAACAATATTATATAAATATATAACATAACAAAAAAAAATTATTTAGAAAAGGATCATGTTTCTAGTAAGTAAAAAGCTTTTCAAATACTCTTGCACTCTAGGAATTAAAATTATATTGTCATCATAATATCTAAACTATAATTAGGTTTTATGTTGATTGATGTGATGGTTAAGGATTTTCATAAACAAAATAACTAAATTTTCGATTGATATTCTTCTTGTTATTTTATTATTTATATTTTGTTAAACTAAATATTTGTTAAAATTACAATTTATAATATCAATAGTAAATATGTATTTTTGATTATGTTGCTATCTTCTTATATAAATTAAAAAATAATATATGAAATAATTTTCAATTTATATTACATATTATTATTTTAATAAATTTTCTGTAAAATATTTTAGTTTAATGTAAAATGTCTTTTTTTTTTATAAGATTTTCAACAGCTAGACATATAAATAATTATTTTCATTCCTGTGGTTTATATCAAGGACTTAAAATAAATATATTAGATAGCAATATTAAAATATATATACAAGATAATATAGCTTGAAAAATATAATATTCATATAGAAATAGTTAGTGCAAAAACATAAATAGAGTTTTTGGTTTTAATTAATTTGTTCCGGTTGACCAATTGAAATGGAATTGGATAAGAAAAAAAAAAATGTAATTAGAAGAAACTGACCAATAATTTCCTGATTTTATTTCAAAAATTAAAGAGACGTTTTAATGTGGTTTTTCCTGCTCTATACTTGTACAAAGTTATGTCGGGATTATCAATTATATAAAAGTATAGATTTACAATTACATAAAAAAATTTACTTAAGTTATGTTATTTTAATTTACATTAAGTTCAATAAACAAACAGACATTATAACTAAAACTGACTTACAATAAAATTTTTATAGCAAATAATAGGAAATTTAACTGAATAAATACGATTATAGGTAAAATTATTCTAATTATTTTCTGTATATATATGTACATAAATTATAAAGATAAAGATCAAAGTATTTACCAAAAGGATTAGTTAAAATTATACTATAATAGAAAAGTTTTGAAATTTTGTAAACTTTACGCTTAAAATCATCGCACCTGGGAAAGGGTTAATTCTTTTTTTTTTTACTATGAAATTGTTAAATTACTTTTGTATTTGTAATTAAAAGGATATACTGAAAATATATTTATATATTTTGTTATTTTATTAATTTTCTAATAATTAAGTAAAATAACAAAAAAAAAAAAAATTACGATTTATTGAGATTAATTAATTATTTTATACAAAATTAACTCAAAGAATTTTAAATATACGTCGTTATATAGAAAAAACGTACAGAAATAAATGTAAATAAAAAAAAATATTTATATACAAACTTTGTGTAATTAGTATTTTACAAGATTGAAGGATTTATTTAAATAATTTAAATAAAACTTTTAGAAAAATGAAAACTTCTGTTTTATAGTATTGTCATACTATTCATTTTTATGCTGTGTAAAATATATTAAAGATGAAAAAGTTTTTTTATTTTATAAAAAAAAAAGATCATATGTTCAATTTACATAAACTCTTGTTAAATGTAAATTGGATTTGATTTGAGTACATATTAAACATTGTACAAGGATATAAGTATTTATATATAAAAGTTTATTTTTTGACAGTGCAAAAAGTATTATAAGTGCACTACTAACAAGAAAAAAAAAATTTAAATTTAAAAGATGTTATCTTAATGTAAATTGTATATGTGTTTTGTAAATTTCAGTTTTGTATAATTTGTAGTCACAAAAAAGTGCAAATTTTTACACAAATTTATGTATGTATTCAAAAATCTTGTGGAAAATATTATTTTGAATTAAAAAAAAAATTTTAATTAGATGTCCTTATTGTTTTAATTTTATATTTTAGGTCTGAATATATTTATAAATATCTTTAAATTTTATTAAATTTTCTAAACTATTATACTAGTTTCCCATTTAAAACTAACAAAATAATAAATAAAATGAAAATCTAAAAATTTTCCAATTACCAGAAAATCCAAACAATTTGAATATCTATAAAATTTTAAGTAGAATATTAGAACTAGTATCAACAACAGATTGTATTGAATGGAATAATTTTAAAGCACCAATACGGATATGAGAAATAAATTTTATGTACATAACTCTTAATCTACTTCAAGGATCAGATAAATTTCTAGTCAAGATGTTCCAAAAATTTAACAATTTGAAAAAAAAAAAAAAACAGAAACAAGAAAAACATTTAAAATATCCTTGCTTGTGTTTATAAAAATTCATTGAAATTTTAAAACGAAAATTCTAAATTCTAAAATGTAACAATAAATTTTTGGACAAAACTTCTTACTTGTATATACTATTTCCGTATCTTAACAAGAAATAACATGGATTTGAATTTTAAATATATTATGTAAAATATGCACAATAATAAAAATAAAAATAGAAATAGCGGACAGGAATAAAAATTGATTTTTTACCAAAATGAAAACATTTGGATGCAATCCATAGTTGAATTTATGTCTCTGAAATGGGAGATAACATTTTTTTTTGTGTAGTGACAATTTTACAAGAATTTTCCACCATATAACAATCAACAAAACAAAATGAATTGAAAATCGTAGTAGTAATAATTCTTCTTATTTTCGTAATTTTGCAAATGTCTTACATGTAGAAGAAACAAGATTGCTTGAGAATGTGTGATGAAACTTTACTGTTTTCGAAAAGATTCATTTTTAAATTTTATATAAAGTCGAGTATAAAAAATTCTCAAAATTATTTTTCTTTTGAATTTTTTCTGGCTGTTTATCTTTTTTTTTTTGAACATTTTCTTCGCATGTTTGCCAATCTGACACATACAAATAGAAAATTGCGATTCATGTCTGTCTTTCTTGAACGTATATGCATAAAAAAAAAGCAGAAATTTCTAATATAAATTCAAAAGGTAGTAAGTTTCCTTTCTTTTATCCTTATTTAAGTTGAGAAAATCTTATATCGAAGTTTTTTTAGTACAATTTTTTTTAAAATAATTCTGTCAGATGCAAAACATTTATTTTCAAATTTTTACGTTAAAAGAATTACTCGTTAAAAGAATTATTTTTTTGTTTTTATGTTCTCCTTTTTTTACCATTTCACAAGAAATAAAAAATAAAAATATAAATAAAATAAAATAAATAAAAATAAAGAAAAATTATTTGTTGTTTTTCGACGTTCTTGCGTCAAGTGGCATTGAAGTTGAAAATGAACGAAGAAAATAAATTTTGTAGAAAAGTTTTAATTGAGATAAATTATTTAGAGAATAAGCTAATTAAAGTTTATATAAAGCTTATTTTTTAATTTATTTTATTTTATTTTATTTTATTTTATTTTGGGGAAAGTGGAAAGTGGATGCTTCGAAAGAAATAATTTTCTTTTAAATGCGATGAGAATTCAGGGAAATTATTTTACAAAAGTAATATTTATGTATAAAGATTCTTATCTATTAAACATTATTTTAAAAATAAAGTAAATTTATTTAAGGATTTAATTTTATTAAAATTTCTTAAAATTAATTTTCTTAATTATTTTTAATGTGTTTTAGCAATAATTGAGTAAAATTAAATTAAACTTTTTTAAAAAAAATATATGTACATATTTGGGGAAAAATCAGATATTATGGAATTGATTTATTAAATATTTTCCTTACCAATTTAAAATACGTACATTCATATAGTCTAGTCTAGAGTAATAGTTTGAAAATTATATAGAAATAGTATGAAAGCATAAATATAATTATTGGTTTTAATTAATTTGTTTCGGTTCGGTTGACCAATTAAAATGAAATTGGGAAGAAAATGTTATTTCATGAAATTGCCAATAACTTACTTATTTTATTTCAAAGTAAAGGGTCTCTTTAATGTTGTTTTTTCAGGTCTGTACTTGTACAAAGTTATATCGGGATTTTCATTTATAAGAATATATAGATTTGCTTGATAACTAAACTAAAAATCTACTTTAGTTATCTAATTTGAATTTTACTACAATTTAGATAAATTTCAATAAACAAACAGACAAAAACTGACAAACAACAATATTTGTAAACCAAATAAAAGCAAGTTCAGCGGAATAAATACGATTATAGGTAAAATTATTCTAGTTATTTTGTGGGTATAACATAAATAATTTATAAATCCTTTTACGATGATCTTATCTTTCGACCGAATTTAAGGACATTCTTTAATTCCTAAAATATCCTATAATACGAAAAACGATTGAGAAATATATTGAAATTTAACCAAAATTAATTTCAATGATTCCAGTTTTAGTAGCGAGCTTCAAATAAACTGCCTTTTCGAATAAGACACTTGAAGAAGATAAGTTAAATAAAAATATTATTTTCAACTCCTTTTTTTTTCTATATATATTCACAGATTGAAATTAAATTTCTTTATACTTTTACAGTCCCCTTTGTTAGCCAATAGCTTACGGATGTCCTAACCGAAATAAGTAGACCACCACTAACCATGAATGGAAAAAATTACCAATTTAATTATTGTCTTGTCTTGCCAGAATAAAATAAAATTTATTTCATGTGCTGTGGTATTTACTATTAATATAGTTTACACGAAAATTCTAAAATAAATTAGTCCATTCCTTTCTAACTATTATTTTAGCAATAAAATTTATTTGCACTTAAATAAAATTTCCAACAATCAAACTAAAATTTATATAATCTTTAGTTGCCAGAAATTTTGCACTAAATTCATTCAAAATAAATGTATTTTAAATTATAAATAATGAAAATTGCAAAAAACTTAAATATAATATGAAATGTTTGAAAACTTTATAAAAGACAAATTTATTTTTGGAATAAAACTCTACACACAAAAATATACCAAAAAAAAAATTAAATTTATGTCCTGCAGATTATTAATTCAAAATTGTCTACACTATCCTTTCATAATATTGTTTTATTTTTATATATATATATATGTATGTACAATATACGAGTATAATTTATCCTTAAAATATAAATGCTTTGAATTTGAAAATTTCTCAGTTTTTAAATTTATTTTAATGGCGTAAAATTTCATAAATTTGAATAAATTTTCTGAAAATTATCAAAAAAAAAGAAAAAAATCTACATTACATTAATATGCGGATTTATTAGTGCTAGGAATAAATTTCGAAAAAGAAAAATTACTATTTTAATGATTTGAAATGTGACTGGGTATTGTTATATACAGGATTATTACCCTCAACGGTCATTGTCCTTAAAAAGAATAAAGATTTTAAAAGCTGGTGAAATGTAAAAATTGAATTAGCATTTTCATTTTAAAATTGATTTTATAATTATTTAAAATAATAAAAACGTCAAGGATTAAAGAATTAAAGTATTTTTTTTTTTTATATATACGCCGAATTATTATCATATTTTGAATAATTTTTAGAATCTATTACGACGATTTATTGAAAACTTGAAGATTTTAGTTATATATAAGATTAACAAAGGCATAAAACTAGCCAATTACCGTAAGGAAAAACAGAATTATTCAAAATTAAAAGTAAATAAACATACTTAAAGGCATAATTTTTATTTTCACCAAAACTCGCTTGGAAATATTTGTGGTTTTATGTGAAATATTTTATATACATATAAGTTATTTATGTGCAAATTTTTAGTACACGCTAATTTGTTACAGTTTTATAATTACAGAAATATATGCAACAAACTTTAAACCAGTTTCCAACACCTAATAATTGATTATTAAAAAAGACAAAAAATTACAGTCTAAAATTGATTCAATCACAGCCTTAAAAAATAATATAGACTGTTTAGCAGAATATTCTTCAAAGCTTGTACTTTTACATATAAAAAATAGAAAACTGACGTTCAGATGAATAAGTATAAAAAATGTGTAAATTGAAATATAATCGTATTTTATAAAAAGAATATTAGTACAACATAAATTTAATTATCACAAATTCCAATATTATCAGATGAATATTATTTTGAAAGGAACCGAATACATACTACCTGCAGGCATTAATAGAGATAGACAAGAAGGAAAACTAAAAACTCTTTCCCAAAAAATATTATCGATGAAGCTATTTACTCAAAAATAAAATTCGATCTACCAAGTATAAGTAGTGACATAAATATCAAAAATTGAATGTAAAAAATCAATTTTTTGGTAGACAGTAAACTAATAAAATAAAAATTAAATTAGTATTAATGTAATTAGTTTTTTTAATAGCTAAAGGAATATAGTATATAGTGACAGATATATTAAATAATAACTTACACAGTAATCACTATTGATCATCATGCGAAAATATTATTTATTTCATTTTTCGAAGTACGATAGCCACAAGAGTCCTTTAAAAATTTACATATTTTTTACCTTGTAAAATAAAACAAATCTCATAATTTTTTAGAAAACAATAAATCATATCATGTTCAAATAAATAATTTATATTAACTATTTAAACCATGCCATACGAAAAAAAATGTTTCTTTAAATAAATGAGAAAATTTTATTAAAATTTTTTATGAAAGTTATGTAAAAGTTTTTCAAACTTTTTTTAAAAACTTTTATTAAAATTGAAACTTACAATGATGAAAGTTAATTCCTAGAATTTTTAGGACTTTCGTGGATGCTTTAATTTTAATTATTTTGTCCAAAGTGTTTCATACGATACGGACAAACGAAGATTAATTTTATTCACTTTGTTGTAAAAGTTGTTAAATGGTATCTTTAAGAGGATTCAAAATATTTTAAAACTTGAAATTTTCTATAGATTTTTGGTATGAAATAAGTTTATATATATTCCTGTATGTCCAAGGTTCAAAAATAGCTTTTAATTATATAAAAAGTCAGAGGACTTTATTATTTAATTATAATTATAAATATTTAAAATTACGTATTCAATTTCATTAACATTCAGCGTGGTCGACTGGTGAGGGTTTATTATTGTTAGTAATGTCATATTACGATTGCGAAAATTTACAACCCATAAGCCAAAGAATTTTAAAAACTTGAAAATTTTCATTTTATACGTTTTTTAATTCAAATTCTCTTGAGTATGCATTTTACATTAACAGAAAATATTTGTTTTTTTTCATATTTATATTCACTTTTCCATAAATTTTACAAGAATTTCCCCCTTTTTTTTTGTTTTTGGTCGTCCTATGACCGGAACTATTATGCAATAACTAAAAACTTTTATTTTAAATTTTCAAATTAATAGTCTAGGTCTGCTCTGGGGGAAATAAAAAAAAAAAAAGAAAAAAGTTTTTCTATTATAATTCTTGAGCTAAGAGAATGAGTACGAGTGAAATTATTGGTAAACGCGACCACTATTACCATATCTCAGAAAATTATTTCTATAGTCAGGAATATACTTATATAGCTCAGGCCTATATAGGAGTTAATATGAATATTATATTCATTTTGCGGGTGATCCTTTTTTGGTTAAAATAATATCCTGAAAGTAGACTCATAAATGGTAACAAAAATGGGGTAAAAATGCATTAAAACTTTAAAGCAAAATGCAAAAAAAAAAAAAAAAACAATTATAAATCATAAAGTTTATGTCATACTAGCAAATAAACTATAAATTTTCATGCAAGTTTGTTGTAATGCGTTTCCATTTTGCATAATTAAAATAATATTTTTAGTGAGCGTATAAAAAAATATTATTTAGTGTAAAATAATAGAAAATAATTTCAGTTAAAATTTTTTCTATATCCGGTGAAAATAAATTAAAACAGCACGTGCAGAAAAAAATAAAATATTTTGAAAAATATGATTTATAAGTTAGCTGCGAATGGTTGAATATCTAAAAGATACCGACACCGTGATGGTACTTTTTAAACAATGCCACTGTAATTAATACTATGCTACTAAAACGGATGTACGATTAAATTAATCGCACAGACTTAAAAGTAATGAATGCCATTATAATTAACCTCATTAAAATCGAATAGAATCTAACTATCGGCAGACAGTGGACAATCAAAATAACATAATCAGACTATGAGATTGGATTTTTTTACGTGTGTTATTCATTACAAATTATCCTTTTTATAATCGTATGGAAGCCGTAAGCTTGCAAAGTCTTCTGTTCTAAAAAAAAGCCTACGGCTGCCATACGATTATAAAAAGGATCATTTTCTTTCACATTGTTAAATGGTGTCAGACATTTTTCCTGTGCTTAAAATTAAAACGAACAATACTTAAGTGAGTTGCTGAGCAAAGATCACCAACGGCTTAAATCCGAGGTAAGACCAGCGGTGACTTAGAAGTAGTGTACTCTGATGTATACGTAATTGATCCGATTCTAGTCCCTGATTAAAATATAATTTTATGATTCGGTCGGATAAATGTCAAGGATTAATTTGCTAATACCAATATCTCTCAAATAACAGCAATTAATTTACTGCAATTAAAAATTATAAAGAAACACTGTTCGAAATCCATTTAACAAACTCGGAATTGCTAAATTGCTAAGAAACTTCAACTGCAAATATATTTTCTACTGCCTAGTTGAGTGAGGAAGGAAAAAGAGAAATTTGTAAACTTTGGTGTCCATATCTCGACTAAAAACTAGCTTGTCACACACTTACAACAATACTATTTCAATTTATATTAATTATTAAATAATGCAATAATTATTATTTAAAGAAAAATTCTGAAATAATTTATAACTTGAATAAAAAATGATGATGACACTAACCTAACTAAAAATCATTTATTACTATTCCTTTATATTCAATGAATCTACGACCGGAACTATTATACAATCAGGATATTAGGATAATTGAGGATAATAAATGCCTTTTTATATAAATATAATTTCATAATATTATATAATTTTAAAATTAGTTTATAAAAATTTTAATAAAATCATTTTCATAACTATTTTCCTTTTTTTTTTACAAACTGTTAAGTTTTTTTTTTTGTGTTGATTTTATTATTTTACTTACTTTGGATACGAAGAAAAACAATTTTCCTAGTTTTTATGTAGTATTAAGTGTTACTTACTATAAATAGAAAGTGGTATATTCTGTGTTTGTTTTTCTTAAGGCTAAAGAGAAAAAATTCAGATTTGTGATTTTGTTTTTTTTTTTTCTTGTTATGCAAAAGAAAACTATATGACTGTACGATTAGGAAAATTTTTTTATATACATAATTTTTCCCAGACAAAGATTATAAGTAGTATAGAATAATATTTGAAATAGGAATGAAGGGGGTTGCAAGGCAGAAAATCGGGTTAATGTATTCTATAAATGCAGACATTGAATGGAGTAAGGGTAAATATACAGTTTTTTTTTTTCATGTTATTTTTGTCACATACAGAATCATTTAAAAAGCTTTTCATTGTATCGCATATATTACTGGGCGAGAATTTATCTTTAAGAATTTATATAAAATATTTTTTTTTTGTTTTTTTCGTTCTGTGTCTGTTAAGAAGGATAATTCCACTATTGTTCTACGAAACGAGTTTCTCTGATTTATATTAAGCACACAACAACAACAAAAAATGAATTTTATTCATATATTTTCTTGTTTTTCTTGCTTTTGTGAAAATGATAAAGCGTACACAGTAAATTGGGATTAAGAGATGAGATATGCTTTCTAAAAAAATTTTTTTGGAACAAAAAAATATACAACTTTTTAAGAGGAGATATTATCCTTTATAGTGAAAATTGTTTTAAGTAATTCCTTTTTTTTTTTTTGTGTTTTTATTATAAAAGCTTATTTTTTAAATTCTCGCCCAGTAATAATTTGATAAAAGCAATTCATTTCTAAGGATACCGAATTTAAAATATGTACTACACAAAGCATTTACTTAAATTGATAATTCTCTGAGATGTTTGTTTGTTCGTTAAATTTCGGTTTAAAAACGGTGACATTTCAGTCCAAATTTAGAGTAAACCGATAAGCTTTCCATTAAATTAATCATATTAATATATTTCCATTAAAATTGAATGTATTTATCATCACAACATATCAAAATATTAAAAAAAAAAAGTTTAATAAAACCAAATTAATTTTGGTTTGAACTATTAAAATAGTCATTTTTCTAACTTTGGATTAAATATTTTATCCTTTAAAATGCTCATCTATTTAAAAGGGGTTTTAAAAATTTAAATACGCTGTTCGTGAAATTTAATGTATACTCATCACAAGAGTTGCTTAAAAAGAGCTGTTAAACTAAAAGAAGATTTTTCTAGTTTTAAATATTTAAAAGAAGTTTTAGTGCAATTTATGAAAAAAAAAGAAGATTCAGATTATTGAAGTTTTCATAATTTTTCAGAAATAAAATACTTTCTGAAGCTAATTTAAATTAAAACATTTTTTTTTGAAATATTATTAAATAAATACTAATAATAATGTAGCTTAACTAAAACCATGAAATCAATGATTTAGGTTCAAATGAATTAGCGGTAGAAGTTATTTTATAAAGACCATGTTAATTAGTATAGATGTCAATTAGTATAAGACCGTACAAGATTAGTAAAGCCAGAATATAACTAAATGTTAATTAGTATAAATGTTAATTAGTATAAGACCGGCGGTGGCTGTGGTACTGGGTTCAATTCCCGTCCGAGATGTTAGTCTAAGTTTACTCAGCTTTAAATGAGTACCAGTATTAAAATTAAAATAAAATGTAATTTAAGACTGGGAAAAATGCTAACGATCGAGGCCATTTGCTAACAACAAAAGTCTCACTAATAAAGAACCATTACCTTAAAACTTTCTTCAATATAAAGAAATTCATGGTTCGGAATCCATATAAAATTAGTAGGTCCGAATTGCAATAAAATGTTTAGGAACCCTTAATGGGAGGCCAGACCCGATTTCGGCTGTTCCGCCATTGAAGAAGAGAATTACAATTTAAGATTCTGCTGATAAAGGACATCTAAAATATATTGCATTTGCAATGTTTAACTTCCTATTGTAAAGATGCACCAAAACCGATGTAAAATGACTTATTTGAAAGGTAATGAAGATCAGAATAAAATAAAATGATGTGCAACTTTAACTTTAAAAAAAATGTTTTACTGCTGCACAATCAAATATTTAATCATTTTATTTTTATGCGGTTTTCACAAGTACTTAGTAAAACCTTTTTACGTTTAATTTTACTCATATAATCTAAATGTGTTTTTTAATAGTTTCGTACAGTAAAATCTTGTATGAGCTATAGGTTTTTTTTGCTTGCGAACAAAAAAGACCCCTAGCTCATACATCAGAGTAGTTCTGCTGCATAACAGTTTTTTTCAAGATATATTACAATATTTTTTTCAAGTTTATTGCAATATTTTACTGTACGAATCGACAACTATTAAAAAATATATATTTTAGAAAACAAAATATGGAAAAAAAAATGATCTTCTTTAGTCTTCATCATATTTGAATAACGAAACAGACTAAAAATACACACTATACTATATTCCAATTCTCTTCCAAGTTATTGCATGTTTATTTTAATGTTTAAGGACATTTTTGTCCGACCCAATTTTAATTTTTTTTTTTTCAAGAAAATATTATATAAAAAACAGAACAGAAAAAGCACACATTTATATTCTTTTATAAATCGTTTACTATTTAAATTTCAAGCATCTTAGCACACAATCCCATCTATTCCGTCTCTTAACGCACATGACCCCCATTTGTCTTCTAAAAGCAAAAAAAAAAAAAATGAAAGACCCCAAAGAGTCAGGGTACAGCGGATTGAAAGGAAAAATAACCAAAGAGAACATGAAACAAATTACAATTTTTTTTTTGTCTACTTTTATTTTTTTTTATGTTTGTTAATACTCAAGGGGCTCAAATGAGAGTTTCTTCTTCTTATTATTATTTTTAAAAAAAAAAATTTATATATATAAAATTTCCTTAGGGTCCAATTATAAAGTTAAAACTATTTATTTTTCTTACATAAAAAAAAATAAATAAATTATAAATAATTTTTTATGAAAAGTAATTTTATGTTATGAAATTTATACCGTTATACAATGTGACAAAAAAAAAAATAGCATCAAACATAGTAGAAAAGGCTCGAAGCAATGTAGACAATATACAGTAAAGTTGACCTATAAAGCCAGAATAGAAGAAAAAAAATTTAGTAGTATATATGTTCTTATTATAATATCCTAGACTTTTAGACGATTTAAATCAGTAATAAAAGATTAGGGAAAATAAGGACAGGCAATTTTATTTGAAAAAAATAAATAAACATTGGATTAAATTTTAAAAATGATATTATAGTAGTTTTCACCTTCGGCATATTTTCTTTTTTTCTTTTTCAACTATAAATTTTGTTTATTATATCTTTTACATTTACAGAGTTTTTATTATAAATTTGAATTTTTCTTTTCTAGCCATTTTACCTAGCTATTTCAATCGACTTTATAGTGGCACTTCATATAAAAAAAAAATTGCAGAAATATTAGGGGAAAAAAAAAACTTTATACTAAATGTTTATTATGATAACATTTAAGAAAACTGGTTAAAATTAGAATGTTACAAATTTTGGAAATAATTAAACGGGTAGGAAAGGTACAAGGTGAACCCTAAGTACAATTTTCACTAATTCAGTGACCTTTTTCAAAAAAATAGAGTTAAGACCAAGTAAATTTATAAGAACATGATACAAGTTCAAGTCTCTCATTGGTTCGGATGGTTTTGGAACCAATTAATTACCTGCATATGTAAGTATAATTTAATTTCTAAGCTCTACAATACTAAAACCGTAAATTATAAAGCTAGTCACCTGTTTGTATCAAAACTGTTTAAATTTCCGTTGCTTTATAGGATATTCATAAAAATACTGTTCTCCAATTCATATTCCGCACAATTAAATATAGATATTCAAATCATCGATTCATGGAACTACCCACGCTTTTGGTTAAGCACTTAATTGAAATACAAAAAAAAATATACACCGAAATTTACAACAAATCACGTTCTAGGTTTACTTTTAATTTTAATAAATTTATTTAATTTTCTTTTTGTTATTTTTTTTTACCCACCCTACTCAAAAAAGAAGACAATATGGCCATATGGGTTCACTTGTCAATTTTAAATTCTATAATTTGAACATTTTTGTTTGAACATTTTTTTTACTTATTTAAGTTAAATTTTCGAAACATTTGGAAGTTGGAAATAAAGGACAGTTCAGTTATTTGTGACATAACCATCATCGTTACATCCTTTTTTTTTTTTTTGTAAAATATAACCCTCACTATATTCAAAATTATACCAAGCCTTGACATTGCTTGTTTATTTAGAAAATTGTTTCTCCTTTTTTTTTCAAAAAGCTTTAAAAAAATATAGTACTTTTTTTTGTTGTTGTTTATGTTTATTTAAGTTATAAATTATTATTATTTTACTTGTTAAAAAAAAATGTGTATGTGTGTGTATACCTGATGAAGACAGAATCTAAAAAGAGGACACCAAGGCTTATTAACAACAAAAAAATAAAACAAAATAATAGCATAACAATTTTTTTTTATTATATTTTATAATTTTTATTTCTACTTTTTTTTATTTATTTATTTGTGAAGGAATAAAGGACCTTTTACTATTACATAAGAATTTAATTTTAATATTATCCACTTTACAATGAACAAAAGATTTTAAATTTTCTACTTTCAAGACTCTATGAATCCTTTTTTTTTTTTATTATTTTTAAGTACTTCTCGTGTCCTTTTTTTTTGTCTATATAAATCCATTTTTAGTATATTTTCTATTTAAATTTCATACATAAAAATTATAGGACTTAAACCATATTATAGATCCTTTTTTTCGTAAAAAAGTATATCCTTTTTAACATTTTCTTTGAATACAAACTGATATAAATATATATATAAAATTCATTTGGCCAGGATAATGGAGAAGATTTTTGGTTTTCTAATTTATGTTCTTTAAATTGAATTGATTTTTATTTTAAATTTTAGGTATTGGAAAGTGTTATAGGTCAGTGGTTTTTAATCCTTTTTACAATGCGGTGGCAACCGGTTTATTACATATTAGTTCTGTACTACCTAAATAAATATGAAACAAATACAAATTTAAGTTAGTTTCAAATAAAAAAAATACACCTGTTCAAAGGTAACTTAATATTTTCCAATACTGAAAAAGGATACACAGAATTTTGAAAAATTAGAAAATTTCTTTCTCTCAGTAGAACAGAAAATGGGCCAATTTCAAAGTATTTGATATATTTGTGGTCCGTGTACCACAGATTAACAATTGCTGCTAAATAAAAAAAGATTTAATAGGTTTTATTAAAATTCTTATGTATTTGTTTAAAAAGAAATTAAACTAAATTTATTTCGGAAAATTATATTTTACGTTTCTTATTTTTGTGATTACATACATACATATATTATGTATATTTGTATATTTGTTTTTTTTTTTTTGTCATGTGTTTATGCACAAATATTAAAATAGTTTAAAAGATAATTGTTAAATTTTTGAAAGAAACCCTTAAGGATTGACCTAACTTTATTTATTGTTTTGATATTATATTTCTTATAAATAGTTTTTGGTAAATATTTTTTTTGTTATTTTGTTGGGGTAATCAAGGATATTTATGGGATATTTAAAATAAATAACAAAAAAAAGTATGTTTTTTATGTATTAAATTAAATGTTTTGAACTTGTTTAACATTTGAAGATTAAAAAATATATTTCAGAAGTTTTTTTTTTATTATTATTTTGTGATTAAGGATTTTTATTAACAAGGATCTTAGAAGAATATAAAGTAGAAATTAAAAATTTATTAAAATCATTTAGTAAAAGGATTATATAGAATAAAAAAGGTTGAGAAATATTGGGTCTTTTTAATGCTTTCAGAAAAGTTCGTTTATAGGTCGATCTGGAAAACTTACCATATATATTAGAATATCGTGGGAGGTATATAAAATAAATTATATAGATCAGTTTCCTTCCTGACTAAATAAATTTTAGTACATCTTATTTAAGATATTTGGAATATTGTTTTCTTTTTTTCCAAAAAAGCGTTGAGCAATGCATAATTTTTAACATTTTCAATATGCTATTTCAACACGACCCATTTTAAGTTTTGAATTAGATGTCTATACATTCTTCTATCTTCGTAGATCTCATATAATTTGCCATATTTCTGGTTAAGCACTTTTATGAATTACAAAATTTTTCAACAAATTATGAAAATTATTCTCAATTTTTGTAGATCAAATTAGTTTGCTTTTTTGTTTTGCCCTTCCTTGTTTTGTCAAAATGGGCTTATCAATTCACTTGTCATTGTTTTAGTTAATATTTCATTTAAACTTTTACCAAACCAATTTAAATTTTTTTTACATTTTAGAAATGGAAATAAAAACCATTCAATCAAGAAAAATTCAGTCATTTCTGACATTACATCATTTTTGCGCTTAAATAAAAATAAATACTCTACAGATCTGTCTAACAAATTTAACGTTAAACTGTACAATTATACTACAAATTTATATTCGGAAGGTTTAAATCATCCAGATTTGTTTATATATTCAATAAAAAAAATACTAGAAAACCTGAATAATACAGTTCCTCATATTTTCAGATATTTCCTGTAATTCTATTTGAATACTCAAGTCAAATACGTTATTTAAAACCCATTTTTTTCGGGAATAATATTATATTTTCTTAAACATCCTTGACTATCACATCCACCTATTTCGTGTAGAATTCTAATGATTCCACCTACTAACCATATAAAAACAATTTCAAGAAAACTATTTATCGACATTAAACCATTAATTTTTATAACAAAATAATAGAAAATGAAACCAATTGCCTTCTTCACATCAATTGTATTAACTTTGAAAAAATCGAAACAAAAACTTTTCAAGTACGCACTTATTTTTTTCTATTATCATCTTTATACCAAAAACTACTTGAAAGTAAGAAAAGTGGAAAATTTTTCTTAAAAAGACTATTGTTTCAAAAAAATCATGGTTAATTTTTCATAAAATTTTTGTTTAAAAAGTGTTTGTTTTCATTAAACAAACATTATTTGAAGTATAATACATACTTAGTGGAAAAAATCTACAAGTTTAATTACAATTTTTTGTACAAAAATTGGATTAGCTATAAATTATTCAAATAAAGCAAAGATATCTAAAGACTTTTTTTTTTTTTTTTAAATATTAATTTTTTCCGAAAATCTGGGTCATCAGATCAAAGTTTTGATTTATATATTTATTTCAGAAATATACATCGACCTTCCAAAAACACACAAAAAAAAAAAAGGAATATTTCTAATTGATTTATGTTTGCAATACACCGTCAATATCCTTTTTATCCCTTGATTATATTATACTCTGATGCAGCATATATGCATTTATGAGGTAAAACATTTTACTTAAAAAAATGTAGATTAACTTTTTCATATGATAGAGTACAATAATTTCCACTGCAATGCGAATTTATATCGAAATATTATGATAGCCATCAGCATAAAATAAAAAAGAATTAATTTTTTTTTTTTTCAATAGATCAACATTTAATTAAGTTCGATATCTTTTTAATTGGATTTTATTTAGTAATGCAAATAAAAGAGAAATAGAGAGTTTTTTTTTTTTTTTTTAATAGAAATTAATTTTCTCAAGTTCATAAATGAAAATGAAGGTTAATGGAAAATGATGTAAAATAAATATTGGTCTTTGATAAATATTTGATTTAGGAGAAACTGGTATTAAAGGAATATTTTTTGGGGTATACTAAAATAATATTGATTGAAAATTAAAAGTTGTTTTTAATTAAAATTAAAATTAAATAAATTTTTTAGAAATATCCTTGGACAAATAATGTGGGGGATTGAAATGAAGTTAAATTGATTTAGAATCAATTTAACTTCATTTCAATTAAATAATATAATAATTTATCACAGAAAAATATAATTTTTCATTATCATATTATTTAATTATTTAAAAGAAAATATAATTTCTTATTGATAAAAAATGGACGTCTCTCATAATGTGAGCGCTTATACTAATATTTCAGTATTTCTTCAAAACTTACACGACCTAATGTTTACCAAAACCGTGGAATCACCAACATTCCCTTCAGACCTAGAGTTTCAATTTCGATTTTTTCCAATCCTTAGATGGTGTGTCATAATTTGCTAGATTTACGTTGGTTTTATACATTTCAATTTTCTATTCGTGTCTATAATCGCATTGAATATCATACTTAAGCATTTGTATAGGACCATTATCTAAGACCTAATATTTTCTTTGCCAATATTTCTTCTGGGAACTAAACGAAGTTCAGAGAATATGACCAGAAAAATAAGATATGAACCAATCTAAATTACAGTTAATGAAATTAGATTTTACAGATTATTTGTCATAATCATAACTAAGTACAGATTATTTGTCATAATCATAACTAAGGAAATTATTATTTAAGTAATCGACATTTAAAATATAAAATGAATAAATTTACACCTGGAACATCACCAAAAAATTTATTAAATTTCCAAAGTAAAACTATATTTTTTCTTGTCTTTATTTTCATGTCAACGCAAATTATTAAACACATAACTTTATCATTATACACAAAAAAAAATAAATAAACTGATTTTTTCCTTGCAGATCCTTTAGAAAATATATATAAATAATAAACAAACTAAAAGACTAAATAAGATTTACCATTTAAGTATATCTTTTTTCTAGGCTATTACTGTTTATTTACACTGTGATAATAATAATAATAACAATAATAATACTAAAGTAATATTTTTATATACATACAAAAAAAAAATTTTTATTTATTATTACCAACACAATCAAAACACACACAGCAAAATTTGTGTTAAAAAAAAAATACTTTGTAATTTAATCTCATTACCTTTTTTCCTTAAAGATTTCTTCTACCTTCTTAGCGTTTAAAAAAAAAATAAAATTTGTATTCCTTTTCATTTTGGTTGGTATACGAAATATTTCGTCTGTTTATATGTGTGTGTGTGTGTGTGTTTTAGTTTATTTATGTATTTTTTAAATTTTCTTTTTACCTATTCATTTTCTTTTTTTTCTTTTTCATTTTCCTTATTTAGTAAAACAATTGACCACAAAAAGATCAAATGCTTATAGTGTACTAACTGTTATTAGAGGGAGCTGGAGATTGAGTTTAAAGAAAATTTAGTTTAAATAAGTTTGTATAAGAATTTTTTATACCATGACTAAAATTATAATAAGTTAAATAATACACAAACAACAAATATCAAAATTAATATATTTTAGATCATAAATTTTTTCGATACCTCAGCAAAATGGTTCTCTGTCTGTTGTTTTGTACAGTTTTTTTAATTTTTATTATATTTTTTACTTCGTCCTATGATCGTTTAGCCTAAGGAAATTCATATTTTTTTTCCCACTTCTTGTTGTTTTGTTTGTTTTGTAAAGGAAATTATTGTGAGATTTTTTCTTAAAATAATATTTTCAACAATGAGGAAAACATTGTTTAGGTTTATGCTGCTGATGAAAAAATGATTTTAAGGTTTTTTTCCGGTTTTTATTTTTTGAAATAAAAATAAAGCAAATATATAATCTTTTTCTCAGATCTCCAATATTTTTTTTATACTTCAAAGCCATCAGGATAATATAAAATATGAAAAAAAAAAAAAATTATACCCAATGCTTTATCTTTTGTAAATAAAAACTACAACGCATAAAAAAAACCCCAAGTAATCTGGAAAAATCTCCCTAAAGAATATATATATATATATATGTATATATAAGAATCTTCTAAGTGTTGTTGTACTTATTGTGTTTACCCACCTGTGTAACCATCCCCATTAACACAATATTTTCCTATATATAAGAAATTCAAATGCTCCAGTCTGCTTTACTTTATCTAAGATTTTCAAAGTATACCATAATACCTATATAACACTTATTTGTGCAGTGACATCTTTTGAGTGGTTTATCTTTGTTGTTTATTTCAGACAACTTTATAACAGTATTATTACAAACAGTAGTTGTAAAGGCATAAAATAAATTATTATTTCAAGGATCAGAAACGTGACTAAATTTTCATTTTTCTTGTTATTGTGATAATTATTTGAATATTTTATACTTAAATCTTGAATTGCATTTGTGTAAAAATAAAAATTTAATAGGATAAATATTTTCTTAAATTTACAGAATGTATTTTAAATCAATCGAAAATAGAAAAGAAATGCATACAATTTAGTTTAGTTTAATATTCAATATAACTTCATTCAATTTTTATAAATTCTATTCACATTTTCTTAGATATAGAAGATTAATCCTTTTTCCCTTACTAAATTCTAAATACATACTTTCATCAAAAAAAATGTTATACCTTTTTCAAATTCCTTAGAGTTGGAAATGAGAAATTAAACCCTCGGGATATTTGCCTTGTTTATGTTGGTACGTGATTATTTTGAAAAAGTATACATAATTCTGTTTAGATACTATTGCTAGCTGATTTCGGGCAATAATAAATAAAACTAAATATTTGGAAACATATTTGAAAAAGACTAATTAACCTCTAATAAATTAATAAAAAGACCACATGTTCTTCACTTCAATAGTTGAATATTATAGAACCATATTAAAGAAGAGGAATCTAGTACATGATACTGGTGGCTAGGCAAAAGGATCTCCGACAGCAAAGAATACAATCACTGCGAAGTTTAAGCATAGTGTAAAGAAATGGCCAGTGCCTTCATTTATAAACTAAAAGAATTTTTAATCAGACTTCAGTTAAAATTACTATAAGAGCCATAATTTTCCGAAATTGATAATTCATCCCACATTGGAAAGGTATTGAAGCGCTTAAATAAAGCATCACTTTCCTGTAATTCTAATTTCTCTAATAATCTTAGATAATAATCTTTAAAATGTATTTTAAAATGGTGTTTTTGGCTTATTTTAGAGCCTTCATAAGCAAGATAATAATGAGTATAACTAAACGGTAGCTATTATAATTCAATGTTCTGCGATTAGAGTGGGGAATGTGTACTACATTTTACGCTTGAAAATGTATTTTATACATTAAACATTCACTAAAAAGTAGATTAAATAACATGTTTGAAAGGTAATGCTATACTACACTACGTCAAAACTTAAACTCTTAACTTTTAATACGGATTTCAAAGGTACTTAGTACAAAATATTTATGTACGCTTCTATATTGCTATAAAGTGCAAGTGTCCGCACAAAAAAATTCCATACGTATGAAACACTGCCCGGTAGTCCTACTTACAGCATTTATTATTATTAAAAGTCAAAATGTGTTGCGAAACTTTAATATTGTTGCGGTATTGATGAGGATGTTAAATAGCATACAGGGTGCAATTAACAGTAGTGCTCCAAAATTTAACATTAGTGTTAGCTAATTCAAACTGAAACGTAATGTAAAATGTACCTAAAGCTTGTCTCTTTAATACGTGGCTTATTTATAATCTGTTTTACTGTTTCCTATTGCATCATTACTTAATTAATAAGTATTTTTGTTTTGCAATTTTTTATGTTTGACCATTTTAACTTGTATGCTTAAATTAACTAGTGACAGCGGAGGGAAGTAGTAGCATTCTTCTTAGAATTGTGAAACCTGATGCATGTGGCAGCCACTTCTGCGGTAGACAAGCAGTTCTTTAATTATTTATTACTATTTATTTTTTAATTTTATTCTGACTATGGAACTTATATTTATAGGTCTAACATATTTTGTCTAAATGACAGTGGTTGATTCTGTCAAACTTCCGAACTGCCTTAAGTTCTATCAAATTTATTTTTTGACTAACTTGAATTAGCTGATGGAGGCGGTAGGAGTAGTAGCTATCTTATTGGAATTGTGAAACCCGACGCAAGTGGTAAACTGCTAATTCATGTTTAATATAAAAAATTTATGAATTTTTTACTCTTTATTTTTTCATGTTGTTTATTTATTTATTTTTTAACTGCTTGTATTAAGCTGTTGTATCAAGTTTTAATTATACTTGTTTGTTTCGGTGATTGAAACATCAGAACTTAATATACTGCGGATAGCTCAGCATATGGAGTAAGTGGAAGGAGGCAAGCTTAAGATATTTTCTTCTTTTTTCTTATTGTTGTATGTTCATTACTAATTCTTTATTACTAACTGAAGACATACTAACAATGATGAATCCTTTCATGAATCCACATTTTGTGACGAAGTGACCGTGGGGTTTGTGATGAAGATAACATGCCCCACGGTCACTTGATTCTGATGGAGATAAGATAACTAATTAACCATAGAATTTATCCAATTTATTACAAATTCATTCTGGCTTCAATCAAAGTAAGAAAGAAATAACAAAGAATAACAAACAATTTACCTTAAAATAAATGTTAAATAGAAATTTAGTTTCACGAATTCCAAGTTTACGACTAGCTTTTGTATAATTTTGTATCATATAACAATTCTATTCATTATCCTCTCAATAATCAAATATAATTCTATTATTATTATTTAAAAACTTGTAGGAAGTGCAGTCCGATTTCTACTATAAATAAATAATATGATGCTCACTCATTCTACCACATTTTCCACTCAATGAAAATGGAAATTTTTTTTCAATAAATTCATTATTTCAAATTTTCTTCTTTAAAGATTTCTTCTTCGAATATTTTTTAACATAAAATTATTACACAAAAAATATATACATACATACATATATTATTTAAAAACATAAAGCAAATATTTTTTTATGATATTAAATACGAAATGTTTATTTATTTACAACAACAACAAAAAAAAATTCAGTTAAATAAACAAATCACAAGTGTTTTTATAACAAATCAAATGTCCAGGAATTTTATTTTATTTTGTTAAATAACATCAACAAATGATAAAAACAGAAACTTCCTACATCTATAAATTATTTATTACCAATTCTTTCAACCATTCCCCCCTTTTCACATCCTGGATATCTGTATTCGTAAAACTTCCGTTCTCAACACAAAAAAAAAAAAAAAAAAATGAAAATGAAAATGAAAATTCTTCAATAATTCATCGCACGACTTTGTCATCATTCATCAGAGCACATAATTTCTTTTACGATATTTAATATATTTATTTGGCCCTAGGACATAACAACAACAAAAATGACAATAATTCGACCAAAAAACATACAAATAACAATAAATATCTTTTGTATATATACTAGATACAAAGTACGTATCTATTCATCTATATATATATATGTTGGTGTATATATTTATATTTTATAGCATTTACAACAACAATAACAAAAATTAAACTTAGAATCCGTTAAGCTTATATGATTTTCTGTGTATATTGAAAAATACAATAATAATAAAGAGATTATTTAACGTGGTATACAATAAATACGCAATAATTAAGTATCTTTAAGATATCAAAACATAACTATAGTTTTATATATTTTCCAAAAACAATTCTTTTTATTTTGATAATATTTTGGTTATTTATAAAATATTACACAAAAAAAATATGAAACTATAATAAATAAGGAGTAATTTTAAGAATCATAATAATTAATCCATTTTTGTTCACAATCTACTCTCACTCTTTTACATTTTTTTTTTTACTATACAAACTTTATGACTATGTTAAAAGTTTTGTGGCCAGCAATTATTTTATATACTAGAAATATTTTTTATAAAGTAAAAATTTGTAATTGTATAATAAAGTTTGGTATCCCTTTTTTCGTATCCTTTTGATGATAATTCTGCTAACAGTTTTGTTGATTTTTTTTTTTATAATAAACGCGAAATTTATAAAAGCGTACTATAACAGGGGAAAAAAAAAACTTTTATCCATTTTGAGTTTATAAAGGACATTACCACACATAAAATAAGTTCAAATCCATTAAATGTTTTTGCTGTATTTATATAATTAAATGCTGTGACAGTTCAGAAGATATTTAGTAGCATATTTGATTTCAATTTTTTTTTTTTTTTTTGTTTAATACTACGTGTTTTCTGTTTCCCAAACCAAATTTAAGTTTGTTGAAATATAGTTTTAATAATAAAAATGATGACTGTGATTGTTATTAAGTAAATCATGAAAATTCCTGCTGAGTGAACTTTGTTGTCGTTAAACAAATATATTAATAAAACTTAGAAATCTCAATTAACTGATTAAAAAAAATATGGAAAAACTCTTGCTGGCCTTAAAATTTAATAACATTTATTCTTATAACTATATTCTTTAAGGAAACTTAATCCGCCAGTGGACTATTTAATTGCTGAAGAAGCAATTTCTCGAAGTTTAACCAAACAAATAAACGTTTCTATTTTATTTGGGGTAAAAAATTTATTTTAAAGAAAGCAGGTCAAACACCGATATCGTATTGGTGTGTCATAGAAGAAAATTAATTGCGTGACGGAAAAAGACAGGAAAAATTTTTCTTATATTATAACATAACGAGTAAACAAAAATTTAAATAACTTTCTCACATTCCGAAAATGTGAAAAACTTGGTATGAACGTGAACAAATATATGATATGCGACTCAATATATAAATTTAAAATTTTTGTTCCCAAAAAGGACGAATACGACACTAAAGTATTTAGCTGCCGTACTGGCCCATAAAGATTGAAATATTTTCTAGTTAAAAAAAATGTATTGTCTAGTTTCTAGAACATATTTTAAATCCTTTTAACTTCAGTACAATCCTTTAAATTTCTGTAAAACAATAAAATTTCATAAATAAATTTAATTTGTTTCCCTACCTGACTATGTAATAAAGGGTTATTTTTTCCATAATAATTTCCAAGTTTCCAAATACAAAGAAAAATCTAGAAAAATCGATTTCTTTTATAAAGTTTTTTTTTTGTGTATTTGTATTGTTTTGCAAAAGAAAAATGATTTTCTCATATTCTGAAAATTGTATTGCTTCTCATTCAATATTTACGAGTAAAAAGAAAAATATCAATGTGAATCCAAGAATATACATAAATATGCTTCCGATTCCAAGCTAACAAAAGAAGATAAAAAAAAGCCATTTCCAATTTTTATTTTGTGATCCCTTATCGTCTGACATCTACAAAAAAATCATACATAAAACAATAAGATATTCTGCTGACCATAATAGTTGTTTTTATATATTTTATTTATTTTTTTGTGTCTCGAATCAGGATATTTCAAAATCCTCCAAAGAATCTGGTTAGTTTGTGGTCGAAATTGTAGAACATTATTTAAAGTTAATAGAATATTTTAATAAATTTAATATTTTGAGGAGACATGATCCAATAGTAATCAATTGTTATATTAAAAATTTAGATAAATATTGAAAATAATTAATTTGGAAAATGGTATAATGTTAAATAAAAAGCTATGACTCAGAGATTTAAACTTCAATGATTTTGATTCGTTAATTACGACACGTTCGAATGATTCGATCCGATCGTTTCAAAAAGTACTTCTAGTCACAATGTTTTCTTTCGGTTTCATTTGACAAGTTATTTTAAAATTCGTTATATTTTATTTAAAAAAAAATTAAAGTGAAATATAACAATATTAAAAATAATCTTTAATACATTTATTGTACAATTCCGGACTTTTCCGAACATTTTCAATAAGTTCTACCATTTTTAGATTACGATATTTAGGTTATGATATTCAACACATGCGACAGAGATAAAACTATTTCAACTCTTTTTGAATTCGTTTCGACACGTTCAATATGACTTTCAATCCAATGAGACTTCTAGCTTTTAAATTTTATGTACCACAAATCGACAAATAACTTTTTTAATTTTATAATTTCATTTTGGACAGGACATTATTTCTATAACTAATTTCAAAAACATATGATACCATTTTTAAAATTAATTAATTATACATCAAGATTAATTTTACCTCTTTTATATAAATTTAACACTAAGGTACAAATTTTAGTACCAAAGAGAATTTAAGGATTAAAAAATTTTCACTAATATTCATCTCAGAAAAAAAATAAATTCAAAATATTAACAAAATCAACCACCCTTGGAGATTATTTATCAATATATAAATATAGCTATATACTCGGTTTGGTCATTGTCAATTGGTAATTGCACTTAACTCAATTTGAAATTCCGACCTGTTTGCATGAATAATATTGTGAGTAAAGTTAACAAAAATTTGAACCAGAAAAAAAAAAAGGATTTAATGGTATACACATGTACTTATAAATATAAACTAGTATATAAAGTAGGTTTTAAGGATATTTTAAAATTACACATACATATATTTAAAAAAGGAAGAAATTGACATATACCAACAAGGAATACAACGATACAATAATAATAAAATAATACCGTGGTACAAGAAATGAACACTATATACTGTCAGAGAGTCCTTTAGGTTCTTATGGGATTTTGATTTTTTTTTTTTTTCAACATTTCTTGTTCTTTTTTTTTTGGCACATTTTGAATCTACATAAACATGAAAATTGTATTTGCTTTGTGTTAAAACATTTTTTTAATTTGAAATTTATTTATTTATTTATGAGTTTTGATAGCAAGAATACACGATTAAAAAAATAAGGAATTTCGTTTCATTTTTTTTTTTGTATGTACTAAATTTTTATGTTTTTAAAGTTTTGTAACATTAGCAATGGGAATTTGGTTGGGGCATTTCTTGACATATTTTGATTTATTTTGTGGTAATTTTAATTAAAATTTAATTTAAACATTAATTGACATTTTATAAATTAATATTTCAAAATAATATCTAATGAAAAATTGTCAGAAATAATAAATTATATTTTAAATAAAATAAAAATTAATATAAAAAAGCTTTTAAAAATTCAAAATTTAAGAAAACACGATTACCATATATTCCCATTCTAATTTAGTTGTTTTAAAAACATAATTAACTCATAAAATTAACTTTTAGATTAATTATTCCTTAATTACATATTTAAAATATTAAAATTACTTATCAATTCAATTTGCATAAATCAATGTAGTGAAACTATTTTGCATAAATAATACTCCTATATTTTTTTTAATCTTTTTACGGAATTTGATGTAAAAAAAACAAATATGTTGTTTGTGAAATCATTAATTTATCTTCTTCTCCAGCGTCTGTAAAAAAAGTATTTGGACCATCTTCGCTGTTATTGTCGTTTCGCCCGGTATACAAGGCTTTGAAATTAATATCCAATAAGCACTGTATTACAAATTCCGGTGAGTTAAGTAAACTTAGTCCTCCCTCAACACATTCGATCCGAAAATTTTATTATAAGTCGATTCCTAAAAACATATTTATCTCAAGTACATAGTAAATGTTTCAAACCTTCAAATATTACTCAGCACTATTGTCAACGTATCTACGTGTGTGAAGTATACAAATACTTTGCTAATTTTACGTTTTCAACAATAACAAAAAAACACTTCTTCGTTTTGTTTTGAAAAATTTATAAAATAATTCATTATAAAATAATTTCAAAATTAAAGAAAGTACTACATATAAAAAATTTCAAATCCTTTTTCATATTACAAGAATTTATAATCTTAATTTTTCCTTATTTACCAATAATAATAACGTCTATATGTATACGTATATATATAAATATAAATATTTAAAATATTTTTCACGTTAGTTAAATATTTTTAAAGGAAATTATTTATGGTAAGATTATTCCAATGTGTATTTAAGTTAATCATATAAATATGTATAATATTTTTGAATAAATAATATTATCTAGTTTTATATTCACGGAATAATAATCAAGCCAAAGGACATTTATTTTTCATGCATATTTATTATAAAGCGTGTAAGAAATTTCAGGTAATATAATGAATTATATTTAATGCCTGGTAGCATAAGAGATAAATTATAAAAAATATTGTATATACGGTATATATATATATATATCTCAGGGATGGAAATTTTGATTTAAAATTATATTGAAAGTAATATTTTATATTATATTAATTGAAATTAATAAATTCTCTTCGGTAGATCGAAATGAACTTTCGGGATTTTCATTTTCGGGTCAACGTAAAGAAGCCTAAGCTATAAAATTAGGTTACTACAATTCTGAAAAGAATGAAACTACTGGCCTCCGGATATAGTTAAATTAGGTTATGTTAGCTTATTAAAAATTAATATAAATGATGTCATTTTGCAAAATTTTGTTATGTTCATTATGGTAAAAAAAAATGTAGATAATAAAATGTTTTACTTAATTTATTCAAAGTAATAACAATTGCATGATTCTCATTTGAAATACTTCATTTTTAAATATATCCGGAGGCCATTAGTTTCATTCTGTTTTATACTTCCATCTGTTTAGACTATTATCTCTTCAAAATATTAGCTTTCAAATTTAATTAACTTCATCATAAATTTTTCCCAAAAAATCTAAAATAAAATATTAATTTTAATATTCTCTCCCATCCCTGATCAACAAAATTTTCCACTTTAAAAAAACTAATTCCTTGGAGAAAATTTCCTCCCATACAAATACATATACCGTATAACTATATAAAAATAATATATTTTAAATTACTTTAACTTTTATAGCTTTTAACAACACACCAAAAATTCTCACGACACTCTGTATAAAAGATAGAAATATTTCTTTTATATATTTACTTAAGCAAGATTTTACTACGAAAAATTTTATTCAAACGATGAACATTTTTAATTAGTGATGCATATTCATCAAGATTTTATTTATATACATATATATATATATACATAATCATACATATGTATATATTAATATATAGAAATATGATTTTTTTTAATATTTTTTCGTATCTTTACATGGTTAATATTTACGCCCGAATATCCTCACAATAGCGACAAACTTTATTTTCATATTTCTAATACACAAAGTAAATAATATACATATTTCATATTTTTTTTTTATTTAAATTTCTTTTTTTTTTTAAGAGAATAATTATTATTATGTGATGGTGAGGCTACCCTGATTTTTCCAGGGCAAAGGATTAACAGACTTTTTACTTATGTGCGGCATATTTTACTTGATATGTTAATTTTTATCTTGTTGTTTTTCAAGTATATATATATAAATTTTTTCTACGTCTCGTATGTGGAACACGTAAAGAAAAAAAAAAACTCATAATTATAAATTCAACAGAATAAAATAAAATAAAATGGAAAATGAAAAACAAAAAAAAGAAATTTGTTTAAAACAAACAACAAAGACGATGCTGTTAGAATATTAAAATTAGGTTAATGTCGTCGCAAAGGTTTTTTTTAATTATTTTGTTGTATTTTCTTTAAAAAGATAAAGAAAATATTAACTTATTTTATACTTTGACAAATAATTTTATTAAATACATAAAAAAAAAATTAAGTTGATAATTTTAATATAAAATTTTCATCTCAGCTATTTAATTATATTTGAGTTTTATACAATTCTATGTTTTTTGTTTTTTATAGAATTTATTTTAGAATTAGATATGTACTGTGCAAATCATGGTCAGTGCAATTTGATTCAAAAAAAAAATAAACAATTTAAAAGTACACTGAAAATATAGGAATTAAAATATATGAATGCTTTTTGAACCTTAACATAAAAACATATCAAAATCGTATCTAAGAATTCGAAATAAATCTAAAAATAAATTTAAATTAGATTAAGATTCATTTTATTTCAGAGATACCTTCACTTCTAAGAATGTGTTATTTCTTTAACCACCTTTAATGAGGTACACTCGTCGATTCATTCGGGATACACTCGTCGATTCATCACTTGCAATCCAACCATCTAATTACTTTGCTTTCTAATAATAGATTGATTAGGTACTAAATTCCATCACCACCTGAGGCATCGATGTCGGTCTAAATTTAATTAATTTTAAATGAGTATATCTTTTCAGTTTTAGAATCTGCGGAGGTCCATTACTTTTGCTACCACTTCCTTCAAGTTAGAACATTGTTTAGCTTATATTTACGTAGTCATTAACTTCAATATTCCGAATACCTTATGCAACAGCGTCGAGTCATATTTTCGTGTCTGACCACGTCTTCTACTTCGTTTAGGATTTATCTTAAAATATCGTTCCGAGTTCTTGATTCAAACAAGCTTATGAAATGACCTAGCAAGCTTAATATTTGCAACTAAATACATCATATTATCTTTAGATGTTCTATAAAAATGGGAAGTTCCTTGTTATATCTTATCATAAATGTTTCATCTATGTTTCGTACCGGCACGTATATTCGTCTAATAATCTTTCTTTCCAAAGCAGCAAATTGTAATTCTAAGACAGTTTATGCAATTTTCTATGTGTCTTACTTAAAAAGCGACCGGTTTGTTGCAGTTAAAGATTTTTTACTATAGAGAAAATTATGGTTTAGTTTAGACCCCAATTGAAAACTAATATACCCGTTTTGGGTTTAAGAAAAAAAAATATCAGATTATCAAGTAATATCAAGTAAAATTCAGTTTAATTAATTTCTACAATTTTCCAATTTATTATTAACAATTATAGTCCATTATGTTTTTTGGTATTTTACTGACCTGGTATACATATTAGTGTAAACTAAATAAATAAATCATTTTTTCTTATATTAATTTTTTTTTTTTGATCCATCAAAGAAAATTTAATAAACTTTTAAGATCATTTCTTGATGATGATTAATTCATATCACTTGTACATATATATATGTACATACCAAAAAAATATGATTTTTAATAAAAATGCCCAGAACATATACCATAATAACAAATTAATAGAAGGATCTTCTGTAACACATATAAAAAATAAGAAAATTTACATATATCTAAATATACATAATGTAAGTATGTACGATTTTTTTTTTTTGTTTTCCTTTTTTTTTTGTGTGTGTTATTACAAAAATAAATTTCATTAAATATGTAATATTTTGCCAACAAAAGACACGAACATAAATATTAATAAAAACAAAAAAAAAACATTGTATATAGATACATATATGTGTAGATATATTTTCGAATGAATGATGCCGACATACATATTAACTTGATATATAAATTATTTGAGTACAGGACGACTTAGTGTCTAAATTTGAATGTGTTTATGTCAGAATATTATTATAAATCAAAATTATTATCTTTTTTTTTTTACTCCAAAAAAAAAATATATAATTTATTTTTTTTATTATTTTGATACAACATTGTCGAACATATAAATTTAATCTTAAATATTTATTGAAAATTTTATAGTCAGTGCTATTTTCAAAGAAAAAAATCATTCAAAACCACCCAGTTTTTCTTTATTTTTTTTTTTTTTTTCAATTTCAATGAAAAATTATGATTTTATGTTGGTAAAATATTATGTTTTTTATGTAATACATAAAAAAATTATTGTTATTAGAAATTTTTATTTATACAGAATATTTTATTTTGTTGTTTTTTTTCTAAAATTTTTGCATATTAACTGTAATGACGGGGTAACATTAATAATATAAAATATTTCACACAAAATTTGAATAAAATTTCATATAAATCAGAAGAAAATATGATAATTATTTTTTAAAATTCTATAATTTTCTTTGTAAATTAGTTAATTTTTGTGATTAGATTGTATTAGTAACACCAATTTGATTAAAAAAAATGTTAGTTTATATTGCGATTGAGTGGAAATGTAATTTTTATAAAAAAATAATACTGATTATTTTATTGAACTTTATATTAATGACACACATTTTCTATTTAAATTATATACTGAATTATATAACTCATTATTTAGTCACGTTAATATGTTTATAACAAATAAGAAAATGTTACGCACAGATTAATGCTCACAACACTTCATCATTAAGATTTATCACGATATTCCACCGAAATAGCAATAAAAGATTTTTCATTATGAAATGTATACTGAAAATTTGTAAAACAGACCATGTGAGCTTTATTGATAGAAGTTAAGTACGAAAAACATTTCTGCCAATTTCCATTAAATTTCCAATTTTTTTTTCAAGAAGCATAATTAACAGATTCTAAAAGTGTCTGGAATTATTTATATATGAATGCAAATAGTTGTGATGAATTGATCTTATCCAAATAGTTTACAGATTTTTGAGACCAATCTTTAAAACAAACTAATAAGTTAAGTGCAAATTCTGGGACTGTGTGAGAACAGAAAATTGACAATAAACAGAAATAATTGGGTGTCCGGTTTTTCGGTTGAGGAACAAAATACGGCGATTATAACTTGTGAATATACCATAATTGAGCATCACATATGGAAGTTAAACCATTTTGCAGTGTACAAATACTATATTTTAAGGCTTTACTCGCTTGTTTGAAATCCAACGTAACCAAAATTTTCGATATTCAATTAATTTAATTTTTTCTTTTTCCATATTTTCCTACAATCATATAATTTCTCATAATTTTACTATCTTTTGGGCGTTTCTTCTTTCGACGCTGGTACAGTCCAAATCGAATATAAGGCTTCTTATAAGGATTTCGAAACATTCTATTGCAATTTCTAAGGATTTAGAAAAATTTATAGCAATTTTAACATTTAATTTAAGTAAAATTTGGATAAAATATTACAAAATGATTTAGTAAAATATTCCTAAAGGAAGAACAACAAATAAAATAGGAATTTCTAGTCCAGTCATTTAGGTGAAGCATGATTTTGATTTTAGGAAGGTCATATAATTAAAAAGGCATTGATTAAGTCAATATGTATCCTTGTTAATGAAATTATAATTGGTTTAGTTAATAGCCAAGAGACAGACGGAGTAGTAATTTATCTTTTAGCTCGTCGGAGTTAAAGATTTTATATGTTTCGCATATTATCATCTTTATTTAAGTCGGCTGTTTCCATAGCATATATATAAGCGACTAGAAATATTCCTTAAGTTTACTAAATCATTTTGTAATATTTTATCCAAATTTTACTTTTATTTATCTCCACATTTTTTTTTATATAAATAAATGACAGTGAGAAAAATGAATATTATAGAATATTTTCTGGAAAAAGTAAATATTGCGGAAAATTGAAAAACTACTACCACATGGCATTAAAATGATGCTAATATTTTAACATACTAATATGGATTCTGAACACCAAAGTAACCTACGATTTTTTCTGTTCTTTAATTTGCTAATAATCACAAAATAATTTAATTAAAAGTGTGGTATATCCAATATAAAAAAAAATAATATTATCATACATTTTTATAATTTTATTTTCCAAAAACATCATTATAAATATTAAAGAAAATTCGAAAAAAGTAAAAAATGAAAATAAAAGTTTTTGTTTTCTCTTCATCTCTTCAAATTACTGTTTAACAAGAAAACTTTTCACACAAAAAAAAAAAACCAAAACAAATTTGAAGCTGGAAAATGTTTATTTCTTTTTTAAAAAAAAACTTATTTCACAAATTTTCTTATCAAAAACTTATCAATTTACGATGTAAACGAATGTTTTGAATATAATTTTCCTTAAAAAAAATTTTTCATTCAATCTACCGTACACACGAAACAAAACAACAAAATTTTGAAGATTTCCATAATTTTTATGGATAAACAACCCTTTTTACACTGACAGAATCCACTATATATTTTTTTTCTTATAGCACTTTTGGGGTTTTTGTTGTTGTTGTTGTTGTTATTGTGTTGTTTGTTGCTTTGGAAACTTTTAAAGTACCACATATGATGTACATTTATATAACTTGACAGTAAAATGGGGAATATTTTTTTGTATTATTTTACGTATTGGTTTTACGAACAAAAATAAAATTCTTCCTGCTGTGCCAAATTACCTAAATTGATGATTTTTCACGTATAAAAATATATAAGAAAAGTAAATTCCAATGAAGCACATATGTGAATTTTGAGTTCTTTTAAAGTTAACATGTTTTTTTTTTTTTATTTTGGTTGGTTGTTTTACGAATAATTTTAAGTCGGAAAAATCTTTTGTTTTGTTTTTGCTTGTTGTTGTATATATAACAAATAATACATAAAATTTGTTTTTACCTTAGATACTTTATCTTACTCTGGAGACGATAAAATGAGTATTTATCAATGACAGCTACAAAAAAAAACAGAAGAAGAAATTCTATTTAGTTAGAAAAACCATTTTGGGCTGACGATTTTGTTTAATTTAAAAAAATTATATACCATTTTTTTTTTGCTATACTTGAAGCATATAAAATATTTTTGAACCATTCTACATTTATATTTATGGTATTTTTTTTAAAGTAATATTTCAAATCTAATACGTTTAGGGAGATAGAAACCCCCATTAAGGGAGATTAGAATACCATGGATCATAAATTTTATAATCTCATTAGTTAAATAACAATATATTTATGGGAGCATATGGTATTATAGGTTTGTACTTTAATCTGACAATAATTTACTGTCTAACTGTTGCCATTTTCAATTGATTTCTAATGTTGCTTAGAATTTAATTATAATAAAGTCGGTTATTTACATATCTTTTAAATTCGTCATAAAAATATTTAAATAATTAAGATGAAAAAGAAGTTGTATTGGATTCAGAAAGAATTTTCTGTACCAATGCTCCTATTTTTATTATAAATGATTTGGTTCCTTCTTTATATATGAAACACCGGAAGCGAGCGTTCAAGGATGGGAAACAATTATTCGACAAACCTACCAGATATATAATTTTACCACCGAATTCTTAGCCACTTAGCTGAAGGAGTGTACAATAGACCTCAGTGCGTCTTCTGAGTTCCCCTTTTTAAATCAACCAGCCAACTAAATAGCAAGAAATCCATAATACTAGTTTGATCTTCTATATAACACTGTCAACTTAAGGAACATCTCTAGCCGCTTGTAGCTTTATATGCTATGGAAACAGCCGACTTAAATAAAGATGATAATATGTGAAACATATCAAATCTTTAACTCCGACGAGCTAAAAGATAAATTGCTACTCCGTCTGTCTCTTGGTTATTAACTAAACCAATTATAATGTCATTAACAAGGATACATATTGACTTAATCAAAGCCTTTTTAATTATAGGACCTTCCTTAAATCAAAATCATGCTTCACCTAAATGACTGGACTAAAAATTCCAATTTTATTTGTTGTTCTTCCTTTAGGAATATTTTACTAAATCATTTTGTAATATTTTATCCAAATTTTACTTTTATTTATCTCCACATTTTTTTTTATATAAATAAATGACAGTGAGAAAAATGAATATTATAGAAGATTTTCTGGAAAAAGTAAATATTGCGGAAAATTGAAAAACTACTACCACATGGCATTAAAATGATGCTAATATTTCAATAGTAAAGCTAACAAAAGCAACTTAAGAAAGAAAGATAAACGTAATTGTATTTCAATGCATTGCTAAGATAACACGATCAATAAAATATACATATATATAATTCTGTTCTCCCTGTAATATAAAATTCTTAAAGTATGAAAAATGAAAAACATCTGCGCTACATAAATTATACGAAAGAAGTTAACATAAACATTTCAATTCTAAATAATTTTTCTACTTGATGTATTTAACATATTATATCCTTTTACGTATTAAACGAAGAATGATTAATTTTACTACAATGCAATTTATATGCTTGGTTTAAAATGAAATTTCCAATTTTAAATGCTATTTTTATATTTAAACATTATATTTTTGTCAGTTGATTGATGCATAAAATATTACTGGTAATTTGAAAATTATTATCATTTCATTTACTTTATTTTCCATTTAATTAAACTTGAGTAGAAAATTTAAATTATAATTTTTGTTTTAAGGAATTTTCATATTTTTTAGAACTTTATATAATTATCATTGAAAAGGACATTCAAATTGACATATTTAATATTGTTCAATTGGAAAAGACACATTTAATATTTTCAAAGTAATTTGTATAGATTTCATAACATCTTTCAAAAATGATAATATTTTTGAAAAACTTTCTATAAAAAAGACACGTACATATCAAAAGTTTTCTGGAAAATAATAATTATTACTAAGGTGATAATGATTTTATTAATGCAAAAACTTTCATACTTAATTTTTAATGTAAAGAAAATTTATTTTTCGTAAAAGAATATATTAAATAAAAAATAAAAATTTCCATAAATTTATGTTTCTTTGTGGATGCCAGAAGCCACAAACAAAAAAAAAACAAAAATTATGAAGCTGAACAATTGTTCGGAATGATGAATGAATAAAATAATTTTGTTAAATAAGAAAATCGCAATGTAATGCGAAGTAATTAATTTAAATTGGAAATTTTAATAGAGTTATTTTCAAAGAAAATTGTTTTTAAAATTTAATTTCAAAAAAAAAAAAAATAAAGGAAAAAAATTATTTTTAATTGATTAAATTTTCATTTCAAGTGGAATTCATTTAAAGTTTAAAAGTTCTTATAAAATTTTAATAATAAATTATATTTTGCATGGTTGATTTTTCAAGCATATATAAATATATATTTAAATTGAAACAAGAGTCTTTGAAGAGAATTTTCATTTAGTTTAGAATTAATTCCTTCCAACCCGATTCATCGTATATAAGATAATTCAACAGACATTATTTGTGAATAAGTTTATGTTTCTTGGTCATAAGATGTGTTTTTATATTGTAATTTTTTGATTAAAATGTTTTAGTAATTCTTCAATTGTGTGAAATCTACGTTCCAGTAAAAATTTTACAATAAATTTATAATATTTTTACAATAATTTATAATTGTTTTAAATTACTGATTAAATTGCTTTGATGTTGTTGTCACCTAAATAAACTCAAAGAAACTAAGAAAAATTCATTTAAAACATTAAATTTTTTTTTGATTTTTCATAGTGATTTAGTTTTTAAACAGGTTAATGTGAAATTCAAGTTATGATTATAATAAAGTTAATTGGTGTTTATGATTTCGAGCATTAGTTTCATAGGTATAGACTTTATTGATATATAATTTTAACTTTATTAATTAATATTACATAATTTTATACGAGACTAATTAGAATATTTTGTAATTTACCTCCTTAAAGGGTAATTAAAATTATATTGGCCGTTTCACCCTGAGAACTAAGTTTTAAGTGCCATTTGGTCTTAAATACTTCTAACTTCACATCCATTGATTTCCGACACATTTAGTTGGGCATTTGCTACGTGAAATAATGGCACAGGTTAAAAAATATTTTGTAAAATATCGCTTAACCATAAACCAAAGACATTTTATCTGCACGACCATATATTTTGTATACTTTTAGTTGTTTTAGCTTGTACAAAATTTGTGTCAAAAGGTAGATTTTGTATAAATATTGAATAATTAAATAATTTAAATTATATTATAATATTTTATGTATTGTTATATCTCTTATCATCCTTTTTCCAAATAAAATAAATAGAAAATCTTCAAAAATGTTTTTAGGCTTTTAAAAAAAAATAAAATAAAAATTATATTTACGCGTTGATTTTCAGAATTTATTTTTTTTATAAATATTTTTTTCTTTGTAATCTATTTTCCAATTTAAAAGAAAAGCACGAACGAAATAAATAACGAGAAAAGAAAACCAACCAAAATTCTTTTTGACATTAGTAAAAAAAAAAAGGACTGAAGCAAAGAAAAAAAAAACATACAAAAAAAAAGTATTAGAAAAAAAACAAAACTAATATTGTCGAATATAATCAGAACATGTGAAAGCAAAAGGATATCCGGACACGTTTCTAATATTTTTTTCAGCCATTTTGTCTTTATAAACACAAAAAAAAAAAGAAACACACACAGCCACAATAAACATACAAACAAATATATAATTGTATTTTTATTTCACTATGAATTACATTAAGAATTTCGATTGCTTCGATATAAAAAAAAAATAATGTTGTTCTCATATTTGCCCAATTTATATAAGAAGACCCTGTGTCTGCCCTTATGCTATATAATACAGAGAATAGAAAATTGCCTCCTTACAAAATACCTTAGTCCTTTTATATATATATTTTCTTATTCAATGTCTCAATAATATGACTCAATAACAGTTTGCTTATTTCCGATTAGTTTACGTGTGTGTACATATAAGTGAAAACATTTTTTAAATTAAGGAACCTTTCAGTTTTTCTTGTTTTCACCCCAAAAAAAAAATATATAAATGAATAAATAAAAAAAATGTCACACAGTAGAACTAATGTGCAATAGTTTTCTACGTATGGGATACGTCAGTTACCAACACTATACATATACCATGTTCTTTTGAAGATTATAAATATACATTTTTTTCGCAATAGCGACTCTATTGGCAGAAACTTTAATTAAATGAAATTACAGCTTAATCTTATTCTTTAAAGCCATTCCAACATGGGCTCTATTATCTAATATGAAGAATATTTTCTATCTTACTAAAAATTAATATTTATGCCACCTGGTGGATGGTTTTAAAATCCATTTTAGTTCTACCTTTTTGAAAATTCTTCAACTTTGGCACTGAAAGGTCGAGTAACATTTTATATTTACATGTCTTTAATATGTTAAATCATAATTTGAAAAAGTTTCCACAAGAAGGGACAGATGAACTGCCATAGAGTGCTAATAAATTGTTAAATTTTTGTTCTTAAAAAGTCCTTAAAAAATATATTATTGTTCTTTTTGTATTGAATTGGAAAACAAAATTAAAGGAGGAAAAAAAAAATTTCAGTATTTTTTTTTTTCAGTATTGCACGCTTTTTATTTTTATGTGCACATATCCTTGATCATTTTTAGAAACGAATATGTAAACGATATAAATATATATATTTAATAATTTTTTTATTTTATATTTGTTTTTTTATTTTTATTTTTTTTTGGTAAAAAAAAAGTCCTACCCCGAAAAGGATAAAATATTGTATTTTGTGATAATAAACGAGATAAATTTTTTGTGTAGGTTTTTTTTTTTTTTGTTTTTTTTTTCCTTGTGCTTTTCTGTATGATGCCAAAGAGCACATATGTGTCCTTGGGGCCAAAAAAAATAACAACAAAATTGAATAGTAACTTACCAAAAAAATATATACATACATGTATATTTGTGTATATAATGTATGTATATATATTTTCTAGGAATATAAATCCTTTTATCATGTCGTGTCTTAAATTACTGAATGGTTCTCTGTGTGTTTATTTTATATATATATATGTATATATGAACGAAATTATTGTTTGTAAAGATTCACTCACTAATATAATTTCTTTTTTTTTTGGAATATTAGTTACGTGTTTAGTTGTGATAAATATGAGAATTGGAACAACAATTCATTTAAAGACTAAGAACTAGAAATTATTTTTCTCACAAAACACAAATGTATTAAAATGTGATCAGAATTTAATTATAGTCTTAAGAGACTTGGTGCTTGTTCTTAATAAATTTTAATTAATTATTATTATTATTTTTTTTTCAAAATAAAGTCTTAACCGATAAAAATGTTTGACATTCAAAATAAACAAATTTAGTTAATCCATTCACAGTAGCATTCATACTATCATTTTTCAATACCCACTTTGCAATTTGCATACTTAAAGTTGTAATTTGTAATTATTGTTGTTTATACGAGTTTTATTTTTAGATTCCTAATAGCTTAACCTAAATTAAGGCGTACGTATGACCGAAATAGATTAAGGTATAAAAATGGGCGTACGCCCACAATAGATACGACGCCTAAATTTATTTTTAACTTTTGATTCTTACATATGTATACCTATCTAGCAAGCGGCTGTGAGGGATCTCGTTAACAAAATAATTTCTTCTTACCACAAAAAACCTTGTTTAAATTAAATTATTATGTACATATATTTAATAACTCCATATTGTAACATAAATATTAACGCTATTAGTGAAAAGTTCAGTCATTTGCCTTCAATTCATTTGAAATTTACAATACATTTCAATTTTGCTGCATATTCATTTTAACGAAACCACTTCATGTTGAGTAATCGTATATCAATCACTTTTCCAGCATACCCAAACAAAATAAATAGGAAATACAATTTTGGACATAAATAATTCATAAATGATATTTCCTTAACAAATTTATAGTGGACATACATTTATGTGTATTAAATACGTTACAAATGTTCTTTAAATTAAGTCATTTTTCAAATAAACAAAAAAAAAACAGAGTTTCTACACAAGTTCCTTCATTCTTCAACCTTCAAGTTTTATATTATCGTAATTCTAAAATCAAGTCCTTTGAAATTTACTAAGTCCTATGAAATTCTCAATATTAAACTAATTTTTTTAAACAACAAAAAAATGTAACAATAAAATAATTATAATTGAAAATTTAAATTCAATTTCGAAAATTCGGAGCATAACAAAAAAAAAACATAGTCCAGAAAGCTTACTTTTGAAGGACGACATAAAAATTCATTTTAATATTCATACTAATACTTTATAATACAAAATAATTTTCTACAAATTCCAAAATTTATAAGAAAAAAACAGTTTTTCACATTATAATAAAATCAAAATACTCGAAAGGATATTTAGAAACATATCCTTCTCTTTATAAATAATATTTTTACATATAAGGAAACTATCCAAAAAATTTCTTACAACAAGAAAAAACCGAAAACTTCAATTTTCTTCAAATGAAATTCTAGCAAAATAAAAATATAATTTTTTCTTTACAATAAAAAGAAAATAAAATAAAAATCAATTTCGTGATTGAAACTTAAAAAGATTTTCTTTTAATGCAATTTTCCAACAGTAGAAGAAAATCTTTTCAACAAAATAAAACATGGAGTATAAAACAAATACAAACATTGTTTTCAATTTACAATTTTAATATTTTATGCAAGTCTACATTGATTACCTTAAAGAGCATAAAAATTTTCCTTTGATGTTTATGCAACCAAATGGAAAAGAAAAAAATATATATGTATCTTCTATATATATGTATGTATACATAAATAATGTACAAAGCGTTAAAAATTGTTAAAAGTATAAAAATTCAATTTGAAAAAATACGCGAAAATATTTCCAGAAAATAAAAAATTGCATTAAATTGGAATAAAATTGAAGTATGATGGATAAAGAAATTTCAATTTAGTAAAGAAGTAAAGTAAATGCAATATTCTTGTTCACGGCAGCAACTTGTACTTTTAAATTAATTTGATTTTTTCAAAATGTAATCAATTTTTTATAAAATAATATAAATTTATACTGTAAATAGTACGAAAAAATCTTTGAATTTGAAGTAAAAGATTGTTGACCAAGGAATATTACAGGCTATTCACACAACAGTCTAAAGTTTAATTAAAATAAACAATTTCAAAAAAATTTAATTCAAATCTCTCGACGTAGAGTATTGAAAACTAACTATATATTACATAATAATCTTTAAATTGTAATTTAGATTTAACCACTAAAACTAATCGTACAGCTTCAAGTTTAAATATAGAATTAAATGTTAGTTTGTATGATGTAACTTTCAACAATTGAAGTATATTGTACTTTAAATTGTGGTATAAAGTAAACTTTCAAAAAATTTGAAGTGAAAAAATCGTAAAATTTAAAATGAAAAACCGCCAACTTTTTCAACTTTAATATCCACTGAAGTCAAGAGTTTTTTTTTTACATTAGTTGCGAGTGCCATAAATCTACGTTTATGTTGGCATTTCGGTTTACCTATGCTAACCATTTTCAAATATATTTTCCTAAAATTGAAAAAATCAGATACTTTCCTAAAATGAAATTTACAAGTTTTTATATGATTAGTTTTATGTTTTGATATAATTTACATAATTAATTAATGTTTTATTAGTATTTGTAACCCACAATAATATTTCGAAGTGACCAAAATTTTATTTGTCAACACCCCAAAAAAAAAAAAACATAGTAATTTTACTTTACTACATATTTTATTTTTTGTGCATATTTTCAGGTATTTTTTATTACTAAAAAAAAATATCTTTCGAGCTGCAATAATTACAACTTTTTTTTTATAAATATAAAAAGTTTTTCTGTTTTATATTCTAACTATTGTAGTAATAGTAATAATAATAATAATAATAATATCAATTTCTCTAGTGGATAATTATTTTGCCTTTAAATATTAATTTTTTTTTTACGCTTTTACACACATATCTCCTATACTAAAAATACATATATATGTATATAAATAAGGATCATTAGAATATGTATAGAAACTAATCTCAGGGATTTGTGGTATATAATTTTCCACGAACTTATGACATTCGTTTACATAGTAAATGGCATTTTATATATATACACATATATTTAACTTTTCATATAAACATAAATTGTAATATTTATATTCCCCCCCCCCCCCCCCCCCGCCCCCAACAAAAAGAACAACAACAAAACAACTAAAATACATTAAAGAAGAATCATCATACTGAATATTCTATTTAACCACCAGTAAACTAACAAAACATTATATAAGTTTTAGATATTATTATAAACATATAGATATTTTAGATTACATAGAATTCTTTTTTTTTAGTATATTAGATTTTGTAGTGAATTAATAAAGTTCGTAAAAATAAAGATCATATATATTAAAATAAATGGAAAAACTAAAGTATTAATTAAAAGTATACTACTACAATCATTTTTCTACTCATAGTAAAATTGTGCATAAAAGTTTTGGTCTTTTCTTTTTCTAAAATTTATGGATTTATTTTACTTTTGAGATTGAAATTTTTTTTTTTGTTTTTTATATAATTTTTTTTTTTACAAAATAAACTGAAAATAATCATCAATTATCATCAACATGGCGCAAAAGGGCAAAATTACTTCAATATTAGTTTATTTAGATAAAGGTTTTTCATTAAATTATAAAGTAAAATTTAGCATCGCATAAAAATTTTGTTATTTTGAAAATATTATTTTTAATGTCATAATTTCAAGGCGAAAATATCTCATATCCTTGCTTAATTCAATTTCACCTTGTCTACATGAAATATTAAAATTTATATGTATACATATCTAAATTTATGAATGATTCTATTTCGGCCACAAAAAAAAAAAAAAACACGAGTTCTTGATTAACTTTTATGATATTTTGTTTTTGTTATTTTTTTGATGGCTTATTTATGTACGTTACTAAAATTATTTAAAATACCTATACCCAAGAAAATATCATAACATATAATTTAGTACAAATATTCCGTTAAAAACAAAACAAAAAAAAAAGTATTTGTTTAACTTATGAGCAGCATAAATTGTACTGAACAACCATTATGGGTAGTAAATTTAAATTAAGATTTTGACTTAATAAATTAATGAATATTAGACTTTTTGTAAACAAATATTATACTATTGTTAAAAAAAAATATTATATTTATTCTAAGGAAAAATCATATATTTTTTCGAAATATGATATTTTGACCTTTTCCAAAATTATTTTGCATATTTTCAAATGAAATTTAATATGTCTTACGAATTTAGAATTCGTAGAATTTACATATTCAATAATCTGTTTTATGTGTTTTTCAAAATTAAGAAAAACATAGTTTCTTCACATGTTTCTCTAGACTAGACTGTGATTATCATTTATATGACCGATGAAATTTTCAATATTAAACTAAATTTTTTTGAATATTAGCCAAACTTTTCTAAATTGTTACAAGTTTACTATGACACTTTGTTTGAATCTATTAATCCTTTCATACACGATCGTGCGAGCTAAGATCTTATTAATTTAGAAAAACTTGTCGAAAAATGGCATTCCGTTTAACGATTAGTTCATTATAAAAAGTAGTATGTACTAGTAGTACCAAATAATATTTTCTTTTGTAAGAGACTTTATCTATCCTAAACTTATCAAAAATTCTATCTGATAATGAAACTTCAAAACGAAAAAAAAAATTACAAAATAATAATTTATATAAGAAGCAATTTACATTTTCAAAAGTTATTCCTTTATAATCCTTAAAAAAAAAAATAAAGATATATAATACTTATGCAGTGTGAGCACATAGTCTTTTTATCGTATGTTTTTTTTTTTTTTGTTCTTTGGTGGTGAAATATCATCAGTGCTTCACAATTACATAAAATATTCATAAATCTTCACAACATAAAATATATTACAAAAAGAAAAAAAAATGGTGCTAATGTCAACCGCATTTATATCGTGTTATATACAAAAAAATAATATATACCTACATATATCCCTACTTGTGCAGGCGTAAATACTTTTAGTCTGGAGGATAAGTTTTTCTCTTCGTCATCGTATTTTTTTCGTGTTAAGGATAACAACAACAACAAAAAAAAAGTATAATTTGCAACAGAAAAAAAAAATCACATTTTCACTTCTATACTCAGCTTCCTCCTCCACCTCCTCCTGAATAGCATACCAATAAATTATATGACAGAATTGTAAACAAAATGCGTGGGTTGGAAAAAAATTATTTTCCAAAAATAAAACTTTTCCGTAATATCTAATAAATATTATGGAAACATATAAAAAGTAAGGTGCAACCAAAAAGAAAAAAAAAAAAAAAATATTGGATAATCATTGGAATTTTATGTTGGTAAAAATTTTCGTATAAAAGAAAAATGGCAAAAAAAAGATTGAAATTCTTTTTTTTGTTTTTTATGTTCATTTTCGCTGTCATAAAAGGTAATTACTTTTATCTTCCGGATACAAATAAGACAAGTTGCAAGTGAAATGATAGTTTACATTTTATATATTTTTTTTCAGATATATTTTCTTGTTAGATTTTTGTATTACTTGTGGCATTTACCCTTCTTGTCATTGGTTTTTTTTTATATCATTTATTTTCTGTTTCTAGCATATGGTGGTGGATAACATAAAACAACATATAAGTAAACTTTTTCGATGTGCAATGAGTGTGTGGAAAAATAATAATAATAAAAAAAAAAACTGAATTATCATTTTGGTTTCCGTATTAAAATGTTTGTGAACGCGGTAGGAATTCATTTTTTTTTTTATCATTGCAGAAAGAATATTTTAGTTTGTTTGTATTCTCATTTTTTTTTATCCTTATTTTTAGTTTTAACTATTAAACATCAGAAATTCTGTTTTGGTCGGGACTTGGATGAAATTTTCTTCCTTTTTTTTTTTTTTGTCCTCTTTAATGTAATATGTTCAGTTCTTGTCAGTTGTCATCGTTTGTGTTTTTTTCATTCATATATAAAAAACAAACCAGAAAGCATTTTTTTTGTGCTGAGAGAACTGTTATCCTGTTATAACAGTTTTGAAATTTTAATGAATATTCTGAGATAACAACATGAGAAAATTTATATTAAATAAATAAACGAATAACATAAAAAAAAAAAAAATTGTGATGAAATAACAAAAAACAATTTTCAGTTTTTATATTAAAAAAAAAAAAGTGGAAAATTTTTTTAATTTACATGACAAGAAATAAAGTAAAAAACTAAAAAAAATTTTGGTTTTTTATTTAATTTTACTTTTTATGTAACCAAATTACAGTCAACAGAAAAAAATTGTATATTTTTGTTTCCCCAATTTAAATACGGTATAATAAATATGCAAAATACATAATAGAAAATACAAAATATATTCCAAAAAATCTATGATTTATAGTAAGCAAAATGTAAATTAATTTTTCCAAATAAAAGTATATTTGACGGAGTAAAAACGATATCTTTAAAATTTATTGCTTCATTTTAATTTTAGCTAATTTTAATCTAAAAGTAGTAGAAAGTTCTGGACAGTCTACACTCTTCTACAGCATTGACATAAATACCAAAATATTATAAATATCTTTTTTCAATGGCAATTTTGTAATATGTATTATAGTTTTTAATGGTATTCCAGTTTAGGATTATTTTATTTATTTATTTATTCTATAAACTTTAAACAAATTTGCAATAATTAATACTTAAGTTATAATTTAAGTAACAATTTTACAAATAATATAAACATAAATAATAATAAAATAAAATTTAACAATTTAAAGTAATACAAACTAAAATTATTGAAATTTATAAATGAGATAAACTAAAATATCTAATTTTTTGACATTGACTCTAACATTTAATATTTATATTTATTACCTATCATCAACATCCAATTAACCAGATGAAAATTGCCAGATTTTGTTATTATATCAATATTTTTATCAGAAATACGAATGCAAAACTATTGGCAATAAATAAATGCTTAATCACTGTCACTAGTGCAATATATCCCCTGTTTCAAATCCAATAAAACCTGTATTAAGAAATAGAAACTCAACCGCACATTAGAACTATGTTTAGAACTCTAATAAGTCTAAACATAGTTCTAATAAAACACTGTCTACAATTATTTAAATTACTTATTATTATTAGTTGTAAGAGAAATTCATTATTGCAAATAAAAAAATCCAAAATGGTATAATATTTTACTCTACAATATTCTGCAGGAATTGCTACAGGCTACATGGCATATTACTTCGAGAAGATATGGTTATAAGGTAAATTCTTTAGAATATCGTTTCTGTTACGGTCTATTTCTGTGATGGAATTATAAAAAATTAAAATATGTTTAATATAAGCAAGTGAAATAATGCGCCCAATTGATATTAATCGTTCAGGAATTTTGGTGTATCACTTTTAATAGCCAAAATTCAATTCAATGGTTTTTTATGCTCACTTCTCGCAACAAATCGTTATCATAAATTGTTATTTGACTGAAATTTTTCCAATAAACTGTTATTATCACAGAATGGTGGTATTGCCATCACACCAGTACAAAGAGGATTATAGTTTATAATGTCTGCTATTTTGCAATAAAATGTGACTAGTTTCAACGTACTATTTTCTAAGTTGGGAAAAACATGGTCTAATTATATTCCGAAATATCTGACTTTTTGCCTATAAATAAAAATACTATAAATATTAATTTAATTAAATATCAACAAAAAAAATGCCAATAATTAAATATTCAGTGATAAATCAATAAAAACATTTAATTTATAAATTACAATATGGTGAAATTTATACAAATTCAAAAATTATATACATACCTTTAATATCATTAAATAAACAACACTAAAAAAAATAACAGTATTTTAACAAACCGTATTAATTAAATATTAAAATTATTGTACCTGTCTACCTGTTGAATAATCATTCAAAATTAATTGGTAAATGAGAAAAAGTGGGTTTGATAAAAATACCAAATAAACACAAAAATTGGGCGTCATACCTTTTATGACCTGGTAGTGTCAGTCAAGGAAATAACTTTATGGCTTTCGCCCATCACCTAAACAACATCAACAACAACAACAACAACAACAACAACAAAATAAATTTACAATTGTAATTTTTATTTTTATTTTGGAGGGAGGGGCATTGCAAAATTTTTTATGCTCAAAGTAAAATTTTATTTTAATAATCTGTGAAAATTGGTAGAAAAATGCTAAAAAAAATAACATTTCACTTTTCAAATATAAAATGATTTCTTCTTCTTCATTTTACCAAAAAAAAAAAAAATAAACAATTTCAAAAGTCCTTCAAGATTGTAGGTGGTTAGTGGTAAAGCCAAGTATGGGAATTTTATCATCTGCTTTTTATTATTATGGGTGTGAAAAACACAGCAAGACAGAACTTTTGCTGATTTACTATTTTGAATTATTTTTATTTAGATCAAATTATATAAAAAACAAACAACTTTGTTTTTTTTTTTTTGGTACTTTTTCATAACCCTCCTCCAACATGTTATGGCAAGATAATTCCATAGAAATTTATCTATTGTCTTTAAATTTTAGTTAAGAGGTAGGAGGACGAAGATATTTCTTTCTGTTACATTAAAGGTTACTTTATTTTTCTCCTTTTTAAGATATTTTTGCTCTTCTAAGGGATTTTTTTTTTCGCATTATGTTTTTTAGATCTTTTTTTATTTTAAACGAAAAAAATATGTAAGTGGTTTGTTGTCAGTTGGTTTGTCCTGAACAAGTTCTTTCCAAATTTAACATAGTATGAAGGCAATTTGTATATCCAGTATGAATATTCAAGAAACAGATAGTAGGCCTGAAAATACATTAAAAATTGTCCGCTAGGTTGTTTGATTTACTCTTTAGTTTGATTTACTCTTTAGTGTTTTTAACAACAAATTTCAATTAAAAATATTAAATGACGCCACCTAGACGAGAATTTGAAATATTTTTATGATATTACAAATAGACCATAATATTAGTTAGTATAATTCAAGATTCTGCTACTTGGGGGTGCAAATTCTACTTCAAAACGTGGATTAACACCGAAAATATTTACCAGAAAAGAAACTTTAAAAATTTATTTACCTATTTTCAACTGTCATATTTAACTATAGTAAAATATTCCCTCAAATGAATGTCACTGCTACAATTATATAACTGTCATCATTCAAAAAAAGCCCATTAAAATAAAACTATTAAACAGTCCTTCTGCTGCGTAGTATATTTTTTATGTTTTGTGGAAAATTTAATAAATAATCATGAAATAGGATACTATAAGTAATATTCACTTTAATTCTATAGAAAATTCTTATTTCGTGCCAATGAAATTTATTTGGTAATTATTATTTTTTTTTTTTTTTTTTGGTAAAAATAGCTCAAAAAAAAATTACCAAGAAACCAAAAAAAAAAAAATATATAGATACATTATTATAAAGAAAAGTTTTATATCGTGAGTGCGTACGTACTTTAATCCTTAAATATTATAATATAAATTTTGTTCTGCTTGGTTGTTTTCATTCTTGTTCTTGTGGAAAAATAACTAATTAATTATTATTTATACGATCATTTTGTCGAAAGATAATACGAGAAAAGTAAATTTAGGGCTGTCATCTAGGTAATTCATTTTTTATTATTATTTTGGTATAGAAAGTTAGGAGTTTTACAAGAGAAAGTTTTTTTTTTCCTGTTTTTCTGCTAGTGTTATATTGAAGAGGGTCGAACTTAATTTTTTTTGAATTATTTATTGTTACAAAATAGAATTATTTATTTAAACACGTTTAATTTAGCTTTTGAGTTTTTTATTACTTAATATTTAATATTTTTATTTTGAAAAAAATCTGATTAAAATACAATAATTTTCATTTGTAATAATTTAGTATAGAATAAAATAATCTCTATACGCATTTTATCCATCATAATTGACGTATTCTTAATCATTGTAAGTCATTTCTACTTCGTTGATTTTCTATATAAATAATATAATAAATAAAATTGTTACATTTACTTATTATGAAATAGCTTAATATTTTTATTAACCATTTTCTTGATTTAATTAGCTTTCAAGGAAAATGATAAATTTAAGTGAATTATTTTCTTTTCAATTTTATTTTTCCATTTTCTTATATATTTCTATAATTTTCAAAAGAATAGAAATAATGATATTAGTCTCTTTCTGTCACTTTGACCATTAAAACTATAAATATATAAAAAAAAAATGAAAAGGACTTGAAAGATTTTCTGTTAAGTGTTAACTTTTTTAATGGTAAACGATTAATAAGATTGATGAGAACTAATATAAATTCTGTCAAATAAATTAAATATATAGAATTTTTTGCTATTTTATAAAATATAGAATAATGGTTCAAAAATTTCTTGTAGAATATAAAGGTAAGATTAATATTTCTCTTTTAATGCTAAATAAAGAAATGAACTTCAATTTGACAATCAATTTTTTAAAATTTTAATTAGATATACTTAATGGTTAGTTGCACCGCAGAAAAAGTATTGTCTAATAGCTTCATAATTATTAGCCTTTTTTCCAAGTCAGCAATAATGTACACAGATATTGTATTTAAATGTTAAAACATATTGCACTATGTTTTTGTAAAATCCATAAATTTCCAAGACAGATACAAGAATTCGACCGAAAACCATTTTATTATACTCTCCATTACCCTTGAAACGATTTGGATTGAATTATTTATAGTGAATTTACTATTCTTGTAAGATTTTTATTGCAAGTAGTAATATACTTTAAATATAAATGGTAACTTTGAGAGAGGAATTGTATGTAAAACTATAAAAATTAATATATTACTACTAAATGTTTATTTATGATTTTGGTTAAGTTTTTTAGAGAAAAATCTGCAATATCAACTTCAATTGCCAGTAAAAAATAATTTGGACGGTTAGCTAAATTTCGTTTAGAAGAATTCGATTTAAGAATTGGGATGCAACCTGATATTCAATCAAAAATGTTATAAAAGCTCAAATAGGTTTGTAAATGAAAATATACAACCTTGTCGTGATGTTGATTTTAAGAGTACACTGAATATGTAAATTTTTTAAAACCTACGTGAATACTGAATACCATGAACTCCTTCAAATCTTTAAAATTAAAATTACATATGATAAAATATTGCACGTGCTATACGTCTTTTCAATTATATATAGAAACAACCTGAAACGTAATCAAATTTAATATGAAAAAGTTCTTTTAACAAATTTTTAATATCTATTAAAATTTTCAAAAATTTCATATTACTGCAACGACAAACATTTTAGTAAATTAATTTTCTTTTGCGATCTTTTTATGCGTATAATTATTTATAATAACAGAAATTTCCACCCTTTTTCCGACAGAAAAACCAAAAAAAAAAAAAATTAATATCGTAATCTTGATTATCGTCTTGTATTAAAAAAAAATTCCCATATTTTTCATTTCCAAAGAAAATATGTAAAAAATTGTTTTTCATAAAACTTTGAACTTTTCCCTATAAATATTATACACACATAAAAAAAAAACAGACTTCCTTATTTGATTCCCTAATATGCTGTTTGCCATTTTATGGTTTCTGTTCACTCTTCTTATTATTTTTTTTAATAAAGATTTCTGGGTTGTGTGTTATCTAAAAAAGGAGATTTTCTTCTTCTTTTTTTTTTTTTTTTTGAAGAATACATGATCAGAAATACATTGAAAAAGGACTAAAATAATGTCGTAGTCGGATATGAAAATGATAAACCTCAGAACAATAGAAATTAATTTATGTTTTAAATAATTAGACGAATTAAATTAAAATTTAATTCGTCTAATTACATATTACATACTTACATTCATAAAAACTAGAATTTAAGGATATTTCAATTGATTTCATATATTTTTATTTATTAACCTTTAATTCAATATTTTCTTCTACCACAAAAAAAAAATACAAATTTAATAGTCCTGCCGTTTATCCTTCTTAATATCGAACCAAAAAAATTTATATATATATTTTTTTGATTTGTATTTTATCTGTCTCTGATAATTATCTAAAATATTTACTGATTTCTAGTCTATCCACAAAAACGCCTATAAGAACTTTCTTTCTGAAATATTTCTTTTTTTTCTTTTTACTCATTCCGAAAAACCTCTACAATCCAGGAAAAGCATAAAGTTATTTCTTTATTAAAATTTTCTTGAGGTAATCGTTTGCAAAATTTTGCTTTTCTTTCGATAAACTTAAACCAAAAGAAAAAAAAAAAAGGAAAAAGGAAAATTATGAACATAATACGAAACGAAAAATACCTAAAAAAAAATTTTGTTGTTGATAAGTAAAATATATTTTTTTTTTTTGGGGGTACAGGAAAAAATACGGAATTTAATAGCTGGAATAAATTATCGTAAAAAAAAAAAACTAAGGCATATTTCGTCAAAATAACCGACCACAACCCACAAAAGAATTTAACAAAACATTCTTTTAGAATCTTGCTATCTACCATACTTAAATAATTATGTACACTTTTTTTTTACTCGGTATGACAATATTTCTGGTAAATCAATTTTTTCCTTATACTACTTTTTTGGTCTTTTTTTTTTTTTTTCAAAAAAAAGTTATGTTTTTAAATCCATAAAAATTTTTTTTTATTTTGGTTGTTAATCGAATTAAAATATCCACAAAAAAATGAGAATAAAGTTTTAAAAAAAATTTTTTTTTTATATATAACAATTGATAGAGAAACAGAGAAATAATTCACTCATCCTTAAAAATAATCTTTACGAATTACGAAGGATATTTTAGTATGTTTTTTCTTGTTTTTTTTTGTTTTTTTTTTTACCAGAACATACACACAAAAAAAAACTTGGTTTTTTTTTTAGTATCCTAGAAAAAAAAAAAAAAAAATAGATTGGGTGTGGCTCCTTTTTTTGTAAAACACACATACATAAAGGAGAACAAAAAAAAAAAAAAAAAATATAACAGGAAATTTAAAATAAAATGGCTTTTAGAATATATCAATTTGCTATAGTTTCCTTTTGATATAGACTACAAGAATGAATACTAAATTTTTGTGTTGATAAGGACGAAATTTATTTAAATTATATGAAATTGAGTTGAGTTGTTTTTTTTTTTTTTTTGTAGTTTATACTAAGTACAAGGTTTTTTGTAACCCATGGCAGTACAATTGTTGTAAAAATACCATTGAACTTTAAAGTTTTTTTCTGTACAGATTTTTTTTTAAAAGCTATTTTCGAAATAAATTTAAGGATTATTACTATGGTAAAAAAAAATAATAAAGTCAGAGTTTCATATCTATATCTTATGGCGAAAATGTATTAAGCGACATTTTACATAATGTACAAATAACTACACATTCAGCTGTGTAGGTGGATGGAAACAATGCGGATAATAATTTTTTTCTCTGTAAATTGGGAAAGTTCAAGAAGACAAGCTTAAGGGTAAAGGATATTTCCTTTTATGTTGTTGTTCTTGTATATTCTTATTTTCATTAAAATCTTCTTTAATAATAGACAACATACTGAAATATGTAATTTAAGGTCTTACGTTTGATACTGATCAGAATTAGCTACTGAATTACTATTTACTGATAACAAAATTGCTATAGGACTGATCCAAATTTTGGCGCTTTAGATATTTTTGCGAGGGCTAAATACATATTGAATACTATAATAAGGATAAATATTATAGTGGAATTTCAAATTTCGATGTATACGTACTTTTAATTTAATTACCAAGTTAATAAACCATATTACATACTTTCTTTAATTATATATTAAAAACTATTATTATTATTATATAAAATTAATATAAATATTTTTTTCTTTTTAAATAGGGGTGGACCTGGCCTAAGATGGGGAGCGTGCTATTTGCAGCTGTGTTCATAGCGTTACAATTTGCCACCGGCCTGGCCAACCCTGATGCAAAACGTTTATACGACGACCTCCTAAGCAATTACAATCGTTTAATACGGCCCGTCGGCAATAATTCAGATCGCCTGACGGTCAAAATGGGCTTAAGGCTATCACAATTAATTGATGTTGTAAGTATATACATATATCGATATTTATTCTATATTCACTTTAAAAAATAAATTTAATTTACAGTCAATAATAATTAAAAATATTAAATAAAAAATTATTATCAGCTCCACCTATATTTATGCTCCTCCCTCTTTTACAAAAGTCCTAACCTATTTAAAAGAAAATTCGTTAAACATTTTTTAATCATATTAGAAGTTTTTTTTTTTTTTTTTTTGGTATTATTATTACTGCTCTGTTTTTTTATAATCATTTTTTTTTTCTAATTAACTAAAAAAAAAAAATTGAAGAATCCCCCGAAAAAATAAAAACATCCGCAGGACTCAGTAAAATTAAATTTGTCAAGATCATATCGTAAATTGTTTTCTATTAAAAAAAAAAAAAGCAGAATTTTTTTTTTGTATCCATATTTTTGCCTTTAACTTTGGTTCTACTTCTCAGTCTTAGAGAAATTTTATGCTTTTTTTTTTTTTGTGGTTTCTATTCAGTCTTTTTATTTTTTGAGGTTTTTTTTGGAAAAAAAAAAGCTGCCAAATAAATAAAAACCAATGCTAAAGAGTAGAAGAGCAGATGGAAGGATATCAAGTCTAAGGAAGTTATCAGTAATCTAAACATAGGAGGGTTTTTTTTTTTTTTGTATTTCTTTTTTTTTGTATATCTTCCTCTTCATTACGAGATATTATCTTTTGAGTTGAAAAGCGTGTAATTATGGAGGATTTTGATGTCCTTTAGCATAGAAAATTAGAAAACAATAACCACACTGGAAAATTATTAAGCATAAATAAAATAACAAAAAAACAAAATTTAACGCAATATTTTTTGTAAAACATTATTAAGACATTTGAAAATTTGATCTTTTTTTTTTTGTGCTTATTTACACAAATATTTTCATCAATTAATTTTAAGTTGAAAGCTCAGATGGCACACAATCTAGAAAGCATTAAAATTTCATTTTCGAGCGTGCATTTAAATTCAAAAAAGAAGAAATTAAATTAGCTAATTTTAAAATTGAAAATTGTTATCCGTTTGTTCATTTTTTTAGCATTTTAAATAATTTATTGTCAATTTTCATTTTGCAATATAATTCCTTATAAAATATAAAATTTTTAAGATAGATTATTTCTATGTGTCTGCAATATTTTTATGGTTTTCTGAATTTATATATAAAAACCTAATAAAAGAAATTTTATATTTATTAACCAAAAATTTAACTTTTGTTATTTCGGTATAAAAAAAAGGATAAAAATAACTGAATTCATACTGAAATATTGCGATATTTGTAGCAATAATTTTTGCTATTCAGTGGTAAAATAAAAGCTACTATAGTTTTAATTCGATAAAATAAATTTAAAATACGAAATTTGATCGTGAAGTTGCCAAGCGAAATCAATGGTTTGTTAAAATTTAACTCAATAATTTGCATAAATTGCAATTATTTTTATTTGGATTAATTTTGGTAGGCTATTTGATAGTTTAGAGAAGAAGTGACTGTGGAAAGTTGTCCTTAAAACATTTTTCGACATATTAACGCGTTATGAATTACAATTCGTTTTTTAGTCGCTGAAATTCCGTAATACAACATTAAAAGTACTTAAGAAGTAAAATATAAATTTAGTACGATCTAATAGATCATTAGATGAACTGTTATTAGAAAACATATGATATTAATATGTTACTCTAATACGAATGAAGTCCTATTTGTGTGTAGCACTACAAAAAGGCTGTTTTTGGCCAAATTCATTCTAAAATTAATTGAAAGATTAAAAAAAACGCTTCTATAAAATTATTTACCATACTTGTACCAGTGAATTAGAAATAAAATTGTAAAGTTTATATTTCATAATTTTTCACTTTAAATTGATCCAGGACATGGACATAATTTAAGCACACCAACTTCGAGTTCCACCTCGACTAAAATTTTAATATTTAAAAAAAAACGTAATTATTTATTTTATATACAAAATATTAACCTAAACTATTTATTTTCTAATATGAAACTAATATCCATTAAACGAATCCTAAAAGTACAATTTAAAAAAAAACCCCAAAAACTTATGTTTACACAATGTTTGTCTTAACTACTTTGTAGACTTCTTAAAACTATATGTTGACCCTTTAATGATTTTTCTTTTTGCTAAACCTCAAAACATTTGACTTCTTTCAAAAATCAATGAATCGAAATGATCTAAAATACAATTTTGTATTCGTCCTTTTTTTTCTGAAAACATAATCGAAATCCAAATTGAATTTATCACTTCCTAAAAAAGTCTATCAAAAAATCAAGAAAAATAAAGTCTAATAAAATCGAAATTCAATTGAAATTGCTTTTAACTTAAAAATATTGACTTTTAAGGAATTTATTTCCGATTCTACCAAACTTTTAGAAAGTACTTCAAATCAAATTGGCACTTCCCTTCGGGGCTTAAAATTTCTGATATGCCAAACTATAAAATGAAAATATTTTCGATATTTATTGGAAATTTTTATAAGAAGTTTTTTTTTTTTTTTTTTTGAGTGTGTTAATGTCAGCATTTATTTAGTTTTTGAGAAAAATTGGAAAAAACTATCTTACAAAAAAAAAAAAACTCGAGGCAATTTTCAATTTTTTATATACAATAAATAATTTACAGCAGGAAAACTTTTATATCGCTTTTAAAATGTACAAGAAAAGGATAAAAGTCCGTGATAAAAAAAAAATTAAATGAAAACTTTTTTAAAAAAATTGTGTTATTTCTTGACACACCATGTTAGAAGAAATTCACCGAATTTGTATCACTTTCTAAAACAATTTCTTTTATTCGCTAACTAATTAAGATTATTGATATCTCATGATAGATAAATAAGTGATGTAAATAAGTGATGTCAACATTAAAAGCCGCATTTGTATTATTTTATTGACATTAAAAGTTTTATTTGTGCCCTACTATAATTTTTATACAGACTATCCCTACAGGCTTTTTGTATTTAAAATTTAATAAAAATTCAATTTATTTATATTTTACGACGACCAATACCTTGAAGAAACTATTAGTTTAAACTATTAGTTTAAGGCAAACTTAATTTGAGTCTACTTGGCGATATTGGAGCTCTGTGTGTTATTAATATACCCACAATTTAGGCAATTCTCTCGTATATATATTTTCAGCAATGGTTGCTATTTAATAATAGAACGTAAGGAAAGTTTTGTAAACAATTTGATGCTTTAAGCTTCAATTTCAATTTCCTACCTAAAAATAATTAATATTTTATAAATTTAATTTTATTGAATACGATATTTTCATTAATTATTATATTTTTCTATTTTATCTCATTTCAGAATTTAAAAAATCAAATAATGACTACAAATGTTTGGGTAGAACAGGTAAAATATACATTTAACTAATAATTAAATTGATAAAAATTGTTTTATGAACCAAAAAAAAAAAAAAAAATATTTATGTAAAACTTTTACCTTTTAGTTAAACGTGTCAACGAACCAAATAACATTTTTTCCCAGAAATCTCAAAAAAAAAAACACTAATATTTTTTAATATTAAAATTTTTTCTATTCAATTTAATTTGTTGTTTTTGTTGTGGAACGTTCTATGCCCTAAATTGAATCAAAAAATATGTACATACATATATAACAAAAACCATCTCCGAATGGCAATTTTAAAAAAAAATTTCATAACATTACAGAAAGTTAAATTAAATGGTGTCCGCCATAAAACAGGAAGTTAGATTAAAAAATATAACTGAAAATATTATTAAAAAAAAATATATATGAAATTATTCTTGAATTCTTGGATATTATATGTACACAGTTATCTTTAATGTTATGGTTAGGATTATTCGAATAATATCCTAATCTAAAAAATAAAAAAAAAATTAAATAAAATGACCGCCAGCACTGTAATCGTATTATGGAATTAATCGTTGTTAAAATGGCCTTTTTTTTAAAATTTTTGTACGGTTTTTTTTTTCATGGATTTAGAATTTTTCATTGATTTACATGGACTAGTAATATGAAAGTTAAGAAACATATAGAACGAGATATGACCCAGTAATCATATCTCAATTTTTTTATAAAATATTTTAAAGAATATCTCGGAGGTAATCTCGGAGGTAAATTTAGTATTTATAATTATTCAAAAATAATTATAAATATAAAATAATTCACAATGAAAATGTATTAAATATTTAATCCAAAAAGGCTGAGCCAATAAAAAATGTTTGACATCAAATTTTCACTTTAAAGCTTTTATAAATAATTGAATTATGTATTTTTATTATGAATAGTTTTTCAAAAATGTTGAAGAAGAAACCTTATTTTTCCTTTAATCCACTACTAAAGAAAACGACCACTTAGATAGAATTCCGAACCATGAATTATGCCGAATAATAGTTTATTAACCGCTAAAAAGGTAGTTGGCATATAACTTCCACTGTAGGAAGGCTATTTCATAGTCCTATAATAATGTTTAAGTATAATTTTATTACTACAGTATTTATTAAAACTGATTAAACTTTAGATCAACATCGACTTCTCCGATAGAATCCAACTCAGTTTCAACTTTTGTAGAAAAACCGTAATACAAATTAGTTCACTACATAAGCAAGACATCCACTGTCGGTTTATAATTTCCAGTTCAACTAAAATCACCTCAGTTGGAGAGTAAACGATTTAAGGATATTTTTAATGAAGCGTAAAATGATACGTTATATACCGGCAAGCATTCTTATAACTTGTTAACACACTGTAAATCGATATAAATAAATCTTACATTATTGCATTTTCAATTTTCAATTTTCTCTGAACTAAAAATACACAACAGCCGTGATTCATATATTTATGGTTTGTCGTTATTTACAAAAACAAAAACCACATTCTTGTCATCAGGATCACTTACAAAAATTTATGCATGAAAATGTCAAGATTTTAAAAGCATTTTTTTTTCCTTCGATTTCCTGACATTTTGTTGTTGCGAAAATTATATTGTTTGTAAGTTTCTCTGCACTAAAAATTTCATATAAATTTATTCAGAATGAAAAAGTTTTCCAATTGCTCCAGAAAAAAAAAATATTGGAAAATATTATTTTTTAAAAAAAAACTTAAAACTTGAACGATTTACTTGATTTTAATAATAATTTTATTTCTAGTGGTAAAATTTACGCTTATCAACAATTAAAATTATATAGATTTTCCACACTAAAAACTTTACCATAAAAAGATATATAATTTTATAGTACATTGCAGTAACTAGTAATTTGGAAAATTATTACGAAATACCATTTTATAATTATTAAAAACTTAAAATAAATTCTGTAATAAAGTCAAATTATTTTACAAGATTATGTACTTAAAATTTTAACAATCTGTTAGATTTACATTTCTACCAATATTTTTATTGGTAATATATTTATATGGAAAAATTTTTAAAAGTCTTTTGAGTAAATTTTCCACAGACTTAATTTTTATATTGGATCTTTGTAGAATTTTATTATTGGGTTTATATAAAATTCATTCATGTAGATTCTATGATTATGTTGAAAATTTATGTAAAATTTTGTAATAATTAATTTAATTTTTCCAAGTAAAATAATTGTGTTTTTAAAAAAACAGAAATATAATTAAAGATTTCTCTAAAAACTATTTTAAAATGTTTTCACTTTTTTAAATGTTAATAAACCTAAAATAAATTATTGAAAGATTAAGGACTGAGACAATTGTTATAAAATCTTGGAACAAAAATCTTAACTTTACAATAAAATGTCGACTTTTTAGAAAATTTTGATTTTCTTAAAATAATCAAAATCAAACAAAATCTAGAATTTACAAGTCTAGATTTTGTTTGATCTTTATTCCTCTAATCTAAATTTAATGTTAAACAGTATTGTGGACTAAGATTTTTAATAAATAATTGCACTGCATTAATGGAAATAAATTCTTAATAAAATCAGCCGCAAACTATGAATACAACTGTACAAATCGCAAATAGAAAATCTCGATGAAAAACAGTATTTACTTTTTTTTTATAGATTGCGTTACAAACCCAATACTTAATAAATCAATTAATAGGAAAAAATATATTGTACTCCAATTAGTTACGAATCATTTTTTTAAAGACACGATAGAACCTAAGACTCTTTATTCCTATTTTCCAATTAAGTTTCCTATTGCAATTTCAACTAATTATTTCTCTTTCTGGTCGAAAGTGTATTCTACATTATGGTTTACGAATTATTGTAGAAAGGTATACAATACATTTTGTTGCGGAGCGTTTATTTTATATACAATCTAAACCATAATATCCTTAATGCTGAAGAGATTTGAGATTATAATAACATTTAATACTAAAACAACATATATTGGTTTTAACAGTTATTTAGTGCTCTCTTATCTCGATAAATTTTATAACCAAAGAAGTGTTTATTGCAAATATGAAAATCCTAAATGCATAGTGAATTTTATATATTTTTATGTAGTTACTGAAAATATTAAAGTGATTTTCTCAAAATGAGAATATGCGTAACACTATCATCGACCAAACTCTTCAATTAATATTCATTTAAAACTGCACAACTTAGACCAGCCGCTAAGTGTCTAGTTTCAAACATACCAATGTAATTGAGTGTCTTCTTGATAAATTTGTCAATAAATTTAAAATATAAGTAATGAAAATTAAGAGGAAAAAATCAAACAACTTTGGTTAAAATTATTAAGTTAATAAGAAATAAAAAGCAATTGCAGAAATAGCACATTTTTCAGCCGATTTTCTACTTACACATGAATATAATAATTACCTTTTTTAATCCACTTACAAATATTTTGAACATAATTACGAATTTTCTTGGGAATCATATCAATAAAAATATGTTGTAACCAATCCAAAACATTAGTTTTGGCCACAAAAATTAAATCTTCTGCATTTTTTTGAAAATAAATTTCATAACGATTTATCTTTAAATAATCAGAAAATCAGAAGTTTTCAGAAATACGAATTTTTGTTGTGAAACTTTGTTGGCAACTAAATATTTTTAATTCATTAAATATTTTATAAATAAAATTAAATCAACTAAAGAATTTTATTGTCAAAAAATATAAATTAAATGCAATCTGTTAGAAAATCACTAAGCTCTTCTTATAACTTAAAACTTCTCAATATATTATTGCTTAAGGTTTTTTATCTACAAGATTTTTTTGCTTCTAAAATTTATGTTTAATTTATCCTCTCATAGGTCTTTTTTGAAAATTAAATGTCAACAATATTAATGGTGGTATTCTGTAGTCCTATAATAATATAAAAATGTATAATAAGTTTAAGGACAAGAAAATTATCAGTAAATCTATATATACAACAAACCAAAACTGGAAAGGAATTATCTTACAATACAGAATTTTTTAATCTATTATTACATTAACTGAAAAATTCTCAATTAAAATTAAAAAATCTGAGAATTTAATTAATGTAATCATTTTAAAAGTTTCTTTTTTTACAAAATATAAAATTTTAAATTAAATTGTTTCTTAACTACTATGTACTTAAAAAATTGGTGGTTATTCTATTTTATTATTTTCTATTATTTAAAATTTTATTATTTCGATTAAATAAATATCACACAAAAAAAATAATTATGAACACATAACAAGTATGTGAGAAGGACAATTTGCTACAAGAACCATTTTCATCTCAGAATATTTATTTTTAGCCATATGTTTGTGGTTTTTCATTCCTTTTCTTGTATTATAATAGTACATAAATTGGTTTTTTTTTTAATGTGTTTGTAAGTCCATCCAGAAATTGTGGTCATAATCATATGTCTATGTATATAATATTCACTCTACTTTATAAACCGACAATGGTGTTTCTCATTTCTATTTAAAAAAAGAAAGAAACTTGGTCAATTCTTAATACAAAATATAAATTTTTATGCCTTCAGTAGACAGTTTTTCCAGAGAGATTTTTTTTTTTTTGCAGATAATGGCCATAAAAAATGTTCCAAGTTTGGTATTATATACATATATTTTTTTTAAATTGATCATTTTAATGGTATCTCATTTTTTTTGCGTAGTATAACAAACTTATGGTTTAGTTAGTCGATATTAATGATGGTCAACTACCTACTAATCTTGTGTCACAGTTACATAGATTGGTACGCCTAAGTTTTTATCTAAATATAATTTCGAATGAAAATTTTTTTTTAAAAAACTTTTTCTGGTATACATATTTACAAAACTTCCTTTAAAATATAAAACAGGAAAAACATTTTTTAGTCTAATCTAGTAAAAAAAAATCCAAATCACTTATTCGGATAATTTAGGAATTTTATTTCAGTATCTAGGAAATTTATTTCCAAGCTATATTGGTTCCGAAACAAATAAGAAATGTTTAATAACCAAATTCAGGTCAATAACTAATTATCACGTTGGAGAAAACTCTTATATTACTTTTTTTTGGCTTATCCGAATTATATTCTAAACATTGAAATCAACCGCGAGTAGAGTACAGAAAAAATTTTAACAACCTCAATGTATTTAGTGATATACAATATTTAGTCATATTCAAATTTATTTTCAATTTCAATTTTAATTGCTTTTATTTAAAATAGTGATAATGCATCCAATTTGATAATGGCATCTAATTTGTGAATATAATTATAAACCACTAAGAAGATTCATTAAATGTCATTATCTAAATATTTACTTAAATACCTAAAAATTGTGGTACACAAAAGAACAAAATATTTACGACCTATTTCTGAAAAAGGTTTACCATTACTGGCGGACTATATATACATTAAATATTTGTATCTTGAAATAAGGCAGTTAAAATTATTGAAATATATATTTTTCGTATTCGTATACACATAACGATGAAAAAATATTGAATTTTTATTATATAAGAATTTTATTATAAATTTTACATTAGGATTAAACCAATAAATTAGATATAATTTTTTTTTTATCTTATATAATTTTATTAGTTAGATTAAAAAAAAAAACAATTTTTATTATTTATGAAATGACAACGTAAATTAGATTAATATAAAAAGACTGTGTAGTTTAAAAATTTGCTGATATATAATTGAAATATATATTTAAATTATCTCAAGTTAAATAAAATTTTTCAAACAAATAATAAACTTTTATGAAAAATAATAGATAAGATTAACTAATAATTATGAATATAAATTATTATATTTAGCTTGTTGTTGCAGATAATGTCAATACTTTAAAAATAAATTTAAAATATAAAATACAAGCATCTGCTACTTTAATTTATTATCGCATAATAACAATTGAAAATTTCATTCTAAACTTAAACGTATATATTTAAATATTTTCCACCCCTCCAAATTAAAAAGTTCTATTTTGGATACAATTTTTAAATTCATTATCAAAACATAGACAAAATGATTATTGTGAAAATTCCACCCCCCCAAAAATAGCTAAAATAATTTATAACTTTTAAATAAAAATTTTATATATTAAAATATATTTTTTTTCTAAAAGTCGTTTTAAATTTATAATTTTTACCATACCTAACATTTCCATTTATATACCAATGACCTCCTTCCCAATCAATTAAAGGCTGTTTTATTCTGGGATGTCAAAATGAAAATAAAACGAGAATGAAAATTTTAATTCTTTATAAAAATGTAAATTATTTAAGGAGTTTACGAGAAATATTTTTTTTTTTTTATTTATTTAGAATTTTGAATCAAAATCATTGCTCGAAAAACAGCAAAACAAGTGTTTGCCAGAAAAAAAAAAAATAACATACACAGGCAGGCAAACAAAAAAGGACAACGATCTGCGTTCGATTTTTTTTTTTTTTTGTAGAGATAGGGAAATTTTTTTAAATACTACTCTAGACTAACCAGACAGAAAATATACTGCAGTTTCGATTTTTAATAAAATATAGAATTTTTTTTGTTTTCGTCCTTTTTTGTTCTCTCTATGAATTTGTAATTTAAATTCAATTTTGGAACATTTTCAAAAACAAAACAAAATAAAGGGAAAAAAAATTATTCAAAATGCCAGCCAATTCGCAATGACCACAAACCAATAGACCAAAACAAAACAAAAAAAAAAGGATGAGATGAACATCAGTAAATAAAGGAAAAAAAAATTGCTTAACGAATACGCTTTTTTATCACGAAATAATTAAAATGCTGCAAAATTATAAAATTATGTACATATAGATTTTTTTTTTATTGTACATATTTGCATTTTGTTTCAATTATTTAATTATTAATAGAATTTGACAAAAAAAAAAGGATTTGGGGAATTATTATTTTTTGGCAATAAAACTAGTACGGAATTTAATAAATTGAGTATAAAAGCGTATAATTATTATACTTACATAATTTTCATATGTTGGATAGATTTGTAAATGAACTATAACTAAATTAAGCAAGAACCTACCATTACTTCTATGTATCTTTATAAAGCATCACTTAATTACAAATAATTAAGATTCCTAAATTTATGACATAAATTTTTTTTTTAAAAATTAACTTTTTTTTATTCAAATTTTTAAGAAATTTATTTAATTGATACTTGTATAATCGAAAAATTCATTTTTGAAATTTATATTTGTTTATCAACATGATATGAAATTATCCTGCTTTATTCATTTAGTACACTCATTTCATAAACTCCACATACATTAAAGTCATACATTAAAAATTTACTTTTGTAATTTCTGTTATTTACTTATGTATTTTCTAATTTACAATAATTCCACTCCTCCGGTTTCAGTTATCTGACATAACATTTCCAGAATTTGACAAAAAACTCTTCCCATAAAAGCTTTATTGACAGGTATAGATAAAGCTTTTGATACAATAACATATATTATTCCAAAATCATTTTAGAGACCACAATTGCAAAACTCAAAAGTTTGTTTTATAACTCTTTTCTTCATTTTACAATTTTGCTACATAAAATATCTTATTGAATTGTATCGATTATGTTTTTGTAATATTAAAGCAAAGCATTAAAAAAAGGAGAATTGTTGAAATCGTACCACAACTTTACATACGTTGATATACATATTTATAGTTTCAGCTAACAATTTTTTGTATTTTTAATTATTTAAATTTTTTATAGCAGTTTGTATTTTAGTCTGAAATTAATGTCCTTTTCATTTTACTTTGAATTGTAATTTGAACGTCTTTAATTACATGCTGTGATAATATGTAAAATTACAGATTAATCTAAACTCATATTTTTTGTAACTTAAATTAGTCGGCTACATGACCGGAACCACTAAGCTTTCTTTAATTTTAATCGTTTGTTTTTTATGTATCACCTGCACATCAGGACGTCTTATTTTAAAATTTTTAAGATGTGAATATTATACGAAATGCAGCATTAAGATTATTTTACGATTGTCGATAACGCATTAGACAAAATATTTCTAGGTAGATATAAAGTATGTGAAAGAAAAAAAAAGGATAAGATAATGTGGCATTCGTGTTCAATATCTCTCATGATATGTGCTATATTCAATGTCTGCCATAAAAACACCTATAATATTCATTATCCGTTGTAGAGTCAACAATTATTTTCCCGGCCAGCATATTTTTTTATGCTGATATTTATTTAAAATATAAAAACTATTTTAATTTTTTTACATTCAGGACGATGCACCAACATATAATAATGATATTTTAATAAACTTATCCAAATGCCCGAATTATATTTGGAAATGAAAGGTTTTCAAGATTATATTTTTAAAATCATAAATTTCATAATTCATAGAAATTAATTCAATTTTGTCTAAGCAGAAATTACTGAAGCAATATTTTTCCAACGTTCTGTCCATTATTTGTCATTCCATGATTTTTAAAACAAACTATAAATCTTACTTTTCAATTTTCTTTTCAATTTTAACAACAACAAAAATATCCTGAAATTCAAGTATTTTTTTGATTGAAAATATATTTTTAATTCCTTTCCAATTCATTGATTAAAAATATTTTAATCATTTTTCCAACATGAAATGAAAAATAAATATAAAAACTATCAAAAAAAAAAAAAAAACTGATATTTTATTATAAAACTTTGTGGTTCTGTTTCTGTGTATGTGTTTTTGTTTAATTGGAAATATATTTGAAAATTTATAAATTTTTATATTGTTGGAAAATGACGTTGTTAAAATCAATTTTTTTTTCCTTCAATCTATAAAATAATATAAACACATTTTATTATTTTTGTACATATAGTTAAAATATTTGTTCCTTGTTTCAAATTTAATTTGATCATAAATTTTTCTAAAAATTTCTACAAAACTATATTATTTTCACAATTACTTTTTCCATTGCATGCTCGGTTGACCACGAATTGATTTTGGTTTATGTTTGATTAAACGTTAACAATGTTGGTTTTTTTTTTGTTGTATTAAAATAGAATTTTTTTTTTTTGTTCTAAAATATCTTTTATGTTTTTGTTTATTTTTAGATTTGTGGTAAGCAATTTGTCGTTTATATAATTTTCTTTCACCGCGAATTTTCAATAATTTTTCTTTTTATTATGTAATAAAGTATGTGAAAGAAAAAAAAAAAAGGATTTTTGAAATATGTTTTATTTTATTTATTTGTTTTCCATTAATTTGTATTTTATGAAAAAGGATTTTCTAAATTGAATGAATTTTGATTTAGAGAAATATTCTTTTAATTTGAAGTAGACTTTAGAGAGAGCATTGCTCTAAATTTGATGAATAAAAAGTTATTTTATGGATCAAAAAATAATCAAGAATTTGATAAATAAAAACTTGTGTATATGACAAAAGCACACATTTAGAAATATTATGTAAGCATTATTGACAAGTATGCATAATACCGATTTCCTGTCTATTTGATCAATCAAAAACATACACAAATTTATTCTATGTTGCTATAATAAAAACTTATGAAAAAGGGTAGTTAAATATTTTATGAGAATTTATTTGTTTCACAATTTTTGTTTTCATTTAAATTTCAATATTTGAAACCAATAACAAGAGAATTGAGAAAATTTTAATATTTTTAATATTGATTAGGAATTATAATTGATTTAATCAATACAATTTCAAAGCCAACTTTTTAATTACAACTTTTTTTAGAAAGACTATCGCCGAAGTAATGATTTACAAGTGTATATCCTTTATACAACTTACTTAACTATAACAATTGAAGAAGCTAATCAATTGTTAATTGAAGAAGCTAATCAAAAAAATTTATTTTTGAAACCATAACATTGTTTGCAGCTTGGGATCAGCGCGCCGTTTGTTACTATAACGTACGATAAAATTAAAAGTGTCTGCTTTGAAGGAACTATGGTACATTAAAATGTTTCTTAGGCTTAACAAGAGTATAAGATCGACTGTGGCTTAGTAGTACTGCGGTACGTACTCCCGTATGAGCACTAGCAGTAATAAAATTATAATAAAATACTAATTAAAACTGGGGGAAAAATGCTAACGGTCGACGCCATTTGATAACAAGAAATGACACTAATTAAAGCCATTAGATTGTTGGGATATAAAGAAATTTGTGGTTCGGAATCCAGGTCCAAATTTCAATAGAATGTTTAGAAACTCTTAGTGAGGTGCCTTAGTCTGTTGCGCCATTGAAGAAGACGAAGAACAAGAGCATACTTGAAATTTAAAATAAATTTTAATAGTCATTTCAAATATACACTTGCATTAAATTACTTTAATTCCTAATAACAACTACATTATCTTTAATCTTAATTGCTTTAATTTCGTAAACTATCCTAACTATGTGTTAGGTAATATGTCTCATTACCTTTACTATTCACAGCCAAATGTAGTTGTGGTTGAATACAACAAAAAAAATTCAATTTTAATGAAATCCTTCTTTTCACAATATTGAAATTTTATGTTTTTTTTTTTTTACATTAAAAAGTAATTTATCATTTGAAAAATACATAATAAAATATTTTTTATTTGCAATTTTTAACAGGAATGGAATGACTATAAATTAAAATGGAATCCTGATGATTATGGTGGTGTAGATACACTTCATGTACCATCTGAGCATATTTGGTTACCGGATATTGTACTATATAATAAGTAAGTATTGAAATAATTGTAAAATTTTCGTCCATAAAATGCAAATATATAAATAATTCATTTATTTAAAGTATCATAATTTATTAGAATTTCAAATATTTGTCATAATAAATTTAAATTTTTTATTTTTAAATAGTTTTTAAAACAAAATAAATATATAAACTATTATCCTGGATATCCTTTTCCAATATACCAAAATTTCAAATATCCTAAAGAAGTAGAATTTAACAAATATACAAAATTTGCATATCAAAATTTTATGGTATTTTACATTAATTTTGGCAAATATTTTTCACTTAAACATTTTAAGTATTATATTATTTTGTAAACGTAATCTAATGATGGGCTGTTGCTTACTGGTAGTAAGCCTTCGATGTTTTAGGTTAATATATTCTCCTAAATTAATAAAACTGCAGTAAAATGTAATCTTACGATGGATGGGGCCAATCTGTTAACAACGTAACAACAATAATTCACAAATAAACAATAATTCACAAGCCGGTAGTTTCGTTCCAATGAAAGTAAAGAAATATTATGGTTTGTAATGCATAATTCCGCATTTCAAATCATATATTTCTGCATCAAGTTAAGTAAACGCGCTGATCCAAAGCTGCAAACAAGAAAAACAGAAAGAACTTCAAAATTTAGCTTTTACTTTAAAATGTCTTAAAATGGACCGAAATAGAAGTCGGATAGATAATTTTTTTAATAATTGATTTGTTAAGTTAATTTGAATGGTCTGTCTGTTTCAAAATATATTTAAACAGAATAACTCACTGTAATCACAGAATGTAACAATAATTCATAAATATTTAAAAAAAATCCTAAATTATAGTATAAAACATCTAAAAGTACAAATTAAAATTTCACGCAATAAATTTCTATATCTTTAAAAGTTTATGGCATAAATATGCAAAAATATAAAAAAATTTTATTAGGCCTAAAAAACCATCTAAAAAAACCAAACAAGGACCTTTAAATTGATTGCAAGAAAAACGTTGCAACATAAAATTCAATACTTTTTTTTCTAAAATAAAATATTATATCGAATTAATTAGAAAGAATCAATTTAAAAAATATAAACAAGAAAACTCGTAAAAATAGAATTTCATAAAAAAAAAGAAATTGTTCGTCTCTGTAATATTATATAAAAATAGCCAAAAAAAAATACCAAGGAGACATCATTAAATGTGGGCTAGAGATTTTTTTTGGATCCTTCCTATATTTATTTGTTCAGCTTTACAGTTCAATGCGTATATATATTCTCAAAAGAGTAGCCATCCAGGCGCCAAATTATGGCGTACTTCCACCCTTCAAAAAGTTTTGTTAGCTTTTCTTTTTTATTGCTTTTTTTAGTGCTTTTTTTTTTGTTTGCTATTTATTTTGCACATACAGACACATATCTATATATATACATGAAACTCTCAATTCTATTTCGGAAAAGACAAAATATATACTAAAAAGAATCGAAATAGCAAAAATTCCAAAATAAAAATTATTAAATAAGATTTCGAGACTAAAGATCAAAAGTTTCCCTTGAAAAGAAGTCATAAAATGTTTAAGGAAAAATGGAATGAATGGAATAGATGAGATTTTCATATTTTTGTGTATTAAATTTAAGGATTTTTATGTTTCCCAGCTGTAAACAAAAATATGAAAATTTTACAGACTAAAACCAGTATATTTGTATAAACTAAATGTTTTCCTTGGAATATAAATATCGATTATCCAAAATAAAAATGACTTTTCTGTATTACATTAAAGGAGGAAAAAAAAAATAGTAATGGTCGTTTTAGAAATTAATTGACCTATAAATATGTATGTAATAATCAAATAAATTGTATTTAATAAATAACAAAATTTCATTTTTCTTTTTCGTAAATGTCGATTTTTAAATAGTTTCAAGTGCGAAATATATTTTTTTAACCAAAATATAACTTGTAAGTTTTATTTGAAGTTAATGAAACAATTTGAAATTTTTGTTATATGTCCAATGAGACATCAGAATCAAATACATTAAAACGTTACAATATAGATTTCAGAAATTCCAAGAAAAATATTATTAGTATAAGCGTATTTTGTCCTAGAAAAAGTATTAATAGCATCTACCACTATTAAGCCACTATTAAGCCGATTGATAAGTTAATTTTTCTTCATTCCCTGGGAGTCGACCATGGCATCGTTAAAGTGTCTTTTAACATTCTATTATAATTTCGATCCAATTTGACATTTATTCCTAATCACAAATTTCCTTATTTTTTTATAAACAGGCCTAAAGAAACTTTTAAACTTTTAACTGCAATGACTCATAAGCTTCAATTACCAGAGCATAGTCGGACTAGACCTCTACGACACCATTGAATAATACTTTACCCCTATAATACAGCCGGTCTCCTAAACAATAGTTGTGTTTTAAAGTGCAAAAAATTGCAAATAATCTGCATATATGACGCTTAAGTATTGATCTGACGATATATTTATAAATATGAAATGCATTATTACCAATTGCACTTACTAATTTTGATAAAATACAATTTACAGAATATAGTAATTTTTTTTTACAAAATATCCTTGAAAATATTTGTTTTTTTCAAGGAAAAACAAACTATAGAAACCACTTTCTATACCAATAGACAACACAAACTTGCCAAAAGGGTTCGAATATCCTAACTATAACAACAATAATATTGGAAAGGGAAATATGGTTTTCGATCGGAAAAGGATGACAATCAAGCAGAAATTTTATTTCACCCTTGAACAACAAATAAAAATAAAAAGTCAAATAAAAAGTTTAAATAAATAAATAAAATAAAATATATATGCTCTATTTTATTATTAAGTGGCCGAATCAATATATTGTTTTCTGTACATCTTGTACACATATTTTTTAGGTCCCGTTTCAAAAAAAAATTGTCTTCAATGTTTTTGTTTATTTATTTATTTGTTCGTTTCTTTCTGTCTTGATGCAATTCAGATTCCTAGATAATGGATAAACATGTAAAAGGATAAAATACATTTTTTTTTTTGCTGTTGAATATAAAATGCAACTTTGGCTATGTACAAACATTAAAAGAAAAACTTTCTATTTAAATAGAACAAAATAAGTGGAAAAGCATATAAAAAAAAATTACAAGAAGAATAAAAATTTATAAATTCTGGAAAAGTTTAAGAAGAAAAATAATATGTAACAATTTGATGAACATAAAATAAAACATTGAAAAACAAAAACAAGTTTAAAATAATTTTTATTAGGAAAAATTATTAAATTGCTGAACTATTTTGGAACATACTAATTCGTCCTATATTTTTTTTTTCTTACAAATAAACTCTTTGTTAGATAGTTTTTAAATTAAAGGAAAATTTCATGAAAATGGTGAAAAGGTGGGAATAATAGATTTTGTAAAGAATTTCTTGCACATTTTTTTAAATTGTACAGAGCAATTCGAATATTTGCATTGGCCTCCTTACCTATGATATAGTCATATAATATTTTTAAATTGTATAATTGAGATTTATATGATAACTCATGTAGGTTCTCAACTATAAATTTAAGTTATTTTAGCTTGAAAGTGTAATAATAAAGACAGCCAAATGTATTTGTAAAAAAAGTTTATTCAATTCGGTTTACGTACTATTCGCCAATGAGCACAAATTATGAAAAAAAAACTTAAACTTAAGCCTCCGCCTGTGATTCACTCTAAGTAAAAAAGAGTTTATAATCATAGGATAAATGATTGAGATCTAAATAACCTATAGATTAATTACCAACAACTACAAAATTGAGTAAAATTAGATAAATATAAAAATACTTGTATACCATACTAACCCGTGCAGTAATTGTCGAAACCTGAGTAAATTTTTTACACCTGCCAACAACCACAGTTTCCTGCCTTTGACTTCGATAGAACTAAAAAAATGGACTCAGTTGCAATCAAATATCAAAATCCTTGGACATGGGTGAATCATAATGGTCATAACCTTCTTTTACATCTACGGTAACAAATAGTGCTGTATTTTAGAATATTAACTAAATTATTAATAGCGATAATACTTCTCATATCTACGTTAAGGCTTTCAATAATCCAATGTATGTGTTAAGTCTTTCAATAATCATTTATTATAAAAAAAGTATTTCAAGAAATTAAATTAAAAAACTAAATTAATTATATTTAAAAAACATAAACTTTTCCTGTCACTATGAAGTTAAATAACTTTCAAAAATTTTGCAATTTTATAGTTTATGATCATGGTTTATGACAGATTATTAATTTATTTAAAAAAAAAAAAAATTGAAAACTGTAGTCGAACAATTTTCCTTTATTTTTCATTAATATTTCTTACATTTTTTTTTCTTTTTTTTTATTTTCAGTGCTGATGGAAATTATGAAGTGACAATAATGACAAAAGCCATTTTACATCATACTGGAAAAGTGGTATGGAAGCCGCCTGCCATTTATAAGTCATTTTGTGAAATTGATGTTGAATATTTTCCATTCGATGAACAAACTTGTTTTATGAAGTTTGGCTCTTGGACATATGACGGTTATATGGTAAATGAAAATATATTTTTTTCAGTTTTTTTACATTTTTATGTTTTTATACGAAAACGACTTTTAATGTAATGGAATTTAATTACTGAAAATAATTGAAAAGTTTTATTATAATTTTAAAGCAATTTAAATTACGGAGACCTAAAAATTGTTTAAAACCAATAAGAAATTAAAAAAAACTTCTAACAAAATTTAATTTAATATAAAAAAGGAAATTGTTTGCTTTACAGATTTATGTAGCAAAGAGTGTAGCAAAATATGTGTAAACTTTGGTTTGCATTATTCAAAACTTATTGCATTATTCAAAACAATTGTTTATCTCTTTCAAGCTCTTGATGATTGTTTTTATAGGCTTCCGATTGTGTATGATGTCAAGAATCGATCTTATCCATTTCTTCATATTGTAACAATTCCGACATGGAGGTATGACAAATACAAATTATTTGATGCTGGACACTTATCTACTACAAATAATTTTCCTTAGAAATAATAATATCCGTACTATCCTTAAATAATAAATATTTAATATGCTTAGATTTTATTATTTCTCAGATCTCTTGCAATCAATACAAAATATAAATTACTTTTAATGGAAAGGGATAATTATTATGGCATGATAAAGGAAGTTTTCAGCATGAAAAATATACCGGAAGATGACTTTTGAACAGAAAATAATGTACCCAATAAACAAGGAATTTTATTTCCAGGCAGTCTTTATTTCCTGTAGTCTTTTTAGAATAAAATTTCGAAAAAGTTCAAAAATTACCACTGATAACCTCTTTAATATGTAGTTTCGTTCTTTTCAGATAGTATTCTTAATACCTTAATTTTTCCTCGGTTTACATTTCGTCGAGCCACAAATATTATTATTTAAAAGATATAAAAATATGCTTGTATTAATGGAGATGTACCGCGTACAGGACATGTACCATTTAAAGGACTTAGATATTTATTATCATGTTCCATTTCAAAGAAAATATCTATTTTCCAATACCAATGATACGATTTTGAAACGACTTTAAATACAATTAAGTTATTAAATAAAATTTAATCGATTAACAAATTTATTTTAGTAAACTTTTTTTTTATTATTATTATATTTTTCTTAGGTGGACTTACGACATCTTAAACAAACAGCTGATTCCGATAATATTGATATTGGTATTGATTTACAGGATTATTATATATCAGTTGAATGGGATATATTAAAAGTACCAGCTGTACGAAACGAAAAATTTTATAGTTGTTGTGAAGAACCATATTTGGATATTGTCTTTAATTTAACAATTAGACGTAAAACACTTTTTTATACAGTTAATTTAATAATACCATGTGTTGGTATATCATTTTTATCAGTATTAGTATTCTATTTACCAAGTGATTCTGGTGAAAAGATTTCATTATGTATTAGTATATTACTATCGTTAACTGTGTTCTTTTTATTGCTGGTTGAAATTATTCCGCCAACATCATTGACAGTACCATTACTTGGTAAATATTTACTATTTACAATGATGTTAGTAACGTTATCAGTAGTGGTTACAATTGCTGTGCTTAATGTTAACTTTAGGTAAGTTTTTAACTATAAAATTTATTTTAAAAATTTCGTAAATTTACAAGATAGAAATATCCTTAGAATAGAATCTAAAATAAAAAGTTATATATTTATGTTTATGAGATGATAGGTTTTTTAATTTAAAAATATTTAATAAAAAAATTAAAATTCTTCAAACTCATTCACAAATTAAATTTTTCAATATTAACACTTGTTGGAAATGCTGACTTTGATATTTTATAATTGGATCCTAGAAAATATATATATGTATGTATATGTATATAATAATGTTTATTATCATTTCGATAAATTTATATTTTTTCCAATATTGTACAATTTTGTTTTACTCGTGATGAAGGTCAGAAAAACAAAAATATCGAAGTGAAAAAATTTGTTGTCACTTATTAAAACAAACATACATGAAAAAGCAAAAAAAAAGTATTGGTTTATGTCAGTTAACAGATATTCTAAAAAAAGGATATTTTTTTCAGGAAAAATAAATATGAAAATTAAAATTCATTTTATTTTAATAAATAATATACGAAATATCAAAAACTTTAATATTTGCATATATAAGTTTATTTAATTTATTAATTTTGATTTTTTTACTTAGATCACCAGTAACGCACAAAATGGCACCATGGGTGCAAAGGTTATTTATACAAATTTTACCAAAAATCCTATGCATCGAAAGGCCAAAAAAAGATGATTCTCAGGATGAGGATCAACAGCAGCCACCAGAAGTTTTAACTGATGTGTTCCAAGTACCGCCAGATGTTGATAAATTTGTAAATTATAGTTCTAAGCGATTTAGTGGCGATTATGGTATTCCTGGTAAGTAAATATAAATTACAATATTATTGAAATTTAAATAATTTCTTTCTATTTTGTAATCATTTCAAATTTTGACTACTGTCAATTGGTACAATTTAGAAAACTAGTTTCTGAAATCAATTAGGTTTAATTTATGCAATTAAATTGAGCATACTTTTAATAAATATTTAATTTCAAGGCGTTTTAATGAAATTAAAATTTAAAGTAATGGATTACTTGTAAAATATAATTTTGGCAAAAGACTTTTATTATAATTATAGTCTGAGCTAAATTTTACATCATCTCCAACACGCTAAACAGAACTTAAATATAATTAATTTAGCATTATTTACAACACACTTTTCTTTTGAAAATTTGAGTAATTTTAGTATTACTACTCGCAATTGGTAGCGAGAAAAGGAAGAGTTTTATTAGAGTAATTTAATTTATAATTAAATGAAAATTACATATTTGTAGTTTAAATTAACTGATGGTGATAATTTTTATAATTTAGATTTCGAATGTTTAAAATTATGTAATCTTTAAATACGTATTTCTTCTTTAAAGAAAATATATCACAAAAAAAATCTAGAAAATTCAAAACTAAGAACTTTAAGAATAATTCATATTTAAAAATAAAACTCAACCCGAAAATCAAATACAGAAAAATGAATATGATAATCCCATAAATCCAAGCACAAAAGTTTTTGGTCAAAAACTTTTCTAATTTCATGTTAAGATTAATTTTCATTTCTTACATTATTTTCTCTGGAAACTTTTAGTTTTTCCGCTATTTTTCTATTCAATGATTTTCCAAAAAAAAAAAAAAACTAACTATTTTGTTGCCTTTGTAGTCTAGATTATTAAATTCATGCTCAGAAAAAAAAGGATATACAATATTTTTATATAAAATCGTTAACACACTAGCCGTTGCAAAAATAATAGAGTTCAAATTTAAGTGCCTACTTCTAAAAGAGAAAAGTTTATATAGTATATACACACACCATTAATTTACCACTAAATAATTGAAAACTTTTTACATTTTTTTTTTTTACTGATAAGTCAATTTATATGTCCGCCGTCCGAAAGTTGTACAGTGTAAAAAAAAACTCAATTTAATAAATGAAGTTAAATAAAAAGTAGCATTTGTAGTTAAACGGCTATAAAATTTAATTTATTAGATATAATAAAAAATATGAATTTAAATTTTTTCTTTACAGCCTTACCACCAACACGTTTTGATGTAGCTGCATCTGGTGGTGTTGGACCATGTTTTGGTGAACCGCCATTACCAGTACTGCCATTACCTGGTGCCGATGATGATCTATTTAGTCCATCAGGAAACGGTGAACTTAGTCCTAATTGTTGTCCTGCCGATATTAGTCCAACATTTGATAAACCGTATATGAGAGAAATGGAAAAGACAATAGAAGGTTCACGTTTCATAGCACAGCATGTTAAAAATAAGGACAAATTTGAAAGTGTAAGTTCAAATATAATTTAAATTTTTGGACTTTGAATATTTTTTTAGGTTAATATTTTCTGGCTAATATACAGGCTATGTAGTATTGAAATATAGATGTTTTGTTAACTATATTGGCACATGTACCTGCATTCGTACATGCATTGGCTTTCAACAGAGTTTGAATTTGAAAACAGAATCTTGAAAACAAAATAAAAAATGTTAATAATTTCTATTCCGTAGAAAGTAGTATGCCAAAAATCTTCTTTTATTAAATGTTGCTAAGCCTGTATCCTTTATTGTATTAATTATATAATTTTCTGTCTGCTGAAATTATATTTCGCGTTTAAACTCAACTGAATAACCTATCGTGTAATATACCTAACGTATCGTGTAATATAGCCATTTAACTGAATAAATTTTCTTTTCAATCGCTGCTGGCCTATGGACACCGGTGGTTGTAAAGCAAATTTATCAAAAAGTCAGTTGGGTTTGCGATATTTTGGAATTTTATTTTATAATTTTACCGAATAATAAAATCTGTGACACACTTTATATTAAGAATTTATGGCAGTACCTGCTGTGCAGTATTAATTTCTAGTTTGCTTGAAATGTCCTTTTTAAATTATAGCAAAATTTCGAACAATTATTTTTGTGGAATTAGTAAATATTTTTAAATATTTATTTCCAAAATAAAATTTTTAAATAATTGCTCATATGTATATCTTATACACGCCTCTCTGTAAATTAAAGCGTTCGTATTAAATTATTGAAATAGTATTGATGTATTGATTAGATCGGCGGTGGTTTAACTAAGCTTTGCTGCACCCAGTACCTGCAGTGTTCAACTCCCATTCGAGACATCAATATTGGTCTAAGTTTACTCAGCTTTAAATGAGTACCAGTAATAAAATTTTCAAAAAATAAGTGCGTCTACTGATTTGACAAAACCTTTTGACCTTTACAAAATATAGGCGGGTTAACCTAAAAAAAATAATAAAACTATTCCTAAAAATGTGCAAAGCGCAATTTAATTTAAAAATAAAGAAAAAATGATATGGTTTAAACTACTTGATATGGGTACATAACCTACTTATGGCGGTGTACCGCTAATACTGCAAATTGGACAGGAAAACTTTAGGTATAGAAGTTTCAATTTCTTTCCAAGACATGGAGAGTTTATGAGAGAAAAATGTGGGTTATTTACAAATTTATTTATCGCAGTGGGTACATCTTTCATTTATAGGGAGAACTGTAAGAACATATACAATTAAAAAAAAATTAAATATTTAAGATTTCAAAAATTCACATTAAAATAATTTCACTAATTTTTTAATTAGATGGATAAAAAGTTTCCTTTCATCAATTTCCATCAGAATTCTATGCACACACAGAAAAAAAAAAAATTCGGCACAAAAAAAAAAAAAATTTTCACTCAGCCAAAGTTGAAAGTTAACAAGGCAGAAAAGAAGCAGACAAAGCAAAATAAATATTGATTTTAATTTTTTTATTCTGTATCTTCTTTGTTTCGTCCTTATATAGACAATGATACGCAAAGACATATTTAAAAAGTTTCGGCTGCTGCTCATCATTATGCCAAATTCAGAAACCCAGCAACAACAACAACAACAACAAAAAACCCTTTTTTTTATTTAATATTATTCATTTTCCTGTTGGAAAAAAAAACTTGGATTCATTTTCAACTTTTCTTTCAGGCCAATATAAATTTCCGATTTAATTTTTTTCTATTGAATGTCTTACATACACACAAAGAAAAACGTGGAGATGGGAGACTTTCTTTTTTTTTATTCTATGTTTATAATTTCAACTAAATTAAGCAAATTATTACAAGAGAAAAAATGAATGGCCTTTACAATTACCATTGGTCCTTTTAAATTAAAACCAACTTGTGTGTAAGCCATATACAAAAAAAAAGAACTAAAAGAAAAAAATCCTTTTTACAACAAATTTGCTTTCCTAACTATGCAAAAAAATGTACAAAAAAAAAATTATACTCTTTTTTCTGACAATTTTCTTCTTCTTTTTTTTTAAAATTGAATTAAATCAGTTTTGAAGTTTTTCCTGTAGATTGAATGAGGCCTTTTACTGTGGAAAAAGAAAATGTGGTGTAATGATGTTTATTTTACTGCTGGGTTTGTTAAACCGCGATTATTTTTTTTGCCATTTGCGGAAATAAATTGAAAGAAATTTAGATCATATGACATTGTGGAAGTATTTGGTTATAATGGTGGTTTTTGTGGTAATAAATAACCATCATAGTTAACGCTGATAAATCTAGAAAGTATGATTATTTATTTGGTCCTTTGTAATTAGTAATGATAAAAAATACAGGAAAATTTAGTAGATTTTCCGACGACGTTAGGACTAAAATCGGAAATTTAGACGTTTTTTAATCATTTATTGCCGAATTAAAGTGAAATTATTGACGAACTTTTTTTTAAAAATAAAACTTTTAAATAGGGTAAAAGACATTCTGCAATATATCCTTTTAAAATTTAGGTCATGTTTAACCCTTGTAAAGGACTTCTCTTTATTTCTTCTTCATTTTTTAAACTGACATTTAAAGTTAAACTAATATATTCCTAAAGGAGTGATATAAGATATAAATATATTATTAATTGGATAAAAAATAATCAATTTTTAATTTAATTCTTATATTTTATTTTAAAATCAGAGAAATGTTATAACTAGTCAAAAGATATAACATTCTCTTGTGGAGAATGTTATATCTTTTGACTTTAGGTCATGTTTAACCCTTGTGGAGAATGTTATATCTTTTGACTAGTTTTCGAACTAATATGTAGGTTTATTTACACGTTTATTTACCGCAGTGTCGATCTTCTATTATGGGTACATCTTTCATTTATAGGGGGAACTGTAAGAACATATACAATTAAAAAAAATATTTAAGATATATCCACTCTTTTACACTAATGTCCCCTATCTAGTCAACAGATTCATGTATTAACCAGAAAATTAAATACAGATTTAAACTTTCTTTAAATTAGTTGCTGATGTTGTACTAAAATGTTAACTTATTTAAGTGGTTTTTGCGTTGATATCATAGTAGCATAATTAATAACTACAAAAGTTTTACAAAATGTCTTCAAAGGTACTAAAATAGATGTTTTATTGACAATTTCTTCTTCTAAACATAATAGTTTTTACAACACTTTGTCCTATGTTTGTTTTTTCACAAATCAATTCTGTTGAATAATTTATAATTGCAGTGCCATTTCTAATTAGTCACATAAATTTGTTTTTAAACATCAGAACATATTTTTATAACCTAAAAAAAAATTATAATACAATGAAGAAAAATTTAATCTTTTACAAGGATTTCAGGACTAAATAATATATAGTTAAAGCTTGTCTATTTAAAATCTTGTGTAATTTAATTAAATTACTTTTAATATGAAAAGCATTAAATTTTAATCAATAAACTTTAAAAGCATTCGATAATAGTCTCTTGAGTTATGCGTTTTGATTAATACATTAAACAAATTAAATAACTCGTATTCAATTGGGAAAGTTTAAATGTGTTTTTTTTTAAATAAAAATTAAAGTGCGACTGAAAATGAATCACCTGTGGCACTTTTATTATACATAGCGGTTGAAAATACTTTTTTTGAGTTCAGTTTAAACTTAATCCAAATAAAATATTAAATAAAAATTAAAATAAATATGGAAAGTTACATAAAATAATTCATTTTGTGTAACTTTAATTAAACCCCAAAAAACAATATTTTTTTTATTCAAATATATAATAAATTTAAAACAGAACTTCAACTTAATTTTTATTTTTAATAATAAATTTTTCAATATTATTCGAGAATAACGCGTTCAATATAATTTATGTATAGTTCCCTTATTAATATAAACAAACCCACAAGATATATATGTAAAATGATTTCATATTTTAAAATTAATTTAAAACGTCCAAAAAAAGCATAATGATTCATTTAATCGCTGACAGTGGCTAAATTTTAATAAAAGATGCCTTAAGATTTAAAATTAAAATAATTTCCAGCTTACACCCATTTATAATCCTTAAAAATGTATATTATCCCAATGTTTTAATCACTTTATATATTTCACGATTCAGAATTTACAATTAACTCAATTCATTTTTTTATGTTTATTGATTTATTTCCATTTCTTTTTTTATTTTATTTTTTTATTCCTGTTGAACATTTTATTTCATTCTGTGAAAATTGACTTAAATTAACACTTTCGAAAGAAAATTTCATTCTTTATTTTATTTTAAAATTGTGTGCCAATAATTACTGTGATCTGACCAGCAATAATAAAATGGTGTGAAAGGTCAGAAAATTCTTTTCAATTTCAATTCTCTTGATAATTTGTTGTTGTTGTTTTTTTTTTTCCAATAAAAATGAAAATTATTATTTTCATTTATTTGTGAAAAAGGTATAAAAAGGAAGAATTCAATAAACGGAAATGTAAAATATTTGTCATTTGTATAAATGGATCACGATGAATGGCTTTTGGTATCGTTTTCATTTTGAAAAATGGAAAACCTTTCCACTGATAAAAAAAAACCTTTTACCCCGAACGTGTTCTTAAACACCGGAACTTTAATTTGCCACAACTTTTTTTGGAGGAAATGTTAGTTTAAGAAAAATAGGCCGATTGCAAAAGAATTTCTTTTGCTGGAAATGAATCCCAAAAACTTATATTTATCCATTCTCAGCAGATACACTGTTATTAAATTTATTTAAATCCTATTTTTATTAGAATCATTTTTCCAGGCTTTCGAAAATGAAACATTTCACCATAATGTTATTATTAATACTTAACAAATAATTTTATAATTGTTACTTACATTTTAAGCTGAGATCGATGCCGTCGAAATGAATTGAAACCAGTACACATTTTGCCTCAGTCAGAGTATTTCTAGGCTAACGCCAATTATCAAAAGTGATGATAATTGTGATATATAACTTAATTTATAAATATACTCCAAAATAACTTTTTACTAATTTTACTAATACAAATGTTTTATGTGAAAAGAAAGATTACGAGAAATGAAATTTCATTTCCAGTAAAAGTTTTTTTTTAAACGCACTTTTAAGAGAAATAAACCACATTGCTTGGAAATACAGTTTGTTTACTACTAATAAATCTCGTTTACTGCAAATGTCGTATTTTTAGAAAAATTTTATCAGTGTACTTTATATTAATGTTTACATTTTGCGGATTGATTATTTCTTCAATAATCCTGATTTGTCGATTGACTCCAATACGTCCAAAATAGGTTTCAGTTAAAACTAACCATAATGATCTAAAGGTGATTTAACATAACTTATGTTATTTTCTTTAACTAAAAACAAAATTTCAATAAAATAGAATTATATACATGAGTGAATATTGGAAATTACAGAAAAATATAACATTTTCAAGTCAAATTCGTCCTTTTCCTATTCAATTTGTAATAAGATTTGTAAAAATATCAAATTGATTTGAAAAAGACTAAATTGATTTGTAAAAATTTGATTCGATTATTAACAAATGTTTATAAAAATTTACATTTTTAAATGAAAATCGGTTATCTAATTGAAATCAGAATATACCTCATGTTTTTTAAATAAAAAATTTTAATTTTCACCATAAATTATCTTTTAAAATATCTTATCAAATTTACAATAAAATTATTAATTACCAACAATAAATAAATTTTTTAAAAAAAAAAAACCAATAATATTTTCTTTACAGGTCGAAGAAGATTGGAAATATGTTGCAATGGTTTTAGATCGTTTATTTTTATGGATATTTACAATAGCTTGTATCTTTGGTACAGCATTAATAATATTACAAGCACCTAGTTTATATGATACAGCACAACCCATAGATATTTTATATTCAAAAATAGCAAAGAAAAAATTCGAATTATTAAAAATGGGTAGCGAAGATGTATAGCATCCGCTTGGGTTCGTAGCTGGCTGGTGGAATATGATCATTGGCTGTGTACGAACCCTATTTGAAGCTAGTAGTGTTGACAGAGGATAACTATACTAACATTCAAAAGAATAATAAAACTAAAAAAAACATAAACATTAACCATAAAATGTTCAATGGTAACATAAAAATTTCAAAAAAAAAAAATTAAATATATGTATTTACCATAAAAATTGATTGTGGTAAATCTTACTTCATAATTTTGATTAAATTCACATATATTATTAAAACGGTTTGCATAATTTTTCAATCAAATCAAAACAACATAAATATGACATCTTTTATCTTATTTTTTTATTTTTGAAAAGCGGAAAGAAAATCATAAAAAAAAAAAAACTTTTAAACAAAAAAAATATCAAATAAATATTAAAAAAAAAAAACAATAAAAATATTTAAAAACTTTAAATAAAAACACAAGAAATTAAAATAAAAAAATATTAATGAAAATATAGAAAAATCAACACAACACACCACATTTTCTTGGAAATTTATGGAAATAGGACGAAAAAATTAACAAAAAAAACTAAAAAAAAAAACAAAAGTAAGTAATTTTTTTTTTTTTAAAATTGCACACTTTAAGAATTTATTAATTAAAAATATTATATAAAAAAAATTTAAAAACATTAAAACAATTTTTAAGATTAATATGCAAAAAATAAAAACCAAAAAAACCAAAAAAAAAAACTATCTAGAAAATATGAAATAAATGTTGTTAATAAAATTAACTAATAAATAATAAATTCTTAAGATTTTAATTTTAAGTTTTTTAATATTTTTTTTTTTTTTGGAATTTTTAATTACTTTTCGTTAAATTATGTAATTAAAAACAATTGTAATTTTTAATAATTATTTTCATATGAAAACTTAAATATAAAAAAATAAAAAACTTTATATTTAAAAATCGACTTAAGAGTGAAAAATAAAATTAAAAAACATCAAATATAAAATTTAAAAAAAAATAATTATCTGTTGTTACTAATATTTAAAAAAAAAATTGATTAAAGATATTAATTTGAAAATAAAATTTTAAAAAAAGATTTCGATTAAAAGAAAATTATGTGAATTTTATTTTGATTTTGTTTTATTAAAAATATTTTTATATAAAAAATAAAATTAAATAAAAATTAATTATAAAAAGAAAAAACTAAAATTAACCTAAAAAAAACGATAATATTTGCAGAGAGTACTGAATAGTATTTTTATTTAGAAAGCTCAACACACCAAGATTAATCATAAATGACTAAATTTTTTAATTTAATTTTTTTTTTATTAATTTTATTATATTATTTATAATATTTTATTAAAACACTTATCGAAACTTTTCAAATTTATATTAGTATGTTTTAGTAAATTAAAAACTACGACCTTTTTTAATTGAATCTGGTGCTAATGGAAAATAACAAAAATACATGTCCCAGAATATTAGTTTTTCTGACAAATTAACATATTTTTTATACAATTTTTCTGACAAACGTTAATATAAAATTACCGATATTTGTTTAATATAAATAATTTTTGATTGCTTCAAAATGTTTAAAAATATGTACTAGGAAATTGATGATTCACACAATAATATAGATCTTTAGATATTTGGCAATCGTGTTAATAATTTTGATAGATAATGTCTGCAATCACATTAATTAAATGAAAATTTTCAAAGGCAATCATTATTATTGAAGTAATAATTTACTCAGTATTTTTTCAATCTGTTTCTTAGATTGGTGTTAATGACCCTATTTTGTTATGCAGTACTCTGTTATTGAGGCGTAACAGAACAGGTTATGGCTTGGTCACATTTGTATTTAGCTTTTAACAAAAATCTAACGTGATAAGTATATTATTCAGCATTGTGGGGTACGTTCTATATTGAACTTAATTAGATATAGAAGGATTACCTAAACTTGCAGCAGTATAAATTGCTTGGAAACTGCATATTACAATACAAATAATACACCAGCTAAGCCAAATCTCTATTAATATCTATCAGTAAACTTCGTCAAATGAATATCACAAATTGTATATTTAATTTCTTATTTGGTATATTTTATACATTTTTTTTAGATAGTATTACAATTATTTTTAAATATTTTTTTTTATAATTAAATGATAAAATTTTTATGCTAATAATTAAAAAAAAACATAAAACCAACAAAAGAAAATGTCAATATTTATATTTAAAACATAAAAAAACTAGATAGTAATGTGAAATATTTTAGTTAAAACATAATTTTTAAAAAATTTTAAAATCAAACAAACAAACAAAAAATAGAAACTAACGAAATAAAATGGGCAAATACAGGAACTGATTGTGGAATTTAAAATAACATTAAAAAACGTATTAATTCAATCATTAAGCTATTAAATAAAATAATTAAAAATGAAAAAAAAAGTAATTTTAAAAAAAAAAATCACAGTAAAAACTTTTTCAATTGAAATTTTCTATAGAAAACACACCAAAACAAAAAAAAACCGGCTTATAAAATTTTCTACTAAAAACTTTTCCAAAAAATTTTCTTGCTCATTTACACTACCGCAAAAAAAAACTTTTTTCCGCCTATATACAATTACCCACAAAATGTTTGTCTCCATGTTTCATTATGATCCCCAGTAAAGACGTCACACTGTCGCCACTACCATCACTAATCTGTATAGCTTGAAATACAAGCAAAATAAAAAAAAAAGGATTCGATTTGAAAAAGAACAAAATTATGTAGGTTTATAGTGAAAAAAAAGGATTTCTTCAAAATTGTTATTTTAATGTCAAACCAACAAAAAAAAATAATAGAAAGGAAAAGTAAAATTTCAATGATTTCTGTAATGTCCTTTGACCTTTTGGGTACAAAAATTTATTTGATTTCCAATGCCATTTCGTATATGGTTGTGACATGTTAAGTCTTCCAAAGAAAATTTACCACATTTTTTGTCAAAATTCCTTCTGGTTAATGTTTCAATTTTACGCTTTTAATGATTTTTCATGGTTTCTCAGCATAATTTTATTTATAAATTTTTATTTTATATTTTTTCACTCTTGACTGACTAGAAATTTTTTGTTGTTGTGCGGAAAAACTCATCGTGTTGTCTACTTTCCATTTTTATGGTACTCGATTGTGTTTTTTTTTTTTTTAGGTTTGTTGTTTTGTGTGAGCGAAGGTTTTCGGAATTTTTATATTAAAGTAATAAAAATGGAAACATAATCCCAGGTTAATTTATGTAAAAAACCAAAATATTTATAGCATAAAATTTTGTTTGATGTCAATAGGATCTTGTATTCTGGGTATCTAAGAAAAAAATGGGAAAAAAAAATCATTATTTAATATACAAAAAAAAGTCATTTATTTTCGGTATTAGTTTCGCTTAATAAATTCAAATAATGGCATCTTGTAGAGCAGAACAAGTTGCAAAAAAAATCATAGATTTCTAAAATTTTAAAACTTTATTCATTAATTCATTTTCCAGGAGGCGAAATAATTAATTCACATCAATGAAATCACTTAATCGTATTGTGGATTTTCTTGAAATCGTATGGTGACACATTATAGCCAAATCTCAATGTCAGAAATAAATATTTTCGATACAGTACACAATCTGAAATTAACCTAGGCTTATGATATTCTAAATTAATGCAAAAGGTTCTATCTCCGGACTAGCAACAACAACCTAAAAATAATCCACAAAGCCGTAAAGCTGACAAATATAAAATTATATTTGTTAGAATGTGACAATGTCAGTCCTTTTTACATTTTATTAGAACTCATTTCCAGCTAACTTTCTAACTTAACTGAATTCGCCTTGTCTTCCCGGCTAGATATATGAGAATAAATTAATGTATGACAGTTGCTATTCAAAAAATATGATATTTTAATATTGGACAGATTGCTTAAAAATGAAGATATTTTCGGATTATTGCCAATGAAATTAATGTTGTTTAATTATAATGAAGTCATTTAAAAACAAACAATTTAAAATTCAAAATTCCGTTTCGGAATAATGTCGTTTGAATATATTTTTAATATTTTCCTTTTCTCTCCTTTTTTTTTGTTTTACAATAAATGTTCCTAAAATAACTCCTTTTTTAATTTTTCTTTTTCAAATATAAATCGAAATAAATTATATTAAAAAAGAAGAAAAAAGGACTCAAAGTATTGTATCTTCATTTATCATATTTATTGATAAATTTCTCAATTCCAAGGACCTTTTTCTTCTTTTTTTTTTTTTTTGTGTCAACCCTTTTTTTCACATATAATTTTTTGTCATCATGTGCTACTTTCTCTCTGGGTATATATTATTTGGGTTGAATGAATCTGTCATCAAAGATTCAATAGAAAATATTATAATATACAATAATTTTTGAACGCAATATACTCGCACTCCAACCGGAAAAAAAAAGGTTACTCCCTAGATAAAAATTTATATTCTTTGTTTGTCGGACGTAATGACACAAAAAAATAAAAAACAACAACAAAATTATTTTTAGCTGATGCATTAGAAAACATAAATTTATGTTAATATTTTATACTAACTAAAAAAAAAAAACACATTTTCAAATAAATTATTCCTATTGATTTCCTCGAAATTTCTTTAAAAAAAACTAAAATCTTTCTAACCGATTACACTTACATTTGAAAAATCTTTTAACTAAAAGCTTAGTGCAAAAAATCATCAAAACTTTTCATTACAAAGTTTAGCAAATAATAATTTATTTTTGTATAGAAATCTTGAGTATTGTTAAATTTAAACTTTTTTTTACACGAAGTGATTTCCCTAATAAGAAAATTATTTTGATATACGATAAAAAGAAGATTACAATTTTAAAATTGTGTCTAAAGTTAATAAATAAACTTTTTCATTGAATTCATTTTTGAAACAATTTTATATAAATTATAATTAAAATAATTATTTTAAATATTTGTTGGAAAACAGTTTGTGTTTTAATTATAAAAATTTAACAAAATAAAAAATATTTTAATATTAATATCTTTTTATAAAGATTTTAATTAAGTACTTCAACTTTTATTCGTCATTTTTTGATAAATTCAAATTATTTTATTTCAAGAAATTTGAATAAAGTTTTCTGACGTAAGAGTAGTATAATAGGATTATTATGTATTCGGATTCAAGCAAATATATGCTTAGTTATTATAGGTTTGTTTGTACATATGACGTCAATAATTTACAACACGGATTCAATCAAGGTGTCAAGCCCTAATTAGTTTAGGTTCACAATCAAAAATTAGGAAAATGTTAAAAATATGATTAAAATTGCATAATTTTATTTTAAAACTTACAATTTATATATTTTATTTTAAATGTAATTTAAATTGCTGAATTTTACTATTTTTCAATTTATTAATCAATTTACAACATTTCTCCTCATTATATGATTCATAGAACTACAGAATCTACGACAGAAAAGTGAATAAATTTATTGAAAATACTTAGCACAGTGACATGGTTTGCTAAATAATGTTTCGCCAATAATCGGTAAAGCTCATCTAATTAGTGTTCTTTTATATTTTTAAACTAAACCACACAAAACTCAATGTCCAAAAACAGGTGTCACATGTATGTAACATCTATAATAAGTTTTAGTCAAATTCCATCGGTTTATATTAAATATTTCTTATGATTAGTTATAATTTTTCCGAATATCCGAGAAATTTATGTTACCTAAAGATCAGCAAATACAAAATAGAATAATTTTGGTAGAATTATAATTGTAAGAATGATTAGAGAGCTTTAATATGTTTCTTTTCCCACGAAATGATTAGAGAGCTTTAATATTAAATTTCTTTTCCCACGAAATAAACTCAGTTTTCCTTTTACTACTAACGAACTTATTGAACTCTTTTAGGTATTTATGGAGATAAAATCAATGTAAACCAATAATTTCTGTTGTTTATCAAATATCCTTTGTAAACTTTCTTACATTCCTTTATCTTGGTAGCGTCATAAATAACATTAATGGCGCAGTGTGATTATTTCTGACGATTATAAGCCTTCTATCATAATTATTTCTTTTCAAATGCAAGTAAAATATAATTTTCATTCTCTAATTTCATATAAAATTCAATTTTTCGGTTCAAAAACTTTACCCACAATATTTAAAAAGCAAATAATACTAAAGTAAAAAAAAAAACACAAAAATGACTGTTAGTGTTAACTTGTTAAAATTAATCTAAACACAAAAAAAAAACATTACTAAAACAAGTATGCTCTTAAAATTAAATATTTAACATAAAAAGACAAATTTAAATAACATTATTTCTAAATGGTATAAAATTATTAAAATTAAAATAAATTTAATAAAAAAACATTAAAAATTAACATTAAAAATAAGAAAAAATAAAAAATTAATTACATATAAATAAATAAAAAATTAATAAACATAATTTTTAAAAAAAAATTACGTTAAAATATATAAAAAAAAAAACCTTAAATAATAAATAAAAATTACAAAAAGTTAACATATACAGTGTCCAGCAGGAATTTATAGATGAAGAAAAAAACCCAACAAAACCAAAAACCAACACAACATAAAAATAAAAATAGTTCTTTTTTTTTTTTATAAAAACAACATAAAATTTATTTAAATTTTTTTATTTCTAAACTTAAAAATACGATTAAGTGAAAAATTGAATAAAATTTCTTAAGAAAATTAAATGAAAGTAGATTAAAACATAAAACATAAAAAAAAAACATTTTTATTCTTAGAAATGCAACTACAAAAATATTTCCAGTCAATGCAAAAATTATAAATAAAATACATAACACGACAAAACAACGCAAAACATTAACATAAAAATGCAATTTTTAGAATGAAAAAATTGAGCTTAAAAATTTTATAAAATTTAAAACCAAAAAAAAAAAAAAGAAAAATTAAACTTCAAACAATTAATTAAAACATTTTCTTGAAAATGGAAAATTTAATTATAAAAATAAAAACAATTTGACAGCTGTCAAAATTTCAATGTAATAAAAAAACCGAAATTCACTAAATTTCAATATAAAACTGTGAAAATTTATTAGTAAAATACCATTAATTTTAATTATATTTTTATTATTTATATCTTCATTTTAATTATTATTTAACCATATTTTTATTTATGTTTTATTTAGGCAATTTTTTTTGACAATTTTTTTAAAGGAATATTTTTTTTGTGAAATATAGTAAAATTTTGGCAAAGTTTCTTAAACAAAAAAATAGAATTTTGGCAAAATTTCTTAATAAGAAATAAAAACAATAAATTTATATAAAATATGCTCTCATTGGTTGTGTTTATAAAAAAAATTATTAGTATTACGTAAAACCAAAAAATTATAAAAAATCCAAAAAAATAATACAAATTAAAAATTTTCAATATGTTAAATGTTTCTTAATTTCAAAAAAAAAAAAAATAGGTTTTAAAATTTTAACTAAAAGGCATTATATTTTATGTATGTGTATTTTTTTTTTACTAAATTTAAAACAACACTAACTAAACTATTAACAAAACACCTTATAATTAAAGAGTTTGACAGTTTGTGTCAAAATTTCTGCTGACAGATGTCCTTAAATATAATATAAATAAAATAATTAGTGAAAATAATTGATTTTTAATATGTAATACAAAATAAAAAATTCAACACATAAAAAACATTAAAAAAAATTTAATCTTTCATGCAACACTAACATTTCATTAAATTTAATAAAAGAGGGAAAAGCTTTTTAACAATAATAAATTAATATAAAAAAACATTTATAAAAAAGTAAACGACAAAAATACTGCCCTAAAATAGAAAAATAAAAAAAATTAATTAGATTTTTTTAATTTAAATTTATTGTAAATATTTATGTTTTAAGTTTGAACAGATTAGAAAATTATGTGCTATCGAGCGATGTTATGATTTGTATTGAGATTAATATTAAGAAAGCTAGAAAAGTGTATTATATGTCTCATCATTATAAGGAAAACAATCTAGATATGAAAATTATTTTAAATATCTTTAATTACAATGTTTCCAATAAAATATATTTATTTATTATTGATTATGTTTATAATAAACATTTTCAGTAAATCCAAAAGTGTTGATTTATATCGTTATTGCAATATTACGTTTGTGAGAATCCGATCACAATTATTTAGTAATGTCAGTTGAACTCTGAAGATAAAATATAAATTAAGAGATCTGCAGTTTCGGAATTTTGTTTAAAAAATAGAATCTTCTAAATCAGTGAAATCTTCTAAATCAGTGGTATTTTCGTTTTCCAATTAGAGGAATGTCAACCCAGTTATTTATTAATATTAATCTAGCTTTCATTTCTTTTTCCCGCTCGATAAATTCATTTTTAATCTGTTACCGAAGTTTTTCCAAACCCAAAACTGAAAATCAATTTATAATTTTATTGAATTTCTTCCAAAAAGAAAAAGTCAAATTTCAATAAAATTATAAATAAATTTTCACTTATCTTTTTGTTCTTATTTTAATTGACAACTCACCAATTAAAAAATAATTAATTATGTACAGATTAATATTAAATATATAATAATTTTTCACAACATTATGCAAAATCAATTTTATTGTACATAGTAAAAAAAAACAAACACAAAAAACTTAAAGTAAAAATACTTTTTTTTTTTTGTGAAAATTTATACTAAAAATAAAAAATTTAAAAAAATTTAAAAAAAATAGAAAATTCCAAAAAAAAAAAAAAAAATTTTTATCAAAGTTTATAAATTTATAGAATTAATAAATTTAATAAATCTGCGCGAAGTTAACATTGCGGATAAGTTGATTTTTTTATCTTTTTAAATTGTCGTAAAAAAAACATTTGTAAAAAAATTATAAAAAATAAAACTTAAAAAAAAAAAACACATAATTCTTCTTTTTTTTTATAATTAATTAAAAAAGAATAAAATCATTAGTTTCCGGCGCAAAAAGAAAATATCAACTTATTCGCTTTTGAAATTATTATATTATAAAAAAAGAAAATTACAAATTAAAAAATCAAATTATCTTTATATATACAAAACATAAATTTACATAATAATATATAAAACAAAACAAAAAAAACTGTAGCTAAAAACGTAGTTTTTTTTTAAAAAAAAAAAATATAACAATTACATTAAAATTTAATAAACAATTCATTAATATTCTAGCCATTAGCTTTATACGATATAAATTAACTTCACTTTACAGACATCCAAAATACACACTCCAACACATAAAACTACATAAAGTCAACAACAAAACAACAACAAACAAACAAAAATGCTATTTAAACAAAATTTTAATAAATAAGATAAAATAAAAGATACTTAATTAGAAAAATACATAATTTATGTAAAAAATATCTTAAAGTTTTTAAAAAATTAAAATTTTTTTTTTATTTTTACTGCAAATCGCAGTACGGCTGCGACCAACAAGAATATAAACCCAAAATTTTTTACAACGAAATATTAGTAAATTTAATTAAATTAAATAAAAAAGGATATTTACAAAAATTTTCAGTTTTAATTTATAGTTTTTAGATATTAGAGCTTGAGAAATATCACTTTGACAAGAGTGTACTTCAAATTTTTCCTTATTTGGAGTAAAAATTACATAATTTTTCTTATGTTTTTTTTTTCTTGTTTTAAACCAAACAAAAATGAAAAACTTAAAATTTAGTAAATAAGTTTTTTATAAAAAATAAGAAATCAAAAAAATAATAATTATAAAAAATATTAAATTAATATAATTAAATGTGTAAAAAAAAAAAAAAAAAATTTTAATGAATATATTATGCGGCATGACCCTGATTTCAAATCGAGAGTCTTCCAATCATTGGTCGTGTGTTTTGTCCTCCCTCCTCCAAATAAAAAATATAAGAAAAATCTATACAATCTTAATCAAATAACAGTAAAATCTTTAAATTCAATTATAATAAAAAAAAATAATATAATTTTAAATTATTATAAGAAATTTATGTTTTAATGGCAATCCTAAAATTATCATTTCTGACATAATGACAATTATTTCAATAATTAAAAACAAAAAAAAAAAAAACATTTTTTAGAAAAGGTTTCATACATGTCGTTTTTTAAATAATACAAAAAATTTTTTAATTACGTTTAATTTAAGTTTAAATTTAAAGTGAATAAAATGTTCTTATAAAATTCTTTAATCATGGTGTCACAAAAATGAAATGTAACGAATGTCAAGTATCATGGCACCCGTAATTATACTATCCTACAATATTAACTAACTAACGATCATAAATAAAAAAAAACACTTTTACGAGTGGGACACTATTTTAACTTTTAAAAATTGTTCGTCATTTTTTAAGAATTCGACATTTTTTGACAATTCGTCATTTTTTGACAGTTCATTTCAAGCATAATGTTTAATATTTAGCATCTCAGCTAAAATGTATTATAAGATTCACAAATAATTCCTTTTAATAGGTTTTAAATTTTTTAGTAAGATATGTTAACAATATTTCAATATTAAGAAATGCATTAGAGTTAAAATTGTCACTTTTAAACGAAATGTGACCAAAATAAGGAAAAAATATAACCTTTATCCTTTAAAAACTCTATACACGAATAAGGGTTGATTTTAATGTAAAAAAATTATGGTTTATACAAGCATTTAAAAAGGGTATATTGCAATGTTACATTCGAAAAAATAGTTCGCTACCCCTGAGAAATTTTATTTTCTTGATAGCGAAATATATAATTACATTAAAAATCATATGGAAATTTATCAAATGATCTTGAAGTAACTATATTACAAAATAAATAACTATCCCCTGGTAAATAATAATTTGCTCTTCTTTTCGGACATATTCAATTCTACATAAGAATATAATTATCTCTTTCTATAAGATTGTAGTAATGACAAATTGTTTAAATTAAAATCAATCGTAATTGATAATTATTATGTATTTCTTAGATACGTTTAATTCTATACAAACCATTTCGTCCTTTAGATTTTTGAAATTTCATATATTAATTAATCAATCATTTTTTCACACATATTTCCTTCAAAATTAATGTGGTGTCATTGTAAATTAGTTTAAATTCTAATTAAATTATTTCACATTACACCATAAAATAACATTTTTAATTTTAAAAAATATATATATCTATATATATATAATAAATAGAAATTATAAATGGAGACAATTCAAATTGAACTGCGTATGTTAAAATGCCCTTTTTTATACTATAAAAGAAAACTATTACTATACATAAAATTAAATTAAAATATCATATGTAAATAAACATTAATAACAAAATTATTATAAATATAAATAATTAAAATAATAATTAAAAAAAAAAATAATAAGAGAAAAGTTTTTTAAATCGTAATTAATAAAATTATTTTGTAAATTTTCGTACACAACCAAAAAATAATAAATAAATAAATAAATTAAAAAAATTTATTACATAAAATATAGAAAACAGAATTGATAAAGGGTAATTATAAATATATATTATTATAATAAAATAAAATATAATTTATTTATATTCTTTAGGCTATAAAAAAAAACAAAATATTAAATTTAAAAAAATACGAATACCTAAAAACCAACACAAAAAAAAAAAATCAAATTTTAAAAGAAATTAAATAATAATAATAAATTCTAGGTTATAAAATATTATAGCGAAAACAAAAAAATTGACATCCTAAATAAAACATATACATATATATATTAATACAATTAAACTGTCAAATGTAAAACGTCATATTTTATTATACAAAACAAAAAACAAAACAAGGATTACAAACAACACAAAATACACAATTTATCACCTAAATAGAGAAGTGTCGTTATATGCATATTTGTCATTTTTTTTTTTGTGAGTTTCCAAAATAGCAAATGTCAAGAGAATGAATGTTCTAAGATTTTTTATGTTGTTACTTCCAATAACGTAATAAGTTCTTTAAATTAATCGTTTATGCAATAATTAATTTATGAAAGATATCTACGCAAATATATGTATATGTTATTCACAAACTGTACTTGCAAATTTCTTTAGTATGTCACAGTTAAATCACATAACAAATTTTGAATATTAGCAGTCATTTGACTGATAGATGTCGATTAAGATCTTATCAGTCGAAAATATATGATTATTAAATCATAAATTTTTATTTTCTTATGATTGTCTTCGCTGATTCAAAGTAATCACTACGTGATTACTACGTGAGTACCAATTCCTCATTCAAACTGATCATATACTATCTGAGTACCAATTTCCTGAATATGAAAATGTGGGTCTTGTATTTTATCCTGACGAGGATTGTACCCACAATAATATATCTAAATATTATCAATTCAATACAATATATTGTTCGGACTAAAATAATATTTCAAGTTTCGAAATGTAAATTTGAAAAAGATTAGGTACCTTAATTTTCTAAAGAATACAACGGAAATTAAGTTTTTGCAGAGGTAGTAAACCTAACTAAGAAAAATTCTGCAAATCATATTGAAAGTTACTGTTTATTAGATACAAAATATGACAAAATTGCATATACAACACTTAAACATTCAGGTGATGAGCAGATATTTAATATTTTTAAACAACCAACAAAACAAGAAAAAACCGATCGGCAAAATTAGTTAATAAAATAAAAAATAGTCTATAAAAATTAAATTAAATTTTAATATATTAAATATAAAATATATGTATATATATATATATGTATATATATATATATATTTATCACTATTTAAAGAATTATTCAATGTAGAAATTTATAAATCAAATTTATATATATTTATATATAAATATATAGATACTATATATATATATATATATATATATATATATATATATATGTATATATAAAAATATGTATACACATAAAAGACAATTTGATATTTTTAATAATATATTTGAGAAAAAACAAAATGAAAATGAAAATTATTTTTAAAAAAAAGAAAATTTATTTAATATATTATTTAATTTTTATTATTATTATTATTAAATTTATTAAACTAACCAAAAATTCAAATCAAAAGAACAACATGAATAAAAAAAAAAATCTTTTAATTGAAATTTTTTATTTGCGAAATTCGAAATGCAAATTTAACAAAAAAAATGAAAATTTCCCCGAAATTTTAAAAATGGATTTTTTTTTTTTCAAAATTTAAAAGAAATTTTCTTTTTTTTTGAATTCTTTTGTGTTAGGAAAATAAAATCACTGGATAACACCATAAAATAAAAAATTATGTAAAAAAAAAATTATATTAAAAAAAAAAAACGAAAATCACTGAAATCATTATAACAACAAAATCAAAATAAAAATCCTTTAAAGGATTCTTATATATATAAATTAATATTATAAATAAATAATTGAACATTTAATATTATTAAATATTCTCATCCACATTAGTTTATAAATTATTTAAAAGAATAATAAACATAAATTATATAAAAAAAAAATTATAAGAAAAAAGAAAATGAGAAAAACGGAACGAAAAATATGCAAAAAAAAAATAAGAAAAACTTATAGATATTAAAAAAAAAAAAAAAGAAAAGTAAGGAAATTTAAAATTTGTAAACAAAATTAAAAAAAAAAAGCAAATATATATAAAATTGTATAATAAAAATTAATATTTCAAAATTGAATATGAACAAAAAAAAAAGAAAATTGTAAAAGGAAAATAATATGAAAATTAATAGAAAACAAACAAAAAGTAAATAAATAAATAAATAAAAATAATAATAAACTATTATATAAATAAATGTTACGCGTTATTAATAAATTATGAATAATTTGTTTTAAAAAAAAAGAAGAACTTGTTTTCTTTATTACTGTTTAAATTGTTTAGTTATTACTACTTTTTTCAGCCCTTATAATTATAATGCATCCGGAATGCCTTTCTTTATTTAAAACTTCCTCTCTCATACACCCGGAATGCCTTTCTTTATTTAAAACTCCCTCTCTACAAGTACTATTGAACTCACTGTTGGTATTACCTAGTTTGATACTCTTCGTAGTGCTGGGGATGTAGAGCGCATTTCTAGTAATATGGTTAAAGTAACCGCTGCTGTAGAGAAATCCACATTATTGTGATTGAAGCACAAACACCAAGCCGTTTCAGCTGGGTTTCTCGAAGAACCAGGTTTTACATTTTCGCGGAATATTTTAATTGGACGGAGGATAAATTGAGAAATTTACGTTAATTAGGCAGTGGTCACAACTACCTAACGGAGATTTGGCTGAGATATTGAAATTGTAAGGATGGGTTGTTAAAAACAGGTCTAAAAGGAAATGCGCTTTGACCTGAAGAATCAGGAAAAAAGTCAGTGTAGCTCACTAAAAATTTTACATGTCGACCGGGGTCATCTTATTGATTGAGTCATACATTGTATCTAGCTCTGTAATAGTCTTCCAAAGATCAGAGTTCGGACTCGTATAAAGAATGCAAAAATATATGATACGCTTACAGAACATAAATTTCAAACATAGTTAAATTCTGCACAAGAGCTCTTATTAAATTTGTGTGGAATTTTATACATGCCAAAATTTTGTCTAAGCTAAACAAAAAATTGTTAGAACTTTTTATGTAAATAAGTTCTCTCTAATCCATTTAAATTATACGTTAAGTTTTGGTGGACAACCAACATGTCACTAGCCTTTCAGTAAATTTCACTAGCCTTATTGTAAATTTCTGTTTTACTTATAGGTCGGTGGTAATACTTATTAAGTTTTAATGATGCTTCAGTGACATTTTTCATGTTTCTGATATATAAGTTATAAGTCCTTCCTGCTCATACTTTTAAATAAGTTGCACAATCCTTCCTGCTCAAGGGCTTAATAATCCAGTTTAATATTGCACAAAACTAATTTACATCTTAATTAAAAGCTGATGGAAATTAAATACTGAAATAAATCAATATTTCTAAATGTTGATAATTGATTTTGGATATTGTCAGATATTTAAAAATCGCAATTGTTGAAATGAACACTAAAAACAATGCACATGATTTTTTCATAATTTGATTAAACCACTTGATTCCATTTCAAAGATTTAATTAAAGAATTACATATCTCTAATTTAGTTTTTAAGTTTAATAATAGCACTATGTGAAAACTTTAAAAAACTATTTTTGATAATCAAGGAAAAACTAAATAATAGTATACAATTATTTATATATACCTTGATTTAACGTCATATTATATACATAAATATTATATTTTATTTTATTAATTAAGCTTATTTTAAAACATATGTATACTTTGGCATTTCTTGAAAAAGCGTAACTACTATTCAAAACATGAAAAACATAGTCGAAGCAAAAAAAGTTTCCATTCAATAGATAAGGACATATTCCAAACTTTTTTTTACTTTATATTATATATAGACACAACTTTACAATAATTAATTCTTTTTCACGCAAAAATAAACTAAACATTTGTTAAAATCTAATTCTAGTTCTTGCTGAATGCTTTCCCAATGCTAATTCCAATAAAGAAAAACTACACATCTGATAATTGTAGCTACAGTCATTTAAATATTCTTCACTTGGTGTTCTATGTTGTCTTCCTAGTTGAAATGCTTTCCAATAATGGTTGTCGTTATTACTATTATAATTATACCCAGCGTCTGATATCCTTGTCCCTGGATAACTTTTTTAAATATTAATTTCAAGGTAAATATTATATTTAAGAAAATACCAAACAATTATATATTTACCTGAATATTAGTTTAAAAATTTCTTCTATCATATTGCCCGTTCTATGGAATAAATAACGAGAACTTTCACAAATTGCTCTTAATACACAATCACGTCCATTATAACCCATACTATTTAAAAGCGAAAGTACCATAATTACTATTTTAAAATAATTTTAAACTGTATTAAGTTTACCTATCTATAGCAATTTCAAAATTCCTATATAAATCACGACGAAAACGTTTTTTCTGCTCAACTGAATTTGGTTCAACTGGATTTGGTTCAACTGGATTATTAAAACCATGAGCAGATTGAATAACCCATGTATCATTTGGTAAATTATATGAAACACCCCAATTTAAAGCATAACTTAAGAAATTTACATCTGGATTACCAATTGAACCAATCGTTGTACATAAAGCAGCCTAAAATTTTGCAATAAACACTTAATTATATTTTTTTTTTAAATATATAAAAAGTTGAATTTTATTTACCGAAAATGATGATCCTGGTGGAAATGCTAAATATCTCCTTTTACGTGATAATATTTTTTCTGAACTATTCACTAAAGTAACTAAACTAATTATTATTATTATTATTAATATTTTTGCCATATAATTAAATTTTAAATTCATATTTTTTCCAGTAAATTTTAACGATGTATTATGTGCCAGCAGCTTTGCCTGTATGATGTAGTGATGTTAAAGGTGGTAAACGTTTTAAAACTCTTGATTAAAAGTGGAATTGAATATTATTCAAATTATTTATATATTTTTTAATGTTTATGTACTTAAGTATTTAACGATCTATTGATTACTTTTATTGGTGTTTATGAGATCTTAAATGTACCTATGATAAATTTATCAAATTATCACTTTAATGTGCACATTACCTACTTATGATGAATTTATGAAAAGAGTAAATGCTTTTAAATTTACAGTTCTATTAATATTTATATAATATCATATAATTTTACTTAGAAGAATTTCTCAAGAATGAATTCCAATTAGAAAATATGCTTCTTGTTAAAGAGTATACATAAGTAGATTTTAAAATATTTATGTAATATATAAGAGTAAATTCGTTTAAAGATGAACGACTTTGTAATAAGGTAAAATGATTTTATACATTGGACAAACAACAGACATAAATTAGTCGTACGGATACGTAAATAATTATTTGGGAATTTTAAATAATCTGGTCTTATTAGTTTATCAGTAGTTTTTCTATGTGCTATAATTTATTTTCTAAAATAAATAAATAAATAGGCTTCAATAAACTTTATATCTATAGAATTTAGCTTAAAATTTAAATTTCATTATTTTATAGACATCCACTTTAGATGTATTATTAGTTTAATTTTAAATTCAACACGTTTTTAAATTGTTAACTTCACAATTTAAAAATAGCAGAGCTATTAAATATTGGACTTAAAATTTTAAAACTTGGTTTAAAAACACACGGGAAGGGAACCTATTCTGCAGTTGTACCCTTGTACATTAGTTTTGGCTGCGTTTACCATGTTAAATTTGATATATTTTGTAATACTTCAGGCATCAATTTTGGACACTATTTCATATATTCAATTTCTTCTTAATGATTTATTGTTTTTTGAAATATAGCTTCCTTGCAGTAGAAACATAAATTGCAGATTAGATTAACTTAAAAAGCAATCGTTAAAGAACTGTAACCTAAAATTTAGTAGATCAATATCTTAGGCCACGCATAAATCTAGTAACTCCCTGGCAGCTATGACTTTATCCTCTAAGTCCTCTTCTAGTATAAGAATCGGAAAACTTTTGTACTTCGATGATTTACACTCATTAAAAAAAGGCGAAAATTTAATGATTTAAGTCGTTCAATCTGTAGAAAACTATTTCTTGCTTTGTAATATAAATTAATTACTTAACTCTATATAAATAAGTATATATACACCCATACCTCAATTGGTTCTTCTTTTAAACCACGTAAATCGAAAAAAGGAATATGAAGAAGATATGTTCAGAAAAAAATAACCGTGTAAAACAAGGCAAGCATTTATTGAAAAAAAACCGTGTAAAAACGAAACCGTGTAAATCGAGTACCGTGCACGAGTGAAAATACATAATAAATCTTAGTTAAAAAAAATTTACACGTACTAAATGTAAAACATAAATTTGAAAATCTTGGTTTGATATGAAATTTTTAGGAAAATAAATTAAATTTAACATTAATATATTAAAAAAAAATATATTGACAAAACTCTAATTTGATTCTTTAATTTGACTTATTAATTATGTTTTTTTGTAACTTTGTAGAAAATTTCCATATTTTATATAATATTATTAGGATTTTGAAAAATTATGCGTTTTTCTTATAATTATTACTTAGTTTCCAAGTATTAATATAGTCACAAACTATTTCAAATAGTTTTTGTAGATCTTGTAATATATATTTTCGTTTTTTCCCTGAAGTATAAATAATTAAATAATCCGCAAAAGCTGGTGCATATTTTTTTAAGTTGTATTATTTAATTCTTCCATTAATTAATTACAATTATATAAACAATTTAAGCGAAGTTACTGTTCCTCATTTCAATCTCAAATATTTTGTTTGATACCATTCATTTCTATAAAAAATTTCTTATTACTCATCAGGGAGGCCCTTCTAAATTTTTCAGCACCATATTATAACTACTGGTCTTAATACTGCTAGCCAATGACATATTGGATGAAACTAATGTACGAATATTAACAAATATTCGAAAGAAGAATATTAATGTATGGCGAAGGCAGTCAAATGATGAAATTCTGTGAAAATATAATAAAATGAATTGACAGATCATATGCAGCGAATTGATGAACAAAATTTTACTAAACTAATCTTTTAAAGTACACTATTAAGACTACAAAAAGTATATTAAAGTAAACAGTAAAAGAGCAACATGTCGGTCAAAAATCCTCCATTATCACCTAAATAACCTACTCTGTAGTTTTAATTTTATATTTGTTGTAATTTAACCAAATAAATGCCTAAGAATATGCAAATGCCTAAGAATATTGTAAATGCCTAAGAATATGCAAAACAAAAATTGCCGCAAATAAATATATATATATATAGCAAGTTCATTAAAAACAAATATATAATTTATATAAAAAATAATTATGTTCATCATAAAAGAAAGATTTATTATAATATTATTGCTTATTCAATGCAGTAGAACAGATAATGATAGCATCAATAATAATATTATATTCAAAAAAATACGCGAACATTTTCTTGGCATCAAATAACATTTGCCAAGATCTGCAAAAATGAGAAAAAAAACCCGAAATAAAGACGAAAATATTATTTTCATCAAATTTTATTACTTCCTATTAAATAAAAATCATTACGAATTTTTACCATAATTTACATATAATAGAAATATAGAATAATATTAAAAATATATTTTCACTAAAATAAAATGTTGTGACATCATGAGATAAAGCTTTTTTTTTTTATCTTATGATGTCACAAAAAAATATATCCCATCTTTGAAAATGTTAAGTTTTATTAAAGTTTTATATAAGGCAAAAAAACATAAATATATGTATGTATATAAATATATTTAATGTACACTAAGGATTTCTCTACTGTGAATATTTATTATCTAAAATAATATTATTTTGCAATGATTTTCATACACGATTTCTTTACCCTTTAGTTGAAGATACAATATTATATAGACAACAACAACAACAAAAAGATATAAGGAAATCTTTTTTTATGGATTCTAAAATATAACAAAACGACGAAGGATATAGTGATAACACCATAGAATTTTTCTCTTCATAAATAATTTTAATAATATATTTAATATATGCATTTTTTCCTTACCCTTTACAAGAAAATTGAAAAAAAAAAAAAAAAGATTAACCTTTTATGATGAAAATAATGCATTAAGTTTATCTGAAAAGTTAAAGTAAAATTCTTATCGAAAAGCCATTCAAAAATCCATTAAGTGTCTACACGAGACATACCAAAATATGATAATTTCAAATCCAAATATTGACAAAACTACTAAATAAATATAGTAAATTTTATAGTAAATCATTATTTATTAAAAATTTTCATTAATAACAAAATATTTTCAATATGAATCCCAATAATTTGATGGTGGTTCTGAATATCTACCAAATGCTAATTCAATTAATGAAAATCCACATTTAAAATATGTCTGAGCACAATTTTCAATCAAATTTCCATCTCGATAAGCTTTATCGTATTCAACAATATCATTATCTTCATGTGAAAATACTCGTCTTTTAGGAAAACTGCAAAAATTTCAAAAAAAAAAAAAATACAAAAATTTAGTTATCAAAAATGCTGGATTATAAAGTTTAATGAATAATAATTTACCTAAATATAATTCTGATAATTTCTTCGATCATATTTCTGCCTTTCGTAACCAAATACTTTTTACTTTCGCATAAAGCTCTAAGTACACAATGTCGTCCATTATAGCCCATCCTATAAATATAAAAAATTTTAATATTCTTCCAGTTGTAATTTATATTTGTATAATAGTTTACTTTTCAACAGCTGTTTCAATATGTTTATAAATATTTCTACGATTTCGTCTTTTATTAATTGCATTTTGATAAGGATGATTTTTAAATCCATGCAAATTATCAATAATCCAAGTTTGATTTGGTAAATCATATGCAACACCCCAATTTAATCCATAACTAAGAAATGCTGGATTTGGATTACCAATAACACCAATTGTTGCACAAATTGCAACCTAAAATATTTCAAAGAAGAAAAAAAAAATCAAACTTATTAAGAAGAAAAACTATATTTATTTGTTTTACAGAAAATGATGCACCATCTGGAAAAGCAATATATCTTCGTTGTCTTGAAAGTCGTTTTCCCTTTAAGCCCATTTCCGTTGAATTATTCATTTTTATTCTATCATCGTTTAAATTTATATTCAAATAATTATTAACATTATTCACTGTATCTGTATTTGTTGATGCATCCTGAATTATTATCATAAATAATATACAGTTGTAAAAAATCCATAATTTAAATATAAAATTCATTTAAATTTATATCGTCCTTTCTTTTTTCCTCTTGTTTCACTATCCTTGCAAAAAAAAAAAAAAAAATATGAAATCAAAAAAAATAGAAAATTCTCTAATTTTTATTTTGGCGCAAGAATGACAATAATTTATTCACTCTTCTTGTATTTGTAAATTCAAATATATATATATATAGTATATATGTAAATACACACAAATAAAAAACTTTTGACAGGATTATAAATAAGTTAAATTTAAATATATAAATAAAATAAAATAATTTATTTAAATATATAAATAAAATAAAATAATGTAACAAAAAGATCCTTTAAGGAATAAAAACAACAATATAAAAGGAAAAAAAAAAGACTATTATAATTGCGCGTTTTTATAGATGAAGAACTTGAATTAAAATTGTATATATTTTTTTTTTGAAAAACTGTATAAATAGTTTATATTTAAAAGGATCACAAAATACTCTTGTCTGTTTGCCAGTGCAGCAGTAAACTTTTTGTTTCGTCGCGCAAATATTATAACTTATTTCATTTTATATAAAATAACACAAACAAACAAAAAAAATCTTTAAAACTTTGTGTCAGAATATTATTTATATGACCAAAATATATGTATATGTACTTTTAGTTTACTTACATGTTTATATTGCGAATAAGAACATGAACTCATGTTGAAGTCATAAGGCATTAGGGTAAAATGTAAATATATTAAGTAAAAAGAAAAGTTTCTTTTTTTTTTTTTTGTATAATTAAAAACTTTAGTTCATTCGTGTAATTTAATATCATAAGTTCAAAAATACAGAAAAAAAAACTTTCATTTGTCTTGAGCTTTGTAATTATACCAAAACATTTACATTGTATTTTTGAACTTAACAAATATCAGACAATTTAGTGTTGAAGTATATTACAAATTATTTAACCTAGTAACATTGGTGTGATTCAAGGTTATTTTTATATTCAAACCAACAATGCTCGTCTACTAATTTTGAATTGAGTTACTGCAACAAAGTTTTCAGTAATGCGATTAACTCAATTGGCGCACAACACATTTTCCATTAGCATATTGTGGTTAAAAGTTTTTTGGCTTTAAATTCGAAACTATTTAAAATTATCTAAATTACAATACCTCTAAATTGCAATTGACTGCCTTCATAACTTTGACAGTTGTTACGCGATTCAATGAATCATTTTATTAGTAATCCATTTCTTTCTGATTTAAACAAATATGCCATTTTATTTTACCCCAGTTTACCCTAATCAAGGTGCAACAAAAAAATAAATAATTGTAAAATAAAAAATACCTTTAGGTCATTTTTAATGCAGAATACATGCAGATTGTTGGAAAAAAAATAAATAAACAGTATTCTTCCAATTTTCAAACTATAGTGTTAATTGGTTGGCTTTGGCTGCAATTTATATTATTTTATCTTTACTATTTTTTTTTTTTGTTGGTTTTCTTTAAGTTTTTGCGATATTTTAATTAGTGCTTAAAAGGAATTAATGCATTTTAAGCAAAATTGTAATTATTATTCGATTATATTAGCAAACAAAAAAATATAATTTAATTTTCAAGATATTTCTATAAAATTAAAATTATTAAATTAGATTAAACTCCAAAGAAGAAATAACTATAAACTATATATTACTTAATGCACCATTAAACTTTAATAAATAATTCTATTTTTAGGCTTTTCGAATAATAGTGGAATAAAAAATCTGTTGCTTTTTTGTTACCTTCTTTCCCCAAAATTAATAATATTAGAATCGTAATATAAAAATAAAAAATTTTCAACAAATAATTATATAATAAAATGTAAATGTAATTAAATATGGTAAATTTTCGGAATTGGATCTAATCTATCAAATAAAACTATTCTATCGAATATACAAAATCTTATACAAAAAAAACAAAATCGTGATTTTATAATTATTTAATTTGTCCCCTCCAAATTTAATAAATAAACATCTATAAAACAAAACCGATTCTTTTAAAAAGTTAAAAACATTAAAGAGTTTGTTAATAACAAATTTTTGGAATAATAATGTTGCCATTAATTCGTCAGCATTTATTATTGACATAACTTTTCACAAATTAAAATTTTAATTGTTTTTGATTGCAAAATTCTCACTTTTATATATCCATGAAATTTCAAATTAAAATCACACTAAATACGAAAATTCTATAAAATATGAACAAGAATTTATTAAACAAAATGACACTAAAATATTTAAATTCACAAAAAATCTACTAAAATAATCATATTGAAAACAGTCAATTAATTAATTCTTCTTGAATAAAAATCTATGTAAAAAAACTCTTGTCCTCATTTCATATTAATAGTCCATTTTAATAATTTCAAGAATCTTTAGTGACATAAAGTCATCGTTTTATTAAACAATAAACCAAAATATGAAATATTTTTTAAAAATAATTTTAATTTTATTTTGGCTTAATGAAACATTCAGTACGGACGGCCATAATTCAATGAAAAAATTATCTCGGAAAAAACGATTAGTAGCTTTTCCAGAAGGATCATCAATTTCGGTATTTTATACAGATAACAATTATATTTCATAAAAATATTCTTTCAATTAAAATAGGTGAATGCTGCCATTCATGTTGGAATTTTAGGTGCACCATTCAATCATGGTCATATGGGTGTAGTTTGGGGTGTTGCCTATGATTTACCAAATGAAACATGGGTTTTAGATCGTGTTCATGATTTTAAATATGGCAGAACAAATGAAAATGATGAGGAAGTCGAAGATGAATATGAAATGACAATAAAACGTCGTAGCCGAAGAGATTTATATCAAAAATTAGAAATAATTATTGAAAAGTAAAAGAAAATTGCAGTGAAAAAATATTTATTTTTAATTCTAATTATTTTATAACAGTATCGGGTACAATGGACGTGAATGCATTCTAAGAACATTATGTGAAAGTAGTAATTATTTCCCAAAACAAAGAGATAATATGGTAATTGAATTATTAAAAACTACATTTAATTTTCCATTAATTAAGAATAACAATGAACCAAAGGATATGATTCAATATGATCGAGCTTTCAGGCTAGGACAAAATAGTGAAAATTGTGTTAAACAATATCCTAAATGTAAAATATCTTTATTAGAACATTTACTTGGCAAAATAAATTCAAATTAACATTTTTTTGTTGTTGTGAAAAATTATTAATTTTTAAAAATGTATTTTCTCGGTAATAAATCTTAATAAACTGAATTTACAATTAATACCATAAATTATGAAACATTCTTCCGGTGAAGCGTTTGCAGCTTTAGTATAGTTTTCATCATCAAATTCAGTTTTATTTAATACACCTGCCTTAACCAATGACGGTATACTAATAAAAATAAAGAGAATATTAGAGAATTATGCAATTTTATTGAAATAATTTTACTGAAATAAAATTCTCATAACATCATGGAATAATGATTGTCCTTTTGGTAATAAAAAATTCGCCACTTCACAAATAGTTTGAAGGATACAAGTCTTTCCATCTAATCCATGCCTAAAATAGTTTTAAGTTTGAAAATATTTTATCCAAATAGTTCAACTTTAAGAGTCAATTTTATTTTATTTTTTAGATAATAAAAATCTTTTATCAAAATAGTTCAACATTAAAGTTAAAAGACTTCAAATTAATGAAGATTTTTTTCAAGAATATAATTCAATTAAACTATATACAAACATTTCAATAATTCTTTCCAAATGATTAAATATTGATTGACGTTTCATTCTACTTAAAACTTTCATATCTTTTCTATGAAAATTTTTTTTTAATGACCATGATGGCAATTCTTCTTGTTGATATTTCTTCTGTCCATTACTTTCATTACTTTCATATCGTCTTTTATTATTTTCATCTGTTAAACTAAAAGTTGTAGTGATGTTATCAATCGGATTATTATCACATCCAAATGAAACGTGATTTTTTCTCTTCCATGATGAATTATTATTATTTTTACTTTTATAAATCCTTTTAACAATATTTTGGTACCAATTTCTACTCCTACTCCTATCATATTTATCATTAAAATGATAATAAAATCCGTTATTATAATGTAAGGACGATGATAATGGTTGAGAGCATTTTTCTTCTTGTTTAAAAAACTTTTTATGAAGTTTTTCTGATGCTGTTGCTTGTTTTACTGTTGATAAACTTTTCTCGCCTTTTATTAACTTCATAATAATATTTTTTTTATTATTATTATTTTTATGTGTCGATGAAAATTTTAGTGATTTTTTCTTCGATTCAGAATTACTAGTAGTATGTCGCAGTTCATTTATTGAAGTTGGTAAATCATATGTGAAACTTTCTTCACCAATAATATTAAGCCCCCGAGGATAAGATGAGATTATCAATTTTGTGTATGCTGCTGTTACCTTGGAATATAAAGGAAAAAAAAAAAATGTATAAAGATAAAAAGGAATATGTTACTATTTAGAAAGAAAGAGAATTTATCTACGTTTTGTTTTTGGTTGTTCAATTATAATGTAACACAAACAACAAACTTATGAATAATTGAATTTATTATATTATTTTCGACTGAGTTTCATAATTCGAGAATATGTTTCAATGGTAATAAAATTATTATTAACAATATAATAAAATAACAGAAAATTGATGAAAAATATTAATAAATTAGATAATTATTATTGATCAGAAAAATTAAAGAAATAGACTCGTAAAGCTACCTTTTTTAACCAATATCCTCTAGATTTTAGTTAGTAAACTATATCTGTCTCCCAGAAATTATTTTAAGAAATGTTTCGTCCTATTTTTTATCTAGAAACAGGTCCAGTTGGGTAATTAAATTAAGTAATTAGATAAACAAAATTAAAAGTTATTTATAATGAAAACTATCATTCAAGAATTTTGATTTCAATACATTTGATTTAAATATTTAACAGATTATTGAAACATTCTTTAAAACATTTAAAATTCTAGTCATTTTTTGTAATTACTTTTAAATTTTCAGAATATCGTTCAAGATATAAAATATTTCTTAAATTGAAATATTGATCCACATAAAGCTAGTATGGCTAATTGCAAATGGATTTTTTCTAATTAGTAATTATAGCAATTTTTTTTTTGTTTCATAGCCAAATATTGAGAATATTTTCCCTTAAATGTGAATACGCAGTATTTGACTATAATACTGCGTAAATTGTAGGATAGGGAAGTTTTTGTTAATAATTTTATCCCAATGACGAATGGTAACTAAGCCGCGTTTTTTTTCAAAATTCATAAGAAAAGTTCATAAGCCTTTGACTGGATTCGAACCCGGGACTTTCCGATTGGAAGGCCGGTGCTCTAGCCACTGCGCCACTAAGCTGTTTAAGTGCATTGCTTTTAACAATTAGTCATAGAACATCTCCTTATATCGGAAAGTCCGGTACCTCGATATAGAGATAAGGATGAAGCATGAAGAATATCAATTACAATTTAACATATTGGAAGCTGTTGATCAGTATATATCCGATCTTGGATAGGTTGACAAGCGCTGAATTAATAGTTTAATAATTTAACTGGTAATGGTAGAGTACAAGAGTAATTCTATTATATGGGTTCATACTAGAGATAGTTTTATTCGCTACTTCAGTGAAACCAAATCGTCTAAAACTTAATTAAAACACGAATCTAAACACAATAATTATTTTCTCACAAAGTTTAAAATATACACTTTAAAAAAATTGATTTACAAAATTGGAAATTTAATTTAGAACCAACAAACATACATAAATACATTAAAATTTAATTATTTTTTCTAAAACCAAAAAAAAAAAACTTACTGACACAGCAGATCCTTTTTCAAAAACAATATATCGTTTTTTCCTACTCAACAAACTTTTATAATCACTATCAATCATATTCGATTTTCCTTGACCATCAACATCAAAACTATATATAAATTTTATAAAAAGGATAAACAATAAAAATTTAAAATAAATTTGTTTTTTAATATTTATCATTTTTCAAAAAAAACTTTAAAAATTAAAAACTGTTCACATATAAAACTTAATAATTTTTAATAAATGCTACTGAATCTAATTTTCTGCATTGCTACATTATTATATAATATAAAAAAATGTTAATAAACACAAAAATCTATGTGAATATTTAATGCAAAATGATGTATAACAAAATTTTCACCAAAGCTTACATATTTTTACCATATACGTATATTACCATTTTATGGTCTCATACTTACTATATACTATATACACAATCTAATGGTAGATAGATATAAATTGCTGCTACTAATAAAAAGAATAATACTTGTTTGCATAAATTATTCAAAAAGTAATATACATATAAGTATATACTGTATACATAAAACTATTATAATTTTTTTTTTTAAAAATCTGCATTTACATTGTGTCAACTAAATGTTAAATAAAAGTCAAAACTTTACACATGCATTTCTACACACAATTTTCAAATTCCTCCTTTTTTTTAAAAAAAAATAAATGCTATTTTTATGCAAAGACTAAAAATAATATTCCAGATGCCTGCAAAAATAGTTTTTGAATGAAAATTTTGTGGGTTTTTTGTTATTATTGTTGTTTCCATCGAAAAGAGAAATTAAAAAACTTGAAGATCCTAACTATCTAAAAAATGACAGAAAGTTTACTTAACTGATTATTCTAAAAAATAATGATTTTATGCTGAATATTCATAAGGATTATATTTAATTTTAAAACATCTTACAAAAGATATTAACATGATAAAAAATATTTAAAATGGAAGGTCTATAAATTGTAATAAATTAATTTTTATAAAAAATGGAAATATTATTCTAATAAGAATTTTGTCTCAAGTGTTTCAAAGGTGCTAGAATTTATATATATGCGTCAGTGTCAGTATAATAAGTCAGTAATTTAGTAATTTACCTCTGTTCTCTGTTAAACTGAAAATCTGATTTAGTGAAAGAAATTTTAAAGAGGAAAAAAACAAGATAGTATATTAAATACTAGTTCGAATTCACCACATTATTATAATATACATACTTAGTAGGTATCAATGCAGTAAGTTTGGAATCCAAATATTGATTTATTTCATCAATTTAATTTAGACGCGTAATTCTCACTTTAAAATATAATTTTTCTCTTAACAAGGAATTTGGGTTTTCTAAGTCCAAATCCTTAAGACTTATTTTTCATTCTACTTAAAACTTTCATATCTTTTCTATGAAAAATTTTTTTTTAATGACCATGATGGCAATTCTTCTTGTTGATATTTCTTCTGTCCATTACTTTCATTACTTTCATATCGTCTTTTATTATTTTCATCTGTTAAACTAAAAGTTGTAGTGATGTTATCAATCGGATTATTATCACATCCAAATGAAACGTGATTTTTTCTCTTCCATGATGAATTATTATTATTTTTACTTTTATAAATCCTTTTAACAATATTTTGGTACCAGTTTCTACTTCTACTCCAATCATATTTATCATTAAAATGATAATAAAATCCGTTATTATAATGTAAGGACGATGAAGAAAATCTTATTGATGATGATAATGGTTGAGATTTTTATTTCAAGTTTAAGACTTATCATTGACTTTAGATTTTCAGAATTAAATCCTTTCCGATAAGAAACATAATAAGCTTTTTAAATATAAAAAGGAATTTTTTAACAATACACATTTATTACTCCCAACAGAATTTCTAATATCGTCCCGCAAAAAATATCGAAAAAATACTTAATAAAAAAGTTCGGAATATTTTAATATTCGTATTTCAGGATTTATTAAAAATGACGCAATTAAACTTAAATATTTATTTAATAATTTCATACTTGATCAGGTCATATGCTCAGTATAAGATTCAATATTAAATAAAAATTAATTTTTTTTTATATATTTTTCATTATTTTTATATTTCATAAAAATTTTAAATCATAAATCATCTGTAAAAGGTGATATTGTATTAAAACTGAACGGACAATGTTGATGCAATATTTGTTCACAATTTTGTTCTTTCAAATATGGTAATCTCTTTCGATCATCATTTGGTAACCTGTAAAAAAAAGGATAATATTTATTATGAAATTTAATTGATTTTTCTAAATTTATAAAATATTTTTTACAAAAAATTCCATCGATTTAAAATAAAATTAAAAGAAAAATCAACCAATAATTATATATACTTTATAAAATAATTAAACGATATGTAATTTTAGAACAATATGCGATTCATAGTGTAATTTATGATTGAATAAGTTATGTAATTTATTTATAGTACAAAAATATAGTTTACCTAAAAACATCATAAAACAAATTTCATTTAACAATATTTTTGTATTAAATTAAATTTACAAGTACATATATGTAATTTATATAAAATATAAATGAGCAGCTTTTACCATACCATATATTCACCCAAATCAGAGACGCATAACAAAAACGTACACAAAATTCAAAAAAAAAAAAAAAAAAAGCCATAAAAACTAAAACTTTTAATTAAAATGATTTGTGTATTTTTTTTTTATTATAGTATATATTTTTTTTTAATGTGTTTTAAAAAGTTCACTCACGTGAAAATTAGTTTGAAAATTTTAAATAACATTCCAGGTTTTGTTTCATCTGTATTTGTAGAAGTTTTGATTGCTTCACAAAATGATTTTAGGATACAAGCTCGACCATCCAAACCGTGACTATATTAGAATATTAGAATTATTTTTTATTTTTTAGTAAATATTTATTTATTTAGTTTTTTGTGAATTATTGAATTGAAAAATTGATTATTATTTTAAAAATCATTAATTTACAGATCAATTAAATCGCCGACATTTTTAAAAATGTCACGTCTGTTACGTATATGAAAATAATGTTTATGATCTGCTTCAATTGGAATATTTACTCGAAATCCATATGAATGTGAAAATACTTGATTTATTTTAAGTATATTTAATTTACAATTAACACGAAACTAAAACAAGAAAAAAAAGCATGAAAAATACTATATTTAATTATTATAAAAAAATTTAAAATATTTTAGAATATTAAAATTTATTATATTAATTTTCCTTACAAACATTCGACTTTTATCTAAAAAATCTAAATATCTTTTTGCTCTTTTAAGTGTTTTTGTTGAATTTGAATCAGTAAACTGTTCCTCCTGTTGAACTGATAGTACAGTAAAGACTATTATAAATAATATAATTGAAAGTTTAAAAAACATTTCAGACTTTCAACCTTTTAATCAGAAAAAAAGAAATCAACTATGAATTAATGGAATATTTTTTTTTTGGTCTGTTGGAAGTAAAATATATTTTTTTGGTAAGAAATAATTCGATAAATAAATAAACTACCAAAAAAAACAGAAAAGAAAGAATTGAATGTTCTAATTAAATGTTTCTGATTTAAAATAATAAATTTTTTGGGATGAAGTTGGAAATCGTGACTGTCAAATTCTTACTTTTAATTGTACAAATATAAGTAATGAATAAATTTGGTTGCGAACATAACATATTTGGGCAAGCACAAAAATTGCTCGAGGTGACCTTAACAGAAAAACCTAAGGAACATCTATGAATGAAGCATCGGTTACAATATTCTACTATTCAGTCAAACTTCTAAGAGTGGAAAAGACTATTACATTATTCACTGGAATCGCGACAAGGAATATTATATTGAGATAAATTACCCGTGGTTAGTAACATCAACAAAGTCTTGATGTACGTGATCTGGTAAGTGGTAATGGCAAAGAAGAAGAACTGCTATGTGATACGATCAAATTCTTAGACACGATATTACAGAATCGAGTGGCAAAATTAAAATCTTTGATCAGCGTTCTCTAAGAAACTTGTCGGAAACAAGTGGTCATGATAATTTTGTAAACGAAAAAGAGTCTCAGGGTAAACAAAATATTTGGGGTTTTATGTTGGTAGTTGACAAATGTAAGGTTATATCACAACGTCTAGTGGTAATTAAAGATTAATTAATATAAAATTTTAAAACAATATAAAAAATATACTGAAAGATACAAAGGTACATTCACAGGACAAGTATATTCATTTTTAAGGCACAAACGAACATTATTACAAAACCCAAAACGTCAAAAAATAAGCTATAGAGATACTATTTTTGAAAACATCCAATATTTTTTGAAATATTTATGATATAAAAATTATTTTCTTTAAATTTTAAAACAAATTCTTACTTATCCAACAGTTCCTCCATTGTTTCGTAAACATCACGACGAAATGGTCGATGTTCTTTATCATTTTCGATTGGATAATTAGCACGAAAACCATAAGCATGCGCCCACAATTGATTTACTTTAATTATATTATTTTTAACATTGACACGAAACTATTTCATAAAATTGTATAAAATATTGTATTAATTAAAAAAGAAAGAAAAATTAAGGAGAAAAAATACTTACAAATATTCTGCTCTTTTGTAAAAAATCCAAATAACGTTTTCCTCTTTTCAGAACATTAAATTCTGTTGAATTTAAATATCCATCGATAATTAATAATTTCGAAATTAAAATAATTAACATAAATAATAAAATTTTCATATTTTTTTTTTTTTTATTTATAGATATTTTATGCTTAGGAGAATAGTAAAGAATATTTTGGAATAAACTCAATCATAATTATTTCAAGTACTTTCCATTAAAAAAAAAGTCATGAATCTTACAATTTAACTTATATAATTTGTTTGTTAATGTCAAATCATATTTTTCAATTATTATTTGTTGCTAGACAAATTAGATGAAAAGAGAAAGATAAAAAAAAAAATTATGAAATTTTATTAAATATTTATTTCATTTTCATAAAAATAAGACAGTTTTTCAATTGAATTAAATAAATCAACAAAACTACGGAAATATTTTTCAAAACTATTGAAATATTCATAGCAATTTTATTAGATTTAAAGTTCTAAGTCAATAGCACATAAATAGTATAAATAAATATAATATTTATTTAGAATTTAATGAGTTGGTCATGATTTTACTGACGGTATTCCGTTATATAAATATCGGTAAAAGTATTTAACGTTTTGAATTATTTACAAAGTAAAAGAACGATAAATTACGTATATGTATATATAATTTTTTGCTATATTTATATCAATGTGAATTAGATTTATGTTGAACTTTACAGGGTGTTACCAAAACTAATAACATTTATTTAATTTAAAAAGTTCATAAAGATAATATGGTTTTCACAATATTTATGAATAAAACCTTAATAACATGTTATTCAAAATATGCATTTTACAGTTCAGAGAAGTTGCTATACTTGAACTAACCATTTTTATTAATTAACGAATTGGCGACTAAATTTGTCTTTAATTTAATCCAATCATCTCACTAATTAATTAAAATCATATTGATGCCCGACACGCCTAATCGAGATTTAACTATTTTTAGCATGTGTAATTCTTAAATAATGATATTGACAATTGTTATGTTAGGACTATCAAAATTTATGAAAATATCATCACAGGTAATAACATTACTAATAAGTTTGACAGATTTTATATGGAAAATATTTGCATATTACAGAATCGAGTGACATAATAACTAGAAGCTGGAAAATAATATCATTTTTGAGTTTGCATTGCCCAAAAAAGTCTTTTATTGGAAATGGAGTTGCTAAAAGAACTAAAACTGATGCAGTGCCTTAGTTTCAGTTCATACCTAATATTAGGTATGAACTGAAACTGATCTTGGTTTTAATTGCTACAAGCTCTTGAAGGTTGTAGCAATTTAAACTGACATCAATTTTAATTGAACAAACTTGCAGTGCTTCAGGTTCAGTTCATACCTAATATTAATTTAAAGCCCCTGTAATAAAAATCAAAAACTTTAAACTGATTAAATGCAAAACAAAAAATCTCATTACAATCTGACACCATTCGAAAATATTCACAAAATGGTATAACATTACTAGCAGCATTGGTAATGTACAGAAAATGCTAATAAGTTAAATAAATATTTTCTATTCTTTACCCAAAACATTTAAATTTATATGTGAAAATTGTAAATTTTTCAATATAATAGTTCATTGACATGCAATTTCATTTTATATTTAATTAATACTTCACGTATCGTTTCAATAGTGCACATAATTATATTAAATACAAAACATTTCAAATTAAATTTTATAAAGTTTTTTAAATTTATTACAAACTACATACATGTGTATTTCGAAATATCCAAACAAAACAATAATATTAAAAAAATTTTAAATGTTTGTAAAGAGTTAAATGATTTTATTGAAGCCTTAGGTGCTAATTGGAACATTTAAAAAAAAAAAAATTTAAAGTACCTCTTTATATTGGAAACTAGCAATAAACATTTTAGTCGATTTAGTGTACCTAATAACAAAACATTTAAGTTGGATATTAAATACATAATTTATAGTCCTATAATTTAATAATTTTACAAAAATTCTCAAAAAAATTTACTATGCATATAAATCGAATCCAATCACTTTTCTATCAATTTTATCAAAATTTATATAATATCTAAACAAAAAATGCTATAAATAAATAAAATAAGTGTATAAGCATAATTAAGTTTTAACTAAAAATATGTTATAACATACAAAAAAAAAAGAAAAACATATCAGTGATAATGTTCAATAATCTAATTACATTGTTTTTTGTCGTGTCCTTTAATTGGAATGAAGTCAACAGTGAAAATTTTGATATTATCAATGAATATCATCCAATCATACTGAATAATAATACAGCCACCACAATCACCAATACTATTAGTACAGAATATGATAGTAAAATAAATTTACCAAAGGATACTGCTAATGAGGATAATTTGAACAAATTTATGAACAATAAAGCAATATATAATGGAAATAATGAAGGAAGTGAGAGAATATTATCAAGAAAAAGACGTTATCTTATTTTTCCAGAAGGAAGTTCTTTTCAAGTGGGTACGTAATGTTGTCTTCAACAAAACATAAAAATTTTATATAAATAAATAATAGAAAAGTTTGTTGTTTTTTTATTTATATTTTCATATAATAATTTAATATAGTTTGGGATGGAATTGTACCAATTGTCGATTATAATAATTATTTAATATTGGGTATTACTGTTGCATTAGCTTGGGAATTACCAAGTAAACCACCAAGTGAACAACTTGAAGATATTAGAGAAAAATTAAATAATGGTACATTAGGATTACAACGAAATGATACTATTAACAATATTAAATATATTGATACAAATAATATAACAAAAAATCAATTTAATTATTATCAAAAACCAGAATCAATGATGACATCTAATAGTAAATATGGAAACTATTATAATAAAAAAAGTAAATTGAGTAAAAATGTAAATTCAAATTATATTAATAAATTTCATCCACCACTAACATATAATGATGATGAAAATTATTACTATGATAATCGTAATAAATATGTCAATAGTTATAATTCAATTGATCAGCAACGACGTCCAATGTATTATACCAAATTAAATTATAATAATCAGAGTAGTAGTAATAGTAATAGTTGGAGACGAAAACAATATAATTATAATAAATTTCAGAGGAAAAATTATTTAAATTGGAATAAATTTAATAATAATAATCCATGGACAAAATTTGCTAATAGGTAGGTAAATATTTTAAATTCAAAATTTTAAAAGTTTGAAAGTAATTTTATGAAATGTTGTTTCAATATATTAATCATAATTTGAAATTACTATTAACTTTCATTTATCGGTTTATTAATTTAATAAATCGTTAGTTAATTTAAATTTTTATTAAATATTAATTATAAATTATTATTGTTGACTAGGATATTTCGATCTAAATCATTTTTATCCTTGAGCAATAATATTTAGTCCTAATTTATTATGTAACCCATTTTGCGTTAACTCGAGTGCATCAAATATTGATTTTTGTTTTAGAAAAAATTAATATTAAATATTATTAATAATTAATTATATAAAAACATACCATTGGAAATTAAAGCATTGGTGAAACCATTTTCAGAATGTCCCATAATTTTTGTTTAAACTGTTACCCTCAATTCTGTCAGAAAGTTTATGAATAAATTATGTAGGAAAAATTTCTATCATTAAAAATTTTAATTAACTAAATTAAATTTGGATATAAAACTAATACAATTTGGATACAACTAATCCTGCCAAAATCGGTTATGGCTTCAAGTAATGCAACACAAACTTAAAATGTAAAATAACTTCGAGTAGATAACCAAAATGGTTAATATATACTTATATGAATTGGAAGGTTTAAATATAATAACAACACTTTGCATACCAACTTCGGAAACTTGAAATATAAGATTGAACTAATAAATTAGTTTTATCCCCAATTATATTCATTTAGTGTCTTGATATTGTTCCAAATTTACATAAAATGTATTCCACAAAACTTGCAATCATTTGAAATTTACATTTAAAACCATTTGAAATTTGCAATTATTTGAAAATTGCAATCATTTGAAATATATGTAGTTTTAATTTTTCATTAATATTTATTACTGTACTTATTCTTCTAAACCGATTATTTCTCATACTTCAATCAGAATTTTCAAAATGCTTTTCAAATTATTAGAATACAAACTAATCCTTCTAAAATGTAAAAATAATGCTACATTTAACAAAATTTTTGTAACTTAATTTGACAGGATAAACAATAGTTGGCGGAGAAATGGTCAATCAAAGAAATCAAATTATCATAAAAATAGTGAACAATATCGATATCCAACAAATGGACGAAGAAAACATCGAATTTATCCAGTTTTTGGTAAACGAAAGAAACGCAGTACTGAACCAGTTAATTATAGTCCAATTGAAAAATTTGATTTAAAACATCATCGTTCAACAAGGCATGTCCTTTACGAGAAAATTGAAAAATTTTTGAAAGCGTAAGTACATTATTTCTAATTACAAAAAAAATAATACAAATTTTAATTTAAATCGTTTTTTCATGCCTAAACGAAATATTTCCCATTAATCTTTATTCAATTTCATTATATTTGTATATGTACATGCATTTTCCAATTTATGGATTCATCTAATATTGCTTAAATGCGTTTTTTGACTATAATCTTTGCACACAAAAATCGATCAGAAAGGATCAAAATGGTTTTGAATGTGTCCTAAAAGCGCTTTGTGAAACTGGTCAAAGGGAAGATGAAGAAGAACCTACATCATTTCTTGGTGAAATTATGAGAGTAATTTTTACTATGCCTCAGAGTATTGATCCTGTTATCCACCACAAACATAGAGCATACGATGAAGCACATGCACATGATGGTGATTGCAGTGAAAAATATACTTTATGTGATGATAGTATCTGGAGTCCAGATTTTATATTTTGAAATAACAAAATTTTAATTAGCACAAATATTATAGTTTTTATATAAATCCTTTCTGTAGTTTATATTTTTTTAAATGATTATAATTTTATTATAGATACGTCAAAAATGCTGAGCTTAGTTAAGGTTCCTGGTTGACGAAAAAGGATAAATTTTAAATTATAAAGACACGAAAATGAAAAATATATTTTAATTACATTTAAATTAAATATTTCGAATTATATATATTTAGTATGCAAATAAATTTATTCAGGTTTATCTGGATTCATTAATATATCTAGTAAACTAAATGGACATAATTCTTTAAAATTTTGTGAACATTCACCATTTTCATCACGCATTACTTTACTGTACTCATCAATCATTCCGTCAATTGTTGGCAATCTAAATTTTTTTTGTAATAAAATGTATATAAATAGATTATTTTTTCAAAACTGCAAAAAACCTTACGAGAATAGAATTCTTAATATATCCTGAATTAAAGAATATCCAGGAGGCAATAAATATTTTTTACTTTCACAAATTGATTGTAGAATACAAGCTTTCATGTCTACTTTAAATCTGCATAATAAAAATATAAAATCGTATTATTTTTATTTTTTTTATTTACAGGACATTCGAAAAATAAAAACTTACAAAGAACTAAAAGATTCCAAATGACTATAAATATCTCTGCGATCACGATGCCCTCGATAGTGTTTCCAATTTTTATATTTCTTTAAATCAGCATAGTTTTTAGGTATTTGCCGATATATATCTTCATGTTTATTTATATATTGATGGTAATTGGACCTTAGTTGATCATTTTCCCACAATTTAAATGGACGTTTTTGTATCCAATTTTTAGTTTTACTATTTTCAATTGAAATTTTTCTATTATTTTGTTTATAACGTAAATCTATTTGTGGATTTTTTATAGACGATGACAATAACCAATTTGTATTTGTATCCCAAGATGGAGATTTTAAATAGTTATCACCAATATTAAATATATTTTTTTGTTGATTTTTTGTAAAATATGACCAATCAGTTTTATTGGTATTAAATTGCTGCCATTTATCACGATTATATTGCTCTGTTGAGAAAAACTATATATCTATATACATTCAAATCAATTAAGTTATGTTAATAAAAAAAAAAAATATCTAATAAATATTTCAAGAATCTACATATTACTTTTTTTTGTTTTGGTTCAATTTTAATTTTGGTGAAATTGTTTTTCAATAAATTTTTATTTATTCTATTTTTTTTTTAGTAAAATTTTTCAAAAAAAAATTATTTGATTGCCAACTATTACCATTTTTTTGCCAATTCAACCATTTTAATGAATTTTCTGCACCAATTTTCATACGATTTACTGCTGCTGCTGTTGCTGATGTTGTTGTTATTATATTTTCAAATTTATCACCTTTTTCACGTATATTATTGTTAAATTCAATTGTAGGAGAATTTATATAATCGATTGATTCATCATTATTATCAATTCGTGGAAATATTGGTGGATTTTTACGTTTTGGTATTGTTGGTTTTGGTGTTGTTTTTCTACGAAATTGTTTTGGATACCATTCTTCTAAAATTGTTGGTAATGCATAATAAACACTAACTTCTAAACTTAAATTAAGGCCACGTGGATATTTAACAATTATTGTTTTACCCATTGCAACCGTTATTTTCATTGAACAATAATTTGGAAATACTATAAAACGTTTTTTACGCGTAAATATTCGTATTGCTGGATTTTCATATTTAATATAACAAAATGATTTTTCATATTTTAGTTTTTGCTGTTGGCATATTGTAAAATTTTCACAAAATACATATATTACAGATGATAAATTTATTAAAAATATATAAATTATTATTTGTAATAAAAACATACTTTCAATTGGACAATCAAATACGTACTGACAAATATATTTGATATAAAGTTAGTAAAAAAAAGAATATATGTTAAAAATATGTCAAATATATTTTTGTATATTTTTCAATTTTACTTTTTTGTTAGTTGAAAATTATTAAATAAATAAATCTTAATTTGAATTTACACAAATAAAAATTTCAATTGAGTAAATTCAGAATGTACAATAACAAAAATGAAGAAATTCAAAATTTCCAAAATTAATCTATAATTTTAATAGCAAATATAATATTCACTTATAAATTACAATATTTAATATTTAACTCAGTAGCAGTTTAAACTAGCAGCAGAGTTTAAACTTTATTTTAAATAACACTATTTAATTATTACACTGTAAATGTAATCTTCTAAAGTTTAGTTCACATAAATAACAGATGAGTAGAGTTTTTTAAAGTATAAATGAATAAAGAATAAACCCATATCAAATTTAGGAAGGTCCTGTAAATTTCTAAGGGTGGAAATAACAAAAAAAAAATATTATATTATTTTTCAATATATTTTTGATTTATTTCAACACGGAACTTTTTATTAAAATATTCAAAAGACTTGTTATCAAAATGTATTAAAACTGTTGATTTTACTTCATCTTTCTTTGGCACCAAATATTCCTCCTCTTGGGTCTGACTTATTCGGTGGGGTCCAAGTATGGTGAGTAATTGGTTTCAGTGAACCACTGTACCTTTTACCACCAATATTTAATATTACACACTGCCTCATTTTTGAATTTTACCTAGAAGTAGGTGTGGACGGCTTTCACGGGACCAACTATATAATAAATTGTAAATCAAAATGTACTTATGTCAAATGGATATAAAATTTTAAAAATCAAAATATAATAAATTGATAAATCAAAGCAGTCAATATTTTTAATTTTAATTAAGGACAAATTCAAACACATTTAAGGATGGTAAAATCAGTTTGATTCATTCATCAGCAAATTTATTTTCAATCACAATAATACTATTTTCTATCCTTAATTTTTAATTCACACTGTGCACACTGACAAAAATTTACAACTGTGCCTCCAATGAATTTTAACTGAAAGTTTATATTACATGTCTAATTTAGATTAACTGCAGTTTAATCTGTCACTGTGAAAGCGGACATTAATAATATTGTGATAGATTTTTTAACCATATTTCTGATTCTTCACATTTTGGATACAATTTTGAACAATTAGCCAATTTAAATCCAGCATTTCTGGCATCCCAATACATTGAATCAATATTATTTATAGTTGGACTGTATATAAAAATGATTGTTAAAAATTATACTTATTAATAATTAATTTTGTTAATAAATATTTTACCTTAAAATAATCCGCAATATATCATGAAACAAGGATACTCCATGAATTGGTTCGTATGCTATATTACACAGTGTTCTCAATAAACATTCCTTGCCATTTAATCCACGACTAAAAATTATATTACAATATAAATAAAACTCTAGATATATAAATATAATATAAATAGTACTTTACTAGAAAACTCTCAATAATTTGATAAATAAATACACGACTTCTGTCATAATTCAAGGAACCATCAGTCATAATTCTCATTGCCCATGTATTTGTATTCCATGGATAAATTGGTTTCGTTGGTACTTGAAATTGTAACTGAAAATTGTAAATAGTATTTAATTGTTGAAAGGGTTTCCTTAATCCAAAATCAAGTGGTTGCGAATATGCCAAAACCAACTAAAATTAATTAGAAAAGTTAAAAACAATTTAAAAATCTTATACAAAAATATGTAATATCTTTAATTATTTAATTTATAATATAATAATTTTTGAAAAAGTATTGATTGTCCAGAACTTCTTACTGTTTAACAACCTTTTACATTTACTCAAAATATCAATGTAAGAAAACAAAATGGTAAAATATTACTTTTTATATTACTTCTAATTACTTTCTCATAATTGTTACTATACCAGAATTTTTTTAATTTGTAATTAATTTTTCTGACTTATCAGTTTTTTAAACATAATTAAATAAATTTCTGTTTTTATATTAATTTTAATTACTTTAATTATTCCACTGCCATTGAATATAACAAAACGTTTTGACCTTTTTCGAAATATTTTTTGGTGGTGTTGTTGCGAAATATGTTGTAATCTGATTTTATGCTGCATCTCGTATAAATCAACTGCAGATATTAATGTCTCTTCAGTTAAATTATTAAAGGATAATATCGTTTTTTGACTCATTATTGTAGCACTAATAACATTAACATAAATTAATATTAAATATAAAATGATAATTTTAATAAAAAAAAACATTTTTATATTAAATTTAAAATAAAGGATAGTATGATATGTTATGTATATACATAATTATGTTAGTGGTGATTACTATTTTTATATATAAAGTAATTTAAAGAATCGTCAGCAGACAAAACTTTATTCTTTGACTGTTTTGTAATGAGTGGATACTGAAAATTATTGCCAATATTAATTAGTCACGTACTCATTTTTATTAGCTGTACAAAACGGATGGCATGAATGTAGAAGTTACAAAAGTTATATACGGTATATATAAATGTAGAATGTGAAAATTTATAAATAAAAATGAAAAAAGAAAATTCATGAAAAACAAGATCGAACAAATTATACGAATAAAGTTTTATACACATTTTTTTCTGCAGCAAGTATATTTTGAACAGAAAAAGACGAGTAATGCAGTCACTATAGAAATGAACATGTTTGGAGAGAACTTGAAAACGGATAGCAAAAGATGTGAAATGCGAAATAAAAAAAGGGATCAGAAATAAGTTAAACCGAGATTATGTTGTTCAGAATCAGAAATAAGTATAACCGAGATTATGTTGTTCAGAATCAGAAATAAGTATAACTTAGATTATGTTGTTAAAGTTCACCTAACAAACTCAAGTGGACAATAGTACTTTAAAAATTTATGGATGAAACCACATTTGAATTTGTAAACGCACAGCAATATTTTGAAATTGTAGACGAACTGGACAATTTTCGTTGAAATATCTCGGTAAGAACTATGGTCGAATTTCTCATTATATATATATACAGTATTTCACCAGATGATTTGTTAGTAGACAATATAGCTAGATCAGGTGTACCTTGCAGAAAAATTTACTAAAGATAGTTCTTAGAAAATATACCGTATTTTCAAAATCTGTTTTGCCAAAATATAGTAAATTAATCAAGCAAAAATTAATTTTTTACGATATTCAATTTTTCACAAAATTGTTAATTATTATAAAAACAAATAAATTTACTATTCTTTTTTTAAATTATCACAATTAATTCAGATCATTGACTCTTCTACATTACAAATTCTATATTAACAACATTAAATTATACAATATTATAAATTACAACTGATATACGACTATATATCTCCAACTAATAATAACATCATAATAATTAGCACCTGTTTGACAATATTATTTAGTCTGTCTTTTAAATAAATAATTCTATACCTGTCCAAATATAAATGTTCACGCGTGTTAAATAAAATTGTAAACATTTTATTAGTAAAAAAAAAAAAAAAAACATTTTTACAGATATTTTTGATGATTCAATAAATTATTTTAAACATAATCTGAAAATAACTTTTGTTCAGTTCAGTGTTCACTTAAAATTTAAGGTTTAATACAAAAACGAAACATAAAAAAAAATTAAACGAAAAATCCAATGAATTTATAAGATGTATATTCAACATAATTTTAGTTTCAAATTTAATGGAATAGAATGTTAACAACACAATCAATTTTAATTTTAATTATAATTTTATTTAGTCTATTAAATTACCAAATTAATTGTCTTTTACTATGGCCACAATTTTCAGTTCTTCAGGTAAAATATTTACTTAAAAATATTTTTAAAATATAATTAATTAAAAAAAACGTTTTTTTTTTCTTATGACTTAGATAACATCAGCATTTTCTGTACCTGTTGAAATACCTCATCGTAAATTATTTTTTGATTGGGGATTTCAAATGAACTATGATTTACCATATAATGATTCAAGTTTTTATAATATACCAATTTGGCCAGGATTTACAAAAAGATCAATTGATTATTCTAATAATGATATTATTTTAAATCCTTATGAAAAATATATATCATCTTCAATTCCAGTAAATCGAAATAATAATAATAATAATAATACAAAATTTCTTCATCCAAGTGATTTAACAGCTGGTGAATTTTATATTGTAATTGAAGATTTATTAATACAATTTGGTTATGATGATACGTGTTTATTAAAAAGTGTTTGTGAAAATGCAAAACATCCTTTCGATATGAATAATGAAAATTTAATTGTAGAAATTATTAATTTTATATTGAGGTAAATTATGTAATTTTAAATTATGAAAAGTTTTTAAATTATAAATTTTTATAATTTTAATAGTCCAACATTGCATGATGCATTTGGTGAAAATGAATTGGAATATAAGAAATCATATGAAAATGCTGAATTTTATGGATTTATGGGACAAAATTGTAATTTATTATATCCAAAATGTAAAAGAAGTGTTTTAAATTTAATATCAAAAATTATTTATGATCATTAAATAACAGAAAATAAATTATAATCTGATGTTTTTGTTTTGTTTTAATTATTTATTTTAAATTTTAATTAAAGTTTAGTACTTGCAACAAACATATATAAATACTATGACTCAAGTTACATGCGAAAATTAATTAAATTAATTTAATGGAAAATATGTAACTAAAAAATACAATTTGAATTTTTTTTTTTATTTTTCTCATATACCATAAAAGTAATTTGTAAATGAAAAGTTTAAATTTTTAACAGCTTAGTTAATTTTTCAATTTTTTCATTATTCAGAGTTTTATTCGATTCTAAAGCATAACTTTCTTTATGCTGAAGAGCTTTGAATTGCAACTATCTAATGGTATAATAATACATTTCTTACTGGCAAATTGGTATAACCATATACCAATTTGCCAGTAACGGTTATACCAGTGACGGTTATACCAATTTTTTATACCAATTTGGTATAAAAAATTGGTAAAACCGTCAGCAGTTATCTCAGTTTTAAAATTACATTTATAATTATTATTTGTCTTACGTCGTACTAATTTATAGCGTCGTACTAATTTATAGCTTATTCCTTCACCAATGTATCAGGCGAGAATCTAATGTAGGAACCATTTCATTACAGCGTTGTACACTATTAGTATATCACTTTGAAGTATCTAAAATCAATTAAAAGAATACTTGGAAATTGATTGTAAAAATTATTGTTAAATGTGGAAGTACTTGGAAAATCGCACGTTCCCGTTCTAGTAAAATGTATATTAATGACAAAATTAGAGAAGAATATGAATATATAAATATACTAAGTGTAGAAGCGTTTATTGCTTTTCCTATCAACATCATAAAAAAAATGATGATGATTAATCAAATTAATCATAATCATAAGTAGATATGGTGAATATTTTCTATATTATATTTATATGCAGGTGTTATGTGCATTTTCGAAAATGTTTAGTACTAAGCAAACTGAAAACTTTAAGCGTTATTTACTCTAAATTAAAATGTCACCTAACACCTTTTATCCTATAAGTTCATTTGACTTTTTCTAATATATCCATGAAATACATTTATATTATCAAAAAGAATTTTAAATTTGTTTTTCTTGTTATTATTTGTACAATTATAATTATATGTAATTATAATTGTATAAGTTATGTAATTGTAAAAGTACAATTGTAATCTTATAATTATAATCAATATAATTATAAGACTTTCAACAAACCTAATAATCTCCACGAAATTTAAATATATATTAAATGTACAATGACGTCGATGAAACAAATATTAAAATTGTTAATTTAATTAATTCATCCTAATTTAATTAAGTTTCAGTCATCAAAATTTGTTTCGGTGCTCTAATTGAATAGTATATAGGCAATTTTGTTTTTATATTTTTCTTTAGGTTAAAACAAAAGGTGTTTACCATTATATTTGGCTTGTACCAAGTTAACCAAAACCAACAAACAAATACCCGTTTAAATACACATATATTTTCGGTGAAATAATATTAATTCTATAAAATTATTCATTACAACTTTTGAACTCGTTGATAAAAGTATCCTCGAATTTTAACCAAATTCATTTTTATTTTATATATTATGAAATTAATTTATATTTATTTAATTTCAATTTTCTTGATAATTAATAGTAATGGTAATCAAATTTGTAACTTAAATAAAAATAATAAAACTGCACAAAATCAGAATTGCACAATTTTTAATAATTCTTTTAATCGGTTACTGAAAAGGGAAAAACGGTCCGCTCTTTTCCCTCAAGATGGAGCGGTGCTTGTAACATTTTCAATAAGTAAAGCTTTAATATCCGGATTTCCAAGAGGTTTAGTTTTGAGTATAGAAGTTGATTCATATACACCCGTGCCAGATACAGTAGAGAAATGGAAACCAACAATTTTACTTAAAAATCGTGAAAAAGATGAAGAAGATGACGATGAAGATGAATCTGAAATTACTAAACCAATTCCGGATATAAATAATCAACAGGAAGAGCATCATACCAATCTAATATATTATAATAACCATGATCAATTTTTACCAGAAATAATAAAGATGTCAGATAACAACAGTATAGATCGTTTTCATAATATGCCATTCCACTATAGTCATGATAAAAATGCCCATAAATTGTGGCAACATCAGCCAATTAATTGGAAAAAATTACATTTTACAAAAAACTATGAAAATAATTATAAGAAATATACAAAAAATCAGAATGAAAAAAAAATAATTCCATGGAAATATTTGGTATACATATATAAAAACAAAATTTTAAAAAAATTGTAGCATTGCTTGCTAATTTTTAGGATCGAAACAAATTCAGAATTCCAGAAATTCGACGACACTACAAATTACCGACATTTACAGAACAAAAAACTTCGTCTTCCAAAAAATATAAAACCAATTATCGAATTCCAAATAATTCGAAAAGTAAATATTTTGGTCAAAATGAATGGAGGTATCATCGAGGACATCGAGAACGTCGAGAAATTTTTGATGAATTTGAAAAAATTGGTTTTACGTAAGTTTTTAAAATTTATTAAATAACTATAATTTTAATTGAAACTTTGATATTACACATAGTCTTGGAATAAATATGAAATCGTGCATCCTTAGAGCAATTTGTGAAGCTAACCATTTCTTATTACCGAAAGGAATTTCGTTAATTCATGATGTTCTAAGGATTGTATTTTCGTAAGCGTTCAGTGTTTTTTTGAAAAAATTATGTTAAAAACAATTATTTTCTAGAATTCCATATAAAAACTACTGGAATGATGAATACAGTACTGCAGCTAAAATTAAAAATGGAAAATGTCGAGAAACATTTGCCAAAAATTGTCCAATTAGTATATTAGAATTTCTTATATTTAGTGAACGTATAATTTGAATATTTCTATGTTTAATTTTACTCCACTTTTCTATTATAAAAATGTTCAACAAATTCTGCATTTATTAAAAAAATTTATTTTCCTACAAATTTGAATGACCAAAATATTTTTTGAATAATAAATTTATGTAGACATAATGACTTTTTTCAAATTATCTGTGCAATACAAATTTTATTTTCAAATTGGTGTTTCATTTTTTGCGGTTATAGTTATTTTGATAATTCCTATAAAATAATCAATATAACTAGAAGACTTGCAACAAACCCATTTATATTTACAATATGCAAACTACAATGCCGTTGGTAAAAAAAATATTAAAATCATTATCATAATCATCCTAATTTAATTAAGTTTTTGTCATCAAAATTTAACATTTATATTATAAATATCGTCTACATTTTTCGTCGCTCTAATTGAATCATATACGATGACAGTTTTTTAGGGCTTTTCGTGGTTGCCGTCTGTCCGTCTGCCCGTTTGTAAACTGTTCCAAATTAATATTTGACATAGTGCCTAAATGTGAACACAAATATTTTGTACACCAACCTTTGGAAAAGTTGAAGATTTTATTATCAGATCGATGTAAACATAATTTAAGTCGTCTTTTACCAAAATCTGTTTTCTAATCTGTTTTGTAAATTCGCCTAGTAAATATTTTCCAAAATTGATAATAGACTCCGCTGGAAACTTATTATAGAACAGTAGAATGAAACAGCAATTTTTCTAATTGAAATTTCTACCAAACTATTTTTTTTTAACTTCTTTTTCTGTTTGACGCTACAGCTCGTGGAAACCATGGGCCCCTTAAAGCGTCTCCTTACATTTTATTGCAATTTGGACCTACTAATTTTATATGGATTCCGAACCATAAATTTCTTTATATTGAAGAAAGTTTTAATTGCAACAAGGTAATGGTTTTTTATTAGTGGGACATTTGTTGTTAGCAAAAGGTCTCGACTGTTAGCATTTTTCACAGTCCTAAATTACATTTTATTGTAATTTTATTACTGGTACTCATTTAAAGCTAAGGAAACTTAGACCAAGATCCCTGTCTCGGACGATCCTTAATTAGTATAACAGTTAGTATAATTTGAAATGTTTTAATTTTAAATACATATTTTGCAAGTACTGAGGAGTGCACCATATTTTTAATTGATTTTACAAAAAAGTTCATAAGTTTGCAACTATACTGCAGTAGTTATGCTGCGCGGCTGTATTTTAGTTATATTTTTCTTTAGGTTTTGTTTTATGGCGTTTACCATTTTATTTGGCTTCTACCAAGTTAACAAAGCCAACTTAAAATACTAGACTATATATGTATATAAATGTTCAGTCAAATAATATTAATTTTATAAAGTAATTCATTACAGCTTTTGAACTCGTTGGTAAAAGTATCAAAAAAAAATTTCTTTTTATATATTATGAAATTATTTTATATTTACTTAATTTCAATTTTCTTGGTAATTAATGGTAATGCTAATCAAATTTGTAACTTAAATAAAAATAAGAAAACGACAACACACCCGAAATGTACTATTATTGATAATTCTTTTAATGGGTTACTGAAAAGGAAAAAACGATCTGCTATTTTCCCTCAGGATGGTGCGGTGCTTGTAACATTCTCATTAGGTAAAGCTTTATTATCAGGGTATCCAAGAGGATTAGTTATGACTATAGAAGTTGATTCCTATACACCATTGCCAGACAAGGTAGAGAAATGGAAACCAACAATTTTACTTAAAAATCATGAAAAAGATCATGAAAAACACCATAAACATGAATCTCACACTAATGCACCAATTACGAATTTACATCACGGAGAGCATCATTCCAATCTACTACATTATAATAACTATGATCATATTTCACCAGAATTTCTAATGATGTCACATAACAAAACTGTAAATCGTTTTGATAATATACCATTATACTATAATCTAAATAAAAATGCTCATCGACTGTGGCAACAACAGCCAATTAATTGGAAAAACTTACATATTACAAAAAATTATCAAAATAATTATAAGAAATATACAAAAAATCAGAATGAAAAAAAACTATTTCCATGGAAATATTTGGTATACATATTTAAAAACAAAATTTTAAAAAAAATTATAGTATTGCTAATTTTTAGGATCGAAACAAATTCAGAATTCCAGAAATTCGACGACACTACAAGTTACCAACATTTACAGAACAAAAAACTTTGTCGTCCAAAAAATATAAAACCAATTATCGAATACCAAATAATTCGAAAAGTAAATATTTTGGTCAAAATGAATGGAGGTATCATCGAGGCCATCGAGAACGTCGAGAAATTTTTAATGAATTTGAAAAAATTGGATACATGTAAGTTTTCAGAAATTACTAACCTTACTTGTAACCTTACAAGTTTTCAGAATAACTAACTACAAAAAAACTTTAATTAAAACTTTGATCTGGAAAATAGTCTTGGAATAAATATGAAATCGTGCATCCTTAGAGCAATTTGTGAAGCTAATCATTTCCTTTTACCGCAAGGAGTTTCATTAATTCATGATGTTTTGAGAATTGTATTTTTGTAAGTGTTCATTGTTTCTATTAAAAAAACATTATGTTAAAAATCATTTATTTTCTAGAATTCCATATAAAAACTACTGGAATGATGACTACAGTAATGCAGCTAAAATTAAAAAAGGAAAATGTCGAAAAATATTTGCCAAAAATTGTCCAATTAGTATTTTAGAATTTTTTATATTTAATGAACGTATAATTTGAATAATTCTACTCTTAAGTACTTAATTACTTAAGAGTAGAAATTAAAATTAAAATTACTTTGTAGAAATTTTCAAAAAATTTTTCACTCTGTTTTAAAAATTATAAATTTTGTAATCACATTTGCGTTTGAACAAAAAAACAAAAATTAAAATTTACCTTATATGTGAAAAAATTTTTATTATTATTAAATTTGAGAAAATTATTTGCAACCGTCGGCTAAATACAAGCTCCAGGATAACAAAAAAAAATTTTTAATAAAATAAAATTCTAAATTTCTAGTATATCTAAATTTTTCGTATTAAATTTAATTAAAACCAATATTTTTAAATTATTTCAAAAGTTATTAAAATTTTCTTACGGCTTGATTTTTATAAACAAAAAAAAATTTTTATTCAGAAAACAAAAGAACGGATTTAATTAAAAAAATATGTCATTTTTACTTAAATCAGTAATTACAAGCCCAATACTTAAAAATCCTCGAAATAACAGCATTACATTGAATTGTTTTAAATCTGCTATAAAAGCATTTTCAGTATCAGCTGCATTAAATGCCAAAGATAAAAAATGTCCAAAGGTTAAGGCGTCTTGCAAAATGGGAACATGCCCTGGTAAAAAGTCTAAAAAAGTTGGTTTAGATTGTCCTCCGAAAAAGAAAGAAACAAAAAGTACAAGACCAAAAGGATCAGTATGGGATAGTCCGGAATGTAATCTACTTCCATGTCCGGATCCATATCCAAAATTTGATTTTCTTTATCCAAAAAAACAATTTAATTCAAAAGTTATGCAAACATGGGTTGCATGTCCCAAACGTAGAAAAGTTAAAAAAGTTGTTTGTAAATATAAAACAAAAAAATATCCACCATTACCGAAACGTGATCCAAGAGCCTGTAAACCAGATGTAAAGTCAGCATGCGCAGACGCTGGAAATACTGATCTTATGAAATGCCAAGCTCAAGGCGATTCAAAATGTAGGAAAATTACAATGCCTGGATGTTGCCCAGCACGAAATCCACCAACTTGCAAAATTAATAGAAAGCGTTTAAAATGCAAAAAAAGAAACTGTCCGTGGAAATCTTTTTCAGAGTGTGATAAACCTCCACCAAATAAGAAGGTAATTTATTTAAAAAACTTAATATTGTTTTTTTTTACAATATTAATTTTGATTTTTCAATTTTACAGAGACCAACTGAATGTGGTTGCCTTGACATAAGACCTATGTGTGAGATATATTTAATAGCTAAAAAGAAAGGATACATAAAGTAATCATAAATAATCCAGAATAAATTCGTCACGATTTTCTAATTATTAAAAATTCAAGTAAAGATTATAACTGGAGTTATTATAATTAGAAAACATGAGTTTAAATTTTTTAAATACTATACAGGTTCACAGTTAAAAAGATATTTGTCATGTATATTTCAAATTATTCATAATTTTCTTCAAAATTAAACGTAAACTGAATTTTAAAATACAAAAACATTTTTTTTATTGTAAATTAATACATACATATTTTCTTTTATTGAAAATTACACATTTATTTTCCTTTTTTATTGTGTGATTACCATATTCTATTTGAATATAAGTTCCCCAATTTGATAGTTACCAATCAATTCCAATAACCGTAGATTGAATTATTGGTTTGAATAGTAAGATTTCTTTAGCCAAGTTTTTTTTGCCGAATAAAAATTCTTGTACTAAGAATGGCCAATATCTTTTTAACTTTGTGTTCGATCAGTTTTTTTTACCACGATTATATTAATTTTGCAGTAGTGTAAGATTTTTTTAAATAATAAACAAATGTATTTGCTAATAATCTCTTTTGTTGATTTAAAAATGTCCTTGCCATGAAATATAAATTTTTTTATACATAATTTAATTGAGAGCCTCTACTGAGAACAAGTGATATGTTTTCAAATATTTTTGAAATTTTTATAGATGTAATTTTTTACAGATAAATTATGTGATATTTCTACACTAACGAATTTTTATATTCTAAAAAACGGCGTTACGTTATAAGTTCGAAATCTAATATTCTGTATTTTGAAATAGTTTCCTATCTAATTCATGTCTATCCAGAATAACGACGTAAATGAAATTCGATTCACTTCGACGATTCACTCTACGTAAATATATACTATGGTGAGAAACAATCTAATAGACTGTATTATCGATTCGATTTTCGTGTCACATCAAAACAAATAAAGATTTGATTTACTTTTTACATCAAAACAAATAAAATTAAATTTTTGATTGTTATTTATTGATTTTGAAATAATTAATATAAATTTATGTTTTTGTTTGAAATCAAAATTCATTCAATATGCATTCAGTTGCGCTACTATTATGTCGGAAAGATCAGGAAAAAAAATGATGCTCACCGGATTAAATCTCTCATAAATATTTCTGCCACTAATATATGCGATTTTCTAGTATGCTATGCGTCTTATTTAGGTAGGGACCTATCAAAAAGAAAATAGCTTTGACCATTTCAAAAATTTAACTATTCCAAATATTAAAAGGGTCAAAGTTTTGCTATTCACAATGAAAATTTTTATTTTATTTGTGTTGACGTAAACAGTAAATCAAATTGATAATACAACTTATTCGATTGTTTCTACGATAGCATTTTTACGTTGTAGTGAATCGTCAAAATGAATCGAATTTAATTTACGTCGTTATTCAGAATAGGCATGAATATAATTTAATTTGTTTGACCGAAAACGAAATCGAATCGATAATACATTTTTTCATTGTTTCGCACTATATTTACGTTAAAATCGAACTGAATGAAATTTGATTTATTCAGAGTAGAGCTGATTGTTAGTCAGATAAAGAATGATATTTCTATAATAGATAAAAAGTCAAATCTATATCAGTCATTTAATAAATAAATAACTACAAACTGTAAATTAATATATAATATACAACAATTTTCTCGTTTATAATTTAAGTTTAATTACTGCCATCTACAAACATTTCTAAAAAGAAATTATAAATTTTTCAACAATTTTATCTTTCCAAGATACATTTGTAGACCCGAATTACACAGTATATTTTCTTGCTTATTTTTTTAGTAAGGTGGCTTTATGTTATAATGGACAATCTAATTATCTAGTTCATGTTCATGAATTAAAGACAATTTTTTCTATAGCTTGACTTCACATTTATTTCCAAATAATATCCACTAAAATGAAAGTTAAAATTTGTTATGTAGAATTTAAATAACTGTGAATGACGCGTTACTAAAAAATAGTACATGTCAAAAAATAATGTTCAAACTGTAGCTAGAATTGTAGCAATAATTTTAAGATTTCTTTATATTCACGATTTTTTCACACCTCCAGAAAATCTTTATAATTCCGAGTTTTTGTGGTGGAAATACGAAAGAATTCTGAACTCTAACAATTTATAGTTTTGCACATTGGGTAAGAATATTGATATTTTTAACTGTCAAAAATTTATTTTCCGCGGCTATTAAGAATTTTTTTAGTGAATTTAATTGTTGTAATTGTTATCCAGCAATAATTAAATATATTTTGAAACATAATGTTTCGTAAGCCAAAAAAATCTATTCAACGACGTGTTTTTACAAGTACCCTAGATGATGATGATACAATAAATAACTCTGCTGGTGAAGATGAAAAAATGGACGTTGATGAACGTTTTTTAGCACCGCCACCACCACCAAATATTAAAAGTTCAGATTTAAAAAAAGAGAAAAAACGTGATAAATTATCTAAAATCAAAACAGAAGATTCCAAATCAAAAAAATCACTATTAAGTTTTGCGGATGATGGTAAGCGACAGAAAGATTTATTATAAGTTGGTCTCATAGTAATTGACACAAACGAGTCTGGTATAATGATTTTTTCAAATTTATTAAATAATTTTTAATTATTTTCTTTTTTTCATTAAATGAAATTTACTGTAAGAAATAAATAATATATTTTTCAGACGATGAGGGTGAAGTATTCCAAGTTAAAAAATCATCTCATAGTAAGAAAGTCATGCGGATGTTGGATAAAGAAAGACGTAAAAAAAAATCAACAAAATCAGATGATAAATCCGATATTATTGATATTACCAATGAAAATGGAAAATCAACATTGAGTAGTGGTAGTAATTCTAATAATTCTACCACTTCTAATTATATAGATAAATACTCTACGGTTGAGTCAAAAAATAAATTTAATTCAGATACTAGTATCCAAACTGAAATACGCACAGACGACTTTGTGGTAAGGTTATTATTATCACTTTTTATTCTACCCAAAAATTATTACAAAAAGTTCAAAAACAAAATACAATTCTCAAGATCATGAAACTTTTTATTGGTAATTTATTAAGAAAAATGTTTCATTGCCTTTAAAAAGTTTCTATTCGAATAAATTAAATTGCAATAAGTTAATTCGTAGAGTTACGACACAATATTTTCTTTATTTAAAAACGAAAAATACTTTACTTTTAATTTGAAAAAAAAAATTATTCTAAATATAACAATTTTCATATTTAGCTTGTTGTGAAGAAATCGGAACCAGAAAATATTATATTGAATGGTAGAGCAGCTTTATGTGCAGGTCGGGATGATATGTCATCTGAGGAAGAAGATCCAGATGATGGAGCACATAGATTTTCAAAACCTGATAATTTACAATTATATTTACAAAGTGGTTCAATACCAGATGCAGCAATGATTCATGCAGCAAGAAAAAAACGTCAAAAAGCTCGGGAACAAGGTTTATAAATTGAATACATATATAATGAAAATTATTATATTATTTCATATTCTATATAGGTGATTTTATACCAGTTGAAGAACCAAAAGAAGTACAGAAAAAAGGTAACCGTTTGATACGTGATGGTGAAGATGATTGTTCTGAAGATGAAGAACGTGTTGACATGAATGCTATTACAGGAATAAAAGAGCGCGAAGAAAGGCGCGAAAAATTCTATTCGGTTCAGAATGATTGTATGTCAATTTTTATAATAATTTTAATTAAACAAAAAATAGTATTCGTTAAAATAGCTGTACTTTAATGAATCATATAAATAATGTATTGTTTTTGCTAATAATTTTTTTAAATGAAAAACTAATTTTATATTTAAAATAAAAGATTCTGAACAGGATTCTGATCATGAACTCAATGAATGGGAAAATCAGCAAATTCGAAAAGGTGTTACAGGAGCTCAAGTATAATATAAATTAAAATTTATTTTAAAGATAAAAAAATATTAACTCGAATTTTACTTCTAGCTTGTATCAGCTGCTCAACAAGAATCACTAATATCACGTTTTTCAATTAAAAATTCTAATCATCAAATTGATTATGATATACCACAATCAACAGGAACACTGTTAGAGCAGGCATATGCTAAAAATCAATTAGAGAAACCTAGGCAATTATTATTAAAGACACAGAAAAATGAAACGAAACCAACTGGACCTCGAACACCACAAGAAATTACTGATTGTCTGAGAACTAGACTAGATCAACTGAAAGATTTGAATAGAAATCATTTATGTGATATTGATCGTATTATTATGGATTTGAAAACCGTTAAATTAGATACATTAGCGTGTACACAAAATGCTCCAACTGCTGCAGCAAAATATCGTTTTTATCAAGAGCTTAGAGGATATATAACAGATTTGATTGAATGCTTAGATGAAAAAGTATTATTATATATTATTTTTTTTTAAATAATTATTTTATATTTCTTTTGTCATAAAGGTACCACAAATAAATGACTTAGAAAAACGATCGCTAAATTTAATGTCCAAACATGCAAATTATTTAATTGAGAGACGAAGACAAGATGTTAGAGATCAAGCAAAAGAAATGGCTGATGCTTCAAGTAATGACAAAAATTTTCGTAATAAAATTAATTCATTCAACATTTTTTTTACAGAGCCTGGTAGTGCAAGTTCAAAAAAAGGCCCAGAACATGAAGAACATGTCAGAAGAGCTGCTGAACGCGAAGGACGAAGAACACGAAGACGATGTGAACGGGAAAAAAATGATATGTTAGCTTCACATTTAGATGGAATGTCTAGTGATGATGAAATGCACGACCAAGAATTAACACAATATCGGACTGACTTAGGTTAGTATTATTGAAAAAATTAATAGTAAAATTTGAATATAATCTTTTTCGCAGATGAAATAGACGTTGAAGCCCATGATTTGTTTGCAGACACTAACGAAGATTATTGTCAAATTGGAAATATTTTAATGAAATTTGAAGTATGGCGTAAAACTGATATGGAATCATATAAAGATGCATTTGTTAGTTTATGTTTACCAAAAGTAAGGAAAATTATTTTCATAATTATTTTAGTTAATTCATAATTATTTTTAAAGATTGTTGGTCCGATGATTCGACTGTCAATGATTACATGGAATCCATTTGAAGTTAAAAATCAGGATATTGAAAAAATGGATTGGTATCCACTGTGCATGCAGTATGGTTTATTTGATAATGAAACAGAAGAATCCCTGGCAAATGATCCGGATTTAAAATTTGTTCCCATGATTGTTGAAAAAATAATCTTACCTAAATTAACTGGTAAATATAATTATTTTATTTTCTAATATATTTTCTATATTAAAAAATATAATTGATACAGAAATTATTGAAAATTGCTGGGATCCGTTATCCACAACTCATACTCTTCGACTAATTAGTGTTATTAGACGTTTGGGACGTGATTATCCTCTTAGAGAACAATCAAAATCATTACAAACGCTTCTTAATTCCATATTAGATAAAATGAAGAATGCATTAGAAAATGATGTTTTCATTCCAGTATTTCCAAAACAGTGAATTATTTACATAAATGTACTTAATATTTATAATATATAAATTTATAATTTTTTTAGAATGCAAGAAGCAAAAACATCATTTTTCCAGCGCCAATTCTGTAGTGGTCTTAAATTATTTAGAAATTTGCTAAGTTGGCAAAGTTTAATTGCTGATAATTCATTGCGAGAATTAGCAATTTCATCGCTTTTGAATCGTTATTTATTATCAGCTATGCGGGTAATTTGAGTAATTTTATTTCGACATATTTAATAAGGAAAATATCTTTTTTTTATAGGTTTGTACTGCTAATGATGCTGTCTCCAAAGCTTATGTAATTGTTAATACATTACCCACAGCATGGCTGCAGCCTGAATCAATAACATTAAAAAGTTTAAATCTTTTTGTGAATTTTATCAAAATAATCCTTGAACAATTAGATAAAAAAAATCCATTACAAATGTAAGTAGAAAATGAGAAAAAATTATATTAAAATATATTGTAAATTTTTTTTTCTTTGCAGTCATACTTATGAAAAGGCAAAACAAATTTTACTAAGGCTTCATAGTTATTAAGATATTAAATAATTCTTAAAAAAATGTATTGTAAATAATTTTTAAATAATTTCAATAATTAAAAATAATATTTCAAACTTTATAATTTTAACTTCAATTTATCTTCTCGTGAATTTTTCAAATGTTAATTTTAAATTTCTGTGGTAATTTAATTTTGGAATTTCAAGTTTAATTTAATTCTGGGATTGTAATGGTAGTTTAATTTTGGGAATTTTATAATACAATATAAAATGGATTTCCTTTAAACCAAACTGTACTTATTTTTAATATAAATTACAATATAACATTTTTAAATTTTGTTCATAATAAATCTAAAACCTACAAATTTTTACTTTTTTCTTCAATCGGCTTTAGTAACACCAGGTTTTTCATATGTTGTTGCCAAATCAATAATTGCTTTCTCAAGAGATTTTATTGTTTCCAATGCGACTTTACCTTCTGCGCTATCATTTCCAACACTTAAAAGTTTTAGAACCAAATCTACAATATAAGAAAACTAATTTATATAATAGAATTATAATAAAAGAGAAATAAAATAATTCACCATGAAATTTCATTAAAATCGCATTCTGTTCAGTATTCAAATGTGATTGTAAGTAACTTAAAATATTAGAAACAAATCGGCCTGATGCATATAGAATACAACCCGTTATAGTTGTAAATAAAATTAAAGAAACCAAATGTAAAATTAATGCAGGATCTTCAGATTCCTTCAATTGTTGACATAATTTTTCTTTGTGTTGATAAATTAATAGACGATCTTTTTTTTTGTCAATTTTTTTCAAAACAATACCACTAACTTTCATTACAGCTTCAGTAGCATTCAAGAATTCGTCAATTGATTTATTTGCACATTTATTTAGCTCAAGTAAAATTGTTCTGTACTCGGAATCTATAATTTTGTAAAGTGAAGAACATATCTAAAAGGGAATATATAAAATATATTATTTACCACAATCCTGTGCGATTTTATTTCTTTGATCAACATTTAAATTTGTTGATTTAATATTTAAATTACATTCACTTGCTACATAAACTGTAAGTTCATTACATATATCATTGCCCAATGACTTTAATAGATATTTTACTAATTGTGACTGGACATCTGATGGGAAAATCTAAAAAATAAAAATATAATACGTATAGCTTTTCTCAACAAAAAAACTAGTCTAACTTTTAATCCCTTTTCGTATAGCCGAATATCAACCAACATTGTATTTAAACGATCTTGTAATTGTCCATGGGTTTGGCGCCTATTTGTTTGTGGAGTAGCTTCAAAAATTGATTGAGCTGTCTCTAAAGCTAATTTATTTAATTGCCTTTAAAATATTGTAATTTTGTATAAATATTTGAGTTTATATAAACGTATATTTTTTTAATACTTACATGTGATAAAGATTAGCAATATTTTTACTTAAATGTTCTATTCCTTCTTCTTCTAATGTTTTTACAATTGCTTTTTCGATTTCTTTTAAATTAATTAATTCCAATGTCTAAAAATATATCAAATGTAAATTTATTTAAACATAAATGGGCATCATTGTACCTTATTAGTCGTTTTACTAATTTTATCGTCATCATCGTCATCAATAACTGGTCCACCACCACGATGATGTTTTTTTGTTGATTTAGTTTTCGTTTCACGACCTTGTGCTCCACCACCAGCTTTACCAGTCGCAGCTTTTTTTCTTCGTTCATCACGTTTATCAGCCTAAAAATATTTATATATTTTTGTCCAATAAAATAATTGATGATTATTTAAGTTTAATAATTTACTTTAGTTTCAATTTCTAAGTCTTGATCAACTGAACGATTGGTAGATAGTTGTTTTTCAGCAAGGAAATGTTGATATGTTCCGCTATCAATTGCACTTTTAGCATTCGTTTTTGCAATTTCTTGACATGGTAGAATTAAATTGTTCAAATATTGGTTTGAAAATACTAAATAATTAGAAAATAAATAATGTTTGATTTATATTATATATTAATTATTTATATGAATACCAGTTGTGCCCATATATACAAAATTATTTTGTATATCTTTTGTCGTTAGAATATTATTGAACAATTCTTCAATATCATCATCAGACATATTACTGGGTAAAATAGTTGATAAATCCACGTAACTTTTGGTAACACTACATTCATTTAGAGCTGACAATAATGTTAAATCAGCAATTTTCGAACCAATAGCGTAATTTTTCAAAAATATCATTTTTTCATTGGGAAATTGTTTCCTAATAAATTGTTTCGTATCAGATATACCGAATTTTGAAACAGCATTATATTCTAAGAATCCATTATTATTGAATAAAGAAGTTATCCATTCAGTCTAAAATAATTTAAATATATTATTGAAAAACTATTAATTACTGGATAAGTATTATTATATTTGCTTACTTGCATTTTAGCATAAATACGTGGAACATATTGGGCATTAGCTTGTTTCGATGTAACCGTACCCGGTGGAGATAAATCTTCCCACACTGTATGGAAAATCTTATCAGGGACATTAATTTGCTGTAAAATTGCTGCAATAGATGTTGGCTGAGTTAAAGCTGCTAATGCACCACGAATTTTGCATTTACACTTTTGTATATAAGATTGGGTAAAGAATATTCTAGGATTTGTTGGATCCTGACGTCCACGAATTATTTTCCCTAAATGTTTTTCCATAACATTATTTTGTAGAAAATCTGATGGTAAATCAAATTGTAAAGTTAAATCAGATATTGAAATTTCTCCATTTCTTGATAATTTTTCGTTAATTTCATGAGCAATTCTTTCAATATATTGTTCATTTATCAATTGGCCTAAGATAAAATAAATCTGATCATCATCCTTTGATATTTTTTCAGATAACTCGTTTATCTGTAAAATCACCACAACACAAAAGTTTAGATTAATAATATATTATCAAAGTTATTAAATGAATGATTACCCTAGATAAATCAATATTCAATGTTTTTGATACTTCAACTAAATTAACACGTCCACCATGAATATAAAGTTCGTCGATAATTTCTCTACCCAAATGGTCAGGTGTAATATATTCTTTGCCATCATTAGTAAAAACTACATCAATTAATTTTTTTTCAATCAATAATGTTACAATTTCAATGCAATTTCTTTCAGAAAGCCTAATTAATAAAGAAAAGATCGAATAACCAATCAAATAAGAACGTATTTTTCAATAAATACTATTTCTTTACCTTTGTAATGTCGATGTCAATTGGACTTTTTGAAAATCAGCAGCCAATCTTTTGATTTCTTCCCAATCAGAACCCATAATTTCAATATATTATTTTAATTAAATATTTTTATTTTAATTAAATTTGAAGTTAAATATTTTCTCTTTTTGTTGTCGTGGAAGAAATGTTTAATGAACTCTCAACGTCACTTGTAATAAACTATAACTGACAGTTAAATTAATACCTCCATAAAATAATCCCTACAAAAATTTTGTGTTCACGCTTTACAGAGGTCTGCACTGTACATAAATCTTTTCGAACTGTTAACTGTTAAAAAATTATGTTTTATTGAAAACTATTTGATGAAAACTATAAATGCTTTCCTCAATCGAATTCGATATAAGATTAAACAAATATGATATATCATAAATTATTACTAATGGAAACTATATTTCGAACACAAATAACAAAAATCTTTTACATATTTTTAACAGTTTGTTTTTCTAGAAATTTTTTTATTGATCCTCGTAAAACATTTCTTATGTATCTAAAAAAGAAAAGTTAATCTTTTAGCTTAACGTTTAGATTAGATTAATTGATAATGCATTTACCTAAAATATACTTTTGGTAATACAGTTGAACACATATTAAAATGTAATAAGTTTTAATGGATTAAGTTTAAAATTAAATCATTTAATAATTGCATGTTTGTTATGATATTGTAAATTTTTCATCATTACAATTTCAATAATAATATAATTTTCCCTCGATAATCAGAATTTGTCTAGCATACAATTTCTTAATACAATTTTTATGTTACATTTTATTATATTTTTCATTTTATACATATATTTTTGTTTCTTTTTTTGACCAATCTCAAATAAATTTAAAAGTTAAGGGTCACAAGTATCAATAATTGATTTAATTCATTCATGAATATTTCTGATTTGATACAATATTGAAATTGATAATAAAATTTATATATTAAATGAACGTTTTTATGTATGTTCGATAGTTCGATTAGAATTAATTAAATTAACTCTTAAATTCATTATATATACAAGTATATATTCACTATTTTCTATTTGATTAATTGTTAAATTAAAATCAAATATTAACAAAAAAATATATATAAACTAAGAATTATCTAAACTTTTATATTTATTAAAACGTATCACACACTCAATAATATATATTAAGAACCTTATAAAATTATTTCATAGTTGTAAACTGAAATATTGAGGACAGAATATGTTAATTTCCGAAGAGAAAATATTCTATCTTCAAGATTTAATTAAAAAAATTAATATATTTAGATTCATTTTGATATATTTTAGAAGTCAAAATTAAATTCTTTATAAACTTATATTCATTATCACCTGTTGGATAAAATTTAACATTTTGTATTAAATTTTATTTCCGATGCATAAATTTATATTTCTGTCTATTAAATAATTTTATTGATTGATTCGAATACCACAAATTTAAATTACTATTTAAATTACTATTAAATTTTTTAATCAAGCATTTAAATAAATATTCTTATATTAAATTAATTACTAATTAATTAATTACAATAAAATTATTAGTTACTAGTTTTGTTAAATATAATTTTTAATCTAGTATTAACTAGCTGCAATAAATATTTGGTATAATTTTAATATTTATAAAAACTTTTTCCCATATTATTTATCTACTACAGAATTGGACTTTGAAAATTTTATTTACTGCCCTAACAACATAAAGAAGAGAATTTAAATAGCAGTCTTGATTCTGATTTCAATCGTTAAAGTCATAAAATAAAAATTTTAAATTTAACAAAAAATATAAAATATTAAAATTTAAATTTAAACAAAAAATAAAATTAATTTGTTTTAACAAACATTTAGCGTTAATCTTCTTTTTTTTAAAAAAAAAGTTAGATATTAATATCTAAAAAAAAAAAATTATCAGTATGAAACACTTAAGATGTTCAGTATTTATGTGTATGTTAATTATTTTTTTTTTAATTTTTAAAATCCTTTTTCAATATTTGTATTAATTAAAATTTTCATTTATAAAAAAATGAATATAAATAAATGATGACGTCGTCGTACTAGTGAAATATTGATAATATTTGGTGTTGACCCGCGAAAATAATTGAAATTCATTTAAACAAAAAAATTGTCTTTCAATGAATTTCCTTGAAATATTGTGGATTTTTTTAAATGATGTTATTCTAAAATTTGTTATCTCTTAAGAAGTCAAAAGATTATTTATTGAAATTTATTATATATGTATATATAATGATATATATATGTATATTATATATTTATATTATATATATATATATATATATATGTATCTATATATTTATGAAATATTGAAATATTTAATTGATTTCTTTAACTTGAGTGATTTTTTTTTTATTTGTTGTTAGATTTATGGATAATATTTGATACCGGCAATACATTTAATTTAATTGCTGTTAATAAACAAATGCTATATGAATATACTGGTAGTGTATCAGTGGGGGCAGAAGCACCCCAGGTAATTTTTATTAACTTTTAATTATACCATTTTCGAATTTTAGAATTAATTTTTAATATTAATTCATTCTAATTTTCAGGATTCGGATAGAAAATCAGCTCCACCATCAAGTGGATGGATTGTTAAAGGAAAATTAACATTACAAATGCAAAAAGATGATACACTAGCAGCTGCTGTAAGTAATATAAAATATTAAATTTTAATAATGTAATGAAAAAAATAATTTCAGAGATAGACAGACAGACTATAAAGATAAGTAATATTAGTAAATAGTTATTAATTTAATATAATATTTTTTGTTATTTTTTTAATTTGATTGTAAATATTGTGAGAACTTTTAAATTATCATTAAAAGCTTGAATAAATTTCAAAAAATTTAATTCTGGACAATAATTAAATAAGTAAATTGTTGTGTAAAATATTTTTTTTATTGCAGTTTAAATATTTTAATTTTGGTGCTAAAAATGTTGACCTTTAATTTTTTCATTTATTTCCATAATTTTCGATTCCCTGACATTCTTTGTTTTTTATTTGTATGTCTGGAAACAGGATATAGTCTAAATCAAAGCAATAAAATTGCCACAGAAATATACTATATAAGATAATTTGTTGTTGATACTTTTAGATAAGTTCTAATTTTGATTGCTTAATATAAAATCTTCAAATTTTCTATAACAAGATTAATTTTTATTTGGTATGTAAAGCATAGTATCATATTTTAAGATTGGACGTTTAGCAATCTGAACTTATCGAAACGTATTAAAAAGTAATTATCATATTTTGGAATATTTCAGAGATTTTATCTTAACCCTGGTACGGAATAAAATATGTAAAATATTTAATTATTAAACTAAAATTTAGCACCACGAAAAAATATAGAATTTTTATTATAATTTATTTACTAAAATATTCAAAAGTACCTTTGCTGGTCCTACTCTTAATTTATAATTTCTTTTCCTTATAATTTTACTTATCAAAGAGTGAATACTTATTTAAAATCGTAGACCGAACTGCATATCAGACAAATTTTGAATTTTATTTAGTCCGGAGAATCAGAAATTATTCTGTAGTAAAATATAAAATAATATTATTCTTTTCATAAATTATTAACATAATTTTAATGAATACAAATTTAATATATATTTAAATTTTAAAATTTTAGTTAGCAATTGAAGAAGTTTCCTTAAATAATTCTGGAGAAAAATTTCATCATAATAAGGAAATGTATCCACCATATAAACCATTTAAAATAGTCACTACAAAAGAAGGTACAATATCACATATTGTATTCAAAGAATCTGATCCAATTTGGTCAACAAATTTCAAAAGAGCAATCGCATCAACATTACAAATTCAAGTCAACTCAGTGGGTGCATTTTTAGTTGAAGAGGTTAAATATTATTATTAATAGCAATTAATTAAATAATTTTTATATGTATGTATATAATTTTTGTTAAAAATTTCTAGAATGGAATTCATGGAAAATGTTCAACAGAATATTATGTTGCAAATAAAACAAATTATTTATCAATAAGAAAAACAGCAGAACTAAATACATGTAAACCATTTTCTGAAGCTATTCATTTAACAAGAAGTAATGTGCCACCAAATTTATGTGAATTTGATTTTCAGGTATGTATAATGAATAAATTTCTTTTTTTTGGGTGGAAGAAAAAATATTGTATATGTTAGTGGCATCATCGACTGGAATTGATAATTTATTACAATTTTTTTTGTGAATAAAACTTAATTTATTTTATTTCATTTTCTTATATGATCCAAAGAAAAATGTAATTGCTGGAAATGAAGCACTTTACGGATTGTTACCACATGCCGAAACTGAATATTTTATGAGTATGGCTCACGTTAAAGGCACAACATTAATTCATACATTTGAATCAACTGGTGAAGCACAATATATCAATTCAGAGTAAATTAAAAAAAAAATCTTTTTTGAAGTAATAATCTTTTTCTTATTTTTGCCGGACAGATTATTACTAACATTTTTAAATGAAACTAATATTGATAATTCAATTGATATTGAAACTGGTATGTCTACGATACAATCTGGTTTAGAACTTCTACCTTTAGAATTAAATGATCCAACTGGTGGACGTCATCCACAATTACAAGAATCTTTAATTATTGCTGCTGCTGAAATGCTTAATACATTAGCTAAAGGATTAGAAAGTTCTGATTTAAAATTTAATGAACCATATGACAGTACTGTGTCTGATATAATAAAAATTTTAACACAAATGGATTATGATTCGTTACAAAAACTTTATGTTGAAGTAGATATTGGTACATCATATCGTCAGGAGACAATACGGAATATATTTTTTGAAATATTACCAAGAATTGGTACTAAACCATCAGTACTTTTAACCCGTGATTTAGTTATGATAAAACCGGTTAAACCAACAACAGCTGTTCAATTATTAATATCATTTCCGTTTCATATTTATGAATTATCATTAGATTTAGTTACAGAATGTGAACTATTTTTAACTTTAGGCAAGTATTAATAATATTATAATTTAAAATTATATCTAATAATATTGTTTTTTATAGGTCCTGATCGTCCTGACGTTCGTCAAGCGGCAGTTTTAAGTTTCGCAACATTGGTACATAATGTATTTGTTGCTGGTAAAATGACTAAAGATGTATTTGAAGACTATGTACAAAAATATTTCAATTTTTATCTAAGTAATAATTTAATTATAATTTAAAATTTTGCACTTAATAACAATTTCCGCTTTCAGATGGACATGATTATGAACAAAAAATGCTTTATCTTCAAGGTTTAAGTAATTTACAATTGGGTAATGTCGCCAATTATCTAGATCCAATTATAAAAGATGAAAATGAAAATGTTGATATTAAATTTCTGGCTGCATGGACAATAATGCCATTAGCTCATACAAGACCTGATAAAGTAATTTCTTGAATATTTTTTAACTTTATTGCGAAAAATTACACGAAAAATTTTAAAATCCTTATAGATATATGAATTATATTGGCCTATTTTTGAATCAAAAAATTCAACATTAGAGTTAAGAGTTGCTGCATTAACTTTATTATTAGTTTCCCGGCCAACATCAGCACGTCTACTAAGTATTCATAGAATAATTCAAGATGAAACTTGTCCACATTTAGTTAATTATTATAGAACAACCGTAAAAAGTATTTCGGAAACAACATATCCTTGTTATCAACATTTGTAAGTATATAGTTAATACACCTCATAAAAAATTAACTCTCTAGCAGTAAGACCTTTAGACAGCCTACATTTTTATTGGATTTGGTCTTAAAAGATTTGAAAAAAAAGTGTCTGTTAGAGGCTTAAAAACTCACATTTCAATTATGAACTAAGCTCAACATTAATTATTTTATTCACAGGAGAAGATTACTTTCATATATGCATAGACATTTACCGCCCTCACCTGAATCACGATATTGGGTAACTGGAAATTATATTTTTGATTATCGTGATTCGAAATTTGGAATTGGTGCTATGTTACAAACATTTTTAGTTAGTGATCCAAATACCGATTTACCAGTTGTTGCATATTTTAAATTTGATACAGAAGCTTTGGGTAAATTTACTGGACAATTAGCGGTAATAAGATATTTATAAAATATAATTTTGTTTCTAAATAATTTCTATTTAAAATAGCTTTATGTTAAAGCACGTGGTCTACCGGATGCATTTTTAGATCGAATTTTAAAAATGAATACAGAAAGTTTAAAACTTGAAGTATTAACTGAACTTTTTGAGAAAATGCGAGCTCCGAAAGTAGATTATATTCCATTACATTTAGAATTTATTTTACAAATGGAGGGAAAAACTGTTCTTTCATATTATTTGAATCAGAAAACTTTTCTGAATCTAACATATGGCGATTGTAAATATTATTATTATATTTTTTGTTATGTTATAAAATCAGAATGTGTTTTTTTTTTTTTTAAATGTTTTTATATTAATTTATATTTTTTTATGTTCTTTTTTTGTTTACAAAATAATTTAAGTGATAAACCGCTTGAGCTTTTTATTAAGAGCGGATAGTCATATCAATATGCAAACAGTTCGTTGGCCTTTTATGGCTAAATATGCTGTTCCAACTGTTTTGGGTACAAAAGCCGATGTACTATTACAAACAACAGTTCTGACGTCATTACGGGGTAATATTACACAACAGCGTGCAGCAGATGCAATTACAAGGACACATCAAATTGATGTTAGGTAAAAGTTGAACTATATATATATTCAAATTTACAACAAATTGCTTTAATAAATTAAACTTGATCGGTATAAGTGTATTACATAAAAATATAAATTATAATATCATCTAGATATTCATCGTATGCATCATGTAAAAGTCGAAGTTATAATCCATTCCTAAATTTGGAACATGAAATAAATAGAGAACAAGGACTTTTAATATATTTTCCAATTGATAATGCATTGAGCGCTAATATAACTGATAAATGTTTAAGATTTTCATTTGCCAGACCAGAAAATTTAATTAGTGGTTTAGCATTTAAATCTAGATCAATAACATCAACTAAAGGTTTTATTACAAAATCATCTGCATTACCGTATAATGAAGTAATTTTACCAAAGAAAAAACGTGAAATGGTAAATAAAATTTATTTGTTTTTCCTTCTAAAGATTGCTTTTCTATTTATATTACTTTCAATTATTATAGTTCCAATTATTCCAATTTGATACCGAAGATTTGGGTATATCTGTATCTATAAATACAAATTTAAATGAACTTAATAATTATCGTGTTATGCTACTCAAATCCGAATTTATGGAAAAGTTTGTAGAATCAAAAAAATAATAATAATAACAATTTGAAATAGTATTTATTTAAATTTTATGATTTTTTTAGCGGATTTTCTAAAAATATGATTATAAATGTTTTAATGTATTTGTTTGGAGTTGCACAATTAAGTTCAATTCATATTGGTAATGATAGAAATTTTACATTATTAGCACATAACAAGGAATATACAAAGGTTTAAAAATTAGATTTTATGCAAATTAAATAAATTATATCTTTGAATTTGAATTTTAGATTGAAGGATCTTTATGTACAACTGAAGTAGAAGTACCTGGTGATAAAACTGGCCTTAAAATATTATTTAGTTTAACACATTCAACATCTGATACTGTAGTACAACCACAACATAAATGGAATGTCATATTAAATTTCTCATCATCATCAAAATCGAATTGGTTTAAAGTTGTTGGAATTGTAAAACGATCATCTATTAATTCAACAGATTGGAAGGTATATACGAATTCAGATTAATTTAGTTTAAATTTTATTAGCATTAACTGGGCAAATTGTTTAAGTTCCCTAATTGTGTAAACTACAAATCATATCATGACTATACTTCTAAAATATTTGACAAATTTATATAAACTTTTAGAGAATAGAGCTGCATTGCCGGTTGTGCTTTTCAATTCTTGAAAATATGGATTCGTTAAAAAATTAGCTTGTAATTTAATTTAAATTACAAACAATAGCTTGTAATTTAATTTAATTTAAATTACAAACAATAGCTTGTAATTTAATTTAATTTCATTTCATTAACCTCCTTTACTTATATCAGGGGGATTATTTCAAATTTCAATTTACCTCATTTCTTTCTCAACAATGATAGACTAATTCTGCTTTCGAATACATCGGCAATATCATTACCAGATATATCGCCATTCTCTAACAATTATTTAAAAATAAATTTTTGTATATAATCACTTCTTTAAGTGAGGGCATTAGTTATTATTGGAATTTAAACATATTTAGGCGTCAAAAATTAAGAATTGGAATAAATTATATACCTCATAATTTACAAAATTTAAGTTTTATTTGTTAGCCAAAAAACAAAATATTCAACAGCAAAAAAAATGTTATAATAATTTCAAGAATAAAATTTCAATATTTCGAAAGAATAAATTATTCTCCGATTAAAAAAATACTATATTATTCATTCTATTCAAGTTCTTCTTCGGCTTTAATTAATTCTAAAATTCCATCTTGCAAATTTTTAACTATTTCAAATTCTGATAAACCTAAACATTGTGCATTGGAAACTTCCATAACACCATCTTGAATTTCACCACCTTGAATTCCAGTTACTTGTAAACCCATATTTTTTGTCATGTCATCTAATTTATCTTTATTTTTTGACAAATTCGGTAAACGAAGTTGTACAGTTGCTAGTAAATTTGTACCAACATTTGTTACTTTTGGACTCAGAAAACCATATCGCGGATGTACTTGAAATTTTAAATTACCTTCAACAGTTTTCATTGCATGTACCAATCGTACATATACATCATTTAAATCACCAGATTTTATCATTGATATAAGACTTAGATGATCTGATTCATTTACCCAAACCATAAAATCTTCATCTGGTGTTATAAAAATACCTCTACCGGTTGGCCAAAATCTATAAGCACCAGCTACTGTCAAAGATTCATTTTTTTTCTTAAATAAAACATTACGTCCTACCATTTCCTGTTGTGTCTCTAAATCAATATCTTTCAATGATGTATAATTACCAACAAGATCACCTTCAAATTTATCTGTTACAGTTTTTATCTAAAAGGAAAAAAGTTATTGCAATTGAGTTAGAATTTTTAACGGAATTTATATATAAATATCTAAACCTGATCTTCAAGCTCTATGAACTGATTTTCAGCCAATACAGGAAAAAATGGATAACCCTCAATACATCTACCAACAGCAATTCTAGTCATTTGTATATATTTACCATCCGGATCTAAATTCTTAATTTCACCAACATTACCCCAATCTGATGCTTTTTGAAGAGTTGGTTCTGCATTGCCTTCTTGTTTGTGATGATCAACAATCATTGGTTCAAAAAGATTTTTAAATGTATCAAAACATTCTGCATCAGCAGCATATGTTCCAATAGGGTGATCATGATGATGTAAACCACATTGAATACAATCATATAGTGTAGCACCGCCTGCAGTTTTTAACGTTTTAAGCTCATCAAAAACGTCACGTGGTAAATATTTTCGTAATAACGAATCTTTGCAATCTTCATCAGCCATCAAATTTTGCCATCCATCTTCTGATAATGTACTAATTTCGCTCGCAGTACGTTTACTAAAAAATATAAATTTACAATTTTTTTTTTTTCAAATTCGAGGCAATTCTTTTATTTGCTCCCAGAATAACTAAAAATTGTATTTTTTTTTACAAAAATACACTTACAGATTACCCCTAAATTTTTCAACTTCCACTTCCAATTGTGCTATTTTCATATTAGCCGCACTTAAATCATGTTTTAAAACATTAAATTGATCATCATCTGGACATGATTCGCACATATATTTTCGGACAAATCGTATAGCATCATCGGGCTTATTTTGTTCTTCGTATAATTTAATCAATGCTTTACAGAGAGAATCAAGTAAACCACAACGTTCTAAATATCTACGGAATTGTTCACGTTTTGCTTCTAACTAAAATATTAATTATTTATTAAATTTTTAGGTCTGCAAAATCAAAATATTATACAAAAATAACAAAAATCTTCTTACCGAACTCATGTTTTTCTATTTGATAATTTTGAATTTGTATAAAAGATATTTTTTTTTTCTAAAAAAAAATATTTTTTTTTTATTTAATTATGTAATTAAATATATTTTTTGTTTTTTTTAATAAAATTGTGACAATTTTGTGAATGGTTACTTGTTGTAAAGTAATTTAAAAAAAGTATATCTATAATTTTTTTTTTGTGTTCTGAAACTACGAATGTTTTATTGATCAAACAAAATATTTATGTGCAAATTTCGGTATAAATAATTAAGTTTAAGGTTAAAAAGTCAAGGATTTGTGTGTTATGATTGAATTATTTTAAACTCAGAATCTGAGTTTAAAATAATTCAATAATTCATACTGTTAAGCATATACGCTTCGCAAGTATGATTGAATTATTTTAAACTCAGAATCTGAGTTTCAAATAATTCAATCATACTTGCGAAGCGTATATGTTTAACAGTATACCCAGCTATGAAGTATTTATCTCCAATGTTCTTCTCCATGTCCATGACGTTACAATTTCTCCATTTCACGAGAGCAGTTAAATCTTCTTGTTGATTCAGTGAGTGGCTTCCAGTCCATTGCGTGCAATGTTGAAACCATGCACGACTTCATGTCGTGCATGGTTTGAACATAATCTAATATAATACACTAATATAATCTCTCATGTTGTCTGTTCCAATTTAAGTACAATTCGTAGAAAATATATTTAAACCGAAGATAAAAATATACGTCCTTCCAACATGTCCTTGTCGTCAGCTCTAAATTACGCTAAGATTACTTATTTTTCGATTAAATGTTTTGCTATGAATTAATTTTCTACTCTTTGCCCGGGTACCTTGTCTTACAAATCAGTTCTAATCCATAGAGTTCGGATAATTTAATTACTTCAGGTACAACGATTAACGATTTTCTAATGTAAATATTATTTATGATTTCTTAGAATGGAAATGGTTTTGAATATATGTAATTTAATTGGTTAAAGTATCTTAGTTTACATATTAGCAATTCGTGAAATATTGCTTAAAGTATCTTACATATTGTACTATAATACGGTATTCAATACTACAATATGTAGTATTCAATGTATGTATTCAATATATGTATGTATGTAAGGTGCTAACTTTTAATTCCTCAATTTCGAGGTCGCTCTCTTACAAAAGTCCTTTCGTTTTTAGAGCTTTAAAGTTAGAATCTAATCCATTTAGAATATACTAGGTTTCATCGAATGGTCTTATTATCACAAAATTGGAGATTATTTATCAGTTTAGTACAGATCTAGTTTAAGTGTTTGCTACAATTCTATAAAAATTTTTAGGCATGTATGGACTTTACTTATTCACCATTAATATTCACGAAAAAACCACATACATTAAAAGGATCATTAATATTTGGAAAGAGTTCTAGTGAAAAAGGATGTTCTTCAGATTCTTCAAAAGTTGAAATATCAGCAAGTGCAGGAGTAAAAATATTATTTTAAATAAAGAATTTTTATAAATCTCATTATTTTATTATATTGCAGCCGGAAGAAATTATTACTGAATTGGCTGAACTTGAATATTTTAATAATAATAGCTTCTGTCCATTAGATATTCTGAAATTTAATCCAGTTATTTCATCTAAATATTGTAAAAATAATAATTTTTCTAATTTAACATCAATAGCAAATTATTCGGCTGAGTTTAAATTCAATAATGTAAGATTAAATACTTTTTGCTTTAAATTGAACTTAAAGAGATTTGTCATTTTTAGATGCCAGAATGGTTTGAATTTTATGCAAATCGTGTTGATCATTTAATTTCAGCAATGTCATCTGAAAAAATAAATCAATTGAACTTAGGGAAAGAACTAGCAGTATCACTACAAATACCAAATGATCAATTATGGTTATCGATTGATATAAATAATGTTTTATGGCGAATGTATCATATACCATTTTTACAAAAGTTTGATTCGAAACAGGAACGTGCTGGAAATATTGCCTATGATATTGGATTAAAAAGTATATATAATTTCAAATTTCATAAAAAAATTAAATTAAAATATTTAATTTTTATTGTTGTTACTTTGTACAGGATCATGTTCCTTAATTAAAAATATTGTAAATACATTTGATGATCATATTATTGATATTTCGAAAATTTTAAATAATCGTAATTCAACATGTTCAACACTTTTATTGGGTGATTGCTCTATACAACCAAAAACTGCATTATTTTTAACAACATCATCAAATAGTTATAATAATAATAATAATAATTATGGACTTAAAGTTTATGTTGGTGGAAATTATTTCACATTTGAACCAGAAATAATTAAAGGCAATGGACCTATTTATATAACAGTTAATGATAATGAAAAAATTGATATACGAAGTCAAACATATAAATATCCAATTTTAGAGAAATTTTATGATTTTCGGTAAAGAAAATATTTTCTTATTTAAATTAATAATTATAAATATATTTTATTTTAGTGTTGAGTTGAGTGAACACAATATTTTAACCATTGAGAATACAATAATTAAATCAAATATTCAATTTGATATGAATGATATTTTAAATATTGAAATATTTAATGTTTATAAAAATAAAATGTGTGGTATATGCAGCCAGCCATTAAATATTATGGAAAATTATAATATTTGTTTTTAGAAATTAAGAATTTAAATGTAATTTTAATATAATTATAATTTTAATATATATGTAAATATAAAACTGACAATTATTATAAATAATGGGTTATTTATTGGATTAAATATAGTGTTATTATTAACTATGGTTGTTGGAGTCTTAACTACGGTGGATGTGAATAAATAAAATAACTTTCGTAAATGTTTGTAATGAAGAGAATAAAAACGTAAGACCTAATTGTTACTTCAATTATTTTTTAAGTAACCAGTTACCAGGTAGAGTTAAAAAAAAACAAACGTTTTTGATAAAAAATTAAATTATATTATGCATTTAATGTTTTTGGATAAAGAAATAAATTTTCAGATATTGAGCGCTATCAAACTTAAAAATAAAATAGAAACTTACAAAGTTAATAGTACACTGTAATAGTATACTGTTTATTCACACCATCCAATATATATTAATAAAAATTAATAAATTCCATTACGCTCAAACGATAAATTCTTCAAATATCCGTGGCAACCGCAGTGATTTTTAGTTGCACCAACCGTATTTTTATATACTTCATTTGCTTTTGGTGTGATTTATTGGATGAAATATAGAATGCTATTGTTCACTGTGATCTTTGACTTCACAACCAGCCTTACCAAATATCAATAATACTTATACATTCATCAAGTAATCTTAACATAAGGTATTATAAAATGAAAATACCTTCTCAAATTTCATTAATTTCCTTTATTTTATGTTTTCAAGCAAAAATATTGATACATGATTCTAATTATATTTAACAGCAATTTATCTTAATTAAAATACAGTTTATACTAAAATAAAAAAAAATTATTCTAGAAACAATAAAATTTTTTTAAAAAAAGTGGTGTTTTTAAAATATAGTTTTCAGTTAAATAAATTATTGTTACTTAAATAATAATTATATGTAAATTTCTAGAATGAACAATATTATATAAATATACCATAATACATATTCTGTAATTTTTTACTTATATTATTAATATTGAACATAAAATATTTGTTAATACTTTAAAATATATTGTTAGGAATGCATTGTGTTTACTAGACCACGAATTTATTTAAAAAGAACGTAATTTTTGTCGCTTATAGATAGCTGTGAATAAGATTAAAAACTATTGCCCTACTAAAAATCTTAAAATCAAAATTGAAATCATTTTGCAGAAGGTTATTATAATAATTTTTTCTAAAATTTTATGTGAATCTTAATGATGGCAGAGGTTTTAAAATAGAAGCCTTTGAAAGACTAGAAACATTTAGTTTTCGTGAAAAGTTTGAACAACATTGATAACACCTTTGTTGAATACAATTTAATTTAACTAATAATACACCACTTTGAACTAATTTTGTGAAAACAAACTTAAAATTGTTATTGGTTAGACAAAAAAAAAATTGTCATTATTAATTCATAAAACAATATCTTTCTTTCATTTTAAGCTAAAAAAACTTAAAATAATATTTTTCTAATTATTAAATTGCAATTTTTCTTTATTAAAAATTAAATTATTTTATGGCTACTAAAAAAATAAGTCTGTAAATTATATACTTATATAATTATTAAACAAAGTGAAATTGATATTAAGTAAATTGGCTCCATCAACAACAATTGTATTAAGTATATTATTTTTTTTATTATTTTATTTAAATAAATTGATTATTTACGACACCAAGCACTGCTAAGTAAATAATTTGCATTTCTGATCGACTTATTAAAACTAAAAACTTAAGTAATAAGTTTTAAAAAAACAATAATTATTAACTCGTTAACTTAAAGATAATGGGAAAGAAATTATCACAACAAAATTAATTTGAAACTAACTTTGTTTTTAGTAATGAATAAAAATTAATTAACTAAAAATACAAATTGAATATAATTAGTAATACTTACTGTGAACGATGGGCTAATTTATATTTAATTACACATATAATATATTAATTACATATATAATATTTTTTTTAAAGAATATTTCTGTCTATTATGTTTTTATACCCAAACACCATGAGGATTTTTACTTGTTGGTACTGCATTTTCCAACTGTCTTGGTGATCCAATAATTCGTCTGGTGCTACCTGGTCGATTGGAACCTTTTTTTTTTTTTTAAAAAAAGGTATATATTACTTATATTTAACGAAAAATGCTGTGATACTTACCCTCAAGTAAATTTCGTATTTCATCAGATGGGGTTACAGCTAAACTTTGCAAATTTACTTCTTTCATTTCATTCACAAGTTGTTCAACCTTGAAAAAAAAATTAAATAATCAATAATTACTAATATTTTAATAGTTGTACTTGTCGTTTCTTTTCAGCAATTGCATTTTCAATCATTGTGATTTCTTTTTTAAGATTATCAGTAGTTTTCGTTGATGAATCAGCATTTTGTATTGCTTGATCAATTTCAGTTTGAATTCTATCAACTTCGTTCAAGAAATTCCTTTCAACATTTTGTCTAAAATAATTTAAAGGGTACAACTTTATAATTATAAAAATAATTACAAAATAAATTTACCTATTATCTTTTTGTTTATTGGTAAGTGCTCGTTGTTCTATTTGTATATCATCCAAAAGTAAACGGATTTTATTTTTACATTGTAATAATTCAGTTTCACAATTAGCTAATTTTGAACGTAATAATGTGATTTCAGATTTTAATGTTTTTTCTTGTTGTTTGACCAATTCGTTTTCTTCTTCTACATATTGTAATGTTTGTAACTAAAAATTTGATGAAATTTTAAATATTTAACATATGATTCAATCATTTTTATACATATATTAAAAGCATGTTAACATAATACCTGTTCGCTGCCTTGCCGAAATATTAAATCAGTTTTACTGATTTCTCTTGAAATAGCTTCTAATTCCTGAGCTTGATCACGTTCTTTACTTTCTAAATAAACTATTTCTGCGTCATACTGAAAATATATATACATGTATTTAAATTTCCTTTTCATATTTTTTTAAATTTATTTACTTTGGTTAAATCAGCTTGCTGGGAATTGATTTTTTCTCTTTGAAACTTAATCAATTGTATTAAATCCTTATATTGTGCATTTTGCAAATAGTTTTCATTTAAATCATTTTCATTTGTATTAAAATATGCCGTCATATTAATATTATCTTTAAAATCAAATTTCATGCCATTACTAAAATTTTCAATTTTTTGTAATGGACTATTGCGTGGTGGTGGTGGATCTCTATATGGAGGCGGAACTAATGCACCATTAGCTGAAATTTGTGGTTGTTGAAGCTGAACTATTTTATTAGTATTATTATGATTGATTTTATTAAAATTAAGTATATCCAAAAGATTTTCATTACTTGTAGAAGATTGTAACTTATTTTCGGATATATTTAAAGAAATACCAGCAGTTGTTTTTCGATCAAGGGAATTTCTTACATCAGCTAAATTAATTTCATTAGATTTTGATAATACATTTTCATCTGTTGGTAATGGTAAACTAATACTAGATAGAGTCTTTTCATGATGGATTTTTTGTGGTGACATAGGTATATTTTGTTGGTAATTTGTCGGTTTTTGCGGTATTCCTTTAACGATTCCAATATTCTCAGTTTGCTTTGTATCAATAGAACTGAAAGAAATGAAAACTATATATATATTTTTTGCAAATTATATAAATAATAAAATTATACCCAAAACTTTTACGGAACTGTTTAGAACGATCGTATGGAGTGCAATCCATTAAATTAATATCAACATTAACATTACTAGTGTTGCTTTGTTCAGATTGTTGTTGATTATTTGATGCATTTTGTTGTTTTTCATCTTTTTTCAATTGATCAGATCTTTGTAATATAAATTGTACATCATTTGCATATTCACCCCACTTTATTAAAATTTTAAGGGGATTTTCATTTGGTGCTAAGAGTCGTTCATTATTTCGCCATCTTTCAATTAATGTGAATCTTCCAATTTTACCAGTAGCATGAGCAAGAGCAAATACAACATCCTAAAAAATTAAAACATTAACTTAAATTTTCAAAAATATTTCTTTTCAATCAATATAACTAACTTGACAAGTAGTGTTGACTGTAACACCGCAAACAATTCGTTGAATACCTTCTACCCAAACTTTCAATTCCATAGTTTTAGTGTATGTATTTTTATATTTGATTCAAATGTTATATTTAAAAAATAATTAGTTTTGATTCATAAATTAGTTCATTTTTACTTTTGCGGAATATGTTTTTCTATAGTAACTATTAGTTTTTTTCTGATTAACTGACTATGAAGTTTAATAAATATTTATCATTATATTATATAGTACCAGTACAAAGAATCAAACCTTATTTTACAACTTTATTTTTTAAACATGGGTGAACATTTTGCCTGTATTAATCGCTAATACTTCTGTACAAAACTATAAACTATCACTAAATAGCAAACAATGAAATATAAAATAAAATAAAATATGTTAAACAAGAAAGCAAAATTTTTAACATGAAATTATTTCATTTAATAATTTTCTTTGACAGATAATGACAACATTAAAAATTATTAACAAAGAAAAACAATATATGCGTAACAGAAACGCAACGCATATAATAGAATGTAATTGTAACGTAATACTTGAGTAGTTTTATATTGAAAAATTAGTAGAATTTCATCCGGTTTTATTTTTTCTTTAAATTTGAATAGTCATTTTTATATTTTTTTCATATATAATCAATTTTAAATTCCTATATAAAAGATTAATACATATAATAGTACACATATTTCATTTTGATAATATTTTCTAAAGTAATATATTTCGTAAATTTTTATTAATTATGTTTTTTTAGAAATAAATGTAAATTAATTTTATTTAATGTATTATTTTCCAAACTTTTGCCGCTAACTCGTGTGATGCAGAAGTTTGAAAACTCAAAAAAATTGTTGAAATATATGAAAGTAAGCAAACTCGCCGTTTCATGACGCTGATAACGCGATTGCCGCAAAAAAGTGCAATAGTTTTCAACTTTTTGCCGCGCTTTCAAATGTCATCAATATTATTGTGGAATTAATGAGTGATTTGAACATTGGAAGTCTGCTGCAAAATTTTTTTTATTAAATTTTTTGTTATATATTATTATAAAAATAATAAATATTCGACAGATTTTAAGTTTAACCAACTATATATTTATAAACAAAAGCAATAAAGATAACGCTTTCAGTTTGTATACTCAAACTACACCCGCATCGCCACAAACAGGCGAGAGTATCTCTGGCGAAAGTATCTCTGGCATAAGATAACTTTGCTCTCCTCTAGTTTCTACAATTCGATTCAATCATTGAAAGTCTTTGACAACAGCAATTATCAAGTCTATGCAATAATAAGTAGTCGGACTTGCAGATAAGATATATTTTGTTGAAAATTTCTCTCCTCAGCTTTTGCAACAACAAAAAACCATTGCTAATTGTTTATAATAAATAAATTTACTGCAATGTATTTTATTTTAGTAATAGGCTATTCACATTACGCTAAATAATATCTCATGAATGGTCAGATTGTTTGCATTTAGCAGCAATTAGACACAAAATGTTATTAGGCTAATAGGGTATGCGAATAATTGCAGTTTCTAGCATTATTTTAGATCAATTGAGTTTTTCAATCGACTCAAATTGGCAAAACTGATGAATAGCATTCAATTCTAAAATCTATTAGCTGTCAAACAAAAGGAGTTTGGAAATTGACATTAACTTCTTCCCTTCGGCGTGAAGTAAAGTTTTTTCCAGAAACAAGAAAACTTAAAATTTCATCATTCGGAAATTAAAAAAATCCAACATGGTGCGCGGAATGAGATCTGGACGACCTCTTAGAGGCGTTCGTCCGCCTTTCAAGAAATCATTCGTTCCGCGGCACCCATTTGATTTAACTTTATTTGAAATGCTTTTTCCAAAAGTTGCACCCGCACAAGATGATACAGCTCTCACCGCCGTAAGAATATAATCAATAAATTTTAGAACAATATCATTTAATATACTTTCCGCAGGCTTTATTAAAACGTAACACTGATTTATGCCCTACACCTCAAGAACAAACTGCAATCGCTAATTTAATAACAAAAGTTCAAGGGGTTCTGGATAACCTAGTTGTTGCTCCTGGTGAATTTAATACTTGTGTACGTGAAATTATTTTAATTTAATGTTGATATATGAATTTATTATCTAATATTTTAGCAACTTGATGAAGTCCGTCAAGTAGGTTCTTTTAAAAAAGGTACAATGGTTACAGGTAATAATGTGGCAGACATAGTTGTAATATTGAAAACTTTGCCAACGAAAGAAGCCTGTGAGGCGCTAGCCAGAAAAGTTGAAGAGGAATTAAAAAATGTTATGAAAACTGAAGTGGTAACTAAAGCTGATGTCCTAACTACGACAATGAATGAACGGGGTTTCGATGTGGCAAATTCTCAAGCAAAAGTATGTGTATTGATTGCTACATTGCCACAAAATATTCGAAAACTTGAGCCTGAAATTCATCTAGATGCAAAAATAATGCAGTCGCATTTGTCCAGTATAAGACAAGCTTGCTGGTTCGAAGAAAACGCACATCATTCTTCAATTAAAGTATTAATTCGGATTCTAAGGGATTTGACAAAACGTTTCGAAGGATTTTCATCAATATCTTCGTGGATGTTGGATTTACTTGCCCATTTGGCTATAATGAATAATCCCAGTCGACAAGCTTTACCACTTAATTTGGCATTTCGACGTGTATTTCAATTATTAGCAGCTGGTTTATTTTTACCAGGTTCTGCTGGTATTACAGATCCATGTGAGCCAGGTCATATAAGAGTACATACAGCAATGACTCTTGAACAACAAGATACTTGTTGTATGATTGCTCAAACTTTACTACGGGTTCTATCACATGGTGGATATAAACATATTTTAGGTCTGGAAGGAAATACCAGTATTGCTCGACAAATGTCAGTTTGGGATGGTGTCGTAGTATCACCTATGCAACCTGTGTATGAAAAACCAGCCGATAAAAAAGATATTGAAGAAATGGAAGATATGGAAGCAGTAGATGGTGAACCCGAAGAAGAAATAATGGAATAAATTTGTACAAATCAAATTAAAAAAAATTATTTCCGAATAGTTTTATAATATATTAAGCAAGTTTAAATTTAAATTTTTAATACATACTTATAATAATTATATTATTAAATATATTTGGCAAATTATAATACTAATACTTGTAATAAAAGGACATAAAAAATATTTTGAAAGTAAAATGTGAACTGTTCTAGTTTGTAAGTGTAAAATTTAAGCATTATAATATTGTGCCGGAAAATTGGGAAAATCAATATTAAATTTTCAGGCTTTTCCAATCTGGCAATACTCCATTTTTCCACTGTCAGTTTTTCGCTTTACTGGTACATAAATAGACGGACTATAATAGAAATCCTAGAAAATTTGGAAACAAAAAAATGTCCAATTTCGAAAATACTTTCATCCGTGGGCCATCACCAACTTATTCTGAAGAAATAACTTCTGAAAATGGTTTGTGTACCCAACCAATTGATGGTGATCGAGGAGATTCAGAAAATTTTATCACACTAAAAATGTTCAACAATGTTTACGATCCAAATGTATATAATCAAAAATCTATCCCACTGCGAGGACGAAATACATTTGCGTTTTGGACTGTTGTAATTTTATTATTTGTTTTAACTATTGGTAATCTTCTACTAACTATTACGATAATTGGTGTTCTGCGACTGGGTAAAGGAATGCAGGGTATGGAATTAATACCTGAAGAAGATTCTATTAAATTTTTTGGAGAAACTGATTTAGATCGAATATACAATAAATATAATGGGCAAATTGATGGATTTGAAGATGAACCGATGACAATTACAGGTGATGATTCTTCGGTAACAATTAAAGTAAATCGAAATGGACAATTACATACCAAAATGGTAATGGATAAAGTTGGAACAACATTTAAGGGTGTTAATGCTTTTGAAGTGAAAGATCCTCATGGTGATACAATTTTCACAACTCATCGACCACACTATATTCTACCACAAGGAGCAAATAAACTTCAAGCTAAAGTTACAAGTTCAAGTCATATAACAAGTCCAATTGGTCGTCCATTGGGAATTTCATCTGAGGATAATAAAATATCAATTAAAGGATCAGAAGGCATTATGGCTGAAGCTCAAGGAATATTTTTAATATCTGATGATATAATTTTCATGAATTCCACTCAAGGTGCAGTTCGCTTAAGCGGAGGTGATGGAATATTTTTGGATATGCAAAAAATGCCAATAGTTAATTCTGAGTATGGAATACGTACTGGTAATATACAATATAAGATTTGTGTTTGCATGCCACAAGGAAAACTTTTCAGAATTCCAGTACCAAGAATGTATACTGGTAAAATAACATGTGCTCATTTCAGTACTGATCCGATACATGATCCATGTGCATAAAAAAGCCATTAAAAATAAAATATACTTAGTAATATAATCGTACCATATCGTAGTTCAAAAAAGCTACCATATCGTAGTTCAAAAAAGAAATTTTGTCTTACTTCTAAAATAAATTAAAATTTAAGTTAAAAAAATGTATAATTATTTAATTGATATTAATTCTATTAATAAAGATAAATTCCAAATACTGAGCATACACAAAATAAACTCGCATTTGAAAATACATCAGATGTGTAACTATCACATTCTGCATCCCAACGACATCGCGCTATATAATTACAGCCAGACCCTAAATGTTGACCTAATGTTACCTGGACAATGTGTTTATATCTTCTCATACATAAATCTTTAACAGAAGTATTTACGGAGTCAGATATTTCTTTGGTCCACTTTCTCGCATTCTCTAAAGTATAAGTTTGTCCTTGAACAAAATTAATTAGTTTAAAATAATTATTATTTAATATTTAGATATCAAACCTTGTAGAGTTTTATTCATTGTCTCTTGAATAATAAATTTGATTTTATTGGCTTTAAAAGCGTCTGATAATGTTGGTCGCATTTTAAAACTTCCTGAATCTGCATTATTTTCCCGTTCTTCTAAAATTTGTGCTTGATGCATTAGTTCGGTTGCAATTTTACCTAATAGTGGTTCGGGCAGCGACATTTTAAATTCTTTAACAATTAACTATTTATTTAAAAAATATGTAATTTGCTTAGATAATAATCGGCAAAAATACCATAGAAACAAAATAATTTTGATGATAATTATTTAATTCAAATTTTTTTTAATAACATCCCAATCGAACACAAATATAGTATGAGTATGAACACAATACCTGTACGGTAAGTTAACGTTATGGATTACCCTACATAGATCAAGTAAATACAGTGCCCCCTTTCAAGTTACTTATCTGTAAATATAGCACAATATTTTCTATAAATTTTGTAATTTTTAAATATTTTCTATAAAGTTACAATTTAACAATCTTCATTTGGTATATGTATAAAATTAATTTCTTTAAAATAAATTTTAAAGAAATTAATAGTTTTACAATTTTACTTGAAAAGAAAGCTAATTTTTGCTCTAATCTTTAATGTTCTATACGGATTGAATGAATAATCTGTTTGTGGTCGGGTGTTGATATCTTCGATTCGTTTCGAATTCGCTACTCAACGAAATTTTTTACACTCAAAAATTTCGTTAATATAGATATATCAAAACAAATATATTGACACTGTAAGAGCAAGAATATTTCTGAAATTCGGTTATTGTGTAGTAGCCAATAAAGTTCCTCTAAAAATAACAGAATTTCCGAAATTTTATTAATTTGAAAAATTTCAGATATTTTAGGTTACTATGGACGGGGTCAGAATTTGACAAATTTTTGATATTGTAGGTTAAAGTGAACAAAACCGTTGATTTTTAATAACGAAATATAGTTTACTTGTCGGCGATAAAAACAATCGTGTTTTAAGCTTACAGGGGTAATATTGACATTTAGTTAGTGTAGCACCCCTGAAACTGTTCACTTAAAAATTTTGACATTTAGTTACTGTGGCACCCCTGAAACTGTTCACTTAAAAATTGATTAAATTTTATTTCTCGCAAGAATAGGAAGGAAAATAGAACGAAGAATAATTGTGTTAAAAATTAATTTAAATGTTTGGAAATTTTCTAACTAAGAAAACAATTAATTATACTGAAGTAATACAAAAATAAATACATCTGTGCACATTTATTTCAATTGGTGAGTACATACATTTTTTTTTAGCACGAATAGTTTCATTGATATAAATAGATTTAAAAATAATGATTGTGTTCTAATTTTACGAAAACCTAATAATCCGGAAATAGAATTTATTAAAAAGCATTTCGATAGATTGAAATAAAATTATAGTAAATATCTATAGATAATTTTCCAAAATGTTTACTCTCTAAATATATAGCTGCACATATCAAAATGGCTACATTATTTCTTCAATCATTAAATCTAAATATATAAAAAAATATTTAAATATAATTTTTAATGTAATTATTAAAAAATATTTAAATAATTTAACATTAAATTAATTTCATCGTGGAATAATCTTTGCAACACTTTATTAAATATAACATTTTTATCATTACAAAACCTTTATTAATTTTTTATATTTAAATTAATTCTTACAGAAAAAAGTACAATTTAATAATCATTTTAGAAAAAAAAAATTCTAAAATGTCAACAAATTCTATAAATAAAATTTATATAAATGGGGCCACCAGAATGTCGTTAAATGATCGATTCTCAGTTATTCAATCAGTTACACCAACACATATGCAATCAGCAAGTCAAGCAGCTCGTAGAAAATCACCTACAATCGGTGGTCGTCGAAAAAGATCAAATAGCATTAATAGAGGCCGTAATGTTGCTGTACCAAAACAAGTTTCACTTGCAAATAGAAAGTTTCTAGACCAGTTGGACAAGAAACATAAAATGCAGACAGCACTTAAATTGAAACGAGTATGAATATTTTACTTAATTTACAATAAAAATCATGATCAAATAATTAAAATCATTTAAAAATATATAATATATAAACCCACAAGGGGGGGTAATCGCTAAATCTTAAAGGATAAACACTAATAAACATTTAGCAATCGTACAAAGAAACGTGCAATTGCCCCCTTTTAAATATTTTGACCAACAAAAATGTGATCAGTATTATATTAAAAGATGGAAAATTATTAAATGATTTATATTTATGAAGAGGAAACTAAAATACATAAAATAAAATACATAAAGTAAAAAATATTGATTCCCAAATAAAATTTACAGAGAAGTCTTAAGGCAACAATGCCACCAGCTTTCAGAAGAGGACCACCATTTGGACAAGGTCAACGCGTAAACAACAGGTTTATTGGATTTGGTGGTGGCAGACCACGTCGTGGCACAATTACAGGAAGATTATTAAGATCAAACAGTCTCGCAAATATTGCAACGTAAGCATCTAAAATCAATAATAAAATTGTAGATGTAAAATATATATATATATATATACATACAGCAATACACGAAAAGATTTGCAACTAAAAAAAAATTAAATATAAATTCCAATAATTAAGTAAAATATTCTTTAATTCTACAACAAACAACTCTACTACTTTTCCCACAGAATGAAAGCAGATCTTATCCCATCACCTGTAGCAGCCCGTATTCAACGATCGAATTCTACCTCTAATTTGGCAGCACGCTTAGGCACCTACAGACGCAATTCAACACAACAAAATTCAAGAAGATTACGTATTCGTGGTAATAATGTTATACAACAATCGCGGGGAAGATCTAGATCACGTCAAAGAACTTTATCCAGATCAAATTCAATAACAAATTTAAATCGTTCAAACAGTCGATCGAATTTACAGAGAACAAACAGCCGAAATAACTTAAATTCATTCGGCAATGTAGCCCAAAGACGTGGCAGATCTAGGTCGATTAGCAGAAATCGTCAGAATATAAATGGAGCAGGAATTGGAGGACGATCTAGAGGACAAATTAGAGGACGAGGCAATGGAAGATTTCAACCTGCTAGTCAACCACGTCAAAATTTACGATCAAATCCGTCTATACAGAATCGTCTCGGTGTCAAGCGGTTGCCAATAAATGCAAATCAAATAAATAAAAGACGCCTAATCCAGCAAAAAGTTGGCAATAGTTTTAGAGGTGGCCGACACATTGACCAAGGCCGTATATTAAAGAGGAAGAATTCGACTGGTGGTATTAATAATGTCAATGCAAATAGCACAGGTGGTCGACTAGGTCGTTCGAGAGGACGGTAAGTAACTAATATTATTAAAACCTCAAAATCAGGGATGCGAACCCGCAAAATTTTGGGTTCGGGGTCAAGTTTCAGTGAAAAATTAGTCATTTATTTTGAAATTGCTTTTAAACAGTATTTATTGAAATCGAGATATTAAGGTTATTGCGTTTTGTATTTATGGTAATTTTAAATATCTTGGACTGCATAATTTATTCAAAAAAAAATTAAAATATAGAATTGTAATTATATATTTTTCATTAAGTCATTTAAACACTTTCAAAATAATTTTATATGTATTAACAAAATAGTGAAGTATTATTTTTAATTGAATTAAACTTACAAAAATTCATTAAAAGTTCATTTTAAACAATTACAAAAGACCCATGAAGGTAAAAAAATCTTTACGATCGTCTCGCCGTTTAAATTCCATTTAACTAATAAATGATTCTGTAAAACTACATTCTTAAAGGATTATTTTTAGGTAAATTTTCATTTAAAATTTTCAGATTTTTACATGTAAATATATTTTATCCCTCAGGTAATATTTGGTTTTTTATTCATTTTGTAAAAAAAAAAAACAAATTATAAAATTGTGTATTAAAATTAAACAGAATTGTTTTGAACCCGGACCGCTTGGATTTTTAAGTTCAGCGGGTTCGGGTTCAACGTTCACAAAATATGTTAACCGAAGTGGGTTCGGGTTCGGTTCGCATCTCTGCTCAAAATTAAATATTTTTTATCAAATATTTTAATCTTATAGAGGAAACTCTGCCCCACAAGGACGAAGTAGATCACAAAGTCGTGGTAGAAATCGTTCTGCCCAAAGAGGTAGATCAGGTCCACAAAGAGGAAATCGCCGTGGCCGTGGAGGTCGAAATTCTGGGCGAGGTATAAATCGACCCTCATCAGGTTGGTAATTTAAAATAAACAAGCAAATCGGACTGAATTATGGATGAAAAACCACTATAAATTCGTGCATTTTAAAATATTTATTATTATATTTGTCTTTTTATAAACGAATATTTTAAACAGGTCCTAGAGAAGGCATAAAAAAAGAAGATTTAGATAAAGAACTGGATCAGTATATGGCCACAACAAAAACTTCTGATATTGAGATGTAAACATCAAGAAGATAATTTACAAAAATATATTGAATTATATTTTAAAAATATTTAATTATATTTTTATCTCAAAATGAATTGAATATTTTATTGCAAAAAATAAATTAAATTTAAAATTTATAAACCTTAAAAGTAATGTAAAAAAGGTTTAAAAAATATATTTATGTTTCTACAAACTGAAATTATCTTTTTTTTTTAGAATTTATATATTGTTATTTATGCGTGAGTAAAGCTTGAGTTCGCGAAGTTCAAATATATAAACATTAATTTATTTGTTCCTTCCTCACACATAACTAACATATTTTAGATAAATTTATTTGTTTTCCTACCAACCTTTGAAATAATTAAAGACTAATGGATCCTATTCGTATAAATATAAATCGGTAAAAAAGATATTTTTGTTCACCATCTCTATTGTGTGTTATTCGTATATTATAGCAAGAAGCATGATGAAATAATGAATGTAAAAAGGATTTTATAAAAGGAGAAAGGGTGACTCATATTTCACTGCTCATATCATGCTCATGCACATATCGTCGGGTGCATTCAAACCTATCTAACAGACAATTTTCTTCATTTTTAAGGTTTTATTTGATTCTACCATTTTCTACTATAGTGAATTCTAATATTCTATTCCAATTGTTGTATCTCTTACAAATTTCAAGATAGTAAATTTTAGAGATATAAGAGATACAATACAACAATATGAAGACATCCATTATTTCACCACTTTCCCTGCATGAATGTATTTTTGTACTGGGAACTGATAATTTACATTGAAATTTCTAATTAATAAAATTCGTGCCAAAGTGAAGATTAAACATTTTATATTCGAGTTTAGTTATAATACCCTGATGAACCTGCATGTGTGCTTGTAGCTAAGTACCCAACATACCAAGACTTATTTCTAAATGCCCAACTTCTTGTAAGACAATGGTTCAAAAATTTATGCATTTACATTTGCAATAACGGAATCAGTTATTGTCGATCTTTTAAAGAAAGATCATGGTTTTTTTAAAGTACCTAATTAGTATTGTGAACGAACCCCATTAATTTGTTCTTTAAAGAAATATTGTTCAGGAATCCATATAAAATTAGTTAGGTCCAAATTGCAATAAAAAAATTCTAAGAAACTTCAAGCACAGGTAATAATCTGCACTTGAGGTCCTATAGTCGCCAGTACAATGCACAAGGAAAAGAAAAAAAAATATTTTGTTTTGATTTTTTTTTTCTTTCTATCGTATATTGAAATATTAAAAATATGATTGATGAAAAAAGCCTAGCCAAATTCTTCTAGATCTGGTTATTCCCCTATTCCTCTTTTCCCCAAAATATGTAGTTATATTTGTGTCAACTTTTTTTTGCATATTCTTAGGTACTTACAATATTGAAATGGTACGTTACATTAGACTCAACAGTTTAACCACAGTATAAATCTTAAATCTGAATCGGACACAATCAGTCATCGACTAAAAGAATCCGAATATGGTGATACTGAAGTCTTCATACGAAAGTTGACATCCAAAATTATGAAGGCGCAATTTTTGCAAATTTAAACTATCTCATTTTTGACCGATCTTATTTTTGACCGATTGAAATCAGCTATACATAAGATTTTTTTTTGAATTTTAAACAGTGACAGAAAATTGTTTTGAAATTGTTAAAGAAAATTAAGAGAGATATGAACTGTTGTAAAATTTTTCTTATCATACCATGTCTCGTATGGGTACAGTTTGTAATTCTTATTTAAATATAAGTAGCGTGATCTCATTAATTAAAAGAAACTCTTCAGATATTTTTCTATTTATTACATTTTGATTTATTTATAATTTTTTCTGTATATATATATATATTTTTTTTTTATCTTATTAATTTTTGTGTTATTTAATATTCTTTCGGTTTTATAATTAAACGAATTATTTTTCTCTTTTAACCCTGTATTTAAAGAATCTTTTTGTTTTTACTTGAAATATTTTATGTTGCTTTTACTTTTCTTCTTTTTTTAATTTTCTTAATCAATATCACTATTTAGTACATAATAATTTTATTTTCATTTTATTAGTCTACACAAAATTTATTTATGTTGTAAGTATACAAATATAATTTTTGTTTTTAAATTAATTGATTTTTATGTTATTAAAAATTCACTATACAATGACATATTTTTTGTTCTGTAATTTTTATAATATTTTACTTAAAAATCGATATATTAGTTAACAAAAATTTATTACAAATTATTTCATTTTATATTAAAGATATCGTAAAAAAAAATTAAATAATTTCATATATATTTTATTTTAATAATTTTGAAAAATATTGAGATAGAAATAAATTTTATTATTTTTAATATACATATTTAAATTTAAAACCAAAAAAAACCAAAATTACTAAAATTTCTTTATTATCTTTGTTATTTTTCTAATATTTCAAGTTTCATTTAAATACCAATATTATGTGTTTCATTTTGATTATGCCCGTGCAATTTGTTAGAACAACCGTGTTTTTTCGCAATCCCCTAAATTGTCTAAGAAAAGTTTACTTGCATTTATAAAATCACAGAAATAAAATTTTATCATTTTTTTTTTTAAATAAAGACCCAAAGATTTTCCAGTTGAGAGAGAGTTTGTCTTAAAGTTCGTGTTTTAGTTTGTCTGTACACTTTTTTTTATATCTTTTAGGTGATTGTTATATAAATTTTTGGTTTTGAAAATCTTCAGGATTTTTAGAATTCGTGGAAAAAAATAAAATTTTGAAAATGATTTTTTGAAAAATTTCATAAATATTAACAAAATGAAAAACAATATTAAATTTTGTTTACTAAAATTTATAGAAAATTGAGAAAGTTTATATTTTCTTTAAGGGTAAGGTGATAGCAAATATCAGCTGGTTACCCTAAATTTGTAGTATTTAAAAATAAAATTAAATTTATGTAATATGTAAAATGTTATTTTAGTTGGTTGGATGTTTATGTGTGATAATTATTTATATATTATTTTTACAATTATGTAACATGAAACATTAAATAATTAATTTTATCTTTTGTATAATAATACTAAGGTAAAATCTAATTTATCTTTCGTAACAGTTTTTTTTTTTTTGATAGGAGTTGACACATTGAAACCAACTTTACATTTTCTTATAGATTTTTTGGTGTATTAAAATTTCTAATTTTATTTAATTTTTCTATATTTAATTTTATATATATTAATTAATGATCGGTGCTTTTAAAAATGTGTATAAAATTTCGGCTGTGATGATTTTTAATTATTAATTTAAATGCGGGTTTAATTTGATTTCTTTTTTTTGTTTAAGTATTTTTGGTTAATTTTAATGTTTTTCGATTTTATTTTATGATTTTTTTATTATCAAAAATTTACATAATTTTTGTGATAAGTACATAGTTAAAAATATGAAATTAATTTATATTTTCCATAATAAGATTGAATTTTTTTTTCTAGTACAATTGCTGAAAATTTGTATAAAGTGTTAATTATTCATTGAGTATACATATTTTAAAACGTTCCTGACCAAAGTAAATTTTGGTAAATTCGTAAAATGATTCGTTAAATGTAAAACCGATTAAATGGCTATAACTAAAATGGACTTAAAAATCAAAAATTGTATAAAACTGTAAGTTTGAAAAAAAAATTGGTTATAATTCGTGTTAAAAGTGAAAATAATTCGTTATATATAGTTTTAAACGTGAATTCATCGTAGAGCATAGATATGAAAATTTCATGGAGTGGTCTTAAAAAATCCCATATATTTTCTTGTTTAATTTACTAAAGCTGGTCTTATGCAAGTGGTCTCACGCAAGTGTCAATTTGAAATAGGGCTAGATTTTTGGTTTGTTTCTCACTTGAAAATTATTTGATTATCCTTAAAGTAATTGCCTGGATTTGCCACTGTTTATAATTGAAAAACTGAATTTTGATTTAATTGTTCAATTTTATTGCATATACGATCAAAATACAAACTATTTAAAATAAATTGATAAGGAAAATAATTACTATGATTTAAAAATTTAAATGAAATTTTCAGAAGCAAGTTTCGATAAGAAAATAATAAGTATAGTTAGTGCTTACCGTATATATCTTATACATTTTATAGCCTTATACATTTTTAGAACATTTAGTTAAACTTACATACAGTATGTCATCACCATTTTATTTAATAAAAGGTTGTAGTTTTTAAAACTGTCCATTTAATTTTAATTTGCTTTTACGACAAAACATAAAAAATAAAAATAAAATTTTTGTACAAAATATTCCATCACAGATGAAAATCCAATTTTCTTTAGCTTTGCAAAATATTTCCTTTTTGTTTTTACATAAAATCACCAAAATTCCTTATCAAGGGAAATTCGAAATTGACAAAAAAAAAGTAAATATAAACTAAAAAAATAAAAATCTTTTGGGAATATTATTTTGAAATTGTTGTAAAAGTCTTAAATATGTTTTTACATTTATCATATACGTAGTAGATTGAAGATAATCAGTTTTAGATGAAAACTTTATGGTATACAATTGTAAAATTTTTGGAAAACATAGAAAAATTACAAATTTTAACTTTGTTTTACTCATTGTGAGCTAAAAAAGTTTTATTTTGAGCATTTCAATAACAATTTTAACAATTTTTCTTATTTTTTTTTTTTGATAATTTTGATGTCTTTTATATTTAAACGTTTAATTTTTAAATCTAATAAATTTTATGTTTTTTTTTTATGTTGTTAAAATATCTTTTAACAGACTAAATTTTATAATATATTTACATACAGGATGAATTTATTAAGATGTTTAGTGTATAGGTGATATTTATATAAAATTGTTAATTTCTTTGAATATAACTAATGTTTATGATTTTCGGAACACAAGAGATATGATCACGAAAATATGAAAAATATAAAAATCTTAATAAATTCATCCGGTACAACATAATTTAAATAAAATAAAAACATTTTGAATAATACTTTTTTTTTTTTGTCTTATATGCTTTTAATTATATCCTTTTTTTTTTTAACGTTTTTCCATTTTCTTTAATAACAAACAAAAAAAAAATATATGTTTATATAAATATTTTTTTTTTTATACATTATTTTGTTTTTATTATCGATATTATAATTTTTTTTTTTTAGATTTTTTTTTCGAAATTTTTACATAAAATACAAAAAATTTATTGTGTCTTTATAATAATTTGTTTATCTCTGTATTTTTGTTTTAGTACCTAGGTTTGTTTTTTTTAAATATTTTGAGTTTTCCAATTAAATTCTTATAATAACTAATCTTTTTTTTTTAACATTTTTATAGGCTGAACAGATTTTTATTTTCATTTTACCGGCATCTTGTGATCAATAATTAAAAAAAAAATTTTTTTATTTAATAAAATTGATATATTTTTGTATTTTGGAGAACATCTAAATTTTAATTAATTAATATTTTTTATGTAAAATTTGATTGCTTTTACTAGTTAACAAATATACACGTTCAATGTTTGTACTCATTCAATTTTGTAGTTTATAATAGTTTTATGATAATTTGTATATTTAATAATTATCGACTATTTAACGTTTATGACGTACCATGAAAAACAAAATAGCCTTAATTTTTAAAGTTTTCTTTCGTCTACTGTAAACTTTTTTGAAATTAGTTAATATACTATTTCTACTGTTCATATACCTTGCCTTGGAAGGCTTCGAATATGAAAAATGACAATGGCCTCGAATATGGCAACTGGAGAGCACTTAATCATAAACTTGTGATTGGATAACCTTATAGATAGTTTTTAAACGAAAATGGCGGAAAGTGATTTATTTTCTTAATGGTCCAATTTATAGAATAAGATCTTCGTTGTCAATAATGATTTTTATTATAATTCTAACTTGAAATAATTTTCATTTTCATAATTTTATTAACTAACACTTATTTTTTCTAGTTAAAAATTAGAATTTTACGAATTTTAAATGCAAAATAAAATAAAAATTTTAATAGTTAAAATGACAGTTGTGTTTATACCATTTTTATGGAAAGATTTACGAATAGTAGAAACGAAATCTACAACATATAATCAGTTAAATTGTTGTACCTAATCACTTACAAGTTTGATTTAAGAACAGAATGAGAAACTTTGTAAAATATCATGTTATATTTTATTTTTTATTTTGTAGTCTATAAGCAATTTGAATTTTCATCAGATCGTTTGACTTCTAGTATTTAAAAACAAGATAAATTATAGTTATGTTAACATAGTTTTTTGTAGCATAAAAAGTTTATGTTATATTTCATTCTATGCTAATTGGTAAAATGCTATAATTACCAATATTAGTTTTTTGTTTTTGAAACTATTATAAGTTCTTTTATATGACAAGAATTTAATTTTGTCTAAATATTATTTTAGATATTTTAATTTATATCAAATTTTTTTTAGCCAATTTAGCACCAATATTTTTTTATATATAATTGAATACCAAATTGTCGTTTTTGTTTTTTTACAAAAAACTTAATGCTAAATTTGATTTTTAAATGGTACTTTTCATAAATTGGTTACAAATATGATTCGATATTATTAAATTTGAATGATCATAATAATTCGTAGATATTTTTTTTTAATAATTGATCACAAAATTATTTTGTAAAATTAATAATAAAATTTTTATGTTTGCTTTTTATATAGGTAAAAAAAACAAAAATAATAATTTATCTAAATACATAGTTATGTATATGAAAAATTTGTTATTTGAGAGACGAACATTTATTAAATTTATTTTTTTTCAGTTAATTATATTTAATTTAATATTTTTTTTTTCAGCTTAAATTTAAGTTCTGAAATTTTTTGTAAATTGTCGAAATGGAAGAAAAGAAAAATAAAATAATTTTTATAAAATTAATTTTAAAAATAATTAATTATTTTTTTTTTTTGGTTTTTTATTTTTATTTTTAAAAAAATTATATTAATTATGATTTTGTTCTTACTCTTCGTCCTCCTCGCGGAAAAGATATGTACTCCAGTAGACCAGGTTGAATAGAGCAAAGACAAGTGGAAACGTTATTCGTGATATAACGTCAATCCTCTTCGATCTAGAACATTGTCTTAGATAAATATTTATGATTATTAATTATTAGCAATCTATAGATTAGCTTTTTGATTTGTGAATGTTTTTTTTTTTTTTTTTTTCAATTTTTTTTTTCTGAGTATTGTTTTTTTTTGCAGTTTTGTAGTAAAACGAAAAAAAAAATATTATAATTCAAAACTTCAATCTTTTTGAAATTATTTAGTTTTGAAAAATAATATTTTCCTTTTTTTTTTTTTTAATGTTTCAAGACAAACTAAAGATTTTCATAATTTCATTTTTTTTTCAGATTAAGAAATTTTATTTAAATAAATTATTTAAATAAATTCAATTTTGAAAAATTTCATTTTACTAATTTACATTCACTGCTAAAAAATCAATAATTTGTCTTTGGTAATTGTAAATTTTTTTTACTGATTATTTTTGTCTGATGTGAAATGATGAATGATGTGTGCAAAAAAAAAAATAATATTATTTGTGTATCTGAATTTTAAAATATGTTGTTTGTATATTAAAAAAGTATATTAAGTATTTTTGTTTCTTTTTTTTTTACATTTCCATTAAATTTAAACACAACAAAGAAAATTTTACAATAAAAATAAATGCAGAACTAAACTAAATTTCTACACAAATTTTAGCAACGAAATTAAGAATACGATATAAATATAAAATGAAAAGTTTAAAAAGTAAAAATTTATGAAATACTTATGCTAATTTAGATAAATTATATAATAAAAATAGAAATTTATATTTCAAAATATTTTACTCTTATTTTTTTTTTGGAAATTTTCTACAATCTGGGATAGTATTTTGTAAATTCGAGACTGTTATCTATCATAAATGAATGCAATGTGATTATCATAGTTTTTGTTTTTACCCTGACAGCTAATTTCTTGTCACTGATAATTTATTGGTAGTTAAAATTATAATTTTTATTCCAATTTACATAAAAATATTTGTAATCATAATTCGATTGTGATAGTTTGATTAATACAATTATTTTTATAGAATACAACCAAGGATATAACTCAATTTGGATATTTTTAGATAGATGTCAATGGAAATTTCAAATTTTTCAAAACACAAAAAGTTTTAATTTCTGATAAAGCAAAGAATTGTATTTTCGAAATTTTAAAAATTTAATGTTCAGTATTCCAAATTCAGTAGTTTAATTTAACAAAAAATATGTAAATTGTCAGGGTTAGTGAATTTCTACAGAATTATACAACAGTTTGAATAAAATATGTTTTTTGTCTTGATACAATTTTCGTATACGAGAAACAATATATTGTTGATGGTAAAATACGGAGTTCGAACCACGTTAATTTGATGTAACCAGTTAAGCACAATTGTACTGTATAAGAATTATAAAAGATAAAAGGCAGTTACGAAGCAAAACTGCTCAAAGGCTGAGCAAAGTTTTAAATTTTTAAGTCTAATATTAAGTTGTTTGCTTAGGTAGAGCTATTACATCTTATGTTTGCCAATTTAGAAACTCAATTAAGAGTGCAACTAAGAATTCGAAAATTGAATCAATTAATCACATTAAGACTAATTATTCTTTTTCAGTAAGTCGAAAATACTGAAATACAAAGTGGAACTTTATTAGAAATTTTAAAAATTATATACTTGTTATAAATTTACTGGAAGTATTTAAAAATTTTCTTTTATAAATGGGTATACGAGATTTAGAAATTACGACTAGTTTATGTTGTTCTTACTAAAAAATTCTTATTATTCTAATTATTAGGAAAAAATCAAATTTAGAAAAAAATTAAGGGAATGCAATTCAGTTTTTTTAATTTTACCACTGATTGAAATTCTGTACAATATCACACTACTAAGTACTTCTAAACTAAATAGTTATATTATATTTAGTTATCTAGATTTCTGTATAAAAAGTAGGTTTGTGTGTGGTATTCGCTATATTACCTTGCATTGGGTCAGAATGTGCATTGGTCTATTCTAAGTTTATTCCGAATTAAATGATTACTGGTAATAACATTTACGTTAATGTAGACTGTATCATCATAGTTTTATTGAAGTTTCTAAAATTATTATGCGTTTGGGACCGATCATACAACAGAATGGAAGCAGAAGGAACAAAGTATCATTTTCTGTTTTAATACTATGAGAATTGATATCCTTTAAAAGCACAAAATGGTAATTTGGTCAAAAAGCTTTTTTGTAAATAATTATATACTTATTTAAATGACTTCCCTTTACTAAAAATTAAAATGAAAAAAGCTACTAGCTCCTAATACTAACTTTGCACAAAGAAACAACAGCAAAAATTATTATTTCTAAAAAATTATTAAAAATGAAAAATTAACCTAATAAAAAAAAAAAAAACCAAAAAAACTGAACTAAATTTTCTAAACATTCTAAAGTCAAACCAAAACAAGAAAAAAATCTAAGAAAAATTAGAAAAAAAAAATCAACTAAATGTTTATATTAAAACTAAAAATAAAAATAATATTAAAAAAAAAAATTTAATTAATTATTATTAATATTTCGTCATATCGGAAACGATCACTTTTTTAAGTCACTTTCAGCTGAAATAAAGTTTTTTTTGGCTTAGCGATCTTTTGATTTATTTTTACTTGATCAACAATAAACACAGGAGCACATGAAGAAAAAGAAAATTAATTATTGTAAAATTGTAAAATTTAAATATAATTATAAATAAGTTAATAAAACAAAAACTATATATATATATACATATATAAATAATTTAATGTATAAAGGATATTCGAATAAGAGCTGACTGATTTAGATAGTCTGAATCCATTTTGTCTGAATTTATTATGAAGTGTTGATTATTATAGAAATCATTTTGAAGCTAGCAGCTTATTTGCACCTTGTTATGTTAAAGAATATATGGAAATTTGTCAAAACCTGATAATTACATTGTTGCGATTTTTAGATATGCTCTGATTTCGATTACTAAACATTCAATCTTCAAATTTTCCAAATACCAGAGGTTTTTATTTGGTGTCAAGCAAAATATTGAATTTGAAAAATTTGAAGATTCAATGTTTAGGAAAGTTATCTAACAATATAAAAAATGTGCGGTTATCAGGATTTGGGAAATTTAAACTGAAATGAGCCTACATCTCAGTTTCAGTCAATACCTCCATCAAATGCTTTTGTTTATGCTTTCTTTTCGTGATGTAAATAGATACAGAGATAAATCTTCGAGCGGATTAACGCATTTTGACGTCGATGTTGTCAATTCCATTGCATTTTACCTTTATTTTCTAATGTCCTGCTGGAAATTTTATGGAACCTATTAAATACATAAACGGTGAATATTATCGTCTTATGCCAACAAGTTTTTGATAGTCCAGATGCGATAAATTGCAGTCGTTTACTCCTTGAACAATAAGTTTAAAGTTCCAACTGATGTTATATCTCGGTTTTCTAACTGAGTATACTCCTATTATGTGGCTGATTTTATAAACGTATTGTGTACATTAATTAATGCCAATATTGATTTCTTTAGCTCTCTTTGAAGACTAAGGATTACACCATAATTGATGCCAGTATTCGACGCACGTATTCATGAATTGGCACCAGAAATATGCAAAACCAAAAACAAATTTTTTTTGGAATATTATGCCAACAAACAATGAGTTTATGCAAATAAATTTTTTGTTTGCATAAACTCAATGAGAAAGGTGAATTTTCGTTGTACAAAAATAATAGATTAATATTGCAATTATTTAGTTTTCTTAAAACAGATCAGTCAGATCTTATTGGAACATCCTGTTTAAAAAATAACCATTTTTATTATGTTGTTTTTATATTTTTTTTTTGTTACATATAAATGAATTCACTTTACTTAAATTAAATTAATTCAAATAAAAATTAAATAAAACTAAAATAATTTTAAAAAAAGAAAAACACTTAAATAAATTAATTAATTAAAAAAAAAACCAAGTATTAAAAAAATAAATAACCAAGTATTTAAAAAAAATTAATATTAAATATAAATTTTAAACAAATAATTAACAGATTTTTTTTTATTAATTAATTAATAATTAAAAGTAGATAGTATTAATATAAATAATTAATATTTATATATAGATCACAACATCAAAAAGGAAATCTGTATGATAAAATAAAATATATTACCTGGTTGGAAATTTTGATAGCCATGTTTTACAGCAATTTGGACGTTTTGGCGGTTGCATATGAACCTCACATTGTCGTAATTTGTCTAATGCTAATGGATCACCAGGATGACGTACCAGTGGCTTCTGATTGTAATGAAAATTTTATTTTAAAATTATGTGAGGAAAACAATATAAAGAAATCAGAAAAAAAAAATTTAAATAATAAGTATTTTTCAAAAATGAATATAGTACGTCTTATTTTAACGATATTAACGAATACGAATTCAATTAATACGAATCTCTATAAGTTATCATTGAGCAGAAAATAGAGGATAAGCGTCGTATTGGTAGAAATCAATTGTAGTGGTTACACAATATAACAAAAGAAGAGCGGGTCCAACCTTAATAAGGGAACCAGGTACACTTATATGAAATATCCAGTAGTGGATATGGCCAAAAAAAGGAAATTAAATTATGAAGCAGATATTATACCTGTCTTTTTTATTACATTAAATGAAGAGAATTGAAACTAAAAAATGTTATGACAAAAATATATTATTACATAAATTGACATTTGTCTTGATTGTTTTATTTTTTCTAGCCAAAAAAATGAGGGGCTTTCCCTTAACTGTAAACACACGATCTAAAGGGAGAGATGTGAAATTTAGGAAAGGGAAGGAGTTAAATTAAAAGACCAAGGCTAACAGGTTAGGGTTCACATTGGTCTCAAACTAGTTCAAATTATAATTTGATGAGGTGGTAGTTAGTTCCATAGTTTTGTGGTTCTAGCAATAAACGAGTTTTTAAACTTCACTGTACGATGAAAGTTGGGCTCAATTATTTGTGCGCCTGGGCTGCTTCTCCCGTATTGCGCTCAAAGATTTTAAAGTTTGGAAAAATACACTTAATCTCATAGGAGCAGTTACCTCTAAAACAGACTAAAAGCTCCTACATTACGTTGGTGACTTAAAGATGTTACGCTACATATGATATTGACATCATTTATCATTTTGATGTGCAGCCTTTGCACTCTAACAAGATATGGCAGACAGGTTTTGTGATATCTCTTACTTCTCTACAACAATCCTAGGTGATTTTTGTAATGGAAAATATGGTTATTCCAAGACAGCTTCCTATTTCCAAACCTAAAAAGTTGATTGTTTCAGAGCTTTCGATATTTACACCTTCGAAGAGGATAGGAGATAATAATGATGGATTACGTTTTGCTGACAGGACGCAATTTTGAGTTTTTGTCGCTTTAAAATCTACCCTATTAATTCTACCCCAATTACATATTTTTTTACGATTTTACGATTTAGCAAATAACAAATACTGGTTTGAGAAGGTTTAACAGAATCAGGGAATGCTCAGGAAGACATTTCAGGAATCAAGTGTTCTGTCATCAGCAAAGTTATGAATTTCGTTAGAAATCGTGGAAAGAAGGTTATTTATAAAAAGTAAAATAACCAAGTCGACAGAACATTTAGTGCTGGTGTCGCGTTAAGCGACTCAAAGAAAACTTTCGACCCACTTATTTAGAGTATATTTATTTTTTACTAAAATTTAAAATTTTAACTGTGCCTTTGATTTATTTGTCTTGGTATGAATATTTAAATTAAATTAAATTATATTAAAGAAAATTATGATAAAATTATGCTTACCATTGCAAATGTTGCATTACTGTCTGTATCTAATAAATCTGAAGCAGCATCTAAACTAGCTTGCTCCAAATCTCTACGTTTCTTTTTCATATTTTCCCTATGCATATCTGCGGCCCGATCCGAATATGTTGCATGTGTAGAAAGATTTTTTCAAAGAATTTATTTGTTCCATAATTTTTATTTATATTTATTTAATTTTTTTTTTTTTATAATTATTATTGTTGATTGTTTTTTTGATTGAGAGATTTGATTTTTGTTTTTATTATTAAACAACAATGTTGAGATTAAAATGAACACCAAGAATTAAACCAAATGAAAAAAAAAAAAGAAAACAGAAGATAAAAAATTACAAAAATATTTACAATTATTATTATATTAATTATTTATATTTATAAATATATTTTATCTGTTAGTTTTATTTAATATAATAAATGTAAATTATAGTATTATAATATATAAAAATTAATTATTAATAAAATATTAATTTGTGTCATAAAAAATATAACATATATATATATAATATAAATAATAAAAGCAAAGAAAGAAGAAATTTTGCAATTTTGCAGCATAAAAATTATATGTTTTTATTTATTTTATTGATTTAATTTTTTTTTTTCTTTTTTTAGTCAAATCATCCACCATAGAAAGCTGCAAAAGTGAGTATACAAACCACTAAAAAGTTATGTTAATTAATTTTCCATATAAAATCTACCATTACCTTATGAAATTCAATGAAATATGAAAATTAATTAAAAAACAAGGAAATTAATTATAAATATATAATAAATTTTAAAATATTAAAATTATAAGTACATATATATATATATAAACTTCATGAAATGGAAATAAAAAAAAAAAATAGTAAATATATGGCGGGGAGCATTACATGATACGGTAAATTATTTTACTTTTTTTTTCAAAATGGCGCAATAACAAATGCAATTTTTGGAAGGAGAATTATAATAATTTTGATTTTGTTATGTTTTTTAATTTAAAAATATGGTTATAATGTGATTAAAATTTTATAATATATTTAGAAATTTATGATTTATAGAATAATGATTTAATTATAATTTCATATTTAATTTCAAATTACTCTCATTGTTAACGTTATAATTCATTACATGTTGTTTCATTCGGATTTTGGCGGAAATTAAATTATAAGAAACAAACACCAAATGAATATACATATTTTATATTAATATATTCATAATTTGTACGATTTTTTTTTTTTGTACATAAATTAAAATTGGCACTAATAATATTTTCAAAATCTAATTAAGAATAATCAATAACTGCAGATTCTATCAATATAATATAGCGTAAAAAAGTTTAATTTGTTTTAAACTAAATTTAGGATGAATTTTTACATAAGACACTATTCAAGCTGTTTAATGAAATAAGAAAATGTTCGAGAATCGAAAAGATAGAAAATCTAAAAGTGTGGAAGCAATTTTAAAAAAAAAGTTACTTAAAAAAAATCTGTAGCATTTGTTGTTCTAAAGTTTTCTTGGTGTGTTTTAGTTCAGGATTTTACGAATTGTAAATTTTATTACACGAATTGTAAAACTTGCAGAAAAATTTTCAAAATTTTGTTTTGTTTATATTTTTTTATTCAATCAGTCATGTAACATGAAAAATACGAATACGACATTTTGGAATAGCGACAAGTTACATTTAATACTCAACTTTTGATAATCAAAAATGACTTTAATTCTAAACTATTTTAAAGACCATTGAACATACCTAATATGAATCAAACCGATAGAACTTATTATTAATAATTCAAACACATAAAACTCATTATTAACACAAATCTCCAGATCAATCAAAATTTCATCCAGATCAATTCAATCAAAATTTGTTATATGGATGAATAAATAGTTCATTTTCTACCAGAATCTCAGCGATCTTATATATATTTTTTTGTTACTGAAATGTGCACAAATTAATGTTAATTTTTCTTTAAAATTAGGCTAATTTCCAATTTCATTTAATGTGTTTAATTGGTCAATAAGATTTTAGTGTATTCAGATAGTCATTTTATTAGCCATTCATTGAATATTCACAATTAATTGATTTGATTGCCATTTTTATTGATAATTTCCAATTTGAAATTCAAAATGGTAATATTTAAAGTTGTTTTTTTCTTATAATTTAAATCATGCAACAGCATTAAATATTTTTTTTTTTGAATCATGCTTTTTTGACAAAATAATTTTTGTTTTCATGTTTTTTTTTTTTTAAATTATTGAAAAGAAAATGTGATTAATTATAAAATTTGAGTGATTTAAATAGAATTTTCTTCATTTTTTTTTTAGTTATTTTAAATTTTCAATAATTACGATTAAAATAGTTGAGAAAATTTCCTTTTTTAATGAATTTTTTGGAAAGATTTTTTTTTTATAAAATGAATTATTATGAAAATTTTTTTTTTGAATTATATTTTATTTTCGCCAATTTTTGATTCGTGCTTAATTGATGGGATGATGAAATTTATTTATTATTTACAACATAAAATATTTATTTTTAGTATCATTGCATTGCACATTTCTAACAATTATTGTATACTCACTTTTGCAAAAAAAAAAAAATCTTTAAAATTTAATACGTAATATCCTTTATACATAATGTTTTTTATTTTGTATATTTGTAATTTAAACATAAGTTAGTTATTATTATATAATTTACCGATCAATTTCTATAAATATATATAGCCACAGAGGCAAAAAGGCCAATTTTCCATAACAAAATATAATCAAACAGAAAAAAAAGAAAAATTAAAAAAGGAAAACCCAAAAAATATAAAATTAAAATAAATTTAAATTAAAAAAAAAAATTAAATTTTCCAATAGTAACGGTAGACTTTTAGTTATATAAAAAATAAAAAAACAAATATTGGAAATATTTTTTAATAATTAATTATGATTTTTTAGCAGCATTATACTCACATTTGTTGTTAGCTGTTAAATTGAATACATAAAAGATATTTTATATATGTTTTGTTTTTTTTTTTTTAAATTTTTATTTGTTGTTGTTGTTGAATTAATTTCAAATTGAAATTATACACACATATGTAACACACACACAGAGAGACAAAAATTTTAATATAGAAATTATATATAAGAAGTTGAAGAAGCACATCAGTTTCATTTTCATTTTCATTTTCATTTCATTTTCATTTCATAAAATTTGTTAATTTAATTTTTTTAAAAAACAAAATATTATTTTAAATAAAATATAATTTATTTTTTAAAACAAATTATTTAATTAGTTTTATTTATATATATTTTTTTCATAGTAGAAGTGAAGATTTAATGATGTTTTTTTTTTGTCATAAAAATAAAATAGAAAGAAAAAAAAAGATATTTTTATGTTAAAAATAATTAGTATAAAAATAAAAAAAAACAAGAAACATATAAACATAAAAAAAAAATATTATATATTTGATTAAAATATAATTTTAATAGAATATGTTAAAAATAATTTATATTATTATAATTATTTATTAAATATTTACAAATATAAATTAACTAAATGAAAAAAATTTTTTTAAAAAAAAGATGGAATTTAATAAAAAATTAAATATTTTTTGTATATAATATTAAAAAAATTAATTATTTTTTTTTAATGAATTCTAATTAAAATTCAAACCTGAACGAGATGCATAATTAACAAGAGCAAATTCCAATAATGCCCCAAATACGAATGTTAAACACACCCCTGTCCATACATCAATCGCTTTGGTATATGAAACTGGAGGAAGTGATGCATTTATACCAGATGTTTGTGTGGCCATTGTTAAAAGTGTAGTTACACCTAGTTTATATATAAATAAAATAATTTAAGTAAATTTATTTATGATTTTGCTTAAATATGGGAATCCATTTTTTTTTAAAATTTTAAAATACTTTTAAGTTTTAATTGCAACATTGAAGAAGTATATTTTAATAAAATTACGGTTTAGTAAATTCAAGTTTTACATTAAATATCGTTACAGTAAATTTTACTAATTCTGTTCATTGTAGGTTTTGTAAATTTTGGAAAATATTGATGATCGAAAAGGGGTGACATCTAAACTGATATATTATTACCGCCGTGAAATGAATTTTTCCATGCTCGTGAAAATTATCGTGAAATAGTTTTATGGAGAAGAACACATTCAGTAGTATTGAAAAACTATACAAAAAGCAAATTGACCATTTTTTTTAGAAACGAACAATGAAACCAACTAAAGAAAATGATCAAATGTCAAAATTATGCCGTGAAATAATGTTTTGAACATTATGTATTTCACCTGCGAATAATTTTTCTTAACTTTTAGCGTAATTTTTCACGAGATGTTAAATTTGTATGAAAAATTCATTTCACGATGGATAGTATACTAAGCTTTAACATATCATAAATTTTATTGTGATTTGCACTTTCAGTTTTCAGGATATAAAACGAACGACTAAAATGTTACATTTTCAATGATGTTGACGTTGAAATTAAATTTTAAATAATTTTTCACAACTTCACTACGATTTTAAGTTTTTCAGAGATTTATAAATGAATTTACAGCAAATTATAATTTTTTTCTAATTGATTGCTTTACATTTTACAAAATTTATATCCTTATAATTCTTTTATTCAAATACTTTTAATCAATTCTAATGACAACTGGTTAGATTGACCTAAAATTCTTCCAAATATTAGTTTTATTATTATAGCAAACGTATAATACGTATTATTAGCGGAAAATCTCAAAATATTTTCAGAAAAATCATGAAAATTACTGGATATTTATTTTACATAAAGTTCATAAATTTCTATTATTGTTTTCTTCAAAATGAATAAAAAGTCATAATTTCCTAGCTTGTCGGGTTTAATCACAGTTATTACAACTTTCTTTAATGGCAGTTGAATAATGTTGAAGAAGACTATTTTTCTACTGTGGGACACTGCAATTTACATTTGGCATTCGTGCCACAAAGTATTCGAGCAACGAAATATTATTTTAATTAAAATTACACACAGTAAATTTCAACATTGCGTCAAAATCAAATCTAATAACTATTGACATTTTTTGTTACTTGCTGTAAATTAATTTTATTTTTTGAAATTGAATTATAATATTTTTACCTAATGACACGCGAGCTGGTACTGCTCCCTGGTCCAACCAAAAGGATACCCATGATACAATTACCAACATGCAGCAAGGTATATAAATTTGTATTAAATAATAAGAAAACTCTCTCTTGAATAATAAATCAACTTTGAGACAACTGTATTCACCTAAAAATATTTAAATTTTCCTAAATTTTCATTTCCATATAAAATTTTATTATAAATTAAAATTTACCAGTATTTGTTTTACTGTTACAGTAATCAGTTAAAAACTTTTCTAGTGTAAAGCGAGGTAGATGTAAATTTTTAACAACTTGTACTGGATCACCTTCTTTCCAAAGAAATACCAAATCATTTGTTGTCCAGCCATCTTAATATATTTAAAAAAAAAAATTTTATTAAAATTTTCATTTCCATAATTAAAAAATTTTCAAAACTTACAACTAGCCATCCGTAGTGAACATATTTGTCTATCCAATGGATATAATTTTAAATTCATTGGACACGCTAATGTTAAAGATATCCGAATACTGTACAGAACTGAACCATTCGGAAATATTCTAATATAAACATTTGGCATAATAATATTATGAAAATGTCCTTCCTTTTCATTTGAGAAAAACAAATCTGGCATCCATACTCTGTTAGCTTCAGTTAATGTTAAATATTTCAGTCGTCCTGCAATCAAATCATTAATATTTAGGATTAAAGTTAAAATTAAGTTATCTTAATACTTAAATGTCGTAATATTTCTAGTTGAATATAAAATATTTAAACTTTTCATACTTTCCAAGACATTGGTATGGTCATAACCAATTTACCGTGCCTTAAATAACGAATGCTTTTAAAAGTTTAGCGATATATTTCAAAATTTAAAAAACAATTATTTAGTATTATTTAAAACAATTATTTCGATTCAAGCTACTAAAACAAAAACGCTCGAGGATAATGATTTAGTTTAATATATTCTATTCATTGTTTATATTTCGAATATCGCACTTAAGTACTTAGTAGACGTTTAGCATAATTTAATTAAATATATAATAAATAAAAATTTGAATTCTTACCTCCAATATCATCAAATTTTAATCTTTCATCAGTCCACTGTTCTCTGAATGTTAACTGTACGCTGTATTCCTACATGATTTTTTTTTGTCGTAAATTAATATTGAAATATATTAGTAAATTGAAATTACAAAACTTTTATTTTAAAATATTAAAAATTTAACTATAGTAAAAATATATATTTCATTTTTTTTCTTAATTTTAATTTTATTATTTTTTTTTTTTTTGTTAAATAATTGGATCAGCAACATCATCACTAGAAAAACACTCAAGGCCCAGACACATGCCACATATAAAAGCGATTTTTAATATAATTTTCGTAACAAAAAAAAAAAAAATAAAGGATTTGCATAAATTTAGCTCTAAAAAGCATTTATTCATTTTTTAAATATTTATGTACAATTAATATTTTTAAGCGAAGAGCATAAATACCAACAAAAAAAAAAATAACATAAAATAAAAAATAATTTCTATAATATTTTTTGTTTGGTTAGAGAAGTTTTTAGAAAAAAAAAAATACACAGGAACAAAAACCAAAATATATAATTTTTTTAAAAAAGATATTTCATAGGCATTCAAATATTTAGCATAAAATAAAACTTAAAAATAAAAATATCAATATTTTGAAGCATTCTAAAATTTCAGTTTTTAAATAGCATTGTAAATTTTCCGAGCATAAAATAAGCATAAATTTTTAATTATTGCAGTTTATAATTAATAAATATATTTCTTTTTTTTTTGTGCATAATTTTGTACAATTTTTGAGCGTTTAATTAATTTAATTTTTTTTTTAAAAAAAAAATCATGCTTTATTTAAAATAAAGTTAAAAAAAAAATTTAAATTAAAATAAAATTATATTAATTTTTTTTTTTTTTAAAAAAGTAAAATTTTGTATTTACCACCGGCCAGTTATACTTTGGTGTTCATAATTCTTAGTGAAATGTTTTAAGTTTTTTTTTTTTTTAAAAAAAATTTGAATTTTTTATTAAGTTTTTTTTTTTTCTGATAAACAAATGTTTAAAAGTTTTACACATAAATTTAAAAAAAAATGAAAAATTAAAAAAAAATTGAAGAAAAAAAGAAAATTTATCAAAAAACTAAAGAAAAATTTTAATGAAAACTAAAAAAAAAATTGAAAAATTTAAATAAAAATGTAGAACTTTTTTTTGTTTTTTTTTTTTGGAGATTTCCCTTTTTTATTTTATGAGAATTTTGAATTTATTAAAAAACTTTTCCCAATTTTTGTTTTTTAATGTATTTTTTTTTGAATTAGTTTTATGCAATTTTAAATGATTTTTCATAATTATTCTATTTATCTTTTTGTTTTCTTAAATATGGAATTTAATGTTTTTATATTTGAGAACATGAATTTACAAAAAAAAAAAAAAAATCATACAAAAAAAAAAGAATGAATTTACAATTATTATTTTAAATATTTTCATAATTTTTTTGTATTGAATCTACTAAATCTAAGAGATATATTCTTTTTTATTCATTTATGTTATGGAATGGGATTAATGATTTAATTTTGTTTTATGTTTTTATTTTTATGCAAATTTAAGATAATTTTTAATCAATGTACCATTTTTTAAAATTAAATGTAATTAGTATTTAAAAATGGAATTAATGAAAATTGATGATTGAAAATTAAAATTTTAATTAGAAATTAAAACAAAGTTTGAAAATTTAAAAAAAAAAAAACGTTGCCGACGATCTAACTAAAATGACTTTTATCTGGAATATAAAATTTTAGTTTATATTTTCTTTCAAATATTTAATAGATTTTTTATTAAATTTTTTTAAATGTTCCAATTGATTTTTTACAAGTGATTATAATTAAAATTAATTTTCTTGTTATATAATAAAAATCAGATACTTTTTAATGATATATTTTTTAGGTTAGAAAATTATTAATATTTAATGAATTAATATTTAATGCAAAAAACAAGGATTCATGTTGGGGAAAATAATTTAACTCTGTAGATTGTAGAATGTCAGTAAGAAAAAACTTTTTTTGCAAAATATCAACACTTTTCCATAAGAATATATTAAGCGACATTTTCAAAATTTTACAGGTAACTCAGAGATTTTTCTCTCTATGGTAATAGAAATTGATTATTTGTATTTTTGTGCATTTTGTCAACAATAAATATTTTTGATCACCATTACGATTAATTCTAAATTTCCAGCGGTTCTAACAAAATCTGATAACAGGGAAAATGTACTCATTTTTTATAGTTTTGTTAGTACCATCCAAATTGGACCAAAACATAGAATTTAATTAGTAAATTATTATTATAAAATCGTTATTGAAAATATGACTACTTAATATATAATGGCGGGATGGTACTGATTTGAAATTCTAAACTATTACCATTTTCCAAAATTTGCCCATCGCAACGAGAAAGTTGCGATTTATTCGCAATCTTTAATTAGATATGACGGTTTATGGAAATGCACAAACCAATGCAATATTCGCCCGACTTTAAAGCATTAAAGCTTTGGTAGTCATTTTTTCAGTTTATTTGTACGATTTTCGTGTAATTATCGGTACTAGCTACTACAATTAATTTAAATTTTTTTCCAGTTATTAAATTTTTATGATATTTTTCAAAATTAATTTTTTAATTAGAAAAAAAAATTATACTTTTTTTAACGCCTTTTTGACTTTGGTGTACAAAATACACCGATAAAATATCTGCATCATGAAACCACGCCAAAAAAACGTACCGGTCTAGTGAATTTTTAAATTTGGTTGTATTTGGATTTGATGTCTTTGAGTTTTTATTTATTTAAAACAAAATACTTTGAGGAAGCAGATAAGTTAATATTGATAAATATGAGTTTGATGCTAAATAGCTGCAAAAAAAGAAGGAAATTTCAACTGTATTTTGATATAAAATTCCATATAAATTTAACACTGATACATATTAATTTTCTAATACGGGTTAACCATAAAAACGTATATAAAACGAAATGATATTGAAATTTTAAATTGCGGTTTAAATTAAGTCTCATACGGTTTTTAATTCCGGCTCCATCACAATTTGTAATTTTTTTGTTTGTAACCAAAATATAACTAGTGACCTATTAGTATTGCTATCAATCATTGTTATTGTCCTTTCAAAATTTAATGTAGCGAAGATATTGAAAGACAGTTTGATTATTTATTGTAAAAAGAAAAACTCAGGAAAAATCAACAAAAACAAAAAAAGATTAATTATAATTACTTTTACATTATTTTGCCGTAAATATTTTCAAAGAATTTTATAGTTCAGCTAAAATAAATTGAAATTTATTCAATTTTTATATAAATTTGGATACAATTTTTTTTTTATTAAATTTAAAATCATACATTTTGTCACATTTTTTATTTGTACATTTAATTTTACAATTATTTTTTCAAATATTTTATAATTAATTAATTTTTATTTTTATAAAATTTAAAATTGTAATTATTTATATAATAATATTTTCTTTATTTTGAAGTATATTTTAAAATATTTGAAGCTAAAATAATTAAATTTATTATTTTGTATTATACACCACTTTAATAAAGAAGTGTATTTTTGGTAGTCAATGTGTCCTTATGGTGTTAACTGTGAGTAATTATTGATTTAGGGAAATTTTTGTGCAAAGTTTTAAAACTGATAAAAAAAAGAACCAATAAAGAATATTAACACTATACAGGCTGATTGTTGAATGATTTTTTGAAAAGCAAATTTTAAATTGACAAAATTAATGACAATAAGTGTTAAACTATCTTGCTTTGTTAATAACTTTCGTAGGTTTAATCGCTTAAATGTAATACATTCATATAGCATAAACGACCTGTATTGTGTTAAATATTAAATTAAAATTATAAATTATAATTGGTTAACCAATTAAATATGAGTTTTGTTGTACTTAGTGATTTTTTGAAAAACAAAATAAAGCAAACATTTTTGTAAGCAAGTGACTTTTTATTTGTATTTACAAAATTAAATTAAAATATAATTTAATTTTAATAAAATGTGACTCTGAAGTTTTTAATTGAATAAATATTTTAATAACTAAGAGTTTCGCAAATATTAAAAAAAATAAAGAAAGTAAAACGAATATTTGAATATCTGTTATTATATTTAGGAAAAATGAAAACTTGGGGAATGACCAATAATTTGGTTCACATCTATTTTTAGAGAGTTGTAAATAACTGACATAATAAACATAAAAAAATTAGACGTTTTACATTTGAATAAAGCAATAAAATTGATGTGAAAATTGCCAAAAATGAAAAATTTGATTGGGTATATCAAACCATTGAAAACATCGTTTATATATTTCTCTATTCTTTTTGGCACTACAGCTCGTGAAAAGCCTGGGCCTTTCTTAAAGGATCTTCTTAACATGTTCTTGCGATTTGGACCTTCTAATTTGATATGAATTCTGAAGCATAAATCTCTTTATAGTGAAGAAACTTTTAGTTGAAACAAGCTAGTGGCTTTATTAGTGATATATTTCTTGTTAGCAAATGGCCTCGATCGTTAGCATTTTTATCAATCTTAAATTACATTTTGTTATAATTTTTTACTGGTACCCATTTAACAATTATTACAAGTAGACTTAGACCAACATCGATGTTTCGGACAGGATTAAAACCCAAATGCACCACAGCTTAGCATACTACCACTTAAGTCACTGTCGGTCGTTTATATTTAAACTTTTTTATTAACAATCAAATTTTGTTTACTGGGCATAATTGATTTAGTGGATTTGTGTGGAAAAGCTAATTAAATTTGTCCTAAAAATATGGAAATCAGACATTGAAATGTGAGAGCAAAAAAAAGAGTAGAATTTAAAATATATTCGGCACTATTCTATTTTTCGAGAGGAACTTTGTTCGAGTGGAATTTTTAGTTCAAATAATTTAGTATTCTACTTATCTTGAATTGACGACTGAATCAAATATAATATAAAAATCAGCTATTTATTTGTAATTTTTATGTAAATAAAATTATTATTTTTGTATGCTATCACAGTAATATCTAAACATACTGTGATTTCTATCACAGTATGTTTAGATATTACGAGAAATTTTGAAAAATGTCAAAATTAAAGAAGCTATTTATTATGTTAAAGAATAATTGACAAACTTCTTTGTTCAGTTACAGGCAACAATAATTCTCATATTTCTAGAAAGAATAAATAGCCAGAAAATATTAATAAATACATTAACTTTAACATTCAATAATCCTAAATTCAATAACTTGGGCAATCCTGAAGAAATCGGCTCAAGGAGTTCACTGAAAATTTGAGTCGAATTTATTTGACATTTAAATCCTATTCCTTGGGATAAAATTTATAAAACTGCAATATCGCAACTTGTAAAAACACCGAATCTTTCTATTCCCTCGAAAAAATGGAGTAGAGCCGATTATTTGAAAACGTAGTGACAAAATCTTTGTATATCATTAAAGTTTATTTTTGGACAAAAAATTGAACGAAAAAATGTAGATTCATTTATCACTCTGTGCTGAATTTCAAAACAGCTTTTTTATATAAATAATACACAATTAGATATCTGATAAGTGATAATTTTACTGCTGACTGTTAAAATTTCTAAAAAAATTTACATATTTTTTTTAGCATATAAAAATTGCTTTTAGATGTGAGTAATCCTTTTAGTAAACAAAGAATAAAGTTTTTTTATAAAGTAAATCAATTTGCATATTATTTATGGTAGTTTTATATTAGACATCATAATTTTCACTGCCCGAACATAACACAAAACAAAACAAAAAATCTTAAACAAAAAAAAAACATAATCAAAATAAAAGATATTTCTTGTGGTTTTGGTGGTTATTTTTAGTTATTCTTAAAGCAAAATTGTATTTGTAAAGTTCACAAAAAAAATAAAAATAAAAATTTAAGCTAAACGTTTTTAATTATTTATATTTTCTTGGTTAAAATGTATACACAAAAAAATAAATAAAATTAAATTAAAAACACAAAAAATCACACGGAAAATATTTAAATAATATTATACAGAAATAAATTATATGTTTTTAAAGGATTTTGTATACGGTTTCCTTTCAGTGTATATATTTTATTTTTTTTTTTCATTTATTGAAGTATTTCTGTGTATCTTTAAGATTTTTTTTATATAAATTGTGTATTAATTTTTAAATTTATTATTAAATTTAAATCTTTGTGAATTTTACGACAGTAGAACTTACCATTTTATAATCATCGATTTTTGAAATTGAGCGAAGAAACATGTTGACAACAACTCGGGTAGGCGCATTTGCATTAGCTACAACTTTGGTAGTAGTTTTTATTTTAATTAAATAATTTACGTATAAAGATATAAATTTTCTATCAATTTATATGGTTTTATTTGTAAAAAAACTTAAAAATATTTTATGTTAATTGTAATTATTAGTTTTTTTTATTGTTCGGATTAAAACATAACAAATATATTTGAAGAAATTTAAGATTTTATGGTGGCACTTTTTTTTTTTTTTTAAAGTTTTTGAGATAAAATAAAATACCTAAAACACTTAAAATTTACATAAACGATGATTTTTATTTTAAAAAATTCATTTTTTTTTTATTATTTTTAAAATTTATTAAAAGTGGTTTTTTTTTTGTTTCTGTATTGTTTTAATATTTCAAATTAATTAAAATTTCCTTTTTCGAAAATAATGAAAAAAAAAAAAAAAAGTGGAGTGAACATATTTAAAGATGAATTTTATGAATGAAAAAATGAGTGAAGATTGGTTTTTTTTTTTGGCGTTTATTTTTGTTTTGAAAAATGTTATTCGTAATTAAAAAAAATTAGAGTAAATTTTATTAATTAAAATAGAAATATTAGTTTAAAGAAAAAAAAAACATAAAATAGAGTTTATTTATAGAGTTTTGTATTTTAAGTGAAAAAAAAAAAAAAAATTATGAGAAAGTAGAAAAAAGTTAGTTTTTAAATAAATAAATATTTAATAAATAAATAAAAAAAGTATATATAGAAAAAAAAATGTGTTAAAGTTTAATGAAATTTTATTTAATTATTTTATATATATATATTTTACAAGAAAATCTTAAATTACTAATAAGAAAATTGATTATTTAATAATTTTTGTACATAAATTATTTTTATTTTTATTTATTTATTTAGTTGCTCATAATTTTAGTAATTAAATAGAATTTTAGTGATCAGACTTATATAAAGATAGAGTTGTTATAATTTTTTTTATACAAATTTAACTATAATTTTTTATTATGGCCCATAAACGATGACGAAGACTCGAATAAAAAAAATCGAGTATTTTATAGAAAATATTCATTAGATTATTTTGAAAAAAGATGGTTTAAAGTATTTTTAAGAAATTTTACATAATTTTCAAGTTTAATAATTTTGAAAAATTATAAAAAAAAAATAAAAAAAAAAATAATAAAATAAATAAAATTATTTAAATAAAAATATAAATAATTGAACATAAAAGAATGTCTCTATGGATCTCAGAAAGAAATAATTTTATGGGACTTATTTAAAAGTTGGAGTTGGAAAGGCATAGGTAAATTGTTTCTTTTTTTTTTTATTCTTAGCATATTCTTATAGTAAAGTCCGTAATACCATACAAAATACAGTCCTTTTTTTATAATCTTGTAAAAGATATTTATCTCAGTTTTGTATTCTCAATTGAAATTTCATTATTATTTAAAATATTTGATTTCTTTTTAGCATTATTAGTGTTAATTTTAATAATATTTTAAATAGAATTAATAAATTTGAATAAAACTGATAATTAAAATATCTGATAATCCGAAATTTAACATTTTTTCGCTGTGGATTTTAGGCCCACTTTTCTTGGTAATTTTGGATTATTTTCTAAATTTACATTATTTCTGAATGTGATATTGTTTTTTTTTTTGTTTGAACAAAAACTGAATCCTGCGAATTTCTTGTCTTTATTCAAAATTTGGACAGAACCTGAACCAACATGTATGTGTTTTTATGGAAAATCGAATCATTAAAAATGAAATTACTGCAGTTTTTCCGCAATTTTATTTTACTGCTTTCAATATCATGTTTTCCCCTTCAGTTTTTCAAATACCAAATAAACTGAAAATTAAGTAATTTGCATTAGTTTCAGTAAACTAATTCAAATTATTTATTTATATAATCTTTTTCTCAACGATAATATTTTCTTTTAAGAAAAGTGAGATTAGGAAACCTGTAGACCAGAATTGGATGCAATTTCATAATAATTGGATGTAATATTCGTGTCGTTACATTTCTGAATAGTAGACATTTTCAGGATCAATTAATTTAAAACGACTTTTATGATTGATTATAATTTTATAATTTCATTTGAAAGAACTGATTATTTTGATTGGCGATTACGGTCCTTATACTTTAAATTTTTTTGATTGTTTTTTTTGTGGTCATTAAGACCTTTTTCTCTAATTACGTATTCAATTAGCCTTACTCCAACTACAATTTTATACTAAATAATTAATTTAACATTTCTTTGAAAATTTTAAGTAAAATTAATTTTAAATTATTCCTAAAAATTTTTTTATTGTTTTTGGTTTTTTTTAATTTTCATTTAAATTTTTTTATTAAATTATTTTTTTCAAAATTTTCCTATTTATATAATTATTTTCTTAGTTTTTTTCTCCTTTTATTTTCACTTAATCATAATATTTATTTTTATTTTCTTTTAATTATTCTGTTTTTTTTTTTTGGTATAATTGAAAAGTTTTTACTTTTAGTTCTACTTTTAACGAAAAATCAAAATGAAAAATTAAATAGAAAAATTAAAATTAATTTATAAAAAAAAATTAAAAGAAAATTAAATTTATTTGAAAAAATAAAAAAAAAATTTTGAAAAATTAAAAATTTAAATAAAATTATTTTATGTATTTTATATTTTTAAATTTTGTTAATTTTTTTTTTTTTAATTTATTTATTTATAATTAAAAAACATTAAATATAAATAACGACTAAAGCACACAAATTACATAAATAATTAGACAAATATAATTAAATTTAATTTTTTTTTTTTTGTTTTTTTTAGAAAATTTTGATTAAATAAAAAAATGATATAAAAAAAAACATAAAAATTTGAAAAACTAAAAAAATAAAAATTATAATAAAACATAAAAATTCATTAAATTCAACTTTTTACACTTATAAAATTTTCAAAGACATATAGAAAAAAATTTTACGAATTCCAGACAATTAAAGGAAATATTTTATTAAATTATATTTTTAAAAATTTAGAAATATTTTGAAGAAATATAATTCAAATAAGTAAAAAAAAAAAAATTAAAAATATATAATTAACGAGATCCAAAAGACATTCAACTTAAGCTCTAAACATATTATTTATCTTTTTTTTAAAAAAAAATTAAAAATAATTAAATTAATGAAAATCATTAGAAAAATAATGAAAATTAAAAAGAATGTCTTTTTTATTATTTAAGAAAAAAAATTTATAAAATTAATTGAATCTTTATAATATATAATGTTTTTATGTGGCAATTTTAGAAAAATCAGAAAATTTTGTCTGAATAAATTGCCTTTACATTAAGATAGTTGTAGTTAGGCAAGTAATAGAGATAGATACTAACAAATTTACTTTATTTTTTGATAGTCGAGGTAATACTGTTTTTTATAATTTTAAATTGTTTTCCGTTGGTTACAATCGAGATAAGATAAGAATAAAAATTAGTAGTTTTTAAGGAGTTTACAATCTAGAAATAATATCTATAGTTGTATAAAATTTAGACCAATGCACAAATATTTATTAAGAAGATATTTTACAACAAGAATTTTTGATTTCTATAATCATATTAAATAGTCTCCTGTTAGGACTCATTATAGTTTTAAATTTAGTAGCTGGTAGTTCATTGGCATTATTTCCGCTTACGGTTAAAGTGTTGTTATTTTTAAAAGTATTCTTTGCGTCAAAAATTAATTGTTAATTGTCCATAATTTTTAGTTGTCAAAACAAATTTCTTAGTGTGTAAATTATATTTTTAAAAATTTAGAAATTTCCGCTGAGACGAGAAAGAAGTGTTCCACGTTTCGTCTCGGCGGAATTTCGTCTCGCCGGACATTTCTGATTGTCTAGAATCGACCGTCACGGTTTTTAGACGTAGGTATAAATCCAACTTAAGTCTGCATATAAAAATTAATTTTGAATGTTTCTAAATTTAAATGAAAATTAAATTAAACTTATTGCTTATTATAAATTGTAATATACAAAAATCTCAGACAGTTGAGTTTACAAATGAATTGGTTATAATGCCTTCCTAGTAATCGTACCCTGTTTGTGACGCATATTTGATAAATTTTAGTAAAATGGTAAGTCATATTTGAGCAAATTTCAATAAAACTAATAACTGAAACCAAAGTTTTCAATTTAAACTAACTTTCGGAAAACAATTTAAAATAATTTTAGCATTCATTTTTTCATTGGGATTGGCCCGTCTACAAATACATATATGTTCAAAAACATAAAATTAAATTAATGTTTGGAAAAAAATAAAATTAAAATTTTTCTCAACCAATACAAAATATTAAATAAAAAATAAAATAATTTTAAAAATATTTCACGAAAAGTAACAAGAATGCTTTTTTGTTCAGCTCTACCAGCTATCAAAAATAAAACATCAAAAACAATTTTTACATAAAATTTATTTTTTTAGTATTTTATTGAAAATATATAATTGCATTATTTCTGATTAAAGTCAAGTTGTTAGTACCGGTCGAAAGGATAACAACGAAACATTCGGCATACCGGTGATGGAAAACGGATGAGGAATCTACAACATTAAACTATTTTCTAATTTAACCCTAGAAAAAAATTATTATGTTACCACAATGCTGATTAATTATCACTATGCTAGTTTTGTATTTGCCAGGATATACGATTTTGTATAAAATATTTCAAAAATATTCAAGCAGTTGTTGAATTAGTGCTGATAAATTTCAGAGCCGGGTCCTTCTGTATTGTGAAAACAAACTTTTAACTGCAAGAAGCTAATGCTTATTGGCATATTTACAATACTCTTAGCTCAAAAACTCGTATTTCGAAAAGAGAGCAATTGAACACTTGACTTACTAAAGTTTAATGTAAATTTATCCGCCTACAGGTCTCTGTCACCTGAACTACTATGTTAACAAGCTTGACTGATCACATGCACAGCTGTGTAGAATTTGTGGTCAACATAGAGGAACAACTAAAAAACCCTATGGGATTGTGGAGGTCTATCTATCAGTAGATTTCAACCCTTCGAATGTGGGTACTTAAAAATAGGATATATGTATCCCTTTTAATGTCTTCTTAAAACAATCGTCAGTTCACAAACACACTAACCATCTTAAGAGAGGTATAAGGTTATTGGTTGTGACAAGAGGACAGTCGTCACAACCTAAATCTTATACGAAAGCTATTGGGGTAATTAGAACCCAACTCTACCCTACATCTAATCTAATTTTATCTTGAGTCTAATTGGAGTCTATCACTTACACCTATTGAAAGTGTCATTAACTTTCATTTATTAAAATTTAACAAAGAGACTCCAAAGAGTTTCGTCGGTTTTACCTTATAAAGAATTTTATTCGGAAACTAAAATTGAAATTACTTAGCGATTGAAATAGATTTTGAAAGTTACGTTCCACTGTTCCCTATACGTCCGTTTCCATCACTGTTATATACATTTTAAAAATAAGTATTTTTTATTTTATGATAGAATTCATACATAGTTTTTTTTAATGCACGTACTAAACATAATTAATTTTTCTTTACGATCTATGTAAAAAGATGTTGCATTCTTTTAATTAAACTTTGTTTTTTTTTTGTACATTTAGGTAGAGTATCTCTGGTTTTTTTTTAGTCACGGATGTATACACATAATAATTAAGTTTTTTTTGTAGTTTTTTTTTTAATTTTGTATAAAATCATATTTTCAGAACACAGATTTTTTTTTTTATTGTTTTTAACTTTTGAGCAGAACTTACCATAGTAACATCATCGATTTTTGATATACTTCGAACGAAAATGTTGACGCGTACGACAGCTGGGCCATCTATATTTTGTAAAATCGGCGGCATTATAGTAGTAATAGTAGTGTAGTAGATAGGATGGGTAGTAGTAGTAGTAGTGGATAAAAGATGAAAAAAAAAATGGAGAAAGATATTTTCATAATTTTTATATTTTTTTTTTGTTTTAATAATATTCCTGTTCTTATCATTTTTTTTTTTGAGTATTTCTATCTTAAATATACATGTTTTTTTTTTTTTTTGTTTGTCTAGTGATACGTAATGGTATATTAATTTCGAACTACCAAGGTGGATAAATAAAATTTTGTTTTTTTATAACGATTAATATTAAAGTTTTAATGACAAAATTCTATCTGAGTTAAATTTGTAGATTATGGGATTATATAAAAAAAAAAAAAATTTATGATTATACAAAATGAAATAATTTATTATTAAAAAAAAAAATAAAACCAAAAAAATTAAAACTTATTAATTTTTTTTTTCTTGCTATTACCTTTATTTGCTTGTAGACTTTTGAGTTATCATGACGTTTACCATTAAACTTACCCTTTTTTATATTAAGATTTTTAAGTACAAAATATTTTTATGCTTTGATATTTTTTTTTTAATTATGTAAACAGCCATTTTAATTTTTTTTTTTAAATCAATAATTTTTATATTATTTTTTTTTTTTTTATTATTTGGACAGAGCTACATCACCTGGACAAAACTAGATATAAGTAAGCCTAATAGTAGCAAAATAAATAAATATATTTTGACAATAATTTTTTGAACGATTCAATTACAGAACTTTTCCATTTCTTTACAATTTAGTAATTCGTATTTTATTCCGATAAAAACAATATATCGAAAAAAACAACAATTAAAAATCATAAAAAATGTATTAAAAATCTTCTAAAAAACTATGAAATTAAAAAATTATCTTATTTTTTTTTTGCCCAGACGATGTAAAATAATATGGTTTTTATATTATTGGAAAGAATAAAAAACATTATCCACAAATATTAGATTTATAATTTGATTGATATTTTAATAAATTTAGTTATTTTATTTAGAAAGTAAAAAACATAATTTTTATTAATTTGTGGTAGTTATTTTGTAAAAATGTAAATTTTCATTTTCAATTTAAATTTAATACTTTTTATACAATTTAATATTTAGTCGAAAATGAATTTATTAATCCATAAGTATAGAAATATATACAGATTATCGGCCTAAATTATATTCCGTATTCCGTGCATATGTAATCTGACGTGAATTGTTCCTTGGATTATCCAGATGAACATGATTCAACACTTTGTTAATAACCATAACTACAGTCTGTTTGTGTAACTCAGTATACTGTGAGTAAAACTAAGATTTTCGTAAAATTATAAATTTTGTATACCTATAATCAATGCTGGAAAATTCACTGAATCCTTTTATTATTAATATTTCTTTTAATCAAAATATCCTAAAATCATTAATTTAAAAAAAAAATAGGATAGAAAAATTACGAAATTTCGAAGTTACAATAGAAATTCTTCAGCTGTTAATTTTTCTACTTCTTTCATGTTAAATGCAGTTTCTGTTCCCTATTTTACCTTTGATAGATCACCAAATACCAATATTAATTTAATAGAATTCAGATCCACAATTATATATGGACCGAATTCCTAAATTTATAAAAAACATACATATTTTCTTTAAATAAATATACTCTCAGTTTTTTCAATCCAAACATATTTTCAAACCAAAATTAGTTCATAATTCCATTTCTGGTACTCCCCAAAATGTCAATGGCATTGTATAAAATATTAATTAAGAAAAATTTTAGTTGGAACATGGTGTTTTAAAATATTCTAAATAGTAAATGGAAGCAGCAAATATATCAGGAAAGTTGAAAAATTGTATTCCTAAGAAGAGAATAAATAAAATCTTCTGACTCACTAAAGGAGTAAAATCCTTAGTATATTTTTTAATCGAAATTAATATTTACAAAATGTTATAATGACAGTATTACCAAAAATAAGTAATTCTATCACATGAGGTAATAAAACATAAATTTACATAAATTCGGTTAAATTTAGAAACATTGTAGAGTCTACAATGTTTGTAGAGGTTAGAGGATATAAAAACATAAATGAACTGAGCTAGAAAAACCAGACTGTAGCTTTTATTTCTTTCGGAAGAATTTAAAATATAAATTAAATAAATAATAGTGTTTTAAATTATAATTCATATTATACTTATATAATTAATAACATAACCTTAAAGTGATTATATCTCTTTATAATTGGAACTCCATAATTATTTTCATTGATCGATCATAACGTTATGATTTTAAAATTTACTGCATAAAAAACATCTTTATATTTAATGATCAAAAATTGATGAAATTAAACAGATGAACAAATATTTCTTATAATTAACTTTTAAAATTATTAATTTCGTAAATTTTGTTAACTTTTACTGAAAAATATGGCCATTTATCATTTGGATAAATGTATTAAATACTGCCCTGCTTGTATTACCTATAATATTTTATAAAATGATTATTTAATCACATTCCTAAATTTATTAACTCAAAAGTCTAAAAAAAATGTTGTTATGAATTTTACTACATACTATTTTAGTGTAGTTTTATAGTGAATTTTAATATATTATATAATATCAAAATTTCTTAATATTATTTTTCATTAATTAATTAAAAGTGTCACCCTAAAACAAAAAAAAACAAATCTTATTTACATAATTTTTTCAATATTAATTACAAACATTTCTTAAGTACATTTTATAAATTATTTATATTAATTACGAAAAAAAAAAAATTAGTGAGTAATTAGTATCAGTTATATATACAAAAGATGGCCCCATTTTCACAATTTTATTTAAGAAGATGATTTTAGAAAAAAAAATATAGTGATTATTTAAATTGAAAATTATAGGTAAATAAATATTTATAAATGCCAGATTAATTAAAATATATATAGTATATATATTTTAAAATATTAATTGATTTTCGAACATAAAATGTATAGTTTTATTTTATTTGCAACATTTTTAACAGGGTGTGATTGGAAATACAAATAATTTATTATTTTTTATAAATTTATATAAATAAATATTCAATTTTTTTAAAGATTTTATTTATACAATTTTATAGAAAATAAAATTTTCCAAAAACTCACCACACTTAAAATAAATATACATAACTTTTTTTTAGTGAATTAAAAATGCAAAAAAATAATGAATGACTGATATTATTTCTGGTGTTATTTCATAATTTTCGTATATGCAGACAGTGACGTTTCAACAATAATTCCCATTTATAATTTTTCAAATTTTTGTTTGAAATTTACATTATAGATTTTTATCAACATATTTTCATTTTCAAATTTTTGGTTTTTCTTTAAATTTTTCTTTTAACGACCAAAAATTGAAATTTTTCAATATTTTTGCAATGTAAATTCAATAATTTTCAAAATTTAAATTAATTTTATCCATCAATAATGATTGATTAATTTGTGAAATTAATTTAAAGTTAAATTAAATTTTGAATGTTTAAAAGAATTTGTTTTAAAAAATATTGAATTTGAAAATAATTGATTTAATTGTAATGTTAAAATACAGATAAATAATTACAGAATTACAGAAAGTAAAAATTTTTAAATTAAAAATGAAGGAAAAATATGAAACAAAAAGGAAAAATCATATATGAGAACCAAAAAAAAATACAAACAAATTAAATAAAATGAAAATTTGAAAAAAAAAACATTTTTTATATTTAATATGTTTTTGTGTAAAATAGTTTTGAACTTTGTATTTGATAATGGATATAATTTTTTAATCAGATTTCAAATTATGAACAGCATAAAAATTTCTTATAGCGTTTTATTTTCTCGAAAAATTTTTGCCCGCATTCAACATTTTTTAGCAGTTTCATATTTTTTCTGAAATTTTGTGCTCAGAAAATAATTGTAAGTTGTATGCTAAAATAAATTGACTAGAATATTATGCACTGAAATTTTTTACAGTACAAAAGCCTGCAAAATTGCAAAACATAACTAAAGTGAAATCATTTTTGAAGTTTGTTTACAGATTAGATTTGATTTAAATATAAAAAATTTATCATTTCTGCAAGAATTATTTAGATTTAATGTTTATAACAAAAAAACTTAAAATTACTTTTGACTGAATAGTAAAAGAATCTAGCATTTTTAAATGTGAAATTTTTCGACGAGAAAATAAAACGCTATTAATTTTTGTTAAAATCAAGATTTAAGCCTTTTAAACTTCTTTCTTTTAGAGTGTAATTATTTAGATATACAAATTTTGGTATTTAATTATATAAATTTAAATAAATTTGTAAACTTTTTCATTATTTTATGGTATAGAAAAAAATTTTCATATTTAAATTATCAACACTCTAAAAGTGAATTGCTCTAATTTATCCATTCCAGAATTTTTTGAAAATTCTTTTTTATTTAGTGTAAATTTTTCTATAATTTAATAGCAAATTTGAATTTTAACAGTGTAATATCTATTTTTTTTTTTTTAAATATATTTTTATATAATTAAAAACTTAAAGCATAAATAAAATTAAAATAAAACAAAAACTTTGCTAAATGTTAATTAAAATTGTTAAAATATATGTTTTTTTTAGTTCAGTTTAACAGCATACAAGAGCTTGAATATTTTAAGGACATTTTAATTAAATCAATTGGTAAAATTAAATTACAAAAAAAAATTATTGGGAAAAAAACTTAAAATAAAATGAAAACCAACAGAAAATAAAAACATAATATTTTTAATAATGCAAAATTTTCTTTAATTACTTTTATTTAAATTTAAGATTTTTATTAACACAATTAAAAATGCTTTTCATTAAAATTAAATTATAAATTTTTTTTTTAATTCATGCTCTGTTTTTTTTTTTTTTGCATTGGAAATTAAATTAAAATAAAAAACACCAAAAACTAAATAATTTCCTAAAAATAATTTTAAATTAAAATTGAAATAAAATATGTGAGTTTCCAAACAACTAATTTAAAATTTTAACATAAATATAAAATATCATAAAAATGGTTTTTAATATATATACATATATATACATATGTATGTATATATTGATTGCCAGGACAGGAATTAGATTTAGTTAAATAAATAATTTCCTTTTTATTTTTCACAAATTTTTGAACAAATCGTTGAAGAATAAATTAAGATTTCTAATAAAAATAATTTGCTGTTCAATTTTACGAGTATTAAAATAGGCAAAATTTAAATCATAAAGCGAAACTGGCTGATTTTTTTTTTGGAAAATAAATGGTACTGTTTTAACCCATTCATGCATAGGGAAAGTTTGACTAAACTAATTCACTTGTTTTGATTCTGGGGTATAATATATTGTCACAAAGGACTTAATCTACATTGTAATTTTACTGAGTGCATTTTACTTGTTTGAATTTAAGAATAAGAACTAAATTATTGGCAGAAAATCATGCTCAAATACATTATCCTTTTTATTTGTTTGTAAACAATTCTTTGAATTTAATTGAATATAATTTTTACTTTATAATTACGTGTTTTCATAAAGTGCAAATTTTGCTGAAAAAAAGTAATTGAGCGGATTAAAATTAATAAAAATCAGTGTAGTGAAGTTCAGGTATTAGTGTTGTTTTAGTTATGCTTTTTAACAATAGTAGCCTTCCAATTTTTAATACTTGCTTACAATTAAAATTCGAGAACTTGGTACAATCCCTCTAATATAAAAATAAAAATGATCAATTGATATATAAAATCTAAACAATTATTTAACCAAAAATGTTTTTGATCCGAAAATTGACATACGACAATGTAATATCCCAAAAATGTAATATCCCAAAAAACAGTAGATTTAAATTAGAATTTGTGCCATAAAGTTTTTACCCACTTTTAAAACAAATAGTGAGTTTTCGCACTGATTTCTAATTTTCCAGTAAACTTTTAACCCATTCCGGATAATTAAAGAGAAAAAATAACCAAATTTTTATGAAATTAATTTAGTCGATTTATGTCAACTCTTTTAGCTGCTTTATGAAAGAATAATATTCATCAAACAATAATGTTCTTCATTATGGACAATAATGTCTAATAATTTTTGTTACCAAAAACTTACATGCAAAAACTAATTTTTTGGAAAGAATAATTGTATTGTATGCAATTTACGAAACACAGTTTCTGTCGTCATATGACGACGGAAGGAGAATTCGGGTTAAAATATTTTAAAACGAATTTTTTTAAACATAAGAAAATAAATCAACTACAAAATTAAATTTACTTTCATTTACTCGAGATATTTACTTTATAACAATTTTTTGGTATTTTCTAATTTTGACAGAAGCAAGGAAATATCATTTTCATTTACGTGTTGGAATTATAATCTTTTGATTAATTTATGTAAAAATACTATTTAATTATGCAACAATTAATAAATGCATATTTAAAACTAAAAAAATGTTAATTATTTAAAAATAATATTGAAAATTAAAGCATGAAAACAATTATATTAACTCAATAATTTGCCAAAAGTGGACTAAACTAGGGTATTTTTGTCATTTTTTATTTTTGGTAAAAAGGAAAAAAAGGATCAATTTTAAAATAAGATAAATTAAAATTTAAAATCAATAAAAAATTGTGTTTAAATATTAAATAAGAAACTAAAAACAAACATATTCCAAAACAAAAAGAAACATTGTTTAGTATTTTCCAATATTTAAGTTGTGGTATTCCATGTAAGTAGTATGTTAAATTTTTTGTCATCTTCATCAAAGACGCAACAGCCTAAATCGTGCTTACATTAAGCTTCTATTACAATTTGGACCAACTAATTAACCATAAATTTCTTTATAGTGAAAAAACTTTAATTGCAACAAATTAATGGTTTAATAAGTTGTTAGCAAATAGTCTCGACGGTTAACATTTTTCCCAGTCTTAAATTATATTTTATTGTAATATTATTACAGGTACTCATTGAAAGTTGAGTAAACGTAGACCAACATCGCTGCCTGGGACAAAAATGTTAACTTTTAATTATAGTAAAAAACTTTACAAAAAACTATTTGAACTTTCCAATGCTAAAACAAATATGTTAACTTTTAATTGCCAAAAAATGCACTGGTGTTGTTCGAATTTTGCCTCGTTATACCAAATTAATAATAAAAACTTGACCAAAATATGTCTTATGACAAAAACAAATTTTGACAAAAACTTGGCCTTAAATGGAAACGATTTGGTCAGATAAGTGTCACGAAGCAAATTTTATCAATAAATTTGACTATATTAGAAAGTTTATCAGATTTTTAGAGTTAGTCAAAATTTGAATAAATAATTTGTTACTAACTCTGAGTCTTTTGATTAAATTTATTAAAAATTTACTACTTTTATGACCATGTCGGTATAACAACCATTTCGTATATTGGAAAATGCTACAGAAAAAAAAAGAAAACCAAAAAATACTAAAATAGGAAATTAATAATAATTTGCCTTTTTTTATGTCCAAAAATTCCTAAACTTTTAGTTTTTTAACTTTAATGATTTTATGATCAATTTTTTATCAATTTACATAATTTTTAATATGTATTTCTAATTTTGATTTTCGATTTAATTTTGGAAATTTAAAATTTTTCTTTTTTAGTAAAATTTGGGAATTTTTTGTTGCCATTTTTTTTTTTTTATTGTTTTTGTAAACAATTTTTATTTATATACAAAAATGTTTATTAACTGTTATTTTTTTATGGTTAATTAACTAAATTTGAATCATTTGCATTCTAAAATGTGAATTTTTTTTTAGCATAAATATTATATATAAAAAAAAAAAACAATCCAAATTTTTTTAATTTTTGTATCGCAATTAATGAATTTAATAATAAATTAACTTAATAATTTCTGCTTTAATAAAAATTTATTATAGAAAATTTAATTAATATTTTAATTAGGATTTCTATAATAATTTTCTTATTAATATTTTTTATGTTGCAGGTTTTTTTTTTTTAAGTTTTCTTTGATTATGTTTTTAATCAAGGACTTACCATTTTAATGTCACTTATCGTCATAATACTTCGAACGAAAAGATTGATTCTGACTATTGCAGGGCCATCTGTTTGTATACGATATATTTTTTTTTATAATTTAATTTTCTTTTTTTTTTTTTTTTTTTTGGAGGGGTGGTTTTATATGTTTGTTTTGTATTTTTTGGAGGGTTTTTTATGTTTTATGAATTTTACTTATTTTTATTTTTTATATATTTTTTTTTTTTGGAAATTTTGTGTAGTAATTAATTTTATTTTTTAAAAGTATTTAATTTAGTATATAATTATTTTCTAAAAATATTCCTTTTTTTTGTATATTTATTATTTGTAAAAGGACAGAGAGTATTTCATAAATTTCCATCAGATGACATAATTTATCATCTGATGGATTTTTTATTTTTTATGGTTATAGCCTGATCCTTCTCACGAAATTATTCTTCTCAATCACATTAAACATCAAAATAATAAAATTATTTAAATAAATAAAATATGTTTTATATTAAAAATCTAATACGTTGCGTTTTAATAAATTTGATTTAGCGTAAGAAAATGAGAAAAAACATTGAAAAGAATTGTATGAGAAAAATCAGTCTTTTGCTATTGTTTTTTTTTATTAATTTTTCTTACCAACCTACAAAAAAATTTTCATTCTATTTTGTTGTATTTCATAAATTTTATTAATGTAATAAAATTTTACTTATAACATAATTTTGAAGTATGTAAATTTATATTATTATAACCTACGTAAAAAATATTAATTATATTTAATTTATATTAAAAAAAAAATTATTAAAAAAATAATAATTTATAATTCTATTATATTTAAATAATTTAATAATTTAATTACGTAGTTAAAGGAAAAATAATTTGATTTATTATCTATACATATAACCATGTATAGATAGATAGATGTGTGTAGGATGTGATTATGTATATATGTTTATGTTATTACATATAATTTTGTTTTTTTATTATTTTTATTATTATAGTTAAAAAGTTTTTTAATTAAATCAAAAATCAAAAAAAAAATGTTTATCTAAAAAAAAATATATAAGCAAGAAAGAAAATTGCTGTTAGTTATAAAGTCAGGTCCTTTTTTTTGTGGGGTTGTCGGTTAGGTAGTTTAGGAAGGACATAAATTTTTTATGCTTTGGTGACATATGTTGATGACATTATACTATATATCAGTTTTCTCTTTCTGTCTTTTTTTTTCGGAAAATTCCTTTTTTTTTCTATTAAGTGAAATGAGCATAAATTGTGTATAATTAAAGTTTTATGATGCCTTCGTGTATCATAAAAATATGCAAAAAATATACATATAAAAAAAAAAATTAATATAATACTATAAAAGGAAAATTGTTTTAAATTGAAACTTGATTTGAAGAAGTCGTAAGGTAGAATTAAAATCTTTGTAGGCAAGTTTCTGATTATTTTAATAATACTATATTTACGAACTTAAAACTGACTTTATGCTTCAGAAAATTGTGAAACAATTTTATTGAGGAAGGTAAAAAATTGAATTAGTATTTTATTAATATTTAACATGAAAATAAAATAGTTTATATTATGGCCATAAATTAAGGAGACTTTTCATTTATGAATCCATTATCTTTACGGCTTTGAGAATTGAGACGGAAAAAAAAAAACAAAATACTTTTACCAGAAACTGAACGAAATCATGTTTTATTGAAACTCGAGCCTTTTAAATACATGAAACTGTTACCATTTTACTGCTGTATTTGTGCACTTATTAAGTAATACTTAAAATTCAAATTTTGCATGGTTGTTTTTATCCTAAATTTAGCTATATCGTTATATAAAACACAATATCTTTAGAATTTTTATGAATCTAGGGTTTGAAAACATTTGAGCGTATAAATATTGTAGGCAGACAATTAGGTGAACATTCTTATAAGATTTAAAAATTGACTTTGGCAACTATTTAATTGTAATTGGTTTGAGAGCACAAATGAAATAATAGCTAAGTGGTACAGTGGTTAGAGCACCTGCCTTTCAATCGGAAGGTCCCGGGTTAGAATCCATGCAAACGCTTATGAACTTTTCTGCGAATTTTGAAAAAAATCCGGCTTAGCTACCATTCGTCATTCGGATAAAATTAATGACAAAAAAATTTCCTATCCTAAAATTTCCCAACTTATAAAATTACCTATGAGATTTCTCATTTATTCAGTTATTCAGATTATGAATTATTTAATTTTAATGAAATTAGTTAAAGGCTCAACTAAAGATTTAAGTAAGTAAATATAGTTCAATCAAAACGTTTATCAACATAATAATGAAACTTTTGCTTAATAATATTTTACTACTTACTGAAGAGACGAGTTCATTTTAAATTTGTCTTAATCAGTCCATCTTTCAAACTTAAATTTTAAATTTTTATTACAAAAATTTATGTTTTATTTTAGTGTGTGTGTTTTTTATGTTAATATGTTTAAGTTTTTATTATTTTTTATGAAATACATGTTTTTTTCTACTTAAAGAATTTATTTTTAGTTTTATATAATCAATTTTATATAAACTAATATTATAGGTTATTTCAAATTAAAATGACAGAAAGATAAAGGAAATTATAAATAATTTGAAGAATTTTTGTAATTTTTTAGAAGAAAATAAAGATTTTCATAGAAAACTAGTTAAAATCAATTACAATTTCTGTTTCTTTTTTTTTTTAACAAAAAATTACATAAGGAAAAATCATAATTTTAAGGATATCAATATAAAGGATTCATTCATTTTTCATATTAAATAATTTTTATGATTTGTATAAAAGATTTATAAAAATAAAACCTAAATTAAAATTTACCTTTCCATTTCTTTTTTTTCATAAACTTATCTAAAAATATCTTAATTTTTGAGCCACTTAAAAATTATATAAAAGTTTTACACCTAAATTTAAATATAATTTTTATAATTAGCTTAATTTTAATTACAAAATTATCCTTGTAATTTTGTAATTTTTTTTGATTAATAACAAAAAAAAAATTGTTATTAATTTTAGTTTTTGGATTTAAATATTAATTATAAATTAAATTAATAATTTATATAAGAATAATAAATAAATTACATACCAGTTCCATTAATACCAGATGGTCGTATTCTGGCATCATATTTTCCAGCACCTAAAATTTGATCTAAAACTTTTTTCTCCTTTTCACGAAAGTTTATTTTTGCATTATTTGCTCTACAAGAAAAAAATGATAAAAACATTTAAAATAATTTCAATTAAAAATGAAAAATGAAAAATGAAAAACGGATAGTGTAATTTTTATCCTTAAAAATTTCTTTTTTGGCATTTTAATACTTACAGTGAAGCACTACAAAGACAGGCAAAGTAGAATACTGCCCAGAAGCAATGTCCAGTACGAGTTCCCATTTTCATCTTGTCTTTTTTTTTTTTTTTAATTTTTGAAAGAGAAAACACAATTTTTCTTCCGCTTTTCTTTTTTTCTGTCCGGACTTTTCGAATTGTTATAGTTTGCTTTGTTATTTTATATTTTCGTTTTTATTTTGAAAACCTGAAATAAAAAAATTAAATTTGAAAAAATAAAAAAAATGTTAGTAAAAACCACGATAAAAAAAAGCAACATGATTTTCCTACAAAATAAAGAAAATTCAATTTCAGTTGATATGAAATAAACCCACAGAAGATTATAGTCCTTTTTAATATTATCAGTTTGAAACAAAAAAATCTGCTTACGATGAAAATTAAAAAGAAACCTTTGTAACTTAAAAAAAAACAACTTATTCGTGATATGATGTGACATTTTGTGGGTAAGGCGACATTTTAGACTTTTTTAAAAGGAATATCAAAAATAATATTTTTTCCGTAATAAAGTAATCTGTTATAATTATTAATATTTAAATGTTTAATGTCAAAACTACCTCAATACAAAATGAAGATAAATTCGGTAAGATTTAATTTTTTATAGTTGTTTGATGAAATTACAAGGGACTTTTAAATAAATGTAATTTCAATAACAGGGACTTTCAAGTAAATGTAGTTTAAAATGTATTTTAATTGAATTTTGGTACCAAAAATTATTGTAATTACAATATTTCATATTTCAAATAATTTTTAATTTTATACGCATTTGAATATTTGAAATGTATTTATGATAGAAAGTAAAGAAAGTGAATATAATATGCGTTGCAAGTAGAAATTATTCTACAAAAAATATTGCAAATAATAAAAATATAAATAAATTCTTAACATGACTCTTTATGAATTATATAAATAAATACTTTTCAGTAAAAGTTTACCTGACCTGTAAATGTAGTCCAACATATATGTAAATCCCCACCGCCGTCGGGATTTCCATATTCTACTATCTACTCTACAGAATTCAAATTATAGTAATATAATTATTAAACATACTTTTATTTAAGTGAATATTTCATTTGCATAAAACAACTTAAAAATTTTAATAAATTTTTGGATTGCAAAGGGTTAATAAAATATAAATTCTTTTTATTTATTCAGATTCCAAATAAATAAACTTAATAAAATTAATTAATTATTTTATATAATAAATAATAAAATTTATACTGATTAAGTAGTCTAAAATAGAGATATAAATTTAGAAGTGAAAAATATTACAAGTCTGGTTTTCAATCACAAAATAGTCAATAGTAACGACTAAATAGTCAATAATATTTCAAGTTTTTATATTTATTCACATTAAAATTTGCAGAAATATGTGAACTTTACAATTTTATGTATAATTAATCAAGTTATAAGATGTTTATCAATTCTAAAATCTAGACAAATTATTTAATTCCTGGTATTAAATGAAAGTTTTATAAGTTTAACAATAAATGTTTAAATTATTTATAAGCTTTTAAGGAATTCAGATATATAAGAGTCAGTTTAGCCGGTGACAATTAATAGAAACTAAGATGCTCGGCACGAGGTAATCTTTAAAGCTAATTAGCCAGTCACCAGTCACAAGTTAACTAAATTTGCCTGATACAATAACGTTCAGAGGTGAACTAAATTTGATATCATCTGAGATATATCATATACATACATGTATTTATATTTTTGTGTAACTTTTACTGACAATTCGATACACAACTAATAAAATATTTAAATATAATTCCTAGTAATAATTTTATCATCAAAATGTCCGTGATTTTTCTATGACCTTACTAAAAAAAACCCATACACAAGAACTAACCTCGACACTGTTTAATTGTACAATATATATACATAGTGAACCACAAAACAAAAACATCATCTGAATTACAAATCATGTTACATATTTTGATATTTTATGCAATTTAATTAGGAAGTTTTCACTCAACCCCTTAATAAAATTATTTGTGATATTATTATTTTAAATTATTGTATTGTGAATATTTTAAACTTGGTAATATGGTGAAAAAAAATCTAATTAGAATTGTATTTTATATACGAAATATAGTAGTAAAAGAATCATTAACATTTTGAATTTAAATATGGTTTAGTTTTGTATTGTAAATATTCGTAATTTTATTTCATAGGTCAAGGTAGTATAAAATATTATCACTTAATTTTTTTTTTATAAAATTTTTCAAAATATATTTATTAATTTTTCCATAAAATTGCGTTCTTAGAAAAAATACCAAAAGCAAAAAAAATATAAAAATATATTTTGTAAAATAAAATTAAAAAACATAAATAGCCAATTATTTCGTTAACATTAAATTGAAACCAATTGTAATAATAATATTCACTTTAACTTTATTTAATTAAATTAAAAAAAATTATTAAAATGTTCATTTCAATTGAAGATTATACAAAGTACTGGGAATTTTTCTTTTGAAATTTTCATATTTTCAAATATATTTTGATTAATATAAAATTATTTTTGATTAAAATCATTCTATTTTCAGAGAATTGAGATCATAATTATATACAAAGATTTAAACTACGATGTCATATTATAATCAAAGATAAAAAAATTAATGTTGTTTATATTTAAAAAGATAAAAGATTTACAATTAAAAATTTCAATTTTATTACTCTAATAAAAAATAATATTATATATAATATATTTTTAGTTTTTGATTAATATTAAAACAAATAAAAAAATTTATGGTGACAATTCATTTAAATATTGTTGCTACCTGTTTGAATATATTTAATAAAATTAAAATAACATAATTTTTGATGAATTTTCCAAATTTATTGCTATAGAATTAGATTTGACCTTAAAATATCGTGTATAAATTTATCATGTTTTAACAGTAAGGAAATAATAAATTAAATTAAAATATCATAAAATTCACATTCACGTTATAATTTTTATACATAGTGAAAATCTAAACATAAATTAATAACAAAATGTTATAAATTTTTGTGTAAGATTTGTTTCACCACTAAACGTTTAGCGAAAATCATCCCGGACAAGAATTTCTGCGAAAACACTAATCGATAGATGCGGAATTGAAACGGAAAAAATTCTAAGTTATTTTTATTCATTGTCTCATGACATATTTAAAAAATTTCAGCTATATTTACCCATTGTGTCATGACATATTTATAAAATTTGCAGTCAACCGAACTTGAAGAATCTGCAAACCAAATATTGTACAAAGTTTATCCTTCTGAGTTGAATAATTATTATCTCAAGTCTCAAGAAAATTAATGTTGTATTATCTGATAATATTTTAATTAATTTTTATTTAAATGTAATTACAAATTTAATCTTTCCTGACTTTTAGTTTCGGAATAGGAAAAATGTTGTATTTGCCCAAAATCGCGAATGAACTACAGGACGAAAAAAATTTTCTATTTCATTTACATTGGGCTTTTATATCATTACGGAATTTTGAGCTTTAGTTCATGTGAAAATTTGAGTTCTTCGGAGTCAGTAAATTTTAATGAGGTCTTGGTAGATACAGTTGAGAGTTAAGATAAAAGTATCAAATAGGTCTTTACAAAAAAAAAAACACATGTTACATGTAACAGTTGCAGGAACTTGTACCGAAAAATAAATTACTGTTTGTAAGGTACGAAAATGAAAAACGTTTATAATAGAAACTAAAAACTATTTAAGTTTTAATAATTTAAATGTTGTATTTAAAAATAATTATGATTATAATTTAAATAAATTTGAAAATAAAATTACAAAGTATTTGAACCTTGGTTTTTGCTACTTTAACTTCAACTTGATACTTTAACTTTAACTTAGCCAAAATTATATTTTTTTCGATTAAATAAGAAAAATGTCATTTTGACCCCTTCGGTAGAAGTAGGTATATGCCCACACATGGTCAACCTAGTATTAAAGTTTTTAAGACTGTTTTCGAATCTAATGCATTTACTTTGTACTACATATATTGTTTTTTTAAGGATTTACACTAGTTTTTCAAACTAACCGGCTGTTCTGAGAAAATTCATTGCACTTGGTTTTGGGTAAACAGTTGATAGCTGGCAACCGATTTAATTATTCAATTTTATGATTTTATACATTAAATTGAAACCAAAAATATGTCAAAAAAAAGAATTTTAAATGTTGTAATGCTTTCAATAGTCTGAAAAAGATTTGAAATTTAAGATCATTGTAATTTCACTGCGAATGATTCAGAGATGTTTCGAATTAAAGATTAAACCAAGAATAAAAAAGAAGTATTTAGTGCAAGTGTAATGGTTGAAAACGAGCTAAAGGGAAATACAAATACATTACTTTGGTCGTACAAGCAAAATGTAAAAATCCACAATCAGCAATTGCTTCATTGAATTCCTAAAAAGGATTTATAATATTATGATAAAAAAAAATAATTTTTCTTAGTAACCTTAAAAAATGTTTGAATAAAGGATTTTTTTTATTATTATTTTCTTGTAATTTAAAGGAACGTTTTTTTAAAGGTTATACTTATAAAAAAAAATAGAAAAAGGATTATTTTTAATAGTTCAACTCTGTAGTTTATGCCCCTCACAATTTTACATGCATAATGTTCTTAATAAACAATTCCATAAAATCCACATTTGTTTTCAAAAGTTTATTTATCCTTACATAAAAATTTTTCATAAATATAGAAAGGTGTCTATGTATGTATTTTTGTTTGTAGCAATGAAATTCATTCGGCTTATTGTTCTTATTTATTATTTTTTTTTTATTAATTCAAAACTCGCGCAACCTGAATTTAGAGTTTTTTTAAGGATATCTTTTTATCTGATATTCAAATTTTTCGCATTGTATTAAAAAAATAGCAAAAACAAAAACTTTCTATACATTTTTTCTGTCAATTACAAAAATTTGTTATAAACCTTAACCTAATTTTTTTTTGAAAATCTTTTGTTTTTGTTGTAGAATCGTGAGTGTTTTGGCATTTTATATTTTTAGTTGGAATACAAATTACAGTCAGTGTAAAAAGTGTTCGTACAGACATATTTTTTGAATGAAAATAGTTATAGTTTCTATATTTCGCAAATTTAATTAAGTTTAAGTTCACCAAATAATTAATTATTATATTGTAAAATTTTTCTTACAATAAAAATTATTTAAAATAAGAACGTTGCAATAATAATGTATAATTATTCTATTAAAGGCCCTATTTTATGCGCAAAAAGTCATCGTACACCTAAAAGTTAACATTTAGTATACTATTTTTAAACCCTAGATAGCTGGTATCCACTTTAAAAATTGATGTGCCAGCCTTTTGATTTAATAAGAGCTTGGCATTGAATCGTGAAATCGGTACTAATTTTACTCCATTCTTTTTATACCGTAGTTGGATTTTCCTGTTGGAATTTCGCAGTATATGAAATTTTGATTTTAAATTACAATTTACATTTTGAGGTTCATAATTTCGTCAACGATATGCAAATTTCCAACACTTGAAGCACTTGCCAGTCAAATTTTTTTGTCTCCTCATTTAAATTGTGCCACCTGGACCAAAAATATTACATTTGATTTCATTATCAAACATTACCTTATTTTTGAAATCAAATGAAGTATTTTTAGGTGCCAAATGTTTTATTTGATATTGGTAATTAATAAAATAATAGCTTGCATTATTTTTGTTACTCTTCTTTGCTTTTCTGTGCTTATTTTTTTAGTTTCGATTGTTAATAATTATTTTTCGAAATGCCTCACTAGTTTCTTTCCTTTTTCAGCCATTTTTAATTTAAAGTGCTCTAAACCTGATTAGATTAAAATTAATCAGTTGAAAATAGCTAACTAAAAAAAATTAATGTTGAAGAGTGAAATCTTCCACATAAAAAAGAAACATGTATAAATTACAATTGGCTTATGCATCTATCTCTATGATTTGTCAATTTACCTTGTTTATTCTTTTGATACAAATGTAAGTTTACTGCAAACTACTTTTTTACTACTTTTACTTTTATAAATCAGTTTTAGTTTTTAGTTATTTAATTTTAATTTTGTGTTTAAAATTTTACGAGAAAATAAATTTAATTTGCACTCAAAGTTCTTTAACAAATAACTTTTAAGAAAAATAAACTGTACTACATACGAATATCCAATTTCTTTCTTAATGCTTTCAAATTTCGTTTACTAAAATCTTCTACTATACAGCAAATGTCCAAAGGTTACAAAAAAAATTTACTGCCGGACCGGTATTATAATTTATATTTTGAAAATTTAATCATCAATAACGCCACCACAAAAATTTACAATATGGTTTCACTTCCCCGTCAAATTATCTTTCAAAATACTTTTTATCAACTTAAAAAACTGTCTAAAAAATTCAAAAATCATGACATTAATAATAATTTAAAATAAAACTTTTTTTTTTATTAATTCCATCAATTTTCCCCAAAATGTTTTCTATCTTTTATTTTAAAATAGAAATAAATTATAATTTAAAAAAAAAAAAAATTTCAAATTCTCTGCTATCAAATTTAGAATGGGCGCTAATAATAAAAATGAAAATTTATATTTGATTTTCTTCATTGTTATGGAAATTTCCCCCGCAAATAAAATTAAATATATATGACAATAACAAAAATGAATATTCTGAAGTATCTTGACTTTAAATTATTTTTAAATTCTGTTTTTTTTTTTGTTTTAATTGTTTATGACACATAAATATGCAAATACAATAATAACTTTTTATGAAAATTATTAAATTTAAATTAGTTTTTCCAACATTTTCTTAGAAATTTTATAAATCATTTTATAATTTAAAATAAATTTTTAACTAAAATTTTTCAAATCCTTTTTTTAATACAATTTCTTCAATAAAGCTTATTGCATTTTAATATAAATTTTATATATTTTATACTAAAATTATACTAATGCTTTGGGACCATTTTGGATCTTTTCCAAAAAAAACACAAAACTATGTTTTTTATTAAAAAAAAATTTCGCGTAAATTTTTCTATTTTGTTTATATTAGTTTTTAGTTATTTAATTTTAATTTTGTGTTTTGGGACTGTTGTACCTTTAATAAAAATGTCAATGCCAGAAACATAAATTTAAGAATTTTTGCTATAGTGTTGAAAATAATAATTTAAATTAATGAGTTTATTCATTTCAGAAAAAAAAAATGTACAAAGAAAATGATTTTTAAGAATTTTTATTTAATCATTTTTCTTATAAAATTTTAATTTTAATTATAAATCTTTATGTTATACATTATTTTTGCTTAAAATTTTGTCAAAGTCAATGAATTTTATTTATCACCCATTTGAGATTTAATGGAATTTAAATGTGAATTTGACAAATTAATTATTGTTTAACATGCTTTGTGTTTGTTAATATGTGGCATTATAATTGTTTAAACTTATTTGACACATAAATACTAAAAAAAACCACTATTTACCTATTATTTATCTTTATGTGAAAACTGTTATTGGTTACGTTTTTGTAAGAATATTTTTTGTATTAATTATAATTTCTATTTTTATCAGTTTAATTGCGAAATGAAATCAACATCATTTTCGACAAATCTAAATGTGACGCATAATTTATTTTACCGTAAAATAAATAATGAATTATGTCAAAAAATTTATTTTACCAAGAATTTATTTTATATTTAGCACAACAAAAGTTAAAAGAAAATTTTTATGTTGATTTCGTCTAACTTTTCAACATTGTCTTGTCAGAAATTACTTTATATTCTATTTGAATAACAATGTTTCTTTTAAATGTCCATTAAACAAACATGAATATTTACATATTTTATAATCTCTATCAGGATAAAAGTAATTACAGAAAAGTTCAAGTTTCTCAAAATGTAAAATTTATAATTTAATTTCTATAAATTTTAAATGCTTATATTGTTATCTAAAGTCGCAGAGGGGTTTCAATCAATTTCAAATAAAATAGTTCATTTTAATTCCATTAAAAGAATATAAAACAGTTTGCAGAAGGGACTTTTTGTAATTAATACATTGAGTACGTAATATATACATATAAGAAAATCATGTAATGAGAAAACACGACATGCAAGAATAATTTCATAGATATAGATTTCTTAGGTATAAGAACCAAAAATATACTAATTTTTTTTAGCAAATTTAATACTATAATTATAAACTAACTGAAAGTATTACTGAATAAAATTTACAAATGAGACAATTTTAAATTTCGGTAGTTTTCAAATCAGCTAAAAAATTTAAAGCACACTGTGATTACAAAGCTATTGGCAAGAAAAAGTTTGATGAAACCAAATATACACTTCAGAATCGTTCTTGTCTCTTATCTTTGAAGATCTTCAATATTTTCTGCCCTTAGGGGATGTTATATAAGTATCATAATTCGTATTAACAGCTTCTGTTGAAATATAATATTTTCACATTAAAGACCGGCAGTAGCTTAGTGGTACTGTACTATGTTGTGTTGTATTAGGTACTTTACTTGATTCTCGTCCGAGGCATTGAAATTGGTCTAAGTTTACTTAGCTTTCAAGTAGTAACAATAATAAAAAGTTCAGTAAAATATAATTCTAAGATTGGGAAAAATTCAAATAGTCGAGACCATTTGCTAACTAATAAAGCCAACAATCGTGCCATTTGCTAACTAATCTAATAAAACCTTTAGCTTGTTGCAATTAAAAGCTTCTTCACTATAAAGAAATATGGTTTGCAATCCAAATGTAGATTCAAAATGCAATAGAATGTTTCGAAACGCTTTTGGAGGGTGGGTCTATTTCGGTAGTTACGCCATTCCAGAAGAAAAATTTCAACATAATTCAAATATGAATTTAACAATTAAGAATATTTATATTTATTTGACAGTTTCAATATTATTGATAATATTTGATTTATGTACATAAACACGAGCTATGAATTTAAATGAAATCCGGAAAATTAATTTACAAAAATATTCAATTCCGAATTCATTTGCTGCTGACAATAATCTATATTATTCATTTAGTAAAATCAAAATAAATAAATATTGATAAATTATTCTTTCATTTAATCATCAGTAAAAAAAAAAGAAGTAAAATAAAAAATATTTGATAAATTATTTTTTTCATTTAAAGATTAATTTCCTCCTGTAATTTTAATAGAAAAATAATTGAAAATTTTTATAATACACAGAAGAAGGAAAATCGAATATTTTACGAAATATTTTGCAATTAATCATTTGTAGTTCTATATTTATTTATTTATATTTTTTATATAAAGAATAAAAATTCCTTTGACCTATTTTTATATATAATAGCAGAATAAAAGGAGTTTTCTTATCGTAAAATTAATGTCCTTGTATAAATTTACATTAAAAATCTATTTTAAAAGCCTTAATTAGAACATAAATTCAATTTTTTTCTACAATATTAATTTGCACTAAAAAAATATATTTATTTTGTATTTTTCTATTTTCCATGAAAATTGATGGAAATTGAAATTATCATCGCACTTTACCGTTTTAATTATAGTAAATATATATATATGTATATATATAAATATATATAAATGAATATTTTACGTGTATTAAAAATATAAAATATTTTTTTATATTTTCGCCTTTAATAATAATTTCCCTTTATCGTTAATGTTGTATAAATGTCACAACATTATCGTTTGTTGTTTTCAAAAAAAAAAAAAAAAAAAAATGGGGGTAAAAAAAATTATCGTAATAAATATCCTTGTTTTTTTTTTTATGTTGTAAAAAGTTAATGTTTACCAATAACATAAAAAAATAAACATATGTATGAACATAACCAAATCAAAATAACGATTTAAGGGTTTGATATTTTAAGTAATTTAATGGAATGGTATGAAAAATATAATAGTAGAATTTTCCGAATATAAATTTTGATTATAATACCATACACATTTTAATATAATTGACTACATATTAGTATATGGAAAATACTGCGTAGGCGGACTACTTTAAAGCTTCATGGTCACGATTTTATTTTAACTTCAAATAGTCAACCAATGCAGTTCCGTGTCAGTTTTCCGAAAAAAACGGAATCATTTTCAATAAAATAAAATATTTGAATTTACATAATGTTGTACACTTAATTATAAGTATTAATTATCAAACTTATTGACTTTGTAAAACTGTGGGAGAAACAATGGACACTGAAAATAAAAACGGTGATGCCTGCACAATTTAATCTTTTATAGATGATTTTGAATAAAATACTTTTGAGTTCAATATCTGTCAAAGTTTAATATAAAAAAGGGGAAGTTTTCACGACACCACTGCAGTTTTCTGTTAATGTAAAACAATTATAATTTTTTTCTGTGTTTGAATATTTTTAGAATGACAGCAGTAACGGACAACGACTGGTAGTGAACGAAAATAACGCCTTTGCTAATTTCTATTAATTAATGGGATTTTAACTTTGTTTTTATGAATATCTATTTTGTTAAATTAAAATATTTAATAGGATTAATGCCGTCTATAAACTGATATGCGATTTGAAAGGACATTCAACGCAAATCAGATAAAGAGACGATACGTATAAGTATATTTGTTGTGTAGGGTCCAAAAAGTAACTAATTGTATACGACTAAAAGAATTTATAATTTGATTTTTTGTATAAATAATATAATATACATATTTACATATATTAATTAGGTTTCAAGTTCTACTTTGTTTGCAAAATAATTGTTGACTGATAAACTAACAAATTTCATTAACTTATTGCATTTTGCTGCAGAAAAACTAACAAATTTCATTAACTTATTGCATTTTACTGTAGAAAATGGTAGATTGTTTTAAATAAAATATTAGAGTTAATATTTTCGTAATAAAGTCTTTTCACTTATATTTTATTTCAAAATGAATGCAAGCCACCTCAAAATTTAAAAATCTGTCAAAAAAATTTGAAACCAGATAAAAATACGTTCTGTACCTAAGGCTTTGCGGAAAATAAAAAAAAAAATTTTTTTTAATTAACAATTATGATGGGGAAATATGATTTGCAACAAAAATCTAACCTCATTTCACTATTAAACTCTTCATATTTTTTTTTTTTTGGATCAAAAACATTCACATCAGAGAGCCATGCAAAATAACAAAAAAAAAAATTATAATCAATATTTTGCGGAATGTATATGAACATAAAATAACATAATAATTCAAAGGAATGCTTTCAAAAGGTAAGGGAAATCCGAAGAGCTTTTAATAAATAAATCGTAATAATTTTTAGAATATAATAATTTTTCACCTGTCATCAAAAAAACTTTAACTATTATTGCACTTCAAATCAAATCAAAAATGTCCCAAAAAAAAAAAATTATTATACTTTTAGGGCTTTCTTGAGAATGAAAAATCCCTTATGTAAGCGTTTTGTAGTCCAAAACAAAGTTTTGTAGTTTGTTTGTAAATTTTTTTTTCAAATTATGATTTAACGTAAACGTTTGCTGGATTCGTTACAAAGTTTAAAGAATTTACTATTAGATGAAGTTAAAAGTTCACTTAAGTTAAGACCATCCCGTACGCGATGGAATTCGCATTTTTCGAAGACGTTTTTATTAATGAAAAATTGTAATTCGACATAATAAATATTCTCCAAAATTGGTATTAGACCCTATATTGGAAAAGTATTGAAGAGTCGAATGAAATAAGCTGTTTTTCCTCATTGAAATTTCTGCGGTGGCTCCTTGGAAAAATATATTTATAATAATTATTAACATGGTAAATTGTGATTGAAACTGACAGTCTTCTGTAGAAAGAAAATAAAGAGTAGATTTAAAAGTCTTTTTGTATCATTCACATTCTGACGCTAGAGGCCGAAAATTATATTCGAATTGAAAATGTAATTTAATATAATGTAGTAAATTTTAGACATTAATCAAAAAATATATAAGATGTCCTTTATTAAAGGTAATTCAGAGTAAAATTTATAATAGAGTTTGATGGAATTTTGTTTTTTCCTATTCCATGATTTAATCTTCAACAAAATAGAGCAGTATAAACAAAATAGAGCAATACAACGTAAAAAAAAATGATTCCTCCAGTATTATTGCAAAAATGTCAAGATTTTTCCATAACACTTCAAAAGTATACTTATAGTTAATAAGAAAATATGCCAGGACTCAAAAATCTCCTATTACTATTAAACTACTTAACATTATAGAATTCTACTTCGTGGCATTTTTATAAATGTTTTCAAATATTTTTAAACATTAATCGAAAATTAAAATTCAAATTTATTATATATTTAATAAATACATAAATTTTCAAAATTTACAATTTATTATTCACATTATTTTCTAGATAAGTTAGTGATAAAAAAAAAGGATAAAAGAATTTTTTCAATTTCTTTTTTTTTTAAAATATTTTCTATCATTATTCAAATGTTTATCGATAAAGAAAATTTATTTATTTATGATGTGATATTATCAGTTATTCTTCATCAATTTTCACAATCCACCCTGAAGGTGTGTTTTTTATTTTTCATTTGTGGAATTCTATACTGAGATGTGATCAGGTTTTTTTTCCCTATTCTTTAGAAACATTTTTTTTTTTATTATTATTATTTTCTTATGAAGAAAATATTTGTCGGATTTCAGGTATACGAGAAAATTTTTTATTTTCTTTTTTTTTTCCTTTTTAGAAATGATTAAGGTATTGTGTTATGATATATTTGGAAAATTTATTGAATTTTTCTTCTTTTTTTTTTTTTGAGGAATACATAAAACATTATTGTGGAAAATTTACCAAAAAAAGAAAAGTTTAAAAATTGACGTAAATAGTAAATAAAAATTATAAGAAAAATTATATAAAATTTCTATTAGTATCTATAGGCTCTTAAATATGTTATTGAGAAAATGTTCACCTTTTTTATTTTGGGGCGGAAACCTTCAGGAAAATATACCAACAATAACCAGCAACAAAAATAACAACAACAAAAAATATCCATTAAAATAAAATTCTACAGAATAATTACGCCTGGTAACAACCAAAAAAAAAAAAAAAATGATTTTAATTGAAGAGGCGGTAGATATTTTTATATATTTTCGTTCTATAGGATTTATAATATACTCTAACAACGAAAGAAAAAAAAAAGGTAATGGAAGTTTCTTTATAAAGAAAATCAAATTTTTCTAAGAAAAATCATTTTCTTCAAATCTTGTCTCTAAGAAATTTTCATATTATTATTTTTTTAATTTTTTATTTTTTTTTATTTATTATCCTTGGATTATCTGAGAATCAAAAATTAAAATGGACAAAGCAGCAAATAAATACGAAATAATGAAAAAAACCATAAAATTGTTAGGGAAAATGGTTAATCCATTTTTATTATCCTTATTACTTAAGGTTAAATGCTATTTTTTTCTACTTATTTTTTAAAATAGAATTTCCAAACAAAACATAAAAAAACAAGCGAATAAATATTATTTTTATTTAATTAAGAAATTAAACTGAAGTTTGAAAAAAAACAAGAATAAAATAAAGAAAATTCATTAAAAAAAATTTCCAAGAATTTTAATTCATATTTTCCAAGGTTCTTAATTTTTCCATTATACTTATTATTTGGTTACTATGTAATATGGAAAATTTTAGAAAATTTTTTTTACCTATTTTCATGTATTTGTTAAAATTTTACTTACTTTGTATTTTTTTATTTTTAAAATTTTTTTATTAGGAATTTTTGTTTGTAGTTTGTCTGATAATTTTATCAACCTTTTTGAGTTATCACCTTTAAATTTTTAATTCTATTTCTATATTTTTATATATTACGGTAGTTTAATAATAAATTTTCTTAAATTTTAATTTAATCACTTAATTTCTACATAATTTTATAATATATTTCTTTTTTTTATTATTTTATTTATGTATAATTAACCTTTTCAGGATTCAGCGAAATTTATTTTCAAACTATTCTTAGTCCAATTCATAATTTCACTTTAAATTCGAATTTCTTTTCTTCTTTTTTTTTTTTTGTTATTAGGACCTCAAACAAAATAACGCTAAGAATGAGGATCTAACATTTTGGAAATTTATGCTATTTTAAAAAAAAAAAAAAAACAATTTTTTAGTTTTCTTAATTATAGTAAAAACTTTACTAACAAAAAAAACACAATTTTCCTTTTTTTCCTATATATACACACAAAAATTTTCACCAACAACAACAACAAAAAAAAAACTGCAAATATATAAAAAAAACAACAACAAAAGTGAAAAACTTTAATACTGAAAATGTTTTCTATATAAAAAGGAAAACTTTTCCAACATATTTTCTTTTTATCTTTGTGTATGTATTTTTTATGGGTGTGGTGAAAATACACAAAATTTAATTTAAAGAAAAGCTTTTTTTTTCACCAAAAAAAAAAAATATTTTTTTTTTTTTCAGAAAAGGAAATTCAATTTTCCGCAAATGAAAAAAGTCTTATTTGAGAAAATATTTTTTTTAAAAAAAGTTTAATTTACATTTACAGGAAAAACAGAATAAATTTCGTATAAATAGAAAATTAAATTTATATGTAAAATTTATGTTGAAAAGTAGTGTTTTTTTGTTTAAATTATAAAATTAAGTTTTTTATTTTTCATAATTTTCTTCTTTTTTTTTTTTTAATGTCTTTTAATCAGAATAATTTTACGGACCCTAAACAACCGAACTCAAGCACTGACTACACCTGACTAAAATCGATTGCTCTCTGTTGGCTGTTACTGCCTGGATGCTGTGCTTTGATAGTAGCTTTTTTGATAAAAAATTAAAAAAAAAAAAGAATTTTCTTTTTTGTTATTTTTTTTTTTGGTATGCTCCTAAATTTAGTCTAAAAAATATTTATATAGATATAAAAGAAATTATTCTGTTTGTTCAAAAGAATTTGAAAGACGTTAGCTTTTTCTGTATATTAGAACAACTGGGAAAAAAAATAAGAAAATAAAGTTGTAGTTAAAAAAATAGTTGTTTAATTTCTATTCAATTTGAATAATTTCGGTGGAAAGCTTTTCATTTTCATTTTCCTTTTTTTGCTTGTTTTATTAGCATCTTTTTGTAGAACTTTCAATCACATCACAGGTAAGGTATACATAAAAAATTTTGTGCATCAAACAAATAAGCGCTTTTGCTAATATTTTCATAATAATTATAGTTCTAACAGGACTGTAAGGCTCTTCTGTTTTACACTGTTTGTCCAAACGAATACAAACTAGCAATTATTAAAGAAAATATTCTAGCAGTGGTAGGCTTAATCAGTCGGATAGTTAGTTTGAAAAGATATTGGAATTAATAAAAAATAGAGAGAGAGCACCACTACACTAAGTATGCATTAATTTGATTAAATATTCAGTTATCTGACTAAATGTAACCAGTTATCTTGACGTCGCTGGTTTTCATTGAATTATATCCTATTCTTGTAAGTCTGATATTCTTGGATTTGGATTTAAGATTCCATAATAGGTAAATTTTGGCCGCAGTGGCTTTTGGAGATATTAGCTCCTAAAATTTATCTATCTATCTATTTATCTCATTTTCCACGATTTGATCTTTACATAACTTTCATAAATTTTCGGTAGTTTTGTGATATCTAATAGAGCTTTACACTATAGCAGAACAATTACATTACCACTCTAGCATTCTTTGTCTTTTATGCAAAATACATATAATACATACAGAAAAAACTCTAGAAAAAAAGTCCAACCATTTTCACCATTTCTTTACTAATCTTGACCAGAATAAAAAGGATATTTTCAGAATAAAAGAATATTTTTTTTTATGATTCAATTAAATATAACAAATTTTAAATTTATTAAAAATTCTATTTTAGTACAAATAGCGAAATACAAAAAAAAAAATCAACTTTTTCAAAATCCTGATAAACCAAGTCCTTTTTTACAATTATCCTTATCTTATGGCCAATTTTATTATTATTATTTTTTTTTCAACAATAACCAACAGCAACAACAATAACAACCACCGAACAATATAATAAAATTAAAATTTATGTTTATGTTATTTTTGTCGGCTCCTGCAGCTGCTTTTAATGGTTTTAGTTATCCATACAGTAGCACTCTTTAACAATCAAAATAACACATTTCGACAACAAATAATTTTCCATGTATATATGTAATAATGTACAAATAAAATAAGCTTTTTAAGCGTGTGAAAGAATAAAACACCATTTTCCCAATGATTATTTACGATTGGGTAAAATAGAAATTTTAGTTGGATGGATGAGTTTTTTTTTTATTATTATTGTTGATCATTACAGATAAAAATTTTAAGGATAAAAATCCTTATGACCACATGTATGTTTTTTTTATTTATTTATAGTCAATCTTTAGTTCTGTCCACCACCTTTAAATCTTAAATAGAATTCTTTCTATTTTAGATTTATGTACTATTTTTACAAAAGCTTTTTATGCTTTTTTATTGAAAAATATTTGTAATTGAACTTAAAAGAAAAATAAATTTGATGAACGCCTTTTTTTGTTGTTGTTGTTGTTGTTGTTAGGATATGATAATAAAATATAGATTCATCGATTTATGTATCGTAATAATTAATTTATTTATTTAGATAATATTTATAATAGTTTTAAAAATGTTTATTTTAAATAATTTGAAAATAGTTTTGTTAATTGACATAATAATAATAAAATAATCTTCTTTTTTTAAAACTAATGGAAATAATAATTTGTAAATTAAGGAGATTACAAAAATATATGAAAATAACACACTTGTTTGAATTATTATGTCTAGAAATTTGGCAACAAGTATTATAGATATTTATTTAATTTGAAGTTTTTTTTAATTTCAATTGATTGGCTAATTTCCAAAACTATTTAAATAAAATTTGTACAAGCTACAGTATTTTGTTGGCTTCAATATTAAATTTTTATTATATGGCATTATAATAAATTGTACATTAACATCAAATTAATTACGTAATTACTTTAAATAATTACGCAAAAATTAATTTTAAAAAAGGATAAAATAAAAAAAAATTTAAAAAGAAAATCTAATTTCCTTTGTAATTATATTTTATATAATTGAACCAAACCAATAAGCTCTTGGTTCATAATCTAATTTAGATTTTTAATCTTATTTTAATTTATATTTTAAACCTAATCGTAATTTTTTTTTTGTTTTTGGTTCGTTTTCATAGACTTTTATGTTATATGATATTATTTTATGCCAATATAAAACTATTATGACCGATATTTCGTGACCTAATTCTAGTGACGTCATTTCGACAACATTTTTTTTTGTTTTTTAAAAAAAAGTTTATTAGAGAATAGAGAAACAAATAATACTATAAAAAAAAATGGGAAAGAAAACAAAACTATATAAAAAAGTCAACAAGAAAAAATAAAGCTTCAATGTTTATGAAAAATAATTGAGTTCGTTGGCTAAAAGAAAATTTTTGTTGATCGGTGCCGTTTGAAATTATTATTAAAGCAGGGGCAATTATTTTTATGAATTACAGAGAGAGAGAGAGAGATAAATTTTTAAAAACTTTACCTATGTATATGTTAAATCTCTTTAAATGTCAAATATTTAAAAAAATATATATTGTGTATTATATCGAAATTTTGAAGAAAAGTGTTGAAAACAAAAAGCTTTTAAACATGCGCATTGATAAAACGTGTTAGTTTGTTTAAAGTTTTTCCTCAAAACCAACACAACACACAAATAAAAAAAAACAGAACTCTATTTTATAAATAAAATATTTGAAATAAAAAAAGGCACAGACACCCTATTCACTTGTGTAATGGGAAAGGTCTTTGACTGTAAATGAAAGCAAAAAACAAAAAAAGGACACTCAATAAGAAGTTTTGTTTGAATGTATGTGGAAATGGGTAGTCCACAAAAAAAAAATAAAACAACAAAAAAGTAAATCCAAAACTGATTAATGCAATCAAAAAATGTTGGCGCCTGCTCAACTATTTTTTATTAATATATGATTTGCATTTACAAATAAGTAATATGTATTTGTAATCAGGCTAAACAATTTTTTTTCATTTAGTTCAAGTTAATTGTTATTGTAAATTCACCTAGGTAAACGTCTTTTATGTTGCCAATTAGTATGTTATTAAATTTGAAAAATTTTAACAGATCATTACAAAATTTATGTACATAGTAACTTATTTAGTTATTTAATAGTTATTTATAAATTTAGTTTTTAAAATCTTTAATTCAGCAAATTTAAATTATAATATAGCAATTCAGAATTCATAGTGGCAATTTACAGATAATTGCAAATGAATTCCCCCAAGAATAAAAATCAAGACAAATTATTGATTTTCTTTTGTATACGTAGGAGTATCCAGTAACATCTGGTCTAACGTATTTCTAGGAAATAGCAACAAAAAAAAAAATAAGATAATTTTTCAATATAGTTCTAGTTTTCCTTTAATTATTGTCGAAATACACATTGTCGCTCAAAATCTGAATCGCTTATTAACTTACCCCCGTCGCGTCTCTTTTAGAAATTACTTAGAACATATTATATTACGGTGTATTGATTCATCGTAGTATTGTTTTTCAGGAAATACTGTATATTAAAAGCATTCCGTGCAAAATTCCAAATAACTAGCCATTACTAATTCATTAATTTCGGAGTTCATCAATTCAATGCAGAAATCTCATTTGTGGGACGTAAGTTATCATTAATTGATTCTCTGTCTATTTGAAACAATTTTGCAAAAGTTAATTATTTTTAATGTCTAAAGACGGGATAATACTTTAGTCAAAAATTTACTAACCACAAGATATTTATTCTTCTTTTAACATTCTTACAATTACAATTACTTGACCCGCTGAAATTTAAATTAAATCTGAACACAAATTAAATATCATACCAGTTTGGAATTTAATATATAGTCATTAGAAATGTGCTGCAATAAACATTACCTATTTTTATAAATTTTCCATATAGAAGTATGCCAGGCGAGATTTAACTGGACCGTACTACGTACATTTAAAAATTATACAAATTAAGGGAAATGCATAATATAAATTTATTTCTGAAAAACTATAAAATTTCCATTCATAAATAATTCCAGATTATATAATAATTTGAAAAAATTTATTAATTCACATTGCACCAACAGTGAAGAATATATTGAATGCCCATACATTACATAAAAAAAACAAATTGATGAATTATTATGTAAGAATCTTTAGAGAATATGAAAATATTTTTTTAAAAAAAATTATAGTTATATTCACTGCATTGCTGAATATGATAGCTAAAAAAGATAAAATTAATTTGATTTCATGTAAATAAGTTATACATATATGTAAATTATATGTAAATTTATGTTAAATATGTATATACTTAAAAATTGTAAAAAAAAATATTGCCTCTTTATTCAAATATATAAATTGTAAAGTATCAACAAATTTAATTTTATTTTGTGCCTGCAATTTATTTACAATCCTTTTTTTTTTTTTTTTTTGAATTTCATATAAATTCTATATTCCATAAATTTTATTTATCCTTTAACTATTTTGCAAATATTTTTCTACTCTATATATAAATGACATGCATACCAAACACAAAATATACATAAAAAAAAAAAAAAAAAAAATCTAGGACTCTTGATAGTTTAACCCATATATACAAAATGACTCTTCTTTATTCTAAAAATATATATATATATTTTAGTATAAAATTTAACTTTCTATTGACGACAACATTTTGGCATTTAGCCAAATTAATTTCAACCTATCAAGAAAAATATTGTGCATTTTTACGTTTTTAGGCAATTCAACAACAACAACAGACAAAAAAAAACCTCCTAAGTTTTGTAAATTAGAATTTTTTGTCTGTTTCAATAAATGTAATAATAACAAATTATCATTACAAATTCTTAATTGAAAATCTATTAAAGAAAATAAATTTTCCTAAAAAAAAAAAAAACTACAAAATATGATAATGAATTTTTAATGAAAAACTTGGCGACCTAAATAGAATTTATATCTAAAAAAAAAAAAACACACAAAAATCCTTAAAAATTGCCTGCAGTAGTACTCAATTTTATCAGCATCCTTTAGTTTGATATTTTCTTGGTGTCTATACTGAAGAAAATGTAGTCAGTGCCCTTGGAAAAGATGTTTTTAAAATTGATCCTCTTGAAATGAAAACTTAGAAATGGAAACCTTTATAGACATAAAATATAAATCAGCTATAATACAAGGAGTGACAACAAACTTTTCATTTTCAAGATCTTTTAACTTTTGTTTATTTATTTATTTTGTTTTATTTAAAAGTTTAGTTTAGTTTTTTTTTCGGTACACAATTTTTATATAGGCTATGCTTTTAAAGTATAGGCATTAAAATGTGCTGCAATAAACATTACCTATTTTTATAAATTTTCCATATAGAAATATGCCAGGCGAGCCTATATAAAAATTAAAGAGTCTTAAATTGAGAAAATTGGACCTGAAAACTATCAGATTTCAAGTCTGAATTCAAAAATTGTTTATTATAATTATTTTAAAAACGGACCCAGAATTACAGACTAACAATAAGTAATATAACAGACTAGTTTTCTAGACTATGTAGTTTTTTCCATGATCAAGTAACTATTAAAAAAAATTAGATAAGAAAAATTAGTCTCCATTTGTTATATAAAACAAGAGGTAAACTCTGAAAGTGATGCTTTGTCGATATTAAAGAAATTTAACAGAACAATTCTAGTTCGATCCTTTCTCTTACTTCGTGTATACATTGTTGGTTGTTTTCACAGATCACGTTGGTTCTTTTCACCGATCCTTGCTCTTTATTTTATTAAATTGCTGTCAACCAAACCATAGCTGATCTATGTTCTAATAGGAATATGTTAGAGTTAAATATGTTGGATTTTTAATAGTTAGATTTAAATTTTGGAGCTGAATAAGTTCTATGTACTTGTTTGTTGTCAATGTATATTTTCTTCTCTTTACAATAGTAAATGTCCTTAAAATTCATAATTAGAATATGAAACTATTTTTTTTTTTAAATATAATTTGCAAAATAGCATTTTACTTATAAAGTTTTTTTTGCTTAGAATTCAATAAGGATACAAATTAGATTTGCAATAAATTTCCTTTTATAAATTTTACAAAGATTCAACCGGAAGTAATAATTTATTGTCGATTTCTTGAATTCAAAAATAAAATTGATTATTATTTCCGTCTATTTTGCCAACATAAAATAAAGTCTTATGTTAATGTCATTTAAATTTTTGTATATTTTTAAAAATAAAATTTCATAAAAATAACATAGAAATTGATTTTTTAATTAATTTTTATTTCACAAAATTTATTTTTGTCATTCAACTAACAAGTGCAATACTTTTTCTATACACAAATATGTTTTATAAATTAATATAATTTTTTTTATCAGTTTTTTTTTTTATTATGAACAACATATAAATTTAAGCTTAAAACAATTTTGGTGTTTACTAATGAAAAACATATTTTATTTTAAAAATTACAAGAAAAATTATGTTTTAAGTTTAATAATTTTAATATAAAGTTAAACATTTTTTTTATTTTCAATCTTTATCGGCCACTAATTAATTTTTTTTTTACAAAATTTTTCTTGTGTGTTAAATATTTTTATATAAAGCAAATTTTTATTTATTTATTCTTAATATCTATAAATAATTACTCTAAAAAAAACGGAAACATTTTTTTTTTATGAAAAATATCAAATCGTATCTATTTTAAACTAGAAATCATAATTGTCATTATTATTTAAGATATGTTTCTATATATAATATTTGATATATAAAAAAAAAAAGAACAAATTATAATCAAGCGAAAAATTTAAATTGATCGTCGTATTCCATTATTTCGTGTTGATAAAACAGAATCTGGATTTTTCAATTCCATTGCTAATTTATATCCCAATTCTGGTCTACGATCACGTCCTTCGACCATTCCTTTTACCTAAATATCAATAAATAATTTTAATTTTATTGTATTTTGTAATAAATATGTTGTATTGATTTTTTACTTCATTTGTATGAACTACGACACCATGACTTGATACAACTGTATCTTTGGTATGTTCAATATCGTGTAAATCAACACCACGACAACAATCATCGATTAATATTGTCCTGTAACCTGCTGATAAGGCATCGACAGCTGTAGCTCCTAAAATAAATAGAAAATTAATTCTGGTTTTTTTTTTTATTATTCAAATATATACAAAGATAGAGAGAGAGAGAGAGAGAGAGAAAAGGTGGTCAGAAATTAACATACCAACACAAACATCATAAGCCAGACCGCAAACATAAATATCAGTCGCACCCTTCATTTTAAGTTGGGCATTCAATGTTGTATCAGATAGTTTCTTATTATCCCAAAATACAGAATATGAATCTACCTCAGGATTAGTACCTTTATATACTTTAATACCGTGATCTACAACCTAAAATAATAATTATTTAGGTTTCGGTAAGTTCTCAAAATTAATTAATTTTATAATATTTATGTTTATTTAAATATATTTCTAAATATTATTTACTTTAAGTTCATTGTGTAATTCAGCACCCCATGAATCCTGTACACAATGTCTTGGCCATAATCTTTGTTTCATTGGTGGTGGACCAGCAAAAATTACCGTATCATAAACTTGGGCAGAATCTGCATCAATCTTTAATTTAAAAAAAAAAAATCTCATCAATAATGAATAAGATATATAATTTGAACTAATTTACTGTTGATGTTTCATCTAATGGACGTTTTTTCACATTATCTATAAATGAAACATGATCACTCGGATGCCAATCTAATGAATAAAAAATTGCATCAAATTCCACAGTTTCAAGTAAATTATTTATTGGTTCAATTATCTAGAATTACAAAATTAGTAATATTTAAATTTAAGCATATAAATATTTAACCTCTAGTCCATTATGTTGTGCACTACAATTACTAATATTCAAAGAACCACTTATAAAATCATTTTGAACATCGACAATTAAAAAGGCATTCACTGGCCGAACAATCTACAACACAATTCAAATATATGTAAACAATATTATAGAAAATTTAGTTGCTATTACAGTTTTTATCCAATTATTCCAGCAAAATTGAAATTCTTCGCGATCAATATAACCATCACCATTTTTATCAAAAACTGCAAACATTTGTTCTAATCGTTCCTGTGATATGTCATAAATATGTCCTTTATCATTTCGAAATAATGCGCGACATATTAATGTAAATTCAGTCAAAGAATGACGGTCATCACTATTTTTTGTTATTGTGAAAAAATAAAGGTAAATATTTTAAATTTAAATTTATTCTAATATTAATATTAAATTATAAAATAAAAATTATTTTTGATAATAAATTAAATTTAAATAAATTTAAATAAAAATTAAAATTCAATAATTTTCACTTTCGTTTGAAATAAATTTTTGGACGCCTGGTTGATATGCAAAATAAAATAATAAAAATTTGAAATTATAAAAAAGTTATAACAATAAAAAATATTTTCATAATTGCTATGCAATTTGATTTTTTGTTAAAAAAATTTCTTTTGGAAATATTCGTAAATATCATTTTCCTTTTAAGAAAAATTCACACTCATTTTCCTTTTACGAAAAAATTAAACTCATAATTTTTTAATTAAAATGTAAATTTTTTTTAAAAAATAATAATTTTTTAATTAAAATTAATTACATACATTTTTTTTTTGTTTTTATTGAAATAATTGAAAAATTTATAATAAAAAGCTTACCCATCCTTATCGAATGCTGTAAAACACGCGTCCATAGCTAAATCCTGTGGATCATCGACTAAAAGTGACGATAGTGATGGCAACGCCAATGAATCATCCATCACGAAAAATTTTAAATACAGGAAACACGAAAAAGTATAAACTGATAAATTTTTCAACCAATAACACGGAATAACAAAAATAACAACAAACAAACTGCTAAAAACAACTCCTTCAAGTATGAAATTTTAAGGATTTAGATTAAATGAATAATCGTCAAAAAACCGCACACAAAATTTAATTATAAATGTATATGTGAAATTTAGTTTTTCGTGAACGTTTTGTTTATCGAAATAACAAACTTTTAAGGGCTACCAATATAAATTACTATGATTCGAAAAATCACGTAACTAAGGATACATAATAAAAAATTCGTGCACCCATCACGATTGGTAACTTATTATAAAATTTCGGTTCTGGTTTTCTGTGATATTTTATATTAGAAATTGAAGTCGACAATAGTGTATTTTATTGCTATATAAACCACACTACCAAGTTAAGGATAAATTTTTATAGCATTTTTTTCCTTGAACTAAAAATCGAATTGTTTCTATCCTTTATATAGGAATTTTCAGTTGTGGTTAACACACTATGATATTTAAGACTGACGATGACACAATCAATTTTTAAATTATTTGCTAAAAAAAAAAAAATAATTTACAATTTTCAAATTTCAATTCTATTTAGAATACTAACTAAATAATCACTGAACGGTGAACATAGAATTTTTTTTTTAATTAAATACATATTTTTAGATAACTTGATTATATAGAAATTATGTTCTATTAGCAGGTAACCAAGCGATTAATTTGCGAAAAATAATTTTTCGAAAATTACATTTTTTTTTATTGACTAGTTGAATAAATAGAGACAAAACATCAATTTAATAATAAAAGTGAACAAAATAATGCTTATTTGACACATGACAATATGCATGCCGATAATATATATTTGTAAATTATTTATTTACGAGTCGGGGGAAGAAGTAATTGTAAATTATTTTTCATTGAAAATAAATTACCAGGGCCGGTACTAGCATTACCTATAATCACAAGTCATTAACTGGTATTGGGGAAGAAAATCTAATTAAAGTAAAATATAAAAATAATTCTGTATTATGATAATATTTTAAATAATTATCGTTAGTTGTTATTCAATTACTATTTACATTGATTGTTACGATTGCGGGTTTATAGCAATACTAAAACATGCTTCACAAAAATACGGTTGCCTAATATTACTTCCACTCATTTTTAAAAAATCTGTAATTACCTCTTCCAGCACTGGTTTTTAAATTTTCCAGTTGTCGACATTAAAGAATATACTTATAAAACTTACATAACTTAGATATTCGAAAACAGAATTGTTAGCTTTGCATCTATATTAACTAAAAAAATACCTCAATTGGCTGTATTGGTAAGAATATATTTTGTCAAATATTTATACGAACATTCACTAAAAACAATAAAATTAGTTTTAGTTTACAAAAGATAAGATTATATATCAACTAAGTTAATACAGATTGAAATACTTAAATAAATATTTTAAAAACAATTGAACTTAATTCTGTATGATTACTTAAAAACTTAAAGTTTTATATATAATTTTCAATATTTGCATTATCTAACACGAACTAGAATATAACCATACATCAAGGATTGGAACCAATATTCATTTCTGACGAGAAAGCTGATAAATTCATAATGGCTTTAGCGAATTTACAAAATTTTAATTCTATAAAAATTATTATAGAATTAAATAATGTTGTGCATTTTATTGCTTACTGCAGTAAAATTCTAACCTCAAAGGTTCAAACTTAACATCAGTGTTAACTATTTTGATGTATTTTTATTATTTACATAAAACGTCATTTAGTGCAAAAATTGAAATACCTTTTAACTTTTAACCTTATCGCAAATTATTATAAAAAATGCAACATTTTTTTTAACTTTTTATTTTTTTAAACAACTTTATTGCCGTAACTTGTTAAAATAACCGACTAATTCCTAGAGGTTTTAAATTTTATTTTATATAAATATTGCATAGCGATAAAAGGGTCTATAAAATTACACTATTTTATTATATACAATCAGTAACATCATGTACCATGAACGAAAATCTCAATTCAACTAAACATGAACATAGACATATCATAATAAAAATGCATATAAAATGTTTAACCTTTTATTTTTCTAGAAAACAACCAATTTTCTAAAGTTTTTCATTTTTTGCACCAGTTTTTAATTTTAATTTTTAGTTTTTTTTTTTATGGTTTGAAATTCTAATAATAAAAGTGAGAAATTTTGTAAATGAAAAATTATAAGAAATTGGAAAAAATAAGACATGAGAGTATATATAGTTAAATAGAAATTTTCTAGGCCAAATAAATTATTAATACGTCAAGGACTAAAAACACTTCAAAATTCCTTCAAGTTTTCCATTAATTTTGAATTAAATGAAATTGTTCAAAATTATCTCTTTATACTTTTGTAAATTCTATTAATAAATTTATATATAATTTTCTAACATAAAAAATACAATCGAAAAAATTAATTTTTCTTTATTACATATCATTTTTTTTTCGTAATTCGAAAATTATATTAGCTTTTTTTATATTTTAAATTAAGTTACTGATTCAGCAACATATTTGAGGTAATATATAGTATTGTCTAAGTAGAAATTAAATTCATACGTCAGGGTGCTCTTAATTTTTCCATAATATTGAAAAAATTACATAAAATTTCATGGATGATAAAAATATCATTAATTATAAAAACCATTATCATATACACATGAAAGTGATTTAAGTCTATTATAAAAGAAAAACCGTGTTAATGATTACAATAGTCACAATTTGATGGAATCTTTTATTTTAAAATCATTTGCAGTCAATATCTTTAAAAACATCCTGAATTTTGTTAATTGAATATTAAATATGTACGAGTACTAATAAATTTTTATATTGAAAAGAAGTTTAAGTCAATTTTTTGAATATTTTAATCGATATCCAATATGTAGGTATCAGGCAGGTATCAGATATAACTATATTTCTTCATTACTACAAAAATAGATTGTGAGTATATTATTTAAGCAGTTTCTTAAAATTTAATTTGCTTAACTTTAACTTTATTTTTAATATTAATTTTTTGCAAATGATTACCTTACTAGGACAGGTATAAAATAAATATATGCCTTAGAATTAAAAATTGCATATTGATTATAAGAATCAGATAGAAAATTATATTGGGATGTACTTGAGTAATTTTACGTATAAATTGTTATTAATTCTAATAAAAATACAATTTGTACTTATACTTTAGAAAAATAACAAAGTCATTGCATTCATTTTGAAAGTATAAAGCCTTTGTGGTTCAAATAATATTTATAAAATTGATTACATTATAAATTTCCAATTGTTTAATAATCCCCAAAAAAATATAACACCATCATAGTATCAACTTTAATCGTGTCAACGCAAATCATCAAAAATCTCAATTTCAAGATAAATGGTCTTAAACTACTTTCAAAATAAACGGCTCATATAACCAATTTCGCAGCTACATTAAAGTCAAGTATAAAACTTTGAATTTGTCTAAATATTTTTAGGTGTAGTTTTACTACATATGTATTAACAAATATTTCATAAACGCCCAAATATGTTGCCGTTCTATCACATAATTTCATGTTCTATCACATGGATTCAATAAAGGTCAATAATTTATCACATTATTTATCTGTTGCATACACATACTTAGTTGGAAAAATGTTATTAACAATTAACTGCAACAAAGTCGTAAGAACAATATTTTATTAGGAAAGCTAATAATATTTTTTTGAAAACTGATATTATGTACAAACATTTATTAGTTTTCAATAATTGGCTCGTAAGATAATGCAATCGTCACGAAAAGTTATTTACTGGAAACCAATTGATGGTTTGTAAAGCGAATTAATATCCATAAGCCGTTCATTATTCTTTCTTCATTATTACCTAGCCATTCTACATTTATTAGATTTTGTCGCAAATTTTTCACTTGCTTTTTTCCAAGAATTATTAAAAAATATAACTTCTAATACTTGTAAATTAAAGAATTATAGCTAAAATATTCTATTAACCAATGAAAATTTCAGCTGCATTATTTTCTAATTAAAAATATGTACATATAGCTTTATATTAGTTTCCATTAGCACTAAGTTTTCAATAGATGGTATTAGACACTCTTAAAAGAGACAAAGTGTTTTTGTGATAAATTTCATATTTGAATAATATTTTCTATTTATTTATTTATTGTAAGTATATTACGTTTTTTCCTTTACACAATTTTATCTAATGTCTACACTCTGCAGTCACAGTATTAAAATACTCAATAAACGTCAATAATTTATCAAAATTCCATTTTTTTACATAATCGTTATAAATTGATTATTTTTTATAATAACTCTCTATATTTTAATATTCAAACTAATAATTCTTTTTTATGTTTTAGAAAATTTCATTCAAATTAAAAACTAAAAGCATAATTCAATTTCCATGTCCTTCTCTATGTCGTCATAGTTCTTACTGAATTTAACATCAATACACACGTATCCAAATATAAACATTTTTATGATGACATACGACTTGATATCGACGTCAGATTAATATAAAAAGTGTCTATACATATAAAAAAAAATACGAAATAATTTTCAACGTAATAACACGAACTGATAAATTTTAGAATACAATTTTGTTCCACCCTATACATATAATAAAAGGATATACGTGGAAACGAACATAATATAATAATAAAAAATTGCAAGGTTACCTGATAAAATTATATTTATATGGTTTTTGTCAGAGTTTATGTTAAAATACAATTAAAGTGTTCCGTCATAGATCAAATTTCATTCTTTTTGAATATTAAATTAAATAATTTCCGGTTTTGAATAAAGTTAAAAAATTATTATTATGTTGTATTTTTTTCAAAACATTATTTATGATACTAAATATAAATTTAATTCGTTTTTTTTATTATTATGTCAGAGTCAAGAATATTTAGTAATTTATGTATTTAAAGTTTCTCTAATAAAGTAAAATTGTCAAACTATTGTTTTCAGAGATTTAGAAGTTTTCAGAGATTTAGAAGTTGATTGAAAGTTTCTGATAATATCTGAAACAACAAAAATGTCTTTATGTAATAACATTAAAAATGATATAATTTTTTCTTTTTCAGGAACCTATAAAATTAGAGTATTCAATTATTTTTGCAGTTAATTAATAAATATAAACTAAATTTCAAGTAATTACTTCAACGGTTATTACATCACCCATATATTGATCTAATTAAAAGTGAAGATTACAGCTTGTTTAATATTACAAAAAAAAAATACTTTAATAATTAAGTAATTTTTCGCCAAAAAGTCTAAATATCATTTATCCAGTGAAAAACAGTGCCTACAACTAATTTGGTTTGAAAACTAAATTTAACTTGAAAAATGTTAAATTTGGTTAGAAAATTATTGAATAACACTTGCAAATGGCATCAATTAATAATTTCAAAAACTGATAATTATAATTTGTAAATTATTATAATAGTAAATATTAAAGTTTATTTTAAAACAAATAATAATAAGTGGGGGCTTATTATTAATTTTTCTTTAAATTAACTTTAATATTTTGTTAAATATTATTAAATATTTTATTGTTGGTTAACAGTTATTTTTTAAGTTCAAATAAACTTCAAGCGATTTCATTAATTTTCATTTAGCTTAGGTTCGAGCGAGAGCAGATAAGAACTTTTTTAAAAAAATTTAAACTAAAAATATTAATGGTAAAATAAAATAGATGACATAAAACAGAACTTCTACGACCACACATCTTTGCACTGCATTTCGTATGATATTATTTAATATACATCTGCTGCATATCAAAGTGTTATTTTATATTTAAATTACATAAATTCGATTATTCGAAGAACATATCTGATTGGGTTGAAATGAAAGGGGTTTTTATTTACAATGTTTTTCAAAATTTCAAATTAGTATAATTTTAATTTTATAATCTATGTATATTATTTTCGTTTTTAATTTTTAAACAATTCGTTTCTTTTTTTCAATTTTAATTAATTAATATGTTATTAATCAGTAATTCTATAACTTATTTATGAAGAATTTCAAAATATGATTATAGTACAATTTAAAAAATTATTGAGGTCCTTATTTTCTTACATTTAAACATTCGCTTGAATATGCTTTAATATGCAATTAGACATTCTGGTATATTTTATCAGATATTATTACCATTCTATTTTATTTTTGTAAACAAACCAACAAAAAAAGAAATTAATTTTAATAAAGAAATTATGTTTAAAAAATTTATTGTTTTATGCTGTTCACCTAAAGAAATTAAATTAACTCAACATCAGATAATAAAGTACGTACGATGGTAGCATAAATATAGAAAAGGTTAAAATAATTTGAATAAAATAAACATTTTAATAATATGTAAAAGAATTTTAATTGAACTTTTTAATTTATAAAAGAAATATCTAAAAGTAAGTGTATTAAGTTTTTATGTTTCAAGTATATAAAATTAGCATTTATAGTATATTTCCGAAACTTAAGAAAACTTTAAATTAGTTTATTTTGTTATTTAAGATACTAATTATTTTCATAAAGCTTTTTCCTAACGAAAACGTCATTATTAGCAAAATGGCATTTAAAATATTATACAAATGTATATAACAAAATTTCTTCAAAATTTAATAAAAACTTTTCAATTTAAAAGCTCTAACAGGGTGATTAATAAATTTTATCTAATATATTCACAAAATTCTGTTAAAAATCAATAAAAAAAACAAAAACAAAATATTTGTAAATAATATTTATAATCACATTATAATCTCTCATAGATTTTAACACCAATACGTCAATAAATATTATACACAACAAAACAAATACTTAGATAAAAATAATTCTTGTATAAAAAATGTTTATATTAAAATTATTTGGACGTTTTTCAAACATAAATTACTAACCGGTGTTTTAGTATTTCCTAGTCAATATAATAATTGAAGAATTTTATTATAAACTGAATAAATTTAATAAATAATCCTTTAATAATTATTTCTAAGTATTTTTCATTTTATTAATTTTCTAATACTTTGTAAGATTTATTAGTAATATGTACATATATATTGAATTCACAATAATTTATTTCTAAACTGTTGAAATCACTGAAATGACTAAACAGCTGAAACCCTTCAAATAAACCGAATGACTAGTTTTATTACGAATTTGCTTCTATATTTTGTTTTTGTTTTTTATCTTCTTTTTTATATGTTGCTGATCAAAAGAATTATTTCCCTTTTATATATGCAACAGCTTTTAGGGTAAATAAAGAAGTACTGGATTACGTTACATAAATATCTTATAGGGGAGAGTTGATTAAAGCGTACCACTAGTATTCCGGTATATTTGTGTAAAAATACTTAGTAATTGGTTTTAATTTTGCTATAAATTTACATTTTTTTACTGTTTACAAAAACTATTCATTACTGAAAAAAATAGTTGCTGCGCAAAAGCTGAATTAAAAAGTCACTTTTGATTTCAACTTTTTAGCGATACAAATTGGTAAACTCGTTGAGAAATTTAATCTTTACTTAATTTTACATACAAAGAAAGCCTTGGAACAAAATTTTCAGTATTATTGCTAAGATAAAATTTCACAAGAACTTTTCAATTTAATTTCAATTCCCAATTCATTTATTATGAAATTATATTGTCATATGTCATTATTTGAAACTGTTACCATAACATAAGACAATTAAAATAAGCAATAAAATTGATAAAATAAATTCCGGTTTCATGTACCAATGGCAATACTCAATACTTAATGTTACGTTTTAGTTTTATGATCTTTAATATTAGTACATATGCATATGTACAAGGTAATACAATTTATTAACATATAACGTATAAGATAATAAATTTTTAATTTAATGCAAATATGTATATATATATTTATATTTATTTCCATAAATCTATACTATTAAAAATACATTCAGTAACGAAATAAGATGATTTGTTAATTGGCCAATTTTTTTAATAAAATATATTATTGAAACACAATTTTGATTTTGAAATTATTTTCAAGCTTTTGTATAAAGTTTTTGATTGAAATAATTAAAATTTAGGGAATGTTCTATTATCTATTCTATAATGTTTAACATGTTGGAATATATAGATTGTATGTATGTATTATTGAAATTCATTCCATTTTGTCTTATCACAAATTGGTTTTTTGTTTTTTTTTTTTAGTGAAGAAATAACATAAATTATATTTGACTTTCGAAGTTTAAGAGTTAACAGTTTTCCTTGATTTTAATGACGATTTTGAGAAATTATCATTGGATTATTTTAACCTCTTTAACCATATACGTAATTTTATTTATTTTTCACATGGATTTCCAAAAATCTTCTGAAATTATTATTATAAGTCCAAAATAAGTAGTTTCACATAAAATAGATATTTTTATAATTAAGTTTTAGTCACTGGGGGAGTTTTATTTCAAAATATGTATATCTTTCTAAAAAAAATCTATCAAAATTAATAATATAAAATAAATCAATCCAAAAGCATAAAATTCGTTGACAAATTAGTTATGCTAAATGGAATCGTATTTTTAACGATTCAATTTGTATGATGCATTTTGATCACAAGCAATCTTATGTAACAATTAATAACATCATTATACATCATCACATTTAAACAAAGATGACCTTTATATATTTTGTAATAATTGAGTTGGTTTTCCCCAATATTTAATAATAAAATTTAACCAAAAACATTTAATATTTGAACACAGTAAAATAAAAATTTATTTAAAAAAAAATTTTTTTTTTTAAATGAGGTCATTTACACTATAAATAGTAAATTTTAATATTCCATAATTAATGTTTGCATATTTCATTCCATTTAATATTTAAACTATATAAAAATATGCACGATTTCATATTTTTGGAAAACTTTTAAAAATGTTGCAATCAATATTCAAAAAATAAAATCACCAAATTATATTCAAATATTTCTTAAAGATGAAAAGTTCGAACAACGAAAGTAAAAAATCTCTTTTGGATGATTTTAAATTATAGTATGCATATATATATAGATAAGGTAACCAAACCCAATAAAATAAAATAAACGTAAAAATGAACCTGCCAGTTTGCCGCCTTAAACTGCTTAAAAATCTTCACGCCGGTTACACGAAATATTAGATTTTAAATCTCGATTATTATTTTTTTATAAATTATCCATTTTTTTTTTTGTTGTTGTTAATGCTTCGTCAATTCTGAGTGATATTTATATTTTCTGAAAAAAAATAACCTTTCACTTCTTTTTCCTTCTTTTCATTTTAATAATGAAATTTTCAATTTGAAGAGATTGATCATTCAACAGAACAAATAAAATTGTCTCCAAAAATTTAACATTTCATATTTAACTTAAGATTAAATTATACTCAAATATTTCCTGTTTTAAGGTGTGTGTAGAAATTATAGACCTGAATATGTAGAAATTATTGAACACACCCTATTAGGAATGATATATGTTTATTTTATTTTATTTCAGATAATATTTGATCATTTTAGTATTCAAAAAAAATTTTGATTTAGATCCACATTTCTATTATTCATTAAGACATTTTCCAAGTATTTAGTTCTCCGCTACTTAAAGAAAGCTCAGTTTTTCGAAGAATTCTAATATATTTATTACCGACCGATATTTTCAGATTACTGAAGATTAGTTTTACAGATTGATATTTGCTTTGAGCAAGACCTCTAGTACAAGATATGTTCGACGGTTTACCTTGATAATTTATGAAGAGATTTTTTCGCAATTATTCAGATTATAATTACGGCGATAATGCTCCGTTGGGGATACAGTAATATTTGAAGATAATTTCATATGCATTCTAATTATGTAAAATGAATTCTTCCTATATTTATGCAGATCATAGGTTCAAATTTTCTTAGGTTTCCTTAATATTAATATAAAACTATTAATCCCCTTATATCTTAGCACCAATGACTTACGATGACTTACTATTTCATTATATACAATGGAAATTCCCAATTTGCAAAAATTTTGTAATTCAGTCTGTAAATACCAGTTTTCCAACTCGGAAGGTAAAACGCTAATATATACATATATATTTTCTTGTAATTATGATATAAATATAAACAAGATTGCTTTTTTTTGTACAACTTTTTTTATTTTTTGTTACTATTTTTTTTTTTTTTTTATTATTATTTTATAACTTTACTGTCACTACAGTTTTGTTGCGTGGTCGAATTAATATTAAAAGTGAAATTTCTTTTTAGTTATCTGTTCATTCGCGCAACAATCGTTCAAAACCAAAGACGATCATAACAACACACTCTTTCAACTCTGTTATAATTACATTTTTAAGAAAAAGTAAAAAACGGTGGCGGAGCGGATTTAAAAAAAAATATATACAGTATTTCTTATTTCTCATATGTAATTTGGTCATAGACCGCAGTTGTAATAGTTACTTTCATTTTTATTTGTGAATTATATCTTAATTGTGTGTTTTTTTTCATTAATTCAAAAAATAATAATAATAATAATTAACAATTATTGAAGTGTCTAGGTATTTAAAAGAACTAAAATAATAAATAACTATAACAATTAATTACACTTTCGAGTTCAATGAAATTTAATTAATTTTTTTTTTTTTTAAAACTGTGGAAAATTTGTAATTCATATTGGATTATTTAAAATTATTGTGAATTAGTATAAAAAAAAATAAGGATGGGATTATCCTTCGTATTACTAATAGGTAGGTAAAAAAAATCAATTTGATTTTTGAAGTTGATAATTCTAATAATTAATTATCTTCAATTGGAGTTTAAAAAAATTAGTTAAATAAAATATACTGTGTATATTTTATTTAACTAATTTATTGTACATGAAAATGTATTTCTTTTACAATAAACAATGAAAATCAAAAGTAATTTTCATATTTTTATGCGTTAGTGTTAAGCGTTAATCTACATCTACTCAAAGTACATTGACAAACAGTTCTAGGATGATTGGTATTCTTGTCAAGAATTGAGCGAGCGCACTTTTAGTGAATTTTCGTTCATGTTTTGAGAAAAAAAAAATGTTTTCTTATCTAAATCTGTTTTTAATACAGTAGATTTTGAGGAGGAAGGTTTTAAAAGTTCTACCCAGTTTTACCTTTTATCCTTACGGTATGTCGACCCATCCATCCATCTCCTATATCAAAGATAACGATATCAATATGACTAATCTCTACAACCTCTTATCTCCAAAATTATTTTTTTTTAAAAATTCCTAATTTGATTTTATTTTAAATTATGTTTTATAAATAATAACCATAATTATGAATTTTTTTAATTATTCTGCACTAAAGTTTGTTAATTAGATCCGGTTAAAAATTAGATTTAAATTAGCAAAAAAAATTATTATGTATGTGTTATTTCAATTTAATCCTCGCATAATATTTGAATCAAAAACTATAAAAAAAAATAACAAATATATTAATCAAAAATATTACATAACAAAAACTAATTTCAAACTCAGATCACGTTATATATGTAACATAATGCAATTTGGCTAAGCGACGGACTTGGTTGTTATTCCACCGGACGTACTTGCCCTCAAGCTACAAATTTACAAAAAAAAAAAAAATTATACCACACATACCACAAACATACAAAAAAAAAATTGTTGCTGTTGAATCATCACAACAATTTCTTATATATACATATGTCCGCTAGTGACGTCACATTAGAAAGTCAAAATATTTATAATATTTTCACTTTTAATAATAAATTTAATACACTGCAATATAATCATAATCTCTAGTAGTGTGTACAAAGAAAAACCAGTTTTCAATTACAAAAAAAAATTCTGTTCCTTTTTAGATTAACCTCACATCTCTTTTTTACCTTTGCATTACGGGATTCCACTTTAGGTGGGAAAAGAAATGATTTTGTCATTTTTGTTTTGATTTATTTATTATTTGCACTTGCAGTTACGTTTTCTTCTTCAATTTACACGCAACATAATATTTAAGCATTTTTTTTTGTTTTTGTTACTTAACAGCATAAATTATAAGTTGTTATTCTGGTCATGATGTTTTTTTCTTTTTATCAACAATTATTGTTATTTGATTGTTTTCAAACAATATAAATGAAATTGAAAAAGGTGAGGTTTAAAATATTTGAAGTTTTTTTTTTGTTTTTTTAAATCATTAAACCAAATAAAAGAAAAGTTTTCGCAATATTTCATGACATTGGATTGGGTAAAAAAGTTCGAATTACATAATTATATTTAATCAAAAGTATCGAATAATTTTTGTTTTTGTTTTTAAGGAAAATGTTAAATGACAATCGATTTTATTTTGGTTGAGTCGGTCCTTTTGTGTAATAAATCCTCCTCCCGAACCTACTTTTCTCCAGTAAACTTTGAGAATAACTGCAAAATATTCATAGTATAGATATGACGAACCAAATTGTAAATAACTATAAAATATAAATGAAAAATGTACTATTGTACGTGCCTGATGCACCTGTGCTATCATTGTTGTAGGATTGTAAAAATTTAATCTTAAAAACTTTTTCTTTAGTTATTCCGTTCCGTTTACATCTATTAAAATTCAGAGATAATTCTTTGCATTTCCCATACACCACTATCCTTTAGCAACAAAGAACTTCAAAGAATAATATTTAAATAGAATTATCATCTGTGCTTTTATCTGTCGATTTTTTACTACTCACAAAAGATTAATATAATTTAATTTTTGATTTTTCTTAACACAATATTAGCATTTTAATTTGATTTTTTATGATTATTGTATAGACAGTTTGTTTGGAGAAATTTTTGTGCAAACTCTGTCCTCCAAACAATTACAAAAAAGCACTTTCTCTTAATTGTCTATATTATATTTTCATATTATACATATATATATATGATAAAAATTAAAGAAAAACAATTGGTATCATATGAAACTATTTTTAATTCTACGGAAATAAGAAATAAATTATGGTACATAAATTTTTTTAATATTTACTTTACAGGTGTTATTGGATCAACTTGCGTAATCGAGGAAGTATCTAGTCAAAATTATTTTTATCAATTGTTAAGATTTAATCCTATACAACAAGGAGGTAAGTCATAATAAATTATCATTTTTCTGATAGTAATTAATTTATTAAATTACTTAACGACGCATTCATATCTACTTTAAAGTCAGCATCTTATTTTCAGTCTTTTTTTGATGATGAATCGACACCATCCCCGCGTGTACCTCGGCAATCGTTTAATAGTAAATTTGAAGGCTCTGTTAATCCTTTTTCAACAAAAAATGACTCTGATTCGGATGATGATGAAGAATATGATGATGATGATAGTTCCGAAGAATATAGTGATGAATCAAATAGTAATAATGGAGGAAATAATAATGGAAGTAATGAATCAAATGGACGTCTGTTATCACCAGCAGCATTTAATAAAATTTCTGAAACTTTGGGAGCATTAAATACTGTTGGACATTTTATTGTTGATATGACCCGAGGACAGGATTCTAAAATTTCTGAAGAATCAGGATCAACTCAAGCTAATAGTGTTCCAGATGCTATCTTAACTATAACGAAAAATGTGTTGGGGCAAAATGTAACAAATACTATTGAACCATTAATTAAAAGACGAATTTCTGTGACGGACGATTTAACTAAACCAGGATTTGTTGATAGTAAAAAGAAAAAAAAGAAAAATCAAAAAATTAAAAAAAATGATCAAAGTATTTCATCTGTAAATTTAATTGACTTACAAACAAATGTACAATCTAATAATACTAACCCAACGAGTATATTTCTTCCATCGAAAGCAGTTTCGGGAAAAGAAACTGATAATCGTTGTAGAACGCCAGATGGTCGGCCGGGACGATGTGATGATTTGAGTAGCTGTCCAGGACTTTTATTAGATTTGGGAGGCCTTCGTGATTCTTTATGCTTTAAGACATTGTTTGTCCCAGGAGTTTGTTGTCCAGTTTCTACGTCATCGGGTAACACGATTTTAACAACTCAACGTCCTTTAATTTTAACTACTAGACCACCGTTTAGACCAACAACTACATCTAATTTAGTCCTTGTACCGCAAATTAAACCATCGACTTCTACAATACGCCCTTTACCTCCAGTATTGGGTGGCGGAAATTTCAATAATATCGTAGATCCTGAAGATTGTGGACAACAAGAATATTCTTCGGGGCGTATTGTAGGTGGTATAGAAGCACCAAATGGACAATGGCCATGGTTGGCTGCAATTTTTTTACATGGTCCGAAACGAACAGAATTTTGGTGTGGCGGTTCTTTGGTTGGTACGAAATACGTTTTAACAGCAGCGCATTGTACAAGAGATTCAAGACAGAAACCGTTTGTTCTTTTTTGTCTTAGCTTGCAAGTCCACTTAACCAATATTTTATTTTATTTTCAGATTTGCAGCACGTCAGTTTACTGTTCGACTTGGTGATATTGATTTATCAATTGATGGTGAACCATCTGCTCCAGTAACATTTACTGTAAAAGAAGTACGAGCTCATGAAAAATTTTCAAGAGTTGGTTTCTATAATGATATTGCTATTTTGGTCCTAGATCGACCAGTAAGAAAATCAAAATATGTGATACCAGTTTGTTTACCAAAATCTAGTTTTATTCAACATCGTGAACGATTACCTGGAAGAAGAGCTACAGTTGTTGGTTGGGGTACCACTTATTATGGTGGTAAAGAATCTACAGTCCAAAGACAAGCAGATTTACCAATTTGGAAAAATGAAGATTGTGATAGAGCATATTTTCAACCAATAAACGAAAATTTTTTGTGCGCTGGTTACAGTGAGGGCGGTGTTGATGCTTGTCAAGGAGATTCTGGTAAACACAATAATCTATTAATTTCAAGGACAACATAATTAAAACTAATGATTTTTAGGAGGACCTCTAATGATGAGAGTCGATTCTAAATGGACTCAATTGGGTATTGTTTCTTTTGGAAATAAGTGCGGTGAACCTGGCTATCCTGGAGTTTACACGCGAGTATCACAATATTTAGATTGGATAAGAGATCATACTAGAGATTAGATGTAGTTAATATTTCTATAGTCAATAAGTTTATTTAATACAAAAACCAAAAAAAAAGGAAAAAATTGTGCACACTATTTATTTCTATAGTTAAATAAAATATCAAAGGATGTATTTTTTTTTTTGCTATTTGTTAAATACAAATTTATATAATCTAATCGAACAAACATTTTCGAATATTACAAATATTAGGTAGCTATTAGAAAACTAGTCTTTCATGGTTCTTATATAAGCGTTTTCACCTTTCATACGAACAAAAATATTGGTTTTGTACATAGAAACTCTATGAGTAAAGCATAGTGTGTGTAGGTAGTAACAGGACAAATATCACCAAGATGAAATTTGAAATGTTATACAACTGCAATATTAATTTTCAGGACTAACGCTCATCAACAAGCGGAGTGGAGGAATATGCAAATAAATAATGGTAAAATATACGCTTTAAGTGTATTGGTCGAACTTAATAATTCAGTCTCTTATTATAAAATAAAACAATTAAAAAAAAATTTCATAAAATCATTTTCATATTTATTTTCACAAGGTCTATTTTTCATAATTTATTTGATGATTTGCTTTTGTTTTTTATTTTTCATTTTGTATTAAAAATTCCTAAGAAAATAACTTAAAAAATAATAAATTAATAAATTAATTTTTTTTCATATCATTTCATTCCTTCACTACTAACTAATCATTGAAATTAATTTCTGCTTTTAAAGTTAAATATATTATTTATATAATATGTTAATAGAGACACGACACTCATTCATATCTTACATGATAATATTTGAAAATATAAAATAAATTATAAAAAAAAAATTGGTTATTAAAAAAAGAATACTAAAAAAAATAAAGAAATAAAATTTAAAATATATTATTTTATGTTAAAATTAATAATAAATCGAGAAAAGAAATCTAAATATATTTTTATGTTTTGGATTGCAACTCGTTTTGACTACAAAATTGGTTTTATATAATTTGATGAAATCTTGTTTCTAAATACAATTTTATTTTTACAAGAATTTTTGTAAATTTTTTTTATAATTCTCTATTAAAGTTTTTAGCTAAAATTAAAAATTTTTATTCAATATTAAATTATTTATTTTAATTAAATTTATGTTTCGATTTTTAAAATTGATAAAAAAAAAATTAATTTCAGCCAAAAGAGAGAAAAAATTTTGTTAGTTACATTATTTTAGTTGGTTTTTGTTTTTTTACTTTTCTTTTACTAAATTTTAATTATTTTAAATTTAATTATGATGTAAATTGTATATTTTAATATAATTAAAAAATTTATTTTTTTATTTATTTATTTTACGTCGATCACAATACTTTGCTTTTGTTTTTAATTATTTTCCATAAATTATTTTTCATAAATTATTTATTTATAATTATTATTAATTAATAAGATGTTTTAAGATTTCAGTTAATTAATAAATTTATGCTCTTAATTTTGTTTCTTTCTTTTCTAATTATTGAGAAGAAAAAAAATTATTTAGGGGGGAAGAATCACAATCGTTTTTTATTATTATTATTTGTTTTTTTTTATACAATATTTTTTTTTTAATTATTTTTTATGCTTTTCCCATAGCATATAAATTAAGACTTAAGTAAGTTTTTTTTTTTATGTAAATATAAGAAATATTCTTGTTTACAGCATTTGTTTTGATATTTTCTTTGACAATGTTTGTTTTTCGAATTAAAACGAGTATTTTTTTTGTTGATTGTATAGGAAAATTGGAAAATATAGAGGGCACAATTCTATAAGTTTTTAAATATTATTAAAAATACGTTTTCAATTTCACAGTCTCATTAAATTTTGTATTCATTGATGAAAAATATGCCCAAAAAAAATTTCTTTTCTATAATTATTTATTTTTGGCGAAAGAAAAAACCGATTTCGGAAATTACAAATATAATTAAAACTGTGGATATTGGTGAAAATCTGGTAATTATATTTTAATATGGTTAGATACAATTCTTCACAACACGATACTTGGTGTAGTATAAATTTGTTATGCTTTGTAAAATTTGAAGATTAGATGTTTAGAAATCGAAATCAGAACTTATCTAAAAAAAATATCAGACTTTAGAAAATTACAATTTTAAATTATTACAGAATAATATTTTTAAATTATTTTTGTTAAAATTGTTATCAAAAGATTTATTAAAACACTAAGTGTTTCAAAAAGTTTTGAATAAAAAAAAATGTTTCAGGTTCTTCTAGTAATTTTACTCACCTAAAACATGATTTTCCATACATAATCAGGATAAAGAGAAACTATTAATTGAAAAATTTATAATTTGACATCGGTTAATTATCGTCTTCTCTTGCCACAAAAATCCTTGTTTTCTTTTTTTTTTTTTTTCATCTGATACTAAAAATTTTATTTTATAAATTTATATTTTTTATATTTTTATTATTTATTTAAGAAAAAAAGATAAGTTTTTGTTTTTGTACGATATTAAGAATTTTGATATCTTTATTCGTTTTACAAAAAAAAATCTTATTTTAAAAATAAAGTAAATATTTCTCTTCTGATGTTTTTTTTTTAAGAAAAATAATGTAATAATTCTTTCGATGTTATAACATATTTTATTTTAAACCAGATTTAATTTTAATATTTTATGTTTCTTTTATCAGTTATTTTCATAGTAAATACCCACAAAGTTAATTAAAGAGAATTTTTTAAAATTTACAAAACAAAAATTTTTATTATTACTATTAACATGAATTCGATACTGGCAATCAAAGATAATATACACCCAACTCTTTATTTACACGGTCTTTTTTTACACGATTTTGAAATAACACGATCCACAAAAAAAGAACACGATTTAACACGATTTTCAAAAAAAAAAATTCTTATTAAGTTTTTTTATGTACTACACGGGGAATACCCAAATTTTATTACATGATGTATAATCAAGAAACTGAAGTCGCATTTTCTATTTTTCTATTTAAATTTTATTGTTGTGTTCAGTTCGTGGAAAAATTATGTTTGAAATATTTATTGTTTTTTTGCACGGTTTTTTAGAACAACTTATGGTTAATTTTTCTATTTTACACTGTATTTTACAATTGTTGAACACATCCTCAATTTTAGTATGGTTAGCATGTCTTTTTTACACGATTTTAGTTCGAACGTATCTACCGTGTAAAAAAAGAGTTGGGTGTATATATTTTTACTTATTTTCATTTTTCCAACAAACGGAAAACAATCAATACAAAATTATATTAGAAATTTACTCTTATACTCGTGTGTATTTTTTTTGTTGTTGTTTTTTTTAAACTTATATCTATTTTATTTTATTTTTTTAATCAATTTTAATTTTTACTTAAATTTTGAATTGCTAAAATATTTTGTTTTTTAATTTTATTGAGATTATTTATTTTTAAATTGTGTAATGTTTAATAATAAAGAACTATTTTTCATCATAAAAAAAAACCAAATCCGACGAAACTTAATTTAAAATTAAGTTGATGTTTTTTACCCTATGGTTTTTGTAATTAAAAAAAAATTTTTTTTGGCTTAATTTTTTTTTTAAAAAGAATTTTGTACTTTTTTTTTATAAGATTTTCAATTTTTTATATTTTTTTGAGTCTTTTTATAGCTTTTTTAAATTTTTTTTTATGCTTTAAATATTTTTTTTTTTTTTTTTGACTGGACAAAATTAAATAATAAGAAAACATATACGCATTTTATATAGACACAACGAAAATATTAATAATTTTTAACGTAGTACACACACACACTGAATCTTCTATGTCACAGTAGACGACAGCTTTCAGTTCCTTTCTTTTGTTTTGTGTTTGTTAATTAATTTCCCAGATTTTTTTTCATTTGAAGAATCATCAAATGATAAAATACATTTTTTTTTTTTGATAAATTTTCTTAACACTGTTCAAATATTGGAATAATTGGCGATGTGGGCCAATCTTCTTCTTCTTCCGAGCTTAAACTTTCGGTTCTAAAATATAGGAAAAGAATAAAAAAATGATTTTTATTTTGTAATGAACAAAAAAAAAACATACAAATTTCAAATTATTATTTTAAGATTAAATCAGTAAATTTTTACTAGGGCATACGCGCAATGTACTAATAAATATATCGGTAAACCAAAAAATGGTTACACAACTTATTCTTTATTTAGTTAAGAAGAAACAAGAATTCAGCATATTCAGTTATAAAAATTTTAAAAAGTAACCGGTACATAGTACATACCTGTTTACAAAATACAACTTTACTAGAAAAGGAAATATCAATTATTAGAGCTTTCTATTATTAGTGCTATGGAAGATCAATTAGTAGTGCAAAGACAACAACACATGTAAAGACAACAATAATTTCTTTGGATTTTTTTACAACAAATGTGCAAAGTTACCCAATATCTGCATACTACTACATTTGTCTGCATACTACGACATTTAAATTCCTTAAATTGCAGTTATGAATTGCTAAGAATTATTGCCATTAGGGTTAAATAATTTTAATTTTTTTAACAATACTATTTCTAAATCAATTTTTTAATCAAATAATGTACTACATTGTGTGGTACAGTACCACATTGTCAACTGTACCACATTTTGTACTACATTTCAATCATTGTTTTCTTTACGATGTGTTTTAAAAACTCTATTTTTATAAAATTTTCAAGCATACTGGGCTGTTTTAGGAAATCGATATTTTAATATATATATATAGCCAGAAGATGTTTACAACTGTGTAGGAAGAGCTAATGAAGCATTTCTTCTACTAGCAGTCAAATTTCGTTTAAGAAAAGTATTTGAAAACGAGGATATTACTGAAACTTGGTTTCTGTCGCGTGTTAAAAAATTTTGATCACAACTGTTTTGATTATAGAAGTGGTCGTGTCTGTTTTCCGAGATTAAAATTTTTAAATAGATTTTTCTTAAAACTAGGGTAGACATTTTCCAGATTTTCAAAGTAGTGAAACGTATTACAATTAGTGATGAAATCTGTTATATTAAAAATATGTAACTGAAATGTAAATAAATTACTGGAAAGAAAATAATATTGCAATGCAACCGAAAAAAGACGGCTAGAAATGTTTTGGCATTCTACAAACCTTGATCTGCATCCATCCATTTCATCAATTGTTTGTTGATGATTTCCGATACCTTCATCAATAGTATATAAATCAGATGAAAATCGATTTGTTGGACGTAACACACGTAATGTTCGGCTGGATAGTTTCCAAACTAAACGTTGTTTATATGGTTGTTTATTTTGTCCATTATAATGTGATAATATACCGGAAACAATACTGAAACCACATGTGAATGCACGATCTGAAATCTATAATCAATAAATGTAATAAACATATTTTTATGAAGAACAGTCAAAATAAACTTACTCTTAAAAATTTTTGCAAGAACAGTATATATTCAAAAAGAGCTTTTAATTCAGGACTACCCTTTATATAGGATTCCTTAATATGCAGATCAAGATGTAAACACATTAAAACTAATGCCATTGTAGATGGTGTCATTACAGTTGTTTTGACATCACACAATAAAACTTCTAAACGCATTTCTAATTCTTCCAATTTAATGAATTGTTTATAAAATTCGAAAAATTGTCCACCAATCTCTTCGGCCATATTACGGCAAAGATAATAATAGATACGTAAGAAGGATAATGACGTAATTGGTGGATGTCCCATTTGTACACCAAGTTTATTAGCAATCACACCAGCCATTCGTTCTAAATCACCAGCTGTGCAACCGCACTTTAAAAAATAGAAATATATATTAGTAAATTATTTTTAAATTTTTGATTATTGATGAGACTAGATTTACTTGAGATATGGTAACAAGATCATCGGCTGGAATTTGATTTAGTCCAAGCTGTTTAATCGCCAAATGAAATGATGCAACACTCATGCATGCCATATGTTTGGGTTTAACCGTCATTCTATCCAGAAAACGATCAACCAAACTTATTGCAGAAAATAAAACATCCGATGGTAATTCATACCACATTTTTAGGCATCGTAAAACATATGCAGATCCATCACGTGCTCCAGAAGTTACCTCGCGCTAAAAAAAACCATGAAATATTATACATACTATAAATTTCACACTCTTGATTTGAAAAGAAAACTAAGTAAAACAAAGCAGAACGTATTGTTCATAATTAGAGACATAAAAAGACCTAATCAAAATTTACCTTTGATTCTTTCGGCATTAATAGAACAGTATGATATTTATCCTCTAATGCATCATATTCTTTTAATTTATTAATGAGATCTTCAGATGATACGAAATTTTGTCCCCCATTATCTAAAGTATTTGTTAATAATGATGATGAGTTTGGTTGTTGTTGCTGATGATGATGATGATTTTGTTGTGATTGATTGTTTCCATTGTCAAGTAATTGAGTTTGCGTAACCTGCATCATTATCGGTTCTTTTTCCAATATGTGGTGCTGCTGTTGTTGTTTTTCAAATTGTATTCCGCTACATCCAGCAGCAGCATCCGGTGTCCCAAGCCGACCCCCGTCAGGCATCATCATCCACTGATCTCGCATCTCTGCTTCATAACTATTGTTATTATTAACACCACCATTGCTGTTAATATTATTGTGTTCATTATGTGTCGTCACTATCATCATCTCTTCTTGCTGTTGTGGTGTAGAAAATATCGACGACGATGCCGATATCATTTTACCAGATTGGGGTGATGATGATGTTGATGACATCTGATGGTGGTGTATCATCAAATCTTCGTTCATTTGCATGTCACTGTCAATGACGAGATTGGCAGCAGAGTAGCGTACAGGGACAGGGACAGACATAGTGAGGGCTGGCCTAGTACCTAATATATATTTTTTATATTTATTTTAAAAATATATACAAATTTTCTCGTGTTTGTCTTGTTTTTTTTTTTGCAAAACTAATATCACTGAAAATTTCACTAGTATATCTTTTGAATGTGATATATCTTTTGAATGTGATATATCTTTTGAATGTGATATATCTTTTGAATACTTTATAAATGTGAATTTTCTTCAATCAAATTTTGCAAAAAAATTAATTATTTAAAATATATATTATTTCTGTTTTGTGCTTAATTATAATAAAATAGAAAATTATGCCAAATGGCTAAATAATTGCTTTTATTTTAAAATTGGACAAGTCGATAAAATATCTAGAAACGTGATTTGGTTTAAATTTTCACTTAATTTTTTGAAATACTGGCACATGTGTCAAATTTTTAGTCTTTCAACAATATTCCTTCTCTAATATTAAATATGAAATAAAATTTCTTTTGATAGGTTTAATAAAAACTTATGTTTTACTATCCAACCTGTACGCCCCCCTATTTTAGGTTCGTAGCAATATTTAAAACAAAATAAAACTAGTACAAATTGGTTAATTATGTTTTCTCTTTAAAATGTAGTATATTTTAGAAGAGAATTCAATTAAAAAAAAAAATTCTTTTAATTTTTAACATAAAACCTTAGTACAACACTTCTAATTTAGTTGAAATCTTTTATGATTAACTAAATTTAATTTGTTTTATTAATTTTTAGATATTTTTAAAAATTAAATCACAGTTTGTCTGTTATTTTAACAAATTCTCAGACTTATTATTAACTGCGCTTAACTATTTTTGGTTTTTTTAAAAATCTTTTTAACTTACTATTCTGTAAAATTATTCATAAAAAAAAAAACATTAATTAGAAATTTATATAAATGAAATATTATTATATAAAATATTAATTATTATTCCACAATAATTGAGAACTTTCTGAAAAAAAATTAAAATTATTTTAATGGTAAAAAGCTGTAAAGTTCCAAAATACTGATTTCATTATTTATTTATTTTTATTGAATAATATTAAATATTTAATAATTTTTAATAAAGTTTTGTAAACATAAAAATATGTAAATTTAAAAATCAAAATGGCAATTTGTTTGCAAAACAATTTTTTAGCACACGACAGCACAGCTGACAAAATGTACCCAATAAAAATAAATCAGCAAAGGTTGAAGACCTTTTCTTGTTTTCTGATTATGTTAATGGTGGTGGAAGACTAAAAATGTCAAGAAAAGTTCAAATATAATAAAAATTAATAAATAAACAATAAAATAAATAACAATATTCAAAAAAATATATATATGCTGTCAAAAAATTTCAGAATTTTTAAATAATCATGATAATTTTCAGAAAATCTTTTTTTCAGGAAGAAATTAATCAAAACGCCAGTCAGTTTATACAAATAATTTAATCTAACATTGAGATTTTTTTACACAAAATAACAAAAAATGTCAATTAGTGAAGCATTATTAAAAAAAATTGGTTTTATGGTTTTGGAAAAGAAGAAATCTTAAAAAATCAATGATACTACGAGTTAATATACTTTAAAATTTAATTAATATTTTATTAAATCATGTTGGGAGACTTTATGGTACAAACATTAATAATTAAATTAATTTTATTAAAAAAATATTTTGGTAACAATTAATATTTAAAATAAACTTGGTTAAACAAAAATTTAAAATAAATGTTTTACCTAATGTGGAATACCCGGCTAGAGATACATACAATAATATTGATATGATTCAACACATTTATTGCGTGATTATATAAAATTTAATAGTCTCAGACTGAACTGTGACTTTATAAACGTAATGAACGTTTATAAACAAACAAATTTAATTACCATAAATTTTATTTAAAATTTAATTTGTTGATGATAAAAACTAAATTACAATACGCGGAAGATTGTTTTCAATCAATTTTTTTTTTAGTTTATAGCACTTAAAATAATTTATGTAATAATTAGATTTATTAGGAAAAAGAAATAATATTCAAAATCATACACACGCTCAGTAAATGATATACAAAAAGCCTATGGCAAGGTCTCGAATCAATACATCAATACAAAACTTTGAAATTTTTTAATTTAATTATCATTTTAGTTTTTACCATAAAAAAGTTTGAAAAATTTTAAATAATTAAACAAAACAAAATGTGCTTCAAAAATTAAATTTACATATGTAAACTTTTGTAATTTATTTTGAAATTTGTCCTATAAACGTGTTATATTATTATTTCAACATATGTAATTATTAAAATATAAATTCAGAGAAAAGTTGCCCTGACATTTTCGTTGCCCTGACATTTTTCGTTAATAGTTAATTTTTAATTCAGAAATTAGTATTAGTATTCAGAAAATATGATTTTACCATACATTTGTTAGAAAGAAAAAAATATAAGAAAATCTTGGTTTTTTATTATTACACGTAAATGAAATAACGCAACACTGACACGACTGACTATATTCAATTTGAGGACAGAACTAAGTAAATTATTATAATATAAATGATATAATTCCGTAACAGATCAAGTCAATAATTGGCACTCAATATGTTTTTACTATGTTCTGTTTGTATCAAGGAATTTATTTTAAAGATCTTAAATTTTTTATAATCTTAACCATTTTAGTTAAATAAATAACTTCGACTAAAAGTAACAAGAGAAATAATTGTACTGAAAACTAAATAAGTTAATCTGTCATAATTTACCTGACGCCATTCATATCTGTCATCATTTACCAGACGCCATTCATAATAATTAAAAAGAAAACGCTAGACTAAGATAAGCTTTAGGTAGTTTTCCAATATAGTATGAAATGAGAACCAAATCTTTATTTTTCCATTATCTAACATTAGTCATACATAACTGATAACTAACTTTGAAAACACAATTTTTTTTCAATACTGTAAAGAGTATTGAAATTATTTTCTTCTAGTTACGACAAAAAATTTATTTCGTGACAATTAATTAATCATTAATATTAAAAATTTGGAAAAACTTGATTCGAAAATATATACCAAAAAATTCTTGACAATGGAATATTGAAATAAAGAATATTTTAAGTCAAAATTTTGAAATTACGTATCCTTGTATCATACCTGAAAAGACCAGTTTCATAAATTAAATAAGGTTTATTTTAATGATTCCTTAACCCTTAGAAAAGCAGGTATAAGAATTTGAATGATTCATTATTATATGAACGAGAATACGATAGAACGGATAATAAAATTGAACCCTTATTGATTACGGGACAATATAACGTGTCTGCCACAAAAAACATTCTTTGTTTAGCATATTTTCTTATAATCTAAGGATTCAATAAATTTAATATTCATTAATTTAATTTTTTGTACAAATCAAAATATTTTACAGTGTTACCTTTATTTAAGCAACGTCAAATCAAAGGTTATTTGCTTATTGTAATAATAAAATAATATGCATTAAACAATACTGAGTTCACCCCTGTTATAATTTTTTAATTTAAATATAATTTTAATGAACAAATGATTTTTTGTAAATGAAAACGTCTCAAAGTAATATTTTTAAATGGAACGTAAATTGTAATATATTTATCAAACGTTTGTACAAATTATTTCATTTGATATTGTACTAAATTTAAATAATTTGTATATTTTTGGAAAATTATTCGGCAAAAATTATTAACTTTTAAAATGAATAATGAAGTTTTTAATAATCAATTTTTTTATAAAAAATTGAACTTCAATTTTACCTCTTACATAATTAATATTTACAATAAAGTTCACTTGGAAATAAACAATTTCTAATTTCACGATTTTTAGCGGTCAATGACCGTCATTATATATACAATAAATTTTATTTATATTCCATTGAAAAAAAAAATATTCAGCAAAAGTTGAACTAAAATTTGAAGTATTAAATTAAGTGTTTTTTAAATAACATAAAATAATTGATAAAATTTGACCCATTTGATATAAATTATCATACATTTTTAGAGTGAGAAGATTATAAAAAACAAAAGAAAAACTTTTATAAACATTGATGTTGAAAAAAATTACGATATTTATTTCAATATGAAATCAAAGTCATAATAATCAAAATAGTTGTAGTAGAAAAATGAATTAAACCTTAAACCATAATATTTGCGAGTATAAACCCATAAAGTAAATTAATTATACAGGGTCTGTTGGAAAAAACTGTTTTACTGTACATATTTATTTCTTCAACGTATTTTCTTATAATCTAAGCTTTTTTTTTAAGGATTGAATGTATTTAATAAATTAACTTTTTGTACTAATCATATAATATGTAGCCATGAATTCACCCTACATATTTTTTGTACACAAATTCAATAAACAAAATATCCAATCAAAACCTGAAGTTCTCTTTCTATTATTCCTCGAAATGTGAATGACAGTTTATGAAAATTAATTTAAAAAATTACATGACAGAGCAAGGTGTTTTTAAAAAATTTAGAATTAATATTTTAGAATTTCAACTTTCATTTCTGTATTTTGATATACAATGTTAATGTTGACAATTCCGGCAGTACATGAAAGAGACAAATATAGAAGAATTTGTTTACAACACTGTAGATTTTTGTTTGGTAAAGTAAAGTCATAGGTAAATTATTTATTGTAAACGGTAAACAGCACTGAGTTCACCCCTGTTTTAATTCAGTAATTTAAAAATACATTCAATGAACAATTGATTTATACAAATTGAAAACTTCTCAAAGAAAAAAAGTTTTTTGTGACAGTATTTAAAAAAAATCATCTTCTAAATAATAAATCCGTCCCTATTTTTTAAAAATTAAACTAATCAGCACAAATTTTACTAGTACTCTTAATAGATTTATGACATTTTCTTCAAAATTATACATTATTTTACGGTATGTGCGACGATATCTCGTGCGTGATAATAACGAAAATTATTATAATTTTTAATTGTATAAAAAAGTAGACTATAAGTGAAATTTATTTAACAGAGTATTTTTCATAAAAACTATTTACTTTTCCATTTAAAAATTGCATAAAATTAAATTATAAGATAACGCAAGTAAAAAAAACAAAAAAAAAAAGGTTTATTTAAAAACATTTCGTTAAGATTTTTTTTTATGTGACAACCAATTATGAGAAACTTAATATACAGTCAATGTACGCTAAATATAACTTAATGAAGTAGGTAGTGTTCCCAAGGGCCATGTTTGTTTGAACATGTTTCAATGACATTAATAATAAAAATTTTATATCCGTAATTAATTTGATAATTGTTTCATGGTTTTGTGTATAGATAAATATATTTAAATGAGAAATTTAAAATTATTATCCGTACAATCTTCGCATAAATTGTGTTCATTTAAAGGCCCAAAAATGTTGTACTCAAAGAATTTGAGAAAATAAAAACAATACTTTTTTTAATTATTTATTTTGTTTTACTGAATTATTTTAGAGAAAACCAGTGAATACAAGAGTTAACTAAATTTCAATTTATTTGACCATTTCGTTTTGACAATTTGAATTGCTAAGAAATAGAATCCAAAAATTTGGCTTAAACTCTTTACGTATATATCGAATTTTTAATAAGTTAGAAAGAAATACACAACTTATGACGTTTCCATTCTATTTCCTCTTTGTTGACTTGACCAAATTCTTTTCTTTATATTCTTTTGACCGATTATAACTGCCAAATCTCTCAATACACTTATTCACTATGAATTCGACGTTTGATAACTTTAAACTAAATTATTCTTATAAATATTTCAAATTTTAAACTAGTTTATTATATTTTCAACCAGAATTACAAATTAAACACACCTATATTAATTATTAACATATTCAGGACGGCGTGACTAACCGGTGGGTCTCACTATGATAGTACCATGAGATGTGAGATATAGACAGCTTTTTGTGATGGTTTTCTAAATGTAGGGTTTTATTGCGTTTTACGCGTGCTAAATAAAGTATATATACAAAAACATGTATTTATACGTTTTTCTATGTATAATACACCTAATTCTGTTTTTACGCGAATTTGATTTAACGCGATTTAACAAAAAAATATTACGGTCCTTTTTTACCCGATTTGATTTGATTTAACGCGAATCAAAAAATTCTTCTGAATAACTTTCACCATATTTAAAGTAAGTTTTAATAATGAAAACCCGTTTTTTACTCGTGTAGCGATCCATTTTAACCAACCGGAATGTTTTACTACATACATGAAAAAACATCCGTGTAATCTAGTACCTGTCAAAAAAATGACGGCAAATTTAAAAAGATAGCTTAAATTTAACACCCTTTATAAGGGAATTTATAAATATTGTGAAGAGAAGCAAATCCAGTTTTTAATATAATTAAAAGATTTTCTATTGAAAATCAGATCGAAAGCAAAAGGAGAAGTGAGCGATCAAAACTTTTGAACGATCGTGAGAAGAGTTATATTAAGGCAAATTAAACAAATCTCTAAAATTAGTGTCCCAAATCTCTAAAATTAGTATTAGATTGAAAGAAGACATTGAGAAAAATTGAATACAGAAACTGTAAGGGCAATCGAACTAATTAACATGGCAGAATGGCGAGAAGAAAGTTTTATATAAACAAAATAAATCGTATAAAACGGTTCTAGTTTCTGGAAGAATGTCATATTTGTGGATTAGAGTAAATTCAACATTTTTTCCAGTGGCGGGCGCATTACTGTATGTCGGAAGCTCAATGAAGACTTGAAATAAAGAAACTTGGTTCCATCTGTAAAGGACGGTAGTGGTGGCGTTATGGTTTAGGGATGTATGTCAGCAGCTGGAGTTGGTGATTTTCATAAAAAATACAATGGATCAGTATCAATATTTACTCATTTTAAAGGAAAATTTAAAACAAAGTGCAGAGCAAATGGGACTACATGACAGTGTCCAATTTTACTAGGATAACGATCCTAAACATAAAGCTTATAATGTTCGGCTCTGGTTATTAAACAACTATCCCAAAATGATCAAGACTCCTCCTAAATCCGCCAACCTAAACCCCGTTTCACCTAAGAATTTACAATGTTGAGGTTTCACTGTTCATATTTGAAATTGTATTGCAATATATGAAAACCTTGATTGTTGTATAGACTAATTGTCAGCACACATCATTAAATTTTTTTTAATGCGTAAAATAATATCAAAAAATTAATTTTTTTCTAGATAAGCAAAAATATTTGCTTTTAATTTTTGTTAAAATATTTTCTACAAATACTAACCAAACTTATCAATATTTTTTTTCGAAATAAACAATATTTGAAAGCATCATTCGCGCAATACAGAAATTAGTGATGACCTAAAAAGACAAATTTTTTTTAAATACAAACACATTTATAGAAATAATTCATATAAATGTATTTAAGAATAACCTTGTATCTTTGTTTATTTGTTAAAACTAGAATTACTTTAAAAATGGTAGTCGATTTAGACATTTAGAGTTTTATCAAACTCCACTCCATTTATGTAAATATATTAAATCGGAAATTAAAAAATCAAATAAAAACAATTAACTAGACTAGAGGATAAAAAAAATTATAAATTATTAAATTTTCATATTTTGATAAAATTTCAATTTCAAACAAAATAAGAAACTATATTTTCTTTGTTCAAAAATTTTGTCTGACGCAATACCAAACAAACACAATTAATTGGGTAGGGAGGTGGAACCATATAACAAAATATTAAAAAAAAAAAAAAAAAAACTGTAAACATAAAACGAATACATTTACGATTAAATCACACATAAGCACAAAATTAAGAATACAACTAACTAATACATATTTTGTAATCAAAATTCAGCATTTCAATTCCAATTTCATAGCAAAAATTTATGGTGTTTTTTTCTAACTTTGTTTATAAAGTCAAAGAAACTAACAAAAAATAAATAAATGTTCCGTTCCTTTTTTATATGTTTGTGTGTATACTAAAAAAAATAACGAAATCGAATCTTTGGATGAAACAATAATAAATGAAATTATTGCGCGTACTGTATCTGTACTTCTACCTCCAATGTACGATTATTTTGCCTTAGTAATTGTATTTTTCTCTATATATATACACACTTTTATACACTTTCTCTATATATATATATACCAAAAAAATTTCATCACTTTTTCCCAATTAGAAATAATCCTATATTTTTGCACAATTTTATAATAGCACAAAACAGATTTTTTTTACAAACAATTCTTCAAATTTTATTTTATAAAAACTTACATTTTTATATACATTTTCTGTAGTACAATTCGAATAGAAAAATAAGGAATGTAGTAAAATTTTCACAGAAAATATTGCACACTAATTTTAAATTATATAAAAATAATTATTAAAAAGGCTTTTAATAATGCTACGATAACTTTAAATTTTCCATAAAGCGGGCTGGTATTTTGGCTACTTTTATAAAAACTTTAATATATAAAAACAAGAACAGTTTTACACAAAAAATAAAAATATATTAAATACAGAAATTTTAAATATTCTTATACGATAAAAAAAATTTTGCAATTAATTTATTTTTCTTTATTACTTGTTACGATAAATATCAAATATAAACTGGGAGAAAGAAATTTGAATTAAAATTTGCTCCCAACAAAAAAAAAATTATAATATTTACTAAATAAAGCGCTGAATTAAGCTGAATAAAAAATTAACAAACAAACGAGAAATGTATATTCCAATCCAATCCCAATAGGAAAGCTGAATTTGTGCAGTTGTGTGTGTTTTTATGTAGAAATATAGAAGCGTCACTCGGAGTAATGAAAATTTGTTATTTTATAATTATATGAATTTTTAAACAAAGTAATATAGCAACATAACTAAATTTCCTGATGTTATTAAAATAATTCCTATTAGAATAATTTTCCTTTAAAAGATTTTAGTTAGACATTCATTGGAAAATTGCAATACAATAATTGCAATACAATAATTGCAATACAACTAATTTATACAAGGAATTTGTTGTGCTTATTAATATATATTGAAAATTCAGAATTCTATTTGTCCTGTTCGATTTTTCAATCTTATATTATATAATAGAAAATAACAGAAGGGTATAAGTTAGAAGCCCGAAATACAAAATCCCGAACGACTTCTTTATCCGTGCTATTTGCTCAAATATCCTTATTTTTGTAACCGATTTTATGTTAACCTTTTGCACTATTTTTGTTTTTGTCATTAAAGCCAGCTGCCATTTTTTTGTTTTTGTCATTAAAGGTAGCTCTGCTTTGGCTACTGTGCAATTTTTGGTGTTAAAATTTGTCGAGATTTTAAAATTTTCGTATTAAAAATATCGGGATTTTAGTACTATCCCTAAGCGAACATTGAACTAACATAAAATTAACAAACAAAACAATATTTCAAAACTTTGTTGTTATACAGCGCCCACCAAAAATTTAAATATTAGAAAGATTATTTAAAAAAAAACATGATATATTATAATTTTCAATAAACAATAAGAAAAATAAGCAAAATATTTATTATACGTGTATATTAATATTATCTATGCTTTTGGGCTATTTGCCAGGAATTATGTTGAATGTCAGAGAAATATTTAGATACAGTTCGAATTATCGTTCAAATAACCTTTTTATTTAAAGTATGAAAATTACTATTTGAGAAAATTATTTAGATTAAATTTAATTTATAAATATATTTAATTTAAAAAAATTAGTTATTTAGAATTCTACAAAATTTTATTTACAAAAAAAAGGGGTGGAGAAAAATATTAACCACTCTAAACAGTATAGGAAGTGCCTAAAATTTTCAGTGGATGCAAAACAGAGCGATTTAATCGTTATTTTTTATTTTAAAAAATGAAGATTTAATTGTCTTGTAAAAGTTTGAAAATGTCGCTAAATACATTTGAAAAGGTATCAATATATACCACCTTATTACTTTCTAGAATATCAAATCAAATTGTAAATTGTTCAATCCAGATGTTGGATTATCTTTTATGCCGTTGTAATATACACTAAAACTCACAATTAATAAATTGATCATTCACATTTTAACAAGCAATTTAAAATGTGAATGATAAATTTATATCTGTTTTAGCAATATTCACCACACCTGTTTCACCATTTCTCTGAATATCATTTTTATGGTTGATTGTTATGACAGTTGTTAAATACTTATTACGTTGTTAGTCTCTGAATAGGTCTATAAATTTAATTAAAATTACTTTCAATTATGACTAAGATTTAATTTTTATCGCACGAAATGAGTTTTATTTAAACATTTAACTGTGATTAAATGTTTAAATAAAACTTAGGGATTGAGCTTAGGGATTTTTTTTACTACCTTCACGTAAAATGAACGTTGTGCGAATTGTTGTGGTGTTATATTTGGTTTTAAATTTCAGTTTCCTGCTAAGAATTTAAACAAAATTTGAATGGTATTGTGCACTGTACCTCAATTTTAATAAATTCTAGAAATACAATCAAAACTTATTGCATGTTAATTTCACTGTTGCTTAAATAAAGGGTTAGCATAATTTTAACCATTTATTTAATCAACCACTGCCAAGCAATGAGTATTTTTTTTATCAAATATTTATGAATATTTTAAGTAAACATCTGTTTTTTAACTACATACTTTATCGACTTAAATATTTGTATTTTTAGATAGTTTCTAAATTTGTTTATTATTAGAAATATTTTTTTTTATGTGCTTACTATTTTTATTTTAATAAATATTTTAAAAATTTTGATGAGCTAATTTTAAACCTAACATTTTATAATTTGTTTTTAAAAATCGACCTTATTATTACACATATATAAAAAAAAACTCGATTTCAAAAACATTAATATACAACAAACAATGTTATTTAATTTATGTTCAAAAAAATTAGAAAATAGTCGAAAATATATTTCTAGAAAAAAAAAATATTTTGATTTATCTTAAAAGCGAACACATACTTTGACAACAAACATGACCTTGGCAGTGGTTGATTTTTCTGCCTAATTTTTTAAATTTAATTTAAATGATTTTTTTAGCAGTAATGTAATCTGGAAATAAAACAGAACTTTTTTTGACTTATTTGACCTACTAGAACAATAAAATCAGTCATAATTATTTATTATTACCTAATAGTTATATGATGAGGCATTTTTGAGTTGACAACAATGTATACATGATATATTTTTATATTACATACTTAAAGAGATCGGATAATTGCAAAAATTATTCTGATAAAAAAATGTTCATATTTTATTAAACAAACAAAATAAATTAATAAAACATAAATTGCGCTTCATAAATATTTGATAATTCTAATCTAAATAGCAGAAAAAATTTAATATTTTTTAATAAAAAATAACTTCCTATGAGACAAATGTTTACATACAAGTCATAACCCATAACATAATGTGTGTAAAAAATACATCATATTTTAGGCTTAAATAAAAAGTGGTAATGGGCTAAATCTAGCTCTAGCTAGAATTTCCATTCGTGAAAGTAGCCGAAAAAACATTGAAATCTTAATTTGATATAATTTTTAAATCGCGATATAGCATTATGCCTGACATAATCTCGCCGTTCGCGCTCTTGCCGTTAATGGTTTCTTTAAAGGATCAATTGACGACTGTGCACGTGCAGACGACTTTGAGTAGATAAGCTCGCCGCATTGAAATGTCATAAATAATAACAAATATTATTAACGCAAATTGAAATCTCTTATAGTTTACTTAACCAGTTAAGCGTGTAATTTATTTTCAAAAATGTATTTCTGGGTGCGTAATTAAAATTGGCGATGACGTATATATATACTTTAAAACGTATTAAAACGTATTTTTTATCACTGCGGCTAAAATTAATTTTTGGTACGGTAAACTAAAGATTTACCCTATATTGTATCAAGTTATGACTGCAATGATATTGGAACGATTTTAAAATCTAGAAATGTCTAGAATTTTGCAATATTGACAGAATTTAGTATCTTTAGTGAATTTACACCTTGCATTCCACTTGAAACATCAGCACAACACTGATGTGATTGCAAATTTACATTAAAAAATAAATTACAATAATTTTTTCATTCGTCAACATCCACTGCCCAACACAATTCATCTTACTTTACTTGAGATCCTACATATTGCAATCTTCATACAAGTGTAAACTACACTTTTACACGATATTGCTTTAAGTTTTCATAGCAAATGGTAAGAAGCACTTCTACTTGACGTATATATACGTCAAACGCGCTTAACTATTTAATAAAGTCAATTGTTTAATAATTTTATTAAGTTTTAAAATAAAAGTGATATATAAAAATTTAAATAAAATGCCCGCAGATACTGATTTCATTTTTATATCTTTAATAACATGCCATTTACGTCTACAGTCTGGAACTAAATTTTTAAAAGTTTCAATCCAAACTAAATTTATTAGCTTGTTTTTGAAATATTCTCCAACAATTCTGTTAAAATTAGTATTAAAGCCTTTTTATAATCTTGGCATAAAACTCAACTATTTTATAGTTATAGTTATACACCAGCTAAAAAAAAACCAACCAATGGCAGCGTTGGTTGGAAGTTAAAAAACGCAAACTAGTATTGCTAACAATATACAATAACCTCAATGAGCATGTGCAGCTGGAAAATTATGACAGCATTTTACTAAGAAAATCTCTTCTATAAAATAAAATTTAATATAATTTATAATTAATAGTAGTATGTACTATCAAAAAATCTCAAATAAATCTAAGAAAAAAATAATATCAAATTACTGAAAAAAGTCTCCACTCAACGCTAGCATTAGATTAGTATACTGTTTTCCATATGTTCAACTTTTTTTAGCCGAAGTTTTCAGTTCTAGCATTTAGATAGATATTTTGTTATAACAAATATTTGTATAAATTGCAACAAAGAATAAAGTAAGTTTTATAAATGGCAACAAAGACTGTGTGCATGTCAAAATGCAGTTTATTCGTTAAAGAATCTTTATTTTACTACGTAGAGATTATGGAATTTATTGCCGTCGAAATTCTTTCCACATGAATACAATTTACACGATTTAAAAAAAAATTACCTACTTAGTTTATACTCTCAAAAAAGAATAACTATGATCAATGTCATAAGAGATTGACTACTCTGTTACTTATTCCCCGATATTAAATAAATAAAATTGATAGTTTTCTGATATTGGAGCTATGATCAAAATATGGAATTTATTTAATCGAATATGTTAGCGATAAGAAAATGATGATATTAATATAAATTAAGCTATTATCATTTGATTGAATAAGTCTACAATTAAAGTTTTAGCTATAGAAAAATTATGTGCGAAATTTATGCGATAAAAGGTTGTTGACTTATACTTAGATCTTCTTAACTTTAAATATGTATACTTGAATTTAATTTTATTTGTTTTTTTTTTGTATTTTTTAAAACTTAATTTCTATTACGAATTTATATAAAAAATTTCAAGATAAATAATGAAATCTGAAAATTTAAGTACATTCAACCAATACTATATGAAAATTGTTCTAGATAATTCGAAATATTGGAATTGCAGCTGGCCTTCAGCAATATATATAATTATCCAAAAGATGAAAAAACCAATAACTTGATTAACCAGTTTTGAATTTTAAGATTATTGTAAAATAAACAAAATATTGAAAATTAATATAATAATTTAATTAGTAAGTTGAAATTTAGATATCTAATATTAAATAATTTGTGATTGCTAATTACCAGCAGAAGTTTTTGTTAGCTGTCATAATGAATTGCTAATGAACAAAGGTTATTTTTTAATATTCAGATTAAATTTTTATAAAAAAAATAAGTTTATTTTCATATTTGTAAAAAAATTAAGATTCGTGACGTAAGAAAATATTTAATTTACGTCAAATTGGAAACATGAATGAACATGTTGAACGGAAATCAGCCATTTTGGAAAAGAAAAATTTTAAAAAGGAATATATTTCTTACATTTCCTAATTATAAGCAAAGATTGGTTAGTTTATTATATTATTTTTCTTACCCGGATGCTTCTGTAGAGCTTTTCTCTGTTTTTAGTAATTTAATCCAGCGATTGTACAGAAAATATATTCACTTGTCAGGAGAACGAAATTTACACAAGTTCCCTTCATGAAGACTTTAGTAGAACTTGATGCCGTGTTGCCGTTGCAGTTTAATTATAAATATTAGAGTGGCAGTCCCAGACATCCAATATTTATAATCAGAAGTTAAATGGTAAACACAACGTAAAGTTATCGCTATGATCATCTTTTTTTCTATAACTCGATGTTTAAAAATTTACTTCCTACTCTGAATTAATTGCCAATTTATAAACTTAACTTAATTCAGAATAAACTTAATTCGGTTAAGGATTTATAAATAAAACATATTTATTTTATTTGTGCAATCGAAATTTCATTTTGGTCTCTATATTTCTTTTATTATATTATTATTTTAAATCATTAAATATTTTAATTTTTGAACGAATTAATGTACATTTTTTTTTTTGCAAGGATTAATAAAATTTAAACACTTATATACGGATACAATTACTAATTTTTAGTACATTTACGATTTTCAAAAAGTTCATACAATTTTAATGATCTTATATTAACTATATTTTTAATATAAATTCTAAATTAATTATTTTACTCTATTTCAGTTTGTTTTTAGTTTTGTTTTTCTTATTTTACAAAAATAAAAAAACTTGTAATATTTTTATTTATGTTATTCTGTAGTGTGGATATAAAAGTGACTAGAATAATTCAAAGACTAGAATAATTTCAAATTGTGTTATATAATTATTATTTGAGAATACATAGATTAATAAAAGATTAATAATTATAAAGACTAAAATTAATTTTTCTGTTTTAAAAATATTTTCTTATATCTATGATTAAAAAAATTTTATATTTGGTTTTCTTCATTTTTTTTTTTTAACTTTACAGTGCGCCTGTTAAATATTTTTAAATAAAAATTCTCTTCTTCTACACATTAGTTAATTAAAAAAACTTTCTTCTAATAAAATATTTTTTTCATTCTAAAATATTTTTAACTACAAGGACGACCGATTTAAATTTTCTTCATTTTAAAATTGAATTCATTTGGCGGGTTTTATTAATTTTCAAAAACAGAAAACAATTCTTTAAAAAATTTTAATAATTTTTTTTTTTTTTTATTTATATAAATTTTAAATATAATTGAATATTTAGTTTTTTAAATTAATTTGTGGTTAATATAAGAGTTTGTAAGGCACTAATGCATTAAAGAATTTGAGAATATTGAATAAAACAAATATGTAAATTTAAAAAAATTTAAGGATTAATATTTTCTTCATCAATTTTTGAAGCAATTCTTGGAATATTACTGTTTATTTCTTTTATAGTACTTTTGGAATTGTTGTACTAAAAATGCATCATAAAAAAAACCAAAAATAGAAATTTATAAACAGAAATGAATAAAAATAAGTAGAAGCGCGATTACCGAATGAGTAATTTTACATTAATAAAATTATCCCATATTTTCTGTTTTCCCCGGATAGTATACATATATTAATTTTTTTTTTTTTTTTTTGTGGAATTAATATTCAAAGAAACAACATAATTACAATTATATATAATTCTACTACATAGGAAGTATTGCTGGCAATTGGCTGAACAAATAAATAACATATTTATACACAAAAAGTCTATTTGGTTTGTTTACGTTAAATTGTTTCCAATAGTTTGTTGATTAATTTGAGCCACTGCTAGGTATACGTTTCGGGACCACAAAGTGTGAAAATAAAAGCAATTGCCATCACCAGCTCTGTAACCTTAATAAATATATTAAAACGTTATAATAAATAAAAAATAATGAAAAAATAAAATATTACCTGTATAGCCAGCATTAAGGCACAAAGGATATATTCAAGTTTTAAAATGTACGTTTGAAAAAATAAAAAATATGCTACCCCACAAATACATGGCAATGTTAAAAATGCCGAGAAAATAACTTGAATTCCTACAAAATATTTTAATAATTTCTTAATAATAAAAAAAAATATAAATTATTACCTCTATCACTTAAGCTTCCCTTATTTCCGAGTGAAATACGTATTATCTCTAAAAGACACAATCCAACTAAAAGTAATGATTCTTTAGCCAACATTTGATTTTCGTATCTTAAATTGATTGCCTTTAAAACTCCCATACTAAATATAAACAATTTACTAAATTTCAATAAATTTTTCCAAAAATATTAAAATATATATACCTAATTTCACATGATGCAAACATTCCAAAATAAAATGAATTTAAATACATTAAAATTTCGTATGCTAAACTAGCGTTCATAACAAGCAATTAAAAAAATTCTTTATTTAAATTATATTTGTATTTTATTTAATTTATATTATTTTAATATTAAATTTCTTATTATTTAAAAACAATAAAATAAAACAACTTTCTCCTTATTTTGAAATGGAAAACATGGAAACCACCCAAAAAACAACACCAACAAAATTGGAAAATTTATGAAGTCATAGTGTCACTCAAATAGATTCTTATAAAAATAACCAACAACCATAGATATTAAAAATTGGCTAATTATTTATTTTAAAAAATTGTGGAAATACCAATAAATTAAATTAACAAAAAATGTAGTAATTATTTAGTTATATTTTTTAAATATAAAAACAATCATCGTAAAACAATTTCTTTTTTGAATTTTTAATCGGTAACTAAACTGACAATTCATTTGGAGAATATCGATTCTGCGCGCGTCTTTTAAATTCCACTTTGGAAAAAATTATTTCCTTTTGAAATAAATTGTGGGGTCACGTAAATTAATTGCAACTAAGGGTATATAATTGTTTTGTTCAGTTTACTTTTTTATTTTTTTGAAAAAAATTATTTATATTTGAAATAATCGCCCAGTTCACGTTAAAATTTCAGATATTTTATCTGATATTCTGTTAAAATAATGGCCCAGTTCACGTTAAAATTTCAGATATTTTATCTGATAGTCTGTAATTTTTGACGTGAGCATATATTCCCAAATTTTATTTTATTATTTTTGTTTAATATGATAACACTATTTGTTTTTCATTAATATAGAAATAAATAAATACGGGTTAAATTTATTTAAAGTTATTTTATTTGTAGATTTCTTATTTAAATATCATCTATTTTCTTTTAAATTATATTTAATATATGTAATTCTAAAACCGAAAACTAATCTAACATAAAAATTTTGGTGCTAAAATACAACTTCTTCCATCAATAAATACCGTGAAGCTGGTAGCACTGGAAAATAACACAAAAACTTTAGGATTTGTTTTTTTTTTTAAATTCTGTTATTATGCCAATCAAAACGCTCTAAAAATAACCGAATTTCAGAAATTTTAAAAGTTTCAGATATTTTATGTTGATGTGAACATAAATTCTTTTAAGTTTTTCAAAATGAAGGCTCTTAATTTCTAGAAAACAGTGTATGTGGACTTCAAAAATAGTAAAAGGCTTATAGCTGATTCACAATGCAAAGCATTTGAAAGTTACGCAACTGAACTGAAACTTCACGGTACGCAGTTGAAAGTTTCAATTCACAATGAATGTTACATTTCTGCGTTGAATGACATTGTTGGCAGTCAGCTGTTAAATTAAAATTATATATTATTTTTTACAATAAAATAAATACTTTTTGAATTAATTATTTTATAAAGTAAAATTAAAATATAGAAATGAATGAAATGGGCGATTTAGATGAAATGGTAACAATGCTAACTATTTTGTACATTCTGTACCAAACATATAAAATGTACAAAGTTTTTAAAAGAAAACACAACAGAAGATGGTGGGTTCGAGAAGTAAATATCACCAGAGACATTGATGGATATTTTACAGCCACATTAAAAAAAAATAAAAGAACGTGACCCCGAACATTTTTTTAAACAAACCAGGATGAATTTTCGATTATATAATGTTTTGCTTTCACTATTTAGTGATAAATTAACTAAAAACTCGATAACCACCACTTTTTTTGTTAAATAGTATTTCATATTTTTTAACCGCATCAATTAATTTTTCTTCATCCATTTCAAAAAATAAAAATAGTTAACTAGATTTGAAAACTAAATGTCATTTGACTGTTTCAAAACTAAAATGTCATTTGGCGGTATCAAAAACTTAAAAGTTGGGCAACTTCTGCGTTGCTTTTAAATGTTTTAGCGCGCACAATTTATATTGTGAATTGAAATATTGATTTCCTATAGTTTAACTTTTCTGCGTACCGTTCAGTTGCGTTGAAGTTGTATTATGAATCAGCTATTAGGTGTCTTGTTTGAAATGCAATTTTAGTATTACGCGACTTGTGTATTGGCGCCTGCAGTCATCTTCAGATAATATTGCTTTTTATTATTTTCTTTTTTTGACAGCTCCAGTTGCTATTTGGATGTAACTGAAAGATATGCAATTATTCAATTTGTTAAAATTGATATTGATTAATAAATAACAAAGTCAAACTATCCACTAACGAATAATAAAATGCTTGCTGATCAAATTCAATATTCTGAAAAATATTTTGATGCACTTTATGAATACAGGTAAAGTGTGTTCTGTTACTTTTTTTAAATATAAACAATATTTTATAAATTACCATGTCCATATGATAGACATGTTATCCTGCCAGCAGATCTTGCTAGACATGTCCCTAAATCACATTTAATGACTGAGACGGAATGGAGAAATCTCGGTGTTCAACAAAGTCCAGGCTGGGTTCATTATATGGTAAATATTATTTCCAATTCGGTTGTCCACAAATAAGACATTGTAATCTTTTAAGATGCATGCTCCGGAACCACATGTTTTATTATTCAGAAGGCCTAAAACAGAGGAATCAATTCCAAATATAATATTATCAGATACTAGTAAAGCAATTAAACAAGTTTAAAAAAACCATGAAAATCTTAGTTTTCAAAATAATACTTTTTTTATTTGATGTTTCCTTTTTGTTTTTATTTATAATAAACAAAATATAATTTTGTTATGACCGTGAATTAAAAATAAGATTTATTTTTACTAATGTTTTTTCTTTTCTAAGATAGTTAAAAAAATTATTTCTTAAGTTTATTTAATTGTGGTAAATAAAATGTGAGAATATTGTAAACAGCAAGTATTTATTATTTCTAATTCTAAGTTTTAAAGTAAATTAATGTTTAAATAATTCAATTTTTAATAAAATTTTACGAATATTTTCAATTTGTAATTTTGATTATTTTTTTTTTTGAAAATTATTTTTTAAATATAAACCAAAATTCCTCAATTGAAGCGTATTTTGCCTTAAACGTTTAAATTTTTATTTTATAAATTTTGTGTAAATTATTAACTTATTGCATAGTTTTATCTTAAATGAAAAAAGTGAACTCTAATAATAAAAAAAATTCAGAGCAAATGCAAAAAAGCAATAAATTTTTTTTATCTCTATTCAAACTCATCCTCTAACCCTGGAGGTGGCGGTTCAACATCCCAGCGTGCTCTTTTTGTTGGTGATGGAACTGATTGTGGTGTAAAAGGTTTTATAATTTCTGGATTTTTTTTATTTATTTCTATACCATCAGGAACCATACTAAGAAGCTCCGCTTCACTTAATTGAGCCAGTCGACTATTAGTGGATGGTACTATAAAAATTAAATTTTAATCAAAAATTAATATACCATACTAAAGGAAAAAATTGATTTATTACCATTTGATTTATAAGATTCCTCTTGATGACTGAAATCATCCAATCCTGTTAATGTAGATGCTAATTTTTTTGATTCTGTTTGTGGTTTTGACTGAATACTTGCTAAAATTTGTTGTAAATTTGATGGTATAGATATATTAGCTAAAGCTGGCGCTAAAGTTGGTGCAGTTAATGTGGTATCAGTTGGAGAGTAAGCATCCTGAAATGTTTTATATTCAATTTTTTAGAAGTAATTTTTTTAAAACTATTTTTCATACCGTTCCTAGCATTCCAGCAATTTCTTGTTGTTGTGCTTCAATTTGCCTATTTATTTCGTCCATTTTTCTCTTTAGTTCTTCCTGATCAACACTAGTTGATACTGCAGCAATATGTCTTGTTGTTTTATTGGTTGTTAGTCCAGCAAGTATATCATCGTCGCCACTACTACCCCCAGGAGAATATGGTTCATCTGCATCATCATCTTTCGCAAAAACTGTTTACAAAAAAGAATATATATATATATATATATGTACATTTAGTGATTGACTAATTAAATCTTTACATGTTGATTCACTGTGGTCCTTCGAGCTACCGCTTAAATTTGATGTAAATCTATTAGATAATTTTGATTTATTAATTCTTGCTGTTATTGGCGGAGGAGTTCCTGGTGGCGTATAATGTTCTTCATCATCTTCCAGTTTAATTGTTGGTATTGGTTTCTTTAATATCACAGATGTGTCAGTCTGCCTCTTGAACTGAGAGCCGAAAAAAAACCAAAAAGAAAATATTTTGGTGTAGATATACATCGTAGGATAAATATTTTATATTTACCTTTTGTACTGGTATTCCAATAATATCTGTATTCGAATGTGGTCTTTTTATGCCTACTGATCCACCACTTGACATTATTCTAATAACAATTCCAAGTAATAAATCTGGCCTGTGTTCGTCTTCAAAGAATAATGGATTTGTAACAGGTTGAAGTACAGATGGCAGCAATTTTCTACTACCCAAAGGTAAAATATAAAAATCTTTGATTGCTGGTGAAATTGTTTTAACAACACCTAATCGTTTTCTCTTATCCAAATACATGTAAAGTGCAGAATAAGCAATATTTTCAGTTTCCGACGATGGTACTAATCTGATAATAACAACTTCTTTATTTGGACTTTTCTTTATTTTTGAAATGTAATCCCACACAGTTTCAGGACTAATACGACCAACAACATCTAATTCATTTGGTAAATCTTTGTCTAAATCTATATAAATCCCTGAAACCGGTTGAATGCTAATTTCAAATGTGGCCACATCAATCATATTAATGCTACCAGTCCACAAAACTGTATCTAAACTTGATGTACTATACATATCTTCATCTTCTGGTGGTGGTGTAGTAATAACTACAGTACTTGACGGTTCCTGATCACTATCAGTATCAATTTTTCTTGATGCTACAGCGGATGTTTTGAAGTCTAAAGAACTTGCAGCACCAACAGATGTTGAAGTTGGGGGTACTTTTCTTTCGTTATCTGGACCTTTTAAATTAGCAGCTTCTTCAACAGTTTTTGTAGATTCTAAAATTTCATCAATTAAACTATATGTTTGCGGTTGAATTTCCGGTTTTGTTTCCGGTATTTGTTCTTTTGATTTATGACTTTTTTCACTTGTTTTTATATTTGGTAATGGTTTAGTAACCGCAGTTGTTGCCTTTACAGATGATGTTTTAGAAGAGGACTCATGAGATCTTGATTCCTTTCTTTTCTCATATTCCTTTTTGTCATCTTTATAAGGGCTCTTATTGTGCTTCGTCCGTTCACGACTTCTACTCCGACTACGACTTCTTTTTCTTGACTTCTCTCTGTGATGATCTTTATTTTTATGTCGTTTCTCACGATATTCCCTATCTCGATCCTTAGAACTTGATTTCTTTTTATCACTACTACCAGATTTAGTCGTTGAAGCAGGCGTTATTGTCGCTGTTGAAGATGTATCTGAAACTAATTTTGGAAGAATATTCAATCCACTCGTACTTGTTGTGTATGCAATGTCATTATCATAAATATTTTCAAATGGACTTATCATTTTGTGCATATCTTTAACTGGAGATTGTGTTTTTTCTAATTCACTTGTGCTACTGACAGTTGAATTATTTAAAACTGTTACAACATCTTCAACTGGTATACTTATATCTAAATTAAGCCGATCCGTACTTTTACTTTCTATTACTTCTTCACCTTTATGTGTTTTTAATACGTAATTTTTTGCACATGACAATAAATCTAATTCAGATTTTTTAATCATTTCTAATTGATGTTTATTTTCATTTTGTCTCCATTGTGCTAGTTCTTGACTTGCTAATTCCTCCGGTGACATTCTAACTAATTGATGTGGCTCAACTAGTTTTTCACATATTTTTTTAAATAAAGTTTTATTTTTACGATCCTTTAGATTAAATGATAGTGACCGATATTTAGCTTTATATTTAGCACCAGTATCTTTATTAAATAATTTAAACATTTCTTCTTCAGTTTTATTTGCAAATTTTTCAATTTCACTTGTTGTCAGAAGTATTGCATTTTCATCCGTTTGTTTTAATTCATTCATCCTAAGGGTTAATTGCTCCTTAAGTGTTCTTTTAACATTAAGCCGAATTGGTTCTGATTGTGGAGTAATTTTTTTTACTGTATCCTTTGGGGTGCTTTGGTCTTTTTCTATTATTGATGATGATAGTTTCTTCACTGATTTTGGTGTTTCGTGCTTTTCTGCTCGTATTTTTACTTGTTGTGGATATTTTTGTAATTGTTTTGGTGAATTGCTTCTGTCTTTAGGGAGATTCGACGATTCCATTTTATTTATTTTGCCTGTATTTGATATTGGTTGTCTGATTACTTTAACTAACTGTGGTTGTTGTAATTGTTGTTGCTGTGATTGTACAAGGGAAGGCGTTGGCGAAGAAGCAGGTAAAATAGGAGACATTTCAGATGCACTACTAGTTTGAGTACGTGGTTTCTGTTTGTTTTTCTAAAAATAAAACATCAATATTGCTTACATTTTTTGGTAACTTAGTATAAAAATTTACTTCAATTGCAATCGCTTGTGGACTTCCAGGTTGGACAACTTCAAAAGTGGGATTGTCTTGAAGCCATTTCTTAAGATTTGATGTAGTGGGAGCATTATTTCCAGTTAAAATACGTCCAGATTTACGTTCATAAACATATACCTAAAATATAAATTATTAAATAATCAGGATATATAGTTTTATTAGTATCGCCCTATTCCAGTTTTCGAGTGAACCAACAATGAATAATTTGAGTATTTTGAGTAATTTCCAAGTAATTTTTTATAAAATAAATGGTTCAAATAAGCAAACGGAATTATAAAATTATTTAATAATGCGATGAGAAATAATTCATTCGATTCTACTGACAACTAGGACATCAGTTTGCCCCGAAAACTAGAATAGGGCCGATGTTTTACCCTTTCGATTTTTTTTGGTTGTAAATGTGAAGCTATTGCCAGCGCTTCTTCAAATGAACTGGGTGTTTTTTTCTTTTTATCAACATCACCTGCTGTTGTTGGTATTCCTGTTGGAGTAATTGAAACTTTTGACACTTTAGTAACTAGTGCATTGGAAGCATGTTTCCGAATACAATCATCACTACAGTAAATTGAATTTACACGCGCTAATTTCTTGCACACTATACAGTTCAATGTTTCATCATTCTTAGATATGGTGTCTTGTGCAATATTTGGTGTGATCGGAACCGGTGATGCAATACCTTGTTGTTGATCAGTTGCGACTGATATAAGATTAGAAGTAGTAGTACTACTCGTAGTTATTGGCGTTGTATTTTTCTTCAGCGTTTCGGTTTTATTCTGTTTATTTGCAGAAAAATCTAATAATTGTTTTTGTATTAATTTTGGTGTACCACTACTAGTACCACTTGATGCATCAACTGACTGCTGTTTTATCAACTGTTCTTTCTTTGCATCTGAAATAGATATTTTTGGAGTCTGTTGTTGCACTTTTTTTGCCGGTTGAGCACTACCAAATAATGGTTTTTTCTGCTGTACAGATTTCATTGCTTTTTTATCAAAAATTTCCGTAATTTTCCTTTGTGTTGGTTTTTTAATTTTTAAACATTTAGGGCATGTCCATTCGATACCTTTTTGTTCCATTTCTAAGCCCATTGCTTTAGTTACATTAACACAAGCACCGTGAAACCAATCTTCACAAATATCACAGCAAATCATAAAACGATTATTATGGGGTTGACGACAAATACACCATAATTTTTTTGGATCATCATCGTCTTCCTCTTCTTGACTGGAATCATTACCAGATTCACCTTTAGGATTATTTTGTGCAGAAGAAGTCGATACCCTTTTTTTCCCTCTTGACTCAGTTTTTGCTTGATCTTTAGACTCTCTTCTGGAAGATGTTCCAGATTTTTCGTTTCCGCCAGAAGATGCTGTCACTGAAGAAACACCACTAGCTTTCTGATTACTTTGTGTCGTCGTACTAGCAACTTCGTTTATATCTAATTGATTAGATGAACCAGAAAAACTAGTGTTGGCTGCAGCACGACGTTTTGCTCGCGTTGTTGGAGCTTCAATTGGTGGTAATGTAATAACTTTACCATTACGTTGAATAATTTGTATCGGTTCGTTACGAACCGATGTATTTACAGTTTGACTGGTACTTGATGAAGCAATTGTTTTTATCTCTGTTGTAGGTGAATTAAATTCTTGTGGATTAGGACCAACAAGGTTTGATGAAATATTTGATTCAAAATCTGTGGTAGATATTGATTGCTGTAATGACTGATGTTGGTTAATTAGACCTTGCTTTTCCACAAATTCTTGTAGTGTTTTATTATCAATCAATTCGGCAACGTCTTTTAATAAATCTTCCGGGATCTCATCGGTTGGAGTATCTAAAAGTGGTGCATTTGCTATATCTATATCTTCCACAGTATTTCGAAATGTTGTAACTGCCGTATTGGCTGAAATTGTTGTTGTTTGGAGTGAAGAAATCGATGGTAATTGTTGCTGCTGTTGTTGTGCATAAATCGTATTTTCTGTGCTTTCTAACATTTTTACCAATTTCGGAATGTTAAAATTTTTAACATTTTTTTTAATTGAATCTTGATCAATTATATTTGATTTTTTCATTTCATCTTTAACAATTGAATCAATTAAATCTAATTGCTTATCATTTTCTGCTGCCAATAATTCTGACGAACTTTGATGAGTTTGAATAGAAATTTGTGATGGCAATTGATTTTTATTAACACTTCCAACTTCTAATGGCATAAATCCTCTTTTTATCTTAATCTGTTGTTGTTGTTGAATATTACCAATTGATGTTCTTGGTAAAGTTCGTGTAACTATAATTGCAGGATTTTTATTATCCGATTTAATTAATTCGCTCACTTTAACATTCGATTGGGATGAATCAATTTTAGTTAAATATTTACTTATATCAGTGAATCCACCCGAACTTGGACTTTCCGTTGCTTTATGTGGTGGTTTTATTATAACAACATTTTGTACAATTGCCTTACCACTTTGATCTCCAGCTGGCAATTTAACTAATTGATTTTTAACTGTAGATAATAATTGTCTGTCAGCAGTTTTGTCCATATTTATTGTGGTTGTTTGTTTTAGAATTGGTATTGTTGACAAAGCAGTTTTTGCCTTTGACACAACAGGGGTTAAATATTTAGCTGAACTTGGTTGCAAATTTAATATTGCTGATTCGTTTGTAGGAATATTTTGTTGACCAATAAATGTAGTTGACTTTATTGATGATTTCGATTCAGAACTAAGACGATTCATTCTTACCGATTGTTGTGCCAACTTTTTATCTTCAATTTCTTGGCTATTTAATGATTCTACATAACTAGATTGTCGTTTTTTTGGTACTTTAGTCATGGTTGTTAAACGTTTAGATGTTTTCTTGGCACTTGTTTTACGTTGTTTTCTACCGTTTCTATCAGAAACATTAAAATCTAAATCAGAATCACGATCATTATCGGTATCAAGAGATTCAATTTCATATTCACTATCATCATCTTCAAAATCATCTTCAGTCTCATTTTTATTTTCCATTCGAAAGGCTTTTTCATCGATAGATTCTCTTTTCCCAGCATTTTCTGTATCTGTTGAACTACATGAATTTGTTATTTTTCTTGCTGTAGTATCTGTGATTTTCTGTTTTGAAGTAGATGGAATTGGTACTGTAGTTTTAGTTTCATCTAATTTATTCTCATTTAATTGACTCGGAGATAATAATGGTGTGTAGCAATGATCATTTTGTATTGCTCGCCTTTGCAAATTATAATCAATATTTATAAATAAAGGATTAACACCTGAAACATCTGAAATAATAATAATAATAAAAAAATCAATTTTTTGTTAATAAAAAAATTTCATACTTAAGATTTGTTTTGCTATTTGTTTAGCTTCATCGGGTAAATAAAAATTTTCAACAGTTAAACCAACAACTTCTGGCTTTTCACGTTTTTTGAATTTTTTACCCTTTAGTGTAGCTAAAAGTTCGTCGTCTTCATCGTCATCATCATCATTTTCTCCATCAATATTATACCCGTCTTCATCGTTTTCCTCAATTTCCTCATTCTCACCAGGCTCATTGTCATCTTCGTCTGAATTTTTGTTATTTTTCTTAATTTTTCTATTTTGTACTTCCTCATTTTCCTGAATTTGTTCTTCCATACTGGGAGTGGGTGATGTTAAACGAATTACACTGATAGTTGACAAAGTTTTTTCATCTAAAATTTATAATTCATTATTTTAAATATAAATATATATTTTTAAACCATAAGATTGCAAAATAAAGATAATGTTTTTTTTTGTGAAATTATAAATAAATTAAACTTCGTGATCCAACCAAAAATTGATACGCAGTTATACTAACCCAAAATTATTTTTAATGTTAATTACATTATAAATAACAATTTCCATTAATATGAATATATTTTGCCCTTTGAATTATAATATTATTAAAATAAGATCAGGCAATGGCGCGAAAATAGTAAACATTAATAGAAACATTTTTTTAATCACTAATTTTTAATTAGTAAATTATTTTCAAAATTAATTAATATTCATGTTATACCAAATATTGTTTTAATTTAATGTTTTTATGTTATTTATTTAGTAGAAAAAATATTTACCAACTAAATTTTCTAGTCCTGTGCGATCCACATTAATTCCATTTTTACCAAACACAACAACTAAATTTGAATCAATACGCGATTCATTTGTGGACACTGGGCTTTTAGAAAACACAGAACTTGACATTATTTATTAATATTAATTGTATTTATACTTAAATAATATTTAAGATACAAAGTTTCATTTCATATGAGGTTGAGGGACGCCATGTCTAGTTTCAGATGTAAAGCTCGCCCCAATTTACAAAAAAACACTTATAAGAATATTGCACTAATTTATAAAATCAGTTAATTTAAATTATACACTATTTTCCAATATACTTTTATTACTTTATTAACTTTTTATCTATTTTAATAAGCTTTCCGTTCACAAAATATAATTTTTCCAATTGTTAAACATGAGGAGAGTAAATTTTCTAGCAATTGCAGACCATAACATTACGCGACTACAGCGCCAGCCCGCTAGCGGCATATTCTATGACTTTTGATTTGGTTGACAATTCGAATTGAGTTTATGGGAGCGAGATCATACTATATTATTCAAATTCTTTTCACATCAAACACAATCAAAAGAAATTTTCTAAAATTATGTTATCAGAAATTTTTTGGAGCTTTTTATTGGCTAATCGTACAGAATAAAATTTTAGAAAAATTCACGCTCTCGAGTATGATTTTTTATTTTGAAGTATTTAGTATTAGCAGGTTCAATATCATTGCTTTAATATTTTTGGCAAATTTGTTAGATTTGTTAAATATTAATTTCTAAATCAAAGAAAAATAAATAGTTCTACCATATTAATAAAAATAATAAATATTTGCCAGAATATGCTTTACCTCAAAGAAAAAAAAACATTTCAGAAGTTTTAGAAATTTTGTTAAGCGTGACAAACAGGCTTGTAATTTATTATCTTTGAAAAACAGCGGCAATAAAAGCAAGTTATATTATCTAAAGTTATTCGAAAAGATGGCGCGGTATATTTATTTGAAACGTCATTTTACAAATATGAAAAAAATAAATGTCATCTCAGTCAGATTTTTAGAAGGTGAAAGATCAAATTTTATGTTTTTAAACGCATTTATATATTAAAAATTTCCAATAAACATTTTCAGAATTTATAATAATCTTCTCTTGAACTAGTTATGGCAAAAGAAATAGTAAGTTCTTTTTGAGTTATATTTACAGAAACTTTGATTTTATGTGACACAAACAATGACTCGTCATTTGTGATTCAAATAAAACAAAATTGCAACATATATTTAAATTTATATTTAACATAGCTGAATTATATAGAAAATAAAATAATAATTTGAATAAAGAAGAAAATCGAGGAAAATGTATATAAACACATATATAAACTGTTATATAAACATAACCTCACTACTACCGGGAAAAAAACTATAAAATAAAATATATAATATAGGATTATAAAAGTAAATAATGTTCACGAATTATATCAGTTGTTTCTGTTTATTTAGACGAATCAGTTGGAATGTCTATGATATGTCTTGAAACATTCTTTTATAAAAAGCGAAATGTAGTATACGCGTTTATCCGGCATCGCTTTTATTTGCTAATTAAAAAATCGGTAGAAAATCGTCATATCAAGAAAATTGTTAATAACATTTTGAATTAACATAGTGTTACTGTCGCTTAATTATTATTAAAAATACTCATTTAAAAATTTGTGAAAATTTATTAACTATGTTATTGTTTGTTTTATTAAGAACATCAAGATCAAGGATGTTTATCACGTTTTTTTGGCATGATTTCATTTGGCAAAAATTATTCGTAGTATATATATTTTTAAATATTTTATTAATAGATCATAATTTATAAAGAAAGTTCTACTTCCTGACTAATTAATGAAGGATATTTAAAAATTTATTTGGCTTACATTTTTGAAATTATTTATAAACTTATTTACTTACAAGATGTTATTCTTTTTTAGCTCCTCCGTATTCAATCTCCGGAGGGAATGAGGCGTATTGAAATTTCACCAAATGCAACATTAAGAGATCTTTATGAATCTATACATAGTACGCTAAAGTTAAATGATTATGGATTTGCTATATTTAAAGAAAGAAATTTAACAAGTGAAGTAAAGTTTCTAAAATAATATTTTTGACATTATTTTATTATATTTTTCTCTCTTCTACAGTTGACATCAAGTCGTTCACAGACTATTTTATCAAATAGATTAAAACATGGTGATATACTTTATTTCAAACAAATTTCCGGTTCAACTCGTGTAAGTTGTAAACATTTTTGAAGAAATTTGGTAAACATAATTTTAAACTCATAATATATTTTTGTAGAGAGCAAGTGCTACTACATTTGATGCAACACAAAGACAAAATGAAATAATAAATTCGACGACGAAGGAACAAAAATTAAATTCGTTAGAATTTCAACCAAATGTAAAAAATGCGGAATTTATTGAAGATGATGTAGATGTAATGCTTTCCAAGACTGATGGTAGAATTGAACGTGGAAGAGATAATAAATTGTAACTATGCAATATAATTTTAAGACCTCATACATATGACTTTTCTTTTTATTAAACAAGATGTCGTCATAATTCGAATGGATGTTGTGTGCATTGTTCACCATTAGAACCATATGATGAATCTTATCTCAAAGAACAAAAAATCAAACATCTTTCTTTTCATTCATATCTAAGAAAACAAACTTCTGGTGTAGATCGTGGTAAATTTGTTGCTTTTGATGATATCAATTGTCGCATAAAGCCTGGTTGCCGTGAACATCCACCATGGCCAAAAGGTATTTGTTCCAAATGCCAGCCATCGGCAATAACACTTAACCGACAGATATATCGTCATGTTGATAATGTCATGTTTGAAAATACCGCATTGGTGGAACGGTTTTTAAATTATTGGCGTACAACTGGCCATCAAAGAATGGGTTATTTATATGGTACTTATGAAGGACATAGTGATGTTCCATTGGGAATAAGGGCTCGGGTAGCTGCCATTTATGAGCCACCACAAGAGAGTACACGTGATTCTATAAAACTTTTAGATGATGATCATGCAAATGAAGTATCTGAAGTTGCTAAAGAACTTGGATTGAAAAAAGTAAAATGTAGTTTTTAATATTAAAGTTCATTTTAATTATTTATAAATTTTACGAAGGTTGGTTGGATTTTTACTGATCTTATAAGTGAAGATGCTGCTACAGGAACTGTAAAACATATTCGTGGCATTGAAACCCATTTTTTGACAGCCCAAGAATGTATAATGGCTGGTAATTTACAAAATGGTCATCCGAATACATGTAAAAATGCTACGAATGGTGTATTCGGATCTAAGTTTGTGACCGTGTGTGTAACAGGTTAATTAAAATAATATCTCTTTTAAATTCACCAAACTGAAGAGTTTCCTTATTTATCTTTAGGAGATAAGACAAAACAAGTGCATATGGAAGGCTATGCGGTATCTGCACAATGTATGGCATTAGTAAGAGATAATTGTTTGATACCCACTAAAGATGCACCAGAATTGGGCTATATTAGAGAATCATCTGAAACACAATATGTTCCGGATGTTTACTATAAGGTGAGTTATTTTTTGAATATTAATCTATTTACTAAAAAAAACTTATTGTATAGAATATTTAGTTCTATTTTTTATTAATTAAATACAAAGGTGGAAATAATAATTAACATATTTTAGTAAAATTTTAATTAGGTGTAAAAACAGTAATATAGTTGAATTTCTTTATTATTAAATGCACAAAGGAGAAGATGTATATTTTTATTTACTACCTATATTATGTTTTGGATTTTTTGTAATACTTATATTCTAATATTTTTTAAATTAAAAAGACATCTGTTAAGAAAAATGCAACTATATAATTCGAATGAAAACTGAAATTCATTATGATGTTTTGACATGAAATACAAATAGGGTACAAAAGTACCGAAGAACGCAGAGTTAGTGGACTAAGTAATAAAAATGTAGCAAGTAAATTATTCTTTTAAAATAATATTAAAGGTATCCTATAATTTTTTTATTGTAGAATATGATTTATAAAGTCATATTGTATAATGAAGAATATGATTCAGGAATCAATCTTCCCCCTCTCTTTCACATAAATTCAGCTACATATTTACACTTTCTATTCATTTATATTGATTATTATTTATTTATAGTAGAGCTAAAATAATAAATAAATAATTTTGTTTCCATAAGTTTGAAGTTCTATCCTCTTTAATATTTATTCAGAAATATGAAATTTAATCTTACGTTTTAAAACAAGGTATCGAAACAGTATTACAATTAGCTTGTTAGGTATAGAAACTATATTATCTTATTATGTAATATAGTTGATTATGTAAAATAGTTGATAGAAATAAGATTAGCTTATTATGTAAAATAGTTGATAGAAATAAGAATTTAATAAAACAGCAATTTTCGACATTAAATTTTATTTAACATTTACATTTATTTATAGGTACAATATTGTTGATTTACTCTTTAATATAATTTATTTTACCCATTTTCTGTACAACATTTAAAACATTTTAATATATATATGTATATAATTTAATTTTTTCCCATCGAATTCGCCATTCCATTTACAATTTATCTATAATTCAATAAGGGTTTGATTAATATATTTCGAGTTACTCATAAATTTTTCACATTTGTAAGATATATATTTTTACTTTTTACATAATATAAATTTTATTTTGTCTATACATATAAATATATGTATATATATATATATAATTAATTAATCTTCATAAACATTTATGCATAATAACAATACAATTAAAATTTCGTTTGATAATGTATAGTCAGAATAAGATTTTGTAAAACTTAAATTAATTACTTTAAAAAAAGATTACTTCACAATTTGTGTTGAAATTTTCTTGAGTTGAATATTTTCCTCATAGTTTTTGTTGTTGTTAAGAAAATAAAAGAAAAATTAAATTGACTAAAATTTCTTTTTTGTTTTCGATTAATTTTATTTAATATTAACTAATTTACGTTTTTTAAATACTAAACTGTTTTATATTACTAAAACTTTCTATATTTTTTGTGGACTGTTTTTATTTAATTTTTATTTTTTCAATTTTATTTATTCCAACTAAGCGTAAATTTGTACCGAAGTCTGGCTCTGGGGATTGTCCATTATATATACACAAACGAATGTTGCATATATTTTGTTTACAAACCATCATTTTTTTTTTTGTTTAAAAGTTTATTTTTAGTTTTACTATATTTTAAAAAAATTTCTTCAAAACGAAATTTTTTTTTCTGTTTTCTTTTAATTTTTGTGAATTTATTTACAACAATTTTTAATTTTTAATCAAAAATAAGAATCGAAATAAAAATGACATAGTTATAAAAATAAACTGACTCTAAAGTAATGCACATTATTCATTAATTTTTCAAAATAATTTCTTTCAGTTTCACAATAGTTTCTTTCAGTTTTTATACTAAACTTTTTCACAATTTTATTTAATGTAAAGAAACAAAATCGACGACAAATTTTCATAGTTACTTTTTGGTGTGGAACTAAAAAAAAAACAGATATAGGATCAAAAACAATGATTTCCAAAATTATATGTATATTATTTTACGGATCAATTTTTTCTCTTATAGCCTAACAAAAGATAAATTGTCTTCACAAGCCTTTTTTATATAAATTTTAAATGAAAGTTTTATTTTTTTTTTAATTTTTACGTACTTAGATTTTTTTTCCTACAGTTTCTCTGAATGCAATATAGTTAGTAATAAATTCCAGTTTTATTTTATTTTAAATTCGATTAAATGAATTTCGTGTTTCGTAGTTAAAATAAGTGCTATTTTTCAATTCGTTTTATCATACATTTATATAAATATAATTAAATATAATTTTAGTTTTGCGTAATTTCGTTAATATTATTCGAAAATATTATTTTTTTTTTTTAATGTTTGGTGGGTTTATTTCCTTACTACTTGTTGCCTAATTTTGCATACGCTTCATTTATATTGTTTAGTTTCATATATAAGCGAAATAACATAGTTTTATGTAAAATGAATAAAATATTTTTTTTTTGTGAAAATTTTTTCATTTAGTTAAAAAATATGAAAATAAAGTTTTTAAGGATTGCGATTTGTTTATTTACATTGTTAATTTAACATTGCTTTTTTACTATTTGTTCTTGTCTCATTGCTTTTTTACCAATTTTTATTCTTCAATCATTTATAAATAATCTCCTCAAATATAGTAGCATCATCAATTAATTATAACAATAATTAAATTTAAAACTAAACGGAAATTAATGATTATATACAAATATGTAAGTTTTTTTTTAAAATGCACAATTTTTATTTGATAAATTAGAGGAAATTAATAAAATTATATACCAACTGGAAAATTATAAATCAAATAATTTATGCATTACGTAAATAGGGAATTATGCAAATTAAATAAAGAAAAGTAAAAATAAAATAATTTTTGATTAACTGCAATTTACAGATAGTTCTAAATTTTAAAGTTTTATTTGTAATAATACATAAGAAATTTGTCAATTGACAAATATGTACATGTATTTTCAATATCAAGTCTGATAAACATTTTATCACAAAAATTAAAAATTTAATTGGATTCTGTTTTATTTTAATAACTAAGTACTCTAATTTTGTTTCGTCAAATATGTTTTAATAAACTTACAAATAAATTTTCACGTAAATACAATATCAAAAGCAGAAATATTTTTATATGAGATTTTGTAGTTAATATAACATTTTTTTAATTATTTTTTTTTTTAATAAACATTGTAAGTTATCTTCTTAACTAACTTCAACTACGACATCGAATTTTAACGTTTTGTTTGTTATATTTTACGGAAATAAAGTTTTAGATTTCATGTTTTTATTTTAATATTTTATTTTAGAAAAATATATACTTATATTTTTTTTTTGTTTATTTTTATATATTTATTTTCTGGTTGTGCTAAACATTTATATATTTTTGTTTATTTTATGAAACTAATCGTTTGGGTATTGTAAAGACACTTAATTAATAAACGGTTATATAGCATTTTTTTTATAGTTAATACCATTATCAGATTAAATATGTCTTTTTTGAAAATAAATTCGTCATTTTTTAAATCAAATTTTAGGGTATTCGTTATTTTTAAGCCAAATTTTAATGTAATAATAAATAATTTCCAATACTAAAATAAAAACAACAAATTACACAAAAAATGTATATATCATATTAAAAGTTTCATTTAAAATCAAATTGTTTTAAATGTTTAAGACATCTTAATGATGAAAAAACAATTTTGTTGTTTTTATATATATAATTTTATTTTTAAAAATTATTTAAATAATTACTAAGGATACAACATAAAAAAATGTAGTCATGAACAGCTCGTGTGGCTACAATCATCTTAATATAATTTTGACAATATTCCCAACGTCTTATTTCAAAGATCTACCAACAAATTTATAAATATTAGTTTCGTTAAAAAATTTCAACACTAAAAACTTAATTTTCGAAATTCTATGGAAAATTTTAATTAACGGGCATATAGTAAGTTTCAGTTTCTGTACATCTTTTATATACCATTTAAAAGTTAATTTATTCTTCGAGTATATTCAAATTATTTTTCTTTAACAAACAGTAACCATTACAAATAAAGAATTTAGTTTGAAAAACGTCGCACTTGGTTTAAAAAATTACGAATTTAAATCTGAAAATGTTATTTATGTTAAATTACTTAATTATTTTTATAATTTTTTTTTTTTTATTTCTTGAACATATTTTAAGAAAATATTTATATATATATAAATAGATATAATATTTGTAGTTAATTAAATTGTATCCCCCAAATATCGTATTTATTTAGTTTGAACTTATTCTCGTCATCAAATATCACATTTATCAAATACATATTTTTTTTGGTTATATATTTACTATTTCGTTAAAGCATTTTATTACATTAATATATAAATATATATACCAAAAAAAAAAACTTAATTTAAAGTAGTTTAGTGAATATTTTTATTATTGTATTTTTGAAGTATTTAAGAAAAAAAATTAATTTATTGAAGTGACGGTTCCGTTTACTGAATATCACCTTCTTATTATTTGGTTGTTTTTTTTCTTTATAGTCTAATAATAATTTTATAATTTTTTTTGTTTTATTTAAAATTTCATTAAAGGAACATAATACTGTGTATTTTTGTAATAGTATTCATTATTATTAATTTTTTATTATAAATTTATATTCTCTCAGATTGTTTTTATATGCAAAATCGTTCAAAAAACACAATCCCTTTTTTTCTGAAATTCTTTATGATTTCTGAATTTTCTTTACGATTTATAATTGTTCTTAGTTTAGAAAATATATAATCTTCCAGACTTGTTATACGTCCCTACAAGAAAATTGATTTCGGTTCAATTTTTTTTTTTTTAATTTTTCTTAAATCCATTTCTAACTTTTAGTAAATACACATTTTAAAATTTTTTGAATCAAGGGACTGAGTTATTTTAATGAATCAATTTTGTATTTTTTTATGTTTTTAAAGTTTTGAGAATTGAAATTTAATTTTATTAAGTTATATTAATTGTGGAATTTAAAAATATTATTTAATTTGTTGTTTATCAATATTTCGGAAAAAAAATGGCGGTGAATAACACATTTTTAATTTAAGTATATATTTAAAAGCTCTTAATTAGTTTTGCTAATTTTCTAACTTGCACAACGAATTACAAATGTAGAAGCAAAATTATTTTACTACTTTTATTTTGCATTATTATACAAATTTTGATAATTTAAGTTCTTTGCTTTTTAAAAATATATAATTGAAAGTAATTATTTATAATATTATTTTTGTTGAATTGTAATTATTTCTTATGTCCACGAATTTCTAATAACAACTTAAAAAAATTATTTATATTTAGCAGCAAAATATTTAATGTGCTTATTTCTAAAAAAAAATTAAAAGAAAATTTATTTTAATCCCGATTTTCATTATAATTAATTGATCCACTGGATCAATCCTTAAAAGCATTTTTATACATATAGTTTTTTTTACACTCAATTTCTAAATTTTCAATTTTTTATTATTATTATTAAGTTAAACAGGTACAGATGTATTTATTATTTTTATATTACATTTTTTTTTTAATTTTTTTTTTTTGTTCTTTAAAAATATCGGCTACATAAAAATTAAAAACATCGATTTATTTAAATTCAAGTATATTATTCAATTTAATGATTTTTTTTATAGTTGGTACCGAAATATCATTTTTTATACGTGATAAAATTGATATTTTATTATAATTCAATTAAAATGTTTTTTTTTTTGTTTCAAAGAACATTAAATAACATTTTTTTCAAAGAACATGTACAAAGGTTAGATTTGTTTTTTAGTTTTTACGAATTTTACAATAGATTTTTTTCATAAAATATATAATTTTATTTAATAAATTTAAATAACTTTCATAAAATATTTAAAAAAAATTTGATAAATTTAAGTAAAATTTCTGTTTATGTATTCGAAAACTTAAAAATTGTAAATTAAAATATATATAGTAATAGGCAAATTGAATAATAGTTTTCCTATAATGAGTGATATTTCTATTTTCGATTTTATTTATGATAAAGAATTGAGTAAAAAAGTTTGTTTTTGTTCCCGTAAAGACTTAAAAATGTGGATTTATTTTGACAAAAATTTGCAATCTACTAAATGAATAGTTAATATCTTCACTAATTTCTTTTTGAAAAATTATTTGTTATTCACTTTTACAAACATCTGTTGCTTATTTTTACCTATTTATAATTTTTCATATGTAACTTCTGTTTACTTAAATTGCAAATATGCAAAAATTAAATATCCATTTGAAATTAAAAAAAAATGATTTAAATATAATCGTTTGCTGCTCTAAATTTGTAGAATTTTTTATAAAATATATTTTAATTTAAATTATGACCTGGGTTTTGATTTAAAAGTTTTGCCTTCATCTTACAAATTGCAAACTGATTTTAGTGCTACCATACGACCAATGTAATTTTATGTCTTTAAAATGTATTTGCAATAAATTATAACTGAAATAATATATAATTAATAGACATTAATTTAGGATTAGTAAACTTTTTTTTGGTAATTTCGTGCGGTTAAAAAAATTACGATATACGATTACTTTCTTTGGTTGAATTTCTAATCAGAAACGAATATTGAAATTTGAAAAATATTAATTGGATATCTTTGGTTTTTCATCGTTTTTAATTTCGAATGGTTTCTTTTGTGTATTGATTTACTTTTAAATAAAATTACTGGTCATAATGTTCTCTTGTTTTAAATTAAATTTATCGATTTGAACTCATAAAATAATTTTAAGATTAATTTTTTTTTATTCTTTTTTTTTAATAAACTATTTTTTATCGTCAAATAGTCAACATAAAACGTAAATTACACAATTTAATATAATAATATTTTACTGAAACTTTCCACAATTAACTATTACAACATTGCTTTGTGGCTTCCCAGCCGAATCACCAGCTTGACTAATTTTTTCGACCAATTCCAAACCTTCTATGACAAATGCAAATATTCCAGTAAAACCACGCATTTCTCTTAATATTATACGAAATTGAGATCCAACTAAACCTAAATTATCATGACGTTTTTGGCTACGTCTCATGCCAACAGATCCACGTATTGCCAAAATTTTTGTATCATCAGGCATAAAAAAACCTTCTTCAAAAACTGATCTGCCACCACGTCCATTATTTAATTCAAAATCACCAGTAATAATACTTTCATTTTCCCAACATTGAAATATTTGACAACCTTTATAACCAAAACCTAATTCACCCATAGCCAGAGCACCAAAATTTTTAGACATTTTTGGTGCAACATCATTACGTACTTCAATTAAAATTCGACCACATGGTTGACCATTCATTTCGATATTAAAATAATATATTGGATAAACATGTACACTAGGCTGGCATAATAAATTATTAGCTGTTACATTTGCAGCAGTACCAGCTACCGAAACAGCTGTTTGTTGTTGTGATGTTGATTTTTGTTGTTGTGTTTGTTGTTGCTGAGATTGTAAATGATGTTGCATAACAGTTAATGATGGCACAGTTAAACCATTTAATTCCGATCCAATATATGAAATGCCAGCTGATGAATTACCACTTGATGAACCACGAAGCACACCTGATTGAGAAGCTATATTATTATTACCACTATTGCTACCTATTGATGACCTCATTAGACCATCATTAATATAATGATTTAAATGGTTACCTGAATGATGATGTGCAGATGCTGAAGATGAAGATGATCCAGCTCCAGCTGTTGATGATGTATGCAGTTGATTAATACTAATGGAAGAATGTTGTTGTGTGCATTTTGGTGAACTTGTTATATCGGCATATGTCTTAACATTTACAACTAAACTGTCATGAGATGTCGGATGTAAACTTAACTGTTGCTGTTGTTGTTGCTGATGGGTTGATGTTTGTTGTTGTTGTAATTGTGCTTGTTGCTGCTGTGACTGTGATTGTTGTTGTTGCAATTGATGATGTAATTGATGATAATTATTATTACCATTACTTAATAATTGATGATGTTTATTGGATAAAACATGTCGTGAATATAATTGTGAGATACAATAATTAGCCAATAATAATATTGGATTATGATGCCCAATACCACCATTTAATGTACTATAAGCCTCACCATTTGTATGCAATTGTGCTAATGCTTGTTTAATTAAATCAAAATCAAATAGTATACCATAATTTCTTATCAAATCATCTAATTTACATTGCAAATACATTTCTTGATATTTCGATTGTAATCGTTGTTTTTCAATATTCAATGTTGTATATAATTTTAATGCATCTGTTGGTGATTGTTGTTCTAACATATCTAAACATAATTTAGCTTTACCTAAACTTTCACGCATTTCAGCTATTTCTAATGTTGGAATGTGATTAATTAATTCTGTTTCGATTTGTGTCTTTAATGCTGTACATGATTCTAAAATTTTTAATAAAAAATCACGTTGTTTTAAAACTAAATGTTGTAATTCATTTAAAGTTTTTTGCATTGTCAATAATTCATTACTAATATCTGTATTTATATTTTCTTTTGCTTCCAATTGTGATTTAACATTATGATTACGATGATCTTCAGAACCAGCGCATGCTCGACACATTAATATCATACATTTTGTACACCATAATGTATTTGGCATTGCATGTGTCATACAATTTTCACCTTTTTTTATTTTATTACCATTTACAACACTATTACTTGTTGGTCCACTACCATTTATTACCGAATTACTATTATTATTACTATTACAACCACTACCTCCACCATTACCAGTCATTAAATTTGATACTGTTGGTTGTCCACTAACAGATTGTTGTTGTTTATCTGGTGGTTTTGATTTTGTATTTAACATACTTAAATTTTGTGATAAATATAAAATTGCATCATATGTTGGTAAATGTTCTGATTTCATTTCTGGTCCTGGTAATTCGGTACGTTTCCAACAGTGTACACAATATAATTCATTACCCTTTAATAATATTGAATTAACACATTTTAAACAAAAATGATGACGACAAGAGAATAATTTTGGTATTGCGTCGGTGTCGTTGAATGGCAAATGACAACAACTGCATAAAATAAGTTCTTCCAATTCGGGTGGTACTAGTAAGTCCATCTAGAATTATAGAAAAATTATCAATTCGTTTATGTCAAAATATATATATATGATAATTAATGAAGTAGATTTAAAAATTATTCAATTTTTTTGGTAAGATTTTTTTTAAAAATCGTTTAGTTCTTATTTTAAATTTGTTTATCTAGAGATGAATTCTGTTAATTCCTTGCAATTGACTTTATACTGCTATTAGATGAATTCAGCATATAATACTTTCATACACTGTAAGCTTTATTAAAAAATATTATTTTTTTTTTTTGAAAGTATTTTAATTAAGATCATAATAACCACAATTAATTAGGTGAATTAAAAGAAGATTAGCTTCCAATTGCCAGTAGGACCGACGAACATAGTTAAGGTTATTTACGGTTTCATATTTTTGAATTTGCTATTTTAATTTTTTTTTATTCAGGCTCGTAACAGGCAAAAATTTGGTTATTATGATGTTATTAATTTAGAAAATATTGCGCTTAAACTCTCGAGTTATTAAAGCCAAAGTAAATTTATATTTTTTATTTAAAAAATTTTGTTTACTTTTATTTCTTTTTGTATTAATTTATTTAATCAGAAAAGTGTAGTTACAAATACAGGCGATTTTTATTGTTGTTGCTGATTATATTTCGAACACAAATATTGAACTTTCTCAAGTTTTATTTTACTATATAACTTTTAAGTTTTTTTAATATCAGCTATTTTCATTTGCTTCGAAAGAAATTTAAAGAAATAGGAAAACTGTTGACTGGACTGGAATCATGTATTCGCGAAAAAGAATAAAAATATATTATAGTTTTTTTTTTAATCTTCTTTCAAATTATATAATTTATTCCAGTAGAAAAAATATAATGAATTTTTTTATTTAATTTACAATTTCTGTGTAAATTCAATGTCGAGGGTTGCACAATTATGCAAAATCAGCTTCTTTTGAAGATTATATAAAAAATAATTTATATATATAAAAAAAAGAAATCGTTTAATGATGTGCTTAAAAACCAAAGAATACCCCATTGACCACACTACAATTTTTCTCTTTTCGTTTCTTAATTGAATTTTCCAAGTTTTTTTTCGTTTAATTATCATCATTACTTTTGCGGTGACGACATTTTCTTACTTTTTTTTTTTTTTATATAATTTAAAAAATAAATTAGAAAACTAATTTGAAATTTAGTTTTCCGTTTTTTAGATTTTAAAATTAATTTATCAGTCATTTACTGGAGAATTTTGATTTTACCATAAAATTTTCTTCTATTAATTTTTCAAAGTAATTTTTTTAAGGATATTTACATAAATCTTAAATAAAATAATTTAAATACATATAAATTGTTATGTGAATGTGTATTGGTGTTTTATTGTAGTAGGTGTTGATTGATTTTATGCGTAACTGGGACAATATACTTTTAATGGTTGAAAAGAAAAAAATATTTATACTACCTAATCTATTTTATTAGTACGTTTGCTCACGCACCAACAAAAAAAAATAACCTAACTAAACTTTTATTATAATATTACATTATAAATTACTTAAATAAATTTTCCATTTCCATTTTTTGTTGGCTATAGAAAAAAAAACATCGGATATACATATTTACAATTTTTTTTAAGTATATTTGAATATTTCTAGAAAATATTTAAACAATTCTCAAAAATAAGGTATTAGAACTTAGTCTACATAAAATCAAATCATAACAAGAAATCTGTTATAATTTGTACTATAATTTAATCATATGTGTATGTTAATCAAAGATCAAATTCTAATAATTTACTATACCAATATTTCAATAATGACATTTAACTTTGATCAATATGTGTATATTGTAATATTTATAAATAGTAATATTTTTTTCCACTAATATATTGAATTCTACCTGTTAACAATTATTAATAAAATGGAAATTTTTTCAAATATACATTAGACAAATTTAAAAAGAATAATTTAATTTCTGAAATTGTTCAAAATTCAAGGGATTTTGTATATTTTAGACAAATAATAGAAAAACGTATTTGTTAACCGAAAGGTTTATAGATTTCAAATATTTGACATTTTCTAAGTTTCCATAATTATAATTTCCATATAAATTTTAGTATTAATCAAAAAATTAAATTGAAGAGTTTATGATACAGGTATTGTAACATTTTTTTAAAATCTGACATTGTTGCAATTATGAAGGTTTTGAAATGCATACCAAAATATAAGTTTTTATATACAGTGTTTTCTGCTTTCGAATCGAAATGTTTTGAATTATATAGGTGTTAAATTTTTGTAACAACTTTTTCCATACTTGTGGAAAACTGAGAACTTTAAACATAATTTTCTCATAATGAATATATTATTTTACACCTTAATCCCTCTACTAAACAGTGCAGTGTTATTTTTACATATAAATTTTTAGTATTTTAGGAAAAAAAATGTAATTCTGTTTTTCTATTGGAAATGCATTTTCACTATTAATTTAAGTTAAAAAAGATATAACAAAATGGATTGATGCAGTCTTAAGTACAGACATTGTATGTACAAAAAAAAACATCTTTAGTTTTAAAAATCAACACTTTGTTTATAAAAACAAAATACCATCCCACCACAAATAAGTACCCCAACCAACCCTCATTTTTGAAAGTATACACCATAAATAAACCAGAAAACTATTTCATAATTTTCGTAATCAGTGTGAAAATAAGGTTGTTTTTTTTTCTACATTCTCTCTTTTTTTTACTGATAAAAAAATAAAAAGCTTTTTTTAAACATTTTTTTTATTTTTTTTGCACATTTAATTAAAGCAATTAAATTCAAAATTAATAATAATAAATAAATAGAAAAAAATATATATAATAATATGGAGTGATGATTTTTCTATTTGGTATATACACAAACACAATGAAACTACCAATTTGACCTTGAAACTTTGTATGTATAATATGCCATTTTTTATTTTTTTTTATATACATATTTATACACAAATACATGAAAAATGCAAAACGATTTTCCTACCATAAAAAAAAATCCCTTTAAAAAAAAGTTATTTACGCGTTTAACAAAAATTTTCAAAATACCCCAAAAAAAAAGAAATTGTTTTTCAAAAAATGTATCTTAAAAAATTATAGAAAATTTTAATAAATTTTATAAAGTTTTTTTTGTATTTTATTCACAATTCTGAACAATTTTTTTTTTTTTTAAATGAAAATAGATTTTCCATACCGTTGATTGTTTTACGTAATATCACAGTAATTCACCATAAATTTGTATTTGTTGTTGTTGTTTATGTTTTTGTTGTAATTTATGTAAAATATTGAATTTCTTTATTACTATAATAATTTTTAATAATTTATTTGCCATATTTTAATAAAAATAGTTTTATTTATTTTGTAAAACATTATATTTTTTTTTTTGGTTACGAAAAAACACTGTAAATTTAATTTTCATTTTTGTCTTTTGAAAAATTATTTTCCGTCAAACAATTTCCATAAATACGTTTCCATTTCTTTTTCTCCCAATAATTTTTTAATTCAATTTAAAGAATTTTCGTTGATTTTTTACTTCAAATTAAAATTACTGGATTAAAAAAAAAAAAATTTATAGAAAAAATATTTTTTATTCCAAATTCAACAGATTGTAGATTTGGAAAAATGTTTTCGCGCGCACAAATACACTTTTTTTTTTTTCATTACATTTATCGGCCATATGTTTACATAAAAAAATAAAAAAAGATAAAAACTATTTTAATATTATTTCTGAAAATCCATTTTTATATGCAAATATCATCTATTTTTAATATTTAATTTTTTGTAAAAGTTTTCGTAACACGTAAAAAGTAACGAAAAACAAAAAATTAGATTTTAATAGAAAAAAAAAATTAATAGAAAATGGAAAAAATTGCATGTTACATAGGACCGACGACGACGCAACTACCAACGCTGAACCAACGATAATAATATAATTTTAAAAGTTTTTTCATTTCCATAGCTTCAATACAACTAAAAAAAAAACAAGAAATTGTTGAAAATTTTTATGATATTCTCTCAAAACTTATTTGTAGTAGATACAATTCATTGGTGGATTGTCGCCTACGTCATTAACTATTAAAATATTTATTATTTCTTTTTTTTTTATTGTTTATTGCTGGAGCTTTTTCTTTTGTTGTTGTGTTATGTTGTTCGTTGATAAATTTCAATTAAAAAAGTTTGGATATTACATATTATTATTTTGTTAGCTATCCAACTATAATTCTATTACCCGTAAACTGTTCAAAACAAAAAAAGACTATGAATTCTAAAATTTAGTTTCCCGAAGAAAAATTTATACGAAAATAACCATTAAACTAAAATTTCTTTCTTTAACTTTCCTTTACGAATTTTCCTAACCAAATGAATTTTCAACTTTAATATGAATTATTCTCTTAAAATTACTCCATTTCTATTTTCTTTTGCTGTCGTTAAATTCTCTTTTCTTGTTTTTATTTTAGTAAATCTTCTCCTTCTCTCTCTCTCTACAAGGACTTAATATTTATATGTTGGAAAATGTTTGTAGGTGAAATGGAAATTTGAAAACGAAAATTTTCTCTCTCTAGAAAGCACTTTATAAAAGATAGGAAAATTTTTGTAGGTGAAATCGAAATTAGAAAAAGAAAATTTATATATACATATATATAATTAAAAATTCCAAAAATAAAATAATATCCTTATTATTTTTTGTTTTTGTATTTGGCTCTTCTATTTTTATTTTATTACATATTCGTATTTTCAGAGAAATTAAAAAAAATATATTCTAAGGATTCAATATACAAGCTCAGAGATTAAGTAACTTTGTTATTCTTGTTGTTGATTCAAAAATATAAAAAAAAATCGAAATGTCCTTCAAAAGGATAAAGCTAATGAAAATCTTATTAGTGTGTTGGTATGTTTGTTTTACGTATGTGTGTGTTTTTCTTGTTATTATAAATAAGTAAAAAAAAAAATGAATCTTTTATTTATTTTTGTTTTATTTGAATTTATTTGAAAAACGAAATTTATTTACTTTAATTTTTTTTTTATTTTTTGTTTGTATTTTCGAATTGCAAAACAACAACAATTAATTTTTTTTATTGGTCACTTTCGAAAAATTTCCTTTTACACCATAAAAAATTCTTTTTATAATTTTTTTGTTTATCACTTAAGAGAATTTTTCATATTTTTTTTATTTTTCACCAAAAGAAAATACAAAATAAATGGTTTTTTTTTCCAAATCCACATTTTAAAAATTTAATTTTTTTTATCGAAATACGAAAATTATAAAAAAAATATAAAATAAAAATGGAACCAAATTATTATAAATAAAATTTTAGAAATTTAAAATATTCTTCCATTTTTAAAAAGAATTTATTCAAATTGAAACTTTTCAAATTGGAAATGATAAGAATAACGACAACGCCATATTACGATTAGAGTGAAAATGCTACTATAGAATAATTTTCAATTTGATATTTTACTGGAAAATTAAAGACAAAAAAAAAAAAAAAGAATCACTTACAAAACAAATTTAAATCTCACAGATTCACTTACAAAAATTTACAATATTTACGGAGTGAATTAGAGTTTCTTTGCGTATTTGGAACTTTCGCTCTTTTTTTTTATTTTGTGGAATATTTTTATTGAATCTATTTATTTTTTTTTTAAATGTTTTTATTAAAGTATGTAAAAAATTAAGCTTTTCAAATAATTTTATTTTGTTGTATTTTTTATTCATATTTGATGAACTTTGTTTAAGCTTTTTTTTTTTTAGTAAAACTAAACAAAAACATATAATTTTGAATTAATTCAAAATTATGATTGACTAAAAAAAAATGATATTTCGGTGTAAATATTTCATAATTTCTATAAAGCTTAGTTTTAGTTATGTAAAGTTTATATGTAACTTAATTGATTGATTATTTTAGATAAACGATAATTTATAATGTTAGATAAATTTCACATACGAAATTTCACATACAGCTGAACCCTATTATTTAATTTCTAACTAAATAAGCTATTTTTTATAATTACTAGTAAATCTAGTATTTAATTCTAGTAATATTTAGCTGAAACTTAAATCCAATTTAAATATTTGATTAAATTTTTGATTAAGAAATTCAAAAGAACAGAAAAATACATTCAACTTTTCAAGTTAACGTATATGGTTTGAATGGGTACCGAAAAAAAAATAGTTCACAAACGACCCAATAACCTTGAAAAGCATAAAAGTTGGGAGAAAAAAAAACTATTTAAGTACAATACTTTAGCCTTGACTGAATAAAAACTGAAAAAAGCTTACTCATTTCTTAGAAAAGAAATGAAAAAACTTAGTACTTAAAATTTTACTCTTGCTTTCACAATCCAAAAAAAAACATGCCGTTTTATTTATTTATACTCTTTTTTCCCAGCAACACACAATAATAGTCAAAGATTTTCCTGACTAAGAAATATTTAACTCAAGAACATTGAATACATACTGCCAAAAAAAAAACAACAACAGGTTACGAAGAGAAAATCCGGAAAATGTAATATGGAAAAGTTTAATGAAAAAGAAAAATCAACATTTTTTCTTTTATTTATTATATTTTACATTTTCAGTGTGTCACTAGCGCAATTGTATTTGGACTTAGCCAAGGAAAACTTTGTTGTGGTATTTGTAAGAGAAAAAACTGTAACTTTTATAAGTTTTAATCAGGCCCTTGTTACTTTTTATGTGGTGCAATAACTGTATTGGAATTAATGGACGCGTATGTATCAAATGATTTGGTACTTATCGGAAAATTCAAAATTTATTTTATCCAAAATTTTCTTTCAAATAATATATAAGAAATTCTTCAAAACTTTGGTCAAACTAAAATAAATTTATATTTAATGCTCAGATTTTTTAACATCATTGAATTAAATAATTTTGACATTTATTATATTTTGTTGAATATATTTGTAAATTTTTTGGTAAATTTTGTTATTTTCATTTAGTTAGAAGCTATAATAATTATTTACTTGTCAAATTCTAAATTATTAGTTCTTATATTTTATATTTTAGAACCAATGTTGTATACACCTGGTTCTTTCTGGTGTAGATAAAGATATCATGTGAATATTACTAGAGAGAGAGAGAGTATTTTAAATTATAATATTTTATCTCATATTGAAATGCGCAACAGTGCCAGAAGTGAAAACAAAAATTAAGCTATTTTGTTTCTCAGATTAAATTTTATATGTAGAACATATATTTTAAGTACTATCCCCGGTCATGTAGTTTCATTTAATGACTTTGTCCTCGCAAATGGTCGACGACGTCAAATAAAAGTTCATTTTTTTAAAACTAAAACTTAAGGTCAATATTTTTCTGTAAAACACCTTACACGAAATTATATTAACCTTTAAATAAATATATATATATATATATGTATTTAAATTTTGAAACAAATCGTAAGGTTTTACTTTCATTACATACTGTGTTTGTATATTTCAGGAAAAAGATCAATACGCTAATGAAGTTCAGCGACTTGCACGACCATTACCAGTTGAGTATTTGTTGGTAGATGTGCCAGCTTCAACACCAAAATCACCAATTTATACTTTCACCGCATGCGATAAAAGACAACCATTTCCAATAGAAAATCGTTATTTGGATGGTCATTTGCAAGATTTTAATGCATTGAGTGGATATTTAAGTCGTTGGCAACCAGATGAATTCTTAGAAGCAATATCAGATTTTCATCTATTAATTTATTTATTTAAAATGGATATGCTACCAATGAAAGCTCAAATGAAGAATCTTTTTAAGGCTGTTAAAGATAAAAACAAAGAATTGGCAGATCATTTTAAAACTGAAGAAGTTTGGATAACATTAGAAACTTTAATTGCCGCTAGTTCTAGTTCAACTGGGTACCAACAAAAAAACTATTGCTATGATTATTATCTTTATTGTTTTTATAACTATTTTTTTTTTTTTTTTTTTTTAGCGGAACTGGTAGTTATCCAGATAAAGCTTCTGGTAGTGAAACCGTTGCGGCAGCTAATTGGACTTGTAATCATTGCACATTTATAAATCGTAGTGATTTAAATAGCTGCGAAATTTGTAGTCTTCCGAGATAAAAATATAAGAAGAGCACATGCATAAATTGCCGTCACGATATTTTTTTGGAATTTTAGTCTTTAACTAAAACAAAGAAACAACACAAACTTGGAAAATAAATTTCTCTTGAGTAACCAAAATTGGGCGAATCGGGGAAAAAATTAAAAATAAATTTTTAAATGATTATAAACACCACAAAAAATATACATATATAAACAAAATAATTTATAATTAATTAAAAATTACGATATATTTCTTTGATTTACGATCATTTGAATTTTTTTTAATTGGAGTAAATTTATTTTTAAACATTTCTTACTTTATTTTGATAGGCAAAGTTGTAAGTAAGTAAATTCTGAATTATTGGAAATGACTTAAATTAATTAAATACGCTAGGTGGATGGGACTAATCTTTTTAGCCTATTAACAATAAAGCTTTACGTCGTCCGGCAATATAAGTTATCACACCCGTTTGCTCTATATGTTCTTACCTCTATTAACCGAGGTAAAAAAAAAGTTTGTTTTCACTTTAATATTTTTTCGGTTGAAAACTTTCAAATTGTGTTTATAATTTTTTACAATTCTTTTTTATGCGAAAAATGCAAGGGGATACGAAATCCATGGCTCCAAAAACTGGCTCAATTAAAGATTGTATCTCAAGTATATGGGCTTGTGTACTAGCTTAATTAATTTTGCAAAAATTGCTCATGACACAAGTAAATCACGTTTAAGTTTTTTTATTGCAATATTTATTGCAATGAAATAAAAAGTTCGGTAAAATCTGGAAATGGTGTAAAAATAAAATATGTTTTCTATTTTATTAAAATCATGTATCCATATTTTTTTAAAAATTTTTTTTATGTACAAAGGTGTATTTTATTATTATTATTTTTTTCCTGATCGTCAAACATTAATTCCATATTTTGTTACATTTTCATTATGCTTTACTAAACAAAATTTGGGGTTGAAATAATTTTTGTTTAAAACCAAGGATGGAAGGATGCAAAGTATATGATGCATTAACATTAAATATTTTTGAAAAATACCAATAAGTTCTTTTAAATTAGTATAGTTTTGAGCTAATAATTTTAAACTAATATTGTGCATAATTTTAAGTAAACTTATTATTTGTATAGAAAAGTGCTAATATTTGTGTACCATCATCTTTATAATAAGTACTTGGAAAATTAAAAATTAGTTTAAATTTACTGATAGGTTTTTAAAAAATAATATTGTAAGATTAATCATTTTAAATTAATATTTTCTTAGTAAAATTAATCTTATTTTGTTTTGCAGTTTCGAAAAACTAAAATTAATGGTAGTAGAAAAATCTCATAATTAAAAATCTCCATCATCAACAACCGCAAATAGAAATAATTCCTGAAAATAATAAAATTATGTACCACAAATTAATGTTAAAACTGAATTTTGTAAAACTACAGCAGAAAATATATTAAATTTAAATGAACCAGAAACAATAACATCAAAATGAATTTAATAATAATAATAATAGTGGTAATGAACCATCACAATTAAATTATTTAAATCGTAATAATAATAATAATAATAATGATGATGATTTGAATTAAGGGTTGCAATACCTGTTCACTATAACGCCTATTTAGGGTATGCTAAAAAAAGTTTGAATCTATTTGAATCTGGCAACTAAAAATATTAGTAATTGTTAATTAACGACAGATGGCAGATACATTTATAGGGTGGCCAAATGTACAAAAAAAGCTAATAGTTCAAATATTTTATTTTTACTCAACGAAGAGCGTAAGGCTCACAAAAGCCTTACATATCCCGTATTCGTAAGGCATGACAGATACCTTATGTGCCTATATAACGTAAGGGAAATGTCAGATAATGGAAAATTCGTGTTCAGTGTTATTTATATACAACAGATGGCGCTGTATTATTTTAGTTTTTAAGCTTAAAAATAATATTTAAGCTTTAAATAATTAAATTATAATGCATTAATTACAATTTTGTAATTTTGATATCGCATCTCAAAATGTGTATGGAAAAAAATGTTCCATGTTTTAAAATGAATGATCAAATACCAATTAATAAGCGATTAGAAAATTTTCGCAAATTATAAAACACGGTATTAGTGTAAATTTTCGTTTTCACTGTCAAATGGCCCATTGAGTAGATTTTTACTGCAAAAGGTAAGGTTTGCAAAATTATAAATTAGGGGTTTAATATTAGTACATACATATATTACATATTAATTTTAGTGTTAACGATTCTGGTATAGAAAAATGAAACAGGAAATTTACCTTGTGTAGTATGCTATGACCTTCGTTTTCCTTGACGATTATAATTACTGTTGTTATTGTAACTAATGCTACTACCACAACCACCACTATTATTACTATATAATGATAATTGACCAGACGAATGAAATCCAGAATTTTCATATATATCTGATGTTGATAATATTGAACTATTTAATGTTACTGCTAATGCACCGGCACCCAAAGATGATGGACATGGTGATGATGGTGAAAATCACCCAGAATCATATGAACTTACAACACGTAATCGATTTTCTGGACTTATATTTTATTGTAATAATAATGATGACGAAAATCAAGAAAATGCAATAAACATAGGAATTTTCTGTTTTTATATACAAAAGTATGTTTAGATTTCATTGTAGTTTTCTTGATTTTTTTTTATGTAATACTTTTTAAAATTATTATAGATATACATATTTTTATTTTTTTTATACAAACTTTGATAATAATACAAAAAAATAGAAATTAAAATTAAATAATTAATTAAAATTATTTTTTCTTACGGAAAAATGAAATTAATTTGAAAAAAAACGTACAATATAAATCTTTAATAATTAGAGAAATTTTTCAACGTTGGATAACGTTGGATAACGTTGGTAATGTTGAATGTCCTCGATCAAAGAATTAATAATATCCTAAAAAAAAAAATATTTGAAATTATTAATTAGTAAATATTTTGAAGTAATATTTTCAAAATTAGTTTTAGGTTTAGGTTTAAAAACTCCATACTCATATTCCACAATCTTTTTGGTAATAAAATTTATGACTTGATGCGCTTGATAATTGATATGTTTTTTCTTGATATGTAGTTTTTCTCGATATTTAGTGAAATTTGAAAATCGTTGAGTAAAAATCATTTTTTAAAGAAGTAGAATTTATTTTTAATTTAGTTGTAAAAATTGGCTTGAAATCTTTGAATTACAAAAAAAAAAATTCTAGTTTTAACCACCGGGCTTCCAAAAGTTACAGCACGGCTCTGATGGTTTTCAATTAAATTTATAAGAAAATAAAACAAAAATTGGTAAATAAAATATTTTTTAAGAAATTTAACGCTTTATTGCTAAATAAATTTCAAAATTAAAGATTTAATTGAATTGTTTATTCCTAAAATTTCTCATTTATACATTTAATTTTAATGTAACATTAATTACTATATTAAAAACTGAATATCAGGATGATATCATATTGGAAAATATAAAAGTACAATAAATTTTTTAGGGGCTATGTGTGAATTTTTTATGATTCATGAATCATAAGTCATATTTTAAAGTCACTTTGGCAAAAGAAACAAATTTATTACCTTACTGTTTTGTCAGTCATGTAAAAAAAGCTTTTAATATTGTAATTTAACACGGTATTTGGAGGAAAAATTATTGTAAATCTAATACGTTTATAATGCTTCATATCGACAGCATCAATTAATTCAAAAGCTCTATGCATAAAAAAACATAGTACGAAGAAAAAAAAAATTTTATTCTCCAGACTAAATTTAATCAAATTAATTAGATTTCAAAATGTAACTAGCTTAGTAAATATTGGAAGTAGGACGTATTCGCGAGATAATAAAGGTTTTACGGTTCTACAACACTGCCAATAATTTCATACTTTTTTCTGGTAACAAAAACAAGTTAACGACATCATAAACCATTTATATTAATCATTAATCTGTTTAAAATCATGTTATACATAATTTCACAACTATTGTGGAGAATATAATTTTAATTTATTATATAAGCACCCGAAAAAGCCTTAAAATATGAAATTATTGCACAGTTCTGCTGCGTAGCGTTTTTATTTTATCGCGTCGCGAAGTTGTATTTTGTAAACAAAAAATTGTTTTTTCTATTGGATGGTTTTAACTTAAATCCGCTTTTTTCTAAACATTCGTCACTAAGGTTAACAAAAATTTAGGAGTACATAAAGCAAGAATTTTTCTCGAAGCTTTTTTCTATTCGTATTTTTCCATTGAGCAAATATTTTTTTATTCAACTGTTTATAACATAATGTATCTTAGTATTGATTAAAGCTTCAGTAAATTCATTAAAAAAAAAAAAAAAAAAATATTAATTTTTGATATCGTAAACTAGTAGTGGTTTTTTTAACGGTTTTAGTTCTAAAGGAACGTTTGAAAAAAAATATACACAATATTTTATTGCATTTTCATCGGTTTTTTATTATATATTCGAAAATTAAATGTTAATATTTAAATCATATGTTTGAGTGTTGTTTTTACGCATGTTAAAGGTCATGTTAAGGACATTTTACCGAAATTCCAAATAGGTTTTGGTATAAATGAAAATATTAGTTATGTTATACGTTGTTGAACTGTAGATGGTATAACACTAAAAATTATTACTTATTATTTACATTGGACTACGTGACTTAACTTATCTAAAACCAATAAAATTGTGCACATAAAATTATCTATAAATCGTATATCTAATAATTGATATTTATACATATATTATAATAAATAAACATTAAAATTGCAAATACATCAAATTATATTGTAGCAGAGTATACATATTATAGGTAATAAATATTTTTCAAAATATTATATATTTAAATAAATATAAAATATTTATTAAATTCACTATTAACGTTATTTACATAATTGATTAGTATTTAATATTTTGTTTTTAAAAATATTTTATAATTAGAAATGGTATTACGTTTAATCACACTTGGAGGTTTACTACGTCCATTAAATTCAGTGAAAATAACAAAATTTTCAAATGGAAAAGTAAGTTAAACAAAAAAATCCTTTAATTGAGTAACGTATAATATAAAAAGGTTTTTACTTTTTTTTTTAACCAGAATTTATCAACACATAAATCTGATTTTATGTCTAACCAAACTGAAGGTAATTATTTTATTTGATTTTAATATTTTAAAATTGATTTGAAAATTATTTTTAAAGGTAAAAAATCATGGTTTAATAAAATACCAGGAGAAAAAGGTTTATTCTCTATCGGAATTTTAAAAAAACATTATGAGGTATGTAAAAAGTAAAAAAATACGTGAATATTTATGTGGTGAAAAAACAAAATTTGAATTACAGATTCTTCCTTTACTTATAATTGTTGGCGGTGGAATAACAATATTAATGACTGGAGTACTTCGAATAGCTATGACACGAGATGATGTTCGGTTTGTAAAATTTTAATAACCATAAATGAACTAAATTATATCACAAAATAGAATTCGAATGAAAATTACGTGTTTTTTGAAAAGCAAGATAACAAACAAACAATTGCTATTTCTCATATTTAAAAATTTTAATTGTTAGATAACATGCTGGTTTAGTTAAAGAATGTAGAATGAAAAGTAGATGAGGAAAACTTTAATTTTTTATTCGACCTCTGTCCACACGAGTTTGTTCGACCTCTGTCCACATGTTTTTTGAAGTAGAAATGATTATAAATATTGCACAAAGACAACATAATAAAAACAATAATTATTTTACTTTACTGAAAATAGTATTACTCGTAGGTTACACAAAATATAAAAGAATAACATAAAAGAGTCGTACTTAAAAGTATATAAATTATTCTAATGATAATATTGCTCGCAGAACCTATTATAGTGTATGGCAACTTGTGTTTGTTTTTATATTTTGTATTAATATAGATTACAATTGATAATATTATTGATTATGTAAATATGAGATATAGCCATGCATAAAATAATGAAACCCACTTATCTGATAAGAAAATAAACAAAGTTAATGCAAAAATTAGGTAGATAATTATTTGAGTTTTATTCTCAGGTAAGAATACATTTTTCGACCTTCGTAAAATCAAATCTATGTACACCTCGGTTGAAAACACTTCCGAAGGAGGACGTGTTAGTAATTCAAGTAGTAGTGTCGAGATGGTGTAGCTTTACCCACCAATTTTATCTAACCTTTATTGAATAAACAACTAATGTAATGTAATAATATTGCATATATTAGACATAACCCTTTCAGACCTGATCAAAAATTCAAATGTGATTTGCAGAGACGATAATTCTTATTTTTATATTACGATAACGTAAAAAATAAGAAAATAAATATTTTCTCCTGGGACTACAAAGAAAGGACAATACGTAAAACTTTCGTGTACTGTCGGTTTTTTCTGTAGTATGCCAGGATAAAAAATTTATATATTTTTTTATTAGATCGTACGATCGTGTATGGTCGGTCTGAAAGGGATAATTTAGTTTTCAGTCTAGTTCAAGTAAATTTATTAGACCAACTGAATTAGGCTTTAGTTTTGATACGATAAATTTAAAAATTTCATTTAAGTAAATATTGTCATGGAAATTTCGAAAATATTAATTTTAAATTTAATATGCAAATTAAAGTTTTGTATAATTTTCTACTATGTATAAATTTATATTATTAAGTCAATCAGTAGCTTTGGAAGTTTAATTTGACTATATTTATCTTTATTTTTATTAGATATGCTAGTTCAGGAAAACTCCCGTATGAAAAAACAGATTTGGAGAATTTCAAAAAGCGAAAAGTAAGTTTGTTCAACAAAAAAAAAAAAAAACAACAAAAAATATTTAATAATTTATTGTAAAAAAAACTTTCAGTTCTTGATTTTCAATCAAAACTATGACACAGTAGATGAACTGAAAAATATTTACAAGGACATATATGCTGATGAAAATACATCGAATGAAAATAAATCGACTGAAAAGAAATAATAAAGAAAAATATATATAAAAAAATTAATTAATTTTAGTAGTAATTTGTATAAAAATATACCCAATTATAAATTATTGTTAAAATAAGAATTTTATTTTGAACTTTGAATATACAGGAATGTGATCACATTAATCAATATTATTCAGCACTATGTACATAAAATAAACTTTTATTTTCGTTTATTTATTTAATTACTTTGAATACAAAACTTTAGCTGGATTTATTTAATTTAAAAGATTTTGCTGTCGTGAAGTATTAAACAATTAACAAAACTTCCATATACTCGAATATTGAATGTTGGAAAGCAGACTGATAATTGGGTTCATGGCCATAGTCATTTTCTAGTTCTTCAGACTATAGAAAAGTAAAGCTTTTGCTTGTTATATATTTACAGAAGTAGCTATTTGCTATATCCAAAAGTTAATCTGTTTAATTAGTAGATTTTCTTACCAATTTTGTGTGTGACTTTTTATAAATTGATATTAAATTTTTTATAACGTTTCCTATGCTATGATAATTAGATAAATTAAATGTAATTTTTGTAGTTTATTTTGAAATAAGATTTATATTTTACTAACATATGTATAGAGCACATAGCAGCTTCGAAACCTCTAAGAAACATTATTTTTATTAAAATTTTTTTATTTTTCTGAAAACTTAATGATACCTAATAAAAGAATGTCAGATATTTGTGCTTAAATAATTATGACTCTATAGCCAACATATAAATTTTAATCATCAAATATGTTTTATTATACAAAATATTATTTTGAATTTATGCTACAATTTATCTTAATTAAATTTTGTTGTTTAGAGTTTGGCTCAAAAATATCTTTTTTTTGTCATGTATATTTTCTAATTTGGTGAAACGCTAATTAAAAAAATTATAACTGCCCGTAATGAAGTCATCAATCAATAATTTACTCTATATGAGATTTAAACGAGTCGTGTTTTTGAACATAAAACACGACTCGTTCAAATTACCATAAAACCTTTCTAGATAATATATCGTTTTGGTCGATTGAAATCAAAATACAAAGTTAAAAACACAATTTTAAAGTTTTAGTTTATTTTCATATAATTTCACTGTATTTAAAAGCTAAATTTGTCAATTCTCTTTTTTTTTTTTTAATTAGGAAAAATGTATCTTTGTAATTAATGTCTTTCGAAAATATTTTAAAATTATTTAATTTTAAAATATTATATAATTTTGAACTTCAATAGATATATTTAGTAAATTAAAATCATAAGTTAAAATATTTTTTTTTTAAATTTTTAAGTGGATTGAAGAAAAAAATTAAGAAGAACATTTAAAAATTTTATTAAAATGGCAAAATATTTTACATCACTTTTAAGAAAATTATTACCTAATAAAATTCCAAATTCATCTAATTATAAACTAATTTTAAATCATTCTATTTGCTCGGATGAAAACCAATGTAAGCCTAAAAAGAAACCTTTTACTGTCATAAATGTAAACCGAGCAGAAGAAAATACAACATATTGGTATCGAAAATTTTGGAGTAGAGAGTTTAATAAAGAATATCCAGAGGTTAGTTATAGTTAATCCAATTTAAAAATATTATATAAATTATATACTTACAACATGTTTGCCAAAAAAAAAGAAATATTTTCTTAATAGTAAATTTAAAATCAATTTATTTTTTAAAGAAAAACTTTTTATTTTATCGATAGAAAAAAAAAACAAATTTAAAATATATTTTAAAATCTATAAGTTTGAAAAAAATTAAGTAAATTATTTTAGCCTCTACGTAAAAAAATATAACTTTGAATATCCTTTATGTGAGCTTTAATAGTAACTGCATAATGTTCTTTTTTGTTACACCCACAAATAAGCTCTTCTCATCCACAAATAATTAATTCATAAATCCAGCTTGTACGATACGCTTTAATAATTGATTTTTGATTTCTACCAAAATAATGTTTTGTTTAGCTAAATACATAAATATGTGTTAATATCCTTATAAACTGTTTATAATGGTCGCAAAATATTACTTCTTTGGAAAGTTGAAAGAATAGTTTTTTTTTTACTATGTTGCTTTTATCTTGTTTTACATAAATATTTTCGAAATAGCTAGAAATTTTTTGTAATAAATGTGCAGAGAGATATTAAATAAAAAAACAAAACCAAATATCTAAAAGATTTCTACAAAATAATAATATTTCTAATAATTATGATAATAAAACAAATTTAATAAAAAAATAAAGATTAATTACAAAAACTCCTATAAAATCAATTAAAAACTAACTAAAATTGTTTAAAACAAAGTTTTTTAATCTACAATAAAATTGAACTTTATTTCCTGTTAATTACTTAACTAAAATCTAATAATATATTTTTTATTTTATTATTATTTTACTTTATAAATTACAATTAAAAAAAATTAAAGACACACACAAATATAAAATTTACTATAATTCTAAATTGCATTTTACAATACGAGAATTGTATAGATAATAATTTTGCAAAAGGAATATAATATAAAAAAAAAATTAGTAATAACAATACGCAATTTTTCTACTTGAATCCAATTGTAATTTTATTATGGAATATCATAAATTTATATCGTGCAATCACAAATATTTAATTAGTATTCCTTTTCAATCGCAGTGTCTTTTACAAATATTGCTTTTGGTTCATGAAATTTTTTTTTTTTAAATTTTATTAATTTACTAAAAACAAAATATATATTAATTTGGATCATGCAATATAATAAATTCAATTTTAATTACACAACATATGACACATGAAATAATCACTAAAAAAAAAAGGAATTTCACTAAATATCCTCTAGTATATTTGGCAGAGTTTTTTTCAACACCTTATATATACCCCATTCCGTATTGCATCAAACCACACTAGTCATTTATCAATTTATTATTTGTGATAAATTTCTCTCAATTGGTAATTACTTAATTGAGTTTTAATAAGTGATAATCACTTACCTTATCAAATTTATCTGTTGCTTCAAATTGAAAAACGTAAATAATTTTTTTTTTTTTTTATTTGAAAACTAACAACATTTTTTAAAAGGTTGTATACAAAATACGGAACTTAGATACTTAAATGTTTCGTTTCAAATAATTTGAAAGTAGTATAAGGGAATCTGTTTGTGAAAATGCATGTAAATCATTCAATAACATCTGTTAATAGTTTAAAAGTTTCCGTTAAACACATAATCAAATCGACTATGTGTAGTGGACAAAATTAGGAAGTACAAATGTGCAAGAATTATGCTTTAAGTTTTTTTTTTTTTAAATAAAAATAAATGTTTAATAAGTTGATAAATAATAAGTGTTAAGTGGTTGATGCATCATGTTAAAAAAAGCTAATTTATAAAAATAAGCAAAACATCTATGCAATATATTTCATATTCTTTGATCAAATCTAATTGCTACAAATTTCGGTAATTGATGGATTATCTATTTTTTGTTTTGATGAATTAAAGTTTTGGTATAATTTTAAAAATAAGATGTGTTGGCTGCTCTATTTCTACAAAATTGGTTAGTAATCATTTTTATGTAATAATAAATCAGACCTTAAAAAAAAATATTTAAAAAATCTGAGTTAAATTAAAATTCTCACAAATGTTTTTCCGAAAAATTATTACAAATGTTACGCGTATTAAACCCATTTGCTTGCTACATTTTGTCTATATCTATGCCATATTAAAGTATCAAATAAAAATACTTTCTCGTAATTAAATGTAATTGAAAAAAACTCGTATAAACCTTATTGTAATTTGTTAATAGGAAATTTTTATCTTGCAGATTTATTATATTTTTTGTTGTTGTTTATTTAAAATTTTATCAAATTTTATGTTTTTTTTTTAAAATAAAAATCATAAAAAAATTGGTATTTTTTTTAATTGTAATTGTTTTTCGTTAAAATAATTCAAAATTTTTTTTTTTTTTTTGTTAATTCTTTGTTGTTGTTCTTCACTCCTTAAAATCTACAATTTTGTGTAATTAAATATTTATAGTGATAGTTTGGCTTAATTATTATTATTAATTTTTTTATTTATAAACATATTCACAAGTTCTAAAAAACATTTAAAAACTACTAAACTATGTTGTAGTTCTAAGAACTAACTAAAAAAATAGAACAACTCGCAATTAAATATTAATAAAAACATTTATTTAGTAAAGCGTGTAATTTTAAAATATTTCTTAAAAACTACCACACCATCAGCTAAAAATATAATTAATTATTAAATAAAATTTTTATTTTATTTTGATTACTTTTATTTATTTATTTTTTTTTATAATTTTAATTTTTAATTTTTACTTTTCTTTTTTAATGTAATCTTAACTTTTAATTTTTTGTTGCTAAAATTTATTGCTCTTCTGTTAAATATTTTTTATTTTTTAAATATAGATAAATTTATTAAATTTTTAATTAAAAATAAAATGTGAAACCAGAAAATAGATAAGGATAGATCAAATTTTACTTGTCAAGTTAAATAGCACTTTTTAAAAGTCTATTCTTAATGGAGATTTATTCGCCCACCATTTTGGATAAATTATTGTTTCTTCAATTAATTCATAATTTATGGGTCTTTATTTATTAATATCGAATATCATCAATAGAGGTTTAGACAGTCAAGGACTAATTAATAAGTATTTATCGGTGGATGAAATTCAATCGCGCCTATAGCCTTAAAAATATTAATTAGTTAAATATGCAGCTCTATAGTTAAACTGTAGGTATATATTTAAAACTAATAAATGAATTTGACGCAAATCCGAGGGGTCATTAACAGATTAAAGTATAATTGTGTAGTAAAGTTTTAGTTCGAAATCGTCCTTTCTATAAATTTAAATGATGTTATCTTTGTAAATAAAAAAATGAGAATGAATTATGTATTGTAATTTTTATTTCGAATTTAATGTTTAGTGCCTCTACATTATAGATTTAAATACTATTGCTTATATTTATTAACTATTCAATTTGGTCTAGTTAATTAAATTTCTTAGACCTCTTATATTAGCAGTAATATTTAATTACCAATTTACTTAATAGCTCAATTTCCAATTAATCAGTACAAGTCATATTAATTTTTTAACTAATCAAACTCGAATATAAGTTTTTAGTAAATCAGATAGTGCAATCAGATAGTTTTTAGTAAATCAGATAGTATTGATTTAAAATTTACTAATTAGTACAAGTTATATTTTTAGATCAGGCAAATTTAATCATTAGTATACCTATCAGATTAGATATTAAATCAATATTGTTTTGAATATTGGCCTAGTTTAGACCTTAATGGGACGATTGAATGACACCAAATATTATACTTTTATTAAAGGATAATCTTGTAATGAAAATTTTTGTTCCCCATATTAGTAAACTAGTAACTGTTTTAGCAGTCTATCTCATATAATCACTGAAAAAAAATAAAGATTTTATATAGAAAGCCACAAACTAAATTTAAAAAACTAAATTATTTAAATATTATATATAAGAAACATTAATTGTTTTAATTCTAAATTCTAAAATTTTATAATCTCTTGATTATAATTATTTTTTAATAGTTGATTACAAAAAATCTACTACCATTCAAAAATATTAAATATATTAAAAAAAACTATAAAGCAATTTAGTTATATTTAAAAAAAAAAAAAATTTAAATAAATGAAGAACTACTTTTAAATTTTTTATCTTTAAATTACGCACAATTTTCTACATTTTTGTAAAACTCTACTAAACATAAAATTAATTTTTTTTTTTTTTATGTTGTATTTTAAATTTTAAAGTATTTTAAATTTTAAATTAGATGATGAGAAAAATAGTAGCTAATTAATTTTTAATGTTTTTCTTTTTTTTTTTTTTTGTATCTTAATAATTTTTATTTAAACTTTCAATGATTTTTTTTTTTTTTTTTTGGTTATTTTTTCTTTTAAATAAATCAAAACATGATTTTTAAATTTATTTCTTTTTCATTTTTTAGATATTTTTTTGTTTGTTTGTTAAAATGAATACATTTTCTACATAATATACAATTAATTAATTAATATAATAAATTTAAATTTTTTTTTTCAATATATATATATATATCTATATATATATTCTAAACTAATATTTAATTAAATAAATATATTTTGTAATAATTAATTATTTAATATTTCTTTTTTTAAATATTTATATAATATAAAGTGGGGGAAGTACAATAATTATTAGTTTTTGTTTTTTTACAAGTTAACGTAAAACTAAACAAAACAAATAAAAAAAATTCTAAAATAAATATAAATTAGGGGAAATTCGACGAAATCGTATTACTTTCTATTGATAGTAGATTGTACTAAAAGTGTTATAAATAAAGTTATACCAAAATCAAAACTCATAAAAGTATTTTACGCACTATCTTAGGGTTTTTTTTTTTTTTGGTTTTAAAATTAAGTAAAGATTTAAATTTTACAAATGGCCATATTATTTTAAGATTTTATTTTATTAAAAGACATAGTAATTAAAAAGAGACCAGTTGCCTCTGACTGTTACCAATTTTACTAATTGTACAGTACAGTATACGAAAATTGTCAATTAAACAATTAATTGACAATTAAAATTGTCAATTAACGAAAATTGTCAATTAAACAATTAAAGAAAATTGTTTCTTTAATTGTACCATTTTAAACAATTTTTTTTTTCATTTCGGCTTTTGTGGACTTCCTGCTATTTTTTTGGCTAAAAAATCGTTTTTCGAAGTAGGAAAAATATTAAAATTTCTTACAAAATATAAATCATTTATTAAGTTTTCTACCAATAAGGACCGAAACACTGAAAAGTGATACGATTTAGGCGACGTTCCCCTACCAAAAAAAAAAAAACAAAATTATGTTTAAAAAATAATGTTGTTACAATTATTATAATTTTATTTTTATCTGAAAACTAACTTTCAATTTTTTTTTTAGTTTTTTTTTTAATTTTATTTTACTCTCTACAAATATATATCAAAATAATAACTAATTATATAAATAGTAATATATTAATTATTATAAATCGACAACTTTTTTTTTTTTTGGGTTAATTTCTTTTTAGTATCAAATATACAAGATTTAATTTTATGATATATTTCAATTTTTAAAAAATTCAATTATTGCTTTAATTTTTTGGGGGCGGGTTTGCTTAAATATTATTGGTTAATAATGGATAAATTATAGATTAGTTTTGTAGGAGTTGGAAATAAATTTGTTAGTAATTTAAAAACAAATATTAATATTGTTTCAACAATGAACTTGTAATCTAAAATTTATTTTCCAACTATACAAAAATAAAACCATTTTTAATTTCAAAATTAAATTTTATTTACAAGGAAATCTAATAAATATTTTGACATTACACGACGATTAAAACAAATTTTAAAAATATATTTTTTGAATTTTTATAATAAAAATTTCTGCAATTATTTCTGCATGATATAATAAAAATTTCTGCAATTTTTATATTTTTTAAATAAATTCGACCATTTGTAAATTTAGGTTTATGTGATTTGTGTGGTCAATTTATAAAATTCGAAAAATCGATGTGAATGTCGTTATGAATATAAAAGAAAATATAGTAGAGGATTTAAATTAATATGTTCTCAATGATCGAATATTTTTTTCAGATTGGTACACATAAAAATCTATGTACCAATAATACAAATACAGATATAAACCTTACAATTTTCTAATAAATGCACCCGAAATGAAATAAACGTAAAAATTGAAAGATATATATAATTAATTTTATAAATTAAGATAGTACTTAAAATTTAACAGTCTCAAGTATAAATACTTTATATTGTTTTAAAATGAGTATTGGTGCAATTAGACCTGAGTTTTAAAACGAGACTGGGCACTTTTATTTTTATTGTATATCAGAAATTAACAATTTTTTTTATTCAGATACACCAAATCACTACTGTAATTAGTGATTCTATAATTTCAATTATAATATTAGATAGAAATAATGCAGGCTTAAAAATTGTTACTAATTTTAAACATAAATTTTGCATTACAAATGTGAACAATGATTACTTTTTAATACTAATAGAAGAGACAAAACTAAAAAAATGAATATTTTGAATAATGATTATTATAATAATTTAAAATTATTGTGAAATTTTTCATTTTTATTCCATCAAATCTTTGCATCTAATAATTAATTTTAATGTGATTAATTATGCAAAATTACATTGATTTAATAAATATTAATGCAAAATACAAATTTAATTTTTTTTTTTTCTTTATTTTATTTATTTTCAAATTAAAATTATGTTAATTTTTTGGTGTATATTTACGGTTTTTTTTGTTTTCTTTAATCACTAAAAGTTTTGTAATTTTATGTATTATAATATATATTCTTGTTGCTTTTTTATATCTAATTTATATTTATAAAATTAAATTGTAAAACTAGAATAGTAAAATAAAAAAAAAACAACGTTTTCATAATTAATTTTTTTTCTCGTAATTAAATAAATCTAATGAGCAAACTGATTTCAAAATATTCCTACTGAAATGTTTCGTTAAAATACATTTCTTAATTTTATTTTATGATCTAAATGAGCAGAACTTTAATTAATTTTATTAGTCCATAAATACTTTTATATATACCAGCACAATTTATATATATATATATATATATTTTTAGTTTGGCTATTGTTAAGAAAATACTTTTAATTTCAATAATTTTTAAATTTAATTAAATTAATTATATATTTATATATATAAGTAGAAACAAGAAAAATACTAATTAACTAAATTATATTCATTTTTCTGAAAATACCAAAAAATTATTAAAATCAAAACTAAAAACCTAGAGGGACCACTCTGAAACATTAATCATTAACCTATAATATATCTGATAAATATTAAAAAAAACTATATGTATGGTCAAAAGTAAACTACACTATACTAAATTTAATTCTAATATTTCTTCTGCAAAAAAAAAAAATGGTTCCATAATAAAATATTTAATTTAAAAACTATTCTACCAGTTCTGATCCTCTATACTTCACTGTATATCTCCAATGCTGCTATTAACTTTTTATATTTTTTAAATATATCAACTAAATTTTAGTAGATTAAAAGATCTAAGAAAGGAATACAAATATTGCATCTGATTTAAAAATTATTAATCAAATCAAAGATGTAATGATAAAAAATTATCTGTGACTTTTCATTTAATATTCGCCGTTTTCTTTCCCCCACCAACTTTATTTCTTTTCATTTAATTTCGATCAGTTACTAAATTTAAAATAGGAAACTATAAAAATTTAAGCGCCAATGATTTTAATAGCTATTTTCAATTTACAATATTACCAATGCTACTAAATTTACAATTTTGTATTTATAAACTTATTTAAGTTGTTTCAGCATTCGAGATAAACTATAAATTACTATTAATTCCCTCAAATAAATTACCTCAGTTATTTAGTTTTTGTTTCGTACTCACCAAATTAAAAGCCTGACAAAAATTAAATCGCCTCTTACCTAAATTGATAAAAAAAAAGGATATTTTTTAGTATTTTTCTATGTTTTGTTGGAAATAAATTTTTTTGCTTAAAAAATTATTGAATATAGTACCAAAATTTTCTTGAAAGAATTTTTACAATAAATTACCATCAAAATTTTCAGATTATATTATTTTATGTATTAATCAAAATTAGTTATAGTAAATTTTAAAAAATTTGATGAAAATTTATAGAACAATCCTTTCAGCGGAAATTGTTTACACTTATAACTTACTACTAAATTTTTTTTTATTAAAATTTTAAATAATTTGTAGTCAAAAAAAAAAAATTATAACTTAGTAAATAAAATTAATGATAAATTTCTAAAATGACACTAAAAAATAAATAGATTATTAAAATTTTAGTACAAACTATGTAAAAACATAAAAAAATATGTTTTTTTTAAATAAAAAAGAAAATACTAACTAAAAACATATTGTTTTTTTTTTCGATTATTGCTTTCTTGTTATGGTTTTACGTAAAGTTACTTAAATTAAATATTTTAAATTAAGTATTTTATCATAATTTTTAATGTTTACATTGTAATTATTGCTTACGCTATTTTTACTTGTTTGTGGTTTTTTTTTTTTCAGTAATTTAATGAACATTTATAATAACATTATTTTAAGATTAATTTTCAATTTTTTTTTTTTTTACATCTAAAATACGATTAACATAATTTATGAGTGTATACAATTATTTATATTTTAAGATAACGAAAAAAATCATAACCCATTTTGAATATAAAGTTATTTACAATTCAAAAAGACTAGAAACTTTTTTGTTTTTACTTAATTAACATTTATAAAAATTAAATTAAATTAAAAGGCTTAGTTTTTGTTAAAATATAATTTTTAGATGTCCTAAAAAAACTAAATGATAAAAGAAATGAAATAAAATTGTCACATGATTAAATATTAATGTCGGGCACAAAATGCGTTAGTTGGTTTTTTTATGATTATTTTTTTTTAATTCCATCTAATTTATTATCTCATATAAATTAAAAATGTCAAACAGGATTTTGTAGAAAATTTAAAGTCTTTTTATCTTGTTCAATTTGATGAAATTAATTCAAATTGAACAAACGACGCAAACTTTAAATTCCAAATAAAATCAATTCTCTTAGAATAAAATAAAATGTATGTATTCAAAATTTTGAATTCACAATTAATTTACTAATCGAAAGGAAAGCAGAAAAATGAAATTATGCTTCCAATCATTTACGATGTATATTATGAATAAAAATTACTCAGATTCAAAGTATTTTATTGTGAATTCAATATAACACTTTGATAATATAATTTTTTTTTTTACAATTATTTTAAAATTAGCCATCGTATAATTTCAATAAATTTATCTTCGTTCGCAAAAATATTTGTGTTAATGTTTTGGTACACAAAAATGAAAATATATCAAATAGACTATACGAAAGTATGTAAGACTAAATATGTATCTTTCCAAAAATTAATTCGGTTCAAAACTCATATTATATCTTAAAAAAAAAAGAGAAAATAATTAAGTGCCAAAAGCTTCTCTACTATTAAAAACTACTTACTACCACAATTATTTAGAAATAATTTGTACAAAAGTTACAAACATACAAAAAATTGTAATATTTATTTGGGTTTGTCTTAAGGGTAAAATAAAAAGTAATTAAAAATTAAATTTTATCTTAATTAAAATTTTAAAAAAGAAATAAAACAAAAAAGAAAATGTTTTGATTTTATTTACAAAATTAATTTTCAAAATTTTCAGCAATTTTAATAATTTTGGGATTTTTTTTGTTTGTCTGTTGGTCCGCAATTTTAAGATTTTTAATTTACAAGTTTTGATTTTATTTTTCGAAACTTTTATTTTTAATTACTACATAATCAGATTTAAGAAGAACTTGATTTTTTTTATTAGTTAAGATATTACATTTTTTTTTAAATATTTACTTTGAATACCTAAAAAAAAGTTTTGAAAATGAATAAATTATTTTTGTATTATCAGGAAGACATTTGATTTGTAGCATTAATCATTATTTTTGGAAACTATGTTCTAGTACAATCACCGAAAAAAAAATAATTTCTAATAACAATATTTGAAATTTTTTAGAGTTATATATAAGGTTATCTATACAGCGTCTAATTTTTTTCATGATGAGGACCCCTTTTCATTATATTATTTTCATGTCAACTTATTTGTTTTCTAAGTAATGTTTTGTAACTTGGTTTTTGTAAACCCCAGTCCGCGATTTGTACCCCGCACTATTAATGTCGTCGATCTGAAAATTCTTCAACAATTTCAAAAAACGATAGTCTGACTTTGAATCATTTCTATTTTTCGAATAAAGGCTCGTAGTATTTTTGGAAATCGTATTACTCAATTAACTTTCCATAAAAGATTAAATTTTGATTATATGGCATTTTGTATTCTTTTTATGTCGTGAGTTTTAATTTTACGACGTGCAGATACCAGCAGTTTACAAACATTATGTAATGATGAAAATTTTTTTTCTTATGTATCAATTTCTCCCTAAACATAGACCGCTGATTTTGCCGCAATAAAACAAAAAATATCAAATATTAAAAAAAAAAAAAATTTTAAAAATATACCAATTTTCTTCCTGTCTAACAAATTAAAAGTTGTAAAGATAATTAAAAGCGAGCCCTCCTGAGCTGAGCACATTTTGATGAGCTTAAAAATAGATCATTTTTCGGTGTGTGTACGATTAAAATAGAAATGAATTTATATAGAAATATTCTGATTTCAAAATTTTTAAAATAATTATTTTCTATGATGTGTTTTAATTTTATATTTTTTTATAATTGATATGCTTTTACACTGCATATAAATTTGCATATATTTTTCTTTAATTAAATGCTACGAAAATTCCAATTTTTATTATTTTAAATCTTTGTTTTTTTTTTCTTTTTTCTAAAGATATAAGTTTGTACTTTTATTATTCAAAAAACGAATATTTGAAATTTTTGCTCATTTGCACAAAAAAAAACTCATAATTTTTATCTTAATTTTATGAAATTTGGTGATTTTCTTCTTTTTTTTTTTTACGAAATCTACAAAATTTCCTTGTTTGATTTTTTTTTTAGTTTTGATATAAAATCTACATTCACAACAATTTTTTTTATGGTAAATTTTCAATTGAATATTATAAAAGTGTTTTTAATATTTGGGAGAAAAAATTTGATACCATTTGATACCATAATTTTTTTTTGTATTAATTTTAAATTTGACTATATTTAAATAATTATTTACCTGAAAACAGTAAATTTTTTTTTTTTGTAAATACTTTTTGATATTACTATAAAAAAGAAAAGAAAACGCGATCACATTAAATTCTTAAATATGTAATGTGATATTAATTTTATATAACTATTATTAATTGTAATTGTATATAATATATAGAACACGAAATAGAAATATACATTTAAAGTTAATTTTGGTGTTTAAATATTTATATTCAAAGTTTTGTTTACGTACCAATTAAGAAAAACATTTTTTCTTAGGTGTTAGACATAGATTTTTTGGCCATTTTCGAGTCGAATACACCAAATCTTTAATATTTGTACTTGATTAGTGCTAATCTCTCACTTTTGTTCCATGCTCTATATAATTCAAGTCAAATTTGCACTACAAATGATTTTTTTTTTTCAAATTAATCACTTCAGAGCGATTAACCGAAAAACAAGTGAAATGATTTCACTCCGTACAAGTCGATTCAATTAGTGTACAATTAGGAATTTTAAATAAGTGGATTCGAAAACGGCATTATCATTTTAAAAAATAAGTGGTTTTATTTTTAAGATTAATATATATATAAATATCAGTTTTTAATTGAATAAATATTGCTTTTATTTTAAATATTAATTATTATTTTTTTAGTTTACGGATAATTTTAATAATTAAATCTATTTTTTTTTAAGTTATAATGATAAATACACAGATTATATTTATTGTCAATCGATAATATTATTTTTAAACGTTTATTTTTATGTACAATATTTAAAATTACGAAGTATTTTCTGTAAAACTGATCCAATGATTATTGTTTTTCTGTAAAACTGATCTAATATTTATAGTTTGTATAAGTAGTAAAGATGTTAATATCATATTTAGTTTCAGAAACTACTCCTAATCATTTTTTTTTAAAATTATTACTTTAAAATTTGATATGATTTCAATTTATATATATATAATAGATATATTTCGATATATATATTTAGCCAAAAAACGATAGTCCTATAACACAAGATGAACTTACTTCTAAAAGCTTGTGTCATTAAAGTATTTATTTGATAAAAAATATTGCTTTAAAATTACAATTATTTTTATATATATACGTATTTTTTTTATTAGTTTTAATTATTATCTTTATAATATTGATTGCAAAGCAGAAATGTTAAGATAGTTGATTACGTAATGTTTAAAATATTGAGAAAATTTGAATTAAACAGGATGAATATCAATTTTGGATATCATGCTTGTTAAAGGTTAGTTTCTTCTATATTAGCTTAAGATTTTCAATGTTTTTAATTCTTACAAACTTAGCCTTCTTAGATAGCAATCAATCTTGTAACAATTCTAAGTAACCAGATCTGAAAAATACTTCTAAAATATGATTAGCAAATCCTTCGTCAGATCGACAAATATTAGAAAAACTCTTATGGAAAGCTAATGAAAGGCAATGTCACAAATAAACTTTTTTTTTTACAAATATGTATTTACAAGTATATCATGATTTTCTTTTACTAATTTCTATTGAGGTATAAAAGCATCCTGTTAATTCATTTATTTTTAATACAACTTCAGATGTTTTCTGCTAGCAATGTTTTTTTTTTTTAAATATATTCAAAGTAATATTTCAAAGAAAATACTTTTCTCAAAGTTTTCACTTAAAGTACATATTTCAACAAAATAAGGTAAAAAAAAATTTACTGTTTATCAAAAAAATTGTTTGGAAATTTATAAAACAAAATATGGATTTGCGAATTATACCGGATTATATTTATTTATGTAAGACTAATTTTCTATAAAAAAAACATTAGGGTTAACCATAATGGACTTTACATTGACTTGAAAAAATTTAAAAGAATAGCATTTGAAAATAGAAATTGGTTCTGAATAAAAAAAAATTGAAATCAGTTGATTTGTAGTATCCAGTTCAAAAGTTCACAAGAAATATTAAATTCTCAATTTTATAAAAAAAAACATATTTTTATATAATCCACTAATTAATTTTTTAGTACGCTAATCACTATCAAGCTTTCATGTCTAATTTTTTAGTAACAATTTAAAGAATATAACAAAAGGTTTAATTACAAAAGTCCATTATTATTAGCCCCCATAATTTAATCTCTTACAATAAAAATTTTTATTTTATTGAAATTTTTTTACATGCCAAAACAAAAAGTTGGAAGTTTTTCCTAATAAATTTAAGCTGCTTTCTTAGCAAATATATTTAATAAATTAATTAGATTATTGAAAAAAAAACATCCATAAATTTATGACTTTAATATATTAATTTCATTATCTAAAATAAGTAATTAATTATTTTTTGTGTATAAAAACAATTAAAAAAATTTTTACATTAAAAATAAATAACGATCTCTAAAAATAAATAAAATAAATTAAATAATTTAAAAAACTATACAAACTCATATCTCTAGAAAAGTCTAAATTTTTTTGCAGCAGACAAAAACACAATTTCTATTTAAATATTATATTAATTTTTGAGTAAGAATATATAAAAAAATTGTTAAAGAGGAACATTTTCCAATTATTATGGCAAAAGTGCAGCCAAAGATAAATAATTACAATTAATTAATTAATTACAAAACAAAAATACCTAAATAAATTAGCTAAAAAATGAGCTAATAAGTTAAATCAAAAATTGAGCAAAATTCTCACTAAATATAATGTTTTTTTTTTTTTTTTGTTACTTAATTAATTAAAAAAGAAAGTCAAATGCAATTAATTTTTCTGATAAAACATTTGATTTTGTTGTGGATTTTCTTTAAATATTTTCAAATTTTTGTTTGTCTTTTTATTTTTTGTACTAAGGCACCATTTTAATTAGTCGACACGACAATTTTATTTTCATAAAAATACAATTAAAATTTATTTATGTTTGTTTATGATTTTTTACTACTTTCTATGAAAAAACTATAAAATAAATATTAATAAGAAAAATTTTTTTTAGAAAAACGAAAGTAGACTAATTACGAAAAAAAGTGGGGAAAAATTAAAATTTAAAAATAAATATTATTTTTTTTAAAATTAAACTTTCTATCAATGTTGTAATTTTAATTATAATTACAAAATTAAATTATTTTAAAGAATCGCAGGTAAAATTGTTCCTTTTCTTGTTGAATGTCTTCATTTTACAAATTATATTACAAAATTAGATGGGGGAAAAAGACCAATTTGTTCTGAAAGTTTTTCTGTTCTTCTTAAAAATGATCAATTGAACCGGAAAAATTTGACCAGTTCTCCAGTATTTTTCCGTTTTCTCCAGAATTTTTTAGTTATTTATGTTTTTTTTAGTATTCTTTATAAACAATAACAATAATAATATTTTCTTACGACAGAATTTCACATACTTAGTTAGAATATTTAATAAGTCAATAAATAGGTTTTAGTACTATTATTAAATGTCTACTATTAGTAAATTCAAATATTAAGAGTTTTTCAATATTCTAGTTATTTGTCCAAATAAGATTGCCAATAATGAGCAATTTTATTTTTAATATTTTGAAAAATATGATATAGTAGTTTTGAAATCATTAATTTATCAATATTATTAAAAAAGGTTTTCATAGAATTTTTGAAAATTTCGATGTGTGTGGAAAAAAGTGTTGAAAATCTTAAATTATATTTTATAACATTATGAATATTATGTAGCCTTTAAGAAAGATTATTTGAAACAATTAAAATAATTCCACTTTACCGCGGTTGATTAATTTTTTAATTGATTATATTCTGGTTCAATCTTATTCCTACATGTTTTTCTATTGGTAAAAACTATTTATTACTTTTTTTGTAAAATTATATTAAATATTTATATTATGATTTATGTTTAGATTGTAACTATATAAGTCACAATGGAAATATAAATATTTTATTTTGTGATTCAAAATAAATCAGAATCGCCATTGGTTTGGAAATCTTTCATTGTTTTAATGAAATTTTAGTATATTTACTCAGTATACGCAAAGTCCTCTCCAATAATATACTCATAAAATTATGAGGATATCATTGGATTAAATAGTCAACCTCTCCAATAATATACTTATAATTTTGACTAATGTAGCATATCTGAAGTATATTTTTCAATTAAAAAAAGCGTCCAAATGAATACATAGAATATTGCATTGGCTTTTTCTCCCCAACTAGTTTTATTTGATATTTTGTTTTGACACAGTGTTTTTTCTGATGTTGAAAATATTTTCCAATTCTTTCAAAGCGTAAATTACAAGTTTATATCGTTGTGTCATCCCTTAAAGATGTTTATTCTCATAATGGCATATAATTTTAACTTTTTTTTGTATAATTTTGAAAAATAAGAATATTAATGTTTTCTGGAGTTGATTTGTTCTTTTGTTTTTATACGTAAGCCGCTTTAATTTTAAATTAAAAATTATTAAAACAAAAAAGATCAAAAAAAATAAAAAATATTTTTAAAAGTAATTAACTAAAAAATTCTATTATTTTTAAAAACTTTATTTTGAGAATTATATGGAATGATCGAAAATTAGATTAATAAAATTTGGTTTTAATCACGAGATCTGACCCAAAAAGAACAAAATAAAATAGATATAAAACATTTTAAGAAAATACAAAAAGAAAATTAAAAATAGCGAACGAAAGAATAAAAACTTTCAGTATTTTTTTTCGTTCGTTACTATTTTGACTCTTCCAGCTGTCACTCGTTTTAATCTCGTTCTTATTGGGTAGAAAGTTTTAATCACAAATATTTTGTAATGAAAACAAAAAACTAAATATTAAAATTAAAACAAACTAAATTAATTTAAAACTTACCTCCTCCACATATCCAACATAAAAAAATACAACATAAAAACTTACAATTATCACAAAAGAAAAACGCTAAAATAATTGAAAATAAATAAATTAAAAAAAGAACTATAATTATAGAAGATGAATAGAAAAATAAAATACCCCACAAAATAAATAATTAAATATTTTACTTATTTACATAAAAAATAATAATTAAAAAACTTTCGTTTGCCAAATAGCCTTTTTTTTCTTTAATACTCTTTTTTTTATATACAAAAAGAAGCCTACATGCTTTGTATTTTAATTATATTTTATTAAAATATTTATATATATAAGTACATTTTAAATTAAATTAAATTAAAAAATATATACGAGTAAATTAATTTTAAGGAAAAAAAAAATTTAAAGTAATTTAAAAAATAATATTCTATGTGCTACGAAAAAATATAATGAAAGATAATGAAAAAAAAAATCATAATTGGAAAATATAAATTTTAATGTAATATCCTAGACATAGTCTGGCTCACCAAAATTGAAATCTTGTTTAAACTTACCCAAGTTGAACTAACAGGCAAATAATTGAAATCTCTTTAAACTAGATTCCAATTTTGATGTGTCTTAGATATTACAAAGAAAAAATAATACAGTAATAAACGCGGGGTAAGTTTAAAAAATTTACACAATTTTTTTTTTAAAATTAATCGAAATTTTAGTATCTTTCTTACACAAACTAAAACTAATAATACTTTTTGCAGGAAAAAATATGAAAAATAAAAAAAAACTTATATTTTAAAATAAAACGCATTTCGTTAAAATAAAAATTAAATAAAAACAATATATATTGTCTTTTTTATGAAAAATCACTTAGATTTTGTTATTTTTTCATCTTTGAAGATCCGTTTAATTTATTAAAATTATCGTTAAATACTCAAAAAAAATTTTTTAATTTAAGCAAATTATTTTTTATTGAATTCCAAAATATCGTTAATGTATTTGGTTTCCTTTCAAAGTGAAATCTTTATGGCATCAAAAGTCACAATATGATTGATTTAAATTTTAACTTGGGGAAAACTTAAGATTGTCAATTCGTTTCAAAATTCATATGAATGTTTTTTAATTTGTGAGGATATTTTCTCAACTTTCTCATATGTGATTAAAACAATTTTTAGAAAATTTTCAAAATTAAAAAGAATATCGCATCAAATTTTTGTTGATTTATTAGACTTTCTGCAAAGTGTCATATGTTTTTTATGACCTTTGGGCACCGCAAAAATACTGTTTTTTTTTTACATTTATATAAGTTCGGCCACATTAATTTAAAAAAAATGTTTTTGGCAATTTCAATAAAAGAAAAATACAATTAATTAAAAATATATTATTTACCACAAAAATAAAGGTAAAAAAGATTAAATAAAAAAATATTAAAATTAAATTTGATGATTCATAATTTTTCACTATTTTTAATCTAAGTTTTGCGTTTTATGTTTTTTTTTTTCTTTTGTCTTTTATGAATTAGGAATTTCGAAATATGATCTTTCTCTTCTTTTTTTTTAAATATAAATGAATGAATTATTTTTTTAATTATTTAAATAAATTTCTAAATTAATTACTTAAAATAATTTCTAAAAAAAAAACCAACATAAAATTTCTAATGTAATTTAAAAATTCTAAAATAAAAAAAAATTACATAAAATTTCATATTCGAAAAACAATATAAACACAAAAAATAAAAATTAATTTTCGAACTAGCAAGATGATTTTTTTTTTTAAATTTTGTTAAGCAAAAATAGTAGTAGTAGTAATAATAGTAGTAGTGGCCTGTTTCCTAATGATTATTAAACTTTGATTTTTTAAGTTTACTTAATTTTTTGATTTACATGAATTAATTAAAGCAAAATGCTAAATTTATGATAAATTTTTATGCTTATTTATGTGGTGTTTGTTAACGACCTACGTTTTTTTCTTTCTTACCATACACAAAATTTGAATTTTAATATTTTATTATTTATTTTAAAAACAGAAAAAGGTTATAATTAATTTATAGCAAAAAATTAAAAAAAAAATTAATAAATTTTACTTAAAAAAAGTATAGATACTAAAAAAATACTGTTAATTTTTCATAATTAATAATCTAAGATATTTTTTTTACAAAACAACAGAGAAATATTATAAAAAAAAGGCAAAAAATTGTTGTAATGAATTTTTTGTGAAAATATGAAAAAAAGTAATTTTATAGGAAAAAATTAATTTCTGCTTTTTTCGCTATAAAAAAATTCATATTATATATAAGTAAGTGTATGTTTATATGATTAAATACTTAATCTAAAAAAAAATTGTGGTGTTAATGTTGCGAAAGATTAATAATTTTAGTTTAAAAAAAATCTGACTTTTTATATATATTAACACAAACAACGAAAAAAAAAATATAACTAAATTTGTTTCAATTTCCACAAAAAAAAAATATAAAGAAACTAATTTCGTTTTTATAACGAATCAATATTTAATTTAATTACTATTTAATTTAATTAATTAATCAATAATTAACTACACTATAAGCAGAGAAATTAGAAATAATTTTAGTTTTTTTTTAGAATTCAAATTTAATAAATATGTTTTTCTTTGTAATGAATTGAATTTTGTGTGATATTTGAAAAATTTTTCCATTTAGTCAGTCTGATGAGTTCTTTTTTTTTTTAAGTAGTTTTTTTTATATTTTTATATATATGTATATTTTTTAAATCTAAGAATTTTTAATTTTTTTTGCTTTTTTCATGCTTTTCAAACGTCGTCGCATCACAATCGGTGGTTTTTTTATTATTATTTTTTGAAATTTAATTTAAATTATTCTTTTATAATTTTTGTTTTTTTTGAAAATTAATTAATGTTCTGTTTAAGTGTTTTATTCGTACGTCAGAGTAAAAATTGTTAAAATGTCACAAAAACAAGGACAAAATTATACGAAAAAAAAAAAAATTAATAATAATAATAATTATTTTTTGTATGAAACGGAGGACTACAAGTAAATTTACAGTCGTCACAGATGGAAGATTATTTAAGTACTGTTTCGTTACTTTTTTTTTTTTTGTTTTTGTTATTGTTAAACTAATTTAAGAAAGTTCTTAAATTAGTTTAAGAACGTTCTTGTTTTTTTTTAACTTAAACATACATTCCCATACCGTACATAGATCCCCAGTCAACACCTTGGAAACTTGACATATCAACATTAGCCAATGTATATCCTTGATATGGATTATTACCAACTTGTCCAGCTGCTGCAACAGCAGCTGCATTTGCAGCTAATGCAGCTTGTTGTTGGGCTACTGCTGCTGATTGTGGTGGCATACCATTAGCAGCTGCTAATGCTGCTGCTGTAGCAGCTGTTGGTTGCTGTTGATGCTGTAGATGAGAATGTTGATGATGATGGTGTTGTTGATGGTGTTGTTGTTGCTGCTGTTGCTGTTGCTGCTGTTGTTGTTGTTGTGAAGCTGCAGCAGCTGCTGCGGCTGCTGCAGCGGCACTAGCAGGAATTGGATATGGTGTATATCTAAAAAAAAAATATAAAAAATTGGAACGTTCAATAAATTTAATAAAATTAAATGTTGCCAACTATACTGAACAAAACTGTAGAATTGTAGTCTGTCGATACAAATGTAATTAAATAGAAAATAACAATGTAATTAAATATTTTTAATTATATTTACCGCAAATTATTAAACTCAGCTTAATAAATTCATGCAAAATATTTTCCAAACAGTAAAGTATTTGAAATGAAAAATTACCTCTTCTTAATTTGTATTTAATATTTGAATTTTACGCAAATTAATTACTTTCAATAAATTATTAAAAATTATTTACAAATGATCGTACAAAAATGAAATTGAAACGATATATGATGTGCTAAAACTTTTATATATTTAATTTTCTGAAATAAAATTAACTACATACCTGACATTATGTAAAGCTCCTGGTGGATATGTTGTTAATAATTTTCCATAACCAGCTGCAGCAGCAGCAGCAGCTGAGGCATTTTGTAATTGAAATGGTGAATGCAACACAGTTGAGTGTTGTGCAGCATGATGTGGCACTTGTAATTGTTGTGTTTGTAGTTGCATTGTTAATGGGTTTACTGTTACTGTTGTACCAGGTCCACCAACTAATTGTGTACCAGGTGGTCCTGGTATACGTACACCAGCTGCCAAACTACCTAACATTAAACGTTTTTGTAATAATTGTGCTGTTGGTGTAACAGCTTCTTTTGGTTGGGCTTTTTTACATTCCACTTTTTTATTTTTAATTGTATGAAAATGTATTTCACAAACACGATCAACAACATCTTCATTTTCAAATGTTACAAAACCAAAACCTCTATGACGTTTTGTTTGTTGATCCATTAACATAACAGTCTCTTCAACTTTACCAAATTGATTAAAATAACATTTAACTTCATCAGATGATGTTTCTTGGCTAACACCACCAACAAATATTTTTTTTGTTTTATTTGTTTGTTTTGGTCGATTTTTTGGTGTTGCATGTTTTGGATCAATTTTTTTACCATCTAATGTATGTATTGGCACTTTAAGTACATTTTCAACGCTGTTCGTTTCTTGAAACGTTATAAAACCAAAACCACGACTTCTCTGTAAGTTTAATGTAATAATTAATTTATATAAAAATAAATTTTTTTTTTTTTACTTACTTGTGTGATTGGATCTTTCATTATTAAAACATCTGTTACTGTACCAAACATATTAAAATATTCCTTTAATTTATCAGATGATGTTTGCCAACTTAAACCACCAACAAATAATTTACCAGGTGCTGAATCTATATTATTATTTGGTGTTGAACGGCCAGATGAACCTGACATTGAATTTGTTGTACCATTTAATTGAAGACCATTATTAGCGGTAACACCAACAACACCAGTAGTTACTCCACCACCTGATACAGCATTTTGTTGTTGCTGAGGTGTTTGTTGTTGTTGTTGTTGCTGCTGTTGTTGTTGTTGTTGTTGAGCAACAACTGCTAAAGTACCATTTACAGCAGCTACATTATTATTTATTGTAGCTACCAGAGCATTATGTAAATCTCTACTATGTTGTTCAATTAATCCCGCATTTTCAATTGGATTGCTACGTGAAAGAAACATAATTTCATCCTTTACTTTCATATTTTGTATCATTTTTTTTTTTAATAACAATTATCACAAAAATTTATTTTTCTTCAATTATTTCAATGTAACCACAACAAATTTATTATAATTTAACAATTGATTGCTTAGATTAAAATTTCACCAAATTAATTTTCTTCAACAGGTTTTTTTTTTAAGGAGAAATGATAATTTAATATTTTATAAAAATTTATGCGTTCTTGGCAAAGATCTTTAAGGATATGATTAAGAATTATAAAAAAAAATAAAACATCTGCGCATGATTTTCAGGAATAAAATATCAAAACAAATACAAAGATATTAAATTGTTTGTTTTTGCATGGACTCCTTTTCATGTATTTTATTTATAATTTCATTTGCATTTGTATTTCAACTTTCATCTTAAACCTGAATTTATTCTAAAAAATATATACAGATCCTTTTGATATAATTACAATACCATTTTATAGAGTTTTGTACCTTTCCGTAATATATTTTTAGGTAAAAGAATTACATCAACATAATCTAAGAAAATCACAGGTAAAAAGCAGACGTTTACTAAATTAACTTTAGACTATGGTAAAAGAATTTATTAGTAATATCCTTAAAAGAATGTATAATTTTATTAGATTTCAAAAAGAGTATTTAGATTTACAGATTCTCCATTGTAAATTCGTCTCTGTTAATGTGTTTTACTCTCACACATCCTAAACCAGTGATATACAACCTTTTTTCTACTTGAGTACCAATTTTGAAGGAAACAATTACTGTTAATTTATTTCGAATTTAAAGGAATATGTGATGTTTTACGCAGTTATGGTTTATGTGGGATGGTTTACACAATTCCTGGTCAACTTTTTGTTTTACAATCGGCATAGTATCTTGAAACCGTGATTTGAAACTTTCAAGGGCAAAGAAAACCATTTTCGCAAATATTTAGATTGGAGTGAATAGTTAAATCTCCAGTGCTATCGTTTTATACGTTCAGAATTAAACCTAATTAAACCTTTTTTTTAGTGCTTACATCTTCTACAAGTAGCATCACTTATACTTGTGTTTTGGAAGAGATTTTGTCTATAAATTATTATGACCGATTATTATTATGTATCGTTAAAAAAAGAGCGAGACGTTGTCACCAAAAAAGTAAATGAAAATTTCCGGTAAATTCGAATTTTCACCATAAATGTTCTCGAATGAGAATTTATTATAAACATTTTATGAATTTATTATAAACATTTTCTTTTTTTTAAAATTTTTTTTCAGTGTGGCATAATTCTGTATGGAACGTGCGTAGCTGTTTGTTTTTTCTCGGTAATTCTTTGTCGGCTAAGTTTAACTCGAGATGATGTCAGGTATATTTTACAAGTAATGAAAAAAATATTCAATTAATTGAATAAATTTTTCTTGGTAGCTTCACCAGGATTAGGCCCTATGAAGGAATAAACTATGATTTTATGCATCCAAGATCAAGAAAGGTAAGTCTGGTTTTTGAAATTATTATTCATTGATGCATAGTGGATTTAATAATATTTTTGAACAAATATCTTAGAATATGTTTTTTATATATTTGTTAGCGGTTAGCTTTTATATGTTTTGTAAAAATATATTTGTATAATGCATTTGAACATCTTTAAAATTCTGTTTATAAAATTCTCCAATTTAAGTAAAATGATTGCCATTGCGAGTAATTTTTGTCCAGTAAATTGTTAAAAATGGATTTCTTTGTTGGAAAGCGCGTCTCTCTTTGTATCATGATATTGATTTTTTCATGTTTTCATGAGAGCGAAAATTCTTGCACACACATAAAAAAATTATCATGAATCTACACACTCAATTTTTTTTTTTGTCTTAAATTTTATATCTGACCTTTATTCCTCTTCAAATTCTGGTTTGTGTACAATTAACAAGGATTTTGTTTCAACGCTTTTAAGGAATTTTATGTCATTGCTCTCCTAATTACAAAAAAAAAAAGGTTTTAGAAGATTTTATTTTACTCAAAAAAAAGTTTTTTTATAACAAACACATGCATTTTGATTGTGTATTAAAATAAGGGTGGTTTTAGGATTCTGTTTTAATCTTCATTGAGAAGACTTTTAACCTAGTTTTATATTTAGTCGATTGTAGATATTCGGCATTCTATTTAAAAGGGTGAATGATTTCTGAGAATAATTTATCTTAGAACAGAACAAGAAAAATCTATTTAATTAAATTTTTTTTATGATTATTTATATTTTAAAAATTTTAATTATTTGCTCACGTTCTTAATGCATTTCGTTAACACCGGATTAGTGAATTTTTTAACTACTAATCAATATTTCATAATAGTAAAATCACTAAAAGAACTGGATTATTTATATTTTTCACTATTTTTAATTTTTGTAATTAGCTTTCCATAATGAAATTGTGATTATTCCTGGCAACCCTAATAATATATGACTTATCTGAATTATTTTATGTTAGATTATAATTTCTGCGCAACCGCACCATTTTATTCTGTATACAAATTTAATTGTATAATAGTAGAGGTAATAGTGTAACAAATTTTGCAGAAAGAAAGAAATATAAAATAGTTTTCTTCGAACTTTGCCCTCTGGAGTATTATGTTCTTTATAAGTCACATGGGAAATTTATAATTACAAATTTTGCAGGGATAATTATATAAAGCAAAATTAGTACAGAACAAGTTCCTTATAAAACTTTTGAAATTAAATTTCTATAGTTTGAAACACCGGAATCTAAGAATACATCACCTAATATTACTCGTTATGTTAGAAACTTGTTAGTTTGTATGAGGAGAAAATAGATGTTTATAACACAAATAATATAAAAAAGGATACATTTGAATATATACATCTGAACAACTTAATGTTCAGTTTGAATCCTGATGTATTCAAAAAAAAAAAAATTAATTGTCATTAAATATATGTTTACTCTGTATGACAAGCCATGCACAGCCGTTTTCATTTATTAATATATTCTCAGTTAGGTTGAATTTGAATATTTAAGGGGAATCACTATAAACCAATCCATACATGCACAGCCTAATATCTAATTACATTAATATTGTTGTTGTTAGTATTATTAGTATTTCTTCCATTAGAAATACTAATGGAAGATGAAAAATGTATTTTCTCTATTGAATCTACGCTTTTTCTTCTTATTTAATATGTTGATCATTAAAAAACATGATGGCAGCAGCATATAATCACAAGTCGAGGGATGTATTTGTGCACATGCGTAGTAGCTTAGTGCGATTAACCCCCTTTTAAAAAAAATCACCCTAATTTTTTACATTACACCATAATTTTTTTATATTAACGTTCAAAAATTATACACACTCTGTTTTGTATGTGATATGTTGTATTTTTTGCAAGTGTATAACAAATACATAATGGATTTGTATTTCAATACAAAACACCCACCTTCTGGCAACCCCTGTTTATGGGGTTTGTTCATTGGAAAAGTTATAAAAGAAACACACACTTGTACACACTTTTTCTTGGCTTGTATTAAGTTTTCAATGGGAAAATTCTACCCTAAGTTTGACCCGAGAACTTCAGTCAACTTTTGCTGTTCGTTCGTGTAATTTCAAAATTTTGCAAATAAAAATTTTCCTCTTACGATGAGGTGGTTTTTTTTTATCTCTTCAATTAATTTTTCACAATTTTTCTTTTCTTTTTATATAATTTTTTAAATATTTAAACGGATTAAAAGAACCAAATCGCTCACAAAAACGAAAAAACGAAATTAATTTTTATGAAAAAAAAAAATATGTGAAAGGAAATTTGAAAAGATGGAAATGAAAATCTATATTTTCTTTGTGAAAATTTTATGGATTTTTCATTTGAATGGTGGATTTTTTTTTTAATATGGAACAATGTGAATTGACACACTAGCAATAGCAGCAGCAGAACAACGGAGCAAAAAATTAAATTTAAATCAACACTGAACAATATTTAAAGAAAACTTGAAAGCCAATGATATTGTCCTGTCACAGCAGTACTTTTTATAAGTTTCTACTGCTGTTATGGGACATTTGCATTGTCTAACGAGTAATACTTCAAATAAAAAGTGTCATTTTTGTTTAAAATTTTAAAAACTAATAATATTTATGGATTAATAATTTTTTCTACAAATAAAAATTATTATTTTAGAGCAAAATTAACATACTTATCATTTTTTTTTGGGAAATTTATTTTATATTTAAAGGAAATAATTTAAGAAAAGAACCAAGCGGTGATGCGCTTGTTTGTGTGTTCACAATTATTGATTTAAGAATGGGATGGTACATTTTTTTGGCTACACCATTGTAAAATCGCCATTTTGAAAAATAAAACTGGAATATTGTTGTGTGCATTAAAAAAAACTGTATGTAAAAAACAGCTTTTCATTTTTGTTTGTAATTTTATATAAAAAATACTACACAAAAATTAAATTTGAATTTGGAAATATTAACAAAAAATATTTGAAGCAAGAAAAAACCAAACTTTATTGAAGAAAAAGAAAACGTTATTGAAATATTTTGGAAATGGAACTACAATAACGTTCAATTTAGAATAAAATTGCTAAAAATTCATTGAAATTAATTAAGTGCATAAATAGCAAAATTGACATTAATAATAAAATAATTAAATGTAAAAGATAGCCTATTTCACTCTTCACTCTTTTAGCAATTAACATTTTTTTTTTGTTAGAATAAAAAATCATTTTTAAATAAAAATTGGGGTGTATTTTTAAAATTATTTTTCTTTTCGAAATTTTCTTTTGCACTAATACAGTTGGGGTAAATGGACAAATATATGATATACCAGTATGAGCCACTCCCTTACAGAATGACAAAAAAAAAAAAACGAAGGATATGAATTTATTTTGTTATAAAAAATAGGATAGGGGCTTTAACACAAATTATGTTTTTTTTGTTAATAAATAAAATAAAAATTGAATAACATAAAATTTGAATGACATAAAATTTAATTTTACTTTATTTTTTATTAATATTTATTAAAATTTAAATATTATTTACTATTAATTTCTTATTTAATTTTAATTTCTAAATAGACTAATTTATAGTTGTATGTTGGTCTTTTTATATGTACAAACTGTACTAATATAATATTTTCAACGGACATGCGCCCAAATCAATACCGACAAATAAAATTTTGAAAATATGATGTCAATTCTGGAAATTTGATGAATAAAAATAATTTAAAAAAATAAGTAATATTTTTATAGCACATATTTGTTCATTTTTTAAGACTGGATTACTATCAGACATTTTTTTATTTTTAAGATATCGTAAAAAAGTATTTAGTATTCCCCATTCATTTTGAAAATCATAAAATTTTTATTTCGTTTCCTCTATGTTTAGTAGCTTTTTAATATAATATAAAATGTTTTTTTGTAAAAATTTTTGGATAAAAAATATTTTTTTGAGAAAATTTATTAATTAATAAATTTTCGATTTTATAAAAACTCCAAAATCGGTGGTTTATTCATCAACTTTTAAATTTTTTTGTGATAAAGACTGTTGTATTTTTGAAATTTCTGGTAAAAAAAAAAACTCAATTTTATTGCTCAATCTGTGACAACGACCAATTTTAGGGGGAAAGATGCCACCTAGTAGATAATAGTGTAATGAAGCAGACCTCAACAGGTGGCAGCACTATGTAGAATATTGCTTTTAAAATAAAAAGCGAAAATAAGCCACAAACAAAATAAGTTTTCAATAAATGACCTTTTTTGGCTATGAAATATCAACTGTTTCTTTTGTTCTTTCTCACCAGATGCCCACCCAAAAAAAAGGCATTTTAAAAGTTGAAATTGAGAACTCCATTACCGACCGACAGGAAAAGGTGCCGTGTTGAAAACTATATTACCGATTGAAATTTTTCATAAAATACATATTAGAATACAATTCATTGCATAAATTTAGGAATTTGGATAGTTTTCAGAAAAACAGCTTTCATGAGAATAGCTTTCAATAAATTGTTCATAAACAGTATGGTCTCTAATGCACAAAAAAAAACGCGCAAATAAAAAATATTAATCCGCTTAGCGCACAGTCCTGTGAAACGCCACCTTCTATAACTAATTTAAATATTTACCGCAAAAATGTTCTAACTATAATTTGTTAATGTTTGCATTCATTTAACAATGCATAGAAGGTTGGATAATATCAGAGATAATAGTATTATCTCTGGTAATATTTAAAGAAAATTGTATTTCCTTTTGTCAACAACAGTGGACCATTGTTGACAAATTCATATTCAAATTCAAATTCAAAATAAGAAAAAAAAAACAAATTTTATGCGTCAAAGTTATGTAAGCAGCTACGAAACTTATCATAGTTACTTACAGAAATATGACAATCATAACGAAACACAGAGCACAAGTTAACGAAAATAAATTTATATATATAATTGTATATATAATCCTACATTCCTTATAGTAATAAAATAGAAATTGTTGGAGACCGAGAAACCGCATTCCAGGACTGAAGGGCTAGTTATTTTTATATTCAATATAATTAAATAATTAAAATAAATAAAGAAAAAGGCGATTATTAATAGCCAAATAATTAGCGTTTAATTTAATATTTGCAAGATATTAATTTTTTTATAGTGGTTAGTTGTAATGGTAAAAAACTCTGGCCGGACAATTAATTATAGATCCTAAGTTGGAAGAATTAATGTTGGAATAGATCCAACTAAACATAAAATACAGAATGTTAAGGTTTCATAGAATATTGTTATTAATTTCAGAGTATGAACTAAGAATACCAAATATGACTGGGGTACTTCAGTATTTTTATATTTGATGTATACGATATTACCACAATTTTTTAATAGACAAATAATTTACTTCAATATTTAATATCAATAATAATATACTGAAATAATTTTTGTAAACAACTAAAAATGAAAGTGTCTGATTGCAATTCGCAGAATTGCATAAAATTTCGGTTTTAAATGAAAAAAAAAGCAACCCCATAATTTTTTTATGTTAAGGAAAATATTACCAGATTTACACGCTGATAAAATGTACTGGACGAGTTCAAGTTCACAAATATGCCACTACTATCTATGAAATCAAATTTATTATCTTCTAAATTTTTTTATTCTTGTCTCGTAAAATAATTCTACAAAAACAAACCATACAACAAGTTAATACTACTGAAGAGCCCACTTTATGATTGTGACATTATTGCTGCTGTCGTGGCATTTGTTTTGTGATTTTTTCAAGTACTTATCTTATGCTCTCTAAATATTAGTTTAAATGCTTTTAGAATATTATGGAAAATATTATTCTGTCGGTACCAATTGTGTGTCGGTCTATTGATATAATTTCATGAAATATTTACTTTTATGGATTAATTTAAGTTTATTGCTACAGAGCAAGCATTTCAATTTATTATAATAATGATTTTTTAATAATGTTTTTTCAGACATAATAGTAAGCGCGAGTTATGATACATTTCGCCAAACTCATGTGTATGAAACTACTTTGAATAATTTTAAAAAGGCACAGTTGTTCCCCCTTTTTACTTTTATCGAACCAAAAGTTTTTTTTTTATAAAATCTTAAAATTTATTTTCAAATTCAGCATTTTAGGGTTTTATTCTTTCAAAAAGATTTGACTGAAGTGATTGTGCTGAATTTTTATAAATATATATATATTAATAATCATTTATTTTTTAATAAATTTTATATTTTTAATGTTAATTATTAGCTGTTCAAATATCAAGTATTTTACCCAAATCCAACTGCAGCTAAAATATTTTGTGAAATGAAAGAAGCTCAAAAGGCATTAGATAAAAAATAAAAAGAGTAGAAAGAAGCAGAAGAAGACGGCAAATAACCATAACCGCTAACAAAAATATATTTTGTTAAAACAAATTAAATTTTATTTAAATTATAGATAATAAAAAATTCTACAGAAAATAAATTATAAACTGAGCCCTGTTCAAAATTAAAAATTTGAAACTTAAAAAAAATTATATTTTATTATTATTTATTCTTAGAAGCATTTTTTCTTACCGAGCAGCTAAAGTAAAAGCAAGTGTATCCATATTTTTTTTGTATTATTTTTTAAGGTTAGCCTTGAAATTGTATATAGTTTACATACCTGAAAAAATCAGAAAAAAAATATGTTACTTTGTTATGAAAGAAATTTCTTAAAACTGTAAATAAGAATTAAATGTATAACTTTGAAATTTAAATTGGTAAAGAGTTTTTAATTTTTAACTAATTTATTAAATTTTCTGTTACAGATCACCATATTAAACTCTTATTAGAGAAATCTGAACTCAATTTCCGAGAAGTATAGGGGAGGGATTGGTATTAAATCATTAATTGGAGAAATATTTCATGTGATATTTAAATTGCATGTGCTAGAACCATAATCAGCCGTCAACGGGTCAATAGGCTCATGTGCGACGAGGACTTTGATTCGCTCCACCCCTCTCAAACCAACCGCTAACCAAATTGCTCAGTCGAAGATAAATTTAATTTTTAGTGGTTTCTGTTGTAAAATAACACATATTAAGGTTTTATTAATGCTTTCACATTACATTTCACTATTCAGTTCTAAGTCAGATGGTACCAATTTTTTTGATACCAATCACTGTAAAATTAGCATTCGTGCAATAGTAATGCATGAATTAATTGTATTCGTGCAATTGTATCAATGCATTGTACTGACTTGAACAGGCCAAATCGAATTTTGCCTAATGGAATTCTTATCGAATATTTAAGAACTAGGCATCGAAACTTTAATTTCCTTTTTAAATCAATGTGACATTTTCCGTTTGGACTCAACTTTTTTTCGATTTATGTCGATAAATTTTAAATTACACTTGCAGTAAGCGAAAAATGATCTGTAGTACAATTTTTTATCAAATCTGTTTTTATATCAAATCTATGAACCAAAAACTAAAACTAGAATAGATATAGAATACAAAATCGCGTAAAAAAAGGGTGCTAAAAATTCGATAACAATTATCGAATAAATAAAAAACTTGCGATAGTTCTTTTGTCCTAATTAATTATCTAATCAATTTGTTGGAGTTGTTAATAATTTTTTTATGTCAAGGTGTTTATTCTCAAAGTGTTAAATTAAGGAAATTCATAAGTTCCTAAGTGGGCAAAAGAAATATGAGTACTTGACAAATTCTACAAGCTCGACCATTTTAAATTTTTATAATCAGTTTTTTTAATTGCGAAAGTTTATTATTCTTAGTTCTTATTTCTATTATTTTAAAACTCAGTTAATTTTTTTTTAATAATAAATGAAAAAAACTAAACTTAAATTGTTTCCACATAAAATTAAGTAATATTTTTTTAACCCCTTTAGTTTCCTTTACATTGTGTAAGTTACCCTTAAACATTATGTTGTCAGTATTTAAGAGAACAAATAATTAAAAACTAAATGAAAAAGCTTTCATAAAAGTATCAGCTTAAAAAAATGTGCATAACAAAACAATTTTTTTTTATTAATAAAACGTAATTTTAGTTCTGTTGATATTTTTTCTGAAGGGTTTACTTTTTTTTTTTCTATGTGTGTAGGCAAGAATATTTCGGAGACAAGGCCTAAATGGTACGACACGCAATTTATTTACACAATGTACAACAAAAATATACTAAATAATATTTTTTGTAATAAATTAACCTGAAATTCAAATTTTATGATTAGATGCGCATTAGACAACGGAACTATTTTGGAATCGTTTCATAATAATGAGCTTTTTTTACGGACATCCAACATTTGTTTGGAGTATTTTCAAAGAAATAAACATTGTAGTGTCATCTACTGGAAAATAAGTAAAACTACACTGTCGTCATTAACTATCAGCAAAGGAAGAGAAATTTTGATACATGTGCTATTTTTGTTTATGCTTTGTCTTTTTGTATGTAAAAATTATCCAACACCAAAATCTGGAAAAATTGAAAATTTCATTTCATACAAAATTCAACAAAATTAATATTTTATTGAGTGTGAAACTTAAATTTCGAAATTTGGATTTGTTTTATGTTTGGCGCATACAATATTTTTGTTTTTGGCAAGAAAAGAATTCTGATTCACAAATAAATATAATCACTCATATTCATAACTTTCATATTTGTAACAATATCTCATTTAATATTAAATCAATTGTAATTTGTTAACAAATTCATTATACTTTATATGTACTCCTACAATAGCGTTTAATATCATATGAGATATTGTTAGAAATATGAAATTAAGCCTTTATGTTATGTAAATAGGTCTTCATAAAACCTGAAGAGTGTTCTACGATCTACGGCATAATAAACAATATTTCCTAATTTTGATTATTCTCTAAACTAAACACTTCAGTTTGGAATTACTGACATTTTAAAAATGCCTCTGATTTTGTTCTACTACTTTATAAAATCAGTATATGACTAATATACTGATTTTAGATACTAACCATATTATTAATTTGCAGAAACTTAATTTAAACTATAAACTATAAACTATATAAAGCATAGTCGAGTAATATATCGAATGTTTGTTTATTGAACAGTATCCTATAAATTGCTATAAATCAATATTAACACTGTATCATTACTTACAACAATACCAATTTTTCTTCTAATATTTGCGGGATATTTTCCAATGTTACCGGCATTTTAAAAGGTGGATATTTGGACACAGATAGACAACAGACATGTTATGTGTTACTTTGCCTCCAAAAAGAACATTAAATTTTGTAACTTTTCGATGACTTCTAACATAATAATAGATACAAAAGGATATAGAAAAGATTTTAAAACGACTGACAATCTGAGGTAGTTAACAGTGAACAAACTCGTTGCAACTGTATATTTAAATTTTTGTAATTAAAAAATTCTAACAGATATTATGATGAAATTGTAAAGTTTTTTTTGAAATTGTTTTGTGTACTTCTTTATGCTTTGTGTAATTTAGATTTTTTGCTTTTTCACAACCGAAATAAATAGGGTTTTTTTTTAACATTTCCCTACTTCTACTATAATTTTTTATATTTTAGTTTTGTAGCACACAACTATTTACATATAAAAATATATTTTCCTGGCGTTTTTAGAGTAATAATAGTTAAAAGATAAGAGAACATTCTCGGTGAAATGCACATTCGCTTTTTGGTTTTATATATATATAAATTTTTTTTATGATTATTACGAATTAAAACAGGGTGATTCCTAGTACAAATTTCCATTGTCATAATTATCCTTTTTCAATTTTTCTTTTTACAAAACATTGTCTTACTTTTCTATCCATGAAAACAATCTTAAAACCTAGGAAATTCCTTAAAAATTAAGTGATTTTTGTAATAAGTTTGAATAAGAATAATTTTCTTTACAAACAATCTGAAATAATGAATAAGGATCGAACGAAAACCCCAGTATAGTGCAGTGTTAAGATTAATTTTTGAGTTTTTTTTTTAATGTTTCATACAATTAAGCAGGACACAAAAAAATATCTGAAAAATTTAATATTATATAAAAAATTCCAGTTGTGTCTGACACAATTAACAAGATTTCGAAACTTATAGGATGTAAATGTGTCATTTTATGTCAGGATAAAAGGATTTTAATCTGCCACTACTTAATTGTATGTAAGTATAGTTCGAAAAAAAAATTATCAGATTTTTTCTCATTTTCAGCGTACGTATTCACAAAAATTGTTTTTTTTTTTTTTTAAAGAAATTCAATTTTTCTGGAAAAGTTAAAAAATATATTTAGAATATTTCTTTACATCATTTTAAAAAATTTGTATATTTTTTTTTTTCAAATTTGTTGTGCAATAATCCAATGTTAATGAAGACAGCTTTTTATTTTTTTTAAGGCACGTTCAATTTATCATCACGCGGGAGCAAAATGTATATAATAATAATTTTGTATTTCTAGTGCAAAATTTTCATTAAAAAAAAACTAGATGAAAATAAGGAAAATTCCTAATGTAACAAAATAAAAAAACATATACAAAATAAAAAAAAAATGTTTGTAAAGAAAATGTCAGTGGTTCATAAAGCTCAGTGCTTTTTTTACTGCAGTGTTATCGTTGTTGGCTGTTCATTTCGAAGAAAATCCTTGAGATTTTCATCATATACACATATATATAAATTATACAATGAACATATTTTTTTTTTAAATGTAAACAAGCATAATTATAGACTTTTTTTTGTGCAAAATAAAAATTTACTATTCAGAGCAACAGAAAAAATATAAACTAAAATATTTTTTTAAGGGTAAATTTTAAGTTCAGGCAAAACGACAACACGATATAAATAAATTTTTTTTTTTTTAATAAGCCTTAACAACTGTCTCGTCATTTTAATAGCTCATAGTTGAATTTATAACTATAAAAAGCACAAAAACTGAATGATTTCCTTAAGACTTTTTCTATTAAGAAACTCTTAGTCTCGAGTATAAATTTGAGGAATTGTGTATATTTTTTTCTTGGAATTTTCTTCAATTTCAATTTTCTATAAAAAAAAAAAATTATAGAAATTATCACAATTTTCTTTTTATTAATTTGCACTCACAAAACTTTATTGTCACACATAAAAGAAAAAAAAAATGTAGATTTTCTTTGTGAAATTATTCACTAATTTTTATTGGGAAATTAAAATAATTTTTTAAAAAAGCATAAATTTATTATTTTTTTCAATCTTAATTAAACGAAAATGGAAATTTTTTTTTTTATTTTTTTAGATATTTTTAAGGCACGTAATTTCACTTGAATTATTTTCGCGGCACTAACACATTTATTGTTTAAATTGCAACCCCCATTGATGTCTGGAAACCATAAAAAACGGGGTAAGTCTCAATTCTTACCACCAGAAATGAGAATAAATAGTAAAATGCAACTTCTTGTATCAAAAAAAAAATTGAATAAATTTTGTAATAAGATATTTAAAAAAAAATTGAATATTCCCGTAGAAATTTTTTTTTTTTTATTTTTATAATTCCTTCGGCCATAAATATAAAAAAAATATTGAAAAGTTTCTTAACAAAAAACTGTTGTACGACTTCATTGGTAAAATGAAATTTACAGCGTTTAAATGTTTCGGAGACACAAATATATCCCTTTTATTTTTTTATATTTTCCTGTAACAAAATATCATTTATTTTTTTTACTGTGTGGGATAACTTAACCTTTAATCCAATTAGTGACGTGAACATGACAAGTAAAAAAAAAAAAAAATGGTAACAAAAAATAATAATTTTTAAGGTTTCCATTATGAGGCGAAAACAACGCCATACCAAGTAAAATATTGAAATTTATTTAAGAAATTTATGAATTTTGCAAAATTAAAATTTGAAAATTTGAGGTTATTATTAATTTGGAATTATTTAAATTGAACGAATATTAATAACATCTGTTGTCGTTTTTATAGGTTTATGGAAAATAAATTGAATTTTTTAAGTTTCACATAATATTTATTTAAAATATATAATGTGAATTTTATAAAGAAAATTAAAAGTTTAAATAACATTTGACATTAATGTGAAAATTATTAACTGTTAAAAAATATGGTGTGGAAATGAGTATGCGTAAATATGTACTAGAAAAAAATTATAAAATTATTTTTTCTAGTACATTTATAAATTAAATTATTGGATCTTAGTTTGTGTGTATAATCACAAAGTTCATCTTAATCTGTTGGATACCAGTTATTGAGATATGATCTTTTTTTTAATCAAGTCTGAAAATTAATTCTCCTTTTTAATCTTCTGTTTCGTAAAGTTCACTAAATACGAAATATGTGTAAAACAAAAATGTAAATCAAATACTAATCAAATATATTGTATTAGGGTAAACGAACTTGTACCATTCCTAAATCGTACCATTGCATGTATTATGAAACTAAATATTATCCATTGATATATCAATGGTCTCTTATGCATTACTACACCATTCATCCGATCGAAACTTTGGGAAGTTGTTGAGTGCACTCCTGAGATGGTTAAAGGCACCAGCACCGGGACGGAGACCTGAAAAATCCCTGGGACCTGGACCAATACCAGGACCGGGAATTGTGACTAGGATCAGGATCGGAAGCGGAACCACGACCAAGCCCGAGACTAGGACTGGGACCAGGACCGATGATTTGGAGAATACGTACTTCTCCCATGGACAACTGTATGTGGCCAGCTCACGCGTCGGAAAACCTTCGGATTTATTCACCTTCTGATTGATTTTCCTTGAATTTCATTCCTTCTAAGAACGCACCAACGCGAGATATATAGTGCGATTGTGCTAAATGTTTAAATAAAATAAATGAAACCAGTTTCAAAATATAATAAAATTTAATAAAACAAATGGAACCAGTTTAAAAATTTAATTAGCAATACTTGTACTTTGTTATTAATTGAGCGAAGTTTTAGGATTATCGGACTTTTACCTGGATTATGCCAACCCAATAGTTTAACTTAAAAAAAAACAGTTTTTTTTAACTTTTTTGTGAACATTTAACATTTTATATTTTACAGCGGCAATCAACTATTATTTCATTAAAACGCCTTGATATTAAATATTTATTCTAATAAATTTTAGCAAGAGTCAAATTGGATAAATATGACCATGTTGAGTTATCAATTTTTTTTTAAATGATACAAAACCTTTTATTAAGTATTTCTACACATTAATAGTCCTATCATTTAGGTGATTTTCTTTGAACATATTTTTTTTGGTATTAAGGTCATAATTTTTATCCAATTATAGATTAATGAAACAAAATCCCTACAACCCATGATTTAAGTTCAAATTAAGTAAAATAAATTACAAGGATTTTAAATTGAAATCATAAAATTTATTATATAATATACACATATAATTTTTTATCCATAATTTATTATCAAAAATCATGCAAATTATTAGCAAAATTCAATATGAATTATAAATTTTTCCACATCGATGAAATTTTTGGTAATTTCCTATAAAGAAGAATATATTTTGGTGTGAATTTCCGAAATCATAAATCAATCATAAATAACGCGAATATTGTATAATTTGGTTGAATTATATTTTGTATATATGTATGTATAAATATTTAAATATATACATATGTTTTTTATTTTATTTTTAACAGTGTTTCTCTGATTTACCATCAATAATGAAGGCCACAAATATGAAAAAGAAAGAAAACATTAAATTATTAAATTAAGATTTCTATCGTAAATTACACTAAACCAAAATACAATCAAAACTTTTTAGTTGGATTTATTATTTTATTTAATAAATAAATAAACAAACTAATACAAATTTAAAATAATATCCAAGTATTAGTAGTTTTTGTTTTTATATACTTTTCCACGTTTTTTTTTTTTTAAATGTATTTTCATTTTAGAAATATAAATCAATTGAATAATGAAAAGTCTATTATCGAAGTAGTTTTAGTTTAGGTTGAAAAGCATGTTTTTTTTTCATTAGTTTATTTTTTATATATATATACATATATATATATATATATTGGAAAAATAGTGAAAATTGTTAGAAATAAAAGGAAAAAGTTTTAGTTAAAGAAAAAAAAAACAAACTTGTTTAACAAAACAAAGCCAAGTAACGAAATATAAAATTACGTAAAATATAATACATGCAATTTTTAATACCCTAGAAAAGTCTAGAATGATTTATAGAGGGTGTATTATAGGTAGAAATTTTATCGTTGTTTAGACTATAGTAGAGAACACCTAACTATAAATCTTGATTTTTTTTTTTTGTTTTTAGTTGACAAGAAAGAAAAAGTAAATTGAGACAAAAAAAGAAGGAAATTTTAACAATTCGATTACGAAATAACTTAAAAAACAAAACCATTGATTGCTAATCAATACTTGTCTCGTAGTGTATTAAAAAAATGTTACCCGACAACAATTCATGATTTAATCGTAATATTTTTCCTATAAGTTCCATGTAGTAAAAACATAAGCAGGAAATAATTAACACTCTCAGTGCCAAAAGTCGATAGAATAAGGACTGATATTGCTTTGTCGTTCCAATTGGAAAAATATTTGAAAAATTTCTCTTCGTATCGTTAGCATTCGGCTGGTAAATAAAGATAAAATGATGGAAATGTTTTAATGTACTAATATTTTATTTTATGGTCGATTTGTCTGACAGAGTTTTTTTTTAGAATAAACTTGTCAGGTCGATGTGTCTGACAATTACATGTTTAAAAAAGTCCGTTTTTTCGTAGCACTGAGAGTGTTAAAATAAAAAACGAAAAATATGTTTACAATACTAGTTTGGTTAAAGAAAAATAAATAATGTCGAGTATTGGGTAATTACGCAGCTCTATAGAATCTATTTTATCTATCCGCATACTACTTCAGAGAAATTTATCATTTCTCTTTTTTTTGCATCGATTTATATATTGATATATTTTTTTATCTTGGTTTAGTTGTAAAATACGTTTATTTTCGACAATTGTACATTTTTACTCTTTAGCACGATTCATGGTTAATTAGCATATGAAACTAAAATTCCAATTAACATATATTATATTTTTCCATAATTAATTTTATCTTAGTTTAAAATTCCAGTATTTTTAAAGCTGTATTTATCCAACAAATACCTTATTAAAATGTAATTATTACTTTCATTTCGTTTTACTTAATATGTGAGATTTTTAATATTTGTTTGAAAATATTATCAAGCGTCCAAATATTTTTTTACTTGACTGTATATACAGTACAGTATTAATATACTGATTAATCATTGCAAGGATTGATTCCAATTAATACAACATAATAATTTATATTGCTGGTCCTAAGTAAAATACATATTCTAGTATCAAAATATAAAAAAACGATACGTAAGAGCGTGAAAATCAAATTAAAAGAGTAACGCGTATTCGCGAGACTTTATTGTATATTTTTATTTCGAAACTTTTAATAATCAAATTTAAAAAAAAAAGTTATGTTGTGTGTATTGTTTAATTAATGTAAACTGTCTATTTTTCATTTGTAATTTAATCGTGATTTCAATGGAGACTTTGAACTGCTTACTAAGCTTTAATTATGGTTAGGAAACAGTTCGCTCATAAATTCTTTAACTGCAATCGAAATAGTACGTACCAATTGATTCTAGTTTTCGGCACAGCGGCAATAATTAACATTAATCAATATTATGATTGGCGTGACTTTGTTTATGAAATAATTACCATGTTAATATATTTATAATTAATATAGTAAATATTTTAAACAAATTTTTTTACAGATAACTGAACATATCTAAAGTTTAAAGAACTGAATTTAATTTTACTTAATTTTAATTTCAATTCCAAAGTAAAAAAAATACAAAAATTGGTAAGATTTCGTTTAAGATTTTAAGAAACTACTAACCATAAAAAATGCATATACAAATTTATAAATTTTCAATAATGCAATTCTGATTATTGTTTATATTTGGACTTTCTTAATATATATTTTCTTTTTCCGATTAAATAAACAAACGTGTCAGTTTTTAAAACAATTTTCTTTAAATAACAAAAATTGATTGATAAAATCTTTTAAATAATTTTCCTTATATACTATATAAATCTTCTTAACAATTTTTGATTAACCTTATCCCCCCCCCTTCTTCCACATTTACTACAAAAATTCCTCATTTTCATCTAATTTCGGTAGCTTTTGACTTGTGGAATGAGATTTAGTTTTTTTTTGTTTTCGTTCCATTTTTATTTTCATATAATTTCTATTTAATATATTTAGTACCAGGTACGTGGCCACATTATATTATTGTTTTTCTTCTTATATTGTCACGATTTTCTCATTTTCATTTTTATTTCTTATAACAAAAACAAAAAACAAAAAAAAGGAAAATAATCATACATATACAAATTTTCAATTACAAATACAAACAAAAACCTGTACCCAAAATACACGTACGCACAAATCAAATAAACTCTTAAATAGTATTATATGTATATACAGAAACCTCGTATATTTAAATATACATATACATAATAATTACACATTAATTTTGTGTATAGAAAATATTTTTGTGCCAAATCATTAGCCACAAATTAAATAAAATCATGATAATTATTAAAAGTTTAATAATTATTAACTTTATATAGTCAAATATTGTGTTGTTCTGAAAGTATGTGTACACAAAAATATGAGAAAACACAATTAATTAAATTATATAAAAAAAAATACTAATAATAATTGTGTAATGACGTAATAAAGAAATTTTATGCAGGACAATATTAGGTTATCTTTACAGGACCACACAGAAAAAAAAAAATTAAATAATTAAAGAAATATTCTTTTTCCTTGGAGATTTTTTCAAGTTGCATGTTGAAATTGGCAACCAAAAAAAAAAAAAACTGAAATTCCTTGAAAAAAAAATAAATAAATAAATAAATAAAAAAGAATGAGATACTAAAAGAAGAGAATATACAAAGAAAAGAATTTTATATACCTTGTGCCTGGCACTGTAATATTAGGTAAAATACATTTTAAGGAAATTCCTTCTTTTTTTTCGTTTTTATTTTCTATCAAAAACAGCACAAAACTATAATTTAATGTTTTTCCTATTTTATCTAGAATTTTTTTTTTATTTTTGGGGTTTTTCTTATTGTGTAGTAAAGTAAAGGACTACAAAATACGCTACATTAACATGCTATTTTCAAATCTATAAATTCCATTATTTTTTTTTTCCCTATATTTTTTCTTGTTTGTTTTTTTTCGGGGGAAGATAGAAAAAAACAAAATGTCTTCTTTTTTTTTTGGCACAATATCAAAAAGACTCAATAATGATAATACACAAAAAAAAACCCCCAAGGAAACATAAGTAAGAAAATGTTTTTTTTAAAGGTTCTTCCATAAACTAAACTAATATTACTATAAAAAAAAAAAAACTTTCAATTAAATATGATTGTTTCTAATAGATTTCAACATAAAATATAAGAATGAACTAAATATTAATTGATTTTTCCAGGTACAAAAATATTCGACTATATATTTCTTAAAAATTTATTCATTTGAAAAATAATTATAGGTCATATTTATGCTGTGGGATAAATGTATCAATAAAGACAGCCATTACTCCCAATTACATTTGATTCATAAACACGTTTTTTTAATGGATTTGATTTGATATTTTATTTGTGATTACTTTAAATCAAAATATACTGCACAAGGTGTGACATTAAATTACTTAGTTCACTCTCTAATCAATTTCAATTTTAGTGTGATCGAGAAGTAAATAAATATTAAAAGCTCTTTATAAAAATTCCGAGGCATATAAAATATAATGGACTGACTGTAGCTGCTAAGATATCAACCCAACAAAATTAAAAAAAATTTTATACTATAAAATAAAATATATATTTCGAAATTTGACCATTACAATCTCGAAATATAACCTCCTCATTTTTGAATGTCGCGAAATTTTAGATTGCATTTTTTTTAATATTGACAGCTGCTGAATATCTAAGTAATGATAAAATCAATTTTAATTATCATTGTCATGTTAAATTTCAAATTATTTATTAATATAGATATATTTACAGCACTACAAATATAACAGAAACTAGGTTATAAATATTTTCAATTTAAACAAATCAACTATATTCGATTTACCAATGTGGAGAGTTCATTAATTGTTGCTAATATTTAATAAGTTATATGGTTATTGCAAAAAGCCGATAACAAAAACGATGTCTAGAAGAGGACAATTATTTATCATTTGTATTATTCAAAATATTTCAACCTTTCAAACAATTATAAACAATTATTTATAATTATTTACAACATTTTGTATATGGACATCACATCATCATGTTGAAACATGTTGTAAACTAGTTTAAAAAACTTGTTTACATTATAGAGAAAATGTTGATAATCTATTTTGGGAATTAACATATTGGAGATGGCAAGCGAACCTACCAAAATTTAACATTTTTAGTAAACGTACTGCTACCGTTAACGTCATCTGCCATGAGTAATTTCTTCAGAAAATTGACACTAAAGTCCGAATTTCGTTTAGGGCTATCAAAATTCAGTAAATTATTGTCGATAATATCGAATAATACCGATGGTATCACAATGTAATCATGTTAGTGCCTCAAAATAGTTATGTTTAATAATTAAACAAGTTTGTTTTTGACTTCTTCAATTAGAAAAATTACTACTTTAATCGAGAAGTCAACGTGAAATTAAGCTGTTATACCGGATACATCATGTTAATATGATGTTTTTTTTCTTTTTCTTCAAAAGGCTAGCTTTGTAACACAAATACAAAACCGATATTAAAAGTATGAGGCCTATAAACTCAATACATAATGAAAATTATAAGGTGAAAACTCTTCCTCAATTAGAAACAATATAATACAAAAAAAAAATATATAATTACGCCAAAATTTAATGGTCTTTCTCTGTTTCTGTAATAAACTATATTTTTTGTTTGTTATTCGATTCTTTCAACTACTACTTTGATTTTTTTTTTTTTTTTTTTTTGTAGTAAAATATTATTTATTTTTTTTTGGAACTCTGACAAGTTTAGTTGCTTTTGAAAAACAAACACAAATTTACAAATCATCCTCAGAAAAAAAAAGAAACATAAAAATAATTTACTTAATTACCAAAGAAACAAAAAAATTTATTTAACTAATGATGATATTTTATTCAGGAACTAATAATAAAAATATTGCAATTTATAAAGTGAATTAATGTCAACATACCCGGACGAGGCCGAAATAATTAATTATGATTTTTTGATATATTTCAATGAAAAATTTATAATTTATGTTATAACAAATTCAATTTTCAGCTGTTTTAAAATTATCAATAAAATTATTTTCCTACAAATTTATAAAATTTAAAATTTTTAAAAATAAAATTTATAATTTCAACTTAAAAGAAAAAATTATCATTTTCCAATCTAATACAAGAAAAAAAAAAACTTCCGTAAATTTTAACATAAAAAAATTAGTTCAGTGTAGAAGGAAAATTTTCTTGCCAATTTCTTTCATGGTAGGAAATATTTTCTTTATCCGATTTTTTTTTTCTACCCACTTTAGTTCAACTAAAATTTTTTGCATCATTGATACTGAGGCGTATATACAAAATTCAAATATAATATATAAATATGTTTCTAAGTTATTTAAATTTAAATAAGTACATTTTATATAAATTTTAATTGAATAATCGATAAGCAAGGAAAAAATTACAGACAATAAAATTAATTTTGTATCCTAAAGTTGCCTAATATCAGTAGCAGAAAAAGTGAGCGATATATATGGCCTGCTCGACTTTCTTTTCTAAAAAGTTTGTAATACAATTCCAAAAATAATGAATGAAATTTCCAAAAAGTTTGTTAAATAATTGTAATTCCTGTATAGAAGTAGAACAAACCGATAATGAATGGGTCGAATAGACTTAACTTCTCCAGACAATTTTACGATTTTAGGCCAATAAAATAAATTTTTCAATCATGACTGCAATGAATATTTGCTTTATACAAAATGAATTAACATCCAGCTAGGGATCTCAAACATGCTTTTTTAAAGAATTGCATTTCTAGTTGGCTCAGGAGCTTGGTATTTTTTTTGGATGTAGCAATTAACCTACTTGGTAAGAATTATACATATAAGATAAAATAAGCTTGGAGAAGTCGGCCACTCTAAGTAGTTACCTTCAATCATATGTTACCATAGAAATTTAAATATATTATTCCTCGCTAGTAGGTTTAAATTTGTTTTACAAATTTTACTAACTAGAATTTTTTTGAGGTGCTCTGCAATGTATTGAAAGCTGCCTGATTGTCGGAGAAGATCGAAAAACTGTTCAGCTGCATATGAGATTGTAGCTAAATCTAAGTCTAAATGATGGTAAGTCTAAAAACTTTCTATTCCTTCTCGGTAACTTAAACTGTATTTGAGACAAAAAAAAATGATCTGATTTGGTTCCCTTGAAGTGTTTGCAAGAACTATTGAGTTTTCTCTAGTATAATTCATCAGAGTAGTATAATTCATCAGAGTTTCGATATAGTTCGAAATTTACGCAGCTTTAAATGATTACCAGTAATAAAATTTAAGAGATAGTTTTAAGGTTGGAAAAAATGTTAAAGATAGAGACGTTAATGTCTCACGTAAAAAATCACGAGTTGGTTGTAAGTCAAGCTTGTTGGTTGTAATTAAAGGTTCTGAACTATAAATAATTTTCCATATAAAATTAATAATTTCAAATTACTAATTTCGAAACTTTTACTGGCTCGATTTGGACTGTCGTGCCAATAAAGAAGATTTCGATTCTACTATCTTTGGTTAACTGATTAACAAATGTCATAATATTTAGTATAAAAAAGTTGATTAAAAGATTTTTGTATCTTAAACAACTATTAATACCATCTAATCTCAGCAATAGAAGTCCTTCTGAAATTTATATAGATACATAAACATTTTTTTACATTAAATACAAAACATCCTACAACAACAACAAAAAATCTTCAGCTACTTAAAAAGCTTATTTAAACTTGTGACAAATGAAAAACAAAAACAAAATAAAAATAAAAAGAAAACTCTTTTCAATTTTGACATTGGAGAAAATAAGAATGTTTATTATTTTTTTTTTATTATTATTAGGAGAATTTACAGTTCAATTTTATACTCTAAATAAAAATATCCTTTAAAAAAGAGATATAAACATATTATTTTTTTTTTTGTTTATATACAAATTTTGTTGTTTTATATTTTTTAAAAGACACAACAAGTAAACATTGCTGCCTATTGAAATAAAATATGAAATCAAATTCCACAACGAAAAACCTAATCTTAATACGAAAATAAACAAGAATATAAGAGAGATTCTTGAGCACAAAAAAAAAAATAAGCATTAAGTCTAGAAAATATATATTGTTCATATATAGGAAAAAATGAGCTTCTTCAAAGCATAGACATAAAATATTTTAACATTTTATTGATAATCATGTATGAACAACAAAAAAATATATATAAAATATAATAACCTTATATACACACTGTTGTAATGGATTGTGATAATATGTATACATATATGTTTTTGGTATTTTTATATTGAATTTTATTGAAACCATTTCTTTCAACACCCACTTCCACCGACACCTCGTACAACAAAAAGCAGTCCGCTACGTAATAAGGAAAAAAAAATCTATAATAAGGTGGAAAATGTACATAAGAAGAGATTTTGTATAAGTGTCATTGTAATTTCTCACCAACTTTGGGCTTTAAAAATATATATATAATCTTCTCGACATTTCACACTTGACATTTGTACATATATATATATATGGAGGTATATAAATATGTATTTATATGTATATAGTACAAGAAATAGGATCTTTTTTTTTTTTTGGTTGCCAAGCCAAAGGATTTCCGTATAAAGAATGACGGTCTCTGCATCCTACAAAAATATACTAAACAAAAATAACTAAGTGGATATAAACAAAAGAGGATACTCTTTTTTAATATTAAACTATATAAGGAAAATAAAAAAAAATATATAATAATTTAGATTTTGGATTCTAGGTCGATTCCACAAGAACAATTCTACTAGACTAAATTTCACAATAAACCAATTTAACTCGCACAATTTAACTTATTTATGATCAAATTAGATCGTAATTAGAATATTAGGTATACAAAGTCAAAATAGATTTGTATCTAAGTTAAAATATATTGAAATACTGAAATTGTGTGGATGGATTAGTCCTAGTCGAATCAACCGGTTACATAATTTTTTACCTTATGTTATACCACCGGAAATATGTACTATAAATTTTCGATATAGAATTCTCAAAATTTACTTTATAAACGGAAACCAATTATTGATTCCTTGTTTAATTTTTCAAAGTTTAAAAATTTGGAAATAAATTTTTTTTACACAATTATCGAAATTGCGATAAAAAAATGTTTTTTTTTGTTTTTACTAGATTCTACGCAAACATGATCCTATTTCATAGGCGGCCTTCGATATGTTGTGTGTGGCGGTTTCCAAAAAAAAAAAAAATGTTTTAACCTGAGCGAAAATAATTTCGATAAAATCTTGTTTATTTGAAAATTAAAATTGTGTAAACATGAAATTTATTGAGTTTGTGGTTCGTTTTATTAAAAAAAAAAACACCACGACTTATTTAAAAACAAAAAAAAAAAAACAATTTATTTTTTATTTTATGAATTGCAAAAGTTTTAACTTCTCGCTAGAACCTGCATTTATCGACCTATAAAAAAAAATTGATTTTTTTCATGTCTTCTATATTTTTTTCTAGGACTATTAATTTGTAGGGATGGGCCGATTCGTGACTTTAGAATACAGATAAGTTCAGACGCTTTAAAGCGCCCTTGAACAACAATTTTGATGACAACTTGGCAAATTGTCATCAAAATTGATATTAGACTTGATATTAAATCATTCTTGCTTTCATTTCGGCAATAGTTCTATTTTTTTAATAATTAATTTGACATTTTTCAGGTACCTAATTTTTTATATTTCTTAGAAATGAATAAATTCGTTAAAATATCGTATTAGATAAAATCAACGAAAATTATTCCCATCCCTATAATATTTTCCACGGATTTAAATCATTTTATTTATGTGTAGAGTAGATCGTAAGAATTGGATTTAGAATTTTCAAGAGTTGATCAATAAAAACAAAAAATCTAAAAAACAAAAAATGCTGTTGCAGTTGATTATTGAGAAGAAACCAAAGTACACAGTTGATTTATTCATTTAATTAAAAAAAAAAACGATGAAAATTGTTGTTTATGCTGTGATTTCGATACATTTTCAAGAATAATTTTTCGTGTAAATAAATTTTTCATAAAAATATCAGTTACAAAATATTATTAATTAATCAATGTTAAATGTGGCTATACTGCTTATATGGTAAACAGTATCGTTTAATATCGTAAATCTATTAATAATAATTGTTTTTTAGATTAGAAGAATATTAATGATTTTTTTTTATAAAATTGACAGAATTAAAATTAAACTTGAAACAATTATAAAGCATAATTAATCAGTAATATGAAAAATTAGAAGAGTTTTTTTTTTTGCCAATTTTCTTTTTGTTTTATATTCCATAAATTCTGCAAAAAAAAAAAATAAACACAGTATTTTTATTATCTTATTAATTTAGTAATTATTTTTATGCTTCGTCTTCAAATTCAAAAGAAATATACAAGTAAAAAAAAAACTTAGTTTTATTTTCTTTACACAGATTTTTCATTTTTTTTTTGTCGAAAAGATTTTCATTCACGGAAAAACATAAATAAATTTAGTGAAAATTTTCAAAAGATTTTTCAAACATATTTTTATATTTTGTTAATAATCCAATAGATGCAATAAAACAATTGAAAAACTTCAAATTTAATAAGATTATCTTTTTTACTATGATTTTAATATAGTTTTATAAAGATTGTTTACAAGTTTATAATTCAGTTTAAATTCAGGTAAAATATATAAAAGACTTGAAAAATAATCTGATTAAAAATTTTTTATTTTAAGACAATTGAATCAAGAAACCATTTTATAAATGATCTAAATTTATACCTTTAAATAAAGTATGTTTGTCTGTCATTATACAAAATCAGAAAAAGTATATTTATTTGTTTAATACCTTAAACCAAACATCGACAGGTTATTGATTAATTACAGTTTAGGCTTCTTTCTGGTATTATAGAAGGATTATGGGAATGTTAACTTTGAAATATATTATTATTAGAAGTAATAGATTGGTAAGTAGATTTGACAATACGGATGTAAAAGAATGTGCAAATATGTTTTATATTTGCCACTAATATTTTAACAGATGTCAGTTTCCCATAAATTAATTGATTTTAATTCATGAAAATATAGTAAGAAATTTTTACAAAATATAAATTCCAAGGAAATACAAAAACCTGGTGATTTTTTAATAAAACAAACAATGAAATAACAAATTAATGACACGCGTAAAGGAATTCGTATACCAATTTCGAAATTTTCATCTCAATATCTCTAAGTTAAGATCAATTTCATAGAAGATTACACATTTTTATAGGCAAAACTTCGGAACAATATCGAATTAAAATGAAAAATATATTTTTTTTGGGAAAATTATTAAATTTATTAATCGATGTTAACTACATTCAACATAATCAATGTTGAATAGTTTTTAATGAGAAAAAATTGGTGCTACTTTCTCATTAAATTTGATGTACCACATTATTTTTTCTCTGACTAAAATCGATCTAACTAAGTTATTGATAAAAATACGAGACACCTGCGTGTGTTTGAAGTAAATTAAACAAGTCATATTTTGTTGGCAATCATCCAGTATATTTTGTTTCATTCATGTCGCAAGCTTATTTAAAGCAGGCCAGGACAAAACTCGAATTTATTGTAACGCTGTATTTTTCACCAGAGATCAAATCACGATATGTGTTCTTAGACTCTATATTCAACAATAAAATTTAAAAGATTCCGAATAAGAATAATTTCTATTTAACGTTCTGTACTTCAACAAATCTTTTACAAGACCTAAACTAGAGTTCTATTACACTTCTAATATGTAATAATTGTAATAAATGACTCAAAAAGAGAAGTATCGTTGCTTAGACATTTTGATTGTGAGTAGTTATTAATTTAATGTAATTACTCTTAACTTTGTGAACAAATTGCGTCGCTATCACTGCAAAAAAAATAAACATGTCATTTGTTAATTTTAACTTAATCTTAAACATTATAAAAATGGTGTTAATTTTTTTCTAATAATATTTATAACAATTTTATGCTGTGCTACTAAAATAATTCAAGGTAAAAATTAAATAGACTTTCTCTCTAAATTATTTATCCTTCCACAATAATTACATTTTTTTTTTTTTAATTGCCATCGAGGTTAATACCAAGGTAAACTTCGTCACTTAAAACAACATAACTTGTTTGATCGTTTTTTTTTTTTATTACATACAAAGTCGAGTTTTAAACTTATAATTTAACCAACATAAAAAAACAGTGCGTAATTATTGTAGTAGAAAAATGAAACTCGTACAGTGAGAGTTACAATTTTAAATTACAAATTTATGAATTTATTATCCAAAAAAAGAAAAAAACAAACAATTGTAACTTTTTTTTTCAACATTTATTTAATCTAAATAATTTAAATAAAGATAATTAGAATACATTTTTTTTATTATTATTTTTAACTTGCATTAAACAAGCAAAAAAAATTTAAAAATATTTACCAACAAAAACTAAATCTTATAAAAACATAAAACATATAAAAAGTTCTCACATAAACTTAAATTTTATGTGTATAATATTATAATATAAATATAAAAATAAGATAATTTCTTTTATTGGAATTTATTTCAGAATAATTTCTTTTCTACCCTAAATAATGGCTAATGTAAAATTCAAAAGGTCCTTTTTTTTATTTATTTCGTATTTCTCTCTAATTTTCATGAATTCCCAATAGATTTCTTAACAAAGCCTCCGGAAATCAGTACATATATCTCTTCACAAAAAAAAACCAACTAAGTTACTTAAATTTATATATTATATAGCTATGTGTTTATAAATATATATAAAAAAAAAATTATTAAACTCCACCTGAACACCTGAGCTTCAGAGATTCACCTTAAATACCACCATAATATAACAAAACAAAACAAACAAAAAATTAATATTAAATTGTTTAAGCATTTTGCCATAAAAATTTGTCATTTATGCGAGTTGGTTTTGTGATTAAATTGGATTTTAAAACTAAATGAATAGTTAATATTAAAGTACAAATTTTGTGTCATTATACAAGAATTATGAAGTAACTAATTTTGTCGTCCTTTTTTTTTTATATAATTATTCCTTTTTTTTTGTATTGGGGCCAGATTTTTGAAAAAAAAAAAAAAAAATTATAAACAGAAAAGAAAATGATTTTAATGTTAATTTGTTTAGTTTTAATAGTGGCACCAATGTCTGTCTTCACTTAAATTATTTTTTGTTGGCAATGTCAGTATTTACTCCGAATCATAATAAACCCTTAAATAGTTCAAGAAGATACTCTACTAAGTCAGCTTCCCATAAACTTTTAAAATATTTATCAATTTATCAACACGCACATTATCTTCTGTCAATGTGTAACTTCTGAAATGGAAGAATTAAGTTAAGAAGAGCAATGGACCTGCTAATAATTTGAGGAAGTTCAAGAAGATACTAATCAGGTCAATATAATATTTCGGTATTACATTAACATTTGGATGTCAGTACGTTTTATATCAGTCAAAAATATTTCAAAAATCATATATCATAAGAATATTTTCAAATAACATGTAAGTAGTAAAAGTACACTAATTTTACATTAGTACACAAGTTTGAAGGAAGTAATTTGTATTATTAGATGACAATTGGATGACAATTATTACAGGTTTAAGATAATTTTTGAAGTTTTCAAAAATTCTTAGCATCAATTACATTATAATTCACATTCAACAAACACTTAAATTTGCAGTCTTTAAAAAAATAATAAAATTTTTTTTTTTTTTTTGCTAATCATATTCATGAAAATTTATGAAACTTATTTTCATAAAGGACACTAAACTAGTTTAAAGTGTCAAGGTATACGACTAAATCCCAGATATATTATAGAATTTTCTTTTAAAATCTTTTTCATGAAAATTAATTTTTTTCTCGTCGGGTTAAAGTATTTTAATAATAGTTAATTTAAATATTTATTTTGTAATAGTTTACAACAGAAATTAATGTAGATACTTGAAATTATATGAAAAAATAAAATATGATATCTTTATAATTTTTATCTTTTATTTAATTATATTTTATCTATTTTATCTTAACAGATACGAAAATATGTAGGAAATGCGCAACATTATTTTTTTTTTGGTTTGTACATGGTGATTTCAGTGAGAACAATTAAACATAAAAAATTATAACCGACAATTATGAGGTGAAATATAAATATTAGTAATTTTTAATATTGATCTAATAATATGCATTTAAAATTTAATAATCGTTTTAAAATTAATGTTCTAACTTAATACTGGTTATTAATAGATATTAATTACCATAAATCTAAAACATTATTATAAAAAGAATATAATTAATATGCAATATGTTCGCATGTCAATTATCAGAATTGTTATTAACAATCAAAATACATATATATATAGATATGTATGTAAATTTTGATTGTAGTTTCCACAACAACATATGCAACTCTAGGCATATTTATTATAACACATATCACCAAAAAAAAAAAAAATGTTTTTATTAAAACCTTTTAATTAAATTTAGCATATCGGAAAAATATGTAAATAAACCACTTAAAAACAAGAATTTATAGTAATTGGTACACTAGTTAAAAAATATATTTGTATACACAGTAAATACTCGAGTATATATAATGTAAACATTTTGCTGATATTAGATAGAATGTCAGTATTTATAGCATGTAAAATTTAATGAGATAAAATTGCAACTTTATAATTTTCTGCTGGTATATAGTTAACAAAAGTAAACATAGTCGGTTAATTATCAAACACTTAGCAACAACAGAATAATAATAATAATAATGTACTTTTAACAAATTAATAAGATATGATTTATCTACTCTAAATTGACAAAAATTGCTGTCAAATTATGACTAATTATTATTGCAATTGACATACAGAAATATTTAAAACAAAAATAGAAAATATTTCTTAATTTCTGAATATTTAGCTTAATTTTTTTTTATAGTATGACATACTTTTATTTATTTTCTGTAAGTCCATTTTCCGAAATTAAATTAAGTTGTCAAATGAATTTTTATGAATTTACATTGTCTTATGGTATTTTACAATTATGTTATATCTATTTAATCACTTTATAATTATTAAGTATTATAATGAAAATATATATTTGTTCTTTTTCTAATTGTGGAAAATCAATTTGTTTTAAATTATGCAAATATTTGTGAACGTACAGCTGATTATGAAAATTTACAAGACTGTAGACTCTTCAACCAAAATTACGCATATGTTTTTTGATCTAATTAGAATAATCATAAAAAAAAAACATAAAATTAATGTTAAATTTTTTAATTTTTATATAAACAATCCAAAAGACGAATAACAAAATTTAATATTTTATTGAAAAAGATTAAAGCATCCCTGGCATAACTTTATTCGCAGCAGTTTAAATAGCAACAGTTTAAATAGCAACCAATTGAAACGAATTTTGCAGCATATTTTCGATATTTTTACTGACTCAGTTTTAGCCGGTTTAGGCAATACTTAATAATATAATTTAAAACTTTTAATATGTTAATTTTTTGAAAATTTTCCAAGACATGATAATTGCTTTTTGACACTTTGAAATAAGTTTTGACTAAGGTCGCTACACAACCAATTTTTAAATTTTCCAAAAGACGAAAACTTTTTTTTGGCATAAAGGAATGTGTATGTGTTAAAAAATTTTAAGAGTCAAAAGGTAATTATAACAGAATTACAAAACTGTATCACGCTATCTTAACAATACCATATTTTACAAATGCCATTTTTAGTTTAATTTTAAAAATTCTTCGAATACTGGTTACCAAATTTCTGGTTCAACTTGACCAATACTCTGATACCGCAACAAGCCTGTAACTAAGTTTCTTAACGCTAATTAATTGCTAATTAAACTTCAGTGCAAAGTCATATCTGAATGTTGTAAACAATTGTATTGGTATTAAAATGCTCTATTCTGGTTCATTAAACACCCACTTCTCAAATCTAATATAAAAACCATTATAAATTAACATTAACAAATACTTTTCTTTGTGCATAAACGACAATTTCACTATAGTTTTTAAAAAAAATAAACCGCCCAACTTAATGTACTGTGCTGCATAAAGAAATCACATTACATAAAACTATCAGATTAATCAACAAATTGTGAAAATGTAGTTTATTTTTTTATATTATTTTTTTTTCCGTCACAACAACACAACGACAAAAACTCACTTTTAAAAATAATGCATGCAGCAACAGAATGAAAAAAAAAACACGAGAAAAAATGTAATTATTATACTTTTATGAAGTGAATTAAATTACTCTTTATTATTTATAATAACAAGAAAACAGTTTTCACCATGTCGTTATTTTTATAGTTTTACTAATTGAAACTGAAAGTCTATGTTGTAAATTTTTTTGTAAATTAGCTTTTTAAAATAAAATAGGTTCTTATATCACCTTTTTTTCTAATTAAACAATTACTAGCTACACCGATAATAAAAATTTTTTTTCCTGTTTTTTTAAGTAAATTTCCGATTTGAAAATATTCTGCACGCAATTTTTTTATAATTTATTTTTAAATTTTACAAGTGTTTCATTTAAAAAAAAAATTTATACGATTTTTGATAACGAAAGTTAGTATGGCGCTAATTAGAGTAATATTTGTAAAGAGAAATCAATCAAAATTGAAGAAATAAAAAAATTATCTAAATTATTTCAAAATTTTGTCAACTAGAAAATCAAAATTCAATAATCAGGTATTATTCAGTCATCCGGTGGAGTGCGTCCAGAAGAAAATAAATTTATTAACATATCTCGCAATAAATTATTGGATCAGCTAAATGTTAGGTTTATGAATTAAATGGTGGGTAAAAATTAAATTGCTAAACATCCAATCTTAAAATTTGAACAAATTGATTTATAAGTGTTTAACACATATTTCCATTACACAAGGAACTTGTTTACGGAGACAATTTATTGACCTTAAATGTATAATAAATACAAATCTTTCACAATTTTAATAAATTTGTATTATGTATTTCTCATTTTTGAGGATGGAACTAAACCATTCATCTAAATCAGTAGCGGTATTATTCAGTCATTATTAATTTGACTTCACCGCGAATTCAGTAAATAATTAAAATATTGAATATTGAAAATTTAAGTATACACAGTATGATTTTACAATAACTATACTTTGTTGTGAAGAAAATAAGACGGGTAATAGATACGAACACTGGAAGTTGATAACTTTTATTGGAATAAACCTGATTTAATTTATATTAACTTTTGCTAATTTGAAACACTCAACGTAAAGCATTTATTAACAAAACGCTCCTTACCTTGTTGTTGTTAAACAGCCAAACGCTTTCATAGGTGCCTGAAACCTGTAAAAGGAAAATTGGAAAATTCACCTTTTTTTTTTTTTTGTTTGGTAAAATTTCTGAATCAGAATAATTAGCATTCGTTTTATGGGTGATTAATTTTTATTAGTAATAGGCCAAAGGACCAATAGCTACATACAAAAAAAAAGAAAACTTATAGATTTTACATATACAAGCGTGAGATAGGAAATTTTATCTTACACAACTATTATAAATAATTTAATTTAAAGGAGCAAACGAGAAAAATTATAACAAAATAAAATAAATTGTTAACGACAGACTTAAATTAAAAGTAGTAACACAATAAATGTAAGTCTATTAAATTAATGTAATATTAATAATGCATGACATGAGCTATAAAACAGATTTCTAATTTTAATGACAAGTTTAGACTATAATTAATAAAATAAAAATTACATTCTAATTGTTAGACAATAAAAAAAATTATATAATTAAAGATACAAAAATAAAAATGAATCTGTATAATGAAATTAGTAGATTCTGTTAAAATTAATTCGAAAATATGTGTACGGTATCTGGCAGAAATATTTTAACAAAAATATCGATAATATTTCTAAAGTTATTATTAAAATTTAATCCGTTTTTTTTTTTAGATTCCTACTTTACCTACTTAATTATATATCTTTTAATTATCCTGAATCTTATGTTTTTGTAAATTCTTTTCAATTACATACATTCAAAATAAATTGCATATGTAGATAAGTAGAACCTTATAAATATTTAAATCAAATTATTATTCAACGTCAAAGAAATGAACTTGTATTATACTTTTGTAAGCTGATCACATAGCCTATTTTTTTTTTTTTATTTCAGAAAAATACAAAGAGTTTTCTAACAAAATTTTAAGTAAGTACCACACCAAGAAAAAAAAAAAATACAAACTTAAATGGTAAAAAAAAAAAATATATTTTTCTTTGTGCTCTCTTAAAGAATTGGTAACATAACAGAGAAAATGTTAATATTAATGTTTTTCTCGTGTTAATATATTTTGTATGAATATATATAGAAAAGGAAATTTTAAGCAAAACGCATTAAGCATAAATTTTACACAAAGTCTTTCTTACATTTATAAACTCAAGAATACTAGTCAAAAAAATATGGTAAGGAATAAAGAAAAATAAAACTGCAATAATTAAGAATGTTTATGTTAAAGATTTGTAGGCTGACAGAATAACAAAACGTTGGCGGCGGCATATTTTTTAAATCAAATAGTATTTTCTATTTTATTTATTAACTTATTGAAAAGTGAATTTGAAATTTTTACTAATGTTTATTTATATTGCTTTAACTGAAACTCGTTCCACATTGTGGAAAATATTCACTACTATTTTAATTTTCAAGTGAAAAGAAAATATATGGGAAATTTGCAGTGTTATAAATTTTTTAATATTAAATTTGTGGAGATTTAATTAATATTCTTTAGGTACCAAAGAAAAACATTATATATTTCGAGACGATAGAAATTTTTTCGAAAATTTTCTGACTTGGAAATTTATTGTAAGGGTCGTCAGGTACATTTAGGTTTTGGTTTCACAAAAATGACAAATAGTTTAAAATGATCTTTATGATTGCACTCACTTTGTTCCCATAATTAATTTCGACAAAATGATACGACAGTAAGCAAGTTGAGAGTGAGGGTAAATCGCACAATTGATGTTTTTCTCGACGAATAAAACAATCGATTTTTTCTCGACGGGACGTGTTCGAGAGCGAATTCAATCCGACAAAAAACATCGGAAATATAGTCATCATAAGGGTGAATAAATTATACTTATGAAAAAAAAATTACAATCAGCTACTTTTTAATCTATAATCCTTTCAAGGACTTGCTTATCTAACAAAACAATGTAATTCTATTATGTATTTAATTTTAATTCAAAGAGCTTTTTTATTTTCTAATTATAAAACAAAATTTAAATTTTTTTCTACTTTTGCCTCCCAACAAATTTTTTTTTATAATCACTTTCTACAAAACAAAAACCAATCAGGATTAAAACTTCAAAATTATTTAATGATACAAAAACATAAAAATAACACAACAAAAAATTATTATTAAAAAAAAAAAAAGAAAAATTTGTGACTGTGTTTTTTTGGGATATTTGGCATATTTTCATCGACCTAAATTATTATTATTTTTCTTTTTTTTATTAGAAACCATTTTTTTTTTGTTCGTTTTGTAGTTTAGCTGACAGATGCAACCAAAAACCTAAACAGAAAATTATTGGACTGATATACACTTTTCATATAATTTTTATTGAACCTTTTTTTTTCTCTCTCAACAAACAGAAAAAAAAATAAAATAAAATGGAAAAAATGAACAACAATTAAAATCATTTTCATTTGACGAAATTTGAAAATATTGTATTTTCTTTCCTCAAAATAAGAAACTCATTAATAAACACAAAATCTACAATAATAATAATTAAACTTTAGAAAATAATGAGAAAAAATTATTAGAAATATTATTTTAATATATAATTTCATAAATTTCACATAAGTAGGAGCATAACCAAAAAAAAAAAATAATAAAAAACAAATTTGCTTAAGTACTTCTTAGAACTAAAATATTTCAATTAAATTTTCATGTCAAATTTTAGAAATATTATAAATATAGGGAAGAGTCACCGGAATGGTACCTTTTTTTGCAGTGTATCTGTATATTTTTGTTTAGTAATTAAAATACTCATTAAATGGTTTTTATTTTGTAATAAATTTTAGTTCTAATTAGGAAATTATTATAAAATGATACAATTTAGGTAAGTGAAATAATACCATCTGAATTTTAAACTGTAACTTTAATCTCAAAATCTGAAAATTTTGACAAGTTGCTCTAATTGTTTCGTTTTTGTAATCAAAAGTAGTCGAACTTAGTTTAAGATTTACTACAATAAATATTTAATTAAAAGTCTTTTTAATGTAATTAAAGTTTAAAATAATATACTATTATATTGCCCGTTGTAAAATATAAAAAATTAAATGTTTACTTAATTTTAACTTCAAAAATTGTCCTTATAATAAATTTACTGTCGGACACACCAAAAACTTAAACTTAATCATTATAATTGTGACAATTAACTTTAATTGTTCTTATCACTTGTCTTCTAACATTCTTGAAACAATTTTCCATGTTTAGATGTAAATAACAAGGTTTTTTTTAATGTAGACAAGTATAATGGTAGGATTTAAAACAAAGGTTACAACTACTGCGGCACTCCCCTATATATTTTTATTGAATTGAAAAAGTATATGTCTGAAAATTTAGAAATATCAACAACAACAAAAAAAAAAAGTTCACAAAAGTCACAACAAGAAATAATAAAGTATTAAAAATTTATGAAAATTATATTTATTTCTGCCAGGTGGTGGTGTAATGGTAACTTTTTTTATATGCTATTATATAAGAAAAGCAGAAATTTTTGGAAAATAAGATTATTAATTCTAATACAGAAAAATAATTTGTATCATTAAATAATTTTATTTTTTTTAAGAGTAAAATTTTGCGCTAAAATTTTTATATTAATAAAACATATTTCTATTGGCCTGTAAAACGAGAGATGGCAATATATTATATTTTATGTATGATAGAGAAAGATATTTATGCTGTCAGCATTTTATTATTTAAATTACATTTCCAAATCTAATATAAAACTAAAAATGGAATAAAACTTGAAGTTCATTAAATAATGAGTCGTTTATTTTAAAAGTGGAGCACTTCATTTTCTAAAAAAAAAAAAATCAGATAATGATAACAAAATATAAAACTTAATTTGATCTGCAGTTTTTAATAAAAAAAAATAATTTAAAATTCATAAATATAATTTGTGTTCAAATTGAAATGTAAAACCTTAAATGTGAGATTTGCCTTACTTTCAAAATAAACTGCTCGAATAGCTTTTAATTTGCTATGTAGTTTAACATGAATCTAATATGATTTTTGTTGGGCACTATATATAATATGGATAAAATTTATCTATGAGATAAAAAAAGGCAGACGTATGCTACTTTTTGGATGATAAAATTTATTTAGTTATTTATTTATTCAAACAAGGTACAAATATTTTTCAATTAATTAATGTGAGATAATTGAGAATATGCACAATAAATTTCTATTTTTACAAATTTAATTCAAGTTATGAGATTAATATTAAATTGTGTATTATATTTTTATCTGGGTACGTTTTAAAATGTACTGTTGCGTTTAAACGTCGTTTCGTACGATATCAATATCAGCATTGAGTATATGCCAGCTTTTTTTAAACTATCATATTTAACACTAAGCCTACCGACATTTTAGGTATACCTATATCGTACGAAAATGTTACCGTACAATAATTTATTGAATATTTCTATATTTTCGTATAAAAATGAATTTTTTCTAATTTTAAATTATGTATTTATTACGGTTTCTAATCTTTGTAAAATATATTAGAGCCATAGTACAAGTAGCCATGGAGGGGGCTTAATATTTTTTTAAAATAAATTCGACAAACAAAATGTCCAACCAAAAACTGCTTCTAGTACTTCCCGAAATACCAATTCCATTTTATGAAATATTAATTAAAAAATGGAAAGTATGTATAGGTGCGGTAACGAGAGCAATATTGTCCAATCATTTTATCACCGCTTTTACGACGACCAATTTCCGAAATTGGAAATCCGAAATCGGATTCAAGAAGTGCAATTATAGCACAAGGCATGCTCTCTTGTAATTGGACATTCGAAAAAGTATGTGTTATAAAAAAAATGTAGATGTCGTGCAAAGAATTTTTTTAATGGCATTCTGACTGACAGTTATTTATGAAAATTAATATATATTAATATTTTTTTTATTATCCAAATATGGATTTTAATTTATTATTTTTTTATAAAAAAAAGGTGTGATTTAAATTAAAAAATTAAAAGAAGTAATAAATAAAGCAAAAGTTGTAAAAATTTAAACTGCTCCAATCAGCTATACCTATATTCTATATAGATTTTACATAACTTCTGCATTAATAATTTTTAGGAATCTCATTCGTACGCTTTAAATTTTTATGAGTGTCAAATATACATGGTATAATTTTCCCACACAAAAATCCTTTTTTATCTCTTTCTTTCATGAAGTAATTTTTAACATACCATCTCGTTTTAAACATTCCATTAAAATTTCATAATTTCAACTGTCACCTATGTATTTTCTTATTTCTTTTTAACAATTCGGGGAATTAATGAAAGCGACAACATTAGTAGCGAAGTTGGACAATTTTATTCTTTTCAAAAAACTTCCAGTGCTACATGTTACAGCGAATAATATGAAAACCGTGCGAGTTCCTCAATTTCCTTAAAATTATATTAGGAGCAGTTAGAGCGAATAATATGAAAACAGTGCGAGTTCCTCAATTTATTTCAAATTATATTAGGAGCAATATGTCACGCAATGACATGACAAATCTGTTTTTACGGTATTATATAATACTAAAAATGTAATAAATTCAAACGATTAAGTTACTAATGTCTGAATTGTTCTCTTTCAATTTTAAAAACGACTTAACATCTCACACGTATTTCCTAGCCATATGAAGATCGAAACATCCTTAAATAAACTCCTAAATTAATGAAAATTCTTTAAAAGAAAGAAGAACTATTATTTCAAGACCATAACACAATACGAAATTGTTAGGACTAAAAAAATTTAAACTACCACCAAATACTTTCATAAACTCACAATAATCTATGTGGCATTAGCTTATGAAGGCAATAGTCCCAAACAAAATGTTATTAAGACCGTTTTAAAGTTTCTATTGTGGTTTATTGCCGTGATATAAAAATGTAGCTGATAGGCAAAACAATTATTCGTCGTATTCATATATCACTAGTATCTAAATTAGAAATTTCTAGTTGCACGGAATATGTACTTATATAATTGTCATAAAATTTACGACTAACTACGTTTTTATACCTATTGCCAGTAAATTTTTTATGGGTACACCGATCTTAAAATGTAAATGAAGAAAATGAAAATTATATTATTTTAATGAGAATCATACAAAAATTAATATATTTTTTCTATTAAAAGCAATGAAAAGTTACAACAACAAAAAAATAGTTAATTTTGTTTATATTAAATAATGTTTAACGATTATACTTTCAATTCATTCGAAATAATGAACAAACTTTACATAAAAGTCTTACCAAATCTGATGATTGTAGAAAAAATGTTTAAATAAGTTTTTAGCTTACCTGTAATGAAAAAAAGAAAAATTTAATTTTAATAATTTTATTTGCAACAATTATTATGCTTAATAATAATTGAAAAGCAGAAAAGTACTTTTTCAAAAAATTTCTTAGTACTAAATTATTCTGTTATCCTGTTTTTAAACCCGTTTTTTCAGAATTTATCGGTTAAACTTTGTTATACGGTATTATAAAAAACAAAAACTCGGAAAATGCAGTCATTAATATTAAGTAAATGCAGATTTAATTTAATGGATATAACTGAGCTTAAACAATTAAGGAAGTTTTTAGAAGGATATGCACATTAATGTTAAACAAATGTTATAGAAGAAATATGATAAAAATAGTAAAGGATAATAAAAGACATGTTCCAGGATGTAATTTGACAATTTTTAAAAAATTTTTGAAAGATAAATATTTAGCCAGTCTATTTTTGTTCAATTGGTTACCCATTTTCGAATGTAATATAAAATTTTGAAAATATTGTAACATGTCTTAACCCATTTATTCCCATTGAGTCGTAATTGATTCAAGAATTTTAATTGAATTTATTAAGTTTTACAATAATAAAAATTTAAATTTCAGTCTACTATATTTTTGAAGAAATAGTTGTCAATATACAATGGGTTATTGGTAAAATGTATATAAATCTGAAAGTGATAATAATATGAAAAAAAAAATAATTGTCCAAAAATTCGAACATAATTTAATGAAAATATCCTTGAGCATACGAGGTGATAAATCAATCGACAATGTTCAAAGTATTTTTACACCGAATTTTAAAGATAATTTTTAAACAAAATTAACCACGGAAATAGTTTGCTTTCTGTACCCGTTTTTCTACAACAACTCACTATTCTACAAAACTTATAGAAAAAATATCATAATAAGATTATCTTATTTAAATTAATACTTTGTTCAAAATTTGGACGTCCAAATTGCAATAGAATGTTTCAATATCCACCCTATTCTAAATTTTAAGAGGGGTCAAGAAAATTATTTGTGCCATTAAATAAATAAAAACAAGCGAATTCGTTTATTTTTAATTAAGAGAAGAATAAAATTTATCAATTTATGCGTCTTTTACATCACATTTTTGGTTATTGTTGATAAAAGTGATTTTGCAAAATCATCAGGTGTTTTTTATACATAACTTTTTCTACAGTCAATTCAAGAAAGTAAAAATTTTCTTGTTATATAGAGATTTTGAAAGTAAATAATATAACTGACCGGAATTCATAATTTTTTTTTTTCAGAAAATTATATTCAAAATATGTTACAGTTTGTATGTCGTATTTTCGATTTATACTTAAAATCTAGTTACTAAATTTTTCATTAATTATGAGATTTACTTTCTAAATCAGTCACAATTAATATTAATTTTTTTTTTTTTGTTAATTAAATTATTTTCGAATTTTAAATAATTATATAATAAATTCCTTAAAAGTTAAATTAATTTTATATCAATTATTTCTTGTCTGAAACTGAAATTAAATTTTTATCGAAAACATTTAAAAATGCATAAAAAAAATATAAATAAAAATATTTTATTTTATTTTTTGAAATATAATTTTTTTGCTGTTCATTTTCTTTAATACTTTCACCTTCAGAAATTTATAGAGCAGTGAATTGCATAAAAAGTAATATGTATTAATTTATTTTTCAAGAAAAGCGAAACATAAACTGAACATTGAAATTAACGTAGGAATACAAGACTAAATGAAAAAAACACTTAATGCATTAATGAATTTTCCACGCACGTAATTTGGAGCATATTTTTCGAAAATACAAAAAAATTATTATTAATTTATTTGATTTGCCTTCATTATTTTTTAAAAAAAACATTAGATTTAGATTTAAATTTAAATTACATAAATATAACTATAACTATATATGTATTTGTTAATTTTTATATGTTAAATATCAAAAAGAATTTTAGGAGCTATTAATTTTTTTTGCAAAATTCAATTATAAATATTATGATCTTGTTTAATAAATTTGGTTCGGCGAAGTAGGTAAGTCAGTTTGCAATGAACGAGTACCAGTATATAAATAATTGGATTATAGATTACTTAATTTACCAATAAATTATTCCGTTTCTAGTGATACTTAAAGCTGTACAGGAAATTTAACAATATTGATACTTTTCCGCGGTTATAGTAAGCGACTAGTAACTTTTCAAAAACCACTTTGAATACTAAACTAATAGTACCATGTTTTGGTTCAGTTTTCATCGTTCAACTACAGCTACAAAAAAGTTAGAGGATATTTTCACTTATTTAGTATTCTATTTCCCAAGATTTTCTAAGAACTGCTTGAAATTTATAATTAATTGCCATCGTGTTAAACAACAAATGTATATTTGTGCGATGAAATATGCAAAAACTAATCAAATTAATACGCAATAAAGCAAAAAAAAACCTAAATAGGAAAACATTTTTCGTTTCCTGGAAATTTTTTGAAAATATCGTTTAATATATTTTCGCGGGAAAATCTCGATATGTGTTTTTAAGCTGTTGTCAGTCAGAGACATTATTACGTCTCGTATACGAAATTTTGGGGCAGTTAACTTAAATTATTTCATTTACCACTGTAGGTGTTTCACAAAACTGTTTTTATGCAATGCTGCACTTTGATATATGTAGTTAGATCCAGCCAGATACTCCATTAAGCTTGAGTATTTTGTTATATAGTTTTCCTACTTCTAATAAAATTGGAATGAGACTAGAACCCAGTACGGTATTTACATTTATATACATTATAAATATAATTTATTTTATACATTTTAGAATCTGAATCTACTTTTAAGAACTGTAAATGTGTATGTTTGTGTTAAGTACTATTTATGACAAGCTCTCATTGCGGCCTAGTTTTTTATATAAAATATTTTTCTTTTAGCAGAAAAATTCAAGAAGAAAACTTTTTTTTTTGTTTTAGTTTCAAAAATTTTAATGTAATTTTCAAGTATTGGAGGTTTTTTTTTTTTTTGAGTAGCAACGAAAAAAAACATATTGCAATTAAAAGAAAATAAAAAAGAGGAGATACTCTAAATATAAAAAATATATATACGGAACATATATAAATTGCAACCAGAAACAGGAATGATGGATTTTTAGTTATAATATGTTCGTTCGTTCCTTTTTTTTTTTTTAAAAGATACTTCCGACATTGAAAAAAATGTATTAATGTACATAGATTTTTTTTTCGCATAAGAATAGAAAAGAGTTGTTGTTACAAATTCTATTTTTTTTTTTCCAGATAAAAAAACTACTAGATGAACGAACAATAATGAGTGTTAAAAACTTAATGGCAAACAAAAATACAAAAACATGGTACAAATACAATACAAAATATATAATATTTATAAATACTAAAAAAAAGAAACAAAATTAATACGCTTTAAGAGCATAATAAGTAAGTTTATAGCCATTTTGTTGTTATGAAAACAAAAAAAAAATTGTAATTCCTGTGGGTATATAAATGAACTGAAAGATTAAAGAGAGCGGCATTATTACAAATATCGAATTCATTTATATTTTAGTTTTTGTTTCCATGTATATTTTTTTCTCCTAAAAATTGCATATTTTGAAACCAATTAACTATAATAATGAAATATGTACATAAATTATGCAAAAATAACGTCATCTACAACCGAAATGAAAATATGTATTATAAAAATAGATAATTTTAGCAGAATATTATACAGCAATTTTCGATCATCTATAATTATTTGCGATCTCATTCTCACAGAAGGAACCTAAAAATGAAAAAAAAAAACAAATATGGAGGGTCGGATTATGGTTTTCCATTCAATTTACGGATTCAAATTCGAAAAATTCAAATTAGTTAAGAGAGTTAGTCAAGATACTAGAGAGAAATTATTAAAGTTTTAAATCACTCATTTATGTCATAATAATTTATTATGTCAAATGTCAAAAATGTTTAAAAAAAATAAATTATTTTTTAAATTTTATGTTTTTAAGTTGTTTTTTGTCAGTAAATTTTGACACAAAATTATCATGCGCATTTTTTTGTTACATTTTTTGACATTTATAAAAAAAAAAGTTACACTTGTGAAAGTTAAAAATTTTACATTCATAATTTGTTATTGAGATAATAATGGTTATCATGAAATTATAACAATTTTGGTTATAGAAACACACAGATAAGTTAAAAATGACAATTTCAAATATTTTTTAAAGAAAAAAATATCGCAAGAATCCGCTGCTAGGAAGTGTCGATTACGAGAACTTTCTATACCACATCTATTGAAAAGTACTAGAACTAAACTAAAACATGTCTACAACTATTGACAAGTGTCATTAATATTCTACAATTCAGGCAAATAAAACAATTATATCGATTACTCTTTATTTCTGTAAGAATGTCAACCAAAAGATCCTATGTATTAAATTCAAATATACCCACGAAATTTGAAACATTCTTACGTTTCTTGTAACTGTTCATTTTTTTTCATACATTTTCACTCCTAACTTTTTAAAATTACATGTTTTAACATGCTTAAGTTTCTTGTAAAAGAGTCTTTACACACACAAAAAAATGTGAATGAAATAAGTTTTGGTTGAAAAAATATTTTGTAATCGAAAGGTATTCTAAGACATTTTTTTTGTACATAAATTTATCAAAAAACTCGGAAAAACACGTCAACAAAATAGATTTTTAAACAAAAATACGCCATATTGTTTTTTGATAATTTTTTTAGTTTTATTACTAATCACCCTTCATAGAAACTTCGCTAGTTTATCTTTGAACACGACTGTAGTTAGCTGCTAACAGTCCATATATTATAAAGTTACGAATAGAACACGAATTTAACTATAGTACTTAATGAAATTGTATCCGCAAATATTCTTATAAGGATACAACTGTTACAAAACAATTGTGCTGCGCTGAAATAATTACATAATTTTTTCCGAAAATTATTTTGTTTGTCGTAATTGTTTAAAATATTCTTGAAAAAATAAATTACATATACCAGATTTAGTATTTTAATTATAAAACTGAAAAAATATTAAATTTTCTTTCAAAATATAATTTTCCAATTTTTTTGTTGTATTTTATTATATGTTGTATGTATTTAAATTAGATATACAATTAAATATATTACACTCTTCTGCGGTAAAATAACGTGCACTAAATTCAAACCACTTATAAAGAAATTTATGCACCTTGAACTTTTGTATTTTTATGGAACAGAAATTAATTTAAATTAAAAAATTTAATAGATAAAATAAATTCAATTTATATTATTATTATTATTATTTTTTTGTACAATAAAAACTGAATTTTTTGAATACATACTTTTAAATTTTGAACTTTTATGATTTATATTCTCTTAATTTTCTATTGATTATTTCAAACGACTGTGATCTAAATTTACTAAGAAATAATATTAACATAAAATATATAACTAACTACGCAATAACAAATTAATAATGGAAAACAAGTTTTAAATTTCCCTTACTATAAAATGTTTAGAAAATTGTATTTTATTTTGTTACCTGCGCGATTTACCCTTAAAAAATCTGTTGTTTTTTTATTTATTTATATTAATTTGATATTTTTTTCCTGTTTCTTGTTCTTGTTTTATTTTTTTTATGTTGTTCAAATAAAGGAAGATAATGAAATGAAACCCAATAGTCAAAGAACCAGTCGCCTAAACTTGCATATATTTAAAGACATTAAATTGTATTTTTTTTTTTGAGGATAAGCAATATCTTTATAAAATTACATTATAAAGCGCGTACCTTATATTTGTTAACCTTGTAGTAATCGCAATATTGCAGACACACTAGATATTTTTTATTTTTTTTTAAACATCAAGGTTAACAAGTTTCGGTATAAAAAATTTTTAAAAAAATTATTTTATCATAAACTCTTAATAAAAATATAATAATGTAAATAAACGCGCGTAAAATTTATTATTTTCAATTTTTGCACTAGTTTTAGTTGTTTTCATTTGTAAACATAAAAAATGGTACAAACAATTAACGAGAATTCTATGTAATAAATAATTATAATAACTAATTTTTTTTATTAAAAAAAAGATTTAATTATCTAAAACTGGAAAATTTATCATATTTCAAGATTATATTTTTTTTTTGTACAAACAAAGAAATTTGAGGTGAAATAAATAATTTTTATAAACATTAGTAAAAGTAAAAATATGATTAATTTTTTCTGAAATTAAGAATTTGTTGTTCTGTAGTTAGGTAAAAACTTTGCAAGCATATTTTTCCAAAGGAAAAAAAAATATAATAATTTTATATTAATGGAAATTGGAATGAAATTTTTTTTTCAATAGACTAATAAAAAAAAATGTAATTTCGTAAATTAAATTCATTATTTGTGAGTAATATTTTGCGCCTGATGATTGGGGATTGCGCAAACATTGATTGGTCGGTAATAAATCTAAAAAAAAAAAATTTATCACGAATTAATTTATTTATAAACTATAATTAGCCCCGATAATTTCATTTCGACACCACATTTAAAATTACAACTTTAATTCTTATTTTTCAAAATATATAATAAGAATTTTAAATTTTTAAATTGTACAGACAGAGTGAGGAGATTACGTGCCACAAAACTTGTTTCTTGTTTTTTAAAATTTTTCAGATTCACTTTTTACTGAGAAGTGAGAATGTTGTAAGTCAGCGTTTTAAGGTACATATATTATTAAATTCATTTTCTAAGTAAATACACCATTTGTTGTATTAAACAATATTCCAGTTTTGGAGTTATAGTTTTATAGGCATTGATTTTTTTCAGTTGTATCATTCATCCTTCAAGTTTTAAGATATTTCTTTAATGCTGGCGTAAAACTAAAACTATTTTATTATATTTATAGTTATACCCCAGGTAAACTAGCTAACCATTCTCCAATGTCAGCGTTGGCTAAATGCTAAAACCCAAGTATTGCCAACAATATAAAAAAATCTAAATAAGCATGTCCAGCTGGCAAAGATGGCTGCATTTCACTAAAAAAAATTTCATTACAGTGACGAAATAAATATTTATTTACAACAAGCTAAATTATCGGAACATTTTGTCAGATATTTTTCCTCAACAATAGATTTTAATCATTAGAAATTTTTTCAGTCTTCAAAATCAAATTACTATCATATTTATTATTGGTACACATTTGTAAATCTAAAGAACACGTGTTATTTTCAGGAATTTTATTGCATGATTAATAGGATTGTCAAATTTTATCAGATAATTTAGTCTAATTGAAAGACGTAATCCATTTCAAGTTCAACCCAATCCCAGTACAAGAAAACATAAATATTTAACATTTTAACTTTATTTTTTCAATATCACTAATCTAGTAAAAATATATAAATTTAATTTTAATCTGTTATAGTATAAAAATTTAATTCTTATAACTTGAATTATTAGGGAGTTAAAGCACTTAAAGAAATTTTTCAACTTGCCTAATCAAATGTTATCAATTTTTATTAAATATTCTGTTTTTGGGAATTCAACCCTTGTCATTAAACAAAAAAAATAAAAAATTAAATTAAATATTACATGTATTTACATTAAGAATTTATTTTTATTTTTTTTGATAAAAATAAAATCAATCAGCAAATTTCAATAATTTATAAATATTTCCTCAAAAACAAGAATAATAATTGGACGATCATCTTACTTAAATAAATAAATAAATAATTGTAATCAGAGAATAATTTAAAAAATGCAGGAACATTATTATTTATTATAATAATAAATTAATTTATGCTTAGTTAAAATAATATTAAAATATAAAAATTATTGGTGGTCACGCTATTTTTTTTTAACGTATTGACTTGTAATAAAACGGTCTTTAATTGTGAAATTGTAACGTATCACACGCTATTAATTTAAATGGACTATGACAGTGACATTCAACAAGTGATTTGAATGATTAGATTATAAATTAAATATATAGGGTAAACACGGCTAACTTCGTGATATTAAAGGATATTTGTAATTTTTTATATAGAAAATAAAAATATAGATACAGTATATGGAAATTATATAAGATGACAGCTACAAGATTCGTTCATAAATATTTCATGTCAAAATTCCAAATTTCTTTTAGACCTTCAACTTATATGTTTAGAAGTAAACTATAGTTCCTTTACGGCTAATTTCGTGATAAAGTAAGTCGAACTCCGTTATAATAAATTCTAGCGGAAAATCTAAAAATCATATTACAAGAAAATGTTTCTGCTCCTATTCTTTTTGAATTGAACCACAACTGATAAGCAAGTATTGTCCTAGCCTTAGAGCTACTGATCTTTTCAACTTCACAAAAATTTATTAAATTAGAGCTATAATTAAAAAACTGCGTTGCTGATCCAAACTACTATCAAGAAGTCACACCAAAATGAATTTTTGTTAAGGGAATCTAACAGATGTAACAGGTAAAATTCGAGGATATCACTTCACGGTCCTTTCGCAGTAACTATCATGAAATTAGCCGTGTCACGGATTTAGCCGAGTTTACCCTATATATATATACATAAATAGAAAAATTAAAAATATTTATAGAAATTAGCATAAATCAATTAATAAACATTAATTTTACATTCGTTTATTGAAACAAAACAAAAAAATAATCGAATTTTCAGAATTTTTTGTCAATGTTGAAAAATAACGAGTAGGACCTTTCACAATTCAACACGTTACCATTAATTCAATTAAAGCTTAAATTTTTGAATTAATAAAATTTTGAAAGTTTAACAATGTATTTTAAAATTTCAGATATTTGTGAAATGATATATTAAACTACTACATAGAAAAAAAATACAATTGTTGTGTTATTCAACTTTTATTCCACCTGAGCTATTTTTGCCATGAACTTTTACTATTTTATATATAGTTTTTTTTCGGCAACTATTATAGTCGCCTCTGTACAATTGAAATATAATTAGTTGTGGCATATAAATATATGAAAAAGAAAAATATAAAAACAGAGTAAATAAATCTAATTAATGAATTTTACAAGCTTTTTTTTATAATTAGAATTAGGTATAGAATACGAAAAAATTCGGCAACACTGCTGGAATAATATTGCTAACTAAAACAAAAAAATAAAACCTTTTTTAAACAGGGGAAAAATTAAAATATAAATAGAAAATTGAAAAGTTAATGAATTTAAAAAAAAAAAGCTATTGTCTATTCTGATGTTAAATAGTTCATTTTTATGTGGTTGGTTGATCTTTTCATATTTAGATTCCTAGACAATAAAGTGTCAAGATTTTTATAGTTGGTATTAATAAAGAATTTCATTATTCTTTGGTTGTTGTGAACAAAACAACAATTTTTAGTTTATTAATAAAATTCTTAGTAATTTTAATGCTGATATTATAAATAATCTTGATTTTACATTAATTATAAAACATTATGGGGAATAGTAATCAGTATATTTAAATCAGTCACTAATTTCGTTAATTTTTCTTTAAATTTTCAATTAAAAATTAAAAAAATAGAAACTGACTAAATTTAGAAACTTTATAAATATATAATTTTCAATTTTTCAAAAAAAAATTTTTTCATATTAGTTTTATTAATTTCCCTTAAGGCACATAAAAATCAACAAAATCTAGTTAAATAAATTCATTAAAAATGTAAAAAGACGGCGTAGATTAGAAAATATTTAGCTAATTAACAGAAATTTAATTTAAGATTAAAACTATATAATTATGCGTATAGGTCGGTATCGGATTTAGGTATAAGCTTAAGGGATATAGCACCCAAGGGTTTTAAACAAATTCGAGTGATTAAGTGAAAATTAATTTGATTTATGAATATTTAATTTGTAAAAATATTTAGTCTAAATTAATTTATTTGAAAACATATGTATTGAATAAAAATATACAGATCTATGTTTATAAAAGCTACTTTCTGCGTATACGAAAGCGATATTGTATATTACTTTCGAAGTGATTTTGTTAATCGAAAGTAATTTTATTAATATTTTAATTTTTACATAAATTCTTACTCTAAGAATATCCGTGCATCCAATGATAAATTAGCTGATTGTGCTGCAGTAGCCATATTGTCATATATCTTTAAAGCTCAAATTCATGCAATTAATTTTATTTTATCTATTGCTATGTATCCATGACGAGTTGATCGCGAATTAGCGTCCGTGGGAACAGACATTAACTTGACATTTTTTTTTATTTTCAGTAAACTTCATGTCAATCCATTTCTTCTCAATCACAGTACATGATTAAGTCATACGGACCAAGGATAAGCATGCAATTTATCTTTATTAGTCTAATTACATTCTAGAGATATATGAGTGGTTTATTTTGTAAGTGAGCCAAGTCCAGTTTTTATTATTCCAAAATATTTAACGTTTAAAAAATCACTTACACTTGCCTCAATTTAAAAATAAACGATTCATACGCAATAACGTCTGAAAATTTTTTGATATTTAAAATTAGGAATTTCAATAAGTTTCTTTCTGTTTCATATCAAGAAATTCAGTCAATTATCCTATTTATCCTAGAGAATTAATTACCGACAATTTTTTTATCTGTTGTATTTTTCGTAAAATTTTGGTTTGCTTGTTATTTTTTGTTTCTTTATCTTGACCATAAAAATTATGTATATGTAAAAAAAAAAGAAAACAGAATCTAATTACAGTTTTTAGTTCTTAATAAATAAAAATAAAAAAAAAAAGAAATAGTTTTACTCTTTAGATATGCTCTGATTGCATTGCTTATTAGATTACTTCCTGAACTGCAACAAAGAAATTATATTTAAATATTATTTTTATTTTAAAAATAAAAAATGTAAAGAATTTTTTACATAATTATTTAATGTTGAGCTCATCATTATTTCAATGAAAATAAAAAAACCAATCTGAAGATGATGATAACATTTAATAAATGTGGAATAATGGAAAATTGAATTTGATTTTGTAAAAGATTTTTTTTTGAATGGATCAGGAAAGAATTTCAAGTACTTAGCGAGCTCTTATTTCATAATTGAGGAAAAACTTTTATACAACAACAACAACAAAAATCTATCTACAATTTCAAAAGTAAATAAGAAATAAAACTCTCATAGTTCATAATTACTTTGGGTTAAATTGATTTAGAAAAAGTTTCGAATTTCTTTTATTTTGGTATTTTCATTAGGCACAAAAAATATTTCAAATGCCAACAATACACAATTATTCTTCAAAAAAAAAAAAAAAGTGACCTGAACAAATGTGGAGGTCAAATAATCTAATTTTATTAAGTGTAATGTGTGAATATAAAACAGATCAAAAAGGAATGTAAAATATTTTTAATAAAATTACATAAATGATGAATTGAAGAACTTAGTGGATGAAGGTGTTAAGTAACATTTTTCTAAAATGAGATATTATTCCAAAAATATAACGGTTTTAAACACATGCTAAAATTGGTATATTTTTAGTTACGAGCTAGCATTCGAAAAAAGATATTTTTTAAAAATATGTGTTAAATACTTCTCCCAAACGTTTCGTACTTTTATCAGAGCTGACTATACAAGAATCAACGCTATCTAGCGGACAAAACACAAAACTTTTTTGTAGGTATTTTCACGAATATCGTTTCAAAAATCACTTATTACCGTATTACCAAGTACTGGAGTTGAATTGAAATGGACCTAACAAAATGTAAACTAAATCTCTGTTTCCGTGGAGCCTAATTCGAGTTCAAGTCGCCATTGAAAAATAGCATACTATTTTACTTTATTCCAGTAATAAATTTAGCAACGCTGTCCTTCTAACGAACGAAAATTATGAATAATACAATTTTCCAATTATTATTGTATTCATGTTGAATATTTTCATATTACACTATTCAAGACTATGTATGGATATGACTTAAAAAAGTTCGATAATTTTACTGGGAATATATGTCCGAAATCACAATGGATTCCGTATATTTCAAACATATACAACTCTTAATTTTTAGGATAAACAAATTTGGCGTTATTTTAATTGTATTAGTCAATGTTGAAGTGACCACCATGTGTCAAAATTTTGCGATATTTTGTTAAACAAAAAAAGAACAAGGTGAATTAAAATATCAATCATTTAAGTTTCAAGTTTCTTTTCATGCTTGATTATTTGTTTTTTTTTACTAATTTCTTTATTGTTACACACTAAATTAAATTTTTATAAGACTATTCTCAGTGTGGGCCCACCTAAAATCTCTAAAACCCAAAATTTAAAAATCTGGGACCCACCCAAAATTTCGAAATTCCGATTTTTTTTTAACTTATGAAATTGTCTTTCTTTGTTTGTTTTCCTACAGGTAACTAATTTTTTTACAGTGGAAAAAAAATTGTCTCGAAAGGGTTAAATTGGTTTTTTCAAAATATTTTCAAAGAAGGAAAAATATGGTCGACAACAGGGTTTATATCCCGTATTATTCAAAATTTTTCCAACTAAATAATAATTTCGAAAAATTTATAACAAAGAGAACGTATTAGAGTTTAAATATCAACCAGATTAATTGATTAATTGACAAATAATTTAATATTTATTTTAAGAAAAATTTGTTTACTTATAATTTTATTTCGAAATTTGTCCAATGAACCTTTCTACACACAAAAAATATATTAAAACTGTAAAACAAAAAAAACTGAACAGAAAAAAAGAAAACAGATTGTAGGTAAAAGTTATTCAACCTTAAAACTATTATTTATTTAATCATAATTTTTTATTTTTGTCCTAAGTATAAATTATAAATAAAATAAAAATAGTGAACTTTTTTTAAATCCCCCAAAAAAAAAATTATGTTACACTAAAAACTAATAATTGGCAACCACCGCTCTGCTGCTGTACTGATAAAAAAAAATCTTACAACCGTAGTTGTTAAGGTTGTGTACGCACATTTTCGGTGTTCTCGTAAATCTAATAAAAACCGGTTTTTCTCATATTTTTATAAATTTTTTTTTTTTGTAGATTATTTCCAAACGAAAATAAATTTTTTTGTACAACATTTTTTTTTTTAGTGATGTTTGTTGTGCTGCTGCTGTTATGTTTAAAGTCTCGTTGTTTTTTTTTTCGTTAAAATATAAATTTTTTGGATGTAGTACTTAAAAATTGTTTTAGTATAAGTAAGGGATAAGAAAAAAAAAATATTAATATTAACACGAAATAACAATCTTTTTCCCTTTTTTTTATATAAAAAAAAAATTATAATTCCGACACTAATGAAAATTTTGTATTGGAATAACAATTTTAAGAGTTTGTTGCGCATTTATACATTTGAAACGGATGATAAAAAAAAAAAATGAAATGAAAGAAAAACAAGATTTGTATAGGTCGTATATTTTTAGATTATGGTGATAGTTAATTGGAAAAGGACTTTCATTTCCTGATATTTGATAATTAGGTCTATTTAAGTTATCCGGCGGAACATTTCGATGGTACACACAAAAATCTAAGAAAATTTAAAATTCAGACACAAAGAATTCTGGAACAGGAATTAAATATAGTTGATCTAGTATTGTGTACCTTCACGGTATATAAGGCAATGTAGGCAAATTTATTTATATAATTATGATGTAATCATAAGGTTTGTAGGGTTTGTTTAGCTTGTCCTCAAAAATAGGATGATTTTAATCTGTTTATCACAATAGATAAATTTACTTTTTTACTGAAATTTTTAAAATTTGCCACAATTTCAAGTTACAAATGATATATGATTCAATCAAATCTATGTAGACGGTCCTGTGTCATGAAATATATGATCAACAATTAAAATTGTAATGTAATATATTATTGATGGCTTAAATCTGTTATATTTTTATTTTTCTTCGCTATTTAAAATGTTATTATACTAACAACGAGAGAAAGTGAAGTGCAAAATGTTAATTAATACTTCAGCCTATAGTTCTGGAATATAATAGTAATAAAAATATTATATGTAATTTTCTTTTAAAAGTAAATTATTTTCTAACTGCAGACAAAATTTATAATATTTAGCATATATTTTTGAAAAATATTTTGCTAAATTGTAACAAGAAAAACCAAAGACAAATCACCAGACGAACGTTTTTCTTACATATAGAAGATTGATTTATGTTTTGTGAAAAACTTTTAATGTACATTTTTATTTCAGACAAATAGTAGTTCGAAATCGACAAATTGAATATGAAAGAACAACAAAATTTTGTGAAGTATTTATTTTTATTTTATTTTATTGATTCTTGTTGCTATTGCGATTAACAATTTGTATAAAGTTAGAAATTGATTTAACCTGGATATCGATTAAACAAAGCTACGTACATAAAGAATATCATAAAATTGAATTCATTGTAATGCATTAAATGAAAATATTTCAAAATCTAAAAAAAAAAAATAATTTTTTAAATAAATAAAGATTTCTAATTAAATATTTTTATATATAAAATTATTATGTCTAATCATAAGAAAAGCAGATTCTTGAGTATAAATTTATTTTTTGTTTGCAAGTAAATTAAATATTTGGGCATATTAATCATGTCTCAAAAAAATATATTTAATTTAAAAGCAAACGTAAAGAATTTAAATCATTTATTGATTAATGAAATATAGTAAATGAAATTGTAAGTTAAATAAAATGATAGAGAAAGAAAGAAAATTTTAAATTTGTAATTCAAGATTGAAGAGTTTAATCAATATTGAAGGAATATGCTTGAGTGATCTATTTTATAGAATTCTGGCCAAAGAGAAAAAATTATGGTTAAATCATTTATCTGTTTATATTATAAAGTGTATTTAAAAATAGTTATTTAAATGTGCCAAAGGTTATATGTAATTGAACTTCAATTCCTACAATGTGCATATTTTCATAATGATGTGTTTTTTTACCCGAAAGAGATTTAAATAATTGGGATTTTATGTAAACTAATAAGACCCAATACTTGCTTGTTTACTTTATGTAAATATTTCACGTTCAATAATTAAATTTAACGAAGACACGACTAATTTATTATAAATCGAAATAATATTAGACCTCCGCAAGCGACTAATGTTTTATATTAATTTTACTATGTTTTATAGATACTAGAAGTCAAAATCAAGTCGCTTGCGGAGGTTCACTATTATTATCGTGTCTTCGTTAAATTTAATGTTTGTACATGAAATTTATGTAGAAAAAAAAAATTACTTAAATTCCAATTCAACTAACCATCGCATTTTTAATCTTGTGTAAATATGTTAAACAGAAGGCATCATAAAAACTTATTAGCATAATCCTTAAAAAAGAAGATTTCCTTGATATTATTCCTGAATAAGGTTCATTAATTGTACAAATAAATTGATAAATATACAAAATAAATTGTAAAATCAATAAAAAAAAAATAATACTTAACAAAGTTTTTTTTTCATCTAACAATTTCCATTATTAATATTTTTTTTTTGTCGTTTTTAAATTAAATTTAATCTTTATGGGAAAAATAAAACATTTCTATACAAGGAATTTTCCTCTTGATATAAAAAGAATTCTTATTTAAATTGTAATTAAAATATGTGTTTTTTTTTTTCTAATCATATAAATTGAGAGATAAATAAATAATAAATTTAATTTTTAGCTTATGATTGATTGAAATTGGATATTGGCAGAATTAATTAGATTTTTATCAAAAGATTTTAGAAGACAATTATACTGTGAGACGAGAAATTTCGGCAGGTGTGCTGTCATTAACAGTGTTTTATTTAATTTAATTGAAATTAGGAATGTAGAATATTAGATTAATTTGTGGACAAAAACCGCACTAATAGTAAAAATTGGTTTTGATGACAACATCAATGATACTTAATTATGCTTGTTTTAACCGTATATGCAAAATAAATGATCTGATTTAATTAAACGAATTTTCTGAATAAGGTTCCGACTGTTAAATGTATATCTAAGAATACTATGTGTAGTAATACATACTGTGAAAATTTGCCAAAGCAAGATAATTTGTTTTGTAGTTTGAATTAAATTCTGACCGACAGCTAAACAGCCAATCTTAAATTTTTTTATTTATTTATGTCGTATTTGGGAAAGTTTTGTCTTTTGAAAAAGCATAGTGTCGTCGTGTTTTCAAATATTGGAAAAGCGTTTTTTTTAGCAGATGGAATCAGAACTTTTTCCCATATTTCACAAAATAATTGTTTTAATTTTTTTTTTTTACATAAATGATAAACTTATCATTTACATTGAAATTCCTGCCTAAACCGACCAAGCAAATGATATAATTATTTTATCCTCATATTTTCCCTTTCCCCTAAACTGTGATTACTCATTATTCTGTCGACCCTTATGTGTTAAAGCTGTGTTTAAAAAAAAAAAAAAAAAAAAAAAAATCAAAAACAGGAATATGGAAAAATTCTTATTGATAATAATAATAATAAAAAAAAATTACCTTATACTCGGAACTGTAGCTTGAATAGGTGGTGGCACATTATACGGGAAGGGTAATTTACCGGTGACAGCTGGATTTTCAAATAACATATTTGTATCGACAGTTTCTGATAAATTTATTTTTTTTTTGTTTGTTATTTGCTATCGAAATAATATCGTCTGTTTTTTGTTGATTTTTTTTTGTTCTTGTTTATAACAAAAACAAAAATCAAATTTCTTGATGCGATAATCAAAAAAAAACCAAAAAAACACACAGAAAAAAATCAAAAAAATAAATAATAAAAACTTTGGAAGATTAAAAAATATTTTTTTTAATTGCTTTAGATTTGTTCATAGTTTCACAAATTTGTTTTAATTTTTGCATATACGTTTGTTTTCCACACGAAAAATATAATTTTCCTTTTTATTGAACACACAAAAATATATTGCTTTTTGTTTTTATTAGTATAGTAAACCAGTTTAAAATACATTCATTTTTAATTTATCAATGGACATAAAAACATTTTCTCAATTTTCTTTCTGTTTCTCCACCCTGTTTTTTTTTTTTTTTGAAATTATATATTTTAGTTATTGAAATCACAAAAATTATAACAACAATAAAAAAAATTTATATTAATTATTAATCAAAATAACAAAAAAAAAAAAAAAACCGCATAAAAAGACTTCAAATCTTTGCTATCTTCTAAGTAGCGAGATAGTTTTTTTTTTTATTGTTTTAGTTATTTTACAACGCAAGAAAAATTATTGTTATTATAAAAACAAAAAACAAAAAAAAAATAATAATAATAATAATCGTATCGTGCCCTCCTTTTTTGTTTTCGGAGATAGCAATAGAAACTTTTCTTTTCGTCCGAACACCACACTCTCAACTTCGCTGCTGCTGCTGCTGTTTCTGCAAAAACAACACAAAAAAAAAAAAAAAAAATTTTTTTTTTTTTTTTTGAAGGATTATTTTTCTTAAAATAATCTCGCTGTTTCGTTGTTATTTTTTTTTCACATTGAAAACTAATTTTTTTATTTTTGCAAATAATTAAAATTGAATATTTTTTTAATTTAATTAATTAAATTTTTTCTTAAATACTGTTGATTAAATATAATTTTTTTTCCACAAATTTACTATTTCGTTTTATTAAAAAAAAAAAAATTTTTTTTTTTTGTTAAATATTCACCATTTTATGCAGACAAAAATTGTCGTTTTTTTTTTTTTATTTTATTTTAAATGGAAATTTTTTATTGAATTACTGAATATTTTTTTGGGCAAGATAATTTTTTTTTATATTTATATCACAATTTATGTTATTATGTAAATTATATTTAATAGTTTTCACTTTTTTTTTATTGAATTTATATTTTATTATTAAAAAATAATATGAACAACAGAAAAAAAAAAATATTTGTATATTATTTTCATTTAATTGGTCAAAATCTCCTCAGCGTCGTTTCTCTGCAACGATTGGAACCGGACTGAACACAGAAACAGAAAGAAGAAAAAAATATACAAAAAAAAGAAATAAAATGGTAACGAAACGAAAAATCATTTATGTTTGTTTCAATTCCAAATTATTTTAAACATTTTTTAGCATTTCTTAGCGCATGTTAAAATTGTTGGCAATGCGCCGATGCAATAGTTAAGGATTATAGTGACTGCTGTATATTATCTGTTAACCATTATCATTTATTCAAACCCATAATTTTCCAAAAAAAAATTTTAAAATTCCTGTAAAGTTTTTTTGACACATTGAGAAAAACAGCTGTTGCAATTGAGAAAAATGCGTTAATTTTTTAAAAATTAATTTGTTTTCCTACTTCCAGTAAGAAAATGAGAAAACTTTATATGCAATTTAAAGTTAAACTCTCTATGAAAACATTATAAAATTGCAAAAAAAACGCTATTAAGTAAATTTTTGAATTTTCCTTAAGCGTCCTAACAAAATCACGGACGTTTTCCAAAAATATCATGAAAAATAAAAAAGTACTATCCATACAAACAACAAATAAACCACTTGTCAAACATTTTTTTTGCAATAGGATTTTTGTATTTTAAAAAAAAAAGAAGCCGCCGGCTCCGGCAATATAGAATAAAAAAGTTTTTAATTATTTAAATTTAATTAAATTGATTATAAAATTAAAAAACAAACCGTAATAAAAATATGTATCTTTTAAGAGCGAAATTTAGTTTAACTTTTCCAACATTTTGGTTTTGAAATGGTGGTGAATTTCACAATTAATTGCAGATATTTAGGTGTTTTAATGAATATTGTTTTAATCTTGACACCAAATATGTATATAGAATAAAAAATAAAAATGAGTTGGATCTCATATCAAATATAAAATTACTTTTTAATTGATTAAATTTTAAAAATCTTTTTTAGAACTAAATTTAGTTCATTTATACAATTTTTTTTTTTTAATTGAAGTAAAACTTATAACATATTTTTTTGGCATATAACAACTTTCAACAACTTTCGCAATATTAATCAATATTTAAGTAGAATATGATAAATAAATTTTGGGTTTTTTATTTTGGTAAAATTTTATAATCAATAAAATAAATTAGGTCTAATGTTATGGTAACATCATTAAATTTAAAACAGTGCCGATTTATATTGTAGGCAAAATGAATATTTCGCTATAATTGAAAGTTCTAAAAAAAAAGATTCCCTGTAGTTTTTTCTAGTAAAATTGAATTATGTTATGTGTGTTGGATTAAGAAAATTAAATATAAAAATTTTGAGCCAAAGTGTAATAACATTTTATTGCAAATGAAATTTACTATCCAATAACACTTATTGAGGTCTTACAACAGTATTTTTAAAATTGAAAAAAAAATTATTTAAATCTACAAAAAGATATTTTACTAAAAAATCATAATGCACTTCTGGCTAAAATACACATAAATTAACCTTCAATTGTACTGAATTTTTCATCAGACTAAATTTTCCATGTATTTTATCTGTAAATGATATAAAAATAGAAAAACGACGAAGAAAAATTTAATGATTTTCAGTTTTTAAGGAAATTAATTATTTGAGAAATAATTTGATTTAAAATTAAATAATGTTTACCTTCTTTATGATAATTTTGCTTGTATTTACTCTAAAATATTCAAACACTTGTGTAATATTTACCCCTTTATGTTGTAATAATTAAAAGATTTGCTGCCAATAAATATAATTTTTATATTTTAATGGTTCTGTCTGTAATAAATATTTGTTAAATTTCTTATAAATCTAAATTATTTTTTAGAATTTTTGTGTGATAAAATTTAATTTATTGAAGATAATTACTTAAAATAATGACAAACTTAAAAATAAACCAGAAGCTTCCCACAATACAGTCATTAAGCTCAACCCACAAATTAAGTTAAAAGGTGATTGTTTTTTCCAGAGTCATGAAACACCAGGTGTTGGTTTTTTTCTTTTTTCATATTTCTATTTTTTTCTCGAAAACAGTTTTAATCAATTAATCTTATTTCTCAAATGTTCATTTAAATAAAAATCATATTCATATGATGCCAGCATATTAGAAGACTGGACCAACAGTTGTATGATTTACTTGACTGGTATCATATTCATCACCCTTAAAACATCAAGAGTATTTTCATAACAACTCAAAGGATTTAATAACTTTACAACATTAATTTATAAAACAATCATGTAAATCCACTAAATTGTTCACACACACAAAAAAAAAAATTATTATTTAAAAAATTCTTAATTTAAAAAAATTATATTTATTTATTTTTTTACAAAATTACCATCCTTATAAATAATTTTAGAGACAAATTTTTGGGGTTTTATTTTGGTAGAATTTAGTATCGAGGTTAAAATCATGTTAAATTACATAAATCATACACACCTGCTTTATAGGACGATAGTGGACTTGCATAATGCATAATTTTTTGGCTTTTGTTTCTTTGATAATTTTTTTCCCCCCTAAACGTTGGTCTGGACAATAATGTCCTGTCGGTCTGGACAAAAAATTTGTTATTGGTTGTTGGTTATACCAAACCACATAAAAATTGAAAAAAAAAAAATATAAATTATTATAGCATTAAGTAATCAAAATGACTATGTGTAACTGATGGAATTTTGAATAAAGTTATCTGCACATAATTTATATTAATTTTTTTTTTCCTATTTTTAATTAACATGATGAAAATTAAATTCTACACGCAATGATCAAGATTATTTAAAAAAAAAAACGGTGGCATTTATAATATATTGTTTGTAGAGATTTTAAGAACAAAATTTATTGTAATTTATAAAGATTTAAGATTGTTTATTGGAATTAAGCAAATTCATTGTATAGTTTGTCCCCTTTTATGTTATATACTATATATAACTACTATTACCACTTTAAATATACCTAAGCACAAGAAAAACCATAAAAGCTAATGATGTTCGGATATATTTACATGACAAATAAAACACTTTTCATCCCCTTATAAAGGACAACAAGCCATACACAAAAAAAAAAAAAAATATTGTAAATTCGTTTACTCATTTCATTATTTCATTCAATAGGGTAGTATTTTTTTTAATGTGTTACTCTCCTGTTTATTCCATAATGAATGCTTTTTTTTTTAGATAGTCCTGATTAATTTTGACCTGAATTGTGTTACACATTTGATGTTTCCATTCTTCTAGTTTTTTTTTTCGTAATAGACTAGTCTTACAGTCATTAAATTAGTTTAACCTTTTGATACATTTTTGTGAAATAAATTGAATTTTCTAATTTAGTTGAGGTTATTCATTCTTTTTTTTGGATTAAACATTTTTTAATTATATTTTTCTAAAAAAAAATAATGTAAAAATGTACACTAATTTATTTGTTTTGGCACTCGTATGTGTGTAAATATAAATAAAGTTAAGGATCTGAAATGTAATCAGATTAATCTTAAAGTTATTAAGAATAAACTGAAAAGATATTAAAATAAATGTGTTAAATATATTATAATATAATAGTATTTAAATATTGATTTTAATAAATATTTAAGAATTTCATATAATTTTATAGATTTATATGTACTAGGTATTTTAGGCTCAGAACTTTAGGATCATAGACTATTTATTCTACAGAATTATTCTACAGCAGTTCTTTCGAATCCCTAATGCGGTAATTTTGATATTAAAATGATGAAAAGCATTCATATTTTGTTATAATTTTATTAAAATTGGAAAACTAAACATAATATTTGGTCATTTTTCATAACCAATTTTTATATTATATTATTATAAAATACAATTTATACGCACGATTAAACTGAAATAATGGTTAAACATTTCTGAAACATATTTTGTCAATATATTTTATTTCAATGAAAGTTTTTTTTTAAATCAAGCAATCAAATCAAGTTAAAAAAAATGAATTGAATTCAAGGTATAAAATAACATATATTTTCATTTCACAAATGAACTTCTCAAAATGTGTGTTATATAAAAACAAATTGACTATTAATATCAGATGGTTTGAATTGAAGTAAATACGAATTCTTCTGGATATGACTTTCTGCGAAACATTTGATTATTTATGAATTATTACGGTCCCCAAAACTACCAATAAAAAACCATCAACACCGTATAAAAAATAAAATATAATATTTTATTTAAATTATTCCAGTAACTCATAGTTTTAAATTTAGCTTTCGGGTATCTTAACAAGTTAAAATTAATTCAATGATTTTCATATAATTATACAAAATTAATTCTCTTTAAAAAAAAATTATATAAATTTTCTTTTTCATCTTATTTTTTGAGGGTGGAAAAAGAATTACATTAACAACAGCAGACACTATACATCATCAATCTTGTACTAAATGTTTAAATGTTTTTGACATTTTTTGGTAATGTTTGCCAATCAGTGCACATTTTGATAGCGGTTCGTTTAAAATTTGATAATAATTGAGCATTTTTTTTTTAAATTTTTTATTCAGATTCATTAGAATTTTTTTTCTTAAAATATTTATTGAAGCTATACTTTAAAATAACTAAGTACATACTTGTGAAATTATATTTGTCTAAAATAAGTGAATATGAATTTACCTTTTACGCGTCGAAGCATAATATTGTCTACTAATTAATTAAATTAAGGTGTAAATTAAATTAATTTTTAATCTTCCTTAATTATTTATTTGATCAAAATCTTATTTAACATTAGAACCTACTTTACATTATAACAAATAATATTACGAAAAATAATCTTAGAAAAATACAATATATGACTTTTTCTGTTTTATTATTTATTATTTTGCTAATTGCAATATTCTTTTTAGTCTATTTATGTCAAACATAATTGACCACCCACGACGCATATATGGATAATATCTACGGTAGTTTTAGTAGTGAACGAAATACTTAGTAACAAACTGAATGAATCAGAAATCTCAATCTTAGTTTCGTCAGAACTTACACCACTTGTTTAAAATCTGAATTAGTAAAATTGAAAAATACCAGATATTTTCGGAGATGGTCATATATGCTAAATAACATATAAATTTGTCTATTTATTTCTTTAGACAATGACCTGTTAAGGAACCACCGTGCAAATGCAAGGTATGAAATATGATATATTCTTTCCATCCACTGAAGGTATAAAAAGACTGTAGTGGAGCAACCAAATAATTAATAAGCATAATGGTATCAGAAATCATCAATTCATATTCAAAGAAAATATGTTGTAAATAAATGTTGAAATCATCTAATATTTGGCATTCTAGGTAATAAATTTCTAATATCGTCTAAAAAAACTAAAATATGCCTTCATATTTTGTTACTAATCCACTTTCACGCTGAACCTTAAATTGTTTTAAGAAAATTCTGATATGCGTAGCAATTACAAATTATGAATGAATGAACGTAAATTATTTGCAGACAATGTCTGGACTTGACATTATTTGTTAGATCAGTAAAGAACATAGAATAGGCGGATCTAAATATAAAAAAAATATTAATAGTCACACAAAATATACTGACAGGATGGATAATTTTTTGTCTTGTTTTTATTTATGTGTGTATATTAATTTTGTAGTCTTTATATTGAAGTGATCACATTATTTTATATTCAATTTTCATAAGTTTTCCATAAACAACATAATCCACCCACCCATAATATGGGAAAGGACTTTTTTACATCATTATATTCCAGTTTATTGAATTGGTCATGTATCCTATCACCACCAGAAACAAACTGCAAAAAAAGTATATTTTAAATCGTAATAAATTAGTAAATTTCTATTAACAGCAACCCAAACCCAATACATTTTTTTTTATAGCAATAAAATTATAGTATGTTTGCATCTGACTATAACCTTTGATATTTCTGTTTGGGAGGAAATGAGGAAAGAATATTGGTATGAGTAAAATTTTGTAAAATGATTACATTTCGGATACTCATCATAGAGTGACTTAAAATAATCATAGTTAATAAATTAATTTTATAAGTTGATAGGAATTGCAATTACAATAACGACTTGATGAGAACTGTGATAAATTAGAGCAAAAGTATACTTAGTTCAGCTCTGATACTATTGTCTAAATTAATTTAATCTTAGTATTACATGTAAACGTGTATTTTGTTCTTAAGAGAGAACTGATCTTTGAGATCATTTTCTCGTCACTATTGACTTATGAGATCATTTGTCGTCATATACAGAACTTTATAGATCGGATGACATGTAAAATTACATAGAGGATAGGAGAATATTGCTAATACTTAGGAATTATACCAACTTTATAAAAATTTTAAAGTAAATACCAAAAAAAAAAAAGTAATAAAAATATCAGAGAAGTATTTTAAATCAGTCTGTAGTTTGAATTTGTATACCAAAAATCTCTTTTGTAAATTTAAGATTATAAACTTGTGGTTCCTTGTTGAATTTGACATATCAACAGTCTGGAACCTGAGTTAGTAGATATATCAAGCATGACCACATAACATAACTATAAAAAATCTGTGACATAGAGATTTGTTTAAAGGTTATTTCTGATACGAAAACTTAAGTACAAAAATAAATATTTGAAGTCATTTACATGTATATATTATTGACTTGTTGCTCCTGTACTTGTTGGAAATTTTTAATAGAAAAACCAAATAGGTACGTACTTAGCTATAAAGTATGTAATTTATTATTTTAAAAAAAATAAAACAAAATGTTGTAGTGTTTTTACAATTAAGTTTTTTTTTTACATACATAACATTTATTAAGGCAAAAACAAACCTAACAACCAAAAACACTTTTAGATTACAAAGCTTTTATTTATTTTATTTTTTTTAGTTTATTATTTTTCTCATTAAGAAAAATTTTTCCACATGATGATTTGCAACTAGTACATATACAATAAAAAGAAACTACCTTTATACAAGCAATTCACAATTTACAATTTTAAACCCTTTTTTTTTCCTGCAAAACAAAATCTATATAAAAATAAAAAAAAAAAGGTAAAAATTTATGAATGTAGATGTATAAATTTTAACCTGTATCTTTCAATTTAGTACTCGTGTGAAATTAAAAAATTCACAAGGGCGTTTTAATATTTTTGTTCATTTTCATTAATAAAATTCTCTTTCTTTATCATTTTTTAAGCATAACACATAAATTTCAAATAAAAATTAAAAGTTTTTTTTTTTTATTTAAAAATAAATATAAAAAAAAATCATTTAAAAAGATATAATTGTATGTTGTTTTTTATTAAAATCATCACATTTATGGTACATTAGTATATCAACATTTGAATACATCAACAATTTAAAATTGTTTTGTTATTTTAAATGTGTATATGTAGTTTATATGTTAATTTATTGCAAATCACAAAACATCAACGTTTTGTAAATTACATATTGTTTTATTATTATTTTTTTTTGTTAATTTACTGAATTTTCATTTAAAACATTGCAAGAATTTATTATGTACAATAATTTAGAAGTCGACTTAAAAATTAAATAGTTGAATTTTACACAAAAAAAAAAACTTAATTATATATAAACTCATATTTAAGTTCGAAATTTATTTGAATTGTAATTCCTTTTTTACAATTTACAACTTTTTACTTATTTCTCATTTTCAATTTAATCAGATTAGTTTTTTTTTATAAAATTAATATATAATTTTTAGCTACAAATTTATTTAAATAGTGTGGTTAATTGTATATACTTGAAATTGTGGTAGTTAAGAAATTTTTGTTATTTTAAATATAAATTATTTACCTATCAGTGATATAGTACAGAATTAAAGATACTCGTAGAAATACTAGCGATATTTCAACATTTCATCACAATAACATAAAAAAATTTTTTTTTAGATAATATCAATATATTTATATTAAATAAATTTCTTTTTCCAACAATTTTTCTAAAATTTGAATTTTCAAACTTTATAAAATAAAATAAATAACAAAAGGAATAATAATTTAGTTTTAGATAAAATTAACAGATAGAATTTTGTATTATTTCACTGTTGATCAGTTTTTCAATATATTTTAAATTTAAACTATTGATTATGATTACAATTTCCAATCAGTCAACATTAAAATTGTTTGAAAAAACTATTGGGTTTGAAGTCTAATCTAATGATAGAACAGAATAATGTAACGAAATTTTAAAACTACTTTGAAAGGTTATGCATTTTCCAATTTTATTACATAAAGAAAAATATAAAGAAAACATAAAGAAAAACATATTTTTTATGTACTATACTATACTATTTCATTATGCATGTTTCTTTCAATTTAAAAAAAAAAACGAATTACCCCTTAATATATTACTAATTCAAACTATTGTAGTTGCTAGAGTATAAATTAAATTTTCTTATTCATAAAGTACAAAATAAGAAATTAAGAATATCATTTTTATTATGCGTTCGTATTCTTAGTACTACCTTGGCGTTATAGTTCGTGTAGCGCCTGGCCATAATTTAAAAATAAATGTCATAGTGAATTATATATATATATATATATAAGATTCTATTGAAATTCTAGAGAATTATTATCAGCTAAGATATTAAATTACTAATAAATATTAAACGAGTCACTAATTATTAAGAAAGTTATTATAATTACGTGATATTGACATAAGGATATAATTACTTAATTATACAGTGAATTTTCGATATGTGAATTTTTTTTTATTAGCGACTCTCGATTATAGTAACCTTTTTACATATTATTAATAATTGAAATAATATATTTTCAAATAAAATAGTATTTAATTATGGAAATCTTTATTTGCCCTTGGTGCATAAGTACTTATCTAAAAAGCATTTCCAATTAATTCTTTTTTTCGTTTATTAAGGGCAACCTTGTTCATTAAGGGCAACTTTAATCAAATAATTGATTCAGCTATGGTAGCTTATATCGAAAATTCACCGTATTTTATTTTTAAAATTTACCTACTATATTTACTAATATTTATTAGCGGAATATTTTTATTTGGGGAAAAGTTTGCGAATGAACAGACGAAGTCCTCTAAATGCCTTCAACAAGCCTAATAACGATATGATTCTTTTTCATTCCCATTAATGAATTTTATTTATATAGCAACAATATTACTACATATAATTATAAAAATTAAGAACGTCAGCTTAATTCGGTTTTTCTTTTTATTAAATATTTTCTAGTATTTTGACGAAAATACCATTATAGATTATTTATATTTTTAGTTTAATTACTATAGACATCAACACAAAATTTAAGATAAAACGAAAATTTACAAAGTTTTATGGTCCGTCAGTTAATTATTATTTATGATCAGCACTTTCAATTTCCGCCATTTTTTTGTTGTTGTATATAAATGTAGCACGACACAAGTGACAATTTGTTGGAAAAATTTAAAATTGATTTTCATACTAATTTCAACAAATTTAATAGAAAATTGATTTTCATATACAAAACACTATAAAAAATAATAGAAAAATCCTTGCTACCAAACATTGATTTTTTTAAAAATCCAATATAAAATAATTCAGTCTTTTGGAAATTAATTTTAATAGATTTCTATAAAGCATTCATTAATTTGAATGATGATGATTATTAAATTAGATTAAATATGCAACTTTGGAATCACTAATTTAAATTGTAAATAAATATTTCTTTAGTATATTTAACAAATATAAATTGCCGAATATTACTTAATTTTTTATACTTTTTTATATCAATTTATTTAAATTAGTTTCTGTAATTCAACATTAGTTCAAGATTACTTTAAAGTTTCGTATTTTTTAAAAAAAAATATTGTAGTAACAAAAAAATGTAATCTGTTAATATTAAATATTTAATATTAACAGAAATTTTTTCCCCTGCCGATAGCGAAACCAAAACCTTTATGCCATATTTTCAATTGAGCAAACACAAAATTTTTTAGCACAAAAAAAAAATCTTTATGATGAAAAAAATGTTAATGTTTTTGCCTATCACCGAATTATGGACAAAATTATCATAGTTAGTGTAAATTTGATTTTTCTTATCTGTAAGTTTCCGCCTTATTAAACTGGTATAGTATATATTCTGTGTTTTAAATATATATATTTTTTTCCTGGGAATTAAATATTATATTCTTTATCCTTTCCCTTCTTTCTTCTATAGCTAGTAAAAATTTGATTATATTATGCTGAATTTATGAGTATATTTTATTTTACTATGGTGTGTCTGGTATGCATTATTATTGTTATCTTAATTTGGATAAATCACTTTTCATTACAGTCGAACGAAACAGTGAATTTACTGGAATTCTATTATTAAAATTATATTATAAATAGAATTAAAATATTAAAATATCTTTAATGGAAACAACTTATTTTTCTAAGCATTTCTATCTAAAATCCTTAATTGAATTTGTAAATTGACCAGTTAAGTTATTATCCTATTATTAGGTTTTTATTTTTCAATTACTAACCATTTTTTGTTTTCAAAAACTTAACTTACAGACTTTGTCTCATATTTTACACAAAACTATGTCTAAATTTTTCAATTATAGCTAAAATACAAATTCAATTAATACAATTGAAAATTCAATTAATACAATGTTAACTTTATAGTATCTTTGAAATATTTTAGAATTTATAAAAACTATAGCCAATAAATAAACAATTAAATATTACAGAAATGTCGACAAAATATTATACATAAATTATTGAAAATATTCAATAATAATATTTAATTTCTAAAATATATGTACATATATGCAACATAAAAGTGTCACTAAACTATCCCGACATAATTTAAATTATGTAAATATGAGATTCCATGGTTAAGGAATTTTATAATTTGTTTTCACAATTGATGTCACTTTTACGGCACAATTTATTATACTAATTGTATTCCTTCGTTATATAACAAGGTACAAAAAATTGAATTATTTGCCAGACGACAAATATATCCTTTGAAAAAAAGCGGACAATAATTTTCAAAGGAATTGTTGGTACCAATGGAATGTTTTACAAACAAAAAAACTTTCACTCAAAGGATTTTTCCCTTTTTAGCAGAACATGAAAATATATTAACGCGTTTTTGTATTTTTAATGTAATGAAAACTACTTTTTTTTTTTTAATTTTATAAAAGTTTAATGTATGATAAAAGAATAATTTAGAAACAAATATTATCAGTTTCAGATGATGGGTATGAAAATTGGAAAAATATAATGTATTTAAATTTAAATTGACAGTGGTGTACCACAAATTGCTAAAATAATTCAGTTTCTTTTTGACTTTTACCCACTCTGTGTATATTTATACCAATTTATTGTTCATTTTAATTGCAGAAAATATAATATATTATCTTTTATTTATATTTAGCGAACTAAATATAGATAAAGAAATATTTACGTCCAAAACCAATAACTGAATTTATTTGAAATTGTAAAGAAAAAAATATAATTTTTTGTTTGCTGGATTGATTGAGTTAGAGATAATTAATAACACAGAACAAGCTTCTGACAAAATACAAGAATTCATTATAAATGCTTATCATCCAACGTGAAACAACAATCTTGCTAGCCTGAAAATGAGAAGAAGCGAATAACTAGGAGCGAAGACTATGAAAATTGGAAACAAATATAATGAGCATTTACAAAGAGAGTCTCAGTAGTTACAATGAAAAATTGAGCTTTTATCGACAACAATCTTTCCTGATTTAAAAAACATAAGATTAATTTGATGGTAACTCTCAAATTGTAACTAATCATTTCTGACCGATGAGAAAAATGCACTAAAAATCTTTTCAATAAAATAATTTCTTTATTATATTTTGTTTGGTGCGAAAGGAAAGACAAGGAAATATCATTGATTTATTATTATCCATTCAGTAACGTTTGAAGTTATATATACAAAATTGAACTTAATTGAATAAATAATTTTATTCATCGAAATTTGGTTCAATAATTCGGCAAATAACTGGAATATCTTCACTTTTTGTCGGATTTCCTATTCTCTTTTTATCCAAATAACTTTTTATTAAATTTTTCTTAAAACTTTGCCATTTTTGTGTGGAAAGAAAATCCTTAAATAG